>JAJQQW010000001.1:97258980-102058980 GCA_025583905.1 Ia io
CGATGCACGAAATTCATGCAAGGGCCTTGGCCCCAGCCCCTGCCCACCGCCACAGCTGGGGGCCTATGCCGTCTCTGCCTCGGCCACCGCCTACTGCGGCTTTGTCTGGAAGGAAGGACGTCCAGTCTAATTAGCATATTATGCTTTTATTATCTATATATATAAAAGCCTAAGCGACCGTCGCAACCAAAACAACTGAATAGACGACCAAACAGGCTGCGTGGGGTGAACAGGTCGGCAGGGGGTTTAGTGAGGGCTGACCAAACAACTGAGCAGCAGGCTGCGTGGGGTGACCAGGCTGGCAGGGGGGGTTAGTGAGGGGTGACCAAACGACTGAGCAGCAGGCTGCATGGGCTGACCAGGCCAGCAGGGGGGTTAGTGAGGGACGACCAAACAACTGAGCAGCAGGCTGCGTGGGGCAACCAGGCCGGCAAGGGGGGTTAGTGAGGGACGATGAAGTGACTGAGCAGCAGGCTGCACGGGGCAACCAGGCCGGCAGGGGGGTTAGTGAGGGACGACCAAATGACTGAGCAGCAGGCTGCATGGGACAACCAGGCCAGAAGGGGGGTTAGTAAGGGGCGACCAAATGACTGAGCAGCAGGCTGTGTGGGCGACCAGGCCAGCAGTGGGGTTAGTGAGGGACGACCAAACAACTGAGCAGCAGGCTTCATGGGGCAACCAGGCCAGCAAGGGGCTTAGTGAGGGATGACCAAACGACTGAGCAGCAGGCTGTGTGGGGTGACCAGGCCGGTAGGGGGGTTAGTGAGGGGCGATCAAATGACTGAGGAGCGGGCTGCGTGGGGCGACCAGGCTGGCAGAGGGGTTAGTGAGGGGTGACCAAATGACCGAACAGCAGGCTGCGTGGGGTCACCAGGCCAGCAGGGGGGGCAGTGAGGAGTGACCAGGCTGGCAGGGAGGGCAGTTGGGGGCAACCAAGCCGGCAGAGGGGGCAGTAAGGGGCGACCAGGCCATTGGGGGGTCAGTTAGGGGTGATCAGGCAGGCAGGCAGGTGAGCAGTTAGGAGCCAGTGGTCCCAGATTGTGAGAGGGAAGTCTGACTGCCCCAGGGATGGGGCCTAAAACAGCAGTCGAGGGGTCCCGGTTTGGATAGGGTGCAGGCTGGGATGAGGGGACCCCCCCCCCATGCACTAATTTCATGCACCGGGCCTCTAGTTATTGATATAAATTTCTTTATTCAACTCAGTAGCTATCTTACTGAGTTTTAGAAAACACCATTATTTTAATTTTTACTATCTTGTAACTCCTTAAGCTTAAGTCTCAGGTAGGGCAATTCAGGTTTGGCCTCAAGTATGACTCCCTAAGGGTTAAACCCAAGGGTTATTTGATTGATAGACACATAGTATACCCAGAATCACTTGTCCCCTGTCACATAGGCCTTGACTCAATCCTGTGTATCTCTAGGCTCTCATCTATCTATATAAAACTTCAATATGCAAATCGACTGAACAGCAGAACGACCAGTGGAACAACCAGTCACTATGACCACCAGGGGGCAGACGCTCAATGCAGGAGCTGCCCTGGTCAGGAGTGGGGCAGGCGAGTAGGTGGCACCAGGCCAGCCAAGGCGGGTGCAAGTGGGGGCCCTGATCACCCTGCCGGTTGCCCCACAGATCAGCCCTGATAGCTGGCTAGGACTAGGGACCCTACCCATGCACGAATTTCGTGCACCAGGCCTCTAGTTCTTTATAGTAGCAGTTCTCAAACTCAGCTGCACAAAGAATTACCTGAAGAAACTTAATAAATATTAATGTCTGGCCAGGTCCCACCCTCAAAGGTTCTGATTACTTGGTCTAGGATACATTGTGGGTGTGGGATTTTAAAAAAACTCTCTAAGTAATTCTGATGTGTAGCCAAGGTTGACAACCACTGTTTTTAGAATAAAATAGGTCAATTTCAAGTCCTCTTGAGTCTCCCTGAATACAATGAATAAAAAATTTAGGCTCAAGTTGGGACCCCTGCTGCATAGATGTGCCACTACATAGTAATGCTGAAATATTAATACAATAATATTTTGACCAAACCAGGATTCTGAAGATACATTTCATGATCCTATGAACTGAGTTGAGGCACTTTTAAGAATTGTAGTATGTGCTTATTGTCACTAGAGGGCTGTCAGGTAAGTAAAAAAGGAAGAAACAAAATTTCAAACTTCAGAATTTCCACTTACTCCCATAGTTCCTATCATTGTGATGAGTACAAATCTAAACTTTCGATCACTTGCCCTAATTACTTTTCAAATGTCTAGTTCTGTATATTCAAGTGCATCCTAGTGATTTCTTCCTGATTTTCCACCCCCTCACACTTAACCCTTTGCACTCGCTTGCTTTTTTCTCGATTCCTTTATTCTAATGCTAACCGTGTCGAGTCACACTCAACATCCGAGTGCAAAAGGTTAACCATACACTAAAATCAAACACATGCCTCCCAAAACTGACTTCCCTTTCTGACTTCTGTTTCTGTCAATGATTTTATGCTCCTAGTCACTCAAACAAAAAATTCCACAGTCCTTTTCCCATGTCTCCCTGCCCTCCGTGCTCCAAGCTAATTTTACCTCCTGAATATTTCTTTACATCCACTTCTATTCCTTTATCCCCATTGCCATGGCCTTGGTTTAGACAAAGGAATACTCACCTTGATTTCTATAATAACCTCCTAAGGGATCTCTCTAACTCAGCTTGGAGTCTTCTCTCTTTCCTTAACACTGCCACAAGAATGAGCTTTTAAAACCAAAAAGCTGATCATGATCATTCCAATTCCCTGCTTAAAACCCTTCTGTGGCTCCATACACAATAAAGTACAAATATCTCTTTAGGACCTTTAAGTTCTGGCTCTTGCCTACTTCCCCAAACACATCTTTCACAGCCCCCTTCTCTTGTATGCTAAGATATAACGTCTCCAAACTTTCAGTTCCCCCATCTGTGCCTTTGTAAGTGCTATTTCTTCTGCCTATAATTCCCTTCCTCCTCTTTTTATCCTGTTGAGCAGCTCATTCTTCAAAATTCAGTTATTGGGGTTTCCTTCTCTTTCTAGGCCAAAGTAGTCACTCAAGTGCCACGTGAGCATCAGGATTTTTTCAAAGCTCTCCAGGTAATTCTGATGTGTAGCCAAGGTTGAGAACCACTGCTACCACATATCTCTAACACTATATTGTATTTCAACCAGTTTGTAGCATATCTGTCCTCCTTTGTAAACTGTAAGGTCATTGAGGGAATAAGCTACGTTTTATTCAATTTTGTAATCCTAGTATCTGTGGAGAAAACATGAATGAATGAGTCAATAAACCCTACCAGTAATATAAAAATATAAGTTTCATTAACATTTTCATCATAGCATAATCATATATAGTTCTCTTTTATAAAAATACTAGAGGCCCGGTGCACAAAATTCATGCACGGGGGCAGGGGGGGATGTGTCCCTCAGCCCAGCCTACACCCTCTCCAATCTGGGACCCCTCTCACAATCCAGGACTGCTAGCTCCCAACTGCTCGCCTGCCTGTCTTCCTCATTTCCCCTAACCGCTTCTGCCTGCCAGCCTGATCACCCCCTAACCACTCCGCTGCCAGCCTGGTTGATGCTGAACTGCTCCCCTGCCAGCCTGTTTGCCCCCAACTTCCCTCCTCTGCCAGCCTGGTCACCCCTAACTACCCTCTCCTGCAGGGTTGATCGCCTCCAACTGCCCTCCCTTGCAGGCCGGGTGCCTCCCAACTGCCCTCCTCTTCTGGCCATCTTGTGGTGTCCATCTTGTGTCCACATGGGGGCAGGATCTTTGACCACATGGGGGCATCCATATTGTGTGTTGGAGTGATGGTCAATCTGCATATTACTCTTTTATTAGATAGGATAGAGGCCTGGTGCACAGGTGGGGGCCAGCTGGTTTGCCCTGAACAGTGTCCTGGATCAGGGTGTGGGCTCCCTTGGGGCATGGGGCGGCCTGGGCGAGGGGCCTGTGGTGGTTTGCAGGCCAGCAATGCCCCTTGGCAACCCAAGCGGAGGCCCTGGTATCTGGAATTTATTTACCTTCTACAATTGAAACTGTAACCTGGAGTGGAGCCAAGCCTCCTGCTCGCTCCGTGGCCGGCAGCCGTTTTTGTTGGGGTTTGTGTATATCTTCTATAATTGAAACTTTGTAGCCTGGAGCGGAGGCCTGGGCCGGCCAGGGTGTGCGGAAAGCGGGGGCAACCCTAGCCTCCTGCTCTTTCCAGCTCCATGGCTGCCGCCATTTCTGTTTGGATTTGTTTACCTTCTATAATTGAAACTTTGTAGCCTTGAGTGGAGGCTTAGGCCGGCAAGGGCAGGCAGAAAGCTTGGCTTCATCTGTTGCCTGGGAAACCCAAGCCTCCCTCCTGCTCTCTGTGGCTGTAGCCAGCTTGGTTGGGTTTATTTGCATACTCACTCTAATTGGCTGGTGGACATGGCTGGTGGGCGTGGCTTGTGCATGTAGTGGAGTGATGGTGAATTTGCATATTACTCTTTTATTAGGTAGGATGATGTAGCATTACCTTTTAAGATATAAGACTTGTCTTGCTGATTTAGACAGATATTGTCACCAATCGTATAAAAAAATGATGGTGCTCACTGAAAATTACCTCACTCTGCTCAAACATATACATCCTGTAGTAATTTTTATAAAACCATTATAGGTGAATTAATAAATCTCTTCAGAAGTTATTTAAAATTTCAGCTAGTCCTATTTTGTGGGGATAAATTTACTATTGACATGCAGCAACATTTCAGAGCCTGGTAGTAGACACAAAATTCAATGAACCACCTAAAATTTTCTTTTTTAGATAGGACTTGATCCTGGGACCAAGGACAATTTATCCCCAGAGCAGCTTTCCTAGATGCCTCCATTACACCATCACATTCTTATCAACAGCTGCTTAGCTAAAACATCCTGAAGACAGCTCAGCCAGCCCAGACCAAAAAAACTTGAAGATATTCCTGGGATTAGAAGAGAGATAGTTGAGTGACCTGAAAATAGAGGACATATGTTGTTGTCATTCTACAACAAAGAAGACACTTTTTGGCCTGAAAACTTGGGCCTTTATCCTAGGTAGGAATGCCTAACCACAGTTTGGAAGTCTCTGGCCATAGAGAAATGTGAAGGCCTAACCTGGGTGGAGTCTGGGACATGCATTCTCCTAACTTGAACCCTGCTTTGTCAAGAGTGTGCTTTAAAAAAAAAAATATATATATATATATATATATATATATATATATATATATATATATATATATGCATATATATATGTATGTATGTATATATATATTATATGTATATATATATATATTTATATATTTATATATATATATATTTATTTATTTCAGAGAGAAAGAGAGAACAGGCCCTGAATACCCCATAGCTGGGCTTCTCATTTTTTCTCTACTGACCAGCTTCCCTAGTCTATTCCAGACGCAAGTAAACTTAAAACACTGAGAGGAAAATTTGGGAAACAACTATTTACATTTGTAATGATGGCAAAATATTGTTCAATTCTGTACAGATTAAACTACTAACTAGATCCTTCCAGTATTCACTGCTAACACTCCCCATAATACAGAGGAGCAACAATAGTCACTAGACCCTGACCTTGAAGTCTAGTTTTTCTAATTAATTTCCCTACTTCCACATTCTAGCCCTAGATTACAATATAAGCTTTAACTTCTTTTTGGTCTTTCAAGGGGCAAAGTCCTTTGTTATCTGGCCTTCAACAAACATGGTTTTTGGCTGCAGATTGAAACAGCACTAACTTCCTGACCACCTCTCATCACCCATTTGGCTGGCTTCCTCTGGCTGCTCCCGGGATGTCCTGTTTCTATCTCCTCCTAGCTTGTGACAGAGGCCCTGCTTCTAAATTGTTCCTGGTCCCTACTTCAAGGATTATAGCATCCTGAATGGTCTGTAGTTTGTCTCTATTGCCTCTTTCCAGACTTTCCCTGGCTGCAATACTTTCCAGCTTTTATCATCTGCAGGAGGTCATCAAATAATGACATGTAGTTCAAAGTAATTTCGTTATAACGCTGATGAGATGCCTTAACAACTTAACTCTTGTTTATATCAATTAGCCTATGGGAAAAATGGGTTAATTAAAAGCTATTTTGCTTAATCAACGAATGACAAGTGATGGTGAGGATATGGAGAAAAGGGAACCTTAGTACACTGCTGGTGGGAAAGCAGACTGGTGCAACCATTAAGAAAACAGAATGGCCCTAACCAGTTTGGCTCAGTGGATAGAGCGTTGGCCTGCGGACTGAAGGGTCCCAGGTTCGATTCTGGTCAAGGGCATGTATCTTGGTTGTGGGCACATCCCCAGTAGGGAGTGTGCAGGAGGCAGCTGATTGATGTTTCTATCTCATCGATGTTTCTAACTCTCTATCCCTCTCCCCTCCTCTCTGTAAAAAATTCAATAAAATATATTTTAAAAAAAGAAAAAGAAAACAGTATGGAGTTTCCTCAAAAAATTAAATATGGAAGTGCCATTTGACCCAGTGATCCCACTTCTAGGAATATATCCTAAGAAACTCAAAGTATCAATCAAAAAGAATGTATGCACCACTATGTTCATAGCAGCACAATTTAGTAATAGCTAAGATCTGGAAACAGCCCAAGTGCCCATCAGTAGATGAGTGGATAAAAAAGCTGTGGTACATTTATACCATGGAATACTATGCAGCAGTAAAAAAGAAGAATATCTTACTCTTTGAGACAGCATGGAGGGACCTGGAGAGTATCATGCTAAGTGAAATAAGTCAGTCAGAGAAAGACAAGCACTCAAATATGGAATCTAAGTAACAAAATAAACTGATGAACGGAGTAAATCCAGAGACATAGAAGCATGGAACACAGTGCGGAATCTCAGAAGGAAGGCGTGGGTGGGTGGGACATGGAAGCATGGAACACAGTGCAGAATCTCAGAGGGAAGGGTGGGTGGGTGGGAGGTAATCAACCAAAGACCTTGTATGCATACTAGTGGCCCAGTGCACAAAATTTGTGCATGAGGGGGGGGGAGGTCCCTCAGCCTGGCCTGCACCCTCTCCAAACTGGTACTCCTCAGACATCCCTCTCACAATTCGGGACCGCTGGCTCCTAACTGCTCACCTGCCTGCCTGCCTGATCGCCCCTAACCACTCTGCATGCCAGCCTGCTTGCTCCCAACTGCCCCCCCTTGCCGGCCTGATCACCCCCAGTGCCCCCCAATGGCCTGCTCACCTCCAACTGGCCCCCCCGCCAGCCTGATCACCCCCAACTGCCATCCCCTCCTGGCCTGATAGCCCCTAACTGCCTCTGCCTCAGCCCTGCCACTATGCCTTTGTCCAAAAGGAGGTCTGGAAGGCCTCCCAGAAGGTCTCCAGTCTAATTGGCACATTACCCTTTTATTAGTATAGACTAGAGGCCCTGTGCATGAAATTCGTGCATAGGGGGTGTGTCCCTCAGCCCAGCCTGCACACTATCCAATCCTGGATGCCTCGAGGGATGTCCAACTGCCCATTTAGGCCCGATCCTGCTGTGATCAGGCCTAAACGGGCAGTCGGACATCCCTCTCACAATCCAGGACTGCTGGCTCCCAACCGCTCGCCTGCCTGCCTGCCTAATTGCCCCTAACTGCTTCTGCCTGCCACCCTGATCACCCCCTAACCACTCCCCTGCCAGGCTGATTGACACCTAACTGCTGCCCTGCCAGCCCGATTGCCCCTAACTTCCCTCCCCTGCCAGCCTGGTCGCCCCTAACTGTCCTCCCCTGCAGGCCTGGTTGCCCACAACTGCCCTGCCCTGCTAGCCTGGTCACCCTTAACTGCCCTCCCTTGCCAGCCTGGTTGCTCCTAACTGCCTTCCCTTGCTTGCTGGTCGCCCCATCTGCCCTCCACTGCCGGTCTGGTCGCCCCTAACTATCCTCCCCTGCAGGCCTGGTCCCCCCCAACTGCCCTCCCCTGCAGGCCTGGTCCCTGCAACTGCCCTCCCCTGCAGGCCTGGTCCCCCCCACGTGCCCTCCCCAGCAGGCCTGGTTGCCCCCACCTGCCCTCCCTTGCAGGCCTGGTTGCCCCAACTGCTCTCCCATGCAGGCCTTGACCCTCCCTACTGCCCTCCCCTGCAGGCCTGGTTGCCCCCAACTGCTCTCCCTCCCCTGCAGGCCTGGTAACCCCTAACTGTCCTCCCCTGCTGGCCTGGTCGCCCCCAACTGCCCTCCCCTGCAGGCCTGGTTGCCCCCAACTTCCCTCCCCTGCAGACCTGGTACCCCCAACTGCCCTCCCCTGCAGGTCTGGTCCCTCCCCTCTGCCCTCCCCTGCAGGTCTGGTCCCTCCCCTCTGCCCTCCCCTGCAGGCCTGGTCCCCCCAACTGCCCTCCCCTGCAGGCCTGGTCCCTCCCATCTGCCCTCCCCTGCAGGCCTGTTCCCCCCAAACTGCCCTCCCCTGCAGGCCTGGTCCCTCCCAACTGCCCTCCCCTGCAGGCCAGGTCCCCCCAAACTGCCCTCCCCTGCAGGCCTGGTAGCCCCCAACTGCCCTCCCCTGCAGGCCTGGTCCACCCCAACTGCCCTCCCCTGCAGGCCTGGTCCCCCCAACTAGCCTCCCCTGCAGACCTGGACCCCCCTCCCAACTGCCCTCCCCAGCAGGCCTGATTTCCCCCAACTGCCCTCCCCTGCAGGCCTGGTTGCCCCAACTGCCTTCCCCTGCAGGCCTGGTTGCCCCCAACTGCTCTCCCATGCAGGCCTGGTACCTCCCAACTGCCTTCCCCTGCAGGCCTGGTTGCCCCCAACTGCCTTCTCCTGCAGGCCTGGCCCCCCACAACTGCCCTCCCCTGCAGGCCTGGGTCCCCCCCAACTGTCCTCCCCTGCAGGCCTGGTCCCACTCAACTGCCCTTCCCTGCTGGCCTATTACCCCCCAACTGCCCTCCCCTGCAGGCCTGGGTCCCCCCCAACTATCCTTCCCTCCAGGCCCAGTCGCTCCCAACTGCCCTCCCCTGCCAGTCATCTTGTGGTGGCCATCTTGTGTCCACATGGGGGTGGCCATTTTGACCACATGGGGGCAGCCATCTTGTGTGTTGGAGTGATGGTCAATTTACATATTACCTCTTTATTAGATAGGCTATGCATAACCCATGGACACAAACAATAGGGTGCTGAAGGCCTGGGGGGGAGGAGGGGGGCTGGAGGAGGTCAATGGGGGTAAAAAGGGGACCTATATAATACTTTAACAATAAAAAAATATTTTTAAGGTTGTTTTGCTTAAAGTTACAGATGTTATTAATGACCTTAAATAAGGTCTTCCTGTATCAACTCTGTTAAGCTTCTTTCTATCCCTGACTCTTGTCATCCCATATGCTTTCTGTCTCTTCTCTCTCTCTTTTTCAAATACACTGAGTGGCCAGATTATTATGATCTCTGAACGCATAATAATCTGGCCACTCAGTGTATACCCTATATAATAAAAGGCTAATATGCAAATTGTCCCCTCAACCAGGAGTTCGACCAGCAGGCAGGCCGGCCAACTGCCCATGTCCCCTCCCCCTGGCCAGGCTGGCCGGATCCCACTCATGCACGAATTCATGCACCGGGCCTCTAATACACACACACACACACACACACACACACACACACACACACACACATACTGAGTGGCCAGATTATTATGTGTTCAGAGATCATAATAATCTGGCCACTCAGTGTATATTTTCTTGATTTCAGAGAGAGAGGAAGGGAAAGGGAGATAGAGAAGGAGAGAGAAGCATCAATGTGAGAGAAAATATCTATAGGTTGCCTCTCATATGCACCCCACACCCAGACCGGGGACCGAACCCAGCAACTTTTCAGTGCAAGGGATGATGCTCAACCAACTGAGCCACACTGGCCAGTGCTCTCTCTTGCTCTCTCTCTCTCTCTCTCTCTCTCTCCCTCATAGGGCTGCATTTCTTACCTCCTTCTAGTTTAATACACATCTTCAAAAGTGCCCGGCACACACTACAGGTAATTTCCATCAGGCACTTAAAAATACTTAAGATCCTTATATTTATATTTGAATAGTCCTGCTTTTAGATTTCCCCTCCCTAATTTCACAGTCACTTTGACAGAGGAAGGCATTTTTCTACAGATGTCTCTGAATATTTATGGCTGGAATCCTCAGTCTAATAGCCAAATGGCAATTCTTATGGTATGAAACTAGAATGTAAATCTCCCTCAAATAAACCTTGTTTGAAGTGTTATCTAAGGATCACTTGCATCACAGTTACTTGAGAAAGCTTGTTAAAATGTGGATTTCAGAGCCTCTCCAGAGATCAGAATTCAATAGGTCTAGGGTGAAGTCTCACAATCTATATTTTATCAGGCTCCCTAGGTGAGTATATAGTTTGAAAAACCATTGCAGTAAGATATGCCGCTTACATAGCTTTTTTCACTTTAGATGTCAGTGTCAGGATCTGGACCATGCTCAGCAGGTAATGTACCCATAGCAGTATGTGAAGTTCTTTAACTTGGGACTTTATGAAGACAGCAAAAATATCTGTTGGGAATAACTGAATCTGAATTCTAATAACAAGAATTATATTTCTATACACACACCCTGTTTATTTACTTACTGCATATATTTAGATAAATTATAAGCATCTACAGTGAATTTTAATATCAATATTCATATCCTCCTTTCTAAGGAACTAGCCCTGTGTACATTTTCCTTCCAGGTTCTGGGTATCATTCTCTGTCTCCCAAATTGTTATTACCTTCAGCTGGGAGATCCAATTCTTGATTCAGAGTGCTTATTAGGAACCCGATGCACTTGCTCTAAGTGTCAAGAATTAATTGATTTCTATGTTAAGCTGTATTTCCTTCCAATATGTTCTGCAAAGAGCTGACTGCCTACTGTACTGGTTAATTGGAATTGGCAATACTGTCAGTAAATGTCTAATCTGGTGGTTTCAAAGGGGAGCCAGTAGGGAGGGAAGTAGATATACGAAGATTAACTGGGGAGCTTTTTTCAATTGATATGGGCCCAGAATACTTGAGATTTTGGCAAGACCCAAGTTTGTGGATGGGATGGGGAATTCAGGATGAGAAATACTGGCCTATCCAGCATGCTGCATCTGTGTTCTCTGGAACAGTTGGATTCTCTTATTTTTTAAATCAGCATTCTTCAAAGTGAGACCATGGGAGGTGCATTTTAAATACATTTTGTTGGGAAAAGCCACTCATGGTTTTGAGGTTTTGAGTCTAAGCTGAAAACAAATTATCCTATTTCTCTCAGTACACAGGTCCATAACACAACTCTTCCTCTCTAACATCATAAACATCCTCCACTACCATCCCATTCCTCATCACTGGGGAAGCATCAACTCAGAGTGTTACTACTTAATCACTTCTTGCCTTATAACCTTTGATCTACAGAATGACTTTTGGATTTACAATGGGCATTCTCAGAGATTGATAGTGTTCAGAGTCTTTCCCATGGCTGGTATGAAATATGGCTTGAATTTTGAATTTCCCACATATTGTATATGACCAGGAGAAATGGGTTTCTGTCACTAGCCTCATTGATTTTCATTACTCAACCAAAATTATGGATGTTGAATAGCTGTCCACTATACCCAAAGGAGGAAGACTCAGGTTCCACTCAAAGAAATCAATGACTCCTTCTTAGACAAAGGTTATGGCTCCTCAGTAATAAAGTAGTTCCATTCCAAACAGATTGAATCTCCATACTTCTTAGGTGGACTAGATACCCTTGTACACTTCTGTTAACGTAAAAAAAAAAAAAATTGAAACCTGTAAAGAATTTTTGTGAGTTTATTTGAGCCAAACTGTCGACATATGCCGGGAAGCAGAACCTCAATGAATTGAGATAAAGCTCCGGAGAATGGAGGGTTACATTTGTATTTATACATTGCAATCATAGGAGGGACATAGGTGGGTTACATGAAATTCATTGGTGATAGATCAAGGAGGTGGGATAAAGCAAAGCAGTGGGAAACCCCTGGGATTGGATAAAAAGTAAAATGATGGACACATACTTAGATGGGTGCAGGAACAATTAACATGATAATGAAGGAATTTGTGGTATCTGTCCTGGTGCCCACCACATTTGGTTGTGCCCCAGGGGCTCCAGAAAAAGAGGAAGTTACAAGTTACCCAGACATTTCAAAGGGTATGTTATCACAGATGCAAAAAGACAGGCTCAGTTAAGGTAAAGGTTGACCTTGTCAGTGAAGATACCGGCCTAGGATATAACTGCCCACCATAACTGCGTTTAGTTAAAGTTTAATTTCGGACCATCCTTTGGTTACTTTAGGTCTCTGCGTTTGCAAGACTGTCATGCAGGCCTCCCCTGAGCTTGTCAGGTCAGCATGTGGCCCCTTTAATCCACACTTCTGAAAAGAAAAGATTCTCACCTTCCACTCAAACAATGCTTGATCCACTTTCTGCAAATCTCTAGTCCAGAAAATATCCTCTCCAGGACATAGTTATGGCACACTAACTAATCCAGGACTTCAAACATCCTTATTTTTTCAAAGATACTATAAATCCACTGCTACAACTATGTAATGCCTTAATCAATATAAACCCAAAGGAAGAGCTTCTGTACAGTCAGTTTTACATTTTGCCTGAAAGACTGCTTCTGTGACAATTCTACCATAACTTAATCCACCTATCCAAATCCCTATATTTCTGTAGAATAGAGTTTAATTGAGGTAATATGGCAGAAGAGATAGCTGAAGAAATAACTTCAGTATAGCACATCTTAAAATGATAGTTAAATATGATGGATAGAATATATCATTTTAAGTGTAAGGCTGATGGTGAGATTATGGCAAAATATCAGCACTAATCCAGAAAAAAATGGAAGCTATGAAAGTGGTATTTACCTTGGGATAGCTGCTGTTTTATGGTAAGCCTATAAAGTAGTTTTAATTAATCAATCAAATACAAGGGACAAAAGAGACAAATCCTGGGGCAAGGTTAGAAGTTGTATCAGATACACACCATCCCTCTCCTCTGCTGAAAGTCAGTCCCTCAAAGGCTGATGCTCTTAATGGATAAACAGGGGGGCGGGGGAGGGTCCACCATCCAGAGGCAGATGGTAGAGAAATGGGTTTGCTGAGTTTGCCTCTGGGTAGAATAGGGAAAAAAAAGATGGGGGAAATTCCCTTTTAAATGTCGTAATGCTAAATCTCTACTCAATCAGGTCTGGGGTCATAATTCATGTTATCTGTATAACTAAAACACCTCATACCATAAATGTAGCTTAAAATAGTTTTGGCTTGACAATAGCCCTGATGATTAGTAGAAGTAAGTGCAACTGTCCTCTGGAAGAATTCACTTTAAACCCAGGTCTCGAAGAATCTCCAGAGAGAAAGTTTCTATGAATGTGTGCTCACAAATAAATCTCCTAACACACACAAGAGAAAATATGAAAGACAGGTTAAGACATTTGGAGGATATAATGAGAAGGACCAACGTGCATCTAATGGGAATATGAGAAAAACAATATCTAATAGATAATGGTGAATCTTCCAAAATTAGTAAAATACATAAATCTTCAGATTCAGGCCACATTTAGTTAGCATCTACTAAACTTAGTAGGCTAATGCCAACCCTTTATTTCCCTTCATCAGAATCCTGGATTGACCACAATTGGGGTACTAAGTCATGTAATCCTCAAGAGGAACAAAAAAATGATTGGTGCAATTGCTTGAATATACCTCGGAGTTTGTTTTCAGAATACCGGATCTGAAATTATGTATAGTCAACCTAGACCGTTCCTTCAGTCTGGTAGGTGAGTTTTGTTAATTCTGACTCTTGGCTTGGACATTCTGCAAACTCCAAAAGCAAAACCAGAGATAAAAATATGCATTTTGGTGCAGTATAGTGTAAAAGCATGCATTTAAGGGCCAGGTTCACCTAAGTTCAAATTCTGACCCTGCTACTATGCTTCATTCAGCACCTACCTATAAAATAGTGGGGGAAGGTCTGAGAACTAAATGATTGAGATAACATAAATAATTATTTATTCTGTACGATATAAAATAATTATTCCTGTTCCATTCCCCATCCCTCTTTTTAGGTCATGACTTTTATTTTTTTATTTTTTTTAT
This sequence comes from Ia io, assembly GCA_025583905.1. Taxonomy (NCBI): domain Eukaryota; kingdom Metazoa; phylum Chordata; class Mammalia; order Chiroptera; family Vespertilionidae; genus Ia; species Ia io. The sequence goes on from JAJQQW010000001.1 coordinate 97,273,075, forward strand.
TTTTTTATTGATTTTTTACAGAGAGGAAGGGAGAGGGATAGAGAGTCAGAAACATCGATGAGAGAGAAACATCGACCAGCTGCCTCCTGCACACCCCCCACCGGGGATGTGCCCGCAACCAAGGTACATGCCCTTGACCGGAATCGAACCTGGGACCCTTGAGTCCGCAGGCCGACGCTCTATCCACTGAGCCAAACCGGTTTCGGCTAGGTCATGACTTTTAGACTTTTGCCCAAGACTGAGGCCAGATCCAACTTGTTTTTCAATAAGTTGTCTACTCTTGACAAAATGGTCATTTTGGTTGTCAAACTTCGTTAGAAAATTTGAAAAATTAAAATTATGTCTACTATTTCTCACCTTCAAGATGTATATGGTCAAACCAGATTTAAGATTTGGATATTGACCAACCAGAACAGCCAGCCAAGGTGGACAGAGCAACTGAAGTAGGTAAAAAGATCTGACATGGCTAGCTAGATTTCAAGTCTGTAATTCCGCACTAGCCAGGGAATACAGGAAGACTGTGGTCAAGGCAGGCTGAAGAAAGCTGGTTTTCAGAAGTTTAGGCTTCAAAGGTGAGATACACAGGCAAAAGTCCTAAACAAAACTAGTGATTTAGTTATTGAGAACCTGGGCAATGACTATTGGGGGCCCAATCCCCAAATGATCTGGTCACTCGTGTCAGGTGTAGAATACTAGAGTTACAAGTCAGAGCTCAAATCAAGAGTCTAGATGACAGGGATGAAAAGCTCAACCTAGAAGGACTAAGCCGTATCACTGTTAACCCATTACATAGCACAATGCCTGGAACATAGTAAGTCCTTAATAAACATCTATTGAATGAATGAATGAATGATAGATAGATAGATAGATAGATAGATAGATAGATAGATAGATAGATGGATAGATAGATAGAGCAATCACAGTGAAGCCAGATAACAATACTGGAAGGTCAATAGCAAGATTAACATTGAAACTAATTCCTAATTCTAAAGGCAAGCAGGTTCACTCAATGGTAAAAGACCACAGAAGCAGAGGATCAGACAATCCCTAACATCACATGATTCTGGAGGATTATTTTGCAAATGAGGTTGAATTTTGAGTGTAGTGTATGTATAGTGTATGTGAAGCGAGATACCTCTTTCATATTTTAAATTCATGTTAGGTTATTTTTTCTGAATTCACTGGGTGTGTTTTTTCTTTTACATTATACTTTAATGTTCACTCCAGTGCTACATTTATTCCCAAGTGTATTCAAGGACTTCAGAAAGCAAACATCACCTGTTGATATAGGTATGTACATTTGTTTGACCATGACCTACCTAGATCCATGGTTCTTAACTGACAGAGGGAGGATAGGGATATTTACCCCTGTAGTCGTTTTTATTGCTAACATATTGCCACAAAGTTAGCGGTTTTAAAAAATATTGATTTCTTAGTTCACAGTTCTGTACATTAGAAGTCTGAATACAGAGCTGGGCTCTGCTCAGGGTTTCACAAGGCTGAAATAAAGGTGCTGGCCAGGCTGCATTCTCATGTGGAGCTAAGGGTCCTTTTTCCAGTTCGTGTTTTTGGCAGAATTCAGTTCCGTGCAGGGATAAGACAGAGGCTTCTATTTCCTTACTATCAGTAAGGAGCCATTCTCAGTTCCTAGAGGCTATATTCCACACCTCATAGATGTTAGCTTTCTTTTAGGCAAGCCAGAGTGCATTCCTCTTCCCCAGCACCCAGAGAAAACCGTGCTTTTAAAGGACCCAGGTGATTAGGTCAGATCCACCAGATAATCTCCCTATCTTAAAGTCAACTGAGTTGGGACTTTAATTACAACTGCAAAATCCCTTCACAGCAGCACTTAGATTAGCTGTTGAGTAAGTAGGAGAAAGTGAGCTAGGATATATTGGGGTCTATCTGCAAATTCTGCCTCCTACAACCCCCAATGTTGAGATATACCCATTTAAAAAATACTATAAAAAGTGAAGAAAAAAAGGGAAATAACCAATTGCCTTAGCTTTTTTGTTGCAATATTCAGACACTTCACCCATTCACATGGCTCGTTTGCTACAAGCTAGTAAAACTAGAGCAAACTCTAGGGAGATAACAGAAAAATAAAATAAAATAAACTGTGACCTTAGGCTTGAAGGGAACCAAAGTGTGCCACCCTGAGGCCGCCTTTTGGGATATTGATTTTAAGCCTGTTACTGAGAAAAGACTCAGAATGAAACTTTGGCCCTCCCTCCTTTCGTGCCCAAGAGGTTCAGATGGCAAAATCTGCTTCAGGAAGGGAATTTTAGGATGCTGCCTTAGCCTAATTTGAATTAAGTATGGTATTATAGGAAGGCTCCAGGCAGGGCCCTGTTAGCTAGATACCCTCTGTGTTCCTTTGTTTCAGAGTTGCCAAGCAAGAATTTGCCTGCTTTGTTTGTTTAGTTCTTTCTCAACTACCTGTAAATCACCCATTCTCACTTTTGAAATCTCAGAACCCATCCTCTCCCCTTTTCTTCTTTGTCCAAAATGTCATATATACCCAGTGTTGCCTCATTGCCTTTGGAATTTTCATGCATATGTGAATTCCCATGCTCATGTACTAAAATTTTATTTTCTCTTGTTAATCTGTCTCTGTTGATTTGATTATTAGCCCAGCTTGAAGAACTTAGAAGGTGAGAGGAAGAGTATTCTATTTTTTTTTTTTTGCCCCCACAGGTTCCAATACTGACCAATAAATGCCACCTGTGAAACTTTGGGCAAGTAACCTAACTCTTCTAAACCTCAGTTTTTCTACCTATAAAATGGGGATAATAGTATTATTTTCCTCATATAGTGTATGGAGTAAGTGAAATAATATATGAAAAGTACTTAATACAGTGCCTAGTTCTAATTTAATGACAGCAATTATTTCATTATCATTAAGTGACATAAGAAATGTAAACTATCTCAGAAAGTATAGTTATTGTAATGTAACATGTCACTAGGTACACATAGTGAACATACCATTAGACAGATTCCCTATACATAGGTGCACATTTAGTATGTACACATGTCATATACAAACATATACAGAATTTCTTTTAATCTTTATTGTTGAGAATATTACAGATGTTGCCCTTTTTTTCCCCAATTACCCCCCTTTACCCAGTTCCTACCCCATCCCAGGCCTTCACCACCCTACTGTCTGTGTCCATAGGTAAGATCTTTGGTTAATCTCTTCCCACCCCACCCTCCCCCCTTCCCTCTAAGATTCATCAGTCTGTTCCATGCTTCCATACCTCCGATTCCATTTTATTCATCCGTTTAGTTTATTTTGTTCATTAGATTTCTTATTCATTTATTTTGATTTTTAGATTCAATTGTTGATATGTATTTGCCATTTTATTGTTCATATTCTTCTTCTTCTTCCTCTTCCTCTTCCTCTTCTTAAATAATACCCTCTAACATTTCATATAATATTGGTTTGTTGGTGATGAAATCCTTTAGCTTTTTCTTTTAATATTAACATAAACAAACCATCATTAAGAAGGAGAGGTGGATTTGGAAAAGATATGAAGATTCCAAAGCCAAACAGAAATGATTTACTATTATAATCTGTGACACAGCTGACCTTTCAAACAGATAATTGATGGTTGATGATTATAGACATTTTTCTGGGCCTTGGCAAATTTTTGCCAGTTTCAAAATGATTTTTTCATGAATTTCGATGCTTCAAAATCCATAAAAACTCTCACAGAGATTTCAATAGTAAATATTTTCATGTCAATATTGTATCTCAGGATGAGAAACCAAGATGGTGGCATAGGTAAGCACCTAAACTGCTGCCTTACACAACCTCTTCAGAACTACAACTAAGAGACAAAAGGGACATCAGCCAGAACCACAGGAAGGCTGGCTGAGTGGAAATTCTACAACTAGAAGGAAGGAGAAAAGCACATTCAGACTCAGATGAGGTGTGGAAGTAAAGTGCAGAGGTACGGAGGTGCGTGCACGGAAAGGGCTGGCAACTGAGGACACGGTTGTCTTTTTCAATCGGGAGGGAGACACAAGCTCCCGACTGCTCTGAACTCCAGTTCTGGGCGAGACTCTGGGGACCCAGACTCATACGGGAGAAACTAGACTGTCTGGCTTTGGGCGGAACTCGAGGGCGGCTTTCTCTCAGAGGTGCTTGCAGCGATTACCGAGGGACACTGAGACCCGGGGGCCTCTTAGTGCAGGGCTGACAGTCAGCCATTCCTGTTTGCTCCACCCTGTCGATTCCCTGAGACCCCGCCCCACCCAAGCTGTGTGCAGAGGCTTTTGCATATGAATGGCCTGGCCCTTTGCAATCAAAAATTACCTAACAGCCAAAACCGGTTTGGCTCAGTGGATAGAGCATCAGCCTGCGGACTAAAGGGTCTGGGGTTCGATTCTGGTCAAGGGCACGTACCTTGGTTGCAGGCACATCCCCGGTGGGAGGTGTGCAGGAGGCAGCTGATCGATGTCTCTCTCTCATCAATGTTTCTAACTCTCTATTCCTCTCAATTCCTCTCTGTAAAAAATCAATAAAATATATTTAAAAAAAAACCCACAAAATAAAATTACCTAACAAACTGCAGCTGGGTCAGAGAGCACCAGAACTTCCAAAAGAAGGCCCAAGTCCCCACAACAGCTTGCATTGCTTCACAGCTGGGCCTCATCTGGGCACCTCCAAACCCCAAACAAACAAGAGGAATCTGCAGATCTCTCCATAACTCCTGCTGGGAGGCCTCAGGCAGAGGCTAAATTTGCACCTCCTTGGAGATCCAAGAGCCAGTGTACCCAGGGGTCAGAGTGGGACCATCCAGATTACAACTCCTCAGCTCCATAAGGGACACACTCAGGGGGCAGACTCAGTGAGCACCAAAGCCCCACTGAAGCAAGTCTTGCCCCATAAGGGTGTCTCCAGCACAGAAGTTCTCCCATCGTAGACACAGCTGATCCTCACAGCCAATTGGCCTGGAGGTCAATTCCTCCCAGTGATACCAACAGCAATCAAGGCTTAACTACAACAAGACTGTGCACACAGCCCACAAGGGGTGCACCAAGAGTGTCCACCTCAGATAATTGGGGAGGCTGAGCCACTGGGCTCTATAGGACACCTAGCACACAAAGCCACTCTGTCAACACAGGGAAGCAGCCAAAATGCGGAGACAAAGAAACAGGTCACAAATGACAGAAATGGAGGAAAGCAAACTATTGGATATAGAGTTCAAAACCATGGTTATAAGGTTTTTCAAGAATTGTCTAGAAACCACTGATAAATTTAGTAAGACCCTAGAGGATATGAAAAAGGACCAACTAGAAATTAAGCATACACTGACTGAAATAAATAATAATATACAGAGATCCAACAGCAGACTAGAGGATCGCAAAAATCAAGTCAAAGATTTGAAATACGAAGAAGCAAAAAACACCCAACCAGAAAAGCAAAAAGAAAAAAGAACCCAAAAATATGAAGATAGTGTAAGGAGCCTCTGGGACAACTTCAAGCCTACCAACATCCGAATTATAGGGGTGCCAGAAGAAGAGAGAGAGCAAGATATTGAAAACCTATTTGAAGAAATAATGACTGAAAACTTACCCCACCTGGTGAAAGAAATAGACTTATAAGTCCAGGAAGCGCACAGAACCCCAAACAAAAGGAATCCAAAGAGGACCACACCAAGACACATCATAATTAAAATGCCAAGAGCAAAAGACAAAGAGAGAATATTAAAAGCAGCAAGAGAAAAACAGTTAGTTACCTTCAAGGGAGTACCCATATGATTGTCAGTTGATTTCTCAACAGAAACTATACAGGCCAGAAGGGAGTGGCAAGAAATATTCAAAGTGATGAATAGCAAGAACCTACAACCAAGATTACTCTACCCAGCAAAGCTATCATTCAGAATTGAAGGTCAGATAAAGAGCTTCACAGATAAGAAAAAGCTAAAGGAGTTCATCACCACCAAACCAGTATTATATGAAATGCTGAAAGGTATTCTTTAAGACAGTGGTTCTCAACCTTTCTAATGCCGTGACCCTTTAATACAGTTCCTCATGTTGTGGTGACCCCCAACCATAAAATTATTTTCGTTGCTACTTCATAACTGTAATTTTGCTACTGTTATGAATCGTAATGTAAATATCTGTGTTCCGATGGTCTTAGGCTCTACAGCAGCGGCTCTAGAACCGCTAGCAGGGTTGCCTAAGACCATCAGAAAACACAGATATTTACATTACGATTCATAACAGTAGCAAAATTAGTTATGAAGTAGCAACGAAAATAATTTTATGGTTGGGGGGTCACCACAACATGAGGAACTGTATTAAAGGGTCGCGGCATTAGAAAGGTTGAGAACCACTGCTTTAAGAATAGGAAAAAGAAGAAAAAGGTAAAGATAAAAATTATGAACAACAAATACATATCTATCAACAAGTGACTCTAAAAATCAAGTGAATAAAAAATCTGATGAACAGAATAAACTGGTGAATATAATAGAATCGAGGGCATAGAAAGGGAGTGGACTGACAATTCTCAGGGGGAAAAGGGTGCGGGGGGTGCAGGAAGAGACTGGACAAAAATCATACACCTATGGATGAGGACAGTGGGGGGGGGTAAGGACAGAGGGTGGGGTGGGAACCGGGTGGAGGGGAGCTATGGGGGGAAGAAAGAGGAACAACTGTAATAAACCTAAACAATAAAGATTTTTTTTTAATTTAAAAAAATAAAATGACAGTAAAAAATTATATATATATTGTATCTCAGGTCACCTAACCCCATACTTTAAAAGCCCGCATGCATTACAGTGTTGTCAGTGATGTTCTGAGTGATTACTCATGCGCTGGAGCAAAACTGGCCGCAAGGATACTGCCAGTTTGTATTCTTGCCCATAGGAGAGAGAAAACACACCACTAAGTTGTTTCATACTCCAGCTTTTGGAACTCCTAAGGAGAGTTTATGCTATGCAGATAAGAAAGTATAAAAAGTTTCCTTAAACCCACCTTAGTCTTAGACCTGTGTAGTTTTTTAAATCATTGTGAACAAGCCAGGTAGAAAAAGGCTTTACTCTCATTTTTATCTGTAAGTATGATTCTGTTTTGAAATTGATTCAAATAATGACTACTTTTAGTTCTGGGGTACCCTAGAAAATACTATCCTATGGATCAAGGGTTGGCAAAATTTTTCTGTAAAGAGCTAGAGAGAAATTATTTTAGGCTTCGTGGGGTACACATAAACATATAGGCCTTGCTGTGTTCCAATAAAACTTTATTTACAAAAACAGACAGCACAAAAGATTTGTCCAGTGTACCATAATTTGCCAACCTTTGCTTTGGACCAATAGTTTTCACTTTCTTTTTAATTAATGAAGCCTTGGGAGTAGTCTATGGAGGCTTAGAGATGGCCAAGCAGGCAGTGATCTGAACTATCGCTGCTTCAAATAGAGAAGTTTTTATTTTTATGACATGGACTTTTGCATGAAATAAGTTTGATTAAAGGGTTTCATTTCTAAAACAAAGAAAAGCTTCAAAACCATTGCCTTGGACTAAACCTAAAACCTGCTGCTTTAAAACTCAAGAACAGATTTTTCAGAGCAAAACAAACACATCTTTTCACACCTTTAAAAAAGATGATAATCATATGTTATTAACCACTGTTACCCTAATAAATTTAATTGTTTTTTAAAAAGGATGATAGGTGGTACGTATAGGTTTTAACGTTCCCAGAAAAATTCACTGTCTCATACCACTGAAATAAACATTTAATGAACAACTTTAATAGCTCTAAAAATATTATCAGCTTATTATTTCTATACTATTTTGACTTTTTTCTAAGTATAATGCTTAAGGTACCTTAAGAGGTCCAAGAGAGGTCTTATGGTATAGTGAAAAAAGCACCAAATTAGGACTCCATATTTGTCTTCATTCCTAGATTGTGAGCTCCTGGAGACAAGAATTAAGTTGTCTTCTTCATTTGTTGAATTGTCCTCAGCACCTAGAACAGTACATGATAACAAACTTTAATTTTAAAGCAAATATAAATTGACTTAATTAGATAGCTAGGAAGATAATAAATTCAGGTAGGTTATTTACTTATATCTCTCCATAATGCATAAGAAAAAAATCATCTTTTCTAGTGAGCAACAAATAAGTTAGTACTTTGAGATACTCTTTTTTTTTAATATCTTTATTGGTTAAGGGAGATACATACTTATACCTGGGAAATTAACATGTTTAAAACACATGAAAACTAACAATTACTGGATTGTGACCAAAGTCATATCCTTACAATGGTTTACAACTCCCTTTCCTACAATTCTGAAATACAAAAAGCTCTGGAAACCAAACATTTTTATTTTGTATTTTTTAATAACTTGATAGTCAAATTCATCTAACCTGCACCTATTTGGCAGTATCTGACCTAAACTGACTGAGGCTATTTACTGGTATTTATTTATCCAGTATGAATAATTGTATGGTTTGATGCAAGAAATAGTACCATATTTAAATATGCAGTGTTTTCCCTGAACTCCCTGGGGTGTTACAGTATACAGTACCTGGCATTTGGTTTTACACAAGTCTGCCAGACAATGCCAGATCTTTTCCTGGTTGCTTTACAAGGAGGAATCAACAGTCCTATTTCAGCCTTTCTGTGGCCATGCCCCCATCCCAAGCCCATCTTTTCTGCAGCCATCCTTAGCAAAACTTGAGGCTGCCCAAACAGCTCAGAGAGTTCTCCTGCCATGTCAGTGGGAAAAATAAAAATAAATGTACTTTACAATCATATAGAAAGTTAATGTAATCACTTTGATTGTCAATGATCTGTTGTTTAAGAAAGAACTATTAGTCTTTTATAAAGTACTTATTTTCATCACTTGACATTGGGCAGTCGAGAATCATAATGTAGTTACTTGATCTTAGCCTTGCAAGGGTATCTGCTCAGTATATAGCATTTACCATTTGACTGATGCACATTTTGGACAGTATATAAGAATTTCCCTTACATTAGGTGTGGGCAGCAACGGATATTTATAGAGAAAAAAAATAACCAGAGGCCTTAACTGGCTCAGTTCCAACAACAAATCCATGGAACTGGTACACTCCCCACTTTTCTCTTGTACCCCACCCTGTGGCCCACAGGACCACATCTAGGGATCTCAATTAAAGATCTTGTAGTAAATAGGGCAACGCTATTCTAGTAACGCTAGAGGTGGTGGACCTGCCTATGCGATAGGGTGGGCTATTCAGGGTTTGGATAAATTAAGACGATGTAAATGCAAACCACAATGCCAACGTTTCCTAGACCATTTCCTCTTAAGAAAAAAAAAAAAAAAGCAGACTCAAAATCACCCCTCTAAAAATGCCTCATTCAGGAACTGTAGAACTAGTGGGTAAAAGGTTCGCCGGACCACCACCTACGTCGGGGTGCGCTCCCTCTGAGCCGGGGTACCACGCCGCTCCTGCGCAGGTTCTAGACTCCTCCCTTTGGAGCTCTGCCCCACCCTTCTAGGCTACTTCCGGCCCTCACTGAACGCCCTCAACGCGCTTGCGCCGTTTTGATAGGCTTCTGGAGCCCAAGAAATCCGAGCGCTGCCCCTCTGGAACCGCCCCCGCCCCCGCCCTCTCTTCGCCCCTCCCACGCTTTACTGGCCTCCGCCCGAAATCTCGCGAGGGTAGGTGCGCGTCCGTATTTTGCGGACAACTGGCTCTCACAGCTGCTGTAATTGCTGCTGCGGGAGAAACTGGAGCTGCTGTGGTCCGCGCGCCCGCCCTCCCCCTTTGACGAGAGCCACCGCCTCTTCTCTCGCTCTAGTTAAATACCTATTGCGGGGAGCGGCGGCTGCAACAGTCCCTGGACCCAACGCCGTCTCATCTCTTCAGACGGCCGCTTTGCCGGTCATTCCCGCAGCCCCGCAGCTGACGGCGCCCCCCTGCTCCTAACCGGTTCCTCACTTCCGAACGTCCGTTCACTCCTCATCGCGCGGGACTCACCTCCCACGGTCTTGCCGGGGTGGAGGACGACCAGGAGGAGACGAGAGTCACCCTCCTAGGCGGCTTCGGCCCCCTCACCCTCGGGTGTGTCCTATAAATGGCGTCGGAAAGCGACACCGAAGAATTCTTTGATGCCCCAGAAGATGTGCACCAAGGGGGTGGCTACCCTGTAGGGTAAGTAGCTATGGCCCAGAAGCCGGGCGTCACGGTCACCCGGCTTCCCCTGTGCCGTCCCCCTTCACCCCTCGCTGGTCCCGCTGTGTCCACCACCGCTGCTCCTGTCTCCAGCACTTCAGTGAGTCTGGGATGGGGGATCGCCCACCTCGGGCAAACCCCTTCCTTTCCCTGGTGAGAGACCTCTGGGGCTCCAAGAGAACCCCTTTCTCGTCTTGCCCAGCTTTCTGCGAGGTGAGACAGCTGACGTGCCTGAAAGCCGGAGAGCCGGTGATTTGTGTTTGTGGGGTTCAGAGCTTACCTTTGAAACATCCGTTTGGCCTTGGATTTCCATAGATTAAAGGAGCAGTAACAGGAGAAATTACATTTCCCTTTTTTTTTCTTTCTTTTGCCGCTAACTTAACTATTTTAGAGGTAGCTGTAACTCTCCTAATTTACCACCCTCTTTTCCTTGCACAGAAAGAAAAGGAGTGGCGAAAAGGGTTGGGTGTTTACTTGGGAAAGTCCTCTAGCTGATGTATTCTAGATCAACAGTGTTTCATTAAAATGCCACCTTGCCGTGAGGCAAAGGAAATTGAATGTCCTTTACCATGAGGGAGAATGCAGTCTTAAAAGGTAGCCGCACATAAATGTATACAACAGACTACAGAGATACAAACAAGTGCTGAGTAATCTGGTGGTTGGAAGGAGAGCCACAGCTTTGTGCTTTTTATCTAATTCTGCAAGATGGTTTAGTGGTGATTAATATGGGAGATTCTGAGTAGGAAGTACAGTAGTTGGAATGCTTCCCTTGACTAGGACTTTTATTTACCCACTCCTCCACTATTCAAAGTTGGAATAATATTTATAGAGATTTTGCCAAACTCTTCTACGGACTTGTGTGGGACTAGAGGCAGTAAAATATATATGTTCATGGTGTAAGGACTTGAGAATTGGTAAAATTTGTATATAATTGTAAGGCACTAATATGGTCAACTGCCATCAATTTTCAAGCTTACTCCTTGGAAGAAAGACCTTGTTTGATGCAAGCAGAGTTATCCTTACATTCTAGAAGTCATTTTAAAACCTAATATATAATGTATTACCAAAAAAATTACAGCAATAAAGTCAAAGAATGTACATAGGTAAATCCTGATGTGTGTTTCCACCAACCTTCTTCATACTGTCTTCATATCACTACGAGGGGATTTGGGGGTGGGAATGGCCAACCTTGAGATTTCACTGAATCTCCTTCAAATTCAGTATCTGAAACAAGTTAATAGCTAAATGGTAGAGGCTAGAAAATACATTTGGATTTCCAAATACATTGGATCCCCTTGAAATTAAATTTAATTTTTGTGGTTTCCTCCTCAAAGTAATGAACTTTCAGTTCAGTTTAAATGAAACCTAATTCTTTAGTACTTATGTATGTGTGGAATGGGGAGGAAAATAACAATTGATGTATAGGATTGTAATCAATTTAGAACTGTGTGAATAGTGGTTCTTTGAACAAAACATTTAATTTCGAAGGACAGTCATATTGGCACCTGTGTAAACTGCCAAGTCCAGCACCTGGCACAGAGAAAGAACTCAAATGTTTATTCCCTTCTCCTTCCTTTCTTGGAAACAGCAAAATTAACTTCATACAGTGCTTACTTTGGGAGGAAGTATGCAGAACTTGGAGCTATTTAACTTGTCTAAACCGATGAGTCATTTTGATAGAATTGATAGAGTCATTTCTTCCCTCATGGGACAATATAGCTTCTCAAGCTCTTTGATCCTTTGATACTAGGTGAAAAGTAAAAACGTCTCTCTTGAGACCCAGTGTTCTAATTTTAACTCTAACCTGCCCAAATGTTTAGCCTGTTGAGCCCTGTGGATAAAACTATGTCAGTCTCAATTTCATGACTTCATCCTGTAATAGTCGGGGGATTTGGAAGAGAATTAGACTCACCTGGAGAACTGCATCTGAAAAGAACTAACAGTACTGCCAGGATAGCAAAAGGTTGGCATAATTAACATATTCTCTATCCTTTGTGACAAGTTTTGTCATTTGCATAAGGTACTGTGAGGAGACCTAGAAATGCAGTGAGAAATCTTGATCTGTGAAAACAGATGGGGTCACTAGATACCTGGTCATCAGAATATCTTCTGTCCTTTAATGTGAACCAAAGTAGCACACCATACAAACTGTAAGAGGTTAACAGACTGAGTTTGGGCACTTAAAAAAATGTTTCTTGCACCCTGGCCAGTGTGGCTTGTTGTTTGAGCATTGCCCTATACACCAAAAAGTCAGGGGTTTGATTCCTGGTCAGGGCACATACGCAGGTTGGGGGTTCAATCCTCTGTCCTGGTGTGCATATGCGAGGCAACCGATCAATGTTTCTCTCTCACATTGATGTCTTCCTCTACCTTCCTCTCTCTCTAAATCAAGAAAAACATATCCTCAGGTGGGGATTTTAAAAAAATAAAAAATAAATTCTTGCTATTGTATGTTCTAGAGCAGTGGTCGGCAAACTCATTAGTCAACAGAGCCAAATATCAACAGTACAACGATTGAAATTTCTTTTGAGCCACGTTTTTTAAACTTAATCTTCTTCTAATGCCACTTCTTCAAAATAGACTCGCCCAGGCCATGGTATTTTGTGGAAGAGCCACACTCAAGGGGCCAAAGAGCCGCATGTGGCTCGCGAGCTGCAGTTTGCCGACCACGGTTCTAGAGTACACCGACCATTTCACCAAATTTGTAGTAAACTGAGTGAGCAGTTAAGAGTTATTTCATTTTTGTTAATTAATGGAATCCAAATACATAATCCATATCCTAATATTGGTTTTTTTCTATTCTCCTCCAATGGTATTTTCAGCTTTATTCTACTCTTCGAAAGCAAATTTAATAAGTTAAAAATCAGCCCATTTTTTTATAGGGAGACTTTTTATTCCATTGCAGCCTACTTTTCCACAGTGGCAGATCATCTCCACTTGATCAGCTTTGCAATATATACCACATTTATAATGCTTTATTTTGGTTGATACTTTAGGTCATGTTTTCTTATTCTTGTCTCCATTTTTATATGTGAGGAGCCTTAGGCTCAAAGAGGTTAATGAATTGGCCTAGGAGGCAACACTTGTGACAGAGCTGGAATTTGAAACCAATTCTCTAGACTCCTACTTTAGTATTTTTTTCTAATGCATCATAGCAGCCTCACACACTGTGTGTGTGTGTGTGTGTGTGTGTGTGTGTGTGTGTGTGTGCGCGCGATAAGGGAAAGTGACTTGTCCAAGGTGCCACGGCAAATCAGTAACAGAGTTAGGACTATAATCAGATTAGTTTCAGTCTAGTGTTGTTTTTTTCTGCTACCATGCTGTCTTTTGATAAAGCAGGAAGGGGAGGAGGAAGTGTGGTATAGTAGAAAAAAAGCCCTGGACTGTGAGTCATTTCATTTCCTCATCTTTAAATTGAGGAGATTCTGAGAACCCTTCCAACTGTAAAAGTCTGTCATATTGAGGTTTAATGGTGTGCTTTTATTGATAAACTTTTGTTCTTAGGAAATCTTTCTATGATTTTATTTTAGTTTTTAATTGAACAAACTTGATGGTATTGGGACATGATGCAAAACCTGTAGATTTCAAATTAAAGATTTACTGGGTAAATTCTATAAGAGATGAATGTTCCTGCTAATTTGTGGATTATATATATGCATACTAAAGGCTGGCACTGAGAACATCATGTTATAAAAATAAATGTGACATTTTGAGCATTCTTTTTTTAAATTTTATTTTATTATTTAAAGTATTACATATAGTAGTACATATATCTCCTTTTTTCCCCCATAGACCTTCCCCAGCCTCCCCTACCCCCTGTCACATGCCCTCATCCCACCCCCCCCCACCCCCAGTGTCTTGTGTCCATTGGTTGTGCTTATATGCATGCATACAAGTCCTTTGGTTGACCGCTTTCCCCCCCTCCCCAACACTCCCCAGCCTTCCCGATGTAATTTGACAGACTGTTCGGTGCTTTACTGCCTCTGTGTCTGTCCTTTTGTTCATCAGGTTATAATGTTCTTTATTTTCCATAAATGAGTGAATCATTCATTTAAAATTCATTTTCATGGCAACCAAAATATTTTGAGGTGTTGGAAGGAAGGATAGAATGGTAACATTTTTAGAGTAGGGAGACTGGTAGATCATTTAATCCAGGCCTCCCATTTAACTGGAAGAAATCTAGGCTCAGAGAAGGGAAGTGACACATTGCTGATTAGTGGCAGACTGGGAACTAGAACTCCAGTCTCCTGGTTGCTCATTTATTCCATGTTGCCTTGTCTGTGGAAGGAGGGAAAGTATTGCTTGCTGGGTATTCCTGCTGTAGGTTTTTGGCATTTACCCTATTAGCAGGGCTCTTAAGATGGTTTACTCTCATCTACTGAGATTTTGTTTTTTCATACCTTGCTGTCAGAAGACATTGTTCTAGGATCTTGAATTTTGCCCACTAATTTTCTCCAGGTCAGGATGAACAAAGATTACAGAATAGCTGATCTAGGAACAGTGGTGGTTACTTATTTCATTTTATTTTTAGCAATCTAGTTAGTGTCAACTGCAGTCTATCTTTGTAGATTGGAGTAATAGTGAAATCTTGATTTTCAAACCGTAAGACCTGAGATCAAACTGTCCTGAAGAATTTATCCTAAGAAAAAAACACCAAAAAGTTGCAGAGCTTCCTTTGGTGAAAACAGCTTCTCACTTTACTTGGGCATCATAAACATTTCTCTCTGAATTGAAAATTGATACAAGTTTTAATAAAAATTATTTGTGGATAAGGGTTATTTGTGGAAAGATTCCTTAAAAAAATGGCTGTTCAGCCCTAGCCTGCTTGGCTCAGTGTCGGCCTGCAGACTGAAGGAGTCGCAGGTTCCGTTCCAGTCAAGGGCATATGCCTGGTTTGCGGGTTCGATCCCCAGTAGGGGGTGTGCAGGAGGCAGCCCATTGATGCTTCTCATCACTGGTGTTTCTATCTCTCTCCCTCTTCCTTTCTCTCTGAAATCAATAAAAATATATATATTTTTAAATGGCTGTTCATGAGTTGATATTTAATCATAGATTATATTTTATTGCTGTTGGCTATGTGGATTGATAGGAATATATTTGTAAATGCTGTTTTATTACACCCAGGTAACATCATATTGAAGTGAGAGAAAACCTACATATTAATTAGTAAATTCAAGTTATAAATTTAGTGGCCTCCAGTTGTCAAATGGTCACTGATAGGAGATAGGACAGTGGTAGTATCTCTGTAGTTTGGGGGCTCACTTTGAATCTGTGCAAACTTCTATAAACTAAAAACTTTATTCTGTTCTTGTGATAATCTGCATAAAGTAGGGTAGATAAAATTTGATTTTTAAAATGTTAAAAACCTAGATAGATTTAGGATATCGACAGTACACTGGTGATCCTACAGAACAGAAAATAATTTCCGGTTGTTGATATTTGAGACTTATTTTGTAACATATACATTACACAGAACTCTGTGTGTTCTCTTCAGTTCATTGTTTTAACTTGGACAAAGTCAGGTGAATTTGCCAGGGAAGCCCCTTGATGAGGCTTTTTTTTTTTCTTTTTCTCATTCTTTGCCTGCAATTCTAGTAATTGCTTCCTGGGGTAGTATGGGTGGAGGGCAGTGTGTGAGCATGAGGGTGGTGGTGATGGGTGGAGGTGAAGGTGGTGAAGGTAGCCCTACAGACTTTAGAGAGCAGGTTATAAGGCTGCTCCCTGGGGCATGGATAACTGAGATATGGCAAATCACACCATTTAGTACTATTTTAGATATGTAGCTACACAGTGAATTAAATAAACCTTTCTGTAAGAGATTAATAATTAATAGCCCAAAGAAATACTTCAAACAAAATTTAAAGTAACAAAAACTGCAGGTGCTTTATGATGTCTTTCTGATGTTTAACTGGAATTGATAATTAACTTACATTTCTATTTTCTACCCAGAGCTAAGCTAATTTCTACCAACTTTCATAAGGTCTGTTCCCCTCTAGATGTTGGAGTTATTCTGCTAACCAGCTAAACCTTTAATTGGGTGCTTTCCTTACTCTTCAGAGCAGAGCCCTATTCATTTTCTTATTTCAGATTGAACCATCTTTGTGTTAGTCTGTCATTTCATGATTCAAAATTGAGGAAAAAGCACAGAAGACATAATGTGGGCCTCATACCTAATGGCAACCCTAATGTTTTTCCCCAGTCAGTATACAAATTTATCTTGGTTACTATAGCTACCAGCCTATCAGTTATTCTTCTAGCTCCTTTGCCTTCTCTCAGATATTAGGATTACCGTATAATCAGGTTCTGCTACAGCTCTTCAGGTCTTAGCATTTTATTACCAGCTGCAGCTGTCTGGCAATTTACAGTTTGGCATTCCATCAGGGTCAGTTGGTTTTAGGTCCACAAACCCTTTTTGTCTCCAAACATTTTAAATATACAGAATTTAGCAAGGACACATTTAGGCAACAATTTCCTCATACTAATTAGCTCAGTTCCATTTTTAGTCATTGTCTCGGATTCAGTGGTTGCCCCTTTGTAATATCAAGGAGAATAAATTTAAAGATCAAAGAGAGACCATTTAAGAAATATATGTGCAGATGTGATTTAGACTCCAGATCATCACTAACTACCTGAAGTGACTTAAAAGCACCCTGATTCATCAGCAACCACCTAATAAATAATACGGCTTCTAACAAAAATTATTTCTGTAGGTTATAGAAAGAATGTTTGGCCTTTAGATTTATTCATTCGAATTTGAGAAAACTGTTTAGAAATTTAATAGGAAAGGTTATCTTTCTTTTGCAGCCTTTGAATAAACAGGAAAAGAAAAATAAAGACTGAATAGTTATATAGGTCTTTATTATAATAAGTCTTTCTATTTAATTAACAAATACATATTTTTTATCAAAACTTAAGAATTCATATAATTAAATTAGTTTTAAATTATAAGTGTTTAGTTGTCTTCCTAAAACTAAGGCTATTGAAGAAATAATATATATTAGTTTATATATCAGTGTTTGTGTTAGTGTTTGTTTTGGGTGCTCATGCTTGTTAATATTATATATTGTAGTATTGTATGTATTGTAAATATGCACAATTAATCTCTTGGTTTAACTGAATTGGAGGTGGTTAATCTGTTAATAATTTAGTAGATTTCATTACCCATATTCTTACATAACAATAAGTAATGTTTTTTAATCAGAAATTTAGTCTTAAGACATTGTGTGTGCTTTTCAAAAAGTGTTTATATTTCTGAATTAGAAGATTATGTGGTGAGCTTGTAACTTCATAAATGATTACATTAAATTCCTGCCTTGAATTTGTATTGAAATTGTGATTTGAATGGTTTCATTGTAAGACTAGTGTATCCTATTCAAGACAGTGGTTAAATTCTGATAATGCCCCAATGAGAACTTTATTTTAATTGCACAAATAGTCTTAAAAGCAGAAAAAAATTTACTTTTTCCACAGGGCCCTAATCCTTAAAATTTTTAAGAGGAAGCGGGGATTGGGGGTGGGGGGCGATAAAATGTTTTAAGAAAAGAAAGGCCAAGAGTGAAGCATAAAATTTTTGGTAACTTCTAACAAAAAACTTTAACAATATTTTCCAGTAGGCAGCCTGTAACAGTGCAAGCCATACCTGTATAAGACCTTGACCACTACTAATCGTAATAGGTTATTCTAGTGCCAACACATTGAACCACGGACATTCTTATGAACCACAGGTCAAGCTTTCTAGAGAACCAATAAATAGAATGTAGAGCTTTATTCAGACTCACTTTCTCAGAAGCAAACATCCTGGTTACTAAGTAGGCAAAGAGAAGGGGTGGGAGTGCTCTTTCTGTCTTTGCTTTTGAATTGGAAACACTAGGGATGGATGACTTAAAACCATAGTCCTCTTTTAAATTTGTTCCTGAAAGTTTTTATTTAAATTGAAAGACTGAGGGAATCACCTTTCTGGTTATTAGCAGTAGAATTAACAATTTGGATGTGTTTTTAAAAGCTCTATTTTAAAATATGCTTATCTACCCATGTCAAATTGATATAGCAGATGGTTTGAACGTTTTCCCCAGCCCCATTTTCACCCCATTCACCTCCAGCTTTCTCCTTCCTATCTAATCAATGTCATTAGTACAGAGATTTTCTAACATATCTTATTGTCCCTTACATCTGAGAAGTAACAGTGATGGTTTAAATCAGGAGCAGGGAGCCTTTTTTCTGCCAAGGGCCATTTGGATATTTATAACATCATTCACAGGCCATACAAAATTATCAACTTAAAAATTAGCCTGCTATATTTGATCAAACATTTAATTAACTCCTAATGCCTTGGGAGGGCCAGACTAAATGATTCCACAGGCCTTATACTGCCTGTGGTCTGGATATTCCCCACCCCTAGATTGAATATAATGGATAGGCCTGGCCAGTGTTGCCCAATGGTTGGGCATCAACCTATGAACCCAGAGGTCATGGTTCAATTCCTGGTCAGGACACGTGCCAGGTTGCAAGCTCCATCTCCAGTAGGGGACGTGTAGTAGGCAGCTGATCAATGATTCTCTCTCATCATTGATGTTTCTATATCTCACCCTTCCTCTCTCTGAAATCAATAAAAACATATTTTTTAAAATCAACCAATCAATCAGTAAATAAATATAATATGTGGGTCTTTGGGAGAGTAAGGGAAAGATCCATTAAATTGGATATAGTGCATGCATTAGTAAGTGGGATTGGTTAGCATCACAGGTAGGGGTAGGTTATTGGGTTAGTGGAAGACAGGTAAGCAGAATGAATAGGTAGCTTGATAAAACTAGTACCTTTGTGAGTGAAAGTGAGTAGGTTTGTCAATATTTGGAATTGGTGTTTTATCTTTATTGGATTGGCTTTAGAGATTAAGGCTAATGACTGAGATCAGTCTTTTTTCCTATAAGTGAACTTTACTATCCCTGTTTGTCCCAGGACATAGCTCTTGACTGTTGACTTTTAACCTTTGCCTTATTTCCCAGCATAGAGATGTCCACAGTTGATGTATAATAGTGACAAAGGGTGTCAGTGGCAGAAAAAAAGATTTTAAGTGGCGATAGAAATGGCGGTAGGCAAGCAGGCTCTATGGCAAGGGTGGGGAACCCTTGTTCTGACAAGAGCCATTTGAATATTTATAACATCATTCTCAGGCCATACAAAATTATCAACTTAAAATTAGCCTGCTATATTTGGTCAAACATTTAATTAACTCTCCCCTAATGCCTTGGCAGGGGCAAATGATTTCATGGGCCTTATACAGCCCACAGGCCAAACATTCCCCATCCCTGCCCTATGGCACCACCAGTTCCTATCAAAGTGAAGACGGAGGAAATAGGGGCTGAGGCAAGACAGTAGTTTGGATTTATATTTATGGGACCTTTGTAACTTTGGGACATCCTGTATTCAGCAAATATTAAATGTTAACAGTTAAGCCTTGTATTAATCAATTTCACCCCCAATAAATTTAATTTTTTTAAAAAACAACAGTGAAACCTGTTGCCAGTTATCCTGCAGTCATATCCATTCCTTGTTACCAACTTTTTTTCCCAGTGATAAATGTGTTCACAGTAAGAAAGATATTATAGTCCTACATGTTGTTACATGTAAAGAATGATAATGCCATACTGTCAAATAAAGTTGGGCTTTAGTTTCCAAAGTACTTTTACTCACATTACCTCTTCTGATCATCCTGTAGATCTGTTCTGAAGGACAATTTTTGTGACATAGGTAGAACAATTTTCCTAATTTTACAGATAAGAAAAGTTAGCTCAAGATGGATAAGGAACAGCCAGCAAAAGTAGAACTTCACTAATTATGGTTTTAAATGGAGATGTAAAACATTAGGTTCTTTCCTACTTTCCATTTGTAAACTGTAAACATTTTTGATGCTGTATTTTACATGTGAATTATTGGAATGATGAAGCTAACTCATCCACCATTTAGGAATATATAATTTACTGCTTAAAATAATGAAAGCAATATTCTTACGGTCTTCTTTCTAAGCTTTGACAGAATTCATTATGTTATGGTAGCTAGGTCAGAAAATAACCTTGCTACTGAAAGAGCTGAAATCCCAGACACTGCTAACTGATTTTCCCTAAGGGAAAATCCCTTAAGAGGTAAGCCACTGCTGATTTGGGCTTCTGTGCCTCATCAAAAAGTCTTGATCACAGATTTTTTTCTGTATTGTTTTATAGACTGTTGTCAGTTGTTTACTTAGGCCACAGTATTTGGTGTTTCAGTTTTTTGGGGGAGTTTTTTGGGTTTTTTGGTATAACTCTGAATCATATTTTGGCTACAAGCCACTAATTGGAAACACAATGTTTCTCTTTTTTCTTCCCCTCAATAGTATTATCTAGCAGCCACAATGAATGCATGTGGTAGTTATTAATATTTTCCACCTAATCAAACCTCTATTGGCTGTCAGATTAATAGGGGAAAATGCATGTTTACTAGCTAGACAATAGAAAAATTACATCAGTAATTACTCTTTAACATGTAAATAAGATTGAATAATCTTTTTTATAATAAACAATAAATTTGGCCTACAGAATGTTTTATGTATGTAGGCATTCTAGGTAATTTGAGATTTTTCTAAACTATTTATCAAATATGCCTGGCCAGTGTGGCTCAGTTGAGTGTCTTCCCATATACCAGGAGGTCTCTGGTTCGATTTCCCATCAAGCCCCATGCGCAGGTTGCAGGCTCAATCCTCAGTGCGGGGCGGGGGTGGGGGTGCAGGACGCAGCTGATCGATGCTTCTCTCTCATCAATGTTTCTCTCTCTGAAATAAAAACATTTAAAAATATACTTATCATCAGATCTTTAATACATATTTTATTAAAGAATGCAGAAGTAGAAATTCAAATACATAAAGCACATAAATAGAATTTATACAGTAAAGTGCTTAATATTAAATCTTACTGAAACATTCCAATTTTCTATTATTCAATTCAGTCATTAGTTTAAAACTACCTTTCCCATCAAACCTTGCACCAGATAACAGTAAAAAAATTTTAATTTAAAAAACAAAATAAATGATTTGGTTTGATTTTTAGTTCTCTGCCCATCTTTCGTGCTGAGCAGTAAACTCAGAATAAGAAAAGTAAAGAATACTAGAATTGGTTTATTTAAATGTTTTAAGAAATGGGTGTGACAGGTTCTTTAGAGCCCTAATTTTTACATAGGGTGGCCTATATAAGGTTATTAGCATTTACTTTTAGAAATCAGTACAGCATGGGGTGTTTTACATAACTTACAAAGTCATATTAGCACACTAGCTTTTGTAATATTGGCTTTTAACTCAACAACTTGATTGTTTACTTTTAAAAGTAAACTACAATGTGATTTAGTATGATTGCATTAGTACTGACTTCTAAAGACAGTCATATATTGAGTTGTCTGTTTCTGCTGCAATTTTTATTAGGATTTTTTTTTTTTTAAATATGGCCGAAACCGGTTTGGCTCAGTGGATAGAGCATCGGTCTGTGGACTGGAAGGTTCCAGGTTCGATTCCGGTCAAGGGCATGTACATTGGTTGCGGGCACATCCCCCGGTGGGGGGTGTGCAGGAGGCAGCTGGTCGATGTCTCTCTCATCGATGTTTCTAGCTCTCTATCCCTCTCCCTTCCTCTCTGTGAAAAATCAATAAAATATATTTGCAAAAAAATATATATATATATGGAACGCTTCATGAATTTGCGTGTCATCCTTGCGCAGGGGCCATGCTAATCTTCTCTGTATCGTTCCAATTTTAGTATATGTGCTGCTAAAGCGAGCACTATTAGAATTTTTTTATTTTATTTATTGATTTTTTTTAAACTAGTGGCTCGGTGCATGAAATTCGTGCACATTAAAAGGGGATTAATTAGAGGAAATATTTTAATATTGCTATTTGCCCTTTCTCTAAAATACAAGGGTCAGAGATGAAAGAAAATTAGTAAAATGTATATGAAAATCTTCCTTCTGTCAGAGTCTGGGGTGCACTATGGGACCCAGAGTCAAGTGCCCACCCACATGTTCCCCAAAATCGCGCGAGACCCAAACCTGGCCGTCCCCTCCCCCCCCCAATTTGGCTAGATCCAGACCCGGCCAGTCCCACCCTTGTCAAGCCCCGCCGGGCGGGGGGCACAGCCTCAGGCCCCCTGGCCTGGCGCCGGGGTGGTGGGCACGGCCTGAGGTCCCCCAGCCCGGGCCAGGGCGGGGGGCGTGCCTTGAGGTCCCCCAGCCCGGTGCCAGGAGGGTGGCGCAGCCTCAGGTCCCCGTCAAGCCCCACCGGGAGGGGGGTGCAGCCTCAGGTCCCCCGGCCCGGGGCGAGGGGAGCAGCCTGAGGTCCCCTGGCCCAGCATTGAGGTGGGGGTGCACACCTTGAGGCCCCCCGTCAAGCCCCGCCAGGTGGGGGGGTGCAGCCTGAGGTCCCCGTCAAGCCCCGCTGGGAGGGGAGCATGGCCTGAGATCCCCTGGCCTGGTGCTGGGGCGGGGGTCAGCCTGAGGTCCCTCAGCCCAGCACCGGGGCAGGGGTGCACCTTGAGGTCCCCCGTTAAGCCCCACCGGGCAGGGGGCATGGCTTCAGGTCCCCTGGCCTAGCACCGGGGCGGGAGCGCAGCCTGAGGTCCCCCAGCCTGGCGCCAGGGGGACCAGGGGGCGGAGGGGAACAGCCTGAGGTCCCTTCTGATTGCTCGTTAAGGCTCGTTAGGGGAACTTGGCCTCCCCTGTGGGTGCAGCCATCTTGTGTTACAGACACACACACACCCGCCTCCGTTGTGGGCCCCACCATCTTTGTGGCAGAGTGATGGTCAATTTGCATATTCCCTCTTTATTATATAGGATATATTTTTACTGGCCCCAGAGAGGAAGGGAGAGGGAGAGAGAGAGATAGAAACATCAATGATGAGAGAGAATCATTGATTGGCTGCCTCCTGTACACCCACTGGGGACCAAGACCGAAACCCAGGCATGTGCCCTGGTTCATAGGTAAATGCTCCACTACTGAGCTCACCAGCCAGGCAGATTCCTTTTTTTTTTTTTAAATGATTTTTTTTGAGGGAAAGAGAGGAACATCAGATTTTTTTTAATTTAAATTCTTTATTGTTTAAAGTATTACATGAGTCTCCTGTTTCCCCCATTGACCTCTCCCCCACCACCCAAGAAACATCAATTTATTGTTCCACCTATCTATGCATTCATTGGTTGATTCCTGTATGTGCCCTGACCCAGAATCAAACCCACAACCCTGACACATTGGGACGACACTCCAACCAACTGAGCTACCTAGCCAGGGCATGATTCCTATTTTTTTGATTGCCCAGTTAAAACATGCCATTTTAGGTTCTAGGAAAATAAGATTGCCTAGCACTTACTTTTCCTGCTCTTCCTAGACTTTTCAGGTTCAGTTGGGATTGTCACTGTTGGTATAACCCCAGCTTAAATAGGGCTATGAGAATGGGTGTTGTACTGTCACAAATGATTTGAATTTGAAAGGCCAGCAGATGATTTTCTCTCAGATCTAATTTCTTTGAGTACTGTTATTAGATTGTAGGTGCTGCTTGACTCCCCACCTTCTATGGGTGGTTTCTTCCCTTAGCACAGGCGTCCTCAAACTACGGCCTGTGGGCCACATGCGGGTGTTTTTGCCGTTTTGTTTTTTTACTTCAAAATAAGATATGTGCAGTGTGCATAGGAATTTGTTCATAGTTTTTTTTAAACTATAGTCGGGCCCTCCAACTGTCTGAGGGACAGTGAACTGGCCCCCTGTTTAAAAAGTTTGAGGACCCCTGCCTTAGCATATAGCCTAGAAAACTTGCGATTCTAACTAATAAAATTAGTATATGCATTTCCGTTCCAATGAATAATACTGCATACCAAATTTTAAGAACTATGTACTTAGAGCAAGATTTTAAAAATAAAATAGTATCACCCTAGGCATTTTGGATAGAGTGTTGGCCCGCAGACTGAAGGGTCCCAGGTTCGATTCTGGTCAAGGGCACGTACCTTGGTTGCAGGTTCCCAGCATGCAGGAGGCAACCAATCGATGTGTCTCTCACATTGATATTTCTCTGTCTCTCCCTCTCCATTCTACTTTCTCTAAAAAATGAATGGGAAAAAATAAAATAAAATAGTATTTTGTTCTCCAAATTTGAACTGTTTTTATTTTTTGTGGGGTTTGGTTTGGTTTTGGTTTTTTTATCTGCCTGGCCTAAGCAGGGGGAAAATCTTCATGTCAGTGTTTTCTGAGCACCAGAACCCTTCTGATTCCTAATTTAGATTTAGCATTTTTGTGTTGGTCTTAGTTTGACACTCGATCTTCCTATTTCAGCTTGCTGGCCTTTAGAAAGCAAAACCCTTTAATTACCTGCTTACTTTAATGGCTGGCTAAGGCTAAGTTATCTGCTCATATTCTGTTCACCTCAAGGGCCTTAGAATCTCAGCACCTTCTTTGTACAGGCAAGCTGTTCTTTGCTGTGCTTAATTCAGTTCCTTGAGGTGCTGCTTAAGCTCATGTTATTTTTATATTTTCCTGATGGCAAAGGTAAAAAGAAGGGGTTATAAACAAAATCAGGCCACAGGGTAATTCTCTGTTAAGCTCTTTGTAGTCACCTTCCTATAAGAAAAATGTTTCCCAAGTCACCAGATTTATTCTAGCTGACTCACTCTGTATTCCCTCCTTCCATATCCCTCCTGTTAACCTCTTTTGGAGTCTTTCAAAAAAATTTGCAACCTGACAAGAAGCTTCTTCAGAGCCAGCCACCTTTCTTCCTCAGAGCCTTAAAAAAATTACTCTTCTTACTAACAGAAAAATAAAGAAGACCTTGTTAGTTCATTTTTCTGTGTGTTGTCCAATTGTTTTGGTATATTCTTTTCAACTAGTATAATGAGAAGTCAGGAGATGGAAATGTTAAGTGTGAGATCACTCAATTTTATTTGTATACTTTAGGAGGTAGGTCTTTGAGTTCCTAATTGTTGACTATGAACCAGATGTCAAATGTTAGGTTTAGTCTCCCACTCCTTCCTCCCTATTCTCAGAAGGCTTAGAGTGTGTTTGTTTGTTTTTTGTTTGTTTTTTCAGATAACCTCAGATAAGAGATAAAGAACACCAAGCCCAAAAGGGCAGAGTATCTGTCTATAGCTTAAAGGTGACAAACTAGAGATAGGATCTCGCTCTTTAAAACCACAGAAATTCAGTGATCTTTATAAAAATAGACTTAAGCACTTGCACCATAATTTTTAGTCCTGATTACCCTAAAGCTATAGCACCTGAGTGATGAAGCTTTGAATTTAAAATTGGAAAGGGCTGCCTGGCCAGTGTTGCTCAGTGGTTGAGTGTCAACATATGAACCAGTTGGGATGCATACAGGAGGTAGCTGATCAGTGTTTCTCACATCCATGTTTCTCTCTCTCTGCCTTCCTCTCTCTCTAAGAAAATCAATAAAAACGTGTGTTTTTTTAAAAAAGAATTTTGCTTAGAATTGACATCAAGCAAATCTGTTTATAGTTTGTAGAATCTACCTGCTTTCCAGTGTTGATTATTAGAGTGTTTTACTTATCGTCCTCTTCCATTCTCTATGATTCTTCAAAGGTTTTACATAGGGATTGAGCTCTGTAAATTCCCAGAGTATGCTGGGATATAATTTATCTGGCACAGGAGAACTGAACTCATGTAGATTAGCAAGGTACTTTTATCTCCTTGAATGCTTTGGGATTCAGTTTCCTCATTCTTACACTTTGGTTTTCCCTGTATGGTTTGACTATCAGTAATCTTTAATTGGAAGAAAAAGAAGTGAAGCAACATTTTACATTATACTGTTTATTCACATATAAGCAGATATACACTTTCTTTTTCTTGTTCTTGTTCTGAATATAAATTAAAGATTTTCTCCAGTAATTTTTAAAAATCCTAGCACATTCCCAGACCAGTCTTCCTGATGCTGTTCTGATAGGTTTTTGCTGTTTTCCTTGGATATGTCCATTTCATCCCTCTAATTCCTTCTGTGTTTTCATTTAAAATACTTCTTATGGCATGTCACCATGGAGATGCAGTCAACAAAATTCAGACCATGAGAAATTCTACAGGATGAACAACCTAATGTGTGTGTGTGTTTGTTTGTTTGTTTAAAACTATTTTTAGAGCCGTTTTAGGTTCACAAAAAAATTGAAAGGAAGGTACAGAGATTTCTTGTACACCCCCTCCCCCTCACATGCATAGCCTCCGCCATTATTGACATCCCCCACCAGAATGGTACATTTGTTACACTTGAACCTACACTGATATATCAGTCACCCGAAGTCCATAGTTTACCTCAGGGTTCATTCTTGGTGGTGTACGTTCCATGGGTTCAGACAAATATATAATGACATGTGTCCATCATTATAGAAACATACAGAATAGTTTCACTACCCTAAAAATCTTCTTCAGAATAAACATCCTAGCTCCTCAACACATGAACTGTAAGAAATAAAAGATCAAGGGGAACCTGTGAACTGAAAGAGACATATCAACTGGTGTGGACCTTATTTGGACATTGATTGAGATGAACCAACTGTAAACAAAGAAGTTAAACAATCGGGAAAATGTTGACTGTGTATAATAAGGAATTGTTAAATTTGATAATAGTACTGTGATTAAATCTTAAAAAGGGAAATATTTTTAGATACATACTGAAATTTTATGGGTAAAAATAAAATAATTTCTGGGATTTGCTTCAAAATAATCTGGCAGAGAAGTGGAGAGGTATTGATATTGACCATTATTGAGCATGGTCAGTATGTTGTACATGTGGGTTCATAATATTATCCTACTAATTTTGTATATGTTTGGAATAGCCATAATTAAAAGTTGGAAAAACGACCCCAAAATATTTTTATGGTCATATATATTGTTATGGGCAGATTCAAGACTAAAAATCCAATCTCCTGATCCTAGTTCATGTTCTTTTACTATGTAGCTAAATTTACAACCCTTCTGCTTCCAGATGATGTCAACTTGCCCCTTCAGTCTCTGGAACCCCAAAGCCTTCCCTGGGAAATTTGTGGTGGTTCTCTTAGATACTCAGGGCTTTAACAAATGGCCAGTTTCACTTGACTGGTTACCTACCCTGTGAAACCGTAAAGAGAGACTAGAATTACTAGGGTAAATCAACAGGCTACATGGGTTATTAGAATCAGCAAAGAGACTTGGATCCTCATCCTAACTCTGCCTTCGATTTTAACATAAGATCTAGGAGGTCAGGGATCATGTCTGCTTTGTTCACTACTTTACACCCAGTACCTACCTACCACTGTGCTGGTACATGGTAAGCAATAGGTAAATGTTAAATGAATGGATTCATTTAGCCTTTCTTGGCCTCATTTTCTTCACATGTGAAATGAGATAGTTGGTCTAAATGATTCTTATGTTTCCTTCAACACTAAAAAATATTCTTTCCTGCTGACTGATTTTTTTAATCCTTTTAGGATTTTGAAAAGAATTAGTGGATATCTTTAATGCTAGATAACATCAATAGGTAGCATGCTCACTTCTAACACCTGTGACAAAAACCCCACAGCTATGCTGCATCCAAATCTCTTAAAAATAGCCCACTGCTTTGCAATTTCTGTTGGATTGGTTTTGTTTCCAAAAAGTAAAGGAATGCTGTTCTCAATATTACCTTATTGGAGTGTCAAGTTTAGGAAATTCCAAAGTCAAACTAAGAGGGTTAATAAAATGTTGTGTACCTGGTATATTTGTACTTTTCACTGAAACTGTATTGATTGCAGTATTATGTCAGTTTATAAAATATTTGATATTATGTGTCTTAATCAATAAAGAAATTTTTTTAAAAAGACAAAATAAACAGTTCTGAACTAAAAAATAAATAAATAAATAATAAAATCCCCTGGGGAGTATTTTTAAATGTCAGGATCCCCAGAAAAATGCAATGAATCAGAATATGTGGGGATGAAATCTGGCATTAAGGTTTGTGAACTACTTAAGTGGACTTATGAGGACTTAAAGGAGCAGAAAATTTAGAATTAACTAATGCACTGATTTTCAAACTATTTCTAAATATTTGGAAACTTTTTACAAACCCAATTAAAGCAAACAAATTAAGTATATATAAAAAAAGATTTGATATTTTGCTTCCTATGGAACCTTGGTGGGCAACTTTTGGGTAAATTGCAGGTATTGTCATCAGATCCAAATCCCACTGACTAAGCACCTGCCTTTGTGAGTAATGCCCTTATTATTCTGATGTATTTTTGCCTCAGGTATCTAAAGTTCATCACTGGATCAGGTCAGAGTTTATAGAAGAAAAATAATTCCTATACCATCCTTCAAAATCACCAAAGCAATGTTTTGAAGCTATGTAGAATTTTGAAATAATGAATATTATGCAAATATTAAAATGCCTTAGTATTGAACACAAATACCCTAGCCGCAGAAGGAAAACTATAATTTAAAATGCTAAATAAATAGGGACTGGAGAAAGCATCTGTCACATTATTTTATATTCAAACATGAGTTTTCTTAGTATAAACTCAAATAGTGACTATGTGAAAATAATTTTCTTATAAAAATAGGATATAAGGAATTGAAATATTCAATCTGTATTGAAAGCTACTGAAGTACAAATCCGAAAATAGCTTTTATTTTCAAAACCTGTGTGGACCACACTAAAAATTATTTTAGTATTTATTTATAAGCCATGTAGTGTTTTTTTGTTTTTGTTTTTAAAAACCAATATTTGTTTAAAACAGACTTTATAAATTTTTATTATTGATTTGAGAGAGAGAGAAGCATTGGTTTGTTATTACATTTATTTATTCATTCATTGATTGATTTTTGTATGTGCCCTGACCAGAGATGGAATCCACAACCTTGGCATATCAGGACTACACTCTAACCAGCTGAACTACCTGGCCAGGGCTTAAAGCAGACTATTTTGAAACTTTTTCAGAAATCGCTTGTTTTTCATGTTTAAATTTAATAGTACCATTGATAGACATTTTCTTCAATTTCCTAAACTATGCTGGAAAATTGAAGATTTACTGTGTTTTTAATTAGTATTAATATGTAGAAAAAAATTTATATATTATTAGGGAATCAAGGAAGCCTTGCCATTTTTTAAATCCTTACCTGAGGACATACTTTCATTGGTTTGAGAGAGAGAAGAAGGGAACAAGATGGCTGCATAAGTAAACACCTGTACTTGCTGCCTTCCACAACCACATCAAAATTACAACTAAAATACAGAACAACTATCATCCAGAACCACGGGAAAGCTGGCTGAGTGGAAGTACTACAACTAGAGAGGTAAAGAAGAAAGTGCACTGAGACTGGAAGGAGGTGCTGAGGTGCTGAACAGGCTGGTCCGGCACCCAGGTGTGCCGCTTTTTTAATCGGGAGGGAGATAGCCTCTGCAGAGGCCACCTGGAGGAGCAAGGAGTCCCAGACCCCCAGCCCAGGATTCCAGAGCTGGGGAAAGAAGTCACTACTGACAGTAAGAACTACAGACTGTAAAAACAAGTGTGGATTGGGGCTGAGTGGACATACAGGCTGCTAGAGACCCAGCTGCTCCTCTTAAAAGGCCGGCACCGCCAACTGAATTTACAACCTCCTGCTTGCTCTGAGCTCCAGTGCCAAGTTAGGCTCTGGGGGACCCAGACAGATACGGGGAGAAACTGGACTGTCTGGCATATGGGCAAGAATGTAGGGGAGGCTTTCTTCCAGATGGAGGTGCTCGCAGCGGTCATTGTTCCCGTGCTGGGACCTCCCCGGTGCAGGGCTGACTAGCAGACATTTCTGTTCACTCTGCCCTGGAGATTCCCTGAGACCCTGCCCCACCCAATTTACAACTCTATCCAAGCTGTGCACAGTGGCTTTTGCATATGAATGGCCTGTTCTTTCTCAGCCTAAAACTGGTCAAACAAGCTGTAGTTGGGTCAGGGAACCCCAAAACTATCAATAAAAGGCCCAAGGTCGGCACCAGCACCAGCCTGCCTTGCTTCACAGCTGGGCCTTGTCTGGGCACTTCCAAACCCGATACAAAGAGGAGGAATCTGCAGATCTCTCTGTAGCTCCTGCTGGGTGGCCCCAGGCAGTGGCTGATGTTGTACCTCCTTGGAGATCCAAGAGCCAGTGGTCAGTGTGAGACCATACCAGATTACAACTCTTCACATTCATAAGTAACACGCTCAAGGGGCAGACTCAGTGAACACCAAAGCCCCACTGAAGCAAGTCCTGCCCCATGAGGGTGTCTCCTTCACAGCAACTCTCCTGCTGTAGTTGCAGCTGGTCCCTATAGCCAATTGGCCTGGAGATCAATTCCTCCCAGTGATACCAACAGCAATCAAGGCTCAACTACAACAAGACTGTGCACACAGCCCACAAAGGGGTGCACCAAGAGTGTCCACCTCAGGTGATTGGGGAAGCTGAGCCATTAGGCCCTATTGGACACCTACTACACAAGGCCACTCTATCAACTCAAGGAGACTTAGCAGCTCCCCAATACATAGAAACAAACACAGGGAAGCAGCCAAAATGCGGAGACAAAGAAACATGTCACAAATGAAAGAAGTGGAAGAAAGCAAACTACTGGATATAGAGTTCAAAACCAGTTATAAGGTTACTCAAGAATCTTCTAGAAACCTCCGAGGAACTTAGACCTTCAAGGATCTTAGTGAGAATGCCAAAAAAAAATGGAAAAGGACCAGTCAGAAATTAAGCATACACTGACTGAAATAAAGAATAATATACAGGGATTCAACAGTAGACTAGAGGATCCCAAGGATCAAGTCAATGATTTGAAATATGAGGAAGCAAAAAACACCCAACCAGAAGAGCAAAAAGAATCCAAAAATATGAAGATAGTAAGGAGCCTCTGGGACAACTTCAAGCGTACCAACATATGAATTATGGGGGTGCCAGAAGAAGAGAGAGAGCAAGATATTGAGAAATAGACTTACAAGTCCAGGAAGTGCAGAGATCCCCAAACAAGAGGAATCCAAAGGACCACACCAAGACACATCATAATTAAAATGCCAAGCACAAAAGACAAAGAGAGAATCTTAAAAAGAGCAAGAAAAAAAAGTTAGTTACCTACAAAGGAGTACCCATTCAACTCTCAGCTGATTTCTCAACAGAAACTATACAGGCCAGAAGGGAGTGGCAAGAAATATTCAAAGTGATGAATAGCAAGAACCTACAACCAAGATTACTCTACCCAGCAAAGCTATCATTCAGAATTGAAGGGCAGATAAAGAGCTTCACAGATAAGAAAAAGCTAAAGGAGTTCATCACCACCAAACCAGGATTATATGAAATGCTGAAGGGTATTCTTTAAGAAGAGGACGAAGAAGAAAAAGGTAAAGATAAAAAAAAATATGAACAACAAAGTGACAACAAATACTTATCTATCAACAAGTGAATCTAAAAATAAAATGAATTAAAAATCTGATGAACAGAATAAACTGGTGAATGGAATAGAATCAGGGGCGTGGAAATGGTACAGACTGACAATTCTCGGAGGAGGTCGGGGGGAGTGTGGGAAGAGATTAGACAAAGATCTTATATGTATGTATGCAGTACCTATGGACACAGACAATAGGGTGGCTGGGGTCTGGTGGGGTGGGAACTGGGTGGAGGGGAGCTATAGGAGGAAAAAAGAGGACATCTGTAATAATCTCAACA
Source organism: Ia io (assembly GCA_025583905.1). NCBI lineage: Eukaryota > Metazoa > Chordata > Mammalia > Chiroptera > Vespertilionidae > Ia > Ia io. Next base: position 97,304,929 of record JAJQQW010000001.1, read on the forward strand.
ATAAAAATTTTTTTTAAAAGAAGAATGAGAGAGACAGAGAGAGAAATCAATTAATTGCCTCCAATATGGCCCAAACCGGGGATCACACCCCAACCTGAGCACGTGCCCTGACTGGGAATAGAAGCCATGACCTTTTGGTGTACTGGATGATGCTCCAACCAACTGAGCCACACCTGCCAGGGCAGAGGATTAGCCCTTTAAAGAACTCTTACCTTTTGCAACAGCATGGATGGACCTGGAGAATATTATGCTGAGCAAAATAAGCCAGTCAGAGAAAGATAAGTATCACATGATCTCACTCATATGTGGAATCTAGTGAACCAAATAAACTGATGATCAAAAATAGACCCAGAATCACAGAAGCATGAACAGACTGTTGAACCTCAGAGGTAAGGCAGGGGAAAGTGGGTAGGAAGAGATCAACCAATGAAGTTGTATGCATATATGCATAACCCATGGACACAAACAATGGGGTGGTGAGGGCCCGGGGGGGGAACCTATGTAATACTTTCAACAATAAAGATTTAAATAAATAAATAAATAAATACATAAATACATAAATAAATAAATAAATGTTAAACTTTGTAAGAAGCACATTTATTGTTTAAACTTTTTGTTTTTTAGATATTTAAATGTGTCAAAATATTCTTAAAATATTCTATATGATAAAATTTTTGAAATGGAAAAATGAAGGTTTGAAGTTCTTATTTTGGTTTGTTAGGTTTTATTTAAAGCACGATGAAGTAAGTCTGGCCCATGAACCATATAAGATCCATGAAATCATTTGGTCTGGCCCTGCCAAGCCATTAGGGGAGAGTTAATTAAATGTTTGACCAAATATATAGCAGGCTAATTTTTAAGTTTACAACTTTGTATGGCCTGCGAATGAGGTTCTAAATACCCAAATGGCCCTTGGCAGAAAAAAGGTTCCCCACCCATGATTTATAGTAAGGAATACCACCAGTACTTAAAGCTTTATTTCTCACTTGTGTGGGATGTACTAAAAGTTGTTTTAAGTAGGCATTTGGACTTTTTCATGGGAAAATTACTCACTTTAACATGTAAAAAGGAAGAATTTAATTGCTCAATTTAGTATCTACAGAATATTTTAAAGGAATATTCTTCTAGTTAACTAGATGTATCAAAGCATTACTGGGCATTTATGAGTGAGTGTGTGTGTGTTAGATTATGTCCATATTTTTAGGGGAAATTAGAGGGTATAAAATTTAGGTCATTAATTATGGTATAAATTACATCTTCATTCCAAACTAATCAAGGGTCTTAAAATTAAATTTTCTAAAATTACAGGAACTGTAAAAAGCCTTGCCTATGGGTTTTGCAGCTAGTTGATTGGGAAAACCAAGAATAGAACTTAATTTTCTGGACCTCTGGTCTCCTACATCTTCTGACCCCAAACTTGAACATGAATGGAGTCATGCACCACTTACCTACAGGATATATTCTGAGAAATGCATTGTCAGGCAACTGTATCATTGTGGGAACATCATAGAATACACTTACACAAATCTAGGTGGTATAGCCTATTACAGACCTAGGCTATATGGTATAGCCTATTGCTCCTAGGCTACAAGCCTATACAGCATGTCATTGTACAAAACAATGTGAGACTAAATCAAACAAGAGAAAATGATGCAATCAAGAGATGTGGTAATAAACACAACATGTAAGAGATTGATGCCAGCATAATGCATACTGTTTTGCAGCAAACTTTTTTACAAGTAGAAAGAGTGCACTCTAAAATAATGATCAAATTATAGTATAGTAACTAACATATACCAGTAATATAGTCATTTATTCTCATTATCAAGGAATATGTACTATACATAATTGTATGTGCTCTGCTTTTATATGACTGGCAGTGTAGTAGGTTTGTTTACACCAGCATCACCACAAATGTGAGTAATGCACTGTGCTAGGTAGGACTTTATGATAGGAAATTTTCAGCTCTGTTATAATCTTACTAGAGGCCCAGTGCACGAAATTCATGCACAGGGGGTGGGTCCTCTCAGCTCAGCCTGCACCCTCTCCAATCTGGGACCCCTTGGGGGATGTCCATCTGCCAGTTTAGGCACAATCCTGGACCGCTGGCTCCTAATCGCTCACCTGCCTGCCTGCCTGGTCGCTCCTAAGTGCCCCCCCCCCTTGCCAGCCTGATTTCCCCTCACTGCCTTTGTGTGCCGGCCTGGTTGCCCCTAACTGACCTGGCTGCTGGCCAGGTTGCCCCCAACTGCCCCCTGCCTGCTGGCCTGGTCACTCCTAACTGCCCCCCCCCCCCCCCGCTGGCCCTGGTTGCTCCCAACTGCCCCCCCCACTGGCCTGGTTGCCCCCAACTGCCCCCCCCCACCGGCCTGGTCGCCCCCAACTGCCCCCCCTGCCGGCCTGGTTGCCCCCAATTGCCTCCCCTGCCAGGCTGGTTGCCCCATGCAGCCTGCTTGTTCAGTTGTTTGGTCGTCCCTCACTAACCCCCCTGCCAGCCTGGTCATAGGCAGCCATCTTGTGAGGGTATGAGGGTTAATTTGCCTATTACCTCTTTATTATATACTAGGGGCCCGGTGCATGGAATCGTGCACTGGGGGTGGGGAGTCCCTCAGCCCAACCTGCCCCCTCTCACATACTGGGAGCCCTCAGGGGATGTCCTACGGGAAGCGGGCCTAAGCCACAGTCTGGCCTCCCTTTGTGGGAGGCAATCAGGCTGGTCAGGGGAAGGCACCAGCCCCATCACCCTGCTGCTGCAGCCACTGCCAGTCACCACAGCCACCAAGGTGTTTTCATCAACACGACTCCAGTTCCTTCACCAAGGAAAAATGACAACTTTCTTTAGGCATTTTCAAGATGTGTCTTTCATAGGATTTGCATTTCTTTCTTTTTTTTTTTTTTTACCCTCGCCTAAGGATATGTTTCCATTGACTGTTAGAGAATGTGGAAGAGAAAGGGAAAGACAGAGAGAAACATCAAAGTGAGAGGAACACTTTGATTGGTTGCCTCCTGCATGAGCCCTGATCTGGGCCCCAGCCAGGGAGGAGCCTGCAACCTAGGTACATGCCCTTGATCAGAATCAACCCAGACCCTGCTGTGGGCAGGCCGAGGCTCTATCTACTGAGTCAAACCGGCTAGGGCAGGATATGACATTTCTTAGCCCTCCAGCAGCGGACCTTCATTTTTTTCTCGAGAAGTGTGGTGGAAAAACCCTAGATCACCTTTTTGGATTCTTATTACCCAAGTTACTAAGAATATTACCAGTGTCATACAGGAAGCTCAGCCAATGTGCAGTCAGAAATGGTGTTTCCTCTATAGTTCACACCAATCACTGGCTGTGCCCTGCCCAGGCCTAAAGCCTCGGGCCAAAGTTTTAGGCCTGGGAAGGGGACCTCCAGCTCCCTGTGATCGCAGACACCGCCCATTGGGCAGGGGACCCCAGCTCCCTGCAATCCACCACAGGAGCAGACCCCCTCGCAGGAGCAAACCCCCAGTTGCCTGCGATGGATCGCGGGCTCCCTGCTGGTGCCCAAGGCCGGGAAAGCCTCCGCCGGAGGCTTTCCCGGCCTTGGGCTCGGCCGGACCCCAGCCTCCCTGCGACGGATCTCAGGAGCCGACCCCCAGTTGCCTGCGACCCATCGCAGGCTCCCTGCTGGTGCCCAAGGCCAGAAAAGCCTCTGGCAGATGGTTTCCTGGTGGGCGTGGCTTGTGGGTGTAGCGGAGTGATGGTTAATTTGCATATTACTCTTATTAGGTAGGATTAGGAACACTGTTGGAAACATAGTTATGCAGTGCATAAATGTAGTTTTCTTTAGGCAACACTCTAAATAATATAATGTTATTATCTCTACTTTGAAGTTAGAGACTGAGTTACAAAGAGGAGCTGAGTGATTGTGTAGGGATACATATAATTTTTGACAGCTCTACTTATTTGGCTGCTACTTCTTTGGTAATAATGATCCCCTGATACAATTGGAAATAAGTAATCACTTAAGCTGTTTTCCGGCTGGAACCATGGAGGGTGCAGAAGAGAAGAAGAAGGTTCCTGCTGTGCCAGAAACGCTCGAGAAAAAGCGAATGAATTTCACAGAGCTGAAGATCAAGCACCTGAGAAAGAAGTTTGCCCAAAAGATGCATTGAAAGGCAAGAAGGAAGCTCATCTATGAAAAAGCTAAGCACTATCACAAGGAATACAGGCAGATATACAGAAAGGAGATTCAAATGGCTAGGATGGCAAGAGAAGCTGGCAACTTCTGTGTACCTGCTGAACCCAAATTAGCATTTGTCATCAGGATTAGAGGTATCAATGGTGTGAGCCCAGAGGTCCGGAAGGTGCTGCAGCTTCTTTGCCTTCGCCAGATCTTCAGCGGCATCTTTGTTAAGCTCAACAAGGCTTCAATTAACAAGCTGAGGATTTTGGAGCCATACATTGCATGGGGTTACACAAACCTGAAGTCAGTAAATGAATTGATCTACAAGTGTGGTTATGGCAAAGTCAACAAAAAACAAATTGCCCTGACATAACTCTGATTGCTCGATCTCTTGGTAAATATGGCATCATCTGCATGGAAGATCTGATTCATTAGATCTACACTGTTGGAAAGCGCTTCAAAGAAGTAAACAACTTCCTGTGGCCCTTCAAGTTGTCTTCTCCATGAGGTAGGATGAAGAAAAAGACCACACCCATTTTGTAGAAGGTGGAGATGCTGGTAACAGGGAAGACCAGAACAATAGGCTTATTAGAAGAATGAACTAAGGTATCTACCATGGTTATTTTTGTAATCTGGTCAGTTAATAAACTGATTCCTTTAAAATTGAAAAAAAAAAGAAGTAATCACTTAAACCATCCTCTGAAAAATAAAAAATAAATTTAAAAAGTGCCATAAAGTCCACAATAAAATAATGTACAAAATTTCTCATGGGGAAACCCTCACTCAGAATCTCTGGATTCTTTACCATGCAATTCCATTTTTATTTTTGTTTTTGTTTTCTTAAAAAGGAAATGTATTTATTTTAAAATATTTTATTGAATTTATTGGGGTTACATTGGTTAATTAAATAGGTTTCAAGTATACAATTCTATCATACATTATCTGTATGTTGTATTGTGTGTTCACCACCCACAGTCTAGTCTCCTTCACAATTCCATTTTTTTAAAATACATTTTATTGATTTTTTACAGAGAGGAAGGGAAAGGGATAGAGAGTTAGAAACATTGATGAGAGAGAAACATCAGTCAGCTGCCTCTTGCACACTCCCTACTGGGGATGTGCCCACAACCAAGGTACATGCCCTTGACCGGAATCGAACCTGCGACCCTTCAGTCTGCAGGCCGACGCTCTATCCATTGAGCCAAACCAGTCAGGGCCACAATTCCATTTTTGAAAACCTGGCTTCCTATCTCAGTGCAGATCAGAAGCAAAAATTAGAAATGGAGGGGGGTGCAAAGCTTAAAAGGTGGTGCATGGCCAGTTGTAAGAAGTGACCACAAATAGAGGAAGAAGATGCAAAACACAGACACTCCAAGCTTAGTAGCCTAGGGTCCTGTAGTGTGAAGACAAATAAGTCCCCTGCACCTTAGGGTCCCTGGAGGTCATTAGAATACTAAAATATAGTGTAGTATTTGAGCATGATACTTATTCTGGGCCAATAAGAAAGGGGCCATTTTATATCCTCTGTTTAAGAAAGTATTTTCAAGGGGAAAAATTACTGAACAGCAAGGGTTAGCCTATAATGTACTTATTTACAACCTGCTTTTGAAATTTGGAATTTAAAATATGTTAAGAAGTTTGGCACTCAAAAAAGTTTCATTTCTGGAAATTCAATTTATGGAATATTTTATTATTCTATTCCCTAGTAGTGCCAAATCAATTAGGCATTAATTGTAGTTGTTAAAGGCAGATCAGGATTCAGAGCCTTTGACTTAATTAGTTTAGTCCAACCCAAGCAGCACTAATTGCCTTTACTTTGGTGCTCATTCATAGCAGCACTTAGAATCCTAATATATAAAAACCCTGGGTCCATCACATCCGCAACAACCGGGAGGCTCGACCGTTCACCAGGCTGCACACGTAGCAGGTGAACGGGCTGAACTGCTGATGTCTTGGAGAGAGAGAGAGAGGCGGGGCTGATAAGCAGTGGCAGTGGCTGCTGGCGAGGCCGGGAGGGAGAATCAGGGTGATTAGACCCTGCTTCTCTCTCCCTCGCCAGCAGCCAAGCCTCTTTCTTCCAGAGGTCAGCAGTTCAGCCCACTTGCAGCCGCCTGGACTGAATGCCAGGCTGCATGTGCAGCAGGCGAGCATGACCTCTCGGAGAGAAAAAAAGGCGGAGCTGATCAGCAGTGGCAACCAGCAGCCAAGCCTCTCTCTCCCAGAGGTCAGCAGTTCAGCTGCTCGCCAGCAGCCTGGGGCGGCTGCTGATCAGCCCTGCCTCTACGATCAGGCCTGGAGATGCTGACTGGCATAGAAACTGACCAATCAGAACCAAATCTGGGTCAACTGTGAGGAGCCAATGGCTGCCTAGGAGGCGGAGCTTTTGACGCTGACTGGCATAGAAACCGACCAATCAGAACCAAATTGTCTGGCAGAGGAGGGCAGTTGGGGGCGAGATCAGGCCTGCAGAAGAGGGCAGTTGGGGGTGAGATCAGGCCTGCAGGGGAGGGCAGTTGGGGGCCATCAGGCCTGCAGGGGAGGGCAGTTGGGGGCGAACAGGCCAATAGGGGAGCAGTTAGGTGTTAATCAGGCTGGCAGAGGAGCAGTTAGGGCGTGATCAGGCTGGCAGGCAGGCAGAAGCAGTTAGGGGCAATTAGGCAGTTAGGCAGGTGAGCGGTTAGGAGCCAGCAGTCCCAGATTGTGAGAGGGATGTCCGACTGCTGGTTTAGGCCCAATCCCACAGGGGTCCCAGATTGGAGAGGGTACAGGCTGGGCTGAGGGACACCTCCCCCAACCCCCATGCACAAATTTCATGCACCAGGCCTCTAGTATTTTTATAACCATCATCTTTTAATACCTAGAAAGGAAGCAATATTGCAAGGTATTTGAGAGAGTGGGCGCTAGAGTCAGACTGCCTTGGGTCAAATTCTGGCCCTAATATTTACTAGCAGTACAATTTAAATTACTTAATCTGACCCATGCCTCGGTTTTTCATTGTATAAAATAGTGAAGGTAATATAACTATCTCAGGAAAGTTGTGAGGACTAAAGCTAAAGCAAGTCAAGTCTTAGCACAGTTTTTGAAACCTTGCTTTATACAAGGGCCCTATTAGGAATGCTTTCTGTGGGAATCCTATCGAATAATAGACAAATATGCAAATTGACCATACCTCCGACACACCCACAAGCCACGCCCACCATCCAATCAGAGCGAGTATGCAAATTAACCCAAACCAAGATGGCTACAGCCACAGAGAGCAAGGTTTCCTAGGTAACAGAGGAAGCCAAGCTTTTTGCCTGCCCGTGCCAGGCCTAAGCCTCCATTCAAGCTACAAAGTTTCAATTATAGAAGGTAAACAAATTCAAACAAATGGCAGCAGAATGGAGCTTGAGAGAGCAGGCCAGGGTTGCCGCCGGCAACAGGGGAAGCAAAGCTTTCCGCACACCCTGGCAGGGCCCACCCGCTTAAGGCAACAAAGTTTCAATTATAACCCCAACACAAATGGCTACCGGCCTCGGAGGGAGCCCCAGGCTTGGCTCCACTCCAGGCTATAAAGTTTCAATTGTAGAAGGAAAATAAATTCCAGATACCAGGGCCTCCGCTTGCGTTGCCAGAGGGCATGGCCCGCCTGCAAACCACCACAGGTCCCTCGCTCAGGCCGCCCCACACCCCAAGGGAACCCCCACCTGATCCGGGACGCCCTTCAGGGCAAACCAGATGGCCCCCACCCCTGTACCAGGCCTCTATCCTATCTAATAAAAGAGTAATATGCAGATTGATCATCACTGCAACACACAATATAGCTGCCCCCCATGTGGTCAAAGATCCTGCCCCCATGTGGACACAAGATGGCCACCACAAGATGGCCAGCAGGAGAGGGCAGTTGGGAGGCACCCGGCCTGCAAGGGAGGGCAGTTGAGAAGGACCAGGCCTGCAAGGGAGGGCAGTTGGAGGTGATCAACCCTGTAGGAGAGGGCAGTTAGGGGTAACCAGGCCGGCAGAGGAGGGAAGTTGGGGGTAAACAGGCTGGCAGCAGAGTGGTTAGGGGGTGATCAGGCTGGCAGGCAGAAGCGGTTAGGGGCAATCAGGAAGGCAGGCAGGCAAGCAGTTGGGAGCCAGCAGTCCTGGATTGTGATAGGGATCGGGCCTAAACGGGCAGTCGGACATCCCTTGAGGGGTCCCAGATTGGAGAGGGTACAGGCTGGGCTGAGGGACAACCCCCTCCATGCACGAATTTCGTGCACCGGGCCTCTAGTACTAAATAATGATTTACTGTTTCTTACTGTGAAGTGAATTGTTCTTTTCTCATCTTTGCACATGATACAAATGATTTTAGCCAACTTTTAATGTTATGAACATGCTTTTACTTTTTACTTGATGCTAATGCTCTATAAATGGATCAAAAATATCTCATAACAATTCTGCTCTTACAGACTACCCTGTCAGAGACAATTTTAGGCTTATTTAGACTGGAAGAAGTATAGTAGTCTGAAGTGTTTTACCTACCTAACAAGTGCTTAACCATTCAGTAACATTTAAAATATATTTTGAACATGAGTGTCTTTGTAATTAGTTTTTTGTTAATGACCTCAACAAATGCAAGCAGGATCCCATATTAATCATCAGCTCAGTATAATCTGTTTTGTTTGTTTGTTGTTGTTGTTTTTCGTTTTCTCTGTTAAGTGGGCTGGAGCTTGACAGGCTTTCGGGTATCTTTTCTGTGTTCCAGAAATTGACCTCAGGCTCCCCACTACTGACAGACTGCCAAAGTGACTTGGAGAAACTTAGTGAAGTTCATCATTTGAGTTTCAATGGAGCAATTCAAAGCTGCTGAAGAAACTACTATTATGTGTGCCCCATGTATTCTCTCAATCCTTGTAGTATTCCTGTGAAGTAGGTGGTTTTACTCCCTTTTACAGAGGAGAAGACTGAGGCCTGGAGAAATTAATTTGGTCAAGATCTCACATAGGGTAAATGGTAGAAACAATATTCAATAAGTTAATCTGCTCAAAAACCCATGCTCTTTTCACTATGTCCTCTTGTCTCTCAAAAGGAAGTACAGTGGGCCCTAACCAGTGTGACTCAGTGGATAGAGTGTCGGCCTGCGGACTGAAGGGTCCCGTTTTGATTCCGATCAAGGGCATGTACTTTGGTTGCGGACACATCCCCAGTAGGGGGTGTGCAGGAGGCAGCTGATCGACGTTTCTCTCTCATCGATGTTTCTAAACTCTCTATCCTTCTCCCTTCCTCTCTGTAAAAAATCAATACTATATATGTTTATGGAAGTACAGTGGAACCTCGGTTCTCAAACTTAATTTCTGGAAGTCTGTTCAAGAACCAAATCATTGTTTCCCATTAGAAGTAATGTGAATTGAATTAATCCGTTCTAGACCCCCAAATGATTCCTTGTTTTAGCCTTTCTTTTTTTAAAAGAATATTTAATTTATTTCAGAGAGGTGAGAGGGAGAAAGAGATAGAAACATCAATGATGAGAGAGAATCATTGATCAGCTGCCTCCTGCGCATCCCCTCCTGGGGCTCAAGCCCACAACCCGGGCATGTGCCCTTGACCAGAATCGAACCTAGGACTCTTCAGTCCACAGGCCAACACTCTATCTACTGAGCCAATCTAGCTAGGGCTAGCCTTTCTTATATACAGTACATGTCTAATGTACTGTTTAATTTATAAATAAACACTTCAAAAACAAAAAGGACATGAAATGTAAATGAAAATTCAATAAAAGAAAAAAATACAGTAAAGAATTAAAATTTAATAATAATCAGCAGCAGAAGCATAAAAACACGAAAATATTCACAGCACACTTTCCTGGGATATTAACAGCGCGAGATTTAGTGGTAAACTGACTCAGACTCTCCTTTGTTGCCCAAGAGACACGGGACTGATCATACAAGTATCAGCATAAAAGGGTTGTCAGGTTGAGAGGCGAATTGTTTCAGATGGGAGATATTCGAGAACTGAGGTTTGACTGTAATTACTCTTTGTAGTTTGTACACAGCCATATGAAAAGCCCCACCAGAAGCAATCTAGAATATTTCTATGTGTGTCAACAATTGGCCCATAACTTAGATCCTATGAATCAACAGCCAGAAAGTGCTCTTTATGGAACCAGTTACATACAGGAAATAAATGTGGCTCCCTATTCTGTTTATTTGTTTTTGTTTGTTTAAACAGGCATTTAAAAATCTGGTCAGATTTTTCAAAATAAGGGATATGGAGAAGGCAGAATTTTTTTCTTCCCGTTTCTACTTCACATGGGGCTTAAGTTTTTTAAAATCTTATTTCCTCTTACCTCTGTGCCTCTATAACAGCTGATTTTTTCCCCCTGATTGGCATTTAGAATATGTGCCACATGGAAATTTGAGCCCCCTTCAAGATTTTTGTTTTTCTTATTTTTGTTGTTGTTTTCATTGTACTTGTATTATTGTAGCTATCCTTTGTGTGGAATTTCTTTTTTAAAAATCTGAGTACTTGGTCCTAATCATCTGGATAAACATGATTTTGTTACATAGTAGTATAGGTTTTTCAGAGAAGCCAAATAATTAGGAATATAAAAATTATCATTTCTGAAAATTGTCCTTTGTTAATATGAAATTATATTGTCCAGGCACAGCAATTAAATGGGCAGGCACCATTTTATACAGCTACCTTTGTAAAACACGCCTTAAAACCCCCTAAACTAGAATTATGTTTTATTCACTTTCATATCTCTAGTCCCTGGTACATAGTAGGTATTCCATAAATGTTTGTTGAATATAGGGGTTTATTTTCTGTTAAATGGCAAAAGTAATTTTTATCACAGTTATGTTTTGATTAAAGGTCAAGGATTCCTCTGCTAAACATGGATTACTCAGTGTGGCATGTGAAGAGCATGGTAGTAGGACTCAATGCTTTTCTTTGTTTTGCCCCTAAATATGTGACTTAATCTCTTGGCACCTCAGTTTTTAACTGTAAACAGAAGCTGTATGGTAAGATTATCTTGAAGGTTCCATTCAACACAAAGTTGTATCATCTGTGATCATTGCATTTTAACAAAAAAAAAATAAGAATGGCATAGTAATATTACTCATTTAAAAGTGTTTCTTACTGCATAACCCTAAAATATACTAAGCAGCTATAATGGTATGCTTTGTAGTGGATATCAAACTATTTCTATTTGAAGAAAATGTGGCAGGGGTGTATGAAAATAATTGGTGAAAATTTACTTTTAAAAATTATTATTCCTGGAATAGTCTAAGAATAGAATATTGCTACAGTAGAAAAATTAGCAGGAACAAAACTGGTTTACTCTCTTCAAAAGCACTGTACAGGTCTAATGCGTAAAAACTTCATACACACTACAAATCAAATTAAGACAACAATGAGATATACTTTTGTCTATCAAATTTGTGAAATTTTAAAAAACTCATTTTTAGCAGGGTTATTAAGAAACATGCACTCAGAAAAGTAGGAGTGTAAATTGGTACAACTGTTATGGAGGGCAATCTGAAAGTCTCTCAAAATGCTGAACATTTGGCCTGCAGTTCTACTTTGAGTGAAGTTTATCTTAAAGAAATTTGTCATGGAAGAGTACAAAATTTTGTTTACAGAAATGCTTATTATTGTCATACTAGAGGCCCGATGCACGAAAATCGTGCCAAGAGTAGGCCTTCCTTCCCCTGGCTGCTGGCACCGGCTTCCCTCTGGCATCCAGGACCCGGGCTTCCCTCCAGCCCTGGCTTAGTCCAGAAGGACTTCCAGAATGACGTCTGGTCTAATTAGCATATTACCCTTTTATTATTATAGTTATATGGTGGAACAAAAGTAGGTTTACAATTGTGAGTACATGAAAAAGTTTATTCTTGCTTTAGTATTTTATTAATTATTGTATTATTTTTCGTATGAACATCTGTAAACCTACATTTGCCCCCCACCCTGTATATATCTGGGAAGACAAAAAATACTCAAATCTCTATGTGGTAAGATTATGGATCAGTTTAATTTTCTTCTCTTTTTTTGTGAGTTTTCTACATTTTTCTATATGCACAGGGACTTGTTTCAATCACAAAATATATACATGTTTTTAAAAATGTGGACTTGTCTTTAATAAGTGTATAGAAGTATTTTCTTTCTCACCTGCACTATTCAATGCCACCTTGCTTTTATTTCTGAACAGGTCTTCAGAAAAGGTTGGAATTTCAACATTAAAGGTAAGTTGTACTTTCTGAAAGTTATGTTTCTACAAATAATGTACACTTTCCATTCATTTTTCTCATTTATGTAATTCTTCATTTTCTTGCTTTTGCTTTCTGTTTATTATTTTTTGCTAAGTAATATCGTCTTTGTGATCAGATAGTAAAATAACTAATTATATATTGTGCTATATGGAAGGACTATAAGTATTTTTTAGATTTCTAATTTTATTTGGTTTATACTTTTTAGAATAAAACACTATAAAATACTTGTATTTATGTGTGTGTCTGTGTGTGTGTGTTAATTGCAAAAGTAATACTTGCATGGCAAAAATATGGAGTAACCAAAACACTTGTATACTGCTTATGGGCACCTATGTTATCATCATTACCATACATAAAAATCAATCCCAGCCTTATATCTAAGCAAAAAGTTTGGTATAAAGACATTATATCACTGAGAGCCATTTTAAGTATAGGAATATCACCAAATAGATATTCTTTGATTTTGATATTTTATATCAAATGGGATATGTACTGTATGTGTGTGTTTGTATATGTTTGTGTGTGTTGTGTATGTCTAGACATATGTATCTGTAATCTCAAACATGCTTTATTTTTTCCACTTCAAGTGTCCCTACCTTCTCTTCTTTTTATACACATTGGATATTGGTCTCTTTGATAAATTGTGGTATATTTATATAGAATATTCTACAGCAATGGATATGAATGAATTAGTTTTATACAATAACGGACGAATTTCAACACCATAGTGTTAAATGGGGGGTTGGGGTGGAAACAATTCACAGAAAAATATATGCAATAAGAGTCGATTTATATTCAGTTCAAAAGCATGCAAAATTAATAATATATTGTTTAAAATTACAAGCATAGTCAAACTGTAAAGAATAGCAGGAAAATGATAAACACAAAGTTTAGGATATCGGTTATCTCTAAGAGGCAACAAATATAATGGAAATGGAAAAGGATATACAAGAGACTTGAAAACTAATAGTAACAATGTTCTTTTTCTTAAATTGAGTACTTAGGAAAGGTTACATCATAATTCTTTATTCCTTGTATTTTATAAAAATCCTTTTATATTCTTTTTTTTTAAGTAGTATACAGACATGGTTAAAATTTGCTCAGTGCAAAAGTAGATAAATAAAAATGTAACTCCCCTCCCATTCCTCATGTTCTCAATCCCCATATCCAGAGATCATTGCTCTTTATTATGCTTACTAGAGGTCTGATGCACAAAATTCATGCAAAGGGCTCGGCCCTCGCAGCCCCAGCTTTGTCCAGAAGGACGTCCGGAAGGTCGTTTGGCTGTCCAGTCTAATTAGCACATTACACTTTTATTATTATAGACTAGTGGCCCGGTGCACGAAATTCATGCACGGAGGGGGGGGTGTCCCTCAGCCCAGCCTGCACCCTCTCCAATCTGGGACCCCTCGAAGGATGTCCTACTGCAGGTTTACAGGGATCGGGCCTCAACCGTTAGTCGGACATCCCTGTCACAATCCGGGACTGCTGCCTCCTAACTGCTCACCTGCCTGCCTGATTGCCCCTAACCACTCTGCCTACTGGCCTGCTTTTCCCCAATTGCCCCCTGCCACCAGCCTGCTTGCCCCCAAATGCCCCCCGGCCAGCCTGATCACCCCCAACTGCCCACCATGCCAGTGTGCTTGCCCCCAACTGCCCCCCCTGCCAGCCTGCTCACCCCCAACTGCCCCCTCTGCTGGCCTGCTCTCCCCCACCTTCCCTCCCCACTTGCCTGCTCGCCCCCAACTGCCCCCCTGCTGGCCTGCTCACTCCAAACTGCCTCCCCCACTGATGTCCTGCTCACCCCCAACTGGCCTCCCTGCTGGTCTGCTTACCCCCAACAGCCCCACCCCCCACCAGCCTGATCACTCACAACTGCCGTCCCATACTAGCCTGATCACGCACAACTGCCCTTCCCTCTTGGCCTCTAACCGCCTCTACCTCAGCTCCGCCACCATGGCTTTGTCCAGAAGAACGTCTGGAAGGTCTCCTGGAAGGTCTCCCAGTCTAATTAGCATATTACCCTTTTATTAGTATAGATAGAGACCTGGTGCATGGGTGGGGGCTGACTGGTTTGCCCTGAAGGGTGTCCTAGATCAGGGTGGGGGTTCCCTTGGGGCATGGGGCAGCCTGGGTGAGGGGCTGAGGGCTGTTTTCAGGCTGGCCACGCCCCCCCCTCCCCCAGTGATCCAGGCCCCAGCCCCTCCTTTTTTTCTTTTTTTTCTTTTTTCAGTGCCAGGACCAGCTGGAAGCAAGTATCTGGGATTTATTTATCTTCTATAATTGAAACTTTGTAGCCTTGAGCAGAGGCCAGGGCCGGCCAGGGCAGGCAGGAAGCTTGGCTTCCTCCATCGCTGGGGTAACCCAAGCCTCTGGCTCGCTCCAGCTCCATGGCCACCGCCATCTTTGTTGGGTTAATTTGCATACTCGCTCCTGATTGGCTGGTGGGCGTGGCTGGTGGGTGTAGTGGAGGTATGGTCAATGTGCATGTTTCTCTTTTATTAGTGTAGATAGGTTTTAAAAGCCACTTAGCTCTAAGATATTTTTAGGTGAAATAGGTTTTGGGAATTTACTTTATCTCTGTAATTATAGATTGTCCTTAACTTAAATAAAATTAGATAGACAACATATTTAGTAGCTAAATATGAAGTTGGATATTGTTATTTTTTACTTTTCATTTTGAAATAATTGTCACAGGAAGCTGCAAAGACAGTACAGAGAAAATCCTGTGTATCCTTAACCCATTTCCCCAGTGCTTATATTTTATTTATAGCTCAATATCAAAGCCAGGAATTTGACAGTGTGAGTATGTAGTTCTATGTCAGTTTATTACATGTGTATATTTGTGTAACCGCCACCATACTTCAGATGTAGATCTGCTTCATCACCACAAAGATCTCCCTGTGCTATCCCTTTATAAAGTCACACCTGTCATCTTCCCCACATCATCCATGACCCTAGGCAGCCACTAATCTGTTTTCCATCTCTATAATTTTGTCATTTGAGAATGTCCTGTAAATGGAATCATGTAGTGTGTGACCTTTTTAAATATATATCTATGTTTTTATTGATTTTTTTTTTTTGAGAGAGGAAGGAAGAGGGGATAGAGAGATAGAAACATTGATGAGAGAGAAACATCACCTGTCTCCTGCATGCCCCCCACACAGGATTAAGCCTGCAACCCAGACATGTACCTTGACTGGGAATCAAACCAGTGACCTCCTGGTTCCTGGGTTGATGCTCAACCACTGACTGATCCACACCGGCAGGGCCTGTGTGACCTTTTGAGATTGGCTGAAAGGATTGAGATCCATCCAAGGTGTTGCATGTATCAATGGTTTGTTTTTTTTCACTGTAAAGTAGTATTCTATGGCATGGATGTACTCAAGACTATTGAGTACATATTATGTACACACAGCATATTGATTGATAGCTTAAGCAAACCAAGAAAAATTTGATGTAGGAGAGAAAGATGGCGACCGGCAAGAAGGTAGGGAGAGAGAGAGTGTGAGTGAGGAACCCATAGAGGAGAGTGTAGACGTGTAGACGTGTGTGGTGTGTGTGTGTGTATGAGCTAGGGTCAGATAGATTCTGCAGGGCTTCCAAGGAGCTGCCTAACCGGGCAGTCCTAGACGGCGGAGCCCCGCGCACAAAGCGGACACTTCTCGGCGGCTGGTGCGGACGCGGAAACCACGCCATCTTGAGAAACAGAGCTGCCTGAGACTCGGATCCTGTCTTCTGACACAAACCAGGACCCTGCAGCCACTGGGGACAGAGAACTGCTATCACAGCTTCAGTGGAAGAAACAACAAGAATCCAGACTTCCCAGCAGATTCCCGTGAGTCAGAGAGCCTATCCCCCTCCCCGCAGGCGCACACGGATAGCGCCACAGTAACTGATAGACACGCCCCTCGCCCAAGCTGCAGGGCTTTGCGCAGGGACGCGCTCTGCCTTAGGGAATTTGGCGCGCAGGACAGAAGCAGCTCACCTTCGGGGAAATCTGTCAGTGCGCACAGAGGGCTCCCCTCTGGGGAATTGGGGGGAATTTGGCTTGCGGGTCACAGCTCCCCTTCGGGGAATCTTAGAGCATGCACAAAGGGGCTTCCCTTTGGGGAATTTGGCGCGCAGGACAGACTCCGCCCCTCTTCGGGGATTCTGGGAGAGTGCACAAAGGCAGCTCACCTTCAGGGATTTGAGAGTGTGCGCCCTAGCCGGTTTGGCTCAGTAGAGAGAGCACGCACAGGACGCAGCTCCACTTCAGGGAATTTGGCACGCCAGACACAGCTGCCTGGGATCCCTGACTCACAGCGCATTCACACTAAGAGCCAACGACTCCAATTGTTGGTGCATGCACACACAGGGACCCTGATTCTCAACGAGAAACTGCACAAGGCAACAGAGACTCTGACACTTGATTCTTGGTGCAGATACAGGGAAACTCTGACCCCTGGCACATGCTAAGGATCTCATTTTCGGCACATACCAACAGTGTGGTGCTGACAGGGCCCCTGATTCTAAGTGTGCACACGAGACCACACGGAACACTGGGGACACTGACCCTGGGCAAGTCTGGTTCCCATCAACCAAAGGCAGCCACACATCCTAGTGTCAGAGCACTTCAGTGAAACTCGGGTGGAGCGAAGTCCCCACAGCGCACGGCCGAGGTCCACACAAACGGAAGCTTGAGCTTTCTGGTGATAGCCAGAATGGGGAAACGAAATAACTCACAGAGGAAAGAAAATGTGGAGTCGCCAAGAAAGGAAATTAGTGAAACTGAAGCTTGCAACATGACCGAAAAGGAGTTCAGAGCAATGGTCGTGGAATTTATACATCGGATGGATGAGAAAATCAACAACTTATGCAAGAATCAGGAAGAAATGAAAAGTGATATAGCTACAATCAAAAACACCATGGAGAGTTTCAACAGTAGACTACAAGAAGCAGAGGACCGAATTAGTGAGTTAGAAGATCAGGTACAAAAACAAGCTCAATCTGAACAGCAATTGGAGAAAAAAATTAAAAAGCAGGAGGAAAGCCTAAGGGAGCTTCGGGACAACATGAAGCGAAGTAACATGCGTATAATAGGGCTGCCAGAAGGACAAGAAGAGCAGCAGGGATTAGAAAATCTATTTGAAGAAATAATGACAGAAAACTTCCCGGATATGGGAGAGATAAAAGTTACGCAAGTACAGAGAGTCCCAAGCAGGATCAACCCCAAAAGACCCACACCAAGACATGTCATAATCTCAATGGCAAATATAAATGATAAAGAGAGAATCTTAAAGGCAGCAAGAGAGAGACAGAGAGTTACCTACAAAGGAACACCCATCAGATTGTCAAATGATTACTCAACAGAAACACAACAAGCTAGAAGTGAATGGAAGGAGGTATACAAAGTGTTGCAAAGCAAAGGACTGAATCCAAGAATACTATATCCAGCAAGACTATCAATCAAAATGGAAGGGGAAATCAGGAGCTTC
Organism: Ia io; assembly: GCA_025583905.1. Lineage (NCBI taxonomy): Eukaryota > Metazoa > Chordata > Mammalia > Chiroptera > Vespertilionidae > Ia > Ia io. The sequence continues at coordinate 97,322,791 of JAJQQW010000001.1, forward strand.
GCAGACAAAAAAAGACTCAGGGAGTTTATCACCACCAAACCAGCAATGCAAGAATTGCTAAAGGGAATACTGTAAAAAGAAGAAATAAACAGGTAAGAAGGAATACAGACACAAAAATAGATATGACTACAAACAAATACCTTTCAGTAATAACTTTAAATGTAAACGGACTAAATGCTCCAATCAAAAGACAGCGAGTGGCTGAATGGATAAAAAAGCATGACCCATATATATGCTGTCTACAAGAGACCCACCTCAGAACAAGAGACTCACACAGATTGAAAGTGAAGGGATGGAAAAATATCTTCCAGGCAAATGGAAATGAAAAAAAAGCTGGGGTAGCAATACTTATATCTGACAAATTAGACCTCAAAGTAAATGCCATAACAAGAGATAAGGAAGGCCACTTCATAATACTAAAGGGAGAAATCCAACATGAAGAAATAATTCTGGTAAACATATACGCTCCCAATATAGGAGCACCCAAATACATAAAAAAACTCCTGGAAGATATCAAGGGAGAGATTAATAGCAATACAATCATAGTAGGAGACTTTAATACCCCACTATCACCATTGGACAAATCCTCTAAACAAAAAATCAGCAAAGAAACAGCAATCCTAAATGACTCACTAGACCAGATGGAATTAATTGACATCTTCAGAACATTTCACCCCAAAGCCACAGAATATACATTCTTCTCAAGTGCACATGGGTCATTTTCAAAGATAGACCATATGCTGGGTCACAGGCAAAGTCTCTTCAAATTCAAGAAGATAGAAATTATATCAAGCATCTTCTCAGATCACAGTGGCATAAAACTGGAAATCAACTACAATAAATACAATCCAAAGAAATCAAACACATGGAGACTAAACAGCATGCTATTAAACAAGGACTGGGTCACCAGAGAGATCAAGGAAGAAATAAAAAACATCATGGCAACAAATGACAATGAAAACACAACAATCCAAAATCTATGGGACACAGCGAAAGCAGTCTTGAGAGGGAAGTTCATAGCTCTACAAGCCTATTGCAAAAAACAAGAAACAATGGTAATAAATTACCTAACCCTACAACTCCAAGAGCTAGAAAAAGAGCAGCAAGAAAAGCCCAGTGTAACCAGAAGGAAGGAAATAACAAAGATCAGAGCGGAGATAAATGACATAGAGACCAAAGAAACAATACAAAAGATCAACAAAACCAAGAGCTGGTTCTTTGAAAAGATAAACAAGATTGATGGACCTCTAGCCAGGCTCACCAAGAAGCAAAGAGAGAGGACCCAAATAAACAAAATCAGAAATGAAAGAGGTGAAATAACAACAGACCCCGCTGAGATACAAAGGATTGTTACAAAATACTACGAACAGCTCTATTCCAACAAACTGGACAACCTGGAGGAAATGGACATATTCCTAGAAAAATACAACCTTCCAAAAATCAATCAAGAAGAATCTCAACAGCTCAATAGGCCAATAACTATGGACGAAATTGAAGAAGTCATCATCAAAAAGCTTCCGGCAAACAAAAGCCCGGGGCCTGACGGCTTCACAGGAGAGTTCTACCAAACATTCAAGGAAGAACTAAAACCTATCCTCCTCAGACTATTCCAAAAAATTCAAGAGGAAGGAACACTTCCAAGCTCCTTCTATGAAGCCAGCATCACCCTAATACCAAAACCAGATAAAGACAACACAATGAAAGAGAATTACAGACCAATATCCCTCATGAACATAGATGCCAAAATCCTCAACAAAATTCTAGCAAATCGGCTCCAGCAGTACATCAGAAAGATCATACACCATGACCAAGTAGGATTTATCCCGGGAATGCAAGGATGGTACAATATCCGCAAATCAATAAACGTGATACATCACATAAACAAATTGAGAGATAAAAATCACATAGTCATATCAATTGATGCAGAAAAAGCATTTGACAAAATCCAACACCCTTTCTTGATAAAAACTCTCAACAAGGTGGGAATGGAAGGCTCATACCTCAACATAATAAAAGCTATATATGATAAACCCACAGCAAACATCATACTCAATGGACAAAAGCTAAAAACATTTCCCCTAAGAACAGGAACAAGACAGGGATGCCCACTCTCACCACTCCTGTTTGACATAGTACTGGAAGTATTAGCTAATGCAATTAGACAAGAAGAAGAAATAAAAGGCATCCAAATTGGAAAAGAACAAGTAAAGCTGTCTTTATTTGCAGACGACATGATATTGTACATAAAAAATCCAAAAGACTCCGTCAAAAAACTAATAGACTTAATAAATGAATTTGGCAATGTAGCAGGATACAAAATTAACGCCAAGAAATCTATGGCCTTTCTATACACCAATAGTGAACTTACAGACAGAGAGACTAAAAAGGCAATCCCATTTACCATCGCACCAAAAAAATTAAGATACCTAGGAATAAACTTAACTAAGGAGGTAAAAGACCTATACACGGAAAACTACAGGACACTGAAAAAAGAGATAGAGGAAGACGTAAACAGATGGAAGAACATACCATGTTCATGGATTGGTAGAATCAACATCATTAAAATGTCCATACTACCCAAAGCAATCTATAGATTCAATGCACTCCCCATTAAAATACCAACGGCATATTTCACAGACCTTGAAAGAACTCTCCAAAAATTCATCTGGAATAAAAAAAGACCCCGAATAGCCACAGCAATCCTGAGAAAGAAGAATAAAGTAGGAGGGATCTCAATACCAGATTTCAAGCTGTATTACAAAGCCACTATTCTCAAAACAGCCTGGTACTGGCACAAGAACAGACATATAGATCAATGGAACAGAATAGAGAATCCAGATATTGATCCAAACCACTATGCTCAATTAATATTTGACAAAGGAGGCATGAACATACAATGGAATAAAGACAGTCTCTTCAATAAATGGTGTTGGGAAAATTGGACAGACACATGCAAAAAAATGAAGCTAGATCACCAACTTACACCATACACAAAAATAAACTCAAAATGGATACAGGACTTAAACATAAGACGGGAAACCATAAAAATACTAGAGGAATCCACAGGCAGCAAAATCTCAGACATATGTCAAAAGAACTTCTTCACCGATACTGCCCCTAGGGCAATGGAAGCTAAAGAGAAAATAAACAAATGGGACTACATCAAAATAAAAAGCTTTTTTACAGCAAAAGAAACTATCAACAAAACAACAAGAAAGCCCACTGCATGGGAGAACATATTTGCAAATGGCATCACTGATAAAGGTTTAATCTCCAACATCTACAGGCAGCTTATACAACTTAATAAAAGGAAGATAAATGATCCAATAAAAAAAATGGGCAACGGACCTAAATAGAATCTTTTCCAAAGAAGACAGAAGGAAGGCCAAGAGACACATGAAAACATGCTCAAGGTCACTAATTATCCGAGAGATGCAAATCAAAACAACAATGCGCTATCATCTCACTCCTGTCAGAATGGCTATCATCAACAAATCAACAAACGACAAGTGTTGGCGAGGATGCGGAGAAAAAGGAACCCTCGTGCACTGCTGGTGGGAATGCAGACTGGTGCAGCCACTGTGGAGAACAGTATGGAGTTTCCTCAAAAAACTGAAAATGGAACTCCCATTTGACCCAGTAATCCCACTCCTGGGAATATATCCTAAGAGACTGGGAACACCAATAAGAAAGGAAATATGCACCCCTATGTTCATAGCAGCACAATTTACAATAGCTAAGATCTGGAAACAGCCTAGGTGCCCATCAGCAGATGACTGGATCAGAAAACTATGGTACATCTACACAATGGAATATTATGCTGCCATAAAAAAGAAGGAATTCTTACCATTTGCAGCAACCTGGATGGAATTGGAGAACATTATGTTAAGTGAAATAAGCAAGTCAATGAAAGAAAAATACCACATGATCTCACTCATTTATGGATAATAAAGAACATTATAAACTGAAAAACAAAAAGATAGATACAGAGGCAGTAAAGCATCAAACAGACTGTCAAATTACAGCAGGAAGGTTAGGGAGAGGTGGGGAAGATAAGAGATCAATCAAAGGACTTGTATGCATGCATATAAGCATAACCAATGGACGCAAAACTCTGGGGGGCGAGGGCATATACGGGAGTGGGGGGGGGGGGGGGCAATGGTAAGATATGTACACATATAATACCTTAATAAAAAAAATTGGAAAAAAAAAAAAAAAAAAAGAAAGAACATTAAAACAACCAAAAAAAAAAAAAAAAAAAAAAAAAAAAAAAAAAAGAAAAATTTGATGTAGTATCGATATTTTATTATTTTATAATCTTACAGAAGAACATTTATGTGAAGAGATGACATATGAGGTATTGATGTTTGTAGAATAGAATAGACCCAAAGTGCTACATGGAGTTTGGAGGAGGAAGGGAGAGACAGAGTGACTGTGACAGCACTGTTAACCTGGAATAGCAGAGAAAAGTTTTAGGAAGGAGGTAAAACTTGTGCTGGGCTTTGAAAATTGAGAGAGATTTGCATAGGTGATAGAGAAAAATTGAGAAAGCATTGTATGTTAGGCAATAGTATGAACTAATTAATATGCAAAGACAGAATTTGCTGGGAGTATTAAAAGACTGGTGTGACCATGTAAATATTTCAGTTATAGAATGCTGGAAAAGAAAATTGGGGCCAGACTTAATGAGCCTTAAATGTCAGCTTAAAACTCTGGGCTTTAAAATTTAAAAAAAAAAAAGACATTTAAAACATCAATTTTTACATGTCTTACAGTTGTGCTCTCCAAGGTTTTCTTGTTTATTATTTTGTTTGTTTTGTTGTTGTTAATCCTCACCGGAAGATATTTTTCTGTTGATTTTTAAAGATTAGAAGTGAAGGAGGGAGGAGAGAGAGATCCATCGATTGGTTGCCTCTTGCACCCACCCTGACCAGGGCTAGGGGTTGAACCCGCAACTCAGGTAGGTGCCTTTGACTCGGAATCTAACCCACAACCCTGCAGTGCATGGGCAGATGCTCTAACCACTGAACACACCAGCCAGAGCTCTCCAAGGTTTTTTGCTGAGGAATTAACAAAAGATACATGGTAGAAGGGTGGAAGAATGTTTGGAAGAAAGAGACTAAGTGCAGAGAGATAGTTGTTAAGAGGCAGTTAGAATGTCAAGATATAAGAGCAACAAAGAGACAGTGTTGATAGGATTGGATGGATGACTATGACAGCTATTTAAGAATTGTTTCCTGTTGTTTGTTTTTTAGTGTAGATCACTTTTGTACAAATAATTTGTGAAACTGAGTTAGTCTTTTATTGGATATTCTTATTAAAATTTAAAAGCTCAAATGTTATAACTCAGTAATGTAAGGAGCGTACAAGCAGCACTCTGATATCCAACACAAATAGATGTGGTGTGAATTGCTAGCAATTGAATGATCTGCCACACTTTTTAAAGGAAGTGTGTTTCTGAGGTTGTGATAGATAGAGGTTAGAGAAATGGCTTGATGGTGGGAAGCTGGGATTTAGTAGGTACTGTGCTTTAGTAATGGGGCAGTCCAAATCCAGAAGGGGTAATAAATGAATACTGTCTCAAGTCTAGCTAAGTTGGTATTAGTTGTCTGCAAGCACATACTTGGCTTCCATTGCTTTATCCCCAAAGCCTGATTGAGGTGCTAGGGAAAGGACCTGGATCTTAGCATTGGGAGAGAATTATATATGGCATATATAGGTAGATATATATAGGTAGATATATATGTATCTATGCATATCTATATAGATACTAGAGGCCCGGTGCACAACATTCGTGTACTGGGGGGGTGTCCCTTAGCCTGGTCTGCACCCTCTCTCAGTCCGGGAGAACCCCTTGGGGGATGTCCGACTGCCGGCTTAGGCCTGCTCCCCTAAGCCAGCAGTCGGACATCCCCGAAGGGGTCCTTAGTGCTGCTGCAGAGGCAGGAGAGGCTCCTGCCACTGCCACTGAGTTGACCAGCCAGAAGCCAACCTCCCTGCTCCTTAGCACTGCCTCGGAGGCGGGAGAGGTTCCCGCCACCACCGCTGCGCTCACCAGCCTTGAGCCCTGCTTCTGGCTGAGCAGCGCTCCCCCTGTGGGAGCGCACTGACCACCAGGGGGCAGCTCCTGCCTTGAGCGTCTGCCCCCTGGTGGTCAGTGCACATAGCGACCAGTCATTCTGCTGTTCAGTCTATTTGCATATTAGCCTTTTATTATATAGGATAGCTATACCAAATGTAGATATACTAAATGAGATTTTACTAAGAAATCTTTCAGTTTTACTTTTCTAGAGATTGTATCTTCTGGTAGGTGCCATATCACTCCTTTAAACTTATGACTTAATAGCAGTTTAACTTATATGAGTTAATAGCTTTCAAAAGTTCAAAGTCCAAGAGAGTTTTATTAAAGCCAAATAAAATAGAAGTCTAATCACTGCTTGGCAGTTTTGGTCAGTGTAACAATAGTAATCTGTGATCTTTATAATTAATTCAAACAAATTAAAATGAGGTACAAGAATTTTTAGTGTGTAATTTTGCTTAGGTTAATTTAGGGAAAATATCCATGGAAGTAGGTTGTACAATGCCTCTGATTTTCCTACTAATGAACAGTTATTGGAGGATAATTGGATACTTATACTTAATTTTTAATACAGTTGAAGATGTTTCTCTAACATACATTAACTGTCCTTTGGTTCTTTTTCCCCAGTTTTATTGTGATATAACTGACATACATCACTGTATAAGTTTAAATAGTACAGCATGATAGTTTGATTTACATATATTAGGAAATGATTATCACAATAGATTTAGCTAACAGCTACCTTCTCACATAGATACAATAAAAAGAAAGAAAAAATGGAAAATTTTTTCCTTGTAATGAGAACTCTTTTTACTCTCAACAACTTTTCTGTATTTTAAACTGTAGTGTTAGCTATAGCCATTGTGTTGTATGTTACATCCCTAGTACCTATGTATCTTCTAACTAGAAGTTTGTACCTTTTGACCACCTTTTTCCAGTTAACTCTTTCCCCACCTTTAATTGCTTTTGATTATAGGTGTTTATAGTAAGTTTAATGCCAGTATTCGATTAAAGGATATATAAACTTAAGATATGTGTATTAATTGAAGAAAAGTCAGAACATGCATTATTCAGCATTCATTCAACAAATGATTACTTTTGCCAGGCATTGTTTTAGGTCAGTGGTCGGCAAACTCATTAGTCAACAGAGCCAAATATCAACAGTACAATTGAAATTTCTTTTGAGAGCCACGTTTTTTAAACTTCTCTAACGACACTTCTTTAAAATAGACTCGCCCAGGCCATGGTATTTTGTGGAAGAGCCACACTCAAGGGGCCAAAGAGCTGCATGTGGCTCGCGAGCCGCAGTTTGCCGACCACGGTTTTAGGTGATGGGTAAGTAGTGGTAGACAGAACAAACAAGGAGCTAACATTCTAGTGGGATAGGGAAGAGAAAAAAAATAAGTAAACAAGGTAGTTTCAGATGATGATAGTACAAAGAAGAAAAAGAAAATACGATAATGTGATTGAAAGTTGAGGGGGTGAGGCTATTTTAGGGTGGTAAGTGAAGGCTGTTCTGATGTAATAACACTGGAGCTATGACCCTAAGGATGGTAGAGAGCCATCAAGTGTAATTGTGGGGTATTGGTGGAAGAGGGAGAGTGAAAATGTAGAAGATGTCAAAGATGGAGGCAGGGGCAATATCATGTTAGGCCCTCTTGGGCTGTGGTAGACTTTGAATTTTATCTAACACTTAAAATTCCATGAAACAGTTTTTCTCTAGTAGAATCTATATAAGATTGGTAGTGTTCCCCAAATACTAGAAGGAATTCAATGAAACAGCTTTTCAGTTTTAAGATATTAGAAGTCCTACATAAATTTCTCTAGCACATTGTATCTTTAGCATTATAATAATCTCTGGAGTAACTATATCATGGAGCCTATTGTGATAACATCTGGATACTTTGTAGAAGTGCTACCTTAATACTTACATACATCCTTATGTGTCTTAGGTCACTTATCTGACAAAAAAATGCTTATAGTGAAATAAAATTTTAAAAAATGCTTATAGTGGCCTTCTTTAACAAGTCTGTGGTGTACACCAAGAATTATGAAGAGGGTTTTTTTTCCCCCTCGGTATTAGGAGTAGTGTTCAAGTTGCTGTATTCTATAAATGTAAAGACAACTTAAGATGGAGAAAAATATGGTGTTATGATTTACAAATGTATGATTATCTTATTTCACCCAAAATTTTTCCTAGCAAAAATGCAGTATCCACTTCTACCTTCTCTAACCTTCCAAATATATATATATATGTACGTATGTGTATATGAATGTATACGTAGATATATATGTATTTTCGGTGGGTTTAATTTCATTCATCTATTGTTCTGGGGACTTCATTTAATTTCTGGTTAAGTCTTGCTTCCTTTTATCTAAAGAATATAGAGTTTTTAAGAAAACGATTGTCTGGATGTGGTTTTCTGCATTGTATACTTTTATATTTATGCAGCAGTACTCTGTTATTCTTGCTTAAATCCTTAATCTTTTTAGGCTATGAAGGTACTTAGTAGTTCTTATCTTCCTGTATAGCAGGGATGGGGAACCTATTTTCTGCCAAGGGCCATTTGGATATTTATAACATCATTCGCAGGCCATACAAAATTATCACCTTAAAAGTTAGCCTACTGTATTTGATCAGACATTTAATTAACTCACCCCTAATGGCTTGGCAGGGCCAGACCAAATGATTTTGCTGGCCTTATCTGGCCTGCTGGCCGGACGTTTCCCATCCCTGCTGCACAGTTTATTAAGGTTAAAAAGTCACTTTTAAAGGAAAATATTCTGTTGCAGTTGAAAAATTAAAAATTGCTGATTGATAACCTTCTTATACAAACCATATTGTCCCAGTTGGCATAAAACCTCTGGGCATCTATCAGTATACAAACATTTGAGCGCTTTATGGGCCTTTGATTTATTTATTTTTTAAATATGCTTTTACTGATTTTAGAGAAAAGGGAGAGGGAGAAGGAAAGAGATAGAAACATCAATGATCGGCTCCCTCCTGCATGCCTCCTACTGGGGAACCCAGTCCATAACCCAGGCATGTTCCCTGACCAGGAATCAAACCCTGATCTCCTGATTCATAGGTCGATGCTCATCCCCTGAGCCACACCAGCTGGGCTGGGTGTTTGATTTATTAATGCTGTATATTCTAATTTATACCCATTTTAAACAGTTTTAAAGAAAGGATGTTATCATTTGGTCTCTGTTTCTCTTGTTTTAAAATAGGAAACAGAGAACACTGCACACAAAGTTGGAAATGAGTCCCCTGTACAAGAATTGAAACAAGATGTGGTAAGATATTATGTCAGTATAAGTTTAGTAGTTGTTTACATGGTGTATTTATTGATTTTATTTTTAAAAAATATTTTTTTATTTCAGAGATAAAGGGAGAGGGAAAAAGAGATAGAAACATCAATGATGAGACTAATTGATCTGCTGCCTCCTATATACCCCCTACTGGGGATTCGGCCCACAACTCAGGCATTGCCCTGACCAGGAATCCAACCATAACCTCCTGATTCATAGGTTGATGCTCAACAACTGGGCCACACCAGCCATACTATTTATTTTATTTTTATTTTTTAAATGGTATATTTAAAGTAGAAAATTTTCTATATTAAGTATAGTATAATGGTCTGTACATGGTGGATGTTCAGAAATGTTCCTTGAATCTGTTGAATTTGTGATTGAAGATCATCAGGCTTTTTAGAAGTCATTTTATAATTGGTAATTTATTCTTGAAACCATATTTGTGTTATTAAATTTATTGGAATGACGTTGGTTAATAAGATATATTAATTTCAAGTGTATAATTCTATAATACATCATCTGTATATTGCTTTGTGTGTTCATCACCCTAAGTTTAGTCTCCTTCCATCACCATATATTTGACTCCCTTTACCTTCTTCAACCTCCCCCCAGCCTCCTTCCCCTCTGATGTGAAACAGTACTTAGAAAAATATTTTATAATGTGTCTTTATTTTTATGCTTGTATTTGTATTAAAATAAGTTATAACTACTCTTCGGGTTACTACCAAGTGTTAAAGGTATTAGAAACTCCGTGTAGCAAATTTTGATGTCTTTAGAAGTTGTAAGTTATAAGAAGTCATTACTCATAGTGCCTTTGATACATTATAAAGAATTGATCCTGTGAAGCTTTAGAATTTGGTTTATTAGATGAGGCTGAGCACAAGATAAAAAGTTTGACAATGGGGTAGTTCACAGTATCAGGATAAGCCCCAAGGAGAAAGGATGGTGTGTGTTCATTCATTTATGTTGAGTGTTTTCTGCGCCCTAGGCATTGTTCTAGCCATTAGGTTTCCAGAAATCAACAAGATGACACACACATTCTCTACACTAGAGTTTCTCAGCAATGACATTATTGACATTTGGGGCTGGCTAATTCTTTTGTGGAAGGAAGGGGAGACTGTTCTGTCCACTGTACGATATTTAGCAGCCTCCCTGGCTCCCACCACTAGATACCAATAGATTCCCCCACCCCATCATGACAACCAAAAATATCTCCAGACATCACCAAATGTCTAGGGAGGGTGTCGAACAAACTCACCCCCAATGGAGATCCATTATTCTACCTTTATGAAATTTAAAAATCTAATGGACTGCATATTACAATATTGATCATACTTTTTCTTTTAAAAGGACATTTTTTCTTTTGGGGAGAAATTGTGGTACTATGTATCAACATAAAAAAATGAATGGTGCCACCCTGGCCATGTGGCTCAGTTGGTTAGAGCATCGACCTGTACACCAAAAGTTTGCGGGTTCAGTTTGGGCACATACCTAAGTTGTGGGTTCGCTTCCCAGTTGGGGCACACACAGGATGTTTCTCTCTCACGTTGTTGTTTCTCTCTCCATTCCTCTCTCTCTCTCAAATCAATAATAACATATCCTCGAGTGGTACCTTTTTTAAAAAATCAGAAATTGCCTGCAATTATGCACTGTAATGAACAGCAATCTTGATTTTTCAGCATTTCCTTCTGGTTCTCACCTATTTGCATATTCTTTTTCCTAATTGTAGTGTACATAGAATTTTGTGTTCTACCTTGGTCTTTTACCATTTTTAGATTTTCATCATATTTCAATACTGTTTTCATTTGACATACCAGTTTCCATCAAGCAAATGTCTTTCACATGTGTCTAGCTGTTTTTATTGTTGAAAGCTTGAAATGTTTCTACTTTTTCCACTAGAGCTTTTTCCCCCCTTTTAATAATTTTTTTCTTTCCTGGCCAGTGTTTCACAGTGGTTGAGTGTCGATGCACATGCCAGGAGATCACCTTTAAAAGAGACTTTTTTCTTAGGGTAAATTACAGATTGGTAACTATAGTTAGTAGAAGAAAAATGGTGATTTTTAAAGTAGGTTTTAGAAGCTGAAAGAAGTGAGTAAACACCATGGGACCGAGTGTGAGGCTTAAGACTCTAGGTATCACTTTTTAAGTTCCAGCGTTTTCAATTGAATTAAGTATCATACATTAATAATAAAGGCTGTGGGATATACCCTAGACCAGAACACAATCCATTTTAGTAGAGGAGAAAACTGGATGTAATATAATAAGTGTTCAAGTAAACTTAGAAACTATTATAAGAACACAAAAGGAGACTGCTTGGGGGTAGGAATTAGGAAGACTTCAGGGAGGAAGAAGCATCTGAGCTGCGTTTCTTTTTTTCTTTATTGATTAAGGTATTACATATGTGTCCTTATCCCCCGCTTGTTCCCTCACCCCCCACCCCACTCATACCCTCACCCCCCTGTTGTCTGTGTCCATTGGTTAGGCTTATATGCATGCATACAAGTCCTTTGGTTGATCTCTCCCTCTTAACCCCACCTTCCCCTACCTTCCCTCTGAGGTTTGACGGTCTGATTGATGCTTCTCTTCTCTGGATCTGTTTTTTAATCAGTTTATGTTGTTCATTATATTCCACAAATGAGTGAGATCATGTGATATTTATCTTTCTCAGACTGACTTATTTCACTTAGCATAATGCTCTCCATCTCCATCCATGTTGTTGCAAATGGTAGGAATTCCTTCCTTTTTACAGCAGCATAGTATTCCATTGTGTAGATGTATCACAGTTTTTTAATCCACTCATCTGCTGATGGGCACTTAGGCTGTTTCCAAATCTTAGCTATTGTAAATTGTGCTGCTATGAACATAGGGGTGTATATATCCTTTCTAATTGGTGTTTCTAGTTTCTGGGATATATTCCTAGAAGTGGGATTACTGGGTCAAATGGGAGTTCCATTTTTAGTTTTTTGAGGAAACTCCATACTATTCTACACAGTGGCTGCACCAATCTGCATTCCCACCAGCAGTGCAATAGGGTTCCTTTTTCTCCTTATCCTCGCCAGCACTTGTCATTTGTTGATTTGTTGATGATAGCCATTCTGACAGGTGTGAGATAGTACCTCATTGTCATTTTGATTTGCATCTCTTGGATGATTAGTGACTTTGAGCATGTTTTCATATGTCTCTTGGCCTTCCTTATGTTCTCTTTTGAAAAGTATCTATTTATGTCAGTTGTCCATTTTTTTTATTGGGTTGTTTATCTTCCTTTTGTTAAGTTGTATGAGTTCCCTGTAAATGTAGGAGATTAAACCCTTATTGGAGATAACACTGGCAAATATGTTGATGAATGGGTAAGATTTGGGCAGGCAGAGATAGGAGAGGAAAGGAACAACCAAAGAAAAGCACGGAGCTGATTAATGTGCAAAACGTTTGAGGGCAAGTCTAGAGACCACAGTTAAGGCCAGATTATGGGAATGCCTTATGTCATACTGAAACATCTGGGTTTTATTTTATAATTACTGGGAAAGCAATGAGTTCTTTGAAGCAGAGAGGTAATGTGAAGCAAACAGTTACTTTAGCATGATCATCTCCATCTTGGTTTTTATTCTCACTGTTCTCTTGCTCTTTTCCTGTTTGCTATCTCCTAAAACACAGAGGAAAAATACAAGGGTTGACACTGTAAATAGGTATTATGGTAGCATATGAAGAGTTAGAAAGCATGGGTCTTGCTTCCCAAAAACTAATTATCCTGTGTGGAGTAATTTTGTACAGAGCTAGCCCATATACTACCTTGTATTTATATTATAGCTCATACGGTAATAAACAGTAAGAATGATGGGAGTTCAGAGAAGGGAGAGATTGTTCTCAGATAATGGATTAGGAATGTCTTATGATTTTCAACCTCATTTTGACCCCTCTAATGGCATGGATCTTTCCATTATGCATAATGATTATTTCAAACATTTACATTCACCTCATTCTTACTGTGCCCACTAGTATCCCACTCACTTTCAGCAGATGACCTTGTTTCTTACTGCATCTAGACTTTAGAGACTAAGAAACCTGAATTCATTCCTTTTCATCATCTCGTACTTCCCTTACCTGTCAGCTTGTTTTCATCTTTAACCTCTTTTTCATGTCATTGTTGAGAATTTAGTTTATTTTCTTGTCCATAGTAGTGTGGATTTTTGAGAAAACCCTGGATATCAGTTTTGACTTTGTAGCTTACTAGCTGTAGAACCTTGGGCAAAATTCTTAATGCCTTTACCTCAGATACCTGTTTTGTAGAAAGGAGATATTCTACCTCACAAAGCTTATTTGATGATTAAATAGAGAATGTGTGTGCTAGATCTAATGCACAGTAGACCTTCTTTCTTTTCTTCTCCAGAACTCTGTTTCCATCCTTTCCCTTGGATCCTTCCCCTCAGTTTATAAAAATGCTGGGTCACTTTCTTACACCCTCTCCCATTTATAGACAAGTTTTTGAAACTGTAGACTATGCTGGCCTGTCTCTATGTCTTCACTTCTTATTCATTCTTAAACTGACAGGAATCCAGCTTCTGTTAAGACTGAGTCACTCAGTGCTCAGTAACCACCTAATTGTCAAATTAGATGGACTCTAGTTAATATTCCTCTGGTAAAAATGATTTCTGTCTAGTATTAAACATTTGAAGGTAAGAAATAGTAATATATGGGAAATGCTAAGAAATCAGGAATATTGTTCAATAGCAATAACATGCAGTTCACGTTAGCATGTGCCATGTTCTGTTAGCTTTCTGGAGCCGAGGAATTGAGAAAGCAGAAGTCATCCATGGTTGGGCATGGTGAAAAGATAAGTGGGCTGGGAGATTTAATGTCAATAATGACAGGACTGGATAGAAAATATATTTTCTTCTAAATGTTGATAGAATACATAGAAAGACTATCTGTACTTTTTAGCTATAGAAAAGAAATGAAGGGGGATGCCCAGCTGGTGTTACTCAGTGGTTGAGAGTTGACCTATGAACTAGGAGGTCATGGTTCAATTCCTGGTCAGGGCAAATGCCAGGGCTCAATCCCCAGTAGGGGATATGCAGTAGGCAGCCGATCAGTGATTTTCTCTCGTCATTGATGTTTCCATCCCTCCCTTCCTCTCTGAAATCAATAAAAGTATTTTTTTTAAAAAAGAAATAAAGTGGGGAAAACGCATAGTGAGTTGGCTGTTTGAACTCTTTTTAAAATATTTTTATTGATTTTAGAGAGAAGGAGGGAGAGAGAGAGTGAGACATCAATGTGAGGGGAAAATATCAATTGGTTGCCTCCTGTATGCACCCTTACCGGGTATGTGGCTTGACTGGGAATCGAACCGGTGACCTCTCAATGCATGGGATAACACTAAACCAACTGAACCATATCAGCCAAGGCTGTTTGAACTTATTTCATGGTCCTGGCATCCCTCTGAATATTGGGTATTATGTATATTCTGTTTAGGAACATTAATATCCTTGTATCTGCTGGCTTTTCCTATCATAGGCTTGAGCTAAACAATTTGAATTCTTGTACTAGGTGGTTTTGCTTCTCGTGATTTTGTTAACTAGGCTCAAATCAGCAGGCTGTTACTACAACTATCTTGGAATAAATATGTAAATGAACTATGACATGAAGAGTCTAAATGTAAATTTATGTTTGAACTTTATTATACAGTGTTGACTAAGCTTTTGTGATTACTTGTACTAGCCCAGATTCCCTATTATAATGGTTAAGAATGCAGATTCTTGAACCAAACTCAATAGTTTTGTGCCAGCTTTGTCACTTACAAGCTTTGTGACCTAGGACAAAACATTTGGTTCCTCTCTACCTTAGCTCCCTCATTTGTATATGATGATAGCATTGTCTGACACATAGTAAGTACTATATAAATGAGTAGCTGTTACTATGTTCTTGTAAATGGCTTCATTTTTAAAAATTGCTTTTTAACTTTTGATCAGATTATTGAAAGTATTATTGAGGAGACTCAGAAAGTACTTCAGCTTGACGATGACTCTTTGGATTCCAAAGGAAAAGGACAGTCTGATCAGGCTACTGCCAGTCCTCTCATGGCTGGAACAGATCTTAACAATATACCTGGACTGTTAGCCACAGGTCTAGTCCTACAGGAATATTCCAAAAGGGCAGAGAGTCAGAATACATCTGAAGAAACTGAATTAGAACCAAAAAAATGTTTTCCTTCCAATGACACCTGTGAGAAGCCAGTAGATGAAACCACTAAGTTAACTGAAATAAGTTCAACTGAGCAGCTTAATGTGCCTGAAACTGAAACAGAAATATTGAACAAGGAAGCAGTGGAAATCAAAGGAAGTGATGTTCTAGAATCTGCATCCTCATGCTCCTCATCTGCTAAAGATTTTGCTACTGTGGAAGAATTGGCTCCTGCCAAACCCCCAAGACAGCTTACTCCAGAACCTGATATAGTGGCTAGTACAAAAAAGCCTGTTCCAGCACGCCCACCCCCTCCAACTAATTTCCCACCTCCTAGACCACCACCTCCATCTCGACCTGCTCCACCACCAAGAAAAAAGAAAAGTGAATTGGAGTTTGAGGCTCTTAAAACACCCGATCTGGATGGCAAGTATTAATTGAGAAATAAGTACTTTTGTGAGGATATTTTTGAGTTGAACTTGTTTAAATTTGTTACTTTGTTTTAGTTTATGTTATGTAAACTACATTGATGACCAAGTTGTAAAAGTTATTTTTGTAATAAAAAGTGAAAATATCTATATTGGTGATTAGTTACATTATTATAATTGAACATTTCAGCACACTTCAAACTTTCAAATCTGTTATCATTGGAGAGCCAGTGTGGTGTGGTGAAAAGAATATGGTATTTGAGAGTTAAGATTTGAATTCAAGTCTTAGATCGCTCTTTTTTTTTTTACTTTTTAATTTCTAAATTAAATTTACTGAGCACTGGATCTCTTAATGTATAAGTTGTATAGCCTTGAGGAATTCAAATAACTTGTTTGAATACTAGTCTCCCCATTTATAAAAAGAGAGTAATAAAACCACTTTTGTCACAGGATTGTTATAAGAATCAGACAAATAAAGGTTAAAGCACTTTTCAAGTAATGTATAAAGTCCTATATAAATATTTTATTATTATTATTGTTATTATTATTACAGTTCCCAAAGACAATATTACATCAGATACTCTGACTACAAGCATGGCTTCAGAGAGTACAGTCAAGGATTCTCAGCCTTCTCTTGATTTGGCAAGTGCTACCAGTGGAGATAAAATAGTTACTGCCCAGGTTGGTAAATTCATGTTATATTTTATATAGGCTTTGTCAAATTTCCTCAACTTGCTGGTTTGTTGATTATCAAACTTTCTTTCTTCTCCAGGCCAGATATTTTCTTATCCCCAAAACCTGGACTCCTTACATCCCTTGTCCAGCTCTGCTACTAAGTAGTTGGTAACTCCAGGAAGCTATTTAACACCTGAGTCTCAGATGCCCCATTGATAAAATGAAGGGAAACCTTCCTTGAAGGTTTCTTGCAAGGATGAAATGAATAAAGTATACCAAGTACCTGGCCATGTAGCAGGCATTCAAAAAATGACAGATACTGCTATGTGTAATATTATTGATATTAATAAACACCAACTACAGTCTTCATTTACCTGAACTGTAGTGGATAAAATTGAGGACTTTTATTTTTTATAATTTCTTCCTAATCATGAAAACAAACTTCATACACTATGCTATATATATCTACATAGGAAGCAATGGAAAGGACTTGATAACGTGAATTTTACCACAGCCAAATTCTTGGACTCAAAGCTTACTTATGTAGTAGCTGTGATTGGGGCAGGTTAGCAAACTGGGAGATAAGACAATATATAGCCTTTCATAGCTGTAGAGCAATGGTTGGCAGTGGCCTGTTTTGTAGGGTCCCCAAGTTAAGAATGGTCTTTACTTTTTCAAGGATGTTTATAAAAAAGAATATGTGACAGGTACTATGTGTGAAGCAAAAAACCTAAAATATTTATTAACTGGCTCTTTACAGAAAGAGTTATCTATAAATCTAGCCCTGAACAATGGCAATCTTTGTGCTAGCACTCTACTAGTAGAAAACGGCTTTGGGATCAGGTTCAAATAGAACATTTCTTTGCTTCAAGACTAAGACATTATTGCATGGACGGTACCTAATGTTTTTCAGAATTCTGAGAGTAATAAAGGGCTGAAATGGAATATTCCATTTACATTTTCAGTAGGCTCCATTATCTGAATTATGGAATTTTTTTAGAAATGTGTGTGGTAATGAGTAATTGAATATTTATAAAAATTGATTCAGTCTACTTTCTGTTTATGAAATTATAATTTCAGGAAAATGGAAAAGCACCTGATGGGCAGACAATAGCAGGTGAAGTGATGGGCCCTCAGAGACCTAGATCCAACTCTGGGAGAGAGCTTACTGATGAGGTATAATTATATTTTTTTGTTCTTAAAAACATAAAATACAAAAACCATAATGGGAAGGTGAAAAAGTTCTGGAGATGGATGGTGATGATAGTTGCATAGCAATGTGAACATACTTAATGCCGCTGAACTATACAATTAAAAATTGTTAAAATGGTAAATTATATATCATGTATATTTTACTATGATTACATTTTTTTATTTATTGTTATTAGGCCAAAAAATCATAATGTAGAAGAAAAATGAAATTGAAGATCATCTTAGGTTTTGTTTTTTTAATATGTTGAAGTTTGCAACTCTGACTTAAACTTGCCCTTTCACACAATTATATGGTGGAATAAATATATTGGAATCAAGGCCTATGTTTTATAGAAAGTGGGCTTAAAAAGAGCTTGACATTATAGATAAGTATATGTTTTCATGCTTGTTAGATGATGTAGTGTAGTCAATACTTCTTACCACTAAAATTTAGTATATATCTATTGGCCAATTTATTCAGAATGAAGTTTTAAAGCAAAATCTTAGTTTTTTGTTTCTTGTAAACAACATTTAAAAAAATTATTGTACTTTGAAAAATAGTTTGGCAGTTTTTCAAAAAATTAAACATCGAGTTACCATGATGTAGAAATTCTACTCCAATATATATACCAAAGAGAAATGAAAACACATGTCTGCGTAAATACACAAATGTTCATAATAGCCAAAGTGTGGAAACAACACAAACGCCCATCACTGATGAATGGGTAAATAAAATGTGATATATCCATTCACATGGACTATTTTTCAGCACTTAAAAGGAATTATGTTCTGATACATGGTTACAACATGGATGAACCTTGAAACCATAGTGCTAAGTGAAAGAAGCCAGTCACAAAAGACCACATACTATATGATTAAATTTATTTAAAATGTCCAGCATAAACAAATTCATAGACACAAAAAGTAGATTAGTGATTGCCAGGGACTGGAAAGAGAGGGGGAATAAGATATGAAAGCAAATGGGTATGGGATTTCTTTTGGGGGTAGTAGAAATGTTCTGAACTTAGATAATGGTGATGGTTGCACAACTCTGAATATACTCAAAATCGTTTAACTATGTATGCTTTAAATGAGTGCATTTTGCAGTGTATGAATTGTATCTCACTAAAAATGTTAAAAATTATTGTACACAGTACTGAATGTATCTAGAAAGTCCTTAGTTTAAAATTTTGAGGATTTTGTAGACTCAAAAAGATACATAAATTATAAGTTCTCTTGGTGTTATATTATACTTCAGGAAATTTTAGCCAGTGTAATGATTAAGAACCTGGATACTGGAGAAGAAATACCTTTGAGTCTTGCAGAAGAGAAACTGCCAACAGGTATTAATCCTCTCACTCTACACATCATGAGAAGGACTAAGGAATATGTAAGGTATGATCTAATGTTATTTATTATTTGTAGTATTTCATTCAGAGTGGTGAAGATTTCTCTGTTTATGAACTATGATAGTCCCTAATTTGGTTTCATTCAGCCTTTTTTAAATTTGGAATTAAATAGTTAATGTATATATTCTTAAATTTTGTTCTCTCTTAGGACTGCACAATTATTAGGAGAAAAGAGTATATATCTTCAATCCCATAATATTTGGTTTCTCTTCTTTTAAAATTATTTGTATTATACTAAAGATAGTATTAAGACATTGAGGCTAAACAATCATGCTGTTCTTCTGAAACCTTGCTTTAGGATCAGAGATTTTATATATAATTTAGAGGGTCATAAAATGGCTTTAGAGTACGGTAATTGACTTCACTGTGGGTTATATGTAGATCTAAGGTGGGGGTTGGGAACTTACGGCCCACTGGACATATAAGGCCTGCAAAATCATTTGATCTGGCCTGCAAAGGGTGAGCTA
Source organism: Ia io (assembly GCA_025583905.1). Taxonomy (NCBI): domain Eukaryota; kingdom Metazoa; phylum Chordata; class Mammalia; order Chiroptera; family Vespertilionidae; genus Ia; species Ia io. The sequence goes on from JAJQQW010000001.1 coordinate 97,342,529, forward strand.
ATTAAATGTTTGACCAAATATAGCAGGCTAATTTTTAAATGGATTATTTTATATGGCCCGCTAGTGATGTTATAAATATCCAAATGGCCCTTGGCAGAAAAAAAGGTTCCTCACTCCTGATCTGAAGAATCATTTCCGTGAAAGCAAAGCCTTTTAAAGTACAATACATGATGTGCCTGGTGAGTGAGGAGGAAGATATTTACAAGTTAATTTGTCATTTCTGGGTAGCATGTTTTGCCCAGCAGAAAGCCTTATTTGCCGTAGGTTTTTCTTAAGTTCCTAAATTGCATTCATTTGCATTTTGTACATTGCACCTTGCTTAAAGATTGTCTTTGATTTTTCAAGTCTTTAAATTCTCACATTCATCATTTAAATTAAGTTTATATAAAGCATTTTAACAAAGTATTTTTTACTCTGATTAGCTAATTCTACAGTGAGTATATATAGAGAAATTTTTGAGAAATGGCTTCTTTTAAAATTACTTCTTCCCCTTGTAGTAATGATGCCGCACAGTCAGATGATGAAGATAAATTGCAATCTCATCCAACAGATACTGATGGTGGAAGGTTAAAGCAGAAAACGTGAGTTATAGTACATCCCTTTTCTTCATTTCAAGCTTTTGTTTTTAAAAAAATATGAGAACTGTTATACTATTTTAAATCTGTGCTCTATCCAATTTATAAGTCCATCCTCCACCACCATTCCCTGCTGCCAGCCAATGGATTATGAGGTATTTGAGGCTGTGTTGGTCATAGAGTATCCAATATGTAGTAAATGATCAATAAATTTTGCATCATGCCTATATTAATTTTTCAGACAGTAGATACCAGAAGTGTTAATAGAACTTGATTGTCCTTGAAGTTTTCTTTTCCCTTTCTCTTTATCTGTGCAAATCCTCTTTGTCTTTCTAACCCAACTACATGAGATTCTTTCCAACTTCCTTCAGTTTGTAGAAAATTCCTTCCTTTTCTCAATTTCAGTGTACTATAGTCTCTATAACTTATGTTTGCCCTTTATTTTATATTACCTTAAACTGTTTTCTGATTTAAAAAACAACAACAAGGTAAATAGATATTAAAAAACTAAACCATATGTTACAAAAGGATTGTGATCATGCCATTCTTAGGTTTCCCCTACAGAAACCCAACACAATAGTGGGCATATAGATTGTGCTTGATTATACACAAATCACATAATTGGCAGTAATTCAGTCTAAAATATAAAATAAATGTAAATATAAAATAATTCAGTCCCAAAGCAAATTCTTCACTCGAATCTCATCTTTTCCTAATGTGGAAAGTGTAGCAAAATAAAGCTTTGAGAATTTTTGGAAAAGGTTTGTACCCACAATGCATGTCTATGATAACACCTTCAGATATCTGGACCTTGGCTATCTAGCAATGACAACTATCAGGAACTGGAGAATTAGGAATTATTCAGGAGATAAATATCTAGGAAAGGTATTTTTTATTCCATGCATTAAAGCTCATCATTTTTCTTTTTTTTTCTCTAGAGTACTTTTTTAAAAATTTCTTTATTGATTAATGTATTGCATATGTGTCCTTATTCCCCCATAACCCTCCACCTCCCATTCATGCCCCCACCCCCCTGTTGTCTGTGTCCATTGATTAGGCTTATATGCATGCATACAAGTCCTTTGGTTGATCTCAAAGCTCATCATTTTTCTAAAAGAAAACCTCATTTTTTAAAGCCATTATACTTCTTACATAATTTCTAAAAATCTGGTCATCTGGTATCTGAGTTTACAACAGAATAGAAGCACCAAATTATGACAACCTGTAATTCAGTACATAAGGATGTCTGATAATATTCTGATTACAAGAGAGGAATCAGAAAAATAATAAAAGGACTCTTACATAACACAAACATTTCGTATGACAGTGTTTCAACTTTTTCTCATGATACTCATACAACATGGAAATATTTGCACTGAATGCTAGAGTAAACTGATATTCAGAAGAGATTGGTCCAGAGTCTGGCTTCCCTGTGCTCTGCACTGTTGTCTTCAAGGTTTGAAACTAATATTATGGCCCACTTGCAAACCATTTAAAAGGCCCTAAATATATTAAAGAACAGTAATGATGGTAACTGACTCTATTTATTAAGGAAAGAAACATATGGAACATTAAATTCCATTGAAGAAGGTTAAAAAATATATATTTTAGAGATGTTCTCACCAGTGTTTAAATTATCTGTTTTCTTGCTTAAAGTAGTAATAAACCTATAGTTATGCAGAAAATATGACTTCAGAATTATAGTACCATAGACCTTATAATGATTTTAAAAATGATTTATCATCACCTTGGTCGGTGTTGCTCAGTGGTTAGCATCAGTCCGGGCACCAAAGGGTCTTGGATTCAATTCCCTGTCAGGGCGCATACATGGGTTCCAGGTTTGATCCCTGCCCCAGTTGAGGCACGTACAGGAGGCAACCAATTGATGTGTGTGTGTGTCTCTTTCTCTCTCCCACCCCTTCACTCCCTCCTTCCCTCCCATCCTTCTACTTTCTCTAAAAAAGTCAAAGGAAATACATCCTTGGATGAGGATTAAAAACAACAAAAATATTTATTATGTGTGTTTTCTGATTATCAAAACTAATACAAAAATCTGTAATATAGAAAATTAAAGTATCTCATGCTCACCCCAGAAATTCTCAATATTAATAATTAGGTGTATTCTCCATGGAATTATTTTTCTCACAAAAGTGGGATTATACTGTTCCTATAGTTTGTCAACCTGCTTTTTTTTTTCCATTTTGTTCATTAAATTCTACATATTAATGAGATCATATGGTATTTGTCTTTTTCTGGCTGGTTTATTTCACTTAGCATAATACTCTCCAGGTCCATTCATGCTGTTGTAAAGGGTAAAAGTTCCTTTTTTTTTTTTTTTTACAGCTGGGTAGTATTACATTGTGTAAATGTACCATAGCTTTTTTAATCCACTCATCTACTGATGGGCACTTGGGCTATTTCCACATCTTGGCTATTATAAATAATGCTGCTGTGAACATAGGGGCACATTTACTCTTTTTTATTGGTGTTTCAGGATTCTTAGGATATATTTCCAGAAGTGGGGTTGCTGGGTCAAAAGAACTTGCTTTTTGTTTTTAAAAAATCTAGTATATATTGGACATCTTTTCATATCAATACCAAGAGTACATATATTATAATCTTTCTATCAGCCAGATATGAGGGTTTGGTGCTACAGATACCATAGTTAAGAAGACAATCTTAATCTCTGCCCTCATAGGGCTTCCAGTTCAATAGGAGAAACAGACAGTGAACATGTCATTACACAGATAAATCTATAGTAATTGCTATAAAAGAAATGTAAGGGGTACTGTGGGACTATATAATAGGAAAGCTTGTTCTAAAGCGTCAAGGAGAGCTTTTTTTGAGAGAGGGCTGTTTGGTCTGAGACCTAAAGAAGAGTAGAAATTAGCTAGGGGAGGAGTGTTCTGGGCAGAAATAACCACACATGAAAAGGCTCTGAGGTGACTAAGAGCTCAGTACATTTAAAGAACTGAGGATTGCCTCATTTATTTTATTGCATTCCATTGTAAGGATATACAATCACTTATTTAATCATTTCTCTGTTGAGAATTCAGTTTAACTCTACTTTTTAACCTATTCTAAACAATGCTGCAGTGAACGTCTTTATATATAAAGCTTAGCAAGTTTTTAAAATTCTATCCTTAATATCATGAGCTCCCATGAATTGGTAAAAATTAACCTCAAATTTATAAATTGTGTTTTGTTTGTAAATATATGCTTTACTTTGTTGTTTTTGTATAATCTTAACTAGAGGCCCGGTGCATGAAATTTGTGCACGGGGGGAGGGGTGTCCCTCAGCACAGCCTGCACCCTCTCCTAAACTGGCAGTCAGACATCCCTCTCACAATCCAGGACTGCTGGCTCCTAACCACTCGCCTGCCTGCCAGCCTGATAGCCCCCTAACTGCTCCCCTGGCAGCCTGATTGATGCCTAACTGCTCCCCTGCCGGCCTGATTGTCCCCAACTGCCCTCCCCTGCTGGCCTGATCTTCCGCCAACTGCCTTCCCCTGCAGGGCTGAGGGGACTGGGGGCTGAGGCTGGATGAGGCTGGATGCTGCAGGGACTGAGTGAGGCAGGGCTGAGGGGACTGGGGGACTCTGGCTGGATGAGGCTGGGCTGAGGGGACTGGGGGACTCCAGCTGGATGAGGCGGGGCTAAGGGGACTGGGCGCCGCCATCTTATGGCTGTGGGTGCCACCATCTCGTGAGGGCATGATGGTCAATTAGCATATTCCCTCTTTATTAGATAGGATATATGAAATTTGAGATGTAGATAATTAAAAAATAAGTAAGTCCTATTTATGGAAGCTTGAAATGCATACTTACATTACACTGTTTGGGAATACCTTACTGGGAAAGCTCTGTCTAACTGTATTGTATGCAAATACCCAAACTGAAAGAGAAGGGACAAGAGGCCATCTTAAGCTACCAAAGCATTCTATTTTGTAAGTAAATACATCTTTAGTTTCTTTTTCTGGTAAAGTGTGTTTTTCAGGATGGCTCTCTAAGGCAATCTTCTCAGAGCAATTCTCACTGCAGATTTATGGCCTCATCCTGTACCCTCCAAATCAGATTATCTGGAGATGGGAAACAGGTGTCTGTGCTTTAAACACCCCCATATTCACCAACTTATTATAATTCACCATTGAAGACCTATGCTTTAGAGCAGGGGTGGGGAACCCCAGCCCAAGGTCCATACAAGGCCCACAAAATCATTTGGTCTGGCCCTGCTGAGGCATTAAGGGTGAGTTAATTAAATGTTTTTTTTTTTTTTTTTTTTTTTTTTTTTTTTCCAATTTTTTTATTAAGGTATTATATGTGTACATATCTTACCATTGCCCCCCCCCCACACCACTCCCATATATGCCCTCACCCCCCAGAGTTTTGCGTCCATTGGTTATGCTTATATGCATGCATACAAGTCCTTTGATTGATCTCTTATCTTCCCCACCTCTCCCTAACCTTCCTGCTGTAATTTGACAAACTGTTTGGTGCTTTACTGCCTCTGTATCTATCTTTTTGTTCAAGTTTTTAATGTCCTTTATTATCCATAAATGAGTGAGGTCATGTGGTATTTTTCTTTCATTGACTTGCTTATTTCACTTAACATAATGTTCTCCAATTCCATCCAGGTTGCTGCAAATGGTAAGAATTCCTTCTTTTTTATGGCAGCATAATATTCCATTGTGTAGATGTACCATAGTTTTCTGATCCAGTCATCTGCTGATGGGCACCTAGGCTGTTTCCAGATCTTAGCTATTGTAAATTGTGCTGCTATGAACATAGGGGTGCATATTTCCTTTCTTATTGGTGTTCCCAGTTTCTTAGGATATATTCCTAGGAGTGGGATTACTGGGTCAAAATGGGAGTTCCATTTTCAGTTTTTTGAGGAAACTCCATACTGTTCTCCACAGTGGCTGCACCAGTCTGCATTCCCACCAGCAGTGCACGAGGGTTCCTTTTTCTCCGCATCCTCGCCAACACTTGTTGTTTGTTGATTTGTTGATGATAGCCATTCTGACAGGTGTGAGATGATAGCGCATTGTTGTTTTGATTTGCATCTCTCGGATAATTAGTGACCTTGAGCATGTTTTCATGTGTCTCTTGGCCTTCCTTCTGTCTTCTTTGGAAAAGATTCTATTTAGGTCCGTTGCCCATTTTTTTTATTGGATCATTTATCTTCCTTTTATTAAGTTGTATAAGCTGCCTGTAGATGTTGGAGATTAAACCTTTATCAGTGATGCCCTTTGCAAATATGTTCTCCCATGCAGTGGGCTTTCTTGTTGTTTTGTTGATAGTTTCTTTTGCTGTAAAAAAGCTTTTTATTTTGATGTAGTCCCATTTGTTTATTTTCTCTTTAGCTTCCATTGCCCTAGGGGCAGTATCGGTGAAGAAGTTCTTTTGACATATGTCTGAGATTTTGCTGCCTGTGGATTCCTCTAGTATTTTTATGGTTTCCCGTCTTATGTTTAAGTCCTGTATCCATTTTGAGTTTATTTTTGTGTATGGTGTAAGTTGGTGATCTAGCTTCATTTTTTTTGCATGTGTCTGTCCAATTTTCCCAACACCATTTATTGAAGAGACTGTCTTTATTCCATTGTATGTTCATGCCTCCTTTGTCAAATATTAATTGAGCATAGTGGTTTGGATCAATATCTGGATTCTCTATTCTGTTCCATTGATCTATATGTCTGTTCTTGTGCCAGTACCAGGCTGTTTTGAGAATAGTGGCTTTGTAATACAGCTTGAAATCTGGTATTGAGATCCCTCCTACTTTATTCTTCTTTCTCAGGATTGCTGTGGCTATTCGGGGTCTTTTTTTATTCCAGATGAATTTTTGGAGAGTTCTTTCAAGGTCTGTGAAATATGCCATTGGTATTTTAATGGGGAGTGCATTGAATCTATAGATTGCTTTGGGTAGTATGGACATTTTAATGATGTTTATTCTACCAATCCATGAACATGGTATGTTCTTCCATCTGTTTACGTCTTCCTCTATCTCTTTTTTCAGTGTCCTGTAGTTTTCCGTGTATAGGTCTTTTACCTCCTTAGTTAAGTTTATTCCTAGGTATCTTAATTTTTTTGGTGCGATGGTAAATGGGATTGCCTTTTTAGTCTCTCTGTCTGTAAGTTCACTATTGGTGTATAGAAAGGCCATAGATTTCTTGGCGTTAATTTTGTATCCTGCTACATTGCCGAATTCATTTATTAAGTCTATTAGTTTTTTGATGGAGTCTTTCGGATTTTTTATGTACAATATCATGTCGTCTGCAAATAAAGACAGCTTTACTTGTTCTTTTCCAATTTGGATGCCTTTTATTTCTTCTTCTTGTCTAATTGCATTAGCTAATACTTCCAGTACTATGTCAAACAGGAGTGGTGAGAGTGGGCATCCCTGTCTTGTTCCTGTTCTTAGGGGAAATGTTTTTAGCTTTTGTCCATTGAGTATGATGTTTGCTGTGGGTTTATCATATATAGCTTTTATTATGTTGAGGTATGAGCCTTCCATTCCCACCTTGTTGAGAGTTTTTATCAAGAAAGGGTGTTGGATTTTGTCAAATGCTTTTTCTGCATCAATTGATATGACTACGTGATTTTTTATCTCTCAATTTGTTTATGTGATGTATCACGTTTATTGATTTGCGGATATTGTACCATCCTTGCATTCCTGGGATAAATCCTACTTGGTCATGGTGTATGATCTTTCTGATGTGCTGCTGGAGCCGATTTGCTAGAATTTTGTTGAGGATTTTGGCATCTATGTTCATGAGGGATATTGGTCTGTAATTCTCTTTCATTGTGTTGTCTTTATCTGGTTTTGGTATTAGGGTGATGCTGGCTTCATAGAAGGAGCTTGGAAGTGTTCCTTCCTCTTGAATTTTTTGGAATAGTCTGAGGAGTATAGGTTTTAGTTCTTCCTTGAATGTTTGGTAGAACTCTCCTGTGAAGCCATCAGGCCCCGGGCTTTTGTTTGCCGGAAGCTTTTTGATGACTTCTTCAATTTCGTCCATAGTTATTGGCCTATTGAGCTGTTGAGATTCTTCTTGATTGATTTTTGGAAGGTTGTATTTTTCTAGGAATATGTCCATTTCCTCCAGGTTGTCCAGTTTGTTGGAATAGAGCTGTTCGTAGTATTTTGTAACAATCCTTTGTATCTCAGCGGGGTCTGTTGTTATTTCACCTCTTTCATTTCTGATTTTGTTTATTTGGGTCCTCTCTCTTTGCTTCTTGGTGAGCCTGGCTAGAGGTCCATCAATCTTGTTTATCTTTTCAAAGAACCAGCTCTTGGTTTTGTTGATCTTTTGTATTGTTTCTTTGGTCTCTATGTCATTTATCTCCGCTCTGATCTTTGTTATTTCCTTCCTTCTGGTTACACTGGGCTTTTCTTGCTGCTCTTTTTCTAGCTCTTTGAGTTGTAGGGTTAGGTAATTTATTACCATTGTTTCTTGTTTTTTGCAATAGGCTTGTAGAGCTATGAACTTCCCTCTCAAGACTGCTTTCGCTGTGTCCCATAGATTTTGGATTGTTGTGTTTTCATTGTCATTTGTTGCCATGATGTTTATTATTTCTTCCTTGATCTCTCTGGTGACCCAGTCCTTGTTTAATAGCATGCTGTTTAGTCTCCATGTGTTTGATTTCTTTGGATTGTATTTATTGTAGTTGATGTCCAGTTTTATGCCACTGTGATCTGAGAAGATGCTTGATATAATTTCTATCTTCTTGAATTTGAAGAGACTTTGCCTGTGACCCAGCATATGGTCTATCTTTGAAAATGACCCATGTGCACTTGAGAAGAATGTATATTCTGTGGCTTTGGGGTGAAATGTTCTGAAGATGTCAATTAATTCCATCTGGTCTAGTGAGTCATTTAGGATTGCTGTTTCTTTGCTGATTTTTTGTTTAGAGGATTTGTCCAATGGTGATAGTGGGGTATTAAAGTCTCCTACTATGATTGTATTGCTATTAATCTCTCCCTTGATATCTTCCAGGAGTTTTTTTATGTATTTGGGTGCTCCTATATTGGGAGCGTATATGTTTACCAGAATTATTTCTTCTTGTTGGATTTCTCCCTTTAGTATTATGAAGTGGCCTTCCTTATCTCTTGTTATGGCATTTACTTTGAGGTCTAATTTGTCAGATATAAGTATTGCTACCCCAGCTTTTTTTTCATTTCCATTTGCCTGGAAGATATTTTTCCATCCCTTCACTTTCAATCTGTGTGAGTCTCTTGTTCTGAGGTGGGTCTCTTGTAGACAGCATATATATGGGTCATGCTTTTTTATCCATTCAGCCACTCGATGTCTTTTGATTGGAGCATTTAGTCCATTTACATTTAAAGTTATTACTGAAAGGTATTTGTTTGTCGTCATATCTATTTTTGTGTCTGTATTCCTTCTTACCTGTTTATTTCTTCTTTTTACAGTATTCCCTTTAGCAATTCTTGCATTGCTGGTTTGGTGGTGATAAACTCCCTGAGTCTTTTTTTGTCTGCGAAGCTCCTGATTTCCCCTTCCATTTTGATTGATAGTCTTGCTGGATATAGTATTCTTGGATTCAGTCCTTTGCTTTGCAACACTTTGTATACCTCCTTCCATTCACTTCTAGCTTGTTGTGTTTCTGTTGAGTAATCATTTGACAATCTGATGGGTGTTCCTTTGTAGGTAACTCTCTGTCTCTCTCTTGCTGCCTTTAAGATTCTCTCTTTATCATTTATATTTGCCATTGAGATTATGACATGTCTTGGTGTGGGTCTTTTGGGGTTGATCCTGCTTGGGACTCTCTGTACTTGCGTAACTTTTATCTTTCCCATATCCGGGAAGTTTTCTGTCATTATTTCTTCAAATAGATTTTCTAATCCCTGCTGCTCTTCTTGTCCTTCTGGCAGCCCTATTATACGCATGTTACTTCGCTTCATGTTGTCCCGAAGCTCCCTTAGGCTTTCCTCCTGCTTTTAATTTTTTTCTCCAATTGCTGTTCAGATTGAGCTTGTTTCTGTACCTGATCTTCTAACTCACTAATTCGGTCCTCTGCTTCTTGTAGTCTACTGTTGAAACTTTCCATGGTGTTTTTGATTGTAGCTATATCACTTTTCATTTCTTCCTGATTCTTGCATAAGTTGTTGATTTTCTCATCCATCCGATGTATAAATTCCACGACCATTGCTCTGAACTCCTTTTCGGTCATGTTGCAAGCTTCAGTTTCACTAATTTCCTTTCTTGGCGACTCCACATTTTCTTTCCTCTGTGAGTTATTTCGTTTTCCCCATTCTGGCTATCACCAGAAAGCTCAAGCTTCCGTTTGTGTGGACCTCGGCCGTGCGCTGTGGGGACTTCGCTCCACCCGAGTTTCACTGAAGTGCTCTGACACTAGGACGTGTGGCTGCCTTTGGTTGGTGGGAACCAGACTTGCCCAGGGTCAGTGTCCCCAGTGTTCCGTGTGGTCTCGTGTGCACACTTAGAATCAGGGGCCTTGTCAGCACCACACTGTTGGTATGTGCCGAAAATGAGATCCTTAGCATATGCCAGGAGTCAGAGTTTCCCTGTATCTGCACCAAGAATCGAGTGTCAGAGTCTCTGTTGCCTTGTGCAGTTTCTCGTTGAGAATCAGGGTCCCTGTGTGTGCATGCACCAACAATTGGGGTTGTTGGCTCTTAGTGTGAATGCGCTGTGAGTCAGGGATCCCAGGCAGCTGTGTTCGGTGTGCCAAATTCCCTGAAGTAGAGCTGCGTCCTGTGTGTGCTCTCTCTACTGAGCCAAACCGGCTAGGGCGCACACTCTCAAATCCCTGAAGGTGAGCTGCCTTTGTGCACTCTCCCAGAATCCCCGAAGAGGGGCGGAGTCCGTCCTGCGCGCCAAATTCCCCAAAGGGAAGCCCCTTTGTGCACGCTCTAAGATTCCCCGAAGGGGAGCTGTGACCCGCAAGCCAAATTCCCCCCAATTCCCCGAAGGGGAGCCCTCTGTGCGCACTGACAGATTTCCCCGAAGGTGAGCTGCTTCTGTCCTGTGCGCCAAATTCCCTAAGGCGGAGCGCGCGTCCCTGCGCAAAGCTCTGCAGCTTGAGCAAGGGGCGTGTCTATTAGTTACTATGGCGCTATCAGCGTGCGCCTGCGGGGAGGGGGATAGGCTCTTTGACTCACGGGAATCTGCCGGGAAGTCTGGATTCTTGTTGTTTCTTCCACTGAAGCTGTGATAGCAGTTCTCTGTCCCCAGTGGCTGCAGGGTCCTGGTTTGTGTCAGAAGCCAGGATCCGAGTCTCAGGCAGCTCTGTTTCTCAAGATGGCGTGGTCTCCGCGTCCGCACCAGCTGCCGAGAAGTGTCTGCTTTGTGCGCGGGGCTCCGTCGTCTAGGACTGCCCGGTTAGGCAGCCCCTTGGAAGCCCTGCAGAATCTAACTGACCCTAGCTCATACCCACACACACACCACTCACGTCTACACGTCTACACTCTCCTCTATGGGTTCCTCACTCACACTCTCTCTCTCCCTACCTTCTTGCCGGTCGCCATCTTTCCCCTCTAATTAAATGTTTGATCAAATATAGCAGGCTAATGTTTAAGTTGATAATTTTGTATGGCCTTTGAATGATGTTATAAATATCCAAATGGCCCTTGGCAGAAAAGAAGTCCCCCCCCTGCTCTAGAGTATGCAATCCTATCTAATAAAATGGTAATATGCAAATTAACCATCACTCTGTCACAAAGATGGCGGCACCCAAAGCGGCCTGGGGTGGCATCACCCTGGTGACAAGCCCCAGCATCCCGCGCACCCCGGCCCGTGGAGGGAGGGAGAGAGGGCAGGCAGGCCTCTGGCCAGAGGCCGGGCAGGGCACAGGACTCTGGGGCGACGTCGCCCCAGCCACGAGCCCCAGCGTCCCGCACACCCTGGCCTGCGGAGGGCGGATGGGCTTCTGGCCAGAGGCTGGCCGGGTTGCAGGATGCTGGCGTCGTTGCAGGCCAGGCTGAGGGCCCCCACCCCCAGGCATGAATTTCGTGCACCAGGCCTCTAGTATTGTATATTGGGGGGAAGTGCCCATATTTCTTTTGTAGCTATATTGACTTGAGTAAACAGGGTAGGCCAAAAGTAGTTTTACACTTGTGAGTACAGGAAATACAAAGTTTATTCTTGTATTATTATTTATTTATTATTATATTGTTTTCCATAAGAACAACTTTAAACCTACTTTTGCCCCACCCTGTATTCTGTGCCACGCCAGCATGGCCAAGGGTGAACCTGAGTGGGGGCGGTGAAGGATTGAGACAAGACAGACAAGAGAACGAAAGCTGGGTCTTGGTGGGACGCTGTCCTCTCTGATGGAGAGCCTCTCTGATAGAGAGCTAGCGACAGCACCACGGACTACAAGCCATGTCTTTATTTTATAGCCAGATGCCAGGAGGCAAAGTAAGGGCATGGTCAAGATGTTTACAACATTCTCGTGAGTTTCGATCCTATTCAATTACATGCACCTGAACTCTATCAAGCCCACATCACTCAGGCACGTGGGGCCACATGTTTGGACCATAGGTTCAAGCTTACAACTATAGCTGTTGGCTATAATTGTCCTGGGAGGGCTCTGCCCTCCAAGCTGGGTCTTGCATGTGGCCATGAGAGGACTGTGCCCTCTCATTAGTCCAAGGCTTGAACCTGTCCAAACACTGTAGCCGCTCTCCACAGTAAATCCCTCAAAGACCTATTTATGTAAAAAAAAATAGAGTTTCTTCAAAATAATATGCTTTACTAGTCACAGCTAATGAGATTATCAGTGAATTATTAAACTTTTATAATTGGCTGAATTAATAAGAAATAATTTTGGTGGGGTTTTTTGTTTTTTTGGTAAGGACTCAACTAAAGAAGTTCCTAGGAAAATCAGTGAAGAGAGCAAAGCACCTTGCTGAGGAATATGGTGAACGTGCTGTAAATAAAGTTAAAAGTGTTAGAGATGAAGGTAAGTGAAATAGAACATTTCAACATTTCAAGAATCAGATGTAAATTTGTTATGTAAGGATATTTAGTTTTTATAAACATTTTCAAATTTACATAAATTTTTTAATTTTGTGCAGATCTTAACTTCCTATGCCCTTCTCATAATTTTACTCATTTGTTTTATATAATAAACACTTATTCTGTGCCAGACACTGTTCTAAGCACTTTCACCTGTATTAGCACATTTAATCCTCATCAAAACCCTTTGAGGTAAGTACCACTAGTATCCCCATTTTATAGATGAGAATACTGAAGCATAGAAAAGTTGTGTACCTTGCCTAAGGTCACACAGATAATAAGTTACAGAGTTGGATTTAGACCCAGGCAATCTGGCACTAGACTCCATGTATGCTCTTAGGCAATACGTTATTTAGTAATAGACAGATTTTGCTTCTCCATTTAATGAATTTTCTTGGTAAGCAGTGGATATGAAATATAATAATAGTTATATCTACATAGCTAGTGATGGTTTCTGTTGCTTTTCTATTTAGTGTTTCATACTGATCAAGATGATCCTTCATCAAGTGATGATGAAGGAATGCCATACACAAGACCAGTCAAATTCAAAGCAGCACATGGTTTCAAAGGACCTTATGATTTTGATCAGATAAAAGTAGTACAAGATCTTAGTGGTGAACATATGGTAAGCAACTTTTTTATTTTTCATTATTGATTCTGTTTTCATGGAAATACTTTAACTTTTATAAAGCAGATCTATTCTTATGTAATTTTACTATCTTTACTCAAGAAGAGTGAATTGATATTAATACAGTTCAATACAGAGTCTATCTCTGAATTATTTTTCAAGAAGTACGTTATTGAATTAAATAAACACTAGTCCTATATTATTAAGAAAGCTATATAAAAGTACCAAACTTTAAAACAGTTAAAGGATAGTCTGTCACTTTGAAAAATGTTTAAGGTGTTCCCCATTATATTTTATACTAGAGGCCTGGTGCATGGGGGGGGTCCCCTCAGCCCAGCCTGCACCCTCCCCAATCCGGGACCCCTCGGGGATGTTCTGTGGGTTGAGCCTAAATCGGCAGTCAGACATCCCTCTCACAATCCAGGACCACTGACTCCTAACTGCTCACCTGCCTGCCTGCCTGATTGCCCCTAACTGCCCCCCCTGCTGGCCTGGTCACCCCCAACGGCCCCCTTCTGGCATAGTCTCCCCCAACTGCCCCTGCCACCAGCCTGGTCACCCCTAACTTCCCCCCCCCTGCTGGCCTGGTCGCCCTTAGTGCCCCCCCCTGCCAGCCTCGTCGCCCTCAACTGCCCCCCCCCCGCCTGGTCGCCCCCGTCTGCCAGCCTGGTCGCCCCTCACTGCCCCCCCCGCCAGTCTGGTCGCCCCCAACTGCCCCCCCCCACGGGCCTGGTAGCCCCATGCAGCCTGCTGCTCAATCGTTTAGTCGCCCCTCACTAACCCCCTGCCAGCCTGGTCACCCCACGCAGCCTGCTGCTCAGTCGTTTGGTCGCCCCTCACCCCTCTGCTGGCCTGGTCGCCCCACATAACCTGCTGCTCAGTCGTTTGGTAGCCCCTCACTGCCCCCCCCCTGCTGGTCTGGTCACCCCCCACTGCCCCCCGTGGGCCTGGTCACCCCACGCAGCCTGCTGCTTAGTCGTTTGGTCGCTCCTCACTAACCTCCCCCTGCCAGCCTGGTCACCCCCAACTGCCCCCTCTGCCAACCTGGTCGCCCCACGCAGCCTGCTGCTCAGTCATTTGGTCATCCCTCACTAACCCCCCTGCTGGCCTGGTCGCCCCACACGGCCTGTTCAGTCGCCTGTTCGGTTGTTTCAGATGTGATGGTCGCTTAGCCTTTTACATATATAGATAATTTACACAACTGTTTCTAAATCTCAATGTATTTTGTAGTGCGACAGCTAAAACATGGAGAGAGGTAGCAGTACAAGTTCTCTATCAGAGTTAAAATGTGCCAAAGTAGATATAAAGTACACAAATTATATTGCCTCTGAAAATGCTAGGAATATGGAGAAGGAAGTAATGAGCTCAAAACTAGGTAAAAGATACTGTGGAATGCATTTATCTATTTAGATTTTTGATCAGGAAATGCATTTATCTATTTAGATTTTTTACTTCATTTTTATTGTTTATACCATTACAGATGTCTCCATTTCCCCCCACTTTGCCCACTTTAACCCCCCGTTCCCTCTGACTATCACCACAGTGTTGTCTGTGTCAGTGGGTTATGCATTTATGTTCTTTGACTAATCCCTTCACCTTCTTTCATCAAGGCCCCCTCCCCCTGCCCCTCTGACAGCTATCAGTTTATTCCATGTATCCATGCCTCTGTTTCTGTTTTGTTGATCAGTTTATTTGGTTCATTAGATTCCACATATAAGTGAGATCATGTATTTGTCTTTCACCAACTGGCTCATTTTACTTAGCATAAAAATCTCCAGATCTATTTAGATTTTAAATATAAAGTTTGGCCTAACTGGAAGGAAGCAACCACAAACATCTATCAGATGGCAGCCAGATTGGAATTTAAACTTTGGTGTTTATAATCTAGATATAAAATATTTGAGTTGATTATAGAAACTTCCTTAAGGCATTTGATGAATTTCCTTCTACTGTATTGACTCATTATTTATAGTTTTAAGTAAAAACTCATAGGTGTAAGCTCCAAGTAACAAATTTCTTAACATACTTGAATTTTGTGGAAATGAATGCTATTCCAGTAAATGAGCTGTTGCCTCTAACTTGGATAATCTTTTAGATCTGCATAGATGTGTGTTGTAATAGTAGTTATAACAGTATTTGTTGTAGTAGGTTTTAGCCTGTCCAATTTAAGGGCTTACATTCTTTAACCCTCTCCCAACACACACACACACACACACACACACACACACTGTTTTCACTATCTATCGGGGAACACACACACACACACACACACACACACACACACAGTTTTCACTATCTATCGGGGAATTCTAGCCATATACTGCAAAACCTTATTTCTTGGGAGAAAAAGAGGAGGAAACCACATCATTCCAACATTTCTTCAAATGCCCAATAAAATGAGGGTCACTGCTAAGGTGGGCATATTCTTGCCTCAGCCCTAGTTAGTTGTTAGTGCTATGCTGAAGGCCCTGCCTCCTCCTAACCTATTCCCCCTTATGGTCAGCTAGGAAACTGAGATCCAAAACTAAGATTCATGCTTTACATTGAAAATTTCCAGCCACCTCAGAACTCCCATTTCCATTAATATATGGACATAGTTTGGGATTTTGAAATTGTTAGTTTACATTATGGCAAACTACAACTGTATTATCTTGCCTTTCTTCGAAAAGTCCCTCTTTGTGGTATTGTAGCACCATTGTACTTTGGCTTTAAGTGGTGTTAGTAATGTGAGTATTATATATAATTTGGCATGATTTTTTAATGTTTCAATTTTTAAAATAACTTTGAACCTTCCATTGTTTTCATAGGGAGCTGTTTGGACCATGAAATTCTCTCACTGTGGCCGATTACTTGCCTCAGCTGGACAAGACAATGTAGTGAGAATATGGGCTTTAAAAAATGCTTTTGACTATTTCAACAATATGCGAATGAAATACAATACTGAAGGTATTTTTCACTTTTTGTGGGCTTTAAAAAATCCAAAGACACCTGGCATTTTCACATTATAGGCATAATAATGCCTTTTTATCTGGCAATCATTTGCAGCAACCACTACTTTCAGCCACAAACCTAAAAGTAAAACAGAAGTCAACAGGAAAAAACACACACATCTAAACTCAGTGAAAAAAGCTACCATGAAGCTTTTGACTTTCAGGTGTAACTTCATCAACTAATGAGAACAAAATCATTTGGTTTCCCTTGGCAATCTTCATTTTTATCCAAGGTTAAAGTGAAATTCTGATTTATCTAGAAGAATTAGAATAATATATACAACCAGTAAATAAAGAATGATTAAGGAAACATATCATAGAAAGTAAATGTGATTTGTTAGTTCATCAAAGGGTATGTGAAAAAAGGTAAAATGGAAAAGAAACCTCAGAACATGATGTACATACACAATGATTACAATATTTATGTATCATGGTAAGTTATCAGGAAAAGTATATGAAGTTGATGTAAATAGGAACTTTGAGTTCTGGGGGTTTTTTTCTTATAATTATTTAACTGCAATAAATTTTCTCCACAAACCCCTCCCTCTCTCCACCACCTTCCCATCCCAAAGCTGGAAAACAAGAAGTTAAGGGATGGGAGAAAGGAGAATATAGTGGAAGAAGCAATTTGAAGAATATAGAAATCTAGGAAGATCCACTAAACTGGCAAACAAGGCCCTGTATACTTTAGGAGCCCTGTGTATATGCCCTCGTTTCTATTCTCTCAATTATGCATTTATGTTATAATACATAATTGAAGATGATAATGAAGTGACAATAAAGTAAATAATGTTTACTATTTATTTCTTTTATTGCCCTGTCTGGAACAAAATGACTATTTTCAGTGGCCCTTCAAACTTACCCCAGCCTAGACCTTTTCTGCCCCTTAATTGTTCATCTTACTGCTTGTTATAATTGACAAGAATGTATTCACTATGAATAATGAGAATTTAACAGTACTTTATTAAATTGGGAGACTATTTCATAAAGATTTTATGTAAAAATAATCAAAACAAATATTTTGGTGCCCAAAGAGTTAATGCTTCGCATGTAGTTTTCTAGAATGTTACATTCTATGACTATTAATTAGGTGTTCCTGTGTCATTATTTCTGATTGTGTGTGTGTGTGTGTGTGCACCTGTGTGCATGCGTGCATGTGTATGTGTGTACGTACATGCATTTTTACAATTATGTTGTTTTTCAGGACGTGTGTCCCCATCACCTTCTCAAGAAAGTCTAAATTCATCAAAATCTGATACAGATACAGGGGTATGCTTGTTATTTTATAGTTACTATTGTTAAATACTATTATTTGATTTGTTTTCCATAAAGTACCTTATTGTTTTCTTTCACCTTTTTTGTTTTTTAAGTACCTTATTTATCAGAAATTACAATTGCATGAAAGCACTTAATTAAAATTAAGATGTGTTAGAAGAGTTTCTTCTATTAGAATTGGTAAATGAAAAAGTGTGATGTTCAAAGATTGTCAGACAGTGAATATTAACTCAAGCTACCAAACTACTAATGTAAACTTGAATAAAACAAAATCCCATCCCCTCTAATCCATGTTAGATGTTTTAAAAATAATAATGGATACTTGAATAAGAGGTAATTAATTTTTCCATCTTCTTGGTTTAACAAATGCTTTATCGTAGTTTTAGGTAGTTTCATATATCTAAAAGATTTTTATTTGGTCTCAGTTGGAAGATTAAATATAACCAATTTTAAACCTAAAACATAAAATATTATTCTAAGCTGTCCCCTGTGCTTCTTGTGTATTGATCTAGGCAAGTGTAATATAAACAAAGAGAACCTAAAATGTTCACCTGCTCAACAATGTTCTCCTGGGGTTTCACTGGCTCTGTAGTATTTGACGTGAATTTTTTCCTACTTTAAACATACAGTTCTCAGCTTTCAATGGTTCTGTTTTTCCTTGTTCTCTTCCTATATCCCTGCTGTCTCTTCCTCTTCAACCCCTTAAATGTTGCTGTTTCTCAGGGTTCTGTCCTTGGTCATTCTCTCAATTGACTTATTCACTCACTGCCTCCAATCCTGAACTGGCTTTAGCTCCATAATTCTCATTTCCTTTCAATAACTTTATGTTTTTAAAACAAGAATTAGATCTTGCCCTAGCAGGTTTGGCTCACTGGATGGAGTGTCAGCCTACAGACTTAAGGGTCCTGGGTTCGATTCCAGTCAAGGGCACATACCTTGGTTGCAGGCTTAGTCCCCAGCGCTGGTTGGGGCGCATGGGCGAGGCAATCAATGTATCTTTCTCACATCGATGTTTTTCTCACTCTCTCTGTCTCTCCCCCTCCCTTCTGCTCTCTAAAAATCAATGGAAAAGTATCCTCGGGTGAGGATTAACAACAACAAAAAAAGAGTTAGATCTTATTGTGCATGCCACCTTTTTCACATAACAATATACATACATACATATATATGTATAGCACATCAATTAATAGGTCTAAAACAACTCCCTCAACAAATGTTTTCTGAGTGCTTGGTCCCTGTGCCAGACATCACTAACACACTGAGTGGCCAGATTATTATGATCTCTGAACACATAATAATCTGGCCACTCAGTATATATATATTAGAGGCCCAGTGTATGAATTCGTGCATGGGTGGGGTACGGCCAGCCTGAACAGGGGGAGGGGACATGGGCAGCCTGCCTGCTGGTCGAGTGGACAATTTGCATATTAGCCTTTTATTATATAGGATATACACTGAGTGGCCAGATTATTATGTGTTCAGAGATCATAATAATCTGGCCACTCAGTGTAGATTCTGAAAAATCACCCCAGCGGGTTTGGCTCAGTGGATAGAACGTCAGCCTGTGGACTGAAGAGTCCCAGGTTTGATTCCATTCAAGGGCACATAACTGGGTTGCAGGCTCAATCCCCAGCCCTGGTCGGGTACATGCTGGGAGGCAACCAATCGATGTGTGTCTCCCATCAGCATTTCTCTATCTCTGTCTCTCCCCCTCCCTCACACTCTTTCTAGAAATCAATGAAAAAATATCCTCAGGTGAGAATTAACAAACGGGGGAAAAAAGATTCTGCAAAATCAAATGAGACATATTCAGTGGCCACAGGGACCTTGCTGATCAGTGAAATAGATATATCCACAGTTACAGTATTGGATGGTTATATGCTGTAGAAGGTACCACACAAGTACAGGAGTTTAGCTTGTGAATCAGGGTGTCAGGACATACTTCCTGGAGGCTTTGATGTTTGAACTAGGTGTTAACTATATAAGTGAAGGAAGGAAGGAGCATTTCAGAGCAGATAGCAAGTACAAAGGCATGGAGGCTGAAACAGCATGGCATGTTAAAAGTACTTCAAGAAATTCCATGTGGCAAAAGCAAAGGGTACATGTTGAGAGTTGTAGGAGAAGTAGGCAGGATTGGAATTTTAAATGGCCTTTTATGTTAAACCAAGACATTTCAACTGTATCCTGCAAGCTACTGGGGGAGAAAGACACTTTGAGGGGTTTCGATTAGGAGTTTAATTAAAATGTTCCAGTTTTTTGTTTTAGAAAGAAAATTGTGGTAGCACTATAAAGGATAGATTAGATGGGGGCTGCAATATAGAGACAGGGACACCACTTAAGAACCTATTAACCCAGGAGAGAAATGGGAACTTCAGTTATGATAGATTATGATAGCAGTGGACCTAGAAACCATAAAGATGAGCTGAATTCAAGAGATGTGAAAGAAGTGGGATCTCTAGGACGTGGTGACAACTACCTAGTAAGTGAGTAGCCTGGGATGATTCCTAGGTGTCAGGCTTGTGTAACTGGATAGATGTTAATGGTCATTCGCCAATATATTTTAACTAGAGGCCTGGTGCACAAAATTCACGCATGGGTAGGGTCCCTAGGCCTGGCCAGCGACCAGGGCCAATCGGGGCCTTCCAGCTGCCGGCCGGGGCCTTCCTTCATTCTGTGCCACCCCCTGGTGGTCAGTGCACATCATTGTGAGCTATCGAACTCCCGGTCAAACTCCTGAGGGGACACTTTGCATATTAGCCTTTTATATATAGAGATTATCTACACACAACTCTGCTTCTCTCTTTTGAACCTTCTTTAATGGCATCAACATTCATAAGTTATCTTTTTAACTCAGTCAGAAACACTCTATATACCCACATATCAAAATAGCTACAAATTCCCATCCACTCTCCCTCCATCTACATATGCCCATGGAATCTGTCCCCTCATCTCCCATTGCCATTCACATCATCTAGGCCCTTGACACTCATGATACTCATTTAAATGTTTACTGTAGCCTCTGGTCTCTACCCAATTCATTTTCTACACTGCCACGAGTTTTTTGTTTTTTTCAAAATACAGATGTAACTATGCTATTGTGTGGTGTAAAATGTTCTGATGGCTCCTTGTAACCTACAGAGTAAGGTCCTTCCTGATTTTGCCTCATCTTACCTTTTTAACTCAGTTCTAATTCCCTAGTGCCTATGTATCCTATTTGCCTTGCTGGATCTAAGTCTGTCCCTTAACCACTCACTTTTACATCTTTGTCCATGCTGTCTGATTTGCCGGGAATGCCCTTCCTGTTCCCTTTAGTCATAGGGCAAAGCCCTACTCATCCTTCAATATTCAGCTCAAATATATTACCTCTTTTTGTTTTCCCTGAATCAAGCAGGCAGAATCGTTTCTCATTTGTGTTCTAACAGTACATCATATGTACTTTGACATTGATATCATCATGTCTTTCTTGGAAATTTGTATCACTGGCTAGGCTCTGGGCTGATTTAAGGCAAAGAACTGTACTTCACAGATCTTAGTATCCTTGGACCCTCACCCCATGCCTACCTGTGTGGTAGGCCTGAATCAGTATTGAATTCCTGCTTCTGTGCCTTTATTCCTATTCCCCTTATTTGAATGCCTGCAATCTCTTTTTTCTATTCCAAGCTTGCTCATTCTTCAAGGCCTACTTCCTCCAGAAAACCTTCACTGACTAATGTAGTAGAGAAATTTTTAACTGCTTTGCTTTAGGGAAAAGGGTTTGCTTTTATTAGTTTAATTCGCCATAAAGTTTCAGTCATTGGCTACTATTAAAAAACAGGGACTATTTGTACCATCTTGTGTTATGCTTATTTCAAAAATCCTACTTACAGATTTTTAACTTCTTCCATCCAGCCTCCCCCCGTCCCCCAAATCCTATGTAACTCCCAACTTTGTTTAAACATAAGGCCTTTTAAATGAGGAGCATAGTAGTTCTTTAACACAAAATATAATCACCCCCTGGAGTACTAAGGTATTTTTTCCTGGCATAGTTGAGTATCATTTCTGTCTGTTGTTTTCAGGAAAAGATTGTTTGGGGCTTCTTCACTTCTGTCATTCTATTGGGACAGTTTTGCAAAGCCCCTATTCTAGTTCATATAGCTTTGGAGTTTGGTATCACTTGTTATCTTTGACCTAGTGCTAGCTGCAGTGAGGCACAGTAAGCACAATTGAGTTTATTTTCCTGATGTGTGTTTTTTTCTCTTTTCTTGTGATAGTGATATGTTATATCTCTTTTGAACTACATTCTCACTCTTGTCTTCTTAGAATCCCTGTAAAATAGAATACCTGAAAGTACCTATTGTACAGTTAAGCCAACAGTGACAGTGACACACACAAAATCACTCACCTCCTCATTGGTCGTGTCAAGGCTAGGATTCTGGCTGTTATGCTCTCTGTTTTGTTTTTTTGTTGTTGTTTTAGGTTACTCCTCACCCAAGGATTTTTTAATTGATTTTTAAGGAGAGTAGAAGAGAGAAGGAAAGACAGAGAGAAACATCAATGTGAGAGAAACACATCGATTGGTTGCCTCCTGCACAAGCCATGACCAGGGCCCAGGCTGGGAAGGAGCCTGCAACCAAGGTATGTGTCCTTGACCAGAATCAAACCCAGGACCCTTTGGTCCTCAGGCTGCTGCTCTATCCACTGAGCCAAACTGGCTAGGGCACTCTATTTTAGTTGATTTCCAAAAGTAAATCAGTAAGGCAGAAAGGAAGAGTAGCATGCAAAATTTGCTCCATTATGCTAGTGACTTAAAATTTCTTCTTGACAGTAGTAGTGTTAAGTATGCTGTTTACCTAAAATTAATGCTTTTCTTGGGTAAATCTGTGTTTGATGGGTTTGATTAGTGGAACATCAGTGTGGGTGTTACAGCATTTAACTTCTGCTTAGAATTTTTGAAAGTAGGTAGTAGGGAAGGAAAAAAATTCCTCTACCCTCTTAGGTTCTGCAGCTGAGATCTATAATATATCCAGACAAAGGACAGATTAACAGGATAAATAGTATGTGTATAGTGGCCTTCATAGAAAAATAGGACAGACCCCCCCAAAAAACAATTAAACCCAGTGGCTTACATATCATTCATTTTTAAAAGGGCAATAAAAGTCTGTGAAGAAGGAATAGACAAAGAAAAGGAGGGTTTAGGCCTCTAGGGGTGGTAAATTGTGGGAGGTTAATATATTAGAGGAAACTAATGGAAGATAAGAGTTATTTAGTCAAGTCCTGTTTATGAAGACTCAAGCTATTTCCAGAGATAAGATTCATTCTACCCTTCCTGGTAAATGAGAGGTAAGAACAAGACACCTTCATAAAGGGAATTTTATGCTCTGCTTTCAGGTAGAAAAGGGAAGGGTAGAGACGTTCTTGTTGCCTTCTGCTCAAAGTAATTCTTATGCAAAGAGGGGTATTTTGAGGGGTGACATATTCTGATCCCCTTCAAGATCAGTAGAATCAAAAACTTGAAGAACGGAGTTAGCTTTAAAGGGATGAGAGACAATTTTTGTGAAATTCTACATATGCAGCATTTTATTTAAAACATGCATTGGTTTAGTCGACAATGTGTTAGGCACTGATAATATAAAGATGAAGTGGACAGTCCATGCCAAGGACCTACACTGAGTGGCCAGATTATTATGATCTCTGAACGCATAATAATCTGGCCACTCAGTGTGTGTGTGTGTGTGTGTGTGTGTGTGTGTACATATATATGTATGAGACCTGGTGCATGAATTCGTGCATGGGTGGGGTGAATTCATGCATGGGCGGGGTCGGGCCAGCCTGGCCAGGGGGAGGGGACATGGGCAGTTGGCCAGCCTGCCTGCTGGTCAAACTCCTGGTCGAGGGGACAATTTGCATATTAGCCTTTTATTATATAGGATATACACTAAGTGGCCAGATTATTATGCATTCAGAGATCATAATAATCTGGCCACTCAGTGTATAAACACGGGGGAAGACAGACATTAACAATATGTCCAAATCAGAATTAAGTACGTATCATTTTCCCAAGAAAACCACTCCTTTGACAGTGTACTTGATGCTAGTTCATTGTTTAATACCCATACCATCTGCTGAGTTAGACTCTGTGATCACTTTTGACTCTTTTCCCCTCCCTTCAATGTCTGCTCATTTACAACATCCTGCCCGCTTGATCTCAGAAATATCTTTGGAATCTGGCCATTCCTTTCATTTCCACTGCTATAATCCAGGCTTTATCTCTTACCTGGACCATTAGAGCCTTTTCCCATATTCCAGTCTTTCATCCACAATGCCAGCAAAATTACTTTCCTGTAAAACAAGTCTGACATGTCACTGCCCTGTTCAGCACTCTTTTTGACTCTTTTTTCTGTCTAGAATCAAGGCCAAATTCCTTAGCTTGACTCAGCCTTTCAGAGATCAGCCTGACCTCAGCTCTCATTGTTATTTTCCACCCTTCCCTCTCACAAACCTTATGTTCTGAGCTATTCAGTTGTTCATTGTTGCCCCAACAAAAATGTCAGACCCTTTGTGGATTCCATGTATTTACATATGCTATTCCCCTTTGCCTGGTAAATTAATTTCAGACTCAGGTCTCCTTGCTGAAGTGTTTCTTTCTTCACTTAATGCATAATAACTCATATGCTCCCTCATTGTTCCCATTATATTTTGCCCATATTTCTGGTAAAGGCACTTATAATACTATGTCAATTTATATAACAACAGCTAACATTTTATGTGTCCTTACTATGTGCCATGTACTTTGCTAAGAGCATTTTATGTCTTATTTTTTGTAACCTCACAACAGCCCTGATACTGTTGTGAAATAATATTAAGAACTCTGTTTTGTAGATGAAGAAAAGAAGGGTGAGGAGATTTTAAGTAACTCACCAATTTCACACAGTTGATAGATATAGCATCGGAATTAGAACCCAGCTCTGATCAGTCTCTAGAGCTTACTAGTATGCTTTTAACCCTTCTGGTGCACTAATTGGCATATTAAGGTCTGACACTGTGTCTTCATTTAGTCCACAAATATTTATTGAATGTATACTATCTATTAATCACTACTCTCAGAATTAGGGATATAGTAGTGAACAAAAATGACACAAATAGCTGTTCATATGAAGTTTAAATTCTAGTGATGGCAGATAGAGAAATAAGCAAATTTTATAATATATTGGAAGATGATAAATTTCATGGAGAAAATAAAGCAGATAAAGTAGAGAAGACGGGAGTAAAGAAGGTGGACAAGCAAAGTTTCACCAAGAGGTTGTCATTTGAGCAAAATCTGAAGGAGGTGAGGGAGTAATTATATGGCTATCTATTGGAGAAGAGCATTCCAGGTAAAGTGAACAGCAAGTGAAACTCCTATAAGGCAGGAGTTCTGGTGTATTGATAAAACAGTATTGAGGCCTAGGTAGCTGGAGTCAATGAGTGAGGTGAAGAGTCATAGAAAATGAAGTCACAGAGATGTGGCTAGAGCAGTCATAGCATGCAGGCCATTGCAAGGACTTTGACTATTGTGTTGAGAATGATGGAAGCTAATGGAGAGATTTTCAACAGAGAATGACATAATCTGACATGTTAAAAGGTTCATTCTACATTTTAAATACTGAGAATAGGTTATAAGATAAATGTCATTTATTTTGGTATCTCATGTAACTACACAGTATCTGGTAGGCACTAATAATTATCAAAAGGCTTACAAGTTTTCATAGCAGTCCAACTTTAAAATGACATTTTTAGATAATCAGTATATTTGAATATGGATAATATATTAGATGATACAAATTGTATTTTTAGGTGCGATAATAGCATTGTAGTTATGTATAAAAGAGGGCTTATTAGTTAGAGATACTTATAGAGTATTTACTGTATTCAGGTAAATGGTATTCAGCTCTTGCTTTAGATGTTCCAGCAAAAGTAAGCAAATACATAAAGGTGGGAAGATTGATAAAAACAAAATGTTGATGATTGTTAAAGTAGGTCATAGATGTTTGGGGTTCATTATACTTTTTACTATATTCTCTCTCTACTCTATATAAGTTTGAAATGTCTATTACAGACATTTACATACATAAATATATATGTAGAGATATAAATATCTTCCTAGCTATAGATATCTATTTAGAGAGATATATAGATTAGATAAAATATATTTTATTTAGTAATTCTATCTTTAATAATTCTACCTTTAAAAATCTATTATAAAGAAATAATCAGCCCAGCTGGCATGGCTCAGTAGTTGAGCATCAACCTGTGAACCAGGACATCACGGTTCGATTCCCAGTCAGGGTACATGCCCGGGATGCGGGCTTGATCTCCAGTGTGGGGCATGCAGGAAGCAGCTGATCGATGATTCTCTCTGATCATTGATGTCTCTATCTCTCTCTCCCTCTCCCATCCTCTCTGAAATCAATAAAAATATTTTTTTTAAAAAGAATCAACTATGTCCAAAGATGTAAGTAAAAAGATTTTCATGTTAGTGTTCTCACAATAGCTAAAATATGAACAAGCTAAATTTTTAACAGTTGGAAAATAAAAGCTATGTGATAGCCCACAAGTAGAATATTATTCTGTCCTTAAATTGTTTTCAAAGACTATGTAGTGACATTAAAAATATTCTAATTAAAATGTAAAATGAAAAAAAGCAGAATGAAAAATTGGATACAATATTATCCCAATTTTGGCTAAAATATCTATGAATATATATTAAAAAGCTTAAAGGAAACTCACTAAATTATTACTCGCAGTTATCTCTAGGTGGTAGGGTTTTCAGTCATTTTTATTTGATACTTTATACTTCTGTATTTCTAAAAAATATTTAAATAAGCTTACCTGCTTTTATTAAAACAAACAACAGAATATAGTATAAATAAAAGTCTCCAGTTAAAACCTTTTGACTATGTATATTAGGGGTTTTATTTTAATCAAAGAGGGATAAAGATTCATGTTCCAGATTGTTCAATAAATTGCTGTTTATATTAGTAAAAAAAATAAATGGAAATGTCTGAATGACCAACATATTGGAGAACCATTAAGTTATGGTGCATTCATATGCAGCTAATACATGTTTTCTAAGAGTGGAATACAGAAAACACTCATCCTGTATAATAAAAGCATAATATGCAAATTGACCAAACGGTCAAACAGTGGAATGACCATCCAAACAACCATCCAGATGACCATCCAGGACCATGCTATGACACCCACTGGCGCCAGGCCAGCTAAGGCATGTGCAATGCAATTGGTTGGGAGCCCAGTCATCACCCCATGATCACCCCGCAGAGGGAGGCCCAGACCACTGGCCAGCAGGGTGATCAATCAGTGGGCTCCATGATTGTCCCAAAGAGGGAGGCCCAGGCTACTGACCTGCAGGCTGCGGCGGGTAGGCGCCCGGGGCCTCCCGCTGCGAGGAAAGCCCAGGTCCCAGGTGCTGGCAGCAGGGGAGAAGGCTGGGTCCTAGGTGCCGGAGGGAAGCCTGGGCCGGCAGCCAGGGGAAGGAAGGCCTACTCTTGCATGAATTTCATGCATCGGGCCTCTAGTGGTATAATAAAAGGAAGATTGAAAATTATCAAAATGTTAGCAGATCATAGGTGGTTTAGTTTTAATTTTCCTACTTTCTGGCTTTTTTCTGAATTGTCTACACTGAGCATGTATTACTTTATAATCTGAAAAACATTAAGTATTTGAAAAAAAGGTAGAGTATAGGGAGAAGAAAATGGATATTTAAGGAGGGGAAAAAAGGTATCTGGAATCACTGCTAGAGGAAATATGTTAAGGAGTTAATGAAATGTAAATTATTATTAAAGCAAAGGCTGAATTTGATGTAATTAGGCAAGCCTGTTTAGTTTTATGTCTTCTAGCAGTGTTCCCTGGGCTAGCAGCAAAATTAGGGGAAGTAGCTATAGTCATCTAGGAGTAGTAGTATTTGGCAAAAGGTCAGGCATTTGTGTTGCTGGTTTATCTCCACAGTGGATGTGAAGATTTTTTATTAACTGTAAAGTTCTAGACAAATAATATTGGTAGTTTTTAATCTATCCCCATGCCCACTGTCCTAGTTCAAGCCCTCATTATTCTTACTTAAACTTACTGACTGCTCTTCTTGCCTCCATTCTCTTTCTTCAAATGATCTTTTATATAATAGCATTCTCCTTCTAAACCAGTCAGATCATGTTAGTTTTTATTTCCAGAACCTTGTGTTTTTTCTCCACTGCATTAGAATTTCTGAACTTTTACCCTAGCCAGGTAGCTCAGTTGGTTAGAGTATCGTCCTGATATGCCAAGGTTGTAGGTTCAATCCCCGGTTAGAGCACATGCAAGAAATCAACCAATGAATGTATGAATGGGTGGAATAACAAATAGATCTCTCTCTCTCTCTCTCTCTCTCTCTCTCTCTCTCTCTCTCTCTCTCTCTCTCTCTCCCTCTCCCTTCCTCCCTCCCTCCCTCCCCCCCCCTCACAAATTTAAGGCTCTTTATGATCTGGTCTCAAAGTACCTTTCTACCCTAATCCCCTACTATATCTCCATTTGTTTTCTCCATCCTCATCATCCTACCTATCCTTTCCTAAATATTCAAGGCTTAGCTAACACTCCATATTTTTGCTCATGCTAACATCCTCTAAAACAGCGGTTGCCAACCTTTCGGACCTCATGGATCACCAGTGGTCCACAGACCACCAGTTGGTGACCGCTACTTTAAAACATTTAAGGAACAACCTCTGAACTTGATGTTAAATCACTTATATTTCTGCTTTGGTTCTGCTGTTTGCAGGTGGCCATGTTACCTTTAATATGTTACTTTAACCTCTTTGAGCCTTGATTTTTATCTCAATCTCTCTATCTTCATAATGTTAATACCCAACTCTTAGAGTTGTTAGGATTCATTCAGATAATGAATACAAAAGCATGTTGTAAATTAAATTCACTGCACAAAAGAATGGCATCATTATTCACCTACCTCTGTCAGGATGCTTTTGACTTCAAATAACAGAAATCCAACTGAAAATGGCTTAAACAATGAGGAAGCAAGTCTGGAGGTAAGGTGGTACCAGGGGTGGCTAATTCAGCAGCTTAGTAGTATCATCAGGGTCACAGGGTCCTACCATCTTCCTGCTTTGCTGTTCTTTATCTGTTCTCTCGAGTTGGTTTCCCTCATAGTCCTCCCAATGGTTACTACACTCTCAGGTGTCCTATGCAAATAACAATGTTTGGAGGCATGGAAAAGGAAGGTGTCTTTTAATATGTCTTTTTTAAGAATGAGGAAATCATTTTAGAGCCTCCTCCTACTCCTTCCCACAATAAACTTTCCCTTATGTCTAAGGATGAAAATTGTAGCATGTGCCCATTCCTAAACCAGTCATCACTGGGAAGAGATGAGTTTGTCTTGATTATCTTAAACTGATCATGATCACCCTTTGGTGCTGGCTCCTACCTCCCATGAAGTAACAGCTGCTCAGAAAAGGACAAAGTACAGACTCTAACTGTTAGGGAGGGAAAAGATTATGATAGCACAACGTTCTTAAGTTAATGATCCTGGTTTGTTATTTGTTAGGTCAAGGAGGTAAAGAGGTGATAAGTAACAGATTCAGCATAAATGGTGATTTGCTTTTGGTGGATCAATATTTCAATCAAGCATCATACAAAATGATGAGAGAACAGATAGAGTGGGAAGCTTTTCTTTTGCTGGTTTTAACATTTGTCTTTGTCTAAATAGGTATGCAGTGGAACTGATGAAGACCCTGATGATAAAAATGCACCATTTCGACAACGGCCATTTTGCAAATATAAAGGACATACTGCTGATCTCCTTGATCTTTCATGGTCTAAAGTAGGAAATTTTTATTTGGATTGTATATTAATTCTGTGTAACTATGACTATAGGATAAAAACAAATGCTTTATTTCTATGATTGTCACACTGTCAAGTATTTAAATGTTCATATATACTGTGTGGGCTCTATGTACAAATTAATTGAAGTTAAAAATGATGTCACATTAGGCTCATAAGAAAGTGTTTCTATTACTTGACACTTCTATTTGGATCTGTTTATATACGTATCTTTTTCCTCTTATAATTTTGCAAAGTATCCTCAGCAAAATGGATATGACTTCAACTATAAAGGTGAAGTCTGATCTATCTAATCAAGCCTGCTTTGGGGCTAATCTACCACATTTGTGAAATTATTAATTTAGTTTTAACAATTATATTCTGTGAATCAATGATAAATCTTAATTATGTGATTTTTCCCCCTTAGAACAAAATTATTCCAGAAGTAGAGGTTCTGTTTTGCCACTTACCAATATTTTTGCAGTTTTGTGAACATTTAAAGAGAAATTTTAAATTTGATTTAAGTTCTTTGAAGCAGGAAACAGTCTTTGAATTTTGCATGATACCTTTGATTTTATCTGTATTGAAATTTGTCAATAATCAGAATCGAAAATATATTAAGAATTCAGGAGGGTGTAATATTTAAAAGCCTTAAATTAAGAAAAGTCAACTGAGTTTAAAACATGCTATGAGGGATACAAGTGATGCCCATATATTTTAAATATGTCAAGAGAACCTCATGTCCCACAAAGATATTGCTTATATATATTGGCTAGTCAGGCTTTCTCTGAGCTCCAGCTTCAAAGCACACCATTAAGAATTGCTGCCCCTGTCATACTTGTTTAGATGTCTGGATGCTTTTCATAACCCATCAGTTGTAATATCTTTCTCTAACCTCCTGGAACAAGCTTGGGTCTCACCTTGTCGTCTGGTTTTAAACTGGGCCCTAATTGTGTCTTTGTATCCCTTCCCTACCCTGTGTGAAATCTGGCCGAGTTGTCAGAAGATGGAAATCTAAAATGTCCTTAATCTGATAATCATATTCATCTGGAACAAAAAATACAAAGCACATAATTGGGAATCTTGCACTCATTTTACTTCGTTAAATCAAACAAATATTTTTTTCTGAGATGTCACACTAACTGGAAGATACTAGTTCTGCATTGACCACTGTATCAATCAGGGTTCTCCAGAGTAATACAACCAAGAGCATGTGCATACATAAGGTTTATTTTAAGGAATTGGCTCACACAATTGTGGGGGAAGGTGAGTAAACTTTCTTTTTTACTTAACTAGATTCTAAGCCCCTCAAGAACAGGAACCAGATCTTATTTTACTATTGTTTTTCTTCAGTATCTAGCATAATTGGTGTTTACAGTGGGTTTTCCAAATTTTTGTTGAAGACTCATTTTGTACCAAGTAACAAGAATTACCTTATTAGTTCTTATAATGATAACTCTATGAGGTAGACAATAGTTCATTTTGTAGATTAGAAGACTTGGCCTCTGGCCTATCCGAGATCACAAAATTAGTGGTTAGAACTTAGATGTGAATCTAATTTCTTTTACTCCCAAGATTATACTTAGTTTAATAAAATGATTTAACTTTACTTATTCAATAAGTATTTATTGAACAGAAATCTCTTGGCATATTAGAGCTAATCTTAACATGTCTTTAGCATCTTCACGTCTAGGGTTGTCTTCATATTTTCATATACCTCAAGCAATGGACTATTGCAAGCATTGAATAAAGTTAGTTTTAGTGAACAACAGACCATAGTTTTTTGTTGTTGTTTTGTTTTTGCTTTTATTGTTTTGTTGTTGATCCTCACCCAGGGATATTTTTTTCATTGACTTTTAGAGAGAGTAGAAAGGAGGAGAGAGAGAAACATCGATGTGAGAGACATCAATTGAGTTGCCTCCCGCACACTCCCCAGATAGAGCCAGGGATCAAGCCTACAATCTAGGTATGTGCCCTTGACGAGAATCGAACCCAAGACCCTTCAGTCCTCGGGCTGACACTCTAACCACTGAGCAACCAGCTAGGGCATATAAGTTCAGTTTTTATATAGTTGTTATTAATAGGAAATATAACGTTAACTGCACATACTCTTAAAACTTTCCTGGAACTAAGTAGATCTTGAAATTAAAAATAATTGTTATTAGATTTTTTAAGACTTTTTAAGTTGATTTTTGAGAGAGAGAAAGAGAGAGAGAGAGAGAGAGAG
Source organism: Ia io (assembly GCA_025583905.1). Classification (NCBI taxonomy): domain Eukaryota; kingdom Metazoa; phylum Chordata; class Mammalia; order Chiroptera; family Vespertilionidae; genus Ia; species Ia io. The sequence continues at coordinate 97,374,057 of JAJQQW010000001.1, forward strand.
AGAGAGAGAGAGAGAGAGAAAGGATAGAAACAGATGTGAGAGCGAAACATCAATCCGTTGCCTCCTGCATGCCCCTCCAACCAGGGATGGAGCCCACAACCCAGGCATGTGCCGTGACTAGGAATGGTACCAGCAACCTTTCAGTGCACGGGACAATGCCCAGCCAACTGAACCACACCAGCTGGGGCTGTTATTAGATTTGTAAATTATTATAAATCTTTCAAAATTCTGGGGTTTTTTCTATTGTTTTCTGGGTTTTTTTTATGTTTTAAAAGGTGTTTGTTTGTTTTTTTAAAATACATACCATCAATATGAAAGTAGGTAAACCACATAGAATGTATACCTTATAAACTAACCCAAAGAGCATATATGTATCAATACATTTACATATCCAAATCAATATTTATGCTTAGTCTTTCTACATTTAAAGATGTAAGATTATTTCATTGCTTTAAATAAGTGACAAAGCATCTGGTAGTTTTCCATAACATGTGTTCTACTCAAGCACTCTACAGAATAGTGTAGTGGTTAGTGCCAGACTACCCACTCTGCCACTGACAAGTTGTGTACACAAATTATTTAACCTCTTTGCCTCAGTGTTCTCCTTTGTAAAAGAGGATAATCATATAACTACTTTGTAGGGTTGCATTATAGTGCTAAGAACAATGTTCAGCACATTGTAAGTACTCATTAACTGTCATCATTACTTCAATTTGTTTAGCACTTTTATGCATACCAAAGAATATTAGTATCTCAATGAGGTTTTCACATTCAGTGTAACTTGTTGTTCTCCTCTTAAATAGATTGTGTTTAGAAATTAAAGAGCTCGGGTAGCTGGAAGTCTTTGACAGATAGATGTTTGGTTCCTGGATGATGGGCCTTCACACTGCCTAAATCAATTATGTTAACCTCTTCTAGCTTTAAAAAATTCTGTGATCTATTCTAAAAGATTTGACAATTTCTATTCTCTAATTTTCTTGCCTACAGTGTGACAGGTACACAATAACTTTTCATTTCCATGCTTCATTATAGGGTAATATTTTTTAAGGCATTTTAAATGACAAGGAATCCTTGTGAGTTAAAATTCATCTGTGTTGTCAATGTGAAAGTAACTGAACTGAAGTGACAATTAAATGAGTAGATGCCTTATAGTCATAGCTAAATTCCAGTGTAATTCCAGAATAGGTAATGTGAAAAAGTCTTAGACTCTAAGAAATATGATATTTAACTATTTCAAAAAAATGGGATCTTCCAAATGAATTAGATAATCTTTTATTATTTCTGATGCTGTCTATAACAATACTAATAACAAAACTATTGTGGCACATAAAAACTAAAAGTTCATTTTTATTGTATATGTAGTTTTTCTCATATGGCGATAAAATAATCAATGGCAATTTTTCCGTAGAACTACTTTCTGCTCTCTTCTTCGATGGATAAAACAGTCAGATTATGGCATATTTCCAGAAGAGAATGCCTTTGCTGTTTTCAGCATATAGATTTTGTTACTGCCATAGCTTTTCATCCAAGAGTAAGTAATTGTTTATACATTTTTTGTTATACTATAAGGAAGGTGAGGGAAGTCACATGTTGATTCTACTTCACTAGCTAGGTGAATTAAATGGAGGACTTAAGCTGACCCTAGTTGATGTATGATTACTTTCCCTCTCCTTTGTTGATATATGATTAAATTTCCAATCACATCCTTATCTCTATAGTAGAGGCCCAGTGCACGAATTCATGCACCAATGGGGTCCCTTGGCCTGGCCCGTGGGATCGGGCCGAAACTGGCTCTCTAACATCTCCCGAGGGGTCCCAGATTGCAAGAGGGCACAGGCGAGGCCGAGGGACCCCACCAGTGCATGATCGGGGCCGGGGAGGGATGCAGGAGGTTGACCAGCCAGGGAGGGACCACAGGAGGGCTCCAGGGCATGTCCGGCCCATCTCGCTCAGTCCTGATGGGCAGGACCCCAGCAGCAAGCTAACCTACCAGTTGGAGTGTCTGCCCTCTAGTGGTCAGTGCACGTCATAGTGACTGGATGACCAGTTGGCTGTCTGCCCCCTGATGGTCAGTGTACGTCATAGTGACTGATCAACCTGCTGACTATCTTCACCCCTGGTGGTCAGTGCACATCATAGCAAGTGGTTGAGCAGCCTTAGCATATCATTAGCATATTACGCTTTGATTGGTTGAACGGACAACCAGACACTTAGCATATTAGGCTTTTATTATATAGGATGTTAAGCATCTGTTGTTTTTTACTGTATTTTTATTGTTGACACTATTACACATGTCCCTCATTCCCCCCCTTTTGCCCAAGCAGCCCTCCCTCTGGCCATCACCACTCTGTTGTCTTTTTTTTTTCTTAATCTTCACCTAAGGATATGTTTTTCACTTATTCGAGGGAGAGAGGAAGGGAGAGGGAGCAGGAGAGAAAGAAACATCAATCTGTTGCATTTCATACACACCCCCACCATGGATCAAACCCACATTCCTGGCCTCTACCAACTAAATGTCAGTAGCACCCCACTCACCCACCCCCAAGTTGTGACCATCAAAAATGGCTTCAGCCCTGGTCGGTATGGCTCAGTGGGTTGAGTGTTGTCCCATGCATTGAAGGGTCGCTGGCTCAATTCCCAGTTAGGGCACGTGCCCCGTTTGTGGATTCAATCCCCTATCAGGGTGCATGAAGGAGGTGCTGATTGATGTTTCTCTCTGTCCCTCCCCCTCTTCCTCGCCCTTCCTCTCTCTCTGGAATCAATAAAGACATATTTTAAAAAAATGTTTGAAGACACTGCTGTATGTTCCCTATGGGGCCATAGTGCCCCCAGTTGAGAACCCCTGGTTTAAAACTGAGAATTTGATTGAAAATTTGATTAGTGAAGTGATTCTCTGGTGATATGGTGTCAGAGTACCAAAAATTGGCTGGTTCTGTGGGCTAACTGGCATTACTCTTTTGTCCAATTCTTAACATGTGTCCCAGAGAAGGCTATGGGCAAATGTATCATTATAGGATGGTTTTTCCCAAAGCATGTTTCTTGAAGGTACTAGCCCTGCTAAATGTTCCTATCCTGACCCTATACCAACTCTCCACAAAAAAGTCCATGGTTAAATAAGCTGGAAAATGCTACCTACTTTATCCCCCTTTTGAAACTGAGAATCTTGTTTAATTTTCTGTAACCCAGAATTTTTCAAATTTGATCACAGGACCCTTCCCCTACACAATATACATTTCAACATATTATCTATTAACCTTTTGCACTCGGATGTCGAGATTAAAATTACTCTTTGAATGTATCAATAATTTGAAATTTAAAAATATCCAAACAAATAAGTTTGTATGAAAAGAAACTTCAGTTTTTTATTCTACTGCCGCACTTTGTAAAATCTGGGGTATTTAAAAAATTAAATCCCGAGTAGAATAAAGGAATCGAGAAAAAAGCAAGCGAGTGCAAAGCGTTAATATCCGTACTTAGAGAATATGATAAAGTGATCACAATGTCATTTCTCTAAAATGAAATACTGTGTTTTCTTTTTTATTTCTTCTTTTTTTTTTAGAGAGAGAGAGAAACATCAATGTGAGAGAGAAACATTGATCAGTTGCCTCCCCTACACACCTCAACAAGGAATCAAACCTGCAACCTTTTGGTGTACAGGACGATACTCCAACCAACTGAGCCACACTGTCCAGGGCAATACTGTGTTTTCTCATTGTTACTTTTTAATATATTTTTATTGATTTCAGAGAGGAAGGGAGATGGAGAGAGAGTGAAACATCAATGATGAGAGAGAATCATTGATTAACTGCCTCCTGCATGTCCCACACTGGGGGTCGATCCCACAACCTGGGCATGTGCCCCAACCGGAAATCGAACCACAACCTCCTGGTCCATAGGTTGATGCTCAACCACTGAGCCATGCCGGCCGGGCCTAATTATTGTGATTTTTAGTGAATAAAGTAATGCGTACTTGAATAATAGTTTTTAAATGAGATCTACATATTTTACACATTTCTAATAGAGTTAATGTATTGATTTAATGAGTTTTCTTGATGTGGTAGAATGAAAGCTTTCTAAAATTTTGTCACATTTTTAGGATGACAGGTATTTTCTGAGTGGGTCATTGGATGGAAAGCTCCGCCTTTGGAACATACCTGACAAAAAAGTGGCTTTGTGGAATGAAGTAGATGGTCAAACAAAATTGATCACAGCTGCAAATTTCTGTCAGAATGGCAAATATGCAGTGATTGGGACATATGATGGCAGGTGCATTTTCTATGATACAGAGGTAAAATGACTGTCTTATGTAAATTATGTAATTGAATACTTAGTAAAATACTTTTGTGGTTTTGAATAAGTATTGTATCCCCTCTGCACTTTAACTGCCTTATCTGTAAACTAGAGGCCTGGTGCACAACATTTGTGCACTGGGGAGGGGGAATTATCCCTGGGCCTAAGCCAGCAGGCAGACATCCCCCAAGGGGTCCTTAGCGCTGCCGTGGAGGCAGGAAAAGCTCCCACCACTGCCGCTGCGCTCACCAGCCATGACCATCTGCCCCCTGGTGGTCAGTGCATGTCATAGTGACCGGTCGTTCTGCCATTCGGTCGATTTGCATATTAGGGTTTTATTATATAGGATTGGAGCAAATATTACCATGTCTGTGAATTTTCAGACGACCTTTGAGGTTCCTTCTATTTCTGATCTTTTAAATATGTGATTTCTTTTTAGCATTTGAAATACCACACACAAATACATGTCCGATCTACCAGAGGACGCAACAAGGTTGGAAGAAAAATTACTGGCATTGAGCCTTTACCAGGAGAAAATAAGGTACTAAGTATTCAAAACCATCTCTCTCCATACTATGTATAGGTTCCTGAAAGTTAGTTCTTAATATCTTGGCTAAGAATATATTCCCTTTCTTATGGGATACTGCTTTTTCTAGTTGTGTATGTATAGACACCCTTTTTATAAATTATAGCTTACCTTAGATTAAAAGATTATATATTTAACTTTTCCCTTGATTTATTTTTAGATACTGGTAACCTCAAATGACTCCAGAATCAGACTATATGATCTTAGAGATTTGTCACTTTCCATGAAGTATAAGGGTTATGTCAACAGCAGCAGCCAGATCAAAGCAAGTTTCAGGTAAATTGGCAATGAGCAATTCCCAAAAGAGATCAGAACATTTCTCCCGCATTCCTGTTTTCCATTGATCTGCTAGGCCTTATGTCTATATTATGTTTTTAGTTTCGTTGCACTTTTACAACTGGTATCCCATGTTATCATCATAGAATACTTACAATCCACCTGTATGGTATTTAGAGTTAGAATTGCCCCTTTTCTGCAGATGAAGAAACCAAAACCCAGTAAATTAAGTAATTTGCCTAAAGTTGGCACTAGTCGGTGCAGAGCCAGGATTAAAAGACTCCCAGCTCTAGAATTTGTGCTTTTGTACTTTTATGTGAGGTGTTTTTTTTTTAGAGGTAGTTTACCACCCACCCCACTCATGATCTTGATCCTTTTAGGTACAGAAGCTAATAAAACTTTTAATAGCCTGAAATACAGTGTCCTATATTTACAGCTTTACATATCACTATCATTTGAACTCTTAGGGCTCTGGAGACTCTCTTGAATTACTTGCCTTTTTTTAACCCTCTTTCTTTTAGTCCTTTTCTTAGAAGTTCTTCTTTCTTCTGTAATTACCAGGTACAGTAGTCCCCCCTTTAGCCACGGTTTTGCTTTCCACAGTTTCAGGTACCCATGGTGAACCATGGTCCAAAAATATTAAAAGGAAAATTACAGAAATAATTCATAAGTTTTAAATTGTGAACCATTCAGGGTAACATGATAAAATCTTGTGCCTTCCCACCAAAAACATGAATCATTTCTTTGCTCAGCATATCCATGCTGTGTATACACATAACATTTCAAGAGAGATCACATTCACATAACTTATTACAGTATGTTGTTATAATTGTTCTATTTTACTATTGTTGTTTATCTTTTACTATGCCTAATTTATAATTTAAACTTTATCATAGGTATCTGTAGTCATGCACTGCTTAACGATGGGGATACATTCTCAGAAATGTGTTGTTAGGCAATTTTCTTGTTGTGGAAACCTAGATGATATAGCCAGTAAGTACACAACTAGGCCATATGGTATAACCTATCACCCCTGGGCCACAAACCTGTACAGCATGTTACTGTACTGGATACTGTAAGCAATTATAACACAGTAGTAAGTATTTGTGTATCTAAACATAGAAATGGTACAGTAAAAATATGGTGTAAAAGATTTAAAAATGCTATACCTGTATAGGCACTTACCATGAATGGAGCTTGCAGGACTGAAAGTTCCTCTGGGTAAGTCAATGAGTGAGTGGTAAGTGAATGTGAAGGCCTAGGACATTACTGTAGACTTTGCAAACGCTGCACACTTAGGCTACACTAAGTTTATAAAACATAATATTAAATCAAGTCCACAAGAAAATGATGCAATCAAGAAACTCCATAAACTCAAGATATAAGAAGCTGCTACCAGTGTAACATGACATACTGTTTCACAGCAAACTTTTTTTTTTAATTTCTTTATTGATTAAGGTATCACATATTTGTCCTCATCCCCCCATTCCCATCCCACACCCCTCCCCACACATGCCCTCACCCCGCTGTTGTCCTTAACCACTGGTTAAGCTCATATGCATGCACACAAGTCCTTTGGTTGATCTCTCCCCTTTACCCCCACCTTCCCCTACCCTCCCTCTGAGGCCCGACAGTCTGATCCATGCCTCCTTGTTTCTGGGTCTGTTCTTGTTCATCAGTCTATGTTGTTCATTATTTCCCCTAGATGAGTGAGATCATGTGCTATTAGAAATACACTTATAAGAACGGAAAATGAGACAAGCAATAATGGTTATGGTGACAGGCAAATGAATCAGTGTGTAGTGAGTTTCTTTCTGGGTCAACAGTTCTTTTGAGACCCAATTTCAATGTCAAACAGTTCCTTATGTGTATATGTCAGCAATGACATTTCAGTTCTGGATGGTGGACAAATGGTGGTAATGCAGGTCCGACTCTCTCTGGTTTGGTCCTGGGCAACCTGCAGTGATGCACAGCTGCTAACTGCTAGTATGGCAAGGCGACGTCAACGTCTTCCATCTCTGGACTGCTTCTCTTCTGTTTTCATGGCTGGAGTAGTCCTGTCGATTCCTCTCTGTTGCTGGAATCCACATGGTCTCGGAGTTGTTTTCTAAAAATATACAATCATATTCTCAACCAAAAGTTAATAAAGGAATATTTTCTATAAATTTGACTTGGGATCCTATTTCATTTTTTGCCCAAATGATTTTCCTCTGGCTTGTTTTGACACCTTGTGTGTTTTTCATGGGTGTCTTGCTTTTAGCCTTACAATTAATTTTCTAAAGTATTAATTTTCTAGATGTAATTTACTTACAGGTTATTTTTCCATGTAAGGATTTAATCCCTTTCATTGTGTAGAGAGCCTCCTGGGAAGGCACCTGAGCATTCTATATTGGTCCCTCTTACCCTTTAGGCCAAGAGGGACCCTCTTCTCACAATTCAGTTGCTCACAGCTGTTGCATGAGCTCTCTGTTCATGTCGAGGCTGAAGTCTCGTGATGACTGGTGCCATGGATCTGTCTCTCGCCCAGTGGGGCAAACTGAGCCCTCCCTGGAGAAGAAACCCGGGTTCCCCAAGATATGTGATCAGTGCTGGGGCCCCGCCAGCAGGCGAGGGGATCCCAAGGCAGGTGCTGGGCATGGAGGCCACGGGGGCATAGGCTACCAAGGAGACAGAACTGAATCTCACGTCACCCTGCTTGGCCCCGGAGGATGGCTGGTTAGCCAGAGACGGGTAAGATTCCTCAAGGAAGGAACAACCTAAGACAGGCACAGTCGCAGTGGGGCCATCAGGAGAGAACTTGGGGGGTCAACAGAGGTGGGGCACAGACCCTCACCCCCCCCAACATTGCAGGGGCCTGAACCCTAGCCCCTTCTGAGTGAGGTCTCCTGCCCCCATGGCTGCTTCATGCTTCCCATGCCCAGCTCAGATCAGGACCCAGGTGATCGACAGAGACTTGGCCGACAGCAGCTGCCCTCTCACTCCAACAAGAATTGTTTGAGTTGTCTTGTACCCATGGTGTGGGGAAGTGGGTTTATGATATCTAAATCCAGCCTACCACCAGGAATGCTCAGGACCTACTCAAGAAGGCAAATAATCCCTTCCACCAATATTTACAGGGTAAAATAAGATTGTTGTTAGAGTAATAAATTTGACGGTAAAATAGTAGTCAAGTTTTCAGGCAAATTTAAATTGGCTAGTTGAAACAAGCGAATATTCTAGAAAAATTAATTGTACTGGACAAAAAGGTGTTCCTAAAGTGTTAACTAAAATTTTTATTGGTAGTTCATCTCATGATAAAATTGCGTACCATGTAATGAACCTAAAACAGTAATATTATAGTGCAAAAAATTAAAATTTAAAAGCCATCAAGACTACATTATAAAATTTTCAAAAGCCTCCTAATATTTAAATCAAGAAAGGGGGGGATAGTAGAAGAATATCATGTAAGGAAACATAACCTGTAAGTAAATTACATCTAGAAAATTAATACTTTAGAAAACAGCAAACTTTTTTTATAAGTAGAAAGAGTACACTCTATAATTATGGTATAATGTATAGTATAGTAAGTAATAACTCAGTAACGTTGTTTATCATCACTATCAAGTATTAGGAACTGTATATAGTTGTATGTGCTATACTTTTATATGACTGGCAGGACAGTTGGTTTCTTTATACTAACATCACAAACACGTGAGTAATGTATTGCACTAAGACACTGCAATAGCTATGATGTCACTAGGTGATAGGAAATCTACTCCATTATAATCTATGAGGCCCATCATTGACCAAAGCATTGTTATTTGGTGCATGACCATATGTATAGGAAAAATAAAGGATATATAGGGTTTGGTATTATGTGTGGTTTCAGGCCATCACATAAGGTCTTGGAATATATCCTCTGTGGAAAAGGGGGAATATTGTAATTATCCAGTAAGTTAATTGGTAAACTACTCTGGTTCTCTCTTTCATCTCTTGAGGCTTTCCTCCCAGTGTGGGTTAGCCAGTAGCACAGTAACGTAGAGCTTTGATGAAAATACTAATGCTTCTGGCCCCCATATCAAACCTATACTGTCATAAGCTCTAGAGCAAGAATAGGAGTCTATAGTTCATCAAAATTCTTCTGGGTGTTTTCTTAGGTGTTTTAAAGTAGGAAGTTCTGATAGAGGGAAGCCTAAAAACATTACTGAGGTGTTTGTTTGTTTTTCTTCTCCAAATTTAGCCATGATTTTAGTTACCTCGTTAGTGGCTCAGAAGATAAGTATGTTTATATCTGGAGTACTTACCACGACCTAAGCAAGTTTACTTCAGTCAGGAGAGATCGTAATGACTTTTGGGAAGGTATTAAAGGTAAGTAAATGCCTACTTTTATGTGTCTTTTATAAGTACTAGAAGCAACTTTGTATAGACATTATTTCAAAGAGGCTGATATACGTGCTTTTGCTTTGTATTTGGCTTTGTTGGATATTTCCATGTCAAGGAAGAACTTATACATGTGTAAAATTTGAGAAGTCATGGGATCTCAGAACTTGTATATGGTATTTTCTTTTAGAAAATATATTTGGGTTTTTAAATAGTTCTTATATGTTAGTTTTAAAAGATATTTTCATGTAACATACACTATTGTATTTTTGCATATTTTATTCTCTGTCTTGACGTTTAGAATTGGATTTATTAGTTATCCTGAAGTAAATTTTTTCCCCCAGCACATAATGCAGTTGTTACATCAGCCATCTTTGCCCCTAACCCAAGTTTGATGTTGTCTTTGGATGTGCAATCTGAAAAGTCAGAAAGTGAAGATGCTGAAGTTTTAGATACCATACCCTCTGGTAGGTACTCATATTGCATTTGTCCTACTTTTTATCTAATCAGCATTTTGTATCCTAATTGACCTAATATTGGGTATTGTGAAGTTTTCATAACTGTGAAGAACATTTTTTGTTTACAACATAATGATTGTAAGATACCTATTTTTGAACATTTCAGTACCAGAGTTCTTACAAGTTTTACTTCTTTTTAAATTCACCCAGGAATTAAAAATGAAAAAATTGAAAGTTCTTAATTTCTTCTATGGGCGGCTATTCTCCTTGGAGAAACGTAAACAAAAACATATAAATATAAAATGCATTATGTTTTCTTCTACTAGACTAATTTCTGTGAGGAAAGAGACTTTATATATCTTATTTGTTGTAATGCCAGTGCCTAGAACAGTGCTTGCCTGTATATAGTAGCTGCTTAATAAACATTTGCTGAATAAATGAATTAAACCAAAATGAAAGCAGTGTTTTTTCCTACTTGCCACAAATTTATAGTTTCTCTTAGGTAGCTATTTACAAGCCTGTAATTTCTTGCCATTTGTAGCATATGCTTTCAAAACAAGTACTAATTCTAGCTATATAAAACGCTCAGATTAGGAAGTGAAAAGAAGCCATCATGTGATATTGAGTGCCAATTATGTAAAAAGTGGTCCTTAAGAGTATAAAACCATGTAAATTTGGACCAGTTGTTAATGAAAAGAAGCTTTTATTATTAAAATCACTTGCAGAAGAGGTCAGTAAATGTGTTTTCTCACTTTAGAGACTACAACCAGGCCTTTTAGAAAGTTGTAAAGCCACAGCAATACAGTGTACAAAAGGTGCTTCTAAAAGTATTGGAATGCTTAAAAGTTATTTCCCCTGTGGTGTTATTTGCCCTGTACACTATACTAAATATACTATTTTTTCTGTCTGTTAAGAAAAAATTTGATAGCAAAGCTGAACTTCAGTCTAGCACTCTTAAATTTCAGGATCTAAAAATAAAATGACACAGAATTATTAAACCTTTACTAAGTGCCTATTTGGAAATATTTCTTTTCATTTTATTTTTTCTAAATCTAACAAGTCATTTGGGTGGGGTTTTTTCCTTTTCTTTTTCCCCAGTTATCTTTTGACAATCTATACATTTCCCCTACACATTTCCCAGAAAATTCTCGCTTTTAAAACAATTTGAGGAAAAATGAAAAGTACTATTCTTTGAACTTCTTTGTAAAGAGACACAACTTTTAATGGGTCATGGTTAGATTTGTGTTTGTTGTTTTGTACCTATCTAGGTATATTCTAAGAATAAATTCTTAAACCCAGGGTATGATATGATAAATTATATCTGATTGCTCTCTCTTTATTCCCGATATATTTGGCAATGTAAGCTTCTGTTTTCCTCATGTGTAAAATGGTGAAAATACTCAGTTTACAAAGTTGTGATACGAGTTGAAAATAACATATATAAAGTGCCTAGTAAAATCCTGGCATGTCAATATTACCATTATCATCTTCATTATTATTGTATATAATGAATTATTTTTTTTCTCTAGCCTTTCTCATATCCCTAAGTCCTTTGCTGCTGCTCCTGCTGCATAGCACTACTTTGAGATATGCCTCGAGGATAGGAAGGAATGTTCAAAGGCTTAGGATATGTTCTTAGCAAATCTAAGTGAAACCATTTTGTCTAACTCATCCTGTACACAGCTTTCCAGTTAAAGTTTGTATTATTTTCTTCCTTACTATTCAGTCCTTAAATCCACAAATGTTGTCTATGCATAATAGAATTAGTTTACACTGAATTTTGTTTGTTAAATATAGCAGGTAATATAAGAGGTAAGCATTTTTCCCATTCACCATCGCTACTTACATAGCTCTTCATTATGGACTGTAAAGGGAAAAGGTACTGTCAGCATTCACAAATCAATCGTATGTACTTCATATCATGGCAGTGTGTTCTGCTGTGTAATAAACCTTGCCATCAACCTCATTAGAGAAACCTGTTAGCAATAGACTTGCCCAGCCAGCACTCTGGTCTCCTGCCACAAAATGACACATTAGACAAGTTAGAGGCCTAGGCTACCTGGGAGTAAATACAGGCGTCCAGGCCCCAAGGGACTGTAATCTACCTAAGTCAGGGAAAGACCAGGTAAGTGGAAGTGAACCTCAGAGAGGAGAGGTACAGGAGGAAGAAAGGATTACAGGGTTGAGCCAGCAAAGAGAGACGGAAGAGGCAGAGAGATGATCTTCTATCCCAAAGGTCATGGGCATGTGACAATTGTTAACAGCAGACTTAATAATCCCTTTAAGTCAATTAAAATATTTTTTTTATGTTTTTAAGGTATTATGAAGACAGATAATACAGAAGTTCTTCTCTCTGCTGACTTCACTGGAGCAATCAAAGTATTTATTAACAAAAAGAAAAGTGTATCTTAATTTGAAAATGCCATTTAAGTAAACACATCAGTAACTTTCTATATGTATCAGAATTGAAAAAAATTATAGTGTTTTAGGCTAACATCCTTTTTTTAATTTTTGTTGGAAGATGTTCAAATATAATATATTTTTGAGAGGCAGTGTTAATGATCTAGTAAACCCTGGACTGATAGGCTAGAAAGGAATGTGGCTAGAATAACATTGCCAAATATTAGGCTTTACATTTGTTATATTTGTGTTTTTGTTATATAATTGTGAACATGCACAGGTTTTTGCATGAAAATATATTAATATATTAATCCCATGTGTGTGCCTTTTGGTTACATGCACTAAATCTTAACAAAGTTAAATTATTTCAATGGCTCTTTTGGCCTCTTACTGGGGAAGGAGTCTTATTTCTAGCTTAAACAATTTCTTTTGCACAAAATTTCATTTTTAAGAAAAGTGGTATCTTTTGACTGAGTTATTGTTTTAAAAATGTTATATAGGTTTTCAGTAGGTCAACAACCATGTGTAAATGGTTTTTATAAATTTCTCAATTTGGAGACAAGATTTTGTTTGTGGTCTAAATTGTGGACTTAACGATTCTTTTCTTTGTATGTATATATATAATTTTTTTGCCACACTGGAGCACAATGTTTCTATGTAAAGAATTTTCTTCATTCTTTATCCATGAGCACCAGGCTTTGCTCACTTAAAAAAAAGTAAGCCGCATTAAGGAGTGAGTCTTCTTTTTTACAATAATGTAAAATTGAACTGTTTACATTTTTTTAAAACATTGTAGTTTTAAAAACTAAGCTGTTTTGTTTTGTGTTATTGAACTTGAAAGCCTTTGTAAATATTGATATAATGTACCAATGAAATAACATCTGGGGCAATGGTACCCTGATCATGTCATTGATGGTTAGCGTATGTTTCTGAAAATTAAATAGTTTATTAAAAGTTGGTTGCCAACACTTGCTAAAAATGTGACTTTATTTTCAGATGACATTGATAATTTGAGAAATGCAAGACAAAGTCTTGTTTTGTAATTTGATTTTTAGCAAGCAGAAGGCCAGATTTAAACCCCTCAATTATAGTGCATTAGCTACATACCTCTGAGAAAAAAAGAAAATTTAATTCTGGTTCTAAAATTAACATTGCTGAGTTTATCTATATGCTTAAATGTTTTTACTACATTTGTTTTCAGTATGTAAGCAAGAAGCTGGGGAGCCATGATCATATCCTTGTTAATCAGCATGGTCTTGGAGTGGTCTGGATTTTCTAGTTACTAATTGAATATTGTTTGCCTCGGTTTTACCCCTGTGCTGATTTCTTCCTCTTGTCAGTTATACTCTCTTTTCCCCCTCCTCTCCGCTCTCCTCACTCCCCTGTTCCCATCTCTGTCTGCTCACTCTTCTGTACTTTATCCAACAGATGGAGTAGTTAAGTCATTGGCTTTCTAACCAGTCCTTTTTTTTTCTTTTCTTTTCTTTTTCTGTTTTTGGTCTCACGGTCTGGATTGGTCTAGTGTTTCAAAGAACTTGATGTCCATAGGTCTTTGAGGCAGCTCAGCTTTCCCTGACTTCTTCCTGAGGAGGACTTGTAGTCTGCTGTGGTGCTGGTCATTTCAACTGCAGATAACTGGGATGTTGCCAGATGACTATTTCCAGATAGGTTTTATGTGGTTTCTTGAACAAAAAGGCAAAAAATAATTGGGATGCCAGCTTAAGAGAATAATACTGACACTTAAGTTGAGTCTTAAAGTGATTGTCATCACTATATAAATACACTACAAAGTTACAAGTCAGAAAGTGAAGTTGAAAGGTAGCGTCAAGTTGTATACAAAGAAAAACTGAACAATATTCTTCCCAAAAATGAGTATTAGAGACTCATTATAATAAATGATGTGGTATTCTAGAAAAGAGCACAGATTATAGAATCAAATAAACTTGATTTGGTTCCCTCTATTAGCACATTCCTTGGGCAAGCTATTTATCCTATATTAATTTCCACTTACTTAACTGTAATATGAAAATACCTAACTGAAATTGTAAAGATTTACTGAGAAATTGTGTATGTATAAAGTTTAGTGCCTACACAATGGCTGTACTAAACAAACATACATGTTTAACTGCCTCTTCTGAATCTTTGAGTGCCCTACTAAATGGTGTGTGTGTGTGTGTGTGTGTGTGTGTGTGTGTGTGTGTGTGTGTGTGTGTGTGTGTGTTTAAGCACTTTCTAGACATTGGGATTTCATGAACAAATAGCATTTTAGGTATTGACACAGGGCACTGACAATTTTTTACCAACTCGACACTTTTTAAACTGCCACCATCTACTTTCACTTCTTCATAGAGGAGAGAACATTTGAGTACTAAAAAGAAAGTCAAGCACAATTTTACCATCTTAGAGCAAGAAATGGTTTATTAAAGTGAATAAACCTAGGTTTTGAAAAAAATAACCATATTACCTTATTTTCCAATTTCTCCTTTGGTTAAAATTTCATCATTGACTTGGTGTGGAAGGCTGAGAACCACTGTGCTAAATGAAAAAGTTTAAAACCACATTTCATTAAAATTTCTTTGAAGAATCATAGTGTGTGTTGTTGTTTTTTTTTTTTCTTGTCTTATTTACCTCAATTAGAAATGAAATATGAATGACTCAGCATAATTTAGCATACCATTTTCTCTGGTCCTCAAATTATACAGCTGAGCAGTAACTTTTTTGTTCTTTGAAATATATGTTAAACATAAATATATCCACCCCAAAAATTCCATATTTGAGAATCAGAGGCCAGATCTCTACCACTGATGTGAAAAAATCAAATTATCAGAACATTTTTAAGTACCTTCATTATTGTGGGGATTCAAGTTAAAGACATTTTGGGGATTTACTAGTACTATTTCCCTGTAAGTTTTCAAAAGAAAAACATTTCCAACTTCACTGGTTTCTAGCATCCTGCCTTATTTATTAAGCAGATGTTTATTGAACACCTACTATGTACAGAGCACTGCTGGAACTAGAGAAGAATAAGGCCACGTCCCTATCCCAGAAGCAGCTTACAGTCTGGTGGAGAAGATGGCCACAGAAATAAGAGGCTTGGAACTGTCTTAATGGCTGTGGCCTTAGAAATGCCCCTTCTTGCCCTAACCCCTATCTGCTCTACCCTTCCTAGTAACTCATGGCAGCCACTTGATTCTAAAGCCAATCTTTGTTCATCTAATATTGCAAGTAGCAAGGGTAATATGGGTAAAAGTTTATGAGTAAGCCATAAGTAAGGCAGAGAAAATGGAGCACCCACCCTGTCAACATTTCCCCATGACGCCTGGCCTCCTCCCAGCCTAAAACCATTGTCTTATTTCCTCCAAAATCTTAACTGTTTTCTGTTTTGAGCTCTTGTTTAACAGACTCTTTCTCCCCAACTGCACTCCTGTTGCCTTCATTTCTTAAGCTTGACAAATTTCATTTTGTTTTGTTCTCTAAATTTGAGTAATCTAGTCTCCTAGGGAACCCAGACAACCCTGTTAACCACAGCCACTGTTCTGGTGTAGATTTATGCACATGAAATACATTCAGATCAATACAGCAGATCTGGGGGGTTGTATTAAGATGAGGGGAGAGAACCACTGCAGAGTCCCAAACAAATCAAATGCCATCATGTAGGTTATCTAGGGTGATCCAAGCAGCTTGTACATCCAGCTACCTTCCATTACATGTTTAAAAATAAACCTGGAGAGCATTATGCTAAGTGAAATAAGCCAGTCAGAGAAAAACAAGTATCACATGATCTCAGTCATGTGGAATCTAAAGAACAAAATAACTGATGAACAAAATAGATCCAGAGACATAGAACAGACTGAGGAATCTCAGAGGGAAGGCAGGGGTGGGTGGTGGGGGTGGGATATAAGGGGTCAATGGAGGGAAAGGGAGGCCTTTGTAATACTTTCAACAATAAAGATAAATTTTTTAATTTTTTCTTAATTTTGAAATAACTAGATTTATAGAAATATTGCAAAGACAGTACAGAATTACCACATACTCCTTACCCAGTTTTCACTAATGTTAATATCTTACATTACCATGGTACATTTGTCAAACTAAGAAACCAACACTAGTACATTACTACTAAATAAACTCCAGACTTTATTCATCAGTTTTACAGATTGCATCAGTTTTTCCACTAGTGTCCTTTTTCAGTTCTAAGATCCAATCCAGGATCCCATATTGCACGTAAGCACATTATGCTTTCTTTTTTTAAATGTATCTTTATTGTTGAAAGTATTATAGATTATGCTTTCTTAATTTAAATAAATTTTTTATTTTCGAATCGTTTTAGATTTTCACAAAAGTTTTCAAAGAGTTCGCATCACCAGCACCACTTCCCCCTATTGTAACATTAATGTGGTACCTTTTTCACATCAAGAAACAAACATTGGTATATTACTATTACCTAATACCATATTTTATTCAGATTTCACTAGTTTGTACCTAATGTCTTTTCTGTTCTGGGATCCCATCCAGGATATGACATTACATGCGCTCATCAGGTCTCCTTAGGCTCCTCTTAGCTATGCCAGTTTCTCGGACTTTCCATGCTTTTGATGACCTAGACAGTTTCAAGGATTACTGGTCAGGTATTTTGTTGAATGTCCCTCAATTTGAGCTTGTCTGATGTTTTTCTCATGATTAGACCAGGATTCTGGACTTTTGGGGGGAAGACCACAGAGGCGAATTGCACTTTTCATTCCATCACATCAAAGATACATAATCAACTTAACATCACCTGGCTGAGGTAGTGTTTATCAGATTTCTCCACTATAAAATAACTTTTTTATCCTTTTACATAAATCTCCTCTTTAGAAGTGAATCACTAACTAAAACTCAAGCGGTGGGGAAGAGTTAAGGCCCACCTCCTTGAGGAGCAAGTATCTATATAACTTATTTGGGATTGTTTTATACAGAAGACAAGTCTCTTCTCCCTCATTTATTTATAAATTCAACCATTTATGTCAGCATGGACTTAGGGGTATTTATTTTATACTTGGAGTTATAAATCCAAAACTGCATTTATTTTGTTATTCAACTTGTTCCAGCCATAGCCATTGGGAGTTCTTTTTTATCCCTTTGACATGCCCTCATTTTTTTTAGCACTTCCTTACTTTTTCTGTCACTTCAACATACTCCAGGCTCATCTTATATATTTCCTGCCCCAGCCCTAGAATCTGCCATTTAGCCCTGGTTCCTTTATTGGAGAATGGTACTAGAAACCAGGTGTACTTGTTGCTACTGAGGTGTCATTTCTCTTTGGCTCTCTTAGCTGATAGAGCAAGAAAATCCGTGTGTATTTGTTAATCTCTATTTTGTTTTGTTTTGTTTTTGTTAATCCTTACCAAGGATATTTTTTCCATTGGGAGAAAGTGGAAGGGAGGGAGGAGGAGAGTGAGAGAAACATTGATGTAAGAGATACTTCGATTGGTTGCCTCCTGCACATGTCCTGGACCATGGCCTGGAAGCAAACCCAAAACCCAGGTACGTGCCCTTGACCAGGAATCGAACCCTCTACCCTTCGTTTCGCAGGCTGACACTCTAACCACTTAGAAACACCAGCCAGGGCTGTATGTTAATCTCTGTATATACATACCTGTAAATATTTCTATGTAACTATATATTAAATTGGAGGTACTAATGTCACTAACTCTAGCCATTAACACATGGTTCATTCTAGCTTCCTCTTCTTGCTTATCAGTAACCTCCAATAGTAGAAACCTGACTCACACCATTTATAATCCATTTACTTATTTGTTCAATCCCAGCATAACATATTCGGCAGTTTCAGAATTGAACTGGTACCTAACTGAGAAACAACTTTGCCAACTAGAGTACAGTGTTTATGTTCTTTGTCTTTGGTGTCATAGTTTCCAGTAAAAATACTTTTCCATAATTACTTAAATCAGCGCCTTTTCCCCCCACTCACATTACCTTTTTAATATTGTATTCACTTAAAATTACCCTTCTAATAAAATCTATTGGAATTTGATAATGTACATAGCCATACTTATTTAGTAAATAAGCAATGATATTCTTTAGTTGGCAGCTTTCTGGCTTGCTTTCAGATGCTTAGCACTATCCTGAAGCAGTTTTACAGTTCTGTCCTGTTGCTGCACTGAGGTTTCACTCACTTCACAAACATCAAGTGTTTAATTTAGATTTAAGATTCCTTCTAATTCTAATGGTCCATATGCTTGTCAGCATTTCTTCAGAGGCATTGTAGCTAAGGATTTACTCAATTTCTTATTCATTTATTCACTCAACAGATATTATAGAGGACTTGTGATTTGCAAAACACTCATAGTTTATGTGCCCTGCAAAGTCATAGTCATGTGAACTCTGTTGAAGTCAACCCTGGGAGCTCACTTCCAGAGATGAGATTCCTGGCAATAGAATTGACTCCCAGGAGAAAGGGTTTGAGTAACAGAGTTGGCTCACTCACCTTTCCCCACATGTCTATAAGGCCAACCACCACACCCAGATGTATCAACTCTTCCTTTTTTATACTTCCATAGCTTCATTTGTTTGAATCTTGAAAGTTTTTCACCTTGGGAAAGAATAACTAGTTAAACTGGTATTGGTTCATTTTCCTTATCACTTGGCATCTATATATATAAAAGCCAAGCGACTGGAATGACCAGTTGCTATGACACGCACTGCAGTGGCCAACTGGCCCGATCAGGGCCCCAATCAGCCCCTGCAACCTCCCATGGTCCCTCCCCCCAGCCAGCCCAGCCCCCAATCAGCCCCCATCGGGGCAGGCCAGCCAGATCCCACCCGTGCACTAGTTCATACACCAGGCCTCTAGTATTTTAATAGTTGAGTATAAAGAAAAATAGGGCATGGAAACTGTTGGAAGGTGCCATTAAGGAAGAAAGAGAAGCAGATATGGGAGCTAAGAAGACACAAACAATCTCCACAGACCTCACATTTTTGTGTAGGGTATTCCTAGCTATATCACTGTTAAAGGCTATGCCAAGGTTACTTACCTGTAGTATGTTCAAGGTTGATGATAATAAACTGGTAACTCACAGCCCAACTCCAACAATAACCAAAACTACCAGAGGCAGGCACTAGTGGTCCCAAGTCAGAGCATCCCTAAGCTACATTGCAGAAACGTCACCTGCTCCTGACGCTATATTGGGCCTATGGCAACTAGAAACCCCAATAGGGCCAGGCCTATCACCTGTCTCACCCAACTGCCAGGACAGATCAGGCTTTATCCTGTTAATATCTTTATGTTCATGCTGACATTATAACTTCTCACCTGTGGTATCAGAATGGCACACTCAGTGACTGAGTTCCACCCTTAGAATTTCTAATTACAACTGACCTTGCTCCAAATCAGAATATTGAGAAGCATTTCCCCAAATACATTCATCAGCTGGATCAGTAAATATTGTCTCCTCTAGGTGGTACTCAACATTTAAAACATTACAGTGCATGTTATTCATTACCTGGATAAGAAGACAAAAAGCTTAACTTAAAATTGCTAGGAGAACAAAGACCTTAGATTTTCACCATCCCTAGTTGTGGGGAGTAGGGAGGAATATTGCAGCAGATGGTAGTACTTTGCTTCTACTGGGACCAGACCAGAGAGGGAACCAAAAAGCAAGAATGAACTGTATTAATCTGCTGAACCCCCAAACAAATTTCACATATTTCATTGAGCCATGAAACTAACCTAAATTATTTACAGAACAAGTGTTTACTAAAACAGTGCAAATCAGAATTATTTTCTAAAAATGTTGAATATGAGTCAAATTTAACTATTAAAATAATGGCCAATGAGAACTTAAATTGAATCTCGCTTTGGTAAATCAGAGTCCATAATCAGGAGTCTTCTAAAAGGTGAGTCTGGGGGGAAGCAAAAAATAAAGGCACACTTGCTTTTAATGAAGGTGTGTGTGGCAAGAGCAAACCCTAAAGTGTAAGGAAGGAGGAGCGTTGACAAACTGCAGAGGCAGTAGCAGTTGGGATTGACACAGGTGGCAGGAGTGGAAGGTGGTGGAAAGACTTCAAACACCACCTCTTCACCCCCGAGAATGAAGGTGAAATAGATACAGAAGACAGAAGAGATTCATTTCACTTCATTGTTGATATTATGGATTAACCCATAGAATGTGTATGACAGCTGATCATAGGGCCTTGAATTACTAGTATGAGGTGCTCAACAAATGCTCAATCTGAATTGAGTCTGCTGCAGTGTACAGTACAATGTGAAAAAACGGTTAGAGCAATAGAAGAGAAATTGGAAATTGTGTGGCTTCCTGTGCTCTATTTTTACTCTCACATGGACATTCAGTAAGTCAAAGGAATAAACCACGTAGAGGCTGGGTTCAGTCAGCCAAGCTTGCATGCATCTCCATTAGGGAACATATTTATTTTAAGCTTATTAATGTAAACAATTACATGAAAGCATTCTGCTCTCAGGCATTAATATCAAGAACAGGACATTTTGTTTCTCCTTTTTCAAGGTCCTCTCCCTTCAGTCTGATGGGAAAGCACTTCTCTATTTGTGGTCTGATTGTCCCACCTTCCTCAGAAGCACCTGGGAACTTGTTAAACATGCAGACGCCTGGGTTCCACAGAATAAGAATCTCTGGGAGGGGGGAAGGAGGCAAGAATAGATTTTTAACAACTTTCTAGTAGATTGTTTAGTATCCTAAAGTTTTAAAATCCCTGAGGTAGGGATGGAAGTTCAAGCAGCTAACTCATTTGGGCAAAAGCAAACAAGTTAGGCCATGGATTTGCTGAAGCCCAGCAACCAGAGATGGGTGTGCTGGTAAATGTTTAACAGTAAGCTCTCCAAGGGAGAGCCCCCATTTCTAGCATTTGCCATTTTCATCTTGTAAATACTCTCACCATAGCCAATTTCAAGCTACCAGTATGACATCACCTGATATGGGCTTGAGAAGAGATGCACAGTAGTACACTGTTATGTAACATTGCCACCATAACAGACATAATTAATCTCAAGTTCATAAATAATAGTAAAATGTAGAGAAATAATTAGGAAGTGATGTGTTATTATAATTTGTCTTTATTATAATTTATAATTTAATTAGAGGCCCGGTGCACGAAATTCGTGCACTGGGGGAGGGTGTCCCTCAGCCCAGCCTGCATCCTTTCCAATCTGGGACCCCTCGGGGGATATCCGACTGCCGATTTAGGCCCCGATACCACAGGGATCAGGCCTAAACCGGCAGTCGGACATCCCTCTCACAATTCGGGACTGCTGGCTCCCAACCGCTCGCCTGCCTGCCAGCCTGATAACCCCCTAACCACTCCCCTGCCACCCTGATCAAAGCCTAACTGCTCCCCTGCTGCCTTGATTGCCCCCAACTGCCCTCCCCTGAAGGGCTGATCACCCTCAACTGCCCTCCCCTGCAGGCCCAGTCACCCCCAACTTCCCACCCTGCAGGCCTGGTCACCCCCAACTGCCCTCCCCTGCAGGCCCAGTTGCCCCCAACTGCCCTCCCCTGCAGGCCTGGTCCCTCCCCCCACTGCCTTCCCTCCCCTCCAGGGCCAGTCGCACCCAACTGCCCTCCCCTGCTGACCTGGTCACCCCACAACTGCCCTCCCCTGCTGGCCTGGTTGCCCCCAACTGCCCTCCCCTGCAGGCCTGGTTGCCCCTAACTGCCCTCCCCTGCTGGCCTGGTCACCCCAAACTGCCCTCCCCTGCTGGCCTGGTCACCCCTAACAGCCCTCCCCTGCTGGCCTGGTCACCCCCAACTGCCCTCCCCTGCAGGCCCGGTCACCTCCAACTGCCCTCCCCTGCAGGCCTGGTCCCCCCCAACTGCCCTCCCCTGCTGACCTGGTCGCCCCCAACTGCCCACCCTTCCCTGCAGGCCCAGTCGCACTCAACTGCCCTCCCCTGCTGACCTGGTTGCCCTCAACTGCCCTCCCTTCCTTGTAGGCCCAGTCGCACCTAACTGCCCTCCCCTGCAGGCCTAGTTGCACCTAACTGCCCTCCTCTGCTGACCTGGTCACCCCCAACTGCCCTCCCCTGCTGGCCTGGTCACCCCTAACAGCCCTCCCCTGCTGGCCTGGTCACCCCCAACTGCCCTCCCTTGCAGACCTGGTCACCCCCAACTGCCCTCCCCTGCAGGCCTGGTCTCCCCCAACTGCCCACCCTTCCCTGCAGGCCCAGTCGCACTCAACTGCCCTCCCCTGCTGACCTGGTTGCCCTCAACTGCCCTCCCTTCCTTGCAGGCCCAGTCGCACCTAACTGCCCTCCCCTGCAGGCCTGGTCACCCCCAACTGCCCTCCCTTGCAGACCTGGTCACCCCCAACTGCCCTCCCCTGCAGGCCTGGTCTCCCCCCAACTGCTTTCCTCCCCTGCAGGCCCAGTCACACCCAACTGCCCTCCCCTGCTGGCCTGGTCACCCCCCAACTGCCCTCCCCTGCTGGCCTGGTCGCCCCCAACTGCCCTCCCTTCCCTGCAGGCCCAGTCGCACTCAACTGCCCTTCCCTGCTGACCTGGTCACCCTCAACTGCCCTCCCTCCCCTGCAGGCCCAGTCGCACCTAACTGCACTCCCCTGCCGGCCTGGTCACCCCCAACTGCCCTCCCCTGTAGGCCTGGTTGCCCCCAATTGCCCTCCCCTGTAGGCCTGGTTGTCCCCAACTGCCCTCCCCTGCTGGCCTGGTCACCCCTAACTACCCTCCCCTGCCAGCCATCTTGTGGTGGCCATCTTTGACCACATGGGGCAGCCGTCTTTGACCACATGGGGGCGGCTATCTTGTGCAAGGGCATGAGGGTCAATTTGCATATTATCTCTTTATTATATAGAATTATATAGGATTATGACTAACAAATAGCTTGCTAATTTAACCACAGGTGTTATAAGCTGGCACCAGCACACCCAGCCTGCAACCATTCTTGAAAGACACAACCCTCCTTTGGCCTGTGGACTAATCTTCACACATGAGCAATCTGTTTGGCCACCCAGAACCTATTAGGCAGCTACTTTAGCCTCATTTAGAGGCCTGCTTCCAGCCTGACATAAGAAAAAAAGGCCACAGGTGGTTGGGCGTGTGTGTATGCCTGCAGGCCAGAGGCAAACTGTCCTCTGCATCTTATACTCTAGCATCAGGTAGGATGAGGGAAGCAGGTGTGATTAGAATGAAGTCCTGGGCCTCACCTCAGACCTTCTGAATCAGAATCACAGAAGTCAGGCCCAGGAATTTGCATATTTACAAACTTATCAAGCAATTCTGCTAAGAACTAAAATTTGAGAATCCTGGGTTGGAGCAGCTGTAGTTAAAGATAAGTACACTTTCCCTGGCTAGGTGGCTCAGTTGGTTGCAGCATCATCCCATACACCAAAAGATAGCGGGTTTGATTCCTGGTCGGAGCACATACAGAAGACAACTGATGGATATTTCTCTCTCACATCAATGTTTCTCTTTCTCCCTGTCCCTTCCTCTCTCTGTAAAATCAATAAAAACGTGTCCTTGGGTGTAGATTAAAAATAAATAAATAAAAGGTATGATAGTAGCTTTCAAGTTATGTCATGAATCTTATACCATATATAAGTTATGGTATATGAAATATATCTTCATAAAGCTGTTATTAAAAAATAAAATTGGGAATGGGGTGGGATGTATGGTTTTTGGAATAACTACTGACTGCCCCCCACCCATTTCTAAAAGTAAAGTTCTGAAAACATATATATATTGGATAACAAAGTATTACAAAATTTAAATCAATTCTTCTGCATGCAAATGGGCTAAATTTATTTTTAATAGCCAAGTTTTCAAGGATATCTTTAAAATGATGGGGCATGCCCTGCCAGCATGGCTTAGAGGTTGAGCATCGACCTATGAACCAGGAGATCACGGTTTGATTCCCAGTCAGGGCACATGCCCAGGTTGCAGGCTCAATCCCCAGTGTGGGGTGTGCAAGAGGCAGCTGATCAATGATTCTCTGTCATCATTGATGTTTCTGTTGCTCTCTCCCTCTCCCTTCCTCTCTGAAATCAATAAAAATATATATTTTTTTAAATGATGGGGCATGCCAGGGAGCAGCATGTGTTCTGGCTCTGCCATTAGCTTTCAAACTTTGGGCAAGTAGCTTTCCCCTTCCTAGACTTCTTTTTCCCTATATGCAAAACAAGAGATTGGACACAAGAATAGTTCAAGTCCTTCCAGCTCTAACTGGTGATCTCACTGCCTAATTAGTGTAGTTGGTTTTTATTTTCCCTTCAGCAATCAATTTTTAGGCCATTGTATACTAGCTGTACTGGTTAATAATGCGGATTTTTTTGGATAGAAGGAGTTACATATATATGTTGATATATATGCGATTTGACATGTATGCTATTTTGTTGTATTCCTCCTTCAGAATACCACTTGTACGAAGAAGTGGAAAATTGGGTCTCTGAATGGCCTGCCTCAAAACAAGAAAAGTTCTATTGGGACGGTATCCACAAGTTACCTGAAAGATGGGGGAAATGTGTAGCTAGCAATGGACACTACTTTGAATAAAACACTTTTTAAAAAAATATATTTTATTGACTTTTTTACAGAAAGGAAAGGAGAGGGATAGAGAGTTAGAAACATCAATGAGAGAGAAACATTGATCAGCTGCTTCCTGAACACCCCCTATTGGGGATGTGCCCGCAACCAAGGTACATGCCCTTGACCGGAATTGAACCTGTGACCCTTCAGTCTGCAGGCCAATGCTCTATCCACTGAGCCAAACCAGTTAGGGCTGAATAAAGCACTTTTGATGTTTCTCTTGAAATTACCGTGTTTTCTTTTATTACAAAATCCGCATTATTACGGTTAATCATTAACCTGTTAAAAATGCATATTAATCATTAACCAGTTAATAGTGCAGATTAATAATTAGCCAGTTAATAATGTGGATTAACTATTAACTGGTTAATAATGCGGACTACCTATTAACTGGTTAATAATGCTGATTAATCATTAACTGGTTAATAATGTGGATTAATCATTAACTGGTTAATAATGCAGATTACCTATTAACCGGTTAATAGTGCAGATCAACTATTAACCGGTTAATAATGCGGATTTTATAATCCAAAGAAAACACGATAATTTCAAGAGAAACATCAAAAGTGCTTTATTCAAAGTAATGTCCATCGCTAGCTACACATTTCCCCCATCTTTCAGGTAATTTGTGGATACTGTCCCAATAGAACTTTTCTTGTTTTGAGGCAAACCATTCAGAGACCCAATTTTCCACTTCTTCATATGTTTTGAAATGCTGCTCAGAAAGTGCGGAACAAGTGGTAATCTGAAGGAGCTAGATCTGGTGAATATGGCAGTTGGGTTAATACTTCCCAGGCAAGATCTTTTAACGTGTCTTTAACTGGTTTTGAAGTGTGTGATGGTGCATTATCATGAACCAAAATTACTTTGCCGTGTCTTCTGGCCCATTCTGGTCCTTTCACGATCAAAGTGTGGTTCAAATTGATTATTTGTTGTCAGTAGCGATCAGTATGAATGGTTTCACCTGGTTTTAGAAGCTCATAATACATCACACCTTCCTGATCCCACCAAACACAGAGCATTGTCTTCTTTCCAAAGCGATTTGGCCTTGTAGTTGATGTTGATGGTTGACCTGGATCAACCCATGATTTTGTGTGTTTGGGATTCTCAAAATAAATCCACTTTTCATCGCCTGTCACAATCTGACGCAAAAAAGACTTTCTTTCGTGCCCTTGAAGCAACATTTTACTGATGACTTTTCGGTTTTCCATTCATGTTTCGTTCAGTTGATGTGGCACCCATTTTCCTTCCTTTAAAATCTTTCCCATTGCTTGTAAATGATCAGAAATTGTTTGCTGAGCAACGTTTAATGTTTCTGCAAGTTGATTTTGAGTTTGACATGCATCTTCATCCAATAGTGCTTGTAATTGTTAGTCTTCAAACTTTTTCGGTTGACCTGGATGTTCTTTGTCTTTCACATTGAAATCATAACTTTTAAAGCGTTTAAACCAGCGTTCAAAAGTATCTTGAGATGGAGCATGTTCACCATAAGCTTCCCGAAGAATACAATAACTTTCAGCAACACTTTTCTTCAAAATAAAGTAATGAATTAAAACTTCCCGCAAATGCTCTTTTTTTGGCATGAAATTCGACATTTTTAAGAGTAAAAATATCCATGATGTTAACACCTTCAGCAAATTTGACATATGAAGTTTTGAAGCTTGTTGTCAATACAACAAAATAGCATACATATCAAATCGCATATATATCAACACATGTGTAACTCCATCTATTGAACTAAAAACGCATTAACCGGTACACCTAGTAATTTCAGCTCTCTCCACTAGAGGGTAGCCAGAGAAAGGAGATGAGCCTCAAAACAGTTACTTGTGTAGTCGTATTCTTTGTAGCCAGTCCTGACCCAAAAAAAAAAATTGGTGGAAGGAATTGATATTACATGGCAAAAATAAAGTTTAGATTTCTGTTAGTTTCATTTGTCTTAGCTATTGTGCTTTTATATTACACAAATAAATTATGAGGTGTTTTACATAATTTTCTTTTTATTCAATATAAGGAGATCAAGTATTTACAGACTATCTATCCCCAGCTAAGAAATTTAATCTTTACTAAATCAATCTTCACTGATTTCCATTTACTTACTAGAAAAAAATTCCCGCTCTCTAGACAACTTTCTAATCAAGTTGGTTTCCCATTACTCCCCATGAATTATCCTGTACCCCAGAGATGCACCTTTCCATAAAAATCCCACAGACATAGCTTTGGTGTTTGCCAGGCTGATCCAGCTGTGGTGTATTAGAAAGAGTCACAAGCTGGAGTCAAAAGATCCTATTGCACAGAACTCTTTGGAGAAATGGCTGATTTCAGGGCTAGGCAAGGTAGGTACTACATGAGCCTAGAACGTATTATGCCAGAAATTAAGGAAGTACTCAAAGTAGATGATGGGTTATGTCACAAGGACAGGAACCAGCTTGAAAGGGCAGTAAGCCAAATCAGTGACAATTTGAGAACCCAAGTACAGCGAACGCCATGAGTCCAAACCAATAATAAACAGATAAATAACGAAATAAATAAAAAGGGAGGTGACAGGAGGGGATCTTGTTTACAGTAGAGAGTAGAGTGCAACTGCTGAAGGTGAAGGAAGTGCTTGAGTTGGAAAATCAGCATTTTGCAACCGTCATGTTAAATATTGGTCAGATAAGAATCATTGACTTTTGATTAGGAGTAAGGTATTTGCATGGTCTTGTATTGCTTATTAATTGCATAGTAAAACAACTGTACAGTGAAAAAAAATGGACAACACCTTGAGGAAATGATCAAATTAACATAACCAGTGAGATGCAGGTAGACAAAGTGAATCTCTAAATGTGAGACCCTAAGAAGAACCCAGCATCACCTTTGTAATATTTCAGCTGAGAATGCATCACTTGAATCTAATCATGAGGAAACATCAAACAAACCCCAACTAAGACACCATCTGTTGAAGGAAAAAAAGGGGGGAGAGAACTGTATTCCTCAAAAATATCAATATAATAAAAGACAA
The DNA here is from genome assembly GCA_025583905.1 of Ia io. NCBI lineage: Eukaryota > Metazoa > Chordata > Mammalia > Chiroptera > Vespertilionidae > Ia > Ia io. Next base: position 97,401,992 of record JAJQQW010000001.1, read on the forward strand.
AGAAAAACTGTGGAAATGTTCACAGATTAAAGGAAATTAAAGAGGCATGACAATTAAATGCATACCTGATCCTAGACTGGATCCTGTACAGGAAGGGGGATAATATGATAAAGGACATCATTGGGTTATTGACAAAATTAGCATACAATGGTAGATTACATAAAATTATGTAAACATTAAATTTACTCAAGTTTATAACTGTGCTGCAATCATGTAAAGGAATACCTCTATTCTTATGAAATATACACTGAAGTATTGGGTCATAAATTATGTAACTTATTCTCAAATGGTTCAGAAAAATATAAATCTGTATGCTGAGAGAGAACACATGGGCAAATGAGTTATAAGGGTAATAATAGGTAGTCTCTGTACCATTCTTATTCCAACTTTTTAAAAATTATTTCTAAATGTAAAAGCTTTAAAAAATATGTGGTTGCAAATCCTGACCAGGCCCCTAATATCTCTACAACCACAGGCACCATATATGACTTCACAGCAGAGGCAGTTACCAATCATTGAGCACTTACCATGGATCAGGCACTGTGGAAAGTATTTTACTGCATTATCACAGTCTTCAACGAAATACTTGAAGAGAGATTTTATCCTGGTTGTATAGATGAAACAGGCTCAGAGAAGTTCAGTGACTTGCCCAGGATCATCTAGTTATGTGGCAGTGTTGAAATTTGAACCCAGGCCTGATACTAATACCCTATTTCCAAAGAAGATAATAATCATACCTTTTCTCATTTTACAAAGCAATCATTATATTCTAAAATATTATTTAGCTAATTTATTTAACATTGTTAATCATTTCTGTCTTCCCCCCTACACACACTGCCCACAGGGGCAGAGGTCTTTGTCTAGTTTGTTTATTTTTTTAAATATATTTTATTGCTTTTTTACAGAGAGGAAGGGAGAGGGATAGAGAGTTAGAAACATCGATGAGAGGGAAACATGGATCAGCTGCCTCCTGCACACCTCCCACTGGGGATGTGCCCGCAACCAAGGTACGTGCCCTTGACCGGAATCGAACCTGGGACCGTTCAGTCTGTAGGCCGATGCTCTATCCACTGAGCCAAACCGGTTAGGGCTGTCTAGTTTGTTTAATGATAGATTCCCAGGCATCTGGAATAATATCTGGCACCTAGTAGGTACTTAGTAATGTTGGATTTGGGGGGGGGATTTTTTGTTTCGCTTTGTTTTTTTGTTAATCCTCACCCAAGGATATTTTTTTTCCATTGATTTTTAGAGAGGGAGGGAGGGAAGGAAGGGAAGGAGAGAGACTTCAATGTGGGAGAGACACATCAATTGATTGCCTCCTGCACACGCCCTGACCTGGGCCAGGGACCAAACCTGCAACCCAGGTGGGTGCCATTGACTGGGAATTTAACCTGAGACCTTTGGTGCTCAGGCCAATGCTCTAACTACTGACACACACTGGCCAGGGTGGATAATGTTTTTAATGAAGAGTAACACCTTAGAAATGTTGGGAGGATTAAACTAGATGATGTATAAATAACACATTTATATCCTTTGCCTTGAATTTTGAACAAGTTTGTAATTTTTATTTTATTTTATTGTTTAAAGTATTACACATAGTAGTGCATATATCTCCTTTTTGTAACTTTTAAGCAGAGTCCTTATCAGTTCTCTCAAAGCTTTGGGAGTGACAAATCTCTTCTCAGATAACAAAGGTGGAGAGTCCTCTACCTTGTGTGCTTGTGATCAGAAGATAGCCAGGCCATAAGACATACTCTGCTTGCATCTATGAAATACCTTGCCGAAGCCGGTTTGGCTCTGTGGATAGAGCATCGATCTGCGGACTCAAGGGTCCCAGGTTCGATTCCGGTCAAGGGCATGTACATTGGTTGCGGGCACATCCCCAGTAGGGGGCGTGCAGGAGGCAGCTGGTCGATATTTCTCTCTCATCGATGTTTCTAGCTTTCTATCCTTCTCCCTTCCTGTCTGTAAAAAATCAATAAAATATATATTTAAAAAAAAAAAAAAAAAAAAAGAAATACCTTAAAGCTACTAAATTACTGGGAACTTTTTCATAACAAGATACAATTTTAAAATATGGATAGTTTCCAATCTTTTTTAACTCCTGGACACTGGCAAGGAAACCTTTCTTTTCCCAAGGGAGACAGATTTTCCATGCCGTTGGAAATGAAAATGTGATAGTAATATCTCCATTCTAGGGGCCCAAAGAGTCTAACAAATGTTGAGGGATTGGTGGGAGGTGGAAATTCAAGACCAGACCAAACAACACTGAGATCTCAGGCATGTTCTTAGTACATCATGCTGGCCCCACTTTAAGGAGGAAATAAAAAGAAAGAATGAGAAAAACATATGCCAGCCAAACAAAAGTAAGCAGTAGTCTGTGATTTTCATGAGAACAGTGTCTGCTTTTGCTAACTGCTTAATCCCAGCCCCTAACACAGTGCCTAACATATAGTAGGTACTCAGTAAGTATTCATAAACTGATGGACTATCAACTTTTGTTGCAGTAACAACCCCCCAAATCTCAGATACAACAAATCTTTCTCTCTTGTTTGTGGTTCTGTGGGCTGGCTGTGGGTCTACAAGGCTCAGGGATCCTGGCTTCTTACTAGTAGGCTTGGGTTCAGGTCTGCTCCTCACTTTAGGCACCACATCAAAGAGAAGCAGTTACCTGTACCATATCATCTTTTAGTGGGTGGCAGGAGTATAAGAAGGAAGCAAAAAATACAAGATACTTCTTAAAGCCTCTGTTCAGAATTTATATACTATCATTTGGGCTCATGAATATCAGCCAACTGGAATCATTGCTCAAAATAGTTCACATGAACAAGCTCAAAGTTGATAGAATGGGGAAATATACTCCACTTCTACTAAATGGATGAACTACAAAGTTGCACAGCAACACATGCATGCATATGTATAATTCTATTGTACAGAGAAGATAGAGATGAGAATAATAATACAACATTACAGACACTCTTGTCCATACACCAGAGCAGAGTAGAGGTGGCTGAGAGGACCTGTTTATGTTATTCTGATTAAAATTATTCATGCATTTGTGGCTTATTTAATTAAGACTTATCTCTTGCTCTGGGTAAGAGTCCTTGAGGGCTGGGATGGTGTCAGGTTTGGCTCATCATTGAACCCCCAGAGTGTAGAACAGTGCCTAGAACAGTAGTAGCTGCTTAACAAATATCACTGAAATAATGGATGAATAAATGAGCATCTCTGGCCCCAGCCAGTTTGACTCAGTGGATAGAGTGTCGGCCTGTGGACCAAAGGGTCCCAGGTTTGATTCCAGTCAAGGGCACGTACTTCGGTTGCAGGATCCTCCCAGGCCTGTGCCCTGGTAGGGGCACGAGCAGGAGGCAACCAATCGATGTGTTTCTCTCACATCGATATTTCTCTCTGTCTTTCCCTCTCTCTTCCACTCTCTCTAAAAACCAATGGAAAAAATATCCTTGGGTAAGGATTTAAAAAAAACAACAAATAAAATCCATGTATAAAAAAATAAATGAATAAATAAATAAAGATCTCTATGTTCCATTAGAGTTTGTGCATGCCCCACCTTTCTTTGTAGAATCTCAGAGTATTTCACAGTTAAGTCAGAGAAGTTGCCTTGCAATCATTTCAGAGAACAGAGGTCACTTTAGTATTTGAAAAAAACAAATATTACAAAAGGACAAAGTTTATTCAAGAGATTCTAGAAGAGGAATCTACAAGCTGGAATTAGGTCTGACTGCAATTACAGAATGCATCTGGAAAGCCTTGATGAGAGGGCTCTCTGGGATTTATCTAGCAAAGCTGTGTAGAGATAACACATTACCCAGTCTTGCACAAAATCTCCAGGATGTAAACCAAGTAGGCAGATAAGAAAAACTCCTTTCACAAGCTTTGAAGGGAAAAGAGAAATCATTACTGCTCATTTACTTAATCATGTTCAATAAATCTTGAGTTATTAAATAAAATGGGCCTTATTCTTATTCCCCTGAGGGCTTCCTGTGTAGTCAGATTTAGATGTTCTGTGAAGAACCTAATTGTTCAGATACAGGGAGAAATCAATTGCCTACCTTACAGAGGAGCAAAAATATACCTTTCCATACTTAGCACATTTTCCCACAGAAATATCCCAAAGCAGAGGCGAACGAATGCTATAAGCATAACATTCAATTGAAGCCTTGGATTTTTAAAAATATATTTTTATTGATTTCAGAGAGGAAGGGAGAGGGAGACAGAGATAGAGACATCAATGATGAGAGAGAATCATTGATCGACTGCCTCTTGCATGCCCCCCACTGGGGATTGAGCCCGCAATGGGGGCATGTGCCCTGATGGGGAATCAAATCTTGACCTCCAGGTTTGTAGGTCTATGCCCAACCCTGAGCCATGCCCTGAGCCACACCGGCGAGGCTGAAGCCTTAGATTTTACTTTAAAAATCCATGCAAATGTTGCTTTTTATTCCATAATATGTCCAAAATGATTGTAATATAAAAATACCATTTAAAAGTACACATCATCTAGTAAAATGGACACTCCAGGAAGATGCTTCTTGTTGCTTTACACATGGCCCCTTCTCCATCCATCCTACCACGCTCTTCCCTAGGCTCACTTATCTTTGAGAAACAAGCCCTTTGATCCTTGTGCTAAAAGCTGTTAACCAGATTATAATGTTTAGATCTGCTTGGTGAGACTTTGCCACCTCATACAGGAGGGAATTCTTAAAAGGGATGCCAGAGGAAGTGGAGGGTCTCCTAAGCAAGTGAAAACCAAACAATCAGAATCAACAAAAGGGAAATATTACTTCAAGGGTCTTGGGGGAATTTCTCCAGGATCTCTTTTGTGACTGGTATGAAATGAAGCAGTGATTGGCTATTCTTCCCCCATGGCCTAATTTGGGATGTCACTCTAAAATTCCATGCCTCAAATCCCCACCCCCACAGAAATCACCCAATCTTGTTTGCACAATGGAAATGTGTCTGCCTGGTGGGGTATAGGCTATCCACAATATTAGAGAAGAGGTATCTTTTTGTGATTACAATAGTAATTCATATTCATTGTTTAACCCTTTGCACTCGCTTGCTTTTTTCTCGATTCCTTTATTCTAATGCTAACCGTGTGGAGTCACACTGGACATCCGAGTGCAAATTAACAAACTAGAAAGGGTAAAAATAACAGGGGAAAAAATAAGCTAATGACACAGAGCAACCCCATTTTAGCATATTTTTTAAAAAAATATGTTCTTACTGATTTGAGAGAGAGAGAAAGGGAGAGGGAGAGAGAAACATTGATCCGCTGCTCCCTGCAAGCCCCCTACTGGGGATCAAACCTGAAACTTGGAATCAAACTTGTGACCTCTTGGTTCATGGGTTGACGCTCAACTACTGAGCCACACTGGCCGGGCCTCTTTTGGCATGTTTTCTTTCAGCTTTTCTTCCGGCCTTTTAAAAAACATAATAGAGCCGAAACCGGTTTGGCTCAGTGGATAGAGCGTCAGCCTGTGGACTGAAAGGTCCCGGGTTCGATTCCTGTCAAGGGCATGTACCTTGGTTGCGGGCACATCCCCAGTAGGGGGTGTGCAAGAGGCAGCTGATCGATGTTTCTCTCTCATCGATGTTCCTAACTCTCTATCCCTCTCCCTTCCTCTCTGTAAAAATCAATAAAATATATTTAAAAAAAAAACATAATAGAGATCATGCCACATAGGTACACTTTTATCTTGACTTCATCTCTTTAACATTTTCCCGTGTCCTTAAATATTCCTCTAATAATATTGTCTAACGATAGTACATTATCCTGGTATCGAGTTATGCCGTAATTTACTCAATTATTCTCTTAATGTCAGAGGTTTAGATTATTTCCAATTTTGCAGCTTTCTAAATAACACTTGGATGAATATCTTTGTGCACAAATTTTTGTCTGTATTCTTATGGAAGTGTCTGAGGATGGAGACTTAAAGTACTAGTATATGCACATTTTTGCCCAGCTGGTATGACTCAGTGGTTGAGCATCAACCCATGAACCAGGAGGTCAGGGTTCGATTCCCAGTCAGGTCACAGCCCAGGTTTCGGGCTTGATCCCCAGTGGGATCATACAGGAGGCTGCCAATTAATGATTCTCTCTCATCATTGATATTTCTCTCTCTCCCTCTCCCTTTCTCTCTCTGAAATGATGGTGGAGTTATGTCTTGGAGGTACAAATAGCTGGTTTATATGTTGATATAGACAACTGAGTCAAAGAATATGAGTGGTTTCTGCCATAATTTTGATCTCTCTCTAAAATAATCTCTTTATTACAATAAATATAATTAATATTGATTTAATCTCTATTTAGAAAGAGGCAATATACAATTTATAATAAGATTAAAAAAAACAACCAAATACAATTCGACATCTTTATTAAACCTTAAATATCATCAAGCACAAATTAACATTTCTCTTTTCTTTTTGCTCACGATGCTTGGGGTGTTGTTCACCAAAGAACCTCATCTCTAATACTTTTTACCAGTCTCAGAAAATACTTAAATTATTGTTTCACAGCAAAAGAACAACCAACAAAATTCATAGGCAACCTACAGAATAGGAGAAAATATATGCAAACCACATATCTGATAAGGGATTAATACTAAAATATATAAAGAACTTACACAACTCAACAGCAAAAAAAAAATAAAACCCACAAATTATCTGTTTAAAAAATAGGTGAAGGAACTAAATAGACATTTCTCCATGGAAGACATACAGATGGCCAATAGACATGAAAAGATGCTCAACATCACTAATCATCAGGGAAATGCAAATCAAAACCACAGTGAGATATTATCTCACACATGTTAGAATGGCTATTATAAAAAAGGTAAGAGATAGCAAGCTGGGAGGATGTGAAGAAAAGGGAATTCTTGTGCACTGTTGGTAGGAAGGCAAACTGTGCAGCCACTATGGAAAACAGTATGGAGGTTCCTCAAAAAATTAAAAAACTACCATATGATCCAGCAATCCTACTTCTGATTATATAACCAAAGAAAATGGAGACAGAATATTGAAGAGGTAATTGCACCCCCATGTTCACTCTAGCATTATTCACAATAACCAAGATATGCAAACAACCTAAGTGTCTGTCAATGGATAAATGAATAAAGAACATGTGGCATGTATATATAATGTAATATTATTCAGCCACAAAAAAAGGTCATCCTGCTATTTGCGAAATGGACCTTGAGGATAGTACGTACTATGCTCAGTGAGATGAGTCAAAGACAAAACTATGATATCACATAGGCATGGAACCAAAAAAAGCCTAACTTGCCCCCCACTAAAAAGAAAGAAAGAAAGAAAGAAAGAAAGAAAGAAAGAACTCGCTCTCTTCCTGTCTCTCATCATGGCGCAGGATCAAGGGGGAAAGGAGAACCCCATGAGGGAACTACGCATCCGCAAGCTCTGCCTCAACATCTATGTGGGGGAGAGCGGGGACAGACTGACGCGGTCAGCCAAGATCCTGGAGCAGCTCACGGGCCAGACCCGTGTCTTCTCCAAAGCCAGATACCCCGTCAGATCCTTTGGCATCAGGAGAAATGAAAAGATTGCTGTCCACTGCACAGTCCGTGGGGCCAAGGCAGAAGAAATCTTGGAGAAAGGACTAAAGGTGCGAGATACAAATTATGAAAAAATAACTTCCCAGATACTGGAAACTTTGGTTTTGGGATCCAGGAACACATTGATCTGGGGATCAAATATAACCCAAGCATTGGTATCTACAGCCTGGACTTCTATGTGGTGCTGGGTAGGCCAGGTTTCAGCATCGCAGACAAGAAATGCAGGACAGGCTGAACTGGGGCCAAACACAGAATCAGCAAAGAGGAGGCCATGCGCTGGTTCCAGCAGAAGTATGATGGTATCATCCTTCCTGGCAAATAAATTCCCGTTTCTATCCAAAAGGCCAATAAAATGTTTTCAGTGAAAAAAAGAAAGAAAGAACTCATGGACACAGACAACAGTGTGGTGATTGCTGGGGTGATGGGTCAGGGAACAGGGAAATGAAGGAAGGTTTAGGGAGATAAATGGTGATGGATGGAGACCTGGGGTGGTGAACACACAATACAGTGTACAAATGATGTGTTGTAAAATTGTGCACCTGAATCGTATGTAATTTTGTTAACCAGTGTCATCCCCAATAAATTCAATAAAAAGGAAAAATAATAATAAATTTAAAAGCCTAACTTGTAAAACCAGAGAGTAGAATGGTGGTTACCAGAGGCTGAGGTTAGGGGAATTGAGAAGATGTTGTTTATGGGTACAAACTTGCAACTATTAGATAAATAAGCCCTGAAGATCTCATGCACAGCCTAGTGATTACAAACAACAATACTGTATTATAAACTTCAAAAGTTGCTAAGAGACTAGATCTTTACTGTTCTCACCACAAAAAAGAAATAATAATTATGTGATGTGTTGCTAGGTGGTAATGATATTGCAATATATCAATGTATCAAATCATTGTATTATACACTTTAACCTTACACAATGTCAATTATCATACCTAATAAAATGATAATATGCAAATTACCATCACTCCGCTACGCCCACGATTGGGCCGGCTGGAGGCGCGGGGCGGGACTCAGGGTGGCCGATTGGCTGGCAGTAGGAGCGGGGGGCGGGGACTTGCGAGTCCCCAACCCCCGCTCCTCCCGCCAGCTTAAACGGCCGGCGCTGCGGAAGACACTGGTGGCAGAACTCGGGGTGGCCGATTGCGTGGCTGCTGACACCAGTTTTCCGCTAGCAGCAGTTTTCCTCTGGCCACCCGCCCGATTGGAGTGCCTCCCGATCGGAGTTCCTCTCGGGGTGGCCGATCGTGCTGGCAGGAGATGCTCTGATCGGCGGGTGGCCAGAGGAAAACTGCTGCTGGCGGATAACTGGTGCCGGCAACCAGGTGAAGGAAAAGTCTATTGCACAAAACTTCGTGCAATGGGCTCCTAGTATATCAATAAAAATAAATTAACTTTTAAAGAGGTAAATTAAAAATAAATGAAATGAGAGAGCACTTCCAGAAGCAAGAAGAAGCAGTGGAAAAGCCATGAGGTAGAAATAAGTGTTGCATTTTCAGAGGTTCTAGTCAAAATGAGCCTTTTGCTTAGAGAACAGGGAAGACATGCTCTGAAGGATAGAGCAACAAAGCCTGATATTCGACTAGCATCTTCTGGGGACTGTGGACAAAAGAAGTATATACTCACACATACTAAATTAGGGTGATATTTTTATATAATTTTTTTAGAGAGTGGGGGAACATTGATGTGAGAAACATCAATAGGCTGCCTCCCACAAGTGCCCCGACCAGTGCTTTGAAACAACAACCTGGGTACATGCCCTGACTGGGAATCAAACCCACAACTTTTTGGTGTACTGGACAACACTCCAACCAACTAAGCCACACCGGCCAGGGCTATAATAATTTTTAATTTTAATTTTTTATTGAATTATTTTAGACAGAGGAAGGGGAGAGAGAGAAAGAAACAGAGAGAGAGAGAACATCGATATGTTGGTTGCTCCACTTATTTATATATTCATTGGTTGATTCTTACATCTGCCCTGACTGGGGATCAAACCCACATCATTGGCATAATGGGACAATGCTCTAACCAATTGAGCTACCTGGGCAGGGCTTAGGGTAATACTTCATCTATAGTTTTTTAAAAATCTCACTTTAAGAAATTTAATATTAGCATTTTTCAAAAAATTGAAGAAAACATGATTTTTGAATGGATATATTATAATGGATTTAATACTTATATTGAACATGTAGATTTATTTCTAATTTTTCAGGATAATGTTATTCTACAAATTTTTAAAATAATGTTGTGATTGAGATAACTATCCTATACTAGAGGCCCGGTGCACAAAATTCATGCATGGGAGGGTGTGTCCCTCAGCCCAGCCTGCACCCTCTCCAATCTAGGACCCCTCAAGGGATATCTGACTGCCCATTTAGGCCCGATCCCAGTAGGATCAGGCCTAGACAGGCAGTCGACATCGCTCTTACAATCCAGGACTGCTGGCTCCCAACTGCTCACCTGCCTGCTTTCCTGATTGCCCCTAACCGCTTATGCCTGCCAGCCTGATCACCCCCTAACCACTCCCCTGCCAGCCTGATTGACACCTAACTGCTCCCCTGCCATCCTGTTTGCCCCTAACTGCCCTCCCCTGCAGGCCTGGTCACCCCTAACTGCCCTCCCCTACAGGCTTGATCGCCCCCAACTGTCCTCTCTTGCAGGCCTGGTCCCTCCCAACTGCCCTACCCTGCTGGCCTGATCACCCACAACTGCCCTCCCTTGCAGGCCTGGTCCCTCCCAACTGCCCTCCCTTGCTGGCCATCTTGTGGTGGCCATCTTGTGTCCACATGGGGGCAGCCATCTTTGACCACATGGGGGAAGCCATCTTGTGTGTTGGAGTGATGGTCAATTTGCATATTACTCTTTTATTAGATAGGGTAGAGGCCTGGTGCAGGGGTGGGGGCCAGCTGGTTTGCCCTGAAGGGTGTCCTGGATCAGGGTGAGGGTTCCCTTGGGGCATGGGGTGGCCTGGGCAAGGGGTCTGTGGTGGTTTGCAGGCCAGCCACGCCCCCCAGCAACCCAAGCGGAGGCCCTGGTATCTGGTATTTATTTATCTTCTATAATTGAAACTTTGTAGCCTTGAGCGGAGACAATCCTCCTGCTTGCTCCGTGGCTGCAGCCATTTTTGTTGGGATTTTTTTATCTTCTATAATTGAAACTTTGTAGCCTTGAGTGGAGGCCTGGACCAGCCAGGGTGTGCGGAAAGCTTGGCTTCCTCCATTGCCGGAGAAACCCAAGCCTCCTGCTTGTTCCGTGGCTGCAGCCATCTTGGTTGGATTAATTTGAATACTCACTCCTGATTGGCTGGTGGGCATGGCTTGTGGGTGTAGTGGAGTGATGGTTAATTTGCATATTACTCTTTTATTAGATAGGATAATAAAAGGCTAATGTGCAAATTGATTGAACGGTGGAACCACTGGTCACTATGAAACACACTGACCACCAGGGGGCAGACGCTCAACACAGGAGCTGCTCCCTGTGGTCAGTGTGCACCCACAGGGAGAGCGCAGTGGCAGGAGCATCTCTTGCCTCCGAGGCAGCACTAAGGATGTCCTCTGGGAAGCGGGTCTAAGCCATCAGTCAGACATCCCCCAAGGGCTCCTGGACTGTGAGACGGGGCAGGCTGGGCTGAGGGACCCCCTCCCTGAGTGCACAAATTTTCATGCACTGGGCCTGTAGTCTATATATATAAAGAGCCAGGGTAGTAACATCCAAAATGACCGAAGGCTTGACAGAATGCCAGGCTGCAAGTGCAGCAGGCGAGTGGGCTGAAATGCTGACCTCTCAGAGAGAGAGAGAGAGAGAGAGAGAGAGAGCTGATCAGCAGCGGCAGCAGCTAATGGCGAGGCCTGGAGAGAGAAGCAGGGTGATCAGACCGTGCTTCTCTCTCTGGGCCTCACCAGCAGCCAAGCCTCTCTCTCTCTCCCAGAGGTCAGCAGTTCAGTCCACTCACCAGCAGCCTGGGGTGGCGGCTGATCAGTCCTGCCTCTATGATGAGGCCCAGAGACAGGCTCGGAGATTCTGACTGGCATAGAAACCGACCAATCAGAACCAAAACTGGGTGAAGTGCGAGGAGCCAATGGCTGCCTAGGAGGCGGAGCTTTTGACACTGACTGGCATAGAAACTGACCAATCAGAACCTACTCTGGGTGAACTGTGAAGGCAGAACCTAAGGTGGGGGCTGAGGAGGGGTTTTAAGGGCAACAGCTGTTTGGTGTAAGGTGTAAGAAAGTGATTCAATTTTTTAATGACCGGTTTGGCAGTATAGTGCATATGGCTGGCTATGAGTCCAGATATAGGGATTATGTGTTTTTGTCTGCCAAGAGCATCTCCTCCTGCTGAAAAAGGCTCCCCCCCCCCATTTAAGCAATCCAATCCTATATAATCTATCTATACTAATAAAAGGGTAATATGCTAATTAGACTGGGTCAACTGGCCATCTTCCAGATGTCCGACTTCCTTCCAGACAAGGCCATGGTGGTGGGGCCTGAGGCAGAGGCAGTTAGGGGTGATCAGGCTGGCAGGGGAGGGAAGTTGGGGGCAAGATCAGGCCGGCAGGGGAGGGCAGTTGGGGGTGACCAGGCCGGCAAGGGAGGGCAGTTGGGGGTGAGATCAGACCTGCAGAGGAGGGCAGGTGGGGGCAAGATCAGGCCGGCAGGGGAGGGCAGTTAGGGGTGAGATCAGGCCAGCAGGGAAGGGCAGTTGGGGGCAAGATCAAGCCAGCAGGGGAGGGCAGTTAGGGGCGATCAGGCAGGCAGAGGCAGTTAGGGGTGATCAGGCCAGCAGGGGATAGCAGTTAGTGGTGAGATCAGGCCAGCAGGGGAGGGTAGTTAGGGGAGAGATCAGGCCATCAGGAAGGGCAGTTAGGGGCAATCAGGCAGGCAGGCAGAGGCAGTTAGGGGCGATCAGGAAGGCAGGCAGAGAGGTTAGTGGCGATCAGGCCGGTGGGGGACAAGGTAGGGGCGATCAGGCTGGCAGGCAGAGGGGTTAAGAGATCAGGCAGGCAGGTGAGTGGTTAGGAACCAGTCGTCCCAGATTGCAAGAGGGATGTCTGACTGCTGGTTTAGGCCCCAGATTGGAAAGGGTGTAGGCCGGGCTGAGGAACCCCCCTCTGTGCACAAATTTCATGCACTGGGCCTCTAGTATATATATAAAAGCCAAGCGACTAGCCAACCATCCGACCGTCCAACTAGTAGCTATGATGTGCACTGGCCACCAGGGAGCAGATGTTCAACACAGGAGCTGCCAAGTGTCAGCAACTTTGCAGATGCCTTTTCGTACTCCGGGACCCCTCGGACTGCCTGTTTCGGCCCGATCCCCGAGGGACTCCACTGGTGCATGAATCTGTGCACCAGGCCTCTAGTTTGTATATAAGTTCTTGTGAAGCAACAATGTTTAAATTCTTAAACAAAGGTGCTTTTTGCAAAATTAATATATGTGATCTTGATTTTTAAAAATCAAATAAAATTTTTTCCAAACACATTTGTAGCTACTGCTTAAATATTTATAGCAGCATTAAAAATATTTTCTTACCATAAGGTAGTTTCTGTCCTATGTTCTCTTCTTTCCTGATGGAAGATTTGGGGACTGTTGTTACTCTTTCAGCTAAAAGAATTGTGGATCTGCAGTTTAGCAGTCTGTCAATAAGACTCGGAGGCTGACTCCTCTTTATATGTCTGCTTTTTTCTTCTGACACTAAGTATTTTATTCCATAAGGAGAGACTCTGACCAAGTTCATTACAAATATCCATAATGGACATAGACTATTGCCGGGGTCAGCAAACTGCGGCTCGCAAGCCACATGCGGCTCTTTGGCCCCTTGAGTGTGGCTCTTCCACAAAATACCATGGCCTGGGCGAGTCTATTTTGAAGAAGTGGTGTTAGAAGAAGTTTAAGTTTAAAAAATTTGGCTCTCAGAAGAAATTTCAATCATTGTACTGTTGATATTTGGCTCTGTTGACTAATGAGTTGGCCGACCACTGGACTATTGCAACAGGCCAACTCTGATGTTGCCAGCCAATCTATGGATTGATATCATAAGTGTCCATCTGTGGTCCAAATCATTGGCAACTGTTAAGGAGCAGCCTAGGGCAACTTGCTTCAGCAGGGAATTATGGAAACAGACGAGAATAATAGGCATGGCCAATACTGAGATTTATATGTCTAATAGAAGGGAAGAGAAGCTTCCTTTCTCCATCATTGGGTACTCTACAGTACATCCATGTACAAAGGCCAATACAAGCTCTCCACAGGCAGGCTTAGAGAATTTCACTTGCCTTTCTCACAAACATCTCAAACTCAACGTGTCCAAAACTGAACTCTTGATCCCTTCTCTAAAGTCCTCTACAATCCCCACTCAGCTTTCCCATATACATAAATGGCACAACCATCCACCCAATTTGTAAAGCCCCAAATCTGGGAGTCATCCTTGGAGTCATCCTTGATTCTTCCTTCCTATCTAGTTCTGACATCCATTCTTCAATAGGTCCTGTAAAGTGCTATATCTAAAAATTTATACACACACACACACACACACACACACACACACACACACACACACTGAGTGGCCAGATTATTATGATCTCTGAACTCATAATAATCTGGCCACTCAGTGTATATCCTATATAATAAAAGGCTAATATGCAAATTGTCCCCTTGACCAGGAGTTCGACCAGCAGGCAGGCCAGTCAACCGCCCATGCACAAATTCATGCACCGGGCCACTCAGTATATATACATATATATATGCATATATATATATATAGACACACACACACACACTGTCTGTATATTTTCATCCTTACTGCTACCACTCTAGTCTGAGCTGCTGTAATTCCCTTCTAACTGGCCTTCTTGCTTCCATTTGTGGCCCCTACAATCCATTCTTCACAAAGCAGTGATAATAAACTTAGAAAAACATTAAGTTGGATGATATTACTCTTTGGCTTAAAACTCTTCAATGGTTTCTCATTGTTTTTAGAAAAATGAAGGGGTCAAACTTAAAAATCTACAATGTTTCCTCTAGATAAAAAATGTTATGCTTTCTGTGAGGCAAGGCATGGATATGGAAGTAGGAAAGGCATATTTGGGGGATAATGAGTAAAATCAGCCCAGCTAGAAAGGAGTTTGAAAATTATGTGAATGGCCATGACCAGTTTTGCTCAGTGGTTAAAGAGTCGGACTGTGGACTGAAGGGTCTCGGGTTCAATTCCGATCAAGGGCATGTACCTTGGTTGCAGGCTTGATCCCCAGAGTAGTGGGAGGCAACCAATCGATGTGTCTCTCTTACAGAGATGTTTGTGTCTCTCCCCATCTCTTCCCCTCTCTCTCTAAAAAAAAAAAATCAATGGAAAGATATCCATGGGTAGGATTTAAAAAAAAAATAATGTGAATGATTTGAAAGTTATTTGGGAGTCACATAAAGGCATTTTGACTTTATTGTCTAGATAATGGGGAGCCTATGAGTTTTTAAAGCAGAAGGACCTGATAAATAAAATCCTTTGGAAGATTTAACTGAAGGAACTATGCAGTTTATTGTCAGCAAGGACTAAAAAACAGAAAGGTGACAATGGAGATGAGAAAAAAGGAATGGATACCGTATATTGTATAAGAGGAAACAAACTATTCCAGGGGTACAAGAATAGTTCAACATCAGAAAATCATTCAATGTAAATTACCACCTGATTAATTAAGGTGAAAAATATGTGATCATATCAATATATCCCGGGGGAAAAGTGTATGATAAAATTCACCACTCATTCATGATAAAACTGTGGCAAGCTTGGAATAGAAGGGAACATCCTGAGGTTGATAAAGAGTTATCTACCAAAAACCCTATAGCAGAATCATCCTTGATGTTACTAGTACTTTAAAAGCATTCTCATTAATATAGAAATTGTGCCTTCTGTTCAACATTGCACTTGAGTGTCTAGCCAATGCAATAAGAGAGAAATAAAAGTGTAAGAACTGGAAAGGAAGAAAGAACGTTGTTGTTACTTGTAGATTATATGATTGTCTATTTAGAAAATCCAAGATAATCCACAAACTATGAGAACACATAAGAGAATTCAGCAAGATTGCTGATACAAGAGCAATGTTAAAAATAGGTTCTATATAATAAGAATGACTAATCAAAAAATAAGAGGAAAAAAAATCATACTCGAAACAGGACCAAAGCTATTAAATAATCAGCTTTCTGTTAAGTAAATTTAACAGAAGATATGTAAAACATTTCTGGTGAAAATTATAATATGACATTACTAAAGAGAGGGTACACCATGTTCAGTAATGGCAAAACTTAATATCATAAAGAGATCAATTCTCCCCCAGTTGATTCATAAATTCAATACAATTCCAATAAAAATCTCTATAGTTTTTTTGGTCAAATTTGATAAGATGATTCTTCAATTCATGTGGAAACGTATCAATAACCAACACATTTTGATGAAGAACAATACGAGAGGATTTTCCTTATCAGATATGATGACTCATTAGAAATATTTTAGCAATGCAGACCCTGTGGCACAGGGATAGAAAAGAGGTTCAGTGGAATGCAACAGAGAAGCCAGAACAGACTCATCCACATATGGAAACATGGAATATGATAGAGATGACTTTACAAATAAGAGGAGAGAGGATGGGCTATTTATAAATGGTGTTAGAAAACAGGTTGTTCAAACTGAAAGAGATTGATAATATTAGGTCACTACCACACACTATGCACAAAAATGAATCCAACACTAAATACTTAAATATGAAAACAATGTCAATGATTTTAAAAGAAAGTTTGATAACAGCAAATAATCATGAGGATGAGGAGAAAAGGGAATTTTCATAAATTGCTGTTCAGCACTGTCCCACCACTTTGAAGAACCATTTGCTAGTTTATGGGAAAGGTGAGGGTGGGCTTTGCCTATACAAACTCCAGCAAAACTCTTACATAGGTGCACAAGGAAGCATATACAAGAATATTCATTCTGCCCTAGCCGGCTTGGCTCAGTGGACAGAGCGTTGGCCCATGGACCGAAGGGTCCCAGGTTTGATTCCGGTCAAGGACATGTATTTTATTGAGGGCTCAATTGCTGGACCTGATTGAGACTCGTGTAGGAGGCAACCAATCAATGTGTCTCTCTCACATCAATGTTTCTCTCTCTGTGTCTCTCCCCTCCCTTCCACTCTCTCTAAAAATCAATGGAAAAATATCCTCGAGTGAGGATTAACAACAACAAAAAGAATATTCATTCCAATATCATTTGTGATGGTGAAAAACAGGAAATAACCAACAAGTGAATAAGAGAATGGGGAAATAAGAGAATGGGGAAATAAACTGTAGTATATTCATATAATGGAATAGTATATAGCAATTCAAAGGAATGAACCAGAATGTATTAATATAGATAAGACTCAAAATCATTACATTGACTTACAAAAGCAAGTTGTAGGAGGATATGTACAATATACCATTTATGTAAAAATTTAAAATACACAAAACAATACTATACAGTATATTGTTTATGGATAATTGGATTTGTAGAAAAAGTATAAAACCTTGTATGGGAAGTTATACACAGAATTTAGATAGTGGATTACCTCTAAGGGAGTGGGGAATAGGATTGAGAGGTAGAGATTTCAAATGTATTAAAATCTTTTTAACATAATTTTATTCATCCTTTCCTTATTTAAAAAAAAATTATTTCAGAGAGGAAGGGTGAGGGTGAGAGAGAAACATCAATGACGAGAATCATTGATCAGCTGCCTCCTGCATGCCCCCTACTGGGGATGGAGCCTGCATGTGCCCTTGACCGGAATCGAACCTGGACCCTTAAATCCTCAGGCCTACGCTCTGTCCACTGAACCAAACCAGCTAGGGCTCCTGAAAATCTTTTGTAACTACACAGGAGATGGATGTTAATAAATGTATTGTAGTAATCATTTTGCAATATGTATATGTGAGGTCATTATGCGGTATACTTTAAACTAAACTTATAATTGATTTATGTCAATTATCCTACCTAATAATAGACAAATATGCAAATTGACCATACCTCCAACATACCCACAAGCCACGCCCACCATCCAATCAGAGCAAGCATGCAAATTAACCCAAACCAAGATGGCTACAGCCACAGAGAGCAAGGTTTCCTAGGTAACAGAGGAAGCCAAGCTTTCCACCTGCCCTTGCCAGGTCTAAGCCTCCACTCAAGCTACAAAGTTTCAATTATAGAAGGTAAACAAATTCAAACAAATGGCATCAGAATGGCGCTTGAGAGAGCAGGCCAGGGTTGCCACCGGCAACAGAGGAAGCAAAGCTTTCCGCACACCCTGGCAGGGCCCACCCGCTTAAGGCAACAAAGTTTCAATTATAACCCCAACACAAATGGCTGCCAGCCTCAGAGGGAGCCCCAGGCTTGGCTCCGCTCCAGGCTATAAAGTTTCAATTGTAGAAGGAAAATAAATTCCAGATACCAGGGCCTCTGCTTGGGTTGCCAGGGGGGCGTGGCCAGCCTGCAAACCACCATAGACCCCTCACTCAGGCCTCCCCATGCCCCAAGGGAACCCCCACCTGATCAGGGACACCCTTCAGGGCAAACCAGCTGGCCCCCACCCCTGTACCAGGCCTCTATCTTATCTAATAAAAGAGTAATATGCAGATTGATCATCACTGCAACACACAATATAGCTGCCCCATGTGGTCAAAGATCCTGCCCCCATGTGGACAGAAGATAGCCACCACAAGATGGCCAGCAGGAGAGGGCAGTTGAGAGGGACCAGGCCTGCAAGGGAGGGCAGTTGGAGGTGATCAACCCTGCAGGAGCGGGCAGTTAGGGGTGATCAGGCCGGCAGAGGAGGGAAGTTGGGGGCAAACAGGCTGGCAGCGGAGTGGTTAGGGGGTGATCAGGCTGGCAGGCAGAAGCGGTTAGGGGCAATCAGGAAGGCAAGCAGGCAATCAGTTGGGAGCCAGCAGTCCTGGATTGTGAGAGGGATGTCCGACTGCCCATTTAGGCCCGATCCCAGTGGGATCCGTCCTAAACGGGCAGTCAGACATCCCTCCAGGGGTCCCAGATTGGAGAGGGTACAGGCTGGGCTGAGGGACAATCCCCCTCCGTGCACGAATTTCGTGCACTGGGCTTCTAGTATCTCAATAAAAGTAGGACATTAAAAAAAAACAACTCTGAAGCCTATATGACAACATATTAAGATTTGTCATGTCTGAGTGGTAGTTAAGGAGGAATTTATTCTCTGCTGCTTCCTATGTGTTTGAAATATTTCATAAATTCAAAGCATTAAAAAAGAAGAATCAGTAAAACTAGGTGAGGCTCCGCATCCTGCAGTTGCCCCCCAAGTGTCCCTGCCACCGCCCTCAGCATGGAGCTGCGGGGAGCAGAGCCCACCATCTAACCAGAGCCAGCAGGCTGCAGCAGGCTGCAGCAGGCCGATGGGCGTCCTGGAGGCAGCAGTGCTGCGAATACCCTGAAGGCCGCATGTGGCCCCAGCAGCCGCTTTGGCGGACAGTGGCTCAGTGCAGGGAGCAGTGTTGGTGGCCACAGCCCAGGCAGTGACAGCCAGGGCCCCGTGTCTACTTTCAGAGTCCCCCTGGGGCTGCAGGCGAGGGCTCAGGTGGCACAGAAGAGGAGGGCCCAATTAGGTGTTAAGAGAAGGTCAGGTCAAGTGCGAGGCAAGGAGGTAAAGAAACGCCTTGAACCTGGAGGAGTGGATCCTGGAGCAGTTCACTCTATGGATGTTAATAAACATAGAGTTAATAAACTCTATGACTGCCTGGAAGCTGAGATCCCTGAGCTGGAGAATTGATGATACAGGGTTGCTAAAATCAAGATTGACAGTTATAAGACTGGAGGCCTGCAGAAGCTGAGCACACCCCAGAAGAAGTAAGGGTCCTCAACCCAGGTGAATGGTGGCTCCCACCAGACAATCCCTGCCCCCTGACCTTGTAGCAACAGCAATACCAGGGGACCCAGCAGCCTGGCCTTGTGCCATGAGCAGGGCTCCCTGTGCCCCTGGTTTAGGGGCCTCTTCCCTACCCACTGTTTTCCATTTTTGGCGTTTTTATTGTGATTAAACTGGTGGGACTTTAAAAAAAAAGACTAGGTGATTGGTAGAGTGTGTGTGAAGTCAGTCAAGAAAGGAGTCAAAGATGACTCAGTTGTCTGGTGATGATGTTATTGAAAGGAAAAGAGAAGCTAGGGAAGCTGGCTTTGTGGAAGATAAGGAGCTTTATTTCTGACACATTCATCTTAGGGAAACCACAGAACATCCAGCTTGAAATGGACATTAGGACGTGTGAAGCCAGAGTTGGAAGAGCAAACTAGGCTGCCAAGAGGGAGTGGCAAAACAAGAAATTGGCCCTAAGTCCCTGTCTTTCATCACATCACAAGGACCAAGGCTTAAAGAATGTTCAATGGAGAAGAGATTCCAGAGCAAAAGGATGAGGAATAATGTGTAGTCAGGTAATGAGGACTGAGGAAACGTTATTGAATATGGTGATGACTTTCAGGTGAAAAGATGAGAGTCCAGGTAGCAGACACCTAAGAAACAAGTGAGCGTTAAAGGAAGGGGAAGCAGTAGTAGCCCATTCATTTTAGAGGATGGGCCATGAAAAGGAGGGGAAGACACTATTGTTTAAAGATAAATATGGTATGTAGAAAAAGTAGAAAAACTTGCATGGGAAGTACATCATAGACTTTATGTATGTATATACATGTAAGTATGTGTATACATACATATGTATATACAAATACATGTATATACATGTCTTAGTCCATTCAGGCTGCTATAATGAAATACAACAAATCGGATCACTAATAAAGAATATAAATTTATTTCTTACAGTTCTAGATGCTAGAAGTATGAGATTAATGTGCTAGCATGGTTGGGTGAGGGACCACTTCCAGGTCACAGGTTTCTCTTTGCATCCTTACATGGTAGAAGGGGAGCTCTGTGCAGTCTCTTTCATGCGAGTTCTGCCCACATGACCTAATCACCTCTTAAAACCCACCTTCTGATATCATCACATTGGGGATTAAATTTCAACATGAATTTTAAGGGAACGCAAATATTCAGACCATAGCAATAGGTATATATAATGGGATATATTTTAATCATTCACAATGCTAATTAACAGACTATTCAAAAACTGTCACTGTGAACAAAAATGTAAACATATGCACAAATATAATATGTATAATTATATGTATATATATTATATCTGTCCAAATTTTTAGCTTGTGCAAAGAGAATATGAAGAAAGAATTTTTTAGAATGGACTACCAGTCACCATAGCAGAAAAAGAGAATCTCCGAAGGAGTACTGTGAGGACAGGAAGTCAAAAATACATTGACATTTTCAGCCATTTCAAGAGAAAAAAATGAAACCAAAATCAATAATCATTAAGTATTAGATACCAAAAAAAATTCCGCTAAGAGGGAAAAATTGCTCTCTGACTACTAGAGGCAAAGCAATACAATGGCTAAGCAGGAGTTGATGTAGATAGATTTGGGCTCTCTTGTATTCACAAATCAGGAGAAAAGAAGAGCAAGTAACCACCTGAATTCACTGAACAGGAAGAAGTCCAGAAAATTAAAGGACCAAGGATATGGAATAGTTTCCACAGGATAATAGATCAAGCATGTCAAACTCCCGGCCTGTGGGCCACATGTGGCCCACAACGAATATTTTTGCAGCCCAGGCAATATAACGGTATGTAAGAAATGTTTTAATAAAAATTTCTGGTAACTTAATTTTTACAATATCCTGTTAAACATAATTATTAATAACGAACTACAATGTTCGCTAATGACTGATTACTATAATTGTGTTGTATTTATTTCCCTGACGCGCCTTATGCGCAGGCGCACCATTTCTCTCCACTAATACTAGCAGCAAATATTTTAGCAGCCAATTGCCACGTCATTAGTCTTGGACTGACTTGTTTGGTGTGCGCAACAGGAAATATTTCAATTTCGGAGCACAAGAAAAATAGGTTTATTTGCATTGCCCTTATTAATTTATGCAGTTATTCAGTGTCTGGTAAGTTAAAGTTCAAGAAAAAATATTAATTTTTATTTAAATGTTCTATTATTTTATGTCAAAGATTACTCATTTATTTCAGCCCTTTGTATTCAGTATGTCTCTATCAAAATAAACCTACGTTTCTATGAAAATTGAAGCTTTTGTTTTTTTTGCGGCCCACATAAATGTAAACCCTGTTTATTTGGCCCGTGTTAGCCTTTGAGTTTGATATGCTTGTAATAGACTAAGTGGCATTTGCCACGCATATTTGACCAAGGGACACTCTGAAAATTATCACACGTGGCTGGAACTCTACTAGGAACTCAAGGTATAATGCTTATTTGAATTAAAGTAGACAACCAAAGAACAAAAATGTTTTACTGGCAAATTGCTTGCTCTAAGAAATTATTACAATTTGATTCACATGCTTTAGAAACTTTACAAGATACCAAAATACCTATGACAACACATATAGAAGATTTAATTATTTATTTTATTAAGAATAAAATATATTGCCCTGGCTGGGTAGTTCAGTTGGTTAGGGTGTTGTCGTGATATGCAAAGGTTGTGGGTTTGATCCCCGGTCAAGGCACATACAAGAAGCATCCAATTAATGCATAAAGAAGTGGAACAACAAATCGATGTTTCTCTCTTTCTCGCTCTCTCTCAAATCAATAAAAAAAGAATAAAATATATTAAGCTTAGATATCTTGTATTTTCAAGTTTCATTATAAAATATGACATGAAAAGCAGTGTTTAAAAATGAGAAAAGTGCCTTTGTGTCTTTTTATTGCATACTTTCTTCATTATGAACAATGGTGCTGAATGGGAAATTTACATAATTCAGTCACTCAACTAATATTTATTGAGTGCCTACTATGTGCCAAGCACTATTCTGGGTGCTGTGGATATAGGGAGGAATAAAACAGACCAAAAAAAAACAACACAAAAAAAACCTCAGCTCACACAGAACTTATATTCTACTAGGGAGAGACAAACACTAAACAAAATTGATAGGTAATAAGTGCTTTGGGGAGAAAATAAAACAGGGAAGAGAAAATGAGTAGGGAGTCTGGGGTGAGCATGAGTTTCAGTTTTTTTAAATATATATTTTTATTGATTTCAGAGAGGAAGGGAGAGGGAGAGAGAGATAGAAACATCAATGATAAGAGAGGATAATTGATTGGCTGCCTCCTGCACACCCCCCACTGGGGATCTAGCCCACAACCCAGGCATGTGCCCTGACCAGGAATTGAACTGTGACCTCCTGGTTCATAGGTGGACACTCAACCACTGAGCCATGCTGGCTGGCCGGGCAGCATGGGTTGCAGTTTTAAACAGGGAGTTCAGGGAAGGCCCCACCGAGAAGGTAACATTGAAGCAAAGGCTGGAAGGAGGGCAGAGAGGGAGCCACATGGATGTCTGTGGTAACAGCATTCCAGAAAGAAGGGACAAGTGTAAATGCCTAAAGGCTGTGCTTACCTGGCATATTGGAAAAACAGCAAGGAAGCCGGTGGACCTGTTGAAGTGAACCAGGAAGAGAATAGAGATAATGGCTGAGAGGTCACTAGAGAGTTGGAACTTTTGTAAGGACCTTGGCTTTTGCTAAGTGAAATGAGGAGCCAGTGGAGGTTCCAAGCAGACTGTTGTGAACTGATTTTCATTTTAACAGGATCACTTTGGTTACTATGTTGTGAACAAACTGAAAGGAGCAAAGGCTGCGGGCAAGGAGACCACTGGGAGGCTGATGCATTACATAGTTAGGAGATGACTGTGCTTTGGACCAGAGTATTGACATTGAAGGTGGTGAGAAATGGTCTTATATTTTGAAAGTTGAGCCACCAGGATTTGTTGATGAACTAGTCATGGGGTGTGAGATAAAGAAGGAGCCTAGGATGGCTCCAAGGTTTTGGGACTGAACAACTGGAAAAAATAGAGTTGCCATTAACTGAATGTGTAAACCTTTGAAATTATGTTTGGGAAGAATGACAAACTTTGTTTTGGACATAATAGGTTTGAGATACCTACACTAAACCCAGGTAGGGCAGTTGAATAGATGCTTAGATGTACAAGTCTGCAGCTCAGGGGAGAGATCTGAGCTGGAGAAATAACTTTGGATTATTTCAATTGTCAGCATATAGATCTGCACTGTCTAATACAGTAGCCACTGGCCACATAATTATTTTATATTGGTCACATGCTGAAATTATAATACTTTGGCTATACTGGCTTAAAGAAAATATATTAAAATTGATTTCACCTGTTCCTTTTGACTTTTAATATGGCTACTGAAAGATTTAAAATAATATATGTGGCTCACATTATATTTCTATTGAACAGTGTTAATACAAATAGTATATAAAGCCAGGAGCACTGCATAAGGTCACCAAGGGAGTGAAAGGAGTAACTAGCGAAGAGGTCCAAAGATTGAGCCATCAGGCGTGCCAACAGTGACTAAATAGACAAATGTGTGTGTGTGTGCACACAAACAATTTTACTGAGCTAGAATTTTAAATAATAAAGCACACACACACACACACACACACACACACACACACACACACATATATATACTAGAGGCCCGACACATGAAATTCGTGCAAGAGTAGGCCTTCCTTCCCCTGGCTGCCGGCACCAGCTTCCCTCTGGCACCCAGGACCTGCGCTTCCCTCCGGCTACTGGCAGGCACCCAGGAACCAGGCTTCCCTTGCAGCCCCAGCTTCGTCCAGAAGGTCATCTGGTCTAATTAGCATATTATGCTATATATATATATTAGAGGCCTGGTGCATGAAATTCTTGCACTTGCGGGGGGGGAGGTTTCTCTCAGCCCACTCGCAGTCAGGGAGCCCTTGGACATCCTAGCACTGCCACAGAGGCAGCAGAGGCTCCCGCCACCGCTGCTGTGCTCACCAGCCATGAGCCTGGCTTCTGGAGCACTGACCACCAGTGGTTAGTGCACGTCATAGTGACCAGCCGTTCAGCCATTTGGTCAATTTGCATATTACCTTTTATTATATAGGATCTACACTAATAAAAGAGTAACATGCTAATTGGCCATACCTTTGCGACGCCCACCAGTCAATCAAGAGTGAGTATGCAAATTAACCTAACAAAGATGGTGCGTTAATTTGCATATGCAGGCACCAAGCAGCCGAGTGGGGCGGGACGCAGGCGTTCCACACCACCCAGCTGCTCCGGGCCTCTGGGCAGCGTGGGAAGGCAGAAAGGCCGCTCTGGGCCAGAGCGGAAAGGTGGCTCTGGCCAGAGCGAAAGCGGTGCCAGCAGCCAGGGGAAGGAAAGCCCATTCTTGCATGAATCTTCGTGCATCGGGCCTCTAGTGTATATATATACGTGTGTGTGTGTGTGTGTGTGTGTGTGTGTGTGTGTGTGTGTGTATGCTTTATTATTTATACACACACACACACACACACATATATATAGCGTCCCAAAAAATGTATACACATTTTAACAGCTGATAGCTCAATTGATGTTTCTTATTTTTCAGATCTAATCCATTGAAATTAATAATTAGTCAATGTGTGTATACATTTTTGGGGGGACATCCTGAATATATATGAATATATATGCATATCCATGTAACCACCACCCCACTATATTTTGTTTTAATTGCAACTTAATATGAAGAAGCCATTTGGAAAATATATTATTGGAGCAAAGGGAGGAACACAAATACCCTATTTTATAATATTTAGGTTCTCTTTAATTCATCTGTTTCAGAAATCACTATTTCACTCCAGATTACTCAGCTCCTGAGTTTTTTGAAATCAAAAGATCTAATTGTTTGCATTCACTTGCAATTATTCTAACTCTATCTTTGTTAGATTCAGACGTAGTTTGAGCCCTGTAAGACTCTGTTTTTTTTGTTTATTTTTTTATGTTTGTTTATTTATAACTTTTCTTTCAACCAAAATATCCCCAGGAAGTGAGGAGAATGAGTTTATATAGCACATGGCCACTTGCAGATGGCTGAACAGACTGTCCCTACACATCTCCAGGTGGCTGCTATGCGAGTAATCTAGGATGTGATCGGCGTCCTCTAGAATTGTTCAGTGTGGCAATCCTGGTGGTGGTGCATATGTTTAATGCATAGTTCTGAGTGTCACAGAAACTGCAATCACTGGGGGGGGGACAATATATTTCAGTGATGTTTAATTGATAAATATTGCCTGTTCATTCATTCTTTATCATGTTTTCATTCTCTTGGTAATCTTTTATGGACTTTCAGTAATTACTGGGCGTGGCACACCATTTTAAAAGGCAGAATATCACAGCCCTGGCCAGTATGGCTAAGTTGATTGGAGCGTGGTCCCGTGCACTGATGAATCTCAGTTCAGATCCGAGCAGGGCACATACTCAGGTTGTGGGTTTGATCCATGATCCGGGTGCTGCGTTTCTCTCTCTCCCTCCCTCCCTTCCACTCTCCCTCCCTCCGTCCCCCTACCCCTTCCTCTCCCATTCTCTCTCTCTTAAATCAGTTTCAAAAAAGAAAGATTTTGAAGGCACATAAAAATAACAACTATATGAATGTGTCCCCTTAGACATCATCGTTCCCAACACTTTCTGGTTTCCTTGGCAGTCTTTTGTTTTTGTCATTAAAAACCAGCACACAAAAGCAGTGTATCAGGGCATGATTAACTTCAGACTTTTAAAGTAAGGACAATTCTGAAAACAGACAATATGTATATATTGCTACTGTTTTACAGGCACAATTTCTCTATTTTTCATTATGGAAATTGTATATACTGTACATCACAAACAAAAGCAGAAAGGATAATAAATGGAAATCCTCATGTACCCATCCCCCAGCTTCAACAGTTATGGGCTTTTTCGTAAACTTGTTTCATCTACCACCCCCATCCCTGTGGTGTTTTTTTTTCCCCTGTAGTATTTTTTTTCTATTCAGCTAAAATTCTATAACATACAGTTAACCATTTTGTGTTAATCCTCACCCGAGGATATTTTCCCATTGATTTTTTTTTTCTTTTTAGAGAGAGTGGAAAGGAGGGGGAGAGACAGAGAGAAACATCGATGTGAGAGAGACACATCGATTGGTTGCCTCCTGCATGAGCCCCAACCAGGGTTGGGGATAGAGCCTACAACCCAGGTATGTGCCCTCAACCGGAATCAAACCCAGGACCCTTCGGTCCGTGGGCTGATGCTCTAACTACTGAGTCAAACAGGCTAGGGCTATAGTTAACCATTTTGAAATCTAAAAAAATTAATTGTGCTAAAAACACAATATAAAATTTGCCCTTTTAACCATTTTTTCATGGTTTCATTTTTTAATGTTTTCACTGATTTTTAGAGAAAGAAGGGAGAGGGAGAGGGAGAGAGAAACACCAATGAGAGAAACACTGATGGGCTCCCTTCTGAAGGCCCCGTACCAGGGATGGAGCCCACAACCCAGGCATGTGTCCTGACTGGGAATTGAACCAGTGACCTCTTGGTTCATGGGTCAGTGATCAATCACTGAGCCACACTAGCCAGGTATCTCTTAAACATTTTTAAGTGTACTGTTCAGTAGTGTTCATGATATTTAGATTGTCAGGTAACAGATTTCTAGAACTTTTCATCTAGCAAAATTGAAATTCTATACCCATAGAACAACTACCTATTTCCTCCTACCCACCCCCCCCCAGGCAAAAATTACATTTTTTGATCCCATAATTTTGACAACTCTAGATATCTCATATATGTGGAATCATATTGTAGTTGTCCTTTTGTCATTGGCTTAATATGCCCTGGCTGGTGTGGCTCAGTTGATTGGCACTGTTCTGCAGGCTCAGTCCCCTGTAGGAGGCATGCAAGAGGCAGCTGATCGATGTTCCACTCTCACATCAACGTTTCTCTCTTTATCCCTCTCCCTTCCTCTCTCTCTAAAAAAAAACCAATAAAAATATTTTAAAAATAAAAGGTTGAATAGTATTCTATAGTTAATAATTTTAAATGTACAATTTAGTGCTTTCAAAATGCTGTGCAACCATTACTTCTCTCTAGTTTCAAACATATTTTTAAAATATATTTTATTGATTTTTAGAAAGAAGAAAGAAGAGGGGTAGAGAGATGGAAACATCAATGAAGGAGAAACATTGATCAGCTGCCTCTTGCATGCCCCCTACTGGGAATCGAGCCCAAAACCTGGGCATGTGTCCTGCCCAGGAATCAAACCATGACCTCCTGGTTCATGGGCTGATGCTCAACCACTGAGCAACACCAGCTGGGCTCAAACATTTTTCATCATCCCAGAAGAACAGCCCATACCCATTAAGTAATTACTCTGTTTCCCTTTCTGTCAACCCCTGACAACCAGTAATCTGCTTTCGGTCTCTATGGATTTGCCTTTTCTAGGTTCTCCATATAAATGAATCATAGAAAATGTGACCTTTTGTGTCTGGCTTCTTTCACTTAACATAATGTTCTCAAGATTCATCCAAGTTGTAACATGTATCAGTAATTCACTCCTTTTTATGGCTGAAAATATTTCATTATATGGCTATACTATAATTTATTTATCCATCTACTGATGGGCATTTGGGTTGTTTTCACCTTTTGGCTATTACGAATAATGCTGCTATAAACATTCATGTACAAGTGTCTATATGGACACATACTTTTACTTCTCTTAGATATATACCTAGGATTATAATTAGTTGATCATATGATAATTCTATGTTTAATTTTTTAAAAAGATATTTTACTGATTTTTACAGAGAGGAAGGGAGAGAGATAAAGAGAAACATTGATGAGAGAGAAATATCGATCAGCTGCCTCCTGCACAATCCCTACAGGGGATCAAGACTGCAACCAAGGTACATGCCCTTGACCAGAACCAAACCCAGGATCCTTCAGTCCGCAGGCCAACGTTCTATCCACTGAGCCAAACTTGTTAGGGGTAAATTAAAAAAAAGTCTTTTTATTGGTTTTAGAGAGCGAGGGAGAGGAAGAGAGAGAAACATTGATGTGAGAGATAAACATCAATCCACTGCCTCCAGCATGCACCCCGACTGGGGATAGAGGCATAACCGGGCATGTACCCTGACCAGGATTGAAACCAGTGACCTATCAGTGCACCAAAGACGCTCAACCAACTGAGCCACACAAGCCAGGGCTATTTTTAACTTTTTGAGGAATCACCAAAATGTTTTTTCCATAGCAGCTGCACCATTTTTCATTCCCATCAGCAATGTAGGAAGATTCCAATTTCTGCACATTTTCTCTCCTCTTCCCCCTCCCCTCTTCCTCCTCTTCCCCTGCTTTTGATTATAGCCATCCTAGTGGATGGGAAATAGTATCTCATTGTAGTTGTGATTTGCATTTCTTTAAAGACCAGTAATGTTGAGCATCTTTTCATGTTCTAGTTGGCCATTTGTATATCTTTGCAGAAATGTCTATTCAAGTCCTTTGCCCATTTTTAAATTGGGTTGTTAGAAGACTTCTTTATATATTATGGATAATAAATTTTTATTGGCTATATAATTTACAAATATTTCCCCATTCTGTGGGTAGTCTCTTGATAATGCACTTTGATGCATAAAAGTCTTTAGAATTTTGATGAAGTCTTATTTATCTATTTTTTCTTTGGGGGATCATGGTGTCAAATCTAAGAATCTATTGTCAAATCTGAGGTCATAAAGATATATCCTTATGTTTTATTCCAAGTGTTCTATAGCTTCAACTTTTCTAATTAGGTCATTGATCCATTTTGGGTTAATCTACACTAATAAAAGAGAAACATGCAAATTGACCATCACTACACCCACCAGCCAATCAGGAGTGAGTATGCAAATTAACCCAACAAAGATGGTGGCAGCCGAGGAGCTGGAGTGAGCAGAAGACTTGGGTTGCCCCCAGCGATGGAGGAAGCCAAGCTTCCCACCTGCCCTGGCTGCCACTGAAGGAGTGGTTGGGAAAAAAAGGAGGGGCTGGGAGCCTGGGTTGCTGGGGGGAATGGCCAGCCAGAAAACGGTCCTCAGCCCCTTACCCAGGCTGGCCACACCCCCATGGGGTAAGGGTCCCTGCTGGGGGGCTTGGCCAGCCTGCAAACAGCCATCAGCCCCTCACCCAGGCTGGCCAGGCACCCCAGCGGGACCCCCCACCCTGAAGGGGTTGTGCCCAGCCTGAAAACGGCCCTCAGCCCCTCACCCAGGCTGGTCAGGCACCCCAGCGGGACCCCCCACCCTGAAGGGGGTGTGGCCAGCCTGAAAACGGCCCTCAGCCCCTTACCCAGGCTGGTCATGCCCCCAT
Source organism: Ia io (assembly GCA_025583905.1). Taxonomy (NCBI): domain Eukaryota; kingdom Metazoa; phylum Chordata; class Mammalia; order Chiroptera; family Vespertilionidae; genus Ia; species Ia io. The sequence goes on from JAJQQW010000001.1 coordinate 97,431,882, forward strand.
GGAGTAAATGTCCCCACTGGGGGGCGTGGCCAGCCTGCAAACAGCCATCAGTCCCTCACCCAAGCTGGCCAGGCACCCCAGCAGGGACCCCCACCCTGAAGGGGATGTGGCCAGCCTAAAAACAGCCCTCTGCTCCTCACCCAGGCTGGCCAGGCACCCCAGTGGGGACCCCCAACCCTGAAGGGGGTGTGGCCAGCTTGAAAACAGCCCTCAACCCCTCACCCAGGCTGGCCACACACCCCCCCCCCAGCAGGGACCCTCACCCCATGGGGGCATGGCTGGCCAGCAAACCACCACAGGCCCCTCGCCCAGGCTGCCCCATGCCCCAAGGGAACCCCCACCCTGATCCAGGACACCCTTCAGGGCAAACCAGCCGGCCCCCACCTGTGCACCAGGCCTCTATCTATAGTAATAAAAGGGTAATATGCTAATTAGACTGGGAGACCTTCCAGGAGACCTTCCAGACGTTCTTCTGGACAAAGCCATGGTGGCAGGGCCAAGGTAGAAGTGGTTAGAGGCCAGGATGGGACGGCAGTTGTGGGTGATCGGGCCGGTGGGGGGGGCATTGGGAGTGATCAGGCTGGCAGGGGAGCAGTTGGGGGTGAGCAGACCATCAGTGGGGGCAGTTGGGGGTGAGCAGGCCGGTGGGGGGGGCAGTTGGGGGCAAGCAGGCCGGTGGCGTGGGGTAGTTGGGGGCAAGCAGGCCGGCAGGCAGAGTGCTTAGGGGCAATCAGGCAGGCAGGTAGGTGAGCGGTTAGGAGCCAGCAGTCCCGGATTGCGAGAGGGATGTCCGACTGCCGGTTTAGGCCCGATACCTGTAAAACAGCAGTAGGACATCCTTTGAGGGTTTCCAGACTGGAGAGGGTGTAGGCTGGGCTGGTGGACACCCGCCCCTCCCCCCGCCCCCTGTGCATGAATTTCATGCACCGGGCACTAGTTTTTTTTTTTTTTTTTTTTTTTAAATATATTTTATTGATTTTTTACAGAGAGGAAGAGAGAGGGATAGAGAGTCAGAAACATCGATGAGAGAGAAACATCGATCAGCTGCCTCCTGCACACCCCCTACTGGGGATGTGCCCGCACCCAAGGTACATGCCCTTGACCGGAATCGAACCCGGGACCCTTGAGTCCGCAGGCCGACGCTCTATCCACTGAGCCAAACCGGTTTCGGCGGCACTAGTTTTTATATAGAGAGTGAGGTAGGGTGTTCAACTTCATTCTCTTGAAGGTGGAAATCTGGTTATCCTAAGACCATTTAGTGAAGAGACTATTTTTTCTCACTTGAATGGTCTTGGCACTTTCTGTAGTATATATATTTTATAATTATGCATTTTAAATTTAAACAGGTGACCAAAGGCAAGACATTCACAAATCCTCAACATCATGTCATTTCTTTCTTTTTAAAAAATATATCTTTATTGATTTCAGAGAGGAAGGGAGAGGGAAAGAGAGAAACATCAATGATGAGAGAGAATCATTGATTGGCTGCCTCCTGCATGTCCCCTAATGGGGATTAGGCCTGCAACCCGGCATGTGCCCTTGACGGGAATCGCCAAATTGAAGCTTTTACAAATGAAATGACATGATGTTGCCCTAGCTGGTTTGGCTAAGTGGATAGAGCGTCGACCTGCAGACTGAAGGGTCCCAGGTTTGATTCCGGTTGAGGGCACATGCCCGGGTTGCAGCCTTTATCCCCATTAGGGGACATGCAGGAGGCAGCCAATCAATGATTCTCTCTCATCATTGATGTTTCTATCTATTTCTCCCTCTCCCTTCCTCTTTGAAATCAATAAAAATATATTTAAACAAACAAACAAAAACCTTCAATTTGCATCTCAAATCTATAAAGACCTTTTTAGCATAATTTTCATACTATGATCATATCTAATAAAATTAACAATTATTTTTTAACTAGAGGCCCGGTGCACAAAATTCATGTACGGAGGGGGGGTGTCCCTCAGCACAGCCTGCACCCTCTCCAATCTGGACCCCTCGAGGGATGTCCGACTGCCCGGGCAGTCGGACATCCCTCTCACAATCCAGGACTGCTGGCTCCCAACTGCTCGCCTGCCTGCCTTCCTGATTGCCCCTAACCGCTTCTGCCTGCCAGCCTGATCACCCCCTAACCACTCCAATGCCAGCCTGATTGATGCCTAACTGCTCCCCTGCCAGCCTGTTTGCCCCCAACTTCCCTCCTCTGCTGGCCTGGTCACCCCTAACTGCCCTCCCCTGCAGGGTTGATCACCCACAACTGCCCTCCCTTGCAGGCCTGGTCCCTCCCAACTGCCCTCCCTTGCTGGCCATCTTGTGGTGGCCATCTTGTGTCCACATGGGGGCAGGATCTTTGACCACATGGGGGCATCCATATTGTGTGTTGGAGTGATGGTCAATCTGCATATTACACTTTTATTAGATAGGATAGAGGCCTGGTACAGGGGTGGGGGCCAGCTGGTTTGCCCTGAAGGGTGTCCCTGATTAGGGTGGGGTTCCCTTGGGGCATGGGGCCGCCTGAGCAAGGGGCCTGTGGTGGTTTGCAGGCTGGCCACGCCCCCTGGCAACCCAAGAAGAGGCCCTGGTATCTGGAATTTATTTACCTTCTACAATTGAAACTTTGTAGCCTGGAGCAGAGCCAAGCCTCCTGCTTGCTCCGTGGCTGGCAGCCATTTCTGTTGGGGTTAATTTACCTTCTATAATTGAAGCTTTGTAGCCTGGTGTGGAGGCCTAGGCTGGCCAGGGCAGGTGGAAAGCTTGGCTTCCTCCGTTGCCAGGGGAAACCCTGGCCTGCTTTCTCCAGCTCCGTGGCTGCAGCCATTTCTGTTTGGATTTGTTTACCTTCTATAATTGAAACTTTGTAGCCTTGAGTGAAGGCTTAGGCCAGCAAGGGCAGGCGGAAAGCTTGGCTTCCTCTGTTGCCTTGGAAACCTTGCTCTCTGTGGCTGTAGCCATCTTGATTGGGTTTATTTGCATACTCACTCTGAGTGGCTGGTGGGCGTGGCTTGTGGGTGTAGCGAAGGTATGGTCAATTTGCATACTACTCTTTTATTAGGTAGGATATCATTTAATATCCAATCTATATTCAAATATTTCTTTTTTAAAATAAATCTTTATTGTTCAGATTATTACAATTGTTCCTCTTTTTTCCCCCCATAGCTCCCCTCCATCCGGGTCCCACCCCACCCTCTGCCCTTACCCCCCCCCTCACTGTCCTCATCCATAGGTGTACGATTTTTGTCCAGTCTCTTCCCACATCCTCCACACCCCTTCCCCCCTAAGTATTGTCAGTCCACTCCCTTTCTATGCCCCTGATTCTATTATATTCACCGGTTTAATCTGTTCCTCAGATTTTTTATTCACTAGATTTTTAGATTCACTTGTTGATAGATATGTATTTTTTTGTTCATAATTTTTATCTTTACCTTTTTCTTCTTCTTCCTCTTCTTAAAGGATACCTTTCAGCATTTCATATAATGCTGGTTTGGTGGTGATGAACTCCTTTAGCTTTTTCTTATCTGTGAAGCTCTTTATCTGACCTTCAATTCTGAATGATAGCTTTGCTGGGTAGAGTAATCTTGGTTGTAGGTTCTTTGCTATTCATCACTTGGAATATTTCTTGCCACTCCCATCTGGCCTGCATAGTTTCTGTTGAGAAATCAGCTGACAGTCGTATGGGTGCTCCCTTGTAGGTAACTAATTGTTTTTCTCTTGCTGCTTTTAATATTTTTTCTTTGTCTTTTGCTTTTGGCATTTTAATTATGATGTGTCTTGGTGTGGTCCTCTTTGGATTCCTTTTGTTTGGGGTTCTGTGCACTTCCTGGACTTGTAAGTCTCTTTCACCAGGTGGGGAAGTTTTCTGTCATTATTTCTTAAAATAGTTTTTCAGTATCTTGCTCTCTCTGTCTTCTTCTGGCATCCCCATAATTCGGATGTTGGTATGCTTGAAGTTGTCCCAGAGGCTCCTTACACTATCTTCATATTTTTTTATTCTTTTTTCTTTTTGCCTTTCTGGTTGGGTGTGTTTTGCTTCTTTGTATTTCAAATCTTTGACTTGATTCTTGTGCTCCTCTAGTCTGCTGTTGGATCTCTGTATATTATTTTTTATTTCAGTCAGTGTATATTTAATTCCTAGTTGGTCCTTTTTCATACCCTCAAGGGTCTCGCTAAATTTATTGGCTTTTTCTAGAAAATTCTTGAAAAACCTTATAACCATAGTTTTGAACTCTATATTCAGTCGTTTGCTTTCCTCCATTTCTTTCATTTGTGACCTGTTTCTTTGTCTCCGTATTTTGGTTGCTTCCCTGAGTTGATAGAGTGGCTTTGTGTGCTAGGTGTCCTATAGGGCCCAGTGGCTCAGCCTCCCCAGTTACCTGAGGTGGACACTTTTGGTGCACCCCTTTGTGGGCTGTGTACACAGTCTTGTTGTAGTTAAGTCTTGATTGTTGTTGGTATCACTGGGAGGAATTGGCCTCCAGGCCAGTTGGCTGTGAGGATCAGCTGTGTCTACAATGGGAGAACTTCTGTGCTGGAGACACCTTTATGAGGCAAGACTTGCTTCAGTGGGGCTTTGGTACTCACTGAGTCTGCCCCCTGAGTGTGTCCCTTATGTATCTGAGGAGTTGTAATCTGGATGGTCCCACTCTGACCCCTGGGTACACTGGCTCTTGGATCTCCAAGGAGGTGCTAATTTAGCCTCTGCCTGAGGTCACCCAGCAGGAGTTACGGAGAGATCTGCAGATTCCTCTTCTTTGTTTGGGTTTGGAGGTGCCCATATGAGGCCCAGCTGTGAAGCAATGCAAGCTGCTGTAGACCTTGGGCCTTCTTTTGGATGTTCTGGGTCTCACTGACTCAGCTGTAGGTAAGTTTAAAATTCAAAGGACGAGGCCGTTCATATGCAAAAGCCTCTGCGCTCAGCTTGGATGGGGTGGAGTCTCATGGCAGATCAAACAGCTATGGCTTTGTGGAGTGGGATCACAGGGTGGGGCAAACAGCGATGGCTTCCCATCAGCCCTGCCCTAAGAGGCCCCTGGTTCTCAGTGTCCCGTGGTAATCGCTGCAAGCACCTCTGAGAGAAAGCTGCCCTCGAGTTTTGCCTGCTGCCAGACAGTCCAGTTTCTCCTCATATGAGTCTGGGTCCCCAGAGTCTTGCCCGGAACTGGAGTTCAGTGCAGTCGGGAGCTTTTGTCTCCCTCCTGATTGAGAAATCCCGCCGTGTACTCAGTTGCCAGTCTTCTCAGCACGCGCACCTCCGTACCTCTGCCTTCCACAGCTCCTGTAAGTCTCAGTGTGCTTTTCTCTTTCCTTCCAGTTGTAGAATTTCCACTCAGCCAGCCTTCCTGTGGTTCTGGATGATGTCTGTTTTGTCTTTTAGTTGTAGTTTTGTAATTGTTGTGCGAGGCAGCTGTTTAGGTGTTTACCTATGCCGCCATCTTGGTTTCTCCCCAAATATTTCTTATTGTTTCAAATTTCTCTCATGTTAAGTGTAAACCTTCTCAGAGGTCCTTATCATGTGGGTTGTTACACTCCTGTTAGTTCTCCAGGGGTGAACTAACTTCAGATAGAAGTCATCATAGTACCTGGCACATAATAGGAACTCAAAAAATGTTCACTCTCCTCCTTTACCCTTAGTATGCCATCCGATTTTCATTGCATTTATTATCATTAGGCCCTAATTTTGGCATCAGTAGATGTAAGGTCCTTTTTATTCAATAAATGTTTATTGCACAACTACTAGGTGTCAGACTAGGTGCTTTCTCTGGCCTGTGACATGGCCCCATCTTTTAGATGGTTTCTTTTCCCACATATGAATTAAACCCAGTCTTCCCTCTTGTACAATGAAGCAGTTTGAACTAGAATCTAGTCACTAGATGATTTGTAAAGTCTGCTCCAGCTCTAAGTGTATGCCCTCTTTATCCTTGCCCTCTGATCCTACTCCCTGAAATTTCCTGGATGCAACCTATCTGTTTGCAAGGCTCCTGAAAGTCTGCCTTTGCTCTTTTCAACTCTGCTCCAAAGGTAGCTTCCAGTCAACTTGCTCAGCACCAAGTCCTCATTTTCTTTCCCCAGCCTAGACCATTTGGTGTTCTTATGAGTTTCCCACTCGGGAATATACAGTTACAACACAAGTAACACCTAGTGCTTCCTACAACATTTGAAATACTGAAGACCCCCACATTGTTAATTTTATTAGATTTTATCAGAGACATATCCTTAGCCTCCTCTAGGGGAAAGGGTCATCCTTAAATCCACAGACACTTTATGGGTACAGAATTTTTTTTGTGTGTATGGCTTTAATTTTTTTAAATATATCCTTATTGATTTCAGAGAGGAAGGGAGAGAAAGAGAAAGATAGAAACAACGATGAGAGAGAATCATTGATCAGCTGCCTCCTGCACGCCCCCTACTGGGGATCGAGCCCGCAACCCCAGGCATGTGCCCTTGACAGGAATTGAACCCAGGACCTTTCAATCCACAGGCTGGTGTTCTATCCACTGAGACAAACCAGCAAGGGCTGGGTACAGAACTTTTATTACACTCTTGGAAGGAGGTGAATTTGGAAAAAATTTTAAAAAGAGGGTGAAATTTTCAGCTTTTTCTGGGAAATAAGAAAATTCTCAACATTCCAAATGGTGCAATTGACTGTTAATATATATTCCATAAGATTTATATTATTTTAAATGTCTTATAATTGCAATAGGGCTTTTAACTTCTAGAAATATTCATATATTGTATCGAATCTGACACCATTACTATAAATCCATGGATGACGGGTCCATAATGAGATAAAGTGAGATGGAGTTTCTCTCAGGGCCATTCATGCTACCCGACACTATATGGCTTATTGGAAAGAGACCTAGAAAACCTGCTTTCTATTTCTGGCTCTGCCAACTATGATGTGACTTATTTTTCTCAGTTTCTTCATCTGTAAAAGGGGAAAAATAGTCTTGGCTCTACTTATCTCTCAAGATTGTTTTGAGGATTGAAAGAGATAATGGATATCAATGTGCTTGGAGACTATACAGCTGTCCATAATTACAGTTTGCTTGTTATAAGCTTATCTTATCCAAGTAACCAAATATATATTCTCTTTGGAAAAGCCTCACATGATAAATTTGTATATTTTAATTAATCATTGAGTGACCCTTAGGTGCTGGGCCTTATGTTCTGGGTCTGTCCTGTCCAATCACTTCTAGCCACATATGGCCATTGAGCACATGAAATGTGGCTTGTGCAACTGAGGAATTGAAATTGTAATTTTAATTAATTTATATTTAAATATAAAAACTGATGTGCAATACAGTTATTGGCAAACTTTTAAACAAGTTGTACATGTGAATCTACTCTGTCAACCAAAAGGAAATCTAAATACAGATCATGGATTTCTGATGAAAGACTTACTAAGAAAAAATATCTTCTAAATTGACATTAATAATTTTTATATTGATTTCATGTTCAAATGATAGTATTTTTGGTCTATTGGGTGAAAGGAAATATACTATTAAAATTAGCCTTGACTGGTGTGGCTCAGTTGGTTGAGTGTCATCTGATGCACCAAAAGGTCCCAGTGAGAGCACATACCTGGATTTTGGGCGCGATCCCAGGTAGATCACGTGCAGGAGGCAGCTGATCTATGTTCCTCTCTTGCATCGATGTTTTTTTCTATCTCTCCATCTCCCTTCCTCTCTAAAATCAATAAAAAACATATTTAAAAATTTAATTTCACTGCTTTCTTTTTACTGAATTTTTACATGGCTACTAATAAATTTTAAAAAATTACATATGTGGCTCACATTATATTTCTATTGGAGCTTTTCTCATGTACCAGGTATACCAGTTAATGTGGATTTTTTTTCAATAGATGGAGTTACACATATGTTGATATATATGCGATTTGATATGTTTGCTATTTTGTTGTATTGATAGCAAGCTTCAAAACTCCATATGTCAAATTTGCTAAAGGTGTTTACATCATAGATATTTTTACACTTAAAAATGTCAAATTTTGTGCCAAAAAAAGAGCATTTGTGGGAAGTTTTAATTCATTATTTTGAAGAAAAGGGCTACTGAAAGTTATCGTATACTTCGGGAAGCTTATGGTGAACATGCTCCATCTCAAGATACTTGTGAAAGCTGGTTTAAACGCTTTAAAAGTGATGATTTCAATGTGAAAGACAAAGAATGTCCAGGTCAACCGAAAAAGTTGGAAGACCAACAATTACAAGCATTATTGGATGAAGATGCGTGTCAAACTCAAAAACAACTTGCAGAAACATTAAACGTTGCTCAGCAAACAATTTCTGATCATTTACAAGCAATGGGAAAGACTTTAAAGGAAGGAAAATGGGTGCCACATCAACTGAACAAAAGGCAAATGAAAAACCAAAAAGTCATCAGTAAAATGTTGCTTCAAGGGCATGAAAGAAAGTCTTTTTTGCGTCAGATTGTGACAGGCGATGAAAAGTGGATTTATTTTGAGAATCCCAAACACACAAAATCATGGGTTGATCCAGGTCAACCATCAACATCAACTACAAGGCCAAATTGCTTTGGAAAGAAGACAATGCTCTGTGTTTGGTGGGATCAGGAAGATGTGGTGTATTATGAGCTTCTAAAACCGGGTGAAACCATTCATACTGATCGCTACTGACAACAAATAATCAATTTGAACCACGCTTTGATCGTGAAACGACCAGAATGGGCCAGAAGACACGGCAAAGTAATTTTGGTTCATGATAATGCACCATCACACACTTCAAAACCAGTTAAAGACACGTTGAAAGATCTTGCCTGGGAAGTATTAACTCACCTGCCATATTCACCAGACCTTGCTCCTTCACGTTACCACTTGTTCCCATCGATGGCACACGCACTTTCTGAGCAGCACTTCAAAACGTATGAAGAAGTGGAAAATTGGGTCTTTGAATGGTTTGCCTCAAAACAAGAAAAGTTCTATTGGGACGGTATCCACAAATTACCTAAAGTTGGGGGAAATGTGTAGCTAGTGATGGACATTACTTTGAATAAAGCACTTTTGATGTTTCTCTTGAAATTATCGTGTTTTCTTTATTACAAAATCCGCATTACTAACTGGTACACCTGGTAAGTACATACATATATACCTCATTCTTTTTTTAACAGCTGTATGTTAAATCATGTATGTTCATTTATTTATTAATTCATTCCACAAATACTTTTTGAGCACCCACTATGTCTAGGGATTAAGGATAAAGCAGTCCCTTATTGATGGGCATAATTTAGGGTGTTTCTAATACGCTGATACAACGAGCATATCAGTTCTTATGTGAGAGTTTTTATTTGGCATTGATTCAAAGAGCTCAATGGCATTTCTAATACTTGAATCTCAGGTTCAATTAGGATAGTGTTCACATGACAGGTAAATTTGTGTTAAGATCAGATATTTATTTAACAAATGTGTAAACCACCCAATAAAATGCCCTATTGGAAGCTGCACAATTGCCCCTACAATTTCCCTTTATATGTGTACATAGTTATGTCCAAATTCTTCTACTCATCCTCAAGGTCCAGCTCAAATGCCCTCTCCTTTCAAGAAGCCTTTTATAGACCCTAATCGGATGTGACCTCTCACATGCCTCTTTAGCTTAAATATGGCCCTTATCACAGACTACTTAGAGTCAGAAATACATCCTCTACTAGACTTTCATTTTTCTTCATGAATGGACAGTGCCTTTAATTCATCCTGCATTCTTCCTCAGTGTATAGCACAATGTAACTAAACAGAAGCCCTAAAGCAAAAAAGTGCAATCTATAGTCTCAGGAATGAGCATGGAGCCTGCACAATGACCAGATGGTGTTTGCACACCATCAGTGTGACATATGCTTCCTATGGCTCACAAGGCTCTGCAGAAATTGCCATCTTCTTCAACTCTCTACCACTCCCCTTTCTTCAATGCTGCAGCCACACTGGCCTTTTTTTCTGGCTTTGAACATACTAAGTCTGCTCTCATCCCCAGGCCTTTGTACCTGTCATTCCTTCTGTCTGGAGTGCTCTACCTCCTGATTTCTGCTGGCTTCTCCTTTCCCTTCAATACTCAGCTCAATTTTTACCTCCTCAAAGAGGCCTTCCTTGACCATCTATTCTAAATTTGGTCCCCAACTCCAATTATTCTCTATCATGTTACCTTAACTTAATTCTCCACATAGAATTTATCTGTCTGAAATTAACATGTTCATTTGCTTGCACTAGAATGTAAGCTGCACCAGAAGAGGGACCTTGTCTGTCTTGTTCAACTTTGTGTACTTTCAATGGTTACAATAGAGTCTGTAGTAATAAGGATGCTTTTGGCCGAAAGGACGAAAATATTCAACAAAAAGTTGCATAAACCAAAAGGGCTTACTCGTATCCCATAGAAAGGAACTAGGTGGTAGGCAGTGCTAAGATAGGTTCAACAGTTCAGTGCTATCCAGATTCTGGATTGGCTTCTCTGCAATGATCTTGGCCTTCCCTTGTGGTTGCAAAATGGCTGTCAAGGGTAGATGCATCACAAGAAAATATCTCTCTCAAAAAGAAGGAGTAGGTGTCTCTCTGCCCATCCCTTTTTGTCAAGGTGGAAGGGCTTTCTCAAGAGCACTCCTCCCACACTTCCTTCTTATATTCCATTTGGCCTAAATTGAGTCAGTGTCAAGACTATCCCACTAGTAAATAGAGTGAGAATTATCATGATTTTTTTTTTAAACCAGTCATAATTCATCACCTGGACCTGGGCCAGCCTTTCCTAAGCCCTGTGGCTCTGTCCTATACCTGAAGCATATTTAGGCTTTCTTAGCCAGGAAAAAGTGTCATGGCTATTATGGAGGTAATCAACAGTGTGGGCCAGGCAGGCATTCAAGGAATGGAGGGTATGAATTCATGCTGATACATCTACATTCAACAATTAACAAATTACACACACACACACACACACACACACACACACACATACACACACACAGTGTGCAAAGCAAAGACTGCTGATACAAGGCCTCTGCCTTTAGAGTCACAGAGTCTCCAGGACCCTCCATCTATGCATTGTCAAGACTAATATGAAGCCCTAGCTGTTTTGGCTCAGTGGATAAAGCGTCGGCCTGTGGACTGAAGGGTCCCTGGTTTGATTCTGGTCAAGGGCACATGCCTGGGTTGCTGGCTTGGTCCCTGGTGGGGGGGCATGCAGGAGGCAGCCAATCAATGATTCTCTCTCATCATTGATGTTTCTATCTCTCTCTCCCTTCCTCTCCGAAATCAATAAAAAATATCTATTAAAAAAAAAGACTAATATGAAGACTGCTGAAATAGGCTTGCTGCTAAGAGACGTGTTCTTTTCTAGGTTCCCAGAAACCATTAACCATGCCCTTTTTTTTTCATAACAAAGTTCCTTATGAAGGTGTGACTGCTTGGTCTTTGAAGTTGGAAAAAGTGCCCTCTGGCAGTTGTAAGAATTCTCTTAGGTCTGCATGGTTCCCCAGAAATTATGGGCCAGTTTCAAACTCTCCACAAATGAAGTAACCAGACAGAGACTGCTAGATCAGTGGAGCCTCTCTCACTTTGCACTTGGGGAGGTTTTACGGGATCACTAGTACTTCAGGTTTCCCATTCTTATTTCTGCCTTAAGCATGTTTGTTTTACAACTAGTTAGAAAATGTCCTTTGATTCTTGGAAAACAATTGGAAGGTGAAGACGATAAGGAAAGGAGTAGGAAATGGAGCGGTGATGGCAGGGCACATGGGAAAGCTTCTAGAACCCGGTAGTCCTCCAGAGCCCAGGCAATGGCCTTCCCAATGCCACCCTCACCACACCCCTGGTGCGCAGTCACTGCTGAACTAGACAACCTGCCTGAGGCTCAGGCTTCACCACCAGCTCTCCAGCCCTGGTGGTGGTGTTGGTGGGGTCTTGCACTGCAAGTTTCCAATTCTCACCGCTCTCTAAGGAGGTGGCCTCCGAGAAGGAGGACCAATTGAGTAAGAAAAACGCCGTGGGAGGGGAGGAGATCCAGGCTAGCCACTCGGGCCAGAAAACCGCTCTCCCTCCTTCCACAGCGGTGCGACCCCTCCCCAGCGGAGCACACAATAGGCGGCCACTCCACGTTGTTTTCAAAACCCATGCCGCCAGCGCCCCGGAGCTTGCGGGGTGGGGAGGACGCAAAGGTCCCCAGCCCTTCGCGGGCACTGCAGCCTCTGGGTCGGCAAAGGAACTCTGGAGTAGCGCACGCCCCACACTAGGAGACATTTTATTAACCGCCTTCTCCACTCTTCCCGCGCCCCAATACCAGCTCCACACACGCAAAAAAGCAGCAGCCAGACCTCCCCTCCCGGATGCGGCTGCACCATCAACAGCGTCTGCGGGCGGAGCCCGAGCGGTTGCCACTTCCCCCCTCTTCCCTCGTGACCTCGCCCCCCCCTTCAGGTCTTTCCCCACCATCCACACACCCTTTCTCCCAGACACGCCCTCCTCCTTGGGCAGGTCGCGCGTAGGGCTTGATTTCTCTAGGGGAGGGAGTGGCCGCTGCTGCCGAGGGGCTGGACGGCGAGCGAGTGCGGGAGGGAAGGAGGGGGCGGGGAGGGAGGAGCCGCGGGAGGGAGGGAGGGGCGGCGGGCGCCGCGCTGCTATGTGGCCGGCCGGCCTGCGGGTAAACAGGGAGCAGCAGTGGCCTCGGCCGGCCCGGCCCGGGGTATTGAGCACACCCGCCGAGACCTGCACCCGTGGCCATGGCCGAAGTGCGCAAATTCACCAAGCGGCTCAGCAAGCCCGGCACGGCGGCTGAGCTTCGGCAGAGCGTGTCGGAGGCCGTACGTGGCTCTGTGGTGCTGGTGAGTGGCCGGGGCACGGGGCGTCTGGGAGGGGGGGGGGGACGCGCTTCGGGCCGGTGCGATGGCGTGGTTTCCGCGTGCGGGGGCTGGGACCCAGAAGGCGCTCCGGGCGGCTCCCCCTGCTCCCGCGCTCTCCGTCTCTGGTTCTGTAAGTTTGCGCACCGGCCGCCGCTGGCCAGGGTCGGAGTCCTGGGCGCCCGCTGACAGCTCCGCGGCTGCAGTGCGCGGCGAGGGCGTGTGCCCGGCTGGACTTTGGCGGGCCATTGGGGGCTCGGAACCGGGGTCCGGGCACGGAGTGTGAGCTGGGGAGCGGACCCCTCGCTGTCCTAGCCCCGCCACAAAGAACCGGGAATCAGGCGCTACGAGATCCCGATTCCCGCCTGCCGCACCTGAGGCAGCCTAGGCAGAAGGATGCGTTTAAGGTTTTGCATTTACACAGTAGCGCGCGCGCGCGCGCACACACACACACACACACACACACACACACACACACACACACCACACACAGCGTGAATACAAAAAAAAGAAAAAAAAAAAAAAAGAACCCCACCCAAAACGCCCCGAGCGTCCCAGCTCTGGCGGGCGATGAGAACAGAGGAAGCAGAGCCACTTCCTCCTGCTACTGGGGAGAAAGAGGGTGGTGTGATGGGTGTTGAAGGGGTGCTTCTGCCGCTGCAGCCGTAGAGAGTGGGGATTGGAAACAACGGGTTTCCAGGGCTGGTGCGCGCGGGTCGGCCGCTTCGGGGCGAGGTGTCCCCTGGGACCCAGGAGATGGGGGGCTGTGAGGGTTTGGGGGAAGATGGGGAACTGAACAGCTTTTCCTTGTAATTTTTCAGTTCTGGTGTGGAGAAGCTGGGTAAGAGCCCCGCCGCTTAGGCCTGGGGGGATGGGGATTTGAAAGCGCGCTGCTCTCCTGGGAACCTCCCAGCACATCCCCAGCCTCATCCGGATTGCCTGACTCTGGAGAAAGATCATGGGTGCTAACGGGCACTTGCTGCTCCTCCTGTTTTCTAGACGCTCGTTGCTACTTTCCTGGACTGGGGAGCAAGCCCTAAATAAGCAATCAGACTGGTTAACGAGCGTTTTTGTTACTTTGGCTTTGTTTGTTTGTTTGTTGTTCTATTTCCTCTCCACTCTCTCTACCTTACAGCGTATCACATGCTGTATTTAAATTTCATCATTTAAGAGTGGGCTCTTTTTGTTAAAACAACTTATCATCGAAAGGGAACTTCACAGCTTTTCCTTGTAATTTTTCTGTTGATCTTGTAGAATCAGCGATAAAACCAACATTAAAGGGAGGCCAGGGGGCTGATCTCAACAGTGGAGAAAGTTGACATTAGTGGGAGTTCTGGAGGAGGATCAAAGGTAAAATATGTACCTTTGAGATAATGATCTGATCCCTAATAGCTACAACTGTGCAAAGCCAAGTGACTTTAAAGAAATCTCTCTATCTGGCTGAACCCTTGGAAGTTTAATCCTGCTGTTTAGCAGAGCAAAATACAGACCTTTAATGTTTTTTAAATGGACTTGGCTTATTGTATGTCTCACTGATTTTAGAATGAGGTCCTGTTGGGTCAGATTAGAACCTAGATTGTCATCAGCCATTTAAGAGAGGAAGGCAAGCTGTGTGCAGGGCATTTCTACCAGGGCTCTCCCGTAATTGTTAACAAGTGATTCAATCTGTCTAGTACAAGAAATGCTTTCCTAAATCCAGGAAGAAAGAAAACCTTGCTTGAGCAGGGGTGGCTGGCTTAGCACATCACGTGAAGGGAGCCTGTGAAGTGGACACATGGTCTCAAGAGAATAAATGGGACTCAGCAAACCTCCGCTGGGATTTGACCAGCATTTGACCTGCCATCCTCACCAGCAAAAAGTTAACCTTAGCATTCTTGCTCAGGTTTTTAAAAGAGTTTTGTGTAGCACAGGTACAGTTGGCTCTTCTTAACCATTGACTCTGTGGCAAAGCTGGAAAAACTTAGTGGGAGGAGAGTCTTCTGGAGACAGTGCCTGCGTAGCCTATTGGAACGGAGGCCATAGATTTTTACCAGACAAGGCACAGGAATAATATTTATTACTACTCTGGTGTGTGATCCACATTGAGATTTGGGTGGTGGGGGAGAACAGATTCTATGAATCTCAATCAACCAATATCTAGCGAACCTCTACTGTGTGCAAGACGCAATGCCTGATGCCCTAGAATTATAAGTGAATGTGGATGAATTTTTCTCTGTTTATTTTTATTAGTTCCAACTGGGTTTGGATCTTTCTGTGTGCATGTGTTTGTCAAAAGAACACCCAGAATATGCGTACAAGTCAATTTTAGATTATTCATAGCAACTTAGTGAATGCAGTTTTCAAGCAGTTCAGTCAGTTAAGAAATAAGGAAACGGTCTTAAATAGAGTGTACTCTCCTAAATGGCTCTCTTTCTTGGCCCCTTCTTTTCTGACACAAAGAGCTGGTAACTAAAGTTAGCTAAGTCACGGTGGCCGGAGAGCCAGTGGACCACAGTGCAGCTGTCTCCATAACTTCTGATTCTTTTCCGATATAAGCCCTAACGTGTTTATTAGGGATATCTGAAGTTGGACATACACTTGCTACTGTAAACCCATGGCACTCCTGTTATTAGGACTTAAGTATGGAGTCATTCTCACAGCAGTTCAAGCTTTCCTCTGGTGTATCTCTCACTAGAACTTTGAAAACCCACCAAGCTGAACAAATATACAGTGCTTCCTGTTTAGGTGGTGGTTTGTTTTTTTTTTACAATCATACCCTGGTAGGTATGTTGCTCACATCATTCCGTTTTGCTCACTGTTTGAAAAATTCAGAAGGCATGGGCTATATATAGCATGTAGTCGTGTATTCAGACCTTCATTCAGTTATTAGTACTTCCACGAATCTATTAGCTGTATAATGAAGTACACAGAGAGACACTGTTTCGTTGCTGCATTTTCCTGTAAGTTTAGCATTTTTATGAAGGCCAGTTTTAACCTAGGGAAATGGGTAATTACAGAATTGAACATTGGCAGAGATTTCTCAAGGGAGGCTTGGGAAGAATATTATAACTTGAGAATGTATGTGATTAACTGAGAAGTGTTTACATATATACATGTTTTCAATGCAGACTTTTTAATGCTGTTTTTGTTATCATTCAGGATATAGCTATTTGTATCTGGAGAACAAAGGCATTTGATAAACCTGTTGTATTCTGGCTCCTTAAGTCGTTGTGCCTGGGAAAGTTACCTACTGGCTGTTTAAATACTGTTTGCTTGCTGCTGCTGAATTTACCCTTAATTCTTTGTGTGCCAGAGGATCAGGAAAGAGTTGCTAGATATTACGGGTTGTAGCCCCTTGAGGCAGGGTAATGCATGCAATATCCCCTGGCTAGCATCAGCCAGATTTCATATAATAACTCCAGTAGAGAAAAGCTCCCCCAAAGCTGAGAATGGCTGAAAAGATTCTGCAGCTGCTGACTCCCCCCACCTGGCACACACTACCTTTGCATGGAATGTTTGTTAGGTTGGAATTTAGGGAAGGCCTGAAAAGGTCTTGGGGAGCTCCTGTGCTCCATCATCCCCAGGGGAATTTGCTGAAAGTACTTAATATAGGACAAAACAACTGACACTTGGGGAATAAAGCCAGTTTCAGTGGGACTCTTGGCCACACGTTACCAATTCAGAGACTTAGCCTGGACCTGAATGAACTGAGAGTCAGGAAAGTTACCCTCACTGTTGGCTCCTAAATATGGCTCCTCACCACGCCTGTGTGGGCTTTTCCAGGTTAGGAGAGCCTGGGGCAAGTCACTCCTGGAGGATCTTTCCAAAAGCCCAGGGCAGAGTTTACTGTGAAACCAGAGAGGCCTCCTCACTCAAACCTCTTTGAAGCAAAAAATGGTAGAATTTGTTTTTTTAAGATGAACATGTTAAATTCTCCAGATTGATTCTTTTCCTATTCTAATCTTCAGTAAGCCTTCTTTGTGAAACGTTTATTGTTTCATTACATAATGCATGTGTGTTGTAGAAGAGTTAGAAAACCAGAAAAGAATAACCATCAGCATCTCATCACTCAGGGAACTCAATATTCTAACATATGTATACATGTCTGTGTCCTCTGTGTGTGTGTATGAAAAAATGTATTGGATAAGTATATCATATAAACTTTAAAATACTTTTTTTCACTTACTAATATCTTCTGAGTATTTCTTTTTTAAAAAAATATATTTTATTAATTTTTTACAGAGAGGAAGGGAGAGGGATAGAGAGTTAGAAACATCGATGAGAGAGAAACATCGACCAGCTGCCTCCTGCACACTCCCCACTGGGGATGTGCCCACAACCAAGGTATATGCTCTTGACCAGAATCGAACGTGGGACCCTTGAGTCCGCAGGCCGACCCCCTCTATCCACTGAACCAAACTGGTTAGGGATGAATATTTCTTTACACCAATAAACATAGCTCTACATAATCATGTTTAATGACTGCAAAACTTCTACTATGGGTGTACAATAGGTAATCATCCTTTATTGTTTGGTATTTTGATAATTTCTAATTTTGTGGGATTATAAACCTGAGCTGTCTAATACAGTAACTACTAGCCACATTTAAATTAAATTAATTTTAAAAATAAAAATTTACTCCTAAATTGTACTTGCCACAGTTCAAGTGCTCAATTGCCACATGCATGTGGCTAGTGGCCACCATGTAGGATGGCACAGACAGAGAACATTCCCATCATTATAGAAAGTTCCTTTGGACAGCACTGGTATATACATTAATTGAAGGAACGTCTTTGAGCAGGCATTGTCAAACTTGTTAGATTGTCCCTTTCAAATAAACTTCTAGCATTGGAATTGCTTGTGCAGACATTAGACACATTTTTAGTGTTAAAAATTCCTCTAAACACACTCTTAAATTGCTCTGCAGAAAGTTGTTGCTATTTACTCTTTTCACCACCAGAATGAATATGTGTTCATTTCCCCTCTCCCATGCAACACTGGTTATCAATATTTTTTAATCTGTGTAATCTGATAGGAGATAAGTGGTACATAACAGTTCTAATTTGCATTTCTTTGAGAACTCTTGAACATTTTTTTGTATGTTGATTAGCCATTTGTATTTCTCATTTTGAGGATTTGAATCTTACAGACTTATTTCCTTGTTTGTAATTCTTGCAAAAACAGTCACCCCCAAGATTCTGTTTGGTTTGGGGTGGGAGCAGGCATCTGTGTTTTTAAAAACTGGTGAGTCTGATGTGCACAGAAATGGTGTTGTGGCCCATTGCCCACTCAAGGCAGGAATGTCCCTTATGTGCATCCCTGACAGAATTATTGTTTGGCTTCTCCTTAAACACTCCCTGCCTTTTAGAGGGCTATGTTAGAAAAGGTTCTTGAGCTGAAACTTACTCTCAAGTTCCATCATGGGCTAGGCCTAGCTCTGCTGTTTGCAACTACGCAGAATATATTTGCTTCCTCTTTTACATGACAACCCTTTAAATATTTGGAGGCAGCCACCATGTCATATTTATTTATTTATTTTTTAAAATTCACCCGAGGATATTTTTTCAATTGATTTTTTTTATTTTTAGAGAGAGTGGGAGGGAGGAAGAGATGGGGAGAGAGAGACACATCAAATGGCTGTCTCTCACTGGTGTCCCAACTGAGGCCAACAGGGGCCTGGGGCCATCCTGGGCCGGGGATTGAACCTGCAACCAAGGTACATGCCCTTGGCTGAGACTCGAACACAAGACCTGCTGGTCAGCAGGCCAGTGCTCTAACCACTGAGAAAACTGGCCAAGACTACCATGTCACTTGTAAATTCACTCTTTAAAAAGCCAAAGAGCCTTCATTTATTTCCTTTATTCCACACATTACTTGGTTTCAAGATTCTTCACCATCCTAGTCATCCTGTTTGGGTTCTTTTCCAAGGTCTCAGTGTCCTACTTAAAATGTGGGAGAAAGAACACAGGCCCAAGAGTCAGACCTGGGCTTGAATCTGACCTGTCACCTGCTTGCATTGTGAACTGAAGCAAATGACCAGATCTCATTTTCCTCATCTGTGAAATGGGGATATATAGTTGTACTACCTATGGAGTTCTTGTGAGGATTAATGTATGTAAAGTGTCTGATGTATAAGTAAAGCATAAAGGTTAAAAAAAGAGATCTGGTGGGGGAGAAATGTATTCTGGAAGGGGGGAAGGGGACGATATTTCCTACGCATTCTAGATATGAGTCATGAAGTCAGAAACTGTGTATCCATCTCTGTTCCCAGTGCCTCACTCACCCCCACCCCCTGCCTGGAATGCAGTAGGTACTCAGTGGAAAATGCACTGGCAACAATATGTAAAATGGACCGGATGTTGGGTGTCTGGAGGCCAGGTAACTAGTTAAAATATGTAGTTCCAGAGAGGTAGTGAGAATGGAGATAAGGGGAAAAGTGTAAGAGGTATTTCAGTGATAAAATCAACAGGATTTGGTAACTCTTGAAGGGGGAGTAAGAAGAGGAGGAAGAAGTGGGAGGAAGAGAGAGGGAAGGGAGGAGGTGGAGTCAAGATGACTTTGAGGTTTCTCAGCTTTGGTGAACTGGAGGAAAAGCATGTTTGGTGCTAGGGGAAGGGAAAAGAAAGTGAGCCACCTCAACTTGAGAGTGTTGTCAGCACAAAGCCAGGTTTCATCTAAGCAAGTGGTGGAGAGAACATTCTAGGCTGAGCAGTGTAGCGATGTGTTTGGCCAAAGACCAAGGTTCATGAGGGCAGAGAAGTGTTCCAAGTGGGATCAGGAAGGGGAGGAAGAGCCAGGGCTGAGGACAGAGATGAGATTGTGAGATTAGCTGCGTGAAGAGGTTTGCACCATTGCGGGTGGTTAAGGAAATGGGAGGCAGGCAGGGTGTGTAGGCCAGCCCCATATTTCCAGTAAGATCAGTGATGGTAAATTAGGTCACACTCCTGGGGCAGCTCCGCCAACAGGGTTTGAGCAATGTTGATGAGGGGCTGACTAGTCTCTTCCCCCAGGTACCTGAAAAAGCTGAATAGGATGTTTCCTGAGCTCAAGGGACTCAGGCTAAGAAGGGAGATTAGATGCATGCAAAGAACAGAGAAGATAGAAAGAAGCACAGCAGGAGGCTAGTGGTTCTGTCTTCTACTTTGTTACAACATCTCTGCCATTGCCCCTCAAGCTCTTTTATTGTGATCCTAATGTTTTTCTGTGTTCAGTAGGCCTTTGCTAAGGAACAGTGTTAATCTCAATGGCATTTCCCACATTTATTTGACTACAGTGGCCTTTTTAAAAATGGGAATGGGCCCTAACTGCTTTGGCTCAGTAGATAGAGCATCCGCCCTCGGACTGAAAGGTCCCGGGTTCTACTCTGGTCAAGGGCATGTACCTTCCTTGGGGGCTCGATCCCCAGTAGGAGGTGTGCAGGAGGCAGGTGATGATGTTTCTCTCTCATCAGTGTTTCTAATTCTATCCCTATCCCTTCCTCTCTGTAAAATCAATAAAATATACTTTTTAAAATGGGAATAGGCCCGGCCAGTATGGTTTGGTGGTTGAGCATTGACCTATGAACAGGAGGTCATGGTTGGATTCTGGTCTGGGCACATGCCGGGGTTGAGGGTTCGATCCCCTGTAGGGGGCATGCAGGAGACAGCCGGCCAATGATTCTCTCTCATCACTGATGTTTCTATCTCTCCCTCTCCCTTCCTCTCTGAAATCAGTAAAAATATATATTTAAAAAATGAATAAAATACAAATGGTAATGTGGAAAGTAAATTGTAGGTCTGACACTCTGAGAAATTCACATATAGTGTACGTGTGTAAGTCACCTTGGCATTTCTTTACTTGACCTCCGTGGACTGTACAAAGTGCTTATTTACTACCTTCTCAAATCCCCAGGAGTTTGTTGGAATTAAGAGGACTCATTTGTTCTCATACCTGGTTTTGCTGTCTTCTGAGATACAGAATTGTCAGTAAGGCAAATTGAAATTAGTTAAAAAACAACAACAAAACAAAACAAAACCAGAAGGTAAGGCCAGAAACCACA
Source organism: Ia io (assembly GCA_025583905.1). NCBI lineage: Eukaryota > Metazoa > Chordata > Mammalia > Chiroptera > Vespertilionidae > Ia > Ia io. The sequence goes on from JAJQQW010000001.1 coordinate 97,452,730, forward strand.
GGAGGGAAAAGTAGCTAGAGCAGTCTCTTTTTTTCTGTAAATGCTAACGGTAATTTTATGATACATATTTCTCTCGGATTTATCTCTTGTTTTCCGTTAGCATTTGTCAGGAGTGCAGAGAGGTTCCTGGGTAACATTGGCCTGCAGTTTATATCAACTTAGAGCCAGATGCCTTGATTCTTGCAGGTCCCCACCCTGGAGACTCCCAGAGCATTAAGCTGGGCAAAGGGACAGTCTTATTTGGCTGGAATTTGCCTGGAAGCTTGTGCTTGTCAGAGCAGAGTGGTTCAGAGTGGGCTCTGGAAGCACACAGCCCAGGTTCAAAGTTCAACGTATGTATTTACTGGCTTGTGACCTGGGGGTCAGTTATATTCCTGTACCTTGATAACCCTCTTGTGGGAGTTGTTGCATGTGAAGCACTTAGAGCAGGACTTGACACATGGAAAGCACTGGAATGACTATTGGCTCTCATTATTATTCCCAGGCTTTATGGTGGGCAAGAGAAGTATTTTGTGTGTTATAAGCCAACAGACAAAAGTAAGCTGGCAGAAGGGAAACAGGTATCCTTGCTTTTAAATTTTATTTCCTTGCTCCAAATCATGCCCAAAAGGGTGAGCTACATGGCTGAGCCAGGAATCATACTTTTCCTGGAAAAAGAAGCTTGCAGACCCCTCCATCTCCATTACGTTCTTGGTAATAACCATTTCCTGTCAAACTTGGTCATATTGAAGAGCCCAGGGGATGTGACCAGGGCTCTGGGTCTTTGGCAGTTCTTGCATTTAGACTAGTCTGATGTGGGAAGGCTGCTTCTCTACTAGCGAGAAACAACATCCAGTCCTGTGCCCAGGGAGAAGGTCCTCCCGTCTGGGGAACTTGTGTGAATGACCTCTGGCAGAAGCAGTCACCTTTATGACAGTCTATTCAGAGTGGTTTAAGCAGAGGGTGGCTAGAGGAGAGTTAGGCTCTGTATGGGAAAATGGAACTTCAATGCTCTTTCCTTTCCTTCTCAATTTTATTGACATCCCTTTCACTCATTCGTCTTTACTTTCAGAAATCAAGTGAATATTGAAATTCAAATGCCTTTTTAAAGTTCTATTTTGGAAATAAGTATTTTTAGTGAAAACCTTTTAAAGCTTAAAGGTCTCATAAGAAATCAATGTACTTTTATATTTGGCTATTCTGGTTTTGTGGTAGCAGGATAAGTTCTCTTAGGGATAGCGTGGACAGGTTTCCAGCATAGTCAGTAAATGCAGAAAGTATGCCAGCTGTTCCAGTGACATGTAGTTTACCCATTGTCTCTGTGTACAACCTCACACGATCACGCCTAAATTTGTTATTAATGATTTCCTGCAATTCTTCTCCACCTTATTTTTATTACCCATTGAGTTTATTGCTCACAGGAAGCTGTATTTTTGCCTTTCCTGACAGCTTATGTCAGATTGTGTATGTTTCAAGCTTCTTTGTAATGTTTGAAGATATTCTGGTACTTCAGCTTTCCCATCATGTTGCTTTCCCTAATGACTGAAACATTTTACTGGGTGAGATTTAACTAAGAAGTCAAGTGTTTTTCCAAGCCCCTGGGATAGAGCATCTTTATTTGAAGTGTTTCAGTGAAATGTGTCAGGAGACTGGGGAATGCCTTTGTAGGAAATGTGTTTTTTTTCCTTTAAATATGTTTTTATTGATTTTTAGAGAGAGAGAAGAAAGGAGAGGGATAGAGAGATAGAAACATCGCTGAGAGAGAAACATCATCGATCAGCTGCTTCCTGCATGCCCTGCCACTGGGGATCGAGCCTGAAACCTGGCTTTTTGTCCTGATTAGGAATCGAACCAGTGACCTCCTGGCTCATGGGCCTGTGCTCAACCACTGAGCCACATAAGCCGGGCAGAAATATTTTTAAGATGATGACAAGAGCTTGTATTTTTATAGCCCCCAACTTAGGAAGAGTTAAAAATGCTGTTATGTTTGTGGTCTTGCATGTTCTTACAGGTCACGATTAAATACATACTGCATTATTGTCACCTCTCTTCTCTAAGTGGGGAAACAGAAGCATGGTTTCAAGTGAGGCAGGCTGTAGGTCATCCATATTTACTAAATGCCGGAACGGGTAATGAACTCCAGGTGTCTTGGTTCCTTTGGAGTAATTAGGTAAAGTAGTATTAGCTCCTGGACCAGATTCCACAGTAAGTCAGGTGGAGGAAGCTCTTTTTATATGGCTTTCGTGATTGTCTCTTTCTATTGGGAAATAGTGTTTATTTCTGAACAAGCTTAGGTCTTTTAGTGGGAAAGTAGGTGAGGCCAAAAAATAAAAATAAAAAAGGAGGGGTGGGGTTGTTATTGAGAAATGTGGGTATGATCAGTATAGATTTGTCCTTGCCAAAATAAGCCTAAGGATTTTGAGAACTGTTTGCAATTAGCGTTCTTCCTTTCTTTGCTATTTGAATAACTGTATGGAAAAAAGGCTACAGACACTGGCCCTGCAGAGGTCCCTGGGATCATTTTCATGGAATTGTTTTTATGATTTTTTTTCAAGTGGGTTAGTGCTGTCCAAAAATAACAACATATATATTTCTCTCCATGCCTTTTATGTTAGTTTAGTCTTCCCGCTTGAGAAACTGCCAGCTTTATGCCTTACAGGACCTGTTGTCAGTGTCCATGGTGGGAGGGGAAAAGTGCTGTTGGCATAACCAATTTATTTTCATAGGTTACCAAGTTCCTAATGCTTTGCGGCATTAAATGGTTTCCCAGAGATCTGCAGGAGGGAATACCACCTTCCAAGGTGCCTAATTTACCACCAAGAAATAACAAGTTCATCAGGGCTCTGAATCAGCTATTGCAAATATTGAACAAAATCGTTATTTAAAAGCTCACAGGGGCCAATAGGGCTCCTTCTGCCCAGCAAAGTGTTTACACCATGCTCTATTGCTCGTGGGGCAAAGAATGCTCTCTCTGCTAACCTGCCCCTGAGGGATAATTGCTCCTTCACTACTAGTGACCAAAATGACTGCTTGCAGAGGAACTTGGCCTCTCTCTGCCCCTTTCAAACAAAATGGTCTGGCAGAATTCTCACCGGAAGAGCCAGAAGAGAATTCCATAAGATGCTTGCTTCAGTAATTGAAGCCCAGCTCCGTCTCCCTGCCTCCTTCCCTCCTATCTCTGCACCTAGCGGGAGCTACTCTGATGTCCAGAGCTGGCTCAGCACTGCACCAGGTCCAGAGACCAGCCAGGGTCTATACAGGGGACATCAGAGGGCTCTCACATTCAGAGCACAGACTCTGGGCCTCAAGTCCTATAGGCCACTGGTTCTGTTCTGTCTTTAAAATCTTATTTCCAGTCACTGGGTTTTATCTTCTTCCTTGTCCCCTTGTGTCACCATCCCAGTCACCGTGTCCTTATCTTGAGCCCCTACCCTGTATCGAACCCTATTCCTTGGTTTTCCAGCCAGTTGCCCAGTTCTTCTAGGAGTGTGCTCTGTTCTTGTTGCTGGTCTTGAGCAGAGCTGTCCTGTCCTCACTATAACCTTATAATTGCTTGAGGTCAGCATGGTGGGATGGTGGACTGAAGAGGTGTCTGCTTAGAGAACTCAGAGGAGACAAAGTGTTCGAGATGATGAGTTCTAGCCAATGGCACTGCTGAGGGTTGGACTAGATCAGTGGTCGGCAAACTCATTAGTCAACAGAGCCAAATATCAGCAGTACAACGATTGAAAATTCTTTTGAGAGCCAAATTTTTTAAACTTAAACTTCTTCTAACGCCACTTCTTCAAAATAGACTCGCCCAGGCCGTGGTATTTTGTGGAAGAGCCACACTCAAGGGGCCAAAGAGCCGCATGTGGCTCGCGAGCCGCCGTTTGCCGACCACAGGACTAGGTGCATGGCCTATTATTATCCTGTGGCTGCTGTAACAAATTGTCACAAACTTAGTGTTTCAATACAACCCAACTTGATTATCTCACAGTGCTGGAGGTCAGAATTCCTAAGTGGATTTCACTGGGCTAACACCAAGGTGTCCGCAAGGCCTCACTCCCTCCAGAAGCTTTAGGGGAGAACCTGTTCCCTTGCCTTTTCCAGCTTCCAGCGGCTACCTGCACTCCTTGGCTCATAGTCCCTTCCTCTACCTTCAAGCCAGCAGTGGCTGGTCCAGTCCTCTTCACATTGCATCATACTGACACTGCTGCTGCCATCACATCTCCTCTGATTCTGACTCTTCTGCCTCTCCCTCACTTGGAAGGACCCTTATGATTACATTGGTCCCATCTGGATAATCCTGGATAATCTCCCCATCTCAAATTTCTTAACTCAGTCATATCTGCCAAGTTCCCTTTGCCATGTAATACAACATAGTCACAGGTTCCAGGGATTAAGATGTGGATATCTTTGGGAAACCATTATTCTGCCTACTCCTCAGGCATTGCTGTAGGTTGAGGAATGACAGAACCCTGGGATCAGGTGGGTTCCAAACGTGAATACTGACATGGTGGGGGAGGGATGGGGATCCAATAGACTGGCAAATTTAGCCAGATGCAGAAGCCTTCACAGAATAACAAGGGTACATAATCACTTTCGAGAATTTTGGCTGAAAGAAAGCGATACAGGTTTGCAATCTGCAGTTTCAGTTTGGATTTTTAAAAAAATTCTTCATAATTAAAAATTTTTATCCCACACAAACTCCCTCAGTCTGGAGTTCTTGTAAGTGGGCACTGCTTTCAGACTTGAGGTGTTTCAGGATACAAGCTGGCCAGACACGTAGCAGGCACTTAGCCAGGTCAGGCCTATGGAATTTTCCAGCCTCAGTTAAAGAACAGAGTAAAGAGGTGTGTGTGTGTGTGTGTGTGTGTGTGTGTGTGTGTGTGTGTGTGTGTGTGTGTTTAAAAGAAGGTATTGTTTTACATCACAGAATATTTCTTTGGCTGATAAGCCCCAAGACATCGCTCATGCATCCCGTGTGAGAGGCACTTCAACCATCCTGAAGGTCAAGTTAGACTGTTCTTGGCCCTCCTGCATTCCCAAGGTAACTGCAGGACCTTTTCTCAGAAATGGGTTTCTAAAACACATGATTAGAGAAGCAGAGAGGACTGGAAAATCTCATATTCCTTCTGGCTTCATGATTTCAATTGAGATAGAAATTGAAACTTCCTCTCTTCACCAAGTCCAGTCACTGCCATTTTAGAGTCAGGCACCACAAAAGCTTCCTGGCTGATCGCATTTGCACCAGCCCTCCTTACACTGGTTAGTAAAATATCCATGTCCACGATGAGCTGATGGCAGAGAGCCTTATTGCCTCAAAAAAGTACTCTATCAGATGTGGATTGTATTTTCTATTTTTACATCAATTCTAATTGACCATGGCTATATTTATCAGAGGCCTAGCCTAGCCTTTTTTTTTCTTTTTTTTAAAGACCCTTGGATAACTGACCTGGCTGTGACGGACTGAAAATCATTATGTAAAAAGTTAGGAAACCCCCAGATTTTATTTCAAAACTAGAGGCCCAATGCACAAAATTTGTGCAAGGGGCTTGGCCCTCGCAGCCGCGGCTTCGTCTGGAAGGTCGTTCGGCTGTCTGGTCTCATTAGCATATTATGCTTTTATTATTATAGATATGTATAAAATATACATTAACCACTCACTTTCTCCTGTCCATTATCCCTTTTTTCTACCTCAATAGGAAACCAGTTTCAATTCTCTTTATAAGTCAAAAAATTCAGATGTTTTCACTATAATTATCTTAAAATTTTTTCTGATGTATTTACATACTACTAATCTCTACTATTTCCAAAACATGAAAGGGTATTTATTAATTGTAGTCCTATTTAAGTCTTCTTTAGAAACTGGTGTTCATTTTCTTCAAATTATATAGGCCCTTCAACCTGACTTATTATATTTTATTTCGTATTCTTTTACTGATTTACTACTTTTCTGTTGGAGATTTTTGCTTTTTAATTTTTTATTTATTGAGAGGGAGAGAGAGAGAGAGAGAGAGAGAGAGAGAGAGAGAGAGAGAGAGAAAGAAAGAAACATGGATTTATTGTCCCATTTACTTATGCATTCATTGGTTGATGTGCCCTGACCAGGGATTGAACCAGCAACCTTGATGGATAGGGATGATGGTCTAACCAACTGAGCTACTGGGTCAGGGCAAGGGAACTTTTGCTTTGTTACTGGCTCTTATCTGACCTTCATGGCTTATGGGGGGTTATATATGCATTCAGTCAATGAGCTTTGTGACAGATTTGATGACTTAGAACTTGAACATCTGGGGCTGTGGTGTATACCAGAAGGAACTAGAAATAGAAAGCAAGTGTGTTGTTAGAGAGTGAGCTAAAGAGAGAGAAAGGCATGCTGAGCTGTGGGAGAGAGTCTTAGCTGAAGGAAAAGACAGATACTCTTTGGTTCATGCTCAAATCCCAAGGGAAATGCTTTTAGAACTGTTGCTTGAATTGAAAAGAAGTACAGAATCTATTTCCACTGATTTCTTTTTAATGGATTAAATCCACTTAGGGCAGGATTGCAGAGGGGGTCGGGGAAGGGAAGGCAAGACAAGGACTTAATTTGAGGAAACTAAAAGATAAAAAACGTTAAGACGGAAGGAAGAGGTTTTTTTCCCCCCACATTGCAATAGATCAAGAGACCAGAGATTAAAATATTAAAAATATTTAATGAGGGTAGCAGTATATTTTTAGATTCAGACAGGAAGAAATCAACCCTTTAGAAATTCTACTAGGTAAATGGAACTGTTACATAGGACAAGGGTCTCAAGGTCTGGGCATTTCTAAATGTTATTTCTTGCTAAACATTAAAATATAGCATAGCGCCCTGGCCGGTTTGGCTCAGTGGATGGAGTGTTGGCCTGCGAACTGAAAGGTCCCAGGTTCGATTCCGGTCAAGGGCACATGCCCGGGTTGTGGGCTCCATCCCCAGTAGGGGGCTTGCGGGAGGCAGCCGATCAATGATTCTCTCTCAACATTGATGTTTCTATCTCTCTCTTCCTCTTCCTTCCTCTCTGAAATCAATAAAAATATATTTAAAAAATATAGCATAGCATAGTATTTTGTAGATGGAGGTGTAAACAGATGAACTGACAGGAATACAAAGGGATGAAGTAGTCAACTGCAAAGAATAAATCAACACGTAATTGACCAAATAGCATATATAAGCAATGGCTAAGCCTTCCTCCAGGAAGGCAGAACTTTAGGTAAGAATTCCTTGTCTCTTTTCCTTGCTGCAAGTAAAATAACACTACCTTGCAACAACCACCACTTGTTTTGAATAGAGTGTCCCAAGCAGCGAACCCCTAAGGGGTGACTAGACACTTATTCAGGGGATAGAGACAGTACACACTGTCAACTTGCATAATTCAAGACCCTAAAACAGTTAAGGAACATAGAGAATACTTGTATGCATTTCCCCACTGATTATGATAATTGGAACCCAATTCTCCAATTTAGATGAAGGACAGAGACTTGTGACCACCAGAAACCTATAAAGGACAGATTTCTTTTGAGGATTCTAGGGTGGGGGGACTCATGTGCCAGGTTGGCCTACCCTCACTTCCTTTTATCCTCAAAGTAGAAGGGGGCTGCAGCTCACAATTATTACCAGACCCATATTTCTCAAGGCAGCAAACCCTGCTAGACAGGAAAGGGAGCATTGAAGGTTGTCCCTCTGAGCCCTTGAGATTTCCTCTGAGAGTGGCCCTCACTGGGACTGGCTTCCTCTTACTATATCCTCTCCCTACCAAGTTGCTTTTTTCCTCTTTCCACCTTCTACTATTCCCTCCTGTTATCCCCTCATTCTGATTTTCCTCAACTGCTGCTCCTACTGTTCACCTCTCTGCACTGTCACTCACCTTCCAAGATAATCTGTATAACTGGCTCCCTGGTCCAACTCCACTGCCATAAGCTCTCCCATAGCCAGCCCCTTTGCTTTCCCTTCCGCCATGCTCATTCCATTGTGGACACATTTCCATTCCCCCCTTCTCATCTTTTTCTCACCTTTTCCTTCCCTTTCTCCTCAGTGTTTGCTCAAAAAGTGTTCTCCAAGGGACAGGACTATTACTGTGTTTATTTTTCTTTAGCCAAAGATGGAAAATTCCAAAGGCCTGAGCAAGTGATGGCTGGTTGCCTTTTCTGGAAATTCAATGACCTGGATGGTAAGGGAATGTCGCGGAGCTACACATCTGGCAAGGTTATTCCCTAAAATGTCCTGGCTTTGGATTTAGTTCTAACTAAAAGAAGTGGAGGTTCTGTTCTGTGAAATTATGGCGTAAGAATGAAGAGTTTAAGGAATGATATAATTACAACTACAGAGCCCAGTTTATGTCACTTTGTGTGTTTTTTCTGCTCGATTAATTGGGAAAAAGAAGGGCCTTTGGCTTAGTAGAGCTTTCAAAAGTAAAACCTTCCAAGTGAGAGACAGATGAAGTTCCAGTGGCCCAACTGAATGGAGGATTTTGCTTTGTTTGGGTAATTATTTGCCAGAAGCCATGCCCAGGTCCGAGCAACCAAGTACATTTCAGAGTTGGTCTGTCTTCTGCAGGGGGGCGGGGGCGGGGGAAGAGTGTGTGTGTGAGGGGGGGCGGGGCGGGGGCAGGAGCATCTTCCCAGTTGACATCAGGTGGAATTGAGTAGGTCTGTTTCACTGCTATACCCCCCTTCCCTAGAGAAATAATTTAGGCAGGGTTTTGGTCACATATCCCCAGGGTGTTTTTTTTTTTTGTGTGTGTGTGTGTGTGTGCGTGTGTTAACCACATAGGATGGTCTGAAAGTAAACCTTTCAAGCTAAATGCAGGTCATGGTGGGTATTCATGTCCTAGGCTAGAATCTTCTTTGACCAAAGTCAATCTTTATCTTAACTGATCCTGTCTATTGTCTTTTGCATCTAAGATAACATACCTTTGGAATGTCAAGGTAACTTCCCTTTTTTGACCCCAACAACCACACCAGAACAGAGACCACCACAAATCCTCTCATTGTTATAGTTATCAAATGTTAATTGTTGACTGTTAATTATCCTGTACCCATCTATGTAAAAGATGTATATGTCTATCATTTACTTTTTATCCAATCCCAGAGGGCCACCCCTTTGCTTTTTGCCTACCTAATCTATCACCAATGAACTTCTTGTAATTCTTTTTATTGTAATCTATAATAATAAAAGCTTAATATGGTAATTAGATCAGACAGCCAGACAACCTTCCGGATGTCCTTCCAGATGACCTTCTAGACGAAGCTGGGGCTGCAAGGGCCAAGCCCCTTGCACGAATTTCGTGCATCGGGCCTCTAGTGCATAAAATAAGGTGCAAAACTGCCATTATCTGGGGCATTATCTCAATCCGTTGAGATTTTGTTTCCCAGTAATTGTCGACAGTTTGACTCAAAACTCACAAAAATTCTCCACAGGTTTGAATGTTTCTTACATTCATACTGCCCATTGCTGCCGCCCAAACGCACTGTACATTTTCTTACCTCCATGCCTTTGCGCATGCTGACCCCTCTTCCTAGAATGCCCTTTCAACCCCTTCCCTGCTAAAGGGAATCCTGTTCCTCCTGCAGGGCTTAGGTGAAACCTCTCCCTCCCCTCCAATTTGGAGCACATTGCTCCTGTAGGATTGTAACCTCTTTCTAGTTGAATTGGTTTCCTGTGGCTGCTGTAACAAATGGTCACAAACTGGGTGGCCTAAAATAACACATTTATTCCCTTCTAGAAAACCGAAATCAGTATCACTGGGCCACACTTCCTCTGGAAAGTTTAGGGAAGGATCCATTTTTGCCTCTCCCAGCTCCCTTAGCTGCCAGCATTCCTTGGCTTGTGGTTGCATTACTCCAGTCTGCCTCTATGGTCAAATTGTCTTCTCTTCAGTTGTGTGAAATCTCCCTCTTTCTTATAGAGACATTTGTGATTGCATTTAGGACTCATCCAGGATGATGTCCTTATCTGAAGACCCTTGACTCAGTCACCTGTGTAAAGACCCTTTTGCTATAAGGGAATGTTAGCAGGTTCCAGGGATTTTGATGGGTGTATGTCGTGGAGGGGAGGGGGGCTGCCAGAGAGCATTTCTCAGCCTGCATGTCTTTGGGGGGGCATTTTTCATCCTATTATGTTAGTTCTTCAAGTTTTAGAGAGGATTGATTTCATTCTGCCTCATAACTAAGGAGCTGGCAGGAGAGTGGAAGGAGCTAATGCTTAGTCCCAGGGCCAGAAGGACCCAGCGATTCCCCTGACAATCTCTGTTACCTTGGACAGGCTGTTTAACTTTGTGGAACCTCCTTGTGCTCATTTGTGCAGTGGAAATGGTATCGACCTAAATGAACCTTACAGAGTTGTTTATAATAGTTGAACTAACAAAAACCAACAACAAACATATACTCAAACTTAGACAACCTAAATATACAAAAGGGACTGGGCAAATATACATCCAAACACCAGAAAGCCATGCAATCATTAAAATGCCATCTATAGCCCTGGCCAGTGTGGCTCAATTGGTTGGAGTATTGTCCTATACACCGAAAAGCTGGCGGGTTTGATTCCCAATCAGGGCACATACACAGGTTGTGGGTTTGATCCCTGGTTGGGGCATAAGTGGATGTTTCGTTCTCACATTGAGGTTTCTCTCTCTTTTCCCTTCATCTCTCTCTAAAAAATCAATAAAAAAATCTTTAAAAATAAAATTAAAATGCCATCTATATTTATTATTGATGAGAAAATTTAGGTTATGACAGCATGCGAGCTATGATCATATTTTGCTAAAATAATGTATATGTGATATATGTGAATTTAGTTACTTAATCACACTGTGCCTCAGTTTCCTCATCTCTAAAATGGAGATAATGATAATACTGACCTCACAGGGTTGCTGTAAGGATTGAGTAAAATAATACAGAAAGGCACTTAGAATAATGCCTAGAACATGAGGAAGCAATGAATAAATATTAACTATTTTTATTGTTACAAAGAAAACATTCTCAAAAAGTGTGCCTACCAGTATGTCTACACTGTATGTGTGTGTGTATAATCCTATATAATAAAGAGGGAATATGCTAATTGACCCTCATGCCATTGCAAAGATGGCAGTGCCCACAGCCAATAAGGAGGGAATATGCTAATTGACTACCCCGCCCTCAAAGATGGCAGCACCCACAACCAAGAAGGAGGGAATATGCTAATTGACTGCCACTCCCTCAAAGATGGTAGTATCCACAGCCACAAGATGGCAGTGCCCAGTCCCCTCAGCCCCGCCGGGGCGGCAGGTGCGTGGCCACTCCGTGCGCCTGCCTCCGGAGTCCCCCAATCCCCTCATCCCCCCAGCTCCCCAGGGCTGGCCCGAGGTGCAGGCAAGCCTTGGATGGCGGCTGCCCAGCTGCCCAGGGCTGCCCAAGGCTCAGGTAACCAGGGCTGGCCGAGGCTTTCGCTGCCTGCAGTGGCAGCAGCAGAGGTGTGATGGGGTGTCACCTTCCCCTGATCACCAGGTCGCCTCCCACCCCTGAGGGCTCCCGGACTATGAGAGGGGACAGTCCAGGCTGAGGAACGCCCCCCCCCCCCGCCCATTGCATGAATTTTCATGCACCGGGCCTCTAGTATTAACACATATTTCTGGGTGGTGGGGCTATGAGTAAGTTATTCTTGCTTTATATTTTCTGTTTTTAAAATGTTTATTGGGAGTGGGGGTGGGGGTTAGGTGAAGGGTGCCTAACATCTGGTGATGTAAGATGATTTGACTTTGAGTGGTAGGCATATTGCAATATACATATCTTGTATCATAGAAACCTACACCAGAAACCTATATGATCATATTAGCCAATGTCACCCCAATAAATGTGATGAAAATGTTTACTCATTTATTTTACATTGAACATGTACTTTTTAAATTCTTTATTTTTGAAAGTATACATATGTCCGCCTTTTCCCCCATTGTCCTCTCCCAGCATGCCCCTGTCCTCCAGCCCAGGCCTTCGCCCCTCCCTATTTTCTGTGTCCATTGGTTATGCTTATATGCATGTGGGCGGGGGGAGGGTAAGAGGTCAACCAATGACCATGTATTTTTATAATAGAAAAATGAACATTTCAAATAAGTTTTATACTTTTCAGTTTGTTATATTTCTATGACATACAGTATCTATATGGTAATTAGCATGGTGCTATTATTATTAAGATAATTTCTCCTATAATCCTGCAGGTCCTTGACCATCAGTTTGTACATCTCACATTATCTTTCTGTTAAACCAATAAAGTTAGGATGGTCTAGAAAGTTGATTTCAATTCCCATTTGCTTTTCATTCCTATCTGCTTAAATATTCCCCAAATTTTGATCACTATGCATTCTTTATAAATTGCAGAGAGTACTCAGAGAGTACATGTATATGTATATACACTCACACACATGCTGTATATGCCTGTATGTCTCCATATAGCTATGTAATTAATGTTTCATATTATCTTTATAATTTTCGAAAAGCAGAAATGCCTACCCTGAATTTCCTGAAATGGTAAAGTTGCTCTCATCTTTCTTGCATGTAAAATGTGTCTTACGTTGTTGCTACTATAGTCATCCTCTGCTGCTGTTAACAATATTAATCACTAGAGGAGCTTAAATTTCAAGTGTAAAGCTAATTAATAGATGATATGCACTGATATGCACTGATATGGTTGCAACTTTCCTGATTTTGAATATGCTGTATCTTTTTCTTTTATTTAAAAATAATCTTAAGATTCCTGTGGATTTAAAAACAAATGCATGGGGAAATTACTGATGAATTGGCTTTGAAATGGAAGGTCTTGCCTCTGCCATTTAAGATAATTAGATACTGGTGCACTTCTTGGTAAGCTAGGTCTCTTTTTCTGTCTCTGCTGTGCCTTTTCCCCCCATCAGCATTCCCATCTTTGAGTTTGTTTTTTGTTGCTTCTATTCATCTGTCTCTCTGCACTACAGTTCTCACTCTTTTTCTTTCCAATCCCCACTCTGATCATAATATAAAACTGATATATAAAAATGGATTTGTTGTATTAAATTGAGTTTTCCTCTTGATAGCTTAAGTAGGGGGATGGATGCATGAAGAAGCAGAGCACAGGGGATTTTTAAGGCAGTGAAAATACTCTGTATGAGACTCTATGGTGATACACGTCCTTATATATTTGTCCGAACCCATCGAATGTACACCACCAAGAGTGAATCCTAATTTGAACTATGGACTTGGGTGATTATGATGTGTTTATGTAGGTTCATCAATTGTAACAAATATACCACCAGTCTGATGTGAGATGCTGATAATGTGAGAGGCTGTGCTTCTTTGTGGGTAGGAGGTACATGGGAACTGAACTCTTTGTAATTTCTGCTCAGCTTTGCTGTGAAGTGTTAAAAAAAAAATACAGCCTATTTTTAAAAAGTAAGAAGCATGAAATATTTTGTTTCCCTTTTTGTAAAAAATAAAACTTAAATGTAGTTCTTTTGTTCGTATGTGAAACTAATTTTTCTACCTGTCGATGGTCCTAATTATTTTCCCCCCCATCCCTCATAGATTGGAAGGATGCATTTCCAGTTCTCTTGCCAACTTGTTTGGCATAATTATGAAGACTAGCAAATGTGTATTGAGTACTTTGAAGGCTTTGATGAAAAGTGCTAGGTAAAAGCAAAGCAATTTTATTGTTAGAATGGGGGAGTGAGTCAGGAATTTTAAGGTGGACTCCTCACTGTTTGACTCTGGAAGCAGTGCAAAGCACAGTGAACTGGTACCTGCTAATCAAACTCAGGCTTTGGTACAGCTGTGCTTGCTAAATGACACCCATGTACAAATTTAGTATACATTAGGGGAATCTGATTTTTGAATAAACTTGATTGGAATCCATTGGCAATGCTAATGATCCTTTATAATGCAAATTGGCACCCACTAATTTATATCTTTTGTAAGGTGGGAGTTAATGCTTTAGGTTTTTTTCAACTCCTGTGCCATTTAAAATCCAATTGTTGTGGGGGTGGAGAGAGGAGAATCTCTGGGGAAGGTGCATTAACTCCTTCAAATCTGAGGAAGCCATTTAGTCAATTATTGTTTCTGGGAACTAAATAATACCCTTGTCACCTGAAAGATTTAAAATAGCCTTTGTAAGTGGCTCCACAGTCTCTGAAAGAACATGACTCATTCCTTCTTTGTAATCTGAAAGAAATCCAAGTGTCAAAAGACACTGGGAAATGGCCTTGAGTTAATACTTCTAAACACAAATATAAGAGGTTTGAAATATTAGGAAACCATTATGATATGGGTTGAAAGTTGATGGGTGGAGTCAGTATAGTAGGATGTGGCTGAAAGGGCAAGGATGAATTGGCAACCTTTCTATAGTAATCCTTGGGGAAAATCTTGCTGGCAGATTTAAGGGTCTTGAACTCTGGCTGTACTCTGTGTACCACAGGTTGTCTTATTCTTTGCTCAGGAGCTCCCCACCCTGCATTTCTGACTGTCCCATGCTTACACAGGGCCCCATAATGTTTGTTCTGCCAACTCTACTTCGGGTTACTGACTCCCTCAATCAGCTTTTGGATCCATCTTCTGCACATGACCAGTGAAAGGAAATTAAGTGTATTAGAATGCCTTCCATTAGTGCTAGGAGATAGACTGTATTCCTGTACCTCTTAAAACTCATGTTCTTGACAATATAAAATAGGGCTGTGGAGGGTGAGGTTCTCCAAGTTTGGGTCAGCCTTTGCCTTTCATTGACCTCAGTGGATGCCACTTAATGGAAAAATATGATCAGGGTTCACCCTATGGAATAATTGTTTAATATTGTATATGACTCATTGGAACTAGTGTGTTAGAAAATAACTTCCAGATGTGTAGCAGCAACTTTTCCAAATAAACTCTGGAAAACCGGGTTAGTTTCTTTTTATGATCTTAGTGCCAGAATCGAATCTTCTTGTATATGGTTAGCCAACATATATTTGAAGTTCTCAGTAGTATGATCCTTGTTCACTTACTTTTAAATTGGTACCCACATAAGTGTGTGGGGCTGCCTTCAGCCTGCTTCCTTATCCCATATCAACTTCTGCCCTCTCCACACCTCCCATCTTCTCACAGCGATGAATGGCCTGGAAGCCTTACCTACTACTAGGCTCAGGCCCAGGCCTCATTCTTTATCATTATCAGCAATCACATCTTGAACATTCCTATGTGAAAGCACCTTGCTAGGTACTGTGAAGGATGTCTGAACTTCCTAGTTGGAGAGCAGCAGAAGTAGGGGTAATTCAGCAGAGTGACTGAGAATGTGAGCTCTGCTCTGGTATCAGCATGTGAGTTGAAATGTCACTTTCTGGTTGTTCAATATTGGGAAAGTCACTTAATCTTTCTAAATCCCAGTTTCTTTGCATATAAAATGGAAGTGATGGTGATAGTAATACCTACTTCATGAGGTAAGTGTAAGGCCTAAATGAGATAATCTATGGTAAACACTTGGCATCAGCTCAGTTACTGTTAGTTATTATTATTCATCTAATTTGCCACCATGTGTAGTTTGTGTGTGTGGTTGTGTTTGTGTGTGAAAGGAGAGCATGAAACAGGAGTTTGTTGACTGATGTCCTCAAAGAAGCAACTGCAGGGTTTAATTTTTGGGGATTCTCTTTAAATCGATTTCATTTCAGCAGAGAATTCACTGGCTTCTCCTGTTCAATGAATTGGGCCCTATTAAAAGAGGTAATGTGTTGTCATCTCCTTGGAGGCATCAGATGACAGATCTTACAGATCACCCAATAGTCAAATATTCTGAAGTAGCACAGCCTGAGCCTGGAGCCCTTACCAAAGCCACACCTGCTTTAACAAGGTGTTTTTGGTAAATAAAATCGTATGTTTTACATCCTATTGATTTTTTTCACAAATTCTTATCACATTGTATTTGAGCAGTTTTTCTATTGAATCAATAAATGTGTATCTATACTAGAATATGATGAAAACATTTCTAGAATGTGAGAACTGCATCAGAAAAGGAAAAGATCATAACCATTACTATTCAATAGAAATGTATGTCTCTATTCTTTTTGAAGAGTTAACAATGGTTAGGAATTTGTGAAACTGATACAGAAACTACTGAAGTAGTTGAAAGCATGCACACCAGAGTTAAACAGCCCTGGTTTGAATCCTGACTGTATTAGTTTTCTGTTTCTGTGGCAAATTGCCACACACTTAGCAGCTTAAAATAACACTTCTCATTTCAGTTTCTCTGGATCAGAAATATGGGCAGCGCTCAGCTGGAGTCTACTCAGGGTTTCACAGGTGTTGGCAGGACTGTGTTCTCATGTGGAGGCTCAGGGGCCTTTCCTTTCCCAGTCCTTCAGGTTGGCACAATTCAGTTCCTTGTGGTTGTAGGGCTGACTGGTCCGTTACCTTGCTGGCACTGAGCTGGGGATAGTTGCCAACTCCTAGAGGACACCCTTAGGTCCTAGCCATGTGGGGCTTTCATAACATGCCAGTCTGCTTCTTTAAAGCCAACAGGCGAATCTGTCTCTCCAGGAAGGGCTAGTTCCTTTTCTAGGGACACCTGATTAGGCCAGGCTCAGGCTAATCTCCCCTTTGATTATCTCAGAGGCAATTTATTAGTAACATAATCAGGGGGGTAGTGACATCTCATAATATTCATAGGTCTTACACTGAAGTGGAGGGCCAGTAGACTGGGGACAGGCATCTTGGGATACTGCCTACCACACTGACTATATTGCTTATCTGGGCAAGTTGCCTAACCTCTCTTAGCCTTTGTTTTCTCTTTGATAAAATCTGAGTAATGATAGTATTTTCTACTTTGTGGGATTATTCTGAGAATTAAATGAGATACATATGTAATACATTTAACACAGCACCTGGTGCTTAGCAATAAATGTTTTCAATAAATGTTAGCTTTCAATACATGTTAGACTCATGGTAGAGAGGAGCTACTTTTTCTTTTTCTCCTATCTTTTCTTTTCTTTTACCGGCCCCCACCCTAATAATGAAATGGCTTTGAAGGTACAGCATGTGAGCGGATGGCAAAGGAGTTGAGGTTTTTTCCTAATTGATTTCCTAAGAATAAAGGTTATTTAAAACACATTTTTAAGCCAGTTGCTTTGGAATGTCTAGAATCTGGTGGTCTGTGAGGTCCGAAAGGTTGGCAGCCGCTGGTCTAGATGAAGGCTTTCCTACAGATATCCTTCTAATTTGATTCTTTGCTAAATGTATGCATGTGCAGGACACAGTTCATGCTCCCTTCTGCCCTGGGGTTTGAGGTATGTTTCCTAGTTAAGGAAAAAGTTTCAGGTATTAGTCTACTTATGGAAAAACAGTTTCGTAGATCAGTGATGTATACTTGAGAACAACTTTGATAACAAATGCTTACTTTGTAGAGCAGGTATACCAATTTACAGGACCTTCACTGGGTTTCTCACTTTTAGTCTAAGGGATATTCAACAATTCAGCCTCACAGTAGTCCTGAAATTTAGACTTGTTTTATTCACATAAGCTCCTGAGACGCAGTCATTACAGCGGATTTGACTATCCCCTGAGAGTTCCAGGGCCATCCCTAAAAGAAAATGAGTATGTATTGCTTCTTATTGAAATTGATTATACTTCAGAAATACTTGCAAAGTAAATTCCCACGTGATAGTTAGTTGTTGAGAAGCCCTGTCTTCCTGTTGGGAGTGGAAGGGAGCGGGGGTGCGGGGGGGAGGAGAGCAAGAAAACAAAGGGTGGAGAAACAAAAAAGGCAATGCTTCCAATTTACAAATGGAGGGAATCACTTTTGGAGAATTTGATTCTTAGTATGGTACTGACCTTGGGTGTCACTTTTCACAGTAATGACATAAACATTCCATTCAGTAATAACAAGCCTGCATGTTTATCTTCCCTGTGAGAAGTTGGAAGTTTTGGAAGTTTGTGTGTAATCAAGACCCAGCCAGAGAAGGGGTAGCTTTTGAAACCTCTGCCTGGCTGGTCTCATTCCCTGGCCATTTCTGATGCTGCTCTTGGTTGAGGGCCATCCCACATAAAAAGCAGGAAGATGGTGGCCACAAAGAAGACAAAATAGTTGCTTGAGTCTATCAACTCTGGGCTCCACTTGTTATGAAAAGTGGAAAGTATGTGCTGGGAAACAGGCAGAGTCTGAAAATGACCAGACAAGCAAAGTGAAACTGGACAGCCTCACCAACAACTGCCAGTCTTGTGGAAATAGAGTACTACACCATGTTGGCCAAGACTGGTGTCCATCACTATAGTGGCAATAATATTGAATTAGGCGCAGCATATGGAAAATACTACAGAGTATGCACACTGGCTCTCACTGACCCAGGTGATTTCTTATATCATTAGAAGCATGCTAGAACAGACTGGTGAAAATTAAGACATGCAAAAAATTTTTTAGTAAAACTGTCCAGAGCTTGTTTTAAAAAAACAAAGAAAAAAAGAAATGTCTACTGGGTGGGACTGAGGAACCTTAAATGTCTACAGGATCCCTGCCCCCACTGGGCTCACCTACCACACCCAGCATGAGTTCCCTTTCTGTGACTCTCACTAGCACACGAGTGTCCTGCAGCATTAGATGTCTAGGGAGAAGTCAAGTTGGGGGGAGGAGTTATGAGTTGTTACCTCATTGAGAAGACCTCAGTTCTTCCTTTGGCCATAAAGGGAAGTCTAAAAAGAGGTATAAGGATTCTCTTCCACATCTATACATTAATCTTTCTGCCTGCTCCCTAAAGATTTTACCTGTATCTTCATTTAAAAAAATAGAATTGATTAAATTTTTTTTGTGTAGTAGAGGTCACTGTCAACAGAATGAGAAGGCAGAATGGGAGAAAATATTTGCAAAGCATATATCTGATAAAGGATTAATAACCAAACAACTTCATTTAAAATTGGGCAAAGAACTTGAAGAGACATTTCTCCAAAGAAGATATGCAAATGACCATTAAGACACTCAACATCACTAATCATTAGATAAATGCAAATCAAAACCACAGTGCGATGCATCTTCACACCAAGTAGCTGTTATTTAAAAAACATGGAGCCCAGCTGGTGTGGCTCAGTGGTTGAGCGTAACCTATGAGCCAGGAGGTCAGTTTGATTCCTGGTCAGGGCACATGCCCGAGTTGTGGGCTCGATCCCCAGTGTGGGGCGTGTAGGAGGCAGCCGATCAATGATTCTCTGTCATCATTGATGTTTCTTTCTCTCTCTCCCTCTCCCTTCCTCTCTGAAATCAATTAAAAATGTATATATTTAAAACAATAGAAAAGATGGAAAATAATAAGTGTTGGGGAAGGTGTAGAGAAATTGGAACCCTTGTGCACTGCTGTGGGAATGTAATACGGCGTAGCCATTGAGGAAAAGAGCTTGGCAAGTTCCTCAGTTGGTTAAATATAGAGTTATCAGATGATCCAGCAATTCCAGCTCTAGATACATACCCAAAAGATCTGAGAGCGGGGGCACGTGTAGGTGCTTGCACGCCAGTGTTCATCCCAGCGTTGTTCACAAAAGCCAAAAGGTCCAGACAGCCCAAGTGTCCACCATCAGGTAACCAAAACATGGTGTGTGTGCATGGATGAACCTTGAAAGCATCGTGCTAAGTGAAAGAAGCCAGACACAAAGGACAAGTATTGTGTGCTTCTACTTATATTAAGTACCTATCATAGGCAAATTAATAGAGGCAGAAAGTAAATTAGAGATTACCGGGGTAGGGGTGCGTGGGATGGAGGGATTAGCGTTTAGTGGGTACAGAGTTTCTGTTTGGGATGATGAAAAGGTTTGGAAATGGATAGTGGTGATGGTTGCAAAACAATGTAAGTTACTTAATGCCACTGAAGTGCACCCTTAAAAATTGTTAACATGGTAAATTTTCTGTTGTGTATGTTAACATAAAAACAAAGTTGATTATGTTTTCTTTTTATTATAACAATAATACTTGTGTGAGAAACATTTCAGGAAAAAAAACAGAAAAGGAAAAAGAAGAAAAAAAATTACCCATAATTCCACCACTCATTTGACCACATTTACTTTTACCTGCCCTCCCTTTGTCAGTAGAAATGACAGTCACTTTCTACCACTTCCTGAATGGGTGGTACAATAGCACCTACTCATTCCTTGGTGAAATATTGGTGTTCACAAACAGAAAAGAAATGAAAAAGGCCACTGAGTAGTGAAAACCATGGCTGCCACTGCAGGCCTCCTGTTGCAAAGCCGTTCCTCAGCAGCACAGTGGTTCTCAGGCCATGACCGCATCGTGGGAGCTGCTGCTGGCAAGAGAACAGAGTCTTAGGGTCAGTGGGCCTGGCTTCTAGCTACAGTTTTATGGGAAGTATATAAAAGGGCTTGTAGGATGGAATACTATGCTGTGCTTAAAAAGAAGGAATTCCTACCATTTGCAACAACATGGATGGAACTGGAGAGCATTATGCTAAGTGAAATAAGTCAGTCAGAGAAAGATAAATATCACATGATCTCACTCATCTATGGAAAATAATGAACAACATAAACTGATGAACAAAAACAGATCCAGAGACAGGGAAGCATCGATCAGACTGTCAAACCTCAGAGGGAAGGTAGGGGAGGGTGGTGGAGGTATCAGCCAAAAGACTTGTATGCAAGCATATAAGCCTAACCAATGGACACAGACAACAGGGGGGTGGGGGCATGAGTGGGGGCGGGGTTGGGAAGGTAATGGGGGGATGAGGACAAATATGTAATACCTTAATCAATAAAGAAATTTAAAAAAATACATATGATATTTAAGGTGTATGTCTTTAAGATATATATATCTTTAAGGTTTACAAGGCATATATTTTTTATAAATATTTTAATATACCTATGTCTTTAAGCGGTATCTTTGTGTATATGTATATAAATCTCATAAAATATGTTAAAACAGTTTGGCTTTTATTTATATTCGATTAGGTTAGCAAGATTTAATCTTTTCTTATTAGACATTTTATTAGATTTAATAAACATGACATTATTTTCCAGAAAAATTTTGATTTTATATATATATATATAAATATATATATGGTCCCCAAACATGTGTACACTCTTTAACAGCTGATAGCTCAATTAAAAAAATGAAGTGTACTTTAATAAACACTGACTTTATAATTTAAAAAAAAAAGGGCTTGTAGGTCGCTCATTCTCATGCTACACATTGAGCCCTGAAGCAGCATCCCATTTAGTCATCATTCAAGTCCTCTTTGTACTGGGTGTGGCTCTTATCTTTCGTGTCCACTTTCAGCCATGTTGTCCCTTGAATACCTCAGGGCCTTCCAAAAGAAGCTCTGGCCACAGGTTCCTGAGGGAGAGAAAGATGCTGCAGCATCACAAGGGGCCACCTCTGCCTGTTTGCCTGATGAGCACCTCATTTACAGCCTTAAAGCGAAGCGCCTGCTCTCTGGTTGTGGTGTTTACAAGAAAGCAGGGCAAGCCTTTAAAGTGGCCAGAGGCTGAGGCTTCTACAGAAGATGCTAGCACATTCCTGAATTCCAGGAAACTCTTACTAGGCTAGGCTTCAATTGCTCCCTCAGAGAAACCTCCAATGGTCAGAGGAAAGAGGAAGAGGCTCAATGATTTAGCAAGGAATGGGACAACCTAACAGAGAAAGCTCTCAGGCATTTCACGGCGTTCTGCCTTGAATTCTGGAAAGAGATTTATTTGCTTTTCTGCTTGAAAACAGTATATTATTTAAATGTGGGATGAGAATTGAATTGTAGAGAGTGGATTTAGATGGCAAGAAATCCTTCAGCTGGCCCATCCTCTGCCTTATATATATTTAAAGCAGAGAACCAGTAATCCCGTTTTCCCAGAATTATCTTGATTGTGAAATATGTAAGCAGTGATGGTGAAGTAATTACACTGATCTTCCTCCTTAAACACAGTGGAATTCCTCATGCAAACATATGCTGTCCCTTGAATAGTCACCACTATAGGAGGCCACAATTTCTCCCTAATGTTATTGCTCAAAACATGGAATTTCCCCCAGAATGAGTTTATGGGTCATATGAGGTTACCAGGGCCTTTATGATATAGTTCTCATATGTATTTATTTTTATCGTTAGATGAAAGTCTACATTTTGGTAATAGAGGAAAACTATCATTTACAAAAAACCTGACTTCTATTGGTTTAATTGCATTTCTCTAAATTTACAATGACATCATTGTTGCTGTCTGCCTTAATCTCCCCCCCTTGTTTTTAGGCTGGGGCTTCACATAGCCTATTGAAATCTCTAGAATTTTTAAACACCTTGTGTGAGGAACTTGGGTAAGGATTCCCTCTGTTATTTTGGAGTAGTATGTCATGCACACAGGAGGTGCTCAATAAATATTTCTTGGTGGATGTGTCTTGGATTTTTGAACATTTGTCCCAAATTCTTTGTACTGTGAAGTTTATCTTATATTATTTGGAACACTGTAACTATCAGAAATCAATAGTGTGAATCCCATGTGGAAAGAGAAAAAAAATAGAGGAGATGGAGGAACATTAAAATGGCAACTGTAGTCATCTATGGGCAGTTGGATTCTAAGTGACTTTTATTTTCCTTTTTAAAATTTTTGATTAAAAAGAATGTTCCCCCCCCCCATCAGAGTAGAAGTTTCATTTTTTCCAATTTTTCTTTCTTTTTAAAAAAATATATTTTATTAATCTCAGAGAGCAAGGGAGAGGAAAAGAAAGATAGAAACATCAATGATGAGAGAGAATCATTGATCAGCTGCTTCCTGCATACCCCACACTGGGGATCGAGCCTGCGATCTGGGCTTGTGCCCTGACCAGGAATCGAACCATGACCTCCCGGTTCATAGGTTGACGCACAACCACTGAGCCACGCAGGCCGGGCTCTTCTCTCTTTTTAAAAACTGAATAAATTTGACGTGTAATGTTGTGTATGTTTAAGGTGTGCAAGGAGCTACTTTGATGCATTTATATATTGCAGTATGATAGCCAGTGTAGCAATATTTATCACACTTACATAATTATAGTTCAGTATTATTTTCTGTATTCATTACAGTGTACATTGGATCTCTATGGGTTATTTACTACTCATTACAAACACCATGACTATTATCCCCACCCTCAGTCCCAGATTAAAGTTTTTTCAGTGAACATGTATTGCTTTTATAATTATACAAAACCAATACATCTTATATAAAAATAATGTAACCTGTTTATATGTAGTTAGTAAGGCAGTAGATCTTAAATTTTCTTGGGTCACACACTCCTTTGAGATTCTGGAAAGCTCTGGTGCCTTTTCCTACAAAGATGTACACAGAGCATTTTCCATATAATATCAGAGTTTCACATCCCATGTTGCCCATCCAAAGATCACTTAAGACCCCGATTAGGAGTCACTTTAGGAATGGAGAAAGTGGCACCCAAAAAGGGGTTGGCTGCCAAATAAACATGGAAGGAAGTAGAGTTATATGTGTGTTGTTAACATCAGTGTGGGGACATTTGATTTAGTAGCACAGCCTTTGGGTCAGGCTATGTAATTCAATCAGGAGGCTTTTTTAAGAGAGAGGGGATTTTCCATCTGTGAAAGCCCAAATGTCCTGTTCTTCTATAAGTTAGGGAGCTAACCCGGTATAAGTAAAAGCCTTGAGGGTGGTACTGAGAGCCCAGCTCAGCCTAGGGTTTATGTCTGTGTAAATGAAGTCCC
The DNA here is from genome assembly GCA_025583905.1 of Ia io. Taxonomy (NCBI): domain Eukaryota; kingdom Metazoa; phylum Chordata; class Mammalia; order Chiroptera; family Vespertilionidae; genus Ia; species Ia io. Next base: position 97,476,357 of record JAJQQW010000001.1, read on the forward strand.
TGACAGGATTTTTCCAGCAGCAGCAAAGAAAAATAAGTGAGGGTGGGGAGGGAAGAAGGGGGTGGTGTGCATGGGGGTTGATCCAGGGCTGGGAATTGGTGGTAGATGTAGTTCAGAATGACAAGGGGTTAGTAAGAGGACTGTTGGCCATGGTGGGGGGGGGTCCAGGTTGAAATGAGAATGAAAATAAGGCAGGAATGTACTGTCATATTGAAAGAATTGGGTTTATGTTAGTCTATGGAGAATGTACTGGGGAGAAGGTATAGAGATTTTCTGGGAAAAGAATAATTTTGTTATGACAGTGGTTCAGCCACATGCTCTAGGTAGAGGCAGGGTTCTAAGTCTGTCTCATGGTGGCATTAGCAAGGGATGAGGGTTAGCATTGCAAAATTCTTAGATCTGAACTTGGGGGAGTGCTTCTTGCTGCTGAGCATGTGTAAAGGGAATACACTTCGGATTACTTTTAGGGGAAGAAGCAAGAAGATGTCCCTATGGGCACATTCAGTAAACAGAGTAAATGTGAGCTGGAGGAATGGAAAGATGGGGAGAGAGAGGCTGTTTAGGAGAAAGTTTGGCAATGGGGAGGGAAACTATTACCAGCACAAATGGAACTGTGTTTGAATCATCAACTTTCTTTCTGGTTTAATTTGAATGCCCAACCAACACCATTTTCTACTTCCTGACACTTTACATTTCTTATTGAAGGTGTGCCTGGTTCTATGAAAGTTTTATATATGACATTGTGAATTTACCAAAAGAGAAACCAATGGGTGATTATTTATGTTATGAAAGTGTTCAGTAGCAGGGCTCCTTTGGACAGCTACCCAAATGTTTGTATTTCAGTGAATATTTTGTAAATTGTGGTCGTCTTGAAAAAATTGGGAGAGGCAGAAAATCTTAATGCTGAAGGTTAGAAAGATATTGACAATGGATTTGTAGTTTGCTCATTCAATCATTCAAGATAGAATTTGGGGGAGCTGGGGACAGAGCAGTGAATAAGACCAAGACTGCAATTATAGAGCTTTCATTTTGGTTGTGGGGGGGAAGACAGAAAAAGGAAGTGGAACGGCAGTGCACCTCAGCACCTTGTGATAGGGCTGGGATGGGAAGGAAGTACAGGTACTAGCTCTGGGTTTGAGGAGGTGAGTAGCAATGGATAGGCAGAGTGGCCATTTATACCTAGAAAGATTGGCAGTTTATGCAGTGGGCCTGGGGGAGAACTAGGCAGAGGTTTCAGGATCAACAAAGATGGCATAAATGGCCCATTAGGAGATTACCCACTGTGGTTGGAAGGCCTGGACTGGAAGCTGGGGGTGGAGGCTGGATATTACAAGCCTTGAACAGTTTGAGCTTTTCTCTGCAGGCTATGAGGAACCATTACAGGGGTTTAAACAAAGGAATACTGTGATCCAACTTATGTTTCATGAAAAGTTTAACTGTGCGGGATCAAATTAGCCATTGAAAAGGTGTTGGAAGGCCCTGCCCATGTGCCTCAATTGGTTGGGTGGTGTCCTGTGCATTGAAAGGTTGCTGGTTTGATTCCAGTCAGGGCACATGCCCGGGTTGCAGGCTTGATCCCCAGTAGGGGATGTGCAGGAGGCAGTCAGTTGATGTTTCTCTCCCTCTCCCTTCCTTTCTAAAAATCAATTAAAATATTTAAAATTTTAGGGGGTAAAGAAGAGAAGGTGTGGAAATAAATTAAGTGCGGATTGGTAGCTGATCTTTTTTAAAATTAAATATATTTTATGGATTTTTTTACAGAGAGGAAGGGAGAGGGATAGAGAGTTAAAAACATAGATGAGAGAGAAACATTGATCAGCTGCCTCCTGCACACTCCTTACTGGGTATGTGCCGGCAACCAAGGTACATGCCCTTGACCGGAATTGAACCTGGGACCCTTCAGTCCGCAGGCCGACACTCTATCCACTGAGCCAAACCAGTTAGGGTGGTAGCTGATCTTTTTACAATGAAATATTCGGCTAATTTAGTCTCTGTCACACAAGGAAGATGCAAGTATTTCTTCCTTTCAAAGAAAGGCTCTTCACAGATACAGCTCCTACTTTATTTTCCTCAATAGTTTTGCAACTCTAAAGAGTAGTTTTCCTAAGTAAGGGAAGGTAGGGGAGGGTGGGGGTAAGGGGGAGAGATCAACCAAAGGACTTGTATGCATGCATATAAGCCTAACCAATGGACACAAACAACAGGGGGGGTAAGGGCCTGAATGGGGGGTTGGGGGGGTAATGGGGGAATAAGGACACATGTAATACCTTAATTAATAAAGAAATTTAAAAAATTAAAATAATAAAAAAGAGTAGTTTTCCATAATTCAGCATATTGCTCCTGGAAAATGTAGACAATGGGACAAATTTTCAGCCTATGCTATCATTTTATGGATTAATTTCCATTAGAGCTGACCTTCTGGCTTTCCATGCATAATAAATATGAGTAAAACATCTGTTCATGTCATTCCCCTGCTTAAAAACCTCTGCTGGCTCCCCATTGCCTACAATAGGAAACAGTCCAAACTCATTGCCTTGGCATACGGGGACCTCCATAAACATGCCTTTCTGGCTCATCTTGGTAATTTCTCCCTATTCTGTTCATCTTCAGACTCTGAGCACATGCTGTTACTCTTCCATGCTGTTATGCTCTCTTCTTTGCCTGGAATGCCTTTCTTTATTCTCCTTGCCTGCCATGAGCATTTTTATTCAGTCCTTTAACCTTTTGCACTCGGATGTCGGATGTCGAGTGTGACTCGACACGGTTAGCATTAGAATAAAGGAATCGAGAAAAAAGCAAGTGAGTGCAAAGGGTTAAGGCTCAGCACATCTGTTGCCTCCTCTCTGAGCCTTCTTCACCAGTGGATTTAATCTCTCCCTTACCTGTATACCTACAGCACTCATGTCCCACATGCTAGCCCTTACCCCATCATATTTTAATTCTCTCGTTAGTGGTCTATCTCTCCCTTGAGCCCATGAGTTCATAAAGTGTAAGGCCCATATCTTGTCCATTTTTGTTTTCTCAGCTTTGTAGCCCACTGCCTGGTTGATGCTCAGTGGCTTTATGGAGCTAAACTCTGTGCTTTGGATTTCTGTTTGTAAGATCTCCAGAAGAGCCCTCAGGGAACGATGGGGCAACCTCACTTTTGTACTTGGCTGGGCAGTGGGATCTATGGCTACAGTGTAGGGATCCTCAGACATTGACACCTAACTATTCTAGTGAGGAGCACCATGGTTTCTGTACTGTCTGTACTGGGGACTTAACTCTTACTAAATATTGGAGGGACTTTTTTAGGTATGGGGAAGCGAAACTGAGTAGGTTATTATTAAAGAAAAATTTTCAATTGCAGTTGACATTCAGTATTATGTTTTAGGTATACAGCACAGTGGTTAAACATTTATATAACTTATGGGATGTTCTCACAATATTTCCAGTACCTACCTGGCATTATGCATATTGGTGACTATATTTCCTATGCTGTATTTTACATCCCTGTGACTCTTTTGTACCTGCCATTTTATACTGCTTAATCCCTTCACTTTTTCAGTCGGTAGGTTATTTAGTTTTTTCTCTCTTAGTTTTCTGAATAGTTTTGCAACTCACCCATTTAATGTGTATATTTCAGTGGTTTCTAGTATATTCACAAATAATGGGCAACTATCACCACAACGTCAATTTTGGAACATTTTCATCACTTCAAGGTTTTTTACTTAAGACTTTCAAAAAACTTTTCATAAGGGTCAACCCCTGAGACACTTCTTTCAAATGGTATGTCTGGTGACAGGACATTTGTCAATAGGGAGGGAATTGGCTTAAAAAAGGAAACAAAGATTATAGATAGGGTAGGCATTTTTCTAAAAGTGGAGGGTGTGTAAAAAAGCTGAATAGCGAAGGGATGATTATCCAGGGGATGGTAATCTAGCTAACTAAATCCACAAACCCATAGAACATCAGTGCACTTTACCTTTACATTTTGTTCTGCTTAAGAATGCAAGGTATGTTATGGTTCTGTTTATAAAACTCAGGAAAAAAAATCAGTGAGATTGTTTTGTTGTTAAAAGTTGACAGTGGGCACCAAGATGCAAGACAAGTTATAAATTAGTTGATAGTCACAGAATGAATATGATATAATTTCTTCTTGCATAAATGAATTATTTGCAATAATTTTGTATGTCTATGTGAACTTGTTAATTCTTTGATTGTTAGGAAGAAAGCCATTATGTACTAGAGGCCCAATGCACGAAGATTCGTGCAAGAATGGGCCTTCCTTCTCCTGGCTGCTGGCTCTGCCTTTGCTCTGGTCAGAGCCGCCTTTCCACCTTTGCTCTGGCCCGGAGTCACCTTTCTGCCTTTCCACACTGCCCAGAGGCCCGGAGCAGCTGGGGTGGTGTGGAGCGCCTACGTCATCACCATGATGACGACGCAAGCATCCCGTCCTGCCCCCGGCCGCACGGCACCTGCATATGCAGATTAACCCGCCATCTTTGTTGGGTTAATTTGCATACTCACTCCTGATTGGTGGGTGTCATGAAGGTAAGGTCAATTTGCATCTTTCTCTTTTATTAGTGTAGATAACCAAGGCACATTTTTTCTTTTTGTCAATAATGGTTTGCTAAAGAATACAAAGAGTGTTCTATTTTTAAAAAGGTACTTTGTCATTTTCTCAATTTATTCAAGTCTTTCTTTTAATTTTTACTTCTTTTTGTCTTATCTGAGTCATTTATATGCCTATTAACACAAAATGAACACAAAAGGTCAGGAGTGATTGAATGCAAATCAGTTTTCCTACCTGTAAGCCAGCATATTGAGTAAAGTTAAAATTATTGGTTAAAATGAAGTTTTGGGGTATAGAGTTCATCGAAATTTTATTTATTAATCAGTAGATAATCTAGATTATTGCATAATATTTGAGTTGACTGTAATAAAAAGTACTTGCTAACTGAGTTGGAACTAGTATAGTATGTATACAGATTTGTTTATTTCATGACTTTAAAAATTATATAACTTCATTGTAAGTTTTAAAAAATAGTTCTTCGGTTTATATAAATAGCTAAATAGACTTGGACAAGGGAAGTAATTTGGCATTTAAAAAGATTTCCTCCCTATGCAAAAACTCTAAAGAGGAAAAAATGTGTTTTATTTTTTCCTCAGTGTTTCCATATTAGATTTAAATCTTATTTTGCTGATTCTCAGAACAGTAAATTGTTTCTAAATTAAAGCTGGATCTGATAATTAGTTCTGAAAGCCTTAGTTAGCAATTACTTTTCCCTCTCATTGTGTGCTGCCATTTTGTCTTGGAAGGTGAATGCATGTAAGATCAGTCTCCTTGTATTACTCAGCTGGTTGTCCCTCATGAGCCACAAAAGCTTCTGGCTTTGTAGTTCTCAGGGCTCTCTGCTAGGGTCTGTAAAGGATACCGGGATGAATTAGACCTGGTTCCCTGACAATATCTTATTGGTTCTTCTTCTTCTTTTTTTTTTGTAATTCGATTCTTACCCACTTGAAGTTGAGTCAGCCCACCCCTTCCCCCAAAGTAAAAGATCTAAGGTACTAATCCCTATTCATTGATGGCAAATTCTAAATTGAAAGTAACAGTTTACAAATGCAAAACTCCTTATCCAATTGCATTACAGACTCTCTAAGCCAGTCATGCTCAGCATCATCAGGTTGATGAGAAGGCAAGATCTCAGTTCGGTTAAAATGATAGGGAAGTTTGAGGAAGCTTTAGCAAACCCTAAAATGTAAAGTCCATTCAAGGAAATGAAAAGTGATAGGAGCAAGGGTGGGGAAATGTTTTCAAATTTAGTTTGTATCATGGCTAAGAGCACTGATTCTGGAGTCCATCAGATATAGGTTTGAATCCCATCTCCACTCATGTGTAACACTAGACCTGCCTGAGTCTCAATTTTCTAATCTGTAAAATGGGCATAATAATCTCCCTTGCAGGGTTTTTGAAAGAATTAAATGAAATCCTATCTAATAAAAGAGTAATATGCAAATTGACCACCACTCCAACACACAAGATGGCTGCCCTCATGTGGTCAAAAATGGCCGCCCCCATGTGGACACAAGATGGCCACCACAAGATGGCCAGGAGGGGAGGGCAGTTGGGAGGGACCAGGCCTGCAAGGGAGGGCAGTTGGGGGCGATCAAGCCTGCAGGGGAGGGCAGTTAGGGGTGACCAGGCCTGCAGGGGAGGGCAGTTAGGGGCAAACAGGCTGGCAGGGGAGCAGTTAGGCATCAATCAGGCTGGCAGGGGCATGGTTAGGGGGTGATCAGGCAGGCAGGCAGAAGTGGTTAGGGGCAATCAGGAAGGCAGGCAGGCGAGCAGTTGGGAACTACCAGTCCTAGATTGTGAGAGGGGTCCCAGATTGGAGAGGGTGCAGGCTTGGTTGAGGGACACACACCCCCGTGCACGAATTTCGTGCAACGGGCCTCTCGTAATAGATATTAAATGCTTAAGCAAGTGGTAGAGAAAGTACAAGACACTCTATTCCTCCCTTCAGATGATTACAGTCCTCCTAAGGAGACTGTTAAGCAAAACGACCCACAAAGCTGTTCCGTGCTCTATATCAGTAAATGCCACAATGGTCAGTAAAGACAATAAGGGCTGTCAGAGGAAGAACATGAGTCAGAGTATGGATTAGGATTAAGCATGACCCAATGGGTCTCATGAAGCATGATTTTTCCCTTACTTGTTAGCTTTAAGAAAGGTCAGTGTCTTGAATGCAATTTGTATGTGGGATTTTGTGCCAAGATTTGCTCTGATAAACAATCTTTATTAAAATATGTTCATCTGTTTTGCCAAGTTGGGTTGTACTAATTAAAAAGATGGCCTTCCCTCTCCTAGCATCATCACCAAGTTATATTAATTCAAAGGATCTTCAGTACTTGGAGTTCCTATTGCGAAAGAGGAAAAGAAATGATCTGGTGAAGGTAATCTTATTATTTAGACAAGAAAGGGTCATAACAAAGTCAAATGCTGTTTATTTTGAACATTATGAAAAAAATTCCATATAGTTATGGTTTGTTGCCAAGCTGTATAGGGTCCTCCTCTAGAAATATCTAGTGTGCAGTAGTGACATTTCTCTTTTCTGTTAGTCACAGCACAACTTTTGCTGCTCCTCATCCTCCCACTCTTGACAGTTACTTAGCCTCTAATCTTACGGAGTTTTCAACAAAAGTAGAAGACAGCATGCAATTTGGAAAATACTGATTAATTTTCTTGTACAGGGGTAGTCAGGGACTACAAATACCCATACAGGGACGTCTTCTGATTGATACAGATGTGGATAGATGGGCTTGCACACGTGAGCTTGCAAAAACACGTGTGTATTTGCTGGAACAAGATGTGGCAGTGAGAGAGTATGACAGATGCATGGAAGCCAAGTGGGGCTATAAGTTACCATAGCTTCAGTGATTAACTAGACCATCTTGGGTTTATTTTTCTCCCCACTAAACTGTGAGTTTTTCAAGGGTAGAATCTGGTTCCTTTTCATCTCTACATTAACAGGCGCCAGCCAGCACAGGGCTTAGAGCATAGTAGGGACTTGATAAATTTGCCTTACACCAAACTCTCTTTTCTGCGTTGCCGGAAGTTGCATGCCCCCAGTGGCCATTTTGAGTGCGAAGTGTTATTTTAAGATACTCTGTTGAGAAAGCACTCCAAACTGTGCTACAAATGTCTGAAACAAAACGGGAGCTGAATGCCCAGAGGGTTTGGACAAATCCCCAATGGAGGGAGGTGGAGAAGTGATGGGAAGAAGAGACTCATTGAGTAACCCCCTTTTTTTGAGTGTATTATTTCTTTCATAAGATTGTTATTTTCAATAAGAATGGGTTCAGATGCCATTGAAACTGTAGTCTGACAACAATACTGTGAAATTGAGCTGCTAACTTTCGGGCCAAATAATTCTCTTTTTTTAAACCAACTGTTGCCATGTTCCTTCTTGAACTGAAATTTAATTTGGTGAATTGGGTGATGGTGGTGGCGCAGGGAGATTTTTGAGTTGGCCCTGTGCCTCACTGCTAAGCTTTCTGTTTCCTTCCCAGTGCTATAGGAGGGATTCTGTGAAGCCAGTGAGTGTTCACTTTAGACTTGCAGAAGAGACATTCTTAGAATTCTTAAGGAGAACTTGTTTCTAAAGTAAAAGATTTCCCAGGAAACTAATGACCTTTGGTGTAATATCTAAGCAGAAGTAACCCAGCCTTATTTCACATTCTTGACCGATAAATATCATGCAATTATTATTGCTTTTTAAGTGAAATTGAAATTATATGGTTTTGTTTCCAATGATAGCATAAATAGGCTTGCTAATCATGTGTATTTTTAAATACACGAGTGGTTAGATGAGTGAATACCTACATGGCACATACATATTTACATATTTATTTTAGGATTACCAGCTTGGTTTTATATTTGTACAGATATAGTTCAGATGATGAAAGATTAATCATCCTGTACAGGATGCACAGGAACCACCACAAAATCATTAAGTCTAAGTATTTGATGCTGTTAATGACTCCTAGTTAGGATCCATGTTTCCTCTCCTTGGACCAAGAAACCAGACTGTAACTGAATCTGCACTGATAAGTTTCCTTTTTCACTGTCTGTCCTTCCACTCTATGTTAGAAATCAGAACCTTATCTCCATTTGTGGAATTGTGTATTTCTTCAGTTTTAGGGCTTACACAAGGAGGAAGTCCATTTAGATTTGGTCCTTAGTAGCCTGAGCAAGCCTGGAAGAGTGCACCGTGTCCCAAACCATGGTACAAAGATTTCATTTTAAATTTCATTTTGTTAGAGATTTGGAAAATACTGATTTATTTTCTTGTATGGGGATGATATAAGATTACTGTTTCAATAAATGTATTTCAATAAAAAAGAGATTTTATTTGAAGAAAAATATGAAATATGTGATAGTTCAGAAAATGTGCCAAAAATTTTGACAATTGTACGTAAGTCAAGTTTGGGAAACACTGCTAAGAAAAGAAAGAGGAATCTCAGAGGGAAGGGGTGGGTGGGTGGGTGGGAAGAGATTAACCAAATAATTTATATGCATATATGCATAATCCATGGACACAAACAGCAGGGTGGTGAAGGCCTGGGGCGGGTGGGAACCAGGGAGGGAAGTAAGGGGGAAAAAGAGGGGGGGCATCTATAATACTCTCAACAATAAAGATAAATAAAATAAAACTAAATAAAATAAAAAAAAGAAGAAAAGAGGAGCAGGATTTGGAAGATCTGCATTTGAATCCTGGTTCTGCTACTAAATGTAAACAGCTGATCTTAAGCCTCTGAGCCAGTTTCTTCATGTATAAGTTGAAATGATAGTATTTTCTTTGTCTAGTGGAAAGGTTTTTGTGTGAAATAGGTAGAATGTATATTGAAAGTGGGTGTTGTTTTTTGCTAGTTCACTTTTGAAAATTTTTATTTTTCAATTATAGTTGACCTTCAATATTATTTTATATTAGTTTTAGGTGTACAGCATAGTGGTTGGACAATGATATGAAGCAATGATATGAAAGTGTTTTTTTAAGACTGCAAAGTGATCTTCAAGTTAAACAACAACAGCAAACCTGTAATATCACTAGCAATTTATTTCAAGAGAGATTAGGACATCAGTGAATGAGAACTTTCAAAGACAAACTGTTTTGTTTTATTTTTTCCCCTTCATGGGTGACAACTGAGTAGGTTCCAAATTTCGGTTGACTGTTTGCCTGTCACTATTTAAGAAGAGAGAAGTATGAAACATATGCTTGCTTCTCTCCAGATTGTATAAACGCTTTTGCCTTTTACTTAAAACTGCTACAGAACTGTATAGCAGTACACAGTGGGGCCTTGCTATTATTTAAGTCAAAGGTGTTCCTCGTTTTGGATGCCAACAGAGTTAGAAAAATCCAACTGGAAAGGAAATGTAGGGTGTGATTCTTTGGGACTGACTCCTACTGTAACCTCTCTTCCACTTCTAGTTTGAATTGTGCTTTTAATGCCTGGGAGATGGTTGGAGTTCAAAATGGGGATTGGAGGCAGGGGTGGGGTGGGGGTGTTGTGGCTCAGCCCCTCCTCTTTTATTTAAAAGATGAAATCTGACTCACAAGCCTAGATCTTCTGTTAGGGGAAGCTTTGTGGGACCCAGAATAGCCACCCCAACTTTTTCTGTAATGGAGCTAGCCCTGATAAAGGAAGTAGGAGTGAAGACCCAGAATGCTTAGTTTAATCAGTTTTCAATAAAAAGTGAAACCTTGTTTTCTATAACATGAATATATGGCTTTCAAAACACATGGGGAACATGAGTTTCATTTTTAGAAGGTATATACTGTGCATTTAAAAAAGTGATTCATTTTGACATATGCTTTCTCATATTAATTTGTCAACTACTTTGCACTGCTGAAAGGATCATTTTCTTTCTTTTTTTTCCAAAGTTACTTGGTGAAGGTACTTGTGAAATTGTATGGAGAGATTAACAGATGCAAATTCAACAGGTTAAACATTGAAATTTGAGGACCATTTTTTTGCAGTCTGTATTAGGAGTATGCTTGGCACAAGGCAAGACTTTGAAATTATTTTCAGTGCCTAAGGCTTGTCTTCTTAGATGCGGATTGATTAATTTAATTTCTCTGAGAAATTGATCACAGACTTTTGAGTGTTAGAGCTGGAAGCTGCAGTCACAGTTTCCTTTCTCTTGGGGTCCATGCGAACATGGTACATAAGGGACAAGGAGTCCAATTTTCCTATTAGAAAATCTCTGAGGTCCCCAAATAGGATTTTTTTCCCAATTTGACTCAATTTTCATGAGTACTCACAAACATGATAGGGGTGACCTGCTTGATTTGATCTCACGGTTCTACAAGTCTAAATTTAGGACTTGGAGTGAAGTATACCTTTGTTAGGAAATTTTTCCCTAGCTTTTTTGAGGTATAATTGAAAAATAAAATGTAAATATTTTAAGTATACAATGTGATGATTTAATATATCTATACATTGTGAAATGATTACCACAGTCAACTTAATTCACATCTATCACTTCACATAGTTAACTTTTTTGTGTGTGTGGTGAAAACTTTTCAGATCTACTCTCTTAGCAACTTACAAGTAAACTGTAGTCACTATGCTGTACATTAGATCCTCAGAACTTACTCATCTTACATTGAAAGTCTTTGACCAATGTCTCCCCATTTTCCTTTACCTCTCTGACCCTGGAAACCACCATTCTACTTACTTTAAAAAATGTGTGTGTGTGTGTGTGTGTGTGTGTGTGTGTGTATTGATTTCAGACAGAAAGGGAGAGGGGGAGAGAGATAGAAACATCAATGATGAGAGACAATCATTGATGCCTCCTGCACGACCCACACTGGGGTTTGAGCCCACAACCCAGGCATGTGCCCCAACCAGGAATAGAACCGGTGACTTCCTGGTTCATAGGTGGACGCTCAACCACTGACCCACACCGACCAGGCTCTACTTACTTTGTTAAGATTCCACATTAAGTGTTACCATACAGTATTTATCTTTCTCTGTCTGGCTTATTTCACTTAACATAATGCCTTCCAGATTTATCAGTGTTGTCACAAATGGCAGGATTTTATTTTTTCTTGTGGATGAACATTATTCCATTGTGTGTGTGTGTGTGTGTGTGTGTGTGTGTGTGTGTGTCACATTTTCTTATCCATTCATCTGTCGAGACACTTGAGTTGTTTCCATGTCTTGGCTATTGTGAATAATACTGTAATAAACATGGGAGTGTAGATATCTCTTTGAGATAGTGATTTCATTTCCTTTGGATATATGCCCAGAAATGGGATTGATGGATTATATGGTAGTTCTATTTTTAATTTCTGGAAGAACCTCTGTACTGTTATTGTTAGAATCTTTTAGACTTGTTGAACGCTGATTCTTATTGGTTAGAGTGGTTTATACTTATCTTTCTAAGTAATCTTATAGAGGAAGCTCTGAGATGCCTTTCAGATATGGACCTGTGATATAGCTGTAACCTGTTGTGAACCAATTAAAAACCGTTATCAAAGGATTGTGTTGGTACATTGTGCTGGAAACTGCCTTAGATACTCTGTACACAAATATAAATATAACCCCATAATCCATCATGATAAATTTTAAATAATCTTAAATTCATCAGTTATGATGTCTTAATATATCTTAAATTCAAGTTTCCTTTATATAGTTTTTATTATAAAATTTAAAATCATTTTTAATTTTTACAGTTGACATACAATATTGTATTCATTTCAGGCATACACCCAATGATTAGACATTTTATAACTTAGTAAGTGATCATCCCAATAATTTATTATAAATTTTTTAAGAAAAATACTTTAATTTAAGTAAAATAATATTAGAAATCGCTAATATATCCACCTTGGTTTAGCATAGTGTATTGAGACATGGCTCTGGTTGAATCTGAATATGTCAAAGTTCATTCAACAATTAGTGAATGTTCTAGGTTCTGGGATTTTGGTAGTGAACTATAAAGGAGAATCCCTGTTCTTAGATACGCAGAGAGGTAAATAGATGGTATGTCAGATCTTGGAAGTTTAGTGAAGGAAAAGATGGTAGGAAGGTAGCTAATGGGACCCTATTCCAAGATCAGTACCTTGAACATTAGTAGCTTTGTTATTTCTGAGGGGAGGAAAGGCTGCCTGAGGTAGAAAGAACAGCACCTTTGTAGTCATAGACCCAGGTTTGAATTCCCGCTCTGAATGTGAGCAAGTTACTTAACCTGAATTCAGTTCAGGATTTCCTCATCTGTAACATAAGGATAAAGATTAAGCCTATTTTATAGGGTTGTTTTGAGTATTACATGAGAAAATGTAGAGAAAGCACTTGGCATGATGCCTTGTATATAGAAAGGGCTCAGTAAATGCTTTTAGCACTGTTATTAATAAATCATATCCTAGATTACTCGGAGTCACTGACCCTGCTCCTTGTAACCTTAGCCTCAGGCTGGGGCCCTACTATCAATGCCCAGGTCGCCTGGAAGTCCAACAGGGATCCACTGACTTTGCTACTTGGAACCTCACCCTTTTTATGCCATGACCATTGGATCAAGCGTCTCTAGTACCTGTGCTTGCCCCAACTATGCCAGAAATTGATACATCCTTTGGACAGTGTGCCTGGTACAGAGTAGACACATGAATGTTGATACTTTCTCCCCCAGTTACTCAGTGAATAATGCATATTCAACAAATATCAACTTTTTGTGTTACTTTAAACTGGCCACTCAGTGTGTGTGTGTGTGTGTGTGTGTGTGTGTGTGTGTGTGTGTGTGTGTGTATGTATGTATATATATATTAGAGGCCCGGTGCATGAATTCGTGCATGGGTGGGGTCCAGCCAGCTTGGCCAGGGGGAGGGGACATGGGCGGTTGGCCGGCCTGTCTGCTGGTCGAACTCTTGGTCGAGGGGACAATTTGCATATTAGCCTTTTATTATATAGGATATACACTGAGTGGCCAGATTATTATGCGTTCAGAGATCATAATAATCTGGCCACTCAGTGTGTGCGTGTGCGTGTGTGTGTGTGTCAGAGAGGAAGGGAAAGGGAGAGCGAGATAGAGACATCAATGATGAGAGAGAATCATTGATCGGCTGCCTCCTGCACACTCCACACTGGGGATTGAGCCTGCAACCTGGGCATGTGCCCTGACCGAGAATTGAACTGTGACCTCCTGGTTCATAGATTGATGCTCAGCCACTGAGCCATGCTGGCTGGGCTGTGTTACTTTAAATTCAATAAATTTTGGAAGGTACGTGGATAATCAGAGTACAGTGTCATCTCACCAGAACTCTTGCCTTTAGCAGAGAAGTCTGTGTGTATGTGTTTGGTGTATGTGTCTAGTTATGGAGGATATTTCTCTTGAAAAGTGTCTCCTTTAAGTGATTATCATCATCTGTAATCTCTTCTCTTGTGAAATAATGTATCTTTAGCACCTGGAGAGAAACTTACCTTGTGAGTTTGACCATATTAACTTTCCTTTATCTCTTATTAAGGAGAAGACCAAAGTTGTTGAGCCCTTGGATTACGAGAATGTTATCATCCAAAGAAAAACCCAGATTTACAGTGACCCCCTCAGAGACCTGCTTATGTTTCCAATGGAAGACATATCTGTGAGTTCACAAGCACTTTTTAAAAAAAGAAGTAACACCCTGCATTTGCCAAGCCAGTTTTTACAGCAAGAATGATCCTTTTCTTCTAGATCTCGGTGATAAGTCGTCAGCGCAGAACAGTGCAATCCACTGTCCCAGAAGATGCTGAGAAAAGGGCCCAGAGTTTGTTTGTCAAAGAGGTAAGAGGCTCAAAGGCCACAGAGGAACATTCATCGTATATTTCTAATATACTTCCTTTACTGTAAATGGAAAATAAAATTACTGTTACTTTAACTGACCTACATAACAAGTCTATATGATGTGATACAGATATTACAGCTTAAATACTTTCACAGGTAGCATGTGTTCTTAGTCTTTTCCTTTTGGACTTGAATATTGTCTGCACTTGGACTCAGTGTTGAAGAGAGCATAAGAATTGGCAGTTATTGCTGCCAATTGGTTTAGGGAAACACATTCAATCCCCAAAGGAAGATCCAAGTACCAAAATTTCCCAAGTGATTTTTAAGTTTAACAGCTTATTACCTGATTTTTTAAAAAATGGCTATATGTATACTTTTTGTACTTAAATCAAATTACAGGTTTCTCTTTTCTTTCAGTGTATTAAAACCTACAGCACAGATTGGCATGTGGTAAACTACAAGTATGAAGACTTCTCTGGAGACTTTCGAATGTTGCCATGGTAAGTACAGAATTCAAGTGAAGCCATCTGAAGGAGAATTATTAAGCATTTTATCTTTTTTTAACCACTTGTGAAACTTCTTAGTTATAATTTATGCCAAAGCAAAACCTCAAACAACCAGCATGTTTTGTAAATGCAATATTTTGGGTAACTGAATATGTCTTTACTTTGCTCACTGAAATTCTTTCCAAAATGCATGAGTTCACTTTTTGGCTTTGGTCTATCTATATTGACGATGAAATGATCTTTATTTGATTCTGGATAACATACTGAGTATTTTCCAGTGGTGTCAATGAAAAGGCTAGAAAATATATGGCTCAATTTGATGACCCCACATAGTCTCTTGATAAAGTGTATCTCTTTCAGTTGAGTTGAAGGACCACCATGAGCACACTGGCTCAGGAGCCAGTCAGGGTTCAAATTTTATTTCTACCACATACTTGCTAGATGACCTTGGGCCAGTCACTCAGTCTGTTTCAGCCCTCATTTCCCCCCCTTTTCTCATCCATAATACTGCCAACCTCACAGGATAGCATACAGATAAAGTTTTGGAGAAATAAGACTTTGTATATCCTTTTATAGTTTTTAAAGTACTTACCCAGAGGAGAAAACTGAGTCCTAAAGATGTCCTATAAAACTGACTCCTAAGATGACCTGTCGGAGGTCATACACCAAACAGATGGTAGAGTCATAATTACACTGTTGCTTTTAAAAAAATATATCTTTTTATTAATATTTTGAGAGAGAGAGAGAGAGAGAGATATCAACTGGTTGCCTACCGCATGTACCCTGACCAGGGATGGAACCTGCAACCTGGGTATGTGCCCTGACTGGGAATCAAACTGAATTCCTTTCTGTGCATGGATGACACTCAACCAACTGGGCCACAGTGGCCAGGACACTGTGTTGCTTTTTGACCTGGGGAAAGATAAGATTTTGCCACCAATAACAGCTCTAATATACATTCTTTGACAATTTCTGCCCTTCCCTGACAAAGTATCTGGGCTTAGTTATATCTTTGCTGCTGGCTGCACATGTGGGAGTCCTTATATAAAAGGTAATATAAGTTTAGTCAGAGGAGAGAATCTGAGTTTGGGAAGAAGAAAAGAATTTCTCCTCTTTATGTCTTGGCATTTTTGTGTGAAAGAAAGAAGTCTTTCTTATTATGTTTTGTTTTCTGTTCTGTTCAGTGTTTAAGGCAATTCTCTTGCATTTTCAGCAAATCCATGAGACCAGAAAAGATTCCCAATCATGTATTTGAAATTGATGAGGACTGTGAGAAAGATGAGGTAAAGATTGGGGCCCCTGCACTGGTTTCTTCAAGGTCCCTTCTATTGAGAGAGAGATTTCCTTGAGAAAAGATGAGGGAAAGAATTGTATTTGAATGATCTGTGGCCAACTTTCAAATTAATTAGTTATTTAAAAATAAAAATAAAAAAAGTTGTTGCATTTCCAAATGGAATTGGGGGGAAAATCAAGTGAACTGGGCTGTGATTTGTATATAAACACTAGAAGCCCGGTGCACAGATTTGTGCACTGGTGGGGTCCCTTGGCCTGGCCTATGGGATCGGGCCAAAACCAGCTCTCCAACATCCCCCGAGGGGTCCCGGATTGTGAGAGGGCTCAGGCCAGGCTGAGGGACCCTGTTGGTGCATGATCAGGGCCAGGGAGGGAAGCGGGAGATTGGCCAGCCAGGAAGGGGCCACGGGAGGGCTCCAGGGTGTGTCCGGCCCATCTCGCCCAGTCCCGATCAGCCGGACCCCAGCAGCAAGCTAACCTACCAGTTGGAGCATCTGCCCCCTGGTGGTCAGTGCACGTCATAAGGACTGGTCAAATGGTCGGACACTTAGCATATTAGGCTTTTATTATGTAGGATTATATAGGATGTTTTACCACCTGTGGGACATGGTTGTGGAGTTGCTTTTCCCGCACTTGGCATGTGATGTGGTGATTCATTTGGACTCTTCTGCCTGATAGATCCCTCAGGGGACAGATGGCCTGGATGTCTGTGACATTTTGAGATGCATTTTGCTTGTTGACATAATGCAGAAGACTTTCCCAGATGATGGCTTATACAATTAAGTAAATATTGAGTGCCTACTGTGTGCACAGCACAGAGTCTTTCATTTTATAGTTAACAGTTACAAGTTTAATCAGGCATCTTCTCGGAGGGAGGGGACTGTTAGGCTTCCATTAGAAACTGGAGCAGGGCCTAGTTCATGCCCCCAAACACTATTTGATTTAGATGCCTGGCTGTTGTTTCATTGATGGTTTTTGCTCTTTTCAGGATTCATCTTCTTTGTGTTCTCAGAAGGGTGGTGTGATAAAACAAGGCTGGTTGTACAAAGCAAATGTAAATAGCACCATCACGGTTACCATGAAGGTAAGAAGTAGTTATAGTATTTCATCATTTTAAGGATATTCTCATTAGTAACCTGTCTGGAAAGAATATTTCTTTAAAAATTTTTTTACAATGAACCCTAACAAAAAAACTTTAATGAGAAGACTCTCGCAGATGTATGCAATTTTAAAAATCTGAAGTCTCAGGATGAATTGAGAAGTGTAACTTTAAAAGAAAAGTAGTTATTATCTTCTGAATCAAGAAGTTGAAAAAGGAGGCTTTCAGGGGAATAAAGAAAATAGCTTTGAAACAAAAGGGCATCAGAATTTCTGTTTCTTTTATTTACTTACTAGAGGCCCAGTGCATGACATTTGTGCACGGGTGCAGTCCCTAGGCCTGGCCGGCAATTGAAGCGTGAGCATCTGGCATGGAAGGGCAGGTCCCAGCTTACCTCCGGGCTCTGGGAAGCACCTGGGCCCCTAGGCCCCGCGCATCCCCTGCCGGCTAAGTCATGGTGCTGAGTTCCCATGCGGAGATGCAGTGAGCATGGCCGGACGCTGTGGGCTGTGGGTCGGGGCACAGCGTGGGCCTTTGGGCCACCCAGCAGTGCTGCATGGAAGCCAGGCGCATGGAAGCTGGGTGGGCAGCACACTCTCTCCTGGCCAGCCTCACAGACGGGCTCTTGCGCGAACCCACAGGGAGCCTGACCAGCCCCTGCAGTCCTGGTGGCTGCTGGCCCGGCTCACCCGGAAGAGGCAGCACGGGTGTGGGGCAGGCTCCTTGTGGGCGCCAGCACCTGAGCGCAGGTGGGGGGCTTCCCCTGCTCAAGAGCCCTGGCGTCCCGGGGGAGGGTAGCAGGGGGAGTGAGAGTGAGCTGGTGGACACCCTGTATTCTCACCGCACCTCCATCCCCGTCACCCCCACCTCCAGGTAGCTGGTGAGAGGTCGCAGCAAGTCACTGACACCCGCCATGTTTCGCGCCGCCCCCTGGTGGTCAGCGCATGTCATAGCGAGTGGTCAAATTCCCGGTCTCCCTGTCGAATTCCTGGTCTAACGACCACTCGAGGGGATAATTTGCATATTAGGCTTTTATTATATAGGATTTTTATTTCTCAAGTACAGTTTACATTATTTCGTATTAGTTTCAGGTGCACAGCAGAGTGGTTAGCCTATCATATACATTACAAAGTGATTCCCCCTAATATTTCCAGTACCCACCTGGCACCATACATAGTTATTACAATGTTATTGACTAGATTCCCTATGCTGTACTTTATATCCCTGCAACTATTTTGTACCTACCAATTTGTACTTTAACCTTTTTCACCCAGCCCCCCCAAACCCCCTACTCTCTGGCAAAGATTTCTATGTGGAAATAAATGCAATGAGTAGAGGGAAAATCCAAGGTTATGTAAGATGGGGGCTTCTTGCCTCCGATAACCTCCAGCCTAGCTAGATACGAAACATATTAAATTACTATATAAAGCAGCACATTAGTACTGTCAGAACTAGAGAGTTTTTTGTTTTGTTTAAAATATATTTTTATTGATATCAGAGAGGAAGGGAGAGGCAGAGAGAGATAGAAACATCAATAATGAGAGAGAATCATTGATCAGCTGCCTCCTACATGTCCCCCACTGGGGATGGAGCCCGCAACCCTCACATGAGCCCTTGACCAGAATCAAACTCGAACTCAGGACCCTTCAGTCCATAGACTGGCACTCTGTCCACTGAGCCAAACCAGCTAGGGTACAACTAGAGAGTTTTCTAGTTTGGTCAGAATAGTGAGTCTGTGTAATGGCTTTGTCACACAAGGTAGAAACAGAGAAAGGGATTACATCGTGCAGGGCCTTGAATGTGTCGGACATGAGCTTGGCTTTGTTTGGGAGACTTTGAAGAACCATTAAAATCCAAAGGTAAAATTAACAAGCTCCTTGGAGATTCTGAGCAGGGAAATAAATTAATCTCTGATACCCCAATAGAACCGTTCTATCAGATATTCAATATAAGATCATGTGGTTTGCTGAAGATGATTCACGCTTCCATTAAGTTTTGAAGGTCATTATGTCTTGCACATTGCCTGCAAGCAGAAATCATGGGTATCTACCAAGGAAAGACTCAGATTTTACCTTAATTTAATATCTCACTTGCTGCTTTCCATTTAATGGTCAAGTCCTGTCCTCACTTTCATTTTCAAGCTCTGAAAATAATGAATAATAAGTTGTAAGATGCTTCTTATGTGTCTCCTCCACCTAATCACAGGCCTTTGCACATGATGATAAGAATCAATTTAGTGAATATGTGCCAGGCACCATACTGAGTGTTTTATATTCTGGATCTCATTTAATCCTCATGGAAGCCCTGTGTTAGAGATACTGTATTATTAGGTTATGGATGTGGAAAGCGAGGCACAAAGAAATTAAATGATTAACCCAAGGTCACACAGCTCCAACTTTTCAGAGGTGGGATTTGTATCTACACAGGCTGATGCCTGAGCCTATGCTCTTATCCAGCACACTGTTGGTGCTCACTGGCTGAGTGGGTGAGTCTCAAGTCTTTATGATATCTCCTGTAAGAGTACTGGGTAAAGAAATGCATGTGTGAAGGTTACAATTCTGTGCGGGTTATGAGAAAATGGTTCTATGGTTCTTAAAAAATATGCTTTTATTGATTTCAGAGAGAGAGGAAGGTAGAGGGAGGAAGGAAGGGAGGGAGGGAGAGAGAGAAAAAGAGAGAAACAAAACAGAAACATTGATTGGCCGCCTCCCATATACACCCTGCCTGGGGATTGAACCTTTTAAAGGTGTGTGGGATAATGCTCCAACCAACTGAGCCAAACTGGCCAGGGCGGCTTTATGGCTTGTTTGTTTTTAAAATGTATTTTTATTGATTTCAGAGAGAGGAAGGGAGAGGGAGAGAGAGATAGAAAGATCAATAATGAGAGAGAATCATTGATCGGCTGCCTCCTGCATGCCCCACATTGGGGATCGAGCCTGAAGCCCAGGCATATACCCTGACTGGGAATCAAACCTGTGACCTCCTGATTCATAGGTCAGTGCTCAACCATTGAGCCACACTGGCCAGGGCAGTTTTATAGTTTTTGACTCCACTCCTTTCCCCTTAACATTCTCAAAATATTTCAAGGTTTTGTCCATGCTCAAGCATAAAATAAAACATTAGGGAATTAATCCTATATAATAAAAGCCAAATATGCAAATTGTCCCCTCGGGCAGTAGTTCGACCAGGAGACTGGGAGTTTGACTGCTCGCTATGATGTGTGCTGACCACCAGGGGACGGCGCGGAACATGGCGGGTGTTGGCGACACGGCACTGGCAGTGGGCGGCAGTGGAGGTGCTGCCAGCCCCAATAGGCCCCGATGAGAGCGGGACCACAGCAGGATGGTGGAGCAGGTGGCACCAGGCCCAGGCGAGTGTGAGTGGGCGCCCAGGTGCTGCCCAGGGCCCAGAGGTCAGCTGGGACCTGCCCTTCCATGCCAGACGCTCGTGCTTTGATTGCCAGCCAGGCCTAAGGACTGCACCCATGCATGAATTTTGTGCACCAGGCCTCTAGTATCTTTATAAAACAATTCACCACAGGGTTCCTTTCAATAGCAAGTTGATCTAATATCTGTAAATTATAATTTGATTTACTTAAAACTTTTTTAAGGTCCCCATTATAGTGAACCCTAACAAATACAAAATACAGTTGCCTATAAAAAGTACATGTTTTACCCTAGCTGGTTTGGTTCAGTGGATAGAGTGTTGGCCTGCGGACTGAAGGGTCCCAGGTTTGATTCTGGCCAGGGGCACATGCCTGGGTTGCGGGCTTGATCCCCTGGTGTGGGGCGTGCAGGAGGCAGCCGATCAGTGATTCTCTCTCATCATTGATGTTTCTATCTCTCCTCCCTTCTTCTCTGAAATCAATAAAAATACATATTTTTTAAAAAGTACATGCTTTAAATATTTTTCCTAATTTGTGAAATACAGATTGGTTGATGTGATAATGTCCCCACACCCTAAAATGTCCATGTTCTAATCCCTGAAACCTATACATCAAGCATGTTAAACTCAAAGGCTATCATGGGGTATATAAACAAGGTTTAAGTTTATGTGGGCTGCAAAAAAAAACAAAAGCTTCAATTTTCATAGAAATGTAGGTTTATTTCTATAGAGACATGCAGAAGACAAAGGGCTGAAAAAAATGAGTCATCATTAACATAAAATAATAGAATATTTTAATAAAAATTAATATGTGTTCTTGAACGTTAACTTACCAGACACTGAATAATTGCACAAATTAATAAGCATAACACAAATAAACCTATTTTTCTTGTTCTCTGAAAGCGAAATATTTCCTGTTGCGCACACCACACAAGTCAGTCCAAGACTAATGACATGGCAATCGGCTGCTAAAATATTCGCTGCTAGTATTAGTAGAGGGAAATGGTGCGCCTGCGCATAAGGTGTGTAATGGAAATGAATGCAACACGATTATAGTAATCAGTCATTAGCGAATATTGTAGTCATTATTAATAACTAGAGGCCTGGTGCATGAAAATTCATGCAGTGGAGGGGGGTCCCTCAGCCCAGCCTGCCCCCTCTCACAGTCCGGGAGCCCTCAGGGGTGGGAGGTGACCTGGCGATCAGGGGAAGGCAATGCCCCCATCACACCTCTGCTGCTGCCACTGCCAGCAGCGCAAGCCTTGGCTGGCCCTGGTTACCTGAGCCTTGGGCGGCCCTGGGTGGCTGGGCAGCCGCCATCCGAGGCTTGCCTGCACCTCGGGCCGGCCCTGAGCAGCTGGGGGTGCTTAGGGGACTGGGGGACTCCAGAGGCAGACGCGCGGAGTGGTCTGACCCGCCTGGGGGTGGGCCCGGCCGTGCTGCACACCTGCCGCCCAGGCAGGGCTGAGGAGACTGGGTGCTGCCATCTTTGAGGGCATGACCATCAATTAGCATATTCCCTCCTTTTGGCTGTGGGTGCCACCATCTTTGTGAGGGCATGATGGTCAATTAGCATATTCCCCTCTTTATTAGATAGGATTATGTATAACAGGATATTGTAAAAATTAAGTTACCAGAAATTTTATTAAAATGTTTCTTACATACCGTTATAATGGCTGAGCCGCAACAATATTCATTATGGGCTACATGCAGCCTGTGGGCCACAAGTCTAACATGCTTGATCTAAGGTATCCCTACTATACTTTGAGTTTGACATGCTTGCTGTAAATGATCTTTTGCCTAGCAAAGGGGAAGTAAAATTGCTAATCAGCAGATCAGGAGATTATCCTGGATTATCCGGGCGGGGGGGCAATGTAATCACAAGGGTGCTTATACTCAGAAGAGGGAGGCTAAAGGGGAGTTAGGGAAAGAGATAAGCTATGTTGAGAGGTGCTATGTTGCTGGCTTTGACAATGGAGGAAGGAACCATGGGCTAAGAAATGTGGGTAGCCACTGGAAGCCGGAAAAGGCCAGGATTCTACCTTAGAACCTCCGAAAGGGAGCACGGCTCTGCTACAGTTTTGGTTTGAGCCCAGTGAGTCCCATGTTGGACTTCTAGCCTACAGAACTGTGAGGTAATACATTTGTGCTGTTTGAAACCACTAAGTTTGTGGTGATTTGTTATAATGGCAATAGAAAACGAATTCAGTCAGAGGTTGATTGTTTAGCTTGTGTATTAGCTACTAGTATCTCCAAGGTTGCAAAGTTCACCATTTACAGGGGCCAGCCAGGAAGCAGAAATTCATGAAAGGGTGGAGGGTCTGAGGCAACCTGGTGACCATATGGCCTGGCTGAAGGGGACAGCTGCGGTTTGTCTCCAGCTAATTGTTATTCTGCTGCTGCTGAGCATAGGCTCTTTGCTTTCCCTCTTTTTATTTCCAGCTGTTCATATTTTGGACACTTGTTTTGTTTTCAGTGAGGTATAATTCACAGACCTTAAAAACACATTTCTTTTGAAAACCTCTACCAACCAGTAGGCAAAGGAAGGAAAAGAAGAATAAGCCAAATTGATCATATGTACTACACAGCTTTAAAAAGAAAAAAAAAAAAAAGAATAGGGACTATTTTGAAATAGTAAAGCCTATAATGAGATTTGGGAATTGTCTCTGGGTATGGATTTCACTTATCCCAGCTATTCTCCATTATGGATTATTAGTCCCCATTTTGGATTTCTGGGAGGTGAATATATATCCTGTATTCTCCTGGTTTCACCTCCTGAACCATAGCAGTAGTGTTGTATTTCAGGATTAATCACTGCTAGAATGGGCATGAGAGGAAGGTTCAGCCCAATTCAGTTAAGGCAGTGGTTGGCAAACCGCGGTTCGCGAGCCACATGTGGCTCTTTGGCCCCTTGAGTGTGGCTCTTTCACAAAATACCATGTGCGGGCGCGCACGTACAGTACGATGGAAACTTCGTGGCTCATGCGCAGAAGTTGGTTTTCGGCCTGGGCGAGTCTATTTTGAAGGAGTGGCATTAGAACACTCAAGGGGCCAAAGAGCCGCATGTGGCTTGCGAGCCGCGGTTTGCCAATCACTGAGTTAAGGTGTCTGAGGGATTTTGCCAAGATATTTTTTCCTAGAGTAATTGTGTTTTAACTGTTATTTAGTTCACCATTGTTGAAATTAGTTGAAACTTGTAATGTTTACTGTACCCTCTCTGTATATAAGTAGAGAGCACGTGCCTGTATGGAGCGGGCTGGGAGCGGATTGGGCATCTGCAGCCGTTTTCTAGTCGCCAGGCTGGAATTTGGAGTAGTGAAAGTTCAGGCCCATGAACCAAGGTGCACCAGGGGGCTTGTACCCTGAGGTGTTCTGTTCCAAGGTGGGGGTCATACACCTTCCTCCTGCTTCAGGCCTGGATTGACTCAGGCCTAGGAGAGATGCTAAACCTAAAGGTGGGGTGACTGGCTGACCCAGCTCTCGGAGAGCTGGGAAAAGCAGAGGCAAAAGAACTGAGATAAAGGGCTGACAGAATCTATGAGACACTCTGAAAGGAAATTTCTATATATTTGTTTTACTACAATGGCTTCAAAGTGAAGAAAATTAACGAGTCTCACAAGCAGACGGGAAGATGATTCGGGTGTGCTATTATCTAGTCATTTTCCTGGTGTTGGTGGCAGTTACACCCTGGATGCATCTGGAGGCCCCTGCCTGCTGAGACCTTCAGCCCACACTGGTGAGAAGCTTTGGTAGCTTTAGCAACGAGCACCACAGGGCTAGAGCTCACAGAGTTGAGAGCAGAGAGCCTTTTCTATTGGAAAATTCAAGCTTTGATAGCCCTGTAAACTCACAGCAGACAAACCAGGAAGCTACAGCAGAAGGATCTGGGTATTCATCATGACTCACTGGCAAATAACAGCCTGCAGGAGCCACGCATCTTCCCTCCTATTTCATCTGTGCCTTCTTGATGCGCTGTGGCTTGACATTAGCCTGTAGATCACTCTGGGGCTGACAGGTATTAAAGCAGAGCAGCTTTGTGCCTTTTAGTGTGAGCTGTGCATGTAAGGGTTTTTGTTCATGTACATATTTCTGGATTTGAAAAATTATGTAGAATTAATCCTTTGGCAGGTTTGAAATGATGCACAACCACTTTTAAGTGCTTTTATCAACAAGTCCAAGTTCTTTTCCTGGACATTTTATTTTTATTGTTTTTATATATTTTTATTGATTTCAGAGAGGAAGGGAGAGGGATAGAGAGATAGAAGCATCAATGATGAGAGAGAATCACCGATTGGCTGCCTCCTGCACACCCCACACTGGGGATTGAGCCCTCAACCCAGGCATATGCCCTGACCGGGAATCGAACCATGACTTCCTGGTTCATAGGTCGACGCTCAACCACTGAGCCATGCGGGTTGGGCCCTGGACATTTTGACTGTCAGAAATAAGGGAATGCATAAACAATGAAGGGGAAAATAAAGTTATGAGAAAAGGTGGAAAGAAAAGAAAGAAGAAAAAAAGAGAAGAGATTGAGCAAAATCCAGTAGATAAAAGGGAATCAGAAGATGCCTACTATAAGGTCTTTTAAGAAAGCAGCCACATGACTTGTTATGTGATTAAATAATGTAGCTAAAGTAATTCATATATGGGTTGCTTTAGAAAGTTAAACCTCCCTAGGTAGCTGTCACAGAGTTTTCAAGAACGTTCAAGTCGATGGTGATGGGCTCTAGGGAAAAAGGAGCTGGTGAAGGAACTAAGCTGAGTTCTTCATATTGGAATATTACTAGTATACAACCCTTTTTTATGGAATAAAAGTTTGCATTTTCCCCAGTGTACACCTTCCCCCCAGATCTGGTCTGTTGTTAAGATATAGTCTTCACCATTTTCTGCAATTGTCATTTCCCCCCAGAAGTGCTTTTTGAGCATCCCCATTATTGACTGAGAAAGTAGCCCGGAGGAACTCAAGACTACTGGAGAGAGGCTAATGATGTGGATCACTCCACAAGTCGCAGTCTCAGTACCTGAGCACTTCCTCTCACTAGGAGGATGTTGGCCTCACGCAGCTCTTACAGAAGCTCTGTTGGTTGTCGGGGGCGAGTAACCACTTTACTCAGAGCTTATAATTTGCTTTATTCTTGGTGTTCATGTTAAAACAAGACAAGTCTTGTCATAGGTGATTAATTTCCTCAATTTGTACGTCTAGTTAATGAAAACACACCCATTGCTACTCTTCAATTCCTGGAAAAGTTTTGGAGAGAAGTTTAAGATCATAGAAAAGAAATGATCCCTTTGACAGAGATTCCAATTCCCACAGAAACCTATTAATTTTTATTCCCTCTTTCTCAAGTAGTTGGTGGACACATCTGTTTTTGTTAACTTCTTTTTGTATTAGTGAAGGAATTTAATGTGAAGTAGATAGCTATGATATTGGACATGACCTTCCCGTGTTATTTAGAACTGTTTTTCCTAAGGGATAGAATGATATATGGAATAAGGAAGAATCTGCTCTTTAGGGTGGTTTTTCATTAAAAAAAATCTGTTTGCAGATTCTTAGCCAACCCTTGGGACACCCACCTTTATGCATCTTCTTGGCTCAGTTTGGTCACATTCCTCTAGCTTCCTCCTCCCCATGCTCAGCCATTAAACATTGAAGTGTCTTGGTATGTTATCGGGGTTGCAAGTTCAACTGCTTGATATATGACTCACTTTTGGGGCTCTTTCCTTTTCTTTTTTCTTTTTTGTACAAAATAGAGTAATTTGTTATATATCTGGAATCTAAAAGTCCACACTTACTCTTTGATTGTTACGGGAGGGTTTTTTTCCCTTCTACAGTGGGAGAACAACAAATCAAAAGAGGATTTTACCTTAAAAAGCACATACAATATTGAAATAATTGCTGGGAGGCTGAGATCACTATGTTTGTTGGAACAAAAAGAAAAGAAAATATTTTATCTTTGATATATTAGTGAGTTGTATTTCCAAGTCTACCATACTGTCTTTCACAGCTAACAAATGGATTGCACTCATTTTATGGGTAAGATATTTCTCATGGATTTGTTTTTTTATGTTTTATTTCCCCTTATTCATTGGTGACTGTCAAAAAATCATTTATTAGGGGTTTTTTATATGCCTGATACTATTAGAAATCAATGAATTCATCATCAAATATATGTTGAGCACTAGTACATGTTAGCATGGTGGAGGGTAAAGAGAAATAACATGTAGAGCTTAAAACGTATTAGGGGTGATGAGACACAATAAAAATAATGAATTGTCTAAAGGTGGTACAGAGACCAATTGTTATATGAGTCCAGATCACTGTGACCTGGGGTCAGAGATGGTTTCATGAAGGAGGTGGGACCTCAGAGAAAGGAAATCAGAAAGGAGGTGAGTATGGCAGGCAATATGTACAGGGCAATTGTTTTAGGAGAAGTTGGGTAGTAATGGGAGATAAAGTTGGTCTGGTCCTTTGGCATTTCCTTGTGCCTCAGTTTCTCCTCTGTAACATGGAGATGATAATAGTAATTACCACACAGGGTGGTTATGAGCATTAAATGATACAATATGAGGAAAGCACTTAGCCAGCAAATGTAATGGAGTAAGCACTCCACAGATGTCAGCAATTGTTATCAATTTATATTATTAGTAGAATTGTGGGCATGCCTTGAATGCTGGATCAGGCATGTGAGCCTTGCCATGTGGGTAATTGAGGGTCATTGAAAATTTGAGCAGGGCCATGAGATGCTGAAAGCAAGCTGATAAAAAAATTCATCTGTAATGAGAAGGGTGGATTGTAGATCCCTCCTACTAGACTTTGCCTCAAACTAAATACATAAAAAATTTCCAGTGCCCAGTTATGGTGGAATTATTTATGAAAAGCTAGTTTGTTTTTAACCTGTTCCCCAGAGGGTAGACCTATGTGATATATTAAAACTTGGTAGGACTGTAAGATGAGATGGTGCAGAGAGATGAGTGATACATTAGATTGCCACCTTACTGGTAGGGGTTTTGCAGCAGGACAATGTTCTTGGCATTCTGTTATAATTAAGCACAACTCAGTTTTCTGGTAAGTTGTGGGGTTTTCTTCCCCAGTGTGTCTTTTACCTTTCTGTAGAACAGCTCTGAGATATCCAGTATGTCTCTGGCTGTCCTGCTTTGTCCCATTCCTCACTGCCTCTTTTTTGTTCTGTCTGAAACATTAGTCAAGCCAGTTTCCCTGGCCCCATTTCTGCTTTGCTCCTGTCCCACCTAGTTTGCCTACCTATTTTGCTCTAAAGCCTTTAGAGCATCCTTTCTCAGGGGTTCTGATTCATGTAATTTAGCAGAAAATAATTACCCTTTAGGTAACACACATAGGTAAACACTCGAGATTTGTTATGTAAAATGACAAAAGGGTCTCCTAAATTAGAGGATACTAGGTACTCAAAATTTCCTCCCTTCCATCTTTGATTCAGATGAGTGTTAAGAGGCCTTTGTTCTTGCTCCAGAAAGGGTCATGTTCAAAAGGTTGTCACCTAGACAGCTGAGGGCCTTCAGAATGATCTCCTCTGTCTTCCTCTCTGTTTTATTTTTCTGGGTGGTCTGAATGGGCCTCTGGTCAGAATTTATGCTTCTCACTGATTAAGGTGGGAAGTTTTCAGCTGACTTCCCCATCTAGGAAAAATAATAAAGGTGAGGAGGAAGAATATGGGCATTAACAAACACCATTCTATTGTATGAAACTGCTAGAGAATTTGCACTGAAGAATGAATTATTCATTCATCATTCATTTTGCAATATTTTATTGAGTCCAGGCACTGTTATAGGTCCTGAGAATACAGCAGTGGATGAGACATGGACCTTATCAGTCTAACAGAGACAGTAAATAAACAGATAGATTAATAATATATATGTGGATAGTGATCATTCTATGAAAAAAATAAAATACAGTGCTATGATGAAGCCTCTCAGAGGAGGAAAGATTCAAGCAAAGACCTGAAAGAAATAAGGAGAGTGAAGAATGTGGATAGGTGGAGAAGAGGATTCCAGGCCAAGGGAACAGAAAATGCAAAAGCTTGAAGGAGCTTGCTTGGGGTGTTTGAGGAACAGCAGGTAAGCCAGTGTAGCTGGAGTAGCATAATCTACACTAATAAAAGAGTAAGATGCAAATTGACCGTACCTTTGCAACACCCCACCAGCCAATCAGGAGTGAGTATGCAAATTAACCCAACAAAGATGGCAGGTTAATTTGCATATGCAGGCGCCAAGCGGCCGGGGGCGGGGTGGGACACTTGCATCATCACCATGGCGATGACGCAGGCATTCCACACCACTCCAGCCGCTCTGGGCCTCTGGGCAGCATGGGAAGGCGGAAAGGTGGCTCCGGGCTGGAGCGAAGGCGGTGCCGGCAGCCAAGGGAATGAAGGCCCATTCTTGCTCGAATCTTCTTGCATTGGGCCTCTAGTTAGAAATAAAGTCCAAGAGATCATTTGAGGCCAGATCATGTACATCATCGTAGGCTATGGTGAGTTTTCTGAGTCTTATTTGAACCTCCATGGGAAGCCATTAGAAGGGTGTGGGCAAATTCTCTTTGTCTCTGTCACATGACTATGATTCTAGTTCCAAAACTGACTTGCCTGTGTGAATTTGAGCGAGTTCTCGGTCTCTTAGGTAAAATGTGGATAATGATTCTTATTCCCTACTGACATTAAAAGAATTAGTTATTGGTTACAAAGGACTTGAGGCCTTCAGATGAAAGGTATGGTATAGAGTAATTGCCACTGTATAGTCATTATTTTAACAGCTGACTTCTTTTTGAAATGGAAAAAATCAATGTAGACCTGTACCCGAAATAGCAACATTTTGGAAATTAAAAAAAATGTCAGGGAAGTCATTTTTCTGATTTTCCTTTTGGTTCCACATGAGAGATGTAGGCTACTCCTTTTTTCTTTGAAAGTCACCTTAAAAGCATCCCAGAAGTTGAAATCTAACATATCATAGAATATTAGGAAGAGGAGAGATTTTACAGATATGTTGAGGCAGAGTCTGATTTTGACAGAAATGACTTTTCAAAACTTCCTTACTCTACAAACTGTGCTATTTACTTATTTTTATTTTATTGAATTTATTGAGGTGACATTGGTTAATAAAATTATACAGGTTTCATGCGTACACTTCTATAACATGTCATCTGTATATTGTATTGTGTGTTCATCATCCCAGGCCAAATCTCCTTTTATACCATTTATCCCCCTTTTGCCCTCTTCTACCCCACCCCCAATTTCCTGTAGAAAATCATTTGGGGAGGGTCACCCCTAGCCTAGGAAGGCTGCTGTGTTATTCATTCAGTTTCAATAAAATTATTTGTAGATCATGAAAAAAAATGATCGTACAGATTATGTAGTCTGATTCCATCATTTTACAAGTGAGGAAACTGAGAAAAGCAGTCTTGAGGACAGTTTCACTGCTGGAGAGCATGAGTGCTGGTTGAAAACAAGATCATATGACTTGCAGGCATCTGCTCTCTCCCCAGATTCATGAGCTACCTACCTCAGTGTCACATTTAGACATAATTACAATGTTACAGGAAGTGATTTACTGTAATTTCAGATCCCTTTCCATCTCTTTTGTAGTGATGTGCTTGGCTAATATTGGAAGTGGCGGCTGCCACAAAATGTCTTTGCTTGGTGAGGCAGCTGTGCATGAAAAAATTTTTATAGACTATAATTTGACTCTGTGCCACAATTGTTTGCTCTGTATTTTCCCTTCCTCTGCCCCTCTTTGTTGCTGGCTATGGACTCTGCAAGTGGATTCTATAGACTGTATCACTGAGTTTTAGATTTGATCATTGTTCAGATTCTAATCTGGTGTTAATTTTTTCATATTAATTTTTGCCTGGAAAACATATTTTAATTTTTCTCAAATAGTTATTATAATAACTTTAGAAAGTGGTGTTTTTTTCATTTTAAATAAGCTCAGTATGTAATTTTAGGTCTGGTTCCATCATTTTAATAACAGATGTGAATGTACCATTCTTGTGAAAATAAGCAAACATATATATTTCTGTATATACTGGTATTTCTCTATATATTTCTGTATATATTTATCATATTTATACTTGTGTATGAATCTAGATTTCTTTAAGTATAGCTCCAGTAAACTTAACTGTGGGTGAATCAAATATGAAAATATATGTATACCAGGGGCCCAGTGCATGAATTTGTGCACCTTGAAAGGAACTGTGGGCCGCAAGGCTCTGGTGGGCACAGGGGCAAGTCTCAGCCCATCCTCTGCACCCCCACCCAGCTCCTCCCGCTGTGGCCCCCAGTCCCCTCTCTGTCAGCAGCATCGCTTCCACTGCCACGCATTGATGGCACCAGCCCCGCTCACACCCATTGAGGGCGTGGAGTGATTGGGGCTGGTGTCAGCAGCACTTGTGAGTGGGACCGGTGCTGTCAGTGGGTGCGAGTGGCGGCTGCTGCCCTGATCACCCCTCGGGAGCAGGAGGAAGTGGAGAAGCCCTGAGGGGTGATTGGGGCTGGCAGTTGGTGCGAGCACCGGGAAGGACCATGGCGCACAGGAGCAAAGAATTTTCAGTAACCACCAGAGGCTCTCCTTGATGACAGTGACTGGTGCCCTGCCTTGGTCTGACGCCCCCCCTCACCTGCTCCACCATCCCACCACTGCCAATGCCCGCCATGTTCTGTGCAAGCCCTCTGGTGGTCAGCGCATGTCATAGTGACCGGTTGTTATGTTCAATTGTTCTGCTGTGCAGTCTATTTGCATATTAGGGTTTTATATATATAATGCTACACACACACACACACACACACACACACACACACACACACACACTTTCTACCCTTGTATACTAAGGCAGCAACATTTATTTGGCATTGAAAAACAACGTGATATTTTTCTTCTTGGACTCCTTTCTCTTGATATGACATAACCCACATGGCCACTCCCTGAAAGAGAAGCTGTAGCATTTACCAGTCTAACCTGTTAGGGTGTTCCTCCCACTGGTATATTTTTGTCACTCATTGCAAAATCAATGATGTTTAAACAAGTCCAAGATAACTGCAAGCTTATTACATCTATTTAATGGTTTTCCTAAAAAGAAATGCCCCTTAACATGTTTCTATTTTTTGTTTACTCATGCTATGGAGAAATAAATTGTTGATATTTCAGCTACTTTGCCAGAAGTGAAGTAGTTTTGAAGAATGATGTTGCCAAATAAAACT
Organism: Ia io; assembly: GCA_025583905.1. Classification (NCBI taxonomy): domain Eukaryota; kingdom Metazoa; phylum Chordata; class Mammalia; order Chiroptera; family Vespertilionidae; genus Ia; species Ia io. Next base: position 97,508,163 of record JAJQQW010000001.1, read on the forward strand.
CTTTTCATAATTATAGTTTAAAATAGTCAGAGATCATAACTGTGTAATTGGATGGGTGATTGCAAATGGCAAACTTAAATCTAAAAACGAACTCCTGCGAGTAACATAAGATGCATTGCAATGCATTTACTCAATAATCACCAAAAATCTATTTCCTTTTCTCTCTTCCCATTCCCTGACATTATTTTAGACCCATCATCCTGGGGAATCCTATATAATAAAGAGGTAATATGCAAATTGACCATCACCCCAACACACAAGATGGTTGCCCCCATGTGGTCAAAGATGGCCACCCCCATGTGGACACAAGATGGCCACCACAAGATGGCCAGCAGGGGAGGGTAGTTGGGAGGGACCAGGCCTGAAAGGGAGGGCAGTTGGGGGCGATCAGGCCTGCAGGGGAGGGCAGTTAGGGGTGACCGGGTTGGCAGAGGAGGACAGTTAGGGGCAACCAGGCTGGCAAGGGAGGGCAGTTGGGGTGACCATGCCAGCAGGGGAGGGCAGTTGGGGACAACCAGGCCTGCAGAGGAGGACAGTTAGGGGTGACCAGGCCAGCAGGGGAGGGCAGTTAGGGGCAATTGGGCTGGCAGGGGAGCAGTTAGGTGTCGATCAGGCTGGCAGGGGAGTGGTTAGGGGTGATCAAGCTGGCAGGCAGAAGTGGTTAGGGGCAATCAGGGAGGCATGCAGGTGAGCGGTTGGGAGCCAGCAGTCCTGGATTGTGAGAGGGATGTCTGACTTCCCGTTTAGGGGATCGGGCTTAAACGGGGAGTCGGACATCCCTCAAGGGTGCAGGCTGGGTTGGAGAGGGTGCAGGCTGGGTTGAGGGACCATACACCCCCTGCACGAATTTCATGCACCGGGCCTCTAATTTTACTATAAGAAATGCTTGACACAGCTTGGAGTTGGTGGCTTATTGAAAGAAGCATAGATTCATCAGAGAGTTCAGAATCCCCTATTCTCACTTCCTTCATTGGGTCCAAGACTCTTTTTAGGGGAGAGTAGAGAGGTAGCATGAATGTATCAGGCTTTTCCTTTTCCCCAATTCCTGTGGCTTTGGTTATGAGTTGTAGTAACAGACTACTTCTTAACTGTTGTGAATCCCTAATTGCAAAAGAATGGCACAATCCTATCGGGCCTTTTGATTAAAATCTCAGCATTCAGAGCACTCAACAATGGTAAGTAACTAATGGCTCAGTGAGTGCATTATAAGCTGCACTTTCACAAGTGGGGACACTGGAACAGTATAGGTGAGTGCAGTAAGATGTGCGGGTGAGAGATAAATAAATGATAAGAGGGGTGTGTTTGTGTGCATATATGTTTATACTTGGATTTGTGATGATATGATGGAAATGATAAGAATCCAGTAATGGTTTGCAATAATTTAATTTGGGAAATGGATGCTATAATGAAATGGACACTAATTCAGATACAAAAATACTTTATAAACTTTAAAGTGTTAAAACCTCTAGATATTTGATTAACCGAGTAAATCACTTGACTTCAAATTCTCCATCTTAAAAAAATGAAGATAATTATAATTCCTAACACTTCTCAGAGTTTTCTGAAGGTTGTCCACATATAATGCCTGTGGCAAGTTTTTCAAGGTTTTTAGTTCAAAGAAACTGTTCAGATGCAGTGTATATGTAACAAATGTATCATTGCTGTTCCTTCCTCCTTAGGTATTCAAGAGACGGTATTTTTACTTAACTCAACTTCCTGATGGTTCATATATTCTCAATTCCTATAAAGATGAAAAAAATTCAAAAGAACCTAAAACTTGCATCTACTTGGACGCCTGCATTGACGTTGTTCAGGTAGGGCTCTAGAGGTAATCTATCTTCTCTTTCTTGAAAACGGTTATTGATCAACTCTTTTTAAAAATATATACACTGAGTGACCATATTATTATGATCTCTGAACACATAATAATCTGGCCACTCACTGTATATCCTATATAATAAAAATCTAATATGCAAATTGTCCCCTCAACCAGGAGTTCCACCAGCAGGCAGGCCAGCCAACCGCCCATGTCCCCTCCCCCTGGCCAGGCTGGCCGGCCCCCACCCATGCACGAATTCATGCACCAGGCCTCTAAAAAAAAAAAAATATATATATATATATATGCGTGCACACACACACACACACACACACACACACACACACACACATATACACTGAGTGGCCAGATTATTATGCATTCAGAGATCATAATAATCTGGCCACTTAGTGTAGATTTTCCTTGATTTCAGAGAGGAATGGAGAGGGAGAGAGAGAGAGAGAAACATCAATGATGAGAGAGAATCACTGATGGGCTGCATCCTGCATGCCCCACACTGGGGATGGAGCCCGCAACCCGGGCATATGTCCTGACCGGGAAACAAACCATGACCTTCATAAGTGGAAGCTCAACCATTGAGCCATGCCAGCCAGGCTGATCAACTCTTAAGAACCTCGGCATTTTTCTCTGTTGGTTAATGGCATCTCATCCGCCAAAATGTTTATATTAGACAACTCAGAATCTTCTGCAGTTGGCCCACTCTTGCTCTGTGCTAGTATTCAGGTGTTTACCCAGTCCTTTGAAGTCTGGCTTCCAAGGACCTATTGAATCTCTTACCATTTTCCCATTCTCACTGCGCTTCTGGTTCTCCATTTTCTCCTCTCTTGCCTAGAATCTTACCTTCCTGCCTTCTGAATTGTCCTGCTCCAATTTATCTTCCTAAGATATAGATGGGGTCCTTCACTTGTCTACCCAAAACCTTGTGGCTCTTGACTTATTGTCTTGCATAGTGAGATCTAAAGGTCTTACCATGGCATTGCAGGCCCATAGTGACTGGCCCTCACCCTGCTTTCTAACCTCATCCCCCTGCACTCCCTTATACATTCTGTGCTCTAATCATACTAGGCTAAGCCCTCCACGGAGCTTCACATGTATATCCCTTTCTTACATTTATTTCTCTGCTTGACATATACTTTTCCCTTCTGTTCCTGTTTGAACCTTATCTTTAAAGACTCAGCTCAGATAGCACTTCTGCCATGAAATGTTTTCTGTTTCCTTCCCTACCCTCATGCCCACCAAGTGGAATTAAGCTTTACCTTCCCTGTATGACCACTTGGCATTTTTCTCTATTATACTCTAATCTGTGAATCATACTCTAACTTGTGAATAATTCTGCACATTCATTTTTAGACTTTAAGGGACCATGTCATATTCATGTCTGTGTCCTCTATAATAATTAGCGGTGTTTTGCACACGGCAGCAGTGGCTTAACAAATGTTTACTGATTTGAATTACTGAGGGGGCATGAACAAAGACTGGGTGGGAAACAGGGCACAGAGATGATCTAAATAAGAAGTCAATTCACCAAGATAGGAGCCGTTACTATAGAGCCAAGGTGGCATGGTCGACCAGAAGTGGCACAGGGCTGATTAGGAGGCATGAGATGTGAGTTCAATGCCCCTAACCTACCTGAATCTTAATTTTCAAAACTGAAGTGTATTTTCTGATCAAATGAGATTATTATAAGGATCAAATGAAAAACAACTTGTAAGAATATGAAAATCTATGTGACTAGAAGGTGATATATATAGTGTGTCCCAAAAAATATATACACACTTTAATAGCTGATAGCTCAATTTTGAAAATGAAATATATTTTAATAAACTGACTATAATTATTCAGTGTGTATACCTTTTGGGGGACACTATATATATACAGTATATATTATATCTTACTGGAAAAAAGAGGACACACACAAATTACAAAAATTCTTTATTCTAGTCTGGATTGACCATTTGTTCCTAGGCTCTGCTTTCCTTATCTATTTATGATCCCCCTTCCAAATATTTTCAAATATATAAATCTTTATGACTTGCTACAGCAGTTTGATGTCATCCTTTACTATACTTTGAAGATGACAAAGAGGAAATTTCTTGGTTCTTTCTTGAGTAATGACTATGCAGTGGAAAATTATTGATTCATGAACCTTTCTTAAAACTAACACTGTGTTATTTGGGAGAGGGAGTGTGTCATTTCTTTGGTCGTGATGGAGAAGGTGGTAATATAAAAGAATGTGTCATCATGTTTGAAGAAAGGAGGTGGATTTTATTTGCCTTGTGTGCTAGTATTCAGCATTGGCCATTTCTATATTGTCCTTTGCAATAAATCTAGAGAACCACAATTTAATGTGAATCAAGTGAAGTTTTCTTTTGTGCATATTATGTGTGGTAAAATGAATTAGGTATTGATATTGCATTTTATGTTATGATATAAAGCAAGTGCCAGATTTATTTCAGGCCACATTTAAGCTTGTTTTTAAGGGCCGATTCTGAAAAATCTATAAATATGCAAGGAAAACTTTGAGCAGAGGGGAAATTATAAAACATTTGGTTACTTTCATGAGGCAGTATAATTATCTAAATGTGATGGATGTCAAAAGGCCTTAAAAGATAATACTCACTCAACAAGTAGTATTTTATACCCACTTTGTGCATATACCACTGAGCTCAGTACTGAGGGAACAAAACAGAGATGTTTGACATGGTCATTCATTCTTCATCTAATTGAAGGAAGCAATCCTTATTATAAAAGGCCTGTTGCCATAACGACCAAACGACTGGTCACCCAGAAGTGCATCGATGGATCTTGCGGCGCGGCGGGTCTGGGGTCCCGCAGCACGGTGGGTCTGGGGTCTTGCACGATTTCGCACACTGGGCCTCTAGTTCTTTCATAAAAGTATCGGTATGTCTATGTGCTGTTCTGAGGTAGAAATAAACTAACGAAATCTAATATGAAAAGAGCAACTAAACTAACTTAACAATGCATTCTTTTTTCTTCTAGTGCCCCAAAATGCGCCGTCATGCTTTTGAACTCAAGATGTTAGATAAGTACAGCCATTATCTGGCCGCTGAAACTGAACAGGAGATGGAAGAATGGTTGATAACTTTGAAAAAGATTATCCAGATCAATACTGACAGTTTAGTGCAAGAGAAAAAGGAGACAGTAGAAACAGCACAAGGTCAGAATTTTTAAATGATTCGTTATTGAGGTAAAGCCCTTGTCTTTAATCCATGGAAATGTCTGTTGTGTAGGGTGAATATAGAACTCTTAATCTTAAAGGTTGACCTGCTTCTTCATTAAAAGTGACTATGAAGGTTGATAGATTTGTTTTTCAGAGTTGATAGCATATAGACTCTAACACATAAAATATAACCAGACTAAAATAGATAGGGAATTCATGGCAGGTTTTCAAAAACCCATTAAAGTTTCCCCTATGCTTTCATAATCAAAATTCTTTGCAATAAATCTAGTAGGTGAGGATGGAATGGGAGAAGAGATAGGATATCCCTCTTAGGTGATTAGTAATGGTCTGCATGATTTGGAACATCTGCTTTTAATGAACTTACAGATGATGAAACTAGCAGCCAAGGCAAAGCTGAGAGCATCATGGCCAGTTTGGAAAGGAGCATGCATCCGGAACTGATGAAGGTACATCTTTCTTATGGCAACTTGCCTTCAGCTGAGGCAATGCAGGGTTAGCTATTAAAATTTTAATGCTGGATTCCATTTGGCAATGTCATTTTCTAAGTTAAAAACCACAGCAAATTAGTACAACAGGTAGAGATTTTAAAAGGAAAGTTACACTCCTGAAGTTGGACTTACAAAGTGCCAACTAACAGTTTGGAAAAAAATTTTTTCTAGATACCAGGAAGTTCTTTAAGATTGTTATGACTTTATTAATTTTATTTGCTACTTCATATTCTGTTCAATTACAGCCATCCCTCAGTATCCTCAGAGAACTGGTTATAGGACCCCGGGGGATACCAAAATTTGAGGATGCTCAAGTCCCTTATAGAACAAGGCATAATACTTGCATATAGTTTATGTAAATCCTCTTGTGTACTTTAAGTCATCTATAGATTATTAATTTATAATAACTATTACAATGTAAATGCTATGTAAATAGCTGTTATACTGTATTGTTTGGGGAATATTGACCAGGAAACAAATCTGTACATGTTCAGTACAGAGGCAACCATCTTAGGACTAATTACATACTATGCCTCAGCAACAATGTAACATTTAAAATATTTTTGATCTCTGGTTGGTTGAATTCATGAATGTAGAACCCATGGACATGGAAGGCTGACTGTACACAATGTCATTCATAAAATAAATATTCTTTTTTCAAGGGGTTGTTGATGCAGATTGAACATGATATTCAATCTAATGATTTATATATGTTAATTTCATATGCAAATCATATAGTTTCTATATGTAAATACATATGTATGTAAATAATTTCATCAGATAAAGATTTTGGTGAACATATATCATTTGTGTTAATTACTCTGCTCCTTGGAGTTTGAAATGAGCTAATTTTCAAAGTACACAGGTGGTTATCACACCTATTTTAGTAGGGTGAGATATTTTACTCTGTGGAGTCTATACTACAATAGATCTATTTATTTAAAACCTTGTCAAACCTATTTATTTTCACTTTAGTCCTCTTCCTGGAATAAGTTACACAATTTTAGAAGTAACTTTATATATTTTACAATTATCCTTCTCTTAAGCTTCAAAGCTATTTTCCAAAAATTAGGAACATACTCATGATCCCCTGATCTAGGATTTCTATGATTTTATAGATTTTAATGTATACCCTCTGACTCTTTGTCATTTCAGACTGTACAACCCATTATGTTTCTCCTAAGGTGACAGAATCAGAATTGTATATAATAGTCTATGGCTAACACCATGGACATGTAAAAGTGTTTTCTGTCTTGTTTATTTCTTTTCTGCATCCAAATTCTCTTGGATTCCTTTTTGTACTACTATGGGTTGAATAATATTTTTTTAAAATATATTTTATTGATTTCAGAGAGGAATGGAGAGGAAGAGAGAGATAGAAACATCAGTGATGAGAGAGAATCATTGATCAGCTGCCTCCTGCGCACCCCCTACTGGAGATTGAACCCGCAACCTGGGCATGTGTCCTTGACTGGAATTGAACCCGGGACCTTTCAGTCTGCAGGCCGACGCTCTATCTACTGAGCCAAACTGGCTAGGACTGAATAATATTCTTGATGTTATGAGAGAAACATAGAATCTAAGAACTTGATCTATAGCTTATCGTGGGTCATAGTCACAGCGACTCTCCTCCAAGCAAGCATTCTTTATTCATCCTAAGTACATGGAAATGGAGAATGGTATATTTTTGAAGCTGTGCCAGATTGCTAGTTTCACAGAAACTATATATTTAAATGGTATTTAATACTCTTTTGAAGGAAATAAAGCAATGTTTAATATGTGTGTATGTATGTAAATATATGTTTTAAATTTTTTAGTATGGAAGAGAAACTGAGCAGCTAAACAAACTCAGTAGAGGGGATGGAAGACAGAACCTCTTTTCTTTTGATTCGGAAGTTCAGGTATTAATATATTTCTCTAAATAATCCTAAAATTGTTGCTTATTTGGAAAAAACAACACCTTTAAAATGTTGAAATCACTGATTTTTGCACCCCTGGGCAGTGTTGATTGCTTTATATTTGTTTTGTTATCTTTGAACAGGTAGCTTAACAGCTAACTTCACTCAAGAGGACTGTCACATACGCAAATAGTTTGGAACTGAATATACATGGTTTTCTTTTTTCAATCCTCTATTTTCTTTTCACTTCATCTTATGCTTCAAAATGGATAAGTTAAATAATTCTTAAAGATGGTATTAGTGCTCTTATAACCTATTAGATACAATTGCGGTCTAGTAATAGTGAGTATCTGCAGTATAAAGAACACCAGGTCATATGAGACAGGTGACTTATTTTCCAATTTTGACGTAGGCCTGGAAAACGGGGGTAATTTTCACATCTGGCTCACTCTAAATCGAAAGTGGTGCAAGGAAGTGCAAGTTTATGTGCATGTGGATTTTAACCTTTTCCATGAGAGTTAGGTACTTTTTGAACTAAGAGATATGCAGTTAATATTTAATTTCATGATGTTTTCTTTTTTAAGTATATTTTTATTAAATTCAGAAAGGAAGGGAGATGGGGGGAGAGATAGAAACATCAATGATGAGAGAGAATCACTGATTGGCTGCCTCCTGCACGCCCCACACTGGGGATTGAGCCAGCTCCCGGGGCTTGTGCCCTGACCGGGAATCGAACCATGACCTCCTGGTTCATAGGTTGACACTCAACCACTGAACCACACTGGCTGGGCTAATTTCATGATATTTTCTAATTAAATTGCTAATTTGTTTAAATACAAAATTTCTACAGCATTTAAGCATTATATGTATTTTTTCCTAATGAAAATACATTTCATGAGAAAATGAAATTATTTGAGGGGAGACTAGTTGTTTTTTTTTTAGTTTTTCCACATATGATTTATAATTCAAATCTTTGGGGTGTTTTGGAAATAGAAAAATATGCAATATATAAGCATTACAGTTTTACTTAGTGAAAATATAAAATAATTTTGTGAAGACTGATTTGGTGTTTTCTTTTTGCTTCATACAGCTTCCTAATTACAATATTTTTTTAGTTTGAAATGGAAAAAATACATAGTCTGTAAATAATGCAGAATTTTTTTCCAAATATTTTTATTTTCTCATGTGGTATTTTATTTGGGTAAAATTGGTTTTAAATGTTTCATTCCCCCCCACCCCCCATCATTATTACATTGTGTAAGTTATATGATTTTTAAAAAGTATAGCAGGCCTCGGGAATTCATTCAGAAATTTCCTTGTTCCAAACATATCTGAGGCTTCGATCCCCCTCCTCCCTCTGCAAGCACCATGATTGGGCTTTAATTGGACATGTCAGCCCCTTTCATTGTATACAAAGAAGCCAATTGATTGTGGTTGAAACTCAATTCAGCATCTGTAAAAAATGAATGCGGTGTAGTGTTTTTGTGGTCATGGAACTAAACTGATTTTATGTTTGAATTGCTTATCAGTGAGCTACAAGTGAGAGGAAAATTCACAGTTGTGATGAAACTTTAAGGACAAAAGATTGCATTTAGTGTTGATTATGGAAGGCAGGCTCACTACAGAGAAATCCATGTGGTCTGTGTTGAGTACCTTTACTAGGCGAAGTGCCATCCTATAACATCAGCCTTCTTTTTTGGCCACAGTTCAGTGTTTACAGAAACGCTTTCTATCATGGATTTACAGAATAAAGCAACGCTGACCCACTGAAGTGAATGGCTCCAACTTTGAACTACTGGGGAAGGTCATATGTCCCACTATTTGCACTCACAGACCTGAGAAGGGAAAGGATTTGGGGGCTGGGGTTTAGTGATTTAGTCCAGTTTCTCCTCACATTCCACTGTCTGAGATAGAAAGGAGAGCAGATAAATGGGTGGAAATTAGAATTGATCTCCATGGCAATGACTTGCCTCCTCTTGCTCCACAGAGAGATAAGTGTTCAAGGGGGAGCTGTCTAAGCCCACACATTTGTATTCTTTTTGTAGATAAATAGACTCGGGGGTGGGGTGCGGAGAGATTGTGCTTCAGGTATGCATATTATATTTTAGGCTCTTTTAAGGAGGATTTTATCACTGATACAAACTGGGTCAGAATGGCTACAATTATCCAAGATTCTTCAGGCACAACACCTGTTTTGGCTTGAATTACTTAAACAATTGAGAAAAATTCTTGTGTTTCTTGGCTTGAGTTTTCCATATTGGCAGTATTTTCTGCCTAGATTCACCCAATCATTTCCCGCATACCATGTCTCTTGTCTTAATTGAAAGTATAGTAAGTTGTCCCACAATCTATACTTTTCCTCCCACTTGTGAACAGAATGTAAGTCTGTTTAGACATTCATAATGAGCAGACAGTCTTAGATTGCCTGAGCTCTGTGAGCTGAGAAGGAGGTTCTATGAGTGTGTTTGGGGAGGGACAGATTCCTCCCTTGCTCAGAGAAATTCCTTGACTCTCAATATCTTTGTTTGAAACTTAAAAAAATTATAATATCAAAAATTAAATATATGTATATCTCTGTGGCAGCCAGGGTACATCCCCCAGCTCTGTTAGAAGCTAAGCTCAGTGTTTATCCGTTTCCTAAGCAGATGCCTCTCTCTCTGTTTATCTTTTAAACCAGGGGTAGGAAACCTTTTTCCTGTCAAGGGACATTTGGATATTTATAACATCATTCTAGGGTCATACAAAATTATCAATTTAAAAATTAGCCTGCTATGTTTGGTCAAACACTTAATTAAATCACCTCTAATGCTTTGGCAGTGCCAGACCAAATGGTTTCATGGGCCTTACATAGCCCTGCGGGATGTTCACCACCCCTGATTTAAAGGGCAGTGGTTACTAGGGTTCCAGCTTTGTCCTCCTTCTCAACCTGGTTGCCACTGACTTCCAAATCCAGATCTCCAACCCAGACCTCTCCTGTTTTTCCAACTACTTACATCACCTCAAACTCAACACATCCCAAACTGAACTCATTTGTACTCATTCTCCCCCCATCTTTATTTCACAGTTAAGTTCATAACATCACAGTCTATTAAATCTTCCAAGGTAGAGACCATTGTGTAATTCTTGATTCCTCCCATGTCCATTCATGTCAGTTTTGCCTCCTGTACAACTCATAAAAGAATCAAAACTCCTACCATGCTCAAACATATATTTTGTAGAGAAGACAAACAATGAACACCTGAGTAAATATTTAAAAAACATTGTTGGAAAACTAAATCAAGGAAAGGGAGAGTAGACTCTCAGAGTATGTGCAGTTTTTATAGAGAGTTAAGGGAGATCTCTGGAAATGTCAGTTGAATGAAATGAAGGGAATAAGCCATGTGTCTGTCTGGGGAAAGAGGGTTCCTGACAGAATAGCAAGTGCAGAGGTCCTGAGGTGGGAGTGTACCTGTGCTAGTGAAACAACTAAGGATGCCAGTGTGACTGGAACAGAGAGGGTAGGGGGAAAGGCAAAGGTGGTAGGGAATCAGGTCAGAGGAGTGGGCGGAGGTAGGAAGTCATGATGTATAGGGCTTTGTAGGTCAGGGTACACTTGTGACTTTTTCTTTGTCTTAGATCAGAGTCTACATACAGTCTCATCTCCCTCCAAATTTTCTTTAATGGTGTTTAAACCATAGTCAAAGAGCTCTACAAAGGCTGTTGAATGAAAAAATAAAAAGGGTTCAAATGAAGAATGGACAGAGAACTGTTGGATTCTGCAATTTTTACTCATGCATCTATATTAATATGAATCCGATTTTCTTTTGGAAATAATTCATATTATCTATTTTGTAGAGATTGGACTTTTCAGGAATTGAACCTGATATAAAGCCATTTGAAGAAAAGTGCAATAAACGTTTCCTGGTAAATTGCCATGATTTAACTTTTAACATCTTGGGTCAAGTTGGAGACAATGTAAAAGGACCACCCACAAATGTATGTATGACTTTTCCTTCTACTTCCCCTAAACCAGTGCATTAAGAAAACATCTTAATTTTTTATAACTGAGAACTAATTTACTGGATGAAAATTTTATTGCTACATGTTTTGATACATTTGGCATGGAAGAATTTTATATACTATGTCTTTCTTTTGCCAAAATGTGAATATGTCTTCATCTTGAAAGATTTGTGAAAGTTTTACCTATTCAAAAAGCAGATAGAATAGGCTCCTGACATTCAAGAGAGACATATCCCCAGAACCTGGTAAACCCTCAAATTTGTGAATTCTACTAGAGAATATGACTTCTGTGAAATTGGCTCATAGCCATGAGTAATGAACATGAAAGCCATGCAGGGGTCCAGATGCTGTGCAGTCAGCCTCACTCACTGTTCTCAGAGTGAATTAATGTTGTTCTGCACAGAAAATTCTAATTATTAGCTATTACAGATCATGTGAGTTGCTCAGAAATTCTTGAAACTATAAATGTAAAATTTCCAGAGTCTGAATTTTATGTTCATCTTGATTTTTTTATTCTACTTTTGTCTTTGAAAAATATCCACAATGATTTATTCTCTCTTACAATGTAGCTGAAACTCACTAGCAGACTTTCTGTGTGTAAAGGGTTAATCTGTTTGCCATCTGGCATGAAATTTCTCTTTGTGACCAGCTTTCAAATGCCATCTGTAGAGAGGAATCATGTTTTCCAAAACTGCTGATGGGGCAACAAAGCTTTTGTCAAGTAATGTGATGTTGACTGTTATTAGCTCCTATGAAATGTAAATCCAGTAAGCTGTAACATACAAAAGGGATGATTTATTTCGATTCTATAATATTGGCATTATTTTTGGGCAACTTCAATGAACCTATAGAAAATTAAATTTTATTTGTAGAACAATTTAAATTTGGCTTCTGATTTCTATTCATCAATTACAAAATTATAACTTGTGAAATTATTTATACCTGACAAAAGTTAAAATTTGTAGGCCTATTATTTAGAATGTTCTTTCTTATGTGCAAATGAACAGAAACTTGAGGGATAAAAAGTTATTTTGTAATTTGTGTCCCTTCACACACTCCACCTAAAAAAGCCGTCTTAGTTTAAAAATGGAATTGTCTTCATTCTCAGGTTGAACCCTTTTTTATCAATCTTGCCTTATTTGATGTGAGGAACAATTGTAAGATTTCAGCTGACTTCCACATAGATCTGAATCCCCCTTCTGTTCGTGAAATGCTGTGGGGCACTTCAACCCAACTAGCCAGTGATGGAAATGCAAAAAGCTCTTCACCGGAGTCTTTCATTCATGGAATTGCTGAGTCTCAGTTACGCTATGTAAAGCAGGTAAACAATGATCTTTTAGAATAAGAAACAGAAACACCTTTGGGTTATTTCATGTTTAAGGACAATGTTATCATGGGCTTTTATCTCTTGTAAGGTCTGTGTATAGGTGTTTTTCTAGTGACTGAAATTGGAGAGAAAAAAAACCAGAAAATAAATATGCTAGTAATACACTTACGAAGTAACATTTTAATTGGGATCATGATGTGAGTCTCAAAAGTGTTTTGTGACATGGACTTAAGATCACATAGATACACACACAAACACAGAGACATACATACATGCATGCACACACACATGTATACCCATGTGCATACTTCTGAGCAAGGCAATAGGTGCCTGAGAGGCTTGTTACTTTGAAGAAACAGTGACCTTACATTGACCTCCCATCTGTAATTCCTATATTCATTATGAGTATATAGTTTTAATGGAGCATAAAGGCTCTTTATACAAGGAGTTCTGGTTGAAAAGCAATGGGAGGGAACTGCTGTGTTACAGCTGTAATGCTACTCTCTTCTGTCCTGTCTGGTGCAAAGAATCTCCTTTAGAAAGAGCCTAACAGTTCCCTGGTATTTTGACCTCTGACCAGAGTGGCAGCTATAAGAGGTTAGGCAGAGCAGAACTGATTGCCTTCTAGACTTTTGCAACTGAAAGGAAACTATAGAGTGAGGCAAAGAATTAGAGTAGGAAGAACAAAGCAACTCACATTGTAAGGAGATTTATTTTCCCCAAAATAAAAATGTTCTTATTTTCTGATTATAAAGATAAACACATTATCATATAGAAAATTCAAACAATACAAAAAGTATAAAGAAGAAAGTAAAAATCACCAGCCATAGATGGTAGTTATTAACATTTTGGCAAACATTTTTCTAGACAGCTCTATTGTGTGTATATGTAAACACATACAGTTTGTATAAGACTATACATGTTGTGTATCATATTCATGCTGTTTTATACCTACTGTATTCATTTAACATGGTTATCATTCTTTATCAACATTTCTAGATAGCCACATTCTTAAAGGCTAATATGGTAGACTGCTAAATGGCAGGGGAAGACTTTACATGTGATGTTACTACCCTCTTTGGGCTACAGATCTTTGGTAGCTTTTCCCTGCATTGTCCATTGTCCCTTGTTCCCTTACGGCCCCTTCGTTTGTTACTCAGACTATAGCTGTCTCATATGTGTACATTCCACAAAACGGCCTATGCTTCTAAAAGAGAGATTGAGCAGGTTCAGTGGGATAAATATTTGAGAATTTGCTATTGAATTGTATGTTTAAAATTTCCCACATGATATCAAATAAGTCCTTTTAAGCCAATGATGTGTTTACTGTATTACTTCAATGTACTTAGTTGTATGTTCAATGCGAGAAGTTTAAATTGTGCTTCCAGGTGTCATCCCACTTGTAATCTAAGTCAGGAAGAAAACCAACATGTTTTGAATATCTCCTGTGTGCCAGAATTTTCCACTGGTGTCTCATGGAATCATCATACTCTCCTGAAATAGTATAATTATTGCTGTTTTGCAGATGAGGGAACTGCAGTTCAGGGAGGTTAAGTAAGCTGCCCACCATTAGAGAGCCAGTAGTGTTATCAGCAGGATTTGAACCTAGGCCTGTTTGAAAGACCTCAACAATGTTAGTCAGGATGCAATTAAGTGCTGAAGTATATTGCATAATGGTAGTAGAAGAGTTTAGAATGTGAGGAGGGGTCAGTGGTCAGGAGTTCACTTAGAAGACTCCACAGAAGATGTGGGGCTTGAAAGAGGCCTCAAAGGAATAGATGAGAGCTGGGCAGGTGAGAATGATGGGCAGTGGCCTCAAAGGGCTTTATCATTTTGAACCCTCTTTCAAATCAGCTGAAGACACCAGGAAATGGTCATTTACTTCAAAAAGTTGAACATTTTATTTGGAAGAAGTCTTTCTTAACTTCTTCCCATTTAGGACGAGGAAACAATACTATGTAAGAGAGACAGTGTTAGCAGATCTCAGCTCAACCACTTTCCAGCAATAACAACAATTCAAGCACTTATTATTGCTGATCTATTTCTCTAGGTATTTATCTGTATGAAGTCATTTAATTCTCACAACACCCCAGTAAAGTAGCTAGATACTATTACTATCGCCATTTTGTAAATGAGGAAACTGAGCACAGAACAGTCAAGTGGCTTTCCCAAGGTCACAGAGCTAATAAGATGAGGAATAGGACGTGAACCTAGGTCTAGCAGGCTCCCTAAAAAGCCCATGTTTTTACCCCTATACTGTACTGCTCTCATGTCACTCTATAGCAGTGGTTCTCAACTTTTCAAATGCCGCGACCCTTTAATACAGTTCTTCATGTTGTGGTGACCCCCAACCATAAAATTATTTTCGTTGCTACTTCATAACTGTAATTTTGCTACTGTTATGAATCGTAATGTAAATATCTGTGTTTTCTGATGGTCTTAGGCGACCCTGCTAGCGGTTCTCAACTTGTGGGTAGCGACCCACAGGTTGAGAACCGCTGCTCTAGAGTCTGGGAATACCAACACTTGAGAGGAGAACCGCTGCTGTAGAGCCTAAGACCATCGGAAAACACAGATATTTACGTTACGATTCATTAACAGTAGCAAAATTACAGTTAAGAAGTAGCAACGAAAATAATTTTATGGTTGGGGGTCACCACAACATGAAGAACTGTATTAAAGGGTCGCGGCATTAGAAAGGTTGAGAACCACTGCCCTAGAGAGAGGAAAGCAGCCCAGTTCTCCAGCACTCCCAGGAAGGGCTGATGGCAGACCATTCCCTTCCAGCAAGGCTATTCAAGTAGCAGCATTATTTATAGGGACAGGCGGCTTCCAGGGTTTTTGGTGGATGTTGGGTGTTTTGGGACCATTCTAGGCTCTCCCCACCTGCTCCTTAGAGTCTTGCTCCCCAGTGGCTTTCTGAGGAGCCAGGGGGTGACCACAGGAAATGGAGGAAGTTGGCTCCATCCAGTAGTTTTGCTTCCCTGACACCAAACAGCTACTGTGAGCAGTCACTTTACTCTTAGCCTCCTGGCAGTTTCTTCCCAGATAACCTGGTAGAGCTCACTGTTCCATGTCCCCCAAGGTTGAGTTAGGGTTGTGGGGGAGCTGCAGACTCTTGGGGGTTGCCTCCCTGTGGCTCTAGGCTCCTTACTGGAAGGTAGCAGTTGTTGGATTGGTGAAAGGGTACAGAGCTACCCCACCCCCCACTGCATGTCTTGCCATGCCTTAGGGGGCTATGTAAGTGCTGGGGGCTGGGGGACCTGCCTTATTCTTTTGAGGGAGGGAACATTGAAATGAGTAACAGTCACCCTGTGCTTGGCAGGGGGTGGGGGGGGGGAGTGCAGTCTATACCTCCTTAGTGGGAAAGGAGGGCTGGACCAGAGGCCTTGTCCTAAAGGGCAGACTCCCAGCCCATGTGGGCTTCCTGGACTCTCTCTGGCTATCCTTCTGTGTTTTGGGGATGGCAAGGCTAGAAGCTAATTGGACAAAAGGCAGAACAGCTCCAGAGAATATCCCCCTGTGCTGGAATCCCTGGTCAGTTAAAAATTGAGCATCTTGGCCCTGACCGGTTTGGCTCAGTGGATAGAACATTGGCCTGCGGACTGAAGGGTCCCAGGTTCAATTCCTGTCAAGGGCATGTACCTTGGTTGCAGGCACATCCCCAGTAGGGAGTGTGCAGGAGGCAGCTGATAGATGTTTCTAAACTCTCTATCCCTCTCCCTTCCTCTCTGTAAAAAATCAATAAAAATATTTTAAAAATTGAGCAACTTTGTGCCTCAGCATCCTCATCTGTAAACTGGAGGTTACATTAATACCTGCGTCCCAGGGCTGCTGACAGGCTCAGACAAGGCATGCCATCCTGGAGAGCACTCAGCTCTGGACCAGGCCCACCGTGTTTGCTCAGTACTGTGTGGCTGCTAGTAGGGGCAGCAGTAATAGTGATCACAGATAAACAAGTAAAAACAGCTTGCTCTTATCAATTGTCAAGTTGTTTCAGATCATAATACTCCTAACTGGCATAGTCAGTGTGGGAAAATGCTGAGAGTACAGGGAATGGGGAATAAAGGTACTCAGTGGATGTTAGCTACAGCAGTAATCAGTATTACTATTCTCATCCAGCCTCATTGCATGAGATGTTGGCTGCAGGGGCCCCGAGGTTGAGAGGCAGTATAGCATGGGCTATATAGTCTGGAAGCCCTGGCCACAGCCTTTTTTGCTCACTTACTTGCTACATAAACCTCTCTAAGCCTCAATTTCTTAATCTTTAAAATATGTATTATCGCCCAGCCAGTGTGGCTCAGTGGTTGAGTGTCGACCTGTGAACCAGGAGGTCACAGTTCGATTCCAGGTCAGGGCACATGCCCAGGTTGCAAGCTCTGTCCCCAGTAGGAGGTGTGCAGGAGGCAGCCGATCAATGACTCTCTCATCATTGATGTTTCTATCTCTCTCTCTCCCTTCCTCTCTTAATTCAATAAAATATATTTTAAAAACTATGTACATCGTAGTGCCTTCTTTGAGGGTTTTTATGAAGACTGAGATAATGCATGAAAACCATCTAGCACAGTTACGTGACAATCGGTACGAATGAAATTACACTTGAGGCAGTCTGCCAGCCGCATCCCACAGCTCGAGCAGCGTGTTCCTGGCAGTAGTGGAAATCCAGTTCTGTGACCTTGAGATGCTTTGGGCCACTCTAGTAATAACCAGGTACCAATGCGCATGACTTAATTTAATCCATAGGAGTTGTAGACTCAGTAGCCTAAGCCCCGTAAATGGTGGAGCCAGAATTTGAGCCCAGGAAATTGTGCTTCCAAGCAGTTTTTAACCACTTTATTCCATGCTTGTTTCTTGGGAATTCAAAACTGTATCAGCTGTTAACCTGGGATCCTTACAAGCTTTTGGACTATGGAAGGAATTACTTAGTGCCTTGCACTCATTTTTCTCTTCTGCTCTGTCTACCTCAGAGGGTTCTATCTGCAACAAATGAGATAATGTGTCTGAAATGCTTTGAAAACTGGAAAGTACTATCTTAACACAGTTGGTAATATACCAAGTAGAAAAAACTTGGTAAGAGTCCCAATGATGGATTTTTCCATTTGAATTCCTTTGTGTGATGCTCCTTTAAACAACAGACATAATCAACTAACGGGCTGTTTGGAAGGCATTATATTTTGAAAGAGCTGAGCTGGACAGGGTATATGGTTGTTCCACATGCATCCCGAGAAAACTTCTGTATCTTTGGTTGCATCTACCTTAGTACCCTTAAGTAAAGCGCATAGGAACAAAATGAGTTTTGGATCCTGTGTCCCCTACCTTTACATTGAAAGCCCCAGAGCTCTTTACCGGGCACAAAGGGATGCTTTCTATAGGATGATTTAGTTTTTACTTTATGCAGTTTGAAAACTGTTACACAGACCAGTACCATGTATTTTCTTCCTCTTAGCTGCAGTCAGTATTACTTGTGACTGAATTACTCTGGAGTCACATGCAGCACATTTAAAAATGCTTATCCAGCCCTAGTCGGTTTAGCTCAGTGAATAGAGCATCGGCCTGAGGACTGAAGGGCCCCAGGTTTGATTCCTTTCAAGAGCACATACCTTGGTTGTAGGTTGGATCCCTGGCCCTGGTCAGGGCACGTGCGCTGATCGGGGCATGTGTGGGAGGCAACCAATTGATGTGTGTCTCTCACATTGATGTTTCTCTCTCTCTGTCTCTCCCCCTCCCTTCTACTGTCTCTCAAAATCAATGGAAAAATATCCTTGGGTGAAGATTAACAAAAAATAAAAATACCCAGTTTCATTTGAGAAATGCACAGTATTTTAGCATGTACCAATTAAGCCAAACAATACACATTGTATTAATGAGATCCAACAATGCACCTTACAAACACAGCTAAACACAAGCTAAGCAGCAAGTGTGACCACCTGCACTTTCGAGACTAATAGATGTGAAATTGGTGAAAAAATAGAAAATCCATTTGGAAGGAACATTGGGAGTTGGGAAATGGTTTGAAAGGAACTGTTATCTATTTCCATAGTGCCAGACATGAGTCTATATTGACTACCAACATTCTATACTAAACACACTACAAGAAATCCTTAACAATTGTATGTAAGAGATTACATAAAAAAGTCTAATGGACATAATTTTTTCCCTAGGGAATTTTCTCAGTGACGATTCCACATCCTGAAATTCTTCTAGTTGCGCGAATTGAAAAGGTGCTCCAGGGCAACATTGCGCACTGTGCAGAACCCTACATAAAAAATTCAGACCCAGCAAAGGTATTTATAAAGGTCATCTGTGAACATTTCAGGTTAATGTAGAACTTGTCTTTTACTGACATTCTAAATGGGATTGTCAATGACACCCCAAAAACTTACACTCAGCATGCAGTATATTATGAAAATATTGTATACTAGGCTATGTGACTATGCATGCTAAAGCTTGAACATGACTTTTTTCCCCTTTCCATTTATGTTCTGTTTACATGACAATCTGATTTGTGCTGGCTTATCAAAATAATAGCTGAAGGTTTTTCAGCAACATCTGTTCATTGACACTATATCCTTGGCAATAGCCACTTTTTTTTTTTTTTTTTTACGCCCAGCCCTAGAATATCAGAGGTGGGATGGTAAAGATGATCCAGTTCTGTAGTTTCCAAAAGTCAGTCTGTACTCAAATTTACTCCTGTATGAAGATGAAGTGAGAAAAGAAAGATGAGATAGTGAGCAGTTCATGAAGCTAAATGTATTCAATTCAAAGGGCTTTTTTATTCAGAGATTTTTGCCCTTGCCATTTTGTAATCATTCCTCCTATTATCCTTCATGAAATGTTGGTGTATTAAATGGTAGGGGTTTTTACTGTTTCTTGTATTTAAATGGCAACATTGAAACTCAGTAACCCATATAATCTTCCAAATTTCTGGACCCTGACATCTAAGCTTAGGGAAATTGTTGATCGAATCCTCTTTTCTCATTTTGTAAATGAGAAAACTGAGGCCCAGAGAGGGAATGTATTTGTGGCACAGTTCATTAGCAGCTCACCAATTACTGAGTATTTATGAAGAGTCCATCTGTTCTACGTGGCATTTACTTGTGTATTTGAGCAGTGTTTATGAAGTGGAAGATGCTGAGGACACATTTGACTAAGTTGTGAAGAAAAAAAGGTCTCGATATAGATAAAAGCTTCTAGCATCTCTATCCCTGATGATAAGTGTGCAGCCAGCATTTCATAGGCAGATATTCTATAGGCAGATAATATCCTTTGTTATCTCCCGGTGCCTCTGCATATAGTGGCTCCTGCCCATGCAAAACAAATTGTATTGACTCTTGGTCACTTGCCTTTTAGCTTAGGAGTAAAAAGGTCAACTATATCCACTTCTTCTAAGAATGTCCAGTGTCTCTCTGCTCATGTGTGAAAAGAAATATGCATTTAAACTGCTTAAATGATACCTTGATGAAGGCTCTGTCAATGGAAAAACACAAAACCTTTAAGAAATACTGCTTTGGTCTTGGGAATTGTGTAGCCGATGTGTGTTGTGTTTTATTTGTGGCTATTTGAATATATTTTTTCTAAATTTTGGTATTTTATATTAGGTAAGTTGGGGAAATTATTTTGGGGGGAATCCCTGGTAGGTTGAACAAATATGAACCTATCTTCTTATTTCTGACCTTAGACGGCCCAGAAGGTACACAGGACAGCCAAGCAAGTGTGCAGCCGACTTGGACAATACAGAATGCCCTTTGCCTGGGCTGCCAGGTGTGTATATATGTAATCCGGACCCTTCTCATCACGCTCATATGTGAACTTGAGGGATGTTGTTTTTGCTAGCAGCAGTCAGCAGTTTATTTCTGACAAACCAAGTTATAGTTTGCCAGTTATGCTTTGGGGCACCTGAGATGTGTCCTAGTCCCTTTGGGCTCCTATAACAAATTACCTGCTTAAACAACAAATGTTTAAGCCAAAGGTTTATGCCTTAAACAACAAACATTTATTTCTAACAATTCTGGAGGCTGGAAGTCATAAGATCAGAATGCCAGCATGGTCAGGTTCTGGTGAGACTCTCTTCCAGGTTAGAGACAGCTGACTGTTTTGTGTCCTCACGGTGCAGAAAGGGGACAGGTAAGCTCTCTGGTCCGTTCTTACAGGGGCACTAATCCCATTCATGAGGGTTCCACCGTTAGGACCTAATCACTCCAAAGATACCACCTCCTAATATAATAATCTTGGGGATTAGACTTCAACATATGAACTTGGGGTGTGTGTGTGATACAAACATCCTATATAATAAAAGGCTAATATGCAAATCCATCAAACTGTGGAACAACTGGTCGCTATGACGTGCACTGACCACCAGGGGGCAGACACTCAACGCAGGAGCTGCACCCTGGTGGTCAGTGCGCTCCCACAGGGGGAGTGCCACTCAGCCAGAAGCCCTGAGCCAGGCTCACAGCTGGTGAGCGCAGCAGCGGTGGTGGGAGCCTCTCCCACCTCCACGGCAGTGCTAAGGATGTCCAACTGACGGCTTAGGCCTGCTGAGCTGTCAGTTGGACATCCCCCAAGGTCTCCCAGACTGTGAGAGGACACAGGCCGGGCTGAGGGAGCCCCCTGCCCCCCAATGCATGAATTTCATGCACCGGACCTCTAGTTCAGTCCATAACAGGCTATAAGAATTCTTTGTCTTAGAATTTGCTGTACATCAAAGACCCTTTCATTTCTCGCTTTAGGGAAATTTTCTTTGCCTTGGATTACTGATCTCACTGACACCACTTAATTATATTGTGCTTTAAAGCAGAGCTAATTTGCTTAAGTGATGGAAATTTTTTCCAGAAAACCAGAAATTATCGAAAATGAAGAACAGTATGCCCACTATTTCAGAGTTGACTGGGTTTATGCTTTGAAAAACTAGCATAGAATAATTCTGGAAAACATACCAAAAATGAGAAGGCAAAAAATGCAGTTGTTAAGTGCAAGTCTGTAATTAACAGATTTTTTTTTTTTTTTTTTTGCTTTCTAATGACTAATTCGGTAAACTCTTTAGAGGTAGTGTGTGTATGTATTTGGAAATGTGTTATCTATACTAGTGGTCACCAACCGGTGGGCCACAGACCACTGGTGGTGGTCTGTGGGGTCCGAAAGGTTGGTGACCGCTGATCTATACCGCATCCTATGGTAGATATACATGCCCCCACAAATATTGGAAGTCTACATACATTGATGACTTAAAATGTGTTTCTGGCTTATGCCATCTTTGAAGTTCAGGTTCATTGGCTTGTTTGTGGAAAAGCTTGTACAACATCTCACTAGAACTGGGGAAGGGGCACCACATTCTGAATAATTCAATCAATTATGTTCCGTGTGTGCTGGGAGTAGCATTAGAGTAGGAGACTCTAAGTTAATGAACTATTCTGTCACTATTTATAATCATTTCGTTTTTTGGCAAGGTCCCAAAATGCATTGTATGTCGGTAGATGAAAAAGCACATTGTCCTTGTTTTACAGAATGATTAAAAAATGATAGCCAAGGATAGGTGAATGGCAAAGAGTAGGGGAAGGTGATATAGTTAGGCATTATATAAGGTGAAACATGACTTTGTAAATATAAGCATCCTTAGTGATGCCCCAGCCTGAAAAGTCAATTGCTGTTGCTGCTGTTATTATTTATACTTATTGAGTGCTAACTCTGTATAAGGCAGTGGTCTAAGTGTTTAGTTTACATTTTCTTAAGAGGTGGATACTGTTATCCCCTTAGACATGAGGAAATTGAGGCACAAAAGTAAAACATAGTTTCTGCCCAAGTTTACACAGAATGTGTGTTAGCAGGCATCAGAACCCATGGCTCCTGACTTCAAAGCCTACTCTAGACCACTGTTGCACACTGTGCCCCCTTCAGGCCATAGCAGTAGCTGCTTGATGCTGTTTTGCCAATAGAAAAATTAATTTTAAAATCTTCAAAGTTAGAAGCTTTGATCCCCAGTTCTGATGAAGAATTATGCTATTTTTCCTTCCTAAATTATTTTGGTTGTCATCAGTAGCAGGAACTCACTCTACAGGCCTGGCTGGGGTATTTAAAAGATGTATGATAAACCTTCGTTTACTGAAAATAAAGGATGTATGCTTAGAAGTACGAGCAGTGGTTAATGCCTATGACCACATCTTCAGAGGCTCTGCCTGGGAAATTGTGTTTCTGGCTATAGCTATTCCAGTGTGTTGGATACTTGCACATTACTTGCCATTTTTTTTTTTTTGCGGTAAAATAGCTGCTTAAAATGGGAGAGGGGGTAGGAGAGGAAATAATCAAATTTATATTGAAAATTCTACATATATATTATAAACTATACAAATTGATCTTAAAGTTTCTGTTCTGTCAACTTTGAGATATCTTTTACCTTTGATAAAAATGTACACATTTTATATGTCCAACTTGATGAATTTTCACAAATGTATATAGTGATGTAACTACCACCCCAACTAAAATAGAGAACTTGTCAGTCACTCCAGAGTTTCCACACCGTTTGGTCCAATTAGCCATCCCACCCCTACCCATGCAACCACCAATCTGATTATCACTATAGATGACTTTGATCTACTCTAGAACTTTATGTAAGTGGAATCATGCAGTATGTACCCTTATATTTTGTTGTTTCTGTTCAGTCTGTTTCTGAGATTCATCCATATTATTGTATGCTTCAATTGTTCATTTGAGTAGTAGTTCATTGTATGAATATACCACAATTTGCTTATCCAGTCACATTTTTTTCTCTCTTTATTGATTAAGGTATTACATATGTGTCCTTATCCCTCCATTGCTCCCCCACCTCCCCATTTATGCCCTCACCCCCCTGGTGTCTGTGTCCATTGGTTAGGCTTATATGCATGCATACAAGTCCTTTAGTTGATCTCTCCTCCTTACCCCCACCCTCTCCTACCTTCCCTCTGAGGTTTGACGGTCTGTTAGATGCTTCTCTGATTAATATCTAGATTGTTTCCAGTTTGGAACTATAACAAATAAATCTGCTATGAACATTCATGTACTATGTGGAAATATGCTTATAAGCTTAGGGGTGGAATTGTAGAATCATAGGGAGGGTGCATGGTTAACTTCTTGAGAAACTGCCAAACTATTTTCCAAACTAGTTTCACAATTTTATACTACTAGCCCTAATTTTATTGTTATTTATCAATCCTGTAAAAAAATTAAAAACCCTTTTTGTTGCTATTTAGACCTATTTTCAAAGATACTCAAGGCTCTCTGGACCTGGATGGGAGGTTTTCTCCTTTGTATAAACAAGACAGTAGTAAGCTTTCAAATGAAGACATTCTCAAGTTGCTCTCAGAGTACAAGAAGTAAGTGTGTGGAATTACTGCAGTAAATCAATATAATATAATTCTAATTTCTTAAAATGATGAATGTTAGTCACATACATGATGGGGCAAAAGTAGGTTTATAGTTTTTGTATGGAAAATAATACAATAATAAATAGTAAAAGAATAATCTGTTTTGTGTACTCAGCAGTTATAAACCTACTTTTGCCCCACCCTCTATGGGAGAAACTAAATGCTTAAAAATTTTAAGTTTGGATACATGGTAACCAGTCCATTTAGTAATCATAATTTTTAAGTATAAAATATTCTTATTTTATACCTAGGCCAGAGAAGACCAAATTGCAGATTATTCCTGGGCAGCTAAACATCACAGTAGAATGTGTTCCTGTGGATTTATCAAGTAAGAACTCATGCATTGCAAATAAACCTTAATGGCTATGTTTGAATCTTAGATTTTTACCTTTGCAATATTTTTCTCGAGGTTTACATGTTTTATTCGTTTCCTGAGGCTGCTGTAAGAAAGTATTACAAACCGGGTGGCTTAAAATGACAGAATTTTTTTTTCTTATAGTTCTGGAGGCTAGAAGTCAAAATCAAGGTGTCAACAGGGCTGTGCTCCCACATAATGCTCTCACTGATCCTCTAAATAAGAACCATCCCTTGCCTCTTCCTATAGCTTCTACTGGCTCCGGGCAATCCTTGGCAGCCTCAACTTGTAGCTGCGTCACTCCTTTCTCTATCTCTACAATCTATAGTCGTTAGATTTAGGGTCCACCCTAATCTAGTATGACCTCATCCTAATTAATTACATCTTGCAAAGACCTTATTTGCAAATAAGGTTACATTCTGAGGTTCTGGTGGACATGAATTTGGGGGGAGGGTGGGACACTAATTCAACCCAGTACACATGGTGAATAGTTACAGAAAGTTGATTGTATAAGATGCTATTTCATATACACTGAGTGGCCAGGTTATTATGATCTCTGAACGCATAATAATCTGGCCACTCAGTGTATTTGTATCTCAAATGGGTACCAAAAGTATTCTAGACTTTTTCTGGAGATCAACCACCTATTTGCCCTGAGCTTTCTATCAGTCAGTGCAAAGGGGAAAACTGATCACGTGCACGATTTATGGTATCTTTGATATCAAATAAATGAGGTACTCAAGAGAAGTACACTGAGTGGCCAGATTATTATGTGTTCAGGGATCATAATAATCTGGCCACTCAGTGTATAATATATGCTGTTGTGAGTGTGCCTCAGTCACTTTCTGCTGCCTTTTGCCAAGGATAACTTTCATCAACTAAGGGATCAAAAGGAGATGTTCTTTTCTTGTCTACAGATAGGAGTCTAAAATCTCAGGACAAAATGAACAAAAGACACAAAATACACTTTGCAGGAAATAAAATTAAGTGGCTAGTAAATATTTGAAAATGTTCAATCTTAATAATAATGCCACTAATGCAAATTAAAACAGCTTTTGCTCATCTATCAAATTTACAAAAATGTTTAGAGTGAAGCCATCTGATGCTGGCTTAGTTTTGGCCAAACACCATTACCTATCATGAGTAGGAGTACAATTTGGCAATAGATACCTATAGAAGTCCGTAACTAAGGCATTCTAACTGAGATTCTATCCATTTACTCACTGAATAAGGATTTATTCAGTAAACATTTATTGAATACCTACTAGATGCTTTGAAATCATGGAGGTTAAAGTCTATAAGGAGTGATAGACAATAAGTAGGAAAACAAGTGACTAATTTCAGTCTATGATTGGGATGGGCTACTTTCAAAAGGATGGCCAAGGAAGGCCTATCATATGGCCCAACCAGCATGCAGTACAGTCCCCACTGTGGGCATTGCATATGAAAAGACCTTGCAGTGGGAAAAGCTTGGTTTATATGAACAGAAAGGAAGCCAGGGTGGTTCTAGTGTGGTGTGTAATAGGAACAAGGGGGACATAAGATGAAATAGGAGAAGTGGAAAGCGTCACATCATGCAGGGAATTGTGTAGACCATGGTAACTTCTTAAAAGGTTGGATTTTAGCCCTAGCCATTTCGGCTCAGTGGACAGAGTGTCAGCCTAGGAACTAAAGGGTCCCAGGTTGGATTCTGGTCAAGGGCATGTACGTCTGTTGCAGGCTGATCCCGGGTGCCCCGACCAGGGCCACATGTGGGAAGCAGCCAATGGATGTGTCTCTCTCACATCGATGTTTCTCTCTCCCTGTCTCTCCCCCTCCCTTCCACTCTCTATAAAAAACAATGGAAAAGTGTCCTTGGGTAAGGATTAACAAACACAAAAAAAAGATTGGATTTTATTCCAAGTGCAATGAAAAGTCACGAAAGGATTGTAAGTAGGGGAGTAGCAGTTTACATTTTAAAACATCTAAGAGTACAATGGTTTATTTTTCCTATAGAAGTAATATAAAATGTAGACAGTTTATGCATAAAGATTTTCTTTGCAGCATTGTTTATATTGGGAGAAAATTGGAAACAACCAGAGTACAACACTGTCAGATAGGGTAAGGCAATTATTGGTACTACAATGTCATAAAACTTTATGCAACCATGAAAAATGATGTTTATAAAGAGTTATGAAATAAGACATAGGTAAAATACCCCCAAAAGAGGATCAAGTTTGTCGTATATAGTAAAGTTTTTGTATTATTATTATTATTATTATTTTTATTATTATTATTATATAAAACATGCATAGAAAGAAGACTAGAAGAAAATATGCCAAAATATTAACAGTAGTTATCTCTGGGTAGTGGAATGATCACTTGTGTCTGTGTACCTTTACTCCAGATATTTTATTATAAGTATTGCTATAATAATCAGAGAAAACCAACCCCCCCAAATACTGTGTCCCCAGGTCTAACTCTCGCTGGATCTTCCTTCTCCATCAATATGAGTCTGCAGCAAGGACAAGCAGTCATAGAGCCCTTAAATATATCAATAACCTTTAGTACAGTGGCTACTTCAATAAACTATGCTGCTACACTTTTCATGCTCAGGAGTATTGAATTTATTTTTGGTAACACATCATAAGATCTGTAGTTTCAAAAGGTTTTCATTATTTCTTAGGTGAAAATTTGCACCTGCACCAAGTTAACTTTTTAAAAGTGCCTGGCCATGAGCTAATTGGAGGCATAAATTTACTGTTATTTTCCTGATACCAATAAAAATTTGCAGTGAAAGCAAAATTGCAGCCCCAGGAGGAAAAGTGTAATGGATTTCTTTGCAGAGTTTAAATTTGTCAAAATTATGATGTGTTATATTTGGCAAATCAGTCTACTGTACATTGAGAATGAAACAGCAATCCATGTCTAGTTTGAAGGGTTCCAATGAAACCATCATCAGGCTACTCAAGCTTTTACTTTGGGATTCTTAAAGTGGTTGTATGACTTTTTGTCAATCACTGAGAATTCTGTTTTTGAAATCACTCTTTGAGCCCTGGCCATTGTGGCTCAGCTGGTTGAGCATTATCCCATGTACTGAGAGGTCGCTGATTTGATTCCTGGTCAGGGCACATACCCAGGTTTAAGGTTTGATCCCTGAGGTGCATAGAGGAGGCAACCAATTGATGTTTCTCTCTCACATCCATGTTTCTTTCTCGTTCTTCCCCCTCTCCCTTCTCTCTCTAAAATAAATAAAAACATTTTTAAAAATCACTTTGAACACAATGTATATTTTTATAAATGGAGGAATGTGTTAATGATTTTTAAATTGTATTGTCTTTACCTGTTTTCTTTTTGGCTGTAGATTGTATTACTTCTTCATATGTGCCCCTGAAGCCTTTCGAAAAAAATTGTCAAAATATTACTGTGGAGGTTGAAGAGTTTGTTCCAGAAGTGACAAAATATTGTTATCCATTTACCATTTACAAAAACCATCTGTATGTATATCCCTTGCAATTAAAATACGATGGCCAGAAAACATTTGCCAAGGTAAACAGTGCAAACTATGCATTTTGGGGTATAAAATGTTATTTATAATCTTCTCATTCTGTGACTCATTTGGAATGATTAATCATTATAGGCAAGGAACATTGCGGTCTGTGTGGAATTCCGGGATTCAGATGAAAGTGATGCCAGAGCTCTAAAGGTTTGTTTATGATACTGATAAGCACTTTTGGTAGAGATAGAGATTTTGATGCTTGGTAGTTCCATACGCTAAGTTTAATTTGTTTCAATGTCAAAAAGAAAATGTACTGAAGTGATACATGTAATACTGTCTTTTCTACTCTTACATATGAACCATAAGCATTAGTTAAATATTAAGAAATAACAAAATGAGGTAGGAGCTTTAACAATGGGTAAGCTTCATATACCAGATTTTTGCCTTTGCTCCACTTTGATTTTCGCATTCTCTGATACCCAAGAACAAGGTCATTTTCTCCTTTGACCAGGCAGTTCTAATGGTACCATCAGGGGAGTATAAACTCCTTTGGTTTTGAAATCTGACCGGGCTTTGAGCTGACAGAAGCACAGCATGACTGCTTTGATCTGAGATAGACATCCACTCTGTGACTGGCCAAATGGTGCCTCCAAACTTGGATTAGTGATCTATGAAAAGCAGCATCTCAGTATTATCTGATACAGAAATCCTTAAGTACCTTTGACTTCACAGTGCTGTTACATTTTCACTCTTTATAGCTGGTTTTCACTTTTTGCTCTTTAGCCCATTAATCAGAGGCCTGAAAGAGAAGGTGGAACGTTTACTCATCGCAAAGTGTTTATCTAGCTCTCCATATCTCTCGCTTGAGCCTAAATCAGACAGATGGATGACTAGTCTTCCACTCAAACCATCTAGGGAAAGAGGCTGGCGTTCCCCCTAACTAAATCGTTGAGTGTTTTATAGCCCCCACCTTTGAAAAGAGATTTATTTTTCATAGAGAAGCCTAAGTTAAATTAAGGCTGGCTCAAATTAAGCCTGTTTATTCTGGTTCTCCCTTCAATGGAGATGAGAATAACTGTTCCTTTTCCCCCGTGCAATCTCCTTTTGTGTACTTAAAGATTCTTAGGTTACCTCTCAGCAGTTCCTGCAAATTGTCTTCATAACCATATTTAAGGAAAGCTGGCTCTGTACTCACATGGAGTCTCAATTTCATTTCTTAGCTGGCCTAGAGGCTGGCTCTGAAGTAACAGAGGCAATTAATACCTTGGCATGCTGACTCCATATTCATCCTTGAGCTTATTAGGCCTATGGAAGTGAAAAACTCACACTAGAAATGAAATCGGATCTTCCATGGAACCATAGAAAGCCTTACATGTATTTTATTGGTATAACAGAAAGCCAGAGACTTTTAAAATGTGGCTCGTAAAGTTATAGAACAGTAAGTTGTCTGTAGCTTAATTTTTAATTCCTTTAGGTTAGGAATGTGTCTGCTGGGGTTTTTTTGTTGTTGTTTGTTTGTTTTGAAATATATTTTTGATGATTTTAGAGAGAGGAAAGGAGAAAAATAGAGAGGTAGAAACATAAGTGAGAGAGAATCATTGATCAGCTGCCTCCTGCACGCTCCCCATTGGGGATCGAGCCCACAACCTGGGCATGTGCCCTGACCGGGAATTGAACCATGACCTCCTGGTTCATGGTCCGACGCTCAACCAGTGAGTCACACTGGCCGGGCTGTTTGTTTTTAACTCTTCACCTTGCCCACTGCACAACAAGCATTCAACAAATGTTAGTGACTGGCTGAGTGGGAACTTCTCATGTTAAGAAATGCAAAAAGCATGAGAGAAGTTTTCCAGACTAGGTTTGAGAGTGTTTTCCTCCCAAACGGGTAGCTGTGTTAGACTTCTTACTGGTAACAAGTTTGGAATTGCATTTCTTTCATGGTCAGAAATTCAGAAGCATTTATGCAGCCAAGTTAGATGAAGTCTTGGGTGAAGTCTGGAGTGACTGTAAATGACTCGGAATTTATAATCCCATGGTGAGAGCCCAGTGGCCTTGGCCGTGGCCTTATGCTCACAGATG
Source organism: Ia io (assembly GCA_025583905.1). NCBI lineage: Eukaryota > Metazoa > Chordata > Mammalia > Chiroptera > Vespertilionidae > Ia > Ia io. The sequence continues at coordinate 97,538,225 of JAJQQW010000001.1, forward strand.
CTTCTAACTGTATGTGGTTCCATAGCATCACGTTTGAAGACCTGCATTGAGAGTAGTGACTCTGTTTCTTCTTTTGCAGTGTATTTATGGAAAACCTGCAGGGTCTGTTTTTACCACAAATGCTTATGCTGTTGTTTCACATCACAACCAAAATCCAGAGTTCTATGATGAGGTAAAATTTCATTATTTTGATGTTTATAAAATACAGTGGTTACTCTTCCTTTTCTCTTTCAGTTGTTTTCATCATTTTATCTGTACTTTTAATCCCTTGAATGTTCCATCCCTTGAAAATGAAAAATGTTACATCAAAACAAAGGACCACTGCCTGCTTGGTGCCCTTTGATAATAGCGGAAGATTTGCCCAAAAATTGAAGGGCTCTGGTGTGACGTAACAATGTAGGAAACAAACACCAGATTGGGACTAGGTTTCTAGCCCTAGCTTTGACATCAACTGGCTCTGTGACTTTGAGCAAGTCACTTCCCCTTTCTGAGTCTCCATTTCCCCTTAGCTTTAAAATAAGAAATTCAGAAGAGGTTCTTTTGAGGCCCTTCTAGCTTTTTCTTCCTGTTCTGCATAGGAGGGTGCAGTTTCTCTGTAAGTGAAATGCTTTGAGAGACAGCAGTACGGCTGGGCCACCAGAATCCCACTGGCTGTACCAAATGCCTCTGTAGTGTTGAGTGGCACGGTCTCCCTGTCACTGCACTCCCTTCTGCAGACGCTGCCTCTGCCTCTCTTTCGTCCCATGTCTCTGTCTCTATAACTTTATGTATTCCCCACTGGCTCTCTTAGTGTTTCTGTCACAGCCTCTTCTAGTCCATATGTATCTGGCTTATCCAAATCTACAGCTGCTTTTTTTTTTTTTCTTTAAAAATCTGTATTGTTGAAAGTATTACATAGGTCCTTCTTTTTCCCCCATTAACCTCTTCAGCCCGCTCCCGTCTCCCCCCCCCCCCCCCCGCCCCGCACACCACCCTATTGTCTGTGTCCATGCCCCACCCCCGGCCCTCACCCCCCCCATCCCCCCCAGCCCTCACCACCTCATTGTCTGTGTCCACGGGTTATTCATATATGCATACAAGTTCATTGGTTGATCTCTTCCCACCCACCCTCCCCTACCTTCCTACATGTCTGTCTCCGTGACACCTGGATGTAAATCCCAGGCCAGAAGTTCTGCTGTTTCTGCTTCCCAGGCCTCATATCTCCATTCCTGGCTTTGTGCGAAACCATCCCCCCCTGCTGTCACGATGTCCCCAGGTCTGCTTGTTGTCGCATGGAGGCCTTGTACCCCAGCCTTAGACCTCACTCATCCCTTTTTCAATCCAGTGCCCCTAGTCTCATGGGGGATGGGGAGAAGGATAGTGGCCTTTCGTTCTTCAACCCAGGAAGGAGTATGGCCATATTTATGTACAGCAGAGCATGAGGTAACCAGATGGTCAGGATGATGCCAATAGTCACATTCTGTGGAGAAATATACCTACAACAGAAATTAGTTATAGCACCGGAACCATGCCTTGTGGGAATGATAATTAGGCCAGATGTCCCTCACCGAGCTGTTAAACATGCCCCCCTCTATAGTCAACGCCAGTCACTACAGAACACTTGATAATGTAGAAAGCAATCCATATTATCTTTAGCCAGAACTAAACAGGCTTTATAATTATTCACTATAGATTTACCAAGAGAAAGAGAAAGAGAGAGAGATGGGGGGAGAGGGAGAGAGAAGCAGGAAGAGGGAGAGAGAGCGAGAGGAAGAGTGTTTGCATGTGTTTCTGTGTAGGTACATGCATGTGTGTTAAGTCATTGAAATTTGTAGTTTGTCTCACATACTTCAAGAGCGTTACCAACATAGGATTAAATTCATGTCAGCCATGACAAATTTTATTTCTTTATTCATGGGTCAGGTTGTATTTTTCTGCTATAGAAATTTATATGAACTATAATTTGTATATACATAATACCATAGTGACGTTTTATACGTTTAATAGCAAAGCTTATTTTTTTTTCTTGCAACAACTTAGAATAAGGTAGCCTTTCAAATTTAGTGCCATTTATTTATTTATTTATTTATTTATTTATTTATTTATTTATTTATTTATTTTTAAGTCCTCATCCGAGGATATTTTTCCCATTGATTTTCAGAGAAAATGGAAAGGAGGGTGGAGCGAGTTGGCGGAGGGAGAGAGAGACATCGATGTAAGAAGAAATACATCTATTGGTTGACTCCTGCACATGCTCTGACTGGGGCGGGGGATAGAACCTGCATGTATGTGCAATTGACAGGGAATCAAACCCGTGACCCTTTGGTGAGCAGGCTGACACTCTAACCACTGAGGAACATGGACCAGGGCATCAAATTTAGTGCCTATTTTAGATGGATTGTATTTGCTGACTCAGATTGAGTGACATAGCATCCCTGGGCTGTGAAGATATGATTTTGATCCATTGTTTTAGAAAATCCTGCTGCAAAGTGGAATCCAGGAGAATCTACTGGACTTTCCTTCACAATGTTAGCCCTCACAACCCAGGAGAGTATTGTCTTCAAACTGAAACTGACCAGAAAATCATTTGGAATACACTTAAATGATATCTATTTGACCACTTGGCCTGTCATTTAGAAAAGTTTGACATTGTAAAAGTATGATGAAACAACTAAAGAACTGACAGTCCAGCTTAACAATTAAAACAAAATTCTACATGTAATTTTGTCATTTCAGATTAAAATCGAGCTTCCTATTCACCTGCATCAAAAACATCATTTGCTTTTCACTTTTTATCATGTAAGTTGTGAAATTAACACGAAGGGAACAACCAAAAAGCAGGACACAGTTGAAACTCCAGGTACGTGTGTGCTTTCAATGTGTCTCTTAGGCTGTTTGAGATGAAATTGTCCGGATTACAACTTCCTTTCATAAAGCTACAGACCACTTCTTTTCCTCACCCAAAAGTCCCATTTCTGAGTTAAAATTTTAATTGGTGGAAGATGAATTATATGTTCACTTTATGATCATTTCTACCAAATGTCCAAATGCTTGCCAGTGTGTTTGGATTACCATAAGAAATGTAAGTAATATTGCCCTTCTCAGAGAGAAACACATATTGCTATGCAGTGTTTGTAGTATCTCTTTTATGTAGAATAGCCGAGTAACCAAAATTTTCCAGTTCTGCTCACTGAGGAAAAGGGAAGTAAATCTAGAGCTAGGGGCATTTTGGGGCCTGGGGGAGATTGGGGGCTAATTGATAGAACAGATTTGGTGAATTTGAGTAAGTTTGAGTAGTAAAGCCCCCAGTCCTGGTCCCATTCAGCAAGGCTTTAGATAAACCAATGGGAAGCATCCTTGGGAGAACATAGAAGTCTCTATGAACATGGCCTATGTCACACCCACTATATAAATGTCAGCATGCCTCATGATTCGGGTCCAAACTAGCCTGGATTAATCTTAAATTCATTCATTTTGTCATTCATTCAGCAAATATGTCTGCGTATTTTTTATGTGCAAGATGTTGTAATAGGTACTATGGGGAATACAGTGGAAAGTCAAAGGTAGATCTCATCTAAAGCATATGATCTTTTTAAAATATATTTTTTATTGATTTCAAAGAGGAAGGGAGAGGGAGAGAGAGAGAGAAACATCAATGATGAGAGAGAATCACTCATCGGCTGCCTCCTGCAAGTCCCACACTGGGGATCTAGCCCGCAACCTGGGCATGTGCCCTGACCAGGAATCAAACCCTGACCTCCTGGCTCATAGTTCGACACTCAACAACTGAACCGTGCCAGCTGGGCAAGCACATGATCTTGTAGGGGACATTAGACCTATGTAGACAACTGTGAGACAAGATAGAAAGTAGCACTTACCAGTAAAGTGGTGCTGTGTAATCTCAGAGAAGAGCGAGTTATTACTTCAGCTAGTGGAGGGACACATGGCTGGGAGTTAGGGAAGGCTTCCAGGAGGTGATGGTGTTTGGGTGAAGCCTTAGGGGAAGGGTAGACTTTTTTTTTTTTTTTAATTGATTTTTTACAGAGAGGAAGAGAGAGGGACAGAGAGCTAGAAACATCGATGAGAGAGAAACGTCGATCAGCTGCCTCCTGCACACCCCCTACTCGGGATGTGCCCGCAACCAAGGTACATGCCCTTGACCGGAATCGAACCCGGGACCCTTGAGTCCACAGGCCGATGCTCTATCCACTGAGCCAAACCGGTTTCGGCAGAAGGGTAGACTTTGATAACGTAGTGATGACATGAAGGTGGAGGATTCCAGAATAAAGCAACCGCTTATACAGAGACAGTATTGAGGGAAGTGGACAGAGAACCACAGGGTGCTGGGACAGGAATCATTGGATGTCAGTTGAAAAGGGGGCGTCAGATTGTGGAAGGCCCTGAATGCCAGGCTGTGGATTTGATTTTATTCTGTCACCAATATGACAATATTAAAGCATTATAAATATCAGTAAGGGCTGCTTTGCAAGAAATCCAGTCAAGTAGCAATATAATGGGCGAGGTGAGTTGAAGCAGGAAGAAGGAAGGAATACCAGTTAGGGGGTATTTCAAGAGCCCAGGAAAGAAAGAGGGCATACTGAGGCAGTAGCAGAGGGTTGGAGAAAATGAGAATTGCAAAATAAGAATATATTGGACCTAGCAAATGAGTGGCTACTGGAGAGATGACTCGGAGTTAGCACTGCAGTTTCTGGAAAGAAGGTACAGTTGTCCCTTGGACAACATGGGTTTGCATTACACGGGTCCACTTATATGTACTGGATTTTTTTTTTTTCAATTGACCCGCACAGCTCAAAACTGCATTGTTCAAAGGAAGGCAATTGGGAATTACTTGTGTGGAAGACTGATTTAAGCTATATGCAGAGTTTTGACTGTGTGGGGGTTGGTGCCAATTGAATTGCCAAGTAACAGAATTGTAGATGGGAATGATGGTTTGGACCAATGTCGAGTTTGACATCTGAGTGATGTCCGGCAGGTGGCAGGACTGAATATTAGGAAGTTTCCTTTGTGGATAGTGTGGTCCTGTTCTGTATCCCCATGGAAATTGCAATTTGTTCAGGGTAGGAACCTTGAGGTTTAAGAAGAAATCTGGCAGAACAAGGCGAACCCATCCATGACGGTGCACCTCCTGCAAGACAAATTATTATTTTCTTATCCAAATCCTAGACAGAAGTGGGCAAGATGCTCAGTGGAGAATGAGATGGTTATTTTATGTGCCACTCAATGCTTTTAACTGTCCATCCTTTAAGTGGCTTCACACCTTAGAGCCAGATGGCGTGTGCTGAACATTGCACCTTTACAGCTTCCAGGTGCTCTGTATGAAGTTTAACTGAGAGACACACCTGGCTGTGCTGTGAAGAAATCACAGTGGGAAAATGTTGCCTAAGCAATTCTATAGAGACAGAAAGTAAATTAGTGGTTGTCAGGGGCTGGGGGAAGGGGAAATGAGGAGTGACTTCTAAGGGATATGGATTCTCTTTTGGGGTGATGAATAAATTCTGGAATTAGATAGTGACAATGGATGCACAACTTTGTGAGTATAAAAACCATGGAGTTGTATTTTGAATAGATGAATTGTGTGGTATCTGAATTATATCTCAATAAAAATTTCTGTGAGGAAGAAATATTGCCTAAGAACAAGAAATATATTTTCCTATTTTCTGAGCTGGAAACCTTTTGTCATTTGTCTAATTTCAGTTTAATTACTTTGACAGAGTCCTTATAAATGGTTTTTCTGTTCATGTTACTTTCCTGTGCCTGTTATAAAAGAAAAGCTCTGGGTAAACCATTTCTGAAATTGTACTAGTAAAGATGCCCTTCAGATATGTTTCAGAGTCTGAGAAAACCATTTAGTCTACTTAGGGAAAACAACTTATTTGTCTTCTTTTAAGAATTAAAGCATTTGCCAAATTAAACGCGTGAATGAAAATATTCTAACCATATTTGTGTTGACTTCTGTGTTCACAGTATAAAAACACGCATACACACACACACTCACGCAAAGAATTGTAAAGAATCAGAAAGCAACGGCTTTAAAAAGTGCTCTCCAGCCAGCACCACCTTTCAAATGCCAAAACTCTATCCAGAGCAAGCTTTTTACGGCTGAGTTATAAACACTTGAAGCCCAGAGTAATCTCTATAATGGAAATACTGACACAGATGGTTCTGGCTTGTTTAGCTAGAACATGATGGGTTTTCTAATACAAAACCAAGAGGCTCTTCTGGGTAGAACTGTTAAGAAACCTAGAGACGGGGTGAAATCTCTCAGTGGATTCAAGTTGTAAACACTATGCCCTGACTATATTCTCCTACTACACCTCTTTCTTCTGTAATCAGGAAAGCTGCCCAACCAAATACTACCTTGTGTAAATATGGAATGCAACCTGGACTTGCAACCTTAATCTTTCATAGTCCCTTACCCCCGAGGGTTGCTATAAGAAATTTTGGACCCTGGTGATGGCTGTCTGAGATAGACTCAGATAGGGGACTGCACTCCTAGTAAGAATAGATGAGAGATATCTGGATCTTTAGAAAGTAAGTGTACCCAAAATGATCTCCAAGTGTAGATAATGATATTGATGTACTTTTCACGTTTTAAAGTATTTTCATACTTTCAAGTATTTTATCTCACTTTGATCTCTCTATAACTCTGTTAGATGGAAAGTTTGCATGTTGTTGTTCCCATTTTTATAGTCAAGGGAATAAAGTAAATAACTTGTTAGTGGTCACGCTGGGGTTAGGAAGCCACCCAAACTCATTGTTCCTTCCCCAGTACCCAGATGCCCAACACCTGGACTCCGCCATGCAGAGTCCCAGAAACATCACCACCCTGTTCTGCTCCCCAGCCGCCAGACATTTGTGTAGCTAATTGCATTTGTGTTTTCATTTCTCATGGTTGATCATTGTCTTGGCAGTTGGCTTTGCCTGGGTACCTTTGCTGAAGGATGGTAGAATCATCACATTTGAGCAGCAGCTGCCAGTTTCCGCCAATCTTCCCCCAGGCTATTTGAACCTGAACGATGCAGAATCAAGAAGGGTAGGAAAACATCTGCATTTGTTGAAGTAATCACACTGAAATGTTGAAAAAGCAGAGTTCTGTTGGCCTAGTTAATAGTTTGGTCTAGTGTAGTTTTAGGACTGCTGCTGGTTCACAACAAAGATATGTATGGAAAATGAATAATTAGAAACTTTTAGAATAGTCTGAAAAAGTAACCTCATGTCTGTTTGTTCTAATAATCTTAAAAATGGTTTCAGGTTTTGTGCATCATTTAAAAAAATTCATTTATTTTGTAATTCACTTTTATTGTAATTTATAAAAGTATCTTGCAAAGGATTGGAAATTTGAAATGATCTAGGATACATTTTCTAAGGCAGGTTGTTTTCTCTAATAATTTCCTTTGTGTGAAACTAACACATTCGTTTCTGAAAAAATAAAAGTTGAAATGAATAAAGGTGTGATATGTTGCTCATTTAGCCATTGCTATGTACAGAAACTCATGTGAATATTTTCTGTTCCCAGCAATCTAATGTGGATATTAAGTGGGTAGATGGTGCAAAGCCTTTGTTGAAGATTAAAAGCCACTTAGAATCTACCATTTACAGTCAAGTAAGTGACATCTGAATTTTGTCAATTTTAATACTTGAGTATATTTCATAATTAAAATAGACTACATTTGATTCCTGCATCCTTAGAGAAGTTGTGGCCTGAAAGACTCTTTCATTAGTAATAACATCATTCTTAATAATAATAACATTACTAATAGCTCAAATTGTGTAATTCTTCTCAAATTACAAAATTCTTTTATTCCCATTAATAAATTTAAGCCTCATAAAACTCTGAGAGGAATATGGAGGCTATTACCACCATTTAAAAAATTTATTTTTGAACAGTTTTAGATTTACAGAAAATTTGTGAGGATAGTGTAGTTGACTCCTAGCCTCAGCATCCATGAAATTACAGTCAAATGTCTATGGGAAGCCTCAGGCACAGTTTGAGAAATCATGGCTGGAGAAGATGTCCATGTTCTTTGATGTGGCCTCCAAGGTCCTTCTCACTTCCCACTGCCCACTCCACATTTATACATGAAGAAACAGGCTCAGTCAGGTTAGGTGATTTACCCAACATTACACAAGTAATAATTAAGGAAGCAGATCAAAATCTAAATTTCATTATTCCAATTCCTGATGTACTCTGTGCTGTCCACGGAATCAGTGTATATAAATTCCATAGAGGACAGCTGGACTCACTTGCCGTTGAAGTGCCATGGTAACTTGGGCACTGAATGCCTGGGACTATTGTTCTGGGAACCCCTGCTGCTATCTTTGCATCACCTGTCAGTTCAGACCTCTGTTCCTGCTCATTTCATTAAAATGTAGAAGCGGCCCAACTTCAGAGACTACACCAGTCAAAAAAGGAATTAAATGAACGTTGGCTAGTTGGGCATAAACTGCGGCCCACATGATGTGCTCAGGTACATGCTGAATTGACCTGGTCTTGCTGCTTTGTGGGATGGATGGTAAAGAAGCCCATGGGACATGGATGCACATGTTGGTGGCTGCAGCTGCCAAGTCTGGGCATTAGAATACCCGGATAAATAGGTTTGCAAGATGCAGGAGGAGGGAGAAGACAGAGCCTGCATTTGAGGGTAATGAATCAAATTTCATACGGCTGTGTCCATCTGTTTTCCAGGATCTACATGTGCACAAATTCTTCCATCATTGCCAGCTGATTCAGTCAGGCTCGAAAGAAGTTCCAGGGGAGCTCATTAAATATTTAAAGGTAAATGAACAGCAGCTTTCTGTGAAAGGTTTGTTTTTGATTGATGTCTTTCTGTTGCCACATTTTGATGGGGAGGGAGGTCAAACTAGCACTTTAACATACTTTTGGCGGTGTATCCTCAAGAGAACACTTTCTGTTACGTATTTTTCCATCAAGTGACTGTTTAGAAGCAGGGTTGCTACATCAGGAAGAAACTGTTATAGCCAGAATCTGATGACATCTTTTGGAAAATCTCATGACAATATCTATTTCAGTTCCAGAAATTGATTTTTCAGGTCTTTTCTCTTCCTGCTGACTGCCCAGGAAAGGTGGAGCATGCTACAGGGAAAAGGGCCAGAATATCTAATTATCAAATGTATTGAGAACGCAAGACGTCGTTTCACATGCTAGGACTGAAATTCATGTCGTAAGACCTAGCTGACAGCAACTCTTTCTCTCTACTTGTTCCTTTACTAGGTCAGCCATGGCTAGTCTGAGGAATTTTGATTTTTAAATGAAGCCTCCATAGGATTTCCCCTTGGACCTATGTTGTTGCTTAGTGATAGTCTCAGGAAACAAAAATGTTCCTTTATTTTAGAGAGATAGTATGACATGAGATGACCTGGATGGGTTCTGGAATCACAGACTGACTTTGTGTCCCAGACCTGTTACTTACTAGCTTAGTGATTGACCCTGACCAACTTACTTCACTTCCCCATGCCTTTGTTTCTTCCTCTGTCACAGGGATAACAATAACGCCAGCTCGTAGGGTGCTTGTGAGGCCGAAGCAAGATAGGGTATCTGTTATATAGTAATCATTTATTCCATACTTATTTCTTAAGTACTTCCTATGGGCCAGGTGTGTGCTAAGCATGGGGAATGTAAGTGAAGAAAGCATTGTCCCTATTGTCAAGGAGTTTGCTTTCTTGTGGAAGCAGACGGACAATAAACAAATAAATGGTTAAATACACATATGTGCCATGTATGGTAGTAATAAGTGCTGTAAAGAAAACTAAAGCATAGTGAAGGGGAATAAAGGGTGATAAGAAGTCCCTCATGAAGACAAAGTGTCATAGAAGATCACTTTGGTAAAGTGACATTTGACAGAGACCTAAAGGAAATGAGGGCACCAGTAAGTAGATTTCTGGGGAAGACCTGGGAACAGCACATACAAAGGCCCTGAGTAGCTTGCTTGGTGCATTCAAGGGACAGCAGGAATGCCACTGTGGCTGCCCACAGAGTGATAGGAGACCACACTAGAAAGGTAGCTGGGGAGCTGGTTGGGTTAAGGCCTCATAAGCCATGATGAGGAGTTTGAATTGTATCCCAAATGAGATGGGAAGCCTTACAGAGCTTTGAACAGAGGAGTGGCATCCTGTGACTTTGGTTTTTAAAGTATCATTCTGCCTGTCATATAGAAATATACTGTCAGAAAGGTAGAAGCAGGGAGATAGTCGACAAATAGCAGTCATTATACCTTTTAAAAAAATCTTTATTGTTGAAAGTATTACATATGTCCCCTTTTCTCCCCATTGACCCCTTCTAGCCCATACCCGCCCCCTGTCCCAGGCCTTCACCACCCTATAGTCTGTGTCCATGGGTTATGCATATATGCATACAATATCTTTGGTTGATCTCTTATCATTAAGAAGTATAGTAGTAAAAAAAAAAAAGAAGTAGATCTTGAAGGGGAAAGTGGATGTTATCGGACGCCTGAAAAGCCCAGGGAATCTACAACTACAGCACCCACCGAACAGCTGCGAACCCGAGAACACCACATCGATCCCCAAGTGGCATGCATGTGGATTCAGAGGAGTTCTACACTCCCTCACAGAAAGGTCAGATTTCGCCTGGGATAAGGATAGAGAGAACTACATAACCAGACACCCGGAGAAGAGAGATCATGGGGAGAAAAAGAAACAGCCCGCATATGAAAGTAAAGCAGGCATCACCAGAAAAGGAAGTAAACGAAATGGAGGCAAGCAACCTGCCAGAGAAAGAATTCAGAGAAATGGTCATAAGGTGGATGAAAAGAATGGAAGACAAATTCAACAATATGTGTAAGAACCAAGAGGTAATGAAGAACCAAGAAGAAATGAGAAATGACATCGCTGCTGTAAAGAACTCAATAGAAAGCATCAAGAGTAGACCAGAAGAAGCAGAGGACCGCATAAGTGAGCTAGAAGACAAGGTAGGAAAAAATACCCAAGAGAGAGGAAACCAAGATGGCGGCATAAGGTGAACACCTAATTGTTGCCTACCACAACAATTTTGGAACTACAACTGGAAAACGGAGCGGACATCATCCAGAACCACCGGAAAGCTGGCTGAGCGGAAGTTCTACAACTAGAAAAAAAGAGAAAAGGACGCTGAGCCTCAGGAGCTGTGGAGGTGCAGGGATCCATGAGCACGGAAAGGGCGAGCGGCTGAATATGCGGCTGGCTTGCTCACGGCGCATGGAGAGGACGGGCAGCAGACGCGTGGCTGGTTTTCTCGTTAGGGAGGAAAACGAAACCTCCCGACTGCACTGATCCAGCTCCGGTCAGGGAGAGGCTAGACTGTCTGGCAGCGGGCAAAGCTCGAGGGCAGCCTTCTCTCAGAGGTGTGCAGCCATTGTTTCGGGACACGGAAAAACCAACCCTTTTAGGGCAGGGCTGACGGGAAACCAAAGCTTGTCTGCACCACCCTGAGACTCTGCCCCATCCAAGCTGAACACAGAAGTCCTCCCAGTGGCTAGCTTTCTTGTTCGGGAGAAAAACAAAACCTCCCAACCGCACTGATATCCAGCTCCGGACTGGTCTGTCTGTCAGTGGACAAAACTTGAGAGCAGCCTTCACTCAGAGGTGCGCAGCCATTGTTGCGGGACACGGAGAACTGGGCCCTCTTAGGGCGGGGCAGACGGGAAATCAAAGCTTCTCTGCGCCACCCTGAGACTCTGCCCCATCCAAGCTGAGCACAGAAGTCCTCCCAGTGGCTAGCTTTCTTGTTCGGGAGAAAAACAAAACCTCCCAACCGCACTGATATCCAGCTCCGGACTGGTCTGTCTGTCAGTGGACGAAACTTGAGAGCAGCCTTCACTCAGAGGTGCGCAGCCATTGTTGCAGGACACGGAGAACTGGGCCCTCTTAGGGCGGGGCAGACGGGAAATCAAAGCTTCTCTGCGCCACCCTGAGACTCTGCCCCATCCAAGCTGAGCACTGAAGCCCTCCCTGTGGCTAGCTTTCTCGTTCGGGAGAAAAACAAAACCTCTCGACCGCACTGATATCCAGCTCCAGTCGGGGAGAAACTGGTCTGTCTGGCAGCGGGCGAAACTCGAGAGTAGCCTTCTCTCAGAGGTGCACGCAGACATTGTTGTGGGACACAGAGAACAGGGCCCTCTTAGGGCGGGGCTGACGGGAAACCAAAACTTGTCTGCGCCGCCCTGAGACTCCACCCCATCCAAGCTGAGCACAGAAGCCTTCCCAGCGGAGACACTGCTGATCCTCACAGCCAACTGGCTTGGAGATCAACTCCCCCCAGTGATACCAACAACAAGCAAGGCTTAACTACAACAAGACTGTGCACACAGCCCACAAAGGGGTGCACCAAGAGGGTCCACCACAGGTAACTGGGGAGGCTGAGCTACTGGGCCCTGCTAGGACACCTAACACACAAAGCAACTCCATCAACTCAGGGAAGCAGCTAAAATGCGGAGACAAAGAGGCAGGCTACAATTGAAAGAAATGGAGGAAAGGAAAAGACTGGATATAGAGTTCAAAACCACGGTTATAAGGTTTTTCAAGAATTTCCTAGAAAAGGCCAATAAATTAAACGAGACCTTCGAGGATATGAAAAGGGATCAACTAGAAATTAAGCATACACTGACTGAAATAAAAAATATTATACAGAGACCTAAAAGCAGACTAGAGGATCGCAAGAATCAAGTCAAAGATTTGGAATACCAAGAAGCAAAAAACACTCCTCCGGAAAAGCAGAAAGAATCCAAAAAGTTGAAGATAGTGTAAGAAGCATCTGGGACAACTTCAAGTGTACCAACATAAGAATTATGGGAGTCCCAGAAGAAGAGAGAGAGCAAGATACTGAAAACCTATTTGAAGAAATAGTGACAGAAAACTTCCCCCACCTGGTGAAAAAAATAGACTTACAAGCCCAGGAAGCACACAGAACCCCAAACAAAAGGAACCCAAAGAGGACCACACCAAGACACATCATAATTAAAATTCCAAGAGCAAAAAACAAAGAGAGAATATTAAAAGCAGCAAGAGAAAAACAGTTACCTATAAGGGAGCACCCATATGATTGTCAGCTGATTTCTCAACAGAAACTATGCAGGCCAGCCGGGAATGGCAAGAAATATTCAAAGTGATGAATAGCAATAACCCTACAACCAAGATTACTCTACCCAGCAAAGGTATCATTCAGAATTGAAGGCCAGATAAAGAGCTTCACAGATAAGAAAACGCTAAGGGAGTTCATCACCGCCAAACCAGAATTATATGAAATGCTGAAAGGTATTCTATAAGAAGAGGAAGAAGAAGAAAAAGATAACAATTATGAACAACAAATACGTAACTATCAACAAGTGAATCTAAAAACCAAGGGAATAAAAAATCTGATTAACAGTATTAACTGGTGAATATAATAGAATCAGGGGCATAGAAAGGGAGTGGACTGACAATTCTTTGGGGAAAAGGGGAGTGAGGGGTGTGGGAAGTGACTGAACAAAAATCGTACACCTATGGAGGTGGACAGCGGGGGCGACGGGATAAGGGCAGAGGTTGGGGTAGGAACCTGGTGGAGGGGAGCTATGGGAGGAAAAAAGAGGAACAATTGTAATAATCTGAACAATAAAGATTTATTAAATATTTTTTAAAAAGAAAAAATACCAAGTAGAGCAGCTTCTAGAGAAAAAATTAAAAAGCAGGAGGAGAGCCTAAGGGAACTTTGGGACAACATGAAACAAAACAACATCCGCATAATAGGGGTGCCAGAAGGAGAGGAAACTGAGCAAGGAATAAAAAACCTGTTTGAAGAAATAATGACAGAAAACTTCCCTGATATAGGGAAGAAAACCCCACACAAATCCAAGAAGCTCACAAGAGTCCCAAGCAAAATGAACCCCAAAAGATCGACGCCAAGCACATTATTATTAAATTGGCAAACACCAACGACAAAGTAAGAATCTTAAAAGTGGCCAGTGAGAGACAGAAAGTTACCTACAGGATCCCCCCTCAGACTAGCGACTGATTTCTTAACAGAAACACATCAGGCCAGATGGGAATGGAATGAAATATACAAAGTCATGCAAAGGAAGGGTCTGAATCCAAGAATACTGTACCCAGCAACGCTATCAATCAAAATTGAAGGTGAAATCAGAAGCTGAACAGACAAAAAAGGACTAAGGGAGTTTATTGCCACCAAACCAGCAATGCAAGAAATGCTAAAGGGTCTGCAGTAAAAAAAAGAAATAGGAAGCGAAGAAGGAACACAGGGGTAAAGAATAAAAATGGCGACAAGGAAGTACCTATCAATAATAACTTTAAATGTAAATGGATTAAATGCCCCAATAAAAAGACATGGGGTAATGGATTGGATAAGAAAACATGACCCATATATCTGCTGTCTACAAGAAACCCACCTCAGAAAAAAAGACACACCAGACTGAGGGTGAAGGGATGGAAAAAGGTTTTTCAGGCGAATGGAAATGAAAAAAAAGCAGGGGTAGCAATACTTATATCTGACAAATTAGATCTCAAAGTGAAGGACATAACAAAAGGAAGGCCACTTCATAATACTAAAGGGAGCAATCCAACAAGAAGAAATAACTCTGGTAAACATATGCGCACCCAATACAGGAGCACCCAAATACATAAAAAAACTCCTGGAGGATATCAAGGGAGAGATTGACAGCAATACAGTCATAGTAGAAGACTTTAATACTGCACTATCACCATTGGACAAATCCTCTAAACAAAAAAATCAGCAAAGAAACATCAATCCTAAATGACTCACTAGACCAGATGGAATTAATTCACATCTTCAGAACATTTCACCCCAAAGCCACAGAATATACATTCTTCTCAAGTGCACATGGGTCATTTTCAAAGATAGACCATATATTGGGTCACAGGCAAAGTCTCTTCAAATTCAAGAAGATAGAAATCATATCAAGCATCTTCTCTGATCACAGTGGCACAAAACTAGAAATCAACTACAATAAAAACAATCCAAAAAAATCAAACACATGGAGACTAAATAGCATGCCATTAAACAATGACTGGGTTACCAGAGAGAGCAAAGAAGAAATAAAAAAACATCATGGCAACAAACGACAATGAAAACAAAGCAATCCAAAATCTATGGGACACAGCGAAAGCAGTCTTGAGAGGGAAGTTCATAGCTCTACAAGCCTACTGCAAAAAAACAAGAAACAATGGTAATAAATTACCTAACCCTACAACTCAAAGAGTTAGAAATAGAGCAACAAGAAAAGCCCAGTATAAGCAGATGGAAGGAAATAATAAAGATCATAGGAGAGATAAACGACATAGAGACCAAAAACAAAACAAAACAAAACAAAAAACCCAAAAGATAAAAAAAACCAAGAGTTGGTTCTTTGAAAGGATAAACTGGTTCTTTTGAGCTGGTTCTTTTGAAAGATTGATGAACCTCTAGCCAGGCTCACCAAGAAGCAGAGAGAGAGGACCCAAATAAACAAAATAAGAAATGAAAGAGGAGAAATAACAACAGGCCCCAAAGAAATACAAAGGATTGTTAAAAAATAATATGAACAACTCTATTCCAACAAACTGGACAACCTGGAGGAAATGGACATATTCCTAGAAAAATACAACCTTCCAAAACTCAGTCAGAAAGAATCTAAACAGCTCAATAGGCCAGTAACTATGGAAGAAATTGAAGCAGTCATCAAAAAGCTTCCAGCAAACAAAAGCCCGGGGCCAGACGACTTCACAGGGGAGTTTTACCAAACATTCAAAGAAGAGCTAAAACCTATCCTCCTCAGACTATTCCAAAAAATTCAAGAGGAAGGAACACTTTCAAACTCCTTCTATGAAGCCAGCATCACCCTAATACCAAAACCAGATAAAGACAACACAATGAAAGAGAATTACAGGCCAATATCCCTCATGAACATAGATGCCAAAATCCTCAACAAAATTCTAGCAAATCGGCTCCAGCAGTACATCAGAGAGATCATACACCATGACCAAGTAGGATTTATCCCAGCGATGCAAGGACGGTACAGTATCTGCAAATCAATAAACATGATTCATCACATAAACAAATTGAGAGATAAAAATCACATAGTCATATAAATTGATGCAGAAAAAGCATTTAACAAAATCCAACACCCTTTCTTGATAAAAACTCTCAGCAAGGTGGGAACAGAAGGACCATACTGCAACATAATAAAAGCCATATATGCCCTAACTGGTTTGGCTCAGTGGATAGAGCGTCGGCCTGCGGACTGAAGGGTCCCAGGTTCGATTCTGGTCAAGGGCATGTACCTTGGTTGCAGGCACATCCCCAGGAAGGGGGTGTGCAGGAGGCAGCTGATGGATGTTTCTCTTTCAATGATGTTTCAAACTCTCTATCCCTCTCCCTTCCTCTCTGTAAAAAATCAATAAAATATATTAAAAAAGTAAAAGCCATATATGATAAACCCACAGCCAACATCATGCTCAATGGGCAAACACTAAAACCATTTTCCCTAATAACAGGAACAAGACAGCGATGCCCACTCTCACCACTCCTGTTCGACATAGTACTGGAAGTATTAGCCATTGCAATTAGACAAGAAGAAGAAATAAAAGGCATCCAAATTGGAAAAGAAGAAGTAAAGCTGTCCTTATTTGCAGATGACATGATATTGTACATAAAAAACCCGAAAGACTCCATCAGGAAACTGTTAGACTTAATAAATGAATTTGGCAATGTAGCAGGATACAAAATTAACGCCAAGAAATCTATGGCATTTCTATACACCAATAGTGAACTTACAGAAAGAGAGACTAAAAAAGCAATCCCATTTACCATTGCACCCAAAAAATTAAGATACTTAGGAATAAACTTAACTAAGAAGGTAAAAGACCTATATGCAGAAAACTACAGGACACTGAAAAAAGAAATAGAGGAAGACGTAAATGTATGGAAGAACATACCATGTTCATGGATTGGTAGAATCAACATCATTAAAATGTCCATACTACCCAAAGCAATCTATAGATTCAATGCACTCCCCATTAAAATACCAACGGCATATTTTACAGACCTAGAAAGAACTCTCCAAAAATTCATCTGGAATAAAAAAAAAAGACCCCGAATAGCAAAGCCACCTCTATTACAAAGCCACTGTTCTCAAAATGGCCTGGTACTGGCACAAGAACAGATATATAGACCAATGGAATAGAATAGAGAACCCAGATATCGACCCAAACCACTATCCTCAATTAATATTTGACAAAGGAGGCATGAACATACAATGGAGTCAAGACAGTCTCTTCAATAAATGGTGTTGGGAAAATTGGACAGACACATGCAAAAAAAAAAAAAAAATGAAACTACATCACCAACTTAAACCATACACAAAAATAAACTCAAAATGGATAAAGGACTTAAACATAAGACGGGAAACCATAAAAATACTAGAGGAATCCACAGGCAGCGAAATCTCAGACATATGCCGAAGCAATTTCTTAACCAATACCGCTCCTAGGGCAATGGAAACTAAAGAGAAAATAAACAAATGGGACTACATCAAAATAAAAAGCTTTTGCACAGCAAAAGAAACCATCAACAAAACAACAAGAAAGCCCACTGTATGGGAGAACATATTTGCAAATGTTATCACTGATAAAGGTTTAATCTCCCACATCTACAGGGAACTTATACAACTTAATGAAAGGAAGATAAATGATCCAATTATAAAAATGGGATCTAAATAGAATCTTTTCGGAAGAAGACAGAAGGATGGCCAAGAGACTTATGAAAACATGCTCAAAGTCACTAATTATCCGAGAGATGCAAATCAAAACGACAATGTGGTACCATCTCACACCTGTCAGAATGGCAATCATCAACAAATCAACCAACGACAAGTGCTGGCGAGGATGCGGAGAAAAAGGAACCCTCGTGCAGCCACTGTGGAGAACAGTATGGAGTTTCCTCAAAAAACTGAAAACGGAACTCCCATTTGACCCAGTAATCCCACTCCTAGGAATATATCCTGAGAAACTAGAAACACCAATTAGAAAGTATATATGCACCCCTATGTTCATAGCAGCACAATTCACCATAGCTAAGATTTGGAAACAGCCTAAATGCCCATCAGCATATGAGTGAATTAGAAAACCATGGTACATCTATACAATGGAATACTACGCTGCTATAAAAAAGAAGGAATTCTTACCATTTGCAGCAGCATGGATGGACCTGGAGAGTATTATGTTACGTGAAATAAGCCAGGCAATGAAAGAAAAATACCACATGATCTCACTCATTTATGGAAAATAAAGAACATTATAACCTGATGAACAAAAAATAGATACAGAGGCAGTATAGTACTGAACAGACTGTCAAATTACAGCGGGAAGGCTGGGGAGTGTTGGGGAGAGGGGGAAAGAGATCAACCAAAGGACTTGTATGCATGCATATAAGCACACCAATGGACACAAGACACTGGCGAGGGGATGAGGGCATGCGACGGGGTAGGGGAGGCTGGGGGAAGGCCAATGGGGTGGGGAGGAGATATAGGTACTACTATGTGTAATACTTTAAACAATAAAAAATATATTAAAAATCTGAAAAAAAAGAAGTATAGTAGTCATCTAACTTTTAAATCCTTTCCTCAGTTAATATGTAGAACTCCAGCTTTATGGATGAATGGATGTTTAGTTTGTTAAGATCTTTGAATTTTTCTCTAGTGGGGATGCTTTGTAAA
The DNA here is from genome assembly GCA_025583905.1 of Ia io. Taxonomy (NCBI): domain Eukaryota; kingdom Metazoa; phylum Chordata; class Mammalia; order Chiroptera; family Vespertilionidae; genus Ia; species Ia io. The sequence goes on from JAJQQW010000001.1 coordinate 97,556,941, forward strand.
GGTTTTTACAGAATGAAATAGAGCAGGACATCATTTTCATGTAGTGGTATTCTTAAAACGAGAAGAAAGTACTTATATTTGTATTTTAAGGGTGTGAAATTTCTGACATTTGTGACCTGTGCTCTCCCTCTAGTGGCAGTGAGTGAAATGCTATGTGGTTACCGAAAGCCCACCGCCTCTAAGGAATGTTAGTGCTGAAGAATATTTTGGAGATTTTTTTTTTTTTTAACAGATGAGTAAACTGAAGTCTGAGTAGAGGTGACTTTCTGTGGTCATTCAGCTGGTTAGTAATGGATCTGAGCTGAGCCTATGACATGTCTCTTGACTCCTGGTTTCATGTTCTTTCTACCAAACCTTGCTATCTGTTGGCCCTGTAAATGTCATTGTTTCATCAATTCAATTAAAAACTACGTGTTGAGCTCTTAGTATGTATTTAACATTTCCCTAGATGCTGTGGAGCTTGTGAAGAAGAATAAGTTAAGGTCATTGTCCATAGGGATCTTACTCCCTAATTGTTAACATAAGTTAAATGACAATATAAGTCAGCAGTACAAATGATAGTCCCAAGCAGTATGTGATGAAATGTCAAACACGGGATGCAGGGTATAACTGCAGAGGGTTCAGTGAACTGAAGAACTACCGAAACTAGAGGCTCCCATTTTTATTTTACCCTTTGGTTCCTGATTTTATTAAATGATTTAGTCATTCACCAAATATTGAGCACCAACTACGGGCCAGATAGTGTACTGGATGCTGATAATATAATGGGGAACAGTTCTGACAACATACCTTCAGGAGTTGGGGCAGAGAAGTTTTAACTGAATAAGTAATTTTACATAGAGTTTATGGCTGTGAAGAAAACAGACCAGGTTAATGGGATCTCACGTGACCAGGAGTGCATTCTAGATACAACTGTCAGGGAAGGCCTTTCTGAGGAGATGACATGTTAAGCTAAAAAGAGACTGATGAGCCCTAACCGGTTTGGCTCAGTGGATAGAGCATCGGCCTGCAGACTCAAGGGTCCCAGGTTCGATTCCGGTCAAGGGCATGTACCTTGGTTGCGGGCACATCCCCAGTAGGGGGTGTGCGGGAGGCAGCTGATCGATGTTTCTCTCTCATCGATGTTTCTAACTCTCTCTCCTTCTCCCTTCCTCTGTGTAAAAAATCAATAAAATATATTTTTTTAAAAAGAAACTGATGAGAGGAAGACAAACATAGGTCATAACGTTGTGTAAAAGGTTAACAGAATATTGCAGCAGGTGTAAACCCCCTGTGATGGCATGTTTGAAGGACAGTAAAGAAAAGACAAGACTGTGTAGTTAGAGCACAGTGAACAGCTATGGGAGAGGATGGCATGAGATGAATTTGGAAAGATAGGCAGGGTCATGTAGGCATGGGAAGCCCTTGACAGCTTTTTGTTCATGGTGTTTTGGGTTTTATCCACAAGGGGAAATGGCATCGAGTGTGCCTTTCATAAAGAACACTCTGGCTGCTGTCCTGAGAATAAATGAGAGAGGAGCTACACAGGTACAGGAAGATCCAATTATGCATGCAATGTCCATCTCTCTTTCCTCTTGTACAGTCTCCCACTTATCCTTTAAACTTCCTCCTCTTGGACATTGCTTACCCACCTGCAGACTCAGTTGCTTCTTCTTCCTTCGTGCATTTTGTATGTACCATTCTTGTACTGTTTATTATTTGTATCGCAGTGATTTCGTTCCTTGTCTTTTTTCCCCCATAGACTGGGAATGGCTTGATGGTAGGAACCATGTTTTTTTTTATGTGATTGGTTATTAGAAGCTTATTCAGTGTGCCTTTGTTGAATGAGGGAACAAATGGCTTCATTGAAGTGGAGGTTTGAGCTTGACTTGGAAGGGTAGCCAGAATTTGGCTAAAAACTGTGGACAAATGCACAAAAGAATGCATATGATACATGTATTCATGGAGCAGTAAAGACACTAGTTTGGTCTTGTGATGAATGATGAGTGTTAATGCTAAAAATGTAGGTTGGGTCTTAAGGAACTTGGACTTAATATCCTAGGTCATAATTTCTCAACCTTGGTAATATTGACATTTTGGACAGGATAATAGTTGTAATGGGCTTCCCTGTGCATTGTAGGATGTTTAACAGCATCTCTGGCTTCTACCCACTAGATGTCAGTAGCATCCCCCCCAGTTGTGACAATACAAAATGTCTTCAGACATTATCAGATGTTCTGTGGGGTGGGGGGGGGGTGAATGGCCACTGATTGAGATCCACTTCCCTTGGTAATGGGGAAGCTTCAAAAAAATATAATCAGTATTTGAGGAAGATTAATTTGGAAATGAGAGTTAGGTGTATTGGGATTAAAGAGAAATTGTACAGAGAACTACTAGAAAATTACTAGACTATTTTGGTTATAAGTAAGAAGGTCATGAAAAGGGATGATAGTAGTAGTAAGGGTATAAAGGCTGGGCAAGGAAGGAAAAACTTGAAGGATAGACCATGGGTTTCTTGAGCTCAATATCTTGCCTTATGCATCTGATTGAAGAGAAGTTGAACAGAGATCTAAGAGGTCACTATTGATGTGACTCAGATATAGATGATAGTGTCCTGAAAAGGGATGATGAGAGTAAGGAGGGGAAGATGGAGCAAAAGTCAGGGATACTGGAAGCTAAATATTGAGTTCCTTAGGCACAGAGGCTTGTCTCATCCATCTCAGTATTTCCCATAGCACTAAACATTGAGTTGATGTAGTAGGAGGTGCTCAGTAAGATTTGTTTTCATTTTTTTTTGTTTGGCTGGTTGCTTAAATGAGTGAGTGAATATGGAGAGAAAGGGAGTAGGAAGAAAGAAATTTTATAAATTTTGCTGCTTGTATCATTTTTGGGTGTATATGAACACATTTCTTTTTTTATGTTAACATACCTTTCACTAGAGACAGAGTGCTAGGAAGTGTATTATGAGGGTGTTAGAATGAAGAACTGCCTCAGTTTTGTAGAGGATGCCAGTGTAAAGCCAACTGTATATACAAACATACTTTATTGAATCCCACAATTGATGGCCCTCATTCCCTTGTAAAACACACTGAGTGCTGGGGGCTAGTAGGCATCTCCAGTACCTCCAAACACATCTGCTCTCTCCTCAATTGAGTGTTGGTTTACCAGAAGTCAGTTGTCTTTATTCCAAAACCTGTTTATCTCAATTATACTTCTTAACTTCATTAAAGCATTTACTATTAAATATACTAATGAGTTCTGAGTGCCAAAATAGAAATGCGGATGAAATAATTAACAAAGTCCCCTGTTCCATGAAGCTCCCATTTAAATGAGCTTATGTTCTAGTGAATATATTTCTCATTACTTAATTTTTTTGTTGTTTCACATTTGCAAGTTATATCATATTTCTGTTTTTTTTTCATAACTAATAATGACTTATTTTAGTGTTTGCATGTCATGGAGATCCCAGTCATGATACAGTTTCTACCTGTAATTCTTATGCAACTCTTCCGAGTTCTCACAAACATGACCCATGAAGATGACGTTCCCATCAACTGCACCATGTGAGTTTCGGTGTTGTAAAATACAAAGAAGCAAGTTTTGTTTCCTTTTGCATTTCTTCATTTTAAATATAAATTGATCCTCCAAATGAGAACCCCAAAATCAGAAATTTAATATTGGTTTTCTTTAGTTTCATGCTTCTCAGATGGGGGGACTTGTGTCCCCAGGGATCGATGGTACCATAAGCCATAGGGTAAACTTAATGTGCTTTCGTGGATCGGAGGTGTTCTAACACTTTGATGCACAGGAGAATCACCTGGGGAGCTTTTAAAAATTCTTCTGCCAGACCACACTTCATACCAATGAAACCAGAATCTCTGGCAGTAGAACTCTATTAGTATTTTTTAAAAAAATTTTTAGGTGATTCCATAATGCAGCAGAGTTTGAGAACCATTGCCCTTGACCAGTGTTGTCCAATAGAACTTTCTCCAAGTATGGAAATGTCCTGCTGCACGTGTGCTCACCAGTATGGTAGCCATTAGCCACATTTCGCTATTGAGCTCTTGAAATGTGGCTAGTGTCACTGACAAACTGAATTTTTAACCTTTTGCACTCGGATGTCGAGTGTGACTCGACACGGTTAGCATTAAATCCCGAGTAGAATAAAGGAATCGAGAAAAAAGCAAGCGAGTGCAAAGGGTTAATTGTATTCAATTTAAATTGATATAGTCACTTGTGGCTAATGGCTCTCAAATATTGGATAGAATGGCCCTAAGCCATCAATTTTTACTTAAAAGATAAGGGAGTGTTATTTTTATGTGAAACAAATTGGGATATATTGTAGAGTAGAGCATAAAATGTACCTGAGTTTTGAAATTAAAACAGGAGACAAAAAAAAAAAAAAGTTGTGAGCTCAGGGCTGGATGTTTCTGGCCTTGCTGCTTCTGCTGTTGCACCATCAGGACTCAGGCTACACACACCTGCACTCTGTTTGCTCTTCTCTGCTTGCTGTTGGGGATGATCTGGTTGGAAAATTTAAGAAGTATTACTCTAGTCCAGGGCTTCTCAAAATGTGGTTCCCAGATCAGCAGCATCAGTATCACCTGGGAGCTTATTTAAAATGCTAATCATTGAACTTCATTTCAGTCCTTAAAAAATCAGAAACTCTGGGAGAGGAAGCTGATCAGTCTCCCCTCTGGGTGATTCTGATTCATGCTAAATTTTGAGAACCACTACTAATCTTCTAACTTTAAAACTTTCTATGACTTTCATATTTACTTCTAATTTTAGTTCATGTCCTTATACCTGTCCTACCTCTTCCCTTCCTTTTTTCCCCATCTGTTGACATGCTGTTCATTTTATTTTTCTATTTCTTCTCACTAGAGAGAATTTCAGTATTTACCTTACTCATTGTCTTTTACTATATAGTAGCTATGACAGAAATGTAGACAGAAATTTAAAAAGGAGATGAAACATCTGGAATGCCAAAATAAAATATATTTCTTTTGAATTAGTTAGACCCAAATTATCATTACATCTTATGCAATCATCTCACCTTTAATTATTCAGACAGTTATAGGAATTTTTAAGTCTTATCTAACAATCAAACTGGTAATTAATTTTAGCCTGACATGCTGGCTTCTGTGAATGTTGTTTCAGGGTTCTTTTACATATCGTCTCACAGTGTCATGAAGAAGGCTTGGATAATTATTTAAGATCCTTCATAAAGGTTTGTGGAAAAAACTTTCTGAGCAGTTGATTTTGTGGGAGAATTTTGCCTTACGGTTCATTTTCTTTATTTGTAGTATAGCTTCCGACCTGAAAAACCGAGTGCTCCTCAGGCCCAGCTAACACATGAAATTCTGGCTACTACAATGATAGCAATTTTGAAACAGTCTGCAGACTTTTTAGCAATAAACAAACTGTTAAAGGTAAGGGATCAGGACGCAACAGGGAAAAAACAGCCAGAAAAATATGTGTTTGATACCCTCCCATTTCAGTTCTAGTCTTTCATAATTTTTTTCACATGACCCTCACTTTCCTTGTCACTTTGCCCATGCATCCTTTACCCTCAAGTTTTCCAGAATTTCATTCTCTTCACCCTCCCCATCCACCCCCCCCCACCCTGCCCTCAGTCAAATGTGTAATAGAAAGAATTTTGGATCATGTTGACATGGGTTAGAATCATGTATCCACCACTCAATAGTTCTATGACCTGGAGCTATTATTTAGCATCTTTGAGCCTCAATTCCTCATTTCTAAAATATAAGGAAAGCATTTAAGACATCGTTTCTGGCACATAGTAGGCACTCAAATGGTGGCTCTTATTATTGTCATTATTTTCCACTAGGCAAACATTCTTACCAAAAGCCCATTTGTACATCACAGTTGGCTCTGAGGAACTTTATCTTTCTGCCAACACCAATTGAAGTTACTCTGTGGAACTTTGATTGTGAATTGGGATCCCTTTAAAATGTTATTAATGTTAGATCCATATGTATTTGTATTTGTTAAACTTTGCTAAGGTTCAAAAATTTGGGAAACTATTGAAGATTGATTTTATTTCTTTGTTTATTTTAGTACTCATGGTTTCTTTGAAATCATTGCAAAGTCTATGGCCACATATTTGTTGGAAGAAAATAAAATTAAGGTAAGTAGGCTCAAGGGTAATACTTAACATAGACGAAGAAGGCTAACTGTATGACATGCAAAGCCTCTTTTATATTTAAGGGCTCTTAGCTCTTCACTTTTTTTCCTTTATTGATTAAGATATTACATATGTGTCCTTATCCCTCCATTGCCCCCCCCCACCCCGCTCATGCCCTCACCCCCCTGTTGTCTGTGTCCATTGGTTAGGCTTATATATGCATGCATACAAGTCCTTTGGTTGATCTCTCCCCCTTCCCCCACCCTCCCCTACCTTCCCTTTGAGGTTTGATGGTCTGATCAATGCTTCTCTGTCTCTGGATCTGTTTTTGTTCATCAGTTTATGTTGTTCATTATATTCCACAAATGAGTGAGATCATGTGATATTTACCTTTCTCTGACTGGCTTATTTCGCTTAGCATAATGCTCTCCAGTTCCATCCATGCTGTTCACTTTCAAAATTTTTTTTTAAAAATGTATTGCATGGCCACTAAGGAAAATAGTATGGTAGTTTCTAAAAAAGTTAAAAATGGGACTGCCTTATTATCCACTGATTCCTCTTCTGGGCATATCTGAAGAATCCTGAAACACTAATTCAAAATAATATATGCACCCCTATGTTCAATGCAACATTATTTACAATAGCCAAGCTATGGAAGCAAACCTAGTGCCCATAATTAGATGAGTGGGTAAAAAGGTAATACAATGGGGTATTACTCAGCCATAAAAAAGAATGAAATCTTACATTTGCAACAGTATGGATATACCTAGAGGGTATTATGCTGATTGAAATAAGTCAGTCAGAAGAAGACAAGTACCATATGACTTCAGTAATATGTCAAACCTAATGAATAATATAAATGAACAAACAAAAGAGAAACAGACTCATGTTGTCATAGGGGCGGGGGTATTGGAGGACTGGATGATAAAAGGTGACGGGATTAAGAAGTACAAGTTGGGCCCTGGCCAGTTTTGCTAAGTGGTTGGAGTGTTGGCTGCAGACCCAAGGGTCGCAGGTTTGATTCCCGGTCAAGGGCACATATCTTGGTTGCAGGTTCCCCAATCCTGGTATGGGTGTGTGTGGGAGGCAACCAACTGATGTGTCTCTCTCATGTCGATGTTTCTCTATCTCTGTCAGCCCCCCACCTCAAGTCTCTCTGGAAATCAATGGAAAAATATCTTCTGGTGAGGATTAAAAACAAAAAAGTACATGTTGGTAGTTACAAAATAGTCATGGGGATATAAAGTAGAGCATAGGGAATATAGTTATGACTATGTATGTTGCCAGATAGGTACTAGTAATATTGGGAGAACACTTTGGAAAGGATATGATTGTCTAAGCACTATGCTGTATACCCGAAGCTGATACAAAATAATATTGAATGTAAGCTGTAATTGAAAAATAGAAAAATTGTTTAATGTATTGCATAAATCTGTGATGACATGTTTTTTAAATATATTTTCATTGATATCAGAGAGGAAGGGAGAGGGAGAGAGATAGAAACATCAATGATGAGAGAGAATCATTGATTGGCTGCCTCCTGCATGCTCTGCACTGGGGATCAAGCCTGCAACCCAGGAATGTGCCCTGACCAGGAATCGAACCGTGACTTCCTGGTTCATAAGTCTACACTCAACCACTGACCAACACTGGCCGGGTGACAGTTCATATTTTTTAAAGTCTAATTTTGAGAGGCTCTTTTACCTAGATTCTTTCATATTAGTTATTTGCCATGTAAAATGTATTATCTTTGAAGCTTTCCATTTGTCTTATGGTTTTAAAATGTCCATGTTGAAAACATTCATTTGGAATAACAAGTACCAAATCAGAAATAACCTTTCTTTTAGAAAGGTCAAAGGCATGTACAAGGTTAAAAACACTTTATGCAATAGATGTGTTCCTGAAATGTGGTGTATACACTTAGTTGTGTTTTCAAACTGTTTTAAGGTACAAAGACATTTTCTTAGTTATAGAAATTATAAAACCAAGACTTGTAAACAAATAAATATTTACCTCATATGTATCATTTTAATTATTATTTTCAGAGAAAGGGTTTACTGAAATTGAGGTGCACGAATGCATCTGTATTTTGTGTGTCAGGAAAAAACTGGGATGTGCCTGCATCTGAGGGACATGATTCTAAAGTTAGGTCATAATTACCTATTCTTGTTGATTATTTCAGCCAGTTAAATTGTTAGAGGTTCAGATAGTTCCTATAATGATGTAAAATATGTCATTTTTTAGTGGGAAGAAACATTATACTCTAGTAAAAATACACATTTACTAGTATATGTAGAATGTATGTGAAAATAACAATGGCATTTGATTTAGACCTTTTGCAACTGACATTTTTCTATGCCTGTTTAATTTAAGCTTCCTAGAGGCCAGAGGTTTCCCGAGGCATATCATCACGTCTTACATTCTTTGCTTCTTGCAATAATTCCCCATGTGACTATTCGCTATGCAGAGATTCCTGATGAGTCCAGAAATGTCAATTATAGTTTGGCTAGCTTCCTGAAGGTGAGTTAAAGGCAGCCAGAACATGGTAAGAAATTATTCTTCACCAATATCTTCTTTAAAGCCAAAGGAAAAAAAATTAGCTAATTTCTAGAGATTCATCGAGGTCTTTATAAGGCTGCTGGAGAAACTTGTAAGTGAATTAATTTATCAGTTTTGTTAAACAGCCAAATTGATTTTTTTCTTCCCACTGAAATAGCTAATTAATTAAATTAGCAGTCCCACACTGGTGGCTTAGCTAGAGGCATGTTTTACATATTTTTTTCCAAATATATTATATTGAGTGTCTTTAGTTAGGTTCCAAAATCCCCTGACTCTTTGTGCCATTTACATCACTTCTCTGACCCCTATTGGCCTTTTGAACTTGAAGCCCTTGAATTAAAGCAATCTGTTACTGATATAACCACAGTCTACATGTTGCTAATACATATAGATGCCAATTGTTAATTTTAGTCAGTGAGATTATTTTGTTTGAGAGATCCCAGAAACTTTTATAGTTATGGAAGACAGTGTATTTATTGTTATGTTTTGTTATCAGCATGTAAGGGCAATGCTAGAATGCAGTGCTATAAAGTGGGTAACAACACTATTTTATTTGCTGTAGAGAAGGGGCATGGGTTTGTAATGCACTTAAGTTTTGACTTGCTCCTTTCCACTCCCCCTCTTGTCATAGCTCTTTATCATGTATCAACTTTACATTAAGAACCTGATGGTCAGTAATCCATTCAAGCAGTTAGATGTCTAACATCACCCTTGTTTTCTTATTAAAAATTCACAGCTAGGTTTCAGATCTCCAGCATATGATTTTCTGATATAAGATCATTCTTTGCCAGAATTAAAATAAAGTTTTAACATTACTACATAAGACTGTTTGTGTATAAAAACCAAACATCCACATACCTTTTTAAAGTGACCTAAAGGATGAGACTATCTGAAATGCAAAAATCTCACTTTCTTCCATGGAGTTTAAACATTTATCCACCTTCTTTGTGAGGGTTCAAAGATGCAAGAGGCTGCCTTTGTAATCACATGCAAATGCATATACAAGATAAAGTGTGATGACTGTTAACACTGAAAGTACAGAAAATACAATTGGAAAACAAGAAAGAGAAGGATTATAACCAGGGACTGTGAACAGAGACTAGCAGCATAGTTCCCCATGACAAGAGTTGAAGGTGTTGTAGGTAGAGGATCCTATGAACAAAGATGTGATATGCACATTCAGAAATTGTTAAGGGGCGAGCAAGAACGTCACTGTGCAGACAGATTAGGGTGTGTGGAGCTGGAAAGGCCATCTGGTGTCAGAAGATGGAAAGCCTTAAAAATCCAGCTAATGAATTTAGATTTTGGTTTGTACGCAATAGAGAAATACCAGAGATTTTTTGAGGATAATTTAATGCTGGTATGATGGAAGAAGTGAGGAAAAGATCAGAGTCAAGACAACCAATTAGAAGATAAATCCCTCCCCCTTGTCTGCCTGTCAGTGTCCATTCATCTTTTAGAAGCTTAGCTCTTCCCTAGCCTCGCCCCCTCAGTGTCAATCACCTCTTTGGGTTTTACCCATTCTTCATATACTTCTTATTGTGTTGTATTATAATTATTTATTTGTCTCTATCATTGGATAAGAGTAAAGACCATGTCTTGTTATTCACATTTGTGTTTATCTAGAATGTAATACATTGTCTCAAACACAGTAGATCCTAAAAATTTTTGTTGGCTGAATGAATAAGTAGAAGCCTACCTCATTAATCTAAGAGGTGAGAGGTGATGAGGATCTGACCTAAGGTAATGGCAGAGAAAGTTGAAAGGAGAGGTGAGAAGTGAGATGCAAATGGCTGATTAATCAAATATTGTGTTCCTTCTATTTCACAGGAATATTCTAGGCACTATGGAGAGCATAAAGAAAAAGAGAGTTCCTATTGTCCTATCTATATGAAAACACAGGGAAATAATAAGTAAAACAAAAACTAGTAAGAAAGTGATTTAAAGAATCTGTGCATCAAGATGGTTAAGGAGGGTGGAACTTCATCAGACTATTAAAGAATGGGCAGGATTAGGTACAGGTTGGTATAGAATTTCTAGCTAGACCTGGCATGAGCAAAGACCCAGAGGTAGGACTGTACAGTACATCTTGAGGGGATAATAAGTAAATGAAATATATTGGGAAATAAAACTGGAAAGTAGGTTGGGACAAGACTGTGGTTGTCCTTGAATGCTAAGTAAGGAGTTTGAAATTTTATTAAAGGCAATAGGGAACTCTTGAAAGCTTTTAGGAAGGAAGGTGACATGATTAGTGCTTGGAGTTAGAGATTAATCTGGAAGCACTTGGATGGAAAGAGAGGCATGGAAACTGGTTAGGAGGCTCACTACAGTTGTTCAGTTGGCAAGGTAATGAGAGCCTTAACTAGGAGAATGACAGCAGGCAAATGTAACAACTAGTAGGGCAGTCACAGAGGAAGAATATTTTAATAGCTAAGACTTCACAAGACCCAAAGAAAAGCTTCTGGTCTGAAATAGTTACACTTTCAATAGCTAAATGACCTCTTTACACTTTGAGAGTTGACTAAAATGAGGCAGTACAGCTGAATAGGTTACATAAATGTGTAAGCATATGTATTTGGATGGATTTATAGATGTATGTATATATTTGTATATGTGCATACATAAAATTTTATTTATAAAATTGTACAGTTGCATTCCAATTCCAATGTTAACTCTCTTTTTTAGTGTCACCTAAAGCTCTGAAAGCTGTTACTCTATTTCCTGTAAAAGAGAGAGTATCATCCTGTAGATGTGAAACAAATTTAAAAATTTTAAAAAATTTATACTTGGCAGACATACTCAGCTAACTGTTCATTTTGATTTGGTTTCTATAGCGCTGTCTGACACTAATGGATAGAGGATTTATTTTCAATTTGATAAATGACTATATATCTGGATTCAGCCCCAAAGATCCTAAGGTAAGGTATAAGAACATAACTGTAGTAGATCTCAGACATTACAGTGTGAGGCTAAGGGTGACATTTATTGTCCTCTGGAGGAATTGGAACTGCTGTTTCCATTTAGGTACTTTGAGTATAGCTGTACTTTAAAGAAGGGAATATTGCATAGTGTTTTTTGGGGCGTCCTCTAAGACCATCCACATGTTTGGTGGTTTAATAGAAAGACTCAAAGGACTCAACATGTAGTCGTACTTACGGCTAAGATTCATTACAGAGACATAGCAGGGATGCTCAGCTGGATCAGTAAGGGAAAAGACATCCAATGGAGTCCTTGGCAGTGTGTGTGCAGGCTTCCTGGGCATGCCCTTCCTCCTGTGAAGGCTCCACACAACACACCTTCTCTCCAGCAGTGCAAATGCAGTCATGCATTCAATGTTTCTGTTCAGGGAAGCCCATTTGAGACTTGGGGTTTAGGGTCATTACTGGGGGCAATTCATGTATTGGAGGCTGGTTAAAATTCCAGAGTCTTGGAACGGAAAGGACAGCAGGTGTTCACCATAAATCACATTGTTTGTTCAGACAGTCTGAGCAGGCTGGCACAGAACGTACACCCTTATCATGTAAGAAACATTTCAAAATCCAATTTCCCAAATGCCAGCCAAAGACCAACTAGTCTTTTTAAGGAGAGCAGTCTTAGGCCTGTTGTGTTTACTCTTTCCTGCACAGGTCACCTCTCCAGGTATGCTTAAAATACTAAACACTTCTCTTCTGAAAATTAACACTCTGTATTTAATTATTAAAATAGCAAATATGTATTCGTGTATGATTTCTTTCCATTTAGGTTTTGGCTGAATACAAGTTTGAATTCCTGCAAACAATTTGCAATCACGAACATTACATTCCTCTGAATTTGCCAATGGCATTTGCAAAACCTAAACTTCAGCGAGTTCAAGGTGGGTATTTGTGTTTTCCATCATTTAGAATTGTGTTTTCCTTTTTTCTTTCTTTTTCTTTTGCTAGCACTAGTGTAGTATAATGTTTTCTAGTTAAAACAGTCAATTTAAAGGTAACCTCAGAATTGTTACTATCTGAAGATAGATTTGTTAATAGTATTCCTCATTTCCTTCAGAGTGTCAGTATGGTAGTATCTGTAGTATGAAGAAATCTGGTATGTTACGTAGATTGTTGCTTAAACACAGATGCTAGATGCTAGAAAAATTGCTCTCTGTAGTAGTGTTTGAACTCTTGTATGACACTGAATTAAGAAAACCATATCAATACATTTCTGCTGAAAGGAGCATCAAAAGAAATGTATAAAGGCAGAATAAAATAATAATATATATGTATTAAATTTGTGAAATGCCTTCAGTTATCTCCATTGCTAGTTTTATTGAATGCTTTGTTGTGTAGCACTATTCTTATGTTACTGTGTTTTTTATTTGTCCCTTTTCTTTTCATATATTAATTAGATTTTTTTTCATTTGCGGTGGACCGTTTGACTTCAGTAGGTAGGTTTAACTCGGTTCACTCTAAAGTAGTTTGCTTTCTTTAAAAACAATTGATTTGATGAATGGCTAACATGGACGGGGGCTTTGTTTGCTTTCAAATCCTCCCTAGCCAAAATGAGGCTTTAGTTAACGTGCCCATAAAATGTAGGCGGCAATGTATTTGTTTGCTTTTAAAATAAGCTTTGAGTGTTGATTGCTAGAGGAATCAACTTGAAAACATTATTGTCAGAAAACAAGTTTTCGCTCAAGCCAGCATGGGGGCTAGAGGGTAGCTGTCCTTTAAGTGTGCGTCATTTTCCATGCTTGCCTTGCTTCTCTGACCTGTGCCATGACTGCTTGGGCACAATTTTAAAGGCGTGATTAGATTTCTATAAATCTGATTAGATTTCTTTAAATCACTGAAGTGAAAAACTACCATTGCAAAATCTACCTAGATAAGGCCACCCAGGTTAGTCAGTACTGGCCCTTTTGCGTAGAAAGTGATAGGGATTCACAAAAGAGCATGACCAGTGGCAGGAAGAAAATCAGCTGCCTTGGTTTCTAGGGGGTTGCTGCTGAGCAGTGGTTTTATTGATTGAATTACAGCCAGTGAAAATGGAGGAAAAATATTTAACCACTCCCTTATTAGATCTTGAGCATGTATAGCCCACATACTTCTCCCAGTATTTATCACTAGTATGAGGAAGTCAGAGAAAAGGGGTGGACAGATCATCAGGATTTAGGATTAAATCTGACTACTCATAACACTTATTCACTCCTAATTGAATGCATAGCATTATATTAAGTGCTAAAGAGGCCAAAAAACAAAATAGAAGATGGATCCTTCAGCTTTATGGCCTAACTAAATTAAAGCATAGAGGAAATATGGTAGAAATCTACTCTAAAAATTACTAAACTGGATCACAATCCCTGCTGAGTAGTTATAAGGCAAGTCCCAACCAGGATATTAGCAGCTGGGATTGAAAATGGATTGAGGATCCAAAGGGGAGTGAAAGACATAGTTTGAAGTATTGATTTTATGAAATAAAAGATTCGTATTTGCGTGATGATGAATTGGAGTGGGATGAGGCTGCTTTTCTTATTATTCTTGTGTCCCATTGTATGCAGGTCAATTATGTAACATTTACTAGAACAGCCAATAGTACTGTTAGAATCATTCAGTTATCTAGTTTCTCTTCCTTTTCCTAATTTGCAAGTATAAACAGATAAGTAAATCAAGTATTATTATATAGAATTACTTCAATTTGTAGTTACAACTAACCCTTTGCACTCGCTTGCTTTTTTCTCGATTCCGTGTCGAGTCACCCTCGACATCCGAGTGCAAAAGGATAAATCACTTCAGATAATCAAGAAATATGTTAAGTCATTGCCAATTATGGTATTCTTTCATTCTAGGTTCTGTTCTAAGATTTCCAGAGTTGAAAATAAGTATGGGGAAAGGAATCTAGGGACTATCCTACCCACTAAAATTATTATTAAGGCTATCATTTAGCCCTAATTATGAGTCCTCCTGTCTTGTAAAATTTTGCATGCTCATTTAAATGATAAAATAATTGTTCATATTCATTAATAAAATAATACCTTCTGCTAGCATGATCACATATTACTAAATAATAAGTTATAGTCTGTTATTTTAATATTAAAATAATTTTTGAATATTTTTATAAATGGGCTTTAAATTTCATTGTACTGCAGATTCAAACCTTGAATACAGTTTATCAGATGAGTATTGCAAGCATCACTTCTTGGTTGGTCTGCTTCTGAGGGAAACCTCCATTGCTCTTCAAGACAATTATGAGATCAGATATACAGCTATCTCCGTCATAAAGAATCTTTTGATAAAACATGCATTTGATACTAGATACCAGCACAAGGTAAGGATGTCTATATAATTCATCAGTATCATGTTAGTAAATTTCTGCTAAGATTTTGCACTAAAGATGAAGTTTTCTGTGAGAAACATAATATGAGCATTGATGCTTATTTTTATAACTAAGTTTTATTTCTGTTTCAAATGATTAGGTTTTAAAAATATTGTTTCGTTAACTGTTGAAGAAAACACTGGTTTCTCCCTTTGGCCATAGTTTGCCCTGCTTTTCTGAGGAGTAAGGGTTTGGGGAGAATATTAAGAATAAAATTGCAGTTGAAAATAGTCACTTAGAATCCTACTGAGTATTCAGAAATTTAAGCTGATTTGTGTTTTATCAGAAGTAGGATATTCTATTTCATAATATAAATTTATTTCATTCTTCCTTTTAATCGTTTCTTTAGGCTTGATAAATTTCTTCACTACATTTCATAGATGTCTTATTTATACCTCCCCACCCCAAAATAATTTTTCTTTTGTCACTGGGGTTGAGGAAATAAACATTTTCTGTCACAAATGGCAGCATTGCTGTGGATTGATTTTGCTCTACAGGACATCAACACATTGCCCTGACTGCCACTATCATGTCCAAATATAAGTTACCCCCAAAACACTATTTATGAGTTAGTGATAAGGGATTTTGCATAAAGTACTATTCACTGGTATACATGCCTTAAAAGTTATATAAGCCAAACTTTATGAAACACATCTAGAAAGATGCCGAAGTTCCTCTGTTTATTACCATAGAGTTGTAAGACAAAAAAATATTCCAACACTGGAACCTGCCAATAGAAACTGCTATTGACTATCAAGTGGGATTCTTGGCATGCTGATCTGATATGTCGGAATGGTCCATGAAGTAAGTCTTTCTCAAGCAGTCCTTGGGCCTGGCCTTGGTTCCACCTTAATGAAGGACATGATACTTATAAATTCTCATTTGTTAAAATATTTATCAGGGCGACTGGGTCAGCCATTTTGACTGAACAGACTGGTGGATTTAGGCACTCTTTTTAGTGATTTTGTTTTTTAACCAAATCAACCAATTCTTTCCCCGCACTCTGTTCATAGACCCGCTGTTTCAGCATCACATTATGTGATTTTGAGTCTGGATTTCATGGGTGGCTTCCAAGTGCTTATGTTCTCTTCACTGGCAGATGCTCTCCTTTTTCTTAATAGATAGAGTCTATATGTTTACTATATTATTTATACCCAGATGAATATTTTTTAAAACTTTTATTGATTTCAGAGAGGGAGGGAGAGAATTATAGAAACATCAATGATAAGAGAGAATCATTGATCTGCTGCCTCCTGCACGCCCCCCACTGGGGATTGAGCCCGCAGCCTGGGTATGTGGCCTGATTGGGAATTGAACCATGACCTCCTGGTTCATAAGTCGACACTCAATCACTGAGCCACACCAGCTGGCCTAATTAAATATTTTACTTACAATATTTGCTAGTTTTATTTATGCGATTCTATTATAAAGTAGATTTAAACTCCTCACCTTTAAGATGTTATTACTTATTGCATTTTGCATTTTGTCACATTATAACTAATAAAATAACATTCTTCCACTTAACATAGTTTCTCTATGTGCCCCCTTTTTTTGATATTGATTTAACACAGTTAACTAGTATAATATATCTGAATGAAAGCTATCTTAAAGCCATCCTTTCCAACCAAGTTTAGTCACTCCTTTAAAAATGCTAGTTACCACTGGATTCTGGTTAACTGCTGCTTATGCCTAATAGTAGGGAAAAGGATCTTATACAGTGTAGAGGAATATGTCTTCAGCTGTGATCTCAAAGGATTCATGGGAGAAGTACAAAATGAACTTTCCCTCTGTGAAGCAGGAAGTTGCACTCCCCCCTACCCAACCTCTTTAGATGAAAGTGAAAGAAAAAGGGATTTCACTAGTGCCTTACCTAGAAGTGGAATTTTAAATACAAATGCTCCTCAACTTCTGATGGTGTTACATACTGATAAATCCACTGTAAATTGAAAATATCATGAGTTGAAAATGCATTTAATACATACCTTACCGAACATCATAGCTTAGCCTATCCTACCTTAAATGTGCTCAGAACACTTACATGAACCTGCAGTTGGGCAAAATAATCTAACACAAAACCTATTTTATAATCAGGTGTTGAATATCTCATGTAACTTACTATGTGTATCGCTTTCACACCATTGTAAAGTAAAAAAAAAAAAAAGATAACTTGAACCATCATAAGATGGAGACAATCTGTATTTTATGCCACATATTTGGACATTCTTTAAATGTCCAAAATACTTTTTAAAATTCTGAAAATAGTATATGTACATACACACACATACACAGCTATTGTTATCTGTAAATAAGTTAAATATTATGCCCGTTTGAGTGTTTTGAGGTTTTAGACTATGGGAAAGATTGAAATGCCAAGCTCATTACTCTCCCAGTGACTTTTGAAGTCCTTTCCTCTTTGTTCAAAAACTTGGGTATGAATGAGTATAGGATTTTCTCCAGTAGAACTTTGCTTCATGGGCCTGGTTAACCAAAGCTTCAATTCCTCACTCTCTTTGGTCCAAAGAATTCACAGATGGCCTGACTAAGAGGACATTTGTCAAATACAAATAATGATGCCAAAGTGAGGGTAGAGAGAGGAGCTTCAAATACCTGTAATTTCTATATTGTCCCCCAAAGTGACTGCAAATAAACACACAATCAAGAAAAGAAAATGCTTCCTATGGAAAAGTTGCTTCAAGACTAGATCTCCTAGTCCACCCCCCCCCGCCCCGCTTCCCAATTCCAACCACATTGCCACTCCTCAGCTCCTCCTCTAATGAAATTATTGAGGTGTCACTGGTCCCTATTATGTGTTACTCATAACTGCTATGGGAGATCTCCTAACTTCTTATAATTACCAGGAGACATCTTTCCTATTCAGAACAAGAATGTTTAATGTCTAACATTTGTTCTGGGGTCGATATCAGTTCCTGTAAACCACTGCAAGTGATGTTAACACCTAAGAGAATTTCAATTTCTACTTGGGCTGTGAGCAAATCCTTTTTTTCCTTTTTTAAAAAAAGAGTAATCTGCATACATGGTAAAAATCAATCAGTCAATCAATAAAATGCCTTTCTCACATTCCTTACCTCCATGCTGTAATTTATCTCTCCAGAAACAGCTACTGTTATCATTTTCTTATATATACTTCTACTGTATGGAGGCATAATGTATATGCAGGATGGGGCAAAAGTAGGTTTAAAGTTGTGAGTACATGAAACACAGTTTATTCTTGTGTTATTATTAATTACTGTATTATTTTCCACATGAAAACCTGTAAACCTGCTTTTGCCCCACCTTGTATAATAGAAACCATTATGCATTTTTCTTTTTTCATTTAACAATACACCCTAAAGTTATTTATATGATGGTACACTGCAAATATGGATACACCTTATTATATTTATCTACCCATTTTCTATTAATAGATTCTGAGGTTATTGTCTATCTTTTGTGCAGGCAAAACTTTTCATAGATCTCCTTCCCTAGTGATCACTCACTATCAGAATTAAAATGGGCTCTAATCCAGAAGCTGTAATATTAATAATAGCAGCTAAAATGTATTGAGGACTCTCTATGCCAGACACTGTATTAAATAACTCACATGAATTATTATTATCATCCCCATTTTACCAAATAGAAAACTGATTAAGTGACTTGATCACAATCACGTAACTAGTAACAGGAGAGCTGGAATTCATGTATTTCTAAAATCCAAAATTTGTGCTCTTACCCACTATATTGTATTGCCTCTCAAATCTTAAGTGGGACACTGTAATATTAGAGAATGGCCAAGAAAGGTTCGTCATGATGGTGAAAAATCTTGAAACCAATGCCATCTCTATATATAAAAGGGTAAGCGACCGGTCGACAGTGTGACACATATTGACCACCAGGGGGCAGATGCTCAATGCAGGAGCTGCCAAACAACAGCAACTTTTCAGAGTGTCCTCTTGTACTCTGCGACCCCTCGGGGGATGTCAAACTGCCGGTTTTGGCCCGATCCCCGAAGGCCAGCCAGGGAGCCCCACCTGTGAGAGGGACCCCGCTCACTCTGCAGCCGTCCTTCGAGCCCCAGTGCCACCCCAGGTGCCACTGGCCTGGGAGGGACCATAGGAGGTTGGCTCCAGGGCATGTCCACCCATCTCTCTCCCAGTCCCGCCCCACTGGCCACCACCCGGGACTGCCTGCATTAGTCCCTGCACCAGAGGGACTAATTAATTTCCTTTCAATGTGCATGAATCCATGTACCGGGACACTAACGTGAAGAATAAAGGAAAATAATAATGGCTGTTTAGCCTTTTGAAGAGCGAATTAAGACAATTGATGGTAACTGTTTCCAAATATTTAAAGGGTTGCCATGTAAAGTGGAAGTAGGCTTATTCTTTGTAGTTCCAAAGGACAGAGCTATTCCTAGCAGGTAGAACCTTCACAGAGTAAATCAGCTAAAGGACCTTTCTAACAGTCCATGAAAAAACTGGAGTGTTTAAGGAGCAGTTTAAAACTAGCCATTTGTCAGGGATATGGATGAGGGCCATTCCTGCCTTGAATAGGAAGTTGGACTAGATCACTGTTCTCACACCTCTATACACATCAGCATCATCTGGTATAGATTCCCAGGACCCAGCACAGACCTACTAAACCAGAATCTCCTAGTGATACGAGAGTATTGATAGGGTTAGAAATTGGAAGTCTATTAAGATGGGTTCCTGAAATTTACAAAAGAAGTGCAGATGGCCAATTAACACAAAAAATTGTTCAAGGATAAGTGCAAATGTGCAAATTAAAGTCAGATGAGATACTATTGATCTGTGTTCTCTAGGTTGACTGTTGTGCCCCAGAGGTCTTATCTAAATCTCCAGACAAGCCTCCTAAAGTCCTCAAATATGGAGGGCAACTCTTGTGCCATGAAAACCATTGTTTTTGCTGCTATGAGTGTATGCACATATCTGGTGAGGAATGTCTATAGCTGAGAAAAGCAAAAAATAAATTTGACTAAGAGGTTTCACATTAGGTAAGACTATTGTGGCCAGCTTTATTTACATATTTACAAATATATCAATCTCCCAAGCTTTATAATTGATTTAGGGGGCCAAGATCAATCACATTATTTTAATCAAAGCAAAAAAAAAGTTTCTTGAGTGAATACAGTAACTTATTCTTTTTTCACTTCATTAATTCATTCATCTATTCAGCTTATGTACACTGAGTGGCCAGATTATTATGATCTCTGAACGCATAATAATCTGGCCACTCAGTGTGTGTGTGTGTGTGTGTATATATATATATATATATATATATATATATATATATATATATATATATATATTAGAGGCCTGGTGCATGAATTCGTGCATGGGTGGGGTCCAGCCAGCCTGGCCTGGGGGAGGGGACATGGGCGGTTGGCCGGCCAGCCTGCTGGTCAAACTCCTGGTCGAGGGGACAATTTTCATATTAGCCTTTTATTATATAGGACTATATACACTGAGTGGCCAGATTATTATGCGTTCAGAGATCATAATAATCTGGCTACTCAGTGTATATCTGCCCAGGAACTGGGGATGAAGCAGTGAATAGGACATACATGATCTCTGCTCTCAAGAAACTCAGTCCTCACTGGAGTAAAAGAATAGGATTAATATGATCTGCTTTATAGTCCAATCTTATTTAAAAAATAAACTTTTGCCTTTTATGTTATGTAGTTGTGTTTGAAGCATGTGGTTTGACTCTGTATTGTGTTTAAATCCAAATACCAACAATGTTCTGTGGTAATTCTGAGACTGTAAATATAAATAGACTCATGCTTCACTAATTTGTTATTGATATTAGCCTGCTTTTAATCTTCAAACTGATAGTTGAAGCCAACTTTATTTGTAATATATACATATTTTATACCTATTAAGTTTTTAAAAATGTATTTTAAATTACAGTTGACATAAAATATTATATCAGTATCAGGTGTACGACATAGTGGTTACATACTTATACACCTTACGTAGTGATCACCCTGACAAATTTAGTTCCCACCTGACACCATACATAGTAATTACAATATTATTGACTATATTCCCTATGCTATACTTTACATCCTCATGACTATAACTACCAATTTGTATCTCTTATACTTTCACCTTTTTCATCCTTACCCCCAATACCTCTTATCTGGCAACAGTCTGTTTATTCTCTGTATCTATTAGTTTCTGTTTTGTTTGTTAATTTATTTTGTTTTTTAGATTCCATAATTAGTGAAATCATTATACCTATAAGCTTTTGATAATTATCTTTCAGAACCAACAAGCCAAAATAGCACAATTATACCTCCCATTTGTTGGGCTGCTTTTGGAAAATATACAGCGATTAGCAGGTCGAGATACCTTGTATTCTTGTGCAGCCATGCCTAATTCTGTAAGTAGTAATGTGTTTCTATTGACGTTTTATCTTCTTTTATTAACTACATTTGGAATTGGGATCATATGCTATATGGTTCACTTTTTACTCCATTTTTACATTTACACTTCTTCCTAGAGCAATGTTTCTCCAACTTTAATGTGCATATGAATCACCTGGGGCAGTGGTCGGCAAACTCATTAGTCAACAGAGCCAAATATCAACAGTACAATGATTGAAATTTCTTTTGAGAGCCAAATTTTTTAAACTTAAACTTCTAACACCACTTCTTCAAAATAGACTCGCCCAGGCTGTGGTATTTTGTGGAAGAGCCACACTCAAGGGGCCAAAGAGCCGCATGTGGCTCGCGAGCCACAGTTTGCCGACCAAGGACCTGGGGAATTTGTTAAAACAAAGATTCTAATTCAGCAGCCTGGGTGGGGTTTGAGATTATGCGTTTCTAACAAGCGTTTGGCTGCTTCTGGTCCAAGGAACACACTAAGTAACAAGATCCAAGAGAACACCAAGAATCCCTTGTACCCAGTATTTTAAGATTTGCTGTTGTTCTATGTTGTCCATATAGTTATTCAATTTGAAAACAAAAGATTCTTCACCTCCAAAATATTAGGCACCAGGGACTAAACAGTCTTCTTTTGCTTCTCCCCTCCCCTGACAGCCTCCTTTTAGTATTTTTTGAAGAGTTGCTTTTAGCTCATCACAATTGGTCTGTGCCTTTTTCTCCCCTTAGAATCTTAGAGTTTAAAGGAACTTTGGGGGTGATCAGTCTCCCACATGGCCAAACACCTTTTGCCATTATAATAATAAAACTTTCCTTCTCACATTAGACCTAAAAGGTTTTCTGTCCACTTGTCCTAGTTTTGCCTTCTAGAAATAGTACATAGAACAATCTATTCCTACATCTACATGATACCTCTTACACATGTGCCTTCTAATTTTTTCTCCACATCAGCTATCTCCACTTCATCATTTGTCATTCCAAAACCTTTACATTCCTGGTTATATTCCTCTGGATATGCTCCATTTTATCCATCACCCAATTAAAACATAGTGCTTAGAACTGTACACTTTATAGTCTGCCTGGTGGGACTATTAACTCCCACTTTACCCCCCCACTTCATGTTCTGTATGGCCCAAGATCACCTTTACATTTTCAGTAGTCCTGTCACATTGTTGAGTGGCAGATTAAACTGTGTCTTTTACAGCTTCCTTTGGAAATACCCCTATCTCGATTTGTCAAGCCCGCACTGCATTCCCCAGAAAGCCACTTCTAAGCCTCCCTAATGGCTTGATTACCTGTAGCTCCCAATTATATCACCCACCTGAGTGTCAAGCTGGTCTTTCTTTAAAGACACAGTAGCTCATACTTCTGCTTACTCCACAACATTTGACAGTGGTATTTGGAAATATTTTTCTTACCTGTTTTTCCTTTTGCAGCTCAAGTTCACCTAGGGCTTCTGGGCACACCCCTTCTTCTAGCATTGCTCCTGGTTCCAAGCAAGGAGAATTGAACCAGACTGCACCAATTGCAGCTTTTACCAGCCATCTAGAGTTATGTACCTTATCCAGAGGTCATAGTTACTACAATATGCTAGTACCCATTTTTTAAATATTTGTCACCTAAATACCGATACTGATACTGGACTTTCACAGTGAGCTTTGTTTAAAATCAGGGCATCATTTTAGTCTATTAATTTGATTTCTTACCCTAGTGTATAAGTGATAGAAGTATCACATTGTGTTACAGGCATCCAGGGATGAATTTGCATGTGGCTTCACTTCACCTACAAATAGAGGGAGTCTGAGCACTGACAAAGATACTGGTAATTAAGTCCTTTAAAGATTATACATTGCATGGCTGTTTAGAAATGTACTATCCTTCTGTGTTTTTTGAAATATCCTATATAATAAAGATGTAATATGCAAGTGGTCGTTAACGCCGTGAAGCTACAAGCGGGCAGCGGAGGGCTACAGGAGGGGGCAGGGCAGCAAGCTATGGGGGGGTAAGGGAGGGGGCGAGGGGAGCTATAGGAGGGCAGAGCAGCAGGTGGAGAGCTACTGCAGGGCAGCAGCGAGATACTGGCGAGATACTGGCGCACAGATTCGTGTGCAGGGCTACTAGTTTTATAATAAAAACTATATATAGCGCGATCTCTTCTAAAGTTTAATTAAAATCTGACTTCCACTTGCAGATACATTTCTTTGCTTAGATTTCCTTGTCTAAGCTTGTTAAAAACATATCTTAGTATACTAAGAAATTAGAGGATAATGAGAAAAACACTGGCCTCCAGTCCTCTTATCTGTCTTTAGTCTTGAACAAGACACCTCCCTTTTCTGGGCCCAAATTTCCTTATCTATAAAATTACCTCTCAAATTGTGTGGCTTTCTTTGATTATTTTCAAGGAATTTCTTGTAATTTCATACATAGTAAAGTGTTTCAAGAAATAAAAAAAGCTAACCCTTTATTTGGCTTCTTACGTGTTTTGATATAATATATAAACTTCACAATTTTAGATGACGAAGATCTAATCCCTAAAACGTATCTTTACTTAAATTAACCCAGTACTTAACTTATATTTTGGCAGTGCCTCCTGTTGCTAACAAGGACTTGGCTTTTATTTTCTAGCTTATGGGTCTTTTCAAAATGGGCCTGGACTTAAAAGAGAAGACTCAAGAGGTTCCCTCATCCCAGAAGGAGCAATAGGATTTCCAGATCAGGGCAACACTGGCGAAAACGTAAGAACCTAAATATATAAGATAACCCTAATGATACCTTAGGCTACAACAATCTTTTTGTGTAAATAAGAGGCTCTCTACTTTCCTGTAGTCTGTCCTGGATTTGTAAAAAACATCTCATAATTTTTGGGTATTTTAGCACTTGCTTCCTATCCTGGCAGCTGCTACTTGGATATCTTAAACTGTTTATAGGGGCTAAGACACTTCTAATTCAGAATACCTCCTTGAACCCCTAGCACACTGTACTGTACCTGTTCTAGAGAGGGAAGGTTCAAGTTTAAAATATCTAATGTACCTTGTCACTTAAATCACTTCCTAGCAGGATTAATTCAGCCTTTCTTTTTTTTATTTTATTGATTAAGGTATTACATATGTGTCTTTGCCCCCCTCTCCCCGCTCATGCCCTCACCCTCCTGGTGTCTGTGTCCATTGGTTATGCTTATATGCATGCATACAAATTCTTCGGTTGATCTCGCCCCCTTTCATTCTTTTATAGTAGAGTAATTGTATTAATTGGGAGAAAAAATTGGGTCTCCAAAATAAGGACCTCAGCATCTGGTATTAGAATATATTCTCCAACTTTTCTATCTCATTTTTTCAAGCCTAATATTAAAGTTTATGAGATATGTCTGCCTTGAGTTAGAGAAACTTCACTTTAGATCAGTAAAACCTTGTCATGCTGCTATGTAAAATCATAGAATCTTAAAAAACAGAAAGGTCCATGAAAATAACAAATTTCAACTTTCAGTTTACAAATGAAAACTGAGATTGTGATTTAGGATAGTCACATAATTCTGGCAGGGCCAGACCCGGAACCAGATTTTCTAATTTCAGCACTCTTAGTGTGCATCAGAATCCCCTGGGGTGCTTAATAAAATAGATGGCTGGGCCTCAGCCCCAGAGTTTCTCATTTAGTTGGTTTGGGGTGGGACCTGCTAAGTTCCCAAGCAATGCTGATGTTGCTGGTTGGGAACCACCCCTTGAGAACTACTGAACGATACTTCCTGGAGACTTTGGATAAATAGTAATTTATGTACAAAGGTTTCTATTTCACACCATTTAGAAATATGACAACAGACTAAAGGACAAAGAGGTTAAATGATTTGCTAGTGGTCATACAGCTAGCAATCATTCAGAACCTAGATGTTTTACTCCAACTAAAAGTTCTTTCTTAGTAAATCTTACTTTATTAAATGTATATCCCCAGCAGTTTAGCTCAATTGAAAGTATTGATTTTTAACAAGGGTAAATTCTTTAGATTATTTATTCATATAAATCCTCAAAAAGGTCAGATCTTGTCATGCTTAACAACTGATACTTCAACAAAAGTAATAATAGGAACATCACTTCTTTGTAGAAGCTCTAGTTTTGAAGTATTGATGGATCCTCCTTATTTAACTATCTATAATATTATTAGCCTTTTTAAAGATAGATTTTCTGACCTATAATCTGCAGTTTGGATTTTAATAAACTCCAAGGAGAGATTTAAATTAAAAAGTGTAAAATGTTTCTTATACTTTCATGTACCTTAGTTAAGTTCCTCCTTGATGTAAAAGCTATTTTTCTGGGAATAGCTATATACAATTATTTAAAATTTTTACTACTAAAACACGGGACCTTTGGGAATGAAACATTCACAGTATTCATGGCTATCTCTTGGTGAAGACCCCAAGGTAATTTTCAGTGATATTACTAGGTACAGTGGCAATAGAGTCAGCCCATTTACCTTGCAAGTGTGATATAAATTGAATTTATGGCCTGGCCAGTGTAGCTCAGTTGCTTGGGTGTCATCCCATGCACCAAGAGGTCGCTGCTTTGATTCCCAGTCAGGGCACATGCCTGGGTTGCGGGCTTGGTCCCTAGTAGGGGATTGTAGGAGGCAGCTGATCGATGTTTCTCTCTCATTGATGTTTCTATCTCTCTCTCCCTCTCCCTTTCTCTCTTTCTCAAAAATCAATAAAAATATATATTTTTAAAATTTGGATTTATGCTTAGAATTTTCCCAAATAGGACAAATGATAAAAAATGGTTTTTGAATTAAAGGATATGGGAAACTATAGTACCAATATTGTCACAAAATTGCTGTATTTATATCATAGACCCGGCAGAGTTCTACGAGGAGCAGTGTATCATCCCAGTATAACCGACTGGATCAGTATGAAATCAGAAGCCTCTTGATGTGCTATCTGTATATAGTAAAAATGATTTCTGAAGGTGAGTTACCAGCATATTAAACCTGGACTCTAGTACTAGACATTTACCCTCACAGGCACAGTTTCATACAAACAATGTTTGACCATCATCTAGAGCACATGCTTATTAGAAACAGATCTTTAAAGACTGACCTTTTAAATGTTCCTGTATTTTAACTTAAAATAGGTTCATTTTAGTCATATACATTTTATTCTTTGAAATAATTTTTTTTAATTTTAAAATTTAATTTCTAAAATGAGGCAATAGTTTTAGAAGTGCCAAACATTTTTTTCATACAGAGCATATAATGCATTACATGACCAATGTGAACAGAAAAATATAACATTAACTAGAAGTCATATTTAATACTTTAACTTTTATTTGACCCAGGATTTGGAAAACAAAAAGTAAACAAAAAGTAGGAAGGATTCTTTGAGGGTAAGGAATACCATTGTTACATAGTATAACTGTATGGTTCTGTATGTTTCCAGGCTCTTCTTCACACTTTTTTCTCTCCTTGCTATATAATTACATTATATACTAGTATTATCATTTCCTTCCTATATTATATGGTGGAATATAACCAAAGGATTTTCATAAACTTCATGTCTTCTGGACCTAGAAGTAAAATCAGGTTATCTTATTTCCAAATACCACATTCATACAGTTTTCTTTCTTTTCTGAATATTTTTGCTCAAAAAAAAATGCAGGAATGAAGAATTTAAAAGCACCTGGGTTCTGATTACCATAGTCATTATCTCTTACTTATATTCTATTTTCAGTACATATATAACTTGCTTTAAATCTATTTTTAACAATGCAGGATAAATAGTAATAAAAACAAAATAAGTTGATAGTTAGATATTAAAACAAATCAATAATAAATTCTAAGGTACATTAATAAAACAGTAAACAGATAAAATAAATAACATCTTTAAAGAACTTAAAGTAAAAGTCAAAGAAAACATATGCATATATGCATAGCCCATGGACACAGACAATAGTTGGGGAAGGGCTTTGGGTGGGGCAGGGGCTTGGTGGAGGGGGCAAAGTGGGGGAAATGGGGGGGCATCTGCAATACTGTTAACACTTAAAAAACTGTTACCAAAAAAAGAATATTTTAAAAATAAAAGTATGTTTAGGCTTTACATAGTACTTTATTAAAAAAAAGAATACATTGAAGCTATGTGATGGGCCTCCATGTTTTGTAAAACAAATAGAGATCATTTTCAACCTGGTGGTTTTTTGTTTCAGTAGATGATGGATCAGTTGACAACTACAACTCACTGTTTTTGTCTTCCCACAAGGTGAAAAGTAGAGAAGAGTAGATAGTAACTGCTAATGTGTATGGGGTTTTTTCATAGGGTGATGAAGATATTCTAAAACTGTGGTGATGGTTTCACAACTCTTTAAATGTACTATAAACTGTTATACTGTGTACTGTTTAAATGGTAAATGGGTGAGTTTTAAGGCACATTAACTTTCTCAATAAATTTGTTTAAAAAAAAAAAAAAGACCCAACAGACACATGAAAAAAACACACAACACACCTGAAAAAAAATGTTGACCACCACCACAGCTCAGGGAAAGTAAAATTGGGTTGGGGGTGGCAGATTGAAGAAAGGAGGCAGGAGATGCATTGCTAACTAGCTCTCCTTTCTTCCACTCCAATACTTGTGCACATGCACATGATGCATATACATGCTCACGCATACATACACCCTCACACACACCCTCCATATACTGTGGCATACGCGCATGGCACGTGCATGCACACACACACACAACACACACACACACCCTCCATATACTGTGGCATATGCACATGGTGTGTGCATGCACACACACATACACACCATATACTGTGGCATACGTGCATGACACACGCAGGCGCGCACACACACACACACACACACACACACATACCATAGATTGATACCAGTGACAAACTCCTGGCTGCTTTTTTAATGTCATGGGTAAAACCATAACTGCTTTGTTTCTTGAGAACTTCGTAAGTCCTTCTTATCTTGTAAATGTTGACCTTACTTGTTAAACATTTGATCTTCGTTAGATTGTTCTTTCTTCGGCTTTTGCTTTTCGACTTTTAAAAGCACATTTTTAATAAGTAATGCACAGTCAATGTCACATCTCCTTTTTAGCTTTTGTACATGTAAAGTCATGCTATATCTATAAAGTCACATCCATTGTATTCTGAAAAATATCAGCTTCTGGGTCCTTGTCAATAGAAGTATTCTAGTTATTTGTCTCGTCCGGTAAATATTTTTAGTCACTCTATATGTGTTTACATGTTGAACTCACTTCAGGTTTTCTCTTGGCTTTCTTTTATATTGGTTCATAAACAGTAGCAACTTAATTTCAACAGAAAAAGAATTCTCTTCAGGTCTTCTCTTGGGTTTTCTTTTTTATTAGTAGTTCATAAACAGTAGCAACTAAATTTCAACAAAAAGATACTTTTATATGAAAGTAAAGGGAGCTATAGTTTTATTGACTGGCAACAAATAAATGTTTCAAAGTCTATGAAATTTTCCAAATTATTTTAAGTCTTATTGCCTTGTTTGCTACGTCCTTAGAAATGGAGTCAGGGTCAGGGGTTATCAGTTATTTACATAGTCTGAATTCACTGGAAGACTCTCCTCTTGGGAAAGAAAAGCAGTTTCCCTAAGAGAGGACGAGGGAGAGTTACTTTCTCCTTTCAGTCTGCACCTTGGCTTTTCTCTTTATCCTAGACCCCACAATGGAACTCTGCTCATCAACTTGAGGCTTGTCAGCACCATACCCTGTTGCTGCCATAGATTCATTAGTATTCTTTTTCACAGTTGATTGTTGAATGGAAGGTATCTGGTAACTGCTATGTCTCTCTGAAAACCCAATGTTGTAACGAGGAATACCAATCGATGACCTTTTCCTACTTGAAGTATAGTCAAGAGGAAATACGTTTGAAGAGAGTGTTTGCTTTTTCTCTGTATAAGAGTGAAGTGTGAGTCTATTATCAGGCACGTTTTCTTCTGACGTCTCAGATACTACCTCAATTGCTGGGTTTTGTTCTGTACCCAAACTGGAAAAGGTCCAGGGGAAATCCATCTGAGTAGAGGTCCTATGTGTGGAGGCCTTGTGTGTGAATAACTCTAACTTTTTTGCCTGGCCAGGCTTCTCTTCAGAAAGGTTTGAGACAACTTGAAATTCATTCTCCCTTTGAGTACTCTGTGTATATAGTAAGGGGAAAAGTGTAGGTGTCTTCTGGGTGGAAGTACCTTCAGTGGTAGACTTACTGGTATTAGAAGCTATCTTGTCATAAGACGTCTCTGCCATGTCAAAGAGGTCTGGACTATGAGGTAGAGTTGTTAACTCTTGACTGTGTTGCCTTTCCTTTTTCCCTTTAGATTTAACCTGTGCAGTATTTGGCTGCTCTTTGAGTCTCATAGGCAGAAGCATCTGATTATCATCTGTAGGATCCCTGACTGTAAAAACGGACCCACCCTTTTGAGCACAAGGAATGAAATCATCACTACTCTCAGAAGAACTAAGCTTTTTCTGAGTCACTTTAAGTTTTTCAGAAAGCATTTTATTTTCTTCTCTTAGTTTATTCCTTTCTGCAGTGATCTCGGCAATAAACCTAAGGTTTCGTTGTTGGATATCGTAAAATTCTTGCTGCAATGTACTCTTGTATGTTTCATTCACTGAACAGCGGTCACATGTTTTTGAGCGCAACTGTTCTCGCAAGGCCTGAATGGTCCCATTGAGGACTTTCTGTTGCTCAGTCAACTCTTTAATTCTGGCTAGGGAGCCTGTCCACCTTCCATCTCCCAATCGCTCTTTCCTCAAATTGGTTAATTTGGTCTGTAAACGGTGTAGCTCTTTGTCATGGAGCTCTTTTAGTGTTAGCCAGGTTTTTTTAAACTCGTCACCTGACACGTCACATACACTTAACTCTAATTTATCAGATTCTGAAAGTGTCTTATCATCTTTCCTGTCTTCTCCACCAAATTTCCCTGCCTGCATTATGTCTCACCGATTTGGGATTTGGAAACGGCTGAGACTGGCCAGCGGCTTGACGCTGCCACCGCGGACTAGAAGACGGTTTAAGAGTTTCTGACAGGCCACAGCAGGGATAAGCCCTTCACCCTTTTTACAGACCTTAATCGAAGCTGCCTCAGGGTACGGTGTGGATGGTGGGTAGCTCAGGGGTGGGAAGACAGTCCCACCAGCTTTTTGAGTGGAAAAGCCGGTGCGCAGCAAGCGGAAAATGGCGCCGCAACAAAGGGAAAATGGCGCCTCAGTCAACCGTTTATGAAGAGGCTGGAAACCGGAAACCCGGTGACTTCTGGGAACCCAGCTTCTCTGAGCGAAAGGCATCCAAAGGCAGGGGGGGGTTACGGTAACCGGAAGTCACTTATAGCTTAATTTTAAAAGGCACCACAAATCTAATTGGACTCAATTCTAGCATTTTTATTCTTGATGATCAGTATTTTATAATCATTAGAAACTATCAATACTCCTGGTCTTTAAAAAATTGGAAGTGAAGTCAAAACCCCCACAGCCCTCCCCCACCATATGGCCAACATTGCCTGGCCCTCCATTGCTGTCTGCCGGAGGCTCTAGCTGGGCTTGCAATTCGATCTTTGCCTACTTTTGCGATACCTACACGATGTTTACATTTTAGAAGAGGATCTGCTGACATATCTGAGTAGGATGAGAAAGGATTAGAAAGTTAAGTGGCGGCAGTTTTCTTTTATTAAAAATAATACCCATAAGTAGGTGTGTTGGAAGTAGAGAAATAGGTAAAAAGGATAAGTACATGTGATAGATTTAAGAGACTTTTATATCTGAAATACTACGTTTGTGTGTATTGACAGAACTTCACAGTTTATAACCCAAAGGCAAAGAAGAGAAAAAATTACCTCTCTCCTTTAAAGTTTACATTTGTTAGACTTGTTGGTTCAGAGAGCCCTTTGAAGAGCACACAAAGGTACTAGACACCCCCCCACCATTCAGCAAAGTGCACATAAATGCACCATCTGGTATAAAATTTTAGGATATTCCTTAAAAACCCCAGGTCTGCTTCCTTCCTTTGTTTTCAGGGATGATATGAAGATTGGGATGAGCAATCCAAAAGAAGATTTATAAAATAAAAAATGTTGAAATTAAAATAATTACAGATTAAAATACATATTTGGAATTAATTCAAAAGAATACAGTGTGTGTATTATGCAGAACTGGCCATGAGTTGATAGTTGTTTAAGCTAAATTATTGGTACTTTGAGGTTCACAGTGCTATTTGCTCTATTTCAAGATCTAATGCTTTATATATTCCATTTTCAGATACTCTCTTAACTTACTGGAATAAAGTATCTCCTCAGGAGCTCATAAACATTCTCATACTTTTAGAGTAAGTTAACATTTTCATATATATCCCCTTATTTGGGGAGCTTATTTTTTATACATAATAAAACGTTAAATTTTTTTTTCTTGGTTTCAACATCTTATTTGCTAATAATGTAGAAAATTTTGATAATATAGATGCTGACATTCAGGTTCTTCACATATAGAGAAAAAATATGGTGATAATTGTGATATAGAAAAGCCTAGCCAATAATAGACCATTTTTATAGTCTGGCAGGAGTCTTTTTGTGTTCTGGAAAACTAGAAGTGGTATCAACTGTCCTAAATCATTCGGAACAGATGCTGGCTTAATAGAGCAGCTTAACTTACTGGAATTTGTAATTTGTACTATAAGGTAGAGCTGAGTAATTTCATCCACTTCATAAATGTACAGATAGATAGATAGATGATAGATTGATAGATTAATATAGATATAGATATCTCCATTCCAAGGCACTTGGGAAAATCTAGTCTTTTTTTCTAGATAGAAGTGGAAAGTTGTATACAGGGTGAGGTAAAAGTAGTTACAGTTGTGATTACTTGAAACAGTTTATTCTTGTTTCATTACTTATTAATTATTGTATTATTTTCCATACTAACAACTGTAAACCTACTTTTGTCCCACCCTGTATGGTATGCTGAGCTATTTTAATATTATTTAAGAAAACTAAAATAAAAATTAAAATGAAATCTAACAAACAAATAAATAGTACAGATATATATTACATGTGCATCTCTACCAAAACACAAAGAGGATAATTCATAAATATTTATTAAAGTATTTCAAAATTTTGCAGAAAATGGCAGCAATCAAAACAGCACTTAAGATTAAAAAGAAAATAAACTACTCTAATTATATTGATATGTTTGCTAATGAAAATATATGATGTTGGGGATTTACTTCAAAAACTATAGGAAGTAGGTAGGTAAGAAGGATGGAGGAAGAGCAGAGGATCTAATCAGGGTAGAGATTAAACAAAAATGGCTATGAATTAATTATTTTTGAGGCTGGTGGGTGCTGGGTATGTAGGAGGTTAGTATGCTATCCTCCCTAATTCTGTATGTGTTAAGAGATTTTTAGTTATAGAAAGTATTTTAATGTCATTATAAAAAAGCATAGCAATTACCCCAACTTTTAGGGCTTATGAAACTTTTTTTAGGTATTAATAACTATAATAGAGACTTTTGCTATGATATATTATAGAACACGAAGGATGATTAACATTGATAGGTTTTTTTGTGTTGTTAAAATTATACATGAAGACATGGGCCTTTTTGATACCAATGTAATTTTGGCAAATAAATGTGGAGAAATATAATATGGCAAGCCCCCAATTAGTTATGTGTATATTTCTGTCTGTCAAAACATACATTGCAATATAAGTTAAGCAGTCATTCTTTGTGGCACATGACATTTCAAATATTGTTAAATTGCAGAGAATGATACTACTTTACTAACATGCTACTGTTTTTCTTTCTAGAGTATGTTTGTTTCACTTTAGATACATGGGGAAAAGAAACATAGCAAGGTAATTCCCATAGCATGGCAATTTCCACTTTTTTCTGTTTCTTCCAACAGAGGGCAGTCTTGATCATGCCATGTAAAAAGTACATTATTCATTTTGAATTCTCTTGCAACTTACATAATTTTTATTAACCAATGTCACCACAGTAAATTCAATACAAATTTTAAAAAGGACAACCCATGATTTATGTATATCTCAACTCAAACTTTAAATTAAACTAATGTTAGCTGATACATTTAAGTTTTCCAAAGGAAAATGGTTAGCCCTTTGTGCAGGGTTTCTGTCCCAATCCTGAAACAGATGCTGTCTTTTCTAAAGAATGTGTGAGGAAGGGCTAGATCCAAGAGAAGGCAGGAAACCATAAACTGAGGACAGTTGTAAGGTTTGTATTTTTACCTACAACCTATCAGTACTCACCTCAGTTGCTAAGGTAAACAGAAATTCTCAACAGTGATTAGGATAACATTATAAATGAGCATTTTTTTTTTTTTGCAGTTTAAGTCTTAGTGAAATAAATAATTTAAAAATGTTTCAGGGACCTTAAGGAAAATATTACTTGCTTATTTCAATGAGATAAATTGTAGGGGTAGAGTATGTAGTCATTAAAGCAACACAAATAGAGTTCATTTTTTAAATGTTAAATTCCATTGCACTTCCAAAAACTGAAGAGGCTGTTTGGATAGGGTTTATAATTGCCGAGTCTCTGGAACATTCCAATAATAGGGTAATTCAGGTGACATTTTCCCACTGTCTTTCCCCATAACTTGACCCAGTTGTAATTTTTAATAGAACCTTAATATTTAAGAAAAAATTTACAAATTCTTTCAGTAGACATGTTTAAAGAGTAAAAATTTCTGGTCCAAGTTTAACTCAAGTTTAGAAACATTTGATTGACACTCATTCTTCAACATTCAGGAATCCCCTTCCCCATATCAACTTTTGAGCAGCCCTCTTACTGACTTTGCTGACTCTTGCCCTTCCTCATCTCCTGAGAAAAGACTGAATCTTATTAGAGTGTTGTCCACTTTATGCTGATGTTTTTGATGAGAAAGAGGAAAGTAAATAACTCTCTAAATTTCTTAATTATATTCTTATAGTGTCAGCTCTTTTAAATATATATTAAAACTTCATACAATTTCCAGTGATGTCTCATTTAAACCAAGTAATACTTGGAAGAATATTGATCATAGTATTGTATTTATGTGGAAACCTAATCATTTTTTTAGTTAAAAAACATCTAACATTGAGATATAGTATTAGAGTACTCCAATTCCTAACTTTAAATTTTATTTTAGGATACAGGATGCCTGGCTGTCAAAACACTTTGGAGTAGATCGAAAATCTCAAACCATGCCAGCTCTTCGAAACAGATCAGGAGTAATGCAGGCCCGGCTTCAGCATCTTAGTAGCCTGGAAAGTTCATTTACACTTAATCACAGTAAGTGAAAATGTGTGTGGGGTCCCCATTACAGATATGTAATACTATTTTACTTTAAAGAAGTCCTGGTTTAAATAACCAATATGATTGAAAATTATTTCACAGACATAGATCTATTAGCATATCTGTGTATTTATATATCATCATTTCATAATATATGACTATAATAAAATATGCATGGATTTTTCAGCAATTTTAGGTAATGGTATTGTTTTTCTTAATTCATTATTAAATCAGTTTTTCTCACTGAATTGTTTTTATTTATATTGGATATCCTTCATTACTACTGTTAAACCTTTTTTTAAGAATAGATTATTGATTTTTAGAGAGAGAGGGAGAGAGATAGAAACATCCATGTGAGAGTGCACATTGATCAGCCACTTCCTGCATGGCCCCTACTGGGGATTGAGCCCACAATTCAGGCATGTGCCCTTGACTGTGAATCAAACCAGCAACCTCCTGATGCAAAGCATGACGCCCAACCGAGTCACACCGGCCAGGGCTCTACTGTTAAACTTTAACGCAAATATTAGCATAATAGTATAACATAATAGTGTATGCAATATTTATTTAGTTATTGTTCAATGATTTTAGGGATTACACATGCTGAACTGAATGAAGAGATTAAAGAACTGTAAATACTTTTTGACAAAAGTGTTTCACAAAGGTTTAAGTATTGATAAGGCAAGTAAGACAAGGAGAGAAATCTTGCCCAGCTGGGAAAGTTAGAGGGTTATATAATTGGAAGCTATCCCCTGAAACGCAAATATTAATAAAAAGAGTGAGAAAACTTGCATTTCCATACAGTCCTCTGGAAGATGCAGAGAAGGAAGCCAGCAAAAGTGGCCTGTGATAAGGACTAATAATAAAAACAAATGTCTTGAGCAGATGGGCCCTAAGGAGACAGACTCAAGACATTTTTAAAAATTCAACTTACAGCCTGCATGGCCTAAAATGCCTCCCACATTATTTCCTAGTTACATTGCCATAGTTCATCACTAAAATCTTGTCTCCAAAGGAGTGGGCACCTAATTATGTGTGCAGAGCTGTTGATACACAACTCCGAGTAAAAATTGGTAGACTTGATTAACCAAGACTATATTTGATTTAGGAATAAACACAGTGAAACTCATTAGTTCTACAAGTATCGAGAGCCTCCTCTCTTCTTGCTTGTCTCTAAGGGTTGGTTTTTTTTTGCGGGGGGGGAGTCATTCAAAACTATTATGTGAATCTCTGTGTTCAGCAGTTTTAATTTACTTTTTGTTTAATCCTAGGTTCTACAACAACTGAAGCAGACATTTTCCATCAGGCACTTCTAGAAGGCAATACTGCTACTGAAGTTTCTTTAACAGTGCTAGATACCATATCGTTTTTTACCCAGTGCTTCAAGGTAAAAATGAAGAACTAAAATTTAGATGGCATCATTGCAAAGAAAACATTATAACAAAATGTAACGAGTCATAGGAATAAAAGCCCCCAATGAACACTCAGGAAACTTGGATGATAGACTGAATTTGGCTACTGTGTGACCTTGGGAATTTACCAAGACTCACCTGCCACACCCAAGTGCTTTATTTTTCTGGTTAAAAATAGATCTCTTTCATACTTTTATTAAAATATCCAGTAATTTTTAGCCCAAATCATGATTGAATTGGTTTTCTCAAATGCCTGTTGTGATGAGGTGTCTTTTTAGGTTAGATGATGTCCAGGCAGCCTGGTTGGCTTCCCTAGTCAGGCACTTAGTGTTTTTTCTGAGATGTTTGCCTCAGTATAAATCATTATTGCTATGATTAAAAAGAATAAGGCAAAAACAATGAACTTTCAGGGTTGTTAAAGGAGTAAACTGGGCTAATAGATGTGTTTGAAGAATAAAAACTACATAGCTGTAATGTAATATCAGTGGGAGAACTCAAAAGTGAAAAATTGTGCTTACTTTCACCTGGGTTATACAGATAATTTTTTTCTTTTCTCCCCCTTCTGTACTTTTCAAGAGGCTCATAAGGGAAAACCAAATTAGATACTAATAAGAAATAGGCTTCAGTATCCCTTTATGAAATATTAAGTTCTCATTAAAATGCAAACCAAATTCATTGTGCCAATAACTAAGGATATTTGGTCTCGAGGCTTGCATTGTATTCCTTCCTCCTATTCAGATGCGTCTCATTTATTAATAAACATACCTCTTGGTAGATGTCAGGCACTACCCTAAGTGCTTTATGAATATTAAATCAGTTTTTTTATTGTGGGGCTGGGATAAGTGGGGGTGACTACAAATGGGCACCAGGGGTGTTTTTGGGTTGATGGAAATGCTCTAAAATTGGATTATGATGGTTGTACAACCCTGTAAATTTACTAAAAATAATTGAACCATATACTTAAAAAATGGTAAATTTTATGGTATATAAATTATACCCCAATAAACTAAAAAAATACAAATATGAACTCACTTTTAGTCTTCATATGGCTTTATGATATAGATACTATTATTATTCCCATTTAAAAATGAGCAAACTGAGGCTCACAGGGAGTTTAAAGGTCAGTGACAGACTCAGGATTCAGATCTAGGCCAATTATCACAAGGGTCTGTGCTTCTAACCATATATCATGCTTGGAAATAGACTAAGGAAAAGAGCCAGAAAAATCTAACACCCTTCATGGATTCTGTCTGTTGATGTTACCATTAGATTTGTCAAAACTCTGAATATTATTTTATGGGTTTTTTTTGTTGTTGTTGTTGTTTTTGGCCAAGTTGTAACCTGCTAGTTTTTTGAGGGATAGGAGAATAGGGCTGGAGAAGTTAACCAATGCTTTTTTTTAAAGGCTCATAAACCAATAGATATTTCTCTACAATTTATTGTTTCATTTATGTCTCTTTACAAGGAGCATTTAAACAATTTATATGGTCTGCTCAATTGTGATACCTGTGATGACCTCTACTCATAGAGGGTTTAATTTTTCACCAATGACTAAACATATCTTATACTAAACCTACTTTAAATTAGATAATAGACTTTTAAAATATGATTGATATTTCCCTTAATTCTTACATTATTTAGTCTTCCTCAGAGAAATACACTTGTATCCATTTATTTTAAATTTGGCTAGGTTAATAGAAATTACTCTTCCCATACTAGTTCTGTATTTGGTGTGTTACATTGGAAAAATATTTTTTCATCTTATGCATAAAATAATGGAAGCAAGTATAGATGAGGTTTATGTAGTATTTTGAGATTTCCAAGTTGAAAGATGGCACAGATGTTTTAAACATTTTGTTTTTCTGAAATTTTCAGACATGGATTGATAAACAGGTATTGGTAAGTCAGATCTCTCATTCTAAGTAAGGGTAGCATAAACTTTCTGCAAAATATACTTATTTTCATGTTTTTTAGAGTCAACTTTTAAATAATGATGGCCACAACCCATTAATGAAAAAAGTATTTGATATTCATCTTGCTTTTCTTAAAAATGGACAATCTGAGATGTCGCTGAAACATGTATTTGCTTCATTGCGAGCTTTCATCAGTAAGGTAAGGACAAAAGCTTTATAGCTAGCTGCTAGTGGGCTTGCTTCATGGCAAGAAAAAAAGGATTATTGTTATGACATCTACCAAACTCAGACACTGAACCCATTAAGTCAGTACAGTAAAACCTCCATATAACAGACTAATTCAGGCTAGGGGGTTTCTGTTAAAGCTGAAAGTCTGTTATGTAATAAAGTAGGTTTTCTGAATGCATATGTTAAAAATTTGACAAATTAGTTTACCTGTTTTTACTTAAGTAGACTCGTCTGTGTAATTAAAATTAAGTGTATATGAAAAGTTTTAATTTCACAGAAAAGTTTTCTATATGTAGTACTGTAATTTTAAATTTATACTGGATAGGTCTAGTAAATGCATGCACTCACCAGTCACCTTGAGTAAACAAATGCATATGGCATGGCTTAGCGAAAGTGGGAACATCTGCCTGCAAAACTGCTGCAGAAAGCCACGCCATTCTACAACAGAACCATTTACCATGCGCCATGTGGTGTGATCACGTGCTGATTATTCACTGAACATTGTTTACGAGCAGAGTGATTCCTGGATTTAAATACGTAGACTATAGTTGTAAATATATTTATTTATGTCAGTAAAATTGCTAGTGTTTTTTCCAATGTATGGCCTATTAACTAAAATTTGTTAAAAATAATGGTGGATTGCCCTTGCCAGTGTTCTCAGTGGTTAGAGCATTGGCCCTCGGGCTGAAGGGTTGTGGGTTTGATTCCCAGTCAAGGGCACATACCTGGGTTGCCATTTTGATCCCTGGCCTGGTCTGGGTGTGTATGGGAGGCAACCAATTGATGTGTCTCTCTCACATCTATGTTCCTCTCTCTCTCTCTCTCTCTCTCTCTCTCTCTCTCTCTCTCACACCCCCATTCCACTCTCTCTAAAAGTCAATGGCAAAAATATCCTCTGGTGAGGATTAACAAAAAACAACAACAGTAAATTAGTAACAAAAAATAGCCTGTTAATGTAATTATAAGGAAATCTTGGTTAGAAGCATTTTTAAATTAACAGGGTATTAATATCTTCTTTTTTAATCCTCACCTGAAGATATTTTTCCCATTGACTTTTTTAGAGAAGGTGGAAGGGAGCGGGGAGGGAGGGAGGGAGAGAGACATTCAATTTAGGGTCAAATGAATGAGCCCTTCCTTTCAATGCTAATTGTATCTGTGGGCTATAAATTTTCAGGCTTTACCTCATTTTAAAAAAACCTCAGGCTAGACTTTTAGGAATAAATATGACTGAAACAGATAGCAAAGATTTATTTCTGGTCTGCTTCTGATAGCTTTTAAATGTAATAAAAAGCATCATAAATCAAGATGGAGTTAAAATTATGGAAAGGCACCGTTCAGGCCTTCCTCTCTGGTATGTGTAACTTTAACAAGATAAAGAAATTCAATTAATTGATTTGTATAATAGGAAAACTAAGCATGGAAAACTTTTTTGTCATCATTACTTATTGCATTTAATTGATATAGAGATTAGGTGGAGTTGAAGGTTTTTTTAATTGTTATTCTTTAATACAATTTGTGAATAAATAAATAAATGGAAAACCAAGTTCACTATAAGCATCTTATAAGAAACTAAGGGAAAGAGATTAAAAAATAGTTTATTTAACAATTACTGGGTAGGTTGTTACTGGTGTTAAGACACTGTGTTGGGGATACGGTCCAGTATTGTGTCTGTGTGTGTACACCCACCCTCCCCCCCCACACACACACACATGCACAAATACCATTAGGATAAAAGAAGTCTGTACAGAGAACGGAGGGTGAACAGAGAAGGAGAGGAAACACTCTAATTTAGCAAAAGTTTCTCTAAAGCTGTGGAGCTAGGAGTTAGCATGGACTCTGCAAGAGATGGGATGAAGAGGATAATGTGCACCAGATGAATGTGTACTCATCTTAGGAGTTAGACTTCATCTTTCACACATTGAGGAGTATCGAAGTAACACAATTAGATTTGTACAATATTAAAATTGATGTGAACCGGGAAAAATCTCTTTAAAACGTAGTGTGTGGGGCAATGGGGGAATAAGGACACATATGTAATATCTTAATCAGTAAAAAAAAAAGTAGTGTGGGAGATGGATTGATGATGATACTAAAGGCGGTAAGGAGACTTGTTGTAATGGGCTAGATCCGTGGTCAGCAAACTGCGGCTCGCGAGCCACATGCGGCTTTTTGGCCCCTTGAGTGTGGCTCTTCCACAAAATACCACAGCCTGGGCGAGTCTATTTTGAAGAAGTGGCATTAGAAGAAGTTTAAGTTTAAAAAATTTGGCTCTCAAAAGAAATTTCAATCGTTGTACTGTTGATATTTGGCTCTGTTGACTAATGGGTTTGCCGACCACTGGGCTAGATAAAAATGAGGGCCTAAAGTAAAGCAGTGGCAGTGGAAATGGAGAGTCAAAGGCAGATATTAGACATGGTAAGGATATAGAATTTATAGGATTTGGTCATCAATTTAGTGATTCTTTAGTGGGTGATGGTGGCTAATATGAAATGTAGAGAAAAGACCACCTTTGGGGATAAAAGATAATGAGTTCTGTTTTGTGGGCCTGTTGAGTTAGGGTGCCTCAAGGATATGCAGTTAGAGCTGTTAGGATTGACAATTGGATATATAGATCTTTGCTCTGGAGAGAGATCTGAGTTAGAGAGCTACTAGTTAATTTGAGAAGTCGTCATCCATATATTCATCCATACTATATTTATTGAACACCTTCTGTCTGCCCAGCACTGTAGTAGATACTGGAGATACAATCCTATATAATAAAGAGGTAATATGCAAATTTACCATCACACCCTCACACAAGATGGCCACCCCCATGTGGTCACAAGATGGCCGGCAGGGGAGGGCAGTTGTGGGTGACCAGGCCTGCAGGGGAGGGCAGTTAGGGGCGACCAGGCTGGCAGGGGAGGGCAGTTAGGGGTGACCAGGCCGGCAGGGGAGGGCAGTTGGGGGGAACCAGGCCTGCAGGGAGGGCAGTTGGGGGGAACCAGGCCTGCAGGGAAGGGCAGTTGGGGGCGACCAGGCCTGCAGGGGAGGGCAGTTGGGGGCAATCGGGCCAGCAGGGGAGCAGTTAGGCATCGATCAGGCTGGCAGGGGAGTGGTGAGGGGTGAT
Organism: Ia io; assembly: GCA_025583905.1. Classification (NCBI taxonomy): domain Eukaryota; kingdom Metazoa; phylum Chordata; class Mammalia; order Chiroptera; family Vespertilionidae; genus Ia; species Ia io. The sequence continues at coordinate 97,598,317 of JAJQQW010000001.1, forward strand.
CAGGCTGGCAGGCAGAAGCGGTTAGGGGCAATCAGGCAGGCAGGAGAGCAGTTGGGAGCCAGCAGTCCCGGATTGTGAGAGGGATGTCCCAGATTGGAGAGGGTGCAGGCTGGGCTGAGGGACACCCCCCCCACCCCAGTGCATGAATTTTGTGCACCGGGCCTCTAGTGGTAGAGATAAAAGAAGAATGGTCTTGCTTCCATAAAGCTCTCAGTACAGGTGCAGGGGGGGGGGGCAAAATAAACAAGTAAATAAAATAGTAATTATGATCATTTCTAGAAAGGAACCAAGGTGCTATGATAGAGAATAATGATTTTTGAGGGATTCCTTACTTTAGATATGTTTGTCACATTTTTAAAATGAGACACAAAATATGAAAAGGGGCCAGCCATTTGAAAAGCTCAAGGAAGAACACTCTAGGGAGAAGAACATGCATATGCAAAGGCCCAGAGTTGGGAAAGAGCTTGAAATTCTGGGGACTGAAAGGCCCAGTTTAGCTGGAGCATAGTGAACTAGGGAGATCATCAGCATGAGTGTAGTTGAAGCTATGGGAATGATTTAATTTCTTCTGGAGTGTATATAGAGGAAGAACAAAAAAATAGGTCAAGGTTAGTACATTGGAGAAAAACAACATGGAAGGGGTTAGAAAGAGAAATCTGTAGAAGAGATGAAAGGAAGCAGTCACAGAAGTAGGAAGAAAGAAGGCTATCATGGAAGCCAAAAGAGAAAACAGTGTCAACATTTGTTACGAGATACAGAGTGTTCTAATAAGATAAGGGGGAAAGGAAGTCCATTGGAATTGACAGTTAGGAAGTCACCATTGATGATTTTGGCCATTGCCCACTCAGAGAAGTGACGTGGGTAGAAGATTTAATATAATGAATTAACTACATTACAGCTATGCCCTCTCATACACCTTTATTTTCATTTTCATACTAGAATATCTTGTCCAGCAAGGTTTGTTTTCATCTGGTGAACCTGTTGGTGAGATTTCCAGGCAGCCAATCAGAAAACATTTATTAAACATTCATATCTGCATAGTATTGCACTTGGTCTTAATGTGATGAAAAGAAGGTTGATTCCTACAACATGGTTTTATATTCAAGATCCCCAAGAAATTATTTTGAAAAGGTTGGCCCTCTAGCTTCACATTCCCTGAAAAACATCCATTGTGTACCCTGCAGCAGCTTACTCCTTGCTTGCATAGACATGTGAGCATGAGAGATTATAACAAGCCTATGTTATATGAATATTTTATCTTCCACAAAGAAGACTGAATACATTCTCAAAGAAACAGCCACTTTTGTACTCTCTATGCCAATATATATCTTTTGAAACTATAGTTGACATACTATAGTATATTATTTTCAGGTGTACAGCATAGTGATTTGACACATTCCTTAGATGTGATCACCACAATAAGTCTCTTAACCATCTGTCACCAAAGTTTTTATGATAATGTTGATTAACTTCCCTATGCAAAATATATCTTATGTTCTTTTTATTGATTTTAGAGAGAGAGAGAGAGGAAGGGAGAGGGATAAATCAATGAGAGAGAATCACCGATTAGCTGCCTCCTGCACGCCCCCTACTGGCAATCAAGCCTGCAACCCTGGCATGTGCCCGACTGGGGACCTCTTGGTTCATGTGTTGACACTCAACCACTGAGCAACACTGGCCAGGCTCAAAAATTTATCTTAGTTAACACTGTTTATGAGTAAAGGACACAGATGTTTGTGTATCTACACTTCATCTATACCCTGTTTTGTTAAAAGGTCAACTTGCTCAATAGATTCCCACTATAATTTTCTCAGCATTTGGAAGTTCATAATATAAGAAACTGTTTAAATATAAAGCAGAAGAGTAAGTAATGCAGATTGTCCTTCCCATTTTTAAGGGTCAGATCGAGACTCATCAATCACTCATCATTTCAGTCATTCATTAATTTCATATAGATTATCAAGAACCTACTTATCATTGTTTTCCAGATCATGATGAGTTCTTCTCAATCTGTACCATTTATTGTTAGCACCACACATTTTTGTAATGACTTGTGTACTGACTTGAGTTGTTTTGTCATTGACACATGCTGGCCTTTGTGTGTTTAACTAGTTCATGTTTTCTAGAGCAGAGCCCTAATCTTAAATTATGTATCTTCAAGGCACTTAGCATAGATTTAGGTGAGAATGTAGTTGGCATTAGATAGTTGATTTATTTTTATGATTGGGTTTTCAGACACTTATTTATGTTTTGTTCTTTAGTTTCCCTCAGCCTTTTTCAAAGGAAGGGTAAACATGTGTGCTGCATTTTGCTATGAGGTTTTAAAGTGCTGCACCTCGAAGATTAGCTCAACCAGGAATGAAGCATCTGCACTTTTGTATCTTCTGATGAGAAACAACTTTGAATATACCAAAAGGAAAACCTTTCTGAGAACACATCTGCAGGTCAGTGAAAATCAAAGCTCCTTTTCTTCAATTTAGTCTTGAGTCTCTAGATCAGTGGTTCCTAGTGTGAGGCACCGCCCCACAGGGGGGCAATTTGATTTTTAAGGGGGGGGCAATTTGAGAATGAGTTATTAACAGCGAATTTTTTGCATTTCTTATGGTTATAGGGGCCTCATATACATTATAGAAATATATATTGTGACATATTTACACATTTCATTTCTCCATTATATGTTTTTAAACTTTATTTGCTAATTTTTCATATCACTTTATATATTTTCAGTTTCTTAGTGATTTCTTCCTCAGTACTTTAACTGTCCTTTCCTTATTTTATTTTTCACTTTCATGGATGCCATGTTCTTTGGCAGCTTGTTTAGACCAAGTTAATGACCTTTAGGCTTCCTCCATGTGACTAGGAGTTCACTTTTTGAATAATAAAAATTATATGTCACGGGGGGGGGGGGGGGGGGGGGGGGCGGGGCATCAGGATTTTAGAGATGCTTAGGTGGGGCATGGCCAAAAAAAGATTGGGAACCACTGCTCTAGATCAAGATCTAGAGCAGGGGTCCTCAAACTTTTTAAACAGGGGCCAGTTCACTGTCCCTCAGACCTTTGGAGGGCCGGACTATAGTTTAAAAAAAACTATGAACAAATTCCTATGCACATGGCACATACCTTATTTTGAAGTAAAAAATCAAAACGGCAAAAACACCCGCATGTGGCCCACAGGCCGTAGTTTGAGGATGCCTGATTTAGAGCTACCCAGTCCAATACAATAGCTGTTAGCCACATGTGGCCATTTAGCACTAGAAATGTAACTAGTCTGAATTGAGATGTGCCCTAAATTTGGCTTTTGAAGACTAAATACCAAAAAGAGTAAAATGTCTCAATTGTTTTATATTTACAATACGTTGAAATGGTATTTTGGATATATTGGGTTAAGTAAACTATGTTAAATTCACCTGTGTCTTTTTACTTTTTTAATTGATTTTTTTAGAGAGACAGACAGGGAGAGGGAGAGAGAGATCGAAACATCCATGAGAGAGATACATGGATTGTCTGCCTCCTGCATGCCCCCTACTGGGGATGAGCCCACAACCCAGGCATGTGCCCTGATGGGGAATCAAACCTGTGACCTCTTGGTTCATGGAATGACGCTCAACCAACTGAGCCACACCAGCCGGGCTCTTTTTACTTTTTAATGCGGCTACTAGACAATTTAAAATTACATGCATGGTTCACTTCACATTTCTATTGGAAAGCGCTATTCTAGAGCATAGGTGTTATGAGCTAGACCCTAGTTCAGGGTCACACACTGTATGACCTTGAGAAAGTTACTTCCTTAGTGTGCCGGTGCCTCAGTTTTTTCATATGTAAAATAGTGGTAAATATTTGTACCTGCCTCATACAATTGTTGTGAGGATTAAATGAGATGCTTAAATAACAAACAAGACACTTATTAAATACTAGTGGCCTGGTGCATGAAATTCGTGCATGGGGGTGGGGATCCCTCAGCCTGACCTGAACCCTCCCCAATCCAGGAGCCCTCAGAGGATGTCCTACTGATGGCTTACGGGCTTAAGCCGCAGTCTGGCCTCCCTCTGCGGGAGGCGACCAGGTGATCAGGGGAAAGTGCCACCCCCATCACCCCACTGTTGCTGCCACTGCCGGCCACTGCAGCCGCCAAGGTGTTTTCATCAACACGGACTCCAGTCCCTTCACCATGAAAAAATGACAACTTTCTTTAGGCATTTTCAAGATGTCTCTTTCATAGAATATGACATTTCTTTCTTTCTTTTTTTTTTATCCTCACCTGAGGATATGTTTCCATTGATTTTTAGAGAGTGTGGAAGAGAGAGGGAAAGACAGAGAGAAACATCAGTGTGAGAGGGACACTTCGATTGGTTGCCTCCTGCATGAGTCCTGACCTGGGCCCCAGCCAGGGGGAAGCCTGCAACCTAGGTACATGCCCTTGACCAGAATCGAACCCAGACCCTGCAGTGAGCAGACCGAGACTCTATCCACTTAGCCAAACCGGCTAGGGCAGGATATGACATTTCTTAGCCCCTCCAGTAGCAGACCTTTGATTTTTCCTCCAGGAGTGAGGTGTAAAAACCCTAGGTCACCTTCTTGGATTCTTATTACCCAAGTTACAAAGAACACTGAGAGTGGTGTACAGGGAGCTTAGCCAGTGAACGGTCAGAAAAGGTGTTTCCTCTGCAGCTCATGTGCAGAGGCAGGACTGCCAGCGCACGCAGCTGGCAGGCCTGCAGAGAACAGGGCTGTTCTCTGTGGGTCTGCTCACAGGGCCTGCTCGCCACCGCAGCGGCTGGCAGGCCCTGTTGTCTGCAGGCCTGCGCCATCCGTGGCTTGCCTCACCGCGCACGCAGTCCCCTCCCGCCCAACTGTGTGCACAGCTTCCTCCTGAGCAGTCATGACATTACGGTGTCTTGGCTAATTTGCATATTACCTCTTTATATAAATAGATTATATAGTAGGTAATAATACAGTTTGTGTGTTTCACGTTCCAGTATGACCAGTATGTAAAACATGAGAGAAGTTTCAAGGTGTAGTGGAAAGAATGAACTTTGGAATTAGAACTACTTGGGCTTAATTGTAGCTCAGCTACTTACTATGTGACCCTAGACAAATGTATCAATCTGTCTTAACTATTTGCCTCATCTGTAAAATGAGGCCAAATATATTTCACCTTGCAGGGCTGTCATGAGGGATAAAAATAAAGTGTTTGTAGTGCCAGGCACAATGACTGGCATGTAATAGACACTCAGTACATGGTAGTGTAGTTGTTATTCAACATCTCCATATTTTTCTGCTTATTTAATGAAACTGCTTTGAACTAAAACACAATTGGGACTTTTTAGCTTAGTAGACCTCTTTGTAGTATGGGAAACCTTTGGTTATATTTATATCTTCACTGCCATGGTGCCATTGCAGTTGTTTATTGGAAATGGGTTATAAATGGGGAAACAGCCATATCAGGTTTTTAGAAATGTTATCAGTAATGTGGAAATCCGATGGAAATGCATTCTTTCTGTAAAAAATCTATGTACTAGGGGCAGGGTTATATGTAAGGGCCTTTAAAATTCACCTTTATATGAGGTATCATTTGAATACCATCTTTCCCCAAAACATTTCTGCAATTAGTGTGCCAGTATGCCTGAAATTCCCCATTAGAGTATGTTCTTCTGGGTCAAACCATTAGTTCTCTCAAGTCCATTATTCAAATGTAAATGAATTAATAAGTATGAAGACTTGTAACCATGTTTGGCACATAGTTAGTACTCAAAAGAGTTAACTAGTATTATTATGATTATGATCTCTTTAATCCTCAGAACATTTCATAACAATATTACAATTAAGGAAAGTGAGGAATGGAAGGTTAAATGGATTTTCTAAAGCCCCACAGTGAATAATTGATAAAGTCAAGATTTGCATCTGCAGCAGTTTGATTCTAGAGCCTGCAATCATAGCTCTTACCATGAATCATTTAGGCATTCCTCAAAGGGATCCTGAGAGATTAAAAAGCACCATTAAAGGCATTACATGTAGGGCTGTCTTAACTAGGTAGGTGCTAGTCAGAAACAAATAAGGGGAAAAAAGAAAAAAGAAACCAAAGAAAAGAAACAAAGAAGGGAGGTGCTGGAGTTGGAAGTTCAGGACACTAAAATAGACCAGCAAAAAGGAATGAGAAATCATAGAAGAAAATGTCATTTATTCACAACTTTGCCATAGCTGCTACCTAGCATGTTCAAAATGGAGACCTGACCCACTGTTGTTTCAGTTCACTATTATGAAAGTTTTGGATCTAGCTGTACTATGAGCTTAGAAAAATTTTTCACATCTAATCAAGAAAAGTCCCAATAAAATTGGAAATTGGAGCCTTTGAAGTTGCTATTTCCATAAAAGAATTTAAATTCCTCATGTCTGAAGAAAGTAGATTATGGTGGAACTGTGTAGAATCTTTAAAAGAAACATTTCATATGAGTGCTTATGGGCTTATACAATGATGAAAGTAAATAGCATTTGTTCAAAAGACAATTGAAAAACAATGTTTGCTCTTTCCCACAGATAATAATTGCTGTAAGTCAGCTGATAGCTGATGTAGCACTAAGTGGAGGATCAAGATTTCAGGAGTCTTTATTCATTATCAATAATTTTGCTAACAGTGACAGACCTATGAAGGTATGTTCTCACTTCAAGTAATAAATTAGAAGCACCTTCACTGTCAGAAAAGTTTACACTCCTAGAGTTAAACTGTTATTGGGTCCATGACTTATTTTGTTGTTGTTGTTGTTGTTGTTAATCGTCACCTGAGGATATTTTTTCCATTGATTTTTCAGAGATAGTGGAAGGGAGGGGGAGAGACAGAGAGAGAGAAACACTGATGTGAGAGAGACACATAGATTGGTTGTCTCCTGTTCATGCCCCGACTGGGGCCTAGGATTGAGCCTGCAACAGAGGCATGTGCCCTTAATCGGAATTGAACCTGTGACCCTTCAGACCCTGAGCAAACTGGCTAAGGCAGGTTCACGACTTTCAGTAAAATAGTGTATAGTCCTAGCCAGATTGGCTCACTGGATAGAGCATTGGCCTGCGGGCTGAAGGGTCCCAGGTTTGATTCCGGTCAAGGGCACATACCTATGTTGCAGGCTCAGTTCCCAGTAGGGGGCATGCAGGAGGCAGCCAGTCAATGATTCTCTCTCATCATTGATGCTTCTCTCTCTCTCTCCCTCTCCCTTCCTCTCTGAAATCAATAAAAATATATTTTTTAAAAAATAGAGTGTAGAGAATGTAAGCTTCATTATTCCAGGCTTTGTCTTGTACACCACTGTATCTCTAGCACCTATAAAACTGCCTGGTAACGTAGCAGATAATCAATGTTAGTTGAATGAATGGACGATTGACTATACTGTGTATGCACAGTTGTTATGGCTAGTAGGATTTGAATATTTTTCTGGTCTTGATTTCTAAACTTACTCTGAATATAAATGGACCTTTCTTAACACTCATTAACTATTTACCATATTAATTAAGCACTGAGTTTGAAATTTCACAAAATCTCACTTCTTAGAGCAGTTAACAGCTGCCTGATCCATTGCCAACTGATGAGGAACTGCACAGAAGGGATTTATTATCTGACTAGAGGCCCGGTGCATGAAAATTCATGCACTGGAGGGGTGGGTCCCTCAGCCCGGCCTACCCCTTCTCACAGTCCGGAAGCCCTCAGGGATGGGAGGCGACCCAGCGATCGGGAAGGTGACACCCCATCACACCTCTGCTGCAGCCACTGCCGGCAGCGTAAGCCTCTGCCAGCCCTGGGTACCTGAGATCGGGCAGCCGCCATCCAAGGCTTGTTTGCACCTTGGGCCGGCTCTGGGTGGTTGGGCAGCCAACATCTGAGGCTTACCTGTGCCTCAGGCATTGGCTGGGCAGCCACCATCCAAGGCTTACCTGTGCCTTGGGCCAGCCCTGGGCGGCTGGGCAGCTGACATCTGAGGCTTTCCTGCACCTCAGGCTGGCACTGGGGGGCTGGGGGGCTGGGGGGCTGGGGGGCTGAGGGGACTAGGGGACTCCAGGGGCAGGGGCAGGCCCGGCCTTGCTGCGCGCCTGCCACCCCAGCAGGGCTAAGGGGACTGGGCGCCATCTTGTGGCTGTGGGCATTGCCATGTTTGAGGGCAGGGCAGTCAATTAGCATATTCCCTCCTTATTGGCTGTGGGCGCTACCATCTTTGAGGGCGGGGCAGTCAATTAGCATATTCCCTCCTTATTGGCTGTGGGCACTGCCATCTTTGTGACAATGTGAGGGTCAATTACCATATTTCCTCTTTATTAGATAGGATGAGTTTTAAGAATCATCTGTTAACTGTGGCTTGCCATAGATAATTTTTTTCCTTTTTTTAATTGAATTTATTGGGGTGGCATTGGTTAATAAAATTATACAGGTTTCAGGTATATAATTTTACAATATATCATCTGTATATCGTATTGTGTTTATTACCCCAAGTCAAGTCTCTTTCCATCACTATTTATCTCTCCTTCCCATCTTCTACCTCTCCCACAGCCCCCTTCCCTCCGACAGTCACCGTAATGTTGTCTATGTACATGAGTCTTTCCTTTTTTTTCTTTGTTTAATCCCTTCACCCTTCTCACCCAGCCCCCAAACCCCTCCCCTCTGACAGCTGTCAGTCTGTTCTTTGTATCCATGAGTCTGTCTCTACTGTGTTAGTTTATTTTATTCATTAGACTTCACATATAAGTGAAATCATATGGCACTTGTATTTGTCTGACTGGCTTATTTCACTTAGCATAATACTCTCCAGGATCATCCACGCTGTTGCAAAAGGTAAGTTTTCCTTCTTTTTTATGACTGAGTAGTATTCCATTGTGTAAAAGTACCACCACTTTTTTATTTGATGGCCACTTGGGCTGCTTCTAAATATTGGCTGTTGTAAATAATACTGCTATGAGCATAAGGGTGCATATATTCTTTTGGATTAGTTTGTCAGGTTTGCCATAGATACTTATTGGCACTCCCAAAGACCCTGAACTCCATTCCTCTTTCTTACCTATATGCTTAAAACCTATACCATTGTCAAAATTCATTTGTTGTACAGAAAGCAGGTTCTGATATTCAGTGCTATATGTGTACAAGGGAAGCGGAATCTTTTGCCAATAAAGACATTTTCCTCCCAGAGGAATCATCTCCATTCTTGGGAAAGGTCATCTTCCAACATAATTGGACAATATTGTTTAAAATCTGAAAAAAAATAAAGCTCACAGTCATAGTGTCTTTGATGTTTGGGACATGTAGAAAAATATTCCCACAGGAACATTGCTTAGACTGAAGAAAAGGAAAAACAAAACAAAACACTGTCAGGCTGGGAAAGTTTGCTTTCCAGCCAGTTCTACTGGTTCCCCAGGAGATAAGTACATGCTCTAACTAATCCCATGAACACAGAAACAACTTCTGTCATTTAGGATCTTTTACTCAAATTCTAAGAGTTGTTACCATCCTTAATTCCATGTTATATAAAAGTTAGAAGAGCAACTTTTTCACATTCATGGGGGTCTGTTTTGGCTTTCCTTGATTGGAAATCTTTTGCATTGACTGATTTCTTAAATGACTTAGTTTTATTAGTCAGTCACTTAGTTTATTGGCCAGTCACTACCAATAAACCTTGTTACAACAAGGAATGCCTTGCCCCAGTAAATGGAATCTCTCTTAATGCATAAGAAGGTACTTTATGTATAGAAGTATTACTTTAAAAGGATAAAGAAGACACTTTTAAAAACTATTTCCTAAAAAAAAAACTATTTCCTCCACTTTGGGTTATATTCACACTGAAAAGCTCCCTAACCCCTATATCTTTAATCATACAGATAATTTTGATTACTTCAGTGGGGTTGAGAAAGTGATAGGCCTATTTTAATGGCCATAAGAAAGAGGAAACTCTAACTTACTGGTTTTGGGGGACCAAGACTGTAGGATCCCCTTTCCACATCCCACGTGGTTCAGGGTTCCAGTTTAGAGTTTGAGTTCTGGAAAAGGGCCGCACACAAATGAAAAGAGACTTGAAGAAATTCAATTTGGCGATATGGGTGACCAGGCAGTAGTCCAACTCTAGTGGGAGAACTACTCTCTGCTCTGGCCCTGCTATCACTTTTATTGAGGCTAAGGGGAAAACTCCTTAGGCAGGAAATAACAGAAATTTACACATAGCCCTTAGGCAGGAAATAACAGAAATTTACATAGGACAAACAGAGGTGGAGGCTGCTTCAGCTAACAATGTCTCAACTAAAGGGTGAGTGGTTAGAGCAATTAAGGTTGTTGATCAGCCTTCCTGGCTTCCTGTCAACATCTCTCTTTTAGTGAAACTGATTGGTTTCTGGCACAAGACAACACTTTGAGAGAGGTTAATTATCTCTTTAAACTCTTTAGAGTGTTCTGTGATTCATAAGCTCTAATTTGTATAAGTGGGCACTTTGTAGTATGGTATTCCCCTTAGTGTATGTATGTAGTAGTTGGTGGATGGGATGGGTATGCTTGTCAGTATGGAAGAGTGGCTAAGGTCACTAGCTCTGGAGCCAAACTACCTGGGTGTAAATCTTGTCTCTACCACTTAAGTTTTTAGCCAAGATACTTAACTGCTGTGTGCCTCAGTTTTCTGTTGGTAAATGAATTATGATAGTCCTTAACTCACAGGATTATTGTAAGAATGCCTAGACCACTGCCTAATATAAAGTATACTGTCAATTTTTAGTTATTGTCCTACATATCCACGTTGTGTGTTTGATCCCTGGTCAGGAGGTGTACAGGAGGCAATGGATCGATGTTTCACTCTCACATCAATGTTTCTCTCTCCCCCTCCTCCTCCCCCTCCCCTTTTCCCTCCCTCTCCCTCTCCTTTCTCCTTTCTCTAAAATCAATTTTTAAAAAATCGTATGTTATTCCTAGGATTGAATGCTGAGGCTTAGAGCACATCAATAATATTAATAAACATGTTTTTTGTTTTTAAATTAGGCAACTGCTTTTCCCGCAGAAGTCAAAGATTTGACCAAGAGAATTCGTACCGTTCTTATGGCCACTGCTCAAATGAAGGAACATGAGAAAGACCCTGAAATGCTAATTGATCTCCAGTATAGCTTAGCCAAGTCCTATGCAAGCACCCCAGAGCTCAGGAAAACCTGGCTTGATAGCATGGCCAAGATTCATGTAAAAAATGGAGATTTTTCAGAGGTAACTACTTAAGGCTTTGTTCTAAACACAGTCTTGCAAAATCCCTGGAGCACATTCTAACAGCTCTTTCTTTGTCATCCTTTTTCAGGCAGCAATGTGTTATGTCCATGTAGCAGCTTTGGTTGCAGAGTTTCTTCATCGAAAAAGTAAGATATTTCTATTATTAGAGATGGGGAGGATTTCAGTTAGTGCAATAGTTTTTATTCTTGTAGCTTGCAACTGTGAATGTGATATAATTGAGCTCTGAAAAATATGTTCACCTTTAGCCTCATTCAATGTTTAACAGAAGTTGTTCTTTAAAAAAACAAAACTGGATTGTTCATTTTGCCTTCTGCTTTCATTCAGAGTTAAATAGCCTGATATTCAATGTTTATTTTCCAACACTGTCTTCCTGGAAGTCTGCCACAGATTAAATTCTTCTTAAGGCTAATGAGAAGCTCTGGATAATACCAATCACTTATTTTCCCTTCGTCTGCCTCAAGTTCACCAACAACTGCCCATATATTTAATCTCCACAGTTGCTTTAGTGCAACAGCACCTTGGTATTAAAGGGTAGTCAGCACAGCATCAAGATGGCCAAATAAGATGTCCCTTGTTTGTTCCCCCCCAACAACAATCTGGCATCCATTCATAGACAAAATTGCCTTTGTGGGAGCTGTGGGAGTTAGTGCCTAGGAGGAAAGTTACCAACCTCTGCATTAGGTAATAGGCAGACAGATATCAGTCCTGGTTGTGGATCCTGCAATGGCTCATGCACTGGCTCCAGCCCTTCCCAGCTTTAGTCTAGGAGCCCCTGGAGAATACTATCCTATATAATCCTATATAATAAAGAGCTAATATGCAAATGGTCATCACGCCCTCACGCCATCATGCCGTAATGGCTCAGACATAACACTGGGGAGAGAGGAATGGAGACCAGCCAGGCACAAATGAGCTCACGAGAGAGGAATGGGGCCCAGCCAGGCAGAAATGAGCTTGTGAGAGAGGAATGGGGACCAGCCAGGCTGCGGCCTGCAAGAGGGACAAACTGCCCACTTCGTGGTCCAGGGCACCAGCAGCTGGGGCTGTGGCCCGGGAGAGGGACAAGCTGCCCGCCCTGCGGTCCTGGACGCCAGCGGCTGTGCCTGCACCTGCAGCCTGGCCCAGGAGAGGGACAAGCTGCACACCCCACAGTCCTGGGTGCCAGAAGCTGGGGCTGCGGCCCAGGAGAGGAACAAGCCACCCGCTCCACAGTCCCGGGCACCTGCAGCTGCAGCCCAGACGAAGCCGCCCACCCACAGTCCCCTGCGGCTGCGGCCAGCCAGGCGAAGCCAGCCTGGGTCCTGGGTGCCTGCGGTGGGCCAGAGGGAGGGAAGCCTGGGTCCCAGATGTGTGCAACTAGCCAGAGGAGGGAATCCTGGGTCCCGGGTGTGGGGCGAGGCAGAGGTGGTTAGGGGCAATCAGGCCAGCAGAGGAGCAGTTAGGGGTGATCAGGCAGGGAGGCAGAGTGGTTAGGGGCGAGCAGGCAGGCAGGCAAGTGAGCGGTTATGAGCCAGCGGTCACAGATTGCGAGAGGCATTCGGACATCCCCAGAGGGGTCCCGGTTTGGAGAGAGTGCAGGTCAGGCTGAGGGACCACCCCCCCCCCCGCCATGCACGAATTTTGTGCACCAGGCCTCTAGTCTTAGATAATCATCCATAGACAAGAGAGCCTTGGTAGAAATGCAGGAGTCCAGTGGAGAAATTCCAGCATGCCACTAGAGTACACACACACAGACACACACACACACGTTTAAATGCATTGGAGAGGGTAAAGTTTTACTTTACTCATGTCACCCCTTCCCCAAGGTGGCACAGCTCAGTGCCAAGAGAGACTTCTTGCCTGTGATTTCTTTCACGGGAAAAGAGAGAGCGTGAGAATGGGCACCTGGCTTCCCCAGCTGTACAGGATGCTGCCAAATAGGCTCATTGCTCTTTTGCCCCATCCAGAGTGTTGAGATGTGAGCTTCATGACTGGGGGTGGGGGCAGGAAGAAGCTGGAAAAGTGGCACATAGGACTCTCAGAAGGCATTAAAGAGACAAAGGTCATATACTAGCTCAAGAAACCCACCAATAAGTTGCTAGGGACATTTATCCTGTGATTCCCTCCAATTGGCCCATAAACACCCCCTAGTGTTCCATGTGCCTCAACCACACCTCTCCTATTCTATAGCCACCTGCTTATGCATGCTCCTGATGGCAGCAAGAGCAAGCTTTAGCAGACAGCTAGTGAGAACAAGCAAAAAGTAGGCCAGAATCTGTGGGCCAGGGAGAGACCACAAACTTGAACTTTATCACCACTCTTGGGAAAGCACAAATGGAGGCTGTTAGCACCTGGCTCAGTGTGTTGTATGATGGGGAGAAGGCATACAAGCTTACAAATTCTGCCACAAGAGGGAACAAGAAGTATAGAGAAGATGTATCCATAAAAAAAATCTGTGCAAGCCTCAGAATCCCTAGCAAGGCAGGTGGAAAGCATTTCTCTCCCAAAGTCAGTTAGTAAAGACAGTTGGAAGTGACTGCTACTTCAAATGTGAAGACAGCAATGCAAGACTTACAGGAGCATGAAAAATTAAGGAAACGTGACATTACCAATAACCTTCCAGTAATCAAACTTAAAAACTTGGAGATCTGTAATTTACCTAATAAAGAATTCAAAATAGCTGTTTAAGGAAGCACTTTGAGTTACAATAAAATAGAAAGAAAATTCAATGAAATCAGGAAAAAGATACGTGAACAAAATGAAGTTAAACAAAGAGCTAGAAATCATTAAAAAAGAACCAAACAAACTCTTGAGCTGAAGAATACAATGAAGTGAAAAATGAAATAGAGAGCATTACCAGCAGGATCAAACAGAAGAAATAATCTGTGAATTAAAGGGGAGGACCTTTAAAAGTATCCAGTCAGAGGAGAGAAAAGAATGAAGAAAATGTCAACATAAGAAACACCTAAGCCTTGCCCTAACCAGTTTGGCTCAGTAGATAGAGCATCGGCCTGCAGACTGAAGGGTCCCAGGTTCAATTCCAGTCAAGGGCATGTACCTTGGTTGCAGGCACATCCCCAGAGGGGATGTGCAGGAGGCAGATAATCAATGTTTCTCTCTATCCCTTTCCCTTCCTCTGTGAAAAATCAGTAAATATATTTTAAAAAAAGAAACACCCAAGCCTGTAAAAATTTGTATGAGATTTTTTAGCCAAACGGATGATAATTTCTGGGAAGCCAAACCTCAGTGGATTGGGAAAATGCTCCCCAAAATGACAGTTTTGTACCTTATTATACATTACAATCAAAAGAGGAGGAGAAGGAAGTGAAATCCATTGGTGACAGATTAGGGAGGCTGGAGAAAGCAAAGCAGTGGGGTGGGGGACCTCTGGGCATGGATAAAGTAAAATAACAGACATAAACATATTTTACCTAGTTGGTTACAGGATAGATAACAGTCAAAAATTAACATGATAACAATAATAATGAGGGGATTTATGGTCTCTGCTCTGGTGGTGGTGTGTCTGGAGATGTCCAGAAAATGGAAAGTTACCCTGACATTCCAAAGGCCTGTTATCACAGATGCAAAAGACAATAGACAGGCTCAGGCTCAGTTAAGGTCAAGACTGACTTTTGTCAAGGAAGATTCTAGCCTAGGACATGATTACCTGCTATAAACTGCTTTTAGTTTTAAAAGTTTTAATTTCAGACCATCTTTTATGGTTACTTGAGGTCTCTGAATTTGTAAGGCTGCCACACAGACCTCCCCTGAGTGTGTCAGGTTCACTATGCGGCCCCCCTTTCATCCACATAACTTACAAGGGAACCCCCATAAGGCCATCAGCGGATTTCTCAGCAGAAACCTTAGCTAGGAGAGAGTGGGATGATATTTTTAAAGTGCTAAAAGAAGAAAAAACTGCCAACCAAGAATATTCTATCCAGCAAAGCTGTCCGGAAATGAAGGACAAATACTTTCCTTAGGCAAACAAAAGCTGAAGGAATTCATCACCACTAGACCTGTCTTACAGGAAATGTCAAAAGAAGTTCTTCAAGCTGAAATAAAAGGATGCTAATTAGTAATATGAAAACATGTGAAAAGGATCTGTGTGAATGGATAAAGATGTGGCAACAGAATATTATTCAGCCACGAAAAAGAAAGAAATCCTGTCATTTGTGACAACAAAGATGGACTCCCAAGGGCATTATATTAAGTCAGACAGCAAGACAAATACTATATGATCTCACTGATATGTGGAATCTAAAAAAGCTAAACTTCTATAAAAACAGTACAATCGTTTTTATACAAGTTTGGCTTTCATTGATGTTCAAAGGGTACAGACTTGCTACTTACAATATGAATAAGTTCTGGAGACCTAATATATAGCATAGTGATTATAGTTAGCAATATATACTTGAAAGTTGCTAAGAGAGTAGATCTTAAATGTTCCCCCGCCCAAAAAAATGGTAATTATGTGGGCTGATTAGCATTACTGTGTTAATTTTTCAGTATGTGTGTGTATGTGTATCAAATCAACACATGTACTTTAAACTTATACAGTGTTATATATCAAAAAAATAATTGACAATGGACATTGCAAAGAAATCTCTCACTATCTATCATAACGGCCAAGCTACTTCTTTTAAGGCAGTTGAATGAGTAATCTTAGATCAAAATGAAACCATCTTGTGGGAGTCATATTACTCTGGTTTTGGCTATAAGAATACAACCATGTTTTTTTTTTTTTTTTTAATTACAGAATTTCTGCCAGTAACTAAGGCTCAGAGTCTGATTGCCTTTATTAATACCACTCATGTGGAGAAATTTTTTCTAAAAAGAGTTTTCCCAAATTTAGTATCATGATTAAAATGTAGATTCATTTTAGTTATATTTTAAGTTAACTCTTGCTCTTTGATACTGGAATTTTTTTCATTCATCACCCGAGGATATTTTTCCGTTGATTTTTAGAGAGAGGGAAAGACAGAGAGAAATATCGATGTGAGAGAAACACATTGACTGGTTTCCTCCTGCATGAGCCCCAACCAGGGCCTGGGCTGAGGAGAAGGTACATGCCCTTGACTGGAATCGAACCCAGGACCCTTTGGTCTGCAGGCCGACACTCTATCCACTGAGCCAAAACCGGCTAGGGCTTTGATACTGAAATTTTTTTGAACAATGCATTTGCTTGCAATTGCTATACTCTAGTTTTCTCCTTTTGGGGCACATGTGAAATTACAGTAAAAATTAAATATTGAAACTGAACACCTGCAATTCCAAATAAACTAACAGATATGAGAATCCTAAACATAATACTGAATAAATTTTAAGTGTATCTTTCAGAGAAATTAGGTTTATATTATCTCATCTTTTTAATTAGTAGACATGTGAAATAAGAGTTTTTGTCTGCTAAGTATAAAACTATATTCTTTAGATATTGAAATAGTTAAATATATTAAATGTTTTCGTAGAATTATTTTTCACAAGTGCAAAGATCCTAAAATAAAACAGAACTCAAGAACTTTTTATCTCCATTCTTAATCCTTACGCTTTAGAAATATAACTATAGGAGATAAAATAGCAACTAATAAAGAATATACATATTGCTGTGGTTTTTTTGGATGTTAGCATGAGGCAGCTTGCCTGAATACCAAACACTATGACATGTTTCAACAAGTGGAAATAGTGCTTTTAACTAATTATTTAAATATTTATTTCATAATATCTTCAAGGTTTTTTTTTAGAAGTTATACTTCATAGAAATCAAAGAGCCCTGTCTGAGTAGGAAAAAGTGATGTTTTTCATTTTAAATAAAAATAATGTTAAATTTAGGAAAAGTTTACATGTTTATTTATAGGTGCTGTCTATTTTTAAATCTGGACTATGCTACTTGCTTCAACTAGAAAACCTTATTCTAAACTGGTGGCAGTGGGAAAATCCTCAGACTTTTCCCCCTTAGATTCAATCATTCATATGATTTAAAACACCTTCTTTTGTTAATTATCTGATCAAACTATGATAGTTATGCTAAAGCAGACTACTAATTTATGGGGGATGAGGACACATATGTATACCTTAATCAATAAAGAAATTTAAAAAAATAAAACAAGTTAAAAACTGAATCTAACTTGTCATCCAGTCAGAGAACTCCATGATCTACGCAAGACCTGGATATTCACAGAGTAAATGAAAGTATATTTGAGTGCAGAACTGAAAAAAAAAATTTTATTTATACTTTTAAGACAAACTTATTTAACAAAAATAATTGAATAATTCTGGAGCCCTTTCTTTTCTATCATTAAGTGTCCTTTGATAATGAATACAAAAGGGAAGGAGAGTTAGCTGTGTTATAAATCTCTGGCATATTAATTGCCAAAAAAGTTTGTGTTTTTTCAAAATCGTATGCCATTTCTCTTGAAGTCATTATGAAGCATTGTTTATTTAAAAAATTTTTAAATATATTTCTATTGATTTCAGAGAGGAATGGAGAGGGAGAGAGAGAAACATCAATGATGAGAGAGAATCATTGATCACCTGCCTCCTGCACACCCTGTACTGGGGATCGAGCCCACAACCAGGCATGTGCCCTTGAGGAGAATCGAACCCATGACCCTTCAGTCAGCAGGCCGAGGCTCTGTCCACTGAGCCAAACCAGCTAGGGTATGAAGCATTGTTTAAATCAAGATGGAATGAAATACTACTGACCAGCTGTTGCATTGGAGACAAGTTCTCCCTATATAGAATTTTTAAGAAAAAACATAGTTTGTCTCGTTGGGAGGTTGCCTAAACAAGCAAGGACTTTGGCCCTTGCTCCCCAGGGGTATCCTTTTTCTCATGTTTTAGACACTGAACTGAAAGGGAAAAGGGCGGGGGGAGGTGTACAGTCCTCCCTGCCCCACCCCCAGCCTCAAACATCTTTCCTACAGCCAGAGCTTTAGTTCTTTCTACTAGACAGACCTTAAGGACTATCATTCTCTTCCTTTTACCAAAGTTACCTTGAGGTGGTAATACTAGGTGTTATTCCCATCCCAAAAATATAAAATAACAGATCCAAATGTCTTTACTTCTGTTTTGTCTGAAAACCTCAAAATGTTCTAAATCTCATTCTCTGGATGTCAGACTTTATGTATCTCTTTCTAAGTGAGGGCACAGCTGTTTTCTCCCAGGGAATTCCCAAGTCAAGTTTCTGCATTCTTCCACCACCACATAGCACCCAAGATTCAGCAAAGCTTTAGGCCTGTAGGGCTCCCCCATCAACCCTGGAAAATGAATTTTCTTTCCCAGATAGTCTGTTATTTTCATTCCTTATAGGGTAATGTTGATCCCTTTCCCAAGTTTTTGTACTCAGGATCTAGTAGTTTAGGTTCTACAAAGCTTTTTATTCCCCAGTGCCTTACCAATCACAGATTTTTTTTTTTCCTTTTTGGCCCTCCCTTCAGGACTTTTACGTCTTACCCTTCTTCTGACCAGCAGTCTTATTTTATCAAGGGTTGGACAGTTTGCATCTTGTTTTCCCTAGGATAGCAGTCAGGAATACAGAAGTGACAGCTGTTTATGAAGGGTAAGGTTAGGAATCCAGGTCACATACCAGAAATATCAATAGACTCTCAAAAACCACTATCTAATGCTACGTAGGGCTTTTTGAGATCCCTCCAATACATGCCTCCTTCTCTTGTGATATATACACTGGTCACTTCTAGATTCAGTAACCTGTTTCATCTGAAAATCTTTCTGGAGCTAAGGGGAATCAGAATTTTCCCCCAAGTATTTTTAAGACGGTAACAAACAAAAGGGCCCTCATATCCTTGGATAGTTATGTGGATGTTGATAACGTAAGCGAAAAGGAGATACAGTCTCCTCTAGGTAGAGAGATATCGTCAGGCATAGGAACCACATAACACACTTAAGCAAAAATAGTGGACTCTGAAGTTGAAAATCACGCTAGAAGTCTTTATACCAGATGATGTAGACACAACCTCCAAAAGTAGATGTTGACCTGTTTCTGAGAAGACACCTAATTACCCTCCTTCTAAAAGGCACTCTCCCAAGATGCTTTGGCCTCATCTGATCTCAGGCATTTTGTCCTCACCCAATCACAGCATTATATACATCATTGAAGAAGGAAATGATGAAAATCCCTAGATTTGGGAATCACTTAAAGTAATAATCTCCTCAGAGCAGACAGGAATTTCCCCCGAGCCATGACTAGCCGCCTGAGGCCTTCAGGGATTGACCCCTTTCCTTTGTAAAGACTACATTCTGTATCTCTTCACTCAAGTTTTTTTTCTTTCATAATTGAGATTTTATCAGTTGTTTTGAGGATAAGTACACAGACGTTTCAGTTTGTACACAATTCTTAACTTTCGTACCCAAAATCTAAAAAGTTATGTAGTTGTGATTCTTTTCTAAACAGTTATTTCAGCAACTTTCCAGCTTAAAATGTGCAGTTAGCTAATTTTCCTTAATAGAGTATCAAGTACCAATATCTTCAAATGTTGATATGCTGTTACATCAAAGTCCCACTAGTTCACAATTTAATATCATATGCTCTAGATAATCAAATCTTCAATCCTTCACAGCACATTAACAAAGTTACTAGGAAAACTGGAACTACTACACCAAAATTGTTACAGATGCACAAAATCCTGAAAGGGAGAGGCCAAGATCAAGGAATGGTTTTCTTTAGGAAACAGTTCTACCAAAAACATGAGAATAGAAGTAATTTAATATGTTCAAGACATTAAATGCATGACTAACTCCATATTGCCATTTAGGATGCTTTTATATCATAGGATATAAAAACTACCTCATCTATGGAATGTTAAGCTTACACCCAAGATAATCAAAGCCTCTCCCATATTCAATATCCCACTATTTTCTGGTTGTCCCCCCCAAAAAAAAATCCAGCAAAAGAAGCTAAATTTAGACTTAAAAAATAGGATGAGGTGGAATTTCCTCCTTCTTAAAAATGTTTCTAGAGCTACTACAAACATTGCATTTCCAAAATAGTTGATAAAACTATTCCTCTGGATTATACAAGGGAGTCAGGGACCACTGATGAGACATGGTACATGATATTAATCAGACCTGGCTTCTTTCTCTTCTGCTACATCCAAGGCTGGATTCCCCTCATTTTTAGTTTCTCCATTTTCTGCAGATCTTTAGGTTCCTGGTTAGCCACTTTGGCCTGTTTTCCCTTTGCTCTCCCCCTTTCGTTTGTACTTTTTTTTGTTTGTTTCCACTTTTGCAGGAGCAGATTTAGCTGACAAGCTTGCCCATTCACTGTCCCCTTGGTGGAACTGACCTTTCTCTTGGCATTATGGCTTCGGGGGCAGGCGAGTGCCGACAACCTTCTGGAACCTGGGCTGCCTGGCTGCTGCCCCTTCTCCCACTGCCCAACCCTCCACGGGGGTGGTTTCACTCAAGTTTTGGGGCCCTGTTCCTTACTGCCTAGCTCTTAATTTCATAGAGATGATCAAGTGGAAGGTTTTCTCCTAAATTTGAGACGTTTTACTGCAGGACTACTCTGAGTGCCCTGCGGATCAGCTGCCAGTCTGAGACTTGTTTGTTACTGGTCCACAATAGGGAGGAATGTTGTCCTAAATGGAAATCAACTGTGTCACTGAGCACGATGTTTAGCTCAGCTGACTTTTGTTTTTCTTCTCATGGAAAGACTGTCGAAGAAGGAAATGAATTGATTTACATTCTGGTGTGGGTTCCGTATCTTGTTGTGGTCAGTACTTTGAAGAGAAGTCTGTAACAGACCATTTTAGGCATGCTTATCTTCAGAAATTAAGTGTGTCATACTCTCAAAAGAAGTGTGTCATGCTCTTTCTTCAGTGGTTTTTATTAGCTAATGTGCTTAAACAGAAACAGTTCTAAAGTCCAGTAAATCTCATTATTTCTGACACGCCTTCTGCCTTAACAGAAATCCACTGACCATCCCCTTTGTGTTTCTCCATTCCTGACAAAGTACTTTAAAGTAACTCCATCTTCCCTCACCAGAATTCCATCTCTCTAATAACAGTGTGGTTCTTACTTGATAACCCATGTTGTATCAAGCATCTTATCAGAAGATATATGTATGTCTTAATTAGCTTTCATTTAGACAAGAAGAGTCGGCAAACTCCAAGCCCTGTTACATGACCTTTTCCCACAAGAATTCTGAGAAATCGCAATATGTGGTTTGGCTTTCTTAAACCTTCCTTCTTCCTTATCCAACCTCTCACCCGGGATGCTTACCAGATATTTAGCTGTGAGTAGTTATTATTTTTAAGCATCACTTCGAGAGATTGTAGAATAGGTTTTTCTAGATTGCAATCTAGATTGTAGAATAGATTGCAATAGGAGTTTGTTCCCTTTGTGACCAGCTACTTTTCACTGACTAGCAGATTCTGTCATAAGGAAGCTGAATTTTCCTTAACTCTAAAATTACCCACTTAGATAAGGGTAAAAGTAGCAACAACAGGAGTTGTTGGGCATCTTCCTCTGTCCAGAATCTGTAGGGCAACCATGTAGTCTTCTATACCTAAACTCCTGCCTGACAGTGACAATTTGGTCCACGATCCTACAGCACCTGTTCTCAGCTTGAACTCGCTTCCTACTTCCCAGGGATCCATCCAGCTGCAGAGTCATTTACTATACCAGCTGGCAGCAATTATTTTATTCTATTTTGGGAAAGCTAGTATATTTTTGGCAGCTTTGTTTGGTAATAACAATTCATTGAATACTATTTCTTTTTTTAAACTTCACCCGAGGATATTTTTCCATTGATTTTTAGAGAGAGGGAAAGATAGAGAGAAACATTGATGTGAGAGAAACACATCGATTGGTTGCATCCTGCATGTACCCTGACCAGGGCCCTGGCGGGGAAGGAGTCTGCAACTGCGGTACATGCCCTTGACTGGAATTGAACCCTTCAGTCTGCAGGACCCTTCAGTCTGCAGGCCTACCCTCTATCCACTGAGCCAAACTGATTAGGGCTTGAATACTTCTTATATGCTAGGTTCTGTTCTAAACACTTTACTTTCATTTAATTATCATAAGGTAATTATCTCTGTTTTACAGATGATGAGACCTTTTATAGTCTTAGAGAGATAAATGTCTAAAAGCACACAATTAGTGACAGAAGTGGGTCTATCTAACTCCAAGTCTCTGTTTCTTCTGTGTCCTGTCCTGTTTTTCCAAGAATGCTTCATACTGTCCATCTGTTTTATTTTTTATTACAATACTAGAGGCCCTATGCACGAAATTTGTGCAAGAGGCTCAGTCCCAGCTGCCTTGGCCAGCCCTCGCAGCCCCAGTTTCATCTGGAATGTCATCCAGATGGTCGTTCTGCTGTTCAATCTAATTAGCATATTAGCTCTTTATTTTATAGGATGTTTTATTTATATCAGAGAGAGGAAGGGAGAGAGAAAGAGAGATAGAAACATCAATGATGAGAGAGAATCATCGATCAGTTGCCTCCTGCACGGCCCCCACTGGAGACCAAGCCTGCAACCCAGGCATGTGCCCTGCCTGGGAATCAAACCAAGAGCTCCTGGTTCATAGGTAGATGTCCAACTACTGAGCTGCTCCATTGGGCACCATCTGTTTTATTTTTCTGCCTGTCTTACAAGTCCTAGGTTAGGCCTCCCACAACAACCGACTTTTCCCAAAAAATTTCCAGTAAAGTCAGGAGCTACAGATGGTTACAGAAACTCTTTCAGTGATTACCTGAAAAGTACATGCCCTCCTGATGAAATTATTTATAACAGTTTTTAGATCTCAGTAAAGAAACATTTACTGTACTAGCCAGTGAAAATGATACGTAGTTGGAGAATGAAACTTAGTTGTAAATAAGTTGAGCTCACTTTTTGGGGAAAAGACTGGTAGAATGTGTAGTAAATGAAAATAATTTATTAAAAAATTTGTAACTGAAAATTGTACGTATGTCTTTGATCCTCACAAAAAATATCCATGTTTATTTTTAAGGGTAACCAATCACTGTAAGGCAGTTATTTACAATACACTTTCTTATATAAATTTACTTCACTGTTGTTGTTTTTTTGTTGTTGTTCACACAGAATTATTCCCTAATGGATGTGCAGCCTTCAAGAAAATTACTCCCAATATAGATGAAGAAGGAGCAATGAAAGAAGATGCTGGAATGATGGATGTCCATTATACTGAAGTAAGATTCCAGGGCCTGCATTGCCAGTTATATAAATTTAACTTCTTAAATATATGTTTATTTAACAATTATTACAACTAACTTAATTTGGAAGATAACTAAGGGTTGATGAACTGTAAGCATTAAGACTGCCCAGAGCAATGATGTTCCTGTTAGGAATGTGGAGAACCTTGTCTCTGGAACTCTTCCTATTGTCTGGTTTTAGAAATGCAACATTTATTATCCTCAAATCACCATCACATTAACCAGATCAGGGTCAGCATAGTTTGGAGAATCTTCCATTAAAATATTGTTAAGGTAATAGTTAAGCAGAGGATCCATACAAGTATTTTTGAAATAGAAAATTTCTACGATAAACTTCATATGAATAGCAAACGGATTCAGTTGTCACACAGTCAACAAATATTTACTGAGCACTGACTTATGAGTAAGGTTCTGGACTTGATGATATAGGAGCTATCAAATAATTAAATATGTCTGATCTCTGACCTCTAATGTCTTCCTGAGAGATAAGACACCATCACGAAATGAAAATAAGACAGTGCCATTTGAATAATATAAACAGTATGTTCCATGCAAAGTCAAAGGTGAAAGAGATGCCTTTGAGCTAAGGTAGAATAGAGGAGATAATTAGATTAGAGAGGGGTTTGAAGAATGAGTTCATCCTGAAGGCGTACTAACAGGAGAATAGCAGGAACAAAAGTTAAGTGGTGGGAAAGTATAAGGCAGGTATTAGGCAAAAGTAAGTGGATCCTTTGGACTAAACCAGGGGTTTGTATAGAGAAAAGTAATGGCTGAGGTCTTAATTTTGAGAAACTATGAATATTTGGGCTTTATTCATTAGACCATTGAATTGCTATTAAAGGTTTTTGAGCCAAATCATGACAAGGTCAAAGCAATGAAGAGGAAAGGTTAATTCAGTGGTAATATGTATTGGAAGTAGATAGATAGGGGCTAGAGGCAGAGGCTAGAGAGGGGGCTACCCTAAGGGTCCAGATGTGATGCAGTTGAGTTGGGGCCTAAACCCAGATAGTGACCGATTTCAGGCAACACTTTGACACAAAGAGGAAAACTTGCCGGCTGTGGGAGGGGAAGAGTCAAGGTAGCTCTGAGGTTTCAGGTTCGGATATTAGAGAAAAATGATAGATGGATGATTTTACAGGGAAGATTATGAATTCAGTTTTTGATGTGTGTTGAATTTGAAGTAAAGGGTTATAAAAATAGAAATAAACATTAGGCCATGAGAAATTCAGAACTGTACCTAAGCAGAGAGATCAGGATTGGAAATCCGCATCTGGAAGTCATATCTGTGTAAGAATCAAAGCAGAGTGAGGATGGGAGATAATATAGCAAATGAAGACCAGAGGACTAAGGACTGAACCATACAGAAGTTCACAATTGAAGAATGGGAACATGAAAAAAAAGAGAGAGAAAAATCAAAATCAGAGAGATTTAAGGGATTGTAGTCCCATATGAATACATTTTTAAGTTGTATTAAGAAACACAAGAAGCAGTCAGATTAAAGTGATAGAGACACACTTCATAAATACTTTATGAGTTGTTGTTTTTATAATACAAACAAATCTCAATTAGCTCTAGTTTACTTAAGCTAAAATGATATGCCTAGAAGCTTTACCTACTGTTTCTGTATGGGTCTGTCTCCTGGTCAGTAAAATAAAGATAGTAATACTACCCTGGTTACTTCACAATAAGTCTGAAGGCTCTTTATAAGTCATTAAGTGCTGCATAAATGTCAGGCTTTATCACTGACTTACTTGAGAGTGAGGTTTCTTTTTATGCCCAGAATCTAGAAGAGTATCTAGATTAAAACATGTTTGCTGAATTAATTATAACAGAATCAAGATACTTGAATTTTAATTCCAGTTCATTATCTGACTGTGACCCTTTGGGTAAATTAATTCACTTTTTGAATCTTAGATGATTTTCCATAGAATTCCAGTTGTTATGGCTGGCAGCAGAAAGATTCCAGGGAGTTCAGGGGAGGTAAATGGATCAGCACAACTGAAGTTTTGTCCTTGCTTTCCAAAAAGCAGCTTTAGCTTATTCATAGAAATGTCCTTGAGCCTGACTCTCTTTTATACTCTCAAGGAAAGCAGTAATGTTTCTTATAGACAATAACTATGCTCAGTGTTCTGTGTAAACACATTTGTTACAACTCGTTTGTGATTTGCAGTCATAATTTATACATATACTTTATTTGATATATACAGATAAAATCATGTTCTATGAAGTGCTGTTTTATGTTTTAGTTTACTTAATAAGGCTTCTTCCTTATACCCTAGCCAATAGAAAAATAAATGACATTGATTCCTAAGTTTATTTAAATGAGAAATACAAATGGTTGTCCATTTAATGCAGGGGTTGGGAACCTGTTTTCTGCCAAGGGCCATTTGGATATTTATAACATTCTTGGGCCATATAAAATTACCAACTTAAAAATTAGCCTGCTATATTTGGTCAAACATCTAATTAACTCACCCCTAATACTTTGGAAGGGCCAGACCAAATGATATCATGGGCCTTATATGGCCCATGGGCTGGACGTTCCCCACCCCTGATTTAGTGCCTGTATTAAAATACATGAGTTAAACCAATAAGAATAAAATTTAATTCAGATATCCTCAGTTTGGAACAAACAATTTACCCCTTTTCAAAGATAATCCTTCTCAGTATATTAACATTTGTAAGTATAGTTAACATCTTCATTATATGCATAAACAAAACGAATGTAGTTTACTAATGTCAACATTCGTTTCATATTTTTAAAAACGGTTTTAATTTCAAGTATTTCAAGTATTTTATTTCAAAACTATAGTTACACAAATATAATCCTTTGCATTTCATTTAAATTAGTACAGTCTGTTTATTCTTTGTTAACTTGAAATGGTTCATAATTTATTTGCCCAGAACTCTAAAACTATTTTTAATTCCTGATTACATTTTTTCTCTTAATGCAGGAAGTTTTGCTGGAGTTGCTAGAACAATGTGTGGATGGCTTATGGAAAGCAGAACGTTATGAAGTGATTTCTGAGATTTCCAAGCTGATTATTCCAATTTATGAGAAACGCCGTGAGTTTGAGGTAAGCACGTTTGCATCATTGCCCATTTTTGTTGAATTGTGAGAGTTCTTTATATTTTCTAGATATTAAATCTGTAATTTAATGTTTTATTTTGGTCTTGGAAAAAGTAGTAATATAGTTATGTTACTATTACTATATGACCTCTGAAGAATAGAAGGTTAATTATATTATGACATTTCTTTCTTATCCTAGAATATAAATACTTAAAGTATCACTTTGACACATTTGTCCACTTGGGAAGTTACAGTCCTTAAAAATACTGTTCAGCCTTAGCTGGTTTGCCTCAGTGGATAGAGCGTTGGCCTGCGGACTGAAGGGTCCCAGGTTTGATTCCGGTCAAGGGCACATGCCTGGGTTGTAGGCTCGATCCCCAGTAGGGGTCATGCAGAAGGCAGCCGATCAATGATTCTCTCTCATCATTGATGTTTCTATCTCTTTCTCTCTCTCTCTCCCCCTTTCCCTTCATCTCTGAAGTCAATAAAAATATATTTTTTAAAAATGCTGTTCAGCCCTAACTGGTTTGGCTCAGCGGATAGAGCATCAGCCTGCAGACTGAAGGGTCCCAGGTTCAATTCCGGTCAAGGGCATGTACCTTGGTTGTGGGCACATCCCTGGTGGGGAGTGTGCAGGAGGCAGCTGATAAATGTTTCTCTCTCATTGATGTTTCTAACTCTCTATCCCTCTCCCTTCCTCTCTGTAAAAAATCAATAAAATATATTTTAAAATAAAATAAAATAAGAGACATTCCTCTGTTTAAAAAAAATGCTGTTCAATCCTCAGAATCCTACCTTATATTTACATAAATGCTCCAATTGAAATTAAGGGTAAAACATCCAAAATATGAATTTAGATTATAACAGTGGTTCTGAAACCAGAGGTTCTTTCTAGCCACCTCCTTAATTTCCCTCAGGGCATAAAAAATCCATGTTGATTTCACTAAACCTTCACTTTAAAAAGCTATTGAATTTTCATGTTGCCCTAGAGGAGGCATAGACTTGATTCTATTCTTTGCAATTCCATGGGGGAGACTAAAGGAGCTGGCAGGTGACAATTGGAGAGATAATACGACACTAGTAATAGTTCTATTATGAGTTTTTCCAATTTAGTTTGCCAGATAAAGTTATTGATAAAGTGTAGTTCATAAAGAATAGTAGTATAATTGACAGCTGTTGCCACCAACATTAAACAGGATTTTTCTCTCTGAGTCCACATCGTTATTTCTGCCCCTTCTGTGCCAGCAAGGGTTCATTTAGGATTCAAGCCATTTCTTTTAAAAAAGCAAAGCTGTTTATACTTAAACAAGAGGCCCGGTGCACGAAATTCGTGCATGGAGGGGGGTTGTCCCTCAGCCCAGCCTGTACCCTCTCCAATCTGGGACCCCCTCGAGGGATGTCCGACTGCCCATTTAGGCCCGATCCCACCAGACATCCCTCTCACAATCCAGGACTGCTGGCTCCCAACTGCTTGCCTGCCTGCCTTCCTGATTGCCCCTAACCGCTTCTGCCTGCCAGCCTGATCACCCCCTAATCACTCCGCTGCCAGCCTGTTTGCCCCCAACTTCCCTCCTCTGCCGGCCTGGTCACCCCTAACTGCCCTCTCCTGCAGGGTTGATCACCTCCAACTGCCCTCCCTTGCAGGCCTGGTCCTTCTCAACTGCCCTCCCTTGCAGGCTGGGTGCCTTCCAACTGCCCTCTCCTGCTAGCCATCTTGTGGTGGCCATCTTGTGTCCACATGGGGGCAGGATCTTTGACCACATGGGGACAGCTATATTGTGTGTTGCAGTGATGATCAATCTGCATATTACTCTTTTATTAGATAGGATAGAGGCCTGGTACAGGGGTGGGGGCCAGCTGGTTTGCCCTGAAGGGTGTCCCTGATCAGGGTGGGGTTCCCTTGGGGCGTGGGGTGGCCTGAGCGAGGGGCCTCTGGTGGTTTGCAGGCCGGCCACGCCCCCTGACAACCCAAGCGGAGGCCCTGGTATCTGGAATTTATTTTCCTTCTACAATTGAAACTTTGTAGCCTGGAGCAGAGCCAAGCCTGGGGCTCCCTCCGAGGCCGGCAGCCATTTCTGTTGGGGTTATAATTGAAACTTTGTAGCCTTAAGCGGGTGAGCCCGGCCAGGGTGTGTGGAAAGCTTTGCTTCCCCTGTTGCCGGGGACAACCCTGGCCTGCTCTCTCAAGCTCCGTTCTGCTGCCATTTGTTTGAATTTGTTTACCTTCTATAATTGAAACTTTGTAGCTTGAGTGGAGGCTTAGGCCTGGCAGGGGCAGGCGGGAAGCTTGGCTTCCTCTGTTACCTGGGAAACCTTGCTCTCTGTGGCTGTAGCCATCTTGGTTGTGTTAATTTGCATACTCGCTCTGATTGGGTGGTGGGCATGGCTTGTGGGTGTGTCAGAGGTATGGTCAATTTGCATATTTGTCTATTATTAGGTAGGATATAGCAAGCCAGTAGATAGTCTTTCTTTATTGAAGAAGTTTCCAAGACTGAGAATACAGGTACTTAATATTATCATCTGGATAGTGTTCTAATCTCCTCTCTAAACTGGCTCTGATCAAACTCACATCTTCTTCCCAGGTTCTGGGTCTTTCTCTCTTTGCCATACTTTTGGTGTATATGAGGCATGCCTGAAAAATTATAGTGGAGGTCAAGTGATTGTGTTAATAATAAGCAAGAGTTAAATAAATCTAGGTCATCTAGATGGAAAAGAATAGCCTATGGGACAAGAATTGGCATTGCCCCTCCTATCAATACATTATATCCTAAGAACCTTTGTGAAAGGTTTCAAAATATCTACTTTCTTGATCTTAGGTTAAAGATCAAGCCATTAGAAATCCATGGCGCACTTTGCTACTCAATCAACTAATAGTGAGGAAAGGAAAATATATCTTCCCTACACATTAAAGGAAACAATATTTTTTTAATAGGGAATGAGTTCTGTTTTCTTGTAGGGATGTAAGGGCCTGTACAGATCCCCAAGCATTTTGCATGTGATAAAGTAATTGTTTTTAGGATGCTGGTATGTATCTTTATGGGATAGGCTAGAAAATGTCAAAGATAGCAACCATAAAGGTAAGGAAAATTTCCTTCAAATTGAGCTCAAATGCAGGAAATAATATGGAAAGAATTTTAGATAGAACTCCTTCTATGCTCTCCTTTTTTTATTGAGATGAAATTCACATAACATACAATTAACCATTTTAAAATGCACAATTCAGTGGCATTTAGTGCATTAATGAAATTGTACACCCACCACCTCTCTTTAGTTTTGAAATGTTCTCATCACCCTGGAAAAACACCCCATACTCATTTTATAACAACCACTGTGCACTCCCACCATCCTCTAATCTGCTTTCTGTTTCTATGGATTTACCTATTCTGGATATGCCATATAAGAAGGATTAATACAAGATGTGACCTTTTGTGTCTGGCTTTTTTCACATAGTATAATGTTTGTAGTATGTATCAGAACGTTATTTTTTTTATGTCTGAATGATATTTCACAATTTGTTTATTCATTTATCCACTGACAGACATTTGGGTTGTTTCCACCTTTTGACAATTAGGAATAGTTCTTTTGTAAACATTCGTTTGTAAATTTCTGTATGGACATATTTTCATTTATCTTGGGTATATACCCAAGAGTGGAATATCTGGGCCATATAATTCTATGCTTAACTTCTTCAGTAACCACCAAACTGTTTTCCCTTTTACTTCCCACCAGCAAAGTACACATGCCACATCCTGAACAACACTTGTTTTTGTTTTTTTATTAAAGTCATAGTAGCCCGGCTGGGAGTGGCTCAGTGGTTGAGCATTGACCTATGAACCTGGAGGTCATGATTCTATTCTGGTCAAGGGCACATACCTGGGTTGTGGGCTCGATTCCCAGTAGGGGGCATGCAGGAGACAGCTGAAGGATGATTCTCTCTCATCATTGATGTTTCTATCTCTCTCTTCCTCTCCCTTCCTTTCTGAAATTAATAAAAATGTATTTTAGAAAAAAGTCATCCTAGTGGGTGTGAAGTGGTATCAGATTGTGGTTTTGATTTGTATTTCCTTAATGACTAATGATTTTGAACATCTTTCTATGTACTAGTTGAGCATTTGTATATCTCCTTTGGAGAAATGTATACTCAAGTCCTTTGCCCATATTTTTTCTTTTATATATAATTTCTATTGAGGTATAATTGACATAACATTATATCAGTTTCAGGGGTACAACATAATGATTCAATATTTGTATTGCAAAATGATCACCACAATAAGTCCAGTTAACATCCATCACCATATATAGTTACACAATTTTTTTCTTGTGATCAAAATTTTCAAGATCCAGCTACTTTCAAATATGCAATACAGTATTATTAACTGTAGTCACCATGCTATAATTACATCTCCATGACTTACTAGTGTTATAACTAGAAATGTGTACCTTTTGACTCCCTGTACCCATTTTGCCTACCACCCACTCACTGCCTCGGGCAACCACCAATCTGTTTTTTATATCCATGAGCTCAGGGTTTTGTTTTGTTTCGTTTTGTATATTTCACATATAAGAGCATACAGTATTTATCTTTCTCTGTCTGACTTATTTCACTTAGCATAATGCCCTCAAGGTCTGTCCCTGTTGCAAATGGCAAAATTTCATTCTTTTTTATAGCTGAATAATGTTCCGTTGTGAATACACACACACACACACACACACACACACACACACACACACACACACACCTTTATCCATTCATCCATAGATGGGCATTTACATTGTTTTCATGTCTTGGCTATTATAAACAATGCTGCAATGAACATGGGGATGCATGTTCCTTTCCATTCTTCAGATAAATACCCAGAAATGGAATTGCTGTATCAGTTGATCGTTCTACTTTCAATTTTTTGAGGAACCTCAATACTGTTTTCCATAGTAATTGCACCAATTTATATTCCCATCAACAGTGCACAGGGAGTTCCCTTTCTCCAAATCCTCGCCAGCATTTATTTCTTGCCTTTTTGATAATAGCCATTCTAACAGGTGTGAAGTGGTATCTCTTTGATTTGCTTTTCCCTAATAATTAGTGATGTTGAGCATCTTTTCATGTACCTGTTGATTTTCCCATTTTAAAATTGGGTTGTTTGTCTTTTTTAAATTATGAGAGTTCTTAATATTTTCCTAATCCAAAACCTTCATCAGATTTTAATTTGCAAAAATTTTCTCCCACTCTATAGGTTGTCATTTCACATTATTGATAATGTTCTTTGCACCATGTGCTCTCCTTTTCTGGGTGTGCAGAAGAACATATTCTTTGACAACATCTGTGTACATGTATAAAAGCACACCTCACTGAGGCTTATACTATTACTTATTTTTGTATCTGTATTTCATTTTTATCTCCAAAAGTTTTTGCATGAATTGTTTATTCCATCTCTCCACCTAAGGATTCAAGCAAAAAATTTTGCTTCTGTTTCAGTTTAAATAATTCAGAAATATCGAAAATAGTAGTCAGTAATAATATAGTATTTTTAAAGTGCATGTTACCATTGAGATGTTAATGGAATAAAGTATGATATTTAAAAATACAGTATTGTTTGACTGTTTTCAGCTCTATCCTTAGACCTAAAGTTAAAATTTTGTCTAATTGTGATAGTAGGGATGGGGTGTGAATGACCCCACCAAAACCATTTTGACAAGGAAATGTTGTTTTTCCCCCCTGGGCATTTTTCTTTTCTTTTTTTTTTATCCCTGGGCATCTATCTTAAATACATTTTAATATTTAACCAATAGACAAAGCTGATTTGTATATTCTCATTTTTCAGAAACTTACTCAAGTTTATAGAACTCTTCATGGAGCTTACACAAAAATTCTGGAGGTTATGCACACAAAAAAAAGACTTTTAGGCACTTTCTTCAGAGTTGCTTTTTATGGCCAAGTAAGTAAACATTAGTTCATAAAGTTCTTTTTCTTTTTAAATATTCACCGTTACATTATTAGAATTCTGTCCAGATAGAGTGCCGATCACAACCGCAGGAAGCCTCTGTTGTAAGTACAAAGTTCACTGTGGCTCTCATATCTAAACCCATTAGGTCAGAGTCCAGCATATAGCATTTGAATTTTTCCCTCACTTTCATTTTCTGTGAAGCTTCCAAAAGTATATTTTTAATATCTAGTAGTTCGAGCTTCAAATGAAAAACAAGTAAGTATACTGGGAACGAGAAAAATCTAGTGTGGAAATCTGTAGGCCAATCATATTCATATGACTGTGAATTTGAAAATTCTTACTTATCTGATGTTAAAAGGGGGAATGTATGGACGTGGATTTCAGTACTTTTATTTCAAATGTATTTCAAATGCATTATTGGTAGCTATTTCGTAGGTTTTCTTTAAATGCTATTTGCTCATACTATTTATAAATGATTGTATGTTTAACTTTACAACAGTCTTTTTTTGAAGAAGAAGATGGAAAGGAGTACATCTACAAAGAGCCCAAGCTCACTGGCCTCTCAGAGATTTCCCTGAGACTTGTTAAACTTTATGGTGAAAAATTTGGTACAGAGAATGTGAAAATAATTCAGGATTCAGACAAGGTAACTATACCCTACATCGTGAAATCATAATTTGGTAGTTCCAAGCATGGTATATTGCTCTTGACTTTTTTATTAGCTGGTGGAGGAGAAGCATGGAAATAGAGTCTTTCCAGATCGTGAAAGAAAGGACAGGGGCTTTGGAGTCAGAGAGAGCAGGATCCAAATCTCCATTCTCTGTCACTTGCTAGCTGTGTGACCATGGGGAAGTTACTTAACCTCTCTGTGCCTTATTTTTCTCAGTAAAATGGAGATAATAATAGTGCCTTTGCTCTGACTTGTGTGGTTCAGTTGGTTGGAGTGTCATCCCATACACAGAAAGGTCATGGGTTCGATTCCCAGTCAGGGCACATACACAGGTTGTGGTTCAATCCCCAGTAAGGGTGCATATGGGAGGCAACTGATCGACGTGTCTTTCTCCCTCCCTTCCCCCTCTCCCTCTCTCATATCAATAAAAAACATGTGCTCTGTTGAAGATTAAAATAATAATAATAATAATAATAATAATAATAATAATAATAATTGCCTTCCTCATGGAGTTTTATATGGATTAAGTGAGTAAATTTATGGAAAGTAATTAGAGTTTCTGGTACATAAAAAACATTCATTAATAATAATAGAAGCCAGCATGCTTAATAAAGGTTAGCTATTATTTTGATTGCCATTGCTCATCATGATTCTCAATGTTATACTTAATGATTAAAATCATCTTGAGGCACACATTTCATTCTAAAGATATCCTTAGTTCCGTAGTTACATTTATAATGAAGTGGGTTTAGGAGAGATACCTTGGGTCTTACTCTAAAGGTTATCCATCTCGCCGAAACCGGTTTGGCTCAGTGGATAGAGCGTCGGCCTGCAGACTGAAAGGTCCCAGGTTCGATTCCGGTCAAGGGCATGTACCTTGGTTGCAGGCACATCCCCAGTAGGGGGTGTGCAGGAGGCAGCTGATCAATGTTTCTCTCTCATCAATGTTTCTAACTATCTATCCCTCTCCCTTCCTCTCTGTAAAAAAAAATCAATAAAATATATTTAAAAAAAAATACATGGGAATTTAAAAATAAATAAATAAATAAATAAATAAAGGTTATCCATCTCATCAGGCCCTGCCAAGGCAGGATGAGAAAGGTTCCATCAAGAGAGGCCCTTTCCTGGGAAATGCATAGGTCCCTATAGACAGAATTTCAGGAAAGCATAGCACGAATTCCTGACCTTCCTTAGTTACTGTGGGAGTGCCCAGGAACAGAGCTGATTTTTTCTTATTTAAATTCTGTATTATTTAAAGTATTACATATGTCTCCTTTTTCCCCCATTGACCTCTCCCCGGACACTCTTATCCCCCAGCACATGCCCTCACCCCCTACTGTCTGTATCCATTGGTTATGCTTATATGCATGCATATAAGTCCTTTGGTTGATCTCTTACCCTCCCCCTCCCCTGCCTTCCCTCTGAGGTTTGACAGTCTGATCAGTGCTTCTCTGTCTCTGGATCTGTTTTTGTTCATCAGTTTGTTATTCATTATATTCCACAAATGAGTGAGATCATGTGATATTTATCTTTCTCTGACTGGCTTATTTCACTTAGCATAATGCTCTCCAGGTCCATCCATGCTGTTGCAAATGGTAAGAACTCCTTTTTTACTGCAGCGTAGTATTCCATTGTGTAGATGTACCACAGTTTTTTAATCCACTCATCTATTGATGGGCACTTAGGCTATTTACAAACCCTAGCTATTGTAAATTGTGCTGCTGTGAACATAGGGGTACATATATTCTTTCTGATTGGTGTTTCTGATTTCTTATGATATATTCCTAGAAGTGGGATTACTGGGTGAAATGGGAGCTCCATTTTTAATTTTTTTTGAGAAAACTCCATACTTTTTGCCACAGTGGCTATACCAGATAGCTGATCTTTAAGGTAGAAAGGACCTATACAGTCAGGATCTGTAGATCACAGCAGTATTTCCCCATGGAAAATGGTGCTTTGCAAAGCACTTAACAGCTAGTAGGCAGCATTGTCAGAGTGCAAAGCCCATGGCAATGGTGGAGACTTCACCGCCCACCATGAAAATCATCTCTTCGCTTTGTAGACTTACCTACATCTCTTGGAGATGGTTTTATCTTGAACCTTAGACATATAAAAATAGATTTACTGGTAGGTCCAAGATTCATTAATATTTGGCAGGACCTCCTGGCTTCTTTCCTTACTGGTTTTAACTATTTTGTGTTTTATTGGATTAAGAGAGCAGAAGATTTTTATCTCCTTATAGCCAGATAGTCTTAGGCTTGCCACCACACTACTGATACTACAAATGGGGAATTAATGGAAAGCCAGGCTTGCTGAACAGCATACAGTTTTCTAATTTATTCTGCCTCTGAAAACCTGGACAACATGTGCTAATGACAAACCACTATCAGGTGCCTGGACTCCTGACATTATTTGTATGCACAATATTTTAGTCATTCCCCATAGGCAACAGATATAATAAGAAGTTGCTGCTTTAACATCCTATTTCTTTCTTAATGTGTGAGAGTAAAAATTTAAAAAAAACACTCTTTTACTTTGCCAAAGAACAAAATCTGTACAGACAGTGTAAAGAGCAGTTCAGTAATATATTCCAATATTTTAAACTGTATGTTTCCTTGGACCCAACAGTTGCACATTTAAAATTTTATCTTGTAGATGTACATACATGAAGATATATGTTTAAATGTATTTATTGTGGCAAAGTTTATATAGCAGAAACCTGAAAACAGTCTAAATGTCCATATGGCTAAAGAAATGGTGGTATTACCCACAATGGATATAGTAACCTAGGTGTTAAGAGTTTCATATCAATACTTAGAAATCTACCAAGATATATTGCTTAGGAGGGGAAAAGATGAGGTGCAGGATTGATAGTATGATCACATTTGTGTAAAAACTTATTCACATATACTCACTTGTATAAGCTATGCTTAGGAAATTTCTGGAACAATACATACAAAATTGTTAACCATGGTTAGCCCTGATGAGAGGAACTAGAGTCTTACATGGGAAGAAAGTCATTTTTTACTTTTCATATATTCCCTTGTGTACTTTTGGAATGATTTATCACACATAATTCACTTTATAAAGTTAAACTCAGGCGTGGCCTTTTTTATTTTCCTTCCGTATTTTGTCTTAGCCAGATAATTAACTCAACTATCTCCTGATGGCTCTCTGGAGAGATCTAGCTTTTTAATGGGAGATAAAAGAAGGTTAAGGTTTCTGGAAATAGGCTTTTAGGTTTTTATGTAAGAGCAAGTAGAATAGATTTGGAGAAGGTAAAAGATGGTAAGAAACTTTCTATACCCTGTCCGTCCTGTATATGTAGAGGGAAAAAGAGTTACAGAGACTATTTCTTAGAAGGCTTCTGTTGTTTGTTTGTTTGATATTTTGCTTCCTACACTAAACACAAAAAGGCCTGACTGTCATAAAATGTAAGGATATTGGCAACGACACAAGTCAATATTAGTTGGCTTAAACACGGAAAGAGGGTACTGGGCACTATCTGGAGCAGCGGTAGGACCACCGGTGGTCTGTGAGGTCTGAAAGGTTGGCGACCACTGATCTGGAGTACATCTATAATAATAAAAGGGTAATATGCTAATTAGACTGGACGTCTTCCGGACATCCTTCCTGATGAAGCTGGGGCCCAGGCGAAGCCAGCCAGGATCCCTGGCGCCTGCCGGTGGCGGGGGGAAGCCAGCCAGAGGAAGGAAGGCCTACTCTTGCACGAATTTTTGTGCATCAGGCCTCTAGTAAAATATATTGTGTTAACCATTTTTAAGTGTACAGTTCAATGATATTAACTTAATTCACATTGTTGTGCAGCCATTACCACTCACCATCTTCAAAGCCATTTTCATCTTGTAAAATTGAAGCTTTCTACCCATTAAACAATAATTCATTCCCCTCCCCTCTGTCATAGCAACCATCATTCTACTTTCTGTCTCTGTGATTTTTGACTTCTCTAAATACCTCATATAAGTGGAATTGTCTTTTTGTGACTAGCTTATTTCACTTAGAATATCTTTGCCCTGACCGGTTTGGCTCAGTGGATAGAGCATCAGCCTGTGGACTGAAGGGTCCCAGGTTTGATTCCAGTCAAGGGCATGTACCTTGGTTGCGGGCACATCCCCAGTGGGGGGTGTGCGGGAAGCATCGGATCAATGATTCTCTCTCATTGATGTTCTGACTCTCTATCCCTCTCCCTTCCTCTCTGTAAAAATCAATAAAATATGTTTAAAAAAAGAATATCTTTAAGGTTCATTTATGTTGTAGCATATTGTGGAATATTCTTCCTTTTTAAGGCTGAATGATATTCTATTTTGTGTGTGTGTGTATCACATTTTGTTTATCCATGTGTCGGTGGGCACTTGGGTTGCTTTCATGTTTTTGCTGTTGTGAATAATGCTGTTCTGGGAACATATGCACAGCTGCCTGACATGGGGCTGAGGTGAGGTATATGAGTAGCTGCCATTGTGCCAAGAGCTGAAACTGACCAAAATCAAAATCAACTGCAATTTTATGTTTAAGTCTTCCCCCAGAAGTTGCAAATCATCAACAGACTCTAGAGTTCCAAAATAGTTTCATCAGACAGATTCTGCCAATGTAACTGTTGTCTAGGTAGAAAGGTAGATTTCTGCTGCTCTGTCATCTCAGAGCCCTCTCTCTAATACATGTTTATTGAGGCGGAATTCAAATATACAATTAACCATTTTAATATATTTTTATGGATTCAGATTATAAAACAATGATCTCAGTTTTGTAAATATACGTGCATAGGAAAAATATTGGAAGGAAATGTATGAATATGTGAATAATGGTCACTACTGAGTGGTAGGATTATAGTTTTTATCTTCTTCCTACATTTCTGTAATCTCCAAATAGGTTTCTGTAACTTCTATATAATTAGAAGGAAATGATCCCTAAAAAAGAACAAAGACCTCCTCCAAGTGTCTGTTCAATTGTGAACACGGTCATAGTGGCAATGTACCTCAATTAATCTCAAAAGAGTTGGTAGCTTACCTGTACCCCCTTTTCCATTTTATTCAATAAAAACCAGAACTTTCTTATTTATAGGTAAATGCCAAAGAGCTTGATCCAAAATATGCTCATATCCAAGTCACTTACGTGAAGCCCTACTTTGATGACAAAGAACTCACAGAAAGAAAGACCGAGTTTGAAAGAAACCATAATATCAACAAATTTGTTTTTGAGGCTCCTTATACATTATCTGGCAAAAAGCAAGGCTGCATAGAAGACAGTGTAAACGTCGTACAATCCTGACTAGTAAGTAGGACTTTGCATATGACTTGTTTGACTTGGTCCTTTGAAATAAACACAGGTAGCAGCTGGCCAGCCAGAAAATGTAACTGAAATTTTAATCATTCTTTGTTCTTGCACAGACATAGGTATGTGCTAAATCATAGTTTTCCTATATGCAAATCGTGATTGAAGTGTCTCATAAAGATAATTTCTTTCTCAATTCTGAAGTAATAAGGTGGTACCCTAAGGTATTATCTAGAGAAGGCCTGGGGAAAATTAAGCACAGTGAATTTTTAAGAATCAATTTGACTGTTTGAACAAATGACTTTTTGAGATAGTAAATCTATCTTAATATTTTAATAGCTTCAAACTCGTTTCCATATGTGAAGAAGAGGATCCCTATAAACTATGAACAGCAGATTAACTTAAAGCCAATTGATGTTGCTACTGATGAAATAAAAGATAAAACTGCAGAGCTGCAAAAACTTTGCTCTTCTGCTGATGTGGACATGATTCAGCTCCAACTGAAATTGCAGGGCTGTGTTTCAGTGCAGGTATGTTGGTTGTCAAACATGTATTAGATGTTTTGCTTTCCTAAGTGATATAGTCTTATCGAGTGCAAATACCTGTGCATTAATTTTGATTAACTCAATACAGAAACTATGTTCAATTTGAATAAATGTTGTGTATGTCAGAGGACTTTAACATAAATCCCTCTGACTATAGCCAAACTCTGTATTTACATATCAGAAATCATTAACTAATTTATTAGCATGTCATCTTTGCAGATTATTTGCTTTAGTTAATCATTTTTCATGTAAGCTTACAGTAAGAATAGTAAATATGTTTCTTAGATGCAGATTTTTAATGTATTTGGGTATTGTTTTTTTAAGAGAAATGCAAAAATTTACATTCTGACAATTCTCATTTTTCTTCTTCTGTAATCTAGGTAAATGCTGGTCCATTAGCATATGCAAGAGCTTTCTTAAATGACAGTCAAGCTACCAAGTATCCATCTAAGAAAGTCAGTGAGTTGAAAGACATGTTTAGGTAAGTGCTTTGTAGTTTTCACTGTTCTTGTATTCTATTTTCTTCTTAAAAGAAACCAAAAATATTCACTAAATAATATCTGTCCAGAAAAGGACATTCTCTGTTCTCTTTTACAATATTTAAGTGACCTCCTAATGCTAATTAGAGAGTAAATGCAGGATCTCTTTCTTGCTGCAGGACATTAACAATGCCCTAGTGATGCAAGAGATTAAATAAACCAACTTACTTTATTGCTTTGGATGTTGTGACACAAACACAAGCCTAAATTCATTACGCAGTTTCCTCCTTTGCCCCACTGACCTCATGCCACAGCATTTCTGACCATTTAGGGTAGGAATAAAAGTGGAACTGGAAGGATTGGAGAGGCTTGCCTCCTGTCCTATGTCCTTAATTCCACTTGAATTCTGCCAGTCTCGGACATGTAATAGCTTGTCTTGAATGAGCATCACTGTACGCTAAGGAATGTTTGAATCTATTTAATATATGAAAAGAGTTTAGATTCAGAATAAGAGAGACAGTTAAGTAAAATAGACTAAAGTTACCCATTCATTTGCTCCCAGCTTATTTCATTTACCTTTCCTGTGTGTTACCAGCTGTTCTGGGTTGCAGAATAACAGTAGTCATTCATTCACCAATATTTATTAGGGCTTGGCATGTACAAAAATATTCTACTAGTTGCTGTGACAGGAATAAAAAACAAATGGGCAATGAGGTACTTTGTCTCCTAAGACCTACACTCTAGTTATGGATATTAAACATAAATACACAAAATAATGGAAAAGTACTTTTATGGTAAGTCATCAACTTTGCCCCCACTCTTATGAATTCAGGGCAGATACTTCATACCTACAGCACCCAGCACTGTCCTGGGTACATAGTGAGCCCCAAATAAAGTATTTTTGAATGAATGACTCATTATCTACAAATGTAAATTAATGTTAGCACAAATTTAGTTGATATAATATAAAGTAAATGACTGAGCAAGTAGGCTTCCTAAAGGTTATATGTTTTGAACCAGGTTTTAAAGGACATAAGAAACTTGAGAGAAAAGATAGAAAACAAAAGAAAGGATATTTCAGATAGGATGTGGCATTAGCAAAGGCACAGTGAGAAATTATAGGATTCTAATATTCCTTATAGGCAAGAAAGCCATAGTTAAAGTTAATATCAAAATGATTATCAATGAGACTTTCTGGGAGTAAATAACAAAACCTTTATCTTTGATCTTCATCCACAGGAAATTCATACAAGCATGCAGTATTGCACTTGAACTAAATGAGCGGCTAATTAAAGAGGATCAAATTGAGTACCATGAAGGCTTAAAGTCAAATTTCAGAGAAATGGTGAAAGAATTGTCTGACATTATCCACGAGCAGGCAAGTATTAGGGTGGTTGAACATGAAAACAAGATCTTGGATACTTAAGTGTTACTTAACAAAATCTGTTTGAAATGCATTACCTTGAAATTATTGAGTCTGTATTTTAAAATTTGCTCATATTATTAATCATTTAAATGACATAATGCAAATTAAATTTGAAGCAATTATCTGAGGCAATTGCTAAAGTAATGATAGGAAATAAACCATATTGTTCTGTGTGTCACAATGCCATTCGAAGTGACTAGCTGAACAAGTCTGCATCATTCTACTGTGAACATTGGATGAGTCTCGCTAGAAGGGTCCTAAAGAAGTTAATGATTGGCTCAATAGCCAAATCCCTAAATGACTATCCCAATTGTGGCTGTAAGAAACTAGATACTGTTATTTAGGTGAGATCCTGAGTGATTTCCAAAATTTGGAAATTGTCTTAATACCCATACAGCCTGCAAAACTCCCTATTTTCCTAAAACTTATTAGCATTTTAATCTATGACTGAATGTTAATGACAATTATAGCTAACTTAGTAAAACCCAACCTGAAAAGTATAGAAGCGAAGACCCATTCATCACGTAGAGCCAAATTATGCCATTAAAGTACAACCATTTAGAGAACACATTCTTAAAGCTGGTTCCGAAAAGGAGACCAACATCTGTTCTGCTGTCTGTATTTCAGTGATTGCTTGAAGGCACTCACCTGTGTGAGACTGCCACACAAAGGGTGTACTTACAAACAGGCTGACAGTGGTTAGCATCCAAAGGACTGCAGTGGGAAGATGGAGAAAAGAAGAATTTTTCTAGGAAAACAACCAGTTGATTTTAAATCAAGCTCTACTTCTCTGAATTTGTTTTGTCTGCTTTTTCTAAGGAAGAGCAATAGGGAATTTAGTTACTATTAGCCTAAGGCTGCATTGAGTGACCAGAAGTCTAACTTTCTAAACATTGTCATCGCAGTTTAGAGAATCCAGTCAGCCAGACTTTCACATCCCAACTTTAAATGACCAGTTGGTTGTCCCAGTCTCCTACTTGCCCTTCTCTGTGGCTGGGAATCTTACTGGCTTAAGGAATCTAGAATCAGTGTTATTTTTCTTCTTTTTCTATCTTTACTTCTATTAGCCCCCTTAGGAATGAGTGCATACTGTTCCAAGGCATCCCTTTGCTGCTCAGTTTTCATAGGCCCTTTTTTGTCTCTTTCTCAAAGCAGCCAGGTGATCTAAACTAGGAAAGTGGGGAACCATCCCACTTTCTTTATTGTCTCTCTCTCAGGCTCAGTTCATCAGTACAGGGGGTATACCTTTCTTTACCATCACTTTTCTGAGGTATCCTTTTATCAAATAGATGACAATTTATTCCTAGAAACTGTCCAGTTTATGGGTTTCTGTTCTTCATAATCCATAGGGGAAAAAACAGCAAAAGTTCCTCCTTCACAAAAGGTATAAAATAATTACACATGTTATTTTAAGCCAATGTGTACTATATTAAAATTGTTCAATTTGCATGCAGCTGCATGACCTAGCTGCATGAACTGTTATTCAAATTGAAAACAATTATTCAATTTACTGCAATGACTGTGATCAAGATATTTAGAGCAGTCATTTTATAGTTTTTTTTCCTTGAACTATAGATTTTACAAATCTGCTATTACAAATTTCCCACGTTTCATTTAATTCCCATAAATCATGATTGTTTTATTTAGTTGTAGAGACCAATATTTTAGACCCTGGAGATTATATATTGTTAGCTAACCAAGAAAAATCTTAGAGAGTTCAGCAGGGAGAGATGTGGTCCCTGCGAGAGGGCGGGCGGAGGGTGGAGGGGGCTGAGACCCAGGCCAGCCAGGGGGCCCGGGGCTCCGCGGGCCCGGAGGCCCGGCGCGGGCTCTTGAGGCTCCCGGCGGCCCTCTCTTGCATCTAAGGCCATACCACTCTGAACGCGCCCGATCTCGTCTGATCTCGGAAGCTAAGCAGGGTCGGGCCTGGTTAGTACTTGGATGGGAGACCGCCTGGGAATACCGGGTGCTGTAGGCTTTTGCTTTTGCTTTGATTCTCATTCTGTTTTCAGCCCGCCCCATCCTCCCTTTGGCCCTGGGGGAGGAACCTCCCGTCCCCCGGGGCTACTCACAGAACTCAACGCCCACCCCCATAGTGCGCCCCCTCTCCCCGCTTCCGCCGTACAAAGTTAGGGAAAGGGGTCTCGCGCCTTCCACGCAGCACCCCGGGATCGGGATCGCAGGGGCGTGTGTTCCATTCTCCCGCACAGGTGGAAGCCCCCAGTGCTCTTCGGGGGGCAACAGGCGCCCTACAACCGGGGCAACAGATCGAACCCCCGCTGCTGCGGGGGGGTGGGGGGGAGGTAGCTCCCCAAACCGCTAAGGGAACCCCGGGGTCCCCGCCAGAGGCCCGGGCCGCCCCTCGCGTTTTGCCATCCCCAGGGGGCTTTGTCCTACCCATTTGCGGTGGACACCCCCTTCCGCACTTCAGGCAATCGCATCCCCAACGGGAGGCGCCCTCCTGGCCCGCGTCTTGGGCAAGCTCAGGAGATGGCACGACCTACCGGGTGCCCTAGGCTGCTTTTCTCACTGTTATTTTGTGCTTGCCCAAGCTCGCACCCCCGCCCCCCCCAGCCCCCGGGCAAATGCAGGGCCCTGAGGCGCCCGAGGACGCCCTCCCCGCTTCCTGCCACGCTGTAACACTCCCCCTCCCCCCCCCAAAAAAAATCTTAGTTTATATTGGTTTATATTTATGCAAGCTCTCTTGTCATAATACATCATATTCAAATGTGCCTTACTTGGGGCAAACATTGACTTTATAGTGATTTTTTTGTAAATCAATATTTTTATTAGATTCTCATATAAAAGAGAGCTGTTTTTCAGTCATATACATTAAGACATTGTTTCCCAAAGGAAAATGTAATACAAAATTTAAAAATGTAAATGTGTATTGAAATATGGTTTATTTTGTTGAGTTTGCTAAATGAGTACTTAACAAAAACATATAGCCTAGCTTTTTCTTTTCAATATAATCTGTCACAGTATACCAAAATATACAGTCCTTTTAAAAAGAAGTTTAAAAACTTCTTCAAGCTGTTGACTTTTTCAAAGGGACTTATATTGTCTTAAAATTATTAATTACAGATTTCTTAATTAGATAGAGTTTGTGGTGGCCATTGAGTTGCCCATTTCACGGGTCACATCTGAAAGATATGGACAATCAATTAGTCATCTCTTAAAACTATATGCTTTCAGACACGTGTCATGAATGATGATTGTTGT
Source organism: Ia io (assembly GCA_025583905.1). Classification (NCBI taxonomy): domain Eukaryota; kingdom Metazoa; phylum Chordata; class Mammalia; order Chiroptera; family Vespertilionidae; genus Ia; species Ia io. The sequence continues at coordinate 97,642,352 of JAJQQW010000001.1, forward strand.
AAGGAGGAACTGTCTCTATTATGGATTTTATATAAGACATGATTTATAGCAACCTAAGTGATATGATGCATTACTGCCACTATAGGCCAATTTGCAGGATTAATACTCAAGTTTCAGAGCTAACTTGAGAGAACCAAGTATTGAAAACTTGAAACCTAAGTTGGGATGGTATAATGAAGATGTGGGATGTTATGTGTGTGCTATTTTATTTCATCTAATCTAAACATAAGATCGCTGTTTCTTTTGATCACACAAAATGGGTAATTTAAAAATATGTATGCTAATATGAATATACATGTTTATATTTATGGGCTATAAAATATATTTTATGAAATTCTCCATTTCCATAAAAATCTTATGTATCAATTAGCTTATATAATTATAGTGTGTGTTTAGAAATGTGCACTATGACACTTCTCTTAATTTAATATTATTTCCCAAATCTCCAGGGAAGGTTCATGGGTATCTGCATGTTTGTAAAGCCCCACAGGTGGTCCTGAGAACCACTGTGTTAGAAGATGGTCCATAAAATCATGTCAAAGAGTCCACTGTTTAGAGCTCTTATTATGACCGTGTGTTAAAAAAATATATATTTTAAAGATTATATTACCTCTCACTTCTCACTGAACTTTGCATTTTACAGTTTTTTATTTTTCTTAATGAATAACCAGATCTTTTCTGCTTTTTTGCTATGCTGCCTTTGTAATACAGCTTTGAAGACTTAAGTCGGTAATGTTATTTTTTGCTCTTTTTGCTTGATGTCATTTTAAATAGCTAAGTGTCATTGATAAATTGAAATATGCCTGTAATTTCATATACGCATACTTTTTTGGCAGTGGCTGTTTTGCTTCATGATAAACATGCATATTTCCTTTGTTTTAGATAATACAAGAAGACACAATGCATTCTCCCTGGATGAACGACACATTACATGTATTTTGTGCAATTAGTGGTACATCGAGTGACAGAGGTTATGGTTCCCCAAGATATGCCGCTGAAATATGAGGACCCACAGATGTAAAGTGAGAACGAGACTGACCTTTCTCAGGAATATTTGGAGCTGTGCAAATGTTAAAATTTAACGATTTGATATACATGGAGCGTTCCCTTCTGACACCAAAATTTTCATGCTTTCAAACAGGGTGCTTACATATTTGTAAATATTTAAGCAACATGGAAGTGCCTGGAAAATTGCACCCCTGTGCTTAGTTTGTACTTTTTTAGGTAAATCTATATACTGAGAAATAGAGCTCAAAAAACATAAATCCAAATTGCTTAATTATTGCTTAAAATAATAATGGTACTATGTAAAATTGTATAACAGAACACAATAAAAGGTAAAACTTATTTATAATTTGAAGTGAAGAAAATAATACTTTGAACTTAGCATTTTTCTTGATAGGAAGCTCAATTCATTATACTAATCCTTAGAGGAAAAAATGATCAAATTTCCATAAAACATGGGTATTTCCAATTGGGGAGATAATTTGAAATCTTGCCTACTAGTAGTCAAGGCTGGGCTAAAAGAAACAAAAGCATTATTTAATAAGGAAAATTTCACAAAGAAAGCACCTACATAAAAAAATACCAAGATTGCTGTTCCTTCGAGTCTTTTTAAAATATATTTTTATTGATTTCAGAGAGGAAGGGAAAGGGAGAGAGAGATGGAAACATCAGTGATGAGAGAGAATTTCCCTAGCCAGTTTGACTCAGTGAATAGAGCCTCAGCCTGTGGACTGAAGGGTCTTAGGTTCTATTCCAGTCAAGGGCATGTACCTCAGTTGCCTCTCCAGCCCCAGTTTGGGTGCCTACAGGAGGCAACCAATCGATGTACCTCTCTCACATCGATGTTTCTCCCTCTCCCCCTCCCACGTTCTCTAAAAAAAAATTGATGAGAGAGAATCATTGATTGGCTGCCTCCTGCATTCCACACCCCCACCCCACCCCCACCCCCCACCGCTGGGGATCAAGCCCGAAACCTGGACATGTGCCCTGATGGGGAATAGAACTGTGACCTCCTGGTTCATAGGTTGATTCTCAACCACTGAGCAACACCGGCCGAGCTTCCTTCAAGTTTTGACCTGATGATGCCAGGTAATCAAGTTGGTCTCCTCCAACACACAAGACAAGGGATTCCTATGTGGCATGGGTTTCCCTAGCAAGTGGCATTTGTTGCCAGAACTTTATCATCTGATGCTATCCATAAAGCTAAACAAAACATTTCTGAGAATTTGCAGTCAGTACATACTATGCAACTTCTAAGCCTTAGCAGCAGAATCTGAGGTAGGAATTTGTAATGATTATTTTCTTCAGTTTACAAGGTTAGGAAGTATATTGATAGAACTTTATGGTTGCAGCATTTCTTGAGTCAATATACATAACCACCACAGACTTAGCAACTGCAAGTTAGGGATTACATTTCTAATAATGAAGACATCTCAGACTACCTAAATAAATCAGGAGAAACCAAGATATGAAGAACTTTTTTAGTTTGAATTATCTGTATAATTTTGGCTGCCTTTCATGTAAATTTTAAGTGTTAGACTTATTTTTCTTATGTAGTTTAGCCTATTTTACAGACACACACAAAAAACAGACACTGAAATATAAATGGATTGTATGGAGCCTTGGCTTTTTAAATACTTCGTGATCAAGTAAATCTTTGAGATTATGCATCTGACTTGGCCATTTTTCTTTTTTTATTGTTTTTTATTTTCAATTACAGTTGATGTACACTATTATATTAGTTTCAGGTGTATACACCAGTGCAGTGGTCGGCAAACTCATTAGTCAACAGAGCCAAATATCAACAGTACAACAATTGAAATTTCTTTTGAGAGCCAAATTTTTTAAACTTAAACTTCTTCTAACACCACTTCTTCAAAATAGACTCGCCCAGGCCGTGGTATTTTGTGGAAGAGCCACACTTATTTCAATAAATCTTGTACCCACATGGCACAATACATAGTTATCAAAATATTATTGACTATATTTCCTATGCTGTACTTTACATCCCATGACAATTCTGTAACTACCAATTTGTATTTTCTAATACCTTCACCTTTTTCACCACCCCCCCAAACCCCCTCCCATCTGGCAACTGTCAAAAAGTTCTCTATGAGTCTGTTTTTATTCAGTTTGTTTGATTATTTGGCTTTTTTAGATTCGGTTGTTGATAAATATGTATTTATTGCCATTTTATTATTCACTAGTGGCCCAGTGCACAAAATTCGTGCACATTAAAAGAGAATTAATTAGAGGAAATATTTTAATATTGCTATTTCCCCTTTCTCTATAATAGAAATGTCCGGCCAGCCCCACCCCCATTGGGCGAAACCAAGACCTGGCCGGCCCCACCCCCGTCAAGCCCCACCAGGGGGGGCATGCAGCCTCACATGCCGGCGCCAGGGTGGGGGGCGTGGCGTCAGGTCCCCCGGCACTGGGGCGGGGGTGCGCAGCCTCAGGTCCCCCAGTCCTGACCCACACCACGCAGCCTCACCCAGACCTGCCACACTGCAAGACACCAGACCCACCACGCCACGGGACCCATCAATGCACCTCCTGGTGACCAGTCATGTGGTCGTTACGGATGAAAATAAAGTCATGCACTTAAGCATGCACATTCACTTTCAATGCCTGATTTGTTTACGTTCTCTAAATTGCAAAATAAGTAAGATCTTCAGCCAGATAGCATCATAATGCCAAATTCTTTATATAATGACACATACCATTCTCTCCACTCAGTATGCTCCATTTGAATGGATTAAATGTATGTGACTCATATGAAAGGCACTGCTGCTTGCTCTTAATAGAGGAAGCATGAGCTCATTACCTAACGCCATAAAGTGGTTTAAATGGCATATACTGACTTGAAGAACAGAAGGATAAATAACACAAAAAACACAAAAAAAACAACATTCAGTGCTGTGGACGGCAGAATCCTCTCCCTTTCCCTTTGTTTTTTTCTGCTTTTCCCATGAACTTATTTGTGTTCTGCCTCAAAATCAACACAGAAGACAAAATCAGATGCTGTAATCTGCATTTTATAGTGCCATTTGAGTACAAAGAGGTGCTTTTCAATTTTTACTTTTTTTTAATCAATGCAGCTCATACTTTCTCCCAACGTTCCAGGAGCCAGGCCAACGTGGCTGTGTGGACACACCTTTGCTAGGTGCTGTCAGGCTTCAGGGCTGGGACAGGGAACACGCCAGGTGTTGCTGGAAACAAATCAGCTCTCCTGTCTACATAGCAGGAGTCTTTTCATTATAAAATGCAAAGCAGCAGCCATTTTCCATTACCCCCATCCCCAGCCCTCCTCACCCAGGGGCGTAGGAAGGGGCTGGGAGGATATTTACTCTCGGCTCTTTGATTTCTCTTATTTAACTGATCCAAGTGACAGCTGCTTCTCTGAGCACAACGCCAGCCGGCTCAGGGCTAGTCGCACCTGGAAGGCAAGCAGCAGAGCTGACCAGGGGCTTTGACCAAGCCCAAGTGCACAGGTCATAGCAACCTCGGCAGGCGGGCTGCTCCCAAAGATTCTAAGCCCCTTCCAGCTCCGCACCCCAGCTCCCTGCTCTCCCCCTTTCACCCACAGGCACCACCAGTGTGGTGTGCCCCAAGGCTTGGTTTGCAGATGCCAGTGTTGCAGGTTCAAGATGTTCCACCTCCTCCTGGCACTTGGAGCCATAAGCGCTGGCAGGGACCTTTCCCCTCGGTCTTGGTCTTTGGTCACTGCTGAGGTTTTCTGGACTCTTCTAGGCCAGGGACAGCCAGGACCTTTGCCTCTGACCAACGTCGTGCCTGCAACCTGCATGGGGTACCCCCAGCCCCGGGAAAGCGTTGGGGTATGGCAGGCCTGGGTGAGGGGTTGTGGGGGGTTGGGAGGGTTGGCTAGCCGCCCCACCCTCAATTAGGGTGGGAGAGGCTGATCAGGGGTAGGGCCGGGGGAGGGGCTGGGCAGGGCAGCCATCTTGTGATGGCATTATGGTGTGAGGGTCAATTTGCATATTATCTCTTTATTATATAGGATATGTTTGATCTTTTTTTCTTCTTAAAGAAAACCCTTCAGCATTTCATATAATACTGGTTTGGTGGTGATGAACTCCTTTAGCTTTTCTTGTCTGTGAAGGTCTTTATCTGACCTTCAATTATAATTGATAGCTTTACTGGGTAGACTAATCTTGGTAGTAGGTCCTTGCTATTCATCACTTTGAATATTTTGTGCCAATCTCTTCTGGCCTGCAAAGTTTCTCTTGAGAAATCAGCTGGCAGTTTTATGGGAGCTACCTTGTAGGTAACTAACTGCTTTCCTCTCGTTGCTTTTAAGATTCTCTCTTTTTGTTTAATCTTTGGCATTGTAATTATAATGTGTCCCAGTGTGGGCCATTTTGGGTTCATCTTGTTTTGGACTCTGCTTCCTGGACTATTTCCTTCACCAGGTTAGGAAGTTGCATACATATATATACATACATATACACATATATATGTATACTCACACACACATATACACATATATATTATTGTTAACCCTCACCTGAGGATATTTTACCATTGATCTTTCAGAGAGAATGGAAGAGAGAGGGAAAGACAGAGAGAAACATCAATGTGAGAGAAACACATCAATTGGTTGCCTCCTGTACACACCCCGACCAAGGCCTACAACCAAGGTACATGCCCTTGACCGGAATTGAACCCAGGACCCTTTGGTCCACAGGCTGATGTTCTATCCACTGAGCCAAACCAGATAGGGCTCCATCATTATATTTTTGCATAGGGTTTTCAAATATTTTGGCAGCCCCATGATGCAAATGTTGGTATGCTTGAAGTTGTCTCCAGGCTCCTTTATACTATCCTCATTATTTAATACTTTTTTTCTTTTTGCCATTCTGATTGGATGTTTTCTGTTTCCTTATATTCCAAATCCTGGATTTGATTCTCTGCTTCGTATATTCCACTGTTGATTCCCTGTAATGTATTTTCCATTTCAGTTCATGTATTCTTCATTTCTGACTGGTTCCTTTCTATGTTTTCTAGTTCTGTTTTATGTTTCCTATCTCTTTGTTCATTGAGCATCCTTATAACCAGTGGTGTGTTTTTTTTAAATCCTCACCTGATGATATGTTTTTATTGCATTTTTAGAGTGAGAGGAAGAGATATAATTCAGTTTCTCCCCATATGTTCCTGGTGCCTTTCTAGCTCTGCCCCTGTGCTAGAACTCAAACAGAGTGAGTCCAAGTAAGTCTGTCTGTGGCTCCTTTAAGAGGAACAACTGGGACTCCAGCAGTCTTAGTCTCACTCAGCCACAATCCCCACAGGTATTTACAGCCAGATGTTATAGGGACTTCTCTTCCTGGCACTGGAACACTGGTCTAGGGGCCTGGTGTTGGGCTGGGACCCCTCACTCCTCAGTGGTGATGTCTGCAGCTGAGATATCCCTCCCAATTTTTATCTGCCTGTAGGTGTGGGACCAACCCATTCTGCATCTCTGCCCCTACCAGTCTCAATGTGACTGCTGCTTTATATCCATAGTTGTAGGACATCGGTTCAGCTAGATTTCAGGCAGTTCTGAACAATGGTTGTTTTGTTATTTAGCTGTAATTTTGATGTGGTTATGGAAGAATGTGAATACCACATTTAGCTACACTGACATCTTGACGGGATGCTAGTAATCCCTTGGCCATTTTTCTTTACATGTCATTTAAGCTTTCAGGGGCACATGAAATTACTTATTGAAGGCTAATTTTGTATTTTAATAGGGTGCTCAAAAATTTCAGTGGCAGTTTGTAATTCCTTAATATCTTAAACCATGAGTGTAAAGGTTTGTTCTGGGCTCTCAGTCTATTCCCATTGATCTATATGTCTGTCCTTATGCCAGTACCACATAATCTTGATTACTGTAGCTTTGTAGTAAGTTATTAAATTGGGAAGTGTGAGTCCTTCAACTTTGTTCTTCTTTTTCAAAATTGTTTTGGATATTCTGGGTCCCTCACATTTCCCTTGCATGAATTTTATACTCATCTTGTCAATTTTTTCAGAAAAAAAAGGTAGCTGGAATTTTGGTAGGCTTTGCTGTGAATAATTCAATTTGAGGAGTATTGCCTTTTTAATAAATTAAGTCTTCCAATCCATGAATGCAGGATTTAAAAAATTTATTTAGGTCTTTAATTTCTTTCAGCAGTGTTTTGTAGTTTTCAGTGTACAAGTCATGTACTTTGTTAAATTTATTCCTTAGTATTTTATTCTTTTTAATGCTATTATATATGGAGTTTTTTATTTCATTTTCAGATTGTTCATTGCTAGTTTATGGAAATATAGCTGATTTTAGTATATTGACCTTGTATCCTGAAACCTTGCTAAATTCATTTATTAGCTTTAAGGTTATTTTTGTGTGTGGATTCTTGAGCATTTTCTATATAAGATCATGTCATCTGAAAATAGAGACTTTTACTTCTTAATTTCAGATCTTGATTCTTTTTCTTTAATTTTCTTACTTTGAACCTTGCAGTGGTGAGAGCAGACGCCCTTGTCTTGTTACTGATCTTTGGGAGAAAGCTTTCAGTCTTTCCACTTTTAAGTATGGTGTTAGGGGTGGGGTTTTCATATGTGCCTTTTATCAGATTGAGACAGCTCCCCTCCAATATGATTTGCATCTGTTTTCTGATTCTGTTCTCATAGTAACCATATTATTCCTATATGGCATACAGGGAAATAGATGGCAATGGTTAAGAAATGTATTCAATATACACATCAAATTAGAAATGAGACCAAAGTATCCTGACTCACAGTCCATAGTATTTTCAGCTATCCTATATAATAAAAGGGTACTATGCAAATCGACCGAACAGCAGAACAACCAGTCGCTATGATGCGCACTGAGCAGGCAGGCAGGTGAGCGGTTGGGGAGATCAGGCAGTCAGGCAGAGTGGTTAGGGGCGATCAGGCAGGCAGGCAGGCGAGTGGTTAGGAGCCAGTGGTCCCAGATTGTGAGAGGGATGTCCGAATGCCAGTTTAGGCCTGATCCTAGGGATTACAAGAGTTTGCAGCAGGCTGAGGGAAACCCTCCCCCTCTGCACGAATTTCATGCACTAGGCCTCTAGTTTTATATGATATCCTGTGGTTTGATGCAGGTTCTAGGGAGACCAAAAAAAGCTTCAATTCTTCTACTTTTTTACTAAAAAGGTAAGCTCCATAACGGTAGAGTCTGTGATTTTCACTTCTTTTTCTCCAAAACCTAAAAGTGCCTGGCACAGAATAAGTGCTTAAGCAGTCTCAAGGAAATAAAGCCAGTTTAGACAAGCAGATACTTCTGGAGACTTCACTTTGTACAAGGCAATGTGAACAGTATTATAGTGCTCAAAGAGATTGTAAGGTAAAATATAGTCATATGAAAAGATAATACAGCCCTAGCCAGTTTGGCTCAGTGGATAGAGTGTCAGCACATACCTGGGTTGAAGGCTGGATCCCCGCATGCGTGAGGCAACAAGTGGTTGTGTCTCTCTCACAACTATGCTTTTCTTTCTGTGTCTCTCCCCCTCCCTTCCATTATCTAAAAAAAATCAATGGAAAAATATCCTAGGGTGAGGATTTCAGCATAAAGAGAGAGGAGGAGGGGAGGGACGGGGAATACAGCCCTAGCCAATTTTGTTAAGTGGACTGAAGGGTCTTGGGTTTGACTCTGATCAAGGGCACATACCTCAGTTGCAGGCTGGATCCCCGGCCTAGGTCAGGGTGCGTATGGGAGGCAACCACTTGATGTGTCTCTCTCACATAGATGCTTCTCTTACTGTCTCTCCCCTCCCCCACTCTCTAAAATCAATGGGAAAATATCCTTGCATGAAGATTAACAAAAAAGAGAATACAAAGAGGTCTACTTATAGTAAATCAGTACTAATGACAAGTGTCTAAGTAGACAGAACCCTTCTAGATGTAGAACAAAAATATGCTTACAGAGGAGACAGGCATGGACAGAGCCTTGAAGTATGGGTAGGAACTAGTGTGTGTGTGTGTGTGTGTGTGTGTGTGTGTGTTGAGGAAGCACCTTAGGCAGAGTTTTTAACAGGAAATTAAAAATTAACTTCTTCATTTTGTTACATGAACTGACCACTACTGCACGGGACATGAAAAGCAAAAATAACACTAGAATGCATATAAAATCAGATAACATTCTCTCTATCTTGTTTTTCTCAGACTCCCTTATCCTTTTGTCTTAGACTCAAACTGAGTAAATCAGCCTTTTCTTTTTGTCCAGAAAAACTGCTCAATTTGCTTTGTTTTCCTGGTAGAAAACTTTTCAGGCAACCTCAATTTATAAGCTATAAGTCTTGTTCTTTCTGTATTATAGTATTTTGTAATAACTGCTTCAGTAGATCTCCTAGAGTTGAGAATCTTAAAGGCTCTGGACTCCTTATCCTGCATGCTGCCCGCATGTCCCTTTGATAGAAAACAAATGGAAGCTATTATGTGAGCAGGTCATGGCTACAATCTGGCAATTGCAGACCATTTATTGATTACTCACACATTTATTGATTACTCACTGTGAGCCAGGCATATGAATGATCAAGGCAGTCAGTATTCAATGGGCAGATATGCAGATAAACTGTTAATAATCTCATAGGTAATCCAAGGGTAATCTTTTTCAGTCGCTGAGTCTTCTGAATGTTATATCCTTGAAGAGAAACATCTTATGTCTCTTTGAAAGATATAAATAATAGTGCTTAGCCCTGATATACCTGAACATTTAATATTTAGAAGCAAAAGCAGAGCCATTGTAGATGTGGAGTTATGTTCAATGCAAAGCTAACCAGGTCCTATAGTACTCATGCAGTGAATTATTTCAGAATTTTTCCATGGCATAGCCAGGATTTGAGAGGCCTCCAGGGCCACTGTATCAGCATGATAAAAGTACTGTGCCCTCCCTCCTAATCCCAGACTAAAGGTAAGCACACAAACTAAAGGGATGAGAGGAAAGGGGGGCTAAGTTGACAAAGTTACCCCTAATAGAATAAATAAGTGCAATGAAAACGAGAGACTTCCAGGAGGAAACTGTTCCACCACAACCCCAAGTAGTTACAGGGTCATCTGAATACATTTCAGGTCACATGTAAGAGAAATTATTTTCATGGAAATAATTTTGGATATATACAAAGAATATTTGTTTTTGAAAATAAAGTAACCCACCACTACCACTTCATTTGTTAGGGAAACAAAACTCAAAGTTTAGCCATGGAAAGAGAATCTTCAGGAAAATTCCAGAGCTGTCCCCATTGGTTTAAACATCTTGTGATTTTTTTTCATTTCTCTTTGAATTGCCACCATCGTGATGGCACCAGGGATTTCATAATAACTCTGTGCTTCTAGATGAGACTCTTTGGTGGGGATAAGCTAGTTGGTCCTCATATCTCACCTGGGGGCTTTGGCTGACCTCTAATGATGATTCTCATTTTGAGAGTTTTGGCAATTCTATATAGCACCTAGTCATTAAATGCACAGACTCTGAAGCTCTGCTGGCTGGGTGAGAATCCCAGCTCTGTCATTTACCAAGCTGTGGGACCTTGGGCATATTACTTAACCTCTGTGCCTTGATTTTCTCATCTGCAAAATTGTACCCATTAACATTGTTGTGAAAATTCAAGTATGTAACACATAGAGAACACTACCTGGCACATACACTGAGTGGCCAGATTATTATGACCATCTGACGTTTGTAGGCAAATTAGCCGTACACTGCATCGTATGGGATATGGAAGCCGAAGGCCTGTTTGAACACCTTTGCTGTCTGTAGTTACCAAGATAAAACGTCTCCAATTCGCACAAGTACACAAGGATTGGACAGTCGAGCATTGGAAAAAAGTCATGTGGTCCGATGAATCACGTTTCCAGTTGCATCATGCAGATGGCAGAGTGAGAATTTCGTGGAAACAGCATGAAAGCATGCACCCCACATGCATCATGAATACAACCCTTCAAGCTGGTGGAGGCAGTGTTACGGTTTGGGGCATGTTTTCCTGGCATGATTTGGGCATATATAATTGGTAACATCTGTATACATGTTACCCCAAAGCATAGCAGAATTTTGCTAGCCACCACATCTATGTGGAACCATCCCTCCATTCCATGTGGAAGGGGAGGAGGGGAAATGGACAGGTCGAGGACAGGCCTTGTTGCCATTTGATACTCCACAGATCACCTCTGGCCTCGCTAGATTCACTATATGATGGAGATCTTTGCCCCCATGGAGGGATGGTATTTCCTGTAAAGTATGGGTGCCAGCCAACATACAGAGATACTAGCTGTTAACAACCAGTGCTGCCATACTGGTGCATCCTGGCTAAATATTAGCCCAGTCCCTGTATCTGTCTTCCTGAATGGAAGCCAGTTGTTTATAGGTTCCATACGCATCTGAGCATTGAGAAGGGGTCCCGTATGCTCCCCATCTATAGCGTTTCTCTACTTACTGGCACCTGCTCTGGCTTCCTCTTACTATCTGAATTACCCAGAGTGGTTTTTTATTTGAGACTAGTGACCCAGTGCACGAAATTTGTGCACATTAAAAGGGAATTAATTAGAGGAAATATTTTAATGTTGCTATTTGCCCTTTCTCTATAATAGAAGTGTCAGAGATGAAAGAAAATTAGTAAAATGTATATGAAAATCTTCCTCCTGTCAGAGTCTTGGGCGTGCCACGGGAACCAGAGTCAAGTCCCCGCCCACGCATGTGTGCCTCGAAATTGCACAAGACACAGACCCAGCTGGCCCCACCCCCATTGGGCTAGACTCAGACCCGGCCAGCCCCACCCCCGTCAAGCCCCGCCGGGTGGGGGGCACAGCCTCAGGTCACCTGGCCCGGCATCAGGGCAGGGGGCACGGCCTGAGGTCCTCCGGCCTGGGCCAGGGGGTGCGCCTTGAGGTCCCCTGCCAATTCCCACGGGCGGGGAGCATGGCCTGAGGTCCCTGGCCAAGCCCCATGGGCAGGGGGCATGGCCTGAGGTCCCCTGTCAGGCCCCGCTGGGTGGGGGGTGTGCCCTGAGGTCCCCCGTCAATCCTCACCAGGCAAGGGGCACAGCCTCAGGTCGCCTGCCTCGGTCCAGCATCACACAGCCTTAGGTCCCTACTGATAGCTCATTAAGGCTCGTTACGGAAACTCTGCCTCCGCTGTGGGCGCAGCCATCTTGTGTTACGGGATCCCCGCCTCTGCTGTGGGTGCAGCCATCTTGTTATGGTGTGATGGTCAATTTGCATATCCCTCTTTATTAGATAGGATTGAACTGATGGGACTTGCTCCCTCAGTATTCCCTTTATAGAGTCTAAGACACAGCCTTCTTCAATTGAGTTTAATTTATACCTTTCATTTGGATTTCAACTGTCAATGCTCGCAGATAATTATTTTACAGCTCTCTTAAAATAGATCAGAAAGCTTTTCAGAGTTCCCCTTCCTCATCTCCTGCCCATTTCTCTGTAGCTATAGAAACCCTTTAGGGGAAATATTGTCCAACTAAACCTATTTACATACATTTAATTCTCTCTTTAGGTGATGGGGATTGGAGTTAAGGTCTACCATCTCCTTGCATTCTAGTAAAATGCTGGCCCTTATCTCCCAGTGCCCTCCCCCACTCAGTCCTTTCATTTCCAGCAGCACCTGCATACTCCTGTGCTGGGCACTCTCCTCACCAGGTTCACAATGCCCACTGTCTAGGTAAATTGATTTCCACAACCATGACCCATAACTCCAGCCCATCTCACCTAAGGGCATTTTAGCAAGCCTCCACAGCTGTTGCAGACTAGGGAAACTGACGTTTAGTTAACATCTTACAAGCCTGCACTAAGTAAGCATCTTGAAGTGAAATTAACTGTCATTTCCTTCTCTCCACCCCAAATCTGGAATTTTTCTCAGAGATAAATACCTCTGTGCTCTCAGTCTCCCTCATTCAGATGGCCATGAGCAAATGTGTCTCTGCCCCTGGTCTGCTTTTTCACCGCCTGTGCTGATACTGGGATAATCCTAAGAAACCAGCTACCCCACCATCCCACCTCTTCTACCAGGATGTGGCAGAGCTGGGGTGGGGTATCTTGTACTTCCCCTTTCCGGGAGACCAACTGACCAAGACTTTGAATTGCCTAGAACACAACCTTCACCACTGGCACCCTGTAAGCTGACCTCACATGTTCACTTTGGTTATTTGTTTGCTTCATCGTCCCTTAGATCTCAGAGCAGTGGTTCTTGATCAGTGATTTTGCTACCACAGGGGACATTTGGCAATGGGGTAGAGAACATCAGTGGGGGAGAGGGGACATCTGTAATAACTTTCAACAAGGAAGAAATTTAAATAAACATAAAACAATGAAAAACCACCACACACCTATTAGAATGGCCAAAATCTGGAAAACACAACACCAAATGCTGGCAGGGATGTCAAGCAGCAGAAGCTCACATTCATTCCTGGTGGGAATGCAAAATGATACAATCATTTTGGAAGACAGTTTGGCAGTTTCACAAATGAGGCCTACTTTTACCATGTGAACCAGCAATTGTATTCTTGGTATTTACTCAAAGGAACTGAAAACTTATGTCCACACAAAAGCCTGCGCATAGATGTTTATAAGTTTTATTCATCATTGCCAAAACTTGACAGCAGTCAAGATATCCTTTAGTAGATGAATGGATAGATAAACTGTGGTACATCCAGACAGTGGAGTACTATTCAGTACTAAAAAGAAATGAGCTGTCATGAACAGACATGGAAGGACCTTAGGTGCAAATTATTGAGTGAAAAAGCCAATCTGAAAAGGCCACATACTGTATGATTCCAACTACATGACATTCTGGAAAAGGCAAAACTATGGAGACAGCAAAAACAGTGGTTTCCAAGGATTGTTGGGTGGGAAGGATTGATGAGGTGGAGCACAGAGGACTTTTAGGGCAGTGAAAATACTCATTATGATATCATAATGATGGATACATGTCATCATAGATTAGTCCAAGCCAACAGACTGTACAATACCAAGAGTGAACCATAATATAAACTTTGGACTTTGGTGATTATGATATGTCAATGTAGGTTCATCAGTTTTAACAAATGTACCACTCTGGTGGAGAATGTTGACAATGACAGAGGCTGTGCACGTGTGGAGGCAGGGCTATATGGGAAGTCTCTGTACCTTCCCCTCAATTTTGCTGTAAACCTTAAACTGCTCTAAAAAAAAGTCTTAATTTTTTAAAAAATTGGGCATTTATTGATATAGAAACACACAGGCAGAAATATGTAATATAACAGATCCAGCTGTATATAAAAATCTACATGTACTGCAAATACAGGGTGGGCAAAATAGGTTTACAGTTGTTTGTACGAAAAAAGACATGCAGGTTATGATTATTACAATAGCTTTATTAACTCTATTTTGCGTACTCACAACTGTAAACATACTTTTGCCAACCCCTGTATTTTATTTTTCTTTTGACTACTTATAATGTTTTTAATTTAAATTTTATGTGATCAAATTTAGTAATTGTTTTTCTTTTTTGACTTCTGGATTCTGAGTCTTTCTTAGAAAGACCTTCCCAACCTCAAGATTGTACACATAGTAATACATGTTCAATTTGGTTCTTTAAGGGTTTTGCTTTTTACATTTAAATCTCTGATCAATTTGAAATTTATTTTTGTGTAAATAGTAATGTAGAGATACCTTACACTTCATGCAAATACTTGGCCAATTATTACTAGTATAACACTATTTATTGAATAACTCCAAAACCATTTATTGATTTATTTCTCAAAATGCAATCTTTGTAGTATGTATGATAGATTAAGGATAAATATCCTTAGTATAAAAAGAGCACTTACAAATCAATAAGATTAATTTCCAAGTAGGAAAATGGGTAAAGGACATGAATAGGCAATTTGCAGAAATGAAAATATAAATGGTTGATAAATATGAACAAATGTTCAACTTCCTTATTAAAGAAATGCAAATTAAAACAATAATAATTGCCCTAGCCAGTTTGGCTCAGTGGATAAGAGCATCAGCCTGTGGACCAAAGGTCACTTGGTTGCAGGCTCCTCCACGGCCAGAGCCCTGGTTGGGGCTCATGCAGGAGGCAACCAATCGATATGTTTCTCTCACATTGATATTTCTCTCTGTCTTTCCCTCTCTCTTCCACTCTCTAAAAATCAATGGAAAAATATCCTCGGATGAGGGTTAAAAATAAATACATACATAATAGTCAATGAAGAATACAGATGACAGTTCACATATCTACCTGTTACAGGGAAGCTGATAGCAGATTATGCTTGTGCTCTTCTGTGAGACATTTTGCTTCAGGGACAGCTATACCTTTATACTCAGGTATAAACTCAGGTGGCAATTCCATATAGTTGCTTTATGGATGTTTCCATAGCAACATTTTCAGATGGGAAACTACAATTTTTATTGCTTTAAAGAATATAACCTTCATGATCAAGGAGAAAACTGCTCGACTCATCCCAAATGCTATCCAGATCGCTACAGCGGGTGAAAAGGTGAACAACTTTTCTGTCTTTGCCTTATTACATTATGTGGAGAAAATCTGCTTCTGATCTTCAGTGTTGGAAATATAAGCAATTCATCCTGGAGTTAAGAATATCTAATAGAGATACATTGAATTTCATACTAGATTTCTGTATACTTAAGTACTTATTGATGATTCACTTTAAATGACTGCTAACATTTTTTGTACTTTTATAGTTTAAAGAGAACTTTCTTCCATCTTTATAATTTCTTCATTATAAGAAGTAGATAGGGTAAGCATTAGCAAAACATCCTTATTATTTTTAATACCTTAATAATGCTATAATTGATTTTATGTACAATAGCACCTAATAAAAACAAATGATTCTGGTTAACAGAGATTTGGGAAGCATACAAGTAAACACATAATCATTATAATATTTTTAGGATGCAATTACATTTAACTGCCATAATTTTTATTATCCACCTATAATATCTGCCATTTCTTAGTGGAGATATATGAAGCATCTTTCTATACCCACTTGGAAAATTGATTAAGGCTCTGTGTGTGGCATTAGCTCACATGGTATGTACATAATTCTATTGGGAAGAGTTCCTAGTTATATCCTTATTATAAAAAGTTTTGTTTTATGGATACTATTATATAGCAAGGTTTCAATTTATTAATTGGAAAATTACACTTTGACATTTTCTTGTGAAAATATAAACACCTGCAATATTATTAGTTTGATATTTTATTTAATAAATCAAACAGAACTTAAAAAAACAATAATAGTCAGAGGAGGAGGAGGAGATGTCTTTATTAAACTCTAAGAAGGAACAAAAGGGAAATAAACATCTGAGATATCTAGCCTTAAAATAAGGCTGGCTATGCTTCAGAGACATGTAGGTTCCTTGCTTTTTCTCCCTGCTTCTCACCCCCACAAACTTTTCACCCTAGGAGGCCCCTCCCAGACATTTTGACATCTTCTTGGTGAAAATGGAGAGTCAGTGTTCCACTAGACATGCCAATGAAGACTTTCCCTAACACAGGCCTTTTACCAAGGTGACTGACACCTGGACTAGACTTGTTCAGGTGAGGACTCATCCTTGAGTCATAGAGGTTCCACTTTGCTCTGGTTGGCCCAAAGACAGAACCATATCTAAGGAAAACACAACCACCTCAGCATTAATAAAACAAGACTCATGCTTAGGCAGTAATATATGTAGGGTAATTGCAGAGCAGCAAATAAAAAGGGAAAGGAGAACAAAGGTTAGGGAAGGGAATGATGATATCAATAATAACTCATATAGTAGTTAAATATGTGCCTGGGACTGTTATAAGTGCTTTGCATGAATTAACTCATTTAATGCTCACTACAACTTTGTGAGGCAATTACTAATACTATCCACCATTTTATGAACAGGAAAACTGAGGCATGGTGAAGCTAGATAACTTGTTTCAGTTCACACAATCAGTAAGTGGCAGAGCTGGAGTTTGAACCCAGAGAATCTGATGTAAAAATTCATGCTCTTAACGTACACACTAAGAGGAATCAAGAGGAAAAGAAGAGCGATCCAGGAAAATAAAAAGAGGAGGAAGGAAGGAAGGAAGGAAAAATTTAGTTCATTGACACCGGAAGGCAGTTTCTAGATGGTACCCACCCTCCTCCAGCCATACCCAGGCCCTTGCAATCCCCACTTCTATCTCTGTTATCAAAGCTTCCTAAGGTCATTTGATTTTGGCAAAAGGGTTTATTTTGTTTTTTTCTCTTGTGGCAAAAAGGCTTAAACCAATGAAATAAATGGTTTCCAGAGAAATCAATGCTATCTTTATATTGTGAAAAACATTGTTTTCAGCCCAGCCATCACGGCTCAGTGGCTGAGCATCAACTTATGAATCAGGAGGTCACGGTTTGATTCCGGGTCAGGGCACATGCCCTGGGTAGTGGACTCAATCCCCAGTAGGGGACGTGCAGGAGGCAGCTGACCAATGATTCTCATCATTGATGTTTCTATCTCTTTCTCCCTCTCCCGTCCTCTCTGAAATTAATAAAAATGTATTTTAAAAAACAAACATTGTTTTCAGAAGGAATACATGTGCATTCAGGAATACAAAATGCTGCCTTTCGGTTTTGTTTTTCTCCTCTGTCTAAGCACAACCTAGAAAAAAAAAATCAAAAGTTCCACTTATGCCATTTCCCCCACCATTTAGCTGTAATTTAAACAAGAAAAGGCCTTACATCTTAAGAAGACTGGAGACTAAACTGAAGATAACTCTAGTTTCTCAAATACATTCTTAGAAACCCTCTCTGTAGTCTTCACCCACGTTGTGCCACACCTTTAGGATTCTATACAAAAATTAAAGCTTTATGTTTAAAGCAAACACTGAAATTGAAGATAAAAATTGGAGCTCCAAGCCCCCTATCAAAACAGTGGGAAGAGGAGGAAACCAAGATGGCGGCATAGGTTAAACACCTAACCTGCAGCCTGGCACAACAATTTCAAAAATACAACTAAAAGTCAAAACGGACATCATCCAGAACCACAGGAAAGCTGGCTGACTGAAATGCCCACAACTAGAAGGAAAGAGAAAACCACAGGGAAAATCAGAGGAGCCGTAGGAGCCTGAGGTATGGAGACACGGGTGGAGACACGAGTACGCGCGCGTGCAGGGAAGAAGGAGCCGCAGAGGATGAGGCGGCTGAAGGCCTGGCCGGCGTTCTCTAGCGGGAAGGAGATAAAAGCTCCAGATTGCGTTGAACCCCAGCTCCGACTGCACTGAACCCCAGTTCCGGGCGAGACCCTGGGAAGCCAGGTGCATGCTGGGGGATCTGGGCTGTGGGGCGGAGGCACAGAGGAGCGGCGAAAGGCAGAGCACCGGAGGCGTGCACAGGAATGCGCGCAGAGGACAGACTGTTGCCTGTGCCGCTGAATTGCCCTGGTGGGAAGGAAACAAAGGCGCCAGACTGCACTGACCTCCAGTTCCGGCTGCGCTGGGCCCTGGTTCCAGGCGAGACCCTGAGAAGCCAGGCTCATGCTGGGGGAACCTGGGCTGTAAGGCGGCGGGCGAAGCTCCAGGGCGCTTTTCTCGCAGAGGTGTTTGCAGGGAGTACAGAGGGACACTGAGACCCAGGAACCTCATAGGGCGGGGCTGACGGGAAGCCAAGGCTGTAGGCTCCACCCTGAAACTCCGCCCCATCCAAGCTGAGCACAGAGGCTTTTACAATTTTGCAAGTCTAATTGAATAAGGCTGTCTCCCGGTGTAGACACAGCTGATCCTCACAGCCAATTGGACTGGAGGTCAAATCCTCCCAGTGTACCAACAGCAATCAAGGCTTAACAACACCAAGACTTTGCACTCAGCCCACAAAGGTGGGTACCAAGAGCGACCACCTAGGGAGATTGGGGAAGCTGAGCTACCGGCCCCTATAGGTCACTGACCACACAAAGCCACTCCATCAACATAGGGAGGCAGCCAAAAGGTAGAGACACCGAAGCAGGTCACAAATAGAAGGGATGAAGGAAAGTAAACTAGTGGACGAGACAGTGTTCAGAACCACATTTATAGGGTTGCTTGGGAGTCTCCTGGAGGACCAAGATGGTGGCATAGGGCAGACGCCTGATTGTTGCCTACTACAACAATTTTGAAACTACAGCTGGAGGGCAGAGCGGACACCATCCAGAGCAATGGCCGGAGGAATTGCTGAGAAGGAATTGACCGATGGGAGTTGGGATCAGGAAGACAGGGCCCCGCTGGGTCCCGGATCCGGGTGTGCTCGCCCGGCAACTGGTCGCCGCTGCAGGCCCGAGTGCCGCCGCAGCAACCTTGGACCAGCCCGCCGCCGTGCACCGGGCGCACCGGAGCTTCGCCTAGCCCGCCGCCCAGCGAGTTCCGTGGCAGCTGCCCCGGAGCTTTGAGAAAATGGCTGAAGGAATTGCTGAGAGGGAATTGACCAACAGGAATTGGGATCAAGAAGACGAAGCTCCCCTGGGCCCCGGGTCTGGGTGAGGCCGCAAGCCCCTGGGTCCGGGTGAGGCTGGGTCCCGGGTCCGGGCGAGGCTGCGTGCCCCTGGGTCCAGGTGAGGCCATGCGCCCCTGGGTCCGGGGGAGGCCACGCGCCTCTGGGTCTGGGGGAGGCCACACGCCCTTGGGCCCGGGTGAGGCTGGGTCCCGGGTCCGGGTGAGGCTGGAACCAGGTCCAGGTGAGGCCGTGCGCCCCCAGGTCCGGGTGAGGCCGTGTGCCCCTGGATCCGGGTGGGGCTGGATCCCGGGACTGGGTGAAACCAGAGGGAGTCGGACCTGCATTACCACCATTTGTCCACCATCTAGAGCTGAAAACTCAGTGCCGACATAAGTAACTCAGTGTACACATAAGTAACTGGTGGACATTGAAATTGGGTCTCAAAAGAACTGTTGGTCCAGAAAGAAACTCACTACAGACTGATTCATTTGCCTGTCAGCATAACTATTATTGCTCGTCTCACATTCGGTTCTTATAAGTATATTTCTAGTAACACATGATCTCACTCATCTAGGGGAAATGATGAACAACATAGACTGATGAATAAAAACAGACCCAGAAACAAGGAGGCATTGATCTGACTGTCAGGCCTCAGAGGGAGGGTGGGGGTAGGGGGGAGAGATCAGCCAAAGGACTGTGTGCATGCATACAAGCTTAACCAATGGTTAAGGACAACAGGGGGATGGGGTGGGGGATAGGAATGGGGGGATGAGGACAAATATGTGACACCTTAATCAATCCTCTCTAATAAAGTGGTAATATGCAAATTAAAAAACAAAACAAAAAACAGTGGGAAGAGACTATAGAAATGTGGAAATTCACTTCTGGAAAAGACTGCCAACATTCACATCCACATTCTCTAGCTTGGCCTCTCTCCTGAGTTCTAGAGCATTATCCCCAGCTGCTTGCTGGGATTCTCCCCTTGGGGACCCACAGGCACCTCACAATCACCATGGTTACACCTCTTCCCTGGGAACCTGCTCCTCTTCCTGTGTTCTGCATCTCAGTGATGACACCATCTGCCATCCAGTTACCCAGGCCAGAAACCTACAAGTCATCTAGAGTAATAGTCTTTTTCCATCAAGGGCCAAATATGAAATATTTGAAGGTTTGCAGGCCATACAGTCTCTGTCACAACTACTCAACTCTGCTGTTGCAGGAAGAAAACAGCCATAGACAATATGTAGCAAATAGATGGGGCTGAGTTCCAATAAAGCTTATGTGCACCGAAATGTTAATTTCATAAAACTGTCATATCTTATGAAATGTTCTTGTTTTGATTTTTTAAATATGGCTTTATTAATATCAGAGAGGGAGGAAGAGGGAGAGAGGGATAGAAACATCAATGATGAGAGAGAATCATCAATCAGCTGTTTTCCTGCATGCCCCCTACTGGGGATCGAGCCCACAACCCTGATGGGGAATCAAACTTCCACTTCCTAGTTCATGGGTCAACACTCAACCACTGAACAACACTGGCTGACCCTTGTTTTGATTTTTTTTTCAACTACAGTATTTAAAAATGGAAAATCCATTCTTGGGTCATGGGTTCATCCTATAGAGATAGGTGGGCTGGATCTAACTGCTCTGGAATCTTCACTCTCTTTCCTTCCCACATCTAATCAGGCAAGTCCTACAGAGCTCACTTCCTAAACAGTTCTTAAATCTGTCCCCCTTCTTCATCCATACTTACACTATTTTACATCAGGTGCTTGTCCATATTGTTTTCTGACATGGACAGTTAAGCAAAAGCCAAGACTATAGGGAAAGATCCTCTACAACCAAGACATGCGGAAATACACGTGTTTCTCATGTTTTTAAATTTCTGGTAGGGTGAAGTATAAGCCACAGATGAGTTTGCCACTTCCTTCACCTGGCACTGGAGAAACAATATGTTTGTTGTGTGCCACTGTTTTCTGGGGTGGCCTGGAAGGAGAGTTAATGGCTCTTTGTAATCTAGTCCCAGTGAAAGGGACTCCAAAGCAAAGAATAGAGAAACAACTTGAGCGCATGCTGGCTCTGTCTAACCTCAGAGGCTAGTTGGACTAGGTCTGGTCCCTTTCCTCCAATGCTCTCCAGACTGGACATTCAGACCTGTTTTAGCTTGGAGCCACACCATCTGCATGTTGCTAGGACCCAGCTAATCTGACAAGGACATCTGAGGCATTTGCTTCTCAACTTTTAGTCCTCTGCCCTGTCTATACTCTGTGTGGCATTGGACAGGGGTAGCATTCTTCTCTGGAAACATGACTAGTGGCACACTATCATGGGAGTTCACCAAATCTTGCTGGGAACAAGGTAAATCACTCTTTGGTGTCACCCCTCCTGGTAAATAAAGAGGAAAGCCGATCCAGTTCCTATTTTCTTTTATTCATTTGATGTAATTTAAGAAACGTTTTTTATTGTTTCTTTTTTATGTTGTCTAATAAATCTGTTTCTGAATAAAGCATCTTTTGGATTACTTTGGACAAGATGGTTGTTAAGTATCTACATGTCTTTTAATTTAAAATGACCTTTTTTCCTCATAAAAATTAGCTGTGACAGCAAACTAATCATTGGATAACACAGAAATCACAACAAACACCTAGAAATGTTTTATAAAATATAACATCACAAACAGTTATTTCATACCATCTGCCCTCTCTTCTAACCTCGTTTCCTCTCTACAATCTCACTTTCAGCAAATTAACTTTCTTCTGATTTCACTGAGGAAAAAATCAGGAGAAATAAGAAGAGAATGTCCTCATTCTCCTGGTTGCCAAATCTACCAGCCTCTCTGCTGCCTTTCCTGGTGATCTTATCTAATCTCATGGCCATGGATATGCTGATGGCGCCCAAATTTGTATCTCCAACCCAAATTTCTCTAAATTCAAAAATCCTATACCCAATTCTATAATGACTTCTCCCTTGTATAGCTAAAATTTAACCTGATCAGACAGGACTCTTGGTTTTCCACCCCCAAAACTTGCTCTTTTCCCAGAGTTCCCCTCTCAGTAAACAGTGTCACCACTTAATCAGTTGCCCAGGCCAGAAACCTAAGGGGCCAATCCATCATCACACTTTCTCTCACACGTTGCATCTAATCCTTCAGCAAATATTTTTGGGAGTACCTTCAAAATATAGCTCTAATCTTACCTTTTCTCACTACCTCCATCACTACAATCCTAGTCCAAATAACTTTTATCTCCTGCCTGGCCAACAACAATAGCCTTCTAACTTATCTCCCTGAAGCCACTATTTACTACCTTTTAAAAAAATTAAATTGATTGGGGTGACATTTGTCAACATGAACATATAGGCTTCAGGTGTGGGTTTCTATGTTATAAGATCTGTACCTTGCGCTGTGTGCCCACCACCCAAAGCCAAATCTTCTCCTGTCGCCATATATTAGGACCCCCATCTTCCCCATATTTGCTACCTTCAAGTCCATTCTCAACTCAGCAGCTGAAGTGATTCTTTTAAAACATAAGGCAGATCATGTCATGCCTCTGTTCAAATCTCCCAATGGCTTCTCTTCTCCAATAGAAGCAAAAGCCCTGGTTGATCTGGCACTTTGGTACCTCTGGAGCACTGCTGCCATCCCACTCCACTTCCCTGCTCTGCTGCAGTCACACAGGCCTCCTAGGTGTTCCTTGAACACAGTATGTCCACTTCCACCTCAGGGCATTTACACTTGCTCTTACCTCTGTCTGAAATGCTCTTGCCCAAAATAATGCCATAGCTTTCTTCCTCATTTCATTCCAGTTTCTATTTAAATGTCACCTTAACATAGAGTCCTTTCCTGAATAATAACTGTTCACTGCACTCCCAGCACTCTCCATCCCCTTATAACCTGCTTTATTTTTCTCCATACCAATTCACACCCTCTGACATTATAGTATTGCATTTTCTTGTTTGTTTATGGTCTGTCTCTCTCATCTAGAATGTAAGCTTCATGAGGGCAGGGTCTTTGTCTTGTTATTGCTGTAACCCCAGCTCTGAAACCAGTTCCTAGCCCATAGTAGATGCTCAATAAATATTTACTGAATAAATCGCTGAAAGACACAGTTGAGATTGCAAGAAAATAAGATGCCAGAAAAGAGGAGAGAACTAAAAACGAGAGTGGTATACAGGCAACATATGATCTAGTAACTTGGGATTTGACCACTATGGCCAAGACCATCTGTTATCCCCCAATATCCATTCTCCTCCATATAGATAGTAACAGAACTCCTAGTTTTTAGTTGGACAAATGACCACACAGAATAAAGACTACTGTGACTAAGTTCTTATCCAATGAGATACAAAAGCAAAAGGCATATAGAAGCTACAGAGAATCTTCCTTGAACGACAGATGTCATGTCCTATCTTCTTGATCTCTTACTCTTTCCTGATGGCTGGAATGTAAAAATGAAGGCTGGACCAGGAGCAGCCATCTTGGACCATGAGGGGATCTGTAAAACAGGCTACATAGATTGGAAGAACAAAATAGAAAGAGCCTGGGTGTCTGAGAGCACGGTATGGACAAACACTCCATACCAGTCTGGACTGCCTTTCTCTGTACTGTTATGTGAGACAAATTATTCTTTTGTTTATGCCACTATTATTTTTAAGTTCTGTTTCTCTCAGCTTTCAGCACAATGCACAGAGAGGAGCCAAGGTCTTGAAACCAAGAGCGTCATATAAGTCCTGGACCCTCAATTAGTAATTCCGTCAGTGAAATGGCAAATTAGAAAAAAGCCTGTCCATTGGCAGAGGAGACTAAATGAAAGATTGGTTACCTAGTGTTCTGGTCAGAAAAACAGAGCTCTTTGAGAAATCATAACCACTAATAAGGAAGGATTTTATAAACAAGGTATAAAAGCAGAACCCAAAGGGGGAAATGATAAATCTGAATACATTGAAATAAAAAAATATAATTCTAAATTACAAAAGACACCATAAGTGAAGTTAAAAATATGAGACAGACTATCTAAGCAACAAAGGATTAGTGCAAGAAAAATATAACCATATAAATCAATAAGAAAAAGACAAACAACCTAGTAAAAAACAATGGGGAAAGGACATGAAGAGGTAGTTCACAAAAGCGGAAACTTTAATGACCAATAAACAAAGGAAAAGGTGCCCAACATCCATATTGATTATGGAAATGTTAATTAAAATAATAACTCAGCCTCTTGAGATCCCACTATCTACCAGGAATCATTCCAAATGTTTTACAAAAGAGACCATTTTATACCTATCAAATTGGCAAAACTTTTAAAAGCACAGCATATAAGTTTTGGCAAAAATGTGAAGCAATGGAAACTTGTGGGCACTGCTGGTAAGGGTATAATGACTTTACAGGGCCATTTGGCAATATGGAGTAAAGTGGAAGATGTAAATATCATTTCTAGATGGACACCTAGAGAAACTTGCATGGATGCCAAAAATCTTCATAGCAGCCCTATTTGTAAGAGTGAAAAAATGGAAACAATACAAATGTCCTCCATCAGAATGGATAAGTAAACATACACACTCTGAAATATTCTACAAAGAAAATGAATGAACTATAGCTACATGTGTTAACATTGAATCTCACAAACAAAATGCTGAATGAAGGAGGCAATTTTTAGAATGACATGTGTAGAAATTACCATTTTTACATAGTTTTAAAATATGCAAAATATTCCTACATTATTTATGAATATACTCATTTTAGTAGTAGTAGTAGTATAAGAATATTCAAGATAATGAGACTTCTAAGGAGAGATAGTTTTAGGAGACACTCTGGGAAGAGTGCATATAGGGTGTACTCTATCTATAATGTCTTAATTCTTAAAAAGAGAGAAAGCAAACTCAGGCAAATATGGTATAGGATCACAGTTTAATAAAGCTAACCTTATTAAAGTTATAAATGAGTTTAATGGGTATATCTGTGTCCATCATGTTGGTCCCTATACATTTCTGTAGGCTTGATATATTAACAATCCTACCTAATAAAATGGTAATATGTAAATTACCATCACTCCGCTATGCCCACGATTGGGCCAGAGGGAGGTGCAGGGGGCGGGACTCGGGGTGGCTGGGGTAGCCGATTGGGCCCGCAGGATGCTGAGCTCGCATTGCCAGTGGCAGCGCGAGCTCAGCGTCTGCGCCATGGCTATGCTGCGGAACAGAAGGGGCCTCTGGGGCAGCGAGCTCATGTCCCACTGTGGACCATCAAAAGCGTGGGAGCTGGGTGCCTGTCCGCTCCTGCACCAGGCACCCAGCTCCACCGCAATCGAAAGCGAAAGCGTGTAGGGGACCCTACATGTGCATGATTCAATCATGCACTGGGCCTCTAGTCTATAATAATAAAAGCATAATATGCTAATCAGACTGGATGACTTTCTGGAAGAAGCTGGGGCTGCGAGGGAAGCCGGGTCCCGGGTGCCTGTCAGCAGCCAGAGGGAAGCCCGGGTCCTGGGTGCCAGACGGAAGACGGTGCCAGCAGCCTGGGGAAGGAAGGCCTACTCTTGCATGAATTTCGTGCATCAGGCCTCTAGTAAAAATATAAAACAAAATAAAAGTAATCCAATCATTTTGAAAAAAAGAGAGAAAGGGCAAAAAAATGACATAATCTTATCATCCAAAATTTTTAACATTTTAATCTACATTTTTTTCATTGAATTCTACTACTTATCGAACCCCTACTTTGTGCCCAGCCAGGATATTAGACATTTTAGATACCCCGAGCCAATAATACTGTGACATTCTGAATGACATCCTGGCATATGCATTGCCAAAATCTCCAGTAAAAGGGTCATAGCTCTGTTAAGAAATATATTTAAAATGTATGTTTAAATATTCAATATTCATTGAAGGGATTTCTCACTATTTTCTGGAAATAACAGTAACTAATACTTTTATTGAACATTTGCTATGTGCCAGGATCTGTTCTAAGTACTTTACATGAATTAACATATCTAATCCTCACAACAACCCTCTGAAGTATGTTATTATCATGATCATCCCCATTTTCAAAAGGAGGAAGCTGAGACACAGAGAAGTTAAATAACTTGCACAAGTTCACGCAGCTAGGAAGTAATGGAGCCATGATTCAAACCAGGCAGTCTGGCTTCGGAGCCCTTGCTCTTATTCACTATGAAATATTATGTTCAGTATCACTAATTTTACAATAACAATAAATTTGGTTGGTTGTGTGTGACAAATGGAATCATTATCGTGAGTTGATAATTGAACTCCAACATGGCATTGCCTTAATCTCATTTCATGTGTGTATATCTTGTCTCCTTAATCAGAGCGCAAGTTTCTGAAAGGCAGACACATATTTTAAGACAATATTTTTTGTAGATTGCTTTGTACCTTCAATAGTGTTATTTACCCACAGAAAGTTTTCACTAAGTACTTACTGAATGATTGAAAGGAAATACAAGAACACCCATGAACCTTTCCACACTGAGGCATAAAAGTTTAATTTCCTAGATCTATCAAGAAAGATATTCCTTGAGAGTCTTTTCTATTATTTTTGTTTTCATTAATGTATTTGTTAATAACAGCTTTATTGACATATAATTCACTCATTTAAAATGAATTCAATGATTTTCAGTTTCATCACCCATCCCTCCTGTGTATCTTAGCATCATTAGCAGTCATTCCTCTTTTCATCCCACTCCTCCTCCCATCTGTAGGCAACTATTAAACTAGTTTCTGTCTCTAAAGACTTGCCTCTTCTGGACATCACATATAAATGGAATCAGCCAATATGTGTGTGGTCTCTTGTGACTGGCTTCTCTCATTTAGCATAATGTTTTCAAGGCAGTATATCCATACAATGAGCTATTATTTGGCAATAAAAAGAAATAATTCATTAACTATTCTATGCAACCAATTTACTAATGTACTGCAGGATTTCAGTCATATTTATACTTTTGAAAATATTTTACTTTTTATTGTGGTAAAATATACGTAACATAAAAAATTTCCATTTTAACCATTAGGTGTACAATTCAGTGGCATTAAGTACATTTATATTGTTGTGCAACCATCACCACCATCCATCTCCAGAATTTTTTCATAATCCCAAACTGAAACTCTTATGCATTAAACAATAACTCCCTATTTCCAACTCCCCGCAGCCTCTGGCGACCACCATTGTACTTTCTGTCTCTATGAATCTGACTATTCTAGAGACCTCATATAAAAGGAATAATACAGTCTTTATCCTTTGGTTACTCACTTATTGCACTTAGCATAATGTCATCAATGTTCATCAGTGTTGTAACATGTGTCGGAATTTTCTTCCTTTTTAAGACTGAATAATATTCCATTGTATGTATATTCTATATTTTGCTTATCCATTTGCCCATCAATGGACACTTGGATTGCTTTCATGTTTTAGCTGTTGTGAATAATGCTGCTATGAACATGGGTTTGTAAATATCTGTTCAAGTCACTGCGTTCTTTTGGATACATATCTAGAAGTAGAATTGCCGGATAATATGATAATTCTATGTTTAAGTTTTTGAGGAACTGCCAAACTGTTTTCCACAGTGGCTGCACCATGTTACAATGCGCAAATGCTCCAACTTCTCCACAACCTCGCTAACACTTGTTATTTCCTGTGGTTTGTTTTTTTAAATAATAGCCATCTTAATGGCTATGAAATGGTAACTCATTGTGGTTTTGATCTGTACTTCCCTAATGATTATACCTTATTTTAAATAAATCCCATTGTCTCCTAAATACCTTAAGATATTTAAAGAACACGTTTATAAAATGTATGATCCTCACAAGTGTCTAGAAGTTATTAAATTTAGTTTGTTTAAAGTCAAGTCTACCTGTAACTGAGGAAACTAACTGCTTCAATACTTTAAGCATGAATGTGGTAGGCACTGTGTTAGACACTTGTCACAGGTTATGTTCCCCAGGATGTAAACCCTGAGACAGAGTTTATAATGCAGGCTATGTAAGGCATGTCCTTGGAATGAATACCTGTGGGAGAGATGAAAAGAAAGTAGGACTGGGGTCCTCAATAATTTTTAAGAACTTAAGGGGGTCTTGAGATTTTAAAAAGTTTAGAGGACATTAGGAGAGGTAAAACCCCCTCAGAGTCGTTTCAAATCAAATATTTATCTGACTACTAAATTTGCAGCAAGTCCCTCTTCTCCCATTTCCCCCCCCCCCTCTCTCCCCACTCCCTTTTTCTTTCCCTTTCCATTCCTTTTCCCACTCTTTCCTAAAACTCTCTCTCCTCCTAGATGTGTTTCACTCTGCACCTCTGTCTGCAGCATATGTTTATCTCACCTTCTACTCCATATACCTTTTGTGCATTGCAGGAAATTAAATTGCTCCTGTTTCCATGCTGGTTGCAGCATTTTTTTTTTTTTTTGATGAAGACAGATCCAATACATTATATAGCTTGTTATTTTAGAAAATTTCAATCATGGCAAGGCATTTTGTTATTTTATATAGTCAGAAATGTATTGCATTTCATCTCTATTGTAAGTTGAAATTGCTCTTTTGTAATAAAGATATTTAAAAATACAACACCATCTATTTAAAATTTACTGTGAAGAATAAAAGTATAGCCCTGGCCAGTTTGGCTCAGTGGATAGAATGTCGGCCTGTGGACTGAAGGGTCCCGGGTTCGATTCTGGTCAAGGGCATGTACCTTGGTTGCGGGCACATCCCCAGTAGGGGGTGTGCAGGAGGCAGCTTATCGACGTTTCTCCTTCATCGATGTTTCTAACTCTCTATCCCTCTCCCTTCCTCTCTGTAAAAAATCAATAAAATATATTTAAAAAAAGAATAAAAGTATATGCTTCATTGCCAAAGGCCAAAAAAAAAAAAAAAAAAGAGAGAGAGAGACTCATGGACACAGACACCACTATGGTGATTCACAGAGATGCGGGGTGGGGGGAGGTAGAAGAGAATAAAGGAAATAAATGGTGATGGAAGGAGACTCAAGGTGGTAAATACACAATACAGTGTACAGATGATGTGTTGTAGAATAGTATACTCAAAACCTATATAGCCCAGCCGGTGTGGATCAGTGGTCGACCTATGAACCAGGAGATCAGAGTTCGGGCACATGCCCTGGTTGCTGGCTTGACCCCCAGTGCAGAGCATGCAGAGGGCAGCTGATCAATGCTTCTCTCTCATCATTGATTTTTCTCTCTCTCTCCCCATCTCCCTTCCTCTCTGAAACCAATAAAAACATGTTTAAAATAATAATATTATAAAAACAAAACAAAAACCTATATAATTTTGTTGACCAATATCACCCCAATAAATTCAATAAACATAAAAAGATTAGACTCTCATATTCAAGTGAGGCCCATTCAAAATATGTAAGTTCAATACCTCTTTTATTTCTTTTTTTAAATTTTATTTTTTATTTATTTTTGACAGTGAAAATATTATTTTATTCAACTTCATCTAAATAATGATGCCAGTATAATTTTAATGAAAAATAAAACTGATATTACAGTACAAAAAGGTAATGAATTAATATTTTTAAATTAAATTAATGTACTTATAAAAGACTTTTCTCTACATATTGGATTAGCAAGAAAATAAATAATATACGGTTTCTGGTTTGGGTCCTTAAATTCTGCAAGTTTGCCAATAACTGTCAAAACTGATTGTCTTTTTATATTAATGTTCAATTAGCACTCTAGATAGACAGATTTGTCAATTGTTGGAGCAGTCTTGGTGTTCCATGGAAAGACTGGAAGGAAATTAAATGCACTGAAAGAAGCCCATAGTAAAAGGCTACATACTGTATGATTTCAAGTATAAGACATCCTGGATAAAATGAAACAGTAAAAAGATCAGTGTTTTCCAGGGGTTATGGAGGAGGGAGGAATAGGTGGAACACAGGTGATTTTTATGGCAGTGAAACTATATGATACTATAATGGTGGACACATGTCACTACATGTGCCTCATGGAATGTACAACATAAACTGTGGACTTTGGCAGATTTATAGAGAAAAAATAAAGAGACAAAGAAGAATCCACATTCTCCGGAATATTTTTTTTTACAATCCAAGATTTTTTAAAAATCAATTACCCCAAAGTAGAATGGATTCCAAGGTTAAGTTTCTTCAATCTAATGTAAGTCAGATCATACTGATTTGAATGTAATTCAAAGGATATATACTGATACATGTATAGTGACTTAGGACATACAGAGATACATCCAGGGGGACAAGGCCTTTTTCTCATGGAATCATTATTTCTTAATTGAAGTTTAAATTGAATATTATTTTGTATTAGTTTCAGTGTACAGCATAATGGTTAGATAATCATATACTTTACACAGTGTTCCCCTGATATTTCCAGTACACAATGGGCACCATACATAGTTATTACAATATTATTGACTATATTTCCTATGCTGAACTTTACATTCCCCCATGACTATTTTGTAACTGTATTTCTTAATCCCTTCATCTTTTCACCCAGCCCACCAACCCCTCTTCCATCTGGCAAGACACTAGTTCGGTCTCTTTGTCTATGAGTTCCTTTCAATTTTGTTTGGTTGTTTATTTTGCTCTTTGGATTCCACATATAAGTATTTGTCTTTCTCTGACTGACTTACTTCACTTAGCATGATCCAAGTGTGGAAACCACCAGAGAACAGAAAAACACCCAAAACTCCACCAAGTGACCCTGTTCCTCCAGTGACACAATCTATCTTGAAAGAATGTCATGCTACAGAGGACACAGTAAAAGCAAATATATGAAGTAACTGGAGTAAGGAATTGCCATGGCAATCAAATGCCAAATTAGAAGGGGCCTTCTTATTTGATCTGAAGGGTTTTTGCTTTTTGGAACCAATAATGTGTTGCTTTCTCTAAGCATAACACACACACACACACACACACACACACACACACACACACACACACACACACACAAAATACACAGCTTGCTAAATTTAGTTGTAGCTATGTCACAACAATTATGACAAAATTTTCCTCTGACCACAATGTGTTTGAGCACAACTTGTTCCTCTTTCCAGGCTCTGGTTTGTACATATACAAATTTCTAGTAGGGTGACACCCATTCTCCCACAGCAAGATTCCTTCTTGAGAGTGGACAGTGAGCATCTACAGGTGAAGGTGCTAAGGAAGCAAATGGTATCCTAGCTGGTGAATTCTTTGTCTTTATACCCATTTCAGAGAAAGTGCTGATCCAATTTTACCATGGCTAGCCTAGAGTGATGTGCAGAGTTGTCTGCGTGTTGGGCAGTGCCTTTGTCGTCTTGTGGAATGGGAATCAGTGGACAAGGCACCGCTGTCTCTCCTCCTGCCCTGATGTGCCACCAAGCCTCTTCACCCTGACTCTCTTCCCCAAGAGCCTTCACCATGGAAGCCTGTACATGTAGCTGGCCTGGGGATGAACGAGTAAGAGGAAACAGGAAATTGAATGGCAGCAAAGGAGAAATGAAAGAAAAAGGACTGAGAACAAATGGGACATTATCAGCAGAAAGGAGAACATCAGAAGCGGAACCGCAAGAGATGAGGGAATCCTAAAGATGAACAAGTACTAGAACTTCTAATAATAATTCACATTTATTAGTGCTTACTATGTGCTCGGCACTGGATATACATTTTATATGAGTTTCTTCATCTCATTTAATCCTCACAACAAACACTGTGATAGACACAATTGTGATGCCTATTTTACAAAAGATAAAAATGCTCTTGAAATGAAAAAACAAAACCCAAGTCCCCCACAACACTTAAAAGCAGTCAAGAGGGGAGAGGATAAAAAGAAACAGAAAAACAATGGGACAAATGGCACAAAATCAGACAGTAGAAATAAGTATAAATATTTTAGAACTACACTCTCAAGTTAAAAGACAATGACTGCCTATTGGACAGAAAAAACAAATTTGCACTATATGTTGTTTCCAAGAGCACATCTAAAACAGACTGGTAGAGACAGGAAAGTAAAGATGTGGAAAAACATACCAGCACATACTAATGATAAGAAAGCTTATTAAGTTATAATAACATGTGTTAAAATAAACTTTAAGGCCAAAAGTATTAATAGATTAATGAAAGTAGCTTCATAATAATAAATGACTTGGTTCATTATGAAGCTAAAAGAATTCTAGATTTGCATGATGAAATAAATAGCCTCATCAGATATCTATCTATCTATCTATCTATCTATTGCAAAAGTCAACAGAATTATAAGGAAAACTTGACCCATCATTTTTCATAATATCATAGTGGGAGATTTTAACACCACTTTCAGCAAGTGATAGATAGGTCCAACAGACAAAACAAAACAAAACACCCAACAAGTATACTGGTTTGACCAACACGATTCACATACTTGATTTAATGGGCACATGTAGAGCATTGAACCCAATAACTGGAGAATATACATTTTCCTCAAACATTCATGAAACATTTGCAAAAATAAAATATACAATGTGTCATAAAGCAGAGCTCATCAATTCGCAAGGATTGGTACCATCCTGGAAACTGAGGCTGCAAAGAAGTTTAAGTACCAGCCTTTGCTTCTGTGGTTGTGAAGTGGTGAGGCTGGTCATTGGTTGTCAGCCCAGAGCACAGACAGCACAGCACTAGAGATGCTACCACTGAGGTGGAGCTGTAGTCCACTTGCTCTGAATAGCACAGAGCAGCACAGAGCCAGAAAGGGCAATTCAGGTGGAAGGGTCATGGGAGAGATGGAGTAATTCATAGACTAAATTGGTGTGTATTTTGCTACTACCCTTTCCCAAAACTCAGTGCTTTCTAAGTGAAAAGTGAGGCCTCAATTCCTTGCTTGCATAGGGAACTGTCCCACAGGCAGATAGGCAAAGTTTCCTCCAGGGATGTGCAAATGAGAGTGCTGATTCCTGGTTCGAAGTCACAGCTGTACAAAGAGCCCCTTCCTCAGAGAGGCTTTGTGGATTGAGGGGACAACTAAGAGGCAAGAAGGACTGGAGGTTTCTATGTTCAAATATAAATATTATGTAAATATAAATTATCCTACATGTTCAAGACAAACAATGGAAACTTTTCAGGACAAGGAGGTAAAGGTGACTAACATGCAAATGATATTTGAATCTTTTTTTTTTTTTAGCCTCACCCGAGGACATATTTATTGATTTGAGAGAGAGAGGAAGGGGGGGGGGGCGAGAGAGAGAGAGAGAAACATTGATGTGAGAGAGAAACATCAATCAGTTGCCTCCTGTTTCCACCCTGACCTGGGACTGAACCCACAACCTAGGTAAGTGCCCTGACCAGGAATGAAACCGGCAACCTCTTGGTGTATGGGACAACTCTCCAACCAACCAAGCCACCGGGTTAGGGCTGATGTTTGAGGAGTCCTGTGGCTGAGAAGAGAGGGAGGGAGAGACACTAATGCTGCTAGGGAGCTGAGTGGTGAGACACCAATGGGGCTGTTAAAGGCTACCCTTGACAGTGTGCAAAGATTGGACCTGTCCTTGCTGGGCTGGGGAAGGGGATGGGGACTAAATAGAGTTGGGCAACCGGGGTGGAGAAGGTGCTGTGAAAAAGTGTCAGAGGATCCTAGCTGAGATGCTGGAGTAATGGCAGCACCAGCACCAGCACCACAACCAGAAGCCAAATGAGGCTGATGTGATTCACAGGGGCGCTTCCTCTTTCAGAGACCCAAGTGTCGGAAAGCAGAAGAGGGCCAATTGCAGAGGAAGGTTTTCAGCCTGAAGGGAGTGAGGCCACGGAGTGACTGGAGAGGATATTGAATGCTTTCAAAGATAACAAGAGAGAGAGTAGGGGTGCCAGGCCCAGGGTCACACTCTCTGTGGAGCAGCACCCCAAGTCATTAAGCCCAGGGAAGAATCAGCCTCACAATGGCAGTTTGCCTGGAGGCTGACTAGGTCCCTGACTGTCAACACCTCAGAGGGTCTTTCCCCAGCCTTCTTGCTGCTGGGCAAGCATTAAAGAAGTTTGGTAATTCACCTTAGAAACCAGATCTCTAAACACACTTTTATTATGTCACTATCTTGCTTATAAAAGTTTGCTGTGAATCCTTATTGCTTAAGAGCTAGCTATAAACTGACTGCTTCTCTCTCTTCCTCCCTTTCCTTTTCCCTCTCCCCCCTCCCTCTCCCCACCCCCCTTCTTCAAGGTCTAGTTCAACTCCAATCTACTCCAAGAAACCTTTAAAAGCAATTCCAACCACACTGGTCTGTCTCGCCTTTCTCTGAAGCCTGTACCCCAAATGAACATTTTTTACTGTTCTGTTTGTTGGTTTTTTTTTTGTTTTTGTTTTTTGCATTTTCTCTAATTGCTTTACATACCTTTCCACAACTTAGACTGGAAATTTCCCAAGGGCAACAACAAGAAATGCTGCTTTTTGTTGGTTGGTTGGTTGGTTGGTTGGTTGGTTGGTTGGTTGGTTGGTTGTTAGCCCTCACAGCACCTGGCAAAGTGTAATTTCTTCATTCATTAACATATTTATTGAATATGTACTATGTATCAAAGATGGTTCTGAGTACTAGGGATACAGCTGGGAGCAAATCAGAAGAAATTCCCTGCCCTCGTGGGTGAAGCTTATATTCCAGTGTGGAGAGCTGGAATCACCCAGGAAGGGGGATAGGAAGTGAGTGTGGATGGGGCTTTCAATTTTGGATGTGGCAGCCAGGGTGGCCTCTATGAGAGGTCTGATTGAGGGGAGAGAATGAGACCTGTGGCTCTCTTTGAGTTGGGAGCAAACAGCAGAGGAAATAGGCAGAGCAGAGGCCCTGAAACAGTAGTGTACTTGGCTAGTGTGTGGAATGGCTATGCGGTCAGCATGGGGGAGAACAGAAAGAGAGGAAGTTAGGGTGGTAGAATGGTGTGGGGCCTTGGGGGGCCATTGGAGATCTAGAGGTTGATGGGCCTCAGCAGATTGGCTCAGACAACCCGGCACCATGCTACTCTGCCTCAGGCTAAACCCAAAGGGTCCTGTCACAGGCCTCTTGAGCAAACAGTACTCCCTTGAGTGAGCCACACTGAACTTGTACTAGTAGAAGAAAACCACTTGCTAAAGAACCGGAACCTTCAAGTCAATTAAACCTGTGCATTGAGGGCATGATGTCACTGACCATGTTACTTTCATCTCTATCTTCTCTGTGGTGCCAGATGGTGTTTTCCCTCAAGCTGTCCCAAATACATTTAGAATCTAAGTAAGGGCAATGTCCTTGCTGTACACACATGGCTTCAAGACAAGCCCCCTGATGTTGTGTCTTCCAATCAGATTACTATCCCTAAACCCCTCTTATGTGAAAATCTTGTGGTCAACCTGGACAGAGTCTCTAGCCTCCAGGAGCTTGAGTCCAGTGACAGAAATAGACATGCACACACACCTCTGTGTTATTTGCTATGGTTGAGAATTTGTTAAGTGCTATTAGCACACATATAGGAGGGAGTAAAGAATTTTGCATTTGGGGGTTAAGCCAAAAAATAATGGCGTTTGAGGAATGGAAACGCTTTCTGGCCAAAGAGAACAGCAAGAGGAAAGAGTTATTGTGCGAAACTATCAGAGGTGACAAACAGGGTCCAGGCAGGTAACAAGTGCCAGGCCAGGCAGGGAGCATGTGCCCTGTTGCTAAAGTGGTCACCCCTGCTTAGGCCTGCTGACTGTTGGCACACTGGACTGCAGGTCCAATGTTACCAGAACTGCTGATTTCCCCAGAGAAGCTGGAAATAGGGAGTGTTATGCAAAATCTCCTAATTTTCTTTTCATTTTTGGCATCAAAATCTAAATAAACTTAAACATGACGTGGACCAAACAAAATTGCTCAAAGGTGGCCAGCTAGCTAGGAGAATAAGAGTGCCAAGTGACTTGGGGAAACTAGCTGGAGATGAAGCTGAGAAGAGTGGGGAATGTGAAACGAAGAAACAAGACCGTAGGCAAAGGAGTTGTGACTTCCTTTTGTGGCATTTGAGGGGAGGGGTGGTCACTTAAGAAACATAAACTGGGAGTGAAAGGATCAGATTTGCACATTGGAAAGATCTATATCTGGAAAGGTGGGCTTGAAGACTGTATTGATTATACAAGGGAAAGGCTATAAGGGCCTGAGTAGAACTGTGGAGGTGAGGAGGGTAGAGAAGAGATCTGAGAGATGTTTTATGATGCAGTGACTGCGTGGCTAGACGATGCGGTGGAGAAACTATGAACACTAGATACAAGGAAAAGAGGTGTCAAGGGTAACTATTTCTAGCATTAATCTCTCAGAGATTTTTGGTGGGCATGAGGAGAATGGGTGGGTAGGGGTGAAGTACAGAAGATAACAAAGAGGACATAAGCTCAGTATTTCTCAACTTTGGCACTATTGTCATTTTGAGCTGGAAAAATCTTTGTTGTGGGAGATGGGCCTGTGCCTAGTAGGATGTTTAGCAGAATCCCTGGCCTATATGCAGTAGATGCCAGTAGCACACCCACAACCCCACATCATGACCATCAAAAATATCTCCAGACATTGCCCAATGTCCCCTGGGAGGCAAAATTGCCCCCATTGGGAACCATTGTTCTAGTGTCAGAGGAGGGAAATTCCCTATTTGCTACTTCCCTTTTTGCTTTGCAGTGGCGGTGGGGATCTGTTTGCTTTTTGTTTAATAAAAGGTAGAAGACCCTTTGTGAGATTTTTGCCTAAGGAACCAGAATTCTTAGCTATGAACTCAGGAGTGTATCTCTAACTGGCTGGAAGAAGGCCTGACTTTGGAAAGAGGGATGTTATTTTTTCCTCCAAGATATTTTCCTGTTTGTACCCTTTTCTAACTCCACTTAGAGAAAAGGAGAAAGCCAGAGGGGCTGAGGTAACTCCGTCAGTCCAGAACTCCAGCCACCACAGGCTAAAGTGCAAATAAAGGCAAAATGGTAGTCTCACACCAAGTCATCAGGGCTCAATGAATTAAGGGTTAAAGCAGCTAAACTTGATGTTGACTCATCAGGACTTTGATTACACAAGGCAAAATGAGAGCTCTTGTTTATTGCAGTTCCTGGAAAGCCTTCCATTTATCTTCATCTTCCTGCAGACCAGGACAGTGGCTTAATTCCATCCAAGATGCTCATTTAATAAAAGGACATAAAGATTACAAATAAAAGTTTGATGCTGAAGAACAGCACTCCTAACCCTTACCACCTCCTTAAAATTTTTTTTAATGTTGTTTGATAGGATCCAGAGGATGTGGAACAGTCTTACTCACAGACAGCAGGCCAGAACTACTGTGGCCACACTACCACCCTTTGTCTTTTTGCTCACAACGTCTGTCCAAATTCTCAGGGTGTTTTCTGGAGGCTAATGACAAGTCCTGACCCTCATTTTCCTAATCATTTCCTGCCATTACTGTTCTTTCATTAAGTACTCACTTGCTTAGTGTATGCAGACAATGTACCCAATGGCACTCAGCCAGTCCTCAGGGGATCCTATTCTCACTGGAGACTTCTCAAAGGCAGATGTCATAATGATTTTGGAGACATTATTATAAGCTTATTGTATAATGTTTATGGCAAATGTCAACAAGTGTGCATGCGTGTGGTGATGGGAGAGGAGGTCTTAGGTTACAGACTGGCTGGCCTATTTGCAGGATAATTTAGAAATTACATTAAAAGAAATAACTGAAAAATAATCTTGCAGTTCTACATGGTTTGGTAGTTTACATTATTTTGTTCAATAATATATGCAGGAAAGTATTTATTATGAATCTTGAACTGGACTCCATATCTCAAAATTCAGTACATGCAGGCCTGACTCCTGGAAGCCTCCCTTGTCCCTTCCCTCCCATAAGGTGCCTCTTCTTTGTGCCCCACAGTTCCTTGTTATTGCCTTTACAATAGCCCCTTGCATTGGATGTAGCTTTTTGTTGGCAGGGCCTATTTGTAATGACTGTCTACCACAGTTCCTGAAAGGACAATAAATATTCATTGAATGTGAGGGCCATGAGTAAGGACTTTGTTTTGGATGGGTTCAACATTCCCATGCCTTTTGGGGAGGGTCTGGACTAGGTGTATTATCAGCATTTTTATTGATATATATTTTTTTGCAACAGATTTCAGGTATATACATTGGCTTAATTCAACCAAAATACACCTCAGTTAGTGGGTCTCATCCATCCAGATGTGACTTTTTGGGAGATGGTAACAGAAAATGTTCCCCACCCACCATATCCATGTCCTAATTCTAGACAACTGTGAATATGTTACCTTACCTGGCAAAAGGATGTTGCAGATGTGATTAAATCAGGGGTTTTGAGGTGGGGAGATTATCATGGATTATCTGGTAGGTCCAATTTAATCAAAAAGGTTTTAGAAATGAAAAAGGGAGGCAGAAGGGTCAGAGTGAGAGATGATGTAAGAAGGAATGTAGAGGTCTAAGTGGTATAGCAACAAGCCAAGGAATGTGGGCAGTCTCTAGAAGCTGGAAAAGGCAAGGAAATAGGTTCTCCCTTAGAATCTCCCAAAGGAAGGTAGCTCTGCCCACACCTTTTTAGCCCAGTGAGACTTCTGACCTCCAGAACTCTAATATAATAAAACTGTGTTGTTTTATGTCAGCACATTTGTGGTAATTCGTTACAGCAGCAATAGGAAACAAAGGGTTCTAGGTTTCCTCTATTCTCAGCTTAAATGGCCCTTGGTCACCCACTTTCTCTATTTAATATGTATCCTTCTGCCTCACTTTCCATCCTCTCAATTCATACCCACAGAAACGAAACACATAGTTAGTTGTGGGGCTTTTTAAAAATCCAAGTACACAGTATGGCACTGACTCATATTTAGAGCTGTGGTTCAAACCCCCCCCCCCCCAATATTATGTATTATTTAAATATACTTTTAGTCATCTTCACATAGCCACTCCCGCCAAATCCAATCTGTGGTCCTCCAAGTCCACCCAGTGAGGTCGGGCTGGGATTACTAATCCTGGACTCACAGTTTAGGAAACAATGGCTCAGAGGCCAAGGATTAGAAGCCAGGTCTCTAGGCTCCCAGGCCAAGCCTCTTTCCCTTAGATGGCCCTGCCCTGGTGCCCGGCAGGGCACAGTCCTTGGAACTGCCGAGGCCCCGCAAGTAGGCTCGCAGCGGAGACCTGGGCCCGGGCGCCGGGGTCGGGGACCGGCAAGCGCTAGGGGTGGGCCGCGACGTGGTCCAGGAGATTCTGTTTGGCCCTTGATGAGACTCAGGAGGGTCTGAGCGCCGCAGCCGCTGCGCCCCGCCCCCACCGCGCTCGCTGGCTCGGGTTACCTGCGGCCGGTGGGCGGGGCGGCCCTTCCCGTCTGTGCCGGCCCCAGCCTCCAGGGCGGCAGAGCCGGGAAGTGGGAGCCGGAGCTAAGGAGGCGGAGACTGGCGAGGCTGCCGCCGCCCGCCGGGCTCCGGGGCGAGGGGCTGCATGGAGCTGCTGGCGCGGCTCTGCGCGCTGTGGGCGCTGCTCCTTTGCGCCGGCGGTGGCGGGGACGCGGCGCCCGCGGGTGAGTGTGGCCCCCGGACCGGGGACGGCGACCGAGGGCGGAGGGGGACGCGGCCGAGAGGCGGGCAAGGGCGCCGCGGGGCCGAGGGCCGCGAAGGGAATGGGTGCCGGGGTCTGTTACTCGACGCCCAGCGATTGGCGACGGCTGCCTCCGGCTTCTGCTTCGAGGTGGGGAACCCAGGGGCGGCGGGGCTTTCCTGATCCCGGGCGGCGACGGCGGAGCGGGAGGACGAAGACTCGCCGCCGCTCTTCCCTCGCGCCGTCGGGAAGAGCCCAAACACGCCCGCGGCGTCAGGGGTCGGCGGTTCCGGACCCGGAATGTCGCCTGGGAGTCCAGAACGGGTCGAGGGGCCTGGAACCAGCAGGAATAGAGACCGAGATCAGGGCGAGCCCGGTCCGGTGAAGGGGTGGGAGTGAATGGAACCTCTGAAGGTCCTAGTTCTCTTAGAAAAAGGATGTGCGGATCACGTCCTCCTCTGGCATTCATGAAATCCGTTGGGAAACCCGGGGCAGCATCCAGGCGGATGCTTTTTTATTCTCTTTAATAACCTTTTATGTTTTGGAATAATTTTTGATTTACAGGAAAGTATAGAGAGTTCGCCTATGCCACCTTGTGTGGCAACTTTCATTTAACCCTCAGAATCACTGTGAAAAATTGGGGGCCAATGACTTCCTCAGGGACAGCTCCTGGCACGAGTGGCCTTCTGGATATTTTGGAAGATAACAGTAGCTCCAAATCTGATAGGTTTTATTATCACATTGACACAAACCCCACAATTAGCTTATTGTATTTTCACCTTCGTGTTGTGCTTTGAAACCCAAGTTGAAATGCTGATTAGGAAACCTTGAAGTCCTCAATCGATTCAGTCAACAGTGAACAAAACAGATCAAGTCCCCACCCTGTGGAGCTTATCTGCTATTGGAAGAGTCCGGGTGCGGGGGGGGGGGGGGGGGGGAGGGTATGTAAGGTATGTCAGATGGTGCTAAGTACTATGTAGAAAAACAAAAGCGGGGTTTGCCATTGTAAAGAGGAGTGGGAAGACCTCATTGAAAAGGTAGCATTTGAGTAGAGACCTGAGAGAGGTTTGAAATTTGTCAGTCAGTAATTATTCAAGTGCCTGCCTTGTTTAGTACTCAGCCAGGCTCTGTACATTCATTTAGAACCTGAGTGTGTACAGCATCACCCTTGCCCACAAGGTGCCTCTAGTTCATTTGGGGAGATCTGATTTCCATAATTACTTGGGGAAACTGCAGTCCATTGAAGGGAAGGGACTTGTTTAAGGTCACCCATCTCATTAGCCTCCCGATTTTCACAGTGCTACTTCACCACTCTCCCTCCTACAGACTCCCTCCCACACACACCTGATCCCACACACACCTGAAACAACAGCTGGCCTTCTAGACAATACTAGCAACCCCCCCATACTTAATCAGGTTTGTCATTGGGGTTCGTTGGCAACTTGATTACTTAGAATACAGAAATTTTTTTCCCCCATTAGAAATATTGATAGAATTGCATTACAATGTGGTGAAGAAAAAGTCAGGGGACTTGACTTTTAGTGGTCTGACATTTCCCAGCTGTTGGGACTCTGGACTAGTCGTTTCCCCTTCCTTGTGCAGCACTTTTCTGTGAACTCCATAAGTTCTAAGGGCTCTTTTAGCTCTGATCTTGAGGGTTTAGAGAATGATTAGGTCACCAGCTTAGTTTATTCTGTTTAGAATGGTAGCCCACATTGTGGCATGAATTAATAACACCAACTAGCATTTATATAGTGTTTGCTCTATGCCAGGCAGTGTTTTAAGTTTTTCACTTGTACTATTTCATTTAATCTTTACACAAAACTTATACTGTAGGTGCTGGTATTAGTCCCATTTTGTATCTGTGGAAGCTGAGGCACAGTGAGGCTACCAGCCTTGCTTGAACAACAGCTGGTAGAGTGGAGAAGCCAGGCTTCCAACCCCCGCAGCCTGATTTCAGAGGCTTTAACCACTGTATCAGTGCCTCTCTGTTTAGAGGTGAGGGGAGTCCTTGGCTGGGAGAGGAGCAGGGTGCCTCCCAGAGTAGCAGGGCAGGACTAGTTGGGACCCATGAAAGTATGTACAGGCCACTTGTTATGGGGTGAATGTTCGTAGCTTGGAGACTCGCTTTATAATTGCCAGACTGTGTAGTCCAAATAATAAGTACTGTAGCACTCAGAAGAGGGGAAACTGTGAGGGCTGGTAGTTTCATGGAAGAGGTAAAACTTGAGCTAGACCTTCAGGATGGGTGGAATTTGAATAGGTGGAGAAATTATTCCCATTTGTGTGTGTGGGGGGGTGCATAGCAAGAGCAGATGCCCTGGTGTGAGAGAGAGGCTGAGAGTTTTCTTTTGTGCTCAATGGAGGAGCCCTGCTTGGCAGGGGGGTGCTTCGGCAAAGTCAGTCGAAACAGAAGAGTTTCATTTGCCCCTGAAGGCCCTGAGTGGGGAGCAAAGTGGGAGAATTACACTGGAGGAGAAGCAAGCAGGGAGACTTCACTGGGTGAGGGAGATTGCTGGAGTGTGAAAGTTATGCAGGAATCTAGGGTTGTAGGTGACCACTAGAAAGTTGTGTTGTGAACACCTTATGTCCAGGACCATGGACCCAGCAGAGCAAACTAGTATGATTGAAATGACACAGAGAGATGTTGGTGCAAGAAAAAATGGACAGACTTAGTTGATGAGTGAGTAGATGTAAGGGAAGGAGATAAATGACTCATATGTGATTCTTGTGATTTTCCTAACTTTTCCCAAAATATGCATGCAAAACTATTAGCTAAGCAACATTAGAAAGAGCATTGATCGCGTTCATTCCTAATTAGAATAGGATATTGTGCTAGATTACCGGACAGATTCACTTGAGGTTTGAAATTTAGTTGGGGGAGCTACTTAAGTCCCTCTCTCCTCTCCTTCACGCTTTGCTTTCTGAAGTGATCAGTCTCTAAGCACTGGATGCATTAGTTGCCCAAGGAAAGCTTATTAGGCAGATGAGAGATGTTCTGTCTCAAAGACCATGGGCACATATCACCTCCAGAGAAAACCAAAACAATTACTTAGAACTTTTTTTTTTTGTCTCTTCAAAGAGAAAGAAAGCAGCTAGCTAACATTTATCTAGCACTTGCTTTGTGCCAGGCACTGTTAGGGCATTTTATCTGTATTAAGTTATTTAATCCTTATAATATTAGTTAGGTTATGATCATCCTCGTGTTATATATGAGAAAACTGAGGCATAGAGAGGTTAAGTGACTTAACAGTAAGGAGCAGAGCAGGCATATGAACTCAGACAGTATGGCTCCAGAGCCTATGTTCTTAGTCACTCCACTACACTGAAATTCTA
Source organism: Ia io (assembly GCA_025583905.1). Classification (NCBI taxonomy): domain Eukaryota; kingdom Metazoa; phylum Chordata; class Mammalia; order Chiroptera; family Vespertilionidae; genus Ia; species Ia io. Next base: position 97,685,629 of record JAJQQW010000001.1, read on the forward strand.
TGTCCTATAACCTGTGAGCTGTTGTTAGTTAGAGACCTTTACAAGAAGTACGATCTGCACTTATTTATGTAGATGTCTGGATGTATTATACACACATACACATGTATTCATATATATCCAAACATTTGGAGATTATATTTAAAGTTTCAGTGTGTGTATATTTGTGTGTGTATGTGTGTGTGTGTGTGTGTGTGTTTTAAAGTATAGGAAGTAGAAAAATCTCAGGAAAAATGGAAGGAATCATTAGGGGGAAAAAAGCATAGCAAATATTCACAAGTAGCCTAAAATGCAAAAACAATGAGATCTGACTAAAGGACACTTCAAAACAGATATGTGTGTGTGTGTGTGTGTGTATGTGTGTGTGTGTGTGTGTGTGTGTGTGTGTTGGGGGGGATTAAATCTATTTGTGAGATTGGAAATAGTGCAGGATATTATTCTGTTAAAACACTGAGGTTAAAGAAAGATTTTAAAAGGTTTTAAATTACTTGAAAATTGCTGTCCAATGTAACTGAACCATAAATAGGTAATGTTTTTATTATCAGGGATTTAATTTTTGTGTGGGAGTGGGAGGTAGGTAGAAAGGTTGTTTCAGTGTAGTTCTGGAACCTGGAAAATAAGACAAATAATCCTAGCGTAGATTATTGTCTTCAGTAGGAGCAAGTTTTTATTAGAGGCTCTGTATCTGACAAATGATTTGTCTTCAAAAACATCATTGGCTCTATCTGGTTTGGCTCAGTGGATAGAGCGTCGGCCTGCGGACTGAAGGGTCCCAGGATTGATTCCGGTCAAGGGCACCTGCCCAGATTGTGGGCTTGATCCCCAGGATGGGGAGTGCAGGAAGCAGCTGATCAATGATTCTCTCTCATCATTGATGTTTCTATTCTCTCTCCCTCTCCCTTTCAGAAATAAATAAAAACAAAAACAAACAAACAAACATCATTGATGTGATGTTAGAAGAGCCAAAATGGAATAGCTGTACACTCCTGCAGTCACTTAAAATCCTGTTGCCTGAGCCATTGGTGCTCTCTGGCACTAGCTGGGTTAGAATGAAGTGCAATAGGAATTCCCTGTTTCCACAAAGCCTAGCCTGCTGTGGGCTGCTTCTCCCACATTTGGGCCTCTGGTCTACCTTGCTGAAAGTCTAATGTACTAGAGTCAGGAAAGAGGGAATGAATATTGAGAGTCAAGGGCCTTTTTGGCTGCGATGTACAAAACTGACTGTTGGGGTAATCCCAACTACATAGTGCCTGTCAGGTTGATATTTTTGGGACACATGGAATTTTTTTGTTCAGTTAAAGAGAAAAGTAATGCTATACGTATTGCAGATTATGTAAGAGTCCCAATGCACTCCGAAGTGTTGGCATAGGGTATGAAATATAACTATAGATTGATAAACTAATATAACTGTAGTCCTTAAGTAATTAATAATTATTGTTTCCCACTTTATAGATAATTTGGGGGTGGTTTTAAAAATTAGTTTAATCAACTTTATTTTGGAATAAATTTTTTTCTTAATAAATCTTTATTGTTCAGATTATTACAGTTGTTCCTCTTTTTTCCCCCCATAGCTCCCCTCCACCCGGTTCCCACCCCACCCTCTGCCATTACCCCCCCCCACTGTCCTCATCCATAGGTGTACGATTTTTGTCCAGTCTCTTCCCGCACCTCCTAAACCCCTTTTCCCCTGAGAATTGTCAGTCCATTCCCTTTCTATGCCCCTGATTCTATTATATTCACCAGTTTATTCTGTTCTTCAGATTTTTTATTCACTTGATTTTTAGATTCACTTGTTGATAGATATGTATTTGTTGTTCATAGTTTTTATCTTTGCCTTTTTTTTCTTCTTCCTCTTCTTAAAGAATACCTTTCAGCATTTCATATAATACTGGTTTGGTGGTGATGAACTCCTTTAGCTTTTTCTTATCTGTGAAGTTCTTTATCTGACCTTCAATTCTGAATGATAGCTTTGCTGGGTAGAGTAATCGTGGTTGTAGGTTCTTGCTATTCATCACTTTGCATATTTCTTGCCACTCCCATCTGGCCTGCATAGTTTCTGTTGAGAAATCAGCTGACAGTCGTATGGGTGCTCCCTTGTAGGTAACTAACTGTTTTTCTCTTGCTGCTTTTAATATTCTCTCTTTGTCTTTTGCTCTTGGAATTTTAATTATGATGTGTCTTGGTGTGGTCCTCTTTGGATTCCTTTTGTTTGGGGTTCTGTGCGCTTCCTGGACTTGTAAGTCTATTTCTTTCACCAGGTGGGGGAAGTTTTCTGTCATTATTTCTTCAAATAGGTTTTCAGTATCTTGCTCTCTCTCTTCTTCTGGCACCCCCATAATTCGGATGTTGGTACGCTTGAAGTTGTCCCAGAGGCTCCTTACATTATCTTCATATTTTCGGATTCTTTTATCTTTTTGCTTTTCTGGTTGGGCGTTTTTTGCTTCTTTGTATTTCAAATCTTTGACTTGATTCTTGCCATCCTCTAGTCTGCTGTTGGATCTCTGTATATTATTTTTATTTCAGTCAGTGTATGATTAATTTCTAGTTGGTCCTTTTTCATATCCTCGAGGGTCTCTCTAAATTTATCGGCGGTTTCTAGAAAATTCTTGAAAAACCTTATAACTGTGGTTTTGAACTCTATATCCAGTACTTTGCATTCCTCCATTTCTGTCATTTGTGACATGTTTCTTGGTCTCCACACTTTGATTGCTTCCCTGTGTTGATAGAGTGGCTTTGTGTGCTAGGTGTCCTATAGGGCCCTGTGGCTCAGCCTCCCTAATTACCTAAGGTGTATACTCTTGGTGCACCCCTTTGTGGGCTGTGTGCACAGTCTTGTTGTAGTTAAGCCTTGATTGTTGTTGGTATCACTGGGAGGAATTGACCTCCAGGCCAATTGGCTGTGAGGATCAGCTGTGTCTATGCTGGGAGAACTTCTGTGCTGGAGACACCCTTATGGGGCAAGACTTGCTTCAGTGGGGCTTTGGTGCTCACTGAGTCTGCCCCCTGAGTGTGTCCCTTATGTATCTGAGGAGTTGTAATCTGGATGGTCCCACTCTGACCCCTGGGTACACTGGCTCTTGGATCTCTAAGGAGGTGCTAATTTAGCCTCTGCCTGAGGCCACCCAGCAGGAGCTACGGAGACATATGCAGATTCCTCTTCTTTGTTTGGGTTTTGGAGGTGCCCAGATGAGGCCCAGCTGTGAAGCAATGCAGGCTGCTGCTGGGCCTTGGGCCTTCTTTTGGATGTTCTGGGTCTCAATGACTCAGCTGCAGTTTGTTAGGTAAGTTTAGATTTCAAAGAACAGGCCATTCATATGCAAAAGCCTCTGCGCACAGCTTGGATGGGGCAGAGTCTCACGGGGAGCAAACAGCAATGGCTGACCATCAGCCCTGCCCTAAGGGGCCCGGGTCTCAGTGTCCCTTGGTAATCTCTGCAAGCACCTCTGAGAGAAAGCAGCACTAGAGTTCTGCCCGCTGCTAGACAGTCCAGTTTCTCCCCATATGAGTCTGGGTCCCCAGAGTCTCGCCTGGAACTGGAGTTCAGAGCAGTCGGGAGCTTGTTTTTCCCTCCTCTGAGTCTCAGTGTGCTTTTCTCCTTCCTTCTAGTTGTAGAATTTCCACTCAGCCAGCCTTCCTGTGGTTCTGGATGATGTCCGTTTTGTCTTTTAGTTGTAGTTTTGAAGTTGTTGTGCGAGGCAGCAGTTCAGGTGTTTACCTATGCCGCCATCTTGGTTTCTCCTCTCTGGAATAATTTTTGATTTACAGAAAGGTTTTGAAGGTAGGACAGAGCATTCCTGTACCCCAGTATCTGGGGTGATGATTTTGGTCATCCTGGCCTCAGGGGAAGTTCTCAAGGAAGTTTGAAATTATATACCCCTGCCCCTATGTATTTCCCTGTATTTGGCAGAAGTAGTAAAACTCCTTTCCCTCATCTTAGAGCTTCATCTAAAATAATAGTAAATATTTAGTGTGGAGGCTTTCTCCAAATGAAACATTTTTAAGATACTGGTTCATAGTTTCTCCTCTTTTATTTCCTCTTCTGATTAGCTAAAGGTACAGTTCCAACTGTTTAGTGTCAGAACTCAGGGGCATAAGAAGGGCTGTTAAATCTCTCTCAGTACTTGTTTGGCAGAGTTATAAATAATTGACAGATCATGTTAGCAAGCAGATGAGCCGCTTAAGCTCACTGGCAGAACTGCTGAGATGGAAGTGACTGTATTGAGGGAGACATGGATCCTAAGTGTGGGGAACCCCAAATTCCTGCAGGAGGAAAACTTAGAAATTTAAGAATATACTCTTCTCTGTATAGCAAGTAGTTAAGAAGGTGGGGCTTTGGAGTCACATGAATTTCTGGGTTTGCACCCAGCTCTGCCATTCACTAGCCTTAGGATATAAGACAAGTGACTCAACTTCTCTGCACCTTAGTCGCCTCATCTTTAAGAACAGGCTGATAGTCCCTGTCTTATAAGGTTGTTGTGAGGATTCAATGGGTGAATATGCGAAGAGTATTTAGAACAGTGCCTATCTCAATAAATGTTAGATATTTCTACTCAGTTTTTAAAAATACAGTTTTATTGATTTCAAAGAGGAGGGGAGAGGGAGAGAGAGATAGAAATATCAATGATGAGAGAGAATCATTGATTGGCTGCCTCCTGCACACCCAACACTAGGGATTGAGCCCACAACCTGGGCATGTGCCCTGACTGGGAATTGAACCTTGACCTCCTGGTTCATAGGTTGATACTCAACCACTGGGTTCTGCTCATTTTTCTTATTCTTGACTTCTAGGACTTGGAGGAATGAATTAAATGAACCACCCCAAACAGTGGCTGATATTGATAAATTTATTTCTTATGCTTGATTTGAACAGAAACTCAGCCACCAGTGACGAATTTGAGTGTTTCAGTTGAAAACCTTTGCACAGTGATATGGACATGGAATCCTCCGGAGGGAGCCAGCCCGAATTGTAGTCTGTGGTATTTTAGTCATTTTGGCAACAAGCAGGATAAGGTAAGTTTTCTGGAAAATACGGCATTAATGAGGTAAAATTAACACTATGAATTGGAGCCAAGAATAAGCCCAATTCTGATCTTACTTCAAGGTGAGAATTTGATTTTGGGCTATGTCTAAATTTTAACATAACATTACAGAAACAACTGTTGAGGAAATTGAACGTATGAAATGATTTGCTAATTGTTTGATAAATACAATTGAGATTCTCTGATAGGAAACACTAGATATCTTTATTAGGCACTCACTAAGTAAATATGTTAAAATTGGTTCCTGCCTAAGGCCTTGTATCTATATAACACTTTCAATTTCTCAGGTAATTTTCACATTCACCATCTTGTTAATCACATGCATGGATAGTTACGCAAGAACTATGTGATGCGAAGCAAAGGGCTGTATGGAAAGCGAAAACAAATAAGATGTTCCTGGCAAGTGGGGTTGACCAGAAGGTTTCCTGATGTCTGAAGAAAACAGGGGAACTTTCAGCCTTTCCATTCAGATGTAGTTGACTGATTCAAGTGAATTTTTTATAACAAGATTGGTTCTTTATGATGATTTTATTCAGCGGAATTTTCTCTTGGGCTTTATTGGTTTGTAGCCCCTTCTAATTGATAAGTTCTTCAAAGCGTCATATCATCTGTTCAAAGCTCTTTTATATCTTTACTAGAGGCCCAGTGCACGAAATTCATGCACTCGGGTGTGGGGGACCTTCAGCCCGGCCTGCGCCCTCTTGCAGTCTGGGAGCCCTCAGGGGATGTCCGACTGATGGCTTAGACCCACTGCCCGCGGGGAGCGGCATCCTTAGCATTGCCATGGAGGCGGGAGAAGCTCCCGCCACCACTGCTGTTCTCACCAGCTGTGAGCCCAGCTTCTGGGTGAGTGGCGCTCCCCCTGTGGGAGTGCACTGACCACCAGAGGGCAGCTCCTGCTTTGAGCATCTGCCCCCTGATGGTAGTGCACATCATAGCGACCGGTCGTTCTGCCGTTCAGACAATTTGCATATTGGCCTTTTATTATATAGGACTAGAGGCCCGGTGCATGAAATTCGTGCATGGTGGGGACAGAGTCCCCTCAGCCCAGCCTGTACCCTCTCCAATCCAGGACCCCTCGGGGGATGTCCACCTGCCGGTTTAGGCCCGATCCCACACACAGGGATCGGGCCTAAACTAGCAGTTGGACATCCCTCTCACAATGCAGGACTGCTGGCTCCTAACTGCTCACCTGCCTGCCTGATCGCCCCTAACTGTCTCTGCCTGCCGGCCTGATCGCCTGTAACTGCCCTCCCCTGCTGGCCTGGTCACCCCCAACTGCCCCTTGCTGCCAGCCCAGTTGCCCCCACTGGCCTGGTTGCCCCTAGTTGCCCCCCCTGCTGGCCTGGTCACCCCTCACTGCCCCCCCTGCCAGCCTGGTTGCCCCCAACTACCCCCCCGTGCTGGCCTGGTTGCCCCTCACTGCCCCCCGCCCCCGCCAGCCTGATCGCCCCACACAGCCTGCTGTTCAGTCATTTGGTTGCCCCTCACAGACCCCCTGCTGGCCTGGTTGCCCCATGCAGCCTGCTGTTCGGTCGTTGTGTGAGGCTGTCCTGACCAATTTGCATATTTCTCTATTATTAGTATAGATACCTTCTTTCATTGGGGGTGTGAGAGAATGTTTAGGGTTGACTTTGTCCAGGATTTTGAGGCCAAATGAGAAGTTGTTATTAGTGACACTACTTTGGAGCTGTGAATTGTGAAATCACCAGTTCAAGCAGTTTGGTGGCAGGACAAGGCTAGGTGCTAGCTGATGTGCCACTTAACGAGCTCAGTGGCCTGGGGTAAATTACTTAAACTGAAAAGGTCTCTCTGAGCCTCAGTTTCTTTGTGTGTAAAGTGTGGCTCTAATCCCTTCCCTGGTTTGGCTGGGATAAGGAAAATAATGTATGTGAAGGCTTAAGAAAGTCAGGAAGTAACAGGTTCTTTCTCTTGAGGGAAATGCTAATTTGCCTCCCTCAACCTTTTCTTGCTGAGGTGTTAATTAAGGTTTAGGTGTTAATTGAGGCTAGTCAAAAGTACTTGCATTTTCAAAGAGGTCCTCTAAATGCGGAAGCCTGTAATATTCCTAGCAGTGAAACTTGAGTAGTTAAGAGTTCTGCTTTTCACAATGTTGGCTTCCTCTTGTTCCTAAGGAGGGGCTTTAGGCATTGGGAGTCTTTGTAGCAATTTCTGGTAGTTCAATCTTGAGAAATTCCAGAAAAGACCCCTAAGTCTCCCCTAAGTATCTAATTGAAATCCTGAGAGGTCACTTTTTTTCTAACAGTTCCCTATTTGTTAACCTGTTAACCACGTTCAAGGATGGGCCAGGTGGGGTTAATTCCTCAGTATACTTATAGGAATTTAAACCTAAAAGTAACTTGAGGAGGCAGTGGAATCAGAATTGGATTTGAAATTTTGTCTTTTCCCCTTTTCCCCTGTGTGATCTTGGGCAAGTCACTTAACCTCTCTGAGCCTCCAGTTCCTTGTTTATAAAAGGCTGGTGGGGGAATGAGCTAATAATTGTACAGTTGACCCTTGAACAACACGATTTTGAACTGTTCAGGTTCACTTATATGTAGATTTTTAAAAATAAATACAGTCAACCCTTAGTATGTACCTGGTTCAAATCTGTGAGTTCAACCAACCGTGGATCAAATACAGTATTTCTGCATTCCCAACCACTGTTTCCCAGCTGTTGTTTCCCAACCTTGGATCAGAAATACTGTTTTCAACCTGTGGTTGGTTGAATTTGCATATACAAAGGGCCCACTGTAGGCCAAAATTTATATGAGGCTTTTAGACTGCTAGAGGAGGTGTTGATACCCCACCCCGAGTTGTTCAAGGGTCAGCTGTACCTACTTCATATGAAGGGCATGTGTATTAAAAGGAGATGATATTTGTGGGCCCTGGCGAGGTACCTCAGTTGGTTAGAGCATCGTCCTGATGTGCCAAGGTTGTGGATTTGATCCCCAGTCAGGTCACATACAGGAATCAACCAGTGGATGCATGAGTGGGTGGAGCAGCAGATCAATGTTTCTCTCCCTTCTTCTCTGTCTCTCTCAAATCAATCTATATATATGAAAGCCTAAGCGACTGTTAATAGCCAGTCATTCCACGCACTGACCACCAGGGGGCAGGTGCTCAATGCAGGAGTTGCCCCTTTGTGGTCAGTGCGCTTCCACAGCCCACCTCCCACAGTCCCTCCCCCTGGCTGGCCCCGATGGCCCCAATAGGGACTGAGAGAGACGGCCCCGATAGGCCCCGATCACCAGCCAGGCCGAGGGACCCCACCCGTGCATGAATTCATGCATCAGGCCTCTAGTAAATAAATAAAAAAGAAAAGAAGATGATGCTTTTAATGCACCTGACTACAGACTTAGTGCTCAGTAATTGTTAGCTTTTATCATTATTGCTATTGTTAGGTTGAACCATAATCAATTGTCACTTTTATAGTGCAACCTAATATTATCATTTGATCTTTTTCCTCCCATTTTGCCCCTGAAGAGACCAAATAGAGACCATAAAGGGTGACCTCTGCTTAAAATAACTTATTTCAGCCATTTGACAGCGTTGGTGGCTATCAATCCCAAATTTGTGATAAATGGATTATGTCTTCAATTAGTGCTGGGGGATTTCATGTCTGGATCTTTTGAAGGTTAGTCTTGAGGCTGAGAATGAATGATGGGAGTAATTTTGCTTTCCTCTTTCTGTCCTTTGGTCTCAGCATTAACATCATCAGACAAAACTAGGGTACATACATCCTTTGAAGCATATTGAAGAAGTGGTATTATAATAGTTTGCACATGTTAAGGGGCTGATGTGAATGTCCAAAGTTCTCAAATTGCTAAATGAGATAAACCCTTGAGGTCATTTCCAGTCTTCAGATTGGAGGACCATTAAGATGAATCAAGGGTTTATAATGATTCTTTTAAAAAATTAGCTTAAGTGGCTGTCCCCCACCACTGTTTTAGCAATCTAATAGTTTCCCAATCTGGCAAATGAAAGAAGGATCTGGCATCAGATTTTAGATAGTATCTTTCATCACCAAGAGATAGAAAAGTCTCACCAGGTGAATAAATTAAAAGATTGTTGTTCTGTCCAGGCATCTAGAGAGGCAGAGCTGAAACTGATACCCCTTTCGTTCTTAGAAAGGAATCTGCAACTGGGAAAGGTTTGATACAGCCAAATGAACATTGGTCCTAACAGGAGGGATCAATTCAGGACTCTTGCCTTGATTTTTGATAAAATTTCAAAGGAGGCCAGATTATTTGAAGGGTGGAGCATAATATCATACAGCAGCTAGCTACCAGTGGAATGAGTCACCTTAGCTGAAAGTCACATGGGAGCCATCTCACATACCTCATCCAGATCTGCTGGGAGGGCTTTAGTTCCTTACCAAGAAATGTGCTTGACTTGGCGATCATTGACAATGTGGGTTCCTGCTTTATTCATGCCAATCTAATATTATTTACCTTGAGCTTTGAAAGATACTTTTAAAAATGATTCTATCTCCCCCCCCCCATCTCTTTTCTAAGTCCTTTTATTATTCCTATGCCCAAAACATAAGGCTCAAATTTAGGTACTAAAGTATTTTTTCAATTAAAAATACTAAAGTATTTTTTCAATTAAAAATTTATGTAATAAAACTCCTCAGCCCTCTCCCTGGAACATTATCTAATGTAATAAGAGAACTGAGATTTTCCATGATGATTCTAATTTATGGCATTTGACTGCACATTTTTCCCCTGGTGTCTTCAAAGGGAAAATGCAGCTTCCAAATAAGAATTATCAAGGATCCTTGGGCCAGGGTGGCTCCTTCAGGGCTATACAAGAGGTCCTGGGATAATATTGTTTTGTTCAACATCTTTTTGTTATAACATTGATTATAACATTGATAGGATGCCATAGGAACTCAACTCTTTTATATCAATTAGCTTGTGGTAAAACTAGCTTCGTTATACATCACTGTCATTTCAAAAGTCATAGAACCTACCGATGGCATTAAGTGAGGACTTAGTGTGTAAGACTTATGCTTAATAAAATTGTGAGCTTGGTGAAATTTGCATTTGGACCTTTCCTGCCACCATTACCAGGATCCTGGGGCGGGCTTTCCATTTCACAGGCTGAGAAACTTCATTTCCTCAGCACACATTCACCTCTCAAGGGCCACTTCCTTACTTTGCCATGAAAACTATAAAAGTGAAATATTATAGAAAGCCTTCTGTTGGCCTCACTGGTGTGTTCCATCCCTGTTGGCAGCTACTGTATGGAAAGCCAAATGATAAGTGGCTTCTTGGCTAGGAATTAGTTGTGAAAATTTACTTCACTAAGAATAGCAGGAGGCCCCACTGAGGGTAGGCATAGCTTTGCTGATAGGACAGAAATACTCAATGTCCATGGAGCTAAATCACCCTTTCTTGTCTCCCAGCCAGAATTTTACTAACAGACATTTATTTTTATTTTCTTCCAGGGCTGACCAACTAACTCCCTTTTCAGAGGGCTGTCTTGTCTGGGCCTAAGAGCTGTTCAGTCTCTATAAAGTGATTTTCTTTCATCTTTGCTATTCATGAATTCTTGATTTGCTAGCTACCTCTCAGATGGCATCCTTTATGTCCTGGTTTCGGGAGTATCTCATATTTGCCCTCATGTTCACTTGGAAGCAGCCATGTGAAATGGAAGGAGTAGAGCCTTAGGATGGAAAATAGAGTCAGCTGTGACCAATTTTCCCCTTCGTGGCCATCAGCACGTATATAAAAGGAAATGCTGTCTTCAACTTGAGTCAGAAACTATTGCAAAACAGGAAACTCCTTCGAGCTCTGGTTAAAAGCAACTCCATTTTTAATAATTCCAACTCTGTCACCTCGGAAGATATTTTCCTGAGGAACCCTTTAATCTCATTATTCTGAATCATAATAACTAGATTTGTGATTTATGCCTGTATGCTATCTTTAAGTTGGCTTTCTGTGGTTTCACAAAACTTATCTAGTTTTCAGAATAAGAGTGTGGTATACTCAGTGCATATATCAACCGTTAAAATTTCTATGGGTATGTAAGATAGTAAAAATGGTCAAATAGTACAGAAAGATGTTTAATGAAAAATCTCTCTTTGGCCCTGAGGCCCCCTTTCTTTACTTCCTCTCCTCAGATGTGACCAGGATGACTAAGCAATCCTTTTTACCTTGATCTTGATGGCATACTGCATCTGCTTGGAATGGAATTTTGATAATATTATTGTGTTTTCCATAGAATTGCTTTTAGACAGTTGATGTTTTAGTATGGTAGGATTTCTAGGTAAATGTCATAATGTTTATACATTTGAAACATGGGAAATTGTCTTTTATCTATAACAGGATTTCTTAATGGTGATACCACTGACATTTGGCCCAGGATAATTCTTGTTTTAGGGGGAAGGGAAGGCTGTACAGTGCATTGTGGGATGTTTAGCAGCATCCTTGGCATGTACCCACTAAATGCCAGTGGCAAGTTCCTTCAAGTCATGACAACTGAAAGTGTTCTTAGACAATTCCAAAGGTCCCCCAGGGTTGGGGGTGGAGAAAATCACCCAAGTCGAGATGACTTATGTATACCATTGGATAACTTTCCATTTTTTTATACATCTGGGCATGCTAATGTCTTATTACATAAATGTATTTCTGTGTGTTTGCTGTAGCAATGCCTGTTTTTATTTCCTAACCTTAGAAAATTGCTCCAGAAACTCATCGTTCAAAAGAAGTGGCCCTGAATGAGAGGATTTGTCTGCAAGTGGGGTCCCAGTGTAGCACCAATGAAAGTGACAATCCTAGCATTTTGGTGGAAAAGTGTATCTCACCCCCTGAAGGTAACAACTGAAAGCAGTTTCTCTTGGTATATAGAGAATAATCCAAATTATCCATATGCTTATGTTCAGTGTTCATTAATTCATTCAGTTACAAACATTGCTGAATGTAATAAGTTACAAGCACTTGTACGAGGTGCTAGCAACACAATGATCAATATGAGGACGTCCCTGCTTTCAAGGTGCTCACCAACACCTTGAATAACAATGCTCAAGAGTTATGTAGCACTTAATAATTTGGAAAATCACACACACACACTTTTTTAAAATATATTTTTATTGATTTCAGAGAGGAAGGGAAAGGGAGAGAGAGAGATAGAAACATGAATGATGAGAGAGAATCATTGATTGGCTGCCTCCTGCACGCCCAACACTGGAGATCGAGCCCATAATCCAGGCATGTGCCCTTGACCAGAATCAAACCTGGGACCCTTCAGTCTGCAGGCCAACGCTCTATCCACTGAGCCAAACCAGCTAGGGCTACACACACACACTTTTCATCAAGCCTCATAAGCTTACCTTGTGAAGTAAGCAAGGCAGATATTATCCTTTTCATTTTATGAGGGAACTGAGTGAGTTGCTGTAGGTCTTGAGATTCCAGATCCAGTGCTTTAAAAACACACAAAATATGTACTACCTTCCTCATTATATAGAGAGATTAGTTTGATACACAGGATATATTTGGGCAAAGATGTTAAAAAGGCAAACTGCTGGCCTGGCTCCAATTCAAGATTAGCCCTAGAAAAAGCTGTCAAGTAGTCATATTGTCCCCCACCTGCCTTTATGTTGCAGGCAGGGAGTACGTACTAGTATATACTGCTTAAGAGCAGAGCTACAAGAGCCAAAATGTCCAAGTTTACTACTTAGTTCTGCCTGTTTCTGTGACCATAGGCAGATCACTTAGCCCTTCCTTCATTAAGTTTCCTTATCTGTAAAATGGAGATGATGATAGTACCTACTTACCAGGACTGTTGAAAGGATTACCTAAGTCAGTATATGTGAGGCACATAGAATAGTGTCTGGCAAAGAGTAAATGCTCTGTACATATTACCTATTGATGTTATGTTGCCCCTTGTCTGTGCAGGGCGCAACTACTACCTCCAAACATTAGCACTGCATGGCATATTCTCCAGACCAGCAGTTGCTAACCTTTCGGACCTCATGGACCACCAGTGTCACCTCACAGACCACTGGTTGGTGACTGCTGCTCCAGACAATGCTGTCTACCTGCCTTGCACTGATCAAAAGTATATGAAATAGCCCTAGCTATTGACTCAGTGCATAGAGCATTGGCCTGCGGACTGAAGGGTCCAGGGTTCGATTCTGGTCAAGGGCACATACCTCAGTTGTAGGCTCTGGCCCTGGCCCTGGTCCAGGTGCATGTGGGAGGCAGCTAATTGATGTGTCTCTCTCACGTCAATATTTCTCTCTGTGTCTCCCCCTCCCTTGCACTCTAAAAATCAATGGAAAAATATCCTTGGGTTAGGATTGACAAAAGAATAAATATATGAAATCCTGTATAATAAAGAGGTAATATGCAAATTGACCCTCACACCCTCACAAGATGGCTGCCTACGACCAGGCCAGCAGAGGGGCTAGTAAGGTATGACCAAACGACTGAACAACAGGCTGTGTGGGGCAACCAGGCCAGTGGGGGGGGGGGGCAGTTGCGGGCAACCAGGCCAGCAGGGAGGGCAGTTGGGGGCAACCAAGCTGGCAGGGGGGGCAGTTAGGGGAGAGCAGGCCAGCAGAGGGGGCAGTAAGAGGTGACCAGGCTGGCAGGGGGGCCTTTGGGGATGATTAGGCTGGCAGGGTTGGCAGTGAGGGGCAACTAGGCTGGAGGTGGGGCAGTTGGGGGCAACCAGGTCAGCAGGGGGGTCAGTTAGGGGTGACCAGGCCGGCAGAGGGGAGCAGTTGGGGGAGACCAGGCCGGCAGGGGGGGGCAGTAAGGGGTGACCAGGCCGGCGGGGGGGGCGCAGTTAAGAACGACCAGGCCAGCAGGGAGGGGGCAGTTAAGGGTGATCAGGCAGGCAGGCAGCTGAGCAATTAGGAGCCAGCAGTCCAGGATTGTGAGAGGGATGTCCGACAGTCAGACATCCCCCAAGGGGTCCTGGATTGGAGAGGGTGCAGGCTGGGCTGAGGGGACCCGCCACCCCTGTGCATGAATTTCATGCACCGCGTATCTAGTAATATTTATAAAATTATAAAGTTTGGTACTGCTAGGAGGCTGGGAGCATGGTTTAAAACAACTTACCTTCCCTATTCTCATTTCTTTAGGAGTTTAATAAATAATCTGAAAAAAACTTAAATTGTATTTTGACAGTAAAATGGTTGATGATGGCTTAGTATAGTACTGCTTTAAGAATCCTGAGGGATAAGAGGTTTGCATTTTAAACAGAGGTATTTAATATAAAGATGATGCTTTCAACTAAAAAATAAATGTTAACAGTAGAAATTTCAGATCATAAAGATTTTAAGGCTCCTAAAGTCATAACACACAATAGGCAGGTACTAAGAATTATGTTATGCATACCTTCCCCGAATTGGTTCAAGGAGAATGTTTAGTTTTTAAAACAAGATGTGTCAGTATTAATCAAAAGATAAGGAGGTAAATTATAACCCAGTAAACTTTTTTTTGTAAATCCTCACCCAAGGATATTTTTCAATTGATTTTTAAAGAGTGTGTAAGGCAGGGAGGTAACAGAGGAGACGGGGGCGGGGGGGGGAGGAGAAGAGAGAGAGAGTGAGAGAGAAACATTGATTTGAGAGAGACACATCTTTGGTTGCCTCTGTACACATCCCAACTGGGGTTGGGTATCAAACCTGCAACTCAGGTGGATGCCCTTGACCAGGAACCAAATCCGAGTCCCTTTGGTGTATAGGCCAACACTCTAACCAGCCAGGGCACACCAGCCAGGGCTAAACTTGTGTGTTTTTTTAAAATATATTTTTATTGATTTCAAAGAGGAAGAGAGAGTGAAAGAGAGAAGAAACATCAATGAGAGAGAATCATTGATTTGAGCCCTGACCAGGAATCAAACCGTCACCTCCTGGTTCATAGGTCAACGTTCAACCACTGAGCCATGCCGGCTGAGCTAAACTTGTTTGTTTTTAAAGATAGATAGTGCTCATTTTGGCAAGCACGTGTACTAAAATTGGAATGATACAGAGAAGATTAACATGGCTCCTGCACAAGGATGACACAAATTCATGACAATAAAAAATATTCTAATGATGCTGCTAAGATAAATATATTTTTAATACTTCTTTTTGGAATTTATCTTCAGAATAGATAACATATTCCTTTGAATAATTTCAGAGAAACTCAGTATTTTTTTTAAAAAAATGAAACTGTTCATAAGACGTAAACAAATTTAATTTTGGATTCAAGTGTGGTAAATAAGTTATATGAAATTAAGCAATTTTGTGCAAAAAGTAAAGAATGTAGGTAGGTTGTTTATATTTTCACATTAATTTAGGAATTCTGTAGTCATTTCTTATTATGAAAATATTATTTGACCTTTCAACTCTCCAGTTAGGGATATAAGAGGGCCCCTCAATGATAATAAAGGTATTTTCTTAGTATCGGGAGGTGAGAAAGTTGTAAGCATTTTAGATTTGGGTAAAGCAGCATGCAGCACCCCCACCATTCCCATGCCCCTTTTTTTTGCATGTGGACGTCTAGCTGTTCTGGCACCATTTGTAGAAAAGACATCCTTTGTTTATTGGCTAGTCTGCCTTACAAGGAAAGAAAGGTCCTAAACTCTTGGCTGGGTATTCTAGGCGATCCTGAGTCAGCTGTGACTGAGCTACAATGTGTTTGGCACAACCTGAGCTACATGAAGTGCACTTGGCTCCCGGGAAGGAACACAAGTCCTGACACTAACTATACTCTCTACTACTGGTAAGTATGGACTGGAGACTTATAGGGGAAGGACTGATTGTGATGGTGTTGGGAGCCTTTGGATCTAACTTAGTATTAAAAAACAACAACAACAAAACAACAGCTAATTCTTTTCGGCACACCCCAGGAGATGGGCAGTTTGCTTTAGTGAAAAATGCATTTGATTTTGGTGGCTACTTTGAAAAAACTTTTAAAAAATAATTATAGATCCACAGGATGTTGCAAAAATGCACAAGGAGATCCTGCATATCCTTCACCCAGCTTCTCCCAATGGTAACATCCTGTATAACTAGAGTACGAAATAAAAACCAGAAAATTGGCATTGGTACAGTCCACTGTTTACCAGTATTAAATGCACTCATGTGAGTGTTTGTGTAAATCTATGCAATTTTATCACATGTATTGATATAGAACGGTTCCATTACCACAAGGATTCCTTAAGTTTCCCTTTTATAGCCATATCCACCTCCCTTCTGCATCCCCTCCCCCTCTACTCCTTTCCCTCAAGTTTCTAACCTCAGACAACCACTAATCTGTTCATCTCTATAATTTTGTCATTTTAAGAATGTTACTGGAATGGAATCATACAACATATAACTGTTAGAGGCTGACTAAAAAAACCACCTCTGTATGGTATCCAAGTTGTTGTGTGTTGTGTGTATTAATAGTTCATTTATTCCTTTTTATTGCTGAGTAGTAGTCCATGATATGGATGTACCAGTTTGTTTAAACATTAATTTATTGGATGATATATTGGTTGTTTCTAATTTTTTGCTTATGAATGAAGCTGCTGTGAATATTTGTGAACATAACTTGTCATTCTCTGGAATAAATGCCCAAGAA
This sequence comes from Ia io, assembly GCA_025583905.1. Taxonomy (NCBI): domain Eukaryota; kingdom Metazoa; phylum Chordata; class Mammalia; order Chiroptera; family Vespertilionidae; genus Ia; species Ia io. The sequence continues at coordinate 97,702,229 of JAJQQW010000001.1, forward strand.
TACAGTTGTTAGGTCCTACGGTAATTGCGTATTTTGATTTATAACAAACTGCCAAACTATTTTCTAGAGTGTCTGTACCATTTTCCATTCCCACCAGCAATGTATGAGTCTTTGGTGTCTACCTTTAAAAGGGAAAATTATATCATGCCCAGGGTTACAAAGTAATTTAGCTCCCTACAAAATAACTTATATTTGATATTTATGACTATAGCTACAAAATCTGTTAAATTTCTAAATTAATCTTTAATAATTTCCTTTCCTTTAGAGGCTAGAATTATTAGCAACAGGACAAGGAAGAAAGGACCAGGTTAATCAATTCAATTCAATAAGACTTGAATTAGCACACATTGCGGGTAAAGCACTGAATGGGCAGCTGAGATAAGATACATGCCTCTTTGCTCCTATAGCTTAAAATGTAGAGAGGTAGGCCCGATCACTTGGATTCCTCTTCTTTGTTCTTTTTTCTTTTTTTTTTAAATACATTTTATTGATTTTTTACAGAGAGGAAGGGAGAGGGATAGAGTCAGAAACATTGATGAGAGAGAAACATCGATCAGCTGCCTCTTGCACACACCCCACTGGGGATGTGCCCGCAACCAAGGTACATGCCCTTGACCGGAATCGAACCCAGGACCCTTGAGTCCGCAGGCCGACGCTCTATCCACTGAGCCAAACCGGTTTCAGCCTTTGTTCTTATCTTAGCTCAAACATTACTTCCTCTCCAGAAAGCCTTTCTTGACCTCTGAAGTCTAGCTTTGTGTGCCCCATCATAGTTGTATCCCATGGTACCTTGCACTTTCCCATGCCATAGTACTCAGCACATTGTGTTGTAGTTTCCTGTTTACTTAGTGGTAGCCCTCCCCAGACTGCGGTCTCGCTTGAGAGCAGGGACTGTGTCTTGTTTTTCCCTGTGCCTGACACATGGTAGGTGCATGCTCCATATATGAGTTTGAATGTTTGGTAGGAACTAAAGCGAGAGAACATTCGGAACTGGGGTGAGAATTTAGGAGGGATAAACAACTCAGGAACATTATGGTTCAGGGCTAAAAAGAGGAGGATTGAGTAGATTTGACTCCCTAAAGAATTGCTAGTGAAAGGGCCATAGAACTAAGTCTTAAAAAGAATAGTCTGGCTCTGTTGATGTTGCAGTGAAGTCTGGAGAGAGCTGTTATTACAGGCTTTTAAGAGCTCTCAAGAGTTGGTAACATCCTTTGTTTATTGCGCTATTAACTCCTCTTGCTTTCGCTGGAATCAGTATTGGTATAATCACAGGGAAGATCTTTAAAGAGTCTGTGTCTATAGAGGGGGCAGGGAAAGGAACGGGAGCTGCCTTAAAACTATGTTATTCCATAGCAAGACTATCCAGGAAGGTAACCCAGATACAGGAATTGGGGTGACACTGGAGGTAGATGGTGATGTAGTCCTTGGATTTCTTACAAGAAAAATAGGGAAGTGTCTTGGGCAATATACTAGCACAACCAAGTCTTAAAGCAAATTGCGAAATTATTGCCCTCCTGGGTGAATAAATTACAAAAGACTGGAACAACCAATCTTCTTCCAGGTTGATGCATTGTCCTGCCAAAGCTGATAACAGACGGTGCTTGGGTTGCCTTTCGGCCTGCAAACCACAAGCTACCATCATTGGATGTGGCTCAAGAAGTCATCCCAAGAGAGTGATGTTTCCTTGCACCCAGTGGGGCAGAGATCAGGGATAGCACTTCTTGTCATACACATTCCTGGAGTTGGTCATTAGCATGGATTCTTGTTATAATAAAGACCTGCACTGTCCAACACAGGAGCCACTAGCCACATATGATTATTTGCATTTTAATTTAAGTTAATTAAAATTAAAGCAAATTAAAACTTCATTGTTCAGTCTTACTAGCCAATTTCACACGTGACTAGTGGCTCCTGTATTAGATAGCTCAGATAGCAAACATTCCATAACCCCAGAACATTTTATTGGCCAGTGCTGATACAGATTCTATATCTTCTGCCCTCACCATCCCATAACTTATTCTTTTCTGGAGCCACCCTCCCTGGGTTCAAATCTTGGCTCTCTTTCTTACTAGCAAGTGTAATTTGGGGCAAGTGCCTTCTCTCTGAGCCTCAGTTTTGTAAACTGTAAAATGGAAATAGTAATAATAGTACTACTTCTTAAAGTTGTTGTGAGGGCTGCTATTGTATGAAAAGTGTTTAGAGCCGTGTCTAACCCCTAACATGTATAGAGTAAGCACTCCATACATGATAGCTATATTGTATTTTATTATTCATCCCACTCCCTTGCAGATGTAGCCAGTACACATTGCTGGCCTCTTCCCCCATCTTGAAGGAATAGCACCTAGCCCATACTTCCTCCTCTTCTGCTCTCCCCTAGAGAGATTCTTTCCAATCAGAATCACAAAAGAAAGAGAGACATATATATGGCTTATTCCTTACCAAGCATTTGAAATTGATTTAGGTATCAGTTTAAATCATGTAAAACTCTCAGACTCTTTCCCTAATCCCCAATCCAAAACTGTAGTGTCATTTTGGAACCCCAGGGCTGTGACTTGTGACTCTGGAGGGAGAGTCTGGCATTGAAGGAGCCTGACCTTAATTGCTACAGACTAGCCATGTCAGTGAATTGTAGGGAATTTCTTACCACATTAATCATCTTCAGAGCTGAGGAAATAGTCTTTCATTTGTCCATTCCCTCCGTATGTTTCCAGTGTGAGTCTGTGGAGGATTTCAGTGTGTGGATTTTAAAGATTTTAAAAAATACGTTTTTATTGATTTCAGAGAAAGGGAGAGGGAGAGAGAGAGAGAGAAACATCAGTGAGAGAGAGACATTGATCACTTCCTCCTTCATGCCCCCTACCAGGGATTGGCCTGCAACCTCCTGGTGCATGGGACGATGCTCAACCAACTGAGCCACACAGGCTGGGCCAGTGTGTGAATTTTTAACATGAAGCAGCTAAATGCCTTCTGTCTTAGCTTATCATCTAATCTTTCACAGGAAGTCCCCCAAAATTGTCTATTAAAAACCAATATTGCCCAACCAGTGTGGCTCAGTGGTTAAGCATTGACCCATGAACCAAGAGGTCACTGAGTCAATTTCCGGTTGGGGCACATGCCCGGGTTTCAGGTTCAATTCCCAATAGGGAGAGTGCAGGAGGCAGCCAATCAATGTTTTTATTGATGTTTCTCTCATTGATGTTTCTATCTATCCTTCTCTCTATAAAATCAACAAAAAACATTTTAAAAAACAATATTTCTCTTTTTCTTATTTTTTCTAAATTAAACAAAAAAATAAATTTTATATCTGGGGTCCATGAGAATATGTGAAATACTCAGGGTACAAAACTGAAAAAGGAATCTCAAAGATTGCCCATTAGAAGAGTTCCTTTCATTATTTGAAACAAACAAAAAAAAAATTAACTTTCTACGTAGTTTTCTTTAGTTATGTAACAAAAATGTCATTAGTATCTTGGTTTCTGTTTCTGGCTGTCTGTGGAAAACACTCCAGGCCTGTCTGTTCTAAAAACTAGCCAAGGCAGTGAGTTTTTAAAAGACTGTTTTCATTCATGAACCACTGGGGCCTGCAATTAGGAGCAAAGCCTTATGTACTATTTCTTAAGGGACAAGAGCATTTTTTATATTGAAGCATTTCTTTGCACAGCCTTTGAAGGGTTAAATATATTAGATCTGCACTTTTCTTTTTTTAAAAGACCTTATTTTCTTGGAGCAGTTTTAGGTTTACAACAAAATTGAGAGGAAGATACAGAAATTTCCCACATAACCCCTACCCCTACACATGCACAGACACCTCTATTATCAACATCCCCCACCAGAGTGGTACATTTGTTACCAATGGTGAACCTACTTTGACACATCATCACCCAAAGTCCATAGTTTATCTTAGGGGTCACTCTTGCTGTTATATATGTTATGTGTATGGATTCATGTATCCACGATTATAGTATCATGCAGAGTATTTTCCTTGCCCTAAAATTCTTTATTCTCTGCCTTTTCATCCCTTCCCCCAACCCCTGACAAACACTGATCTTTTTATGGTCTCCATAGTTTTGCCTTTTCCAAGAATGTCATATAGTTGGAATCATACAATATCTAGCCTTTTCAAACTGGCTTCTTTTACTTAGTAATATGAATTTAAGGTTCCTCCATGTCTTTTCATGGCTTGATAGCTCATTTCTTTTTAGGGCTAAATAATGTTTCATTTTCTGGGTGTACCACAGTTTATCCATTCACCTACTAAAGGACATTTTGGTTGCTTTCAAACTCTAACAATGAATGTTATATGCAGGATTTGTGTGGATATAAGTTTTCATGTTTTTATTGATTTCAGAGAGATGAAGGGAGAGGGGGAGAGAGATAAGAAAGAGAAACATCGATAGCTTCCACCTGCAGGCCCCTACCAGAGATCAAGCCTGCAACCTGAAGGACTGAGGACATATTGGTAGCTTTCCAACTCTAGCTATGAATGGTATATGCAGGATTTTATGTGGACATAAGTTTTCAACTCCTTTAAGTAAGTACTAGAGTGTGATTGCTGGATTGTATGGTAAGAGTATGTTCACTTTTTAAAGAAACTTCCAAATTGTCTTCCAAAGTGACCATTTTGCATTCCCACCAGCAATGAATGAAAATTCCTGTTGCTCCACATGCTTACAAGCATTTGGTGTCATCAGCATTCTGGATTTTGGCCATTTTGATAGGTGTTTAGTGTTATATTTTTGCTTTAATTTGCATTTCCCTGATGTGGAGCATCTTTTCATGTGCTTACTTATCATCTGTATATCTTTGGTGAGGAGTCTGTGAGGGTCTTTGGCCCATTTTTAGTTGGGTTATTTGTTTTTTTGTTGTTGAGTTTTTAGAGTTCTTTGTGTATTTTTTGGATACTGGTCCTTTAACAGATGTGTCTTTTGCAAATATTTTCTTGCATTCTGTGGCTTGTTTTCTTATTTTCTTGATATTGTCTTGCAGAGCAGAAGTTTTTAATTTTAATGAAGTCTAGCTTATTATTTCTTTTATAGATCATACCTTTGATGTGTCTAAAAAAGTCATTATCATACCTAACTTCATCTAGGTTTTATTATATGTTATTACATAGAAGATTTATAGTTGTACATTTTACATTTAAGTCTATGACCCGTTGTGAGTTTAGTTTTGTGAAGGGTATAAGGTTTGTGACTAGATTTATTTTATTATTATTATTATTTTTTTGCATGTGGACGTCTAGCTGTTCTGGCACCATTTGTTGAAAAGACTAGCTTTGCTCCTTGGTATTGCCTTTGCTCCTTTGTTAAAGATCAGTTGACTGTATTTATGGGAGTAGATCTGAGTTTTATAAATCCTGATTTGCAGTAGAATCCTCTGGAGAACTGCTGTTAAAATGCTGATCCCTAGGCCCTGGGCAAAGCCTTCTAACTAGGATCCTCTGAGAGAGGGTTCGAGAAATCTACATATTAAACGACTGCAGATGATTCTGCGATAACAGGTCAAGGGTTTTGGACTCTTTACTTTTAGTCCATTATTTAAACTGCTTCTCTTTTCTGCAGAATCTTTGCACAGCTCCCATTGTGGCTGATGATGTAAAGCCAACTCTCTTCTGCCACTTTTTACAAAACAGAATCCTTGATAGCATAGATGAAAAAGTGTAGTGAGCACATTCTCTGTGCTTGCACTGTGCTAGGTGCTGATGATCATTGAGGAAAGGTATATGTAGAGGTTTTCGAAATGGGAAGTAATATACCAGCAGCACTGGTTATGGAAGGCAGTTAAAGCCACATGGTAAAGTAAGACACTTAGAAAGCCAGTGTATTTTGGAACATAGATCTGGCAGTGATTGTAGGGAACTAATAATGAAGGTCCCAGAGGTCAGTCTGGAGAAGACATGAAGCCTGAAGTGAGTAGGACATGTAAGTTGGTGAGACCAATGGAAATATCACAGGAGAGAATTCAAGCTTTGCAAAGAAAGAACTAACAGAATTTAGTAATAGAATATAGGGAAAGGAAGGGTAAAACTGAATTTCAAAGGCTGAAATTGAGGAGCCCAGAGGAAATGAGCTCAGACTGGTGGAAATTTGGAACATTAGAAGGAAAGGCAATTGGTCAGGGAAAAAGGGACATATGTTTTGGTCATTGAATTTGAGGCAAGAGTGGCATACTAGAACGGAGCATTTGGAAGTCTGGGACTGGATCCAAGGTGAAAGGTTAGCACTAGGCATCCCTAGCATAGAAATTCTAATCAAGGGACAGAAATTATAGGCTTGGGCTGAATAGATGTGTGACTAAGAAATAGAGAGGGATGTGCAGAGGGCTATTAACTGAATGGGAACCCTCTGAGAAGAGAAGAAGGGAGAGGAACAAAAACAAGAAGGGAGCAGAAAGTGGGACCAGAGGAGAACCATGGAATTCAGCAGATGGGATATTTTCAAGAAGCATAAAACTTTTCAACCTGCCCTCATAACACCTTGTATTCAGAAGAAGAAAAAGAACCAGTACTCCTGTAGTTTCCATAGCTATAGGAACATTTGTTTCCCTTAGAGTATGAAATGGAGCCACGTAAAGTATCGTTTTAGAAAAAGCTATCTTGCCATATTGCAAATATTGTTTTTCATGGACATCTTAAGTCATTCAAAACAAAACAAAACCCAACAATGTCTGCCTTTGTTTCTTGAGTTCATTGTTAAAAATAATGCAGAAGATTGTCTTATTTTACCTTGTAGGCACAGCAGCCTGGGAAAAATTCGTCAATGTGAAAACATCTATAGAGAAGGTCAACACATTACTTGTTCTTTTACTCTGACTAAAGTAAAGGATTCCAGTTTCGACCAACACAATGTTCAAGTGATGGTCAAGGATAATGCAGGAAAAATTAGACCATCCTTTCATATAGTGCCTTTAACTTCTCGTGGTAAGTTTTCAAAGTCCTCTATGACAGCGTGGATAAAAGTGTTAAAGTCTTTTGAACAATCAATACATATAATAGAAACAGATTTTGTTTTTAAGATCTTACCAGAAAAAAGACTATGTTTATATACCTTTATTTGATCTTTTTTAAAGAAGCAAGCTTAGAAATTATTTTATTTAGTACCTATGCACATGTTTTCTCCTTGTTCACTTATGAGTACACTGGGACAGACAGCAAGCAGTTAGTTATAGAACCAAGATTGGAACCCAGGCTCTCTGACTCTTAAGATCTGTTCTCGTTTACTTATAATACTTGACAGGATGGTGCTACAGAATAACTATGATTGAATATAGTTCCTGAACAATCTATTTTATAGTGGTTTTTTTTAAAAAGCTTAGACTGGAGGTAGAATGATCAGGGCTGATATTCAAATTATCTAACATTCTGGGTCCGGCACTGATCAATGAGAACAACCAATGCAGCTGAGTATCAGCATATTAGAAAGAGCCTCCCACTTGAAAATAAAATATCTGCTTGAAGTGCTAGCTTCTTCACTTTGGAAAAGATATATGTATATACTAGTACATTCTCTTGAAGTGTTTCCTCATCTATAAAATGGAGTGCATGGTCCTTCTTGATCTCAAAAGATTGTACATCTGACCCTTGAACAGCATGGGTTTGAACTGTATGTGTCCACATATATGTGTATTTTTTTTCAATCTGTACAGTATTGTAAATGTATTTTTCGTATGATTTTCTTAATGACATTTTCTCTAGCTTACTTTATTATAAGAATACCATATAAAATACATATAAAAATACATATGCATCAGTCAACTGTTTATATTATCGGGAAGGCTTCTGGTTAATAGTAGGTTATTAGTTGTTAAGTTTTTAGGGAGTCAAAAGTTATATGCAGATTTTTGACTAGGGGTGGCAGTGATTCCCTTAATCCTCTGTTGTTCAAGGGTCAACTGTAGAAGGTTTAAATGATGTGAGGTGTATAAAAATGTTTTGTAAATCTCTAAAGCAGACTACTGTAAGCATTATGTTTGTTTATATGTTGCAATACCCCGACAAGGAGTTCAGATACTGGCTAAGTGGTATACAGAAAATGTATAGGCAAATAACCATAAATTGACAAAAGTGCCAAGTCTGTGAGCAGAACACTATTTGCTCTTTCAGGTACTCAGGGAAGTGAATTCTAATAGTGAACCAAAGGGAGCTTAGTTTGTAGGTCCAGGGAGTGAAGTTGTGGTAATATGCCGAGTGGGATAATCTGAAGCAAAGCCCTTTTTGTCCTCTTCCTTGCTTGGCAGGTTGTCCTCGATGGCCCTTTTGAAGCTCATTTTGCTAGTTTTCTTCCTAGAGATTAGTGGTGACATAAAGGGAGATACTTCTCAGCTAGAATGTGACATCTACAGATTTTTTGTTAATTATTCATTCTCTTCTGTTGCGTGGTCTTATGCATAGCTGACTCCCAAAAAACTGAATTGACTAAGCTAATTTTCTTATTTATTTTACATTGTGGTTATAATCACATAACATTAAATTTATCATTTTAACCATTTCTAAGTGTACTGTTCAGCAGTTAAATATATTCACATTGTTGTGCATCAGATCTCAAGAACTTTTATCTTATAAAACTGAAACTCGATGCCCCAAAACACTAATTCCCTCTCATCCCTTCCCCCTGCTCTTGGTGTTACAGAACACCGGAAAAAACCAAGCCACGCTTAGAGAAAGGGAGTTACATTTTATTAAGGGCAGGGCCAGAGAAAAATGTGCCTTTCAAATTCTGGCCCCCTCCACATGGAGGAAACCTTTTCTATTTATACTTTCCTAGCTCTTTTGTCTCACAAATTTGGAATGAGACCTCCAGGTCTTCTGGGAAAGAAGGCCTACGTGGTGGGAAGGGGCCATGAGACCATATCTCAAAGCCTGGTCTGGTGCCAGCACTGACAACTCTGTCTGGGGCATAGTCCACGGCCTCTCTGGAATGGGAGTAGTCTTATTTTCCTTATCATTTAAGCAAGCAAGCGTTTACAGAAGCCAAAATAGCAGGGTTAAAATTTCAAACAGTTTTTATATAAGATGGATGATTCATTCCCCACTGGTTTTATGTACATGAGTCAAATCATTGACTTTTTGGGTCATTGTTGGTGAGGGAGTTATATTGACCCCTGAGGACTATAAGCTTGATAGAATTAATTCTCTGCTGAATAAAGTCAGTGGGCCTGTTTATAAGGGCCTGGAATGAGGGCCAGGACTAATCTTTAGAGCAGTGGTTCTCAACCTTCCTAATGCTGCGACCCTTTAATACAGTTCCTCATGTTGTGGTGACGCCCAACCATAAAATTATTTTTTTTGCTACTTCATAACTGTAATTTTGCTACTTTTATGAATCGTAATGTAAATATCTGTGTTTTCCGATGGTCTTAGGTGACCCTGCTAGCGGTTCTCAACCTGTGGGTCGTGACCTAGGCTTCAAGGCCCATCTCAGCCCTCCTACTCGTCACAGCTCAGAGTGTGTGGGGGTCCCGCAGGGACGCAGAGGCGCCCTTATTGCTCCCCTTGTACTCTGACCAACCGCCAGTGATGGTAGGGCATGGGCCTGATGCTCCAGCACCAGCTATTTTCAGGGCTACTAAGCAGGATACCAGACTTTCTCCATGGTACTCTTATTGGCTTCAAGTCTTCAGAGTTCAGGCAGGGCTCTTTAAAACATGATACTCCAAAGTTTCTGGTTAATAAAACCACTATTGGAAACTGGTCTTATTGAATTTATGCAAAGAAATGTATTGCCATGATTTATTTATTAAGTATTGCCAAATTTCGGAGGAATTTTATAAGGAGAAAAATATACTGACCTGCTTTAAGATAGAATTTTCCTTGCCCGTCCTTTTTATGGACTTTCCAAAGTAATATTTTCTGAATGTATTATAACAAACAGTAACTCAGGGGTCCTCAAACTTTTTAAACAGGGGGCCAGTTCACTGTCCCTCAGACTGTTAGAGGGCCGGACTATAGTTTAAAAAAAACAACTATAAACAAATTCCTATGCACACTGCACATATCTTATTTTGAAGTAAAAAAACAAAACGGCAAAAACACCCGCATGTGGCTCGCGGGCTGTAGTTTGAGGACGCCTGCAGTAACTGTTAGATTTCTTTTATCAGTCCCTCCCTAAGTACTTTGGCATAAGCTTTTTACCCTCTGTTTAGGGAGGCAGAATGTAAATTATTTACTCTTCCTGGCTTACTGGCCTGTATTATTTGATTTCCTTTCAACATTTCTCTTCTCCTTCTTATTACATGCACAACCTTGTGGGGGCCTGATGCGGCGGGGGCCAGACATGGTGGGGATCTCCCTTTTCCATGTCCCACGCGGAAAGAGAGATGAACGAACCGGTTCTAAATGGAGGCGGCCAGGGATTGAGAAAATAATAGAAATAAAGAAAACAAGATGCAGAAATAGATTCATGAAGCTGGGAGCCTGGGTGGATCTTTCTGTGCCTGGCTGAGGCCACAGAACCAATCCAGACTGTAAAGCTGAGACTTTATTTATAATCAGGGACAAACAAGGCAATTGACAATGTTCTTGTAAGTTTCACTTGTTTTGGCAGCACTTGCTGCCCCTCCCACAGCCCACTAGCTACCCAGGAAAGATCTAGGGATCAGTTATAGGATCAAGCTTAATTATGCTTAGAGGACTGTGCCCTTCCAAGCTGGTACTTTTTTGTGACTTTGCCAGCAGGTCAGTCTGAGGCTTAACCCCATAAGCTCTTCCTACACAACCTTTATAAATTTTACACTTCCAAATTAGCCTTCAAACCTTCTTTCTATGTCCTTTAAAAATGCATAACCATGCCTCAGACCTTCTACTCAGTATTCCTTATTCTTTGAAACCTCAATCCTTTAATGATTCCTAAAAAGTAAACAGCTAGAATTTCTTAGATTAACATTTATGACTTAGACCTTCTGTGATAAAACTAAGAGCAGATAAAAATATTTCTTTTTGAGAGACAGAGATTTTTAAAACTTAAACTAGTTGTAACATTAAAGATATTATATCTTAAAGTTCCTTTGCTGAATATTCCACTACCACCCAAGAAGTACCCAGTAACCCCGCCCTGCCAGGCTCGGACAATGAGATTTTCTTTATGTGTATTGGAAAGGTTAAAAAGAATAAAACGGGGCAGAGGAAGATCCACTGTGTTTTGCAGAAAGCCTTGAGTCTAGCATGGTTCAGATAAGTAAGAAACCAAGGACTCCAGCAGAGTGAGTTGTAGCCAGCAAAATCAACAAAAACCTATCTCTCCCTGCTCTCCCCACCGATACCCCCCCCCCCTTTTCTGCATTAACTCTGTCCTTAGCAGGGGAAATAAGGCAAGCAGTCTGAGATCCTGTATAACCAGGCTTTTTACACTTAAGGAACAGCTGCTCTCCCTCCCAGATTTTCCTTCTTTACTCCAAGGCCCCAGAGGATCTCAAATCCTTCTCCTCCTTCTCCACTTCTGATATCTCCAACCATCCCCCTGTCCCCCAGCCTAGGGCTCCTCTATCTCAGCAGGCTGAGAGTGAATTCCACCGCCTCTCCCCTTTCGCATACCTGCTCCGGAGCAGTTTTCGGCTCTCTTCCTCCCCCAGAGACCCACTGTAAATCTATCAGGAAGGGCAGGCAGGTCGCAGTTCTCGGGACCACATGATTCTCTGTTTGCTAGCAGGGCTGAAAAAGGCAGCCTACAAAGCAGTTAATTATGACTAATCTTAACCCAACAAGCCTTTGTTTAAACTTCTCTGGATTGGCAATCTTCACAAATTTTATACCCTTAAATTAACCCTAGAATTCCAAAATTTTAAACTAACACAGCAAAATTATAAATCAAGGAAAAGCAATTAAAAGTTCTCCACTGTCTTCCCTCTAAAGCAGGGTTTGCACTGTCTTTCACACAGACTCTCACACTTACATTCATACACCAGACAGTCTGAGTTTTTGACTTCTACCAGATATTTACTCAGAGTTTAAACAGTCCACCTGATTCCTGATTAATTGCCTGAGGAAGTCCTTGACTTCCGGGGAGGTGATCAAGCTCCCCCTTCCACTCACTCGGAGTGGGCCTGACTGATAGGGCCCCTACCTTACCGATTCTGTCGACAGGTCCAGAAATGTCCATCCACTCTCTCCAGATGCTGGCCAGATCCTAGGCTGAGGTCCGGGAGCGCCCAGAGTCCCCCAGTTCAATTCTGCTAAATCAGCAGAGTGGTGCCTCCCAGAGGCCTGTCCGGCTCCCCCGGGCCCCAAACTCAGTCCACTCACCGGAGGCCAAAAGACCAGCATGTTTGGCCTTCTTCTCGGTCAGGGAACCATCATGTTACAGAAGACCAGAGAAAAACCAAGCCATGTTTAGAGAAAGGGAGTTACATTTTATTAAGGGCAGGGCCAGAGAAAAATGTGTCTTTCAAATTCTGGGCCCCTCCACATGGAGGAAACCTTTTCTATTTATACTTTCCTAGCTCTTTTGTCTCACAAATTTGGAATGAGACTTCCAGGCCTTCTGGGAAAGAAGGCCTACGTGGTGGGAAGGGGCCATGAGACCATATCTCAAAGCCTGGTCTGGTGCCAGCACTGACAACTCTGTCTGGGGCATAGTCCACGGCCTCTCTGGAATGGGAGTAGTCTTATTTTCCTTATCATTTAAGCAAGCAAGCGTTTACAGAAGCCAAAATAGCAGGGTTAAAATTTCAAACAGTTTTTAAATAAGATGGATGCTTCATTGGTAACCACCTTCTTTCTGTTGATATGATTTTGACTACTTTGGATACTTCATAAATGGAATCATATAGTAGTTGTTCTTTTGTGACGGGCTTATTTCACTTAGCATAATGTCCTTGAGGTTCATCATTGTTGTAGCATGTGTCCGAGACTAAGCTAATGTTTAAATTGTGGTCTTTGATTGGCAAAATGGGTAACAGCTGGGGAAATCCCTTCCACTTGGTGCCCCTGTTACCCATTAGGTGGAGGCACATCTGGACCAGACACTTCTTTTCTTTATGATGCAGCTGGATATCCTGATTATACCCTGGCCATGTTCTAACCAGATTCATGTCAGAGTTCATGCCATCTGCCAGACACCCAAAGATGTTCCTTAAATCCATTACTAGGCAATTTAGCATAACCTTCCTTCATTAACCATGGCTAATCAGAAATCTAGAACTGTACTAGTATGTCTGAACACAGAAGGCCATTGAAAGTATCAGGCCTCTTTTGATTTAACTTTGTGACTTTTGTTATCTGTTCCCACATAGGTATCTCATCAAAAATAAAATCTGGAAGCTAATTTGTATTCTTCTATTTCTCTTTCAGTGCAACCTGATCCTCCACATATTAAAATGCTCTTCTTTCAACATGGTGAATTATACGTGCTAGGGAAGAATCCACAGAATTTTATTAGCACTTGCTTATCTTATCAAGTAGAAGTCAATAACAGCCAAACTGAGACACATTATATTTTATCCGTAAGTGTTTTCTAGATTGTTGTTGATATTTGGATATTTTTCTTTCACTTGAATTGCTTATAGTATAACACATTGAAATATCAATGAAATTTAGCTCTTAGATTTGTCACATAATTATTATGATGATAATTCCTTATCTGAAATAGATTGGTGGAAGGTTTTAGGGTTTATGATAGCATTGACTGCACGATTCATGCCATATATTAATTCATTTGCTCAAAAAATTTTTATTAGCCCTGGTCCATGTGGCTCAGTTGGTTGAGCATCGTCCTGTGCATTGCATTCCTGGTCAGGGCACATGCCCAGGTTGTGAGCTTGAACCCTCGTTGGGGTGTGTGCAGGAGGCAGCTGATCAGTGTTTCTCTTTCACATCAATGTTTTTCCCTCCCTCTTCCTTCCTCACTCTCTAAAAAACCAATAAAAACATATTTTCAAAAATTTTATTATGTATCTACCATGTGCCATACACTATTTTTGTGTACATGACACCTGATGCAAAATCTTTTTCCATGAAGCTTACCTAATATAAGATAAATATGTAAATGAATAAGCTAATTTCAGGGAATGGATGCTATGAAGAAAATTAAATGGGATGATATAGGAGCGTGATGGGAGGGCCTGAGGGAATAGTAGGTAGGGTAATAATTCAAAGTGGAGAGATTTGAGATGAGACCAGAATGATGAGCAGGAGCTAGCCATGTGAAGATCTTGGGTTGGAGGGGACAGCAAATACAAAGCCTGAGGAAGGAATGAGTGTGGCATGTGTGAAAAACAGAATGAACTCTGGAGTCAGATCAGGTAGATACTTGGAGGCTCTGATATGGCCATTCAGTTTTCTTAAGAGTTTGTGGCAACTAAAGTATTCAAATTTGAGTAGTTAGTATTGGTTGGATTATATATGATTTTATTATTCAGAATCTGGTACAAAATATGCTAATTAGAGGTCCCTGTGGGACACTGGGCATAACATCATGTGGCATAACCTCAGGGCATCAGTCACAAACTGGGCCTCAGACATTTTTGTTTGGGCCACAAAGTGGAGTTTTGTTTGTCTTTTTAATTTGAATTTTTTTAACTAGATTTAAAACTGTGATGCCTGAAGAGTGTAGTTTCCATTAGGTGGCATCTCAAGACCACAGGGACTCAGTTGTGTGCCACCTGCCCTGGCCCTGTGCATTTGAGTTTTAGAGGTTCGAAACCAAGTGTTTTGTATTGGCTTTTAAAGGAGCCCAGCACACATGGGCAAATTCCTTGGTTCAATTGTTTTAGCTCCTCAGGGGAGTTTCAAAATACAGACTTACCATGGTTTGACTTACAATGGCACAAAAAATGATACACATTTGCTAGCAACTGTACTTCAAAGTTTGAATTTTGATCTTTTCCTGGACTAGTGATATGCAGTACGATACACTCTCATGTGTAATTAATTTTAGTTCAATGCTTCAAACATTCTTCAGGCCCACTGTGCTTTTATCTGTGTACATTAATGACAACTATCCATATATCCATTGTTTTTCACTTTTGGTACAGTATTCAATAAATTATATGAGATATTCAACACTTTATTATAAAACTAAAGGCCCAGTGCATGAATTTGTGCACTGGTGGGGTCAGCCAGCCCGCCCCGATGGGGGCCATCGGGGGTGGGTGGCTGGGGTGAGGGGTCATGGCCGGCTGGGGCAAGGGGCTGTGGCGGTTTGCTGGCCAGCCCCACCCCCCTGAGGGGCCGTGGGTATTCTGGTCATTCCACTGTTCAGTCGATTTGCATATTACCCTTTTATTATATAGGATAGGCTTTTTGTTAGATCATTTTGCCCCACTGTAGGTCATGTAAGTGTTCTGAGAATGTTTAATATAGGCTAGGTTAAGCTATGATGTTCAGTAGGTTAGGTGTATCAAATGCATTTTCGACTTTGGATATTTTCAACATATGAGGTGTTTATTGGGATGTAACGCCATCATAAGTTGAGGAGCATCTCTACTTACTAAAATAAGCCAGTGTTGA
This sequence comes from Ia io, assembly GCA_025583905.1. Lineage (NCBI taxonomy): Eukaryota > Metazoa > Chordata > Mammalia > Chiroptera > Vespertilionidae > Ia > Ia io. The sequence goes on from JAJQQW010000001.1 coordinate 97,717,668, forward strand.
CAGGTTAATAACTCCAAAGGGAGCGACCAGGTCCACAGCTGAGCAGAGCTCTTCTGGGCATTTGCAGATGAATCTATTTCTGAAATAGAGTAACCATGATCTGGAACAGAAACTGATGTCCCCATACAATACTGCAAAGGGAAAAGGCAAAGGACTTCCAAGTGGGGAGAGGGTGCGGCTTGCATTTCCAACTAAGTGAGCTATCAGAAAACTGAAATATAATTGCTTTCTCCAGCCTTTACTGCTCTCCTGTCAAATCCCAAATACACATGCTGCTTGTATTATTCATTTGGCACTGAATTATGTCCTGATAATTACTCTGATCACCTGTGTAGGCCTGTTCTCTCCACTAAAAATATAAGCTGCTATAGGGAGGAGTTAGGTGGTGTTTACTTTGTGCTGTTCCTGCTATTAATAGCAGCTAACATGTATTGAGCAATTAGTATGCACTAGGTATTTTAATAAGGATTTTATCTGAATTGTCTCATTAAGTCCTCACAGTAACCCCAAGGATCTAGGTCATGTCCTCCTCTCCATTTTACAGATGAGAAAACTCAGTCTCAGAGGTTACTACTAAGGTCACATTTCTAGAAAGTGGTAGAGTCAAGATTTCAGCAAAAGTCCAAGTTCAAAGTATTTGTTCTTAAACACTGAAGGTCACATCAATACTTTATATTAATACTAACAGCCATCAATTATTAAGTGTTTATATGATATGCTACAAATATACTCTTCTGTGTACTTCTCATACAGTGGTTTATAATAATTCATGAAGTAGTTTACATTTCATAGAGAAACTAAGGCTCAGAGAGGTTAAGTAACATATTACAGGCCATACAGCTAATAAGTATGACTTCAAAAGTTGGTCTCCATGTATTAAACTTTGTCAAAGAATACTTGGTATAACACCATTTGTGTAATCATCACTTAACACATTTTTGTTGAATTAAATTACTTTATTTTTTATGAACTTCTGAACAGAAGAGAACACACATATGTGGAACTTATTCTTCTAAATCAGATCTATAGTCTATGTGGAATTAACTCTGTTTATACACTTGAGTGTAATGTACTCTCTCCTAGCAGATGGTCAGCAGCTGCTTCCTCTCCTAGAATATCATCAGCTTTTGTGTGCTCTCTGATCTTGAGTTCTGCTGTTTAGACCTTTTTTTTTCTTTTTGCAAGACTTTTTGAGGAATTATTTTGCCTGGTGTTCCAGTTAAGAGAGGGAAGTAGGCTGGAACATGAACTGTGCCATCACATGAGGGCTGTGGTCGGACAGAGGTAGCTCATGACAGAATCACAAAGTAAGGAATGACTTGTCTTTGGCCAACCCCATCCCTGCAAACTATCTACTTGGTTCTCCGTGCCTTTGTTTTTCTTCTCTCATAGGGGTATCTGAGCAGCTGTTAAACAACACAAGAGGATTTACATTTGAACAAGAGCCCAAAGCCTTTAATTTACACAATGATTTGCTGACTTTAGATTATAAGTAAATATATATATAGATAGATAGATAGATAGATAGATAGATAGATAGATATAGATATATATGTAGATATATCTATATATATCCTATATAATAAAGAAGTAATATGCAAATTGACCCTCATGCCCTTGCACAAGATGGCTGCCCCCATGTGGTCAAAGATGGCCACCACAAGATGGCCGGCAGGGGAGGGTAGTTGTGGGTGATCAGGCCAGCAGGGGAAGGCAGTTAGGGGCAACCAGGCCAGCAAGGGAGGGCAGTTAGGGGCCACCAGGCCAGCAGGGAAGGGCAGTTGGGGGGGACCAGGCCTGCAGGGGAGGGCAGTTGGGGGGAACCAGAACTGCAGGGGAGGGCAGTTAGGGGCAACCAGGCCAGCAGGGGAGGGAAGTTGGGAGCAAGCGGGCCCACAGCGGAGGGCAGTTGGGGGCAACTGGGCCAGCAGGGGAGCAGTTAGGCATAAATCAGGCTGGCAGGGGAATGGTTAGGGGGTAATCAGGCTGGCAGGCAGAAACGGTTAGGGGCAATCAGGCAGCAGGCAGGTGAGTGGTTAGGAGCCAGCAGTCCCGGATTGAGAAAGGGATGCCCAACTGCCGGCTTAGGCCCGATCTTAAACTGGCAGTGGACATCCCCTGAGGGGTCCCAGATTGGAGAGGGTGCAGGCTGGGCTGAGGGACACCCTCCCCCCCCCCAGTGCACGAATTTTATGCACCGGGCCTCTAGTATATTTATAAAAATATATCTGGGAGATGGTCCAAGGGAGGGAGGACATCAGCTTGCAACCTGATCCCTCAAGTGGTAGTTGACACTTGGGATTCCCCAACAGGCCTCTAATTCCAAATGACCAGCAGTGGGGTACAGTAGCCCCTCAGTGGCTTTTTCTCTGCATCTATATGAGGTATTGAAAAGATGACCCTTCATCATTCAGCTGGCCTTTCAGCTCTTCACAAATACTGATAGGAACCATTTAGTGAATGCCATTGAATGCCAAAAATCATAGCTATATATGTTCTGCTCTTTGTCCCATGTTTAAATATCTCTGATACAAGTTGAATATATATATATTAATCCTCACCTGAGGATATATTTTTATTAATTTTAGAGGGAGAGGGAGAGAGAGAGAGAAACATCAATCGGCTGCCTCCCATATGCACCCTGGTCTGGATGGAACCCACAACCTTGAATATATGTCCTGACCGGGAATCGAACCTGCAAACTTTTGGTGCACAGGATGATGCTCCAACTAACTGAGCCACACTGGCGAGGGCATAAAAGTTGAATTATTTTTTATATAAATGTCTAATCACTATGTTATACACCTGAAACTAATATAACATTGTATGTCAACTGTAATAAAAAAATATTTTAAAAAAAGAAGACTATTTTCCTGCTTTACTGAGGTATAATTAACATGTAAAAAATTATATATATTTAGGTTGTACAATGTGATTATTTTTAAGGTGTACAACATGATGATTTAATATACATGCACTTTGTGAAATGATATCCACAATCAAGTTAATTAACCCTTTGCACTCGCTTGCTTTTTTCTCGATTCCTTTATTCTAATGCTAACTGTGTCGAGTCACACTTGACATCCGAGTGCAAAAGGTTAACATCCATCACCTCACACAGTTACTTTTTTGTTTGGTGTGGTGAGAACACTTAAAATCTACTCTCATAGCAAATTTCAAGTATACAATACAGTAGTATTAACTACTAGAGGCCCGGTGCATGAAATTCATGCATGGGGGGTGTGTGTGTGTCCCTCAGCCCAGCCTGCACCCTCTCCAATCTGGGACATCCCTCTCACAATCCAGGACTGCTGGCTCCCAACCGCTCGCCTGCCTGCCAGCCTGATTGCCTCTAACTGCTTCTGCCTGCCAACCAGATCACCGCCGCCTAACCACTCCCCTGCCAGCCTGATTGACGCCTAACTGCTCCCCTGCCGGCCCGATTGCCCCTAACTGCCCTCCCCTGCCAGCCTGGTCACTCTTAACTGCCCTCCCCTGCCAGCCTGGTCGCCCCTAACTGTCCTCCCCTGAAGGCCTAGTTGCCCCCAACTGCCCTCCCTTGCTGGCCCAGTAACCCCTAACTGTGCTTCCCTGCCAGCCCGGATGCCCCTAACTGTTCTCCCCTGCAGGCCTGGTGCCCCCCAACTGCCCTCCCCTGCAGGTCTGGTCCCCCACAACTGCCCTCCCCTGCCAGCCTGGTCACCCCTAACTATCCTCCCCTGCCGGCCTGGTCGCCCATAACTGCTTTTCCCTGCTGGCCTGGTCTCCCCCAACTGCCCTCCCCTGTTGGCCTGATTGCCCCTAACTGCCCTCCCCTGCCAGCCATCTTGTATCCACATGGGGGCAGCCAACTTGTGTGTTGGAGTGACAGTCAGTTTGCATATTACTCTTTTATTAGATGGGATCCATTAGATCTTCAGAACTTATAACTGAAATTTTATACCCTTTAATGAACATCTTCCCATTTTTCATATACCCTAGCCTCTGGCAACTAACATTCTATTCTCTGCTTCTATGAATTTGACTTTTTTAGATCCCACATATAAGTGAGAGCATATAGTATTTGTATATAGTATTTGTATTTCTCTGTCTTATTCCACTTAGCATAATGCCCTCAAGCTTCATCGAAGTTATCACAAATGGCAGGATTTTTTCTTTCTCATGCTATCTAATAAAATAGTAATATGCAAATTGACTGTACCTCCGCTATGCCCACCAGCCATGCCCACCAGCCAATCAGGAGTGAGTATTCAAATTAACCCAACCAAGATGGCTGCAGCCACGGAACAAGCAGGAGGCTTGGGTTTCCCCGGCAATGGAGGAAGCCAAGCTTCCCGCACACCCTGGCCGGCCCTGGACTCCACTCAAGGCTACAAAGTTTCAATTATAGAAGATAAATAAATCCCAACAAAAATGGCAGCCTCCACAGAGCCTGGAGAGAGCACGAGGCTTGAGTTTCTCCAGCGATGGAGGAAGCCAAGCTTTCTGTCCTGCCTTGGCCTCCGCTCAAGGCTACAAAGTTTCAATTATAGAAGATAAATAAATCTCAAAAAAAATGGCTGTGGCCACGGAACAAGCAGGAGGCTTGGGTTTCCCTGCCGATGGAGGAAGCCAAACTTTCTGCCTGCCCTGGCCTGCCCTGGCCTCTGCTCGAGGCTACAAAGTTTCAATTATAGAAGATAAATAAATCCCAGATACCAGGGCTTCCACTTGGGTCTCAGGGGTGTGTGGCTGGCCTGCAAACCACCACAGGCCCCTCGCCCAGGCCACCCCACACCCCAAGGGAACCCCAACCCTGATCCAGGACACCCTTCAGGGCAACCAGCCAGCCCCCACCCATGCACCAGGCCTCTATCCTATCTAATAAAAGAGTAATATGCAAATTGACCATCACTCCAACATAAGATGGCTGCCCCCATGTGGACACAAGATGGCCACCACAAGATGTCCAGCAGGAGAGGGCAGTTGGGAGGGACCAGGTCTGCAAGGGAGGGCAGTTGTGGGTGATCAGGCCTGCAGGGGAGGGCAGTTGGGAGGGACCAGACCTGCAAGGGAGGGCAGTTGGGGGCAATCAAGCCTGCAGGGGAGGGCAGTTAGGGTGACCAGGCTGCCAGAAAAGGGAAGTTGGGGGCAACTGGGCCTGCAGGGAAGGGCAGTTGGGGGTAAGCAGGCCTGCAGGGGAGGGCAGTTAGGGGTGACCAGGCCTGCAGGGAAGGGCAGTTGGGGGCAATCAGGCTGGCAGGGGAGCAGTTAGGCATCAATCAGGCTGGCAGGGGAGTGGTTAGGGGGGATCAGGCTGGCAGGCAGAAGCGGTTAGGGGCAATCAGGAAGGTAGACAGGTGAGCAGTTGGGAGCCAGCAGTCCTGGATTGTGAGAGGGATGTCCGACTGCCCGTTTAGGCCCGATCCTACTGGGATCGGGCCTAAACGGGCAGTCGGACATCCCTCGAAGGGTCCCAGATGGAGAGGGTGCAGGCTGGGCTGAGGGACACACACACCCTCCCCCCCTCCGTGCACGAATTTTATGCACCGGGCCTCTAGTATCTGAATAATATTCCATAGGTGCCACCTCTTCTTTATCCAACCATTGATGATACTTAGGTTGTTTCCACATCTTCCCTATGGTGAATAATGCTGCAGTGAACGTGGAGTGCAAATATCTCTTCAAGATCCTGATTTGTTTTCCTTTGAGGTCCTGATTTCATTTCCTTTGGATATATTCACAGAAATAGAATTGCTGGATCATATGGGAGTTCTATTTTTAATTTTTTGAGGAACCTCCATACAAAAAAAAAAAGATTCTCCCCCCATATGGATATGTAATACTGTATTCCACAGTGGCTACACCAGTTTACATTCTCACCGATAGTGCACAAGGGTCCCCTTTTCTCTATATCCTTGGCAACACTTGTTATTTGTTGATTTTTTTGATAATAGCACTTCTAATAGATATGAGATGGTATCTCATTGTGGTTTTGTTTTGTATTTCCCAACGATTAGTGATATTGAACATTTTTTCATGTACCTGTTGGCCAGAAGTAGACAGATTTTCATGTGTTGACTTTTTACTCTGTTTTGAAATATGTGCATTTCAGGAATTGATTATTCCTTTTACATCAGACAGCAAGTGACTTAAATTGTGTGGAGTAAAATTTTACATTATATTTTATGTAACCCAGTTATTTTTCATACATTATACTATCCACAAGGGGGAATGATTTCTTTTTCCTTTTTTTAAAATTTGTAATTGATGTAGGAGAAAAATTACACAGGTCATTATATGCAGTTAGATGATTTTTCACAAGTGATTTTGCAAATGATTTTTCACTTACATAACCAGCACTCCAGAAGCCACATCATGACCCCTTTTGGTCACTACCCTCCCAAAGAGCAACTATTATCCTGACTTCTAATCTCAGAGATTAGTTTTGTTGACTCTAATTTTTTAAACTTTATATAAATTGATTATAGTGAATTTATTTTGTGTGTGTCTGTCTTTCATTGTGTTATGTTTATGAGATTGACTGATATTCTTGCCTGTAGTTGTAGATGGTTCATACTCATTGTATTCATTCCATTGTGCCAATATACCACATTTGATTTATCCCTTCTCCCATTGATGGATATTTCAATAGTTTCTAGTTTGGAGTTTTATGACTAGAGTTTTTATGAACATTTTCATACTTGTTTCTTGGTGCACACATGCATACATTTTGGTTGGGCATATATGGGTCATAGGATTACATCTTATTCTCTCTAGTAAATAATATCATTTTCCCAAGTGGTTTTGCTAATTTACACTACTAAGAGCAGAAATTGAGAGCGTTAGATCCTTCATATCCTTATCAACAGCGGTCGCCAACTTTTTGGACCTTGCGGACCACCGGTTGGCAACCACTGCTCACCAACACTTGGTATTTATTGTCTAATAGGTGTGTGTATTGTTATCTTGTATATTTAATTTGCATTTCCCTGGTGATTAATGAAATTGAGTACTTTTTCATGTTTATTGGCAATTTGAATATCCTCTTGTGAAATGCCTGTTCAAGTATTTTGCCAGTTTTTTCATTAGCTTGTCTGTCTTTTCCTTATTAATTTGTGGGATATATGTACATATGTGTGTATTATGTATGAATGTAAATATATGTTATATAATACATATATGCAAGTCCTTTGTAAGAAATTGCAAATATCTTCTCTCACTCTATGCTTTACCTTTTTATTTCCTTAACTAGAGGCCTGGTGCACGAAATTCGTGCATGGAGGGGCGGTGTCCCTCAGCCCAGCCTGCACCCTCTCCAATCTGGGACATCCCTCTTACAATCCAGGACTGCTGGCTCCCAACTGCTTGCCTGCCTGCCTGCCTGATTGCCCCTAACCACTTTTGCCTGCCAGCCTGATCACCCCCTAACCACTCCCCTGCCAGCCTGATCGACACCTAACTGCTCCTTTGCCCACCTAATTGCCCCTAACTGTCCTCCCCTGCAGGCCTGGTCACCCCCAACTGCCCTCCCCTGCTGGACCGGTCACCCCTAACTGCCCTCCCCTGCAGACCTGGTTACCCCAACTGCCCTCCCCTGCAGGCCTGGTTGCCCCCAGCTGCCCTCCTCTGCCGGCCCAATCACCCCTAACTGCCCTCTCCTGCAGGCCTGATCGCCCCCAACTGCCATCCCTTGTAGGCCTGGTCCCTCCCAACTTCCCTCCCCTACTGGCCTCATCACCCACAACTTCCCTCCCCTGCTGGCCATCTTGTGGCAGCCATCTTGTGTCCACATGGGGGTGGCCATCTTTGACCACATAAGGGCAGCCATCTTGTGTGTTGGAGTGATGTTCAATTTTCACATTAGGCTTTTATTATATAGGATAGGATATATTTTTAATGTTAATAAAGATGGTTTATGAAAAGTGTTTTCTTTATGGTTAATATTTTTATCCTATTTAAGAAATCTTTTTAAAAATATTTTTATTGATTTCAGAGAGGAAGGGAGAGGGAGAGAGAGATAGAAATATCAATAATGAGAGAGAATCATCAATCATCATACATGAGACGATACCCAACCAACTGAGCCATACCAGCCAGGGCTGGTTCTCTTTTAATGGAATAAAGGAAACCTTGTTAGAAATGGTTAAATCATGTAAAATGTGATTTTTAAAATATTTTAAATTTACTCATTTTTTTATATTTTCAAGGTTGAAGAACCCATATGTAATCATTCAGAGTTTGAGGGAAACCTGGAGGTCAGTAAATTCAACTTTAGCTATTTGGGCTTAAACACATAAGAGTAGTTGGGGATAGGGCTGGGTGAGCATAGCCTATATTTGAACTGCTTTGTTCTCTGTATTATTGTCCATTTTTATCCAGGAGTTAAAGTCAGATAATTTGGAGTACAATTCAAGTCTTAATCATATACAGAATTTGGTCGATAATTATATTTAAGATTCAGAAGCAGAGAAAGAGAATAAACTATTAATATTACTTGTGTGTGTGTTTTTTTGTTTTTGTTTTTAATTTTAAGGGTACAATTTGTTTCCGGGTTCCTGGTGTTCTTCATGATACTTTGAACACAGTCAGAATGAGAGTAAAAACAAATAAGTTATGCTATGAGGATGACAAACTGTGGAGTAATTGGAGTCCAGCGATGAGTATAGGTAAGGGAACAGGATTTCATTCAAATTTAAACCATTGATGCATGGAAACTAAGCTGAAGCAGAAAATAGGATGGGAAAAGGGATGTTCTATATTCTTAATGTCAGCCAGTGAGTATTACAATTGAAATGTATTTTCTGTTTAATTACTGTCAAATCACCCAATTTGCAATATACTAATATAGCACTTTGAAAATCCGTAATGCAAATGGTATTTTCTTCTCTTCTGTCCTGTCTCCATCTTTAGAAGGTAGGCATGATTAAATCTGCAGATTGTACAATGCTAGAGGACTTAGCTTATGACTTGGTGATAGAATCAAGAATAGAACAGTGACCCTTGACGGCATTTAATAGAGATAAACCTGTATCTAGGTTTGAAAAAATCAGTTTCATTTATTAATTGAGAGGCTGAACAAGCTATTTGCCAGACTCAAGTATAGAATTGAAAGACCTGTGCTTTATGAATGTGTGTGTTGTAGGGTGCATATAGGGTTTTGTTTGACTGTAAACTCAAAGTGACTCAACATTGGATCCTTAAGTATCCCTAAAGGCACATGCAGTCATAGGCAGCAGTGACAGTGAAGCACCTAAAACGAAGGAATGTGGGAGGGTGGGGCACAGTGTCCTGTGTACATCAGAAGTGTGCTGTATTCATTCTGGGCACCACATTCTAGGAGGTGCCTATTCTTGAAAGAGGGTAATCAGGATGTTGAAGAATCTCAAAATTTAGGGAGAAACACTTGATGAAGTAAGCATGGGAAGTCATGATTGATGAATTCTAACATTTTAGGTATTTTCAGGTAGAAGAGGGAATAGACTATCTTTTTTGTGGCTCCTTGGGGACAAAAGAGGACCAACTTAAGGACTTTCTAACAGCTATCTAACAGTCAGAGAGACAAGTTGTTAAGGTAGTCAATTCCCTATTAATTGAGTAATTGAACAAGCTATGTTTCAGACATGGTTGTATTAGTTATCTATTGTTGCATAACAAATTATGCCAAAATATAGTGGCTTAAAAAACACATATTTACTAATTCAGTTTCTTTCTGTGTGTCAGGAATCTGGGCACAGGTTAGCTAGGTAACTCTGGCTCAAGTTCTCTCATCAGGTTACAGTCAAGCTATCAGTGTGGACTAGAGCCTCATCTGAAGGCTTGACTGGGGCTAGAGACTCCACTTCCAAGCTCACTACTAATGTGGTCATTGGAGAGCCTCAATTGCTCTCTGGTGCTGGAGAGAGGGTGGGGGTTATAACAGATTGAATTATATCCCCCAAAAAGATGTGTTTCAATTCCAACTCCTGTTACCTATGAGTGTGACCTTATTTGGAAATAGAGATTTGCAGATGTATTCAAATTGAAATGAGATCATACTGGATTAGATTAAGCTCTAAAACCAATGACTAGTATTCTTATAAGTAGAAGAGAGGATACACAGAAACACAGAGAGACACACATAGCAAAGACCATGTGAACATGGAGGCAGAGATTGGAGTGCTGCAGCTACAAACCAAGAAATGCCAAGGATTCTGGGAGCCACCAGAATCTAGGAACAGGCAAAGAGGGATTATTCTCTACAGCCTTAAGAGGGAGCATGTCCTTGTTGATACCTTCATTTTGGACTTTTAGCCTCCAGAACTGTGAGAGAATATATTTCTGTTGTTTTAAGCCAACCAGTGTGTAGTGATTTGTTAAAGCAATTCTAGAATATCAATACAGAGGCCTCCCTCAGTTCCTCACCATATGGATCTCCCCATAGGGCTATCTCATGACACAGTAGCAGCTGGCTTCCCCAAGTGAGTGATCCAAGAAAGAGAGAATATATAAGAGAACACCCAGTATGGAAACCACAGTCTTTTATAACCTGATCTTGGAAATAATATTCCATCACTGTTGCTGTTCCGTTTTTTACAAATGAGTCAATTAGTCCAGCCCAACCTCAAGGGGAGGGGTTATATAAGGGTATGAATACCAGGAGGCAGGGATCATTTGGGGTCATCTGAGGGGCTGCCTAAAACAATTATGCTATTACTTGATATTTTCTAAATGTTCATGTCCTAGTGGAAAAGATAATCAAATAAATAGACATATAGTTCATGTGTTAGGTGTAACAAGGCATTAAAGTAAAGACTTTGGATTTGGACAGTGCTGAATTTGAGGCTTGACTCCATCACTTACTAAACCCTTAGAGACAAGCTAGTAAACTGCTCTGAGTCTTGCCCTTCTCACCTGTATAAATGGGAGACAGTATTATCTATCTCTGTAGCATAGATATACACATGTAGAAACACGTAGTATGGTATCACACATATAGTAGGTGCTCAATTAAGAACAGTAGTAGTGCTAGTTGTTGTTAGGATTATTTTAGGTGTTCTAATAGTATTAAGTAACCAATAAGAAAAGATAGTCACTGTTAATGAGATGTTGCATTTAACAGATATAACATCTTTGTTAATAGTGTCTGAAACCTGTTGAGATATCTTGGTTTTAGATAATTTGTTTTTATTTTATTTTATTTTCATCTTTAATTTCTTTATTGATTAAGGTATTACATATGTGTCCTCATCCCCCCCATTAACCCCCCAACCTCCCCCCGCAATCACACCCTCATCCCCCTGTTGTCTGTGTCCACTGGTTAGGCTTATATGCATGCATACAAGTCCTTTGGTTGATCTCTCCCCCTTACCCCGACCCTCTCCTACCTTCCCTCTGAGGTTTGACAGTCTGATCACTGCTTCTCTGTCACTGGATCTGTTTTTGTTCATGAGTTTATATTGTTCATTATATTCCATAAATGAGTAAGATCATGTGGTATTTATCTTTCTCTGACTGGCTTATTCACTTAGCATAATGCTCTCCAGGTCCATCCATGCTGTTGCAAATGGTAAGAATTCCTTCTTTTTTACTGCAGCATAGTATTCCATTGTATGGATGTACCACAGTTTTTTAATCCACTCATCTGCTGACAGGCACTTAGGGTGTTTCCAAATCTTAGCTATGGTGAATTGTGCTGCTATGAACATAGGGGTGCATATATCTTTTCTGATTGGTGTTTCTAGCTTCTTGGGATGTATTCCTAGAAGTGGGATCACTGGGTCAAATGGGAGTTCCATTTTTAGTTTTTTGAGGAAACTCCATACTGTTCTCCACAGTGGCTGCACCAGTCTGCATTCCCACCAGCAGTGCAAAAGGGTTCCTTTTTCTCCGCATCCTCGCCAACATTTGTCATTTGTTGATTTGTTGATGATAGCCATTCTGACAGGTGTGAGATGATACCGCATTGTCGTTTTGATTTGCATCTCTCGTATAATTAGTGACTTTGAGCCTGTTTTCATATGTCTCTTGGCCTTCCTTCTGTCTTCTTTTGAAAAGTATCTATTTAGGTCCGTTGCCCATTTTTTGAATGGATTGTTTATCTTCCTTTTGTTAAGTTGTATGAGTTCCCTGTAAATTTTGGAAATAAAACCCTTATCGGTGATAACATTGGCAAATATGTTCTCCCATACAGTGGGCTTTCTTGTTGTTTTGTTGATGGTTTCCTTTGCTGTGCAGAAGTTTTTTATTTTGATGTAGTCCCATTTGTTTATTTTCTCTTTAGTTTTCATTGCCCTAGGAGCAGTATCAGTGAAGAAATTGCTTCGGCATATATCTGAGATTTCGCTGCCTGTGGATTCCTCTAGTATTTTTATGGTTTCCCATCTTATGTTTAAGTCCTTTATCCATTTTGAGTTTATTTTTGTGTATGGTGTAAGTTGGTGGTCTAGTTTCATCTTTTTGCATGTATCTGCCCAATTTTCCCAACACCATTTATTGAAGAGACTTTCTTGACTCCATTATATGTTGTTTGGGTTGATTTCTGGATTCTCTATTCTATTCCATTGATCTATATGTCTGTTCTTATGCCAGTACCAGGCTGTTTTGAGAACAGTGGCTTTGTAATACAGCTTGATATCTGGTATTGAGATCCCATCTACTTTGTTCTTCTTTCTCAGGATTGCTGCAGCTATTCGGGGTCTTTTTTTCATTACAGATGAATTATTGGAACGTTTGTTCTAGGTCTGTGAAATATGCCGTTGGTATTTTAATGGGGATTGCATGGAATCTATAGATTGCTTTGGGTAGTATGGACATTTTAATGATGTTGATTCCACCAGTCCATGAACACAGTATGTTCTTCCATCTGTTTATGTCTTCCTCTATCTCTTTATTCAGTGTCCTGTAGTTTTTCGCATATAGGTCTTTTACCTTCTTAGTTAAGTTTATTCCTATGTATTTTAATTTTTTTGGTGCGATGGTAAATGGGATTGCTTTTTTAGTCTCTCTTTCTGTAAGTTCACTATTGGTATAAAGAAATGCCATAGATTTCTTGGCATTAATTTTGTATCCTGCTACATTGCCGAATTCATTTATTAAGTCTGATAATTTTTTGATGGAGTGTTTAGGGTTTTCTATGTACAGTATCATGTCATCTGCAAATAAGGACAGTTTTACTTCTTCTTTTCCAATTTGGTCCATTAAGTATGATGTTGGCTGTGGGTTTGTCATATATGGCTTTTATTATGTTGAGGTATGATCCCACTATTCCCATTTTACTGAGAGTTTTTATCAAGAAAGGGTGTTGGATTTTGTCAAATGCTTTTTCTGCATCAATTGATATGACTATGTGATTTTTATCTCTCAATTTGTTTATGTGATGTGTCACGTTCATTGATTTGCAGATATTGTACCATCCTTGCATCCCAGGGATAAATCCTGCTTGGTCATGGTGTATGATCTTTCTGATGTATTGCTGGATCTGATTTGCTAGAACTTTGTTGAGGATTTTGGCATCTATGTTCATGAGGGATACTGGCCTGTAATTCTCTTTCATTGTGTTGTCTTTATCTGGTTTTGATATTAGGGTGATGCTGGCTTCATAGAATGAGCTTGGAAGTGTTCCTTCCTCTTGAATTTTTTGGAATAGTCTGAGGAGGATAGGTTTTAGCTCTTCTTTGAATGTTTGGTAAAACTCCCCTGTGAAGCCATCTGGCCCCAGGCTTTTGTTTGCTGGAAGCTTTTTGATGACTAATTCAATTTCTTCCATAGTTACTGGCCTATTGAGCTGTTTAGATTCTTCCTGACTGAGTTTTGGAAAGTTGTATTTTTCTAGGAATATGTCCATTTCCTCCAGGTTGTCTAGTTTGTTGGAGTAGAGTTGTTCATAGTATTTTTTAACAATCCTTTGTATTTCTGTTATTTAGCCTCTTTCATTTCTGATTTTGTTTATTTGGGTCCTCTCTCTTTGCTTCGTTGTGAGCCTGGCTAGTGGTTCATCAATCTTGTTTATCCTTTCAAAGAACCAGCTCTTGGTTTCATTGATCTTTTGTATTATTTTTTGGTCTCTATGTCATTTATTTCTGCTCTGATCTTTATTATCTCCTTCTGCTCACTCTGGGGTTTTCTTGTTGCTCTCTTTCTAATTCTTTGAGTTGTAGAGTTAGATGACTTACTACCATTTTTTCTTGTTTTTTGAGGTAGGCCTGTAGAGCTATAAACTTCCCTCTCAGGACTGCTTTCATTGTGTCCCATAGATTTTGGGTTGTTGTGTTTTTATTGTCATTAGTTTCCAGGATGTTTTAAATTTCTTCTTTGATCTCATTGGTAACCCAATCCTTATTTAATAGCATACTATTGAGCTTCCAGGGTCCGGGTCAGCTTGGGGGACTGGGTTGCACAGAGTTTTTTGGATTGTTTTTATTGTAGTTTATTTCTAATATTATGCCATTGTGGTCTGAGAAGATGCTTGGTATGATTTCAACCTTCTTGAATTTGGGGAGACTTTGCTTGTGACCCAATATGTGGTCTATTTTTGAAAATGTCCCATGTGCACTTGAGAAGAATGTATATTCCGTGGCTTTTGGGTGAAATGTTCTGAAGATGTCAATTAATTCCATCTAATCTAGTGAGTCATGTAGGATTGCTGTTTCTTTGCTGATTTTTTGTCTAGAGGATTTATCCAGTGATGTCAGTGGTGTATTAAAGTCCCCTACTATGATTGTATTGTTGTCGATCTCTCCCTTGATATCTTCCAGGAGTTTTTTTAATGTATTTGGGTAAGCTCCTGCATTGGGTGCATTTATATTTATCAGGGTTATATCCTCTTGTTGTATTGATGCCTTTAGTATTATGAAGTGGCCTTCCTTATCTCTTGTTAGTCTTCATTTTGAGGTCTATTTTGTCAGATATAGGTATTGCTACCCCAGCTTTTTTTTTCATTTCCATTTGCCTGAAAGGTATTTTTCCATCCCTTCACTTTCAGTCTTTGTGAATTCCTTGTTCTGAGGTGGGTCTCTTGTGTGTGTGATATATATGTGTGTATATATATATATATATATATATATATATATATATATATATATATATAGAGAGAGAGAGAGAGAGAGAGAGAGAGAGAGAAAGAGAGAGAAAGAGAGAGAGGGTATAGATATAGGTCTCTTGTATGGGTCGTGTTTTTTTTTATTCATTCAGCCACTCGATGTCTTTTGATTGGAGCATTTAGTCCGTTTATGTTTAAAGTTATTATTGAAATGTACTTGTTTGTAGTCATTTCTATTTTTATGCCTGTGTTCTTTCTTACCTTTTTATTTCTTCTTTTTACCACATTCACTTTAGCATTTCTTACATTGCTGACTTGGTAGTGGTAAACTCCCTTAGCCTTTTTTTGTCTGCGAAGCTTCTGATTTCCCCTTCAATTTTGATTGATAGCCTTGCTGAATAGAGTATTCTTGGATTCAGTCCTTTGCTTTGCAACACTTTGTATACCTCCTTCCATTCCCTTTTAGCTTTATGTGTTTCTGCTGAGAAATCATTTGATAATTTGACAGGGGATCCTTTGTAGGTAACTCTCTGTCTCTCTTTTGCAGCCTTTAAGATTCTCTCTTTGTCGTGAACGTTGCCATTGTATTTATGACATGTCTTGGTATGGGTCCTTTGGGATTCATCTTGCTTGGGACTCTCTTCACTTGTGTAACTTTTTTCTTCCCCATACCCGGGAAGTTTTCTGTCATTATTTCTTCAAATAGATTTTCTAATTCTTGCTGATCTTCTTGACCTTCTGGCAGCCATATTATATGTATGTTACTTCGTTTTGTGTTGTCCCAAAGCTCCCTTAGGCTCTTCTCCTGCTTTTTACCTTCTTTTTCCAGTTGCTGTTCAGTTGTGTGCACATGCACCAAGAGTTGGAGTCACTGGCTCTTAGTGTGAGTGCACTGGGAGTCAGCGATCCCATGTGCACGCGATAAGAAACCGAGTCAAGTCACTGGTGCTTAGTGCTGCCTTCCGCCCGGAGAATCAGGGTCCCGGTCAGCCTGAGGGACTGGGTTGCACAGTAGCACTGTGTCGGCAGGAGGTCCACTCCTGCGCTGTGGAAAACATACCATGTGCAATTGTCCAGAATCAAAGTCAGGCGGCACTGCCCCCCCCCCCCCGCATGGGCTTCGGGTTTGGTCGCCCGATTGCATTGCGGGGAACAGATTCCCAGTGTCCGAGTGCTCCCAGGCTCAAATTCCTGTGGCGGAGCTGCGGCCTGTGCGAGGGGATGGTCTATCAGTTACTATGGGGCTGCCCACGAGCCTGCGGGCGGGGGTATAGGTTCTGTGACTCACAGAAATCTGCGGCTGGGATGTCTGGATTCTTGGTGTCTGTGGGTCTGCAGCTGTGGTCGCAGGTCTCTGTCCCCAGAGGCTGCAGGGTCCTAGTTTGCGCCTGAGACCAGACTGGGTGGTGCTGAGGCCAGGATCCTAGTCTCAAGCAGCTCTGTTTCTCAAGATGGCATGGTTTCTGTGCCCGTGCTGGCCGCCCCGGAGTGTCCGTGTTGGGAGCAGGGTCTGCCATCTAAGACTGCCCGGTTTGTCAGCCCCTTGGAGGACCTGCAGAATCTAACTGTCCCTAGCTCATATACACACACACCACACACGTCCACACACTCCTCTATCGCTCCCTCACTCTCTCACACTCTCCCTTCCTACCTTCCTGCCGGTCGCCATCTTCGCAACATTGAGAGTCAGTTTTAGATAATTTTAAGGTGTTTATTCATTCATGGAATTTAGGCACTAGAGCAAGACCTCCCCCCACTATTAAGATAACAGAGGATATGTTAATTGAAGGGTTTTGGAAAATAGTTTGGGGCAGAGGGCAGATGTATCTGTGACCTCACTACTCTTAATAGAGCTGTTGCTTGGTTTATTTCTAAAAGAATTTTATTTCTCATATCTTTCTGTTTGCTTTCCATTTTCCAGGTAAGAAGACCAATCCAACACTCTATATCACCATTTTACTCATAATTCCAATCATTGTTGCAGGTGCAATCATAGTCCTTCTGCTTTATCTAAAAAGGTAAGGCAACTGCCCAGGCAGGCTTGACAGTTTCTGCTAGGCTGGTTGCTATGGTTATTACTCTGTGTGGGTGTTTGATGTTTGCCCAGTGTATTAAAAGCATTTGGATTATAACTGAGTTTTGATAGTATAGCATGGCAAAGAGGTATTATTATGTACATTTTATGGTGAGGGAAGTGTTAGTTGAGTTTCCCAGGGCTCTGCTCAGGCACTGCTTTCTTTGCATGTGTTTAGAGTTGTTGCTAGGACTTATGTTCATTCTACTCTTTCAAATGTCTAATTTATTGACAGTTAGTTGGTAGCTGTTGGAGTGAAGTTTTAAAAATGGAAACTATTGTTCATTAAATGACTTGTCTGGTATGAATGCAAAGCATGCTGCTACTTAATGCTGTAGGAAAGAGCTTCACCAAGTTGAATGTAATATACAGTATTCATTCTTTGAGAATGGTTTCCCTTCTCTATCTAACTGTAGGGACTAGTCTGGTGTCATCATTTGCTCTTTCAGTAAATACCTATGGTTGAAATAAGGTATTAAGCTGGGTCTAAACCAATATTTTATCATCATGTCAATAGTCATTCAACGTACATTTATTGAGTGCCTATTTATGTGCCAGTCACTGTCCTCATTGCTGGCATTACAGCAGTGAACAGGACAAAGTCCCTATCTACATTCTAGGGGGATGGATATATATATATATGGTGTCCCAAAAAATGTACACACACACAGTTTAAACAATTATAAAGGCAGTGTTTATTAAAATACATTTCATTTTCAAACATGAGCTATCAGCTGGTAAAGTATGTATACATTTTGGGGGGTTTGGGGGGATACCCTGTATATATAAAACAAATTAAATTATATATGTATATATATATATATATATATATATATATATATATATATATGTATATATATACACACACACACACATACACACACACAGAGAGCGAGAGAGAGGATATAGGTATAGATATATATACAGATAGATAGATAACAAATCATAAATACTGTGACTTCACATAGCGAGTAGTAAAGTTATGGGGGTGATGTGGAGAAAGGCTAGATATTCAGAGAAAGAGTATTCAAGGCCAAGGGAATAGTAAGTGCAAAGGCTCCAAGGCTAGGATGAGCTTTGTGTGTCTTATTGGAGTAGAGTGTGCAAGGGAGAGAGTGACAGGAGATGAGGCTGGAGAGGTAGCAGGGCTAGATCATGTAGGCCATGGCAAGAAATTAGATTTTATCTTAAGCATAAGGGGGAAACATTGGAGAGTTTTAAGCAGGGGAGGGATGTGATCTGATTTACTGTCACAAAAGATCACTATAGTTGCTGAGTGAAGAATGGGCAAACATGGAAGCAGCAGATTAGAAGATATTGCAGGGTTTAAGGGGAAAGGTGAGGGTAGCCTAGGCTAGGTGTTGGCAATGGAAGTAGTAAGAACTGGTCTGATGTGAGATATATTTTGAAGATAGAATTGATAGCACTAGCTGATGGATGCTTCTCTGTGGAGATGTGGGAGAAACTAAAAATTCAAACATAACTCTTAAAATTTTTGGGTTCAGCCAACTAAGTGAATGCTGGAGCCATTTACTCTGTACGTGATAGAGAAATTTGTGAGGAGAGCTGGCTTTAATGTAAAGGTGAGAACTTCAGTTTTGAACATAAATTTGAGATGCCTACTAGATATACAAGTAGAGATGTTAAAAGGTAGTTGTATACATGAATCTGGAGTTTAAAGAGAGGTCTGGGCTGGAGATAGAATTTTGGGAGTCCTTGGCATGTGAATGGATTTAAAGCACTAAGATGTAAAGAAAGTGCTCATAAAGTGAGGGAGATAAAGAGGACCAAAGGCTGAACCCTGGGGCACACCAATGTGGAGAAACCTCAGAGATGAGGTAATCCACCATCTCTATGTAAAAACAGAGCAGAGAAGTAAGAAAAAGACAGAAAAAGAGTAATTTACCCTGTTTTAGGAATACGATACTATGTTTTCCAAAATTATTAATAGCAAGCTCCCATCTGATCTATGATAACTAAAGCATTATTATTAAATGATAGGGTATCAAACACACAATCATAACCATGTGAGGTGATGAATGTTAATTAGATTGATTGTGGTGCTCATTTCACAATGTATACATATATTAAAGCATTGCATTGTACATACACCTCAAATATATACAATTATTTGTCAAGTATATCGCAATAAAGTTGTAAAAATTTTTAAATGGTAGGGTATGAGTAAGTCTGCTTATCCTGAAAGTCCCCTTACTCCACCCATACTTGATCCTATTTGGACATTGATTTCTCAGCTTGTTTTAGAAATTTCTTCACAACTGCTCTATCACTATAGATCATTTGCATACCATGTCTTCAGTCAAAGCCTTCTTCTTTCTTTTTTTTAAAAAAATACCTTTTTACTGATTTCAGAGAGAGGAAGGGAAAAGGAGAGAGAGATAGAAACATCAATGATGAGAGAGAATCATGGATCGGCTGCCTCCTGCATGCCCCCTACTGGGGACTGAGCGCGCAACCCGGGCATGTACCCTGATGGGGATCGAACCATGATCTCCTGATTCATGGGTCGATGCTTAACCACTGAGCAACACCGGCCAGGCTGTCCAAGCCTTCTTTTAATATGCTGTATTTAAGTATGATGTTCCCATGGGGTGAAAGATTTGGTAAAAAATGTCTCTGTTTTCTTAAAGGCTCAAGATCATTATATTCCCTCCAATTCCTGATCCTGGCAAGATTTTTAAAGAAATGTTTGGAGACCAAAATGATGACACCCTGGTAAGCTCTGACTTCATGAGATTCAAAATTGGTTTTTTTGGAGGCTGTGGGATTTGTTTTAACCCTTTGCACTCACTTGCTTTTTTTCTCAATTCCTGCTACCGATGCTAACTGTGTCGAGTCACACTCCACATCCGAGTGCAAAAGGTTAACTTATTTATGTATGTGTATGCATATATATATATATACATATATATACACACACACATATTTACCATTTTCACCATTTTTAAGTGTACAGTTCAATGGCATTAAGTACATTTATAATGTTGTGCAACCATCATCACTATTTCCAGAACTTTTTCATCATCCCAGACAGAAACTGTGCTCATTAAACCATAACTCCCCATTCCCCCCAGCTCCTGGTAACCTCTATTCTACTTTCTGTGTTTCTGAATTTGCCTATTCTAGGTACCTCATATAAGCAGAATCCTTCATTATGTGCCCTTTTGTGTCTGGCTTCTTCCACTTAGCATGTTTTCAAGGTTCATCCATGTTGTAGCATGTGTCAGAATTACATTTCTTTTTTAAAAATATATTTTATTGATTTTTAGAAAGAAAGGAAGGGAAAGGGATAGAGAGATAGAAGCATCGATTAGAAAGAAACATCATTGATCGGCTGCCTCCTGCACACCTCCCACTGGGGACCAAGTTCGAAACCCGGGCATATGCCCTGACCGGGAATCAAACCAGCAACCTCTTGGTTCATGCGTCAGTGCTCAACCAGTGAGCCACACCAGCTGGGCCAGAATTACATTTGGTTATTTGAAATTACATTTTGTCTAAAATATTAATGAAGAGCTGATTAAAAATGTATCTCAGTCCACACATAACATTTAAGAAGTCCCCAGAACACTCTGTCTCATATCACTTGGCTTCATTCTCTTTCTGGGGTAGGAGACATATTTTATCCAAACCTGCGGGGGGAAGAGCCTTTGTTATGAAACTAGCCTAATAGGCAAGGCTCTGACTCCTGGATAATTTTTACAGCTTGATTTGTGGAAGTAGAAAAATAGGGTAAACAATTAAAATAGATTTTGCTTGTGCTGTTGTCTGGAAAGCTGGCCTCTGCATGGAAATAAAGCAAACCACCCCAACTGTTATAGTTTGCTGCAAACTCTCATGTTATCATTTGTGGCTAAAAAACATAAGACCTTATGGAATCAAAGGGGTTTGAAGTTCCTCTGATAAATTCATTCACCCAAATAAAATAATGAAGACATTAAATGAATGAAATATCAATATTATATTATCATGTGTATCTTAAATTAGTAATATCAGGGATAAAGCAGTTAATTTGGGGAAGCAGTTCAGCATAGTAGATAATAGCCTAGGCTCTGGAGTCAGATTGTCTGGATTCAAATCTCTGCTGTGGCATTTACCATCTACTTGACCTTAGGTAACTTTCTTAACCTCTCTGTGCCTCGGTTTTCCCATTTATAAACAGGAGGTAATGATACCTGCCTCATGGCATTGTTATGTGGATTAAATTAATTTAATACATAAAGGCCACTTAGTGTGCCTGGCACATTATAGATGCTTAGTAAGTATTAGTGATAATATTTTCATAATACTTTGATAATACTTGGCATTTATCTTTAGCCCCAAACAATTTTTGTAATAATGAGTGATTCACAGTGGCAGCTAAGATATGTGGCTAGGGAAGGAAGGGCAGGGAGACTGACATGCTAGCCGAGGACAATTCATTTGGATCACTTTTCCACCAAGTCATGGTCATAGACGGTGGGTAACTCTGCCAGACCCTGGGGGATAGAGCACCACTAGGCAGGTAGGTCCAGAGTCAGCTACCTGGGAAGGAGATCGTACACTGTAATTGAGGTGAATATGTCAACCAATAGTTCTTCAACTTTAGTCGAGTCCCAATCAACTAGAACTAAACAACATAGAATCCTGGGCCCTAACTCTATAAATTCTGATTCAGCAGGTCTGGGATGGGGACCAGGAGTTTGTATATTTGATAGGAGCCCACAGATGATTCCTATCATGGCAAGATAGTCTGTGTACTAGACTTTGAAAATCACGGTTACCACTTATTATGTGCCAGGTAGTGTACTATGTGCTTTGCTTACATTTCCTTATTGAATGCTCATAACCACCCTGTGGTGTAGGTGCTGTTAGTACCATTTTACAGATGAGGAAATGGAGCCTCAGCAAGGTTAAGTAACTTTACTGAGGTCGCACAGCTAGTAGGTAAAGGTTAGGTGGGATTTGACCCAGGACTATCTCATTCCAGAGTTCTCTTTCCACTGTACTGCATTGCCTCTTGTAAGATAGAATGCTTGTCCTCAAGAACATCACCCTCTTCAAAGAGTTCTCTATGATAGAAGTAGAAGGTTGTGATAGGGGAGTTCTGAGAAAAAGATGTGGAGTCACATTATGGCTGGCCTTACATAGGAAGGTATTAGGAATGCCATTCTGACAGTAGTCAGGAGGGAATGGATTAAAGAGGGGAGGCACTAGCATGTTAGCAAACTGGGAACCTAGTCCTAAATTTGCTCCATAGATGTTTTGTTTGGCCAGCGTGATGTATATAATTTTTTTCAATTTGGAATCTTAAGCAGGGTACACACTCTCCAATTTATCTTGGGCCCTACCATTCCTAATTCCCACTGTGGTTTCACATGATGACCTAACATGCCAAACCCCTAAAAGGCATTTGAGTTTGCTACCCCTGTTAACAGAATGAAGACCAGTCAAAATGCCATAACACAAATGCCCAATATCTGTGAAAACATGTTTGGACTCACTAATACACACAAGTCATGCCAACCAAAGCATAGATTAGATATAAATTTTCAGCCTAATAAATTTCTAAAAAGTGATAATAGCCAGTGTTAAACAAGAGGGTGGGGACCTGGACTTTTAATGCACTTCTGGGGATACTGTAAAATAGTATATATTCCTTCTGGAGAACAACTTGGTAAATTGTAACAAGAATCTTTGATCTTGTAATTATACTTTTAAGAATCTATTTTAAGGAAATAATCCAGCAATGGCCAAGGAGTGTCAATGCAGCATTTGTTTCTAACATGAAAAATTAGAAACGAATAAAACATCAGCAATTGAAATTAGTTTTTAGAAGTTAGGCTTTCAAAGCATTTAATGTCATAGTAAAATATTTATGATATAAAAGAAACATATTATAAATGTATAGTGTATTATAATCATAATTTTAAAAAATGAATGAATATATACATAGAACAATGAGTGGTTGGAAATGGGTCAAAATGATCAACTCTGGCAAAGTTATTGTGGATAATATCATCCTCTCTACCTTTCTGAAATTTCCAAATTGCCTGTAATGAACATGTATTGCTTTTATGATAAAAAGAAGTTATATAAGTTATTAAGGCAACAGAGTATTGTGGTCATCCAGGTCTGAGAGATAATAGGGACTTGAACCAGAGTGGTAGCAGAGGAAATTGATGCAAGAGATATTAAAGGAAACTCATTAGACTTGGTGACTCTGTGTGGGTGATAAAAGGCGGGAGAGAGTAAAAAATAATTTCAAGATCTCAAGCCTGGGTGGTAGAGTGAATGATAATAACATTGACAACAAAATCAGATCAATTATCTTTCTCAGAAATGGGAAAATTGTTAGTTTGTTTTTTCAATTTGCTGTCTAGAGGATAATATGTTGACCCAATGAGTCAGATAATGCTGTAATTTAGTGAAGTGGATGCACTGACAAGATGGACCACTTAAAACATATGATGTTTTTTTGTTTGTGATGGCTGCAGACCATTAAATAAAATCCGTCTTTAAAATTAATAAAAATGCCAGACTGGGGACAGGGTAATAGAACAAATTTTCATGTTTCCTTTTTAACCAAATGAACAATCTTCTTTCTTTACATGGCAGTAATCTTCCCAAAGTGAACTGCATATCTAACAGAAATACTAATCTTTTATTTCCAGAATCATTGAATTCTAGAATGAATGTGGCCCTAGAGTTCATCTAATGAGTTAGATGTTTACATGGTTAATTATATTTCTTTAATTATAAAATTTAAAAACTCTAGATTCTAGTCCTACCCCTTCACTTGAGAGATGGGGACATTGGAGGCTACAGAGAAATTTCTCAAGGATTAGTACATAGATAATTGCAGAACCTGAATGAGAAGCCATTATAACCTAAATTACTGACTCATAATCCAAAGAAATATCCCATGCCCTTTCTAAATATGTTTTTCTTCCATACTACACCATCAATAGTTCTTTATAAAAAAAGTCATTTAGGCCCTAGCTGGTTTGGCTCAGTGGATAGAGCATTGGCTTGTGGACTAAAGGGTCCTGGGTTTGATTCCAGTAAGGGCACATGCCTGGGTTTCAGGCTCCATCCCCAGTAGGGGGCATGCAGGAGGCAGCCAATCAATGTTTCTATCTCTCCCTCTCCCTTTCTCTCTGAAATCAATAAAAATATATATATTTTTAAAAACTAACATTGCTGATGTTAGTTTATTTTTTTAAAAAAGTCATTTAGGTGTGGCCACAAATAAATTAAATCTGTGTCGTTTTCCTTAAGGGTCTAGTGTTTTGATAATGTTTTGTTCATCACTGTAGTAACATTTTGGCCAACAGCATTTCTTCCTGTTCATTGCTGTTTGTCTTTTCTCTGTGACTAATTGGGCTGCTGGCCATATTGTGGGGATACACACAGGGGATTGATTGCTTCTCCTTTGCATCTTTTTCATCCATAAGAAATTATCTATTCTTCCCCTACTTCTTGGAAACCAATGGTGTTTTCAGTATTGTGCCAGTTTTGCATTCCTAATTGGAAAGCAGCTTTTTAACTTGGGAGTTGACTTCAAAATATTGCTGATTTTTTTAAACCTCAGTATATATCTTTAAAAACTAAGAATATTATCCTGTACTAGAGGCCCCATGCACGAAATTTGTGCACTCGGGGTGGGGGAGGGGGTCCTCTCAGCCCAGCCTGCACCCTCTCGCAGTCCGGGAGCCCTAAGGGTATGTCCCTGCAGGGAGTGGGCCTAAGCTGGCAGTAGGACATCCTTAGCACTGCCACAGAGGCCGCTGCTGCACTCGCCAGCTGTGAGCCCAGCTTTTGGCTGAGCGGCGCTCCCCCTGTGGGAGCGCACTGACCACCAGTAGTGACCGGTCGTTCTGCTGTTCAGTCAGTTTGCGTATTAGCCTTTTATTATATAGGATGGTGAAAAGAGCATGATCACACTTTAAGAATTCTTTCTTTTATTAATATATTTTTTTTATTGATTTCAGAGAGGAAGGGAGAGGGAGAGAGAGATAGAAACATCAACGATGAGAGAAAATCATTGATTAGCTGTCTCCTACACACCCCCTAATGGGGATCGAGCCTGCAACCCAGGCATGTGCCCTTGATCGGAATCGAACCTGGGACCCTTCAGTCCACAGACTGATGCTCTATCCACTAAGCCAAACAAGCTAGGGCTAAGCATTATTTATTTCTTAATATCATCTAATATTCAGTCCATATTTTAAAGTTTTCCAACTGTCCCAATTGTCAAGAGGCAGATAGTTAATATCCAGTTGTCCCACTGTTAGTGAGGCTAAGATTGACCACTGTATTTAAGATGATAACAACATGTCCCCTCCTGCCATCTACACTTATCTTTCCCCCCTCCCCATGCCACCTGAAGATAGTCTGTGTGGTGGTATGTTTGCACCCCGTCAACTCTTCAGCTAATGCTTTTTATCCTTGCTTGAATTGCTAATTTCATTAGGTTGTGAAATAATGATTTTCCTCATCGGTTATTTAATCTACATTTGTAAGATGGCACATTTCTATAAAGCACTGCTTTCAGTCATCAACTGGACTCTTTGGTTGTTCTGAAATTCAGGTGCTGCTCGAAAGGCAGGATACATGTTTAATTCTTTCCCTTTAATTATCAATTTTTAAAGTAAGGGGTTGGAGGGGGGAGTTGATGACAAATATGTGATACCTTAATCAATAAAGTAATTTAAAAAAAAAATAAAGTAAGGGGTTGGATTATCAGCCACCTCAAATGGTCCCACAGTTCTTTTTGAAGCTGCAATGGTTTTAAGGCATGGGAACCTACAGTTCATATTGTACAACTTTCTATTGTGAATGTTGATCCAAAGAAGACTGGGGCATGTAATTGCTTGACTTATATACAAAAGGCCCGTGTTTGGCTTGGTGCTTAGGTGTGTGAAACCCACTTCACTTCTATGGAAAATTCACTGTGGGAAATAACCAAATCTTGAAAGTACTCCTAAATTGAAAATTGACGTTCCATTATCCTATGAAATGTATTTATTACTTTAAAATATAAAAGCCTGTATAGCACTATTTTTCTGGGATTAGATGACTTACAACTAAAAGTCAGTTGTGTTAGCCTCCTAAATACTGATTTTTTTTTTCATGTATGCTGTTTTTCATCTTTGGCCATTGTTGATTACCTTGTTTAAAAAAATCGGCAGTGTGAGAATTGAATTAGGAACTGGTAATTTTGTGGACTTTATTCTTTCTACAAGTAATTTTTAACATTTATCTTTATTGTTGGAAGTGTTACAGATATCCGCTTTGTTTTTTCCCCCATTTACCCCCCTACACCCTGCACCCGTCCCTCCCAGGCCTTCACCATAGCACTATCTGCGTCCATGGCCATGCATATAAGCATGTAAGTTCCCTGGTTAATTTCAAAATTAGGCTGACATAATTTACAGAATTGAAGAATAGGTCAGAGCCTTTCCATTTGGTCCTTTTACTGTACATGGCCATAGTCATAGAAGCGCTGCTCAGGAAAAGGCCATGATGCTAATGGTGGGTGAAAATGAGAGTACCGAAGTTTCAGAAATGAAAACAGGCAATTGAAAAAATGAGTGGATCCTTAGAAGCCTTTTCTGCTGCGTTGTTCACCTCACTGGAACAGATTGCTTTATTCTTGTCCAATACAGCTAAGCATTGGGTCTCGTGACCAAAAACCAATGAAAGTATAATGTTCAGGGTACATTTTAAAAAATTAAAATAATTTCTTTTAAAACAATATATATGTATTATAGAGTATTAGAAATATAGATTATCAAAAGAGAAAAATAAAATCACTCTTAATCCTACCACCCATACATAACTGTATTTAATGTTATGTGAACAACATAGAGAAATGGAAATACTTTTATTGGTAAATGGAATAATGGCAATACCAACAATAGTAATAGTTCATACTTGTTGAACTTTTACTGTGTATCAGATACTTTTTGAGGTACTTCACTCATTAATTTATCCCCATCTACAATACCTATTATCTCCATTATACAGGTGACGAAAATGAGGCATCAGGGGTATTAGGTGTAACTTGCTCAAGGTTATACTGCTAGTACACAGCAGAGATAGGATACAAATTTAACCAACGAGTATTAGAGCTGGGATCTGAACCCAGACATTCTGATTCTCCACTCTGCACTTTTAACTAATCATATAATATGTTTTAATAAAGTGCTCATATTTCATTTTATTTGAATTTGCAGATGGGAAAGAAATAGGTGAACCTAAAGGAATTTCTGAACTTTTGACAAGTAATAATTTTTAATGATTATTGAAAAGAGCAATTTTTCCATGTTCTCCCCATTCTCTCCCCATTTTCAAAGTTGTCCAGTATCTACATTGACAATGTGTAAGGCCGTTATATACTACTAGAGACCCGGTGCACGAAATTCGTGCACGGGGGGTGTGTCCCTCAGCCCAGCCTGCACCCTCTCCAATCTGGGACATCCCTCTCACAATCCAGGACTGCTGGCTCCCAACTGCTTGCCTGCCTGCCTTCCTGATTGCCCCTAACCACTTCTGCCTGCCAGCCTGATCACCTCCTAACCATGCCCCTGCCAGCCTGATTGATGCCTAACTGCTCCCCTGCCAGCCTGTTTGCCCCTAACTGCCCTCCCCTGCAGACCTGGTCTCCCCCAACTGCTCTCCCCTGCAGGCCTGGGTCCCCCCAACTGCCCTTCCCTGGAGGCCTGGTCACCCCCAACTTCCCTCTGCTGGCCTGGTCACCCCTAACTGCCCTCACCTGCAGGCTTGATCACCCCCAACTGCCCTCCCTTGCAGGCCTGGTCCCTCCCAACTGCCCTCCCCTGCTGGCTATCTTGTGGTGGCCATCTTGTGTCCACATGGGGCAGCCATCTTTGACCACATGGGGGCAGCCATCTTGTGTGTTGGAGTGATAGTCAATTTGCATATTACTCTTTTATTAGATAGGATAGAAGCCTGGTGCATGGGTGGGGGCCAGCTGGTTTGCCCTGAAGGGTGTCCTGGATCAGGGTGGGGGTTTGATTGGGGCGTGGGGCGGCCTGGGCGAGGGGCCTGTGGTGGTTTGCAGGCCGGCCACGCCCGCAGAGGCCCTGATATCTGGGATTTATTTATCTTCTATAATTGAGACTTTGTAGCCTGGAGCGGAGCCAAGCCTCCTGCTTGCTCCGTGGCCGCAGCCATTTTTGTTGGGATTTATTTATCTTCTATAATTGAAACTTTGTAGCCTTGAGTGGAGGCCAACGCAGGCCAGGACTGGGAAAGCTTGGCTTCCTCCATCACCGGGGTAAACTCTAGCCTCCTGCTCTCTCCAGCTCCGTGGCTGCCGCCAATTTTGTTGGGATTATTTGTCTTCAATAATTGAAACTTTGTAGCTTTGAGTGGAGGCCTGGGCCGGCCAGGGTGTGTGGAAAGCTTGGCTTCCTCCATTGCCAGGGAAACCCAAGCCTCCTGCTCGCTCCGTGGCTGCAGCCATCTTGGTTGGGTTAATTTGCATACTCGCTCCTGATTGGCTGGTGGGCGTGGCTTGTGGGTGTAGCAGAGTGATGGTTAATTTGCATATTGCTCTTTTATTAGGATATTAGAGGCCTGGTGCATGACATTTGTGCATTGGGAGGGGGCAGTCCCTCAGCCTGGCCTGCACCCTCTCACAGTCCAGGACCCCTTGGGGAATGTCCCCAGGGAACTGGCCTTAGCTGGTAGGTGGACATCCCCCAAGGGGTCCACCAGC
Organism: Ia io; assembly: GCA_025583905.1. Lineage (NCBI taxonomy): Eukaryota > Metazoa > Chordata > Mammalia > Chiroptera > Vespertilionidae > Ia > Ia io. The sequence goes on from JAJQQW010000001.1 coordinate 97,746,489, forward strand.
TGGAGAGGCTCCCACCACTGCTGCTGCGCTCGCCAGCCGTGAGCCTGGCTTCTGGCTGAGCAGCGCTCCCCCTGTGGGAGCACACTGACCACCAGGGGGGCAGCTCCTGCTTTGAGTGTCTGCCCCCTGGTGGTCAGTGCGTGTCATAGTGACTGGTCGTTCCGTTGTTCAGTCAATTTGCATATTAGTCTTTTATTATATAGGATTGTGTCTCTTATAGCCCTCATCTATGTGGGTATGTATTTGATGCTCACTACCAGTCTTTATGTCTCTCCACTCATTTTGCTTGTTTAAAGCTCTAAAAGTTTTATCAGGAAGGATTTGTGGGACCAACATTCCCTAAAATATTTACACATTGATGGAGTTTGCTGCGTTAATAATTGAAAATCATTTTAGCTAGATATAAAATCTATTGCTCATACGTTCTTGCCTTGGATATCTTAAATGTGTCATACATTTTCTTCTGGCATAAAATGTTGCCAAAGTCTGCTGACAGTATAATTTTCTTTCTGTATTAAAACACTTGGTATTTTTTGCCTAATTGTCAAAAGATTTTTTCTTCAAAGTCCAATAATTTTACCAGAATATGACTCGATGTTGTTGGTCATTTTAGGTTAATTTTTCAAGGTATATGGTGTGCCCTTTCAGTATGTAGTTTCAGATTTTTTAAATTTCAGTAAAAATTTCTTCACTTATAGACTAGTTATTTTGTTCCCTTGTTTTCTTTGCCCATCTTGGATATTTGCCACATCCTTTTGAATAATTTTTATCACCTCCCTTTCTTTTTTTTAAATCCTCACCTGAGGATATATTTTATTTTATTTTAGAGAGAGAGAGAAACATTGATAAGTTGCCTCTCATATGCGCCCTGACCAGGTTCTCCTAGGTGCCCCAACCGGGGACCGAACCCACAATCTAACTATGTGCCCTGACCAGGAATCAAACCTGCAACCTTCTGGTGTGTGGGATAATGCTCCAACCATCTGAGCCATCCTGGCCAGGGCACCTTCATTTCTTTTCTGTTTTTAAAGTCCTCCTTTTTATCTTCTGTTTAAGATATTATCTGTTGTGTTTCTTGGCTCCTGTGTTCCTTCTACCGTAGACTTCATTTCTGAAATGATATTATTTTACTGTTCTTTCCTCCATTTTATCATGTCGTGTCTGAGTTCTTACTCTGAATTTTTATATTCTTCCATATTATATACATGTTTTCATATCATATAACTTTTTCTTACTATGTTTTAGGTACTTTTGAAACATTAGATTTTCATTATTTTTGGTGGATATATCTTTCTGACACGTTTTAATTCTGTAAGGATATTATTCTGTTGCTTATTTTTACATGAAATTAATTTCTCTGAAGTTTTAGGAGGCTTGATTTAGGACAGTGTTTGTTTGTTTTTTCTAATTGTATGGCTATAGAGTTCCATCTTTTATTGTTTTTTTTTTAATATATTTTTAGTGATTTCAGAGAGGAAGGGAGAGGGAGAGAAAGATAGAAACATCAGTGATGAGAATCATTGATCGGCTGCTTCCTGCACGTCCCACACTGGGGATCGAGCCTGCAACCTGGGCATATGCCCTGACCAGGAATTGAATTATGACCTCCTGGTTTATAGGTTGATGCTCAACCACTGAGCCATGCTGTCCGGGCAATCTTCTATTATTTTTAAGAATTGTTCAAAATTATAGCTAATGCCTTTCTGCCTCTTCTACTTTTGTCTGGATTTTCTATTTTATCTCTCTTGTCCCTTTCCTGGCCAATGTGGAATCTTTTCCCACTAGTTTCTTCTCAGAATGGGACTTTGCCCTTAAAGGGGGTTTTAGATGGCTTTGAAAGTTCATGGGGCCCAGGCAGCTCCTGGCTGTACCATGGACTCCTTGCACTCAGTCACTCTTTAAAGGTGCAGATCCCTGTCAATCTTAGTTGTTCATAAATTAGCTTGCTGAGGTTTGAGTGAGTTATTTCACAGTTCTCACATCTATCAGATGCCCTGCTGATTCTTGCTGCAGACTCTTCCATAACTGATACCATTTCTCTCTTGTAGCTATCTCTAATTTGTCCCCATCTACTCATATTTCAGGGTTCACAGGGGAATAATTTTCATCTCATTTTGTTGTAGATTATGTCCATGGATTTTGGTTTTGCTTTCCTACTTAACTTTTTAACTTGTGGTTTTTATGATGGCATTTAGAGAGATTAAAAACCCTGCTGCTTGACTGGAGTGACTCAGCGGTTGAGCAATGAATCATGAGCCAGGAGGTCATGGTTCAATTCCCAGTCAGGGCACATTCCCCAGGGTGGGACGTGCAGAAGGCAGCCGTTCAATGATCCTCTCTCATCATTGATGTTTCTATCTTTCTCTCTCCTTCTCCCTTCCTGTATCTGAAATCAATGAAAACATTAAAAAACAAAAACAAAAACAAACCCCCCCCACACACACACACCCTGCCGCCAACCACCACTTTTACTCAAGGATTTCTCTCTAAATGATACACCACAGGCCAAATGCTGCCTGCCACTTATTTGTGTACAGTCTGTGAACTAAGAATGCTATTAACACATTTGAGAAAAAAATCTAAAGAAGAATCCTATCATGACACTTGAAAATGATATGAAATTGAAAATTTCAGTGTCTATAAATAAAGCTTTGTTGGAACACAGTCATACCTATTCATTTATATGTTATCTATGACTGCATTCATGCTATGACAGCAGAGTTGAGTTACTGGGACAGAGACTATATGGCCTTCAGATCTGAAAATATTTATTATCTGGTCATTTACAGAAAAAGTTTGCCAACCCTGGTTCTATATTATACTCTTTAATGGCTAAAGAGCATTCCATTGTGTAAATATATTATAATGTACTTAACCAAGTCTCCATTATTGGGCATTAAGATGAATTCTAAATTTCGTTATTATAGGCATCATTTCACAGCTAATATTAACATATATATTTTATTATGTTCTTGGAATATATTGTTACAAGTAAGATTGCTGGATCAAGGAAGATTATATGCCTTCAAACCCTTTGATTGATATTGACAAATTGTCATCCAGAGAGGATATACAGGTTAATTATCTTTTAAGGATACTGTTTAGATGCATTATGGTGCATTCATGTAATGAAATATTATGCAGAGATTAAAGAAGATGAGGTGGATCTATTTTACTGATGTATAAAAATATAGAATATATGCTATTAGAGACACTGGTTACGTATGTAGGGAGTGATTCCTTCATAGTAAAGAAATGAGGGAACTAGAATACACACATTTAAACTTTTCACAAGAAGTATAGGTTACAACTAGGTTGTACCAGTTTATATACCTATCAGTAGTATGTCTGAATGGTTGTTTTGCCATGCTTTTGCCTAAATATAATTTTTTTAAAGGTCTTGCCAATTTGATAGCTGAGGAAAAGGCATCTTGTTTTAATTTTACATATCCACTTTTATATTTTTTCATGTTCTTTAGCTTGAATTGATTCCTTTGTACAATTCTTGTTCATTGTCCATTTTCCCTGAAATATTCATCTTCGGTGATTTGTAAAGCTTTTTTTATATATCAGATATTAATCCTTTGACCTGTCATCTGTGTCTGCTTTTGTCATTAATGATGTACAAATTTCTTTCTTTTTTATACAATCAAATCTTCCTTTATTTTTTATGTGTAGAAATCCCTTTCCTACCTCAGATTTATATAATTGTTTTCCAATATATTTTTCTATTACTTACTTGATTTTGTTTTTTATATTTCAGTCTTGAATCCATAGGGAATTTGTCCATGTAGGCTGTGAGGTAGGATTTAGCTTTATTTTTCAAATGCTTAGCCAGTTGTCTTAGTGCCATTTATTAAATAAGCCATTATTTCAAGGTTATATAATTTTTTCAGATTTTTATTAGAAATCTGTGTATTTCTCATTTTAAAAAATCAGATTTGTTGATGTGATTTGCATACAATAAAACTTTTTTGAAGTTTATAGTTGGAAGAGTCTTAGGAAATATATAAAGTTTTATAGCCACCACCCTAATTAAGTTATAGGACATTTCCATCATCCCCCCAGAAGCTCCCTTTGCCCCTTTGCAGTCAATCCTCAGTTCCTGACCCTATGCTCTTACAATCACTAATCTGTTTTCTGCCCCCAAATTTTACCTTTTTCAGAATGTGATATAAATGGAGTCATGCAGTACATAGTTTTCGAGTCTGCCTTTTTAATTAGCGTAATGCATTTAAGAGACATCCACATTGTAATGTGTAGCAATAGTTTATTTCTTCTTTTAAATTTTATTTTATTGTTTAAAGTATTACAAATTGTAGTACTCAGAAAGGATATATGCACCCCTATGCTCATAGTTTACTTCTTTTTATTACTGAACAGTATTCCATGATATGGCTGTATCACAATTTATTAAACCATTCTCTTATTCAAGGACATTTGGGGTTGTCTTCAGTTTTTAGCTTTTATTAATAAAGCTGCTATAAACATTTTTGTAGAGGTCTTTGTGTGGACATATTTCTCTTGGTTAGACACTAGGGATTGGGATTTCTGAGTCACGCAATAAGCATATGTTTTGCTTTATAAGAAACATTCAGACTGTTTTTCATAGTGGCTGTACTATTTTACGTTCCCACCAACAATGTATAAAAGATTCAGTTATCCTGGATCCTTGTCAGTACTTGGAATTGGCAGTATTTCTTATTTCAGCCGTTCTATTAGGAGTATCGGGGTTAAATAATTTGTTTAGACTAATTTGGATGTTTTAAGCACTGTTTCCCAACTTATCCCTCCATAAGCTTTCTATGACTGGATGGTTTTTACTTGCTCAGTCCATCCCCAGTTGCTCAACCTGAGGTAGCTAAATGGCCATTGTTACTCTTGTTTCTGTTTTTCTTCTTTCCATTTCCTTTCCGAGGGTTGTAGAACCATAAAACATAAAATCAGAAAAGGAGCCTAGAAATAATCTAGGGTAATGGTTGGTAAACTGTTTCTTTCAAGGACCAGATAGTACAGTTATCCATGGAGGATTGGTTCCAGGGCCCCCCACAGATACCAAAATCTGGGATGCACAAGTCCCTTATATAAGATAGTGTAGAACATTGCATTGACCCTCTATATGCATGGATTATCAACCTTGGGTTGAAAATACTGTTTTTGATCCTGGATTGGTTAAATCTGTGGATGTGAAACCTGTGGATAAAGAGGGTTGAGTAAAAATATTTTGGGCTTAGCAAGCCATTTTGTCTCTGTCACAGCAACTCAACTCTGCTGTTGTAGCATGAAAGCAGACATAGACCATACAGAAGGAAGTAGGTGTGGCTGTGTTCCAATAAAATTTAATAAAACAGGTGGCCTACTGGCTTTGGCTCTTAGACCATAGTTTGCTGAGCCTTGGTTTAGTCTAACAACTTTCTTTTTCAGATGAAGGGACTGAGCTTAGGTTTTACCCTTTTCCTTGATTTATATGTAAAGATGGCAAGGACCAGGATATTGGTTCTTACCATAGGAGACACACCTAAATTGAGTTCAAGATGAGCTTAACTTATGCATAATTCCCTGCTCTAGCAGATGGTGTTACATGGAACTGTTAATTTTCAAAAGTTTTAACTGCATTGAAACTTTCGGGACATTTAATATTGCCATTTACTAAAATGCTAATTGACTTTTTGAACCTAATATGTCTCTGGAGCAATAGTAAAATTTGAGTGGTAAGAAAATAAAGGTTAAAACACTTGAAGTAATAAAAGTATACCACCCTTTTATTCTTCTTTAAAAGACTTTGTTTTTAATTTTGGATATGTCTAAATTTGTTTATCTTTTAAGATGGCCATTCAATATCACATAACAACCCCATGCTCTTTTCTCTTTAAGGTTAATTCCTGATTGTTTTGTTTCATTAATTGCTCAAATAGATGAAGATTCTTAGGTCAAAAAAGAAAAAACAACACATAACAGGAAACACACACTCATGTTTCCATGCACGTAAAGCTAAAAATAAGCATTGGCTGTGTGTACTCAGGGAAAGAACATTATTTAGAAAAGTCATTGTGTCTGTGTTTTTTCCTTTCTTCCAGCACTGGAAGAAGTATGACATCTATGAGAAGCAAATCAAAGAAGAAACCGATTCTGTCGTGCTGATAGAAAACCTGAAGAGAACCTCTCAGTGATGGGGATCATTTATTTTAACATTCAATCTGAGAACTTGTTAAATGGAAACTGAAACTACTGGACCATTTAAAAACAGGCAGCTCATAAGAGCCATAGGCTTTTATGTTGAGTCATGCACCGAAAAACTAAAAATAATGGGCCCTTTGGAAAAGAGGGGAATTATTCTCATTGAATTGTAAAAGCAGTTTTTATGTAAAAACTTCTTTGTGAAGTTTTCAAACTAGGGGACAAAGCAAAAAGCGATGATGCCAATAGGGTTAATCTTATCAAAAGTTGAGACAACTTTCTGAGGGATCTATGCCTGTTTTGTATTCGTTTTGTCAAACAATACCAACAAATTTTTTTTGTGGGGGTACTCATTTTTGGGTGCAAATGCTAATGCCAAACTTGAGTCACAGAGACCATTTAGCAAACAAAATTGAAAAAAAAAATCTGTTGTTTAGGATCCCATTGAAGAATGTTTGTGGCTATCCGGAATCATCATCCCTTCAGCAGCATTTTTCTCTACTTTGAAAGGCCCAGGCATTAGTGTTGGCCACAATGCTGATAACTACAGAAAAAGCAGTGTCAGCTTCTTTTACCAATCAGTACCTTTCAAAGCCATTGCAGGCTTTTAAGGGCAGCAGAGGCAGAAAGACTTACTGGGTATTAGTATTTGAACCACTGCATTCTCCAATGATATACTGTTTTTTCTTCACCTCTACTACTCAAATCAAGTATTTACTATGTGTCCAGATTGTGCTAGGCTCCCAGGTGTGAGGCACCTCTAAGAGTTGACAATCTGGTTGTCACTCCTCAGTTCTTACCACTTTCTTTTTCTCCACCAGTCATTTTGCAGACTTTTTAATTCCCCAGTTTCCACACCTGATTTCCCCTTTTGTATTTTCCCTCATTGTAGTCTTTCACCTTTCAATGGATATTAGAATATAAATCTGCTCAGAATACCTAGAGGAGCAGGGAGTGATTTGTATCTCAGGTAAAGTGTGAGTTGACTGAGAAACAATGACAAGTTCTTACATATTTTGTAAGTTCCGTGTGTGTCTGCATTTATTTGAAGGTTTTCAGCATTTACTATTTCTCTACATAGTTTCTAAACAGAAAGGAGATATTCTCTTCACTTAGAACTTTGCTATTTGCTTGATAAAAAGAATAGTTGTGTTTCCCTCTTTTCCCTTATTGTCACAAATAGTTATTAGGTTTTGTGTCTTGTATAGCTAGCTAGCATCCAAGGCTCCAATGTTTGTATGCATTTTTTGCATATGCTAGGGTTCCATTCGCACCCATCCCCACAACATATATTCCACCTACCCATACTTCCTCCAAATTTAAAGTATGGAAATGATATTGCCCTCCTATTGTTTCTCTCCTTACAAAGATAGAGTTAGATTACTAGTAGGAATTTGAGAAATTTGTATCACCAGTTCTCCAAACATTCATCCATTTGTATTAACCAGATGGTGCTACTTGTAATTCCTGCTGTTAGGGGAAGGGAGATCAGAGATCCCTGCTCTTCACAGGTTTGTGGGAAAGTAGCAACCTGCTTGCACTGCAGAAGAGGAACACTGTGTCCCCAGCTTTTCTGGGAAATAGGGGTTCAGAGCAAGGGTAGATGCCAAGCTGTTGCCTCCCTGCACTTTTATTTTTGAGGTGAGATTGAGCCTGGAAGACAGGCATGGATGTTCCACTTTGTTCTACTGTTTTCTAAAAAAAAAAAAACAAACAACAACAAAAAAACAAACAAAAAAACCAACAACTTGGTTTTCCTTTGTAGAAATGAGATTATTTCCTAGCCAGGTTTTTTATAATTCTGGGAAGCAGAACACTGAAATGCCTCACCCAAAGCCATTTTTCTTCTTACTCTATTTAGATGGCAATGTGGTGAGTGTGTGCTTTGATATTCTTATTACCCAAGGAGCTATTGATACTGATAGTCATGCATCCTGGGAGTGGGGAAATTGTATTTTTCATTCTCCTTTTTTAGCAGTAAAATAGTATTTTGGGGGGTAGTAACATAGTTGAGGGAAAAGGGAACAGTGAGTTATGGTATTAACTAGCTATGGCTGTTTTTTAATTGTTGAAGAGTGATCCCCAGGTCTTGGGAACTCGGGAGAATTTAATACAGGGTGGGGCAAAAGTAGGTTTACAGTTGTTCATATGAAAAATAATATAATAATAATACAAAAATAAACTGTGTTTTGTGTACTCACAACTGTAAATGTACTTTTGCCCCATCCTGTACATCAGTGGGATTCTCATCACCTGTAGGAAACTAGTAGGTTCATTACTGTTTTATGTCTGACCTATATGGATTTTTTTCCCCCCCGCATACCTAAGTAAACCTACTGTAAGAATGTATATTTTTATTCTTTCATTCAGGTAAGTGTTTTCTTCATCTGGGCACTAAAGGGATATGTGAAACAATGTTAACAATTTTTGTAATGCCTTCAACTAAGGGTCATTGTGTTTAACTTCTTATAGGAAAGTTTGAATAAAATAAATATTGTCTTTTTATATGTCACTCAAATGTTTTCCTTTGGTATTATTTTGGGGAAAGTATTATGAATAGTGGGTGGCAGAAAAAAATGTAGTTAAATGAATAAATGTGAAAATTTCTCAGCTATTTTATCTTACAATCATTTATCATAAGCTTCCCTGCTGTTCTCAGTATGGCTGTGTTTTCTCATAAGCCCATGCACTTAGTTTAATATTAGTACAGCCTTTGCAAGCAGTACCTAAAGGGATGTATTTGACAAATTGTGGTTGTGATAATTAAGGGAAATGGAAAACTGGTCCTTTCTAATATTAAGCTTAAAATAGAGTACAATATACTTAAGGAAGCTGTCATGGTACACATGAAGGGGGGACCCACTAGTTACAAATTAATCACATTAGCAGATTAGATTTGAGACTAAGAAAATCAGTTCTTAATAGCTGTGTTCTTAAGATATGGTTATGTAGTTTCATGTTTTCTATAAATACAGCAAAATGGTTTGAATGTTACAGAGGATTTTTTTCTCATTTGTGTTGAGCTCTAGGGGTGGGTCTTGAGCCAGACCACATGTGTTAATTACACTGAATTTCCATAGAATCCCAACCCAAGGATGTGTGCAGGGGATACTGATCTTGGTCAGGTTAGTTCTATTATCTAGGATGCTCCAAGAAGATTCTGGAAATCTAGCTCCAGATTGGTGTAGCTTTGTTTTTAACAGCAAATCTCCTTTTAATTCTTAGTATACCAAAACACGGAGTACTATGATAGGAAACATTGAACTAAAGATCCTTTTATGTATGAGATCTATGGAAACAAATTCTTCTAGGCACAAACACAGTCACCTTATCTCAGGAGGAGAGGAGCCAAAATGAGCTAAGCACATTGATTTCCAGTCTCTTTCCTTTTATTTATTTATTTTTTAAAATATATTTTATTGATTTTTTACAGAGAGGAATGGAGAGGGATAGTTAGAAACATCGATGAGGGAGAAACATCGATCAGCTGCCTCCTGCACACCTCCTACTGGGGATGTGCCCACAACCAAGGTACATGCTCCTGACTGGAATCAAACCTGGGACCCCTCAGTCCGCAGGCTGACACTCTATCCACTGAGCCAAACTGGCCAGGGCAGTCTCTTTCCTTTTAAACCCTAATGATTATATCAGCAACAACTATTTTTTAAAATACCGTAGCTAAACCTTGGCATGATTTTACTTCAAGGGAGGAGTTTTACTGACATTTGGATGTGTTAGCTATTTTTGATATCAATCCCCAAGATGATTTCTTCCTGAAGGTTCTTTGGCCCCTTTCCTAATGGCCACTCTTTTCATTTACTAGCAATAGCAATAGGAACATATTACACTCCTAGTTTACTACATTTATTAGGTAAACCATTATATAAAAAGAGAAAATTAATAGTTATTGAGTGGCTGCTGTGTGCCAAGTTACATGTATTATTTTACTAAATCTTCATGTGAGTCCCATGAGATAGATTGCGTTATTATCTTCATTTATAGATGAAGAAACAGACATAAACTGATTGATGTATGAGTGCAAGATCACATAGCTAGTAACTGATTGAAGTGGAATTGGAAAATGTCAGCCCAGATTTGAGCTTATATAATAACGGCCCTATCTCTCATCATTGATACTTCTTTTTCTCTCTTCCCTTCCTCTCTGAAATCAATAAAAAATATATTTTAAAAAATATTATGCAAATAAAAACAAAACCCTCTTAATAAAAAAATGATCAATATGTGCATTCATTCTTCTATGAGCCAGGCAATGTGTTAGGTACTAGGAACTTAGTGAATAAGATTCAGTTTAGTATCAGGTGGTTAGTCAGGAGGGGGCTACTTTGTTCAGGGGAAATCTAGATTAGAATTTAGGAGTTCCAAATGACCTTGGACAGGTATTTCTTCCTGTCTGCATCTGCTTTCCCACCTATAAAATGCAGAGGCCATAAGTTGTGGAGCTCATTTAGAAGTGAGGATCTTTGCAGTACAATGGGCAGGTCCCTTCCTCTCTCGGGGGGCATCTGTCAAAAATAAGGTTGGACTAGATTAGCTCTATTTTGACATCCAGCAAAAACTAAGGTGACTTCTGTTTTACATATCAAGAAAATACATATATAGTCATCCCCTACTCTTGCTGCATGAAGGAGCTAGCTATTAGCAGTAAACTGCCAAAAATAAGCAGAGTAGGTCCTTTGATAAAGGTAAATGATACATTGGATGAGTGCTGTGGTCCATCCAAATCAGAATTTCCACAAGAACCCAGCCATGGTTGTGCCTAACAAATATTTCTTAAGCTTTGTGGATCTTAGGTCATTTTGCCTAGAAACACAAAAATTGCTTTTGTATAATATAGATTGCTTCTATAATGACTAAATTTGATACATTACCTAAAATACAGTCCATTTGATTTTAATACTTGTAAATTTGGTCATTGAATTTATCTTACTGGTTTTTATTTGATCAAAACAAAACATACATAATTTAATAAGTCACATTACCACAGGGCTTATAGAAAAACAGCAATCCTGCCCGACCAGCATAGCTCCTTGGTTGAGCGTTGACCTATGAACCAGGAGGTCATGGTTTGATTCCCGGTCAGGCCACATGCCCGTGTTGCAGGCTCGAGCCCCAGTGTGGGGCGTGCAGGAGGCAGCTGATCAATGATTCTCTTTCATCATTGATGTTTCTATCTCTTTCTCCTTTCCTCTCCTAAATCAATAAAAATATACTTAAAAGAAAACAGCATTCCCCTGCCCCACCCCTCCTTAGTCCCGATCCATGATTCCAGAAAAGATGCCCACACCCTAATCACCAGGATCTGTGAAAGTGTTATTTTAATGACAAATGGGACTTTGCAGATGTGATTAAGATTGCAGACCTTGAAATGGAGAGATTATCCTGGATTATTTGGTGAACCCAATTTAATCACTTGAACTCATAAAAGCAGAGAAATTTCTCTGACTGGAAGCAGAAGAGGATGAGAGATTCAAAGTATTGAAAAGACTCATCGGTGATTCTGAAGATGGCGACTGGCAGGAAGGTAGGGAGGGAGAAAATGTGAGAGAGTGAGTGAGCGATAGAGGAGTGTATGGACAAGTGTGGTGTGTATGTGTGTATGAGCTAGGGAGAGTTAGATCCTGCAGGTCTTCTAAGGGGCTGGCAAACTGGGCAGTCTTAGATGGTGGAGCCCTGCTGCCACTGCAGACACTCCAGGGGCAGCCAGTGCAGGCACAGAGACCAGGCCATCTTGAAAAACAGCTCCTTGAGACTAGGATCCTGGCCTCAGCACCACCCAGTTTGGTCTCAAACCCAAACCCCGCGACCTTGCAGGAGGACCGAATTAGTGAGTTAGAAGATAAGGTAGAGAAATAAGCTCAATCTGAACATCAACTGGAGAAAAAAATTAAAAAGCAGGAGGAGAGCCTAAGGGAGCTATGGGACAACATGAAATGAAGTAACATATGTATAATAGGGCTGCCAGAAGGACAAGAATAGGAGCAAGGGTTAGAAAATCTATTTGAAGAAATAATGACAGAAAACTTCCCGGATATGGGGAAGAAAAAAGTTACACAAGTACAGAGAGTCCCAAGCAAGATGAATCCCAAAAGACCCACACCAAGACACATCATAATTACAATGGCAATGTTCACGACAAAGAGAGAATCTTAAAGGCTGCAAAAGAGAGACAGAGAGTTACCTACAAAGGATCCCCCATCAGACTATCAAATGATTTCTCAACAGAAACACATCAAGCAAGAAGGGAATGGAAGGAGATATACAAATTGATGCAAAGTAAAGGACTGAATCCAAGAATACTCTATCTAGCAAGACTATCAATCAAAATTGAAGGGGAAATCAGGAGATTTGCAGACCAAAAAAAAGGCTAAGGGAGTTTACCACTACCAAGCCACCAATGCAAGAAATGCTAAAGGGAATGCTGTAAAAAGAAGAAATAGAAAGGGAGGAAGGAACACAGGCATAATGTACAGAAATGGCTACAAACAAGTACCTATTAATAATGACAAGTGTGTAAATGGATTAAATGCTCCAATCAAAAGACATCGAGTGAGTGAATGGATAAGAAAACATGACCCATATATATATGCTGTCTACAGGAGACCCACCTCAGAACAAGGGACTCACACAAACTGAAAGTGAAGGGATGGAAAAATATCTTTCAGGCAGATGGAAATGAAAAACAAAAAGCTGGGGTAGCTATACTTATATCTGACAAAATAGACCTCAAAGTGAAGACCATAACAAGAGACAATAAAGGCCACTTCATAATTCTACAGGGATGGATACAAGAAGAGGATATAACTCTGGTAAACATTTATGCACCCAATGCAGGAGCAACCAAATACATAAAACAACTTCTGGAAGATATCAGGGGAGAGATTGACAGCAACACAATCATAGTAGGAGACTTTAACCCCATTAACATCACTGGATAAATCCTCTAGACAAAAAATTAGCAAAGAAACATCAATCTTAAACGACTCACTAGATCGGAGGGACTTAATTGACATCTTTAGAACATTCCACCCCAAATGACAGAATATACATTCTTCTCAAGCGCACATGGGACATTTTCAAAGATAGACCACATATTGGGACACAGGCAAAGTCTTTCCAAATTCAACAGGATTGAAATCATATTGAGCATCTTCTCAGATCACAATGGCATAAAATTAGAAACCAATTACAGTAAAAACAATCACAAAAATCAAACACTTGGAGGCTGAATAGCACACTATTAAACAATGAGTGGGTTACCAAAGAGATCAAAGAAGAAATAAAACACATCCTGGAAACAAACAAAAATGAAAACACAACAATCCAAAATCTTTGTGACACAGTGAAAGCAGTCCTGAGAGGGAAGTTCATAGCATTATAGGCCTACATAAAAAAAAAAAACAAGAAAAACTGGTAATAAAACATCTAACTCTGCAACTTGAAGAATTAGAAAGAGAGCAACAAGAAAAGCCCAGTGTGATCAGAAGGAAGGAAATAATAAAGATCAGAGCAGAAATAAATGACATAGAGACAAAAACAAACAAACCAAAAGATCAATGAAACCAAGAGCTGGTTCTTTGAAAGGATAAACAAGATTGATGAACTTCTAGCCAGGCTCACCAAGAAACAGAGAGGACCCAAATAAACAAAATCAGAAAGGAAAGAGGTGAAATTACAACAGACCCCACAGAAATACGAAGAATTGTAAAAAAAAATACTATTAGCAACTCTACTCCAACAAACTGGTCAACCTAGAAGAAACGGACATATTCCAAAAAAAAAATACGACCTTTCTAAACTCAACCAGGAGGAATCAAAAATTCTGAATAGGCTGATAACTATGGAGGAAATGGAAGCAGTAATCAACAAACTTCCAACAAACAAAAGCCCTGGACCAGATGGCTTCACATGGGGAGTTTTATCAAACATTCAAAGAAATAAAACCTATCTTCCTCAGACTATTCCAAAAAATTCAAGAGGAAGGAGCATTTCAAAGCTCTTTCTACGAAGCCAGCATTACCCTAATCCCAAAACCAGATAAAGACAATACAGAAAAAGAGAATTACAGGCCAATATCCCTCATGAACATAGAGCCCAAAATTATCAACAAAATTCTAGCAAATCAAATCCAGCATTACTTTAGAAAGATCATACACCATGACCAAGTGGGATTTACCCCTGGGGATGCAAGGATGGTACAATATCCGCAAATCAATAAATGTGGTACACCACATAAACAAACTAAAATATAAAAACCATATAATCATATCAATTGATGCAGAAAAAGCATTTAACAAAATATAACACCCTTTCTTGATAAAAACTCTCAGCAAAGTGGGAATAGAAGGATCATACCTCAACATAATAAAAGCCATATATGACAAACCCACAGCCAATATCATACTCAATGGGCAAAAACTAAAACCATTTCCCCTAAGAACAGGAACAAGACAGGTTGCCCACTCTCACCACTCCTCTTTGACATAGTACTGGAAGTACTAGCCATTGCAATCAGACAAGAAGAAGAAATAAAAGGCATCTAAATAGGAAAGAAGTAAAACTGTCCTTATTCCCAGATGGCATGATATTGTACATAGAAAACCCCAAAAGACTCCATCAAAAAACTACTAGACTTAATAAATGAATTCGGCAATGTGGCAGGATACAAAATTAACACCCAGAAGTCTATGGCTTTTCTATACACCAATAATGAACTCACAGAAAGAGAAATTTAAAAAGCAATCCCATTTACCATTGCAACAAAAAAATTAATATACCTAGGAATAAACTTAACCAAGGAGACAAAGGACGTGTACTCAGAAAATTTCAGGACGCTAAAAAAAGAGATAGAGGAAGACAGGAACAAATGGAAGAATATACCATGTTCATGGATTGGTAGAATCAACACCATTAAAATGTCCATACTACCCAAAGCAATCTATAGATTCAATGCAATCCCCATTAAAACACCAACAGCATACTTCAAAGACAGAAAACAAATTCTCCAAAATTTCATCTGGAATAAAAAAAAGACCCCAAATAGCTGCAGCAATCTTGAGAAAGAAGAACAATGTTGGAGGGATCACAATACCAGATATCAAGCTATACTACAAAGACACTGTTCTCAAAACTGCCTGGTACTGGCACTAGAACAGACATATAGACCAGTGGAACAGAACAGAGAACCCAGAGATCGACACAAGCCAGTATGATCAATTAATATTTGACAAAGGAGTCAAGAGCATACAATGGAGACAAGACAGTCTCTTCAATAAATGTTGTTGGGAAAACTGGACAGATACTTGCAAAAAAATGAAACTAAACCACCAACTTACACCACACACAAAAATAAACTCAAAATGGATAAAGGACATAAACGTAAGATGGGAAACCATAAAAATCTTAGAAGAAGCCATAGGCAACAAAATAGCAGACATTTGTCGTAGCAATATATTTACCAATACAGCTCCTAGGGCAATAGAGACTCAGGAGAAAATAAATAAATGGGACTACATCAAAATAAGAAACTTCTGCACAGCAAAAGTAACCTTCGACAAAACAACAAAGCCCACTGCATGGGAGAACATATTTGCCAAAGTTATCTCTGATAAGGGTTTAATCTCCAACATTTACAGGGAACTCATACAACTTAACAAAAGGAAGATAAACAATCCAATCAAAAAATGTGCAAAGGACCTAAATAGATACTTTTTGAAAGAGGACATTCAAAAAGCCAAGAGACATATGAAAACATGCTCAAAGTCACTAATCATGTGAGAGATGCAAATCAAAACAACAATGAGGTACCATCCCACACCTGTCAGAATGGCTATCATCAACAAATCAACAAATGACAAGTTCTGGAGAAGATTCAGAGAAAAAGAACCCTCCTGCACTGCTGGTGGGAATGCAGACTG
Source organism: Ia io (assembly GCA_025583905.1). Classification (NCBI taxonomy): domain Eukaryota; kingdom Metazoa; phylum Chordata; class Mammalia; order Chiroptera; family Vespertilionidae; genus Ia; species Ia io. The sequence continues at coordinate 97,762,601 of JAJQQW010000001.1, forward strand.
GTGCAGCCACTGTGGAGAACAGTATGGTGTTTCCTCAAAAAATTAAAAATGGAACTTCCATTTGAACCAGTAATATCACTTCTAGGAATATATCCCCCAAAAACAGAAACATCAATCAGAAAGGATATATGCACCCCTATGTTCATAGCAGCGGAATTTACAATAGCTACGATTTGGAAACAGCCTAAATGCCCATCAGCAGATGAATGGTACATCTACACAATGGAATATTATGCTGCTGTAAAAAAGAAGGAATTCTTACCATTTGCAACAGCATGGATGGATCTGGAGAGCATTATGCTAAGTGAAATAAGCCAGTCAGTGAGAGATATATACCACATGATCCCACTCTGTCTAGAACCAATTCCAGTATGTAATAATTATAAGAGTTTTACCAAAAGGTTGGTGAAGCTTGGGGGGCTCAACAAGGGTGAGCCACACATGTACTTTACCTGTTGGAAATAGCTAAACGGCATCTCCCCCAAACCTGAATAGAAGGATTGTTAACTGCCAGACAGCTCAGGGCATTTTATTGCCTCCTGTTGGCCAACACCTGAACAGCTGTAGGCTATTCCCCAAACTGATAATGCTTCTGTATTCTACCCTTTGATACCTTACCTTTGAAGTGTATATTTCCACCTTGCCTTAGGATAAATTGTGTTATAATAAATAGCACGGGTCCTAGACAAGGCGAGTCTTCAGTTCCCTTTAGCTGAAACTCCTCTGACTCCCAGTGCCTTTCAAAAATATCTTTCGTCTTTGGACTCCTCCTTAATCATCTATGCGCAGCCCCTTTCTCCATAATGCTGAACCCTTTGTAAGGATGGGACAAGAACCCCAGCATTATGACGCCCTAATGAGGGACACCAACACCACTCATTTATGGATAATAAAGAACATTATAACCTGATGAACATAAAGATAGATACAGAGGCAGTAAAACATCAAACAGACTGTCAAATTACAGCGGGAAGGCTGGGGAGATTTGGGGAGGGGGGGAAAGAGATCAACCAAAGGACTTGTATGCATGCATATAAGCACAACCAATGGACACAAGACACTGCAGGGGGGTGGGGAATGGGATGCGACAGGGGGTAGTGGAGGCTGGGGGAAGGTCAATGGGGGAAAAAAGGAGATATATGTACTACTATGTGTAATACTTTAAGCAATAAAAAAAGTAAAAAAAAAAACCAAAGAACATTACAAACTGCTGAACAAAAATAGACAGAGGCAAAGAAGCATTGAACACACTGTCAAACTACAGCGGGAAGGTAGGGGAGGGTTGCTGGGGGGTAAGAGATCAACCAAAGGACTTTTATACATGCATATAAGCACACCCAACAGATGCAAGACACTGGGGGCAGGGGGATGAGGGCAAGTGCCGAGGGCGGGGGGTAGGGGAGGCCGGGGGGAGGTCAGTGGGGGAAAAAAAGAGACATATGTATTACTATTTCTAATACCTTAAACAATAAAATTTAAAAAAAGTTAAACCTGAAAAAAAAAGACTCATTGGTGATGGAAGGAGACTTGCCTTGGGGTGGAGAACACACAATACAAAGTACCGATCATGTGTTTTAGACTTGTGGACCTTAAACCTGTGTAATTTCATTAACCACTGTCAACCCAATAAATTCAATAAAAAGGAGGGGGGGGGAATAAAATTTCGGAAAGGACTCAATGAGCTGTTGCTGGCTTGAGGATTGAAGAGGCCACATAGGAAAAAAAGAGACATATGTAATACTTTAAACAATAAATAATTTTTTTAAAAACTAAAAAAAAAAAAGGTGTTAAGAGGAACCGGATCCTGCCAATAACCAGAATGAGCCTGGAAGCAGAGTCTGTCCCAGTGCCTCCAGGTAGGAGCCCAGGCTTGTCAACTCCCTGGTTTTGGTCTCATGAGACCCTGAGCAGAAAATTCAGTCATTTATTTTTTTCTTAATTGAAGTTTTATTGGCGAGATTGGGAAGATAAAAATCTATTTGAAAAAAATGCATGTAAAATATAATATTACTAGAGGCCCGGTCCACGAAATTCATGCACGGGAGGGTGTATCCCTCAGCCCAGCCTTCTCCATTCTGGGACCCCTAGAGGGATGTCCGACTGCTCGTTAGGATCGGGCCTAAACGGGCAGTCGGACATCCCTCTCACAATCCAGGACTGCTGGTTCCCAATTGCTTGCCTGCCTGTCCTGATTGCCCCTAACCACTTCTGCCTGCCAGCCTGATCACCCCCTAACCACTACCCTGCCAGCCTGATTGATGCCTAACTGCTCCCCTGCCAGCCTGATTGCCCCTAACTGCCCTCCTCTGCAGGCCTGGTCACCCCTAACTGCCCTCACCTGCAGGCCTGGTCACCCCTCACTGCCCACCCCTGCAGGCCTGATCCCTCCCAACTGCCCTCCCCTGCTGGCCTTCTTGTGGTGGCCATCTTGTGTCCACATGGAGGCAGCCATCTTTGACCACATGGGGGCAGCCATCTTGTGTGTTGGAGTGATGGTCAATTTGCATATTACTCTTTTATTAGATAGGATAGAGGCCTGGTGCACGGGTGGGGGCCAGCTGGTTTGCCCTGAAGGGTGTCCCGGATCAGGGTGAGGGTTCCCTTGGGGCATGGGGCAGCCTGGGTGAGGGGCCTGTGGTGGTTTGCAGGCCAGCCACGCCCCCCGGCGACCCAAGTGGAGGCCCTGGTATCTGGGATTTATTTATCTTCTATAATTGAAACTTTATAGCCTGAAGCAGAGCCAAGCCTCCTGCTTGCTCTGTGGCCACAGCCATTTTTGTTAGGATTTATTTATCTTCTATAATTGAAACTTTGTAGCCTTGAGCGGAGGCCTGGGCCCGGCCAGGGTGTGCGGAAAGTTTGGCTTCCTCCATTTCCGGAGAAACCCAAGCCTCCTGCTCGCTCCGTGGCTGCAGCCATCTTGGTTGGATTAATTTGCATACTTGCTCCTGATTGGCTGGTGGGCATGGCTTGTGGGTGTAGCGGTGTGATGGTTAATTTGCATATTACTCTTTTATTAAATAGGCTGTGCACAAACTAACAGTCTTCAATATTTTAAATTTTTTGCATTGACTGCATTAGTATATGTATATTTAAATACATTTAAATATATTTTTATTGATTTCAGAGAGAAAGAGAGAGGGAGAGAGAGATAGAAACATCAATGATGAGAGAGAATCATGGATTGGCTGCCTCCTACACACTCAACTCTGGGGATCAAGCCAGCAACCCAGGGCATATGTCCTGATCAGGAAATGAACTGTGACCTCCTGGTTCATACACTTAACCACTGAGCAACACCGGCTGGGCTGGAATCGTATATATTTAGTATCTTAGCAAATAAGCAGTATTTGGTTTTATAAAGTGAAAATAGCATTTGATTTGACCCCATCCCTGATAGGTAAGAAATGTGAAAGAGTGAGAAATGAATAATCTATTTACAAAAGCATCTTCATTAGTGTGGAAAGAAATGTAATTTGGATTGTGCTGGATTCTGACAGCACAGAAGTGTGAGGTAATATATTTGTGTTGTTTTAAACTACTTTTTAACCTTTTTAGCTGTTTCTTTTAGTATATTACTCGTTATTTCTCAATAACACCCTTATACTTAATATTTTTATTTAGGATTAGAAATGATCTATTTATAAATTTCTGCTATGAAAGATGAGGAACTAGCTTTCTTATCCAACACACACACACACACACACACACACACACACACACACACACACACTTCTCTTCCACAAACACAAAAATCTTGGTTAAAATATTCAATATTTGCATTATACCATATAATTATTGCTCACAGTTGATTCACGTAAAGGACCATTAATTATATTTAATTTTTCCCAAATAGTCTCTTTTTTGGTTTAATTTGTTCTTCTATGTACTTGTCATGAGTTCAGTCCCAAACTTTCTGGCAGAATCATAAAACTCCATTCAGTATGGTCAAATATATTAGGTAATCTATGAGTTCCATTTCTTTATTTTGGAGGCAAACCTCACACTCCTGATCCATTCTGGAATGGTTGCCCTCTAGACTTGCCATCCGGCTGTCATCCTGGGAATTCCCCCTTGCTCCTCTTCTGTGTTAGATTCTCTTTCCTAGATCTCAGGTTGTCCTCTTTCTTGTTTTAATGTCTTAGTTTTGCTGGATGACACCCTGAACTAATTTCCTTAGAAAGATTGCATGGAAAGTAATTTTAATAAAACCCTCTGACTGCATATATTTTCACATGTGGTTAACATTTTAACTAGGTGAAGAATTCCTAATTAGAAACAATTTCCTTTAAGAATTTTGAAAACATTATTCCAATATGTTCTTGCTTCTAGTGTTGCTTTTTGAGAAGGATGATTCCCTATTGATTTCCAGTTTTCTGTGTGTAACTCTTTTTTTTCTGCAAGCTTTAAAAGTTTTCTTTTGGTCTATAGTGTTTTAAAATCTAACAATGATATGTCTTCTTGTGCATCTTATTTAATTTACTGTGTTGAGCTTTTGTGAGCCCTTTCAATCTAAAAACTCATCCTTTATTTTTGAGACATTATCTTATATTATCCTATCTAATAAAGAGGGAATATGCTAATTGACCATCACTCCGTCACAAAGATGGCTGCACCCACAGCTGAGGCCAAGTTCCCATAAGGAGCCTTATCAGGGACCTGAGGCTACGCCCTCCCCTGCCGCCATGGGGCTTGACAGGGGACCTCAGGCTGCACCCCCCACCTGGCAGGGCTTGACAGGGGACCTCAAGGTGTGCTTCCCGTCCTGGTGCTGGGCTAGGGGACTTCAGGCTGCTCCCCTTGCCCCAGCGCCAGGCCGGGGGACCTCAGGCCGCACCCCCCGCCAGGTGGGGCTTGACAGGGGACCTCAGGCCACACCGCCTGCCCCAGCACCGGGCCAGGGGACCTGAGGCTGCACCCCCTTGCCTGGCTGGGCTTGACAGGGGACCTCAGGCTGTGCCTCCCACCCAGCGGGGCTTGACGGGGGACCTGAAGCTGTGCCCCCTTGCCAGTGGGGCTTGACGGGGGACCTGAGGCTAATCCCCCTTCCCAGTGCTGGACTGGGGGACCTGAGGCTGTGCCCCCCTGCCTGGCAGGGCTTGATGGGGGACCTCAGGCCATGCCTCCCACCCAGCAGGGCTTGACAGAGGATTTCAGGCCATGTCCCCCACCTGGCTGGGCTTGATGGAGGACCTCAAGGCACGCCCCCCACCCCGGTCTGGGCTGAGGGACCTCAGGCCATACCCCCTGTCCTGGCACTGGGCCAGGGGACCTGAGGCTACACCCCCTGCCCGGCAGGGCTTGACAAGGGTGGGACTGGCCGGGTCTGGATCTAGCCCAATGAGGGGGGGGCCAGCTGGGACTGGGTCTCACGCGATTTTGAGGTGCATGTGGGTGGACAGGGACTTGACTCTGGGTCCCATGATGAGCCCCAGACTCTGACAAGAGGAAGGTTTTCATACACATTTTACTAATTTTCTTTCATCTCTGACACTTCTGTTATAGAGAAAGGGCAAATAGCAATATGAAATTATTTCCTCTAATTAATCCCCTTTTAATGTGCACGAATTTTGTGCACCCAGTCACTAGTTTCTTACATAACATTAGTCTTTCTATTTTCTCTCATTTTCAAATTCCTATTAGCTGGATATTGGATGTCCTGGACTGATTCTCTAATTTTCATATCTTTCTCTCATGTTCCATTTAATCATCTTTTGATTCTACTTTTTGGGAGGGTTCCTTACCTTGATCTTAACTTTCCTTAATTTGAGCCTCAGTTCTCGTCTGTAAAATGGTGATAAAAGGACCTTCCTCATAGGGTTATTGCATGATATCCTTGAAATAAACCATGTAAAGTGAACTTCAGTAAATGGTAGCTGTGATTGCACACTGTTATTCTGGCACCAATTCCTTCTTCTTCTGTGAAAATGACAATCTTAGTGGCAGCAATATATCTACCTTTTACAATATTATACTATTAACCTTCTTTGTACTGACTTTGTAATGAAATAATATTTTCCAATTGAACTGTTTTTAGGGGGAAATTCTATTGTATAAATCTAGTTAGCAGTATTAGAATGTTAGAATTTGAATCTCAACTTTTATTTATGCGTCTAAAAACTTAAAATAAAAAACTAAAAGTAGTTTGTTTCCCCTTACATTTTTAAAATTTGTCAGAGAATAAAAAGATTCACTCTCTCCCCCTACCCTGGGGTAGATAAAAACTGGAAAAATAATGCTGGAAAGCTGCTCTTGACAGTACCAGTAAAATAGCTACTTTGAAGCCCAAACTAACCATTTTCTCTGGATGGGAGAGCAGTGCACACCTTTAATGTATGAGGATTAATTTACATTCTGCCATGCAGCCCAAAATAAGGCTGAGCAGTACCTAGGGCCATTGAGGAGGCTAACAGCCTAATTGATAAATCTCAGTCCCAAGAGGAGGCCTGGATTAGCTGTGAACTTCACAGGAGCTGCTATGCCTGCACATAGGGCCCCATGGAAACCAGAACTAAAATTACAGAGGAGGAAGGTTTCTATTTATTTATTTGTTCATATTTTAGTATATGTGCTGCCAAAGTGAGCACTATTTGTTCATTTTTTTTCCCAACCAGGGATGATATTAAAACTATACAACATGGGTGCCAACCAATCAGATCTGATGTTAGCTGTAATTTCTTGGAGGGGATCATACTAGTATGTATCAATCCAGGATTCAACAGGTAGTTCTTAAGTGCCTACCCTGTGCCTCCACTGTACAATGCTGGCTGAGTCCATTTCTTTCTCTTAGTTTTAGTTTACTCACTTGTGGAAAAAGGAGTACATGCTCTACAGGGGCCCCTTTAGGTCTAACATTCACAATCAATAAAATAGTAAATTTTTTTGTTGTTTTTAGAAAGATAATGGAAGCAGATATAGAAAAAGAGCTGCTGATCCAAAACTTGTAGATTTGAAAATATGGGGGGGGGGAAGAAAATGATTTATGAATTATAGTTTGATTTGAGAATTGGACTAAGAATGAATTATAAATGTCTTCTCTCCTCAATGTTTTACAGCTTTGCCATTCAAGCTGCACCCCAGTAACCCCACCAACATGCATACACAAGATGCCTTTCCCCTTCCTGATCTACTACTTTCTTTTAGCAGCTACTTTCAGTGACTGGAAGTGGCTTGTCCATTTTGGCAAGAGTCCATGTTCCAGGACTTTCTGAACTTCCTCTCTTCATAGTCTTGTTCTGACTCATCTCTTCTTCCTTTTGGCCTCTGCCTCCTTATAATACATCTGGTCAGTTCATCCTTGCTAATGTAGTCAAGGAAGGCTAAGATGTTTGTGGGATATTATTCCTGGACAAGGTTCTTATTACAAGGAGCCTCCCCCAAACCATGCTACCAATTTCATGATGGATTTTGGAAAATCTTTTATTATGGAACAGTTCAAACATAAAAGTAAAGAGACTGTTACAGTGAATGACTGGCCATATACCCATCATCCAGCTTCAACAATTATCAGTATGTTCAATCTTGTTTCATTTATATCTCCACCCATTCTTTACCTCCCAGTGAATGATTTTGAAGCAAATCCCAGACATCATTTCATCTGTAAATACTTCAATAAACATTTGTAGAAACTAAGGACCCCTTTTATTAAAAAACTAGAGGCCCAGTGCATGAAATTTGTGCACGGATAGGGTCCCTAGGCCTGGCCAGTGATAAGGGCTGATCAGGGCCTTCTGGTTGCTGGCTGGGGCCTTCCTTTGTTCTGCACTGCCCCCTGGTGGTCAGCACATGTCATAGCGGCTATTGAACTCCCAATCTCCTGGTCAAACTCCTGAGGGGGCAATTTGCATACTAAGCTTTTATATATATAGATAATTGTAATACCTTATCACACTTTAAAAAAAATATTGCCCTACTCTGTTTGGCTCAGTGGATAGCTGTTGGGTCCCAGGTTCAATTCCTGGTCAAGGGCACATATCTCATACCTTGGTTGCAGACTCAATCCCCACACTTGGTTGGGGCATGTGTGAGGGGCAACCAATTGATGTGTCTCTCTCACATCAATGTTTCTCTCTCTGTCTGTCCCCCTCCCTTCCATTTTCTCTAAAAATCAATGACAAAATATCCTCAGCTGAGGATTAACAAAAATCTTCATTGTTTTTTATTTTTAATCTTTATTGTTGAAAGTATTACATATATCCTCTTATCCCCCCATTGTCCTCTTCTAGCCCGCCTTCACTCTCCACCCCCCCCCCCCCGCCCCAGGCCTTCATCACCCTATTGTCTGTGTCCATGGGTTATACATATATGCATACAAGTTCTTTGGTTGATCTCTTCCCACCCACCCACCCTCCCCACCTTCCCTCTGAAATTTGACAGTCTGTTCCATGTTTCTATGTCTCTGGATCTATTTTGTTCATCAGTTTATGTTGTTCAGTAGACTCCACATATGAGTGTGATCATGTGATGCTTGCCTTTCTCTGACTGGCTTATTTCACTTAGCATAATACTCCTTTTTTTTTTAATGAGAAGGCAATGTTTTTTTAAAAAAATATATTCTATTGATTTTTTTTTAACAGAGAGGAAGGGAAAAGGATAGAGAGTCAGAAACATCAGTGAGAGAGAAACATCAATCAGCTGCCTTCTGCACACCCCCCACCGGGGACGTGCCCACAACCAAGGTCCATGCCCTTGACCGGAATCGAAGCCAGGACCCCTCAGTCCACAGGCAGATGCTCTATCCACTGAGCCAAACCAGTCAGGGCAGGATAATACTCTTTGAAAATTCACAGTAATTGCTTAATATTATAAAATATCCAGTGTTCACATTTCCAAAATTGTCTCATAAATGTTTTTCTTGTATAATTTGTTCGAATCAGGACCTAATGAGGCTCATGATGGGTTTTGGATACTAATACTTTGTGATATAAAAGGGCAAGGATTTGGGAGCAAACAATTGCTTGGCCTCCAAAACCATGCTACGTTGGCCTCTAGTAATGAATATGGCCCTGTCACCACAAAGTAGCTTTGTTCCCCCTTCTAGATTGCTGTGACTAAACATTAGTTTAGTATTTCATTGGACTCTGGAAATACTTTATAAGAACAGTAAGACATCTGTGAAAGAAGGAAAAAGTCAAGTTTAGCCTTGAAATTTGAAAATTGCTACACAACCAACACATAGTTTTCCTAGGGGAAAAAACCCTGTATGCGCACATGCACATACAGGGTCATACACAAATACAATCAAATGCCAACTTTTGAAATGTTTAGGAATGTTTTTGCAAATGGCAGTACAAAGCATATTTGTGTTGCATCATTTCCCCTCAGGATAAGGACCAACATTAGTACATTGGAAATGTGATATTGAAAGAGCACTTCAGTGTAGGTTAATTAAGACCAAAATGTTGCAAATTCTTTATGATATTTTTTAATACATTGAAAATTGGAAAGCAGGATGGAAAAGCAGGCTTATGACTGAATGTTAGGTTGAGAAAAATTATGGGTGGTTAGACATGTGCTCTTTAAACCTGCTGAGTGTACACTTAGTCATGCAGCTTTTGGTAAGTTGCTGCCTTGAATACCATTGGAAAATATTGATATACGCCATGTGAGTATCACCAACCAGATATAGTGGATATATTGGAGCCAGTAGCAGCATTCGTGCTGGAGGGTCTGACTTATTCTACTTTACTTTTTAATTTATTCATTCAAGAAGCCTTTAAATGAGTATAGATTATGTGCAAGATGCTGTGATGGATTCAAAGAAGACTAGGACATGTTTTCTGTCTTATTGTTTCTTATAGTCCATGGCAGGGATGAAAAATTTGTTTCATCTTGTGGATCAGGTCTGCCTGGAGTACTGTTTTGAGAATGATCTTGAGATTGAGTTTGTGTTCAGTAGGAAGACAGCTAAGATTTATTAGTGATGTCTCTTATTGGGTGCTTGTAGGGGGATCACTTGAAGCATTTGTTGCCATCCTGGGCTAAGGAATGGAGGGAGATATTGCCATCCTGGGCTAAGGAATGGAGAGAGATATTCATGCATACAAATAATAATCTGCAAGGCAGAATGTTAAAAATTAGAGCTGTGCTCTAGCTGGTTTGGCTTAGTGGATATAGCATCAGCCTGTGGACTAAAGGGTCCCGGGTTTGATTCTGCTCAAGGGCACATGCCCCAGTTTCGGGTTCGATCCCCAGTAGGGGGCATGCATGAGGCAGCCGATCAATGACTCTCTCATCATTGATGTTTCTATCTCTCTCTCCCTTCCTCTCTGAAATCAATAAAAATATATTTTAAAAAATATAGCTATAAAACAGTGATGGGCAACCTTTTGAGCTTGGTGTGTCAAACTTCGCCAAAAAACTGAGCATAACTCGGGTAGTGTGTCACTTTGAGGAAAAAACATTATTTCGCAAATGTTTCATCCTCAGGAGCAGCAAATGTTTCATCCTCGGCATGCGGCCGCCTCAGCGGCCGCGTGTCATCAGAAATGGCTATGTGTGTCAGTGCTGACACACGTGTCATAGGTTCGCCATCACTGCTATAAAAGGAGGTCCAAATAAAGTGCTGTGGACAGGCAGTAGAAAGAATGATGGGGGGTGTCAAGGCTGGGAGGAGACCCATAAAAATTTCTTGAAGGTGCTAGTTGATCTGCTCCTTGAAGTATAAATACAATCTGACTAGATTAACAAAAGGGGACATTCTTATCGTTGGAGGAGTTTGAGTAAAAGCATAGATTGTGATGGCAGGATGTATTCTGGGAGAAAGATGATGGAGATAAGCAGATGAGTTAGGAGCTTTGTCAGGAACTGGTGAGGATCTGCTGTACCAGACAAATTGGAGAGAATGGTATAGATCTAGAATATTTTAGAGGTGGCTTCACCATGTATAAGAGATGAATGGATAGGAAATGTTGAAGATGATGTTGAGAAGCAAAGGCTTGAGGGGGGTGAGGATGAGGTAGATGAGAAATATGAATTCTGTTTTGGACATGTTGACTATGGGTTGTTGGAGGGGACTATTGGGTCATGATTTCCAACAGGGTTGGGAGGTACTCCCAATGAGAGGAGAGCAACTACAAGAGTCAGCTACCAGGAAAGACATATGGAATCACTCCCAGAAGAAGACACATTACAAAGCCTTCTCAGAACAGGATGAAGAAAACCCAAATCCAAGCCTGCTATGGGGCAGTCATGGGATGGCAAGCAAGACGTTGTCAAGGCAGAGCACTTATTAGGAACATGCAGCTCAAGAGTAACACACTGCTGCCACCTAGGGGCTGCATGTAAAAATGCAATGGCAGCATTGTGAAATCCACTTACAGGGGACATTATTCTGGAGCCAGCAAAATCCCTTCTCTCAAAAGCCTTTTATAATTTTCCCTTGAACTCTTTTTAACCTGGCTCTATTTTTCTGTCCCCAGTGAAGAAAACCATGGAGGCATGTGTTCTGTAGTATCCTTTCTTTGTAGAAGGATTTAAACCTTAACACCAGACTACTTCCTGTCAGCTATGCATGGTAACACTGAATTGAGATATTTCATGCTGCTCCTACTGCCCTTCAGCTACTAAGCAAGGTTCTGACCTGGAACACAACTCCCTGCTGGATGCACCAAACCCCTGGTTTTGACTTTACTGGCTGGCTCTGACTTTTGATACCAGAATATCCTACTTTTTGCCTCTGGAGGCACCACTTACTCATTGATGTTTTCTTGGTCAACCTCCTTTTCTGGAGTGGAACTGAATCTTCATACTTTTGTTCAGTCATTCAACAAACATTTCTTGAGTGTGCTAAGTACTGAGGATACATTGGGGAGCAAACAGGCGGGGCCCCTCAAAAGTTGTATTACAGTCTAACTGTAAAGACAAAAACAAACATATGGAATATGATAATTGCTATGAAGTAAAGGTTATGTATGACACAGTGAGAACAGGTTAACAGGGGAATCTGTCCTAGTCTTGAAGGGTAGCAAAAACTTTTCTCTCTTTTTTTAAAAAAAAATATATTTTATTGATTTTTTACAGAGAGGAAGGGAGAGAGATAGAGAGTTAGAAACATCGATGAGAGAGAAACATCGATCAGCCGCCTCCTGCACGCCCCCTACTGGGGATGTGCCCGCAACCAAGGTACGTGCCCTTGACCGGAATTGAACCTGGGACCCTTGAGTCCGCAGGCTGACGCTCTATCCACTGAGCCAAACCGGTTACGGCTAAAAAAACTTTTCTGCGAATGTGACATTTAAGTTGAAATTTGAAGGGTTCGTAGGAATTCGCTAGGAATGAACTGCTCTGAAAAAAGCATGCAATCCACAAGGCCAGGAAAAGAAGAAGCCACCCTTCAGGTTTCTCTGTCTTCTAGGCTGATAGTGCAGTAGAGAATTTCAACAGTTTACACAGACTGTAGGAGAACCCTTGTTTTTAAAAAACCTTTTAAAATGTATTGATTTTTTTTAGAGGGAGGGAGGGAGAGAGAGAAACATCGATTTGTTGTTCACTTATTTATGCATTCCATCTTGGCGTATCAGCACAATGCTCTAACCAACTGAGCTATCTGGCCAGGGCCAGGTGAATCCTTAATCCTGTGTTGGAATGTCCATTGAAGTGAAAGGTGTGGGTGTTAAATGAAAATAATAATTACAACAACAACAATAAAAAGTCAGGACACATAGAAATAGAGAACTAAAAAACAAATAACTCCAAATTAGACTGCCCCTTTTGGAAAGGAATAAATATCAATAGATGGAAATACTAGTTTTCTTGAAGTCTTGAAATCTGTGTTTTGGTTTCTTTCTTTCATTTTTCTTTTTCTTTCTAAGAATTGAATCAATTTTTAAAATCTCCATATACATTCATTTCATCTGGAACATAATGTTTTAAATATCCTAACAAGTTGAACCTGAACCAAATCAACATATCAAAATCTACCTGAACTTCAGATTCCTCATTGATAAAATAGAGATAATAATAACAGCTATATCCTGGGGTTTTGGGAGACATAATGAGTTAACACTTGCAAAGCACTTAAACCAGTTCCTGGTCCATAATAAGCACATAATATATGTTAATATTATTATTTCAGGGCTGACCTGATTATAAAACATGTCAGGGTAAATACAGGCTGATGGAGCATCTTCAATGCCATGGAAAAGGCTGATTACTCCAACTACACAAAGGACCAACCCTTACACTAGAAATGGTAAGTAATAAAAAGAAGCCCAGTACACTGCATGTGATTTATCTGGTTTGCAGAAGTACACAAAGAGAGAAGCTTATTATATAGATCATGTTCATAAGGGACCTCCTCTTCCTTCATTCCTAACAGGTAATCTAGTCTCTACCCAAATACCTCCAGAAACAGGGAGTTTCTATTTTTGGAGAAAGGTAATTTCATTTATTGGTAGATAATTCTAATTTTCAGGTCAATCTTTACATTGTATAGTCCAAAATCATATTCCTCATATGTTCACCTGTTAATCTTCCTTCTGCCCTGAGGAACCAAACAGAACCAAAAATCTTCCCTCACAATTGGCAAAATTGGAATAAAAACTATAGGCTGCACTAGTGTATCACTGTCAAACTTCCTGAATTTGATAACTGTACTGTGGTTATCCATGAGAATGTCCTTGTCCTGGGAAATTATGCTGTGAATATTAAGGAGAAAAGTGCCATGATGTATGCAACATACCTTCAAATAGTTCAGGAAAAAGAGAACATTAATATATAAGTAGCGACAGAGAGACTGATAAGACAAATGACAAAATATTTAAAATTGGTGGGATCTGGATAGATAGTATATGAAAATTTTTTGTAGTATTCTCCTTTTTTTTTCTTTGTAGTATTTTTGCAACTATTCTGTAACTGAAATTATTTCAAAATAAAAAGTTAATTTAAAAATCCCCCCTCTTTCATAAGACAGTTCTCCAAAGGCTTGTGAAAACAATTACCACATTTTTATTCTATTTTTCTCTTTCCTTCCTTCCTTCCTTCCTTCCTTCCTTCCTTCCTTCCTTCCTTCCTTCCTTCCTTCCTTCCTTCCTTCCTTCCTTCCTTCCTCAACAAATATTCATTGAGCATCTGCTTTGTGCCATCTGTTTTTGTGGAAATTGGGGACACTTAGGGAAGACCAAATGTAATCAAATTATTACACAAATAGTTCTATTCTTTCTTTGATAAAATTACAATGGAAGAATGGAGTGAGTGGTATGAGAAAGCCTACCATAAGATTCTAAACCTAGCAATTGGCTGTAGCCTAAGGTTGTAAGGATGCAAAGGGGAGTGAGCCAGAGAGATTAGCACTCCTTTATGAAAAATCTGTTGGCTGAGGGGAAGGATTTGTGGGCCCAGGTGAGTAGCTTCGGACAAGCAGTTGACAAGTTGTTCCATCTGCTCCCTTAAATGTCACAGAGTGTTGAAAAGAGATTACCTGGATTTGAATGACAGCTGCTGTGTCCCAGGGATGTAATTGTGAAACAAATAGAAGAGCTTCAGTGCCTGGTGCAGTTTGGAATCAATCAAGGGTAGGAGTCCTTAGCTGACCTCTCAGAATGTTTTGGATTTCCTTAGGAACCAGACCCCAGGTTCTCCTCTGCCAGTGCTCCTGCCCCCATCAATCACAGCCATGCCTGATGGCACAGCTATGGCAGTTGGGCCCCTTGGCACAAATTTCAGGCTTGGGTTTGTGTTGGGCTAGAAGAGTCCCGGGGACAGAAATTCTAACAGGAGCCATGCCAGTTTCTGCAGCAGGATTTGCCTTACAGCCTAGATGAGAAAACTTAAGCTTCAGAGCCATCAACGTGTACTTTTTTTCTGAGAAAAATAGCCATTAAATATTTGAAGAGCAAGCTGAGGGTGTGCATGTAAAGCCAAGTGCTGAGAATATAAGTCCTTAATGAACGGCAGTCATCCTTCTTGTCATGATTGGTGCCAAACGGGCCAGGTAAGGGAAAATGGTAGCATGAAGATGTTGGATATTTAATACCTACAGGGCACTTCTCTGTCAAGGGACAAGGGACAGGGCTCCAGGTGGAAAGGTACAATTTACTTTTGCCTGTCTCATAGTTTTGCTTATCACATGCACCTAGTATTCTAAAAGTCAATACTCAAAATCTAGTACACAGTTTATTCATTCATTAAATGAATGAATTGAGTACTTGCTATGTACCAGACACTATCCCAGATGCCAGGGATATTCACATAAAGGAAATAAGTAAACACAAACCTCACATTTCTATATACCATGAGAGATTTCACAGTGCTTTCATATACATGATTTAATTTGATTCTCATGACAATCAAATGAGATAGACACTACTGTGATTTATCTCCACTTTATAGATGAGGACACTAACATACTCAGAGATTAATGAATTGTTCCAAGAGTGGCAGGGCTGACATTTGAGCCCAGGCCTCCAGGCTGCATGTTAGTGCTTCCTTCATTGCACAGATAGCCGCCAACCTTATCTACTCTCCAGCCTCCCTTTTCCAGTTGGGCACCCAGGGTTTTCCAGCCTGCCTTCTGCCTCTGAACTCCACCATCCTCCCTCTCATGCTCTAGATCTGGTTTATGCTGCAGCAATCCAGTCCATCAGTCAGTCAGCAGGGATTTTTCCAAGTACTCAGCACTGTTACTTCACAGTAAATAGATACCAAAGGACCACTTGCCTCATTCACCTCAGCAGATCCAGACTAGCAGGGAGGGGCTAGTCTCTCTTTCCTGAGGTGTTGCAGTTGTGCAAATGTGTTTGGACATTTAGCTGGGCCCCTCTGTGGTGGTGGTCTGGGGGAGCGCTCTCCTATCTTCAGAGACCTGGGGCAGAGTGAGAACTTGTCAAATAACAGTTTCGGATGCGAGGGCCCTCATCAGAAGTTTGGCACTGGGCTCCCTCAGATTTGGTGGCCTGTGCTCTCCTATAGTTAAAACACACCCCCCTGGAAATCCTACCACTGTATTTCGGGTTTTAGCCAGACTGCTAGATTGTTGCAATTAAAGCAACTTCTAGGGACACCTATTTGCAGAGCACAAGAGATTTAGGTCTGCTCTGAAATGATACACTTGCACTGTATGAACTCCAGAATACAAAGCACTCAGGCTTTGGACAGGTTTTCTCCATATTAAGACATATAAATAACACAACAAAGCAGCATTTGTTTTCAAAATTATTTGAATCCCTTGTAGATGAATGGTTCTGGTCAACTCCATGCCAACACAATGCTGTGGGAAGTGCAAGGGCTTGAAGTAGATGGACCTTTTTCCAAAAAATGACCTCACCTCTTCCAAGCTGTGCAACTTAAGGCTTCTTACTTAACCTCTCTGAGTCTCAATTTCTATTAAATGTAGCAATCCATAGGATAGGTTTGAGAATTGAGGGAGTTGGCATATGTAAAGCACCTGACACAATACCTAGCACATTGGAACATTCAATAAATATTTATTCCTTTCAACCTCTTTTTGGGCTAATTGAAGAGGCAGAACCAGTCTGAAAGAGTGACGAGTAAAAAATGTAGTTGTTTAAAAATGCAATTTTAATATTTTCATGTATCTACACAAATAGAAAATAGAAAAATGGCAGACATACAAGAGGGACTCAGAATTAATTTAATATACCTTATAAAGAGCTGTAGGAAGAAGTAATAACAGATGATAGTTATTAAGCAATTATGTGTCAAAAACCATTCTCAAGACTTTACAAGGACTATCCCCTTTAGTTTTCACAATAACATTTGAGCTAGATGTGATTATAAACTTCGTTCACAGATGTGGAAACTGAGGCACAGGAGGATTAAGAACCTAAGAACTAAGTGGCAGATGCAGAATTCAAACCGAGTTTGTTGGGCTGCTGAGCTTGTGTACTTCACCCCTATTACCCCATCTTTTTTTTATTTTTATTTTTTAATTTCTTTATTGATTAAGGTGTCACATATTTGTCCTCATCCCCCCATTCCCATCCCACACCCCTCCCCACGGATGCCCCAACCCCCTGTTGAACTTAACCATTGGTTAGGCTCATATGCATGCACACAAGTCCTTTGGTTGATCTCTCCCCCCTCCCCCCACCCTCCCCTATCCTCCCTCTGAGGCCCGATAGTCCGATCGATGCCTCCTTGTTTCTGGTTCTGTTCTTGTTCATCAGTCTACGTTGTTCATCATTTCCCCTAGATGAGCGAGATCATGTGTCACTAGAGATATGCTTATAAGAACTGAATGTGAGACGAGCAATAATAGTTATGCTGACAGGCAAATGAATCAGTCTGTAGTGAGTTTCTTTCTGGACCAACAGTTCTTTTGAGACCCAATATCAATGTCCACCAGTTCCTTATGTGTACATGTCGGCACTGACCCCTCAGCTCTGGATGGTAGACAAATGGTGGTAATGCAGGTCTGACACCCTCTGGTTTGGTCTCGGCCGGACCCAGGGGCACAGCTTCACCTGGACTCAGGGGCACGTGGCCTCACCTGGACCCGGGACCCAGCCTCACCTGGATCCAGGGGCACACGGCCTCACCCAGATCCGGGATGCTCCAGCTTCACCTGGACCCAGGGGCGCATGGCCTCAGCCAGACCCAGGGGCACGTGGCCTCACCCAGACCCAGGGGCGCGTGACCCCACCCGGACCCAGGGGCACGCGACCTCTCCCAGACCCGGGACCCAGCCTCACCCGGATCCAGGGGCACACGGCCTCACCCAGACCCAGGATCAAGCTTCACCCGGACCCAGGGGCACGAGGCCTCACCCAGACCCAGGAGCGTGTGGCCTCACCTGGGCCCGGGACCCAGCCTCACCCAGATCCAGGGGCACATGGCCTCACCCGGACCCGGGATCCAGCTTCACCCGGACCCAGGGGCGCGTGGCCTCTCCCAGACCCATGGTCGCGTGGCTTCACCCGGATCCAGGGGCGCACGGCCTCACCCGGATCCAGGGGCTCACGGCCTCACCCAGACCCAGGGGTGTGAGGTCTCACCTAGACCCAGGGGCATATGACCACACCCGAGCCCAGGGGCACGCAGCCTCTCCCGGACCCAGGGGCGTATGGCCTCACCCGGACCTGGGATCCAGCTTCACCCGGACCCAGGGGCGCGTGGCCTCACCCGGACCCAGGGGTGTGTGGCCTCACCCGGACCCAGGGGCGCGTGGCCTCTCCCAGACCCAGGGGTGCGTGGCCTCACCCGGGCCTGGGACCCAGCCTCACCCAGATCCAGGGGCACACGGTCTCACCCGGACCTGGGATCCAGCTTCACCTGGACCCAGGGGTGCGTGGCCTCTCCCAGACCCATGGTCGCGTGGCCTCACCCGGATCCAGGGGCGCACGGCCTCACCTGGACCCAGGGGCGTGAGGCCTCACCTAGACCCAGGGGCGTGTAACCACACCCGAGACCAGGGGCACGCAGCCTCGCCCAGACCCGGGACCCAGCCTCTCCTGGACCCAGGGGCGTATGGCCTCACCCGGACCTGGGATCCAGCTTCACCTGGACCCAGGGACACGTGGCCTCACCCGGACCCAGGGGCGTGTGGCCTCACCCAGACCCAGAGGCGCGTGGCCTCTCCCAGACCCAGGGGCGCGTGGCCTCACCCGGACCCAGGTGCGCGAGGCCTCACCCAGACCCGGGACCCAGCCTCTCCCGGATCCAGGGGCACATGGCCTCACCCGGGCCCGGGATACAGCTTCACCTGGACCCAGGGGCGCGTGGCCTCACCCGGACCCAGGGGCACGTGGCCTCTCCCAGACCCAGGGTTGCGTGGCCTCACCCGGGTCCAGGGGTGCACAGCCCCATCCGGACCCAGGATCCAGCCTCACCCAGACCTAGGGGCGCATAGCCTCACCTGGACCCAGGGGGGTGGCCCCACCCGGACCTGGGACCCAGTCTCACCCGGACCCAGGGGGGTGCGGCTTTACCCGGATCCAGGGGCATGTGGCCTCGCCCGGACCTGGGACCCAGCCCCACCCCGACCCAGTTCCCAGCCTCACCCGGACCCAGGGGCGCACGGCCGCACCCAGACCCGGGACCCAGCGGGGTTTCGTCTTCTTGATCCCAATTCCTGTTGGTCAATTCCATCTCAGCAATTCCTTCGGCCATTTTCTCAGAGCTCCAGGGCGGCTGCCTCAGAACTCGTTGGGCTGTGGGCTCGGCGAAGCTCCGGTGTGCCTGGTGCGCGGTGGCGGGCTGGTCCGGGGTCGCTGCGTCGGCCCTTGGGTCTGCAGCGGTGGCCAGTCGCCGAGCGTGCGCACCTGGCCGCTTCCGGGGCGTTGAGATTCTTGAAGGACTCGGAGGTCAGCAAGCGCGGAGTCTCCCACCCCATGTCTCTCAGGGGCTCGTCTGTCCGTGCTCGGCAGCGAGTGGAGCCGTCCCCTCAGCCGGAGACTGCTGGGGGAACTGCGCCGAGCACGTTCCAGGCTGCCATTGTGTTGCCTGAGCCGTAGTTCTTAAAGTGTGATCTTTGGGTCACCGGCATCAGCATCATCCCGCGTACCCCTCTCTTTTATTCTAGTTGTAGAGCATCTGCTCAGCCAGCCCTCCGGTGGTTCTGGATGGTGTCAGCTCTGCTCTCCCGTCGTAGTTTCAAAATTGTTGTGGTAGGCAACAATCAGGCTTCCGCCCTATGCCTCCATCTTGGTCCTCCTTTGTATAGTTAAGTCTTGATTGTTGTTGGTGTCACTGGGAGGGATTGTCCTCCTGGCCAATTGTCCGTGAGGACCCTCTGTGTCTATAAAGGAAGAGTTGCTGTGCAGGAGACACGTTTATGGGCCGGATCTTGTTGCAGCAAGGCTTTGGCGCTCACTGAGTCTGCCTCTTGAATGTGTCCCTTATGCGAGTGGTTGAAATCTGGTGTCATCTCACACCGACCACTAGATGCCCTCGTTTCTGGGTCTCCAATGGAGTGTAGGTCAGCTACTGCCTGAGGCCACTCAGCAGGAATTACAGCAAAAACTGCAGTTTCCTCCTCCTGTCTAAGCGGCCCTGGAGCAGTCCGACTAGAACCGCAGTTCATCTGGTCAAGCTGCCACAGGGCAGGCCACCCACATGCAAAAGCCACTGCTTGGAGCCCAGGTGGGCCTGCAAAACGTGTGGGGCGGGTCTTTCCAATCTGGATGCCATTTATTTATTTTTCATGTCTAATTTCTGTCTAATGTTGAATAGAAATGTCAAGAGAGAAAATTCTCAACTTATTTTTTATTGTTTTCTATGTCATTTCTGTTCCTTCCTTTATGATTTGTTTTCCTAATTTTTTGTGCTTATCTTGTTGTTTTCTTATATCTTGAGGTGAATGCTTGATTCACAAAATTTTGGCCTTTCATCATTGATAAGAGATACTTTTTCCTTCTAAGCACTTTAGCTGCATTCCCAAGTGTTGATATGAGTATTTTCATTATTGTTCTGCCACAAATACTTTCAATTCCACTATCATTTTTCTTTGACACTTCAGTTCCTTCAGAGTGTCTTAATTTTGAGATATACAGATATTATCCAGTTATCTTTTAGTTATTGATTTATAAATTATTTGCATTTTTAGATTTCAATTTATTTATTTATTTATTTTAAATATATTTTTATTGATTTCAGAGAGGAAGGGAGATGGAGAGAGAGATACCATCAATGATGAGAATCATTGATCGGCTACCTCCTGCATGCTCCACACTGGGGATTGAGCCTGCAACCTGGACATATGCCCTGACTGGGAATTGAATTGTGACCTCCTGGTTCATAGGTGGACACTCAACTACTGAACCATGCCAGCCAGGTCAGATTTAATTTTTTAAAAATGTGTTGAAACTTGCTGTTTGCCCTAGTACCTGGTCAAATTTTATAAGCATTCTGTATGTGTATTCCATAGTTGTTGGTTAGTTCAAGTTATTAATCATATTGTTCAAAAATTCTATATCCTTAGAGACATTTTTTTGCCTCCTTGATCAGCTACTGGGAGAAGTATGGTAAGACCACTCTATATATAATGAAATATATACTCTGATTACATATTTACTTCTCCTTTTAGTAAGTTAATTTTTACTTTATATATTTATAAGTACAAGGTCATTCCTGGTGAATTGAACCATTTATCATGTACACTAATAAAAGAGAAAGATGCAAATTTACTGTAACTTCATGATGCCCACCAGCCAATCAGGAGTAAGTATGCAAATTAACCCAACAAAGATGGAAGGTTAATTTGCATATGCAGGCGCAGAGCGGCCGGGGCGTGGCAGGGAGGGGCGGGGCTGGATGCTTGCATCATCATGGCGAAGATGCAGGCGGTCCACACTGCCCCAGCAGCTCCAGGCCTCTGGCCAGCGTGGGAAGGTGAAAAGGTGGCTCTGGGCTGGAGCAAAGGCAGAAAGGCAGCTCCTGGCCAGAGGGAAGGTGGTGCCAGCAGCCAGGGGAAGGAAGGCCCATTCTTGCACGAATCTTCGTGCATCAGGCCTCTAGTTGTGAAATAACCTACTATGTCTCTAATAATGCTTTGCTTTTAAGTGTATTTTCTCTGATATGAATACAGCTATACAAGTTTTCTGTCACATATATTATTTGTGTGATTTATCAACCTATCTGTATTCTTATATTTTGATTTGTCTCTCTTAAATAGGGTGCACTTCTTAATCTCACTTGATAATATTTGTTTTTTTAATCTGATCATGTACCTCATAAAATATAATAAAAGTATTGATATATTTGAGACTCAAGCTATAATTTTAATTTGTGCTTGTATTGGTCCAACCTATATTTCTTTCACCTCTTCTTGAATTTTATTTTTATTGAGAATTTAAAAATTTTTTTCAATTATTTCCCCTCTCTACTAGTTTGGAAATTTATACCCTGTTACTATTATTTTAATAGTTACATACTATTAATACCTACATACAGAATTACCTTATCAAAGTGTACATTTAATAAATACCCAAATCACTTCTGATATGATACAAGGCCCTTAGAAAAGTTCAACTCCATTTATGTCCTTCCTAACATCTTTTCTTATTGTACAATACTTCGTTTATTTTTAAAAAACAGAATAAACCATGGCCGGTTTGGCTCAGTGGATAGAGCATCGGCCTGGGGCCCAAAGGGTCCCAGGTTCAATTCTGGTCAAGGGCACGTACCTTGGTTGCAGGATCCTCCCTGGCCAGGGCCCTGGTTGGAGTTCGTGTGGGAGGCAACCAATTGATGTGTTTCTCTCACATCGATATTTCTCTGTCTTTCCCTTTCTCTTCCACTCTCTCTAAAAATCAATGGAAAAATATCCTTGGGTGAGGATTGAAAAATAATAATAAATAAAAAGTTAATAAAAACAAACAAAAAAACCCAGAATAGATGTTTTTATGAATCTTTCTTCAGTCAACATTCACTTACATTGCCCATGCATTATTACTTTCCTTGTTCTTTATTCCTTCTAGGTTTTCATTCTTCTAAGACCATTTTCCTCCTGAATTACATCCTTTAGAATTTCCATTAGTTCAGTCTATTGGTGACAAACCCTCTTAGATTTGTTTGTCTAAAATTATATTTATAATGAACAACATAAACTGATGAACAAAAACAGATCCAGAGATAGAGAAGCATCAATCCGACCATCAAACCTCAGAGGGAAGGTAGGGGAGGGTGGGAGGGAGGGGGATAAATCAACCAAAGGACTTGTATGCATGCATATAAGCATAACCAATGGACACAGACACCAGGGGGGTGACGGCTCAAGTGGGGGCGGGGTAATGGGGGGATAAGGACACATGTGTAATACCTTAATGCCGTGGTCAGCAAACTGCGGCTCGCGAGCCACATGCAGCTCTTTGGCCCCTTGAGTGTGGCTCTTCCATAAAATACCACGGCCTGGGTGAGTCTATTTTGAAAAAGTGGTTAGAAGAAGTTTAAGTTTAAAAAATTTGGCTCTCAAAAGAAATTTCAATCGTTGTACAGTTGATATTTGGCTCTGTTGACTAATGAGTTTGCTGACCACTGCCTTAATGAATAAAGAAAAAAAATGTGGTGATTGCAGGGGTAGAGGGGGATGGGTGGAGGTGGTAGAGGGCATAGAGGGGATAAAAGGTGATGGAAAAAATTAAATTTAATTTAAAATTGAAAAATACTATATTTGTTTCACTCTCTGTTGAATATTTTCATGAAAGATGCTGTCCTTGGGTTACGAGGTTAATGTGGCCAGGATCTCCCATAAGTATCCCCATCTGGGTTCTGACTTCCAATGAGCCTAAGCCCTAGTGTGAAGAGCCTGCATGCCCTCAGCTCCTTCAGTGGGAGAACAATCTCTATCTCATCAGGGTTGCCAGAGATGCTTAAAAGAGATAACGGATGGAAAATTCCTGGCACAGAGGAGGAAGGCAACCAAAGGTAGCTATTTGTGTTTCAACTGAAAGCTTTAACTTCTAAACTTCAGATTTTTAAGGTGACTAAGTGAAAATGAGGAGGTTAGGGTGGGTTCTAATCCAGTCTGACTGGGGTGCTTATAAGAAGAGGAAATTTAGACATCAGGAGTGGGCACACAGAGGAAAGACCTTGTGAAGAGGCAGCAAGAGGGTGGCCATCTGCAAGCCAAGGAGAGAGGCCCCAGAAGAAACCAATCCTGTAGGCAACTTTAACTGGATACTAGCCTCCAGAACTTCGAAAAAAAGTAATTCCTGTTGTTTAAACCCCCACAGTCTATGGTACTTTGTCATGGCAGCCCGAGCTAAGACATGGAGCCACTGGCTTCATAGCCCATTCACTCCAGACAACTCTGCATAGTGTTTTCATGGAGTTGCTCCTTCTCTGGGTCTAGTAATGTCAAGTCCAGCACAGGCAAAGTCTTTTCAAGAGCTCAAAGAATAACCACCTAGCAACTTATCATTGAACCAAGAAATGGAAGAGCTATATTATGGCAGAAAACTGTGGTTCAGAGCTTTAGTAAAACTGTTTAATTTCTCACACTCTTTCCTCAAGTACAAATTGAAGGAGGAAGATACTAATGAAGAAATATCGCAGGGGAGTGATTTTTAACAATTACTGAGCCACTGACCCATTTTAAAATTGACAAAGCTATGGATTTAGAAAAATACAATTTGCATTAGTTTCCTTTTGCTGCAGTGACAAATTACCACAAACTTGGTGTCTAGAAAGAAGAGACATTTGTTTTTTCATAGTTCTGGAGACCAGAAGTTTAATATCAGTTCCTCTGGACTGAATTCAAGGTGTGGGCAGAGTTGTACTTTGCTCCTTGCCTCTTCTGGTTTCTGGTGGTTGCCAGCATTCCTTTGCTTGTGGCCACATCACTCCATTCTCTGCCTCTGTCTTCACATCCCTTTCTCCTTTTCTGTGTGTCAGCTCTCTTGTCCTCCTTCTTATAACGACACCTGTGATTGCATTTAGGGCCCATTCAGATAATCCAGGACAATCTCTCCATGTCAAAAACCTCAATCACATCTGTCAAGGCTCTTTTACTTTATGAGGTGACATTTACAGGTTCCAGGGATTAGGACTTGATATATTTGGGTGGCCATTATTCAGCCTCCTACAGATTCCAAACTCTTCCCATACAATTTCAGGAAGATCATGGATACAGGTAAGAACATATGTTCTAGAGATGCATTTCACCACAGATATACTGTGAACAGATACATTGGAGACAGGTGCATTTACTTACCATCTTCTTTACACCTCAGGATCAACTACAGTGGTGGTTAAAAACCTAAAATCTAAAATCATACCCAAGCCCTTTGCATCCCCTCATCTCATCAGAATCCCCCAGAAGCCAGATCCAGTAATCTACATTTCTAATAAGCTCCCCAAAATGATTCTGTTGCAGTCAGCCTTGTACCCATAGTTTAGTGAGTAATTGGTTAACAGCCTGGGTGCCTAAGTCCTCTCGCTGTTAACTGGACATATTGCCACCTCCTTCACAGTAAAAGATGTCTGTGCAAGCCTATTTGCACTAAGAAAACTCTAGTGTTCTTACCCCTACCCCGCTTCCCACCACACAAAGGTGAAGTCCTTCTATTATTTATTTGTTTTCGATCCCACCTCGTGTTTAATGCACTTGCCCTCAAGGCACGGAATTTAGTCAAGGGAGAAAGAGGGAGAAGGGAAGAGTAGCAAATTTGCAGTCCATGCAACCCAAACTGCACTTGAAGCCCAGCAGACCTGAGGCCCAGTCTCTTGTCTCCCCCATCTCCCACTCCCTGCTCCGGTATAATTTGCCTAGGATGGAGGCTGTGCTGGGAGTCTTACGCCCCACCAACACACACACGCCTCTTTGATTGGCCGCGCCAGCCCGCGCGTCACGCTCTTTTGTCTCAGAGGACTGAGGATAAAAGCAGCTGCTGCTGCCTTGGGAACCGTGCTCAACGAACTCTACTCGCCCTAGCTGGGCAGCAGTGCAGAACAGTTCGGTTCCGGCAGCCCGGAGTAGTAGCTTAGCGGCCCAGCAAACGTCCATCCTTTCCCACTGCAGGGCCGCAGAGGCCAAAGCCTACATCCAGAGCTGTCTCGCCGCTGCCCACCCGCGGAGCACAGGTAAATAAAGGGGGCGCGATTGCCCGGCGGGGAAAGAGGAGGGAAAGCCACACTGGGACTGGGCGGCTCCCCGCTTGGAAAATCCAGAACTAGGAAGCTGGGCAAGGAGCACTCAGTATGACCTGGCTGCGCTGAGGGAGGAGGTGGGGTGCCACGGGATGCTGTCTAGTGGGTAGGGTTTGCCTGGATTGAGAGAGGGGAGTTTTCAGGGAGGTTGGGGAGGCAAGGGAAGAGAATCGCAAGCTGTCTGTCTTGACATCCCTTTGCATCCCCTCATCTCATCCTAGTGAGGGATATATGGGTGTGCGTGTGCGTGTCCAACTCCTATTCCCTTTCTCGGTGGCAGGCCATCTAAGACGAATTCGGACTTGAATTCTGTGCGGCTGATTGCAGAGCTGGTAGGCCTAAGATTTCCAAGGGGAAGTGTAATGGGGCGGGGCGGGGGTCGCTTTGGCTTGTATTCAAAAGTCGGTGAGGGAATTTTCAGCTTGGCTGCAGCGCAGGGAGCAAAGGGGTGTGGGATGAGGAGGGAGGGAGCGGGATGAAGGATGGGGCTGTTTCTGACCCTTCCTTTCCCTGCCCTTCCTGGCGAAGGCTCAGTCTTGACGCCCAGAGGTCCGGGATCAGGGACCCCCAGTGGACAAAGATCGACTGTACCCTGGAGACAAGCTTTCTCATGGAGGCCACCAGTTGCAGAGGCTGATAGTGAAATAAAGGCGCACGCTTGTTCCTGAGCTCCTGTAAGAATCTGAGAGATAAAGGGTGGGGGGAGAGACACTTTGAGAGGGAATGTGGTTGAGACCTGAGACCATGAGGTTAATGAGATCTGACCACTGTGCTCTATTTTGAGAGTCCAACATCAGCTCCATACACTATTACACTTAGAATTAGAAGCAACAGTTGCTGTTGCTCTTGAAAGACTGGAGGAATGGATGTGGCTGTCCAAAGCTCCCTGCTAACAGGGAGACACCTGCTGGCTCCCTGAGGTTGTAACTGCCAGTCTCCTGGAGGATATTTTTAGGACAGCAGGCAGATATAAAATGTACTGCAGGATATTTAGGAAGGGAGAGAAAACAGCTGCAGCCCTATTAATCTCCTCTTACACACCCCTCCTGTTTTTTTCTTTTTTACAGGAGGAAGGCAGAGGCTCCTGGCACGCCTGCAGATTAGTCTTTTCCAAAAAGCCCAAACATCTTGATAATATTCAGATACCCGATCATCTGTCATGGCTAGCATCATTGCACACATGGGTAATAGCCGGCGGCAGAACACACGCTTGCCGCCTTGGGCCCATTCTATGCTGAGGTCCCTGGGTAGGAGTCTTGGTCCTTTAATGGCCAACATGGCAGAAAGAAACATGAAGTTGTTCTCAGGGAGGGGGGTGCCAGCCCAGGGGGAAGAAACCTTTGAAAACTGGCTAATCCAAGTCAATGGGGTCCTGCCAGATTGGAATATGTCTGAAGAAGAAAAGCTCAAGCGCTTGCTGAAAACCCTTAGGGGCCCTGCCCGGGAGGTCATGCATTTGCTCCAGGCAGCCAACCCCAACCTAAGTGTGGCAGATTTCTTGCACGCAATGAAATTGGTGTTTGGGGAGACTGAAAACCATGTGACTGCCCATGGTAAATTTTTTAACACCCTGCAGGCAC
This sequence comes from Ia io, assembly GCA_025583905.1. Classification (NCBI taxonomy): domain Eukaryota; kingdom Metazoa; phylum Chordata; class Mammalia; order Chiroptera; family Vespertilionidae; genus Ia; species Ia io. The sequence continues at coordinate 97,789,726 of JAJQQW010000001.1, forward strand.
AAGGGGAGAAAGCCTCCCTTTATGTGATCCGTTTAGAGGTGCAGCTCCAGAATGCTATTCAGGCAGGGATCATAGCTGCGAAAGATGCAAACCAGACTCGCCTGCACCAGCTCCTTTTAGGGGCTGAGCTGAATGGGGACCTGCGCTACAGGCTGAAGCATCTTCTCAGGATGTATGCAAATGAGCAGGAGCGTCTTCCCAATTTTCTGGAGTTAATCAAGATGATAAGGGAGGAGGAGGATTGGGATGACACTTTTATTAATCAGAAGCGGGCCAGGAGATCTGAGTCAATGGTGGAGAGGGCAACCAGCCCAGTGGCATTTCAGGGTTCCCTACGGATAGTGATCGGCAGTGCTGACTGCAACGTGATAGAGATAGATGACACCCTGGATGACTCAGATGAAGATGTGATCCTGGTGGAGTCTCAGGACCCTCCACTTTCAACCTCTGGTTCTCCTCCCCCCAGAAGCAGAGCCAGACCTCAGGATCAAGTGGTAGTCATTGATTCCCCCAATAGTTCCCAGGCTCAATCTCCTTCCACCAGTGGGGGTTCTGGAGATAAAAATGATGGTCCTGGGGATATTTGTAGAGCCAGGAAGCGAAAATACACAACCCATTCTTCATATTGTGGCAAGGAGGACCATTCGAAGGAAACCTGTGACAAGAGCAACAAGGCTGAGATGTTTGAAAATCTGGTCATGACCCTGCAGGAGCTGACACATACAGAGGAGGAGGGGTCAAGAGAGGCTCCTGACCAATCTGATGACCCTTCTGAGCTACAGTGAGGTGCTAGCCTTCAGCCTTAAATGAACCCTTAAGCTATATTCAGAGCCTAGTGATGGAAAACTGAGGGAGGGGGCTTCTAATTGCATGAATTAATCCACATAGCAGCTTTTTTTTTAGGGTTCAGGAGAAAGGGTCTTGGATACAAGCACAGTGGAGAAAGATGGCCTGTCCTCTGACCTTGCTCCTCACCCCCATCTCTGCTGCCTAAGGGTCTATTTTCTGTGTGTGCTCATTTCCTTGATGGCTTTATTCTCTTTGTGAAAGTGGTATAATTCACTGTTAAATCTTCAAACAACAAAAAAGTACAAAAAGTCAAGTGTAAATTAGTCCAAATCTTCTACCCTTATATAACCATTGTCAACCCTTTGATGACTATCCTTCTAGATATTTCCCTATACCTACTAGTATGTACCCAGATAGATATATGTACAGATAAAAGTGTCAAATATAAGTGCTGTTCTATAGTCTGTATTTTTTCACCAAGCAATTTGTTGTGGGCTTCTTTCTATGTCAATAAATATATATCAGCATCTATTTTAATGTCTCTGTGGTATTATTTTAAGAAGTAAAGGAAAAGGAAATAAGAGAAATATGGTAAAAATCTATAAAGGGGTGGGGTTTTTAGCAATCTCATTTTGCAGGCGAGGCAAAGGGAAGAAGAAATAAGCTGAAATATTCCCCAAAGGTATATAGAGACTCTTTCTACAATTGACTTGTCTCTTAGATCACAGAGCCAAACTATGGCACCCACTAGTTGACAATGCTTCAGTGATTTCTGTAATGTATCCAGAGGAGTCTTATGGCTGGGGAGTCTGGTGCCGCGAGTATAACCCCAAATGGGAAGTCTAGAGGCTTCGATCCTTGTCCCTTTGGGGAGGGGCAGCTCTTCCTCCTTTGGGTGGATTTCTTAGATTACTGCTGCTGCTTCTAGCTGACATCGTGGTCACAACCAGCAATCTCTCCTGTGGGCTGAAACCGGCCTCTTCCCAAATCCCAGCTAAAGAAAGGAGAGAGCAGTTACTCAAGGGAGCCCAGCACCAGAGGCTCAGCTGATAGCACTGGACTGAGCCTCGCCCCCTAAGCCCTGAGGCTAAATGCCAGAAGACACAGGCAGCTCAGGACTCCAAGCCAACCCCACACCAATCTGAGAATTGAGAATATCTGGGGAGGGATGGAAAGCAATCTAGTGGCTAGGACGCATGAAGGAACATGGGGATCAGAAAGCCATGCCATTTTTGCAGAGTGAAGGGCATTCATGGGGCAGGGAGGAAGTGAGGGACCTTCGGAGGAACCTGCCTTGTCCCCTCTCCTGATCTCATATTGGAGTGTGATTAAAAAAAAAAAAGGACAGGCCGAAGCCGGTTTGGCTCAGTGGATAGAGCGTCGGCCTGCGGACTCAAGGGTCCCGGGTTCGATTCCGGTCAAGGGCATGTACCTTGGTTGCGGGCACATCCCCAGTAGGGGGTGTGCAAGAGGCAGCTGATCGATGTTTCTCTCTCATCGATGTTTCTAACTCTCTGTCCCTCTCTCTTCCTCTCTGTAAAAAATCAATAAAATATATTTAAAAAAAAAAAAAAAAAAAAAAAAGGACAGGACATGTGTGACCTCAGGCCCCAAGGGTCCCTATGTCTCTTGTAGGTGCATATGTCCCTACTTTGTGAGCAGGACAAGGCCAGTTGTGTGGGAATGATTGCATTTCAGGCAGGGGGTGGGGAGTGAATTGAATGCACAAACTCGAGGACTTGAAGGAGTTTGTCATGCAGGAAATTTGTGCTCCACAGAGCTGAGAGGACAGAGTGTGCAGCAGTGGGAGATGATGCCTCAGGGGAGAAGCACATCGCTGTGTGGGTCAGGGGAAAGCGTTTGAGGTTACATGGAGGTTGACAGTGACAGGAAGCCTGGTAGGAACCACAGATTCCAGGGTTTCATACAGAACTCTAGGCTATGTTGTATCAGGAATGGCACAGGTTGAGGAGCCCAGGAAGAGGTATTGGGGTTCTAATTATACTAGCAGTTGATGGGCCACTCAGAGGGATAAAGGGACCCTAAATGGGTTAGGGGCTGAAGCCAGGCACTGTAGAAAGTCAGTACAGGCATGTCTGGGCTGCCATGACAAGAACCTGCCTTGAAGTATTTCTCTTTCCAGAAACAGCTCCTTAGGTCCTCCCTGGGTTCTTGCTCCTGCTCCATCAATGACCCCACAATCTGACCTTAGGACTCCCCACACCCAGCCATACTCATCTCTTGGTAGAGGGTGGTGGAGGCCCTGTCTCTGGGCTCTGCCATTACCCTCCCCACCACACACTCCATGTTTTCCTTACGATTCATCATTCTCATCCTGGCTGGCTTGGCTCAGTGGATAGAGCGTCAGCCTTCGGACTGAATGTTCCCAGTTTGATTCCCAGTCAGGGCACATGCCTGGGTTGCAGGCTCGATCCCCAGTGTGGGGTGTGCAGGAGGCAGCTGATCAATGATTCTCTCTCATCATTGATGTTTCTATCTCTCTCTCTCTCTCCCTTCCTCTCTGAAATCAATAAAAATATATTTTTTAAAATTCAGCATTCTTAACCCTCAAGGCCAGAGGGAGACTGGGAGGGGCCCTTTAGCTGAGAACTGGCCAGGAACCAGCCACTCCTTGCATCTCTTGGGGCACCTCTGGGACCCTGGCAGCCACCACCATCTCTCAAGAGCCAAAGGGGATTCCTCCATCACCCCCAGGCAAGAGGCAGTTCCACTCAGGCCTCCACAGGGGCCCCAACATCTCCCAGCTCACATAGGATTTAACCCTTAAGTCTTCTCTTTCCCTCGATAAGTCTACCATTAGGAGACTTATCTAGTCCCTCATCTAGTCCAGATTTGAATATCATTCCACTTCCTGTTCATCTTTTCTGTTTTACTCTATAAACACTTGTGGAATATTTGTTCACACAAGGCACTGTTTATACAGCCATAATTTCTTTCTGGCACCAGGTAGAATAGAAAGATAAAATAAAGAATAAAGATGCCTTGGCCGGTTTTGCTCAGTGGTTAGAGCCTTGGCCCTGTACCAAAGGGTCTCAGATTTGATTCCTGGCCCAGGGCACCTACCTCAGTTGCAGGTTCCCCAGCCCCCATAGGGGCACATGTGGGAGGCAACCATTCAGTGTGTCTCTGTCTCACAGATGGTTCTCTCTCTCTCTCCCTCCTCCCTCCCTTCCACTCTCTCTAGAAATCAATGGAGGAAATATAGTTGGGTGATGATTAAAAAAGAGAATTATCTATATCACTACCCTCCTTTTCACTGGCGTTAGCCTGGGGCGCCAGTATAGACCACTCCTCTGAAAACCTGTTCTGTGATTCATCCTGTTTCTTCCTGTTTATCCTCTTCTGTTTTGTGAATTTGAGATTGTCTAAATTTTTATTTCACCAACCTGACGTAACCTGACATTTCTTTTTTACTTAATTTGTGTGGCATTGGCTTTTCCTTTACTCAATAAATATGTGTTATCCCTAATTAGAAGACATGGAAGTGATACCTGGGCATTTAGATCAGACTAATGGAGTTAGCTTTTAAAAGGCTTCATTTCAAACTATGGGTTTATTTTCTTCCTTTCTGCTTTCATTCTCATTGGTCACTAAGATGAAAATCACTCTTTCGTCAAAAGAAAGTGGCCTCTGAGTGCCCTTTTGCATTCTATCTCCTTCCTTCCTGGAATTCTTTACCCTTGGTTTCCATGACACGCTTCTCTCATGTTCCCCACTCCCTGACCTTTATGGTGTCTACTTCTCAGTCTCCTTTGCTGAATCTTCTTCCTCTTCCTGATTCTTCCTGATAAAAATAAAAAATCATTATAACTGTTTTAATAAGAGGTTACTGCGTGCCCAGCACCTGTACCAAGTCCTTTAAATGCATTATATCCTTTAATCGTATCAACCCTATAAGATAGGTATTATTATTAGCACATATTTCAGATGAAGTAACAGGCTGGAAAGTTAAGAAACTTGCCTATGGTTATGCTGCTAGTTAGTGGTAGAGCCAGCGGTCAGACTCTAGGGTGAGAAACTGAGGCTTCTTTTTTTTTTAATTAGATTTTTATTGTTGAAAGTATTACCTATGTTCCCCTTTTCCCCCATTGACCTCTTCTAGCCCATCTCCACCCCAGGCCTTCACCACCCTATTGTCTGTGTCCATGGGTTATGCATATATGCATTCAAGTTCTTTGATTAATCTCTTCCCTTCCGCTCTCCCCCGCCTTCCCTCTGAGGTTCAACAGTCTGTTCCATGCTTCTATGTCTCTGGATCTATTTTGTTCATCATTTTTTGGTTGTTGTTTATTAGATTCCACATATGAGTGAGATCATGTGATACTTGTCTTTTGCTGTCTGGCTTATTTCGATTAGCATAATACTCTCCAGATCCCTCCATGCTGTCTCAAAGGGTATGATATCCTTCTTTTTCACTGCTGCATAGTATTCCATGGTGTAAATGTACCACAGTTTTTTTATCCACTCATATACTGACAGGCACTTGGGCTGTTTCCAGATCTTAGCTAATGTAAATTGCACTACTATCAACATAGGAGTGCATACATTATTTCTGACTGGTGTTTCTGATTTCTTGGGATATATTCCTAGAAGTGGGAACACTAGGTCAAATGGCAGTTCCATACTTACTTTTTTGAGGTAACTCCATACTATTTTCCATATGGCCGCACCAGTCTGCATTCCCACCAGCATTATACTATGGTTCCCTTTTCTCCACATCCTCGCCAACACTTATTTGTTGATTTGTCAATGGTAGCCATTCTGACAGGTGTGAGGTGATACCTCATTGTCGTTTTAATTTGTATCTCTCTGATGATCAGTGATGTTAAGCATTTTTTTCATATGTCTCTTGGCCATCTGTATGCCCTCTTTGGAGAACTGTCTATTCAGGTCCTTTGCCCATTTTAAATTGTCTTCCTTTTGTTAAGTTGTATGAGTTCCTTATATATTTTGGATATCAACCCCTTACCTGATGTATCATTGAAACTGAGCTCTCATCTGTCTTAGCTCTCATCTGTTCATAGCACCCTATGATGTAGGTGTTATTATTCACATATGATATATGAGAAAATTGAGGTGTGTAAATTCAAATCTGCCTTTTCCAGGTGTGCCCTGTGTATGAGTAATTAACACAGGACTGGTCCATTGTAGGCTCTCAAGCAATGGTAGCTAGTATATTACTCTGTTAGAATGCATTACTCTGCTACAGAAGGATGGGGGAAAATTAAATGTTGTCTATGTCATGAAAAAAGTGCTTACTTTGTGTTAATTTGATGTTGTGACAGTCTTGCTCTAAGAATTGCACCAAGGCTAGCCTTTGACAGGCATAGGAGTGGATTAAAAAATACCTGAGAGCTTAATGATGATGAAATGATAAGGGAACACATAGAATGCTGAGATGGATTTTTCCTGGTTTTGTGTGTCCCCAGGGACTGTCTCCTTCTCCCATTTGTCAAAGGCACCACTATCCTTTCAGACCGCTCAGTACCAGCCAATTGTCCCCCTCACAAATCACTTTGCTGAGCAACAGTTGGCAGCTAAGAGCAAGGGGAACTTATCTCAGAAGGACAAATAGGCTCCCCAGTGCGTGGTGGGAAGGAGATATGACTGAGGTCTGAGGAGTCCTTTACAATCCAGATAACTCTGAAATCCTGTCACTACCAGGGACCTCAGGGGCAGCATAAAAGGGAGCAGAGAGAGTGGGGCTGAGTTTCCATCTCATCCTGAAGGGATGGATGGATACCCAGATGTGGCATTTCATCTCAGAATGGAACTCACAACAACTTATGGCCTCTCACAACTGCTCCCACAGGTATGGGCCTTTTCACCATCCACATTTTACAGACCAGGACACTGAGTCACACACAGCAATAGTAACTTGCCTAAGATCAGACAGAGAGTAAGGAAATCAAACATCAGATTTGCTCCTCCCCAGGGCCGGAGGTCTACTGTTGTTCTGTAAAGGTAATGACATCCCCCATTACCTTCTCTCTAAGGTAATGAGTATAAAATATCTGATCCTTCTACTGGCTTCATGCTGGATACAGGTTTATAAATTGTCATAGTTATGACCTGAAGTCTGCACAGTAGGATAGCCTCGGTCTCATTTCTTTAAAAACAACAAAACAAAAACCTGGGTGTTTTGTTTGTTAATATGTTTTTATTGATTCCAGAGAGAGGAAGGGAGAGAGATAGAAACATCAATGAAAGAGAAACATAATAGATCGCTGCCTACTGCATGCCCCCTACTGGGGATTGAGTCTGCAACCTGGGCATTTGCCCTGACCAGAAATCAAACAGAGACCTTCAGGTGCATGGTTGATGCTCAACCATTGAGCAACACTGTTGGGGCACAGACTCATTTCTTTTATTGAACAAATAGAAAAAAAATGATCAGTTTAAGAAACTTCCTTCAATTTCTGAGATAAGATACTAAAAGTAACAAACTGTTGGTAAGGATATGGGCAAAGAGTCTCTCTTCCACAGTGCTGGTAGGACTGAGAATTGACACATTCTTTCTGGAAGGTCAACTACGCAATGTATCAAAGGTTGAAATATGAAACCCCAGTTTAAATTTCTGAAATTGATGTCAAGAAAATAACTGGACATACAGATGATACATTATAGAATTGTACACCTGAAACCTATATACTTTTATTAACCAATGCCACTCCAATAAATTAAATACAAAAGTTTAAAAAAGGAAAAATTAAACAAGTGTAACTTTTTTTATGAACAAAAGATGCTTACCCTAGCTTTTTTTTTTTTTTTTTAATAGTGGAAAACTGGAAACAACTTGAAAGACTTTGAGTAAAGTTTGGCCGAAAAAAGTAGGCTCCACATTAGGAATGGAATGCCACACATTTAAAACGCTGGGTGTGCCTTCAGATCATTGGGCCTAACCAGACAAATGAAATGTGGCCCCTCTAGAAAAAGAGCTTAAAAGACCACCAGTCCACCAGGTCATCTGTGTTATGTTTGATTCCCAACATGTTCTTCTATCAGCCTAGTCCTCCCCTTCATCAGGCAAAATCCTTGCCAAACTTTTAGTATCATCTCCCTTAGTTCACCCTCAGGCCAGCATTCTCTGATTCTCACTAGAGGTCATCCCTTATATCTTAAGTCATTTTGTTGTAACTGCTTGTATAATTATCTGTCTTCCCCACTAGGCTTATATCTCTGGTGCCTAGCACAGTGTTGTTTGGATATCTTGGTACAGAATTCAGGCACATTTCCATCTCACGTGTTTGCACAGGCTGTTGTTAACATTCTCCCAGATGTTCCTGTGCCTTGATCTCTCATCATATTAATCAAGTATTTGCTCAAATATCGCCTTCTCAGTAAGACTGACCCTGCACAGCCCATTTAAAACTGCATACTTAGTCCTGGCTGGTTTGGCCCAGTGGTTATAGTGTCGGCCTGGGGACTTGATTCCAGTCAAGGGCACATGCCTGGGTTGCCGGCTCAGTCCCCAGTAGGGTACATGCAGGAGGCAGCCGATCAATGATTGTTATCATTGATGTTTCAATCTCTCTCTCCCTCTTCCTTCCTCTCTGAAATCAATAAAAAATATTAAAAAATAAATAAGAATAAAACTGTATACCTAGCCACTAGGACTCCCATTCCTCCTTCCCTGCTCTATTTTTTCCATCATGTCTCTCTTCTATTATACTACACTAGAGGCCCAGTGCATGAAATTCATGAACTCAGGGTGTCCCTCAGCCTGGCCTGAACCCTCTTGCAGTCCAGGGGGAGCAGGCCTAAGCCAGCAGTCGGACAGCCCTAGTGCTGCCACGGAGGCAGGAGAGGCTTCTGCCACTGCCACTGCGCTTGCCAGCTGTGAGCCTGGCTTCTGGCTGAGTGGCACTCCCCCTTTGGGATTAGGCCGAAACCACCTCTCTGACATCCCCCAAGGGGGTCCCGGATTGTGAGAGGGTGTAGGCCAGGCCAAGGGACCCCAGTGGTGCACAATTGGGGCCAGGGAGAAACACGGAAGGTTGGCCAGCGAGGGAGAGACAGCAGGAGGACTCCATGGCATGTCCGGCCCGTCTAGCTCAGTCCCAATTGGCCGGACCCCAGCAGCAAGCTAACCTACTGGTTGGAGCTTCTGCCCCATGGTGGTCAGTGCATGTCATAGCCAGCAGTTGAGCGGGCTTAGCATATCATTAGCACATTATACTTTGATTGGTTGAACGGCCGAACAGTCGACCAGACACTTAGCATATTAGGCTTTTATTATATAGAACTAGGGGCCCAGTGCACGAATTCATGCACCTTGAAAGGAACTGTGGGCTGCAAGGTTGCGATGGGCACAGGGGTGGGTCTCGGCCCATCCTCCGCGCCCTGCCTGGCCCCTCTTGCAGTGGTCCCTGGTCCCCTGTCTGCCAGTAGCTGCTCCCATGTGCTGAAAGCACTGGCCCCACTTGTACCCATTGATGGTGTGGAGCAACTGGGGCCAGCACCAGTAGCAGGTGCGAGCAGTGGCTGCTGCCCTGATCATCCCTCAGGAGCAGGGGGAGGTGGAAAAGCCCTCAGGGGCAATTTGGGCCAGCAGCCACTGATCTCACCTGCTGATGGTGCCAAGTGATTGGGACCGGCACTGGGTGCCGGGAGCCGGCAGCGAGTGCGAGCAGGGTCAGTGTCGGCAGTGGGTGTGAGAGGTGGCTGCTGGCTCCAATCGCCCCTTGGGAGCAGGGGGAGGTGGAGAAGCCCTGAGGGGCGATTGGGGCGAGCAGCCACTGCTCACACCCGCTGACGGTGCCAAGTGATTGGGGCTGGTGTCAGGCGCCGCCAGCAGGTGTGAGTGGGGCCGGTGCTAGCAGCAGGTGCGAGTGCCCAGTGGGACTGCAGCACGTGGGGGCAAAGAATTTTCAGTAACCACTGGAGGCTCGCCCAGATGACAGCGATTGGCACCCTGCCTTGGTCTGGTGCTCCCGCTCACCTGCTCCACCATCCTGCCATGGCCGATGCCCGCCATGTTCCATGCATGCCCCCTGGTGGTCAGCGCACATCATATGACTGGTTGTTTCGTCTGCCATTAGGTCTATTTGCATATTAGGGTTTTATATATATATATATATATATATATATATATATATATATATATATATATATATATATATATAATTTATTGATTTATTATATTGTTTGTTTGTATCTCTCCCTACTAGAACACAATCTCAACAGGGGCAGACATTTTTGTCTGCCCAGTTCCCCATTGGATCCCCAGCTTCTAGAGCACTGTATAGAACATAAGCTGGCTCTGCATAAATGTTTGTGGCTGGAATGAAAGAAGTGCCTGGTGCACAGTAGGCAAACGGCAGCCTTCATTATTGCTGCTCTCCTGGAACAGGTGCTGCTAGAGAGGAAATAGTTAATGAGAAAACAGTTCACAATGCTGAACCACCATCCACCTAGCTGATGAGATCAGAAACCTGGGAGACATTATAGATCAACTAGAGGCCTGGTGCATGAAATTCGTGCATGGGGGTGTGTGTCCCTCAGCCCAGCCTGTACCCTCTCCAATCTGGGACCCCTGGCACAATCCAGGACTGCTGGCTCCCAACCGCTTCCCTGTCTGCCTGCCTGATTGCCCCTAACTGCTTCTGCCTGCCAGCCTGATCACCCCCTAACCACTCCCCTGCCAGCCTGATCAATGCCTAACTGCCCTCCCCTGCCGTCCTGGTCACTCCTAACTGCCCTCCCCTGCCAGCCTGGTTGCCCCTAACTGTCCTTCTCTACATGCCTGGTTGCCCCCAACTGCCCTCCCGTGCTGGCCTGATCGCCCACAACTGCCCTCCCTTGCCGGCCATCTTGTGGTGGACATCTTGTGTGTTGGAGTGATGGTCAATTTGCATATTACCTCTTTATTATATAGGATTGCTTGCTTCTCACTCTCCTGGGCTGTCACATTATCTGGACCATTCACTCCTAGCATGGCAGAAAGTGAGAGATTGGCTTCTCTGTAGCTTTAACCATGTCATATCACCAAAACTTAGATTTGGGTGTTTCAAACTCCCAGTCACTCCACATGCATTTGTAAATATTAAAAAGAACTGCCCTGTAAAATAGGAAGGTTTCAGTTACTGTTTGCTCTTTTCCATCTATTAAAGAATAATTTAGAGTAATAATAATGAATATTTTCAATTCCCATGTATTGAACATATAAAAAATATAGTAAGAATTATTAACCTAATTTTAGAGGACATAAGTGAGTCTCAGTAAGGGATAGCAACAGGACTAAGGTTATACAACCAGAAAACAGATTTTAAGTCTGGCACCAAAGTCTGAACTTTCCATTATATATTTCAAGTAAAAGTATTGACATTACTGAGAAAAACTATATTACAGTGGAAGATCAATTATTAGGAAAAGGGTAATTGGGGAAGGGGTAATAAGCAGATATGAATATTTGATAGTTTCCTGTTTGTCAAACATATGTTAAAGCTGTTTGAACTTTTATAAGTAAAATAACTTGAAGGAACATGATGGAGGTTGATTTTAAATATTCAGGATGGACCAAGACCTAATTTAGCTCAGGAAAACAACTGCAAATAAAAGTAGAGTACTTAGAATATTACAAATTCATGTAAAAGATTTATATGGTTAACATTTAAATAGCCATAAAAATATACAGAACAAAAAAATAAACTGTAGGTAAACACTAAACATTTTGGCATATTTCTCTTAAATCTTTTTTTCTAATTCTGTATGTGAATATATATATATCTTACCTAATAATAGACAAGTATGTAAATTGACCATACCTTCACTATGCCCACAGCCAATCAGAGTGAGTGAGTATGCAAATTAACCCACCAAAGATGGCAGTTAATTTGCATACGAAGGCAGGGCGGGCAGCACCATGGCCTGCTTCCGGGGGTACGGGTTCATCGGGGGCAGAGGGGGCCCTGCAGGCAGTGCCAGACACCACCCACAAGGTACCAGTCCATGGCCGGGGAGGCAGTGGGGTGGGCAGCACCAGACGGCACAGGAGGGGTCCGGGTCCATCGCAGGCCCCAGGAGGGGTAGCGGCCTGCCTAGCCACTCCCGGGGGTCCCTGGGAACATCACCGCCCCGGGGAAGTGGAGGCAAGGCCTGACCTGCCTAGCCGCTCCCATGGGGCTTTGGGAACATCACCGCCCTGGGGAGGTGAGGCCGGACCTGCCTAGCTGCTCCTGGGGGTCCCTGGGAACATTGCAGGCATGTGGTTGCTGAGACCCAGACCTGGCCTCTGGCCACAGATTCATAGCTTTGCAGAGACCGAGGGCAGGGATCTGCCTCATCTGCAGAGAGACAGAGGTTCTGCAGTGGCCCCAAGACGCGGGTGGGCCCAGCCAGGGATCAAGGGGCATGGAAGGACTCCCGGGCAGAGGGGCATGGACCCTCACCCCTGAGGCGGGGGTTGAGGAGTGGTGCCACCTCAGTGGAGGGGTGCTGCACTGCAGGGTACTGGACTGACTGATGTGATTCAGAGAAGCTCCCAGTGCTAACGGGCCTCGCTCAGGCGGCCTTCACACTTCAGAGGCAATGACTCCTGCTCCTGCCTTGACCCAAAAGCAAGCCTACGGTGCCCTGCCCCATGGCAGAGTATGCCTAGGCAGTGAGTGCAAAGCCTTCCACCTGCTCCGGAGAAGCGGGGGCAGTAAAGAATGGGGAGCAGGGGACGGGGAGAGGAAAGAATGTGGAGCATCCGCAGTGAAGAGGTGCTCGAGAAAGAGGCTTGGAAGCCTGACTGGAAGGTTTGTTCTGTTTGCTGGGCGGCTGCCCCTTAGGAAGTGCAAAGAGCATGGCTCTGAGGGCTTCCTGTGTGCTGAGTCAAGTTCCACAGCCAACTGGAATTGGCCTCAGTTTCCTGGTCTATAAAATGGATGAAGCGTGTCCCAATGCCTTCACTGAGCTTTGATGGCCAATTGAGATACTATATAAAGAAAATGAGGGAAGAAGTGAGAAAGAAAAGGAAGGACGAGCAACATAAAAGAAAGACTGAAAGGAACCTGTAAACCCATTGTCACTTAAATAGGGAATATAGTCAATAGTGTTGTAATGATGGTATGATGCCAGGTGGGTACTAGAAATATCGGGGAACACTTTGTAAAGTATATGATTGTCTAACCACTATTCTGTAACTAATATAAAACCTGAAACCAATACAAAATAATATTGAATGTAAAGAAATGAAAATTGGAGTGAAATTTTTATAAATTTCAAAGTTTAAATAAAAGCTGTAAAGGAAGGAAGGGGAGAATAAAAATAGTGTTTTTCATTTTACCACTTCATTAAAAAGACAGTTGTCTTTATATGGTGCTTTTATACTTTTCTAAGTCATTATCTCATTTTAATTTCCGGGCAACTTAAAGACAAGATAATTATTCCCTCCACTATTCAAAGAAAGGAAATCTTGGTGTCTGGTTCTAATGATTCAATAGTCAAGCCCTTATTGTAAAGCAGGGTTAGTAAAATTTTCTGTGCAGGGTCATATCTATACTAATAAAAGCCTTGGGGGTGATCAGGCCAGCAGGTGAGGGTATTTGGGGGCAATCAGGCCTGCAGAGGAGCAGTTAGGTGTCAATCAGGCAGCAAGGGAGCAGTTAGGGGGCAATCAGGCAGGCAGGTGAGCGGTTAGGAGCCAGTGGTCCCGTATTGTGAGAGGGATATCCAACTGCAGGTTTAGGCCCAATTCCACAGGGATTGGGCCTAAACCTGCAGTTGGACATCCCCCGAGGGGTCCCATATTGGAGAGGGTGCAGGCTGGGCTGAGGGACACCCTCCCCAGTGCACGAATTTTGTGCACCGGGCCTCTAGTATATATATATATATAATTTACTTTATTGAGGTTAACTTTCTATTGTTTTATATTTTACATGGTTATGAAATTTTTGTTCTTTTTCTATTAATATGTAATAATTTAAAGAGCAGAAAATAAAGGTTGTGTGGAAAAAGAAGATTAAGGGGGGATAAAGTCTGAGCAAATATAAAAACATACCCCCCCAAAAGGACTACAAGAAATAAACACTATGTTGTTACTGGCTGAGAAATACTGAATATTAATTGTAACTATGATTATTTTCATAAGCAAAAGAATTGGTAGAAACATATCTGAAAATAAAATAATGAGGGACATTAATATAAAATCTGAAAGACTTTGGAAGAGAAAATGATACAACTCTCTTTAGTGCACTATTAGATTTGAATGAAAGGAGTGACCTCAAGGTTAGCTACAGGATGGTGGGTGTTGCAGCTGAGATGGAGAGTAAGACATCACCATAAAACCACCCAGGTCCCAGCCACATCACAGGTTGACCTCATAATTACAATGCAGGGACCCTTTGCCACACTAGGCTTACAATTATATGCAGTAGCTCAATGGGAATAAAACAGTGTGGTGACAGCCATGACAGGGTTGAGACAGGGGACATTTGGAACATAGAGGACCCTATAATCCAGGTGGTCAGGAATGGCTTCTTATAGGGGGTGATGTATGGGCCATAGGACTAGTATCCTTAGCAAATGGGAGCTCAAGTCAAGGGTTCATAGCTTCAACCAATGTGAAACCTATGTACCTCACCATTGCTGTCAGAGAGCTGCAACCAAGGTACATAGGTTCAAGAGGCTTCAGAGGAGCACACTGTTTCCAAGTTAAAGGTCTTGAGCTGTGGTAGTGAGGTTTTAGCCTGCCCTGAATCTCTGTAAGGCCTTTAAAACTGTCAAATGCTGGCTTCCGAATATCACCCACACACCTACTGATATGACAAAACTGAATTTACTGCTTATCGCAGTAAAGGAGAACCCCACTTCTCAAAGTTATGGCAATGTTTCATGGAGGAATGGAAAGGTCAGAATTTACTGATAAATGAAAGTTTGATTTAAGGCAGAGAGTCTGTCAATGTGGGAACCTGATTAGAATTGGGTAAGGATCATGATATGAACAGCCTAGGTTTGTGGAAGCAGCAAGGGGAGGATTTGGAGGAGAGGGATTCAAGTAATTTTAGGTACCAGCTGTTAATGCTTTCCATTGAAGAGTTGATGGGTCTTTTGGGGAAATTCCTGTAATGAAGAAACTATTTACCTGGACAAAGGAATCCTGGAAAATGCCAGTAATGACAGTTGACTAGTAAAGTAATGTTTACGTAGATAGTAAGGGGTGGTTATGTCTCTGTGTCCAGGCTGAGTGTGGGGAGACTGTTTCGATTCTCATATACATTTTAATGAATATTTAACCTTAGGTATGTGTTCATTTTGTGGTGTCAAAATCCTTTAGTTTCCCTGAATCCCAAGGAAGATGACACCTACATTAGGAGTGTGCTAAACTCTGCGAAACAAATTAAATCACTAGCTTTCTCCAGTCTGGTCAACCCTTTAGGTAGATTATTTTATTTAATATTTACCAACACCTTGTGAAGTAGGCACCATTATTATTCCTATTTTATAGAGGAGGAAACTGAGGCTCAGGGAGGTAATACCTAGCTCACATTCACGAGGCTACAAATACAATTTTTTTTTTCAGGAACTCCAAGAAAAACTACCCTCAACAAAACTGCCTTATTCTGTTCCGGTTTTTGCAGAAGGGAGCTGGGATCCAGGTTCATGATAATTTGGCAATTTTGTCCTCTTCGGGGTCCTTTTGGGAGGAAAAGGTGGAAGCCTGAACGCTTTACCTGCTCCAGTTTGGGTCTGGGTCAGCTTTCCTCTGCCTCGAGAGGCCACCTGGGTCCCAGGGGTACGGCCATTTCCGCCACAGGGTCCTCGGCCAGGCCAGTGTTACCCTGCAGAACAGAAGCCGCTGGCCTCCCGCCAACCCGTCTGCGCATGCTCCAACCAACTGGTGTCCGCGCGGTGCGGGCTTTGCTTCCTTCCGGGTTACGGAGAGCTGCGAGGCAATAGCCAGTGCGGGGTGGGGGGAGGTGGGGGATGAGATTGGGGGGGAGGGGGGCGTGGGCACATGACCTAGGAGCCCCGCGCTGGGTCGTGGGGCTATCGCACGCTGGAGTCCTGCACGGCTAGGAGCCAGCTCAGACTGCTTTGCTAATTCCACCACCTTCTCCTTCCCCAAAAGGTGGGGCTGCAGCGGCAAACAAAACAAGACAAGCCTGGCCGACTCTGACAATAGCAGCGTGAGTTTCGGACAGCAAGTGGTCCTGGGAGCTGACATCTTACCCCAACTTTGTGGCAGTTTTTGCCCTTCCCGCCACGCAGAGAAGGAGGGACTGGTTCTGGCCTTTCGCCTAGCTCCCTCCTGCACCTTCCCACCGCCCTTGGAAAGGTGTGCTTTCCCCTGGGGTACCACCCGGGAGCTGGCCTAGGGGGTGGAGTTTGTACCGCTTATTCTGGCAGGACACCTTTGCCTAACAAGCACTGACCAAGTTTCCCTCCCACCCAACATTTTCACGGATATGCCATGATAGAAAAATTCACCTGGTTATGAATAGGGCTCAAGAGTTGCAAGTAGTGAATTTGTTACCTGACTAGTTTATTACTTGGAGTAGGGGCCCTCGGCATGCTCACACCTAAACTGACAGAGAGGCTACGGATTATCCAGATTATACACAAGGGTCACCCAACCTGAAACACATTGAACACATCAAGACATCTTACAGCTTCACAGAGAGATGCTGACTTTGATTTCCATCAGCACAACCCCAAGCCCCAACTGGCAAAAATGCTTCAGAAACTTTCATAATTCTTACCATGTCTTGTAAGGGGGCTAGTCCAACTGGGGGAGTGGGGTGAGTTGAGAATGTAAATAATGTAATTGATTAAGGGATTTTTTAGAGCCTTATACTTTGCATACCATAAAACGAACTTATTTAAAATGTACAGTTGATTTTAGTAAATTCACAATTGTGCAGCCATCACCACAATCCAGTTTTAGAACATTTCCATCACCCCCCAAAACTCCCTAAACCTGCTTACAGTTAATCTCTCCTCCTATCTCTATCCCTAACAACCACTCATCTGCCTTGTGACTCTATGTAGTTGCTTTTTCTGCTCAATTAATATGAATGGAATCATACAACATGTGGTCTCTTGTGGCTGGCTTCTTTCACTTAGCATGATGTTTTCCAGGTCCATCCAAGTTGTACCATGTATTAGTACTTCATTCCTTTTTATGGCCAAATAATATTTCCTGGTATGGATATACCACGTTTATTTATCCATTTATTAGTTGGACATTTGAGTTGTTGCCACTTTTTGGTTATTATGAGTAATCCTATTGTCAACATTTATGTAGACATATGTTTTCAATTCTCTTGATTTCACTGACCTTCGTGGGTGCTCCCCTAGCATCCTTAGCAGACCTATATCATAACACTTAGCACACTGACTTGTGAACTTGGATTCATTCTCTTATCTTTCCACTAGAGAGGGCAAGGAACATGTTCGCTGATATAGGAGTGGGATTCCTGGGTCATATGGTAACTGTATGTTTAACTTTTTTAGGAACTTCCAGGCTGTTTTCCAAAGTGGCTGCACCATTTAAAGTTCCCATTGGTAAATGTATGAAGGTTCCGATTTCTCCACATCCTCACCAACACTTATTTTGTCTGCTATCTCATTATGATGTTTAATTTGCCTAGACTAAATGGTATTTGGCTTAGTTTCACTTCACTTTAATGAATACCTTTTTAAATATTTGAGTCTAGGATCTGAAATATATAATAAATGGTTCCTCCTTGCAAGGAGCTCATGGTTCCTTCAGAGAGACATATAGGGAAACAGATAATATAGTACAGTGTGTTAAAGTGCTCTGATGGAGCAGAGTACAGGCAATATGGGGAGCAGAGAAAAGGGACACCTAACCTAGGTTGAGGGAAGGATGGAGGAAAGTATTAAAGAACACTTTTCTAGAAGGGGTTTTAATGTGCTTCTGGTTTTTGTGTATTTTTTAATCAAAATTATACATGTACATAGTTTAAAAAGACAAAGAATTTTACAAGGTGTGCTATTAAAAAAATAAAATGAGTCCCCAGCTTTCCTCCCTGTTCCCTGCTCCCCTCCAAAGCAATCACTTTCCATTCTTATAACTCTTTGGATATTTACCTTTATATCTTTAAATAGCATAGCATGTTTTTTAATTGAGAAAGAAAAATAATGAGCCCTGACATAGGCAAAACAATCACCATCCTCACTTGCACTGATTTCTAAATTGGTCAGCCCCATTAAATATTAACACATGGTTAGTTATGAAAGCCACAGTCACAGTGCAACCTACCTTCTTTCAATTTTAGTGAAAGAAGATAGGAGTTACCAACGGTTAGGTACTAGAATAACTGAAGTAAGACAAGATACACATTTTAAAGTAGTGGCTCAGGACTTGTTTTCCTCGTTGGTACTTTAGTACCATATATCTTCAATAAGCCAGAACTCGGTTGCAACTTGTCAATTAAGAAGAATGGTACTTTCACAGAAAAAGCCAAATCACACACAAGCAGCATAGTATAGGATAGACGTTGGCAAACTGTGACCTGCACAAACTAAGATAAACATTTACATTCTGTTTAATGATAGGGAACACTAACTTGCAACCACAATTAAACCAAATGTTATTCTTCTTTCTTATTTTTCATTAGTAGATCTGTATTACAAAACCTGTGATCAATTATTATTATACTAGAGGCCTGGTGCATGAAATTTGTGCATGGGTAGGGTCCCTAGGCCTGACTGGCGATCAGGGCCGGTCAGGGCCTTCCTGCTGCCAGCTGGGGCCTCCCTTCCCTGGCTGCCAGCTGCTGGCCAGGGCCTTCCTTAGTTTTGCACTGCTCTCTGGTGGTCAGCACATGTCATAGTGAGCAATCAAACTCCTGGTCTCCCAGTCAAACTCCCAAGGGGACAATTTTCATATTAGGCTTATATATATATAGATTTGGACTTCATCAATAAAAAATTTATGGATTCTGCCCTGGCTGGTAGCTCAGTGGTTAGAACACCAGCCCAAGCACCAAAGGATCTCAGGTTCCATTCCTAGTCAAGGGTGGGTACTTGGGTTGTGGGTTCGTTCCCCACTTCTGTCAGGGCTCATGAGAGAAGCAACCAATGTGTCTCTCTTACATTGATGTTTCTCTTTCTCTCTCTCTCTCTCTCTGTCTCTCTCTCTCTCTCTACCCCTTTCCCCCTTCCCTCCCTCCCACTCTCTCTGAAAATCTATGCATAAAATATCCTTGGGTGAGGATTAACAAAAACAGACCAAAAACATTTATGGATTCCATATATATATATATATATATATATATATATATATATATATATATATATATATATATATATATCTTATAGAAGTACCTACATATCCTGGATTTTGCTTCTTGGCTCAGAAAGCCTAAATATTTACTATCTGAACTTCATAGAAAAAGTTTGCCAACTCCAGTTTAAAAGAATAAACAGAGGAATTTAAAGCAATTCCATGTACTTCCTGTGTGACTTTGGGAAGTCATTTCACTTCTCTGGCCTTGATTTTCATTATTTATAAAATGGAGATAAAGGGTAATGGGTGGATGAGATAAACTCTACAGTGAAATGACTCCCATCCCCTAAGTTTTTAATTAAATTGTGCAAATATTTATTGAGCTGCTACTATGTGGCAAGAATTATTAAAGGCATTGGGAATCAGCAGGAAACAAAATTCCTGTCTGGAAAATGATTACTATTCTAAATGAAAAGGTACTTAAGATGCAATGTATGGTCTGAGATTAGACCCTGATTTGAACAAATAGGCTTTATAGGACATTTTGGGGAAAAGCAGGGGAATATGAATATTGGTGGATATTAGATGAAAACTTATTAACATGAAATGGTGGAGGTTATTAACTGAAAAAATCATTATGTACAGTATTACTTCATTTTGGTAGAAATATATATATGGCCTGGTGCACTGGAGGGGGAGTCCCTCAGCCTGGCCTGCCCCCTCTCACATTCTGGGAGCCCTCAGGGGCTGGAGGCAACCTGGCGATCAGGGGAAAGCGATGCCCCATCACACCTCTGCTGCTGCTACTTCCGGCAGCGCAAGCCTCAGCCAGCCCTGGTTACCTGAGCCTTGGGTGGCCCTGGGCGGCTGGGCAGCCGCTATCCGAGGCTTGCCTGTACCTCAGGCCAGCCCTGGGCAGCTGGGCAGCTGCCATCCAAGGCTTGCCTGTGCCTCGGGCCAGCCCTGGGCGGCTGGGGGCCTGAGGGGACTAGGGGACTCTGGAGGTAGGCACCCTGGCAGGGCTGAGGGGACTGGGCACCACCACCTAGTGGTTGTGGGTGCTGCTATCTTTGAGGGCGGGGCAGTCAATTAACATATTCCCTCCTTATTGGCTGTGAGCGCTGCCATCTTTGAGGGTGAGGCAGTCAATTAGCATATTCCCTCTTTATTGGCTGTGGGCGCTGCCATCTTTGAGGGCATGCAAGTCAATTAGCATAGTTCCTTCTTATTGGCTGTGGGCACTGCCATCTTTGCAATGGTGTGAGGGTCAATTAGCATATTCCCTCTTTATTAGATAGGATATATATACTAGAGGCCTGGTGCATGAAAATTCGTGCACTTGGGGGATCCCTCAGCCCTGCCTGTGCCCTCTCGCAGTCTGGGACCCCTTGGGGGATGTTTGACTGACGTTTAGGACTGCTCCCCGGGGGATTGGGCCTAAGGTGGCAGTCAGACATCCCTCCGGCAGCCTGGGAGCCCTCGGGGGATGTCCTCAGCACTGTCATGGAGGTGGGAGAGGCTCCCACCACCACCGCTGCGCTGGCCAGCCATGAGCCGGCTTCTGGCTGAGCAGCGCTCCTCCTGTGGAAGCGCACTGACCACCAGGGGCCAGCTCCTGCATTGAGCGTCTGCCCCCTGGTGGTCAGTACTCTTCATAGCAACCAGTCATTCCTGGTCGGATGTGGTTAGGGTCAATTTGCATATTACCCTTTTATTGTAAAGGATATATATATATATATATATATATATATATATATATATATATATAAATATCTGGAAGGATATGTACTAAGCTGTTAACAGTGGTAATTTCTGGGTGGTGGGATTATAATGTTTCTAATTACTTATTTTTGTTTTATAATTTTCTACAATAAATATATACTGCTTTTGTAAAAAAAAAAAAGATTCTAATTAAAAAAAAATCTCTCTCTTCATGGAGCTTACATGCTAGTTCCTCTTGTAAGTACTAATATTGCTAAATTTGTTTCCTGGGGGAGTACATGTAATGATGGAGAGTGCTCTTTCCCCCTTGCAGTTAACAAAGGATCAAGGCATTCTCTGTGAAATAGCTGTAAACTGATGCTTCTGGCATTTCCCTTGGAGTTTTACTGGTAAGTAGAGCTTTCTTAAACCCAAAGCTTTAGAATGGGGTGGGATTTTGTAGAGTGGTCAGCATTTGCTCTGCAATAATGCAGTTTAGTTGTGACAGATTATGTATGACCTAGAAAACCAAAAATATTCACTATCAGTCCTTAAAGAAAAAGTTTGTAGACCCCTGTTCTAGGCTTACTATAAAACTGTCTCAGGCCGAAACCGGTTTGGCTCAGTGGGTAGAGCGTCGGCCTGCGGACTCAAGGGTCCCGGGTTCGATTCCGGTCAAGGGCATGTACCTTGGTTGCGGGCACATCCCCAGTAGGGGGTTTGCAAGAGGCAGCTGATCGATGTTTCTCTCTCATCGATGTTTCTGACTCTCTATCCCTCTCTCTTCCTCTCTGTAAAAAATCAATAAAAATATATTTTTTAAAAAAACTGTCTCAGTAGGCATGCCGTGGAGGGAGAATGCCAACCTTACAGTTAAATTAACAAATTTATGTTCTGATTTATAAACTTCATTTCCTCCTGAGCTCTCTTACCATCTGTCAATATTCCCAATTTCAAATGACTCTGGGTTACATACAAAATTGGATTTCTTATCCTGCAAAGCTGAGGTGAGGCCAATCATGGAAAAACAGGAAAGTTATTAAGGTAAATTATAGCCTGTGAGCCCTATCAATAATAGCTAATTGGTGTTCTACTCATTTAGCTTTCTACTTATGCTTCAAATTTAGTTCAAGTGCTTCCTCTTCTCAGAAGCCTCCTCTCACTTCACCTGATTTCACCATCCTGTATCGGTGCACCTGTAGCACCCTTCCTAGCCCTCTGTCATACCACTTAGCCCTCTGCTCTGTAAGCCTGGATTCATTCTCTGGCTCTCCACTAGAGAGGGCAGTGGGTGTGACCATGTTAGATTTTTCTCTGGTATATCCCCTGAACCTATCATAATACCTAGCATATATTTCTCTGAACTTTCGTTTTCTTATTGGTAAAATGGAGATAATAATAATAGTAGCTATCTCGTAGGATTGTTGGGAGAATTAAATGCATGTGTATTGGCTATTCAGTGAGTACTTGTTGAATGACTGAGTGAATTACATATAGGAAGTTGTTTGGATTATACTGGAAATTGTGAAAGTCTGCACCAGCAGTACCTAAAGTAATAGGGGGTTGTTTTGTTTACCCTGTTTATACCAGCAGCACATTTATCTTATATTGCTCATCCAGACTGGGGCAGCATTCATTTATTCTGCCACCACTTATTAAGTGCCTAGAATATTCTGGTTTTATGCTAGATATTAGGGGTACCACAGAATATATACAGTCTCCACCATCATGGAGATTAAATTCTAGTGAGAAAAAAAGGTTAATAAACAAGTGAAGTGATACATAAAAATATATTACAGACTGATCAATGATAAAGAAAATAAATTAGAGTAATTGAGACAGGCTGCTACTTATCTGGTGATCAGGGATAACTTCTTTAAAGAAGTGACTTTGAGATGAGACTGGAAGAATGAGTCAACCAAGAGAGGAACTGGGGAAAGAATATTTGGGGCAGAGGAAAGGCCTTGAAGCCACAAAGGATTTGGCATGTTCAAAAATGGAAGGAGGCAAAGAGGCTAGAAGGGTAAAGAGGCTGTGCTCATTCTAAAAGTACAGGCAAACCGTTTAAGAAGAAGAATGATATAATCTCTCATTCTGTGTTTCTAAAAACTTAAAAAAAAATCTCTGTGTGGTAGACAGAATAATGCCCCCCTCCCACAGGATGTCCATGTACTATAATCCCCAGGACCTGTGAAATATGTTACCTTATATGACAAAAGGGACTTTGAAAATGGCATTAAGGATCATGACAGGAAATTATCCTGGTGGAGCCTTATAAGAGGAAGACAGAAGGACTAGAGTCAGAGGAAGGAAGTGTGATGGTGGAAGCGGGGGTCATAGAGATTTGAAGATGCTATGCTGCTGTCTAGAAGATAAAAGAAGGGGCCATAAACCAACGAATGTAGGCAGCCCTTAGAGGCTGAAAACGATAAGGGAACATATTTACCCCCAAAGCCCCAAGGATGCAGCCTGTTGGAATCTTGACTTCAGCCTGTGAGACCCATTGTGAAGTTCTGATCTTCAGAATTGTAATATACACCTGTGGTGTTTTAAGCCACTAAGTTTGTGGTGATTTTTTCAGTAGCCAATACTCCCTGTGTGGAAAGATAAACCCAAAACTAATGAGATTCAGTAATTTACAGGGGTGGATAGGAACACGGTAGAAAGGATAAGAGAATGGGAATGGGATAGAAGGAATGGGAAAGTGACATTTTTCTGAGTTCACTTTTTGTATTTAGTTCTAACTTTTAGAATTATGTTAATATTTCACATACTAAAGTTTTTAAAATCAATATGGATGAAAGGAAGACCCAAAATGGAATACAAACAGAAACAAAGGCACTAACTGTATTAAAAATGAATAATAGCCACAATGAAGGGGTGGGGGAAAACCCCCATTAGCCTAAGTGTTATGGACTAAATTGTATCCTCTCAATTCATATGTTGAAGCCCCAACCCCTTATGTGACTATATTTGGCAATAGGGACTTTAAGGATATAACTAAGGTTAAATGAGGTCAAAGCATTGGGTCATAATCCAGTATGACCAGTGTTCATATAAGAAAAGGAAGGGTTATGTGAGAGCACAGTGAGAAGGTGGCCATCTGCAAGACAAGAAGAGAGGCCTCAGGAGAAACCAAACCTATTGACACCTTGGTCTTGAACTTCAAGTTTCCAGAATTGTGAGAAATACATTTCTATTTTTCAAGCCATCCATCTGGTATTTAGTTATGTTAATCTGAGGAGACTAATGTACTAAGTAACTTTGGAAAAGAATATTTTGACTATATACTCCAAGGTGGTGGTTCTCAAACTTTAGTATGCATCAGAGTCACCTGGTTGCTGGACCCCACCTCCAGAATTTCTGATTGAATAGGTCTAAGGTGGAGCTTAAGAATTTGCATTTTTAACAAGTTCCCAGGTGATGCTGATGCTGCTGGTCCAGGGACTACCCTTTGAGAACCACTGTTCTAAGGCTAAAGACAAAATAAAATTGTATACAAGTACTATACTCTTAGTAGGTTTGTTTTCTACAGGGGTATAAATTAGCAATTCTGAATCTACTTTATGTATATTCCACTGTTGAGCAAATAAGTAAATATATTGTGAATAATGAATGCCAGATTTTACTCTGTGAGGAGTTACACATAAGGGAAGATGGAAGACTGATGGTAATCAGAGGTATACCACAACCCCTACATTCCCACAGAGAAGGTTATAGATATAGTTGTTTGTGTGTAAACATATATTTCCTACCTCTGTCTGCTGAGAAAGCCTAGAAGCAATGACACCCAGTACTCAGATCTTAGTTTTTAAAATGCTATTCCCCAAATAAAAGTAACCAGGACTCTTGGAGAAATAGCTGATTCCATGGCTGGGGCAAGGAGAGTATAAGATGAGCTTGGAATGTTTTCTTCCAGAAAGTAAGAAATTACACATGGAATAATGAGGACATGTCAAAAGGATGCAGGATACAATTTGAAGGGATTCCCAATGGCAAAATCTGGGATAATTTAAGCAACAAAATAATTAATGATAATAATGGATTATAACTCATAGAATAAAATAAGAATTCATGAGTCCATACTAATATAAAGAAATAACTGAAAAATAAGTGAATAAGGGAGAAAAGAAAGTACTTGTTTACAGTATAATTCTAATTCATAAATGTAGAAAGAATAATGGAAATAGAAACTTATCATTTGGAAAGCACCATAGTAAATGTTTCAGGCAAGAATCATTAACAGATACTAAATTGAACAGACAAAAGTATAATAAAAAGCAGTATATTTATATAATCTAAAAGTATCTCACCACAAAATGCTTATTTATTACAAAGGGCAAAGTTGTAACTTGGGAGAAATCAGATAGACACCACCTTAATCAAGTGATCAAAATTAAAATGGCTAGTAATGAAACAAACTGATACCACATGCCTCTTGATAGCATACACTGAGGACACGACATGACATCTGTAGTATTCACGCCAAAACATATAACCTAATCTGAGTCATGGTGAACCATCAGACAAACCCCAAATTGAAACAGGTCATTGTTAGCCCTGGGGAGTTCAGTTGGTTAGAGCATCGTCCTGATATCCAAGGTTGCAAGTTCAGGGCACATACAAAAATCAACCAATAAAAGCATAAATAAGTGGAAAAACAACTCAATGTTTTTCTCTCTCTCTCAAAATCAATAAATTAAAACAAAGAAATAAGCATGTCATTGTTTTTCAAAAGTGTCATGGTAATGAAAGACAAAAAAAAAAAGACTGAGGAACTCTTCCAGGTTAAAGGAGTCAAAGGCGACATGTGTGAACCTGGACCAGAAAAAGGACATTGGTGGGGCAATTGGAGAAAATCAAATATGGTCTATTGATTATAGTATTGCATGAATGTTTATTTTTATTAATACTGTGCTGTGGTTATGTAAGATGCTATATTTGGAAAATCTTGGTGAAAGGAATATGGAGATTACTTTGTACTATTTTTGCAACTTCTTTTGGTAAGTCTGTAATCATTTCAAAATGAAAAGTTGAAAATGAAATGAATTATTTACCTCCCCCCAAAATATTCCTGGGTGATGTGACTGCTGTGTGCAGTGTAGTTTATAGAGGGCTAGATTAGAGGTGGGCAGAGCAGTCAGGAGGCTGTTGCACTAGACCAGGGGAGAGATGGTGGTGGCTCAGACTGAGATGACAGTGGAGATGGAGAGAGGTGGGTGGATTCAAGATGCATCTTGACATCTTCATGAAAAGGACATTACATAGGAGAGAATGGAGGGCAGAGCAACATCATTTGAAAAATAGGTTCTCCAGGGATTACCTTCAGGGTCTATTTAGAATAGACCCTGCATGCTTGTAAGTATTTTCATTAGATGTAGATTCAGAATCATTTAGTATATAAGCTAGACTATTTATCATGGAGTTTGCATTATATCTCTCCCTCCCCTCCTAATTTTTAGTAGTATTCCTCTCATACAGGGAACACTAGGAAAACAAGGGAAAACAAGGAAAGGGACTTTCTTTGATTCCCTCCTGTGTTTACCTCTGCCAAGGACTTTTCTCTTGAAGATCCCTCTCTACTCTTTTCAAGGAGGGGTTTGAATTCTGTTGTCAACGAATTGTGACCTTTACAGAGCTCATTTGGCCAGCGTGGGTTTCTACACGATGTGCCCTTTCCTACATTTTTGCTATCTTATTAATTTTTTCTCTATTTTTTTTAAGGTTCTCCTCAAGAACTACCCCTTCCAAGTTGTCTTCCTGGATTTACTCAGCCCAAGGTAATCCTTCACTTTCCTGGGTAAATCATAGCTCTTAGTTTATTCTTATTTTGCCCAAACTTACTCATTCATAGTCATACTCATTGCTTTGTACTTATTTGGATTCATGACTTACATCCTCTACCAAATTTTATTACACTTGATCTTAGCCAAAAGGCCGAGAAGCTATTGTCTCTACCAAACTTTTTTTTTAATTTAAATTCTTTATTGTTTAAGGTATTACATATATCTCCTTTTTCCTCCCTTGACCTCTCGCTGCCCGCCCCCACACCCCAGCACATGCCCTCAACTTCCCCCCACACCCATTTGTATTCATTGGTTATGCTCATATGCATGCATACAAGTCCTTTGGTTGATCTCTTACGCCTCACCCCCCGCCTTCCCTCATAGGTTGGACACTCTGTTCGATGCTTCTATGATCTGGTTCTATCTTTGTTCATCAGTTTATGTTGTTCATTATATTCCACAAGTGAGTGAGATCATGTGATATTTATCTTTCTCTGACTGGCTTATTTTGCTTAGCATAATGCTTTCCAGTTCCATCCATGCTGTTGCAAATGGTAAGAATTCCTTCTTTTTAACAGCAGCATAGTATTCCATTGTGTAGATGTACCACAGTTTTCTAATCCACTCATCTGATGATGGGCACTTAGGCTGCTTCCAAATCTTAGCTATGGTAAATTGTGCTGCTATGAACATAGGGGTGCATATATCCTTTCTGATTGGTGTTTCTGTTTTCTTGGGATATATTCCTAGAAGTGGGATTACTGGGTCAAATGGGAGTTCCATTTTTAACTTTATAAGGAAACACCATACTGTTCTCCACAGTGGCTGCACCAGTCTGCATTCCCACCAGCAGTGCAAGAGGGTTCCTTTTTCTCCACATCCTCTCTAGCACTTGTCGTTTGTTGATTTGTTGATGATAGCCATTCTGACAGGTGTGAGATGGTACCGCATTGTTGTTTTGACTTGCATCTTTCAGATGAATAGTGACTTTGAGCATGTTTTCATATGTCTCTCGGCCTTCTGTATGTCTTCTTTCGAAAAATATCTATTTAGGTCCTTTGCCCATTTTTTTGTTGGATTGTTTATCTTCTTTTTGTTAAGTTGTATGAGTTCCCTATAAATGTTGGAGATTAAAACCTTATCAGAGATAACATTGGCAAATATGTTCTCCCATGCAGTGGGCTTTCTTGTTGTTTTGTTGATGGTTTCTTTTGCTGTGCAGAAGCTTTTTATTTTGATGTAGTCCCACTTGTTTATTTTCTCCTGAGTCTCAATTGCCCTAGGAGCTGTGTCGGTAAAGATATTACTACGACATATGTCTGCTATTTTGCTGCCTATGGATTCTTCTAAGATTTTTATGGTTTCCCGTCTTACATTTAAGTCCTTTAGCCATTTTGAGTTTGTTTTTGTGTATGGTGTAAGTTGGTGATCTAGTTTCATTTTTTTGCATGTATCTGACCAAATTTCCCAGCACCATTTATTGAAGAGACTGTCTTGCTCCATTGTATGCTCTTGCCTCCTTTGTCAAATATTAATTGAGTATACTGGCTTGTGTTGATCTCTGGGTTCTCTGTTCCGTTCCACTGGTCTATATGTCTGTTCTTGTGCCAGTACCAGGCAGTTTTGAGAACAGTGACTTTGTTATATAGCTTGATATCTGGGATTGTGATCGCTCCAACTTTGTTCTTCTTTCTCAAGATTGATGCAGCTATTCGGGGTCTTTTTTTGTTCCAGATGAATTTTTGGAGAGTTTGTTCTAGGTCTTTGAAGTATGCCATTGGTATTTTAATGGGGATTGCATTTAATCTATAGATTGCCTTGGGTAGTATGGACAGTTTAATGATGTTGATTCTATTGATCCATGAACACGGTATATTCTTCCATTTGTTTATGTCTTCCTGTATCTCTTTTTTTAGGGTCCTGTAATTTTCTGAGTAAAGGTCCTTTACCTCGGTTAAATTTATTCCTAGGTATCTTAATTTTTTTGTTGCAATGGTAAATGGGATTTTTTTTTTAGTTTTTCTTCCTGTGAGTTCATTATTGTTGTATAAAAAAGCCATAGATTTCTGGGTGTTAAATTTGTATCCTGCTACATGGCCGAATTCATTTATTAATTCTAGTAGTTTTTTCATGGAGTTTTTAGGGTTTTCTATGTACAATATCATGTCATCTGTGAATGATGACAATTTTACTTCTTCTTTTCCAATTCGGATGCCTTTTATTTCTTCTTCTTGTCTGATTGCTATGGCTATCACTTCCAGTACTGTGTTGAACAGGAGTGGTGAAAGTGGGAATCCCTGTCTTGTTCTGAGCAGAAATGGTTTTAGTTTTTGCCTATTGAGTATGATGTTGGCTGTAGGTTTGTCATATAAAGCTTTTATTATGTTGAGGTATGAACCCTCAATTCCCACTTTGCTGAGAGTTTTTCTCAGGAAAGGGTGTTGGATTTTATCAAATGCCTTTTCTACATCAATTGATGATTATGTGATTTTTGTCTCTCAATTTGTTTATGTGATGTATCACGTTTATTCATTTGTGGATATTGTACCAGCCTTGCATTCCTGGAATAAACCCCACTTGGTCATGGTGTATGATCTTTCTAATGTATTTCTGGATCCAATTTGCTAGAATTTTGTTGAGGATTTTAGCACCTATGTTCATCAGGGATATTGGCCTGTAGTTCTCCTTCTTTGTGGTGTCTTTATCTGGTTTTGGGATTAGGGTAATGCTGGATTCATAGAAAGAGCTTGGAAGTGTGCTTTCCTTTTGAATTTTTTGGAATAGTCTGAGAAGGATAGGTTTTATTTCTTCTTTGAATGTTTGGTATAACTCTCCTCTGAAGCCATCTGTCCCCGGGCTTTTGTTTGCGGGAAGTTTTTTGATGACTGCTTCCATTTCCTCCTTAGTTATCGGCCTGTTGAGATTTTTTTATTGTCCTGGTTGAGTTTTGGGAGGTCGTATTTCTAGGAATGTGTCCATTTCCTCCAGGTTGTCTAGTTTGTTAGAATAGAGTTGTTCATAGTATTTTTTAACAATCCTTTGTATTTCTGTGGGGTCTGTTGTTATTTTGCCTCTTTCATTTCTGATTTTGTTTATTTGGGTCCTCTCTCTTTCCTTCTTGGTGAGCCTGGCTAGAGGTTCATCAATCTTGTTTATCCTTTCAAAGAACCAGCTCTTGGTTTCATTGTTCTTTTGTATTGTTTTTTGTTTTTTTGGTCTCTATGTCATTTATTTCTGCTCTGATCTTTATTACGTCCTTCCTTCTGCTCACTCTGGGCTTTTCTTGTTGCTCTCTTTCTAATTCTTTAAGTTCTAGAGTTAGATAATTTATTACCATTTTTTCTTGTTTTTGAGGTAGGCCTGTAGAGCTATGAACTTCCCTCTCAGGACTGCTTTCACTGTGTCCCATAGGTTTTGGATTGTTGTGTTTTCATTGTCATTCATTTCCAGGATGTTTTTAGTTTCTTCTTTGATCTCTTTGGTAACCCAGTCATTGTTTAATAGCATGTTATTGAACCTCCAATTGTTTGAATTTTTAAATTGTTTTTATTGTAGTTGATTTCTAATATTATGGCATTGTGGTCTGAGAAGATGCTTGATATGATTTCAATGTTTTTGAATTTGGAGAGACTTTGCCTGTGCCCCAATATGTGGTCTATCTTTTAAAACGTCCCATGTGCACTTGAGAAGAATGTGTATTCTGTAGCTTTGGGGTGAAATGTTCTGAAGATGCCAATTAAGTTCATCTGATCTAGTGAGTCATTTAGGATTGCTGTTTATTTGCTGATTTTTTGTCTAGAGGATTTATCCAGTGATGTCAGTGGTGTATTAAAGTCCCCTACTATGATTTTATTGTTGTTGATCTCTCCCTTGATATCTTCCAGGAGTTTTTTTTATGTATTTGGGTGCTCCTGCATTGGGTGCATATATGTTTACCAGAGTTATATTCTCTGGTTGTATCTATCCCTTTAGTATTATGAAGTGGCCTTCCTTATCTCTTGTTATGTCCTTCACTTTGAGGTCTATTTTGTCAGATATAAGTATTGCTACCCCAGCTTTTTTTTTCATTTCCATGTCTCTACCAAATTTTAAATTACTTGAGGGAAGGTACTCACATTGTTTAACTTTAAATGAATTCTTTTTCTCATAATCAGATGCAAAAGAGGATCAACAGTAAAATAAATTGATACGCTCCCCATGGACTTTGAATCCAATCATGAGCTTCCCTTGAGGACTTTTCCTTGTGAAATGTTGGAGTCACTTCCTTTCAGATCTTTGTAATTTAAACCTGTTCTGATTTTCTTTTCTATTGCTTTGAATGAGTTCTTCCACTAGGGGGCGCTCCTTACTATATGTAAGTCAATTTCTTTTTCTTTTGGAGGCAAAAGAAAGGAGACTTCATCAGGTAAAATATGAAAGCAATGGAGAAACAAACAGTAGGAAGTAGGAACTGAACATTTCCTGTCACTTAACTTGGTCTCAGAGTAGCTGACTCACATGCCATTTCACTTGTTATATTATGTGTTGGTATGATTCTGGCCCATGTGTAAAAATTTCCCTCTTCCCAATGTATTTTATTTATTACATCTACAAATATATATTGAGTGTATCCTTTGTGTCAGCTATTGTTGTGGATACTGAGGCTTCATTTGTGGAGAAAATAGACCAAGTCCCTGACTCTATGGAGCTTATTTCCTGTGTGAGCAACAGACAATAAGTGAGATAAATAGATTAAATAGGGGACCTGGCTGGGAGTTGTAAGCCCCCAGGACCTGGGAGTCAACCTTGGACCTGGGAATCAACCTTGGAACCATTCTTATTCAAGAAGTGCCTATTATCACGGAAAGATTAACAACCTTGGTACCCAAACGGGGGAGTCCCACACCAACCTCCTACTTCCCCATGCCTGTAATCCCTTCTTTCTCATGTAATCCCTGTCCTACCCCATATAAGCAGCTGGTTTATGAGGAGCTACAGAGCAGATTTTTGTGGATGACCTGCTGCTCTCCCATACTGCCAGCAGTATTAGAATAAACGCTTATGTATGATTCAAATAAAATAGATTAAATAGGGATAAATGCCAATGGGGAAAAATAATGCAGGGTCAATAGGCCGTTGCACAAACTTTGACTTTTACTCTAAAAGAGATGGGAAGCATTGGGGACATTTGAGTAGAGGAGTGATGTGATCTGACATATTTTTAAAGGATCACTCTGTTTTTGTGGGTTTTTTTTACGGATAATAGACTATAAGGAGACAGGCCTGGGTCCAACTTGTAATGGTGGAATTTGGGAGAAGTTGTTGGATTTTGGGATATATTTTCAAGTTAGAACAACTGCATTTTCAAAAGAGCAGGATGTGAGGAAAAGAGAATAAAGGAGAACAAGGTTACCACGTTGCATAATACCAATAGCATTGAATAAAATGTGGCTGGTGCCCTCTGGAGTTGTGTAACACAGCATTTCTGTTCAAGATGATGCCATGGTTTTCTTCTTGAGCAGCTGGAAGGATGGAGTTTCCACTAACTGCAATGGTAAAGACTGTGAGAAGAACAGCATTGAGAGTATATCAGTAGATCAATTTTGGATATGATGAATTTGAGATGCCAATTAGATATTTAAATGGAGATGGTGAGTAAGCTGTGGGATGAGACTGGCATTCATAGGAGTGGTTGGGGCTGGAAATAAATATTTTTGAGTCAGAGGCATCTAGGTAGTATTTAAAGCCAAGAGATGGATGACATCACTAAGAAAGTGGGAGTAGTTAGAGAAGAGAGGGGGATAAGGACCCAGCCCTGAAGCACTCCCACATTGAAATGTTAGGAACACAATGAAGAATGAGCAAAGTAAACAGACAAGATGTGGCCAGTAAGGTAGAAGGGAACCCAGAAGAGAACAAATGGTATCCTGGAAGCCACAGAAGAAGTTCAAGGAAGAGGGAATGATCAGTAGTGAAACATATTTCTGGTTGGCAAGCAAGAATTCTCAAATAAACTTTAGCAACATAGAAATTACTAGTGGCCTGGATAAAGGCTGTTTCAGTGGACAGAAGATTCATCGGAGTGGGTGTAAGAGAGAAAAGGAGGTGAAAAATGGTAGATGAGGAGTATATACAAGTCTTTTGAAGTTTTACTGTAAACGAGCAGAGAGATGAGACAGTAACTGGAATGGTGTGTGGGGTCAAGAGAAGGTATTTAGAATGGAGGAGTGATCACAAGTTTGCTCTCAAAGTAAACACTGGTTGCTGGAGTCCACTTGTCCTTATTCCCACGTGTTTCTTGGCATAATAGCCAGTAACTCTCATGCTATATGTTGAGAGAGGGGAAGTTGCCAGCAGGTTTAGTGGAACAAACTCTAAGGAATCACACAGACAGCTTTTAATAAAACTGGACTTAGAACCTCTGCAGTTAGCAAAAGGAGAGCATCTCCATGTGTGGGAAAAATTGGGGCAATGAGATCTAGCTGCCCCCCTTCCCCATGAGGTGATTCCTGCCCCTTTTGCCAACCTTGGAGGATTTGGCCTCAGTTACACTGAAGAGCCCATGGTCCCCTTCCAAACACATTTATTGTACAGCAGGGTGAGGAAAAGCAATTCTTACAGATACTGAAAGGATGACTAAACCCCAGGTAGTATTTGAACCAAGTGGGAAAACTGACATAAAAATTCAGGCCACAGTTGCACTAATTGTTTTCCTGTTCCTTGGTGAGAAGTGGCCTCAACAGCAGAAAATAGTGTAGAGCTGGGCTTGCTTCTTAGCTCTGTGCTTTAGTAGTGATGGCTTTGAAAAAACATACGAGTTTGACTGGTTTCCATGTACTGTTTGTATTTGAATTTCTTTCCTATTTCTGTCTTCAAGGCCCAGTTCAAGTGTCACCTGTTTTGCAGAACATTCCTTGAGCCTCCTCTTGGGCAAAATGAATCATTTCCTTCTCTGCATTTCATAGCACTTTTTCTCTTTCTCTCTTCTAGCACATACTACATTATATTAGAGTGTGTATGGTTGCAAATGGAAGAGGCAGTAGAAAGTGAGAGTAGTTAAGAGAAGAGAGGGGGATAAGGACCCAGCCCTAAGGCTGGAATATGGCAGTGAATAAGAGCATGGGCTCTGGACCTAGGCTGCTTGAGTTGAAATTGTGGTTCTTGCAAGTTGCTTAATCTACTAGTTGGGGCTCAGTTTCTCATCTGTCTCATCTTGATTTAGTAGTAGTAGTAGGGGTTTTATAAAGATTAAAGAAGTTAACACATATGAAGTACTTAGAAAAATGCCTAGCACATAGTGAGCACTCAATAAGCTTTTGCTATTTATCTCTCTTCTCCTTGAGGAATAAGACCATGCCTTTATTTTTGTGCCACTAATCATTAGCACTGGTCTTGGCACAGAATACGAGGTTCTTAATACATTTTTTGTATAAATAAACCATGTATCTAAATCAAATCAATTTAAGTTCGTGTTCAATAGTTTCATATACATATAGCCCTTTTATCAGCTCACTTATTTATTCCTGTGTACCACTCCTTGTAGTGCTTAAGAATTAAGGTTCTAGAGCCTAACTGCCTAGTTTGTATCATTGCTGTGCCATTAATTAGCTTATTAACCTCTCAGTGCCTCAGCTTCCTCATCTGGAAAATGTGAAAAAATATAGGAAGTTAAATACAGAGTTACTGAACATTCAAATGTTAACTATAGTAATTAATTTTATTCTTTTTAAAAAAAATCTTTATTGTTCAGATTATTACAGATGTTCCTCTTTTTTCGCCCCATAGCTCCCCTCCACCCAGTTCCCACCCCACTCCAGGCCTTCCCCCTCAACACTGACCTCATCCATTGGTGTAAGCTCTTTGTCCAATCTCTTCCCACACCCCACAACCCCTTCCCCCCGAGAATTGTCAGTCTGCTCCCTTTCCATGCCCCTGATTCTATTACATTCACCAGTCTGTTCTGTTCATCAGGTTTTTTATTCATTTGATTTTTAGGTTCACTTGTTGATAGATATGTATTTGTTGTTACTTTGCTGTTCATAATTTTTTATCTTTACCTTTTTCTTCTTCTTCCTCTTCTTAAAGAATACCCTTCAACATTTTATGCAATCCTGGTTTGGTGGTGATGAACTCCTTTAGCTTTTTCTTGTCTGTGAAGCTCTTTATCTGCCCTTCAATTCTGAATGATAGCTTTGCTGGGTAGAGTAATCTTGGTTGTAGGTTCTTGCTATTCATCACTTTGTATATTTCTTGCCATTTCCTTCTGCCTCATAGTTTCTGTTGAGAAATCAGCTGACAGTCGTATGGGTGCTCCCTTGTCGGTAATTAACTGTTTTTCTCTTGCTGCTTTTAATATTCTCTCTTTGTCTTTTGCTCTTGGCATTTTAATTATGATGTGTCTTGGTGTGGTCCTCTTTGGATTCCTCTTGTTTGGGGTTCTGTGCACTTCCTAGACTTGTAAGTCTATTTCTTTCACCAGGTAGGGGAAATTTGCTGTCATTATTTCTTCAAATAGGTTTTCAATATCTTGCTCTCTCTCTTCTTCTGGCACCCCCATAATTTGGATGTTGGTACACTTGAGGTTGTCCCAGAGGCTCCTTACACTATCTTCATATTTTTGGATTATTTTTTCTTTTTGCTTTTCTGGTTGGGTGTTTTTTGCTTCTTCGTATTTCAAATCTTTGACTTGATTCTTGGGATCCTCTAGTCTGCTGTTGAATCTCTGTATATTATTCTTTATTTCAGTCAGTGTATGCTTAATTTCTGATTGGTCCTTTTTCATATACATGAGGGTCTCACTAAATTTCTCGGAGGTTTCTAAAAGATTCTTGAGTAACCTTATAACCATGGTTTTGAACTCTATATCCAATATTTTGCTTTCATCCATTTCTTTCATTTGTGACTTGTTTCTTTGTCTCCACATTTTGGCTGCTTCCCTGTGTTTGTTTCTATGTACTGGGTAGCTGCTAAGTCTCCTTGAGTTGATAGAGTGGCTTTGTGTGGTAGGTGTCCTATAGGGCCCAGTGGCTCAGCCTCCCCAGTCACCTGAGGTGGATGCTCTTGGTGCACCCATTTGTGGGCTGTTTGCACAGTCTTGTTGTAGTTAGCCCTTGATTGCTGTTGGTGTCAGTGGGAGGAATTGACCTCCAGGCCAATTGGCTGTGATGACCAGCTGTGTCTACACTGGAAGATCTGTTGCACAGGAGACACCCTTATGGGGCAGGACTTGCTTCAGTGGGGCTTTGGCGCTCACTGAGTCTGTCCCTTGAGTGTGTCTCTTATGGATGTGAAGAGTTGTGATCTGGATGGTCTCACTCTGACCACTGGGTACACTGGCTCTTGGATCTCCAGGAGGTGCAAGGTCAGCCACTGTCTGGGGCCACCCAGCAGGAGCTACAGAGACGTCTGCAGATTCCTCCTCTTTGTATGGGGTTTGGAACTGCCCAGACGAGGCCCAGCTGTGAAGCAAGGCAGGCTGCTCCTACTGGGCCTTGGGCCTTCTTTTTAAAATTTTTAAAATTTAATCTTTATTGTTCAGATTATTACAATTGTTCCTCTTTTTTCCCCCATAGCTCCCCTCCACCCAGTTCCCACCCCACCCTCTGCCCTTACCTCCCCCCCCCACTGTCCTCATCCATAGGTATATGATTTTTGTCCAGTCTCTTCCCACACCCCCACACCCCTTTCCCCCCCGAGAATTGTCAGTGCACTCCCTTTCTATGCTCCTGATTCTATTATATTCACCAGTTTATTCTGTTCATCAGGTTTTTTATTCACTTGATTTTTAGATTCACTTGTTGATAGACATATATTTGTTGTTCATAATTATCTTTACCTTTTTCTTCTTCTTCCTCTTCTTAAAGAATACCTTTCAGCATTTCATATAATACTGGTTTGGTGGTGATGAACTCCTTTAGCTTTTTCTTATCTGTAAAGTTCTTTATCTGGCCTTCAATTCTGAATGATAGCTTTGCTGGGTAGAGTAAGCTTGGTTGTAGGTTCTTGCTATTCATCACTTTGAATATTTCTTGCCACTCCCGTCTGGCCTGCATAGTTTCTGTTGAGAAATCAGCTGACAATCGTATGGGTGCTCCCTTGTAGGTAATTAACTGTTTTTCTCTTGCTGCTTTTAATATTCTCTCTTTGTCTTTTGCTCTTGGCATTTTAATTATGATGTGTATTGGTGTGGTTCTCTTTGGATTCCTTTTGTTTGGGGTTCTGTGCGCTTCCTGGACTTGTAAGTCTATTTCTTTCACCAGGTGGGGGAAGTTTTCTGTCATTATTTCTTCAAATAGGTTTTCAGTATCTTGCTCTCTCTCTTCTTCTGGCACCCCCATAATTCGGATGTTGGTATGCTTGAGGTTGTCCCAGAGGCTCCTTACATTATCTTCAAATTTTTGGATTCTCTTTTCTTTTTGTTTTTCTGGTTGAGTGTCTTTTGCTTCTTTGTATTTTAAATCTTTGACTTGATTCTTGTGGTCCTCTAGTCTGCTGTTAGGTCTCTGTATAATATTTTTTTATTTCAGACGTGTATGTTTAATTTCTAGTTAGTTCTTTTTCATATCCTCAAGGGTCTCGCTAAATTTATCGGCCTTTTCTAGGAAATTCTTGAAAAACCTTATAACCTTGGTTTTGAACTCTATATCCAGTCATTTGCTTTCCTCCATTTCTTTCATTTGTGATCTGTTTCTTTGTCTCCGCATTTTTGCTGCTTCCCTGAGTTGGTAGAGTAGCTTTGTGTGGTAGGCGTTCTATAGGGCCCAGTGGCTCAGCCTCCCCCAGTTACCTGAGGTGGACACTCTTGGTGCACCCCTTTGTAGACTGTGTGCACAGCCTTGTTGTAGTTAAGTCTTGATTGTTCTTGGTATCACTGGGAGGAATTGACCTCCAGGCCAATTGGCTGTGAGGATCAGCTGTGTCTGCACTGGGAGAACTTCTGTGCTGGAGACACCTTTATGAGACAAGACTTGCAAAATTGCAAAAGCCCCTGTGCTCAGCTTGGATGGGGCAGAGTCTCAGGGTGGAACAGACAGCCTTGGCTTCCCATCAGCCCTGCCCTATGAGGCCCCTGGGTCTCAGTGTCCCTTGGTAATCACTGTAAGCACCTCTGAGAGAAAGCTGCCCTCGAGTTTCACCCGCTGCCAGACAGTCCAGTTTCTCCCCGAATGAGTCTGGGTTCCAAAAAACTCACCCGGAACTGGAGTTCAGTGCAGTTCGGAGCTTCAGTCTCCCTCTCACTTTAGAAAGCCAGCCATGCACTCAGCCGCCTCTGCACTCAGCAGTCGTGTGTGCCTCTGGACCTCTGCCTCCGCAGCTCCCCTGAGTCTCAGTGTGCTTTCTCTTTTCCTGACAGTCTAGTTTCTCCCTGAATGAATCTGGGTTCCCAGAAACTCGCCCAGAACTGGAGTTCAGCGCAGTTGGGAGCTTCTGTCTCCCTCCTGTTTTAGAAAGCTGGCTGTGCACTCAGCTGCCTGTGCACTCAGCCGCCCGTCCGCTCACGCGTCTCCGTACCTCGGCCTTTTGCGGTTCCTCTGATTCTCAATGTGCTTTCCTCTTTCCTTCTAGTTGTAGAATTTCCACTCAGCCAGCTTTCCTGTGGTTCTGGATGGTGTCCGTTTTGTCCTTTAGTTGCAGTTTTGATATTGTTGTGCAAGGCAGCAGTTTAGGTGTTTACCTATGCCGCCATCTTGGTTTCTCCTCCTTGGGCCTTCTTTTGGAAGCTCTGGGGCTCTCTGACCCAGCTGCAGTTTGACAGGTTTTAGGTGGAGAAAGGACAGGCCATTCATATGCAAAAGCCAATGTGCACAGCTTGGGTGGGGTTGTAAATTGGGTGGAGCAGGGTCTCTGGGAATCACCAGGGTGGAGAAAACAACAATGGCTGCCAGTCAGCCTGCATCGGAGAGGTCCTCGGGTCTCCACGTCCCGCACCCCCGTGCAGGAACAATGATCGCTGCAAGCACCTCTGAGAGAAAGCCGCCCTCGCATTCCTGTCCCGATGCCAGATAGTCCAATTTCTCCCCGTATGTGTCTAAGTCCCCCAGAGTCTCCCCAGGAACTGGAGTTCAGAGCAAGCAGGAGCTTGTATCTCCCTCCTGATTAAAAGAGCAGCACATCCAGGTGCCAGCACTTTCCGTGCCTCCGCACCTCTTACCACTCTCAATGCCCTTTCTTCACCTCTCTAGTTGTGGAACTTCCACTCAGACAGCTTTCCTGTGGTTCTGGGTGGTAGTTGTTCTGCCATTTAGTTGTAATTTTGATGTGGTTGTGAGAGGCAGCAAGTATAAGTGTTACCTATGCCGCCATCTTTGTTCTCCTTAATTTTATTCTTAGTTAAATTATTTAATGAACACCTACATGTTCCAGGGACTGTGCTAGACAATAAAGATGCAAAGATGAATAAGACTTAGTTCCTGTTCTAAGAAAAACCATAAGGGAGTGAAAGAAACAAGAGTGAGCAAGTCAGTATGTATAGAGGTAGTAAGGGAGGGTAGTAAGTTTTTATAGAGGAAGTACATTCTGAGCTTTGCTTCTGTGGGTTGAGGGTTCTGGGAAAATAATATCAAATAGATATCAAAATCCCTTTTGTGGTTCATCAGAAATTAGTTTAATAACAGATTTTTTCCCCATTAGATTTCCTTAACAAGGTGCCTCATCCTGTATTCTGGGCCAAGAATAATGTATTGTCAGGCCTACCTGAGTGCACCAAACATTTTTGGTATAGTTTTCCTTGAGCAAAACACCTCTCTCCTTTTGAGTTAATTCAGAGAGCCCTTACAGACAGAAGAGTGCATTTCGGATGCCTCTGTTTTGCCCTTTCTATCCCTCCCAGTCAATTTCCTGAAAAGATTAACATTTATGTTCTTACTTTCCTCACCCCAGCAATCAGGTCGAGAGAAAGTGGAGAGTGGCATGTTTTCTAAAAAAAGGCCAGGACCCCTTTCAAACTTACACTTTTAATAGAGACATCTTAGAGATGGTGGGACTGGAGCTATATTTAAATTATTGAGATCAAGGGCAGGGTGTGGACAAATGAAAAACTTTATATCTTTCTTCTCTTAGAAAACCAATAAAACCAATGAAGCTTGTCTGTCTCCCCCAAGTAGTTAATGAGAACAATAGAATTTAAAGTTCCTGGTGTTCCTCTGGAGCTGATTTTGGCAGGTGATAAGCAGCTTGTAAAAGGGCTTATTATTTGAGTAGAGCTTTGGCTGCCTGACTTTTAAGGTTGATTATTTATTTTGCATGTTGTATAACAGGAGCATTGGGCAATGTTCAGAAGAGGCCTTCTGGGTTAGAGAGTAAGGGCTTCTCTGAGCATCTCCTCCCAACAGAACCAGATTCCAGCTGCAAAATAAGGAGCAAGCTTGTATACAAGGCCCAGGCCATGCCTTTAATATAGTCCCTAACCACCAGGAAGGCCTTTTCATGAGGGGATAAATATGTCTAAATGTCCATCAAGTCCTAGCCCAAGAAAAATATGTGTGTGTGTGTAATTTCTCAAACGCACACTAATAAAGTGACCTGCTTTTGAAAAAAAATGTTTTTAAAGATATATTTTGGTCATTTGCAATAAGCAGTTGTATGTCATCTCAGTTATCTCAGGTGCTCTGAAAGGTGGGGTTTTCTGCTGATAACAGTGAGAAATAGCCAAGAGATCTTCCCTGCTTTGTGAAGAGTGCCAAGCCAAAATTGTTCAGGCTTTAAAGTGTTGTGCCTCTTATCTTGTGCTGGTCTTGTTGGCTCACTGAGAGAGATCCAGACATTTTAGAGATAGTGAATAAGGCAACTTCCTCTTCTAAAATTAAAAAAAATTAATTGATTTTAGAGAAAGAGAAAGGGTAAGAGAAATAGAGGTAGAGATAAAGAGATTTGTTGTTCCACTTATTGATGCATTCATTGGTTGATTCTTTTTTTTAACACACCATCAACATTTATGGTTCAGTTCTCCCCAGTAGGCCAGTGCTAAGGCTGAGTGGCTGGTACTCTATGAGAAGGTCTGGGGGCCCAGTGTGTCCAGTGACCCCAAGGCCTGTTGGTCCTCCCGCCTAAGCTTTCCAGGTCAAGAAGTCCTATGGTGTCCCTGGCTATGTCAGACCAAGGAAAGCTGCCTTCGCGGAGGAAAAGGACATGTGGGGGGAGAGGCCACATGATGACTCAAAACCTGCCAATTCTAACATGAGCATGTGACAGGAGGGAAACTGAGGCAAGAGGGTAGAACGCAGAGGAAAAAGTGACAGGGGGTCTGAAAGTGAGGTAGGGAGGACCAGTATCTTTCAAGCCCTGAGCCAGAATGGGGAGAGAGGGAGATTTCCAGGTACTTCCCTTAGCTCTGGAAGAATGAGCAGGAGAGAAGTGGGGGTTCTGGTCAGTCAGGGGTGAGTCCTGACAGCTCCATCCCCAGGGGTGTCTGCAGGGCAGCCATGCTTGAGGGACTGTAGTGCCTGCACAGGTCCTGTGTGCCTCCCGCCCTCGGTATGCACCAGAGGGGAGGCAGCTGCATCCCTGCTGGACCCTCACTGAGCCTTTTTGATCACTTTCTGGTTCTTCAGGATCACATAGGTCAGTGGTCGGCAAACCACGGCTGGCGAGCCACATGTGGCTCTTTGGCCCCTTGAGTATTCTAACGCCACTTCTTCAAAATAGACTCGCCCAGGCCGAAAACCAACTTCTGCGCATGGGCCACGAAGTTTCAATCGCACTGTACATGCGCACCTGCACGTGATATTTTGTGGAAGAGCCACACTCAAGGGGCCAAAGAGCCGCATGTGGCTCAGGAGCCACGGTTTGCCGACCACTGACATAGGTGATAAACAGTCCCACAAACAGGAGCAGCAGGAGGCCAGCAGCTAGTGGGGATGGCAACAGCATAGGCTGGGGCAGGAAATGTTTGTGGATGACATGCTGGCTGTCGATGAATGGCTGGCATCCAGGGCAGAGCTCTGGTGAGCATTCTCCACCTTGCCCAGCACCCCCAAGCCCAAACATCCACCTACCCCATCTCAGGGGCTAACCCCACTCAAATCACTGGGACAGCATTTGCTTTTCTTTAAGATGATGGCCATTTGTGTGCCTTGGTTTGTTTCCTTCATTTATTTAATAGTTGTTTACTGGGCACTTGCCCTAAGTTAGTGCCGGGGACCAAAAGAATCACTCAGGTGGTGTAGTAGGTGAAGATGATGAGGCTTATGGCAATGAGGCTGAGTCCCACCACCTGGTCTGTCTCCATGGCCATTGCCCCATGCTCCGCTCCAGAACACCAGCCCTCATTGGTTGATTCTTGTATGTGCCCTGATCAGAGATCGAACCTGCAACTTTGGTGTATCAGGACGATGCTCTAACCAACTGAGCTACCTGGCCAGGGCTTCCTATTCTAAACTTTGAAAGTGGATTGAGCCAGGGCTGTGAAGAAATTGAGATGATCTTGATAGAAATTAGTTGTGTCTCCTTTTTCATTTTTCTCTTCTTTGATTTTTATTAGAACCTAATTTATGAGGATATTTGTTTATAGAGGCTATAAGCCAGCATTTTTGTTAGTTAGTGATATTAGTGAAATGGGAAGTAGTACGAGGTGATAGGTGCCTAGGAAGAGATTTTATGAGCTATTAAATTAATTGTAGATGTTTTATGGTATTTTGAATATATGTGTCTTGGGAGAAGTGGCTTTTACACCTGAAATTATTGTTTTAGGATGAACCATCCTCCTTCAGAGGCAACATTTTATTGAAAAAAAATCTTGGGAAATGTGAAATCAGATCATCCTCATGGAGTTTGTGAGTGTAACCAGGTTAATTTCTTGCACTAAAGTCTGTAGCATTATGGATGGACCACTGCTTTGGCTCCTGTGTTAGTCAGGAGAGGCAGTAACAAATTAATGCAGTGACAGATAAACAACAGAGGTTTACTTGTTGCTCACATAAATTTTGATGCAGGTTAGTTGGACTTCTTCTCTCTTGTACCAATGCCATCTTGAACACCTGACCTTCAAGGGCACCATAGCAGAGAAAATGACAGCTCAAAGCCACATGCCTTAATTGCCTCATCTTAGAAGTGACACACATCACTTCTGCATCACTTTGCTCTTATCTAACTTTAAGGGAGACTAGGATATGTAGAGGCATACCTGGAATATTTGGTGGCTATTTACAGTCTTTGATACATTCTTTGGTTAGTGACTGACCATTAACTTCCTGCCTCACTCTAGGGAGTGTATGAGTGAAGCTGACTGCCTAATTCTATAACAGGTTGGACTGTGAACATCAACCTACCTCTGACAAATAGTGCCTGATTTATCTAAGGAGAAGAGACAGAACAGGCAGTTCTCACCTGCTTGTCAGTTACAGTCCTTTTCCTTTTTCCACCCTATTACTCACCATGAAACATATTCTCCCTTCTGCTTCTGGCCTAAGAGTCATATGAACATAAAATTGCCCCCAGGTCAAACACCTCTATCACTCTTCCCAGGCTCTAGGTATGACTGGAATTGTGGAGTATTTGATAAAAAATGTGAGAGTTGTTCTTTATGAGGTTGAGCTCAGAAGGTCAGGACAGGCTGTCCATGTCTGCAGTGGTCCTAATTCCTCAGGGCTGGTTCACCATATGGTGAACTCTCTGACAAGACTGAGTGAACAGAATTCCCCAGTGTCCATGAGTATCACTGAGAGGGAACTTACTTCTCTACCAAAGCCAAGTTCTCAATAGTTAAGGTGGTCCTTCTCCCAGGAGGAGTATGACCAGTGGGACCATTTCCAGATTCTCACTAGAAGTGAGGATCAAATTTCTAGAAGGGACCTGAGGTAAAAAGTGGTTGGCTGCTCCTGACCTGACTCATAGCATTTGACTGAACCATAACCACTAGAGTATAATAGTATGTGTGTGTGTAAATCCTGTGGTACTTTAGTGACTGGTTGCCTGGCCCTTGCAACAATTTGCTTCTGTCATTGTTGTTTTCCCTTTGAATCTCTAAGGAAATAATTTTCTCTTAACTTCCTTTAGTGTCTTTTTTTTCTTTGCAGATATTTTCTTTTTTAAAAAAATCTTTATTGTTGAAAGTATTACATAGGTTCTCCTCCCCCCACCCCATTAACCTCTTTCAGCCCTCTCCCATCTGCCTCCCCCCTCCCCAGGTCCTTACCATCTCATTGTCTGTATCCATGGGTTATACATATATGCATACAAATTCATTGATTGATCTCTTCCCACCCACCCTCTCCTGCCTTCTCTCTGAGGTTTAACAGTCTGTTCATGCTTCTATGTCTCTGGGTCAATTTTTGATCATCAGTTTATTTGGTTCATTAAATTCCACATATGAGTGAGATCATATGATATTCATCTTTCTCTGACTGGCTTATTTCGCTCAGCATAATACTCTCCAGGTCCGTCCATGCTGTTGCAAATGGTAAGAGTTTTTTCTTTTTTATTGCTGCATAGTATTCCATTGTGTAAATGTACCACTGTTTATTTCATCCACTCATCTGCTGGATAAAGGTTGTTTCCAAATCTTAGCTATTGTAAATCACACTACTATGAATATAGGAATGCATAGATTCTTTCTGATGAGTGTTTTGAGTTTCTTAGTGTCTTTCATAGGGAAGGAGTGGCTAGAGTCAGTGTAGATCAACCCAAGGAGTGTAAATCTGCCAGAATTTCAGCTCAGCCTTCTTGCTTCTGACATACATACCTTCCTGAAGTGCAGGCCCTAAACCAGATGTTAGTTAGCCACAGAATAGTTTGTTGGCTGATTAGCTGGTTGGCTTAGAAAAATGGGAGGGATGGATATAAATGTAGGGAGATAGGGGTTAGGAAGGGCTGTA
Source organism: Ia io (assembly GCA_025583905.1). Taxonomy (NCBI): domain Eukaryota; kingdom Metazoa; phylum Chordata; class Mammalia; order Chiroptera; family Vespertilionidae; genus Ia; species Ia io. The sequence goes on from JAJQQW010000001.1 coordinate 97,833,993, forward strand.
TTTGAAAGAGGGTCGTGATGATTAGTTTTCACGTTGCCTCCTTTGTCTTCATTGCTGTACTCTGTGTGGATCTTATTATCTTGATTCTAGTTGAGACTCACCCAAACAATCAGTTCTTAAATATAAATCACATCCCCTTATAGAATCACTGCAAAACTCATCATGGAGAAAATATTTCTAAGAGCCAGATACAACATTCACTTTGGTTGGAGCTTACCATTTAAATTTATTTCACACATGTTTTATGGCCTTTACAATGTGTTCTTTTTTTCTTCTTTATCTTTTGTTTCTTAAATTTATTTTTTAACTATAATTGACATACTGTAATACTGCAATATTATATTAATTTCAGGTACGCAATATAGTGATTCAACATTTGTATACCTTATGAAGTGATCACCATAAGTCTAATACCCATCTGTCACTGCACATAGTTATTATAGTACTAGAGGCCTGGTGCACGAATTTGTGCATGGGTGGGGTCCAGCTGGCTGATTGGGCAGGGCTGACTAGGGGGAGGGGACATGGGAGGGTGGCTGTCTGGCCCCATCCCCTGGTCGAACTCCCGGTCAGTCGAACTCCCCCACAAGGGGACAATTTGCATATTAGCCTTTTATTATATAGGATTATTCCCTCTGCTGTACATTACATCCCCGTGACTTATTTTATAACTGGAAATTTGTACTTCTTAATCCCCTTTTTTTTCCACCTATCCCCAACCCCCTCTGCTCTGGCAACCATCAGTTTGCTCTGTATGTATGAGTTTGTTTGTTTTGTTTTGTAGAGTCCACAAAGAAGTGAAATCATGTGGCATTTGTCTTTCTCTGTCCAACTTATTTTACTTAACATAATACTGTCTAGATCCGTGGTCGGCAAACTCATTAGTCAACAGAGCCAAATATCAACAGTACAACGATTGAAATTTCTTTTGAGAGCCAAATTTTTTAAACTTAAACTTCTTCTAACGCCACTTCTTCAAAATAGACTCGCCCAGGCCGTGGTATTTTGTGGAAGAGCCACACTCAAGGGGCCAAAGAGCCGCATGTGGCTCGCGAGCCGCAGTTTGCTGACCACTGGTCTAGATCCATGCATATAATGTGTCCTTAATTGTTCCTCAGTTATTACAGATTTAATAGCTTTTAAAAGTTTCTTCACAGCCCTAGCCAGTTTGGCACAGTGGATAGAATGTTGGCCTGCGGACAGAAGGGTCCCAGGTTTGATTCTGGTCAAGGGCAAGTGCCTTGGTTGTGGGCTGGATCCCTAGTGTGGGGCATGCAGGAAGCAGCCGATCAATGATTCTCTATCATCATTGATGTTTTTCTCTTTCTCTCTCCCTCTCCATTCCTCTCTGAAATCAATAAAAATATATTTTAAAAAAGTTTCTTCACATAATCTTTTAAAAAGGGAGAGAACTCATGGACATGGACAGCAGTGTGGTGATTGTGGGAGGGAGGGGGATGGGTGGAAGTGGAAGAGGGTATAGGGGGATAAATAATGATGGGGAAAAAGAAAATAAAGTGAAAAAAAATCTTTAATTCTAGTTGGGAACCCATCATTTGATGATTGCTGTTTACATTTTCTCTTTCCCAAAAACAAAATTTTGATTCTTCAATTTAACATTTTCATGTCTTCCTCTTCCTATTTCATATCCTTGCTCTTGATTGCCACTTTCCTCACTAAGTTTTCTCCCCCTCCCCAATATCAAATCCTAAGTTTTCCCCTCTTTCCATATCTTTGATTTGAGGTGTTATGTATAATTTCTAGTAAAAATTTTAAATGATATAAGATAAGTAACGTTTAGCCAGTTAGAATCTTATGTGATCTTTCCAAGGTCTTCAAAGTAATTCATCTTAAAAACTAATACTCCATGTAGTACTTTGTTTATCACCTCCAAATATCTGGAAACTAGGTAGGGGCTGATTTTACTCCTATTTTAAGAATGGTCAAGGTTCAGTGATGATAAATAACTTTTGCATTATCATCATCTTGCTTGTTTCATGTCCAGACTAAAGTAATGAAATGATGGCCTGTGGATTCCACATTAGTACCCCATCCAGGGCTAAAAATGATACTGGGATGGGCTGAGGGAGACCGCTCTGCGTTATGTAGGGGTCAATGGTCTGGTAGAGGCAGAACTCTGGGGCTAGAGGTCCCCAGAAGGCAGCGACCCCAGCATTTACACAATCCCCCTTTTATAGCCTGTGAATAGCTGGGCCTATGGGGCTTGGCTCAGCTCTCCCAGTAGTAGTCTCTGTCTATAGAGGACGTGAACACTGGGGATTTAGCAGTCAATAATGTTATGAACAACAGAAATTTCAAGTGTTGCTTTTTAAAAAAATGATGGACTTTATAACATTTAAATGTTTTAAAATTGATTTTAGAGAGAGGAAGGGAGAGGGATAGAAAGATAGACTAATGAGAGAGAAACATCATTGATTGGCTGCCTCCTGCACCCCCCTCTCTGGGGATCAAGCCCACAGCCCGGGCATGTGCCCCGACTGGGAATCTCTTGTTTCCTGGGTTGATGCTCTACTACTGAGCCACACTGGCTGGGCAAGTGTTGCTTCTTAAAGTATGAGAATGGGAGGAAGAATGGTCTTCTCTGCAGCTTACCAAATTAAGCAGTGACCATGAAAGTGGTTTCTAAATTGTAAAAATATGAAACACGTGGCTATTGCTATTACATTATAAATTGCATGTGTTGTTTTTCTCCAAAGATTTTTAAAGAAAGAGCTCAAAAATCTCAAATATTGCTACAGCTAAGAAACTTCAAAGTTTACTTAGCTTACTTCTGATTAGTGCATTTTTTTTTTGCTTAAAATAGAGCCTGTGGCTTATTTATCATTTTTTACCAGCTTCACTGAGTTATAATTGGTATACAAAAAAACTGCAAATAATTTATATTTGTGATTTGGTCATTTTGGACACATGGATGGACATACACAACCTTATGCTAAAGTAAAATAAGTCATTCACCGAAGGACAAAGTCTACATGATTCCTCTTATATGAGGCATGTAAAATAGTCAAAGATAGAAGTAGGCAATAGGATGGTGGTTACTAGGGGATGGGGAACGGGATATGGGGTGTTATTGTTCAATGGGTGTAAAGTTACAGTTATACACTGAGTGGCCAGATTATTATGATCTCTGAACGCATAATAATCTGGCCACTCAGTGTATATCCTATATAATAAAAGGCTAATATGCAAATTGTCCCCTCGACCAGGAGTTCGACCAGCAGGCAGGCTGGCCAACCACCCATGTCCCTTCCCCCTGGCCAGGCTGGCCGGACCCCACCCATGCACAAATTCATGTACTGGGCCTCTAATATATATATATATATATTCTGAGTGGCCAGATTATTATGCGTTCAGAGATCATAATAATCTGGCAACTCAGTGTATTAAGATCAGTAAGTTCCAGAGATCTGCTGTATGACATAGTATCTGTAGTTAACAGTAAGGTATTGTGTACTTAAAATTTGATTAGTGCAATTATATGTCATTGGGTTTCTCTAAAGGTCTGCCTGAGCAGGAGAAATCACCTTTTTAATTTCCTCAGTGCCTTATAGTTCTGGGACAATGCAGAGATGCTCCTCTGTTGGAAGTTAGAGCAAATTCCCTAAGCCAGTGTTGCCCCTGCTTTGTCAGCATGGCCTTATATTTATTATTAGTTATTCTTCCAAGTTTTCTGTCACTCAAAGCTGTCTGAGTCAGGGAGTTGGTGTGGGGACAGGGGATTTTGAGACCTGGCCTGATGCCAAGCACTTAACCCCAGGCCAGGCTTCTGGCACCTTCTGTTCTCTGGAAATTTGCCCCAAACCTGGAAGGAATAGCTGCAAACTCCCTCAAATACACAGAGCACTAAAGCCACAAACTTTTCTAGCACCTTGTTTATAACCTAGCTCTAAAGAGTTTTGTAATCTGCTTTCCTAGCCATACAGATTAGAAGCAACAGGAAGAGGTACTGGAGTGGGGGTGGGGGTGAGGGTCGGGTGGAGAAGCTCAGAGAAATTGTCAGGGGAAGTGCCTGCTGAAGGCCTGATATCCTGAAAGGAGACAGAAAAACAAAGTAGCATAACACAATTAAGGATGTTGATTCTGATTACCCTGAGTTAGCCTATGGAGTAGGTTAAAAAATCTGGGAAGCATGTAGTATACACATGCATATTTCATGTCATCAAAAATATTGTTTAAAGTTTTGGTATTTAAAGGATAAGATTTCCCTATCTCTACAAATCCAATTATATCTAACTCTGCCATAACTCATTTAAACCAGAATTATGAGGTATTCCCTCTAATGACAATACAATGCCTTTTTATAGTAAGGATTTGAAGTCCTGAGAGGGGCTGAAACTAACACTCATTTCGTGAGAGTGATTCAAGCATTGAATAATAATGTGATTTGCATGCTGAATGCATTCATTCTCTAATTTGCTCCTCCTAGAGGTGTCACATTTCAGATTTCATCCCAGGCCCCCTCAACTGCCCATAGTTTTTTTTTTCCCCCTCACATTTCTTCCATTGGCCCAGAAGCTGCCTGAGATCCTCCCTAGGAGCCTAAACTGTGTGGGCTTGCAGTTTAGGGCTTGGGGTCCCAGACAGGAAGTGACCTCAATCCTCAGAGAAGTCACTGCTGGCTTGTTGCCTGGGTTCACTGTGCTGATGAACCAGCCCAGCCTATTCCTCACCAACTCTGACTCAGAGTTCTGGGCAGGGCACAGAGGCTGGTCTGCAGATTCCACTCTGGCAGCCTATCCTGTTTGTATGACTATGAGCTTTCTGAGTCTGCTGTTAACTGGCAGGCCTTGGTTGGGAGGTGATTTTGGTTGGGCCAGGGCTTTCTGCTGCTGTCATATGCATCTTCATTACCTCCCTCCTTTTGGCTGATTAATAGTCTGGTCATGCACCTATGCCAACAGAAAGGTCTGTTTTGTTCACTCCTCCTCCTGACCTGACACCCCATGACAGAGTATGATTGGCTTGGCTCAAAGCAAAGAAGCAATGAGGCTGCCGAACTCATAAAGCAGTCAGAAACATGCCTCACTTAGCCTGTGTAATTGTAATGCCTTAGCTTTGCCTTTTCCCTCCCTTCCCTGTTTTGGCCTTTAACATGCTTCACTGGGGGATGGTTTCTAATTGGGAAATTTACTGTTTCTGCCTTCTTTGGGGATGATTCTTATTTAGTAGAATTACTAAACAGGGCACTAAAATGTGGTATAGCACTGGACCAGGAATCAGGAAAACCGGGTTCTGGTCCTGGATCAGCTGTGGTCTGCTATGGGATCTTAGACAAATCTCTTATTCATCTGCCAGATGAGAGGGAATTATGGTTGCATTAGATGATCTCTAAGGTCTAATACAGGGGTGGGGAACCTTTTTTTCTGCCAAGGGCCAATTAGATATTTACAACATCACTCTTGGGCCATACAAAATTATCAACTTAAAAATTAGGCTGCTATATTTGGCCAAACATTTAATTAACTCACCCCTAAAGCCTTGGCAGGGCTAGACCAAATGATTTCTCAGGCCTTATACAGCCCACAGGCCAGATGTTCCCCACCCCTGGTCTAAGATCCAAACCTTCCATTCACTTTCCTGTTCATCAGACAGAAATGTTTTGGTCCATTTATAAGAGTATCTTCTCTTTTCCTTGGTATCCATGTATCTCTTCACCTGAACTTCTCTTTTGGTGAAGTAGTTATTAATCTATTTCTTTTGAAAGCTGCCTTTAGAATATGAAAAGACTGTATTAGAGATGCATAAGTTCTGGGAGTTTTGATTTTGGAACTGTCATATGGAATTCAGGATTAGTAGAGTTCTTGTAGTCCCATGTGGAATTTTAATCACCGAATTACAGGGAGATTAGCCCATCCATCTGTGACACAGAAAGATTTGGAACTAGACATCTCAGCCTCAGTTTACTCTCTTGCAAGCGACTTGAGTGAGTGCAGAAGGAATATGATCTGCCATCACCTCCCCGCTCATCCTTAGCGCTGCCCAGAAAAATCAGGGAAATGGCTAACAAGGGTGTGGCAGCAAAGTTGGACATGGATACCAGATAAGTGGCAGACTTTGTTAAATGCCCACTGTTTGGTGACTGAGCCAGGCATTGTGGAGCAGAAAGGCTAAGAGGACAGCTTTCTACAAAAAAACACTGTCTGTTCTTGCTTTTGGGCCTTCATCAAGTTGTTTTCTCCAATTGGCATGCCCTCCTTCTTCTCTTAGCTTATTCAAAATCCTACCCAACCAGCAAGTTCTACTTCTTCTGTTAATTTCAGCGGGCAGTTATTAAAGACCTCCCAGGTGCTGAGTCCTTTTTGAGGAATACAAAGATGAATAAAGACTTAGTACCTATGCCCGGGCTGACTGTACTATTTTATCCTGCTGGCATCAATGTTGCTTCATGGACGTTCCTTTCTCCTTTCCAGCTAAAACTTAAGCTCCTGAGGGCAAAGGCTATGTTTCAGGAGTCCCTCAACCACTCCAAGTTGGGTGACTCACTAGAAGGACTCACAAGACATGCCAAAAGGTTTTACTAACAACAAAGGTTTATTGCAACAGAGAAAGGCAGTAGGGGTGGGGTGATACATTCATTGATCAGATGTAGGCTTCCAAGTCCTTCCCTATACAGGGCCACATAGGAACAACTAGCAGTAAACTACAGGGACACCTGTGACATGCCTCTGCCCAAAGAAGCCCACTCAAATACCAGGGCCTGAGGCTTTTATGAAATGAAACTTGGGAGTCCAATATTGAAACCAGGTATATCATGCATCTTGTTTAACAATCCAGAGAAATCCTTATGCGTTGGTACAACATACCCCATTTCCCTGGACATATATACAACACCATCAATCAGGGACATGAGGGCCCTCTTCCCAGGATTAGGTCTAGTGTCAATTATGATTCCAGGATCCCCTAGAGACATGAAAGGACTGATCAACTAGACTTTCTGTATGAACTCCTTCTGCCAAACTGTGTCTTACATATTTCATATATCCTCTTAGCATGGAAGAACACAATACCTGACCTTTTCTCTGAGCTCAATTCACATATATACTAGAAGCCCGGTGCACGAAATTCGTGCACGGAGGGGGGTTGTCCCTCAGCCCAGCCTGTACCCTCTCCAATCTGGGACTCCTGGAGGGATGTCCGATCCCACCAGGATCGGGCCTAAACGGGCAGTCGAACATCCCTCTCACAATCCAGGACTGCTGGCTCCCAACTGCTTGCCTGCCTGCCTTCCTGATTGCCCCTAACCGCTTCTGCCTGTCAGCCTGATCACCCCCTAACCACTCCGCCGCCAGCCTGGTTGATGCTGAACTGCTCCCCTGCCAGCCTGTTTGCCCCCAACTTCCCTCCTCTGCTGGCCTGGTCACCCCTAACTGCCCTCTCCTGCAGGGTTGATTACCTCCAACTGCCCTCTCTTGCAGGCCTGGTCCCTCTCAACTGCCCTCCTTTGCAGGCCTGGTCCCTCACAACTGCCCTCCCTTGCAGGCCGGGTGCCTCCCAACTGCCCTCCCCTGCTGGCCATCTTGTGGTGGCCATCTTGTGTCCACATGGGACAGGATCTTTGACCACATGGGGGCAGCTATATTGTGTGTTGGAGTGATGGTCAATCTGCATATTACTCTTTTATTAGATAGGATAGAGGCCTGGTGCACGGGTGGGGGCCAGCTGGTTTGCCCTGAAGGGTGTCCCGGATCAGGGTGGGGGTTCCCTTGGGGCGTGGGGGGGCCTGAGCGAGGGGCCTGTGGTGGTTTGCAGGCCGGCCACGCCCCCTGGCAACCCAAGCAGAGGCCCTGGTATCTGGAATTTATTTTCCTTCTACAATTGAAACTTTGTAGCCTGGAGCAGAGCCAAGCCTTCTGCTCCCTCCGGGGCGGCAGCCATTTCTGTGGCAGTTAATTCACCTTCTACAATTGAAACTTTGTAGCCTTAAGCGGGTGAGCCCGGCCAGGGTGTGTGGAAAGCTTTGCTTCCCCTGTTGCCGCCGGCAGCCCTGGCTTGCTCTCTCAAGCTCCGTTCTGCTGCCATTTGTTTGAATTTGTTTACCTTCTATAATTGAAACTTTGTAGCTTGAGTGGAGGCTTAGGCCTGTAATGGCTATCGGAAAGCTTGGCTTCCTCTGTTACCTGGGAAACCTTGCTCTGTGTGGCTGTAGCCATCTTGGCTGGGGTTAATTTGCATACTCGCCCTGATTGGCTGGTGGGCGTGGCTTGGCTGGTGGGCATGGCGTATGTAGCGGAGTGATGGTTAATTTGCATATTACCATTTTATTAGAGAGGATTTCATGTCCCCAAAAATGTATACACACTTAGAATAATGATTAATTCCAATGGGTTAAATTTGGGAAAAAAGGAAATATCAACTGAGCTATCAGAAAAATAGTATGTATACATTTTTGGGGATACCCTGTATGTGTGTACACTTTGTTGCAATAAACCTTTATATGTCACTATCTAGTTTCTATGTCCAACCCCATAGATATTGGCACTTTAACACATCAGAATCTGAACTTGAATTCTGAAGTACCTTACACTGCTTTTCTCCATCTCAGTAATTGTCAGTATCACTTACTCTTATTACTAAAGCCCCCAATTCTGGGTGTTATCATTTAATCTCCTTTTTCCCTCACCTCCCACGTCCAATCAGTAATTCCTACTGACTCTGACTCCTAAGTATATCCCAAAGGTGCATATCATCTTCTCATCCACCCTAATCTATAAACCATTACCTTTCATCTGAATTATTTGCCTTCTATGTGTTTCTATTTGTGTTTCCTATGACCTGTTCTCCATTCACCACCCAGAGTGTTCCTTCAAAATGTATACCAGATTATGTAACTCTCTGCTGTTCACAACCTCCAATGGCTTCTCAACATGCTTGCATTAAAATTCAAACATTTTTCTCCCCTGTTCACTCATCATGCTCTGGCCTCAGAACAAGTGAGTGGGTCTGTTCCCTCCTCACATGATATTCCTTCTTCCAAGACTGTTCTTCCACTAACTCTTCAAATGCTTGGATCCTTCTTATCCTTTATGTTTTATTCCATAGTTAGCACCTCATGGAGACATCCTCTGACCATTCTAAGGTAGCTTTGCCCCTCCCCTCATCTAAAATCATGATTATGTGTTTGTTTATATATTTGTTTTCACTCAACAGTGACTAGAATGTATGTTCATGAGGGAAGACCCTTATTTTTATCTTGTCCCCAGGGAGATCCCCAGAATCTAGCACTTTGCTAAATTCAGAGTAGGCATTCAAAAATACTTGTTGATGAATATAGTAGACAATTAATAAATAATCATTATTTCATTACTTATACTGATGAACTTACCTCTGCCCTTAAAGTTTACATTCTACTAAGGAGTTGAGTAGAAAAAAACACACACCAAAATATACAGAAAGATCTTCTGTGCCTTCTGATAGACAATATAGGACATGTCAGTGTCCTGGATAGGAGAAATCAGCAAGCAGCTGAGGGGTCACATCAAGTAGCTTGCATCTATCCAGCCCAGAGGTCTCTTTGATGGTCTTCTAAGGGCTGTTTAAAGGGAGATCCCAGGAGTCTAAAAATTTCAAATGGAAGGCAAGGATCATGGGGAGTTGATATCTTTTTCCAGGGTAGTGGCAGTTGTGTTTTTGCCAGAGCAGCACTCACTGTATGGTTGCACCATGTTTCTGGCTTCTTCAAAGCCTGGCTTTATGAGTATCAAGAGATCCCGTGGACTGTCTAGTCTTGTTTAATAAATTTTCTTTCTCCTTAAACTAGTCAGAGTGGGTATTGTAGTTTGCAACTAAGAAATCTGACCTATCCAATGGGTTGAAAAAAAGATTGAAAATCAGAATCCTGTCTTATAATTGACATTTAAGCTTGACTGGGAATCTTAAAATTATACTGACATTGGAAGAATTGCATCAAAACTGAACCAACACATATAGCCATATCAAAGTGATATGCTAAGTTTAAGACAGAGTTGTTTACTTATATACCTGGAAGAAATTGTATATATTTTTATGTGTTCATAATGCACCATTTAAAAAATGAGCATTTTGAACATTTGCTTCTTTAAGTTATATGCTATTGTAATCCAGTGTAATATTTTTATTGCAATTATATTAGTTACTAAGGAAAAATACTGAAAATATTTTTAAAAGGCAAAACTAAACTATAGTGTTTAAGGCTTCAACTTGGATGATAAAGCTATAAGGGAAAGAAAGGGATTCCCATAAAAGTCGGCATGGGGGTTAATTTCAGAATTGGGATGGACATATGTTGGGCTTCTTAGTTAGCTGGCAAAGCCCTATTTCTTGACCTATATAGTAATTAAGAAATATTTACTTTATAATACTTGATATGCACTTTCCCATTTGTTATATTTTTCAATTAAAATTGTTAAAAATATGTGTATCAATAAGTCAGATGTGAATTACTTTCTGCAAATGTCCTCTGTGTGTTTTTATTTTATGATCCCTAAAGACTTCATTATGGATTTTGTCTCTGGAAACACATGAAGTCCTGTATAAGTTTAACAGAAAGTTAGCTTAAATGTTAATCATCCCTTAAAATCAAAGTCATACAAACAAAAACCATACACCATCTCCCCCTATCAAATTGGCAGACTTACAGGCGATGTTATTACTCAGTATTGGTGAAAGTATGAAAAGATGGGCCCTTACATGCCCTGCTGTTAGAAATGTAAATGAGTACAACCTTTCTAGAAAACCATTTTGTAATCTGTAACAAGGGCCTAAAAATAGTCATAACCTTTTCCCCAGTAAACTCAATTCTAGGAAATTTATGTTAAGGAAATGACCTGAGATGTACAAGAAGATATATGTACAACATTGCCACAGTTTTGTAATGGTGAAATCTTAACAACAACATACATGTTTAACACTAGGGAGATAGTATAATCACAAGGTGAAATATTATGCAGACACCAATGTGGATGATTTTTAATATAAGAACATAGAATAATGATGCTGGTGGCCAATATTTATTGATTACTTACTATTTTCCAGGAACTGCTAATCCTCTTTACATGAAATCTCTCATTCTTGCAACAACACTTGAAGTTGAGTACTATGGTTAGTCTCATTTTTTCCCCCCGACTTTCTTTAATTTATTCATTCTATTATTATTTTGCACCACATTTATTACTATACAAATAAAATTATTTATTGATATCATCATAGTCACATATAGACTTGAAAATTACATAAAGGAGTCTCCAAATTAAAGGATACCATAGTAATTAAAAAAAAAATACAGTTTTCAGCAGCTCATATGGAAATTAGGATTAACTCTTTTATAATATTTTGTTTTATGCAAATAGAATCATAATTGTTGCCTATACTGCAAAATATAAACTTATAGAACAAAACCAACCTTATTCTGAGCCAGGGTTATTCTCATTTTGCTGATAAGAAAACTGAGGCTCAGAAAGGTTAAGTAACTTGACCAAGGTCACACTGTAAGTAAGCAGTAAAGCCAGGGATTGAATCCAGGCCTGAGTACTCCAAATTAACATAAAAGCTGTTAACAATAGTAATCTTTAGGTGAGGGGATTATGGTGATTTTTTTCTGCTTTATATTTTCTTTTATGCTTTTAATTATATGAAGTAATCACTTTAACTTTTATAATCAGAAAAAAATAGTTGCCCCTCCCAGATATTCTTGACACACACAGATACACTGACTTCTGGTGGAAGTGTCAAGGAATGAGGGTAGGGCCAAGGGTCTTGAGGCAGGAAATACTAACAAGTTTACTTGGATTCAACTTCCCCTGTTCCATGACTAGTCCAGGTTTTTCCTAAGAACACTGCTACCTAACTACAGACTGGAAAAGCAGCTGCCTTGGTTTTGGTTCCTTGCTTCTGTACAAGTAGAATTTTGCTGAGGAAGGGAATGGCATATGGGCAATGACAAAAGACAGGAACTGCCTGCTTTCTGAATTTCCTACTAAAATTGCCTACTTAAATCCCTGCATTTCGCACTGCTTGCCTGCTAGCCATATGTTATACAGTAGGAGCTCTGATTTGGCATCTCTTGTAGGCTTCCCTGCCACATCTGCCTTCATACCAGGCATCAGGTAGCCTCCTTCTGGCTCTGGTCGGGCAGCAACCTTGGTTAATCTAGGAGGACTCGTGGCTCTCAGTGGGTCATCATAGCTTCTTACTGTTTCCATAACTATATAAACTACTCCACCTTCACAACTAGGCTCTTCCCAAAACTTGGATCTTTTGAAGGGAAATGAGACAAGAAAATGCAGCAGACTCAGTGTAAACCCTTCTCTAGGCCTGGGGAAAACTTATTCAACGCTCCAACCTTACTACTAAGAACAAATCAGTATATGAATGTACGACACTCAGGGACTTTGCCTCAAGGTTAACACAGAGACCTGGGAGTGAAACTTAGCTCTCCTGCTTCCTAAGCCTCCCTGTGCTGTCTATATTTAGCCAAGCTGCCCCAGCCTTGTCCACCTTGTCTGAAAGCCAAAGTAGGCACACAGTTTGCTCATAAACATTCCTGTGCTTGCCAGCTCATGCCAGCCAACCATTCAGATGTGGTTTTAAAATGCAAGCTTCCCCTTGCACCCAGCTCCTGGGGCCTACAGGGAATACACACCAAGGGATCAACAGCCCAAGTTTTTTCCCAAAGCCAAGTGACCTCAGCCAAATGCCTTAAAATGAAAGGCGTGTCTTTTACTGCTTCATCTTGGCAGGGCTAAGTGAATGACTCCCTCTCAGACCCACTGTTCCTGGTGACAGTTCTTTGAGGGTGTTGACCTACTTTCTCCCCTTCAGAGGGAAGACAGAAACCAATAACTGTCTCTAGTGAGGACTCTTGCTTTCAGGAACATTGATTCTGTCTTTTGCCCGCCCCCCCGCCCCTAGTCCTTTCCTTGCTCCATTATCACTCTGCTATAACCACGTCAAGCCTCACTGAACCAGAACCCTGAGTTTTGCTTACTGTCCCCCTTATGCAACTGTTTCTGAGCTAGAATGGCCCACACATCACATGATTGGGGCCAGAGCCCTCCCACCCTCCCTTTCTCTACTACAAGCTCATTGTTAAGTGGCACAAGCTCAACTGATATTCCTACTATATGATAATTTTTTTGGAATAAAAATTCTCTGATTTCGGCCACCTTATACCATATGACTGGCAGTATTAGGGGCTGAAAGACATCCAGCTTGAGACCACTGATTTGACTTAATACACCTGTGGTATGGGCCTCTAGGAAGTTTCTTAGGTGATTCAACTCTTCATTTGCTTTGACAGGCAGAACCTCCTTTGGACAGTGTGTACAGGTGACTCACAAATTTCTACATTTAGATTTTCTGTAGCTAATTGATCATTTCAAGCTGTCCTTACCCTTCCCAGTCTTCCTGCTGTTGTGCATTTCCTCTAGCCATCAGCTGGAATGAGCTTGGAAAATATGTACTCATTTTAATGTCAATCAGAGAAAAGACAATTAGAGCGATATATCTGCTGGGGCTAGGGTGTGGATGGGTCACATAAATATACTCATAGTGCCTTTTGGATTATCTGCTGGCTTTAATATCCTGCCATGTCTGTTCTCCATGACCATGGGTAATTGAGTGAATCTTATTTAGCTCTCCTATCCCTGGGTGTGTTGTCTCCTTTCTCTCCCACTTCTCTCTCTGTACAGAGCAGATTAGAACCAGCCTGCCTTGTGGCATCCTATCAAATTTCATTTACATTGGATAACATGGGATTTTAAAAATGTTCCAGGTCATGCCCAGCAAGTGTAGCTCAGTGGTTGAGCATCAACCTATGAACCAGGAGGTCACAGTTCCATTCCTGGTCAGGGCACATGCCTGGGTTGCAGGCCTGATCCCAAGTAGGGGGTGTACAGGAGATAGCCGATCAATGATTCGCTCTCATCATTGATGTTTCTATCTCTCTCTCCCTCTCCATTCCTCTCTGAAATAAATAAATAAATAATTTTAAAAAGGTTCCAGGTCCTTTTTTATCAGCTCCAAAATCATATTGGAGTGAAAATGGCCAGAAGAGGCTGCACTTCAACTTCTCTCAGGACTGCTGGGCCAGAGTCAGGGTGAGCCCTCTCTCTGGCGAGCAGAGCAGGCAGCAGGTGGTAAGACAGGGTGTGACTGCAGACAGCAGTCAAGGATCTCTACTTCTAGGGGGAACTTTCATACCTGTGATTGTGAAGTGTCTGACCCCTACTCAGTAATCTGGATTGGAGGCAGGATGAGAAGGAGTATTGAACAGGAGCTCTACATTCCGAGAACTGGCAACTGGGATGGGGCATGAGGATGAATTACAGACTGTGGATAGAAAGAATGACACTGTTGAGAAGATGAGTGATGGAAGGGACAATAATGAATGTTATTACGTTGATATAGGCCTCCAAATTTCCCAGAGACTCTAAAGCAGGGGTGGGGAACCTTTTTATGCCAAGGGCCATTTGGGCTACTTATAACATCATTAGTGGGGCATACAAAATTATCAATTTAAAAATTATCCTGCTATATGGTATCAAACATTTAATGAACTCACCCCTAATGCCTTAGCTGGGCCAGACCAAATGATTTCAAGGGCCTTGGTATATGGCCCTTGGCCTGGACGTTCCCTACCCCTGCTCTAAAATGAGAAGAGCCAGACTGGCAGAGTAGAGAGAAGGGTGCAGCACTTGTGGAGCCTGCCCTGTCTTAGACAATACACTGTAGTGCACCATCCTCTCTAATAAAATGGTAATATGCAAATTAACCATCACTCCGCTACATAAGCCACGCCCACCAGCCAATCAGGGCGAGTATGCAAATTAACCCCAGCCAAGATGGCTACAGCCACAGAGAGCAAGGTCTCCTAGGTAACAGAGGAAGCCAAGCTTTCCGCCTGCCTTTGCCAGGCCTAAGCCTCCACTCAAGCTACAAAGTTTCAATTATAGAAGGTAAACAAATTCAAACAGAAATGAGGGCAGAATGGAGCTTGAGAGAGCCGGCCAGGGTTGCCGGCGGCAACAGGGGAAGCAAAGCTTTCCGCATACCCTGGCGGAGCCCACCCGCTTAAGGCTACAAAGTTTCAGTTGTAGAAGGTGAATTAACTGCCACAGAAATGGCTGCCGCCCCGGAGGGAGCAGCAGGCTTGGCTCTGCTCCAGGCTACAAAGTTTCAATTGTAGAAGGAAAATAAATTCCAGATACCAGGGCCTCTGCTTGGGTTGCCAGGGGGCGTGGCCGGCCTGCAAACCACCACAGGCCCCTCGCTCAGGCCACCCCACACCCCAAGGGAACCCCATCCTGATCCGGGACACTCTTCAGGGCAAACCAGCTGGCCCCCACCCCTGCACCAGGCCTCTATCCTATCTAATAAAAGAGTAATATGCAGATTGACCATCACTCCAACACACAATATGTCTGCCCCCATGTGGTCAAAGATACTGCCCCATGTGGACACAAGATGGCCACCACAATATGGCCAGCAGGAGAGGGCAGTTGGGAGGCACCCGGCCTGCAAGGGAGGGCAGTTGAGAGGGACCAGGCCTGCAAGGGAGGGCAGTTGAGAAGGACCAGGCCTGCAAGGGAGGGCAGTTGGAGGTGATCAACCCTGCAGGAGAGGGCAGTTAGGGATGACCAGGTCGGCAGAGGAGGGAAGTTGGGGGCAAACAGGCTGGCGGCGGAGTGGTTAGGGGGTGATCAGGCTGGCAGGCAGAAGCGGTTAGGGGCAATCAGGAAGGCAGGCAGGTGAGCAGTTGGGAGCCAGCAGTCCTGGATTGTGAGAGGGATGTCCGACTGCCCGTTTAGGCCCGATCCTGGTGGGATCCAGGAGTCCCAGATTGGAGAGGGTACAGGCTGGGCTGAGGGACAACTCCCCTCCGTACACGAATTTCATGCACTGGGCTTCTAGTTGTCCTATAAAACTTTCTGTGATGAGGGAAATATTCTTTGTCTGTGTTCTCTACTGTGGTAGCCATTAGCCACATGTAGCTTTCAAGCACTGGAAATGTGCCTAGTGTGACTGAAGAACTGAATTTAAAATTTTATTTTAATTAATTTAAATTTACAGAGCCACAAGTGGCTAGTGACTATCCTGTGGGGGCAGCAGAGTCACAGTTGACAGGCAAGTGGAGGCAATCTACCACAGTGGTTTAAAGCACAGTCTCTGCAGTCAGCAACCCTGGAATAGACCCTGAATTGCATGAGTTACCTAGCCTCTTTGAGCCCATTTTTCCATCTGTTAGATGAATATTATAACAGTGCCTACATCACAGAGGGCTGTTGGAAATATTAAATGAGATAATCCACGTGAAACTCCTAACAAAGTGCCTGGCATCTCTAGAGCTCTCAGTAAATGGTTGCTGTTATGATGTTAAGATGTTATGATGTTTAGTCCGTATTTTCTTGTGCATTGGCTCTAGTCACTGAGCACCAATAAATCAACCTTGCTAGTGCCTAGAGGTGTGAGGATAATGACATTTGTCCTTATTGACTCCTTTGAGCTCTATAGCAAAGGATCTGTTATTTGATTTTGCAACTTTATTGTGTCTGAGCTCTGAACGAAATGAGATTTTAAAATGAAAGAAAAGATGAAATAGTCAAGGTCAGAATAATAACATTAAAAAAAATCCCATGCCTTGAATTCCCAATTTCCCATTCATGGAACAGGCATTTACTTAATCTTTACTGAGAGACTAGTGATTACAAGCACAGACTCTAGAGCTAGACTGCCTGGGCTTGTATCCACTACTTATTAGCTGTGATACCTTGGGCAAGTTACTTACCCTCTCTGTCTCTATTTCCTTATTTGTCATTTGGTCATAATGCTAGTGGCTACCATATAGTATTTTTGTAAAGATTAAATGAGTCAAAACATGTAAAACACAAAATTACTTGGCCCTGATAAACACTTTATAAATATTGGCTGATGTGATTACTATATGCTAGGCACTATATTAGGTGCCAGAAAAGCAAAGATATGTAAGTACCATCTCTTCCTTAATTAAGGTTATAGACTAGTAGAGGGAGAAAGATACCTGGATATATAAATATAATAAGGTGTTACAGACAATAAAGATAGAAGCATGTACAGGATACTGAAAGGACATTGAAAAAGAAGAGATCAAGTTGGGTTGGTTGGAAGGCAATCTAGAAACTTTTCATAAAGCTGTAGAACACATTGTGGTGAGGAGTATTTCAGGCACATGTTAAACAAGGATGATAAGTGCACAGGACTAAAAGCAGTTGATAAAATTGGTATGTCTAGGATGTAAGGAAGAGGGAGTAGGTGGAAGATAAGGTTGGAAAGGTCAGCAGGAAACAGCCTGAAAGGCCTTATAAAAAAAAATCCTCACCTGAGGATATATTTATTGATTTTAGAGAGAGAGGAAGGGAGAAACATCGATTGGTTGCCTCCAGTACGCACCCCAACCGGGTATCAAACCTGCAACCTTTTGGTATATGGCAGTGGTTCTCAACCTTTCTAATGCCACGACCCTTTAATACAGTTCCTCATGTTGTGGTGACCCCCAACCATAAAATTATTTTCGTTGCTACTTCATAACGGTAATTTTGCTACTGTTAATGAATCGTAATGTAAATATCTGTGTTTTCCGATGGTCTTAGGCTTTACAGCAGCGGTTCTCAACCTGTGGGTCGCGACCCACAGGTTGAGAACCACTAGCAGGGTCGCCTAAGACCATCGGAAAACACAGATATTTACATTACGATTCATTAACAGTAGCAAAATTACCGTTATGAAGTAGCAACGAAAATAATTTTATGGTTGGGGGTCACCACCACATGAGGAATTGTATTAAAGGGTCGTGGCATTAGAAAGGTTGAGAACCACTGGTATATGGGATGACGCTCCAACCAACTGAGCCACCTCGCCAGGGCCTGAAAAGCCTTTTAAGTTCAGTATAAGAAATTGTACTTTACCTTGAACAATGGGAACCAATTCAAGGGTTTTTAAGTAGGTAGCCACCATGATCAAGTCATTTTAGAAGGACCCCTCTGGCAGCAGTGGGGGTGAGACTAGAGGCAGAGATACCAATGAGAGGGCTATTATAGTAATCTAGACATGAGTTACTAAAGGAACTATCATGGGGATGGAAAGGCGGGGAGCGGTACTGGAGATGTTAAACAAAGAGATCCAGTCAACTGATGAATAAGTGATAGACAATACAGAAGGAGAATCAATTTTGGAGATTTCTATGGAGTCATTATGGAACATATTGGCTTTATATAAGGCAGTTTGATATGTGGTTCTAAAAAATGGGAGAAAGAGGTTAGGACAAGAGATACAAAGTTATCAGTCCCTCTTCTCATTCTCCACTTACTTCTTAAGTTATCTATTCCTAGGGCTTTAAATACTCTCTTTATGCTGATGAATTTTAATCTCCAAACTTTCATCTTAGCCCTGACCACCTCACTAAGGTTTAGACTTCTATAACCAGCCATCCACTTAGGATGTCCAGTTGGATGACTAATACACATCTCAAATTTAACATGTTCAAAACTCAGTTCTTGAAGCAATCCCCACCCCATCTGGTCCTCCCAGGTCTTAGAGAATGGCATGCACCATCTAGCTAGTTGCTTAAGCCAAAATATTGGGGGTCATCTTTGATTTCTTTTTCTCCCTCATCTATCAGCAAATCCCACTGATCCTATCTCCAATAAACATATGCATATCTCTCTACTTCTCTTATTGTCCTTGGCCTCCACCATAGTCCACTCCACTGTTGTCTCTCTCCCAGATCAGTGCAGCAGTCTCCTCCCTACTCTCGCTGCTTTCGTAGGCCATTCTCTACATAAGAGCCAGATCCAACCTTTAAATATGTAAATCAGATCATATCACTCTCCCTGCTTCAAAACCCTCCAAGGGCTTCCAATTATACTTTGTATAACATATAAGCTCTTTGCTTTGACCTTGTAAGATATAGCCCTTTCCTGAATCTCTGATCTCATCCCATCCTGCTTTTCTTGTTTTCTATACTCCTGGCTATAATTTGGCAACTTTATTTGCCTCATTCCTGCTGAGTTTCTAGCATCCGGCACAGTACCTAGTATAGGAGCTTAATGAATATTGGTTGAATAAATGAGTTAAGATATGGATGAAGGTTGTTGAAGTCATAGGAAATGTGCAAACTTAGGATCACTTAAAGGAGAGCCTGGAGAGTAAAATGAGATTCTAAAGGGACGAGCAGAGGAAGGAATGCCTACAAAAGCAACTTGGACAAGCAACAGAGTGGTAGGAGGGGAAACAGG
The DNA here is from genome assembly GCA_025583905.1 of Ia io. NCBI lineage: Eukaryota > Metazoa > Chordata > Mammalia > Chiroptera > Vespertilionidae > Ia > Ia io. The sequence continues at coordinate 97,853,258 of JAJQQW010000001.1, forward strand.
AAAGTGTGATGTTGCATAAGGTAATCCCACTTCCTTCTCCAGAAGTAAGCAATACTAACAGATGGGTGGATATCTTTCCAAATAATTTTCTTTGTATTTACATACATTCCCAAATGTTTATATTACATGCATATGTAGTTTTGGTTTTTATATAAAATGAGCTCATAGTACATGCATTGTTCTATCACTTGCTTTAAAAAATAACAGCTTCATTGAGCTATAATTTGCATACCATACAATTCACACATTTACAGAGTACAATTTTATGGTTTTTAGCATATTTATACATATGTAAAACCACCGTAGTAAATTTTAAGAACGTTTTCATCACCTCCAAAAGAAAATCTTATACCCTTTAACTACCACCCCTTTGTCTCCCCAAACCTAAGTAACCACTAATCTACTTTCTGTACGTACAGATTTACCTATTCTGGACATTTCATATAAATGGAAGCATATAATACGTGATCTTTTGTAACTGGCTTCTTTCACTTAGCACAATGTTTTCAATGCTTATTAATGTTGTAGCATGTCTCAGTACTTTGTTCTTTTTATTGCTATATAGTAAGTATTCCATAGTTTCTATAGACCACATTATGTTTATCCATTAGTCAGTTGGTTGAAATTGGGTTGTTTTCATTTTTGGTTATTATGAATAATACTAGAAGCCCAGTGCACGAAATTTGTGCACGGAGGGGGGTTGTCCCTCAGCCCAGCCTGTACCCTCTCCAATCTGGGACTCCTGGAGGGATGTCCGACTGCCCGTTTAGGCCCGATCCTGGTGGGATTGGGCCTAAACGGGCAGTCGAACATCCCTCTCACAATCCAGGACTGCTGGCTCCCAACTGCTTGCCTGCCTGCCTTCCTGATTGCCCCTAACCGCTTCTGCCTGCCAGCCTGATCACCCCCTAACCACTCCGCTGCCAGCCGGGTTGATGCTTAATTGCTCCCCTGCCAGCCTGTTTGCCCCCAACTTCCCTCCTCTGCCGACCTGGTCACCCCTAACTGCCCTCTCCTGCAGGGTTGATCACCTCCAACTGCCCTCTCTTGCAGGCTTGGTCCCTCTCAACTGCCCTCTCTTGCAGGCCTGGTCCCTCTCAACTGCCCTCCCTTGCAAGCCTGGTCCCTCTCAACTGCCCTCCTTTGCAGGCCTGGTCCCTCTCAACTGCCCTCCCTTGCAGGCCGGGTGCCTCCCAACTGCCCTCTCCTGCTGGCCATCTTGTAGTGGCCATCTTGTGTCCACATGGGGCAGGATCTTTGACCACATGGGGGCAGACATATTGTGTGTTGGAGTGATGGTCAATCTGCATATTACTCTTTTATTAGATAGGATAGAGGCCTGGTGCAGGAGTGGGGGCCAGCTGGTTTGCCCTGAAGAGTGTCCCGGATCAGGATGGGGTTCCCTTGGGGTGTGGGGTGGCCTGAGCGAGGGGCCTGTGGTGGTTTGCAGGCCGGCCACGCCCCCTGGCAACCCAAGCAGAGGCCCTGGTATCTGGAATTTATTTTCCTTCTACAATTGAAACTTTGTAGCCTGGAGCAGAGCCAAGCCTTCTGCTCCCTCCGGGGCGGCAGCCATTTCTGTGGCAGTTAATTCACCTTCTACAATTGAAACTTTGTAGCCTTAAGCGGGTGGGCCCAGCCAGGGTGTGCGGAAAGCTTTGCTTCCCCTGTTGCCGCCGGCAGCCCTGGCTTGCTCTCTCAAGCTCCGTTCTGCTACCATTTGTTTGAATTTGTTTACCTTCTATAATTGAAACTTTGTAGCTTGAGTGGAGGCTTAGGCCTGCAACGGCTATGGAAAGCTTGGCTTCCTCTGTTACCTGGGAAACCTTGCTCTCTGTGGCTGTAGCCATCTTGGCTGGGGTTAATTTGCATACTTGCCCTGATTGGCTGGTGGGCGTGGCTTGGCTGGTGGGCGTGGCTTATGTAGCGGAGTGATGGTTAATTTGCATATTACCATTTTATTAGAGAGGGTTGTTATGAATACTCAATTTTAAGTTTTTGTGTGGACAAATATTTTTATGTCTCTTGAGTATATACACAGGAGTGGACTTGCTGGGTCATATGGTAATTCTATGTTTGACATTTTGAGGGACTGCCAGACAATTTTCCAAAGTTGCTACACCATTTTACATTCCCTCCAGCAGCCTATGAAGGTTTCATCTTTTCCACATCTTCACCAACATGCGTTAGTACTTATCTTTTTTTATTATAGCTACTAGAGGCCCAGTACACAAAATTTGTGCTTGGGGGGGCAGGTCCCCTCAGCCCAGCCTGCACCCTCTCCAATCCGGGACCCCTTGGGTAAGGTGACCAGATTTTAACATTGGCAAAGTGGGACACCATTGACCGGGGTGGGGGTTCTTGATTAAAAATTTGGTCTATATGGAACAACAAAAATTTTCATAGAACGCAAAAATAGTATTGTAATATATATTTTAAAATTTCAACGTAAGTACAATTTACAAATATAATAAATAAAAAATTATGTATAGTATTATTTTATTCTTTGGCATATTTCTCATTTGAGTGAATTTTTTTTAGTAGATTGCTGTCGTTGTTTAAAAGGTCATGAATTTGCCATAACGTAAGTCGTAAGTGTCACTTTCAAGGCCGGCGCTAGACTTTTTGCCGGCACTATAAAATATAAATAATACGAGTACTGTCTGCTAAATCCAAGAAAATTTATGTATTTATGAAATAAATAAATAAATTACTTACCTAAATTATCTGAATAGCTGATTTGTAATGACATCACTTGTTTAACTAGCTTACTAGCACGCAGTACGATGTGTATCGTCTGAGAGACAGTTACAAAATGTTTTCATCATTGCCAATCCCAAAAAATGCCATTGTTTATTAAGTCCAAACAACGGTGGTCGAATTCTAACAACTGATCAACAATGCGAACTTTGATAAGCAGTTCTCGATAATCAGTTCTCAACAATTATTTGTTATTATTAAAGTTTAACATTATAAAATTAACAAAAATAATATAAAACTCATATCCTGGCTAAATAGCCACAGGGCCTCCGAAAACCGTATATTCCCTTCCCGTTCTCCTGCTGTTCCCTAGCTTGTCGTGCATTCTTTCCAAAAATTGGGACTTTTTTAAAACGCCACAGGATGCGGGACAAATTGTTAAAAATCGGGACTGTCCCACCAAAAGCGGGACGTCTGGTCACCTTACCCTTGGGGGATGTCCGACTGCTGGTTTAGGCCCGATCCCAGCGATCGGGCCTAAACTGGCAGTCAGACATTTCTCTCACAATCCTGGATCACTGGCTTTTATTTGCTCACCTGGCTGCCTGCCTGCTCACCCCTTACTGCCCCCCCCTGCTGGCCTGGTTGCCCCCAGCTGCCCTCATCTGCCGGCCTGGTTGCCCCTAACTGCCCCCCGCCCCGTCAGCCTAGTCACCCCTCACTGCCCCCCGCCAGCCTAATCGCCCCAAATGCCCCCCTCTGCCGGCCTGGTTGCCCCCAACTGCCCCCCCTTCCAGCCTGGTCACCCCTCATGGCCCCCCGCTGGTCTGGTCACCCCACGCAGCCTACTGTTCAGTCGTTTGGTCATCCCTCACTAACACCCCTGCCAGCCTGGTCACCCCATGCAGCCTGCTGTTCAGTCGTTTGGTCATCCCTCACTAACCCCCCTGCCAGCCTGGTCACCCCACGCAGCCTGTGTTCAGTCGTTTGGTCATCCCTCACACCCCTGCCAGCCTGGTCGCCCCACGCAGCTTGCTTGTTCAGTCTTTTGGTCGTCCCTAACTAACCCCCCTGCTGGCCTGGTCGCCCCATGCAGCCTGCTTTTTCAGTCGTTTGGTCATCCCTCACTAACCCCCCTGCTGGCCTGGTTGCCCCACCCAGCCTGATTGTTCAGTCGTTTGGTCGTCCCTCACTAACCCCCCTGCTGGCCTGGTTGTAGGCAGCCATCTTGTGAGGGCATGAGGGTCAATTTGCATATTATCTCTTTATTATACAGGATAATAGGGGTGTGATATCATTTGCTTTTTTATTTTTTTAATTTTTTATTTTTTTATTGATTAAGTTATTACATGTGTACATATCTTCCCATTGTCCCCCACCCCACTCCTATACATGCCCTCACCCCCCAGTGTCTTGCGTCCATTGGTTATGCTTATATGCATGCATACAAGTCCTTCGGTTGATCTCTTATCTCCCCCCTACTCCCCAACCTTCCCGCTGAAATTTGACAGTCTGTTTGATGCCTTACTGCCTCTCTATCTATCTTTTTGTTCATCAGGTTATAATGTTCTTTATTATCCATAAATGAGTGAGGTCATGTGGTATTTCTCTTTCATTGACTGGCATATTTCACTTAGAATCATGCTCTCCAGTTCCATCCATGCTGCTGCAAATGGTAAGAATTCCTTCTTTTTTTTATAGCAGCGTAGTATTCCATTGTGTAGATGTACCACAGTTTTCTAATCCAGTCATCTGCTGACGGGCACTTAGGCTGTTTCCAAATCTTAGCTATTGTAAATTGTGCTGCTATGAACATAGGGGTGCATATATCCTTTCTGATTAGTGTTTCTAGTTTCTTGGGATATATTCCTAGAAGGGGGATCGCTGGATCAAATGGGAGTTCCATTTTTAGTTTTTTGAGGAAACTCCATACTGTTCTGCACAGTGGCTACACCAGTCTGCATTCCCACCAGCAGTGCACGAGGGTTCCTTTTTCGCCAGCACTTGTCGTTTGTTGATTTGTTGATGATTGCCATTCTGACAGGTGTGAGATGGTACCGCATTGTCCTTTTGATTTGCATCTCTCGGATAATTAGTGACTTTGAGCATTTTTTCATATGTCTCTTGGCCTTCCTTCTGTCTTCTTTCGAAAGTATCTATTTAGGTCCGTTGCCCATTTTTTATTGGGTCATTTATTGTAGGAAGCGGTTATAGGGTTATTCCTTGGGCTGACCTGCTGGCAATGTTGCAAACAAGTCCCAGCTTGGAGGGCACAGTCCTCTAAGCATAATTAAGCTTGATCTTGTAACTGCTCCCTAGATCTTTCCTGGGTAGCTAGTGGGCTGTGGGAGGGTCAGCAAGTGCTGCCAAAACAAGTGAAACTAACAACAACATTGTAGATTACCTTGTTTGTCCATGATTATAAATAAAGCCTCAGCTTTGCAGTCTGGATCTGTTCTGTGGTCTCAGAAAGGCACAGAAGATCCACCTAGACCCAGCTTTTTCTCTTTGTCTATCATTTCTCCATCCTTCGTCGCCCCCGCTCAGGCTCGCCGAACCCTTGGCTGTGCTGGCAGGGCACAGTTTATCTTCCTTTTATTAAGTTGTGTGAGTTCCCTGTAAATGTTGGAGGTTAAACCTTTATCAGTGATAACATTTGCAAATATGCTCTTCCATACAGTGGGCTTTCTAGCTGTTTTGTTGATGGTTTCTTTTGCTGTGCAAAAGCTTTTTATTTTGATGTAGTCCCATTTGTTTATTTTCTCTTTACTTCCCATTGCCCTAGGAGCAGTATCAGTGAAGAAATTGCTTCAGCATATGTCTGAGATTTCTCTGCCTGTGGATTCCTCTAGTATTTTTATGGTTTCCTGTCTTATGTTTAAGTCCTTTATCCATTTTGAGTTTATTTTTGTGTATGGTGTAAGTTGGTGGTCTAGTTTCATTTTTTTGCATGTATCTGTCCAATTTTCCCAACACCATTTATTGAAGAGACTGACTTGACTCCATTGTATGTTCATGCCTCCTTTGTCAAATATTAATTGAGCATAGTGGTTTGGATCGATGTCTGGGTTCTCTATTCTATTCCATTGGTCTATATGTCTGTTCTTGTGCCAGTACCAGGCAGTTTTGAGAACAGTGGCTTTGTAATACAGCTTGATATCTGGTATTGAGATCCCTTCTACTTTGTTCTTCTTTCTCAGGATTGCTGCAGCTAGTCAGGGTCTTTTTTTATTCCAGATGAATTTTTGGAGAGTGCATTCTAGGTCTGTGAAATATGCCATTGGTATTTTAATGGGGAGTGCATTGAATCTATAGATTTCTTTGGGTAGTATGGACAATTTATTGATGTTGATTCTACCAATCCATGAACACAGTATGTTCTTCCATCTGTCTGTATCTTCCCCTATCTTTCTTTTTTCCAGTGTCCTGTAGTTTTCTGAGTACAGGTCTTTTATCTCCGTAGTTAATTTTATTCCTAGGTATCTTAATTTTTTTGGTGCGATGGTAAATCGCCTTATTTCTTACAGTTCTTATTCTCTAGTAGCTAATTGGGAGCACAAAAGGCATTTGTGTTCCCAATTTGCTTTTTAATTTAAATATGTTTTTACTTCAGAGAAAGAGAAAGAGAGGGAGATAGAAACCTCAATGATGAAAGAGAATCATCGATCAGCTGCTTCCTGGGGATCAAGCCTGCAACCCAGGCATGTACCTGACCAGGAATTGAACCGTGACCTCCTTGGTTCATGAGCTGACACAACCACTTAGCCACACTGGCTGGGCTTGCTTTTTGATTTAAAGTGCCTTGAATATTTTTCCATATTTATACATACAGATTCTTGCATATTTAACTGCTTGCTATGTAACATTCCACGTAGGCCATACTTTTCATGATCCTGTGTATACCATTGTGTTATTTCCTCCCCAGGGCTCAGTAGCCTAGAAATAGAAACAGCAGTGGTGGATGATGGCTTGGATCCAGATTTGGATGTTGTGTGGCAAGTAAGGCAGAAGAATGGTGTTGATGGTGATGGTGAGGAGTACTTGAAGGGAGTTACCAACCCTGGTGTATATCAATCCTGTGTAAGTGACAGTGCCAAGGAGCTGGAGTGGATAATATAGCATAGCTGCTGGAGACCTAAAAGTAGGGGTTTTGCAGGACAGGGGAAGGAGTTTTGTTTTGCATTTACCCATTTCCTGTGTTGACTTTTTTCTTTTTCTATCTTAAGATTGCATCACTCACTGCTTTGCCTTCTTAAACAGATGATTCAGAATGTAACACAACCTTGTTTTGTGACTCAGAGTGGCCTTTATGACCATCTGCTTTTGCTGTGGACCTCTGAGGCATGTATGAATATATCTTTCTCTGTTAAATGGATCCCAGATTTCTGTGTGTTTGAAATTCTCTCCTTCAATTTCCGGCTTTACTCTTTTTCAGTGTCAGAGTCTGAGATCAGTGTATTCTAGGTTCTTCTAATGTACAGCTGTTTGACCTAGGATTGATACCATGCATCTCTTGTGAAGTTTATGGGTTTTATGGTAGCAATTTTACATGCCATTTAGATGTTTCTCTTCTCTTTAGGTTTGCCATTATGAGAAATCTGATCTCCAGAGAAGTGTTGGTGTTTCTTTAATTTGATATAAGCTATTTTTGACAAGCTAGTTCTCTAGCATTGAAGAATTTTTGTATTGCTTTTTTAGAGAGAGAGAGAGGACGAGAGAGAGAGAGAGAGAGAGAGAGAAACATCGATCAGTTGCCTCCCTCATAAGCCCTGACCCAGGATCGTACCTGCAACCTCAGTATGTGCCCTGACTGGGAACCAAACCTGCCAACTTTTGGTGTACAGAACTATACTCCAACCAACTGAGCTACACTGGCCAGTGTCTATCATGGAAGAATTTAATGAATAAGTTTGTTTTCACCTTGTTCACGTACTTTTTTAAAAATTGAATTTATTGGAGTAACATTAGTTAATAAAATTATACAGGTTTCAGGTGTACAATTCTATAATACATCATCTGTATATTGTATTGTGTGTTCACCACCCCAAGTCAAGTCTCCTTCCATCACCATTTATTCCCCCTTTACCGTCTTCTATCTTCCCCACCCCGCTTCCCTCTGGCAATCACCATACTATTGTCTGTGTCCATGACTCTTTTTTTTTTTCTAGAGACCCACTCTATCTATTGCAGTAATCACTAGCTACATGTGGCTTTTAAAATTTAAATATAAAAGAAGTAAATCAAATTAAAAATTCAGTTCCTCAGTAGCACTAGCCACATTTCAAGTTCACATTGTCACATGTGGCTAGTGTAAGGTGACCAGACGTCCCGCTTTTGGCGGGACAGTCCCGATTTTTAACAATTTGTCCCATGTCCCGCGGCATTTTAAAAAAGTCCTGATATTTGGAAAGAATGCACGACAAGCTCGGGAACGGCAGGAGAATCGGAAGGGAATATACGGTTTTCGGCGGCCATGTGGCTATTTAGCCAGGATATGAGTTTTATATTATTTTTGTTAATTTTATAATGTTAAACTTTAATAATAACAAATAATTGTTGAGAACTGATTATCGAGAACTGCTTATCAAAGTTCGCATTGTTAGAATTGGACCACCATTGTTTGGACTTAATGAACAATGGCATTTTTTGGGATTGGCAACGACGAAAACATTTTGTAACTGTCTCTCAGATAATGCACATCATACTGCGTGCTAGTAAGCTAGTTAAACAAGTGATGTCATTATAAATCAGCTATTCAGATAATTTAGGTAAGTAATTTATTTATTTATTTCATAAATACATAAATTTTCAGACAGTACTCATATTATTTATATTTTATAGTGGCGGCAAAAAGTCTAGCGCCGGCCTTGAAAGTGACACTTATGACTTACGTTACGGCAAATTCAGAGTAAAAATAATACAAGTTAGTATTGTTATTATTTAGAAAGAAATATAGGATTAAAATATTTTTAAAATATAGTTACTTTATAACAATCAAATTAATGTAATTTATAAACTAACAATAAAATATGTTCATGTAATTATGTACCTACTTACTGTGTTTTTAAGCAATATGTATATAATAATTTATAATTTAAAATATTTTTTTTAGATTTTTAACATAATGAGTAAGAAAAGAGGATGCAAATTCAATGATGATCTAAGAAGTGAATTTCCTTTTATTAAAAAAACCAAAAGCGATTACAATATAGACCAAATTTTTTTTTTAAATACATTTTATTGATTTTTTACAGAGAGGAAGAGAGAGGGATAGAGAGTTAGAAACATCGATGTGAGAGAAACATCGATCAGCTGCCTCTTGCACACCCCCTACTGGGGATGTGCCCGCAACCAAGGTACTTGCCCTTGACCAGAATCGAACCTGGTACCCTTGAGTCTGCAGGTCGATGCTCTATCCACTGAGCCAAACCGGTTTCGGCTGCCCTACCTTTCTTTTTTTTTAATTTCTTTATTGATTAAGGTGTCACATATTTGTCCTCATCCCCCCATTCCCATCCCACACCCCTCCCCACGGATGCCCCCACCCCCCTGTTGTCCTTAACCATTGGTTAGGCTCGTATGCATGCACACAAGTCCTTTGGTTGATCTCTCCCCCCTACCCACAACCTCCCCTACACTCCCTCTGAGGCCCGACAGTCTGCTCGATGCCTCCTTGTTTCTGGGTCTGTTCTTGTTCATCAGTCTATGTTGTTCATCATTTCCCCTAGATGAGTGAGATCATGTGTTACTAGAAATATACTTATAAGAACCGAATGTGAGATGAGCAATAATAGTTATGCTGACAGGCAAATGAATCAGTCTGTAGTAAGTTTCTTTCTGGACCAACAGTTCTTTTGAGACCCAATTTCAATGTCCAACAGTTCCTTATGTGTACATATCGGCACTGACTTTTCAGCTCTGGATGGTGGACAAATGGTGGTAATGCAGGTCCAACTCCCTCTGGTTTGGTCTCGCCTGGACCCAGGGGTACGGCTTCACCTGGACTCAGGGGCACGTGGCCTCACCCGGACCTGGGACCCAGCATCACCCGGGCCCCGGGGCGCATGGCCTCACCCGGATCCAGGGGCGCGTGGCCTCACCCGGACCCAGGTGTGCGCGGCCTCACCCGGTCCCGGGATCCAGCCTCACCCAGACCCAGGGGCGCATGGCCTCACCCAGACCCAGGGGCACGCAGCCTCACCCGGATCCGGGGGCGTGCGGCCTCACCCGGGCCCAGGATCCAGCCTCACCCGGACACAGGGGCACGGCCTCACCCAGACCTGGGACCCAGCCTCACCCGGATCCATGGGCACACGGCCTCACCCGGACCCAGGATCCAGCTTTACCCGGACCCAGGGGTGCGTGGCCTCTCCTGGACCCAGGGGCGCTTCCTCACCCAGACCTGGGACCCAGCCTCACCCAGACCCAGGGGCGCATGGCCTCACCTGGACCCGGCATCCAGCTACACCCGGACCCAGGGGTGCGTGGCCTCACCTGGACCCAGGGCCGCGCAGCCTCACCCAGACCCGGGTCCAGCCTGACCCGGGCCCAGGGGCATGGCCTCACCCGGAACCAGGACCCAGCCTCACCTGGACCCAGGGGCACGTGGCCTCCCCTGAACCCAGGGGCGCGTGGCCTCACCCGGACCCAGGGGCACGCAGCCTCGCCTGCACCCGGGACCTAGCCTCACCCGGACCCAGGGGCGTGCAGCCTCACCTGGATCCAGGGGCGCATCGCCTCGCCCGGACCCAGGGGCATGCAGCCTCACCCAGGCCCGGGACCCAGCGGGGCCTCGTCTTCCCGATCCCAACTCCCGTCAGTCAATTCCTTCTCAGCAATTCCTCCGGCCATTTTCTCAAAGCTCTGGGGCGGCTGCCGTGGAACTCGCTGGGCGGCGGGCTCGGCGAGGCTCCGGTGCGCCCGGTGCGTGGCAGCGGGCTGGTCCAAGGTCGCTGCGACAGCGCTCGGGTCTGCAGCGGTGGCCGGTCGCTGGGTGTGTGCACCTGGCTGCTTCTGGGGCTCAGAGATTCTCGAATGACTCAGAGGTCAGCAAGCGCGGAGTCTCCCACCCCATGACCCCCATGGTCTCGTCTGTCTGTGCTCGGCAGCGAGCAGAGCCGTCCCCTCAGCTGGAGACCGCCGGGGGAACCGCGCCGAGCACGTTCCAGGCCGCCATTGTGTCGCCAGAGCCATAGTTCTTAAAGTGTGATCTTTGGCTCATCGGCATCAGCATCATCCCGCGTCCCCCTCTCTTTTATTCTAGTTGTAGAGCATCCGCTCAGCCAGCCCTCCGGTGGTTCTGGATGGTGTCTGCTCTGTTTTCCTGTTGTAGTTTCAAAATTGTTGTGGTAGGCAACAATCAGGCGTCTGCCCTATGCCGCCATCTTGGTCCTCTAGAAGATTCTTAAGTAACCTTAAAAATGTGGTTCTGAACACTGTGTCATCCATTAGTTTACTTTCCTTCATCCCTTCTATTCGTGACCTGCTTCGGTGTCTCCACCTTTTGGCTGCCTCCCTATGTTGATGGAGTGGCTTTGTGTGGTCAGTGACCTATAGGGGCCAGTAGCTCAGCTTCCCCAATTTCCCTAGGTGGTCGCTCTTGGTACCCACCTTTGTGGGCTGAGTGCAAAGTCTTGGTGTTGTCAAGCCTTGATTGCTGTTGGTACACTGGGAGGATTTGACCTCCAGTCCAATTGGCTGTGAGGATCAGCTGTGTCTACACCGGGAGACAGCCTTATTCAACTAGACTTGCAAAATTGTGAAAGCCTCTGTGCTCAGCTTGGATGGGGCGGAGTTTCAGGGTGGAGCCTACAGCCTTGGCTTCCTGTTAGCCCCACCCTATGAGGTTCCTGGGTCTCAGTGTCCCTCTGTACTCCCTGCAAACACCTCTGAGAGAAAAGCGCCCTGGAGTTTCGCCCGCTGCCAAACAGTCTAGTCTCTCCCCCAATGAATCTGGACTCCCAGATTCTCGCCCAGAACTGGGTTTCAGTGTAGTAGGAACTGGGGCTCAGCGCAGTCTGGCGCTTTTGTCTCCTTCCCACCAGGGCAATTCAGTGGCACAGTCAACAGACCATCCGCGTGCATTCCCGTGCGCGCCTCCGATGCTCTGCCTTTCGCCACTCCTCTGCGTTTCCGCCTTACACCCCAGATTCCCCCAGTATGAGCCTGGCTTCCCAGGGTCTCGCCTGGAACTGGGGTTCAGTGCAGTCGGAACTGGGGTTCAGCACGGTCCGGAGCTTTTGTCTCCTTCCCGCTAGGGCAATTCAGCAGCACAGGCAACAGTCCGTCCTCTGCGCGCATTCATGTGCGCACCTCCGGAGCTCTGCCTTTCGCCACTCCTCCGCATTTCCGCCTCACAGCCCAGATTCCCCCAGTATGAGCCTGGCTTCCCAGGGTCTCACCCGGAACTGGGGTTCAGTGCAGTCAGAGCTGGGGTTCAGTGCAATCTGGAGCTATCATCTCCTTCCCGCTAGAGAACGCCGGCCAGGCACTCAGCCGCCCCGTCCTCTCCGGCTCCATCCTCCCCGCACACGTGCGTGCTCGTGTCTCCGCCCATGTCTCCATACCTCAGGCTCCTATGGCTCCTCTGATTTTCCTTGTGGTTTTCTCTTTCCTTCTAGTTGTGGGCATTTCAGTCAGCCAGCTTTCCTGTGGTTCTGGATGATGTCCGTTTTGACTTTTAGTTGTATTTTTGAAATTGTTGTGCCAGGCTGTAGGTTAGGTGTTTAACCTATGCCGCCATCTTGGTTTTCCTAGACCAAATTTTTAATCAAGAATCCCCCGCCCCGGGCCGAAACCGATTTGGCTTAGTGGATAGAGCGTCGGCCTGTGGACTCAAGGGTCCCAGGTTCGATTCCGGTCAAGAGCATGTACCTTGGTTGCGGGCACATCCCCAGTAGGGTGTGCAAGAGGCAGCTGATGATGTTTCTCTCTCATCGATGTTTCTAACTCTCTATCCCTCTCTCTTCTTCTCTGTAAAAAAATCAATAAAATATATTTAAAAAAAAAGAACCCCCCCCCTCCCCGGTCAATGGTGTCCCGCTTTACCAATGTTAAAATCTGGTCACCTTAGACTAGTGGCTACCATATTGGAGAGTGCAGATATAGAAATTTTCATCACCACAGGAAGTTATATTGGGCAGCAGTTGTCTAGACTTTGAGCCAGTCTCCTCTCAGGTTTCACCTTTTCAGACTGGAGTCTCATGTTTTTAGCATATCCTTGGGCAGCAGCCATGCCCCTACTACTCTGCAGTATTCCCTGACCTCCCACATCTGATCATGACATTTGCCCTCTGTTGCAACTATAACAAATCACTAAAAACGTCATGACTTAAGACAACACACATTTATTACCTTACAGTTCTGGAGATGAGAAGTCTAAAATCAGCCATTTTTCCAGTTTCTAGAGGCCGCCTGCATTCCTTAGCTCATAGCCCCTTCTTCCATCTTCAAAGCCAGCACATGCATCTGCAAATCTTTCTCTCACTCTCTGACCTTTAATTCCCTGCCTCTCTCTTATATGGACTCTATAGTAAGATTAGCCCTACCTAGATAATCCAGGATAATCTCCCTATCTCAATATCCTTAATTAAATCACACCTGCAAAGTCCCTTTTATCATGTGATGTAACATATTCACAGATACCAGGAATTAGAACATCCTTGAGGGATCATGATTCAGCATACCAGAACAGGCAGTCTTTTCCAGTGACATCCTGTTTTCCTTGAGGACCACTGATGCACAGAGTATGCCACACACTATATCCCAAGGTTTTATACAAAATGAGGAGAATACTTTAAAATCTTTTTTTCTGCCTTCATCCTGTATAGAAATACTAAATTTTGGTTGTTCTGACTCCTTAAAATATGATCCTTTGAGTACAGTGGCACTCCTAGGAGTATTTTATAGACACGACAAATCCACAGCTAACTCAGTGTCCTCTCAGAGTATTTGTCTCACTGTAACACAGTTGCCATTTCAGGGCTGATCTCTGCCAGCTTTTCTTCTCAAAAATAAACAAATAATTACATATATACCCACAATCAAAAAACAAAACTGGGACTCAATATACTAAGCAAAGCAAAGCCTCCTGAGCTTTTCTTTGCCCATGAAATGGTGGCAGGAAAGCCTGAGTCATTCCTAGTAAGTGCAGCAGCAGAAACCAATACAAAATTGATCTTCTACTTCCAGTCTGTATAAGATGGCATAGACTCATTTCTCTCTGCTCCTTTCAGCTAGGTATAACGATAAATCCTATAAATAATCCAAGAGGCAATCAAAGGAGAATTCTGAGAGGTATAAAGAGAAAGGCAAAATTGTTAGGAACCCAGGACTAAAGGAATACCATAGTAGCAGGGTGCCTTATGACTCCTCACCCAACAGAAAAAGGCTACCCAGGTCCAGTGTTTTATTTCTTTTTTAAAATTTAAATTCTTTATTGTTTAAAGTCTTACATAAGTCTTCTTTTCCCCCATTGACCTCTGCCCAGCCACCCCCACCCCCCAGCACATGCCCTCACCCCCCCATCTGTGTCCATAAGTTATGCTCATATACATGCATACAAGTCCTTTGGTTGATCTCTTACCTCCTCACCCCCTGCCTTCCCTCATAGGTTAGATAGTCTGTTCAATGCTTCTATGACTCTGGTTCTATCTTTGTTCATCAGTTTATGTTGTTCATTATATTCCACATATGAATGAGATCATGTGATATTTATCTTTCTCTGACTGGCTTATTTCTCTTAGCATAATGCTCTCCAGTTCCATCCATGCTGTTGCAAACGGTAAGAATTCCTTCTTTTTTATAGCAGCATAGTATTCCATTGTGTAGATGTACCACAGTTTTCTAATCCACCCATCTGTTGATGGGCACTTAGGCTGTTTGCAAAGCTTAGCTATTGTAAATTGCGCTGCTATGAATATAGGGGTGCATATATCCTTTCTGATTGGTGTTTCTGTTTTCTTGAGATATACACTGAGTGGCCAGATTATTATGATCTCTGGACGCATAATAATCTGGCCACTCAGTGTGTAGTGTGTGTGTGTGTGTGTGTGTGTGTGTGTATGAGGCCTGGTGCATGAATTCGTGAATGGGTGGGGTCCGGCCAGCCTGGCCAGGGGGAGGGGACATTGGCCGGCCTGCCTGCTGGTCAAACTCCTGGTGGAGGGGACAATTTGCATATTAGCCTTTTATTATATAGGATATACACTGAGTGGCCAGATTATTATGCATTCAGATATCATAATAATCTGGCCACTCAGTGTATTCTTAGAAGTGGGATTACTGGGTCAAATGGAAGTTCCATTTTTATTTTTTTGAGGAAATGCCATACTGTTTTCCACAGTGGCTGCACCAGTCTGCATTCCCACCAGTAGTGCAAGAGGGTTCCTTTTTCTCCGCATCCTCGCCAGCACTTGTCGTTTGTTGATTTGTTGATGATAGCCATGCTGACAGGTGTGAGATGGTACCTCATTTTTGTTTTTATTTGCATCTCTCATATGATTAGTGACTTTGAGCATGTTTTCATATGTCTTTTGGCCTTCTGTATGTCCTCTTTCAAAAAATATCTATTTAGGTCCGTTGCCCATTTTTTTAATTGGATTATCTTCCTTTTGTTAAGTTGTATGAGTTCCTTATAAATGTTGGAGATTAAACCCTTATAGGAGATAACATTGGCAAATATGTTCTCCCATGCAGTGGGCTTTCTTGTTGTTTTGTTGATGGTTTCTTTTGCTGTGCAGAAGCTTTTTATTTTGATGTAGTCCCATTTTTTAATTTTCTCCTTAGTTTCCATTGCCCTAGGAGCTGTATCAGTAAAGATATTGCTACAATAAATGTCTGCAATTTTGCTGCCTATGACTTCTAAGATTTTTATGGTTTCCTATCTTACGTTTAAGTCGGTCTAGCATTTTCTAACCCCCAGCCTAGCAACGGAAGATGGCTCAGATAGGCTCATTTTTCTTCTTGATTAAATAAGAGTCCTTCTGACAACATCAGGTGAACGTGGAAAGTCCCACGAAGAGAATCTAGCAGGGAGCCCCACTGACAATAAGCAGCCAGAAGTGTTCTCTTTTCCAAGGCCAGACTCTCCCCTACCCCACCAAAAGATACTGTGCAACCAGAGCACCATCAAGGGGAAACCTCATCACAAGTAGTCTAGTTCAGGAAGCTTTTCTCCCCATGGTCATGAGGATCTTCTTTCCCCATGAGAGATACCAGGAGAGCATACAGTACTGGCAAGGGGGATGCCACCAAAGAAGCAAAGCCAAGGAAGATTCATTGTTTTCACAGACTACTCACTTCCTTCACCTAGGGCAGTGGTCGGCAAACTCATTAGTCAACAGAGACAAATATCAACAGTACAATGATTGAAATTTCTTTTGAGAGCCAAATTTTTTAAACTTAAACTTTTTCTAATGCCATGTCTTCAAAATAGACTCGCCCAGGCCGTGGTATTTTGTGGAAGAGCCACACTCAAGGGGCCAAAGAGCCGCATGTGGCTTGCGAGCCACAGTTTGCCGACCACGGACCTAGAGCAAGCATGTCAAACTCAAAGACAAACACGGGCCAAATAAACAAGGTTTAAGTTTATGTGGGCCACAAAAGCACAAAAACTTTAATTTTCATAGAAACGTAGGTTTATTTCGATAGAGACATGCTGAAGACAAAGAGCTAAAATAAATGAGTAATCTTTAACATAAAGTAATAGAATATTTTAACAAAAATTAATATGTTTTCTTGAACATTAACTTACCAGACACTGAATAACTGCACAAATTAATAAGCGTAACGCACATAAACCTATTTTTCTTTCTCTCTGAAAGCGAAATATTTCCTGTTGCGCACACCAAACAAATCAGTCCAAGACTAATGACGTGGCAATTGGCTGCTAAAGTATTCGCTGCTAGTATTAGTGGAGAGAAATGGTGTGCCTGCACATAAGGCGTATAAGGGAAATGAATGGAACACGATTATAGTAATCAGTCATTAGCGAATATTGTAGTTTGTTATTAATAATTATGTATAACAGGATATTGTAAAATTAAGTTATAAAATTATTATTAAAACGTTTCTTACATATCGTTATATTCATTGTGGGCCACATGTGGCCTGTGGGCCGCGAGTTTGACATGCTTGATCTAGACTCAGGCATCAGGCAACCCAGCCTGGTGAAGTACATTCTGCTCCCTCAGGCAGCACTAGGAGGGATGTGTGGCACCACATTAACCAAGCAGACCAAAATAGCACCACAGAGGCTCCAAAATGTAAATTATCATTGAAATCACAGCCTAAAAAAATAGCTCAGGACCTGTGTGCTAAACCTAAGCAGAGCAACTGCCTGCTAAAATAATAGACTTCAATAGTCTCTTAACATAGTACCCAGAATGTCCAGAATACAATAACAAATCACCCATCATACCAAGAACCAGAAAATCACAACTCAAATGAGAAAAGACAATCACTGACATTAATACTGATATGAATCAGATGTTAGAATTATCTGACAAGGATTTTAATGCAGCCATCACAAAAATGTTTCAATAAGCAGTTTCAGAGTCCCTTGAAATAAATGAGAAAAAAAATCTGATCAAAGAAGTACAACTTATAAAAAAAGAACCATACAGAAATTACGGAACTGAAAAATACAATAATGGAATTTAAAAAAAAACTTGTTGAATAGGCTTAATAGTATAGTGAAGATAACAAAGGGTCGAATCAGTGAACTTGAGGATAAATCAACAGAATTAACTCAGTATGAAAAACAGAAAAAATAGACTGAAAAGGAAGAACCTCAGAGACCTGTGGGAAATAAGAAAAGATCCAACATTCATATTATCAGAGTCCCAGAAACATACCACAAGCAGACAAAGACAGTAGAAAAGAGTGAAAGAGAGAGAGAGAGAGAAACTATAGACCGGTATCTGTCATGAACTTAGATACAAAAATCCTTGGTAAAACTATTAGCAAAAATAGTTTTTTTAACAATGTATAAAAATATTATATACGCTGTGACCAAGTGGGATTTATTTAGGGTATGCAAGATTGTTTCAATATTTTATTTTATTTATGTTTAAAGCCCTTCTTATGTGTTTTTTAAAAGTTATCTTTATTGTTGAAAGTATTATAGATGTTCCTTTTTTCCCCATTGACCCCTCTAGCCTGCACCCCCACCACCCCAGGCCTTCACCACAATATTGTCTGTGTCCATGGGTTATGCATATATGCATACAAGTTCTTTGGTTAATCTCTTCCCACCCACCCACCCCTGCCTTCCCTCTGAGATTCAGTATTTTTAAATCAATCAATACAGTCCACCATATCAACAAACTGAAGAAAAAAGTCATATGACTATATCAGTTAACAGGAAAAACATTTATGATAATGCTCATAAAGAACATCTATAGAAAACCTACAACTAATATTATACGTAATGCTTTCCCTCTTAAGATTGGAACAAGGCAAGTGTGTCTGCTCTTATCACTTATATTCAGTGTTGTACTGGAAGTTATAGCAAGTACAAAAGGACAAGAAAAATAAATTTAAAATCATACAGATTTGAAAGAATCAAATAAAATTGTATTTGCAGAAGACTTGATTGTCTACATAAAAATCACAAGGAATCAAAAAACCACTTGTAGCCCTAGCTGGTTTGGCTCAGTGGATAGAGCATCAGCCTGCAGACTGAAGGGTCCCAGGTTCGATTCTGGTCAAGGGCACATGCCCGAGTTGAGGGCTTGATCCCCAGTGTGGGGCATGCAGGAGGCAGATGGTTGATGGTTCTCTTTCAATCACTGATGTTTCTCTCTCTCCCTCTCCCTTCCTCTCTGAAATCAATATAAATAAATAAATAAATAACCAACATTTCCTTAAAAAAAAAAACAACCACACCACTTCTAGCACTAATGATTGAATTCAGCAAGGCCATATGATACAAGATCAATACACAAAAATAATTATATTTTTATACAATAACTGGAAATCTAAATACAAAACAACACCATTTATAATTGTTCCAAGAAAATGAAATATTTAGGTATAAGCTTAAGAAAACGTGTACAGGATCTGTATGCTGAAAATTATAAAACACTGATGAAAGAACTAAAAAAAAGACATTAATAATTTGAGAGAATGTGTTCATGGGTAGGAAGACTCAACATAGTAAAGATGTCAAGTAAATTGATCTATAGGTTAATGAAATCCCTATCCAAACTTCAGCAAGGATTTCTGAAGACATAGGTAGGTTTATGATAAAATTTATATGGAAAGGCAAAGGACCCAGAGTAGCTAAAATGATTTTTACAATGAATAAACTGGGAAGTGGGGGGGCCCTAGCCAGTTCGGCTCAGTGGATAGAGCATCAGTCCACAGACTGAAGGAAGGACAGCCTTTTCAACAAATAGTGCAGGAACAATAGACAACCATAGGCAAAATAAGTGAACTTTTACCCCAACATCACACCTTATACAAAAATTAACTCAAAATGGGTCACAGACTTGGAGTGTAAAAGTGTAAAACTTATAGGAAAGAAAAAACAGGAGATGAGGAATACATCCTAAGAATCTTGAAACACCAATCAGTAAGAATATATGCACCCTATGTTCATAGCAGCGTTATCTATAATAGCTAAGATCTGGAAACAGCTCAAGTGCCCATCAGTAACTGAGTGGATAAAAAAAGCTGTGGTACATTTACACTATGGAATCCTATGCAGCTGTAAAAAAAAGGAGGATCTCTTACCCTTTGAGACAGCATGGAGGGACCTGGAGAGTATTATGCTAAGTGAAAAAAGCCAGTCAGAGAAAGACAAGTATCACATAATCTCACTAATATAAACAAAATGATCCAGAGACATGGAAGCATGCAACAGACTGAGGATTCTCAGAGGGAAGGGGGAGGAAGAGATCAACCAAAGGATTTATATGCATATACTAGAGGCCCAGTGCATGAAATTCGTGCACAGAGGGTGGTTGTCCCTCAGCGCAGCCTGTACCCTCACCAATATGGGACCCCTCAAGGGATGTCCGACTGCCTGTTTAGGCCCGGTCCCACCGAGATCGGGCCTAAACGGGCAGTCGGACATCCCTCTCACAATCCAGGACTGCTGGCTCCCAATTGCTTGCCTGCCTGCCTTCCTGATTGGCCCTAACTGCTTCTGCCTGCCAGCCTGATCACCCCCTAACCACACTAGTGCCAGCCTGTTTGCCCCCAACTCCCCTCCTCTGCCAGCCTGGTCACCCCTAACTGCCCTCTCCTGCAGGGTTGATCACCTCCAACTACCCTCCCTTGCAGGCCTGGTCCTTCTCAACTGCCCTCCCTTGCAGGCCAGATGCCTCCCAACTGCCCTCTCCTGCTGGCCATCTTGTGGGGGCAGGATCTTTGACCACATGGGGGCAGCTATATTGTGTGTTGCAGTGATGATCAATCTGTATATTACTCTTTTATTAGATAGGATAGAGGCCTGGTGCACGGGTGGGGGCCAGCTGGTTTGCCCTGAAGGGTGTCCCAGATCAGGTGGGGGTTCCCTTGGGCCATGGGGCGGCCTGAGCGAGGGGCCTGTGGTGGTTTGCAGGCTGGCCACACCCCCTGGCAACCCAAGCAGAGGCCCTGGTATCTGGAATTTATTTTCCTTCTACAATTGAAACTTTGTAGCCTGGAGAGGAGCCAAGCCTGGGGCTCCCTCCGAGGCCAGGCCGGCAGCCATTTGTGTTGGGGTTATAATTGAAACTTTGTTGCCTTAAGCAGGTGGGCCCGGCCAGGGTGTGCGGAAAGCTTTGCTTCCCCTGTTGCCGGCGGCATCCCTGGCCTGCTCTCTCAAGCTCCATTCTGCCGCCATTTGTTTGAATTTGTTTACCTTCTATAATTGAAATTTTGTAGCTTGAGTGGAGGCTTAGGCCTAGCAAGGGCAGGCTGAAAGCTTGGCTTCCTCTGTTACCTAGGAAACCTTGCTCTCTGTGACTGTAGCCATCTTGGTTTGGGTTAATTTGCATGCTCGCTCTGATTGGATGGTGGGCGTGGCTCGTGGGTGTGTTGGAGGTATGGTCAATTTGCATATTTGTCTATTATTAGGTAGGATATGCATAACCCAGGACATAGGCAATAGTGCGGCGAAGGCCTGGGGTGGGGGCAGGAGTGGGGTGGAGGGGGTCAGTGGGAGGATAAATGGGGACATCTGTAATACTTTCAACAATAAGGATACATTTTTTTAAAAAATGGGAGGGAATCTTCATTGTCTAGGGCTCATCAAGGAGTTCTTAGGCATGACACCATACACATGATCAATAAAAGGAAAAATACACTGATTGGCCAGATTATTATGATCTCTGAACGCATAATAATCTGGCCACTTAGTATATATATATTAGAGGCCTGGTGCATGAATTCGTGCATGGGTGGGGTCCGGCCAGCCTGGCCAGGGGGAGGGGACATGGGCGGTTGGCCAGCCTGCCTGCTGGTTGAACTCCTGGTCGAGGGGACAATTTGCATATTAGCCTTTTATTATATAGGATATATACTGAGTGGCCAGATTATTATGCGTTCAGAGAGCATAATAATCTGGCCACTCAGTGTATTAATTAGATTTTTAAAATTACAAAGTTTGTATGAAAGATCCAATTAAGATTAGCTACAAACTGGAGAAAATATTTGCAAACCACATATCTGACAAAGGATTTGTATGTAGAATAAAGAACTCTCAAAACTCAAATTAGAAAATGGGCAATTAGAGAAATTAGAAAATCGGCAAAAGATACACAGATATTTCACTAAGGAGGATATACACATGACAACAACATGTGAAAAGATGTTCAGCATAATTAGCCATCAGGAAAATGCAAACCAAAACCATGACGAAATATGACGACGCACCTATCAGAATAGCTAAAATTTGGTATTGTCACCAGTTACCAAATGCTGGCAAGGATGTGAAGAAACTGGATCACTCATACATGTGTTCTTCAACAGATTAGGACATCTATGTGAAGGAATGCTACTCAGCAATGAAAAGAAATGGTATATCAGTTTATGCCATAACTTGAATGAGTCTCCTGGGAATTTTGTTCAGTTATATACTGTATGATTATTTATGTAATAATGTTGAAATTACAAAAAAATAGAGATGGAGAACAGGTTAGTGGATGTGAAGGGTAAGGGAATGGGGCAGATGGAAGGTGAGTGTAGCTGCAAAGTATAGTAGGAAGGATTCTTGTGGTGATAGTACAGTTCTGTATTGTGTCAGTGAATACATGAACCTATACATGTGATAAAATTGCATATAACTAATTACACAGACACATAAAAATGATTACAAATAAAGCTTGGCAAATCTGGACAAGATCAGCGGTTTGTAGCAATGTCAATATCCAGGTTATGGTATTATACTACAATTTTACAAAATGTTAACACTCAGGGAAACTGGGTCAAAGGTACATGATATCTTCCTATATTATTACATTGCATGTGAATCTACAATTATCTCAAAATAAAAGATTAATTAAAGAAAGATAAAGACAAGCAGTTGGGGCCTTGAACATTTTGCTGGAAGCTGGACTAAGGAATCTGGCTCATTGTAGACTTGAAACTAATTGGCCATCTGGCTATCAGATTGGATAGTTAAAAAGAACAAGGACTCCACAAACCTGAGTATGCAGCACTTTAGGGGGTCTCTAATAATCCAAAGATGTATTGTTCACCTGGAAATTCTGAGGCAGGCAGAGTATCATTCCTGAAGGACTCTGACCATGGCACCTGTGCTTCAAGCAGGTTTGCTAAGGTATGGTCCAGGAAGTGAGAGAACTTGGCATTAACATATCCTAAACCTTTGCAAAGTAATAGTCTCAAAGGAGGTGTTTTATTTGTTGGTTGGTTGGTTGGTTTTTTTTAGAAACAGCAGAAAGAAAATATACCTATGGAGCTAGTAAGGCCCAAATGTGAATGGGAAAGAAATGCACCTTTAGAGTTGGTGCAGTCGGGAACCTTTCATGTTGAGGCACGAACATTTTCAACTGGGGCAGTAACCTCCCCTACAATTTGTTCACCTAATTTTCCATTTCAGTTGCTCATTCTCTTTATCCAGTCCCCCCCACCCCTGGGGGTTACACACTAATTATCTCATGGCAGTGATACCATCTGCTGAAAAAGCTGGCAACTGAGCAATTCTCATCTTCCAAACTTGGGGCCTGCCTCTACCTGTCCTGGTACAAGAAACAGAAAGGCAGTGTGTTGTCCCCTGTACCCTGCTCAGGGAACTGACTCAGCTTCACAGATTGAAGCAGAGACTGAGAACTTGACCAAGCTGGAGCCTTTGCCTGTAGTGTTCAGTACTGAAGTTTTGGGACTCATCCTATGTCTACACCTGGGTTAATGGTGGACCATATGACATGGTCAATTTAGTGAAAGTAGTTCACTGAACTACTTTCATGTGAGGTTCCAGGCATGTGAGGTTCATATTCCTGGGTCTGATGTAAATGAACAAGTTAATTTCTTGGCTACTGCTTTACCTCTCTCTGGCCACCTAGGCACAAATGAAAGCTGTTTGGTCATATGAGGGTGAGAAGGTATAGATGATACAGAATAATCTCATCTTCAACCCTGGAAAAGAACTGAAAGGATATGCTTTACTCATAGACTTGTTGTACCATCTTTTTGTAGAAATGACAGCTTTATTCACAAATAAAGGATCTTTATTCACAATCCCACTCTTGAAGTATTTTCAAACTTCATAACAGAAATGAAGAATTTAGGCGAATTGTTCCTCAACACTGGTGAATCATTCCTAGCTGGCAGTATGAAAAAAGGTGTGCATGGTACACTGACCCTAGTCTAATTTCCACTCAATGAAGTTTTGAAAGTTTGGTAAGAATAGTTGGTGATTTGAGAACAATAAACACCCTTTCTTTTACATATATTAACACATTCTTGCCCAGCTGGCGTGGCTCGGTGGTTGAGTGTCAACTTATGAACCAGGAGGTCATGGTTTGATTCCTGGTCAGGACACATGCCTGGGTTGCAGGCTCGATTCCTAGTGTGGGGTGTGCCAGAGGCAGCCCATCAATTATTCTCTCTCATCATTGATGTTTCTATCTCTCTCCCCCTCTCCCTTCCTCTCTGAAGTCAATAAAAATCTATTTTTTTTAAATATTCTTAATGCTTATGACAACTGGGAGGGATGTTATGAACAGAGAAAGCTATTCATTGTTTCCTCAAAAGTTAGCAGGATTGGGGAATAAATCTTGATTTGACTAGGAAAAATAGTGGTTTGAATTTTCTACTTTTGAGCCACTGACTTATCTCAAGGGACCACAGCCTTACTGTTGTGCAGCTGAGTGCTGACATGAATAGCAAGAGGTCAATCACATTTTCCCCTTTGACTCTCACTTTCTTTTACTTACCATATTTTGTGGTTGTTTTGGTTCTTTGAATGTTTTTCCTTTTGTCATGAGCTTGAAAAGAACATCATCACCATACACCCATTTGTATTAACGTAGGAGAGCATTGGTATTTGTATTAACGTAGGAGAGCTACAATAATAGTGTAAATAAACCAGAAGTCAAAGAATCATAGAGTGTTCCAACCAAAGGAGCAAAGGAGCAATAGAAACAACTGAGGCCAGCCCCTTCACTTTTTTAAAAATCTTTATTGTTCAGATTATTATAGATATTCCTCTTTTTCTCCCCCATAGCTCCCCTCCACCTGGTGCCCACCCCAGCCTAGGCCCTCACCCCCCCCCCAACTGTCCTCATCCATAGGTGTAAGATCTTTGTCCAATCTCTTCCCGCACTCCCATACCCCCTTCCCCCTGAGAATTGTCAGTCCATTCCCTTTCCATGCCCCTGATTCTATTACATTCACCAGTTTATTCTGTTCATTAGATTTTTTATTCATTTGCTTTTTATTTTTTTTATTTTTTTAATATATTTTATTGATTTTTTACAGAGAGGAAGAGAGAGGGATAGAGAGTTAGAAACATCGATGATAGAGAAACATCGATCAGCTGCCTCTTGCACAACCCCTACTGGGGATGTGCCCGCAACCAAGGTACATGCCCTTGACCAGAATCGAACCTGGGACCTTTCAGTCTGCAGGCCGACGCTCTATCCACTGAGCCAAACCGGTTTCGGCTCATTTGCTTTTTAGATTCACTCATTGATAGATATGTATTTGTTGCCACTTTGTTGTTCATAATTTTTTACAGCCCCTTCACTTTTACATAAAGGTGACAGAAACCCGGAAAGGGGAAGTGGCAAATCTCATGATTCCCATTTCTGTCCTCTATTTAGAATATGATATATGACTTTATTGCTACATACTTTCCTTTCTAATTATGATTTGTAAAGATTATTAGTTGGCATTCCTTTTAGCCAGTTAGGTGTTAAGGGGAATGGATCTAAAGTCATTCAATGGCAGGGAAAGCTAGACCCAAAATAAACTTTCTCCCTGAATGATCAGATCTGGAGTTAATACTCGCTTGCATTATGAATGTTGGAATTCTCCTAGATTCTGTCCTATTAAGAACAGCTCTCTGGTGAGGGTTGGTCTGTATGGAGAATACGAGACTAATTCTGAATTGAAGGGCTGCAACTACAGTTCTTAAGATTTTCTGCCTATTTCAAGGGATAATGTGTTCCTTCTCCAGTTCAATACCATTCTTTTCACCTGCCCATCTCTTAACAATTCTTTGCTCTTCTCTTATACTCTGCCACATTTGTAACCACAACAAAATATCTGTTTTGTTTTAGTAAAAACAACCCAAAATCTTTTTACCCAGTGTTCCCTCAGCTATTCCTTCATTAGCCAAACCTCTTGAAATAACGGTCTATATTTAATGTTCTACTTTCTTCCATTTCCTTTCACCCCAATGCCAAACTCAATGGACATCCTTTCATCTTTATTTTCAGTAACCCTGCCCTACAGCATTTTAAAAAATACGTTTTTAAATTGATTTTTAGAGAGGAAGGAAGAGAGATAGAGACATAGAAACATCAATTAGATAGGAACATCATTGACTGGCTGCCTTCTGCATGCCCCACACTGAGGATCGAGCCTGCAACCCTGAACATGTGTCCTGAGAGGGAATCAAACTGGTGACCTCTTGGTTCCTGGGTGGACGCTCAACCGCTGAGCCACACAGGCCCTGTGTGCCCTGCAGCATTTATTTATTTATTTATTTATTTATTTATTAATCCTCACCTGAGGATATTTTTCCATTGATTTTTAGGGTGAGTGGAAGGGAGAGGGAAAGACAGAAACATCGATGTGAAAGAAACACATTGATTGGTTGCTGCCTGCACAAGCCCTTACCAGGGCCTGTGCCGGGGAGGAGCTTGCAACCAAGGTACGTACCCTTGACCAGAATCAAACCCAGGACCCTTTCGTTCGCAGGCCAATGCTCTATCCACTGAGCCACATCGGCTAGGGCTAGTATATAGCTTTTTTAAAAGACTACCAAGGGCTTTAACAATAAGCAGAAGTCCCTATGCCTACTTTTTTCCTGCTTCCCAGAAGCAATCACTCTTTGAAGTGCTCCTTATGATCACTTCAGTCATTTAAAATAATATGATTATCCTATTTATTTTATTATTATGATAATATACATAGCACAAAATTTACCATTTTAATCATTTTTAAGTGTACAGTTCAGTGGCATTAAGCACATTCACATATACAACTATATCACCACTATCCATCTCCAGAAATTTTTCTTCATCTCAAATTGAAACTGTATACCTATTAAACAATAACTTCCCATTCCCTTCCTCTCCAGCCCTGGTGACCACTGTTATAGTTCTAGTCGTTATGAATTTGACTCTTCTAGGTAAGTCATGTAAATGGAATAATACAATATTTGTTCTTTGATGTCTGCCTTATTTCACTTAGCATAATGTCTTCCTGGTTTATCCATGTTATAACATTTGAGAATTTTATTCCTTTTTAAGTATGAATAATATTATATGTATATATAATAGAGCATATATATGCACTATATTTTATTTATTCATTCATTCATTGGTTGATGGACATTTGAGTTTTTCCACCTTTTGGCTATTATGAGCATGCTTCTCTGAACACAAATGATCCCTGCATTCACTTCTTTTAGGTATATACCCAGAAATGGAATTTATGGATCATGTGGTAATTCTATGTTTGCCTTTCTGAGGAACCACCATGCTGTTTCCATGTTCTAATATTTCTTGACAAACACTTTATTTATTTATTTAATTTTTTAAAAATAAATCTTTATTGTTCAGATTATTATAATTGTTTCTCCTTTTTTCCCCCCATATCTCCCCACTACCCGATCCCCACCCCCGCTCTGCCCTTACCTCCCGCCCGTTGTCCTTATCCATAGGTGTATGATTTTTATCCAGTCTCTTCCTGTACCCCCCACACAGACACCCCTTTCCCCCTGAGAATTATCAATCCACTCCCATTCTATGCCGCTGATTCTATTATGTTCACCAGTTTATTCTGTTCCTCGGATTTTTAATTCACTTGATTTTTAGGATCACTTGTTGATAGATATGTATTTGTTGTCCATAATTTTTATCTTTACTTTTTTCTTCTTTTTCCTCTTGTTAAAGAATACATTTCAGCATTTCATATAATACTGGTTTGGTGGTGATGAACTCCTTTAGCTTTTTCTTATCTGTGAAGCTCTTTATCTGCCCTTCAATTCTGAATGATAATTTTGCTGGGTAGAGTAGTCTTGGCTGTAGGTTCTTGCTATTCATCACTTTGAATATTTCTTGCCACTCCCGTCTGGCCTGCATAGTTTCTGTTGAGAAATCAGCTGACAGTTGTATGGGTGCTCCCTTGTAGGTAACTAACTGTTTTTCTCTTGCTGCTTTTAATATTCTCTCTTTGTCTTTTGCCCTTGGCATTTTAATTATGATGTGTCTTGGTGTGGTCCTCTTTGGATTCCTCTAGTTTGGGGTTCTGTGTGCTTCCTGAACTTGTAAGTCTATTTCTTTCACCAGGTGGGGTAAGTTTTCTGTCATTATTTCTTCAAATAGGTTTTCAGTATCTTGCTCTCTCTTTTCTTCTGGCACCCCAAAAATTCGGATATTGGTACGCTTAAAGCCATCCCAGAGGCTCCTTACGCTATCCTCACACTTTTGGATTCTTCTTTCTTTCCGCCTCTCTGGTTGGGTGTTATTTTCTTCCTCATATTCCAGATCTTTGGTTTGACTCTTCAGGTACGGTGGTCTACAGTTGAGTATCTGTATATTCTTTATTTCAGACAGTGTATGCATAATTTCTGACTGGTCCTTTTCCATTTTTTTGGTATTCTCATTAAGGTCCTTGAAGGTATCTTCAAGTTTCTCAGTGGTTTTTAGAAGATTCTTGAGTAACCTTATAAATGTGGTTCTGAACACTGTGTCGTCCATTAGTTTACTTTCCTCCATCTCTTCTATTCGTGACATACTTCAGTGTCTCCGCATTTTGGCTGCCTCCTTGTGTTGATGGAGTGGCTTTGTGTCGTCAGTGACCTATAGGGCCCGGTAGCTCAGCTTCCCCAATCACCCTAGGTGGTCGCTCTTGGTATACCCCTTTGTGGGCTGAGTGGAAAGTCTTGGTGTAGTTAAAAGCCCTGGTTGCTGTTGGTTCACTGGGAGGAATTGACCTCTAGGCCAATTGGCTGTGAGGACCTGCTGTGTCTATAACCGAAGAATTGCTGTGCTGGAGACACAGTAGGGCTTTGGTGCTCACTGAGTCTGCCTCTTGAATGTGTCCCTTATGAGAGTGGTTGAAATCTGGTGTCGTCCACACCGACCACTAGATACCCTACTGTCTGGATCTCCAATGGGGTACAGGTCTGAGGCCTCCCAGCAGGAGCTACAGCAAGAGCTACAATTTTCTCCTCTTTGCTTGGGCGGTTTTGGAGCAGTCTGACTGGAGCTGCAGTTAATTTGGTTGAGCTGCCACAGAACAGGCCATTTATATGTAAAGGCTGCTGTGTGGAGCCTGGGCGGGTTTGTAGAATGTGCGGGGCGGGGTCTCAGGGTGGGATGGGGTCTCAGGGCGTCACTAGGCTGGGGCATGGCCAACGGCCATGGCTGCCTTCAGCCATCTCTGCCTTTCCGCGTTTCCAAGTCCCAGTGTCCCGCGCTCCACCGCAGCAAACCCTGATTGCTGGGCGCACCTCTGCAGAAAAGTCACTCTCACTCTCCGACCAATGGCCGAGAGTCCAGCTTCTCCCCGTAGGCGTCTGGGTCCCCCGCATGTCCCCAGAAACTGGAGTTCAGAGTGATCGGGAGTTTGTCTCCCTTCGGTTTGAAGAAAAGCCGAGCGCCCAATCGCCCGCCACCAGCCCGCTTCGCGGGTGCCTCTGTACCTCAGCTCTCCAGCGTTTGCGCTCCTTTCTCTTCTTAGTTGTAAATCTACCACTCAGCCAGCTTTCCCGTGGTTCTGGGTGGTAGACGTTTTGTTTTTTAGTTGTATTTTTGAAATTGTTGTGCGAGGCAGCAGTTTAGTTGCTTAACTTTGCCGCCATCTTGTTTCCTCCCCTGACAAACACTTTTTTTAAATAAATGGAGAGTAGAAATCCAGGTGGTCTCTGACTTTATTTATTTATTTTTAATTACACTTTATTTATTTATTCTTAAATCCTCACCCAAGGATATTTTTCCATTGATCTTTTAGAGAGAGTGGAAGAGAGAGGGAAAGATAGAGAGAAACATCGATATGAGGGAAACATCGGGCCTGCACCAGAGAGGAGCCTATAACCAAGGTACGTGTCCTTGACTGGAATCAAACCTGGGACCCTTTGGTCCACAGGCCGACACCCTTTCCACTGAGCCAAAAACAGCTAGGGCTTGACAAACACTTTTAAAATATCATCTACTGACTTTATATTATGGTAGCTAAGGATTCATCCACTCTTAAAGTATTCTCTAGCTCCTGTATGCTAATGATTTCCCACCTGTGTTTCCAGTCCTGACTTACCCTTGATCTACAGATTTGTATTATCCAAATGCTTGCTGAATATCTCCATGTAGATGTTAAGCTCAGAGTATCCAAAAATGCTTGCCCTTACCCCCACACCCAAGCTTTATCTGCCTCTGGTTATTACACTGACCCCTATGTCAGTGAGTGTCATCAATGTCTACTCAGTCACTAAAACAATAAGCCTGGAAGTTCTAAGAAAGTGCTCTGGGATCTTACCATCCAATGGATCACCAATACTTGTTGATTTTACCTCTTAAATATTTCTTGACTCCATTCTCTTTTCTTCTTACTCATTGTCACTGCCCTAGTTCAGGTCTTCGTCATCTATTGATCAAACCATTTGCAGCAGTAGTCTCCTATTTTGTCTCCCTGCCTCCATATTTTCCCTCCTTTAACCCTATTGCAAACTGAGCTAAGCTAGTTTATCCTCTTACATTGTCAGGTATTTTTATTTTTCTTTCTTTTTAAAAAATATTTTTATTGATTTCAGAGAGGAAGGGAGAGGGAGAGAGATAGAAACATCAATGATGAGAATCATTGACCAGCTACCTCCTGCACGCCCCCTACTGGGGATCAGGCCGACAACCTGGACATGTACCCTTCACCAGAATCGAACCAGGGATCCTTTAGTCTGCAGGCCGACGCTATATCCATTGAGCCAAACTGGCTAGGGCTGTCAGGTATTTTTCAATGACTATCAGTAGCTTCCAATGACTAGAGATAACTGCAGGTTATAGACTTCATCCTCTACAATCTCCCTACCAGGTGGTATGTTCCAATGAAAACAGGACTTCAACCCAATCCTCCCAAGCATACACTTAGTAGCAGTTAGACATAGTCCTGGAACCTGTCCTCATAAGATTGATAAAGCCCCATGCAGGAAAGGTTCACTTGAAGTACACTTAGCAACTCTCCAGTAGTAGCATTTTAGCTAAACTTATTTACGCAACAGAATCATCCATTAAGTGTCAGGATTCAGGACCCAATGGATTCCTATACCTAGAGTGCCACTCTGGGATCCCCAGTTTCTTAAGACCCATTCGTGCAAAGGCAAATAAAAGTATTGGTCCATAAATCTAGAGCATCATTTATTTCACCAATGAATGTTTATTCCTAACATCCCTTATATATTTTCATTTTCAAACACAACTTTATTTATGAACATATTTTAAAAACCTCCCATCCCCTGGAAATTAGCTGAAAAAAAAATCCACCTCCACCTCTTTGTGCCCACTTCCTCTCATTCCCTCCAAATAAAAGGAGAAAAGGGCAGAGGGGAAAAAACAAAAAATTGAAAAGCAACCCCCCTAAACAGGTTAGTGCATCTCCCCAGGGGGGGAGGGGAATTTACACTGGAGCCTCAGGGAGTGGAACAGAGATCTTCTGCCTACAGAAACCTACCAAAAAAGACACTCAAAACAAGGAAACAAAAGAAACACAAAAGTAAACAAAATGGATCACTAGGCAATCTGGAGGGGCAGAGAGTTAGAAAAGAGGATAAGAACAGGCAGGAGGGGGCTGTGAACATTAGGAAGAAGATGGAGGAAAGATAACAAACAGAACAATTTGGTTTCCTAGGGTAAAACAAAACAAAACACCCTCCTACCATCCATGCTCCTTTACACTTGAGTAGCCCCGAAGCGGGTGAAGTTAGGGAAACAGGGAGCAGTTTGCGTAGTTGAGATGTAGCCATGGCAAATCCCCAGAGTGAATGAGTAGCCCCATGCCCTACTCCCTGTACCTTACCCTACTTCCCTAAGCAGGTCCCTCCTAATAAATTAGTTATGGGATTCTGCCTCCCCCTTCCACAGTGTGTGTGTGTGTGTGTGTGTGTGTGTGTGTGTGTATGTGTATATATATATTTTTTATATTTTTTCCATCAAGGTCATCTTCTGTTTTTCTTTTTTTATTTAAGTTTCCCCTTCTTTTCTTTTCTTTTCTTTCTTTCTTTCTTTCTTTCTTTCTTTCTTTCTTCTTTTTTCTTTCTTTCTTTCTTTCTTTCTTTCTTTCTTTCTTTCTTTCTTTCTTTTTCTTTTTTCTTTCTTTATTATTTTTTTAAAAATTACTTTATTGATTAAGGTATCACATATTTGTCATCGACCCCCTCCCCCATTCCCATCCCAAACCTTCCCACACGCATGCCCCCATCCCCCTGTTGTCCGTGATCACTGGTTAGGCTCATATGCAAGCACACAAGTCCTTTGGTTGATTTCTTTCTTTCTTTCTTTCTTTCTTTCTTTCTTTCTTTCTTTCTTTCTTTCTTTCTCTCTCTCTCTCTCTCTCTCTCTCTCTCCCCCCCCTCTCTCTCTCTCTCTCTCTCTCTCTCTCTCTCTTTCTTTCTTTCTTACCTCTCTCTTCTCTTACACACACTTTTATTTTTAGTAAGGGGAATACCATGAAGTCGCTCTAGGCCCACTTCTATAAATGTGACCCCAGGGCCTGCTCTTAAAACCATTGTAGTCTCTAGAGCTGGAACTGTTGTAACTGGTGGTTCAGGCACGGTATGGAGCTCCTGAGAAACACTGGTCTGTTGTCTAATGCTTGGTCTCTTGCTTCATTTTGGGATTACCTTGATGTGTCTTCCTCTAAATAGGGACTCATCTAAGGCCAGGGAAACCCTCACTGACTCTTTGTTTGGAACTCTATATATGCAAACCCTTTGGGATAGCCGCTAAATTTGTCACAGGGTATGGTACCACGGTGACTGAACCACAGCCATGGAAGTGTGCTTCTAGCTCTTCTGCTGTTGCAGTAGAGTCCGCATTACCAACATAGATGGAACAGCATCAGCCTCCATCTTCCCCTCAATAGACATGATCACTGGGCCAGCATTGCCTGGAGGTGGTCTCATATTCATCTGCTTCTCCACCTTCTTCTGTATCTCCTTTAACTGATCAACTTCTTCCTCCATCTCCCTGACTCAATCTTTGACGCTTTCAGCTCCCGGTCCTCAGATCCACAACGGCACCATCCCCAGGTCACCCTCAACCAGTCCCGGCTCCTCCTTCTCCTCCTGGCTGCCAGGGGCTCCTGAGCCATGTCCAGGGCCAGAGCTGGGACTGAGGATCAGGGCTAGGGCTACTCCTCTTTTGGCTCTGGCTCTGGCTGAGGCTCCAGCAGCAGTTCCTCAGTTTTAGTTCCTCAGACTCCAGGCTGTTCCATAATCCCCTGTGACCCCCTGGACCTCCTCCCAGGCCTCCCCACCAACCTGAGAAACAAGATGGAAATAACTACTTGTAGACTAGAGCAGCAGCTGCCAGCTTTCCTTATATTAATGAGCAAACCCTCTAGTGTAGATTTAGGTAGATTGGGCAAAGCTTTCCAGTATCTGCCTCTGGAGTGTGTACTTATAATTAGAGTCTTTCAGATGCACATTAAGCACTGCTGGAGTGTTTCTCATTGGGGAACTTCATATATGAACTGTCCCTAGGGGATGTGTGTGTGTGTGTGTGTGTGTGTGTGTGTGTGTGTGTGTATCTCACACTATCCATGCTGAGTATTTTTTAATATATTTTTATTAATTTCATAGAGGAAGGGACAGGGAGAGAGAGATAGAAACATCAATAATGAGAGAGAATCATTGATTGGCTGCCTCTTACATGCCCCATCCCCCACTGGGGACTGAGCCCTCAACCCAGGCCTGTGCCCTTGACTGGAATTGAAACTGGGACCTTCAGTCCGAAGGCCGACGCTCTATCCACTAAGCCAAACCAGCTAGGGCCGTGCTGAGTATTTTAAAGTAAACTTCAGACCATATAACAAATCTACCCTCCCATGCACATCTGCCCATATTATTTCCCTGCACAAAACCCTTCTCTCCTATAGTTCCTTGTTCCAGGTAAGATAAAGTCCAGACTCTTTCAAGTGGCATATTAGGCCTTTCCAGACCTGTCCCCATCTCTTTTTTTTTGCACCTTACACTCTAGTCTAGAATTAAGCTGCTTATAGTGAGCCCCCACCAATGATGCTGGTTTGGAGTTAAGCACTCTGTTCTGTCTGGCCCACCTTTCCCACTTTTCTTAACCTGGCTAGCTTGTACTCATCCTCTATGATAGCTCAGGCATCAGCTCTTTCAAGAATCCTTTCCTATAACCTCATTCAGTGTTAAGCTTACTTATTTTATTTACCACCTGTATGGTGCTAATTATGTGCCAGGAACCATTATAAGCACTTTCAATCCTCACAACAACTCTATGAATTAGGTTCTATTATTATCTCCCTTTCAGATGAGGAAACTGAGGCAATAGAGGTTTAATCTGTCCAAGTTCACATAATTGGTAAGTAGCAAAGCCAGACTTCAAACCCAGGCTGTCTGGCTCCAGGCTGTGCTCTTAGAAATCCATATGCTGTGCTGCTTTTCTCAAAGGCCCTTTCTCTGTATTCCCACAGCACCCTAGGCATACCTCTATCTTAGCATTTAGCATGATAGTTTGAAACTGTGTATGTGTCTGCCACTTCACCATGGGAGTCTTAAAGCTTAATAGTCTCTGAGATATACCAGATAGATCATAAAGTTTGGAATGAGCCATACCTGGGGTTAAGTCCTGCCTCTGCTCTGTACTAGCTGTGTAACCTTGGGCAAATTATATAACCTTTTTATCCATCCTTTTCTTCATTTGTAAAGTGGGGCTAAGACTACCTCAGGGTAACAAAAAGAATGAAATTAGATGGTATATTTAAAACACCTAGCACAGAATCTCACATGGTAAAAAACAAACAAACAAAAATTAAAAAACTAAACAAACCACCTATTGGTAATACTTGACTATTACAAGTCATTATTATTATTTCTACATCTCTAGAAACTAGCATAGTGCCTGGAAAAATAGACATTTGAGAACCATTTGTTGAACTGAACTGTTATGGAAATCTTTAGACTGACATAGATATCTAAAGTATATCTCAGGAATGCTCCCCTGTAGTTAAGCAGGATGTGCTACCTCATTTTGCTGGGGCATCCATAAAAGTTTTACCTCCAAAGGGTAGATAGCCCTGTAGACCTCCATATAATTAATACACATATTATTGTAGCCCTTGCAACCATCAGTTTTAAACTCAAATGGGATAGCTCATCACTTCAAAGTAAGTCTTTTTATCCCTAAGTCACTTCAGCATCCTTCAAAATGACAGAGAATCCCATTGTTTTCTTTCTTTTTTTTAAAAAATATATTTTATTGATTTTTCACAGAGAGTAAGGGAGAGGGATAGAGAGCTAGAAACATCGATGAGAGAGAGACATCGACCAGCTGCCTCCTGCACACCCCCCACCGGGGGATGTGCCCGCAACCAAGGTACATGCCCTTGACCGGAATCGAACCTGGGACCTTCCAGTCCGCAGACCGATGCTCTATCTACTGAGCCAAACCGGTTTCGGCCCATTTTGTTTTCTTTTCCTAGAACAAGGGCTTTAAAACTCCTCAGGACTACCCATTCTTCTGGGATCACTAACCTTTTAGTTCTGAAATTCCTATGCAAATTTATTCCACAGCATCCCAGGACTTTGATCCCCTCTGCTATAAATTTTACTAGTCAAATGGATGAACTAATACAGTTATCAGACATGCCCAGGTCACTTTTGGAGTGTTGTTGTGATAAAAAATGTCCTAGGTATCAATTAAGTGCCCATCTTCTTATACAAGAGCAGCAGAAAGTGCTACTTGAAAAGTGGAAGTAGACATATATATCACACCCAGGGAATAATACAACCCCTTCACATACTAGGGGACTGGAAGTTCCTAGAGCAGAATATTTTGGTTAACTTGGGATTAGAGAGAAAAATCAGTTTGGTTCAGCTGGCCAATCTTTCTTTAATATCTGATCCCACTTTCCTTCATAAGAGGACGGTCTATTGACCACTGATTCTCTTTTCATGAGAATCCTGCAGAGGCCCTAGGCCAACCTCTTTACTATCAGTGAGCACTTTTCAGAATTTTAGTAAGTGGAAGAAATTGGAATGAAACTGAATGGGCCCTGGTCACAGACTAAAATCTGATAGTTTGATTAAACCTCTGATAGTTTTTTATATTGTCATTTTTCTCTTTTCCCCTAAAATCTGTTGGATAGAACTCTACCACCACTACATACACAAAAAAGTCCAGTTACTTGAAGGTTCTGAATTCTCAGGTGCTAAGGGAATTTAATGTAAGGGAGTAATGACTATAGTGTGGTTTTGGTTAGGAAAGGCTGCCTGGAAAAGGCCCCTGCCAGTCCATGAAGGATTGGTAGACTTTAGGATGATAAGGGCTCTCAGAGTTGAGGAAGAAGGCTTGTACATGAGCCAAAGCACACAGTGCACATAATAAACTAGAGGTAAGTCTCGTATTTTATGCTCAGGGCAAAGCCTTGGGACCCCCCCGCCACCTGCTTTTTCTGTACAGATGGATGGTCAGAAGCAAACCATGGAGGGTCCAGAAACAGAGGTTGGAAAAGTTTACCTCTAGGAAAGTGTACTGGGCCAGAAGTGAGAAGATATTTCTTCTTTTTTAAATGAAAGTAATGCTATAGCTCTGCTGTTGTTTTTTTTTTTTTCCTAATATATTTTTATTAATTTCAGAGAGGAAAGGAGAGGGAGAGATAGAAACATCAATGATGAGACAGAATCATTGATTGGCTGCCTCTTGCACGTCCCTTACTATGGATTGAGCCTAAAACCCTGGCATGTGCCCTTGACCGGAATTGAACCTAGGACTCTTCAGTCTGCAGGCTGACGTTCTATCCACTGAGCCAAACCGGCTAGGGCAAGGAGATACGATTTCTGATCCTCGTTCTACCACTAATTTTTCCCATAATGATGGGTAGGTCATGCAAACCTCTCTCAGGTCATTTTTCTTGTCAAATAAAATAGATAGATATATGATCAAACTACCACATGGAACTAGTGGGAGGATTAGGAGAAAGTTTACAAATATCCATCAGATATAAGTTGCTGAGATACTATTAATAAAATGTGGATTCCACTGGAAGAGAGACCATCTTCGACATTGTCAGTTTGCATCTTATTGGACAATACATATCAGCTGTTCAGGGACTCCAAGAAATGGGTGTTGGGTACACAGAAGAGAAAGGATTTTTTTTTAACAAGTGAAGAAATCAAAGCTCAAACAGCCAAAGCCAAATGTGAACTACTTCACTGCTTTGCTCCAAGAACATGGAAAACTATTTCTATCTCTTTGGAAGGCCCTTTAAGAGTGACTGTATTATTGGTGAGAATTTCAGGGACAGTGGAAAGTTACTGAGGGCAATATTTTGGAGGTTGGCAGCTGATCTCAGATATAAGTAGTTTAATCTCTGTATGCCTCAATCCACAATGATCTCTGACTGACTTGATAGCCCCTTAAACTACTAGTAGGTACTACCTGTAATCCTTTTCACTTCTAATGATACAAAATTGTAATAAAAATAAATTTATTTTATGTATTTTTAAAAAATATATTTTATTGATTTTTTACAGAGAGGAAGGGAGAGGGATAGAGCGTTAGAAACATCGATCAGCTGCCTCCTGCACACCCCCTACCGGGGATGTGCCCACAACCAAGGTACATGCCCTTGACTGGAATCGAACCTGGGACCCTTCAGTCAGCAGGCCGATGCTCTATCCACTGAGCCAAACCGGTCAGGGCTATTTTATGTATTTTTATACATTTTGATTCTAGTATATGTGAACTATATGTCATTCCTTTTGAGCCTAACTTGGAGGAGGGAACTGGGAGTTGATAACACTGAAAAGAGGTAAAATCCCTTTAAAGTAGTAAATATTCCTGTAATAAAGTCTCAGAAGAAAGTAAACGAATGAAAGGAAAGTGAGCATGGCAAAGATTTGCACTCTGGTGGAATCAGTGAGGATCAGTGAGGGGAGGGAATTCATGTTTGTATAAGAGGGCATGTCATTGGGTACAGGGAGAGAGGGGGAAGGGGAGTATCCAGTTTTTATCAGCCAAATAATCTATAAGTTCAAAAGGTAACAGAAACATTTCTTCTTATACAAAACTAGAGGCCCGGTGCATGAAATTCTGGTACGGGGGTGGGGTGGGGGGGTTTCCTCAGTCCGGCCTGCACCCTCTCCAATCTGGGACCACTGTGGGATTGGGCCTAAACTGGCAGTTGGACATCCCTCTCGCAATCCGGGACCTCTGGCTCCTAACTGCTCACCTGCCTGCCTGCCCTAACCACTCTGCCTGCCAGCCTGATCCCCCTAACTGCCCTCTCCTGATGGCCTGGTCACCCTATTGACTTTTTAAAAAATCTTATCCCTTTCACACACAATGGTATTTCACTTACTTATTGGCTTCTCCCTCTCACACAATTTTTCTCTCTCCTTTATGTAACTTTTTCCTAATGACTCATCCTATCTAATAAAACAGTAATATGCAAATTGACCATCACTCCAAGACACAAGATGGCCGCCCCCATGTGGTCAAAGATGGGGGCCCCCCATGTGGACACAAGATGGCCACTACAAGATGGCCTGCAGGGGAGGGCAGTTGTGGGCAGTTAGGGGTGACCAGGCCAGTAGAGGAGGGCAGTTGGAGGTGACCAGGCCAGCAGAGGAGGACAGTTGGGGGTGACCAGGCCAGCAGAAGAGGGCAGTTGGGGGTGACCAGGCCAGCAGAGGAGGGCAGTTGGGGGTGACCAGGCCAGCAGAAGAGGGCAGTTGGGGGTGACCAGGCCAGCAGAGGAGGGCAGTTGGGGGTGACCAGGCCAGCAGAGGAGGGCAGTTAGGGGTGACCAGGCCGGCAGAGGAGGGCAGTTGGGGGAGACCAGGCCAACAAGGGAGGACAGTTGGGGGGGACCCAGGCCTGCAGGGGAGGGCAGTTGGGGGGGACCAGGCCAGCAGGGGAGGGCAGTTGGGGGGGACCAGGCCTGCAGGGAAGGGCAGTTGTGGGCAATCAGGCCAGCAGGGAGGGCAGTTAAGGGTGACTGGGCCAGCAGAGAGGGGCAGTTGGGGGAGACAAGGTCAGCAAGGGAGGGCAGTTGGGGGAGACCAGGCCTGCAGGGGAGGGCAGTTGGGGGAGGGGCCAGGCCTGCAGGGGAGGACCGTTGGTGGGGACCAGGCCTGCAGGGGAGGACAGTTGGGGGGGACCCAGGCCTGCAGGGAAGGGCAGTTGGGGGGGATCAGGCCTGCAGGAGAGGGCAGTTGGGGGGGACCGGGCCAGCAGAGGAGGGCAGTTGGGGGGCACCAGGCCTGCAGGGGAGGGCAGTTGGGGCGGGACCAGGCCTTCTGGGGAGGACAGTTGCAGGGGGGGACCCAGGCCTGCTGGGGAGGACAGTTCGGAGGGACCAGGCCTGCAGGGGAGGGTAGTTGGGAGTGGACCAGGCCTGCTGGGGAGGACAGTTGGGGGGGGGACCCAGGCCTGCAGGGGAGGGTAGTTCGGGGGGACCAGGCCTGCAGGGGAGGAAGTTAGGGGCGACCAGATTGGCAGGGGAGGGTAGTTAGGGGTGACCAGGCCAGCAGGGGAGGGCAGTTAGGGGCAATTGGGCCGGCCGGGGAGCAGTTAGGCATCGATCAGGCTGGCAGGGGATTGGTTACGGGGTGATCAGGCTGGCAGGCAGAAGTGCTTAGGGGCAATTAGGCAGAGGCAGGCGAGCAGTTGGGAGACAGCAGTCCTGGATTGTGAGAGGGATGTCCAACTGCCCGTTTAGGCCTGATCCCAGTGGCGGTCGGACATCCCTCAAGGGGTCCCAGATTGGAGAGGGTGCAGGCTGGGCTGAGGGACACCACCCCCGTGCACGAATTTCGTACACTGGGCCTCTAGTCATTTATAAACTTCTTTCCTTCTTATTTCCTACTTCTGTTCCATCATCCTTCCCATCTTTCTCCTACCCTCCCTCCCTCCCCACATTCCTTCTTTCCTTTATCTTTATCCCTCCCCTCCCTCCCCTTTTCTTTCCTTCCCACCTTAATTTTTTTCACTTCCTCCCTTGGACCTGCTTTGCTCCCTGCCCCATTTCTTCCTTCTTCCCATTCTCCTTTTAAGCTCCACCCGCTCCCCTTTAAAACTTTTCTTCCCTCCCCTCTTTCTCTCTCATCCTACCTTTCCCATACACTCTTCTCTACTTACTTCCACTGTTTTAATATCTGTCTATCTACCATTTATCTTTTTTGTTTTCTGACTCCTATTTTTAAAATCTGTCCCCAGTACACAACTATACTTGATTTTCATTATAGCTCCTACAGTTCACTCATACATCCTCTTTCCTTCTTTAACTCTGTTCTCTACTGACTCCTTTATAAAGTTCTTCCCTCCCTCCTTCCCTTCTTCTCCATCCTCCTCCCTCCTCCCTCACTCTTTTACTCTTTTTACAGGCTAATTAAAAATTCTATGCTTTTCATCCTTAGTACTGACTGCTTTCCTCTTTGGGATCTGTAGCCCCCTCTGTTTGGGCACTTGGGCCCTGGGCCCCTCTTGCACTGGCTTTGAGGGGCTGAGCAACGAGCAACAACACAGCTGTGTCTTGCCTACGGTGGCCCATGTGCGTGCATGTGCATTCATGCACGCGCGAGGCTTTTCTCCCATTGAGTGCTGAAGTGGGGGGTCGCAGAGGCCTTTCCCACCCCGCCCCCCCAGCATGCCTGTTCCCACACCTAGAGCAGCTCTCCATCCGCTCCCCTCCAGAATTCGCTTGCGCAGGCACGGTTGGGCCAGGCTTGTCCTTGGGGGGAGCTTTCCACCCAGGATGCGAGCCCCCATCTGGGTCGGACCGGGCAGATGAATGAATGTATGGCTGGAGAAAGCAGTGGCAGCTTCCCTGTGGTGTGAGGGTCGCCTGTGCACTCTCTGTTGTCGCACCCGGGCCCTTCCTTCGTTGTGTTGGGTCCACACCCTCTCGATTTGTGTGTGCAATCCCTCCTGGGGGTTACTGCCAATGCGCGTGCACCCCCCCACCCCCCATTAGCGTCTGTCGATCATGCCCCAAGAACCGGCCTTCTGCTGTGTGGGTGTTGCCCCTCAGCTCCCCCCACCTCAGGGGGTGGTTGGTGGTGTCCTGGGCAGAGTGCTCTTGGACGGGACGCGGTGTCGCAGGGCTGTTTGTCAGGCGCGTGCACCCAGGAGAAAAAGAGGACTCCAGCAGCAGGGAAGCAAGCCTCACTCAAGTCACCCTGCTGCGAGTGCACCAGCTGGTCTGTCAATATGCAAATTGGTCGTTACTGGGACACTGTAATGGTCAATTAGCATATTACCTCTTTATATGTATAGATGTGGCATATAGCCCAATTGGGTGTGGCTGAGCGGGTGAGAGTTGACCCAGGAACCAAGAGGTCACTGGTTTGATTCCCAGTCAGGGTATATGCCTGGGTTGTGGGCTTGGTCCCAGTAGGGGATGTGCAGGAGACAACCAATCAAAGATTCTCATCATTGATGTTTCTATCTCTCTCTCTCTCTTCCTCTCTGAAATCAATAAAAATATATTTTAAAAAATAAAAATAATATATGGCATATATATGGCAGTAGAGTTTTGATAAGCATTTATGAGTTCCCTGCTGGTAGATTCAACAGACTCCTTGGTGATCTTATGGGCACTATGTATATATTATGCCCCCTTCCACCTAGGGGCCAGGACATAGTGTCTGCAGAATTATGTATTCATTAAAGTGACACTAGTTCTGTCATTTTAAACATATGGCACCCAAGGTCATCCTGAATGCTGAAAACCAGCCAACAGATGGGAAAAGAGAAAGACTTGAGATGGCCTGAATGACACACCCCTTCCATCAACCTTCCATTGGTGAGGACTTATCATAAGGCCCCACCTAGATGCAAAGGGAACTGGGAAATGGTAGTTCCTGTCTGCAGAGCCATTTCCCAAACATAACTTAGCATGATGAATGGATAGTACAGATGTTTGGAGGCTAGCTAAGCATCTTTACCATAGTTGTATTGTGCCAGTTATTAAGTTCTTGTCTCAGTTCCAATCTCACCATGCCTGCTCCCCTTCTTTGTGAGGCTGGCGTTAAGGACACTACAAGCCACTTCTCAGGTTTGTCGGTTGGCACTATGGTAGGTTCTGCCAATAGGGGGCAGTAGAGGGAGACTGCAAAGCTGGAGGAGGAAGACTTGCCACTACCTGCTTGCTTACTGTAGGTTTCCTGTATGCTTGTGGTTCCTGTATCACCCCAGCCTTGCTTCTTAAATTTTGTTGTTAATCCTCACCCGAGGATATTTTTTCTACTGATTTTTAGGCACAGTGGATCAAGCCTGCAACCAAGGTACCTACCCTTGACCAGAATCAAACTGGGGACCCTTCAGTCCACTGAGCCAAACCAGCTATGGCCAGATCTTCATTTCTAATACCCTGTTCGGGGCATGTACAGGAGGCAACCAATCGATGTGTCTCTCTAACATGGATGTTTCTCTGTGTGTCTCTCCCCCTCCCTTCTACTCTCTAAAAATCAATGGGAAAGTGTCCTCTGGTGAGAATTAACAAAAAAATAAATAAATAAATAAATAAATAAATATAAATAATTTTTAAAAATGTTATTCTTTTTCCAATGAATTGCCTTTGTACCTTTGTAAGAAATTAATTCTCTATGTTTGTGTGGTTATATTTCTGGACTCTCTATTTTGTTCCATTAATATATATGTTTTGTATCATTACCACACTGTCTTGATTATACTGTAGCTTTATAATACATCTTAAGATCAGGTAATGTTAGCCTTCCAAATGTGTGTGTGTTTTTGCAAAGTTGCTTTGGAAATTCTAGGTCATTTCTATTTCCATATGAATTTCAGAATCAGTTTGTCAATTTCTACAATTATCATGCTGGAAATTTGAAAGTATTTGTATTGAATATATAAATCAATTTTGGAAGAATTGTTATCTTAACAATATTGAGTTTTCTGACCCATGAACAAGGTATAAATATCCATTTAGATTTTCTTTAGTTTTTCCCAGTAATACTTTATAGTTTTTAGCATACAAGTTTTGCACATCTTTTATCTGATTTATCGCTAATTATTTAGTATGTTAGATGCTATTGCAAATGATATTTTAAAATTTCAATTGTTCATTATTTCAATTGTTCATTACAGTTGTTTCAATTGTATAAAAATTATATATTAACTAGAGGCCTGGTGCACGAATTTGTGCA
Source organism: Ia io (assembly GCA_025583905.1). Classification (NCBI taxonomy): domain Eukaryota; kingdom Metazoa; phylum Chordata; class Mammalia; order Chiroptera; family Vespertilionidae; genus Ia; species Ia io. The sequence goes on from JAJQQW010000001.1 coordinate 97,895,988, forward strand.
GGGGTGGGGTCCCTTGGCCTGGCTGGCGATCCAGGCCTATAGGGGGGCAGGCCGGCAGGGGGTGGTGGGGAGGGCCCATGGGAGGTTGGCCGGCTGGGAAGAGGGGCTGCGGGAGGTTGGCTGTGGGAGTGCACTGACCACCAGGGGGCAGCTCCTGCACTGAGCGTCTTCCCCCTGGTGGTCAATGTGCATCATAGCGACTGATCGACCGGTCGTTCCATCATAATGGTCACTTAGGCTTTTATATACATTGAGTGGCCAGATTATTATGATCTCTGAATGCATAATAATCTGTCCACTCAATGTATATCCTATATAATAAAAAGCTAATATGCAAATTGTCCCCTCGACCAGGAGTTCAACCAGCAGGCAGGCCGGCCAACCACGCATGTCCTCTCCCCCTGGCCAGGCTGGCCAGACCCCACCCATGCACGAATTCATGCACTGGGCCTCTAATACACACACACACACACACACACACACACACTGAGTGACCAGATTATTATGCTATTCAGAGATCATAATAATCTGGCCACTCAGTGTATATTTATATATATAGATGATGTAGCCTACAACTTTACTAAGCTCACATATTAGTTATACAATTTTTTTATATTACAACCAATTTTCTGCATATGAACAGGTTATCTGCAAGTAAATAAAATTGTACTTCTTCCTTTACAATTTGGGTCCTTTTATTGAATTTTTTGCCTAATTGCTCTGGAAGAGCCTCTGGTACAGTGCTGAATATAAGGGGTGAAAATGGACATCCTTGACTTGTTAGTGCCCTTATAGGGAGAGCACTCACTCTTTCACCATTAATTATGATGTTAGTTGTAGGTATTTCATTGGTACACTTTTTCAAGTTGATTAAATTCCCTTCTATGCCTAGTTTGCTCAGAGTTATTATCAGTAATGGATGTTGGATTTTGTCAAATGATTTTTCTTTATCTATTGAGATGATCCTATGGTTGTTATTTGTTAATTTGCTAATATACTAGTAGTGAATTATATTGATTTATTTTCAGATATAAACCACTTTGCATTGCTGACATAAACACACTTGCACTTGATGTAATTCCTTTGATATCTTGCTGGATTCAATTTGTTAAAATTTTATTTTGGGTTTTTGCATCTGTGTTCATGAGGGATATTGGTCTGTATATACTTTCATTTACCCTGTTTCATTACCAGGGTAATGCTGTCCTTGTGGAATGAATGAGTTAAGACTTACTCCCTTCTTTCCATTTTCTGGAAGACTGAGTAAAATTGATATTATTTCTACCTTAAGTTTTTGGTAGGAATCAACAGTGAAAACACCTGGGCCTGCAGTTTACTTTGTGAGAAGCTTTCTAACTGAAAATTCAATTTCTATAATAGGTTTACTAGTAGAACTGCCTATTCATGTTATATATGTGTTTTTGAATGAGTCTTTAAAGCAATTAGTCCATTTCCTCTAAGTCCTCAAGTTTATTGACATAGTTTGTTCATAATGTTCCCTTATTATTCTTTTACTATTTATAGAGTCTGCAGTGCTAACTTCTGTCTTGTTTCTGACATTGGTCATTTTTGTCTTCCCTTTTCCTTATCAACATAGCCAAAGTTTTATTAACTTTGCTGATTATCTGAAAAAAAATACAGCTTTTAGAATAATTGTATTTCTCTATTGATTTTCTGTTTTCTATTTTATTGATTTCTGTTTCTTACTTTGGACTTAATTTTGATCTACTTTTTCTAGTTTCTTAAGGTAGAAGCTGATATAATTAAACTGAAATATTTCTTCTTTTCTTGAATATGCACATAGTGCTATGATTTTTTGTCTGCTGCTTTATGGCATCTTAGACATTCTGATGTGTTGTGTTTTCATCTTCATTTAGTTAAAAATACTTTAAAATTTCCCTTTTGATTTTTTTCTTTGACATGTGTTATTTATAAACTAGAGGCCTGGTGCACGAAATTCATGCATGGGGGGAGCAGGTGTGTGTCCCTCAGCCCAGCCTGCACTCTCTCCAATCTGGGACATCCCTCTTACAATCCAGGACTGCTGGCTCCCAACTGCTCGCCTGCCTGCCTGCCTGATTGCTCTTAACTGCTTCTGCCTGCCAGCCTGATCACCCCCTAACCACTCCCCTGCCAGCCTGGTTGATGCCTAACTGCTCCCCTGCTGACCCGATTTCCCCTAACTGCCCTCCCCTGCTGGCCTGGTCACCCCCAACTGCCCTCCCCTGCCGGCCATCTTGTGGCAGCCATCTTGTGTCCACATGGGGGTGGCCATCTTTGACCACATGGGGGCAGCCATCTTGTGTGTTGGAGTGATGGTCAATTTGCATATTACTCTTTTATTAGATAGGATATGTTCTTTAGTTTACAAATATTCGGGGATTTTCCAGATATCTATCTGGTATTAAAATCTAATTTAACTCCAGCCCTTGCTGGTTTGGCTCAGTGGATAGAGTGTCGGCTTGCAGACTGAAGGGTCTCGGGTTTGTTTCCAGTCAAGGGCACATGCCTGGGTTACTGGCTTGATCCCCAGTAGGGGGCATGCAGGAGGCAGCTAATCAATGATTCTCTCTCATCATTGATGTTTCTCTCTCTCTCTCCCTCTCACTTCCTATCTGAAATCAATACAAATATATTTTTTACAAAATCTAATTTAACTCCATTAATGTCAGAGTCATATTTGGTATGACTTGAATACATTTTTTGCTTCATGTATTTTGAAGCTTTATTATTAGTTGCATAAATAATTAAGATTGTTATATCCTCTTTTTTTTTTTGTTAAATATATTTTATTGATTTTTTACAGAGAGGAAGAGAGAGGGATAGAGAGTTAGAAACATCGATGAGAGATAAACGTCGATCAGCTGCCTCTTGCACACCCCCTACTGGGAATGTGCCCGCAACCAAGGTACATGCCCTTGACCAGAATCGAACCTGGGACCCTTGAGTCTGCAGGCCGACGCTCTATCCACTGAGCCAAACCGGTTTCGGCTTGTTATATCCTCTTGATGAATTTATCCCTTTATTGTTCTCATCCCAGGTAATATTCTCTACTCTCAAATCTTCTTTTCTGTTATTAATATAGCCATTTGTCTTTCCTGTATCTGGTGTTAGCATTAGTTAACTAGGTTTATTAGTTTCCTGTGGCTGCCATAAAAAATTACCAAAGTTTTGGTGGCTTAAAACAACAAATATTTATTCTTTCACAGTTCTGGAGGTGAGAAATCCAAAATCAAGGTATAGACAAGACCATATTTCTTCCAGAGACTCTAGGGGATACACTGTTCCTTGCCTCTTCAGCTTCTGGTGTCAGCAGTCGTGGGCTTGTGGCTGTATCTCTTTCTCTACTCTGTCTTCACATTGCCTTCTCTGTGTTCATTCTCCCTCTGTGTCTGTCGTATAAGGATACATGTGATTGCATTTAAGGCCCTCCTGGAAAAGCTCCTCCTCTCAATATCCTTATGTTAATCACATCTTTTGCATAATAAAGTAATATTCACAGGTTCTGGGGATTAAAACACAGATAAATGTTTGGGGCCACCATTCAGCCTACTACGCATGGTATATCTTTTCCTATCCTTTAATTTTTAACTTATTTGTGTACTTATATTTAAAGAATGTTTATTGTAAACAGCATGAGCTTAGTTCTTACTTTTTAAACCCACTCTGAAAATCTTTCCCTTTTAACTGAGGTGTATGGTAGATAATAATGGACCCCCAAAGGTTTCCACATGCTAATCCTGTGAACCTATACGTATGTTACCTTACATGGCAAAAGGAACATTGCAGATGTGATAAATCAAGGATTTTGATGTGGGAAAATTATCCAGGATTACCAGGATAGGCTCAATGTAATCACAAAAGTCCATAAATAAGAGGCAAGAGGGTCAAAATGAGAAGGAGATGTAATGGCAGAGTAGAGGTTTGAGTGATATGCTTAATACGGAAGAAGGGGCCATGAGCTAAGGAATACAGGCAGCCTCTAGAAGCTGGAAAAGGTAAGGAAACAGATTTTCCCCTGGAGCCTCCAGAAAGAACATAGCCCTGCTGACACCTTAATTTTAGCTGAGTGAGAACCATGTCAGACTTCTGACCTATAGACTGTAATAGTACACCTTCATTTCCCCTCTCTTGGTCTTCATACTATGGTTTTCATGTATTTTACTTATATATAAGTTATAAAGCCCACAATACATTTTTATTATTTTTGTTTAGTCAATTATATCTTCTAAAAAATTTTAAGAAATAAGAAAAATATATTTGCTCATGAAGTTTCTGTTTTTAATATCCTTTATTACTTTGTGTAGATACATATTTCCATCTGGTGTCATTTTCTTTCTTTCTTTTCTTTATTTATTTTAAAAAATCTTTAATGTTGAGAGTATTACAGCTGTCCCCCCTTTTTCTCCCATTGTCCCCCCTCCACCCGGTTCCTGCTCTGCCCCGGGACTTTCCCACCATATTGTCTGTGTCCATAGGTAATGCATAGATGCATATAAGATCTTTGGTTAATCTCTTCCCATACCACTCTCACCTGTTCCCTCTGAGATTCATCAGTCTGTTCCCTGTTTCCTTGCCTCTGATTCTATTTTGTTCATCAGTTTATTTTGTTCATTAGATTTCTTGTTTATTTTGATTTTAAGATTCAATTGTTGATAGATATGTATTTATTGCCATATTATTGTTCATATTTCTTCTTATCCTCCCTCCTCCTCCTCCTCCTCCTCCTCCTCCTCCTCCTCCTCCTCCTCCTCCTCCTCCTCCTCCTCCTCCTCCTCCTCCTCCTCCTTCTTCTTCTTCTTCTTCTTCTTCTTCTTCTTCTTCTTCTTCTTCTTCTTCTTCTTCTTCTTCTTCTTCTTCTGGAATACCCTTCTTCAACTTTTCATGTAATACTGGTTTGGTGGTGGCGAACTCCATCAGCTTTTTCTTGTCTGTGAAGCTCTTTATCTGACCTTTGGTTCTAAATGATAGCATTACTGGGTAGAGTAATCTTGGTTGTAGGTCCTTGCTATTCATCACTTTGAATATTTCTTGTCACTCCCTTCTGGCCTGCATAATTTCTGTTGAGAAATCAGCTGACATTTATATGGGTACTTTCTTGTAGATAACTGTTTTTCTCTTGCTGCTTTTAATATTCTCTCTTTGTCTTTAACTCTTGGCATTTTAATTATGATGTGTCTTGGTGTGGGCCTCTTTGGGTTCCTCCTGTATGGGACTCTGCACTTCCTGGACTTGTAAGTCTATTTCTCACACCAGATAGGGGAAGTTTTCTGTCATTATTTCTTCAAATAGGTTTTCAATATCTTGCTCTCTCTCTTCTCCTTCTGGCACCCCCATAATGCAAATGTTGGTACACTTGAAATTGTCCCAGAGGCTCCTTACACAATCTTCATATTTTTGGATTCCTTTTTCTTTTTGCTCTTCTGATTGTATGTTTTTTGCTTCCTCATAATCCAACTTGTTCATTTGATTCTTGGAATCCTCTACTTTACTGTTAAATCCCTGTAAATTATTCTTTATTTCAGTTAGTGTATGCTTAATTTCTGACTGGTCTTTTTTCATGTCTTTGACATTCTCACTAAAATCCTTGAAAGTCTCACTAAGTCTTTTGAAGCTCTCATTAAGTACCTTGAAGCTCTCATTAAGATCCTTGCCAAAACCGGTTTGGCTCAGTGGATAGAGCGTCGGCCTGCGGACTCAAGGGTCCCGGGTTCGATTCCGGTCAAGGGCATGTACCTTGGTTGCGGGCACAGCCCCAGTGGGGGGTGTGCAGGAGGCAGCTGATCGATGTTTCTGGCTCTCTATCCCTCTCTCTTCCTCTCTGTAAAAAATCAATAAAAATATATTTAAAAAAAAAAGATCCTTGAGTAACCTTATAACCTTTGTTTTGAACTCTGTATCTAGAAGTTTGCTTGCTTCCATTTCTTTCATTTGTGACATGTTTCTTTCTCTCTTCTTTTTGGCTGCTTCCCTGTTTTGTTTCTATGAATTAAGTAGAGCTGTTATGTCTCCTGGAACTGGTAGAGTGGCCTTGTGTAGTAGGTGTCCTGTAGGGTCCAATGGCTCAGCCTCCCCAGTCACCTGAGCTGGGTACTCTAGGTGCGCCCCTGTGTGAGCTGTGTGCACCATCTTGTAGTTGTGCCTTGATTGTTGTTGGTGTCACTGGGAGGAATTGATCTCCAAGCCAGTTGGCTTTGAGGACCAGCTGCATCTACAATGGAAGAACTGCTGTGCAGGAGACCCCCCCATGGAGTAGGACTTGCTTTAGTGGGGCTTTGGTGCTCACAAGTCTGTCCCTTGAGTGTGTTGCTTGTGGATGTGTAGAGTTGTTATCTAGTATGGTCTGAAGCTGTCTACCAGGTGCACTGGCTCTGGGGTCTCCCAGGAGGTGCAAAGTCAGCCACTGCCTGGGGCCACCCATCAGGATCTGCACATGGCTGCTAATTGTATTGGTTTAGGAAGTGCCCATGTGAGGCCCAGCTGTGAAGCAATGTAGGCTGGTGCTAATACTGGGTCTTGGGCCTTTTATTGATAGGTTTGGGGCACACTAACTCCAGCTGCTGCTATTTGATTTTAGTAAAGTCTGAAGCCTGAGCCAGGACAGGCCATTCATATGGAAAGGCTACTGCAAACAGCTGGGATAGGGCTACAAATTGGATGGGGTAGGGCCTCATATAATCACCAGGGTTGAGGGAACAGTGCGGGCCATGCTGATGAAAACTCAGATATGGCTGCCAGTCAGCTCTGTGACCAGGGAGGTCCCAGCACAGGAACAATGACCCCTATGTGCACCCCTGTCTGGGAGAATGCCACCCCCAAGTTCCTGCCCCAATGCCAGACAATCCAGTTCCTTTCTGTATGTCCCTGGATTCCCCCAAAGCTGCTGACCAGTGATGGAGCTCAGAAGAAGCAGAACCGTGTAAGTCCATGCACGGGCCCTTTAAGAGGAACACCTGGGACTTCAGCAGCCTCTGTGTCACTCAGCCACAATCCCCGCTGGTTTTTACAGCCCGAAGTTACAGGGCTTCTCTTCCAAAATCTGGAACTCTGGGCTTGGGGTCTGGTGTGGGGCTAGGATCCCCTGCTTCTCACAGTAGGCCTTGGAGATAGCCCTCCCATTTAAAAATAATGCTACATGTGGGTTTAGGACCAGCCCGTTCCACGCCTCTGCCCCACTGAACAGTCTCAATGTGCTTTCTTCTTTACTTCTTTAGTTATAGGACTTGCATTCAGCCAGATTTCAGGTGATTCTGAATGATGATTGTTCTGTATTTTAGTTGTAATTTTGATGTGGTTGTGGGAAGCGGTGAGTACCAGTGTTTCCCTAAGCCACCATCTTGGTTATTGGTGTCATTTTTTATCTGCTTAAAGGATATCCTCCAACATTTACTATAATTAGGTCTTCTGGTGATGATTTAAAAATATTTTATATGTCTAAAATGTATTTGTTTTATCTTTTTAATTTTTAAAAGTTATGGTAAAATACACATAACATAAAATTTGCCATCTAAACCATTTTAAGTGTACTAGTACAGTTCAGTGGCATTAAGTACATTCACATTGCTGTGCAATTATCACCACCATCAATCTCCAGAACTCTTTTCATCTTGCAAAATGGAAACTCTATACTCATTAAATAACTCCCAATCTTTCCTCTCTCCAGCCTCTGGTAACCACCATTCTATTTTCTATCTCTATAAATTTGACTATTGTAGTACCTCACATAAGTAGAATCTTACATTATTTGTATTTATATAAATTCTCTCTGATCAAATAGCTCATGCAATTTCTTTCTCCTATTAGGCCCTTGTTGATTCATTTATTCAGACAGTTTCATTATCAAGGCAGAATTGTGATAGTACTTGAATCCTAATGACATGGATTCAGCTGTCCCTTAGTAGCTATACAATCAAATTACTTAAATCACTCTAACCCTCATAATTTTACCAGGTAAAAATGGAGAGTGTAATACCTACTTTCCAGATTTTTTTTGTGAGGACATATGAGAACACGTGACACTTAACCGTGTCCAATAGCTATAATTTCCTTTTATTCATTTCTTCATCATCATCCTCTAAGCATGTAGATCTATCTCAGCAATACCCTTCCACAGTAGCTCTTCCTCTGTCTCCCTGTCAATACCACACTGTGATGTGGAGCTTTTTATTGAGATTCTTTTTCAGCAAATGCTTATCTTAAAAAAGTAATCAAAGCCAAAACCGGTTTGGCTCAGTGGATAGAGCGTCGGTCTGCGGACTGAAGGATCCCAGGTTCAATTCTGGTCAAGGGTATGTACATTGGTTGCAGGCACATCCCCGGTGTGGGGTGTGCAGGAAACAGCTTGTCGATGTTTCTCTCTCATCGATGTTTCTAGCTCTCTACCCCTCTCCCTTCCTCTCTGTAAAAAATCAATAAAATAAATTTTAAAAAAGTAATCAAAGCTCAGTGTTAATAAATTATGGTAGCTTAGAGTGTTCTGGAAGAGAAAAAGTAATTTTAGGTTCCTTGGTAGGATCAATAAAGAAGACATTAGTGAGAGAAGACAACTTTTGTTTGCCTCAATTTAGCCCACAGAGTGATCTCTGCATGGAACAAAATTGAAGGATGTCTAAGTTGACACTCTTGGTGTCATGAAAACTATTGTCAGATCTAATACTTAATATGGTAAACTTTAAAATTATCTGGGTATAAATTATCCTCATCACTATTTAAATACCACCTTTATTACTTATGTCACCTATAATACTAGAAACTTTTGTTTACTCAGTCAGTTTTGATCAGTGGTTCTCAGCTAGAGGCAGTTTTGCCCTCCTGGAGGACATTTGGCTATATCTGGAGATATTTTTGGTTGTCTCAACTGGAGTGTGCTACTGGCATCTGATGGAAGAGGCCAAGGATGTTACTGAACATCCTGCAATGCACAGGACAACCCCCACAACAAAGAATGATCTGTCCTAAATCATCAGTAGTACTGAGATTGAGAATTCCTGGCCTAATCTGAGCTCAAAGATAAAATGCAAATCTGTTGTGCTGCACCAGATCATAATACTATTCTCTCCAGAACTCGATACTATTGATTTTGGGATCTTATGTGCTTTCCTCTCCTCTTTTTTTGGGGGGTGGTGGTGGAAAATTGAAGATTGACTATGCCATGTAAATACTCTTTTTTAAGAAAATATTTTTTTTATTGATTTCAGAGAGGAAGGGAGAGGGAGAGAGAGAGACATCAATGATGAGAGAGAGTCATTAACTGGCTGCCTCCTGCATACCCCACACTGGGGATCAAGCCCACAACCTGGGCAGATGCCCTGACCAGAAATCGAACCATGACCTCCTGGTTCATTGGTTGACACTTAATCACTGAGCCATGCTGGCTGGGTTGCCATGTAAATATTCTTAAATGTTACCCAGAGCAGCAGGATTTTTTTTAGGTTCCTACTTTGTTTTCAGCTAATCTGATAAATCAATTATTTTATACAAAATATTTTTACATGGGTAATTTTATAAACTGTGTTTTGCAGAATCAGGTGTTTCATGGGTCTCCTTAGAGAATGAATGAGAGATGAGAAGTCAAAGCTTTGGCCTTCACCCTACCTCAATCAGAGTTACTCTATTTTATATTTTGTGTGAGCATTCTCTGAAATTTGTTTGAAAAAAGAATTCAACTCCTAAAAAATGTTTGAATAACACTGTATATAATAGGTAAGTGTATTAGCCAGGGTTCTCCAGAGAAACAGAACAATAGCACATGTACATGTGGGTATATATGCACTGTCCGCAAACTGGAGACTCAGGAGAAACAGTGGTTTAAATCCAGTCTGAAGGCAGAAGAAGATGAACATCCTAGCTCAAGCAGGTAGACATGAAGCAAAAGGGGAAAATTCCTCCTTCCCTTGCCTTTGTGTTCTATTCAGGCCCTCAATGTATTGGATGATGCCTACCCATATTGGGGAGGGTGATCCACTTTATGGAGTCCACTGATTCAAATGCTAATCTTACCTTGAAGCAGGCTCACAGACACAATCAGATAACATTTAATCTGAGTACCCCTCTGCCCAGTCAAATTGATACATGAGCCCTAGCCAGTTTGGCTCAGTGGATAGAGTGTTGGCCTGTGGACTGAAGGCTCCTGGGTTCGATTCTGGTCAAGGGCACATGCCTGGGTTGCAGGCTCAATCCCCAGTAGGGGGCATGTAGGAGGCAGCTGATCAATGATTCTCATCATTGATGTTTCTATTTCTCTCTTCCTCTCTGAACTCAAAAAATTATATATTTAAAAAAATTGACACATAAAATTATCACAGTAAGTTATTGAAAATCTGAATATAAATTTATTTTTTCTTATGTGCTGAAAGAGTATTTCTACATTCTTTTTTAAATTTGTTTGTTTTTATTTTATTCCTGCATTCTTTATAAAATCCACACCTATAGCTTTTCATGAATCTGAGATAATTCAGGGTGGATGGAATTAATAACCTTTTAGGACCTATTGATATCAAGATTTGGGAAAGTGTTCATCACATGTTCCCCAGTCCTTGAAGTTGACTCTAGAATGAAAGTATTCCCAGACTAGTGCTTGAAAACTATGATACTGAAGCCTCTCAAAAGAAGTAGAGTTAAAAGACTGAAAGGGAACTTTCTGGAGAAGACTAATCTCACCTTCTGTCCTTAGAGATGGTAGAGCTGGAGAAGAGGTGTGGTAGGCCTGTAGAAGGACATTCTACTATTTCTCTCACGGTTCTGTTTTAGCAATGAGAAATAACTTCTGCACAGCCTCAGAATCACTTGGGAATGCAAACTACTTGAGGGAAGAACTATGTTACTTTCTTTTTTGCAGCTCCTTTAGCTCCCTAACACAGTTTTTTAAACTTTCCATGTGCTAAATGAATAAATAAATGGTAGGCAGGCAGGTATCTTTCCCTTCCTACTATCTCTTGCTCCGTCCCTTTGAGCTACTGAGCCTGGCTCTAAACAGACTTGTGAAGCAGATCCAGTTTGTCTTTGGTGCCCTTTCCGTACTAGATGTTCCCTTCACTCAACTGCCCAGTGTTTCTGTTATAGGAAGTTAGACAGACATGAGCAGAGCAAGGATAATGGGCTAGATACAGAAGGTCACCAGGGTGGAAAGCCACAGATGCCTAGCAAAGGGCAAAACTAGGAAAACAAGAACCGCACCCTAGGATAACCTTTCCTCCTCTAGCATACTGCTGTTCATATGGTTTAGACCCCCTGACGTTTTCTCCCTAAAGATAACATCTAGACTTCAGTTGTATTTCAGCTCCAGGCCCAGAAAAGCAGCAAAACCAGACAAGTGACATCCTGGCTGCCTCAGGACCAGCTGCATTGACTAATGACCCCCTGACCTGGCATTGACCAATCACTGGAGACCATGATGGTGGGGGGGGGGGGGGGGAGGGGAGGAAGCACACCTAGAAAGCTAATGAATATTCGATTGAGATTCTCCCCTGAGACCTCCCCTATGGTTCCCACCTGCAAGAGAGAGATAAATACCCTCAATACAAAGGACCCAACAAGAGCTCCTGCCCAGGGGAGCACAACCCTGCCATTCCCTTTCCCCCTCTCCATCTCCCACAGACACATATGTCCTAATCTCTAAGGGATACCATGAGACTTGGAACCAGGGGAGCAATGGGCAGTGGCAGCTCGTCCTGAGCTAACCCCCTGAACCTGTCTCCAAGGCCCCCTATTCTCTGACTTCCCAGTGAGCCAAGGCAGCCCAGCCTAGGCTCTCCTGTTGCTTCTTCTATGCCCTTCCTTGTTTCACTGTCCTAAGTGTGTTTTTGCTGTGGGCAATAAATTCTTGCTTCCTTTGCTGTACTTCATCTTTTGATTGAAATCTTTCTTTAAGAAGACAAGAATGGAGGTCTTGTTGTCTTGCAGGTAGCATTTCCTCCTACCCAAGAACATTTCACTCTTAAATTTCCAAAGGTCTCCTCTTCCCAGATAGCATCCCATGCTGGAGATCTCTCCAAAGCCTCATTATATGTCCTATTTCTTACTCTCTATAACAATTTTACAGGGTTAGGGTCAGGGTACTTAGGGATGAGGATTATAGAGAAGAGAGTCTTCAAGCTCTTGCCTCAGCATACAACTAGGGTATAAACACTTCCCACCATCTCTTATATCTAAGCACTAAGTTCACCCATGTTGGATAATACTTACCCACCTCCCAACCACTTTTTCCACTCTCTAAGGACAGTTCTGTGTGATGCAAGGGGTTTTGGTTTTTAAAGATAGGTAAGTCACAAAAACAGAGCAATCCCTTCATGGAGCACCATACCTCCCACTGATCATGGTTCAAAATTACTGTCCTGCAAATTGATATATGGAGAAAAGTATAAACCTCTGCCAGAGCAGCCATTTCTCTCCATGTGTGGGCTATTCTGTTCTACCTTGCCTCACAGGACATGAAGGAAACAAACTATTTTGTTTAAATTACAGAGAAGCAGTCTTAAGGATTTATTCTTTCCTTTGTTTATCAAACAAATAGTCATCATGTGTCCACTATGTACAAGTAGATTCTGATAACAATGATCTCCTTAGTATATTGGCTTGTTTTCTGTTTAATTCATCAGCAAAATTTTTCAGGGAAATATGAAGAATTATAAATGTTTCAGTAAAAAAAGCAAACAACAATCAAACATACTTAAAATTAAACTTTTAAACTACCATGGGCAAATGTTTCCAGGTTTCGTTTAATGGCAAAAACAACTTGAGTACTAGATGTGACCATAAAAATAATAAGATTATTATCTTCTAAAAATAAACCTGAGAGGGTGTACCCATCCAAAGACATAATCTCCCACTAAGTGTAGCTACCTGAGAGCCTGTGCCCTTGTGTATTGGTGTGGCCACTACTCATCTTTGGAGACTAAAACTAGTTTTAGTTTGGGTATGATGTTCCTCTTCTGGGATCCCCAAGCAACCTGTACCTTGATAGGCATCAAAGAACTTGTCACACTGGATTATCTGTCTCCCTCACCTAGCTGAATGCCCCCTGAAGGAAGGGATGTCATGTGATTTTGTACCCCTTGGGCCAAGCATGTACTCAGTAAGTTTATTAGTTAGTTGATTTAAAAAATATATCTGCATCATATTTTTGGACCACCTTCAATAATAGCATATCCTTCTTTTAATGGAGAATGTGGTTTTTTGGAGAATGGATGGTATTCAGAACATGTTGAGCAAATGAGATAGTCATCAAACTGAATAACTCTGTCTTTATTTTTAAAATGAGCTGTTATTACAATGTATTGACTACTTTTCTTCTGTGATTCATAAATTGGCTCTGAAAACAATTCCAAAGAAGGAATTACAAAGGTTTTGAGCAATAGATGCTTCCTGGGACAATATCTTTGAAAGATTGCATTCATTTTTTGTTTAAGGTTTAATATGTGTTCAGAGAACAAATAAATACTTGTCTTGAAAATTATTGAATACATACCCTAGGGAGCAGAGCATACTTTTTAGAGATGAATAGCATTCCCTGGAGCAGGATTGCTGCATTCAAATCCTGGCTCTGCAGCTACCTTAGCATATAGTCTTGGACAAGTTATTCAACCTGTTGGTACCTCAGTTTCTTCATTTGTAAAATGGGGATGAATAGTATCTCCCAAATAGGGTCACTGTAAGTAGTAATTGCATTAAGTGCATAGAAAATAGGGCCTAATACATAGTAAGTGTTCAATAAGAGTTGCTATCATTTTTAGCATTCTTATTATAACAATGTTTGAGGCACTGAGTTACTAAACAAACAAAAAAGGCATTTTCCTGTCCTCAGAAAGTTTACTGTCTAATTGGAAACATAGGCATGTAATTTATGTTATAATACAACTTGATGGGTCCCCTTAGAAATCCCAACTATCATTATGGGATAAACACCTGATATGAGGAGAATTATAGTAACAATAACATCTCAGTACAGTTCTATAAGCACTGAATGGCGCCACTCAATTCAGAACATTGTGTCTTGAGAATGAGTGTCAGTACAATCAGATGCTTGATATTCATGATAGTGATGAGAACAGAAGGAACTGAGACTAGAGATAACACTCTTTTACTAAAATGTTTCTATTTTTTTTAAAACAAAGGAATGGTACTGGTGTTAATGCCTGTGAAACTATTCAATGTTCCTCACTTCACTTTGAATACAAATCAGTCTGGATAGAGAATTCATAAACTCTATCATCAATTTATTTCTCTCTTTTAAAAAATTAGTTCCAATTTCAAAAACTAAGTTTATGATAACATCGCTCTGATCTTAAATGAATGGAATAATCTAGAATTATCTATTTTACCAAGATAATTTAGAGCTTCACTATGGAATAAAATTGCATCAAAATTTAAGAATAATAACATTAAATAATTATATAATTTACATTTGGGGAATATATTGTCTCATTACTGTATCATTTCTTTTATGCAATATTTTCAATTAAAATATTGGTTGCCTTTTTAGAATTAGAGTTTCCCTATCTCAGAAATAGTTATGAAGATGAAAATTCATGTCATAATTAGTTATTTTGTATGATTCATGGAGAAACACTTTATTTTTTATTTTTTTAATTTCTTTATTGATTAAGGTATCACATATTTGTCCTCATCCCCCCATTCCCATCCCACACCCCTCCCCACACATGCCCCCATGCCCCTGTTGTCCTTAACCTCTGGTTAGGCTCATATGCTTGCACACAAGTCCTTTGGTTGATCTCTCCCCTTTACCCCCACCCTTCCCTACCCTCCCTCTGAGGCCCGACAGTCTGATCCATGCCTCCTTGTTTCTGGGTCTGTTCTTGTTCATCAGTCTATGTTGTTCATTATTTCCCCTAGATGAATGAGATCATGTGCTATTAGAAATACACTTATAAGAACCGAAAATGAGACAAGCAATAATGGTTATGGTGACAGGCAAATGAATCGGTCTGTAGTGAGTTTCTTTCTGGGCCAACAGTTCTTTTGAGACCCAATTTCAATGTCCAACAGTTCCTTATGTGTACATGTCAGCACTGACATTACAGTTCTGGATGGTGGACAAATGGTGGTAATGCAGGTCCGACTCTCTCTGGTTTGGTCCTGGGCAACCTGCAGTAATGCACAGCTGCTAACTGCTAGTATGGGAGAAACACTTTAAAAATAACTTCGTAATAAAGACAGAAAACACTTTATTCACAATTGTGATTCATCACAATTATTTTTGAACATTTGGTAAATCATATTTCTGTGAATTTTTAAGTATTTAAAACTCTTCCAGAACTTATTTATGGCCCCCTTTTATGAATCCTGCAAAAGCTTCACTTTGTGAAGAAAATGGGCTTGAGATAATAAGGGTAGTATGAGACAATGGGTTATATATGTGTTCCTGCCCTCTCCTCATCTTTTCAATTTCTCTCCTGAAAAGTTCAAAGAAGTCAAGGGATGATTTGGGGAATTAACATAATTGCGAAGAGAAGCAGCATGGGTCTGTAACCCTTCTAATATGGCATTTCTGTACATCTGGGCCCAAGAGCAGGGGCAAGCAGGGGGTGGAGTGTGTATTGAAAGATTTCTCCTTCACAAGGGAAGAACGTGAGTTTACCATGACAATTTTTAAGAAGAAACCAGTGATGGTAGCACAGATGTGTGTGTGTGTGTGTTTTTAGGAAAGGGAGAGAGAATACAGCAATGGTAACTGGAGCCAGGTGCTATATTTGGCATTTGTTCCAGATTTGCTTAGTTGAACTGAATTTTCTTCTAAAAGTTTGTAATTACTATTTTGGGGATGGGAAACACACCATTCTGAGTTATACAGAATGAGCACACAGCTGTCATATTCATTTTCCCCCAAAGGCTATTAACAGTTTGTCCTAAAGTGAAGGATTTTATTCTGCAACATGGATCATGAGTAGAAAAATCATAAAGTATATCAATATTGGGAAGGAAATCTGCATTCTGTGCATGTGCATGATTAATACTCTTTCTGGACACTAATTATGATGTCCAAAGTTTGCAGCCTCATCTGAAACTTCCTAAGGGTTCTGAAAATAAAATGTGCACCAACTACAGTGACTATAATCTGTGTTGTACTTCTAACATCCAGATCTTTTTTAAAATATCCAAGATAGGCTTCAATGGCAATTTGAATTATGTTGTTCTTTTATATTTCAGGGCATCCTGACTCCCTATCCTTGTGAGCCTCTTGCCTCCCTCCTTACTTTCCCATGGGTGCCCTGGTCCCAGGCGTTTTCAGTCATGATGCTACCTCAGGGCTTCCCAGGTCCTTTCTGTGTTGCAATGCCACACCTAAGTCTTCCTTTCTGGGAACTGCTCCCACTTTCTAATCACTATTTCTTCTTTATGGTTCCTCAACCTTAAATTATCCATGAATGGTTACTTGTTCCCTCAGTGTCCTAATTCAATCTTTGAAGGGCAAGGGTAGAAGTTTATGAATCCTTACTTGAAATTGTAAAATGTTATGCATTTGGAGTGGGTAGTGTTTACAGATTTCTTCAAATTCTCAAAGAGGTCATTGTTCTTGCAAAAATTAAAGAATATTGCACTAAGGTATATAGTTATAGTTTCCATTTGAAGATTGTTTATGTTTTAAGAGATGTCCTGGAATTAATCTCTTAACCTAATGAAAGGGTTCTATAAGAAAGGAAAAGCAGGTGCCATGGTGGGGAATATATTGTTTGGGAGAGAATTTTTGTGGTACCTCACTACTTTATATGAATGACTACTTTATTAGTTTAATAATGGTGACAAAGGAATTTATGCCTTCTGTTTCACCCGTGGTTATGGCCTTAATGAATACTAAGATATAATACATTTTAAAACGTTAACATGAGAAAATGGGGTGGGGAAGCATTAAGTCCACTTTGTTTCTCTCTCTCTCTCTCTCTCTGTCTCTCTCTCTGTCTCTCTGTCTCTTTTTGCATTAAGTCCACTTTGGTTGTGCAAACACTTATTGGGCACCTATTATGTTTAAAGCATAGTGTTAGGTGATATGGGATAAGAAGATAAATAAAATCCTATTTGGTATAAACCTTCCAGAAACTGACAATCCTATGGGAGGGGGAATAAATAGATACACACATACATGATATTAATGTAAGACAGATTATGAGACATGCTACTATATAATGTGAGAGAAGAAGGCATTAATACTAACTAGATAGGAAAACTTAACTAAAAGTAGAAACGAGGCTATCAATGACCAAAACCCTGGGCTGCACTCTCTTCTTATCCCCCTTTCCAAACAACTACTCCATCCTTTTTTCTTTTTCTTCTTTTCTTTTTTTTTTATTAAGGTATTACATGTGTACATATCTTCCCATTGCCCCCCCACCACCACTCCCATACATGCCCTCACCCCCCAGTGTCTTGCGTCCATTGGTTATGCTTATATGCATGCATACAAGTTCTTCGGTTGATCTCTTATCTCCCCCACCTCTCCCTAACCTTCCCACTGTAATTTGACAGTCTGTTTGATGCTTTACTGCCTCTGTATCTATCTTTTTGTTCATCAGTTTATAATGTTCTTTATTATCCACAAATGAGTGAGATCATGTGGTATTTTTCTTTCACTGCCTGGCTTATTTCACTTAGCACAATGCTCTCCAGTTCCATCCAGGTTGCTGCAAATGGTAAGAATTCCTTCTTTTTTTTGGCAGCATAGTATTCCATTGTGTAGATGTACCATAGTTTTTTAATCCGCTCATCTGTTGATGGGCATTTGGGCTGTTTCCAAATCTTAGCTATGGTGAATTGTGATGCTATGAACATAGGGGTCCATATATCCCTTCTGATTGGTGTTTCTAGTTTCTTGGAATATATTCCTAGAAGTGGTATTACTGGGTCAAATGGGAGTTCCATTTTTAGTTTTTTGAGGAAACTCCATACTGTTCTCCACAGAGGCTGCACCAGTCTGCATTCCCACCAGCAGTGCACGAGGGTTTCTTTTTCTCCACATCCTCACCAGCACTTGTAGTCTGTTGATTTGTTGATGATAGCCATTCTGACAGGTGTGAGATGGTACCTCATTGTCACTTTAATTTGCATCTCTCGGATGATTAGTGACTTTGAGCATGTTTTCATATGTCTCTTGGCCTTCCTTCTGTCTTCTTTCAAAAAGATTCTATTTAGGTCCGTTGGCCATTTTTTTATTGGATCATTTATTTTCCTTTTATTAAGTTGTATAAGTTCCCTGTAGATGTTGGAGATTAAACCCTTCTTGGTGACAACATTTGCAAATATGTTCTCCCATACAGTGGGCTTTCTTGTTGTTTTGTTGATGGTTTCTTTTGCTGTGAAAAAGCTTTTTATTTTGATGTATTCTGATTTGTTTATTTTCTCTTCAGTTTCCATTGCCCTAGGAGTGGTATCAGTGAAGAAATTGCTTTGGCATATGTCTGAGATTTCTCTGCCTGTGGATTCTTCTAGTGTTTTTATGGTTTCCCGTCTTATGTTTAAGTCCTTTATCCATTTTGAGTTTATTTTTGTGTATGGTGTAAGTTGGTGGTCTAGTTTCATTTTTTTGCATGTATCTGTCCAATTTTCCCAACACCATTTATTGACGACCTCTACTCAGAAAACTACAAGACATTGAAAAAAGAGATAGAGGAAGACATAAATAGATGCAAGAGCATACCGTGTTCATGGATTGGTAGAATCAACATCATTAAAATGTCCATACTACCCAAAACAATCTATAGATTCAATGCACTCCCCATTAAAATACCAACGGCCTATTTCACAGACCTAGAAAGAACTCTCCAAAAATTCATCTAGAATAAAAAAAGACCCCGAATATCCACGGCAATCCTGAGAAAGAAGAACAAAGTAGGAGGGATCTCAATACCATATTTCAAGCTGTATTACAAAGCCACTGTTCTCAAAACAGCCTGGTACTGGCACAAGAACAGACATATAGACCAATGGAATAGAATAGAGAACCCAGATATCGACCCAAACCACTATGCTCAATTAATATTTGACAAAGGAGGCATGAACATACAATGGAGTCAAGACATTCTCTTCCATGCTTTTTCTCTTAAACAGATTCAGAAATCGGGCACATTTAACTTTAAACTTTTTTTCTGTCTTCCTGATTAGGAAATATTTCAGATCTAAAAAATGTATATAAAACATTACAGACCCACACATCTACCACTCAGCTTAAGAAATAAAACATTACAGCCCTAACTGGTTTGGCTCAGTGGATAGAGCGTCGTCCTGTGGACTGAAGGGTCTCAGGTTCGATTCCGGTCAAGGGCATGTACCTTGGTTGCAGGCACATCCCCAGTAGGGGTGTGCAGGAGGCAGCTGATTCATGTTTCTGTCTCATTGATGTTTCTTACTCTCTATCCCTCTCCCCTTCCTCTCTGTAAAAAAATCAATAAAATATCTTTTAAAAAGAAATAAAACATTACAGATACAGTTGAAGCCTCCTGCGTATGTACACACTAGAGTTCTCTTTTACTAACACTCCCCTGCTTTTGACTAGTGACTTTCAAAGATGACCCTTAATGAACCATATCTTCTGGTATTCATGCCCTCTCCTTTAGTGTGAGTGGGACTTAGTGACTTGATTCTAATGAACAGAATTTGACAAAGTTGATGGAATGTCATTTCTGTGATTAGGTCCCAAAAGATTGTGACTTCCATCCCACTGGCACTTTCTCTTACCCCCTTACTTGCTTTGATGAAGCCTACTGCCATGTTGTGAGGTGCTGTATGGGGAGAGACCTAAATGGCAAAGACAAAACAGAGGCCTCCAGCCAAAAAACTGAATCCTGTCAACAACCATGGGATTGAACTTGGAAGCCCATCCTTCCCAGTAGAGCCTTCAGATGAGACTGCATTCCTATCCTACACCTCGATTGTAGCCTTGAGAGAGATCCTGAAGCAGAGGACCCAGATAAGCCATGTCTAGCTTCCTGAAAATGTATGTTTTAAGCAGTTAATTTTTGTGGTAATTTGTTATACTACATGATAACTAATATGCCTTCCAAGAGGTAATCACTATCCTAAATGTGCTATCATTCTCTTATATGTCTTTGTGTGCATCATTCCCATGGATGCCTATACACCCACACACACACACACACACACACACACACACACACACACAAAATCACACATACTATATATACATAGTATACATATATTCTATATAAATATATAGTATATATACACATATAGTAATTTTATTACATGTTCTTAAAATCTATATAAATGATATTATATGGATTATTTGTATTCTTCTGTGATTAGGTTTTCACTTCTTTATTTTTTCACTGCCACGACTCAATCTTTGCTTCTCTAGGAGGTCTTTCTCTATGTCTCAGCCCCTGTGAGTTTTAATCTCTCCCCAGCCCGATGTTTTCTGTCCTGTTCATGCTACCTGCAATAGTCTCAAACCAGTGAATTAAGCCTGGTCCTACATTCAGTAAAGCTCAGCTTCTTCCCATATTGCTCTCTAAACTAAAATCTAGGGCTAAGTTCTTTAACATTACGTGGGTCTCTAGGTAAACCTGTATCATGGTTTGGATTTCCTTTGATAATGGCACTTTCTAGAGCAGTATGCATTTAAAAATTTAATGTGCATACTTGGGAATCTTGTTAAAATGTGACTGTGGATGTCTAGAGAGTGTCTGAGATTCTGCATTTCTACAGAGCTTTCAAGAGTTGCTGACACTGTTGATACATGGATCACATATTCAGTCGCAATGTTCCAGAGGCTAGATGTCCATCTCTCTCTTTACAAAAATTGTTTTCACTTGACATTTATATTGGATACCAGTAAAGGAACTCATAGGCTTACCCAATGATGGAAAGTAATGGCTTTCAAAGAAGGTAATGTGAACCAAAGCAAAAACAAGTAATATAAAGAGAGCTTTCACTCAGTGTTATTTACCTAAGAAGAAATCTGTCCCTCCTCCAGCTTATTCATTAAAACAAACTGTTATTTTTTAACTTAAATGAATGCTGGAAAATATATATGTAGAGGGTAGGAGAAAAGTCAGATGTCAGTGGTTATCTTCAGGTGATTAATTTTGGAGTGATATCAGTTTTGATAAAATTCCTCTTGGCTTCTAAAAACAAAACAAAAACCTAAAAACAGTGAAGAGCAGATTCTTTCCCCCATCCTTTTCTTTCTATTATTCATAACTACAGGATAATATAAGAGAAAATGAACAACATTAACCTGCACCAGTGACTTTCAAAATCTAAGAAAATAGTTTTAGGTATGTGTATACTATATTTCAATAAGTAGAGAAGAACAATACATTTTCTTCTTGTAACTTTGGACTTTGTGCATCTGATGGCTTCAACCACCTGATCACACCAGTCTTGTCTCTCTTGCCCAACATCAAAATGCTTGCCTCTCTCTCCCTCCTTCTTTTCCGCTCTCTTTCTTTTTGGGAAAGCCAGTCTGGAACTTAAATAAAGCTTTCTACTTTATAAGACTGCACAATTTCCACTTCTGACCAAGTAACAGGGACTGGATTTATCTTCTCACCTGAGACAAACAGGAAAAATATATAAACTCTAGCTGACTTGGTTCCCTGAACTCTCATATTGGTGTTCATCAACTCAGGGAGTCTGCCAGGCTCTGCCTGAGCTACTCTTCCCCATGACCTATCCTGAGAACTTTGTGATTGGGTCCCAAAACAAGGCAATAAGCTGTGCCAAATATTCAACAGTAAGACCCTAGAAAAAAGAGGTGGAGAAGAGGGCTCTAATATAAGGTGACAGAAGAAGATTTGGCTTTGGATGGTCGGCACACAGTGTAATTAATATACAGATCTTGTAATATAGAAACGCACACCTGAAACCTATATGTTCATGTTGACCAATGTCACCCCAATCAATTTAATAAATAAATATTTTTTAAAAGAACCTGGAAAAAAGAAAGGCAAAGTAAACTTAAAAGAAGCCAGAAGGAAATAATAGAGATCAGAATGGAAATTAATTGAATAGATAATAGAAAATGATAGAGAAAATTAATGAAACCAAAAGCTGTTTCTTTGAAAAGTTCAACAAAATTAATAAGACTTTAGTTAGATTACCCAAGAAAAAAGAGAGATGACTCAGATTTCGAAAATCAGAATTGAAAAAGGCGAAATAAAAAGGATAATAAAAAGGATAATAAAGAAATTACAGAAATACAAAGGATAATAAAGAAATTCTATGAGTAATTATATGCCAATAAATTAGATGAAATTGACAAATTTCTAGAAAGACACAATCTACTGAAACTGAATCAAGAAGAAAACAATATGGCCAGGCCAGTGTGGCTCAGTGGTTGAGCATTGACCTATGAACCAGAAGGTCACGGTTTGATTCCAGGTCAGGGCACATACCTGGGTTATAGGCTCAATCCCCAGTGTGGGGTATGCAGGAGGCAGCTGATCAATGGTTCCCTCTCATCATTGATGTTTCTATCTCTCTCCCCCTTCCGAAATCAATAAAAATATATTTTATTTAAACAATAAAGAATTTAAATTAATATATATTTTTTAAAAGAAGAAAAATATGAATAGACCTGTAACAAGTGAAGAGACTGAATAGTAATTAAAAAAAAACCAACTGCCCACTAAGAAAACATCAGGCCTAGATGGTTCACCACTGAATTCTAATAAACATTTAAATAACTAATACTATTAACTTCAGAAATTCTTCTAAAAATATAAGAGGATGGAACACTTTGCAATTTATTCTATGAGGTCAGTATTACCCAGATACAAAAACCAAAGACATCACAAGGAAACTACAGGCCATTATCTCTTATAAATATGAATGCAAAAATCCTCAAACAAAATACTAGCAAACTTAATTCAACAACATATAAAAAGAATTATGCACCATGAAAAGTGGAATTTATCTTAGAAATATAAGGTTAATTTAACATCTAAAAATCAATTAGTGTAATACATCATAGCAGTTGAATAAAAAATTAAATAACATGATCACTCCAATAGATACAAAAAAGCATTTGACAAAATCTAACACCCTTTCATGATAAAAACACTTGACAAACTAGAAATAGAAGGGAACTTCCTCAATTTGACAAAGAACATCTATAAATAACCCATGGCTAACATCATACTTAATTGCGAAAGAATATATGCTTTACTCCTAAGATTAGAAGCAAAACAAGAATGTGTGCATCTCAACAGTATACTGGAGTACTTTCCAGGGCAATTAGTCAAGAAAAAAAGGTACCAGGTTGGAAAGAAAAATTAAAAGTATCCCTATTTGCAGATAGTATGATCTTGTATGTAGAAAATCTTAAGGAAAACACATACATACACACAGAGAGAAAGAACAAAAACAACTATTATAGCTAAAAAAAAAAAAAGTTCAATTGTAAAGCTATATCCAGCTATATCCTTACAATGAACAATACAAAATGAGGTTAAGAAAATAATTCTATTTATAGTAGCATCAAAAATAATACTTAGGGATAAACTTAAGAAAAGGAGTGC
This sequence comes from Ia io, assembly GCA_025583905.1. Taxonomy (NCBI): domain Eukaryota; kingdom Metazoa; phylum Chordata; class Mammalia; order Chiroptera; family Vespertilionidae; genus Ia; species Ia io. Next base: position 97,919,477 of record JAJQQW010000001.1, read on the forward strand.
AAAACCTATACTCTGAAAACTATTGTTGAAAGAAAATTGTGATCTAAATAAATGGGAACACATCCCATGCTCATGGATTGGAAGATTTAATATTGTTAACATGGTAATGCTTCCCAAATTGAGCTATGGATTTAACACAATCTCTATAATAATTTCAACTTGTTTCTCTTTAGGAATTAGCAAACTGATTCTAAAATTTATGGAATTACAATAGCTAAAACAACAATAGCTAAAACAATCTTTAAAAAAGAACAAGGTAGGAGGATTCATACTTTTCAATTTCAAAATTTACTACAAAGCAATGATAATCAAGACAATATAGGTCTGCAAAATTTGCCATTGGTATTTTAATGGGGAGTGCATTGAATCTATAGATTTCTTTGGGTAGTATGGACATTTTAATGATGTTGATTCTACAAATCCATGAACATCGTATGTTCTTCCAACTGTTTATGTCTTCCTCTATCTCTTTTTTCAGTGTCCTGTAGTTTTCCGCATATAGGTCTTTTACCTCCTTAGTTTATTCCTAGGTATCTTAATTTTTTTGGTGCGATGGTAAATGGGATTGCTTTTTTAGTCTCTCTTTCTGTAAGTTCATTATTGGTGTACAGAAATGCCATAGATTTTTTGGCATTAATTTTGTATCCTGCTACATTGCCAAATTCATTTATTAAGTCTAATAATTTTTGATGGAGTCTTAGGGTTTTCTATATACAGTATCATGTCATCTGTGAATAAGGACAGTTTTACTTCTTCTTTTCCAATTTGGGTGCCTTTTATTTCTTCTTCTTGTCTGATCGCAATGGCTAGTACTTCCAGTACTATGTCAAACAGGAGTGGTGAGAGTGGGCATCCCTGTCTTGTTCCTGTTCTTAGGGGAAATGGTTTTAGCTTTTGCCCATTGAGTATGATGTTTGCTGTGGGTTTGTCATATATGGCTTTTATTATGCTGAGGTATAATCCTTCTATTCCCACCTTGCTGAGAGTTTTTATCAAGAAAGAGTGTTGGATTTTGTCAAATGCTTTTTCTGCATCAATTGATATGACTGTGATTTTTATCTCTCAATTTGTTTATGTGATATATCATATTTATTGATTTGCGGATATTGTACCATCCTCGAACTTTCCAAAAATTCATCTGGAATAAAAAAAGACCCCGAATAGCTGCAGCAATCCTGAGAAAGAAGAGCAAAGTAGGTAGGATCTCAATACCAGATATCAAGCTGTATTACAAAGCCACTGTTCTCAAAACAGCCTGGTACTGGCACAAGAACAGACATACAGATCAATGGAATAGAACAGAGAACCCAGAAATCGACCCAAGCCACTATGCTCAATTAATATTCAACAAAGGAGGCATAAACATAAAATGGAGTCAAGACAGTCTCTTAAATAAATGGTGTTGGGAAAATTGGACAGATACATGCAAAAAATGAAACTAGACCACCAACTTACACCATACACAAAAATAAACTCAAAATGGATAAAGGACTTAAACATAAGAAGGGAAACCATAAAAATACTAGAGGAATCCACAGGCAGCGAAATCTCAGACATATGCTGAAACAATTTCTTCACTGATACTGCTCCTAGGGCAATGGAAACTAAAGAGAAAATAAACAAATGGAACTACATCATAATAAAAAGTTTTTTCACAGCAAAAGAAACCATCAACAAAACAATAAGAAAGCCCACTGCATGGGAGAACATTTTTGCCAATGTTATCTCCAATAAGGGTTTAATCTCCAACATTTATAGGGAACTCATACAACTTAACAAAAGGAAGATAAACAACCCAATCAAAAAATGGGCAACAGACCTAAATAGATACTTTTCGAAAGAAGACAGAAGGAAGGCCAAGAGACATATGAAAACATGCTCAAAGTCACTAATCATCCGAGAGATGCAAATCAAAACGACAACGAGGTACCATCTCACACCTGTCAGAATGGCTATCATCAACAAATCGACAAGTGACAAGTGCTGGCAAGGATGCGGAGAAAATGGAACCCTTGTGCACTGCTGGTGGGAATGCAGACTGGTGCAGCCACTGTGGAGAACAGTATGGCGTTTCCTCAAAAAACTAAAAATGGAACTCCCATTTGACCCAGTGATCCCACTTCTAGGAACATATCCCATGAAATCAGAAACACCAATCAGAAAGGATATATGCACCCTTATGTTCATAGCAGCACAGTTTGCCATAGCTAAGATTTAGAAACAGCCTAAGTGTCCATCAGCAGATGAGTGGATTAGATAACTGTGGTACATCTACACAATGGAATACTATGCTGCCATAAAAAAGAAGGAGTTCTTACCATTTGCAACAGCATGGATGGAAATGGAGATCATTATGCTAAGTGAAATAAGCCAGTCAGAGAAAGATAAATATCACATGATCTCACTCATTTATGGAATATAATGAACAACATAAACTGATGAACAAAAATAGATCCAGAGACAGAGAAACATTGATCAGACCATTAAACCTCAGAGAGAAGGTAGGGGAGGGTGGAGGTAAGGGGGAGAGACCAACCAAAGGACTTGTATGCATGCATATAAGCCTAACCAATTAACACAGACAACAGGGGGTGAGGGCATGAGTGGGGGAGATGGGAGGGTAATGGAGGAATAAGGACACATATGAACACCTTAATCAATAAATAAATTTTAAAAAAGACAATATAGTATTGGCATAAGGATAGACATATAAGTTGGTGGAATAAAATTAAGAGTCCAGTAGTAAAACCATGTGTTTTTGGTCAACTGATTTTTGACAAGATTGCCAAGGCAATCAATGGTGAAAAAATAGTCTTCAAAATGGTGCTGAGACAACTGGATAGCCACATGTAGAAGAATGAAATTGGACCATGTCCCACACTATATAAAAAATTAACTCAATATGGACCAAAACCCTAAAAAATTAAAACTATAAAAAACTCATAAGAAATCATAGGGGTAAATCTCCATGACCTCAGATTTGGCAAAGGATTCTTATTTATTACATCAAAAGGATGAGTAATGAAAGAAAAAATATATAAATTGCACCTCGTGACACTTTTGTGCTTTAAAGGACACTCATGAAAGTGCAAAGACAACACACAGAATGTGAGAAAATATTTATAAATTATTAATCTGATAAGGGAGTGGTATCTAAACTATATAAAGAATTCTTACAATTTGATAATCTATAATAACAAAAGGCTAATATGCAAATGGTCGTCATGCCCTCACTCCGTAACAACTGATCAGCAGGAGGCTATGTCCCCGCCTGGCACTGGCCAGGGATGTGATTGACACTGCGTCCCTGCCCGACACTGGCCGGGGACATGACTGACACTACATCCCTGCCCGATGCCAGCTGGGGACATGACGTGCCGGAGGGGCTTGATGGGGGTGGAGCCAGTCTAGGTCTCACCCATGGGGGTGGGGCCAGCCGGGTCTGGGTCTTGCACGATTTCGAGGCACACATGGGTGGCTGGGGACTTGACTCTGGGTCCAGCGGTGCTCCCCAGACTCTGACAGGAGGGAGGAGGGAACCAGATACCAGCACCCAGGACCCACACCGCAGGGCAGCAGCGGTTAGGGGTGATCAGGCCGGCAGAGGAGAGCAGTTGGGGTGATCAGGCCAGCAGGGGAGGACAGTTAAGGGCAATCAGGCCAGCAGGGGAGCAGTTAGGGGCATCAGGCCGGCAGGCAGAGGCGGTTAGGGGCAATCAGGCAGGCAGACAGGCAAGCGGTTAGGAGCCAGCAGTCCCGGATTGTCAGATTGGGCCTAAACCGGTAGTCGGACATCCCCTGAGGGGTCCTGGATTGGAGAGGGTGCAGGCTGGGCTGAGGGACCGACCCCCCGCCCCCGTGCACGAATTTCATGCACCGAGCCTCTAGTAAAAACATAAATAACCCAATTTAAAAATGGGCAAAGGATATAAAAAGATATTTTCCCAGGGAAGAGATACAGATGGCCAATAAGCACATAAAAAGTTGCTCAACATCATCAGGGAAATGAAAATCAAAACAGCAATGAACTTCATATCCCTTCATACTCACTAGGATGGCTATAATAAAAAAGTCAGATAACAAGAATTGGTGAGGATGTGGAGAAATCAGAATCTTTGTACATTGCTAGTAGGTATGTAAAATGATGCAGCTACTTTTGGAAAGCAATCAGATAGTTCCTGAAAAGTTTAAACATAGAGTTAACAACTGCTCAAGCAACTCTCTCCCAAGAGAAAGGAAAATATATATCCACAAAAAACTTGTACATAGAAGCGTTATTCATAATAATCAAAAGGTGAAAACAACCAAAATGTTCATCAATTGATGAATGTGTAAACAAAACGTGCTATATTCATACAATTGATATTACTTGGACATAAAAATAAATGAAGTCCTTACTGATACATGCTATAACATGGATGAAATTTGAAAATATTATACTGAGTGAAAGAAACCAGTTACAAAATATCACATATAATATGATTCCAATTATTTGAAATGTCCAAAATAGGGACATCTATAGACAGAAAGTAGATTAGTAGTTAATTAGGGCTGGAGGGAATAGGGAATAGGTAGCTAAAGGGTAAGGGATTTCTTTATGAGGTATTAAAAATATTCTAAAATTGGTGATGGTAGAACATCTCTGTGAATACACTAAAAATCATTGAATTGTATTCTTTAAATGGGTGAATTGTTTGGTATGTGAATTATATCTCAGTAAACTGTTAAAATAAGCTGGGGCATTCCCGGGGCTCATCTTGTTTGTTTTCCATCTTTCTAGGATCACTGTCTTTGTTGCCTAGTATCTAGTGTTTTGAAAACTGGTGCTTCAGATTTTCTGTCTTTTTGTTGTTGTTTCATGCAGGAGGGTAAATACAAATGCTCTTACTATCCCATCTTAGCCAGAAGTAGCAATCTCCCTATTTTTCAAATGGGGAAATTGAGGCCAAAAGCAACTAACTGGTTTAGTAGCAGAGTCGTTTCTAATCTGAAGTTGAGACAGGATTGCTTCTTGTCTGTCCAACTTCTGAGGCAGCTTGATGGCAGAAGGTTAGTTAACCAGGCATAGCCAAAGTAAATGTCTGTTACTTGAGGATCCCTGAAAGGTCCAGATCTGTTTTCCAGCTTCCCCTCATTCAATAAGTATTTATTGCACAACTATGTGCAATGCCTTTTGGGAGACATCCCTGAGGACAGGGAATCAGGTGTTACCATCTTTGAGAACAAGGGGCTCTCCATTTATTTGTGAGAAAAGACTGCACATGAAATATCTCTATGACGTAAGCATGTTTACCTGTAATATAATGAATGACTTACAAAACTATGCAGCCCAGAGAGTCAGCAGGGATCATAGTGTGTGGGCTTTTCTCAGGAAAGGCTTCTGAAGACGGAGAACTGGGGCTTCAAAAGATGGCAGCATTCCCTGACTGGGTGAGGCAGCAAAGGCAGGACATTGTGTCCACAGGGCGTGTGTTAAAATGCACATAAGGGCTCAGAGGGTCATTGACTGTAAGAAAAGCCTGGGTCTTGGGGTGGGGGAAGGAAGGGGATGTTGTTCTAGCCAGAGGGCTGATCTAGGGGATTTCATGAAAGTCCTGTGGTGAGGGAGTAACTATTAAGGCAGCTTCTTTCACTCAGCAAACTAAAATGATCCAAGGCAGATAATTTTTTATAGGAAAACAAATGTCTTCCCATGTTATGAAAAGCTGGGTTGTCATTTTGAAGTTACATGATAAGTATTTCAGACCCTAGCATTTAATCATTCACTAAGCATGTAATGAACCTCTATTATATACCCATGAATCCCCAGCTCCTATGTGCTAGACTAGAGGCTGGGGATTCACAGGAGCCTAAGACTCATGACTTGTTTTAGTTCTTGGTCTAGAGGGAAAGACACTTAGGCAATGATGACAGATTTCCTTAGGGAAAGGTACTCTTCCTCACCCTGCTCCCTCTGTCAGTCAACAAAAGTGGCCAAGTCCTCTCCCTTTGTAGACCTGTTATCAGTGTCAGGGTGGGACAGGGGAAAAGATGCAAAGCTACAACAACTTGAAGGTTTTCATTTAATGTGAGCATGGCAGGGGGCACTCCCTGAAGACTAATCCAGAACTTTCCTTTACAGCCTGACTCCCAACTCAACATCTCTGGAGAGCCTTCTTTTCTGTATCTGCCCCCCTGACCCTCACTGATCATCCTGAATTACAGTAAATATCTGTGAACATTGTTTAGCTTCCCTACGAAAGCACAGGCCTTTGAGGTGCAACATCCAGACTTGGGTTTCTCTTCTGCCTGCCTAGGGCAGACTGTCTACAAAGAGCCTTCCCATCCCCTCTTCCTTTCTCTCTTCGGATCCTCTGCATGGTCTCCCGTGAGATTTCTGCTCTTGTGGGTGGTTGTGATGCTGGTTGTGATGCTTGTGCTGGGTTGCCTGGGATGATGAAGGATTGTACCTCCCTGCTCCCCAGTGAGACCCTCCTTACCTTGCCCCCCCCACCACCACTGGGAGTGACTAGGCTTGTTGCTGGCTAGGCTGTGGGTGCTCCCTGAAAAGATGTACCACACAGGACTGCCATTTCCCTACAGGAGCCAAAAACCCTAGGGACAAGAGCACAAGGTCCTCAAGCTGAGCACCTCCTGTCATTTGTAGAAGTTATGGGAGGGGCACGGGGGTCATCTGTCAGGGCTTGACCTTGTCTCTCATGTCTCAAGGGGTCAACTGCACAGGTCCTGTGACCTGAAGCCCAGCCTCTGGGAGTGGGGTACAATGTCAGGACTCCATCCTTCCTCTTCAGCAGGAACTGCAGCCCTGCAAGGCCTGGTCCTGGGTGAGTTGACACCAACAAAGGCCCCTTTGCACTCACAGGCTCGCCTCACTAGCTTATGGAGTTTGAAGCAAGAAAAATATTGCTGTATCACCCTCTGCTTGTGCAAGACCTTGCCGTTCACAGAGACACTTTTTCATCATCTCATTGATGCCTGAGGATAGCCATATTAGGGTGTGTTTTTTTTCATAAACTGTAAATTCACCTTGTTCCCCCTTCATTTTTCCTTTCCTGCTGGTTTTATAACTCAGTGAATTGCAATCCCCCCACAAGTCTTAGCAGTACAAATATCTGAGGAAAAAACTAAACATACCCATGCATCTTGGTTGACAGTTTAAGTCTGATAACATCATACTCAGCAATTATAGAGCAGCAACATACTCCCTAGTGAGTCAACAGTAGAGTTCCATGGAAAATTCCTAACATCTATGAATGTATTATGGGGTCAGAAACCCAATTTACCAAACAGGTCATGAAGGTATACTTATTTTAAAAGACATTCATAAAGTTACTGAGTTTGAGTGAATATGCATTTATTATATTTCTCTGGGTTTTCAGATAGTTTATAGAAAGAACGAGATTCATTCTATCCCACAGCTAACTAGTGGCCAAGTCTAGGACTTGGGGCCACTCTTTCTGAACCCCGGACTCATCATTTGAGTCTCCCTGAGATGGAAGGGCTTGTGTCCAGGCTACTCATCAAACACCATGAAGAATGGAAGAGAAAGAATGTCTTGAAGATCAAGGGTGCGAAGCCACAGTATATTAACAACCAACTAAAAACTCAGACAAAGTATCTCTGAAATGATTATATGCTGCAAAGCAGTTGAAGGGGAAACGGGGCTTCAGTTCCTTGGGATTTACACATAAAGATCTAGAAACTCATCTAATAGCACATTCTGGAGGAATGTACAGAAGATGTCAGGATGGAAAGCCAGACTCCTATTGGATTCTTTCTGGCTCTCACAAATCATTTGACTTTCTTCATCCTCCATTGCTCATCTCAAATGATAGAATGATGCCAATACCTGAGTTATTCCCAGAAAGTCAACTGAGATCATCCAATCAGTCCCCATATCTGCTCCGTTTATCCTAAATGTCTTTTGAACCCTCCACTTTTCTCTGTCTTCACTCTGCTTTTAGTTCATCTTTCCTCCTGATTTCCCCCAGGCCGCATTCTTTTCATTCCACTCTTTACATTGCAGCTAAATTGATCTTTTTAAAAGGTAAACCAGGTCATATCACAAATCTGCTTAAAACCCTTCAGTAGCTTCTTAATACTCTCAGGATAAAATCTAAACTTACCTTGCTCTACAAGGCCCTTCATGGTCGGGCACCTGTCTTCCTCTCCAGGCGCATCTCACACTGCTCCAGCCATAATACACTAGTAGCCATTTCCCAGTGAGCCAACCTCTCTTACCTCCAGCTTTTGCAGTAGCTTATTCCTCTACCTAGAACACCCAGTCCCTTCCAGCACTCCCTCTCCACCCCCTAACCCTGTAATTCTGCAGAATTCCGTGTTTATATACCCACCTGGGAAACCCTCCTGCAGTTCGAACTGCTCCTCCTCTGTGCCCAGCCCCCTCCAGCACCCTATGCTTCTATCTTCTTAGCTCTCATCACCCTGATTGAAATTGTCTTCTCCCTTGTTGGTTTCTCCCACTCAGTTTTTCAGGACTGTGTCTTACTCATGTTGAATGAATGATGAATGTTTAAATGCTTTGTAAACTGCAACTTGCTACACAAGTGTTAAGTATTATGTAATATTACTGTGTTCCAGTTGGTAAAAAAATATTGTTGGTCTACTTGTTAGGGGCAAAAATAGAATATTGGGGACTAGCCATGGTTATGGGAAATGTTAATCATGCTCTGTTAACCATGATTGCCTTGTGTTGATTAAAGAAAGGACATTCTGGCCTGGCTGGAAGTTGTACACCCCCAGGACCTGGGAGTCAACCTTAGAGCCATTCTCATTCAAGAACTGACTATCATGGAAAGATTAACAACCTTGTTGCCCAAACAATGGAGTCCCACCCCAGCCTCCTACTTCCCCATGCCTGTAATTCTTACTTCCCCATGTAATCTTTGTCTTATCCTATATAAGAAGCTGGCTTATGGTGAGGAGGAAACTGGTCTTGTGAGGCATATTAGGCCATAAAAACTGTGAACAATACACTGCCCTGGGGGGGCAGGAAGGTTGTTACCCTGGCCCCAGGACAGATCATCGGCTATGGCCTGGGGGCCCCCAACACCTGGGGGCCTTCCTGTAAGCCCGCAAAAGGAGGCAGAACCATATCTGAAAGACAAAGACCCCAGAAGGTTATAAAAGTGAAGCCCTCTGTGTGTTTCTTCACTCTGATTTGGAAATTATTCCCGGAGTCCACTAGTGTTAATAAACAGGGTCCCTCCCTTTCTCTAGGAAGCGTGCTTGGTATTTCTTTGGCCTTCTGCAACATATGGCTCCCTGACCGAGAAGCTAACCACGTTTTGGCTTTGTTTAGCTTCCGGTGAGTGGACGGGGTTTGGGGCCCAGGGGTGTGGGATAGGCCTCCGGAAGGCTCATGCTGCTGATTTTAGCAGACTTGAACCGGGGGGGGGGGGGGGGGGGGGGGGGGGGTGGTGGTGGAGACGGACTCCAGGTGCTCCCGGACCTCAGCCCAGGACCCAGCCAGCATCTGGAGAAAGTGGAGGGACAACTCTGGACCTGTCGACAGAATCTGTAATGTAGGGGCCTCGGTCAGTCAGGCCCACTCCAAGTGAGTGGAAGGGGGAGCTTGATCACCTCCCCGGAAGTCATAGGACTTCAGCAGGTAAATCAGGAAAATCAGGAATCAGGACTCCGGAGGAGAGTGAATTTCGATTAAGGAATTATGGGTTTACTCTTCTGTTGGTTTGTGTGTGGGACTAGCCAATTTGCTACCGAGAGGCGGGGCTGGACGCAGTCTCAACTCCTCCGGTAGGTTCTCACGGAGACATCGGTCGAGAATTCTATCCTGGGGCGTGGGTGCCGGGAGTGCCCCCATGCCCATCTGGGGAGTTGGGCATTACCTGCTCAGCTCCAGTCTGGGCTAGTCTACTGCGAGAGTGTGAGTATGGATGTTTGTCTGTCTTGGCCTAATTATCTGCTGATTAACTGGTCTGTGTGAAAGCAAAAGCTACTTTGATTTTCTGTTTGCTCATCTGGTTAAAACATTTGGTTTACTGAAGGCTGAACCCGTGATGGTCTGCAAAAGTCTCAAGCAGTGCTGTTGAGTTAGTTCTCTCAGAGACATTTGCTCTCTATCACAGAGGGATAGTTGATAAAAATTTCTGTCTATGTTTGTGTACTAGGGGCTTTGGTTTGTTCTGTGATTTTGCTGTGTTAGGTTGAAATTTTGGAATTCTGGGGTAGATTTAAAGATATTTGCGGCTTTTCTTGTCTCTTTTGGCTGGCTGATCATTCTCCTGTGCATTCTGCCACAACATTTGGTACGTTGTCTGAGAAATGTCAGTTGAGCTAGCTCTTAGGCCCCTGCTGATGAGAGAGGACTTTGGGGCACTCGCTTCAGGCTCTGGGACCCAAGGAAGGTGTGCCACCGGCACATTTGCTGGTTTCTGAACTTGTGGGGCCCAGAGGGACTGCGGCGACTCCGCACTCTCACGGACCCAAACAAGGCAGGAAACACCTTTCTGGGACTTCCCAGGAGGGAAGTCAAAATCAGACACCTGAAACTGTAAGTTTTTCCCCGGGGAAACAGGTCTGAGTTCTGGCCTGTCCTATGGGACAGAAAAGGTATCTAGCCCCTACCTAGGTAATTATTTACCTCAGGATAGCTCAGATCATCTGGAGGAATGGCTTCTAGATGGTATTCACCGTCTCTGGGACTTCCCGGGAGGGAAGTCAAAAGTCAGACTGGCTAAGGGTCTGAGTCTGGTCTGCCTTTTAAAAAGGTAGAAGAGAAGTGTTCCCAGGCAGTTTTCTACTGCCTCTGTTCAGGGACTTGTTCTGTATCTTTGTGCAATTGAAACTGATTTTGTGAATGAAGGGTATTCTGTGGTATAAATGTGGCACGCACTGGTGTAAAAGTGTTTTTATGTTTGTTTGTTTCTGTTTTATTTTTTTAAACCCTTCTACACCTCTCCCACATTTCCCTGGTGATTCAGTTTTTAGTGGGGAATGTTATCTGTCTTAATGTTTAAAAAATATGTCTCTTTGTTGTTTGTTTAAATTGTTTATCTAGTGAAATTTCTGTTTGTGTCTCAAAAAATATGAATGTATTGCTAATCTGAGGAATGTTAATTATTTAATCCTGTCTTAAATCCTGTCTTAAGGCATCTTGTAAATCCTGTCTTAATCCTGTAAATCCTATCTTCCCTAAATCAAGGACATTGGAGCCATCTTGTAAATCCTGTCTTCCCTAAACCAAGGACACTTGGGAGTAAATGATTTGCACTTTGCCTCCCTAAACAGAGGTTAAATAGCTTATGTCAATATACTCAGGAAGACTGATAGCAAAAATCTGATTAGTGTCATTTGCTGTCCACACCCAAGGACAAATGAAGTTACAAAAATAAGCCTTATTTTGATTAGTTCTTTTATTCAGGTATTTTTTTTAAAGGGAGGAATCCTGGTCCCTCCCTGCAACATGGGTAATAGCTCTTCCACAAACTCTACTGTCTTAGAATGTATGTTAAGGAATTTTAAAAAGGGGTTTATTGGGGACTATGGGGGTAAAACTAGTCCCCTGGGAGTTAAAAAAAAGATGTGTGAAATAGACTGGCCATCATTTGGAGTAGGATGGCCAGCAGAGGGCACATTGGATGTCTCCATGATCAGAAATGTTCACAGAATTATCACAGGAGACCCAGGTCATCCCGACCAGTTCCCTTATATTGACCAGTGGCTAGAAATAGCAGAGCTTAAGCCACTTTGGATCCAGTTTTGTGTATATAAGTGAAAAGGGCAGGCCCCTCAGAAGTAGAATAAGCCTCCTATTCTGCAGGAATCCCCTGAGGAAGCCCTGCCAGTTCTACCCCCTCCATACATGCCTCAAGCGGTATCCAGTGCCCCTTGCCTAACCAGGGAAGTTATATACACCACCTCCTTCCATCTCTCCCCAAAGGACTCTCCAGAGCCAGTTGGACGACGTTTGTGCTCAGCTGATCGGTGACCCAAACCACTCCTGGATTTCCAGATGCCTCTCCGAGAAATGTGGGTCCTCATATAATTGGAGAAAATGGGACCCCACAAGGGGGGGATTGGTCTTTTATTACCAACCTTTCACTACGACCAATCTCTTAAATTGAAAGCATCACATTCCCACTTATTCCAAAAAACCTCAAGCCACAGTTGACCTTCTGGCATCAATTTATTAGACCCATAAGCGCAACTGGGTCGACTGCAAACAACTCCTTCTCATGCTTTTTAACACTGAGGAGCGCATGATAATAATAACAAGCTCAGAAATGGCTCCAGACCCAGGCCCCGACAGGGACATTAGACACAGACAGATGGGCCAGGGAGGCTCTCCCAGATGTGGAACCCAGATGAGACCTGAATTCAGAGGATGGGAGGACCAGGTAAGAGAGATATTGGCTGGCCTTCCTCCAGGGGCTCTGGGATGGGGCCAATAAGCCCACTAATATGGCCAAAACCTCTGAGGTTTTCCAGAGGCCTCATGAAAATCCGGCAGCCTTTTATGAGAGACTCTGAAGCATATTGAGTTTACACTCCTTTTGACACAGAGGCCTCATAGAATCAAACTATGGTCAATGCAGCCTTCATTAGTCAGGCTCAGCCAGACATAAGGAGAAAGCTACAGAAACTGGAAGGGTTTGCCGGAAAGAATGCTCCTGAACTGCTAGAGATAGCTAACAAGGTTTTCATTAATCGGAAAAATGCGGCTAAAAAGAAGGCTGAGGAGAAACTAAAAAGGAAAGTGAATCTGATTGCTGTGGCTGTTATAGAAGCTAGCTCCCAGAAAAGGAAAGGGAGACAGCAAGGAGCCAAGTCAGGAAAAGGAAGGATGGATCTTAAATGGGACCAGTGTGCCTATTGCAAAGAATTAGGACACTGGGAGAATGAATGTCTGAGCCGCCAGAAGAAGCAGGCAAACCATCCAAACCACCCAGTCGCTATCGGCCAGAGCCACCTGAGGCAGATCACATTGGACTGGCAGCAGCTGACTCCAACGAGGACAGACCGGGCTCTTTCCAACTGGGCCCCCATGAGCCCATGGTCAAAATGAAAATTGGGGGCCATACTGTGAACTTTATGGTTGATACAGGGGCAGAGCACTCGGTAGTTACTCAGAAAGTAGCTTCCCTCTCATGATGGAAAGTCACCATTATCAGGCTATCGGGACCACACCCTCAGACCATTCTGCTGCCCCCACTGATGTCAGTTAGCCCTTTGCACTCGCTTGCTTTTTTCTCGATTCCTTTATTTTAATGCTAACCGTGTTGAGTCACACTCGATATCCGAGTGCAAAAGGTTAGGTGGCCACCAGGTGGTTCATGAATTCCTGTACTTGCCTGATTGCCTAGTCCCTCAAATGGCTAGAGACCTTTTAGCAAAAATGGGAGCAGAAATCACCTTTGCCCCGGATGGCTCAGCACAACTGCGCTTAGGTGAGGAGACCTCTCCAATGGTCCTGTCTTTAGCAGTGCCTAGGGAGGAAGAATGGAGACTTTATACCTCCCAGTCAAAGGACTCACCTTTAGAGCCTGAACTACAGAAGGAATTCCCACTGGTATGGGCAGAAGGAAATCCACAGGGCCTGGCTAAGAACCACACCCCAGTGCAATTGGCTTGAAGCCTGGGGCACAGCCTGTAAAACTTCGCCAGTATCCAATTCCAAGGAACGCACGCCTAGGTATTCAGGGCCGCCTAGAATGACTGCTTCAATGGGGACTTCTTAAGCGGTGTCAGTCTCCATGGAACTCCCCTGTCGTACCTGTCAAGAAGCCTGGGACCAATGATTACCTCCCAGTACAAGACCTACAGGCTGTTAATAAGGCTGTTATAAACCTGCATTTGGTGCTGCCGAATCCGTACACCCTCCTGGGGCTCATTCTGTTAGAAGCGGAATGGTTTACATGTCTAGGTCTAAAAGATGTCTTTTTCTGTCTTTAGCTGGCACCCTCCAGTCAACCTCTGTTTGCCTTGAGTGGGAAAACCCAACCACAGGGGCTAAGGAGCAGTTCACCTGGACCAGACTGCCACAAGGGTTCAAGCACTCCCCAACTCTTTTTAGTAGGAGCACTAGCAAGATATGTGTCCAAATTTCCAGGACAGGACATGGGGTGTATTCTACTCCAATATGTAGATGACCTCCTACTGGCTAGCACCATGCGAACTCAGAGTAGGGAAGGAACATGAACCCTTCTAAGACTCTTAACTGAAACAGGTTACTGGGTGTCCAAAAAGAAGGCTCAAATCTGTCAGAGGGAAGTCAAATACCTAGGTTTCCAAATTATCCAGGGAAACGAAGACTAGGGACTGAAAGAAACAGGCAGTATGTGCCATACCAGTCCCCAGCACCTGGCAACAGATTTGGGAATTGCTAGGGGCAGCAGGGTTCTGTTGAATTTGGATCCCAGGATTCTCAGATCTAGCTAAGCCCCTCTATGAAGCCTTAAAAGGAGAGGAAAAGGCACCCATTAACTTGGGTCCTGAAAATGAAAAAGCCTTCATGACCATAAAGACAAAGCTCACTGAGGCGCCGGCCCTAGGACTCCCATATGTGACACAGGACTTTAACCTTTTCACTCATGAGAACAATGGGGTAGCCCTAGGAGTTGGACTCAGGAGTTGGAACCCTGGCAGAGGCCAGTAGCCTACTCTCCAAACAGATTGACCCGGTTGCCTCTGGATGGCCCCCATGACTCAGGGCCCTTGCAGCCAAGGCCTTATTAGTCATAAAAGCAGACAAGCTCACTCTGGGACAGAACTTAAATGTTAAAGTGACTTATGCTGTTGTCACCCTAATGGAAGCTAAGGGGCAACATTGGCTGACTCATGCTCAGATGACTCAATACCAAGGGCTCCTATATGAAAATGCACTAATAAGACTTAGAAGTAGATTTTACAGAAATAGGGCCTAGCAGAGGGAATAAATACCTGCTAGTCTTTGTTTGTGCCTTTTCAGGTTGGGTTGAGGCATATCCCACAAACACGGAAAAGGTGAGAGAAGTCACTAAGGCATTGCTGAAGGATATAATTCCACGGTATGGAATGCCTCTGACCATAGGGTCCGATAATGGCCCAGCCTTTGTAGCAGAAATAGTATAACAGGTAGCCAAGGCTTTAGGAATTAAATGGAATCTACATACAGCTTACAGGCCTCAGAATTCAGGGAAAGTGGAGCGCATGAACCGGACTCTAAAGCAGGCTATGACTAAGTTATGCCAAGAGACAACCTTACCCTGGACAGATATCTTGCCTCTTGTACTCCTGCGGGTACGCTGTGCCCCAAGGGCCAGGGTAGGTTTCTCTCCCTTTGAAATTCTATACGGTAGACCCCCTCCCTTAATTCGGCCAAAGGGAGATTTGGGGGAAATAGGGAACTTAGAAATCCAGAAACAACTACAAGGACTTGGAAAAACTGTCTTTGAGGTCCACAGGTGGGTTATTGACCCACTACCCATCTCTCTAGGAATAGCTGTACATCCTTATAAACCTGGAGACCAGGTTTGGGTAAAGAATTGGAAAAAGGGAGCCCCTCAAGCATACCTGGAAGGGACCCTATCCAGTCATATTAACTACCCCCACAGCTCTTAAGGTTGCAGGACTAAACACCTGGATCCACCACTCCCGGGTGAAGGCAGCCCACCAGCCGAGTGACATCCAGTCTGAGTGGAAGGTGACCTCTAACCAGAAACACCACATGCGGATCACCCTCAAGAAGATAGCAGACCTGGCCGAGCAACCTGCTCCAAGGAATTCAGATAACACCCTGCTAAATTTTCCCTAACACTAATCTTTCTTTCTTTTCTCCTCCTAACGTAACATGCTCTAGTACAGGGGTCCTCAAACTTTTTAAACTTTTTTCACTGTCCCTCAGACCGTTGGAGGGCCAGACTATAGTTTAAAAAAAAACTATGAACAAATTCCTATGCACACTGCACATATCTTATTTTGAATTAAAAAAACAAAACGGCAAAAACACCCGCATGTGGCCCGCGGGCCGAAGTTTGAGGACGCCTGCTCTAGTATTTCTGGATAATCACTGCTTTTATCTAATAATTCTTATTTTGTCTTTTTATGAGTGCCAGCGGAATCTGAGACTAGTACCTGGAGGAGAACTCATCTGCTCTTGCTGGGACACAGAAGCACCATAAAATTACTGCTCCCCACACAGCAAGGAAACAAAGGCCTTATCATAAATTGTTGGATTACACCTTGTCATGCCATCCTTTGCTCCTTGCTTAGAAACTCGCTACCCAAATATGCTACACCGGGTAGTCCACGAGAAAACCCAATCAAGCCAGATTTTGTTAGCTATACTTATCAGTTTGTTGCATGTTACAACTCTACTACCAAATGCACGTGGGGGGTGGGGGAGAATTGTATTGGACAGAAAATAAATAATAGGACCCGTCACAGCCAATGTGCAGCTAACTAATGTCGCTCCTATTTGTTTCGGCAGTACGCAGGGCCAACATCCAACAGGTCCCCTCCCAGAGGAACTATGTAACTCTACCCCCAAGGCTGAAAACACCACCTACCCCCGGTGCCCCCTGCAGGAACATTCTATGCGTGTGGGACCACTGCTTACCTCTGCCTGCCTGCAAACTGGACGGGAATGCCTTCAAACTCCAGATGGTCCTACAAACCAGAAGACTCCCTACAAACCCCTCTGAGAGGCAGAAGCAGGACACTAGCCCCTTGGTCATCGTCCCTTTCCAGCAGGAAGTAGCTAAGAGCAGTCGTCACCCCTGTTCACCATAACATCCTGTGGTCTTTGCTCCACAAGGCTAAACGAAGCTTGTGGGACAAGGGGGGGGAATGAGGAGAAACTGGTCTTGCAAGTCGTGTCAGGCCATAAAAACTGTGAACAATGCACTGCCCTAGGGCGGGGGGGAAGGGTCATCGCTGGCCCCAGGACAGATCATCGGATATGGCCTGGGGACCCCCAACACCTGGGGGCCTTCCTGTAAGCCCATGAAAGGGGGCAGAACCATATCTGCAAGACAAAAGACCCCAGAAGGTTATAAAAGTGAAGCCCTCTGCATGTTTCTTCACTCTGATTTGGAAATTATTCCCAGAGTCCACTAGTGTTGATAAACAGGGTCCCTCCCTTTCTTTAGGAAGCGTGCTTGGTATTTCTTTGGTCTTCTGCAACAATGGGCAACTGCAGTGCAGTTTTTTGGTGGATGACCTGCTGCTCTCCCATACTGCCAGCAGTATTGGAATAACCGCTCATATATGATTTAACCCTGTCTCTGCTTAATTGGCTCAAGTAGTGACAGGCAGCATGAACCCATTGATTGAGTGGTTACATACTCACTTATTTGAAAACTAGCATCACATTTCAATAACATCATTCTGGTTCCTTCTTAAGCCCAATATTAATAAAGACTGCCACTTACTGAGCATTTGAACTGGGCTAGGTTTTGTGATAAGATTTTATGGGTATGACCTCATTTACTCATCATGGCAATCTTATGAGCTAGGCCCTATTATAAGCATCATCCACATTTTTCAGATGAAAAAACTAAGGCAGGCTCAAAGAGATTAAATAGTTTGTCCAACATTAAATAGCAAGATGTTGAATCCAGATACTTTGAATTTCAAGTTCCAAATCTTTATTCTAACCATCTCCCAGTGCTTCCAAAGTATTCAGATAAGGACACTATTAACAGAGTGAACATTAACTTCACAGAATGGGAGTAATATTTGCAAATCACATATTTAATAAGGGATTAATATCCAGCATATATAGGGAACTCTTTTTTTAATATTATTTTATTTTTATTTTTAATTTCTTATTGATTAAGGTATCACATATTTGTCCTCATCCCCCCATTCCCATCCCACACCCCTCCCCACACATGCCCCCACCCCCCTGTTGTCCTTAACCACTGGTTAGGCTCATATGCTTACACACAAGTCCTTTGGTTGATCTCTTCCCTTTACCCCCACCCTTCCCTACCCTCCCTCTGAGGCCCGACAGTCTGATCCATGCCTCCTTGTTTCTGGGTCTGTTCTTGTTCATCAGTCTATGTTGTTCATTATTTCCCCTAGATGAGTGAGATCATGTGCTATTAGAAATACACTTATAAGAACCGAAAATGAGACAAGCAATAATGGTTATGGTGACAGGCAAATGAATCGGTCTGTAGTGAGTTTCTTTCTGGGCCAACAGTTCTTTTGAGACCCAATTTCAATGTCCAACAGTTCCTTATGTGTACATGTCAGCACTGACATTACAGTTCTGGATGGTGGACAAATGGCGGTAATGCAGGTCCGACTCTCTCTGGTTTGGTCCTGGGCAACCTGCAATAATGCACAGCTGCTAACTGCTAGTATGGGAAGGCCACATCAGCGTCTTCCATCTCTGGACTGCTTCTCTTCTGTCTTCATGGCTGGAGTAGTCCTGTTGATTCCTCTCTGTTGCTGGAATCCACATGGTCTCAGAGTTGTTTTCTGAAAATATACAAACATATTCTCGACCAAAAGTTAATAAAGGAATATTTTCTATAAATTTGACATGGGATTCTATTTCATTTTTTGCCCAAATGATTTTCCTCTGGCTTGTTTTGACACCTTGTGTGTTTTTCATGGGTGTCTTGCTTTTAGCCTTACAATTAATTTTCTAAAGTATTAATTTTCTAGATGTAATTTACTTACAGGATATTTTTCCTTACATGGTATTCCTCTACTATCCCTCCTTTTTTGATTTAAATGGTAGGAGGCTTTTGAATAGAGAACTCTTAAAACTCAACAACAGAAACCCAAACAATCTGATTTTTAAAATGAGAAGAGGACTTGAAAAACATTTATCCAAAAGAAGATAAACAAATAGACAATATGCACATGAAAAGATGCTCAACATCACTAATCATTAGGGATATGCAAATCAAAACTACCTCATACCAATTAGGTTGACAATTATAAAAAGAAAACAACAGAAAATAAGTGTTGGCAATAATATGAAGAAACTGGAACCCTTATGCATTGCTGGTAGGAATGCAAAATGGTGCAGTCACTGGCGAAAAGAGTATGGCAGTTCCTCAAAAAAAAAAAGTACAATATAATCCAGCAATTCCACTCTGGGTGTATACCTCAAAGAAGAAAGCAGTATTATTTACAATAGCTAAAATGTGGAAGCAACCCAAGTGTTCATTAATAGGTAATGTATAAGATATATTGAGGAGGAAACTGGTCTTGCAAGTCGTGTCAGGCCATGGAACTGTGTACAATGCACTGCCCTGGGGGGGGTCATTATCGCTGGCCCCAGGACAGATCATTGGATATGGCCTGGGGACCCCCAACACCTGGGAGCCTTCCTGTAAGCCCATGAAAGGGGGTGGAACCATATCTGTAAGACAAAGACCCCAGAAGGTTATAAAAGTGAAGCCCTCTGTGTGTTTCTTCACTCTGATTTGGAAATTATTCCTGGAGTCCACTAGTGTTATTAAACGGGGTCCCTCCCTTTCTCTAGGAAGCATGCTTGGTATTTCTTTGGTCTTCTGCAAATATATATATACTTGGGGCCCAGTGCACGAAATTCGTGCACTGGGGGGAGGGGGTTCTCATCAGCCCAGCCTGACCCCTCTCACATACTGGGAGCCCTCAGGGGATGTCCTACTGACAGCTTAGGCCCGCTCCCCAAAGGAGCGGGCCTAAGCCACAGTCTGGCCTCCCTTTGTGAGAGACAACCGGGCTGGTCAGGGAAAGGCACCAGCCCCATCACCCCGCTGCCAGTCACCGCAGCCACCAAGGTGTTTTCATCAACATGGACTCCAGTTCCTTCACCAAGAAAAAATGACAACTTTCTTTAGGCATTTTCAAGATGTGTCTTTCATAGAATATGACATTTCTTTCTTTCTTTTTTTTTTATTCTCACCTGAATATATGTTTCCATTGACTTTTAGAGAATGTGAAAGAGAAAGGGAAAGACAGAGAGAAACATCAAAGTGAGAGGAATACTTTGATTGGTTGCCTCCTGCATGAGCCCTGACCTGGGCCCCAGCCAGGGAGGAGCCTGCAACTTAGGTACATGCCCTTGATCAGACTCTAACCTGGACTCTGCGGTTGGCAAACCTAGGCATTATCCACTGAGCCAAACCGTGTAGGGCAGGTTATGACATTTCTTAGCCCTCCAGCAGCGGACCTTCATTTTTCTTCCCAGGAGTGTGGTGGAAAAGCCCTAGATCACCTTTTTGGATTCTTATACCCAAGTTACTAAGAATATTACCAGTGGCATACAGGGAGCTTAGCCAATGAGCGGTCAGAAAAGGTGTTTCCTCTGTAGTTCACACCTATCTCCTCCGATCTCCAGCTCCGCCCCTGCCAAGGCCTGAAGCCTCCAGCCCTTGGCAGGGGACCCCCAGCTGGCTCGATCACCAGGCTCCGCCCGTGGCCAAGGCCTCAAGCCTTTGTTTGAGGCTTGGGCCCTGGGCAGGGACCCCCAGCTGGCTCCTATCACCTGCAGGGGACCCCAGCTGGCTCCGCTCGCCCGGCTCCACCCCTGGCCAAGGCCTAAAGCCTCTGTTTGAGGCTCGGGCCCTGGGCAAGGATCCCCAGCTGGCTCTGATCCCCGCAGGGACCCCCAGCTGGCTCTATCGCCCAGCTCCATCCACGGCCAAGGCCGCAAGCCTCTGGCAGAGGCTTGGGCTCTGGGCAGGGACCCCCAGCTGGCTCCAATCGCCCACAGGGGACCCCAGCTGTCTCTGATCACCGGGCTCCACCCCCAGCCAAGGCTTCAAGCCTCTGGCTGAGGCTTGGGCCCTGGTCAGGGACCCCCAGCTGGCTCTGATCACTGCAGGGGACCCCAGCTGGTTCCAATGGCCCAGCTCAGCCCCCAGCCAATGCTGCAAGCCTCTGTTTGAGGCTCGGGCCCTGGGCAGGGACCCCCAGCTGGTTCTGATCACCTGCAGGGGACCCCAGCTGGCTCTGATCACCTGCATGGGACCCCAGCTGGCTCCAATCTTCCCCTCAGATCTTCAGCTCCAATCGCCCAGTTCCGACCATGGCCATTCTCTGAGGCTGCAGCCATCTTGGTTGGGTGTATTTGCATATTCGCTTTCTGATTGGCTGGGGCGTGGCAGGTGGGCGTGGCTTGTGATGTAGCAGAGTGATGATTTGCATATTACTCTTTTATTAGATAGGATATATATATATATATATATATGCTGTACGATGGAATATTATTCAGCCTTTTAAAGGGATCTGACATATGCTACAACCTTAATGAACATTGAGGACATTATACTAAGTGAAATAAGTCAGTCACAAAAAAACAAATACTTATTTGAGGTACTTAGAATTGTCAAATTCATAGAGATTCATAGAGATGGAAAGTAGAATGGTGGTTGCTGGCTGCTGGAGGGAGGGGAGAATGGGAAGTTGTGTTGCATGGGTACAGAGTTTCAGTTTTGCAAGATGAAAAAAGATTCTGGAGATGAATGGTGGTAGTGGTTTCATAATAATATGAATGTACTTAATGCCACTAAACTGTACACCTAAAAATGGTTAAAGTGGAAATTTTTATATTTTGTGTACTTTATCACAATTTATTAAAGATCTAAGATTTTAACTATTTCCCAGTCCTGCCAAAGTCTTCATATGATTTCCTCTGATGAATGTGTGCTGCCTTACATTGAAAAAGACAGAGGACATAGAGGAAGACATAAACAAATGAAAGAACATACCATGTTCATGGATTGGTAGAATCAACATCATTAAAATGTCCATACTACCCAAAGCAATCTATAGATTCAATGCAATCCCCATTAAGATACCAATGGCATATTTCAAAGACCTAGAACAATCTCTCCAGAAATTCATCTGGAATAAAAAAGGAACCCAAATAGCCACAGCAAGCCTGAGAAAGAAGAACAAAGTTGGAGGGATCACAATACCAGATATCAAGCTATATTGCCAAGCCCCGGTTCTCAAAACTGCCTGGTACTGGCACAAGAGCAGACATATAGACCAATGGAATAGAACAGAGAACCCAGAAATCAACCCAAGCCATTAATATTTGACAAAGGAAGCAAGAGCATACAATGGAGTTGAGACAGTTTCTTCAATAAATGGTGCTGGGGAAATTTGGTCAGATACATGCAAAAAAATGAAACTAGATCACCAAATTACACCATACACAAAAACAAACTCAAAATGGATAAAGGACTTAAACATAAGACAGGAAACCATAAAAATCTTACAAGACTCCATAGGCAGCAAAATATGTCATAACGATATCGTACCAATACAGCTCCTAGGGCAATGGAGACTAAGGAGAAAATAAATAATGGGACTACATCAAAATAAAAAGCTTCTGCACAGCAAAAGAAACCATCAACAAAACAACAAGAAAGCCCACTGAATGGGAGAACGTATTTGCCAATGCTATTTCAGATAGGGTTTAATCTCCAAAATTTATAGGGAACTCATACAACTTAACAAAAGGAAGATAAACAATCCAATCAAAAATGGGTAAAGGACCTAAATAGACACTTTTTGAAAGAGGACATACAGAAGGCTGAGAGACATATGAAAACATGCTCAAAGTCAGTAATTATTGAAGAGATGCAAATCAAAAGGACAATGAGGTACCATCTCACACCTGTCAGAATGGCTATCATCAACAAATCAACAAATGACAAATGCTGGTAAGGATGTGGAGAAAAAGGAACCCTCTTGCACTGTTGGTGGGAATGCAGACTGGTGCAGCCACTATGGAAGACAGTATGGCTCTTCCTCAAAAAGTTAAAAATGGAACTCCCATTTGACCCAGTAATCCCACTTCTAGGAATATATCCCAACAAAAGAGAAACACCAATCAGAAAGGACATATGCACCCCTATGTTCATAGCAGCACAATTTACCATACTTAAGATTTGGAAGCAGCCTAAGTGCCCATCAGCAGATGAGTGGATTAGAAAACTGTGGTACATCTACACAATGGAATACTATGCTGCGGTAAAAAGGAAAGAACTTTTACCATTTGCAACAGCATGGATGGAACTGGAGAGCATTATGCTATGCAAAATAAGCCAGTCAGAGAAAGATAAATATCACATGATCTCACTCATTTATGGAATATAATGAACAACATAAACTGATGAACAAAAATAGATCCAGAGACAAATGGCAGGGGAGGAGGGGTTAGATATCAACCAAAGGACTTGTATGCATGCATATTAGCATAACCAATG
Organism: Ia io; assembly: GCA_025583905.1. Classification (NCBI taxonomy): domain Eukaryota; kingdom Metazoa; phylum Chordata; class Mammalia; order Chiroptera; family Vespertilionidae; genus Ia; species Ia io. Next base: position 97,942,666 of record JAJQQW010000001.1, read on the forward strand.
GACACAGACACTGGGGCGGTGGGGGCTTGCCCTTGGGGGTGGGAATGGCGGGGGGGCGGTCAATCAGGGGACAAAGGTGACATACGTAAAACTTTAGGCAATTAAAAAAAAGAAATAAAAAAAGAAAGAAAGTGTGCTGCCTTCTCTTCAAGTAACCTGTCTTTTATTTCTTTTTCCTCCTAAGACCAGACTGCTCTCTGCCAGGATCCCTAGAGCCTCCACATTGGTCAGTGCTCCTGACAGGGCAGGACCCAGCCTCAGGCTCTAGTTCACTCTCCTCCTGGGAAGAAAATGCCTCTACTCCGAAGGCAGCCAGCACATATTTTACTCAAAACAATTGGCAGAAGGCTGTGGATCCCTTCTGTTCCCAGGAATCACACTGGGACTAATTGCACTGTGCATTTTCCATCACTGGTAGCTAATCCCAACAGTGATGTTGGCATCGTTATTAATAGGCTTAGGACAGACAAACGAGAGGGGAAGTGGCTTGGGCTGAGTCACACAGCAAAGTTAGAACTCAGAGCTCCCGGCCACTAACCTCACCCTGGGCTCTGTTTCACACACCTGACAGCTCCAGAAACTTGCTGTGTTTTGTACTCTGGGCAACAAATTCTCTGGCTAACTAAGCAGGTCTGACTTGTCTTGCAGAAAAATAAAGCAAAAATCTTCCTTGGGATGCTATCTTCTGATCTTTCTGTTTCCATTGGTTGACAGGAAACCAGAGTCCCCATGTCTTGCTGAATGACCTTGAACACATCATTGAAAGTCTCTGGATCAGTTTTCCCTTCAGTAAAACGTGGACAAGAGTTATTGATATCCACCCCAAGAGAATCTGTGGATGAGCTAGAGAGAGGATTGGGGTACGTTTATCCAATCTAATCTGCATAATCCTTTACACAAGTGAACCTCAAACTTGGCAGAACATTATTATCACATGGATAGCATTAAAAATACAAATTCCTGGGCCTTGACCAGCCCAACTTACTTGGACTCCGCCTCCATTCTCCCAGCCACATGGCCGCCAATGTGAAGAGAATCCCTGAGTTGACAAGCAGGGTACTCTTTAATTTTCCGATTTAAGTCCTTTACAACCTAGGTTAAAGGCACCTTCTATATGAGATGGGAAGCATTGCAATCTCTCCTTTCAGCTCTCCCGTGGACTCACTGTTCCCCAATTTTGGCATTTCTCACATGCTGCCTGTTATTTTTAGTTAACTCATTCAAATCTTTGCCTTTTGTGTTCCCAATTAGCTACTGGAGAATAAGAACTGTAAGAAATAAGGCGATTGACTATCGCACCAAAAATATTAAGATACCTAGGAATAAAATTAACTAAGGAGGTAAAAGACTTGTACTCGGAAAACTACAGGACACTGAAAAAAAAAAAAAGATAGAGGAAGACACAAACAGATGGAAGGACATACCATGATCATGGATTGGTAGAATCAACATCATTAAAATGTCCATACTACCCAAAGCAATCTATAGATTCAATGCACTCCCCATTAAAATACCAATGGCATATTTCACAGACCTAGAACGAACTTTCCAAAAATTAATCTGGAATAAAAAAAAGACCCCGAATAGCTGCAGCAATCTTAAGAAAGAAGAACAAAGTAGGTGGGATCTCAATACCAGATATCAAGCTGTATTACAAAGCCACTGTTCTCAAAACAGCCTGGTACTGGCACAAGAACGACATATAGACCAATGGAATAAATTAGAGAACCCAGAAATTGACTCAAACCACTATGCTCAATTAATATTTGACAAAAGAGGTAAGAGCATACAATGGAGTCAAGACAGTCTCTTCAATAAATGGTATTGGGAAAATTGGACAGATACATGCAAAAAGATGAAACTAGACCACCAACTTACACCATACACAAAAATAAACTCAAAATGGATAAAGGACTTAAACATAAGAAGGGAAACCATAAAAATACTAGAAGAATCCACAGGCAGCAAAATCTCAGACATATCCCGAAGCAATATCTTCACTGATACAGCTATTAGGGCAATGGAAAGTAAGGAGAAAATAAACAAATGGGACTACATCAAAACAGAAAGCTTCTGCACTGCAAAAGAAACCATCAATAAAACAACAAGAAAGCCCACTGCATGAGAGAACGTATTTGCCAATGTTATGTCCAATAAGGGTTTAATCTCCAACATTTACAGGGAACTCATACAACTTAACAAAAGGAAGATAAACAATCCAATCAAAAATGGGCAAAGGACCTAAATAGACACTTTTTGAAAGAGGACATACAGAAGGCCCAGAGACATATGAAAACATGCTCAAAGTCACTAATCATCCGAGAGATGCAAATCAAAACGACAATGAGGTACCATCTCACACCTGTCAGAATGGCTATCATCAACAAATCAACCAATGACAAGTGCTGGCGAGGATGCGGAGAAAAAGGAACCCTCATGCACTGCCGGTGGGAATGCAGACTGGTGCAGCCACTGTGGAGAACAGTATGGCGTTTCCTCAAAAAACTAAAAATGGAACTCCCATTTGACCCAGTAATCCCACTTCTAGGAATCTATCCCATGAAATCAGAAACACCAATCAGAAAGGATATATGCACCCTATGTTCATAGCAGCACAATTCGCCATAGCTAAGATTTGGAAACAGCCTGAGTGCCCATCAGCAGATGAGTGGGTTAGATAACTGTGGTACATCTGCACATGGAATACTCCGCTGATTTAGCCAATCGTGGAAGACTATAAGCCTGAGCTCCAAGGTGTTTCTCTCATATTGACGATGTTTCTCTCTGTCTTTCCCTCGTTTTACGCGGTAAAAAAGAAGTTCTTACCATTTGCAACAACATGGATGGACCTGGAGAGCATTATGCTAAGTGAAATAAGCCAGTCAGAGAAAGATAAATATCACATGATCTCACTCATTTGTGGAATATAATGAACAAGATAAACTGATGGACAAAAACAGATCCAGAGACAGAGATGCATCGATCAGACCATCAAACCTCAGAGGGAAGATAGGGGAGGGTGGGGGTAAGGGGGAGAGAGATCAACCAAAGGACTTGTATGCATGCATATAAGCCTAACCAATGGACACAGACACCAGGGGGGTGACGGCATGAGTGGAGGGATGGGGGGGGGCGCGTAATGGGGCAATAAAGACACATATATAATACCTTAATCAATAAAGAGAGAAAAAAAGGAAAATAAAAAGAAATAAGGTGAGCCCCCCAAATCAGGGGTCTTGGTAGAACACAAAACATACTTGGAAGCAAGGCAGCAAGGCAAATATCTTTACTCTTGCAGGAGGGTGCACAGCATGTGGTCTGCACTGAGCGGGCAGTCTGCCTGGCTTTTTAATCCTGATGCACATGACCTGTCCCTTACTCTTTTTTTTTTAAATATATTTTAAAATATATCTTTTTGATTTCAGAGAGGAAGAGAAAGAAACATCAATGATGAGAGAGAATCATGGACTGGCTGCCTCCTGCATGCCCCCCACTGGGTGGGGACCAGTGCACAACCTGGGCATGTGCCCTGACCGAGAATCAGACTGGAACCCTTTAGTCCCCAGGCTGACGCTCTATCCACTGAGCCAAACTAGCCAGGGCTGTCCCTTACTCTTGATTGGAGCTCAGGCTTATAGTCTTTCACGATTGGCTAAATCAAAGTAAGGGGTTGACCTTTGCCATTTCAAGATGGCGGCCTTCAGGGCAGCTGCAAGTCATACAGGCCAAAATGGTGGCTGCCAAGTTACGCAGTCCAAAATGGAGGCTGTCTAAGATTACTTGTTTATTCTCAGAGAACGATGACATACCCTTTTCTTATTAGCCCCACAAATGCCAGCTCTATCATCCCATAATATATGTTTAATGAATATTTGTTGACTTGCAAATATTGTGATTAGGAAATCTGGAATAATTTCTTATTCATTATGGGATGTGTTCTGTGTCCTTTGGAAGCTTTCTTATCACATGGAAAGAACTTTAAAGAAAGAGACAGGAGCCTTAGCTTTCAATCCTGGCTGTGTCACAAACTCCCCTTGTGACCTGCAGCAAATCACTTGCCTTCTCTCTCTCTCTCTCTCTCTTTTTAACATTTAATCACCTTTGTTTGTTTGTTTGTTTTTGTTACTCCTCACCTGAGGATATTTTTCCATTGATTTTTAGTGAGAGTGGAAGAGAGAGGGAAAGACAGAGAGAAACATCATCAATGTGAGAGAAACACATCGATTGGTTACCTCCTGCACATGCCCTGACCAGGGCTTGGGCCAGGGAGGAGCCTGCAACTGAAGTACATGCCCTTGACTGGAATCAAATCCGGGACCCTTTGGTCCGCAGGCCGCTGCTCTATCCACTGAGTCAAACCGGCTAGGGCCATTTGCCTTCTCTTGCTGTCAGTTCCCTCATTTGTGAAACCAGGGTTGATCTGTAAAGTTTCTTTCAGCTCTGGGTTTGGGCTACTCTAGATAGCAAGGGGCAGCCTTTTTTATGTCATTGCTATTAATGTCCATAGTGAATTTTTCTCCCTGTAAGGACTGCCTAATTGATGGCTCACCCCCAGTATATAAAATGAGAAACACAAGAGAAAATAAGTGCTTTGGCCAAGCTTCCATGCCTAGCATGTGTGCATGTGTAGGGGTGGGGGTTTGTGCTCACTCCTCACCCCAGGCCCCTGGATTTGACGAGATTTTTCCATCCCAGAGCTGTTTAGCAGCAATTCCCAAGCATAGGACTGTCAACCCTTAATTATATGCATGCCCACTGTCTCCTCCGTGAATGACACAGGGCAAAGGTATGGCATTCCAGCTGGTTTACTCTTGTCCCTCTGCACACTCCCTTCCACTGCCATGTTCATCACAGTCAGTTCAAGTACTGTCTTCAGAGGAGATGAAAGACACAAGACACTAGTTCTTGTCCTCATGGAACTTCTAGTCTACCTGGTAAGTGGGGACATAAATGTGTGGGGAAAGAATGTGCTACCATATGTATGGGAGAACCTGGGAGTCAAGTGCTGCTTTGATACATCTCCAATACCTAGAACAGTACCTGACACATAGAAGATGCTCTACATACATAAAATAGGTACTAATTGCCATGGTTTCCAAACCTTTTAGTTTAAAGAAGGGAAAGCCTTTCTTCAATGAAACAGGTGGATATAAGGTTGCCCTGGTAAGAGGAGCTAGGTTCGAACGCTGCTTACTCAGGTCTCCTCTGGGCACCAGAGATGTTCCTCAGAGCCCAGTCACTTACTGCAGTCAATTAGAAAGGAGTTGAAGATCAACTTGCTGTTTTTCCTGGTTAACCTTAGGAAAATAAATGGAGGTTTGAAGAACCAGGCCCTCCAAAAGGAATATTTGCCATCCGACAAAGAGTTGTCAATCTCTCCTCTCCCCTCCTTCTAGGGAGTTCCAATTCGTAAGGGCAGAGGGGAGAAAGTTTTGACTAGGAAACTTCTAAGTTAGTCTACAAATGTATATCAATGTAATGTTTACTTTAAATAAAGAAGGAAAGAAAACCACAGTGGTAATGTTTTCCAGTATTCAATAGAAAGTCATTTCATGTTGTCTTCCAAGCAGTCCTGATTTGAAAATACAACGTAAAACTCTCATGAAATCTGTTTAGTTAGTAGATGGTGCTGCCTTGTGCACAGCTCACCCTGCATCACACTGGTATCTACTAACATTCCTGACTAAGTTCATGGTCAGCCTTAGGCACATTCAGCTGCTAGAGGGGGCTACCTGATGAGAGAATCTCTATGCATGCTTACAGGACTGAGACCCACTTCCCAACTTGGCCTCCTTGCCTTTTCCACCCCTCACCAGCAAGGGAGGGAAAACAACCCAGGGATGCATACTTGTCAAGGTGATCCAGGGAGGAAGGTACATCCCAGATACGCATCTGGAAAACAATTTTGGGTAACCAACATCTCTTTTTTAAAATCTGTTAAATGGATAAAGCTCTTGAATTAAGAGGTTTTCATCATTATCCGTCTCATGGCCCTTTCATAAAAGTCTCTTTACCTGTACCACAGACTGTCCCTCCATACAGGTGCCAGAAGGGGCAGGCATTATACCGAATGTGTCCCTCCCAAATTCATACTTTTAAAGCTAACCCCCAGTGTGATAATATTTGGAGACGGGACTTTTGGGAGGTGATTAGGTTATGAGGGCTCCCTCACAAATGACATTTGTGTCCTTATAAAAGAGACCCCAGAGAGATCACTTGCCCCTTTCTGTCATGTGAGGTTATATAAAAAAAGAGCCACCTATGAACCAAGAAACAGGTTCAGACCAGACACCGAATCTACAAGAGCCATGATCTTGGACTCCCCAGCCTCCAGAAATAAATTTCTGTTTTTTTACAATCCATCCAGTCTATGGTATTTTGTTCTAGCAGCTTGAAAGGACTAACACACCTCATCAACAGCAGGGGAAACTGAAGGGTAAAAGGAGCTCACTTTAGACAGCAAGTCACCAGGAGCCCTAGCTTCTCCCCTACGGCCTGGTATACCCATCTCATTCACCTCTTAGCCAGTCCTAAGACTTCATTACCTTCAAAATCTAGCTCAGGCCTGACAGCCATCTATCTATCCACCCCTGCCCTTCCAACACGACTGCAGACTTCACCCCCTGTCCAAGCTCTGACCCACAACATGTAGCCTAGTCTTTTGCACTTAAGTAGTTGAGCTTGAATCATTAAATCTGGTCTTAAGATAGAAACCACTCAAGGTTAGGGCTGAAGGGAACCTTGGAAATTAAGAGAAACTGAGGCTTTCCTAGGGTTCCAAGGTTATGAAAAAAATATGGCTGCGACCCAAGTTTTCCTATGTGTGCCTATACCTTCCTGGTTACATCTTGAGTTCTTCTATTTATTTTCTTGGTCTCTTTTCCCTTTGCTGCACAGTACCTGCTCTCTGTGACCGTGGTGTTGACTCAAGGAGGGATTAACGACCTAAACAACAAAGAGCCCAGATAGAGGCTGTGGTCCCCAGCTCTGAACCATGACTTGATCCCAACTAAGACCTTCCCTGATATTGGTTCGGAAACTCAAATGATGGCTCCCAGAAATTAGGTCACTTGCTCAAGGTCACTTGGCTAAGAAGTGGCCACAGCAGGAGCCAACTGTAGGTCCTCAGGCCCCAGGGGCAGCGCTATGCCCTGGGCACTGCTCCAGGCACTGTCCAGAGCCCGCAGATCTGGAGGCCGACTGAGCCAGAGACAAGCCCAGATCCCGCCCCCCTCCTCTGGTGGAAGTGCGTAATTCCTTTAGGTCTCTAAGCATTGCTCGCATATTTGTGCCTGTGGCTCCCATCTGAAGTGTGAGGGTTGGAAGGAGACAGTGTGGGCGGTTCACACTGGCCTTCTGTACGTAATCCGGGCACGCTTGAGGGTTCCTAGCCACCGTAAGCCAAATCCCCGCAGCTTGTGTGCAACCCTACCGCCTCGCGTACAAGCCCCCACTGTGACACGAGGATGTCTGAACTCAGGGCTCTGGAGTGGAGAAACTGGAGACAGCTTGGCCGGCCACTGGAGTAAGCCAGGATTAGAAGACTTTCGCCGGAGTGGTACTCTCCCGTCCTTCTCCGCCTGCCGTGCTCCCACGCCCCTCAGAGTACCCACAGACCCCCGCAGGCAGAGTCCTCGTGGCTGCACCCATCCAGCGGGTGCCCCCCCGGCCGGCCAAGTCCTTCTCCAGATTCCAGCGTTGGGGGAGGAAGAGGTGAAGAGTCTGGTCACGCGGGTCGCCAACCTCCCAGCGCGAGCTGGTGAGCACATCTTCACGCGTCCCCCACAGCTCAGCTCAAGCCACAGAACTTTTACATCACCCGCATTCCGTGACGCTTCTAGAACTGGATACCAAACGCCCTCAGATAATTGTATTCACTACTTTTGTAGGACTCTCCGGAGAAGGCCGGCAGGGGGCCGGAACAGGGGTGAGGGTCTTCCCGGAGACCTTCCTAACCCGCTTCTCTTTGCAGACAGCAGTGGTCAACCCTAGAAAGACGAGACTTGGGCGTCCCAAAAGACCTAGCGGACTGTGCTCCTCGAGGTACCGGCCTTCCCTGGGGGTTAGGGAAGGTGGGGAGAGGGACGCGGGGGACAGGGGGGGGGGGTTAAGGAGGGTGGGGAGAGGGCCGCTAGCGAATGGATCTTGCTGCCAGGTTTGGAGGTGGGATAGGGTAGTTTGGAGTGAAGAGCCCTAGAGCAAACACTGTTTGTTTTTTTTCCTCCCCCACTCGTCCGAAAAGGAACCACATTGCCAGGGGGAAATAAGACTTACTGTAAACACAAACAACCTCAAAAAGAAGCCAAGAAAAACTAAGCCAAAAAAACCCAAGCGCAACACTCTTACAAAACTGTCTGGTTTTGTAACAATTTCCCTGCCTCTGGCCAATGAGCAGCGTGGCGGCGCGTCACGTGGTGACGTTTTATATAACGCTTTGCTGAGACAAGACAGTTATTAGGCGGCGCGAGGCGGCCGGCATGGAGCTCTTGGAGGCGCGGCAGGGACCGGTGTGCGGCAGCGCCACAGCAGTGGCAGCCCCAATTCCCTCCAGCCACCGCTCCCTGTTCTGGGTCCCCGGTCCCTAGACGCCTCTTCCTGAGTTTGTCCTTCCTTTAATGGATTTATTTCAGGCTGAACAGATGCCGAGCTTGCCCGGGGAGCTCGCGGGCAACAACTTAGAGCTGGCGGAGCCGGCGGCATCAGTGACCCGTGTTGATTCGGGCCATCCGGAGGCGGCTACAGAAGGTCTCTCACCTCTACCGACGCGGGAGCCAGAGCAGCCTCCTCCGGTCTCGACGACCGAGTGCAAAGTCCTGCTCACACAGGCAGACGCCCTGGCGTCCGGGGGGCGCCTCCGGGAAGCCCTCGAGGTATACCGACAGCTGTCGGAGCGGCAGCAGCTGGTGGCTGAGCAACTGCAGCAGCTGGTGCGCTGCCTGGCTGAGAACATCCCGACAGGAGAGGAGCTGGCGCCAGTGCCCGGGGCCGGGGGCAGCGCTGCGAGCTGTGTGGTGGGGGCGGAAGAGGCAGGGGTGGCAACCGCCACCGAGGCCACCGAATTGTGGGATGGCTTCAAGTGCCGGAAGTGTCATGGGTTTCTGTGGGACCCCGTGTCCTTGTCGTGCGGCCACACCTTTTGTAAAGTGTGCCTGGAACGCGGGCGGGCAGCCGACAGGCGCTGTGCTTTGTGCGGGGTCAAGCTCTCCGCGTTGATGGTGGCCACCGGGCGGGCGCGCGGAGCCCGGCGGGCTGGGCAGCAGGCGCCGCCGCCGCTGCGGGTCAATGTGGTGCTCAGCGGTCTCCTTGGCAAGTTGTTCCCTGCTCGAGCTCGGGCATCGCAACTCCGGCACGAGGGCAACCGGCTGTACCGCGAGCGCCAGGTGGAGGCGGCGCTACTCAAGTACAACGAAGCGGTCAAACTAGGTGAGCCCACCGCGATCGCCTCCTGGCAATGAAGGCATAGGGAGGTGGGGGATGGTCCAGGGCCAGGAGTGCTCAGGGGACCACGGGATGGACCGGGACCGGAGTGGGGGAGGGGTTTCGGGAGTTCACTCTTGGACTTTTCCTCTGCCCCTACCAATTTCTCTTTCTTTCTTTGTGTCTCTGCCTCTCTGTCTCTGTTGTTCTTTGTCTTTTTCTGTGTCTCCTGTTAGCTTGTGTTTTTGCATCTCCGTTTCTGTTTGTGGCACACTGGCTCTGTCTCTCCTTTTGTTAAGTCTTCCGCACCTTTGTCACTCCGCTTGTTGCTCAGTGTCACCGACTCTGTTTCTCTTTCTCTCCTTCTCCCTATGTCTCTGCACGCCTGGGCTCCTGCTTCCACCTGCCTGCACCTTCCCTGCCGGGAGGGAAACTTCGCACCCTTCCCACCCTCGCACAGGCTCCGCTGGGTTTCCGCCAGCCCCAGGTGTTGTCTAGGCACCTGCGTCTGCTGTCCCACCAGCCCGGGCCGCCCTTGCGGCCGGGAGGTGTCCCCTCCGGGGCCGCGGCTCCGGGTGGACTGGGTCCGGCGTGGAATTAGGTCAGGAGAGCACTGGTTGCATAAGGGCCGCGAGCAGCCTTGGCTGGGCGGCCCCTCCTTCGCGCGGGCGGACGGGCGGGCGGGATTGTGTAACGGCTGAGGTAACCAAAGTGGGCCACGCTCGCCTCGGAAACCATCCCGCGAGCATGGGGGGGGGGGGGGCGGGGAAAGGGAAGAGCGCTCGTGCCCCCGCTGCCCTGTGACTCATTGTCACCGCTTCCTATCACAGGATCCCTGTCTGAAATAGATGCCCCCCCTCCCCTTCCAGCCTGCTGCCTGCGTCCTGGCCTGGAAACTGCTCAGGGATCCCAGGGCTGTGGGCTAGCCGAGAAGAGGACATGCCTCTGTCCCGCTTTCTCGTGCTGCCTGGAGACGGATGGGTGGGCTTTGTGGGTTCAAGGACAAGGCGGGCAGCCCCATGCCTGTGGCCCTACTAGGGCTCCAGAGTTCCTGCAGGGAGAGGCTTCCCCAACCCTCTCCTCCCCACATCTGAACCCAGGAAGTGGCCTCTGAGCCACTGGCTGCTGTTGCCCAGTTCGGGCAGGCTGCCAGGAGCTCTGCTGGTGGGACATGGTGTCTGGTGAAGCATGCGGGGAGGAAGGAGGCAGCAGGGCTGGGCAGACAGGACTCTGGGACTGGATGGGTGGAGGAGGGGCTGGGCTGGAGTCTCCATGTGTGGAGCCTAAACCAGAACTGGCAACAGGTATTGGGAGTAGGGGAGGAACTAGGGTGGACTGGGCAAGACTGGCACCTGAGGGAGATGGGGACTCCCTACACACACACACACACACACACACACACACACACACACACCCTGTGCTCACACAAACACACTGAGCTGCCACTGGGCTGGCATGTGCTGCAGAAAAGAAGAGACAGAGAAGACTTTAAACTGTTTCCTAATGTCTTAAGAGCAAGTAATGGGCGCCCACACAAACCCTCAGCACACCCCTGAGGGAAAAACCAACAAAACCTGTTCCCGCAACAGAAGTTGGAGTCTGGTCCCTGGGGAAGAGCAGGGCAATATGAAGGAGACAGGTGGAGGCCACTAAAGCCCAGATCTCCAAGGGAAGTTCCATTCCTTCCAGCCATTCCAGGAGGGCCAGTTTTTTCTGGGGTTTTTCCTTGCACGGTCAGAGCAGTCAGGGTGAAAATGTCAAGACCACTTCACCCTTCTAGAAGGAAAGGGGCCTCTCCAACAAAGAGTATCTTTGTACTGAAAGATGGCCACACTCTCTTCCTCATTGTTCTAAATACTGTACCGCCCTTCAGAAAAAAAGAAACCTGCCCCTCACTCCAGATGCAAAGTTTGGACAGTTAACAAGTCTGACTAGCTATCTGTGTGACTTTCAGAAGATGCCTTTCCCTCTCTGGACTTGATTTTCCTCATCTGAAGAATGGGTTGGTTGAACCAGATGATTTCTAAAGGCCTGCCCAGCCCTGACATCTAGTGATTCAGAGTGTTGGTGAGAGCCAATCTCAATTTATTCTCAGAAGCCTTGTCCAGGTTCATTCACATTTGGCCATCTACACTGAGTGGCCAGATTATTATGATCTCTGAGTGCATAATCTGGCCACTCAGTGTATATCCTATATAATAAAAGGCTAATATGCAAATTTTCCCCTTGACCAGGAGTTCGACCAGCAGGCAGGCCGGCCAACTGCCCATGTCCCCTCCCCCTGGCCAGGCTGGCTGGACCCCACCAATGTACAAATTCATGCACCAGGCCTCTAATGTATAGTGGCCAGATTATTATGTGTTCAGAGATCATAATATGGCCACTCAGTGTATGATGAGAGGAAGGAACCTTGCAAATACATTTCCATTTTCTTAGAGAAACTTCATATGAGCTGGGTTTCTAGACAAATGTTGCTGTTGCTACCACAAGAGTAACTTGAGCTTGTCTTCCTGGTGGCCACTATGGGGGTCACATCTGGCCAGCTCCCGCTCCTCACTTCCTGGCCTGTTTCCTTGTCGGTGATACCTCACTCAGAAGCCAGGCTGTCAGTTGCTAGCCCCGTATAGCCCCATGCCAGAGTTTTCTCCATTTCAAAGTCACTGAAGCACCCCTGACACCACAGGCCCTCTAAGGATCTGCTTAATAGAGGGGCAAAAATCCCTTCTTTACAGCTGGTGCATCTCAGACCCATAGTGGCTGCAGGGGAATGTGGTTGGCAGGACAACATTAGGGCTAGAAATTGAGCATGACCCTTTGGGTCCCCAGGGGGAAAGTCCTAGAAAACTTGCCATCTGCGCAAGATCCATCCTCATACAGGATTTACATGTTTCTTCTGGGTGCCATTAATGAGGGTTTGTTTTTTTTCTCATTTTGGCAGCACCAAATGACCATTTACTTTATAGCAACCGGTCACAAATTTATTTCACCTTGGAGTCACATGAGGATGCACTGCATGATGCAGAAATAGCATGTAAGCTCCGCCCAATGGGCTTTAAGGTGAGTGTGGGATGGGAAGCATGGGAAGGGATTATGCTATAAAAGGAAATGGCCAGAAGGGCTGCTGCCCTTGGGGGTATGGGGCATTACAGTTCAAGCAGACCTGAGAGAAGGCTTTGCAAAGTTGCGGGTCCCTTGACCAAGGGTTACTTAGGGGTCTTTAAGGGAACTGGATTCTTCCCCAATTTGATTTTCCATTGATGACCTGCATAGCAGCCTGGGCTCTGTGACTCCAGAACATAGACTTGAGAGCCTGACTGCCTGAGTTTATGTCCCAGCTCTTCTACTTTTATCATCTGTGTGACCTTGGGCAAATTACTTAGCCTCCCTGTGCCTTATATTCTCATCTATAAAATGGAGATATTCAAAGTTCCTACTTAACAGGGTTTGTCATAGTTGCCTGCATGATAGGGCTGTGCATAAGATAATCCTTGGAAATGCTTCAGGCAGTAGTGAATACCCATGAAGTTACTGAGTGTTAAGAAGACTAGTGTCAGGAGGGTGAATAAGAGTGGGATTGAATGCTAAAGTTTTCTTCCAGGCACACTTCAGAAAGGCGCAAGCCTTGGCCACCCTAGGCAAGGTGGAGGAAGCACTAAGAGAGTTTCTATACTGCGTTTCACTGGATGGAAAGAACAGGAGAGCAAGATCTGAAGCCCAAAGGGTGAGTTGAGATGACATCAGGTCCAGATGCCAATGGGTTCCCACCTCACTGTCTTCTCCAGGGAGGCGAGTGAGGGAACTGTCTTCCAGGGCATTTGGGGTCTTGAGTGCATGGCTCCCTGGGTTAAGGGGACAAGAGGGAGACACAAGTTCTAATTGATTGCCCCCAAGTCACCGTCCTCTTGGGGTGTACAATCAGATTGAGCAGTTGCTACATTTCTGTAAGAGCCTATGAGGAATGTTCTTGCTTCTTTCACTCAGGGTCTGGGTTGTCAATGGGGAAAAAACACAAGACAAAAATAAATGCAAACAAGTTAACATGGGGATGGAGGCTCACTGAGGAGATTCTGGCTGTTGACAAGAGGTAAGGGGTGTGGGGCTGCCTGCAGCTGTAGAACTTCACTTTGACCGAGTCACAGCTTCACCAGCCACTTGGGGAAGCCAGCTCCTCATAAAGGATGCTGGCCCCCGTCTCACTTGCCATATGTACAACTCCAACCTTCACCTCCTTTGCTAGAAATACACATACACTGTCTCACAAATGTAAGTCAGAGACCATTACAATACAATCCAAACAAGCATTCCAACTCTTGAGTCCCAGGAGAATGTGGTTATTTTTAAAAGCTGCATGAAGTACTGAGAGTATTAGCAAAGGCTTAAGCATCCTCATTCCCTGGACTTTGTTGCTTACTCTTCTGCAATGTGCTCTCAGCGTGTCTGGCTAATTGGCCTGAAGTTGGACATTCAATGGTAGCCTCTGCTCTCGCCTTGTGCCCAGCCCCCAATTCACCACCACAACTCAAGTACTTCTGTTCCATTGTGGTTTGGCAGAGCAGTGATGAAGAAAGAGAGCAAGAGACAGGACTGGTTGCTGAAGGCTCCAGAAACGAATGGTTAGAAAAATCAATGAACTAGAGGAAGTGGAGCTCTGGAGGTTCTGCCTCTGACAGATTTCGTTTCTGGGGAGTTGCTTTTCCATGGTTTGGGAAGTGGACAAGGTGTTCTTGAGAGAAGCACTGGTGGATCCTCCAAATCTTAAGTGTAGTCCATGGTGTGGATAATAACAACAACAACAACAGTAATAGCAGCTAACATTTATTGAGCTCATCCTATGCACACCAGGCACTGAACTAGGGCTCTCTGTGGAAGATATGATTTAATCCCCACAACATCTCTATGGGGGTAGGTGCTGTTATTTATCCCCATGTTACAGATGAGATGGATTAGGATGCTGAGGCTTGGTGACTTTCTTCATATATATATATATATCAGAGAGGAATGGAGAGGGAGAGAGAGATAGAAACATCAATTATAAGAGAGAATCATTGATCAGCTGCCTCCTGCACGGCCCCTACTGGGGATTGAGCCCGCAACCCAGGCATGTGGCCTTGACTACAATTGAACTCCGGACCCTTCAGTCCACAGGCCGACACTCTATCCACTGAGCCAAACCAGCTAGGGCAAGCTTGGTGACTTTCGCGAGGTTGCACAGTTAGCAATTTGTGGAAGATCATTTGAAGCCAACTCTACCTGTTTCCAAAGTCTGCCTTCTAGCCACTTCCTGCTGTCCTGAGGGGACATGCTCAGAGTCTCAGCACTCATTGCTGGGGCTGGGTGGAGTAGCAATGGGACCAACCATTTCTGCAGTGGATGGACAAAGCTGGTTAGAAGAACCTTGACTTTGGGGACAGATTGTGCGAAGGCCAACAGAGGCAGGTGTCAGGTCCTAGGATGAGTGGTTTCTTAAAGAGTTTTTTTTTTTTAAAGTATTTATTGATTTGAGAGAGAGAGAGAGAGAGAGAGAGAGAGAGAGAGAGATTGATTTGTTTTTCTATTTCTTTATCCATTTGTTGGTTAATTCTTGTATGTGCCCTGACCAGGGATGGAACCTGCAACTTTGGCATATCGGGACGACGTTCTAACCAACTGATCTACCAGACCAGGGCCATGAGTGATTTCTTTACATCCATTTGCACATTTCACAGGTGGCCTGAGAGGGTCTGGTATCATCAGTTATGTTGACCTCTTTTTCCAGCTGCTTTTAGAGGGGCTGCCTAACTTAATAGGGCAAGAAGTTGTGTTAAGATCTGGAGACTCAAAGAGGCATAAGACACAGTGTCAGTCTCAAGGCCCTTACAACCCTGCATGTGTTGCCCAACGCAATATAAGTGCCAGACAATAGGAGCTTATGCCCGCAATGAGTGTTCTGGAGTTCTGAAGCTGGGGCAAGAATGTAGGGGCAAATTTCCACTGAGTGTGACAAGGACATGGCAGCCACTTAAGAACACTGAGGACCTGCAGCAGTGCTTATTTACCAGATTGTTCCATTTTCAGATGTGACAAAGATGGTCCAGGTTCACTTGGCATTAGTTACCTTTTAGACTCACAGACCTCAGATTCTCCCCGCCCCCCCACTTCTAGACCCATTTGAGCCTTTTGAAGGCTGACAGTGAATTGGGTTTGACTTTCATTTATGTGGAATGATTATTCCCACTGAAAGTTGGCCCCACCGTTTGTTTTCTAAAGTCATTGGGAAGGCCTAGAACGAGATCTTAGGTAGTAAAGGGAAGAAGTGAAGAGCTGCTGTTGTTTCTGCCTTGTTTCCTTCCATTTCTCCTTTCTGCCTCTTCTCCCTCGCACCACACTCTGCACTTTTACCCTCACATTTTAGTGCTGTGTGGCAGCTATTGAAGAACATCACGCTGTTTTGGGGAGAATGTGAGGGAGATTGCTTCAGAAATAGGTTGGTCCTGCTGGGTCACTCAGGAGGGCTTCTGAGAGCCAGCTTTGGCTTCTGTGGAGGAGAGGGCTCTGAAAACTGGCATTTATGACCCTAGGCATTGTGAATGCTTTTCCACCTCATTCTTTTCCCAACTTAGATCTGGGAAGTGGGTTCCCCAGAAATAGAAGGAAAACAGGGATGTCTGAGGACGTTGGGCCTGAATCCAAGGCCTCTCCCTAGGCCCTGGGATGGATAAGTGTGCTAATTCAATTCCATCTAGTGTGACGAGTATCTGTTGGGCATCTGTCCTGTGCTCTCCAGAAGCTGGTCGTCTGGTTAGAGAGAAAGACTTACGTCTACGGTACAATTTGAGGCTAACACAAGACTGTGTCATGTAAGGTGCTATATTATGGTACAGTGGAGAACATGAAAGGATAAGTGACATCAGGGAGACTGGAGTAGTAGGGGAACGCAGCCCTGGAGCTGAGCCTTGAAGGCCAAGCAGAGTTGGTTATATGAAGAAACATCATGAAGGAACTGGCGGGGGGCAGGGCGGGGAGAAACAGCAAGGGAGCAAATCAAACTGGAGAGTTTGGTCAGAGTTCCTGTTAGGCTTTCTTGATTAATTAATACCCTGACTGAGCAAGGGGGTGGAGCATCCTTTAGTGGGTCTTCAAACATTGTAGGAGGCTCTGGGTGGAAACATTTGAATGTATTTTGGAAGCCAGGTGACCTGTCCTGTGTTACATGTTATATACAATATATACACATGTGTATTCACAATCCCTGCTGGCACATTGAGGCAAGAATGTGGGCAGCCAATGATGCAGCCTGCACTAGAACACCCATTGTTGAGTCCAGTCCCTTCTGGATCTTCTCACTCAATGGGCTTATGCAGCTGCAAAGGAACCAGCCTTACACTGGAATCAGTCTGCCCCAGTACTAGTACTTGAAGTTCCTTGACTTTCTCTGGAAAGTGAAGGTCAGAATGGGGGAGGAGAGGCTGGGAAAAGAGGGAGGAAGGTTGGCTTCTGCTTTTTCTAACACTTCAGTGCAGAAGGGATAAAGGCCCAGGGATGATGGCTGGGGAAAAGAGAGCAAAATGGGCAGGCAGAGGAAAGAAATATCAGAACCTAAAAGACAATTGTAGACTTCTACCCACTGGGGTGTTATGGACATGGCTCTAGGTCCCCCAGCTGATGTTTTTGTCTCCTGCCTTCACCTCTTTGACTCTTTCCTCCTACACAGATTTTTTAATCCTACTGCAGATATTTCTATGGAAAGATAGCACTGCAGTGATAGCCCTTTAAGTTTGACTAGGGTGACAGAGGCATCTGGAATGCCTTTTCAGAATGCAGATTCCTGGACCATACTTCAGATCTGGGGAGCCAGGCATGGGAACTTGGAACCTGGACTTTTAATAAGCTCCTGGGTGATTTGGTGAAGCAAGGCCCCCTTCCCTGGTCTGTCCTAGTCTGTCTGGTCCAAGGCTTCATCCCTAGAGTTTTGCCCTACAACCTTTGCCCTCTACCCTTTTCTCCCCCTCTCCCTTCACCTGAGTACCTGTAGAAACTTAAGTAGTGAAGTCTTCTGTTTTATGTCACAGCTTCTCCTTAGTTTCTTTTCACCATCAGTCCCGGGAGAGTCTCAGGAACATTCTCCCGATATCCTGAAGCTTTTGGCACCTCAGCTTAGATTAAAGGAACAAGTAGAGTCAATGGCTACTGAAGGCGACAGCCATAATCTACCAAAGTTGTCACAGGTAAAACTCAATTCACCCAGCTCGTTTGTGACGCTTCGTTTGGCTGTTTTGTGGGCAAACCTGGGGAGTGAGCCCTACCTCTTTTACTTCGGTTCCTGAGAAATAAGAAATGGACTGGTTATGGTCTTTTCTAGAAGGTTATTTCTTCTTCTTTTTTAAAAAATATTTTTATTGATTTCAGAGAGGAAGGGAGAGGGAGAGAGAGATAGAGAAATATCAATGATGAGAGAGAATTACTTACCAGCTGCCTCTTGCACGCCCCACACTAGGGATTGAGCCTGAAACCCGGGCATGTGCCCTGACCCAGAATGGAACTGTGACCTCCTGGTTCACAGGTTGATGCTTAACCACTGAGCCACGCTGGTCGGGCAGAAGGTTATTTCTTAATGATAAAAACTGGATTTCAGGCATGGTCCCAGGGTTTATGATTTGTTACATTCATTTTTCAGTTCTTGGTTAAATCCAGATGAGAGAGATTTGATAGAACTAGAAAGGAATTGGTCAACTTCCACTGGTGCCATTCAATGAGGTGATTTTATCAGCCTAGGGGTGGAGCCTGGGTTGATAAAGATCCTCCTTTCCTGCTTTTTGTTTGTTCAAGCTGCTGGTCTTTGAGCACCAGCTGAGTTCCTTGTGTAAAGACAACTTCATTTGATCCCCAAGTGGAGGTAATTTCTTGCACCATGTCTTACACATAAGTAGACTTCCGGTACATATTGGAGGCTGAGAAGAAAGAGGGAAGTGATTTGGGAAGGGTTAAGGTCCTTGGAGGAAGGTATATGTGCCTTTCTTTGAAAACAAGGGAACAGAACCACGGAGAGATGGGTTCCAGATCCTGGCTTTCCCATTCGAGGGCAAGTGGGCAGCAGCTGGGGTTCAGAAATCCAGCCCTGAAGGCAGAGTTTAGTGCTGACTGCCTCAGCCCCTTGGGGCTGCAGTCCCCACTGCATTTGTGCCCTGTGTTCTTCCCTGTATGTAAGCCCTGGGATCTCCGTGGCTTCTTAGATTCTCTGGCAGGTGGAAATCTTACATTTCCCCGCTTCTCTCCCTGCTCAGGAGAAGGAATAAAATGCAGGTGTGTCCAAGTAAAAAAAGAGGGGGAGGTGGAGGCAGAACTGAAAGAGCATCTCCTGAAATCAGAGAACCCCTAGTGCAGTGGTCGGCAAACCACGGCTCACAAGCCACATGCGGCTCTTTGGCCCCTTGAGTGTGGCTCGGCGCTAGAACCACTTCTTCAAAATAGACTCGCCCAGGCCGAAAACCTACTTCTGCGCATGGGCCATGAAGTTTCAATCACACTGTACATGCGCGCCCGCACGTGGTATTTTGTGGAAGAGCCACACTCAAGGGGCCAAAGAGCCGCATGTGGCTTGCGAGCCGCGGTTTGCCAACCACTGCCCTAGTGCATTTCAATAATTGTTTGAGGTCATGATTACATGATTGAGAACACTAACACTGAACTTAAGTGCCTGGAGTGGCTTCTAATTGCTCCTTATTCCAAAAGGAAGAAAAAAGAGCACCCCTGGCTTTCCAGTGAGAGCCAGCTGTGGAACAGGGATGGGGTTTCCACCCAGACTTTGCTTTGCAAATCAGTGTACTCCTGTGTAGCCAATGCCTGGGGCTCATGGAAAGTTAAGGACACAGAATCAAATAACTCTGAATTCCCCAGGTTGGATACTGAGAAAGCCCACATCCTTTTTCTCTTCACCTCATTGTTTTCTCCCAGCTCTATGGCTCTCATTTTTCATCTATCTACCAATGTTTTTGGTAGGGATTGCAGGGGAAACAAGAACATGGGTATTTTGACCTGTAGACTATGGGTTTACAATAGAGAGGGATTCTCAAGGTATTGTTGGACATATTTTTAGGTCCATTTTTGAGTATTCCTCTCCTGGACAAACATTCTTTTCTTTTTTTTTTTTTTTTTTTAAGCAAAGGCGTGGGAACTTATTGCAAGTGTATACAAACTCCCGCCTGGGGAGGGTTCCCAAAATGGGTAACCCTGGACAAACATTCTTTAAAAGATTAGAGACATTATTGATCATTTTGCCAATGATTTTGCCTCTTTTTCAACATTCCCCCCAAAGTCTAGTGAAGGGAATAGTTGGACCCTAGTTCATTTGAGCAGCATAACCTATAGCTGGAGCATGAGGTAACTGCAAGTCTGTGACACACCTGTGCCAGAGCCTTCCCAAAAGTCCTTGTGGAGCTGGGCTGTAGAGTGAGAGGAAGCACTGAGTGACAGGATCTACGCTCTCTGCATGCCTTGGTTTCCCTAATGTAGTAACTGGGGAATGATCTGGATAGGAGAGGGGACTGGTGCTACATCTTACATTTCTCCCCTTCGCCACTGCCCAAGGAATCTCTCCCCTACATGCCTTTCTGTCCTTGCCTAGGGAAGTCCCCCAACTCTGCCCAAGCTGGGAATGCCTCTGTCACTGATGCTGTGTGGACAGAAGTGGGAAATATGCCTTGTGACTGCCCCTTCCCCATTAAGCCATGTGTCCACTCAGGACTGTGAAGTTCTCTGTCTCCCGTGGTGGGAACAGCAGAGGACAGCATTGATCCCTGGTAGATTTTGACTTTTGGCTCTTTATTCCGCCAGGAAAACGAGGAACTCCCCCATTGTTCTAAACAGGAGGAAGGAGCAGCCAGTGGGGACTGCAACATCCAGATGAATCCTGCGGAAGTAAAGGGGCATGGGCAGCAAGGCACCACGAAAGACCAGGAAGAAGAGGAGGAGAAGGGGAACCCTGCCTCTCCAGAAGCTGCGTCCAGCCAGACTGGTAAAAGCCAGGAAAAGAAAAGGAAACATTTTCAAGTTGAACCCAAAGACCCAGACGTTCCTACTAAAGTCTGTAAGCCAGGTACTGATTCTACCCAGGGCTAAAGGGCCTCGGAGGAGATGCTGGGCTCCCCAGTATAAGAAGGTTACTTGCTGTCCATATGAGAGTTCTTTAGGCTCTGGGTGTGTGGCCCAGCTCTGGAACTTGGCTGTGGCACCTCAGGATTGCTGTGAAGTTTCTGTGAGAGCATGCATAGTTCCCAGCGTACTGCCAGTGCTCAAGAATAATTGTAATGGAAAGCCAAGGCATAAGGTCAAGCACAGTCTCAAGTAATGATATCCAGTGCCCTTGATGGTGTCAATTCCTGCCAGGCCAACCTCTCCCTACCCCCATTCCTATTCCAGGAACAGAAGACCAGAGCTGTGTGATCAGGCCACACTCTGCTCATTCCCAGGTGTGTTTCTGTAGGCAGGCATCTGAGAAGCAGCAGCTGCAGCCCAATAGCTTTTCCAGAGAGGTGGGCAGTGCCAAGAGTCACTATCAGCTTTGAAGGCCTGGCTCAGTCCATGGAGTTGCCGCTGCTGCTCCTGCTGCATGAGGTGCCTTTTGCATTTGAATGAAGTCCACCAGGCTTCTAGATATTCCCTGACTTGCACTTCTCTTTCTGTGGGGCTTCTGGACATCTCGAGAGTCTACTTCAGGGTATCCCATTCTCAGTGGGTCAGGTGGCCAATAAATCAACCCTCCAGAAGAGGTGAGAGTGGCAGACTGAAAAAATAATTGGTTTTTGTGTGTGTGTGTGTTTTACCTCACAAGTTCTGTCTGTGAAACCAAGGTTGGTCCAGCTCTGACTTACTGTTTTCTAAATCACAGAACCTCCTGCTGATTTGGGGGACCTGCCTGCTGTCAGTATTCCACTTCCATCTTTTGACGCAACCGACCTTGAATGTGCCCTATGTATGAGGTATGTGATGTGTGTTGTCACTTACTGCCTGAGGGGTCTTCCTTTCCTCTCTGGTGTGTGGGTCTTTCTTCTAGTGACCTACTGCTTCATTGACCAGCACATAAAAACATGGTTCTAGCGAAATGGAAACTACCTTAACATCCTGTCACACGGGCTAGCTGGTGTCTCCTGTTTACAGATTGCATTCCTTATATTCCTGACTTGGAAATATTTGGACAGTGGGAAGGAAACTATCTATTCAGAGGTCACAAACTGTGGCCCACAGGCTGAATGGCTTGTGTTTGGTCCTCACGGGATTTTTGTTATTTAAATTTGAATGTCTTGAGACAGGACACACACTTTCCAGTTGGTCATGGTCCCTCTGCTGCTCACTGTCTTACATTAGCCTGCATCTTACATTTGCATCAATTTCCTGGCCTTTGTAGGTATCTAAGTTTGAGACTCTGGGACTAATGTCAACTACTGGATCAAGATCTCAAAACTCAAGGGCTAATGTCAGTGCCATAGGTCTAGTCCAGTGATGGGCAACCTTTTGAGCTTGGTGTGTCAAACTTCGCCAAAAAACTGAGCATAACTCGGGTAGTGTGTCACTTTGAGGAAAAAACATTATTTCGCAAATGTTTCATCCTCAGGAGCAGCAAATGTTTCATTCTCGGCATGCGGCCGCCTCAGCGGCCATGTGTCATCAGAAATGGCTACGTGTGTCATAGGTTCGCCATCACTGGTCTAGTCTATGGAAGCAAAGTAGAGGACCTGCCTAGTTTGTTTTGTGCCATGAATAGTATTAGTAGTGGGTCTGTACTACTTGGCCAAGCATCTTTCCTTCACCCAGTGCCTTATTATCCCTACTTTCTCAGATCTCTGGAGAGGCAAATCATCCACATGCTTCCTCCCAAACCCCACACAAAAAGGGAAGCTGCTACAATCATAGTCTGTGTGGAAAAAAAGATTTTATTTTATTTTATTTTATTTATTTATCCTCACCCCAGGATATTTTTCCATTGATTTATTTTAATCCACTTTAAAAAAAATAAATGTTTATTGTTCATATTATTACAGGTGTTCCTCTTTCCCCCCCATAGCTCCCGTCCACCTGATTCCCCACCCCACCCCATGCCCTTACCCCCGCAATGTCCTTATCCATAGGTGTAAGATTTTTGTCCAATCTCTTCCCGCACCCCTCACACCCTCTTCCCCCTGAGAATTGTCAGTCCACTCCCTTTCTATGTCCATGATTCTATTATATTCATCAGTCCATTCTGTTCATCAGACTTTTTATTCACTTAATTTTTAGATTCACTTGTTGGTAGGTATGTATTTGTTGTCATTTTGTTGTTCATAATTTTTATCTTTACCTTTTTCTTCTTCTTCCTCTTCTTAAAGAATACCCTTCAGCGTTTCATATAATCCTGGTTTGGTGGTGATGAAATCCTTTAGCTTTTTCTTGTCTGTGAAGCTCTTTATCTGACCTTCAATTCTAAATGATAGCTTTGCTGGGTAGAGTAATCTTGGTTGTAGGTTCTTGCTGTTCATCACTCTGAATATTTCTTGCCACTCCCTTCTGGCCTGCATAGTTTCTGTTGAGAAATCAGCTGACAGTCGTATGGGTACTCCCTTGTAGGTAACTAACTGTTTTTCTCTTGCTGCTTTCAAGATTCTCTCTTTGTCTTTTGCCCTTGGCATTTTAATTATGATGTGTCTCGGTGTGGTCCTCTTTGGATTCCTCTTGTTTGTGGTTCTTTGCACTTCCTGGACTTGTAAGTCTATTTCTTTCACCAGGTAGGGAAAGTTTTCTGTCATTATTTCTTCTAATAGGTTTTCAATATTTTGCTCTCTCTCTTCTTCTGGCACCCCAATAATTCGGATGTTGGTACGCTTAAAGTTGTCCCAGAGGCTCCTTACACTATCTTCATATTTTTGGATTCTTTTTTCTTTTTGTTTTTCTGGTTGGGTGCTTTTTGTTCCCTCATATTTCAGATCTTTGGTTTGATTCTTGGGGTCCTTTGATCTACAGTTGAATTTCTGTATATTCTTTATTTCAGTCAGTGTATGCTTAATTTCTGACTGGTCCTTTTCCCTTTTTTTTTTTTTTTTGGCATTCTCATTAAGGTCCTTGAAGGTCTCACTAAGCTCCTCGGAGGTCTCATCAAGTTTCTTGGCGGTTTTTAGAAGATTCTTGAGTAACCTTATAAATGTGGTTTTGAACTCTATGTCCAGTAGTTTGCTTTCCTCCATTTCTTTCATTCGTGACATGTTTCTTTGTCTCTGCATTTTGCTGCTTCCTTGTGTTGATGGAGTGGTTTTCTGTGGTAGGTGACCTATAGGGCCCAGTGGTTCAGCCTCCCCTATCACCTAAGGTGGACACTCTTGGTGCACCCCTTTGTGGGCTGAGTGCAAAGTCTTTGTGTAGTTTAGCCTTGATTGCTGTTGGTACACTGGGAGGAATTGACCTCCAGGCCAATTGGCTGTGAGGACCAGCTGTGTCTATAATGGAAGAACTTCTGTGCTGGAGACATGCTTATGGGGCAGGACTTGTTTCAGTGGGGCTTTGGTGCTCACTGAGCCTGCCTCTTGAATGTGTCACTTATGGATGTGAGAAGTTGAAATCTGGTGTCATCTCACACTGACCAGTAGATACACTAGCTTATGGATCTCCAATGGGGTGCAGGTCAGGTACTGTCTGAGGCCACCCAGCAGGAGCTATAGCGAGAACTACAGTTTTCTCCTCTTTGCTTAGGGTTTGGAGGTTTTGGAGCTGTCTGACCAGAGCTGCAGTTTGTTAGGTTAAGCTGCGATAGGGCAGGCCATTTATATGCAAAAGCTGCTGCGTGGAGCTTGAGTGGGTTTATAGATTGTGCAGGGCAGGGTCTCAGGGAGTCACTAGGCTAGGGCGTGGCAAACAGCGATGGCTGCCAGTCAGCCGTCTCTGTGTCTCCGAGTTTCCCTGTCCCCGCACCTCGCGCCCCAGCACAGTAAACAATGATTGCTGCGCACACCTCTGCAAGAAAGCTGCCCTCACTTTCCAACCTGATGGCAGACAGTCCAGCTTCTCCCCGTAGGAGTTTGGGTCCCCAGCGTCTCCCCAGAAACTGGAGTTCAGAGTAATCAGGAGCTTGTCTCCCTTTGGGTTGAAAAAAGCAGTCGCCCACCGCCAGCCCGATTTGCGTGCCTCTGTACCTCAGCTTTTCAGCACTTGTGCACGTCTCAATGCTCTTTTTTCTCTTTCCTTCTAGTTGTAGAACTTCCACTCATCCAGCTTTCCCGTGGTTCTGGGTGATAGACGTTTTGTCTTTTAGTTGTAGTTTTGAAATTGTTGTGCTGAGGCAGCAATTTAGGTGTTTACCTATGCCGCCATCTTGGTTTCCCTCTCCATTGATTTTTTAGAGATAGTGGAAGAGAGAGGGAAAAACAGAGAGAAATATTGTTGTGAGAGAGACATATTGATTGGTTGCCTCCTGCATGAGCCCTGACCATGGCCTGGGCTGGGGAGGAGCCTGCAACTGAGGTATGTGTCCTTGATCAGAATTGAACCTGGGACCCTTCAGTCCGCAGGCTGATGCTCTATCCACTGAGCAAAACCGGCTAGGGGGAAAAATTACTTTTTATTTGTTTCATTTCACAGCTGTGACTTTGTAGCTAAGAGGAGAAACTCCAAAGTCAGATGGTCTGGATTTGAACCCTTGCTCTGCCACTTGCTGGCTGTTTGACCTGGAGCAAGTGACTTTCTTTGACACTGTTTTCTCATCAGTAAAATAAAGAACAGTAGTCTTTACCCTATGGGGTAGTTATGACTGAGAAAACCTACTTAAAACACTTAGAATAGTGCCTGACGTGTAAGTACCTAATAAATGTTAATTATTTTTTCTCCTAGACCATGAGGAGGTTCTTTTTATTTTAAGTCCTATCAGTTTAATAACAATAAAAACCCCAAAAATGGAAATCAGGGGGTAGGGAAGAGGACCCTAAGTGAGCCACCATTCACCTGGGTTGAGGACCCTTACTTCTTCTGGGATGTGCTCAGCTTCTTCATGCCTCTGGTCTTGTCCAGCAGGCCAGAGATGAAGGCCTCAGTGGGTTTGTAACAGTCAACCAGCAGCTCCTTGACCCTGGCAGCCTGGGTGTCATCACTCTTCATGTCCTTCATCCACATAAATCTCCAGCCCCAGGATATCTTCCTGGCAGTCCTAGAGGCGAGTGAACTGTTCCAGGATCCAGTCCTCCAGGTTGAGGCGCTTCCATAACTCCTTGCGGTTGTACTGGATCGTGACCCTCCCTTGGCGCCTCACTGGGCCATCATCCTCTGGCTGCCACGGGCCCTCACCTATAGTACCAGGGGTGCTCTGAAAGTAGATGCGAGGACCCTGGGCCACCACCTCCCAGACCGGGAGCTGGGGTGTCCCGGTCTGCACCCTCCGCGGGGCCACTGTTTGTCCTGGTGGCTGCCTCGGTCACTGTGCATGTCAGGCTTCCCCCCCGCCCCCACCACCACCTCTGGGTTGTCTGCTGGGTGACTGAGGGCCCTTGGCTTGGGTTGGGGGAAGGTGTCTGGAGTCAGCTGCACCATGCGGAGCCCCAGAGCCTGGCTTATCTATGTATACATTCTAGTAGATCTATGAATTCCCTAGCATTGTATGTAGAAGTGTGTGTGTGTGTGTGTGTGTGTGTGTGTGTGTGTGTGTGTGTGTGTGTGTGTGTGTTTTTCCAGGACAAGTTCCACAGCTTTCAGTAGATTCTCAAATGTGTCTTTCTTTCAAAAGGTCATTAAAAGGAGGCTGAGATATTTGCACAAAAGTTGTTTAGATGGCTGAGCCAAGAAAAGATATGTCAAGAAAAATCTTTTGGTCCATCACATGGTGGGATCCAGCCAGCAGAGGATTCTCAAAGGTTGTCTTGCCCTTTACAAGCACATAACGCTTTCCATGTCAATCCCATGCATTTGTATTCGGAATGACTTTTCTTGTCATCTGAATAAAATTACTAAGGCAGCCATTACTTTTCTTTCTTTTAAAACATGTACCTTTCTTTCTCTGAAAAGAAAAAATAGATTTGGCAGATTTGCTCATAAGCTCAGGCAGACCTGATAACGAACAGTTCAACAGATGGAACATGAAACACTTGAGGAAAGCCTTCCATACACTGTCAAGAGTTTGTTTGCTTTTACCACCTTCTCTCCTCCTCAGCAAGGTGGCAGGTGGGCCATGCCAGAGCCAAAGGGATAGAGAAACTCTGGTTTCCTGCAGAGAAATGGGCCTCTACAGGTAATACCACGGTGGCTCTAAGCCTGTAATGTGACCTGTGGACTATCAAATGTGAGATTTGATTCAATTTGCTCAGAAAGTCCAGCTCCTTGGTGTACTTATCACTCCTCCCAACATCGAGGGGATGCAAAATCAAACACACAGACTCACCCTGTTTGTGTTTTCCCTAAGGTTGAAGTTCTTTTGTTCCCTTTCCTCTGCTTTCTCCCTTTCATCTTGTTTGTCCCTGATCTCGACAGGGGGCTTCAGAGAAGGGTTAGAAATCTGGTCCAAGAAATAAACACCAAGAGGATAAGACACCCTTTAGTTTGCTTGCTCTGACTTTAAAAGCCATTATTTTTCTTATCCTGCCCCTCTGTTCTAAGTAAGACTTCAAAACAAAAAGCCATCTTTGCCTGGAGTAGCCATTGTATAGCCGGGAAGTTATAGGGAGACTCTTGCTGCTTTATGGCAAAAGAAAAGCTGCCAAGTCCAGAGAGCACTTCTGATTTCAAGGCTCGTAAAACTGTAGCCCTTGGTCAAAAGCATGTAGTTCCTCTTCCAACAAGGTTTGTCTCAAAGTCAGAAATCAGATGTTGATAAGGGCTATTTCATATACAAGCTTTAGCTTGAGTTATTGTAGGTTTTTAAAATATATATATTTTTTTATTGATTTCAGGGAGGAAGGGAGAAAGAGAGAGAGATAGAAACATCAGTGATGAGAGAGAATCATGAATTGGCTGCCTGTTGCACTGGGAAAACTCACTGGGGATTTAGCGTGCAACCCAGGCATATGCCATGATGGGAATCAAACCGTGACCTCCTGGTTCATAGGTCAATGCTCAACCACTGAGCCACACCGACGGGGTAAGTTATTGTAGTCTTGAGAAAGTTCCTGTTTTCACTCCTCTTTAGTGTTTTTCTTCTTTTTATTGTTAGGATTATTATTAGGTTCTATTATGACCCTCATCTGTCTTTAGGGTACAGTTATTTTTAAACAGTCTGACAGGTCATAAACTAGACATTTGTGTCTCCTATATGAGTTTCTAGAATGAACTCCAGTCCTGTGGTGCTACATTGGCAGAAGACAAATTCAAGTGCAAATTTATCTATTCCGATTCTAGGGAGAAAATGAGGAGCAGTTTGTAAATTTCATGGGAAGGGGTGGAAAGAGTGAATGGACCAATAATTGGCAGCTGCATTCATGAGGAACTTTTCAGGCTCCAAGTCTCCCTTGCTGGATTGGGGGAGCTCTGCTGATGGAGGTTTCTTCCTAATTCCAACATCTCAGACAGAACTCTGCCCCTCAATTTTTAGTAACTGAAAATCCTTCCTTGAGATTTGCCTGATATGGATATTCTAGCCTTTGGGGCCACCTCTGGGGCTGCTGTGCAGAAGCACCTTTGGGGTGACAAGATATTTTGAGATGTGGAGCAAGAATATTTGATGTTTGAACCAGTTACCTAATGGCCTAGTGACCTGTTTATCAATTGAAACATAAAGCTTTATATTTAACCTAGATTTAACTACTCAACTACCTGGGTGTTAGGGAGCCAGTTTATTCTATTCTATTCTATTCTATTCTATTCTATTCTATTCTATTCTATTCTATTCTATTCTATTCTATTCTATAATTTTTCTCTCCCTTTCTCTATCTTGCCCCCCTTCTCGGGTTCTCCTTTGCTCTCAAGTTGATAGCAGCAAAAGAACACAATACAAGGATGTAACTGGTTGGAAAAGAAAGATATTTCCAGATAAGCCAAACATTTTATCCAGGCTGAAATCTAACTGAAAACATTTATTATTACTACTAGAGGCCCGGTGCATGAAATTCGTGCACGGGGTCGGGGGGTGTGTCCCTCAGCCCAGCTTGCACCCTCTCCAGTCTGGGACCCCTTGAGGGATGTCTGACTGCCCGTTTAGGCCCGATCCCACCGGACATCCCTCTGACAATCCAGGACTGCTGGCTCCCAACTGCTCGCTTGCCTGCCTTCCTGATTTCCCCTAACTGCTTCTGCCTGCCAGCCTGATCACCCCCTAACCACTCCCATGCCAGCCTGATTGATGTCTAACTGCTCCCCTGCCAGCCTGTTTGCCCCCAACTTCCCTCCTCTGCTGGCCTGGTCACCCCTAACTGCCCTCCTCTGCAGGGTTGATCGCCTCCAACTGCCCTCCCTTGCAGGCCTGGTCCCTCTCAACTGCCCTCCCTTGCAGGCCTGGTCCCTCCCAACTGCCCTCCCCTGCTGGCCATCTTCTGGTGGCCATCTTGTGTTCACATGGGGGCAGGATCTTTGACCACATGGGGGCAGCTATCTTGATCTTGTGTGTTGGAATGATGATCAATCTGCATATTATTCTTTTATTAGATAGGATAGAGGCCTGGTGTACAGGTGGGGGCCAGCTGGTTTGCCCTGAAGGGTGTCCTGGATCAGTGTGGGGTTCCCTTGGGGTGTGGAGAGGCCTGGGCGAGGGGCCTGTGGTGGTTTGCAGGCCAGCCACGCCCCTGGCGACCCAAGCAGAGGCCCTGGTATCTGGAATTTATTTACCTTCTACAATTGAAACTTTGTAGCCTGGAGCGGAGCCAAGCCTCCTGCTCGCTCCGTGGCCTGCAGCCATTTCTCTTGGGATTGATGTATCTTCTATAATTGAAACTTTGTATCCTTGAGTGGAGGCCTGGGCCCACCAGAGTGTGTGGAAAGCTTGGCTTCCTCTGTTGCCGGGGAAACCCAAGCCTCCCTTCTGGTAGCCATCTTGGTTGGGGTTAATTTGCATACTCACCCTGATTGGCTGGTGGGCGTGGCTTGGATGGTGGGTGTGGCTTGTGTAGCAGAGTGATGGTTAATTTGCATATTACTCTTTTATTAGAGAGGATTGCTTCATCCCTCATATGACAATGTAAAATGCTTTCTTGTGAAAAATCTGGCCCTACTCTGATTTATAAATGTCTCCCTGAAGTGTTTTCTGAAATCATTACCAAAAGTGGTAAATAGCCCTGGCCGGTGTGGCTCAGAAAATTGGCTCATCATCCCGTACACTGAAAGGTCTCGGGTTAGATTCCTGGTCAGGGCACATACCCAGACTGCAGGTTCAATCCCTGGTCCGGGATTGTTCAGGAGGCAACTGATCAATGTTTCACTCTCACACTAATGTTTCTCTCTCTCTCCCTCTCTCTCTCTCTCTCTCTCTCTCCCCGCCCCCTCCATTTTCTCTCTCTCTAAAATCAATAAGAGCATGTCCTGGGGTGAGGACTTTTTAAAAAGTGATAAATAAAAGGGAAAGGAATCCAAGTATATCTCTATATCTAGCTCTATCTACCTAGCTAGCTAGCTAGCTAGCTAGCATCTACAGTTCTCTGTTTTTCTCTTTCTCTCTCCCACCCCTCCCATGAGGGGAGAAGAGAGCAAGGGAGACAGAGAGGGAGAGAGAAATGTGTGTGTGAATGTGTGCTTCTACAAGTACCCGGATGATTTCTGTTCTAGGTATAGAGGTACACACAGTCATGGCCATGTCATATAGTGGAAAAAGAACACGGGCTTGGAAATTAGATGTGACTTCACATCCAAGCCCCAGCTAGCTGTTTGCCCATAGATAAGTTGTTTAACCTGTCTGGGTCTTAATTTCTTCAGTAGTAAAATGAAGCTAATCATATTTACCACCTATTCATATATAAACTTAATTTATGTGGAGAACAGTATTACACACACTAGAATAGCAAGA
The DNA here is from genome assembly GCA_025583905.1 of Ia io. Classification (NCBI taxonomy): domain Eukaryota; kingdom Metazoa; phylum Chordata; class Mammalia; order Chiroptera; family Vespertilionidae; genus Ia; species Ia io. Next base: position 97,972,991 of record JAJQQW010000001.1, read on the forward strand.
GAAATATATTCCATCTGTTCCTAATCACATTACTCAGTTAGCTTTTGTAGAAGAGTCACCCTGAATATTGAAGTGAATTGAGTTTTGAAAGGTGATATATTCTAATCATTTGAACCTTGAATTATTTCAAATCAATAATTATGCATCATCTGTGGCAGCATTTTTGTTTGTGACCACTCAGATTAGAGGTGTTTTAATCATATCTCTTACAAAGAGTTGCTGTATTCTTTTGTGTCTGTTTTACTCATCTGCTCATTAGATGTCAGTATTAATTGCAATTATTTTTAAAAATATATTTTTATTGTTGATAGTATTATAGGTATCTCCCATTGCCCCCCTTATTGCAATTAATTGACCAACTATATCATTGTTATTTTATGTGGATTACATTGTTAAATAAACTAAAGGCCCACTTTTGAAGTTATCTGTAAAAGTAGTTCTGCAGAAGCAGATTCATCCATCATCTTCATCATTAGCGTTATTGAACAACTAGAGGCCTGGTGCATGAAAATTCATGCACTGGAGGTGGGGGTCCCTCAGCCTGGCCTGCCCCCTCTCATAGTCCGGGAGCCCTCAGGGGTGGGAGGTGACCTGGTGATCAGGGGAAGCCAATGCCCCCATCACACCTCTGCTGCTGCCACTGCTGGCAGCACAAGCCTGGGCCGGCCCTGGTTACCTGCTCCTCGGGTAGACCTGGGCGGCTGGGCAGCTGCCATCTGAGGCTTGCCTGTGCTTCGGGCTGGCCCTGGAGGGCTGAAGGATATTGGGGGACCCTGGAGGCAGGCGTGTAGAGTGGCTGGACCCACCTAGGGGCAGGCGCAGCCACGCGCCTGTCACCCCAGCGGGGCTGAGGGGACTGGGCACCACCATCTTGTGGCTGTGGGCACCGCCATCTTTGTGAGGGTGTGGAGGTCAATTAGCATATTCCCTCTTTATTAGATAGGATGTACAAAAAGCATTTGGCTTCATGAGACTCACATTACTGAGGAAATGAGAATTCTGGTTTAGCTGTTCTAGTAGTTAGAATTCAGCATGGTTCCCCAATCAGCCTGCAAATCACACTTTTGAAAAACATTTTAATTGTGAAATGTACACAGTGGAAAAGTACATAAAAATATAAATGCATTCTCTTTTTTTATTGTTTAAAGTATTACATATAGTAGTACATATATCTCCTTTTTTTCCCCCATTGACCTTCCCCCAGCCTCCCCTATCCCCTGTCACATGCCCTCATCCCACACCCCCGGTGTCTTGTGTCCATTGGTTGTGCTTATATGCATGCATACAAGTCCTTCAGTTGATCTCTTTCCCCCCATCCCCAGCTCTCCCCAGCCTCCCCGCTGTAATTTGACAGTCTGTTCGGTGCTTTACTGCCTCTTTATCTATCTTTTTGTTCATCAGGTTATAATGTTCTTTGTTTTCCATAAATGAGTGAGATCATGTGGTATTTTTCTTTCATTGCCTGGCTTATTTCACTTAACATAATGCATTCTCTTAATAAAATATTGTAAAGATGATACTCATGCAACCCCTCTCAGTTCAGGAAATAAAACAGTGTCAGAACCACAGATGCCACTTCCAAATCACAACTTCTTCCTCCTGAAACCACTATCTTAGCTCTTATCTCTTCTTTTAAAAAAGAAAATAATTTTACTACTATGTATGCATCTCTAAACAGTGTAATTTAGTTTTGCCTATTTTTCATAAAACCTTTATATAAATGGAATTATTCAAAATATATTCTTTTGTTCTGGCTTCTTTACCTCAGTATTAAGAATTACCCATGTTACTGCAGGTAGGTAGAGCTTATTCATTTTCATTAGTGTACATATAGTGTCCCATTGTATGAATCTCTCACAATTTCCTTAAAATTTTTTAAAGGAAAAAAAGAAAAGAAAAAAAAAATCCCTAGCCAGTTTGGCTCAGTGGAAAGAGTGTTGGCCTGCAGACTGAAGGGTCCTGGGTTTGATTCTGGTTAAGGGCACGTACCTGCTCCGCCCCTACCTGGGCCCTGTTTGGGACGCGTGCAGGAGGCATCCAATTGATGTGTTTCTCTCACATTGATGTTTCTCTCTGTCTTTCCCTCTTTCTTCCACTTGCTCTAAAAATCAATGGGAAAATATCCTCAGGTGATTATTTTTTTAAAAATCAAATCTCTGCCCCTCCCCTTGACCTGCTGAATGACAAACTTTACCCTGTGAGGCTTCGGCATGTCTATATTTTTAAAGCTCCACAGGTGACATTGACAATGAGGTCTTGAGACTAATACAGAAGATACAGCTCAGCAGAGATTAGTAGGAGTGTGTAATACAGTGATTCTCAACCCTAGTTGCACATTAAAACCACCTGAGGATCTTTAAAAAGTCTTGATGCTTGGTCCTTACCCTGAACCAACTGATATGAATCTCTGCAGGTGTGGTGCCAGGCATCTGTAGTTTTTTAAAGTCCCCCAGGTGTGGGGAGGAGCAGGAGGGAGAGTTTAGAAAGGGGCATGAGGAGATGTTTGGGGGTAATGGGAATATTCACAATTTGATTGTGGAAATGTTTTCATAGGTGTGTACAGATGTTACAACTTATCAGACTGTACACTTTAAGTGTGTGCAATTCATTGTATGTCAATTATACCTCAGTAAATCTGTTTAAAGAAAAAGCTCCCCAGATGATTTTCATGCACAGAAACAATTGAGAATCACTGTTCTAATAGAAAGAGCACACAACTGGAAGAAGTTGGAGAGCCTTTCATCTGCCAAACAGTTGGCTCTGTACATGTAGAGAAGCGACTGAATCCCTTCTAGATCTGTTTCATTTTGGTTTGTGGGTTTAATTTTTTTTCCTCACGTACTTGAAAAATAGTGGTTATACTATGTTGAAACCCAGGGTTAGAGATTTTGTTCATTAGAAATATGTGTCATTATTAAATGCACAATGAAATGTTACTTGAGCACTTCTGCATAATTGTTAAAAAAGAAGATATTATATAGATAAAAATTGCCTTAACTTTATTTTTTCTTTACATAGGGTTTAACTTTTTAGTGCGTTTGATCTTTTTTAGTGCTGAATTTGCTTATGCTAGTGATAGATTTTTTAAATTGCAGTAATTGGTATCTAACTTAAGAGAAACATGTTCTGTTCTACTTGAATAATCAGTAATTGCTTTAGGGTTGGTAGGTTGTTGATACTATTTTCTGACCAGGTAGCTGATGCACTTCCCAGCCATGGCCACACGAGGGGGCTGTGCAGCTGGCCGCCTCTTTCTACTGACATACTTGTAAGGTCAAAATAGTCTGGTCAGGATCTTTTTGTTCTTTTTGTCCTCTTGGTGAGTGGGAGCCCCACTTCTGAACCATCATTTTCAACTGCCCCAACCCAGTGGTTCTGCTGCAGGTGAGCCTTGCTTTAAGCAAAGTAAATTCATGAATCTCTCAATGTACAAAATAGCTTTTAAAAAGACCATCAGCCCTGGCCGGTGGGCTTAGTTGGTTGAGCATCATCCCATGCACCCAGAGGTCGCTGCGTTTGATTCTGGTTAGGGCACATGCCCAGGTTTCGGGCTTAATTGATCCCCAGTAGGGGGCGTGCAGAAGGCAACTGATTGGTGGTTCTCCATCATCAATGTTTCTCTCTCCCTCTCCCTTACTCTCTCTAAAATAAAAAAAAAAAACAAAACATATTTGAAATTTCCTTTTAAAAAAGAGCCCCCCAAAACAATTAAAATAGGACTTAATTGAAGTGTATGTGCATTCATATGTATATATGTACATATGCATGTATCTATCATAAGCACATTAACAATAATACTCTACCACCCCTAGGAAAATGATTCATCCATATAAAAAGGCAGTTATATGTTTGTTACAGGTGCAATTTCAAGATTCTTCAGGGAATAGACATTGCTTAGGTGAAAAATAGAATCAAGGTTAGCAAAGAAGCCAAGTCGTTTTTCCATTGTAATGTGAAGTACTTAAATGGGTTAATGTATTAATGTGTATTTATCTCTGTGTGTGTTTACATACACTCAGATGAATAGGTTGGCTAAATGTTTTAGAATAGAATCTATGCAGACACTCTGGGTATTTATCTCTAGACAGTGAAAAAAATATGGATGCCCCAGAAGAGATTGGCTAGAACTAATGTCACAAAATAATCTAACTATGTCCTAAACTTTAGTAAATGCATTATTTTACAATTCAGCTCAGAAATAAAAAGCAAATGCCGTTTTGAGGTTCAAAAACAGCATGGATTAAAAAAAAAAACACACACCTCACCGCAACTTACAGAATTTCCCAAATAATACTATAAAAGCTTAACGTTCAGTAGCCCTGTCTTTTTTTTTTTTTGGTCTGATTGCAGTTTTCTTCCATTTTGATTTCAGATTATTCTATGAGCCAGTCACAACACCGTGTGGACACACATTTTGTTTGAAATGTCTTGAGAGATGCCTGGACCACAATGCGAAATGTCCACTGTGTAAAGATGGTCTTTCACAGGTAAAACATTATTTCTTTTTGGTCGGATTGGCTTATTTGGAATTGGGTATTTAATAGAGTGTCCTATTGGATCCCAAGCCACTGCACTGTGCTGGGGCAAAATACTCCCTTAGACCATCTATCTCTTTCTCCTGTATTATAGCTACTCCTCCCCTCTCCACTATGTCCTTCAGAAAAATGAGGCAACGTCTAGCTTTTTATGAACTGTTGGTAATGAAATAAGTTCGTGTTGGAAACAAAAGTATTAAATTGATGATAAACATGGATCCTGGTTCTAATCCCATCATAGCACCCAATTCACTGTAATGTGTGAATTTTATGCTCTCTCTGGGCTTGGACTTAGATGAGCCCTGATGTCCCTTTATTGTCAACATTTATACTGTGTGTGCTTTTAAAATTCTTTATTGTTGAAAGTTTTACATATGTCTCCTTTTTTCCCCCATTGACCTCTCCCCGCCTGCTCTTGCCCCTCATATACTGTGGTTTGAAGAGATCACTCCTAAGGCTGCAGAAACCTCACGGACCTTCAATATGGTCCTTGTTCTGCCCCTCAGAAGCCGCTCTATTTATTAGCAGATCCTTGGCTACTTGAAAAACTCTGAAGCTTCTAGGTCCTCTAAAATGAATCACACAAATTGCCACCTTGTTTTTCAAGTCGGCCTGATGGGATTTTCTTTAGCAAAAGAACATCCAGGAGTTCATCTTGTTTTCCCTCCCTCAGGGACTTGTATACCACATTTTACAATCAGCATTAATGTTGCTTGACCCCTGTCATCCCTGAGGAGAGGGTGGAGATACAAGACTACCTCTAGGTGAACGTAGGTCCAGAGAAGTCACATGTTGAGCTTTCCCAACACCCTAACTTTTAAATGAAGGGAATAGAGTGAAATAATCACGCGGGACAACGCTGAGGGCGTGATTGGGTTGGGGGAAGGGTCAGCATCATCTTTGCCTAGGTAAAGGGGTGAGATTTGCTGGCCTGATTGTATGTGAGAAGCCCATGGTCCTTATACTTAAATAATATGTTTGTGTTACGGTAACACTGCAACACTCAGATAAACAGAAAAAAGAAAAGTCTACCATTATGCTCTTCACCTGGAGAAAACTATTGTTAACGGTTTAGTATATGCCTTTCCTGGTTTTTGTTTGAGCATCAGCAGTCACCTCCTTCTTGGTTTGGCTACCTCCTGAGTCATTGCTTTTCCCTAAGACCAGGACTGGGCAAAGCAGGTGGTTCTCCTGCAGTCACACAGTGGCAGTGGCTGATAAGGCATCCTGGAAGCAGATGCTGTGGGGTCCCAGACTTAGGGGCTAGAAGATATTATCATCTATCACTTTGTTTTCGCAAGGGTCACACTTACACCATTCCCAGAAAGATAAATATCTTATTCCAATCATATTCAGTGCAGAATAGACAAACATAGCCCATACTGGGAAAGGAGAAATTGTCTGAAGATAGGTAGCAATTTTATACTCAGGAACTCCCACTGCTGAGCATGTGTGGGTAGCTTCCATAGTGAGCAATTCTTGGCAGATGTTTTATTGCCAGGTCCAAACAGTTTAATGCCCTGTGCTTATAGATGCCTGGATTTGCATGTGATAGGGGTGTTTGGGAGGAGAGTAATAGTGACAATTGAGTCTGAGTTCAGTTCTGAAATCATGGTTTATAACATAACTTCAGTGATAACTAGATGGTATATTTTTAAAAAATCACCAGTATTTAGTTGTGTGTTTTTTAAGATAGAGAACAAAAAAATATTTAGGCTTGAAATATCCAGAAGCCAAGCATTGGGATGGGGCATTGGGATGGGGTGGGGCAGGGCAGGAAAGGATCAATGATTAAAAATTACTTTTCAGTTCCCTGAACCTTTTGACCATAGACATTCAGCATGTCTCAGATGGAGACTGTTTCTGTGAGCTTGTAAACACAATAATCAGAAAATGGAAAGGGAAGGATTTCTCCCCTCTTTTGACAAGAACATGATCTCGATATCAGTGTTTTGAGAAAGCAGTGAGATTTTTAAAACATAAATGCAGGTCTTTTTCCCTTGTTAGAATATTTTTTCTAATTATAAGAATAATCAATTTCACTGAATTTATTAGGATGATATTGGTTAATAAAATTATATAGGCTTCAGGTGTACAATTCTATATCATCTGTATATTGTATTGTGGGTTCACCACCCAAAGTCAAGTCTCCTTCCATCACCGTTTATCCCACCTTTACCCTCTTCTACCTCCCCCACCCTTGCTTCCCCTCTGGTAATCACCATACTGTTGACTGTTCCAACACCCAGAGAATACATACATTATGATAGTATGAGCTGCTAATGTGTGGGCCCAAATTACTCTAATATGTGGGTAATTTGACTGTTCTACTGATTGCATAAGAAGTACTTTGTGTTTTTCTGATGACTGCATAATATCTAATTGCCTCCTTCCTCATATAGTGCTTGGCATCAAGAAAGTACAGCAAAAACGTCATAATGGAAGAGCTAATAGCCAAATTCCTTCCAGAAGAACTCAGTGAACGAAAGAGGCTTTATGAAGAGGAAATGGAAGAACTTTCTAAGTATGTATATTCATGTTTCTATTTTAAGTTTTACTCATATAAGCTCATAGAGCTGAATGCACATTTTATCTTAACTCCTCATTCAGTGATACCATGTCAGTAGCTTGAAGTTGGCCATGGTGAGAGTATTTGCACCATGGAAATTGGCAAATGCTATAAACCAGGAATTCCCCCACCCCCAGAAAGTCAGTTGTTCAACATTTACCAGTACACTGGTGAAGAAGCATAAGCCAAACCACTGCCAGGTCAGATCTTGGCACTAGTAACTGGGTGCCACTGGTAGGAGTCAGTTGAAGTAGCTTAAGTGTCCAGAAGACTGTTTTCAAATACATAAGGAGGTGTTATGAGGTTAAGAACTTTGGTGTCAGCCAGACCTGGGCTTATGACCCAGTTTTGCCACAAAGTGAATGTACTTCATGACTTTAGGCAAGTCACTTCACCCCTCTGGGCCTTAGTTTCCTCATCTGTAGTTTGGGGATGATAGTAGTTCTTACTTCATGGACTTGTTATGAAGATCAAATGAATTAGTGGCTAGTAAATACTTAATAAATGGTAAGAGTAAGAGTGTTGTGTCCTCTTCCATGTACAGGTGATGAGAGGTGAAAGGTAGGGATGGGGATGCAAGTAGGGCTCCAGGTTCTCTGCCTGGCTGGAAGAACAGCTCACTTAGTGGACAAAGCAGGAGGCAATCACTAATTTCTGCCTCTCATACTGCTGTCCTCCTGTCTCAACCCCTATGGAATCCTCACAGTATTCTGGGGGTGAGGTTCCAGGTGGCAAAAACTGTTCTGGTTTTATGCCTGCCCTGTAGAGAACCATTTCTATACTGCCACCAGCTTGTCTGAATGTCCCTCTCAATTTGAACAACATGTTTTCCTGGGAAGGTAGAAATCAAATCCTTTTTTCCCCTCATTGACTTATATTGCATCTACTCAGGCATCTTTATCTTTATTTCTGATTCTTAAGTTTGTCTTGAATCTCTCTGAGCCCTCCTCTCGAATATTATTTAATGTCTTATTAACAAAAACTGGAATATACTATAGAGAAATATATTACATTTCTATTTAAAGACATCCTAAATTTAATCCTTTTGAGATTTGGGCGAATGGTCTTATACCTATTGATAGGTTCAGCTGTTCCTATATTGGATTTATTAGACAAATAAGATAACAGGGTATAGGAGGAGCCGGCCTATACCCTGTTATCCCCTCAGGCTTTGTGTCTGAACTTTCAGGCTTTGTGTCTGAACTTTCATGGCACTTGTTAAGGGCAAACTCCTGGGTCCTGATTCCATAGCTGGTGCACAAGGGTCTCTGGGGGCGTTGCAGCCTGCTGGTCTGGATATAAGGGCCCTCAGTGATCCTGCTGCACAGGTGTATTTGAGCATCACTAGGCTAAATTACTCCCACCTCCCATTGCTCCCTGCTCCTCCCAGCTGGACCTGCCATGCAGACTTCTAGGGGCTTTGCAAATTTGAGGTGCTCATGGTGAATCTGTAGAGAATGTCCCACCATTGCTCTGGAGGTCTGGGCCCACTTATACCACCAGTACCCTTCCCCATCCTGCCAGCAAGACACCTGGAGAGATTGTTGAGTGGACAGCATGAAAGAAGAAAAAAATATGAAGTATAACTGTCACCTACCATGTTAATGTACTAGATAGAGAACTTTAGCCAAATTAGATTGTGCAGAATGTCCATTTTTACCTCAGCCCTTAGGCTAACCCCATCATGGGACTCAGTCCACAGCATCAGTTGCATTTCAGTATTTTTTATCAGCCATAAAAACTTGATGTTTCCGCCCGACCAGCATGGCTCAGTGGTTGAGCGCTGACCTATGAACCAGGAGGTCACAGTTCAATTCCCGGTCAGGGCACATGTCTGGGTTGTGGGCTCGATCACCATTGGGGGTTGTGTAGAAGGCAGCTGATCATTGGTTCTTTCTCATCATTGATGTTTCTGTCTTTCTCTCCCTCTTTCTTCCTCTCTGAAATCAATAAAAATACATATTTTAAAACAACAACAACAACAAACACTTGATGTTTCCTTACCTTCCTGTGGAGGAACCACGTGGTGACATGTGACCAGCCTTTCTGTGTTTGCTCCATTGCATTGAAAATCGTGTCATTTACTCTTCCTTACAGCTTAAATAAGAATGTGCCTATTTTCGTGTGTACTATGGCCTATCCCACCGTTCCTTGTCCCCTACACATATTTGAGCCTTGCTACCGTCTGATGATTCGTAGATGCATTGAGACAGGCACAAGACAGTTCGGCATGTGCCTTGGAGACCCTGTCAAGGGGTAAGTGAGGAGCTATGTGAGTCAAGGAAGGTGGGTGGAGAAAGCTCTTGGTTTTCCTTAGGGCTTTCCCAGGCGGTTGGGAGATACAGCTCAGGAGACTTAGCCAGGTCATGACCATAGGCACTTGTAAGGATCAGGGTCCCTCTAGCTCCTAGTTTAGTATGTGAGAGGCTGCCTATTTAAAGGAACCTCAGGATAACTCTTTTGTTAAGTGGGTGGCATATACTATAAAACTTATTTTGAAGGTGGGCTCTGGAGTCAAATTGCCTGAGTTCATGTTTTGGCTTCAGCCGTGGGACAAGTTTGACTTTGAGCAAGTTACTTAACCTTTTTTGTGATTCAGTTTCCTTATCTGTAAAATGGGTACAATAAGAATGCTTACATCATTGGGTTTGTTGGAATGATTTGTGAGTTAATAATGCACACAAAGCCCTGAGCATAGTATCATAGCACATAGAATGTACTCAATAAATACCAGCAGTTATATTAATACATTAAGATTTTTTTTTTCACACAGGCACTTCCTGTTGTATAGCTGTGGCTATAGATCCTGGGACAGGTGAATAGGCAGAAGTCCCTTGAGGCACAGCATGGTGTAGAAATGGCTTGGTGAGGCCAGGGAAACAACTCATGAAGATTTCAATTTCTTGACTTTATTTCCAATAAACAGGTTTGCAGAATATGGCTGCATCCTAGAGATCAGAAATGTTCAGTTCTTTGCTGATGGCCGCTCAGTGATTGACAGTGTAGGCAAGAGGCGCTTCAGGGTCCTTCGTCAGGGCCAGCGGGATGGCTACAACACAGCTGATATTGAATATATTGAAGACCAAAAGGTAAGGGTGGCTAATGCCAAGAATCCCAAAGCCAGCTTATTCCTGTGGCTTGGCAGATGGAGATGGTTGCAAAAAGATCCCTTAGCATCTTTGGGGACCTTGGGATTTCTCATCAAATTGGTGCCACAACGTTGAATGCTGCTGGATTGTCACTGGGTTGTAGAGTGGCAGTGAGAGCACTCCCCCCTGTCCTGGCTCTCCCTGCTTAGTTGCTGAGTTATATTCGTGGATAAGAAATGTCAAGCCAGACCAACCCTTGGGCCCATTCAGCTAAGCGTTAGGTGTCTGCCAGGGGTACCAAAGGATAGATCTGGAGCAGGGTCTACACATGTGTATTGCTTTAAATGCTTTATCGATTTATTTATATTTTAAAATGTTTTCTTTTGAGATAATTATAGAGATTCACACATGCATTTGCATTTCAAAATGGGCAACCTGGCTAAGAGCTCTTCCCAATAAATACATCATCTGCTAAGGCAGCAAGATGACATGTCCAGTTAATCCTTTGTTTTCTGGACTAATGGGCAGAAGAGGAGATGAACCTGTGTTCATTTATACTTTCAGTTAGTACATAGGACACTATTAATAAGTATTTGATCAATGAAAAAAAATATATTCAACTTGGAAGATAAAGTTATAAAGTGAGACACAGGCACATTCGTGTCTCTCTTACCAGTAAGCAATGAGAAAGCAGATGTAAAAAATGAAAAGGATAGAGGCATAAGCCAGCATAACCTAGTTTAAGATCAAGCCTCCACTCAGGCCAGTTTGCATTTCTGGTTTTCTATATGTGTTGCTGTTTCAGCCAGTTTGCCCAGCCAAATCTTTCTCCTTCCTCCACCCTCAGCAGTATTTACACAGTCCATCATCTGGCTGAGGAGCCTTTCACATTCCACACAAGAGAAATCTGGGTGGGTGAGCCTTCCCATAGAGGGACAGGATGGATGCTCAAAAAGAGTCAGGTACCAATAGTGGCTCTAGGAGTGATGGAGAAGGTACAGAATGTTTCACTTCCACTTTGATACTTTCAGGTTCTAGGAGAGGATTGTGCTGAACTCATGGGATTACATAACTGTGTCTATGAACAAGCATCATCATGGTTTCATTCGCTCAAAAATTCTCTTAGGAATCGGATAATCAATCACTTTGGTCCAATGCCAGACAAAGATGCGGATCCTCAGGTATATAAAGTGTCTCTTTGTAATCAGTTGCCCCCAGCAGATGAGAGAGCCTAGGGTTTGTGATTAGCTGGATGTGTGGTCATCTAGCAAATCAAATGCAGGGAGCAAGATGGATCTAATCTGGTATTGTGTGGCTGGGAATTAGGCATCAGGGGTAAGACCAAAAGGACCCCAGGTCAGAATTCCAGGAACTAAAGTACAGCAGTAAGAACGTGGATCCAAGACAGGTTTTGACAGATAAGTCAGGTGAGAGATGGGAACACAGACACCATCAACAGGAGAATCTTGAGTGGGAGTCCAGATTCACACCATGGTAATGTGTTCAAGTGACAAGATTCACATAAAGGCCAGGCTTAAGAGAAGGGTGTCCTGGAAGCTGAGATCAAAGGCTGCCACTTCCAGGGAGTTTCATAACTCTCCCCCCACACACACATTGTTTCAGGAGCTAGGAAATAGGGCCAGCCACCTTAACAGATTCCAACTGCAAGTCCACAGAAACTTTTCACTCCTGGGTCTTTCCATGCCTAGTCCTGTGGATCTAGACTCTTGTCATTGTCCTCATCAGGGGTGAGCATGACCTGAGAAAATGGACACAGTAGTTAAATTTACCATTGGCTGAGTTATACTAGAAAGTAGTTCATTGGGTTCTACTGAGTTAGTCTATTTCCTAGGGGGACAGGTCCCTTTGAGAGATCAAGCTGCAGACCAGAAGTTCTCCAGGAAAGTGGAGATGGTTAAAATTCACCAAGCTTTGCTTGCCTGGTATAAATCAGAGGACACTCTCTTTCTAGGACAAGACTGGAGCTATCCTAGCCAAATATTTCCCTATAATCACCTTTCCCACATTCTGAGCTGGCTCTCCTATATCATCACCTCCTCCAGAACTTTCTGGATTCTTTGCTTACACACATTCCTGACTCTCCCAATAATAAAATAGAATATGTGTATTCTGATGTCCCTGCCAAAAGACTAGTCCTACTTACCTCTCTAGCTGTGTGAGCTTGGGTAAGTCCCTTCCCCTTTCTCCACTTTTCTCCCATCTTTGAACTGAAGCAGATAGATGAAGAGATCTCTAAATTCTCTTCTTTCTCTTGCATTCTGAGGCTTAAAAAAACCAGCCTGTTCCTACTGGGCTGAAATGTCTTGCTCTCTCCAGACCACAAAGGTGGCTCCCTTTCCCCATGAAAAAGCATCATGAATGTTGAAGGGAGAAAGGCCAATTAATTCTTCCCAATAAATAACCCAGCTCCTCACTCTGGGACACTGTGACTCAGGACTACAGCAGAGCTCTGAGCAAGCTCATGATAGAACTTAATGTTCCCTTTCACCTTCTGGAAAGCATTCTCCCCGGGTCAGGCAGAAGATAGCGATCAGCAATGATAACAGCATCTTCTACCAGAAAAAAACAGATGCTACAGAGTGATTCATAAGGGCTCAGTAACAGAAAGCTGAAACTTGGGGTTTCATTTCCTTTTTTATTGGGACTGTTATCGTGTTGCTTTGGCAGCAGCAGCACTAGCAAACAAACAAACAAAAAGCCATATTTACATCCAGTTTGATCCAGTCAGTGCGGCAGCTCCAGTGGTACCATTAATAAAAATGTTCCAAGCTTCGGGAGAAGGCTTCTTAGAAACAGACACAGATATTAACATCAGCTTAAATATCTTTGTTAATTATCCTGAGAAAGAAAGTTCAGAATATGTGCATCTAATATTCAAAACTGATAATAGGAGGGAGAGTATATTACAGACTGCAGTGAGGGACAAAAATGAATCCAAATGAAGCTGGAGACACAGAGAAGCCAAGAGGGCAGTGAGTTTTGGGGCATAATTAAGTGAACCAATTTGGAGGCAGATAATCCCACATGTAGGTAATTTGACCAGAAGGTGGTTTGCTACAGTCCTAAAACCAGCCTTCAGAAATTGGGGGCAGAAAGCTCATTTCGGGCTTAGTAGGAGATAAGTCACCAATGTCTAAAATGCATGCCTGGGCAGCTGCTGACAAACAGAATTTTGGTGAAGGGTTTGTGTGGGATGGGAAAGGTCTTTAGTGAAAGGATACATTTCACTAAATGTATCCTGGGCACAGGATACATTTCTTATGGGAATGCGTTTTATTTTATTTTTTTATTTTTTAATATATTTTATTGATTTTTTTACAGAGAGGAAGAGAGAGGGATAGAGAGTTAGAAACATCGATCGGCTGCCTCTTGCACACCCCCTACTGGGGATGTGCCCGCAACCAAGGTACATGCCCTTGACCGGAATCGAACCTGGGACCTTTGAGTCCACAGGCCGACGCTCTATCCACTGAGCCAAACCGGTTTCGGCCGTTTTATTTTTTTTATTATTTGTATTATCTTTGTTGTTGAAAGTATTACAGATGTCCCATTTTTGGAATTTTTGTGAAGTGGGATTGTTGGGCTTTGGGGCTATGCATCATAGACTTGGTTTCAGGAGAGAAGCTAACTGTAACTGTGGCCCTATATAGCGACATAGCATATGTGGACTATAGTGCCTTCAGCCAGAAGCAGGGAAATGAAGTGAGTTAAGAGACATGCAAAGCCTAAGGGGTCATGGAAATTGAAGGCCCACAAGCTGCATGCATCAGTCTGAAGGACCTTAAATAGAATCTTAGAAGTGGAAGAGACTGAGTAGTGGATATTCCAGCTTGTCAAATCACACTGGCTGGGAAGTATAGTGAATCTGTTAGAGGATACTGATTTGCTTCCTTTAACAACTACCAAAAATAACTAGCTTAAACAAGATAGCAGGCATATATGTCCAGGAGGCCTAGGGCAGCTCTGTTCTATGAGATCATTCCATCCTTACAGGTTTCATCCTCACAAAGCTCTACCATCCTTTGACTGTTGCCCTCGTCCTCCTGATCACCATGTCCATGTTCTAGCTAGGGGAAAAGGAGAGAAGAGGAAGGTGGAGGGCATGTGCCCCCTTCCTAGGGCATGCATGACCCAGAAGTCACACATATCACTTCCCTTTACATCTAATTTGCCAGAACTTTGTCTGATGGCCTCACCTAGCTACAAGGGAGGCTGAAAAATGTTATCTTTTTCTGGGTGGCTATGTACCCAGCTAAGATAAGGGGAAATAGATACAGGGGCAATTATCAGTCTCTGCTACACACAGAAGCAGTTTCACCTGGGATATTTACCTTGCTACTTTGAAAACCTGCACACTGATGTCAATTCCACAGGAATAAGATGAAATCATTTTGTTTCTCTGTTGCAGATTAACCCAAATGGTCCAGCCTGGTGCTGGTGGATATTAGCAGTTCTGCCACTGGAAAGCCGTGCTCAGCTTCCCTTCCTAGCAATGAGGTCCTTGAAGGATAGACTGAATGGCATTCGGCGCATCCTCGCCTTTATAGCACGAAACCAAAACTAGTGAGAGTGGATTGATAAAGAGGAATTTTCACCCTCTCTACTGCCTAGGGGAGTCATCTTGTAAATATATCTAATTGCAATAACATCTTAACTGAAGGAAGTATCAAATAGAGGCATTACCCTGCTGTTGATTACAGAGAGAAATTCAGTTGAAAGACCAAAGAATTTGACTTGTTAGAAACTTTCTGTGTTAAGATACTTCTTGACACACTGCACAACTATACCCACAGCAGAGGTGTTCAAGAGCCCAGAAAAAAGTTGCTTTTGACATAAAATTTTCTGAAAGTTTAAAGTGGTTTTGCTTTAATTCTCTTTCATCAGTGAATGACTGTGTGATTGAAATGTGAAGCAAAGATACTAATAATGTTGCTGCATTATTTCACTGACTTGAGGTCCTATTCCAACTAGTTCAGGTTTTATAAAGCATTGTATAAAATAATATTTATACTCCTTTCTGTTTTAATAATTTATTTTTTGCACTACTGTATCCTTTTTTCTACATGTACGTTTGTAACTATTTAAGTGTACATTACTGAATTCACTTGCTTTATTTATTGATATAGTTAACCATATAACTAGAAGGAAGTAACAATACTAGAAATGTGCCATTTTTGCTTTAACTGTTTTTTACTAGGTTTGATCCCAGTTCTTGAACCATTTTTGTATCTATCCAATTGGATGCTTAAAGGAACAGTATAAAATACTTAAGGGATTTGCCATAGATTGTAGAATAAGCCAGGATAAAGTAAAATCATCCATTTTCTATGTGTTATACAGAACAAGGCTGAAGGAATTATTTTTCTAGAATGAAGCAATGAGTCAGAAGAGTGTCCTTTATTGCAGACATTTATCTGGGAGATCTAATTCTGTGTTTCTAATCTCTCCACAGTTCAGTTAGGAATGGGCTTTTTAGGTAAGATAATAATTAACCCTTCTAAGGGAATGGTTTTCAGTTTGGCATGTCACAGTGAGTCCCAACTAGCCTCCATACCCTACCTCTTTTCACGGTTCTGAGGGCCACAGCCTGGCCAGCATGTGTGGAAATACTTGATGAAGGACTGTCCATTATGAAAAGTGCAAAGAAGCTGGTAGAAAAGGTAAAATGCTTAAAAAAACAACCCAAACTATCATTTTGGTTTTTTAATCTTTTTAAAGGAACCAAAAAGCTAATTCATTATTTATCTAGCAATTGCCTTTCCTCCTAGTTACATTGGGCCAAAGATTTCAATATAGGGAAGAATCGTGGGTAAGGAGGTAAGAGTGAGCCCTGGTTTAGCTTGCTTTAGAGTTAGTGTGGTTCCTTTAGTGCCAGGCAAACCTGAAAAATGGCGTATGTATGGGAGTGTTATAATGACGAGTGAAAAGATTAGGGCAGGGAAGAAGTGAATCATGCCATTTGTACATTTAAGAAAATGACCATCCTCCTCTACCCTATGATTCAGAACTGCAGCAGTGCGTTGTTTACTTGAAGCCTGTCCATTCTGTTAAGGTGAGAGGTTAATGCCTCAAGTAATCACTCTGACTTCTTGTATCACCACCTGTGGCCAGAAACAGAAAAGGCAGAATGAGATAATCTGCACTTTCTTAATGGATGCTATGTTGTCAGAGCATCATGTTACCAGGTTTAATGTTTGGAGCCAGACTGGGCTGATGAAGAATGGAAGGATAGGCATGGATACTGCCCAAGCAAAAGCTGAAAGACTCCAGGAGCATTATATTACAGACTACCCCTCCAACTTGGTGCACACCATGTGGTCATAACAGTTTCCTATTATCTAGTATAAATGTACCCCCCCAAAAAAAAAAGGGTCATAAGCATCTCCACTTGCTAGATGTGTTACTTTTGTGATTTAACTTTTTTTTTCCTGAGCCCCCGTTTTCTCATCTGGCAAATAGTAATGATAAATACCACATATAGGGTTGTTATGAACATCAAATGAGGTAATATATGTAAACCAATTAGCAGGGTGCCTAGCATATAGGAGACACTCAACAAATAATAGATATGATTAGATTATTCATTGTTATGGAATTTCTTCAGGGCCCTATATTTGCATAAAATGCTACCTTTATTCACAATACCCATTTCTAGCCCCTTTAAACTCAGTTGCATCACTAAGTATTGGACCATAATCTGATGCTTTACAGATAGTTCCTTTTGGAGTAAAGTCTGTTTTGGACAGTGAGAAGACTAGAAAACAAATAAGGCTGAGGGATAAAGGAGAATTCTGAGTCGGCAAATTTTTCTTATTTCAATAGAGCTAAAATGTAGTGTTGTTTGGAGGTCTAAAATTTCTAATTAAATGGAAGCCTTAAGTTTTAGCTCCATTAGGATAACCAACTCATCACTCCTTGCTCTCCAAAATGTATTGAAAATCTTGGCCATGCCAGAGTGAGTGAATTTTACAATCTATGACTTTTGTGCTTAGGTCATGGTATTTCTTTATGCTGCCCCAACAAAAATGTATTGCGAACCTACTATGTACCAGGTACTGAGCCAGGTGATTTCACATACATGAGCCTGTTAAATTATTTTATTTCTCACATCTGCCCTGTGAGATCACATCATCTCCATATTGGATGAGAAAGCTGAGGCTCTGCAATGTTAAATACTTTGCCTAAGTAACATACACTGAGTGGCCAGATTATTATGATCTCTGAATGCATAGTAATCTGGCCACTCAGTGTATATCCTATATAATAAAAGGATAATATGTAAATTGTCCCCTCGACCAGGAGTTCGACCAGCAGGCAGGCCATGTCCCCTCCCTCTGGCCAGGCTGGCCGGACCCCACCCATGCACAAATTCATGCACCAGGCCTCTAATATATATAAATACACTGAGTGGCCAGATTATTATGCATTCAGAGATCATAATAATCTGGCCACTCAGTGTAGTCAGCCAGTAAGTAGCCAAGCTTGTTATTGAACCCATTACTTTGCAGATTTTTAACATTTTAAATAGTTTGTGTTATACATAATTTTATTAAATAGACATGACAATCAACTCAAAAGCACCCCAGATACTCACGGTGGGAAGTTGCAGGTTAAGTAAAATTAAATTACCCAACATATCTTTACTTAATCTAGGTAGAAAGGGAAGTTTGGATTTTTAAAATAAAATTTCACACCATAGAATGCTTCATGTTAAGTGAGTACTTAACTCCAGCAAATGTAAATCTTGGCAAAGAAAAATTTTACTTTGCTCTCAGTAGCTTAGATACACATTTGGGTGGTTTTACAGCAAGCTTTTGTTTTAGTAGTGGTGGAAGGCAGGATGCAAGGCTCAGCCTTGGCTTTCTTTGGGAGGTACTTGAGCAGGGTATTTAGTTAGATGTGACCATTTTCACCTCTTATGAGTTGATTTTGCAGCAAAGCTTAGGAATGAAGATTGTATACAGAGACATAAAGATAAATTTAGGCCAGAAGGACAAGACTTCCCCTTGGTAGACAGTGCCATTTATTTGGTTAGGTTTTCCTGTCTATCGGACCCAGTCTTCTTTCTAGTAGATGTGTGTGTGTGTGTGTGTGTGTGTGTGTGTGTGTGTGTGTGTACACTAGGTACCAGGCAGACATGCCTTTCTGCTTTGTACTGTATTACTTCTGCTAGCTAACAAACAGCAAAATGTAGAAAATGGAATCTGGTAAAATTAATTTTCGGTAGACAACTCAGAAAAAAAAAAAAAGAGTGATCTCCCCTGGCTTAGTGGGGGGCAGGGAACTGAGTATTTCAAAAATTTGCCTTTCCTGAAGGCTGACTGCTTGTAGATCTGTGGGGCTAGTCAAATCACTGCACATGTGGTACTTCCAGCTCTGCCTGTGGAGCTTGCATGGGTTCAGATAATCCCCTGTGACTGGCTATTGGAGCAATGGAGCTCCTGAGGCTGGCTCACAGCACCCAGAGGTCTCATAACTGTCAACAGGTTGCACACTGTTGAAAGGCTGGAATCCACTGGGGACTGTGATTCCCTAAGCTGACTCCATTTTCAAGATGGAGTTTTATTCAGGGACTTATTCCTTGAGTTCCCAACATGCTGACTTTGCATCCATTCTCACTTACCAAGGCAGAATCATAGCAGAGGTATGGATCATCTAAACATGCAAATGGAAAGCAGCTGAAATAATGGACAAGGACAGATTTTTCAGCCAGTTCTCCAGCTTGTGGATTTCCCCCCCTGAATTAAATACATATAATAGTAATGGTTAGAATATTCCATTTTTTTACAGGCAGAATTTTTTTATTGAGGTTTTAATTTATGATCAAAGATAGGTTGGAAAAGCAGCTGGCTGCATGGGTTGCAATTTGTGGCCCTTTCTGAATGCAGAGAGGAAGAAGGAAAAAGAGCTGTGTAAAATGTATGTGTTCAATTCCTCCTAGAATGATAGCTCGCTCCATTCAACTATTTTATAATCTGGGTTATGCACATCCAGAGGTGAAATGAAGACATTTTCACTAACAACTCGGTATTTGCAAATGCACTAAGTTTACCTTGAGAGAGAAGTGCCTGTAATCTCTATTCCTGGTGTCATTTTGAAGATTTGCTTCATGATTTTGTAGCCTTTTAAAAATTTGTCACAGCAAATGTGATAAACAAGTTTACAAAGCAACACTGTAGCTTATACATCATTTAAAAAGTTGTTTAACAGGCATCTATTGTCAGTGCAGCAACAATAAACAAAATAAAAGGAGAGCAAATAGGTCAACGTGGAATCATAGGATTATTTTAGATAAACTAGTTCCATCATTTTATGCAATTCTCAGTAATGCCAGGAGTAAAATATCAAGCAACCCATTGAAACAGTGGCAAAAATGTCTGTAATTCCAGTTGTTTGTTGAGCAGCCATTTTACTCTCATACTATAATGAACTGAAAGGAGAATTAAGATAATGCTTTTTTTCCTGCCGTATTGCTATTCAACTACCTCTATATGCTTGATTTCTCTTTAAGATTTTCTTTCCTCCAAATCTGTACAAAGAAAAGTTTCAGCTCGCCTATGTTGCAATAACAATGTAATATAGACAGTCTCTGTAAAAGCTGTTTATTCATTAAAAAAATGTTTTTTATTGTCTCACTTTGTATCTAATCTAGCTCCACCTATATGTTAGGGCAAAAGTTACCCAAAATACTTTCATTTTGTTGGAAGCCGAATACAAAGGAAAGCTGTTGAGACATCTATTTTGTTCATGTTCCTATTGGTTGTAATACTTTTGACCAGAAGATCTTTCAAGGAAATAGGCCTGCACTCAGATAGCAAGCTCTTTGTGACAGTGAGGAAGGTGTGAACTGATTAATGTGTTCTGAAAACCTGGCTATAGATTAATTGGTTTTAAAAATGTTACCAGAAAGGCTTTTTGTTAAAAAAAAAAATTATGCTGAAGCATTTTGACAATAATCTACCCCCAGTTTATTTGTAAATCCATTCATATATTGGGTTTGCTTAAAGCAGAGCACACTACCTATTCTGTTTTCTTTAGCATTATAAAAATGTTCATGAAAGCTAATTACACATTTTTATTTCAGTTAAACAGTTTCTCAACAATAGGCTAAAGCTAAGGCCCAAAGTGTGAACCTTTTGACAGGAAAATTGGTAACATTGACTGGGACAGTGAACAATATTGACCAAACTGATTCTAGTAAGAGATTTTAGCAACAACTCATCTTATTTCCAGTACCCATTTTATCCCATGCCACTGACAACTTTATACAGGTTCTGTTTTACCACTGAAGAAACAAATGACATGGGAGTGGGACAATTAAAAAAATGAAATGATAGAAAATTCCACTTGGGCTGGATCTTATTCTTTGTAAAAGGATATTTTGGGTAATTGAGAAAAATCCAAACTCATCCCCAACTAGATCCCAGAGGGAATGCTTGGCTCTGTTGGATGTTGCCTTTCTGTGCCCAGTCTGCCACATTCTGGTTCTCATGGGATAGTATACACTCTGGTCAAAGGAGCAATCTTCCCTCCAAAGCAGTTTTTCTACCCAGAATGCTGGCATAACTCTCTCTGGAGAACTGTGTTGGATCATCTAAAAAGGTCTTGTTTGCAGTTGTCCCCTAAGCCTTGAGTAAAGCCAAAGACAACACTTTGTTTCCTCTCCTTTGGATCCACTCTGGCAAATTTCAGTTGTCTAGAGCCAAAGATGCCTCTCTGGAAGGAACTTCCAGTCTCAAAATGAGATAGGAGCAAGAGAAGGGAAGGGAAAATGCCCTAGGCTCACAGGCTTCCAGATACTTAAACTTTCCCTTCCGCTCTTATGTTTGATTTCTTCACTCCCAGGAGGGGCTGGGGTGGGATGGAAAGGGGCTGGTGGCAATACTCCCCAATATTGGCTTCTTCCTGGTCAAGGCAGAAAGTACAGGAGCACTGACTAGATCTCTAAGCCCACTTCCCCCTCTCTTTCCAGTTTTCTGTTACTGGTTTTCCCATTTCAACTGATGTTCGTACTGACTGGCCATCTATGTTTACTGTCCTCTTACACACATGGGTTAGCAAATGTTGCATTAGAAAGCCCTGAAAACCTCTTTCCTCCATTTACTCAAGTGATCCCTTCCAAACCTTCCTTCAGAACACTGCCTATCTTCCAGTACATTGATAGCAACAATTTTTGGATGCTACAAGTGTAACAAAATTAAGTCCCGAAATAACCCACTTACCCTAAATCCAGTTTTGCTCTAAAAATCTTGCTTCTCTTGGATTTTAGAGGCGCATTATGGGAATATTCAACACAGTCATGGGAACAGGGGATATCGCTGCCCCTTTGGTCCATCAGGATGCTATGGCTATTTCTAGCATGCAACAGGACCACGTGCTCCTCCTACAAGCCCAAATGAGCACTTTCATCAGAGAACCAGTAGTTAGGTTGGGGGAACATTGTATCCACAAATGAAGTTAAGACTTTCCATTTTAGACAGTGTACAGAAATGAGTGCCAGTTGGAGGGAGGGAAGGAGGCAGAGAATGATTGTGGGAATGGATAATCATGATAACCGAAGTGGTACCCTTTTCACCCTCTGGGCAGAACTTCATGCATCCTCTTCCCCTACTGACTGGGTTTGATCTTCCATCCCAATTGGGAATGTCACTTATGCTCACACCAAAACTGCAGTCATGTCTTCAGGAAATATGTCATGTTCTTACACTCCTAGACAGCCAAAGGCCCAGCTAATATTTGTTGAGTATTCACTCTGTGCTAGGCTCTTTGCTATGAGTAGATCTCAATTCCCATGTTGTAGGTGAGTAAATTGCAGCACAGGGTGGTTGTGATTTGTATGAGCATGTGGATTAAAACATAGGAAGTCTGATTGCAGAGACTGCACTCTTTTTTTCCTTTTTATTGGATTTATTGGACCCTGGTTAACAAAATTATACAGGTTTCAAATGCACAATTCCACAATACATCTCTGTATATTGTGCTCACCACCCCAAGTCAAGTCTCCTTCCATCACCATTTATCCCCCCTATAACCTTCCCCTCCTCCCCCATCTCCCTTCCAGCCCACCTTGCCCACCCAGGGAATCACCGCACTGTTGTCCCTGTCCATGAGTTTTTTCTCTTTTGCTCAATCCCTCCACTTCCCCACCCACCCCTCATCTCCACCCTGATAACTGTGGGCTTGCCCCACCAGTCACCCCACAGATTGGCCCTGATTGCCAGCCAGGCCTAGGGACCCTACCCATGCATGAATTTCATGCACCAGGCATCTATTATAGCCAATAATATTGTAATACTAGTAACTATATATGGTGTCAGATGGGTTCTAGATTTATCACAGTGATCACTTCATAAGTTATATAAATGTTTAACCACTAGGTTGTATACCTGAAACTAATATAATATTGCATATCAACTGTAATAAAGAAATAAAAAGTTACTTAAGAAAAGAAATGGGGAAGGCAGAGGTGGAGTGGGGAAAGAAAATTGCTGACAGGACTGGAGTAGAGGCTTGTGATTTATAAGATCTGAAGGCTTTGGGACAATGGATCCAGATCAATCTTCTCACCCTGATCAACCAAACATAAACCAGGGCCCTGTTGTGCCTGGAGCTGGCTCACACTGGCTCATGAAAGCCAATTGTTAAGATTTCAGAAATTGTACAAGCTGGATGTTAAACACAGCCATTATTTAAAAACTAGAGGCCCATTGCACAAAGATTCCTGCAATAGGCCTTCCTTCACCTAGCTGCCCACACTGGTTTTCCTCTGGCACCCGGGACCCAGGCCTTTGCTCTGGCTGCCGCCTTCCACCTTCACTCTGGCCAGAGTCTTTGCAGGCTTCGCTGACTCCAGCTGGAGTCTGCAGGCTTCGCTCCATCCGGAACGCCTCTCCTGTAGCTCCCTCCACCCCTTTACCCCCACCATCCCCCTCAAAGCAGGCGTCCTGCCCCTCCCAGCCACTCTGCACCTGGAGCGGCTGGGGGTGGGGCCACCGCCATCTTTGTCCTGCTAATTTGCATATTCCCTCCTGATTGGCTGGTGGGCATCATGGAGGTCCAGTCAATTTACATATTTCTCTTTTATTAGTGTAGATAAATTATGTAAACTTACAATTAAATAAATTACATTAAAGATAAAGTAATAAATACTCAAAACTTATCACTTCCTAATTATTGTATTACTTTTTACTCTTACCTATACTCCTGAAGTTATTTAGGTCTACTGCATCTGTGTGATGGGAAATGTTATATAATGCTATGCTACTGAGCATCTCTTTCCAAGTGCACACCACACTAGAAATCAGGGCTCCCCTCCCAGAAAACTGGTTGCTATGTTTTTACCACCATTGACTCTGAGTTTTTGTTCTTTCTCAGTCTCTAAACTGACCTCGAATGCCAAGAGTCATTTCCAGGAAAAAGCAATCCTGAAAATGAATTCATATGTACATGTGAAGTGCTAGCAGTCCAGATTTGGGGTTTTGGCACTTAGATAAGTTTTGTTTCAACAGAGATCTTCTGGAGACATCATGACATGATTAAAAAAAGATTTTTCAGTCCAGCCTTTGCAGAGGCTGTTAAAATGTACATAATAGATAACTATCTTCTCTGGTTTTGTTTGTCATCATTCCACACACACTCTTCAAACCACAAGACTGAAACTATTCCCCCTGTCTAGGATTTCAGTGGAATTAAGCAATTGAACCCTCATGATTGATTCCACTAAAATCATGACAAAATGGCCTGGCCAGTGTAGCTCAGTGGTTGAATGACCTATGAACCAGGAGGTCACGGTTTGATTCCTGGTCAGGGCACATGCCCAGGTTGTGGGCTCGATCCCGTGTGGGGGTTGCGAGAGGCAGCCGATAAATTATTCTCTCTCATCGTTGATATTTTTATCTCCCTTCCCTCTCCCTTCCTCTCTGAAATCAATAAAAATATGTTTTAAAAATAAATAAATAAAATCATGACAAAATGGATTTACAGGTCCCCAACCCAGGAGCTCCCAAATAGAGAGGTCTCCTTTTACCACCACTACACAAAAGTAAATACTACTACTGCTACTACTATTACTACTACTACGTACAGGAAACAGCCAATTGGTGATGTTTCTCTCTCATCAATTTTTCTATCGCTCTCTCCTTCTCCCTTCCTCTCTCTCTAAAAATCAATAAAAACATTTTTTTTTAAAAAAAGTCGAGTTCTCGGTGAGATCCTGAGGCAGGGAGCAAGGGTGGACTGGAGGGAGTCAATGGGGGGAGAAAGGAGGAATCTATGTAATACTTTCAACTATAAAGAATTATTTTTTTTAAAGTGTAGTTCTGACTATCCTTTTATTCTCCATTGGTTTCCACTATTCAAAACTGCTGCCTTGTAAGGAGTAGAATTATATCTCTTCCAATCCCTCTCTTCCCTTAGCTGTAGGGCTAAAGAATAGAGCATTCTGTCTATTTTGGCTAAAGAAAAGAGGCCATCAGATTGAGCCCAGAGATGTATATGTGGGGGCCCATAAACAAAACAACTTCATTTTACTCTTTTCAAACAGAATTTTAGTTGGGTCTCTTCTACTAACAGCCATTTATTAGGGAAAAGTTAATGGCTATAAATTTTCAAAACAGGATTATGAAATTTTTCAGAATGACAGCTAGATAGATAAGAAAAGTCTTGGGGTAACACTTTCATTGACCTAAAACTACATGGCAAAAAGAAAATAGGGTATTTCTGATAGTGAAAACATGACATTGGTATTTAACCTTTTTAGATTAACAGTAGAATCTTTATAAGGCTAATGGAACCACATTGTAAATCATTTTCTCCAGAGCTTAGCGTGAGGAATATGATTGTCAAATGTTTCTGGATATCTTCACCCATCTGGTCCTTGGGACGTGAGTTGATACTTGTACCGGAACTAGCTACCATTAGATGAGCCAATTTGAAGTCCAATATTTTATCTACAAGAATATCAAAGCAGGTGGTTTAAGAACTCCAGATGTTTTAATATGGGTAAGTGCAGCCACAAAGCATGCTGGGGCTTCAATAGAGGACTGGTAGAGAAGAGGAAGTAGGTGATATTAGATAACATTGGGGGGGGGGAATTAGCCTGGTTTGACCTTAGAAGGGTAGAGGGAATGGAGTAGTAAAACATCCCAAGTCAGCAGTACCCAAGGCAGGGTGGCAAACTTGGGAAAATAAACATTTGTCCCTGTTGTGGACTAAATTGTGTCCCATGCAAAATTCATGTGTTGAAGCCCTAACCACTTCTACCCAGTACATCAGAATGTGACTGTATTAGAAGATACTATAGAGAGCGCCTGGGAAGGCACATGAGCATTTCTTTAATTATTGTCAGCTGAGTCTAGTGATGTTGGCAGAGCCACGTCCTGGAAACACACCATGCCAGACGTAGGTATGTTGTCAGCTTGACCCTTAGCTCAGGTGCCAGGGGGTGGGTTTCATTATTTAAGTTCATCCAGGCACAAGGAATGGATGCAATTATCTGGGCTCAGCCAGGAGACAGCTACATAGAAGCCACAAGAATGAAGAATTACAGTTTGATCTTTAACCATGATTTCACATAATTTCCTTTGTCTTAAACTCTAGTAAAACTTCCTGGAATCATACTGTATAAAATAAACGCGCTGCACCGGCTCTGGGTCATTGTCTCTCCATCAGAGGGCCATCTGTCCCACCCGGTCCCAGCTTTCCCTACTATCTCTGTGTCTGTGTCTTTCATTTTCTCAATCCCCCATCGCCCCTATTCAGGACTTGTGTTTGCTCTCTAGCCATGCTGGTCACAGTAAAGAGAGAAATACTTATAGATACGGCCTTTAAGGAGGTGATAAGTTTAAATGAGGTCATTAAAGTGAACCCCAATCCCATATGACTGGTGTCCTTATAAGAAGGGAAAGAGCCACATGAGGAAATGAGAAAGTGACCCTCTGCAAGGCAAGGAGAGAGGCATCAAGAGAAACCAGATCTGCCACACCTTGATCTTGGACTTCTAGCCTCCAGAACTGTGAGAAAATAAATTTCTGCTGTTTAAGCCACCAATCTGTGTTACTTTGTTATTGCAGCTCTAGCAAATGAATACAGTTATTTTTTGGGTCCTAGACTCTAAATGCCTTTCCAATATTTGTGGAAGTGCCCATTGATGAGTGTTGGTGGGAGGCAGAGGCTCTCTAGCAGCAGCAATGGCTGCATCAAGATAGAGTTCCTAGTTCAATATAGAGAGTGTTAGGGGGCAGGTTGCCATGTCTACTGCCCACTGGTGGCAACTATAGTAGTATCCTGAGTAAGCTAGTAATGCAATGTAATGGTCATTGTTCTGGCTTGCATAGACCTGAGCTAGGCTCCCTAGCTCTTCTAGAGCCTCTGTGAGCTACCAAAAGCCTTTACATACATACATTTTCTCCCTAAATTAGCTAGAGGAGGTTTCTGTGTCTTATAATTAAGACCACCAACTGCTATGATTCAGGTCTACATCTGTATCTTGAGAGTAATTCAAATGCAAATGTTACTAGGTGTCAGAAGCATTCAAAATTAGATTGTGAAGGCCTCAGGGTTCTCAGTAGTCAGGCAATTTTGAGCAGTGCTCTAGCCATCAGAGATGCTGGCAAGAGGAACACCTGATCTGAGGTGGGTTTTTTCTTTTTCTTTCTTCTCCTCCTCCTTGTTCTCTTCCCCCCTTTTTTTTTGTCTTCCATTTTTCCCCTCATCATTGGCCAATGCTTTGGCTAAGCCACTGGGCTCCACAGACATTGGTCAGCCCTAAGTGGGGCCTTTGGGAGGAAGTTACCTCTGTAAGCCCTACTCTCTATGAGTTTGGGCTCTCTTAAGAATTAAAGCTGCCTTAAAATGCATCCCCCACCACCCTATCCCAGGCCTTAATGACAATACCATATTATTTATGTGTAAACTTTGATTCTCTATTACTTGGAAACCAAGGCTCATCCTGGGACACAGTGGCAGCTCTATATCTATAAGGAAGAATATATATATATTAAGGGCAACAAATAGTTACTAGTGGGAGGTGGGGATATGGGCCAAATATAAGGGCCACTGTGTGTGGCCAGGGAGCTATCTTGAAGCTGAGTTAACATAGCAAGCACACTATTTCTATTTAGACGGTGTGTGGTAGAAGAGCAGCAATAGCAAACATCTCTAAATATGCCCTTTTTCACTTTTTACTTAATATTTAAAAATATAGGTTGTCCTTATCAAAGAAGGCATTTATTATTTTTATTTGAGGGTAACTTTGAGAGGCAGTTCCCCCAAACTGTTCCTTGGTGCCACCACTCCTGGGCAGGAAGCATCTAGGGTCACAATCTTTTATCAGAAGGCAGTCGTTCAGATCCAAGTTCAATTTTTGTTCTTAGGGACTTATGCTGTTCCTCAGCCACCTGCCTGGGGCCTGACTTCTGGTTGCCCACACACTTAACTCTGCTCACTGTTCTCCCAAGCACAGGATTCAGGGCTTTTGTGGCTTTACCCCTTGGCCTAGAGCATAGCTTTTAGTTGATCATTTTTAAAAAAATATTTTATTGATTTTTTTTCAGAGAGGAAGGGAGAGGGATATAGAGTTAGAAACATCTATGAGAGAGAAACATCAATCAGCTGCCTCCTGCACACTCCCCACTGGGTATGTGCCCGCAACCAAGGTACATGCCCTTGACCGGAATCGAACCTGGGACCCTTAAGTCTGCAGGCCGACGCTCTATCCACTGAGCCAAACCAGTTAGGGCTTAGTTGATCATTTTTTAAAGTGACCTCAGGCTTGCCAGACTTCTGATACTGCCAACTCTTCCTTTGCCATTTCTTATCAACTCTCCAGTTTCCCCTACTCCATTCCAGCCTGTGGAGTCTAGGCATGAAGATGAAGCTAGTCCTTTAACAACAGCGTACACAACTAAGGGGTAATTCCCTTCTTTTTGGAAACCAATAGGATTATTTAATTGAAAATGTCAAAATACCATACAAAACAAAACAAAACAAAAAAAACCCAGGAGACAAATTGAATTTGTCTGAGGTAGAAGGCTTTCAAGTATTACTCAGCATGAAAGAGCACATTATACTTAAATTATACCCAATCCCTCATTGAATAGTTATTTAACTTTGTTTTAACTTTTTTATTAGGGTAAATAAAATAAAGGTCAGTAGAGTATAGGTTTCTATAGCAACCTGGCAGCCACACCTCTTGTAACCTATGAAATCATTAAAATCCAAGGTGTAACTAGGTTGGAGAAAAGCCTTATGGGAATTGGCTGACCAATGGTTATATAACTGGAATAAGTGAAGGTTACAGCCCACTCATCCGGAGGAGACAAGTAGGTATTTACAAATGTCTGAATCTGCCTCATACTGCCCTTGGTTAGGAGGGCCTTCAATTGGTGGTGGGAAGAGGGGGTTGAGAGTATATATGTTGTGTATATGTCTTTAGCGGGGGTGCTCTAAAGACTGGAAGGACAAAACCCGAGAAAGAAAACCAAAGGCTCAAGTCTGAAAAGCCTGGTGCTACTCAGACTGGGTGATCTCTGCTGGTCTGCTACCCTGACAAGAGTGGGCAGGCCTCTTTTTTGGGGGGGAGGATGGGGCAGATGTGTACAAGTCAGCTATATTTGAGACTAAAGCAATGTGTGGGCAAGAAAACAGGGAAACCAGGATGGGCACGCTGGCATGTACAAAAAAAGACCCAATAAACAAAAACCCTATGCCTGGAAACCTTAGGATTTACCAAGGTTATAAAGGGCTAAACTACCCCATAGATATACACTGAGTGGCCAGATTATTATGATCTCTGAACGCATAATCTGGCCACTCAGTGTATACCCTCTATAATAAAAGGCTAATATGCAAATGTCCCCTCGACCAGGATTTCGACCAGCAGGCAGGCTGGCCAACTGCCCATGTCCCCCCCCCCCCGGCCACTTTATATTATATATACCACAAATTTTTATCTATGCCTCCAAGTGTCAGTTAGAAATTTGATGATTAGTACAGAGACTGCTGGAAATTAATACCCACCATTAGTTTCCTTTATCTCAGCACCAACTCTGCAAACCAGATGTAAGTAGATTAATCAACATACTTTCATTTAATGAGGGAAATTGCAGAACATTATATAAGGCAGCTATTTTATTTTGCATCTGCTGATAAGAACGGGGCTTGACATAGAGAAATTTATTTCCAGTCTGGGTAATACAATGAAGGAAAGAGAGAGAGAGATGCGTTCTATTTTCTCAGCATCCTGTGGGAGGAAAGCCTATCACCTGGTCAACATCAGCCCCATCAGAGGGGCCAGAGACCGCATTCTCACCAACCACACAAATGCTGGGATGCTGTCCAATTCCTTGACCCTGTAAATTGATTCTTTGTCAATCTGTCTTATATCTCAGAACCCATTTCTGCCCTTCCATCCGCCCAATAACATGCTCAGGCACCTGTTTATTGTCTTTGATCACATTTACCTGAGAGAAGGCAGGAGTGGAAGACTGAAGAATGCTTAACTTTGAGGGAGTGGTGGTGAGAGAGGGCAGTTTAGGATAACCACCAGAGCTATAGCACTCATACGCTGGCTCTAATACAAGTCCAGGGTCATTTCCAACTTGCTGAGTGACCTTCAGTCTTCTATGAGTCACAGCTGCAGCTGAGTCATAGACAGAAAGAGGGAGACTTGTGTTTTCTGCTCATAGGCCTTCTTCCTTATCCCCCTCCCCATATTCTTCCTAGATACTTGAAGAAGGGGCTGTGACTTCTATTATCATTATGATGAATGTCATGTCTTTGGAGTCACATAAATCTGTCATTTACCTCCTCTGAAGATTACTTCCTCCGTCTGAGGCTTGATTTCCTTATCTACAATGTGGGGATAAAATAATACCTCATAGACTATCTCAGGACTATTATGAAGTATAAATGTGATAACTTATGTAAAGCATTTTTTAAAACTTCTGTTTCTTTTGACTTTAAAAAAATATACACTTTTATTGATGTCAGAGAGGAAGGGAGGAAAGAGAGATAGAAACATCAACGATGAGAGAGAATCATTGATCGGCCGCCTCCTGCATGCCCTCCACTGGGGATGGAGACTGCAACCCAGGCATGTGCCCCTGACTGGAATTGAACCTGGGACCCTTCAGTCTGCAGGCTAATGCTCTATCCACTGAGCCAAACCGGCTAGGGCTGTAAAGAATTTTTCATTGTCCTTGTTACATATTAAATGTTCAATGAGTATGAATCGCTATTAAGTCACTCCCCCACATTACTTTGGAAATAGTGTTGGAAATTCATCTATTATGGGCTTGGTTAGTGAGAATCACTCCTTTAGGACCTCATCACCCTCAAGGAGTAGGCAACGATCCAACCTAATTTCTTCAGCAAACCAAGCTGTGCGTGGAAAAGCACCGGGGTTTCTCTGTGAGCCTCTTTGTGCACCATAAGGTGTGGATTATGCATTAACTACCTTTTGTTTGTTAGACTTCTGCTAGGGGCATAGGTATGCCAGGTTTCTCCATTTTCATGCTAATGAGTGGTTTGTCCAATCCACATAGAAAAATGATGCTGTTCCTAAGTGTAGGTAGAATCTGTCCTTTGGCCACCAGTGTGCCCCCTGGGGTCTCTGCACATTTCATATCCATTGTAGGTCCTGCGTGGGTACCCTGACATCATACTCAACCAATGGAACTGACCAGCTCTCAAACCAAAGGCTATTTTGCTAGTTTCTTTCCCTAGAAACAACATATTAATCAATCAACATGTTTCTTACCGAAGTTATTTATTTCTTGTTTTTATGTTTTATTTCCTCTAGAGAAAGGCAAGTCTGAAAGAGAGCTTTTATGAAGTGCTGCTAAGTCTTTTCCACAACAGGTTCAGAGAGTCAATTTCATGACTACGTGCTTTTAATACCCTCCAAAATCAAGAAGGACCACCTTGCCACATAGCCTCTCAATCCCAGAATGTAGTCATAAAAAAATGGACAGGCTGCCCAGCCGGTGTGGCTCAGTGTTTGTGTCAACCTATGAACCAAGAAGTCACGGTTCGATTCCTGGTCAAGGCACATGCCCGGGTTGTGGGCTTGATCCCCAGTGGGAGGTGTGCAGGAGCAGATGATCAATGATTCTCTCTCATCATTGATGTTTCTATCTCTCCCTCTCCCTTCCTCTCTCAGAAATAAATAAAAAATATATTAAAAAAGAAAAGAAGAGAAAGGAAAAGAAACAGGCTTCAAGGCTCCAGAGGCAGATTTTCTTTTCTTTCTTTTTTTTCCAAGAACAAAACTTTGGTAATGGTTCATACACACAAAACAGGCAAGATCAGTGCCAATGTTTTAATTGTTCCAGATGTAGTCATTAAAGAACTATTGTGTGAGCGCTTCTGAAGCATCCCCATGTGTTCCAAATGCAAAAAGTAGAAGCACATAAATGTTGAAGATAAGGCGTAGGCTCAACAGCCTCATTCTTCATACTAATGATGCACTCATGGGCTGTGCCAGTCTTCTCCAACTCGTTATTGCAGGGCTCCTGCTGTAATCTACTCTTCACAACAGACTACAGCCATGAGGAGAAAAATGCTACAGTACCGATGAGGGGCCTGTACAAGTTTTCCTCTGGTAACTGCATGGATACTTTTTAAATTCAGTTACTTACACATCCTTTAGTCCAGTAATTTACACTCTATCTTTGGGATAGTAGTAGGCAGATTGTGGACTTTTCTATAATAGGGGAGTTATAAAATTGTTGTGGAATGATATTTAAAATTGAACAGACCTTTAAAAACCATCTAGTCCAATGTCCTCATTTTTTTAAAAGTGAATAAACTAAGGTCCAGAAAGAATTTTCACTTACCCAAGGCAGAATTAGAACTAGAATCTAGGATTCTTGACATCCAGTTCAGTGATTTTCCCAGGACAGTATGCTACTTTCTATTGTAACGACATTTGTTTTATCTTAAATAATAAAAGCAAATACTTATTGACCACTTCCTATGTGCCAGGAATTGTGCTAAGCATTTAAGTATATTATTGTATTTAATCCACCAAACAATGTAAGAGGTAGAGACTTACTAGTATATTTTCCCAACTTTATAGACAAAGAGATAGAGGCTTACAGAAGTCAAGTAACTGAGCCAAGGTTGCACATGACACCATACAACTCCTTTAATATTTAACTTACTGCCAACCAGCGTGGCTCAGTGGTTGAGTGTTGACCCATGAACCAAGAATTCGCTGGTTCAATTTCTGGTCAGGGCACATGCCCGGGTTGTGGGCTCAATCCCCAATAGAGGGCGTGCAAGAGGCAGCCAATTGATGATTCTCTCTCATCATTGATGTTTCTCTCTCTCCCTCTCTAAAATCAATAAAAATATATTTAACAATTTTTTAATTTACTAAGCTAACCAATCCAATCCGAATAGAAGAGTTCTCATACTACAGGAGATATGTACATTGACCATAATCCATAAGGTAGAATGTCAGGATTATATGTACATTTGTTTATTTTTATCCTGAGAAGATAATTTTCTGCATAAATAATTTAAAAATTATTTCTGGGATGTTCTTCCCTTTTCTGAATGCTCTCACTGCCATTCACCACAATGTTTAGGAATGGTAATATGATGAACCTTTGCAAATGTGCACAGGTTGGAATTAAAAAGGGGAAGGCGGCTTCCAGGGGCTGGGGCTGGGGAAAATGAGAAGTTACTAATCAGTGGGCATAAGGTTTTGGTTAAACAAGATGAATAAGCTCTAGAGAACTGCTGTACAACATTGTATCTACAGTTAACCATAATGTATTATACACTTAAAAATCTGTTAATGCCCTAGCTCAGTGGTATTGGTATTTTATTTTTAAAATAGACTCGCCCAGGCTGTGGTATTTTGTGGAAGAGCTACACTCAGGGGGCCAAAGAGCCGCATGTGTCTCGCAGCCGCAGTTTGCCAACCATGGCCCTAGCTGGTTTGGCTCAGTGGATAGAGCGCTGGCCTTCAGACTGAAGTGTCCTGGGTTCAATTCTGGTCCAGGGCACATGCCCAGGTTGCAGGCTTGATCCTCAGTAGGGGGCAGGCAGGAGGCAGCTGATCAATGATTCTCTCTCATCATTGATATTTCTATCTCCCTCTCCCTTATTCTCTGAAATTTAAAAAAAAAAACAACATTAAAAATTGTTAAGCCCAGCTGGTGTGGCTTAGTGGTTGAGTGTCATCCTATTAACCAGAAAGTCATGGTTCGATTCCCAGTCAAGGCACATGCTCAGGTTGTGGGCTCGATCTTCAGTGGAGGGCATGCAAGAGGCAGCCAATCAATAATTCTCTCTTATTGTTGCTGTTTCTCTCTCTCTCTCTCTCTCGCTCTCTGGAATCAATTAAAAATATATTAAAAATAAAATAAATAAAAACCACATTGTAAAAAAAACCATACTTTATGAACATAGGGGTCTCTATATCTTTTCAAATTAGTGTTGTCATTTTCCTATTATAAATACCCAAAAGTGGAATTGCTGGGTCATATTGTAGATCTATTTTTAATTTTTTGAGGAACATCCATACTGTTTTCCATGGTGGCTGCACCAATTTACAAACACACCAATTTACAATGCACAAGGGTTCCTTTTTCTCCACATCCTCACCAACACTTGTTGTTTGTTGATTTATTGATGAGAGCCATTCTGACAGGTGTAAGGTGGTATCTCATTATAGTTTTGATTTGCATTTTTATGATGATTAGTAATGTTGAGCTTTTTTTTTTCATGTCAGTTGCTCATCTATGTCTTTGTAATAGCCAAGATATGCAAACAATCTAGGTATTCAGTGGTAGGTGAATTGATAACAAAATCATATATATAACACAACAATAAAAAAGAATGAAATTTTATCATTTGAGGCAACATGGATGGGTGGATCTAGGGGTATTATGCTTAGTGATAAGAAATAAAGACAAATCCCATATGGTTTAACTTACATGTGGAGTCAAAAAAACAACAACCCACAGCAGGCATACAAAACAAAACAAAAATAGACTCATAGAAACAGAGACCACAGAGATGATTGCTAGAGGGTAGGGAGATAAGGGGATGGATGAAAAAGTTAAAGGGGAATATAGTCAATAATATTGTGATAGGTTTGCATGGTGACAGGTGATTAGTAGAATTAGTGGGGAGATTACATTGTAAGGCATAAAAATGTCAAATCACTATATTGTACATTGAAAGTAATATAACTAATATAATATTGTATACCAATTATAGTTAAATTTAAAAATCACACTGAATGGAATCCTATGTATAATATGTTTTAAAAAATGAAACCACAGAGAAATGCTTGGGAACAAAGTATATGAAATGTTATATATAAAAATAAATATATAACCACACACCCATCAGAGTGGCTAAAATAAAATATAGTAACAACAAAGAATGCTGGTGAAGATGAATATCAGTCACTTGTAACAGGTGGGGGTTTGAAGATATCAGTGATACAGAAATTCTCCCTGGTAGCCCTTCAGACCAGAAGTTGCTAACCTTTACATGCCTATGATTCTATGATTTTTCCAAATATGGGAAAATTTATATTTGATTTGTGTAGACAGCTGCTTGGCAACACTTCCCAGGAGAACTGGGATTTCAGTAAAAAGCAAACACTTCTAGCTCTGTTTTGGGAACATCCTGGGTTGACTCCAATGGTCCTAAAGGATCATTGCACAACCTGCTTAAAATTAATTAATTATCCAAATTTAATTTATACTAAAGATAAGTTAAACCATGAAATCCCCCCCCCAAATTTTGATCTAAATTTCATTTTACCCTCCCTTCTTCCTCCACAAACCCTCCCTATGCTCCTCTGGCCCACGGTGAGCTCTTGCTGTGAAATTTCTCTGCATTCATGGAACAAGTTAATGCGACATTAGAAGAACTATGTCATTTAGCACAGTGTTCGGCAAACTCATTAGTCAACAGAGCCAAATATCAACAGTACAACGATTGAATTTCTTTTGAGAGCCACATTTTTTAAACTTAAACTTCTTCTAACGCCACGTCTTCAAAATAGACTCGCCCAGGCCGTGGTATTTTGTGGAAGAGCCGTACTCAAGGGGCCAAAGAGCCGCATGTGGCTCGTGAGCCGCAGTTGGCTGACCACGGATTTAGCATTCTTCTGTGTCCATGTTCTTGTTCTGTTTGTAATGATTTGCTGTCTCCTGGTCAGGTTGTACACTCCTTGAGAATAAGATTAGTGTCAGATACTTTAGTTATACCACCTCTTCTACCCCCTCAGTGGGTTAGCAGTTTGGCATAAAATGATTATTCAAAAACAGCAATTGAGAATGGGCTGGGGACGTGTCATAAAGTCTGTGTCCCTATAAAGCATTTAAAAAATAGCTACAAGAGGGGTACTTTATAAGCATCAATTGCAATTTTCTCCTGAAAATTGTATTTAACCAGCCTGAAATTTGGACCCATCTTCCCTGGGCCCTAAGCCAGAGATTACAGAAAAATACCAGCCTTGGATGAATGTCTTACTGGGAAATGGAAAGACACTTCAGATGTTGGTTGTAGAAACAGCAGCAGATAGGAGTCGGATTACCTCTGTAACTGAAGTGGTATCAGAAAAAAAGGAAAGTACTATGCACAGTGCATTGTAGGATTGTGATTTGTTGCTGAAAGAAGTCTTTTTTCTGTCCCTACAGCATCCAGTGAGTGCCTCTATCATTTCATTTGTATAAAGTGGGCTGCTTCTGTGTCAGACATTTCTGGGAATTCTTAAAATGAAGCTAAGTGGCAGGTCTGTATCTTTAGCCCTCAATTATTGTAATGATAATGTCAATGTCCTTTAGCCAAAGACTACCAGGAACACATATGCAGTGGATCAGGTCAGTTTTATTGCTTGTTGCAGTGAGGAAGACAGACACCATGGAGAACTGTAGGCATCTAAAGAAAAGGTTGTTGAAAAAAGACTTATAGGGATCGAGCTTTGGTTGGGTGACTTGAGGAAGGGTCAAAGGAAGATGCAGTTCACTCTAGGTTGGGTGCCATCAGAAAACAGAGCAATTCTGTGATTGAGTATTTCAATAAATTTTATCTGGGTTGGGAGGCAGAAGCTATAATTGGTAAAGAAGCAGTGGTTGTCATATTAGCTGGAAGAGAGAGATAATGGGTCATTTTTGTGGTTTGGACAATGTTTTTATTTTGTCTGGGTTCAAACACTGTGGGGTTGTTTTGTGTTTGCCTTGATCCATCATAGTCCCAGAGTTGATTTGTCTGATATTGATGTCTTATGAAATTGCTTATGTTCAACAGAACATCAAGCCTTATATTGGTGTTGTTACTAACATTAAGTCTGCTCCTAGCAACACCAAGACCTAGCTATTAGGACCGGACTAGCTTCTGGATGTTAGGAAATGATATTCTCTTAATTTAGTGTTTTACCAGAAGAGTATGTTCAAGGGGCTTCCTTAAGTGCATTTCAAATAAGCTTGACCTCCCCCTCCATGTTGCAGGCATTTCTCTTGCCTCTACTGCATTGCTGTACCTCCACCTACCCAGCCCCTGGCATATTTCTGGGGCCTACCCCAAGTCCTAAATCTTTCATGAAACCATCTCTGACCACTCTACCTCAAAGGATTTTCTCAGTGTTCTGATCTTGGTGCCTTTATTGTTAGCTCTACTTTTTTGGCACTTTCGAATTATATCAAGACTGTCTTTTGACAGAGACCACGCCATCTTGACAAACAGAGCTGCTTGAGACTAGGATCCTGGCCTCAGCACCACCCCGTCGCGTCTCAGATGCAAACCAGGACCCTGCAGCCACTGGGGACAGAGAACTGCAACCACAGCTTCAGACCAACAGACAACAAGAATCCAGACTTCCTGGCTGCAGATTTCTGTGAGTCAAAGAGCCTATCCCCCTCCCCGCAGGATCACGGATAACGCCATAATAACTGATAGACCCGTCCCTCGCTTGGGCTGCAGAACCCCTACTGGAATTTGAGTTTGGGAGCACACTCAAGGACCGCAGCGCTGCTATGGGAATTTGAGCCTGCGCAAGCACAGAGACTGGAATCTGCTCCCTGCAACGCAATCAGGCGACCAAACCCGAAGCCCACGCAGGGCAGCAGTGCCATCTGACTTCGATTCTGGGCAAGCACACACAGAAGTCTGTTTTCCACAGCACAGGCACGCCACAGTGCTACTGTGCAACCCAGTCCCCCATGGTGACCAGGACCCAGATTCTCCCGGCAAGAGGCAGCACTGAGCACCACTGACTTGACTCTGTTTCTTACCATGTGTGCCTGGGATCCCTGACTCACAGCACATTCACACTAAAAACCAGTGACTCCAATTCTTGGTGCATGTGCACACAGGGACCCTGATTCTCAACGAGAAGCCACACGAGGCAACAGAGACTCTGATACTCGATTCTTGGTGCAGACACAGGGAAACTCTGACTCCTGGCAAGCGCTAGGGGACTCATTTTCTTTTTCTTTTTCTTTTTTAAATATATTTTATTGATTTTTTTACAGAGAGGAAGAGAGAGGGATAGAGAGTTAGAAACATCGATGAGAGAGAAACATCGATCAGCTGCCTCCTGCACACCCCCCACCGGGGATGTGCCTGCAACCAAGGTACATGCCCTTGACCGGAATCGAACCCGGGACCCTTGAGTCCGCAGGCCGACGCTCTATCCACTGAGCCAAACCGGTTTCGGCTGGGGACTCATTTTCAGCACACGCCAACAGCGCAGTGCAGGCAGGGTCCACGATTCTAGGTGCGCACACGAGACCACACTGAATGCTGATAACACTGACCCTGGGCTAGCCTGGTTCCCACAAATCCATGGCAGCCACACGTCCTAGTGTCGGAGCACTTCAGTCACACTCGGGTGGTGCGAAGCTCCCACAGGACACGGCCCAGGTCCACGCAACTTGAAGTTTGAACCTTCTGGTGATAGTCAGTATGGGGAACGACACAATCCCCAGAGGAAAGAAAATGAGGAGTTGCCAAGAAAGGAAATTAGTGAAATTGAAGCATGCAACATGACAGAAAAAGAATTCAGAGTAATGGTTGTGGAATTCATACATCACATGGATGAGAAAATGAATAACCTATGCAAGAATCAGGAAGAAATGAAAAGTGATATAGCTACAATCAAAAACACCACGGAAAGTTTCAACAGTAGACTAGAAGAAGCAGAGGACCGAATTAGTGCGTTAGAAGATCAGGTACAGAAACAAGCCCAATCTGAACAGCAACTGGAGAAAAAAAATAAAAAGCAGGAGGAAAGCCTAAGGGAGCTTTGGGACAACATGAAACGAAGTAACATACGTATAATAGGACTGCCAGAGGACAAGAAGAGCAGCAAGGATTAGAAAATCTATTTGAAGAAATAATGACAGAAAACTTCCTAGATACGGGGAAGAAAAAAGTTACACAAGTACAGAGACTCCCAAGCAGGATCAATCCCAAAAGACCCACACCAAGACATGTCATAATTTCAATGGCAAATATTAACGACAAAGAGAGAATCTTAAAGGCAGCAAGAGAGAGACAGAGGGTTACCTACAAAGGATTCCCCATCAGATTATCAAATGATTTCTCAACAGAAACACATCAAGCTAGAAGGGAATGGAAAGAGGTATATAAAGTGTTGCAAAGCAAAGGACTGAATCCAAGAATACTCTATCCAGCAAGACTATCAATCAAAATTGAAGGGGAAATCAGGAGCTTCGCAGACAAAAAAATGCTAAGGGAGTTTATCACCACCAAACCAGAAATGCAAGAAATGCTAAAGGGAATACTGTAAAAAGAAGAAATAAAAAGGTAAGAAGGAACACAGACACAAAAATAGATATGACTACAAACAAGTACCTTTCAGTAATAACTTTAAATGTAAATGGACTAAATGCTCCAATCAAAAGACATCGAGTGGCTGAATGGATAAAAAACACGACCCATATATATGCTGTCTACAAGAGACCCACCTCAGAACAAGGGACTCACACAGATTGAAAGTGAAGGGATGGAAAAATATCTTTCAGGCAAAGGGAAATGAAAAAAAAGCTGGGGTAGCAATACTTACATCTGACAAAATAGACCTCAAAGTGAAGGCCATAACAAGAGATAAGGAAGGCCACTTCATAATACTAAAGGGATCGATACAACAACAGGATATAACCCTGATAAACATATATTCACCCAAAGCAGGAGCAGCCAAATATATAACAAAACTCCTGGAAGATATCAAGGGAGAGATTGACAACATTACAATCATAGTAGGGGACTTGAATACACCACTGACATCACTGTATAAATCCTCTAGACAAAAAATCAGCAAAGACACAGCAATCCTAAATGACTCACTGGATCAGATGGACTTAACTGACATCTTCAGAACATTTCACCCCAAAGCCATGGAATATACGTTCTTCTCAAGTGCACATGGGACATTTTCAAAAATAGACCACATATTGGGTCACAAGCAAAGTCTCCCCAAATTCAAGAAGATTGCAATCATACCAATCATCTTCTCAGACCACAATGCCATAAAATTAGAAATAAACTACAATAAAAACAATCCAAAAATCTCAAACACTTGAAAGCTGAATAGCATGCTATTATATAATGACTGGGTTACCAATGAGATCAAAGAAGAAATTAAAAGCATCCTGGAAACTAATGACAACAAAAACACAACAATCCAAAATCTATGGGACACAATGAAAGCAGTCCTGAGAGGGAAGTTGATAGCTCTACAGGTCTACCTCAAAAAGCAAGAAAAAATGGTAGTAAATCATCTAACTCTACAACTCAAAGAATTAGAAAGAGAGCAACAAGAAAAGCCCAGAGTGAGCAGAAGGAAGGAGATAATAAAGATCAGAGCAGAAATAAATGACATAGAGACCAAAAAAACAATACAAAAAATCAATGAAACCAAGAGCTGATTCTTAGAAAGGATAAACAAGGTTGATGAACCTCTATCCAGGCTCACCAAGAAGCAAAGAGAGAGGACTCAAGTAGACAAAATCAGAAATGAGAGAGGCAAAATAACAACAGACCCCACAGAAATACAAAGGATCGTTAAAAAATACTATGAACAACTCTACTCCAACAAACTAGACAACCTGGAGGAAATGGACATATTTCTAGAAAAATACAACCTTCCAAAACTCAATCAGGAAGATTCTAAAAATCTCAATAGGCCGATAACTATGGAAGAAATTGAAGCAATCGTCAAAAAGCTCCCAGCAAACATGTTGCATGAGCTCTCTGTTCATGTCGAGGTTGAAGTCTCGTGATGACTGGTGCCATGGATCTGTCTGTCACCCAGTGGGGCAAACTGAGCCCTCCCTGGAAAAGAAACCCGGGTTCCAAAAGATATGTGATCAGTGCTGGGGCCACGCCAGCAGGCGAGGGGATCCCATGGCAGGTGCTGGGCATGGAGGCCACGGGGACATAGGCTACCAAGGAGACAAAACTGAACCTCACGTCACCCTGCTTGGCCCCGGAGGATGGCTGGTTAGCCAGAGACGGGTAAGATTCCTCAAGGAAGGAACAACCTAAGACAGGCACAGTCGCAGAGGGGCCATCAGGAGAGAATTTGGGGATCAACAGAGGTGGGGCACAGACCCTCACCCCCCCAACATTGCAGGGGCCTGAATCATAGCCCCTTCTAAGGGAGGTCTCTTGCCCCCATGGCTGCTTCGTGCTTCCCATGCCCAGCTCAGATCAGGACCCAGGTGACCGACAGAGACTTGGCCAACAGCAGCTGCCCTCTCACTCCAACAAGAATTGTTTGAGTTGTCTTGTACCCATGGTGCGGGGAAGTGGGTTTACGATATCTAAATCCAGCCTACCACCAGGTATGCTCAGGACCTACTCAAGAAGGCAAATAATCCCTTCCACCAATATTTACAGGGTAAAATAAGATTGTTGTTAGAGTAATAAATTTGATAGTAAAACAGTAGTCAAGTTTTCAGGCAAATTTAAATTGGCTAGTTGAAACAAGCGAATATTCTAGAAAAATTAATTGTACTGGACAAAAAGGTGTTCCTAAAGTGTTAACTAAAATCTTTATTGGTACTTCATCTCATGATAAAATTGTGCACCATGTAATGAACCTAAAACAGTAATATTATAGTGCAAAAATTAAAATTTAAAATCCATCAAGACTACATTATAAAATTTTCAAAAGCCTCCTAACATTTAAATCAAAAAAGGAGGGGATAATAGAGGAATATCATGTAAGGAAAAATATCCTGTAAGTAAATTACATCTAGAAAATTAATACTTTAGAAAATTAATTGTAAGGCTAAAAGCAAGACACCCATGAAAAACACACAAGGTGACAAAACAAGCCAGAGGAAAATCATTTGGGCAAAAAATGAAAAAGGATCCCCAGTCAAATTTATAGAAAATATTCCTTTATTAACTTTTGGTCGAGAATATGTTTGTATATTTTCAGAAAACAACTCCGAGACCATGTGGATTCCAGCAACAGAGAGGAATCGACAGGACTACTCCAGCCATGAAGACAGAAGAGAAGCAGTCCAGAGACGGAAGACGCTGATGTGGCCTTCCCATACTAGCAGTTAACAGCTGTGCATCACTGCAGGTTACCCAGGACCAAACCAGACAGAGTCGGACCTGCAGTACCACCATTTGTCCACCATCCAGAACTGAAATGTCATTGCTGACATGTACACATAAGGAACTGTTGGACATTGAAATTGGGTCTCAAAAGAACTGTTGGCCCAGAAAGAAACTCACTACGGACTGATTCATTTGCCTGTCACCAGAACCATTATTGCTTGTCTCATTTTCGGTTCTTATAAGTGTATTTCTAATAGCACATGATCTCACTCATCTAGGGGAAATAATGAACAACATAGACTGATGAACAAGAACAGACCCAGAAACAAGTAGGCATGGATCAGACTGTCGGGCCTCAGGGGGAGGGTAGGGAAGGGTGGGGGCAAAGGGGAAAGATCAACCAAAGGACTTGTGTGCAAGCATATGAGCCTAACCAGCGGTTAAGGACAACAGGGGGGTGGGGGCATGTTTGGGGAGGGGTGAGGGATGGGAATGGGGGGATGAGGACAAATATATGATACCTCAATCAATAAAGAAACTAAAAAATAAATAAATAAATAAATAAATAAATAAAATACGAGGTCTTTTTATAAATATCATGTACCCACACAAGAAGATAATGCAAAATTTAAATAATTACTTTTTTGTTAAATATTTCATTTCAAAATGTTTATTTTCATTTGGGGCTGAATGGCATATTACTCAAACATATGATACTGTATTAGTAGTAATGCATTATTTTGAATTATTAAGAACAATTTACTAATAAGTGGTCAGTGTTCATGTATCTATCCAATTTATTTCCCAAGCATGTACATATCCCTGCAAACAAACTGAATTAGGAGCAAAAACACTTTCAAATGTACTAAAATTTGTTACTATTTTACTAATGTCCTTGGAAAAAATAATCTTTTTAGGTAAATAACAAGAGCATTTGATTTTTAGTGTATCTTTATTAAAACATCTATTGAATAAATTCTTCATTCCATCACAAAAAAAAAAAAAGCTCCCAGCAAACAAAATCCCAGGGCCAGATGGCTTCACAGGGGAGTTATACCAAACATTCAAGGAAGAACTAAAACCTATCCTCCTCAGACTATTCCAAAAAATTCAAGATGAAGGAACACTTCCAAGCTCCTTCTAGGAAGCCAGCATCACCCTAATACCAAAACCAGATAAAGACAACACAATGAAAGAGAATTACAGGCCAATATCCCTCATGAACATAGATGCCAAAATCCCCCCAAAAATTCTAGCAAATCGGATCCAGCAATACATCAAAAAGATCATACACCATGACCAAGTAGGATTTATCCCAGGGATGCAAGGATGGTACAATATCCACAAATCAATAAACGTGATTCATCACATAAACAAATTGAGAGATAAAAATCACATAATCATTTCAATTGATGCAGAAAAAGCATTTGACAAAATCCAACACCCTTTCTTGATAAAAACTCTCAGCAAGGTGGGAATAGAAGGATCATACCTCAACATAATAAAAGCCATATATGACAAACCCACAACCAACATCATACTCAATAGACAAAAATTAAAACCATTTCCCCTAAGAACAGGAACAAGACAGGGATGCCCACACTCACCACTCCTGTTCAACATAGTACTGGAAGTACTAGCCATTGCAATCAGACATGAAGAAGAAATAAAAGGCATCCAAATTGGAAAAGAAGAAGTAAAACTGTCCTTATTTACAAATGACATGATATTGTACATAGAAAACCCTAAAGACTCCATCAAAAAATTATTAGACTTAATAAATGAATTTGGCAATGTAGCAGGATACAAAATTAATGCCAAGAAATCTATGGCATTTCTTTACACCAATAGTGAACTTACAGAAGGAGAGACTAAAAAAGCAATCCCATTTACCATCACATCAAAAAAATTAAGATACCTAGGAATAAACTAAGGCGGTAAAAGACCTATATGCAAAAAACTACAGGACACTGAAAAAAGAGATAGAGGAAGATATAAACAGATGGAAGAACATACCATGTTCATGGATTGGTAGAATCAACATCATCAAATTGTCCATACTACCCAAAGCAATCTACAGATTCAATGCAATCCCCATTAAAATACCAACGGCATATTTCACAGACCTACAATGAGCTTTCAAAAAATTCATCTGGAATAAAAAAAGACCCCCAATAGCTGCAGCAATCCTGAGAAAGAAGAACAAAGTAGGAGGGATCTCAATACCAGATATCAAGCTGTATTACAAAGCCACTGTTCTTAAAACAACCTGCTACTGGCACAAGAACATACATATAGACCAATGGAATAGAATAGAGAACCCAAAAATCGACCCAAACCACTATGCCCAATTAATATTTGACAAAGGAGGCATGAACATAAAATGGAGTCAAGACAGTCTCTTCAACAAATGGTGTTGGGAA
Organism: Ia io; assembly: GCA_025583905.1. Lineage (NCBI taxonomy): Eukaryota > Metazoa > Chordata > Mammalia > Chiroptera > Vespertilionidae > Ia > Ia io. The sequence goes on from JAJQQW010000001.1 coordinate 98,017,197, forward strand.
AATCGGACATATACATGCAAAAAAATGAAATTAGATCACCAAAAATAAACTCAAAATGGATAAAGGACTTAAACATAAGACAGGAAACCATAAAAATACTAGAGGAATCCACAGGCAGAGAAATCGCAGACATATGCCGAAGGAACTTCTTCACCGATACTGCTCCTAGGGCAATGGAAACTAAAGAGAAAATAAACAAATGGGACTACATCAGAATAAAAAGCTTTTGCACAGCAAAATAAACCATCAATAAGACAACAAGAAAGCCCACTGCATGGGAGAACATATTGGCCAATATCATCACCGATAAGGGTTTAATCTCCAACATTTACAGGGAACTCATACAACTTAACAAAAGGAAGATAAACAATCCAATGAAAAAATGGGCAAAGGACCTAAATAGACAGTTTTCAAAGGAGGACAGAAGGAAGGCCAAGAGACATATGAAAACATGCTCAAAGTCACTAATTATCAGAGAGATGCAAATCAAAACAACAATGCGGTATCATCTCATACCTGTCAGAATGACTATCATCAACAAATCAACAAACGACAAGTGTTGGCCAGGATGCGGAGAAAAAGGAACTCTTTTGCACTGCTGGTGGGAATGCAGACTGGTGCAGCCACTGTGGTGAACAGTATGGAGTTTCCTCAAAAAACTAAAAATGGAACTCCCATTTGACCCCATGATCCCACTTCTAGGAATATATCCCAAGAAACTAGAAACACCAGTCAGAAAGGATATATGCACCCCTATGTTCATAGCAGCACAATTTACCATAGCTAAGATTTGGAAACAGCCTAAGTGCCCATCAGCAGATGAGTGGATTAAAAAACTGTGGTACATCTACACAATGGAATACTACGCTGCAGTAAAAAAGGAGTTCTTACCATTTGCAACAGCATGGATGGAACTGGAGAGCATTATGCTAAGTGAAATAAGCCAGTCAGAGAAAGATAAATACCACATGATCTCACTCATTTGTGGAATATAATGAACAACATAAACTGATGAACAGGGACAGATCCAGAGACAGAGAAGCATCGATCAGACTGCCAAACCTCAGAGGGAAGATAGGGGAGGGTGGGGTAAAGGAAGAGAGATCAACCAAAGGACTTGTATGCATGAATATAAGCCTAACTAATGGACACAGACACCTGGGGGGTGAGGGCATGAGTGGCGGGGGGAGGTTGGGGGGTTATTGGAGGGCTGAGGACACATATGTAATACCTTAATCAATAAAGAAATTTTAAAAAAAGAAAACACACACACACACACACACACACACACACACACACACACACACACACACAGACTGTCTTTCTATCATATCTTAGGGCCTAACACTACATGCAACCTATGTGTATAGTGATACATGGTGACATGTACTGTTAATTGCCTTTTACTGCATGAGTCTTATCTATCCAACTGAATGCTAAGCTACTGGAAGGCAGGAATTGTGTGTTGAGATGTCATATGTTATTTATGTCCCAGGCTCTGTTCTATGTTTTTACATGTATTAACTCATTCAGTATTCACAACAAGCCTATGAAGTAAGTACTATTACCTCCATTTTCCAGATGAAAACAAAACAGCTCTTCCTAGCCTCTTCTGCTACCGCATTTGCCCCTTCCTATTTAATTCACTCAGAAGCTGGTTAATGATGTATTATAGCAAAAGACAAAGAAGCAGTGAACATGAAGATTCTCTCCCAAATACTATTCAGGTATAACGTACTTTACATAATGCATGTTCCTGGAAATAGGCATTAGTAAAACTGCTTGCTTAGCTTTGGCTGGTGTTGCTCAGTGGTTAGACTGTCAGCTCACACACCTCAGGGTTGCAGATTAAATTCCCAGTGAAGGGCATATACCTGGTTGCAGGTTCGATCCCCCGCCCTGGTCAGGGTGTGTGTGGGAGGCAACCAAAAGTTGTGTCTCCCCCACATCAATGTTTCTCTCTATATATACTGAGTGGCCAGATTATTATGATCTCTGAACGCATAATAATCTGGCCACTCAGTGTATATCCTATATAATAAAAGGCTAATATGCAAATTATCCCCTCGACCAGCAGTTCGACCAGCAGGCACGCCGGCCAACCGCCCATGTCCCCTCCCCCTGGCCAGGCTGGCCGGACCCTCCCATGCACAAATTAATGCACTGGGCCTCAGAGATCATAATAATCTGGCTACTCAGTGTATATCACTCTCTCTCTTTCTCTCCCTCACCCTCCCTTCTACTCTCTCTATAAATCAATGGAAAAAAATATCCTCAAGTGAGGATTTAAAGAAACAAAAACAAAATATCTCCTTGCTTAAACAAAGCAGCTACCATTACTATGTGGATCAGGGTAGCATTGTTGTGAGGGTCTACCAGGATACCATATGCCAATTTGGCATAAAGTATTGGGCTCTCACAGCAATGTTACCCTTATCCTCATTTTATAAGTATGAAAACCAAGACACAGAGTGGATCCTAGAAAAAAAGGGGGAGACAGGATAAAGAAGTAAAAAAGAGAAAGAAAAGCAGAGTTACAGATTCAATGCAATCCCTATTAAAATTATAGGGACATTTTTCCCAAAAATAGAATAAATAATCCCAAAAATTGTGTGGAACCATAAAAGACCCTGAATGGCCAAAGCAAACTGAGAAAGTATGAGCTGAAGGCATCACACTTCCTGATCTCAAACTATATTACAGTAATCAAAAGTATGGTACCAGCATAAAACAAGCACATAGATCAGTGAAACAGAACAGAAAGCCCAGAAAAAAACATCATATACAGTCAACTAATATTAGACATTGGAGCCAAGGTTACTCAATAAAGAAATGATAGTCTCTTCAATAAAAAGTTTTGGGAAGCCCTAGCTGGTTTCACTCAGTGCATAGAGCATCGGCCTATAGACTCAATGGTCCCAGGTTCGATTCTGATCAAGGGCATGTGCCTGGGTTGCGGGCTTGATCCCCAGTGGGGGGCATGCAGGACGCAGTTGGTCAATGATTCTCTCTCATCATTGATATTTCTATCTCCCACTCTCTTCCTCTCTGAAATCAATAAAAAATATATTAAAAAAACTAAAAATAAGTTTTGGGAAAACTGGATATTTACATGCAAGAGAATGAGATTATACCCCTATATTACATCACTCAGAAAAATTAACTCAAAATGGATTAGAGGCTTAAATGTAAGACCTGAAAATGTAAAACTCCTAGAAGAAAACATAGGGGGAAAGTTCCTTGACATTGGTGTTTGCAGTGACTTTTTTTATGTGACACCAAAGCACAAGCAACAAAAACAAAAATTAACAAATGGACTACGACAAATTTTTAATCCTTCTGAACAGCTAAAGAAACAATTTTTAAAAATGGAAAGGCAGCCCTATCCGGTTTAGCTCAGAGTGCCGGCCTGTGGACTGAAGGGTCCTGGGTTCGATTCCGGTCAAGGACACTTACCTCAGTTTCAGGCTTGATTCCCAGCTCTGGTTGGGGGTGTGTGCAGAAGGCAACCAATCAACGTGTCTCTCCCATATTGATGTTTCTCTCTGTCTCTCCCCCTCCCTTCTGATCTCTCTAAAAAAACAACAACACAACAATGGAGAAAATATCCTCAGGTGAGGATTAACAACAACAACAAAAAAGAAAGAGAGAGAGAGAGAGAGAGAGAGAGAGAGAGAGAGAGAGAGAGAGAAAGGAAGGAAGGAAGGAAGGAAGGAAGGAAGGAAAGAAGGAAGGAAAGGCAACATATGGAATAAGAGAAAAATATTTAAAAACTATATATCTGATAAGGAGTTAATATCCAAAATATATAAGTAACTCATACAGCTCAATAGAAAAACAACAATGAACAATCCAATTTTAAAATGGACAAAGGACCTGAATATACACTTCTCCAATGAGGACATATAGATAGACATGAAAAGATGTTGAACATCACTAATTATCAGGAAAATGCAAATTAAAACCACAATGAGATATCATCTCACTCCTGTTAAAATGGCTATCATAAGAAAAAGACAAGATATGACAAGTGCTGGTAAGGATGCAGAGAAAAGAGAACCCTCATGCATTGTTGGTGGAACTGCAAATTGAAACAGCTACTTTGGAACACAGTATGGAGGTTCCTCAAAAAATTAAAATAGAACTGCCATTTGATCCAGCAGTCCTACTTCTGGGTATATATCCAAAGGAAGTGAAATCACTATCTCAAAGAGATATCTGTACTCCTATATTCAAAGCAGCATTATTCACAACAGCCAAGACATGAACAAAACCTAAATGTCCATTGATGGATGAATGGATTAAAACATGTGATTATATATATATTAGCAGAATATTATTCAGCCATAAAAAATAAGAAAATCTGCCGAAACCGGTTTGGTTCAGTGGATAGAGCGTCGGCCTGCGGACTCAAGGGTCCCAGGTTCGATTCCGGTCAGGGGCATGTGCCTTGGTTTCGGGCACGTCCCCGGTGGGGGGTGTGCAGGAGGCAGCTGATCGATGTTTCTCTCTCGTCGATGTTTCTAACTCTCTATCCCTCTCTCTTCCTCTCTGTAAAAAATCAATAAAATATATATTAAAAAAAATAAGAAAATCTTGCCATTTGTGACAACATGGATGGAGCTCCTTGAGGGCATTATGTTAAGTGAAATGAGTCAGACAGAGAAAGACAAATACTGTATGACCTCACTTACATTGAGTGGCCAGATTATTATGATCTCTGAACGCATAATAATCTGGCCACTCAGTGTATATCCTATATAATAAAAGGCTAATATGCAAATTGTCCCCTCGACTAGGAGTTCGACCAGCAGGCAGGCCGGCCAACCACCCACGTCCCCTCCCCCTGGCCAGGCTGGCCGGACCCCACTCATGCACGAATTCATGCACCGGGCCTCTAATACTTCATATATATATATATACATACACACACACACACACACACACACACACACACACACACACACACACAGATTATTATGCATTCAGAGATCATAATAATCTGGCCACTCAGTGTATATCTGAAATCTAAAAAAGCCAAACTCACAGAAACAGATAACAGAATAGTGGTTATCAGTGCTGGGGCGGGGGGCGGGGGGTGGTTGAGGGTAATGGGGGAGATGTTCATCAAAGGGTACAAACTTCCAGTTATAAGATGAATAAATTTTAGGGATGTAATGTCTAACATGGTGACTATAGTTAACAATATTATATTATATACTTGAAAGTTGACAAAAGAGTAGATTTTAAATATCATCACCACAAAAAAATGGTAATTATGTGACATGATGGAGATGTTAACTAACCTTATTATATAATCATTTCACAATATATACTTGTCAAACCATCACTGTTATATACCTTAAATTTACACCCTGTTATATGTGGAAAAGAGTAAAGAGGAAGGCTGGAAATGAGAGGATGGTGGCAGAGCTTTGTGGAAGTGGATTAGGAGAAGTGAGGGAAACTTTAGGTAGGTGTTCTTTTATTGAGTGCCTGGAAGAATAAGGAAAAGAAATGAGGACTAGAACTTTCTTTGAGGCACTACCTAGCCAATCATCCTAGAATAAGAAGATCTGAGGTCAGAATTGTCAAAACAACTATCTATAATTAAAAAAAAAAAAAAAGTGTAATATGTTCATTAGACTGGATGTTCTTCTGGACGACCTTCCGGACGAAGCCGGGGCTGTGAGGGAAGCCCAGGTCCCTGGTGCCAGAGGGAAGCTGGTGCCAGCAGCCAGGGGAAGGAAGGCCTACTCTTGCACAAATTTCGTGCATTGGGCCTCTAGTAAAATCATAAAAACTTGTAATTTATCTTTCTGTAGCCAAGTCTGGTTTCTATTGTAAAACACAATCAAACTGCTCCACCCAGTGGCAGATTCTAGATAGTGCACTGAGAATGTCTGCCAGAACTCCAGACTGAAATGTAACCTTGACCTGGTGGGGAGGAGTGACTATCATACTTTTTTTTTTTTAATTCCCAGGGAATTCTGATGTGCTGCTGTATTTGAGAATGGCTGGCTGAACTTGGACTTTCCTTATGAAATGAAGACTTTTTATGATGCCAATCAGGATGGCAAGAGGCACCTAGGCAAGGTGCTAAACCAGACCCTTCTCTTTATTTTTGCATTCTCTTCTCAGGAGTTTTTTTCCTTTCTCATCAAGTGCCACTTCTCAGGGGGTGATTGTGTATTAGGTGCTGGAAATACAGCATCCCACAAGACAAACAAGGTCTCTGTTCTCATGGAACTTACAGTGAGAAAGACAGACAAGCAAATATATATTTAGAGATGGTGATAAGTTCTATGAAGGAAATAGACATGGTGTTGAGATAGAAAATGACTGAGGTCAAAGAAGGCCTCTTTGAGGTGAAATTGAAGTTGAGACTCAAAGAATGAGAAGTCAGCTATGGGAAGAGTTGAAGCAGTGCCTCTACCAGTCCTCAGAGTGCCTTTGTTCTGAAAGAAAAATGGACTCCCCTCTCAACATACATAGCCCTTTTGACTTGTACTAAGTGCTCACTGGTAAGAGATTTCTTTCTCCAGAAAATTATAGCCTCACACCAGGGTGCACAGCTTTGACAGCAGATTGTGGGTTAGATTTCAGTTGGGGGCAATCAGGCCAGCAGGGGAGGGCAGTTGGGGGCAACCAAGCCTTCAGAGGAGGACAGTTAGGGGCAACCAGGCCTGCAGGGGAGGGCAGTTGGGGGCGACCAGGCCTGCAGGGGAAGGCAGTTAGGGGTGACGAGGCCGGCAGGGGAGGTCAGTTAGGGGCTACCAGGCCAGCAGGGGAGGGCAGTTGGGGGCGATCAGGCTGGCAGGGGAGTAGTTAGGGGGTGATCAGTCTGGCAGGTAGGCAAGCAGTTGGGAGCCAGCAGTCCCGGATTGTGAGAGGGATGTCTGACTGCCAGTTTAGGCCCGATCCCTGTGGCAGTCAGACATCCCCCAAGGGGTTCCAGATTGGAGAGGATGCAGGCTGGACTGAGGGATTACCCCCCACCAGTGCACGAATTTTGTGCACCGGGCCTCTAGTATAGTTAATAATATTGTAATAACTATGTATGGTGTCAGGTGGGTAGTGGAAATATCTGGAGGAACACTTTCTAAAATATATTTTACATGATCTAACCACTATGCCGTGCACTTAAACTAATAAAAAATAATATTGAATGTAAACTGTAATTGAAAAATAAAATTAAAAAAACATATGCTTGAAAATACCTAGCTCATAGGTTGATATCAATATTTGCCAATATCTGTGTGAAAAAGATATTTTCAAGATAAAGTATGTAAGCCCCTTCTACATGGTCACATTGAGCTAGTGCTGCAGCCTGGAAACAGGCTGAAGCCTCAGTCTCACCTGCGGCCTTCCTCAGCTTCATGACCATAGACCCGTGCAAAGTGAGGGAGCTTTGGGCTTTGGTGTAAATGTGTAAGCAGGATCCAAGCATTCTGCATACTGAGAAAATGTTTTCTTGAGGGAGTGGGTGAACAGCATGGGGAGGTGTAAAATACTATCTGTTACTCATAAAGCTAAACCAGAGGAAAATATTAAGAAGGAAAAAAACAGATAGTAAGAAGGTAGCAGAAAACATAAAATCAGAGGAAACATCAAGTGAGAAAAATGATCTCGAAAATGACAATGAAGATGTGATTGAACCAGATTCTGATGCCTCTCAAGAAATGAGAGATGAGCCTGACTGGTTTGGCTCAGTGGATAGAGCGTTGGCCTGCGGACTGAGGGGTCCTGGGTTTGATTCTGGTCAAGGGCATGTACCTTGGTTGCGGGCACATCCCCAGTAGAGGGTGTGCAGGAGGCAGCTGATTGATGTCTCTCTCTCATTGATGTTTCTGACTCTCTATCCCTCTCTGCTCCTCTCTGTAAAAAATCAATAAAATATATATTTAAAAAAAAAAAGAAATGAGAGATGAAAGTGTAGAGATAACTGAGGACATGATGGATCAGGCAAATGATAAAAAAGTGGCTGCCATTGATGCCCTAAGACTTAGTGGTCAGCAGACTCATTAGTCAACAGAGCCAAATATCAACAGTACAACGATTGAAATTTCTTTTGAGAGCCAAATTTTTTAAACTTAAACTTCTTCTAACGCCACTTCTTCAAAATAGACTCGCCCAGGCCGTGGTATTTTGTGGAAGAGCCACACTCAAGGGGCCAAAGAGCCGCATGTGGCTCGTGAGCCACAGTTTGCCAACCACGGCCCTAAGTAATGGTGAACTACAGAAAGCCATTGACTTGTTCACAGATGCCATCAAGCTGAATCCTCACATGGCCATTCTGTATGCCAAGAGAGCCAGTGTCTTCATCAAATTACAGAAGCCAAATGCTGCCATTGGAGACCAACAGAGTTATTTAAATAAATCCTGATTTAGCTCAGCCTTACAAGTGGCGAGGCAAAGCACACAGACTTCTGGACCACTGGGAAGAAGCAGTCCATTATATTGACCTTGTGTGTAAATTGGATTATGATGAAGATGCTAGTGCAATGATGAAAGAAATTCAACCAAGGGCCCAGAAAATTGCAGAACATTGGAGGAAGTGTGAGTGGAAACCTGAAGAGTGAGAGGTCAAAGAAAGAATGGAAAGGGTTAAGAAGACTCCTAACAAAATGAGAGAGCCAAGAGGGAGGAAGAAGCCAGAGGACAATCAGGAGCTCTGTATGGCTCATTTCCAGCTGGCTTTTCTTGAAGAATGCCTGGTAATTTTTTCTGGAGAAATTCCTGGATTGGGAAGGGGCATGCCTGAATAGTAGGAATGCCTAGACTCAATGAAATTCTTTGTGATCCAGAGGTTATTGAATCCATGCAGGATCCAGAAGTTATGGTGGCCTTTCAGGGTGTGGCCCAGAACCTGGCAAATATGTCAAAATATTAGAGTAACCCAGAGGTTGTTAATCTTATCAGTAACTTGTCAGCCAAATTTGGAGGTCAAGTGTAATGCCCTTCTGACAAATAAAATCCTTGCTAAAGGAAAAGCAACCTAAATCTCCCAAATGGATGTTGCAAAATACAAACCAATGTACCTCTGACCTTCTCATGAAGAAAGCTTTGAAGAGAATCCTTACCCCTCTGACCCACATAGAGCTGTAATATTTTATAGTGGTTTTCCATTAGAGTATTCATTTAGATAATGTTCTCCTACTAGGAATTATAAACTTTAAACACTTTTAAACCTTAATAATATTTAAAAACAAATAAAAAGGGTATGTTAGCCTGGCCAGTGTGGCTCGGTGGTTGAGCATCAACCTATGAATCAGGAGGTCGTGATTCAATTCCCAAACAGGGCACATGCCCAGGTTGTGGGCTCGATCCCCAGTAGGGGGTGTGCAGGTGGCAGCTGATCAATGATTCTCTCTCATAATTGATGTTTCTATCTCTCTCTCCCTCTCCCTTTCTCTCTGAAAATCAGTAAAAAATATATTTTTAGAAAGGGTATATTAAACCCTACATTTTTATTTACTAATTATTTTGGTGTTTTCCTTTGAATTAATTGGGCAAAGAAGATACTTCGGAATGGAAAATTTATTGCTGAGTTTGAGTAAAATAAAGGGTTATTAGTGGGAGGAAAATATAACATTTAAATAGATAAAATTTGATTTGAATACAAAGTTATTGAGGCATTTTGATTTGTCTTTTTAAATGCTTTATATTTAAAAATTATTTATTTTAATAAAACTACTGGAACCACCAGCACTGTAGTAGGAACTGGGTAGGGACTGGAATTACTTGACAGGGCAGCAGCAATCTTACTACATTTTAAATAACGTATCCTTGTATAGCAGCATGTAAATCTTACACTGTGGTGAAGGGATGGTTTGTATTTTTTTTAACTTTAAACAAATTTCATTACACAAAGTTTCACATAATTGGATATTTCTCTATTTTGTACACAATTATTCTTCTTACTCTCCATGGAAAGGCTGCTTCTTAACTTCTCATTGGGTGATGGCAAGCACTAAAATCCTGATTTTAACAGAATAGTAGTAAAAATGACTCACTAATTTAAGCTGAAAACAGTTCATTGGTTAATGACTCTTGCACTTTTCAGGAATGTACAAATGTATTTTTATTCAAAAATATAAAATAACATTTCCAGTCAAGATGGTGGTGTAGGTAAAAACAGTACTTGCCTCCTCTCACAACCACATTAAAATTACAACTAAACTACAGAATAATCATAATTCAGAACCACCCGAAATAGAACTGAATGGAAGGCCTACAACTAGGGAATTAAAGAAGAAGCCACATCAAGATTGGTAGGAAGGCTAGAGGCATGGAACAGGTTGGTTCCACACCGACATGTGTTGGATAAAAATCAGGAAGGGTATCTCGACTGTGGAGGTCCCTTCTGAGGAGTGAGGGATTCCAGTCCCACACCAGGCCCCCCAGCCAAGGGTTCCAGTCCCAGGAAGAGAAGTCCCTATAACTTCTGACTCTAAAAACCAGTGGGAATTGAGGCTGAGAGAGGATGAGGCTACTGGAGTCCCAGGCAGTTCCTCTTAAAGAGCCCCTGTACAGATTTACTTGGACTCACTTGCTCTTAGCTACAGTGTGGGGACAGCAGCTTGAAAGGCACCAGAGACATACGGGGAGGAACTGAATTGTTTGACAACAGGGTGAGAGCTGGAGGGGCAGCTTTCTCCCAGACAGAAGTTCAGGCAGAAACCACTGTTCTTTGATGAGCCCTTCCCCTACACAGCCAGCAGGCAGGGGCCATATGAGACTCCATAAACCTGGATCACACTGTTTTCCACCACATGATTATTCCCTGAGATCCTGCCTCACCCACCTTTGGGGCCCACCCAAGCTGTTTCCAGTGGCTTTACCATAGGAATGGCCTGTCTTGGCCCATGTTTCAGATTTTCCTAAAATCTCTCAAACAAGCAGCATCTGGCCTCAGCAAGCCCCATACCTCTTGCTAAGTGGCTCCAGGCCCAGCACTGGCAACAGCCAACCATGGTTCACAGCTTGGCCTCACCTGGCTACCTCCAAGCATAGCACATGAAGCATCCATCTGCAGATCACTTTGTAGCTTATGCCTGGTGGTCCTGGGTAGAACACAGGCAGTGCCTGACCTTGGCCTGGGTAAATCCTCCCATTGACATGCCAGCAGCAATCAAGTTGCTACAATAAGAGGGTATACAGACCACGCAGGTGTGCACCTTGAGTGTCCATCTGTGGTGATTGAGGAGGCTGTACCACTGGACCCTAGAGGATGTCTACTATATTAGGCCACACTACCAAACCTGGAAGATGTAGCAGCTCTATATAGTACATAGAAACAAACACAGGGAGGTGGCCAAAATGAGGAGACAAAGAAACATGGCCCAAATGAAAGAACAGAACAAAACTTCAGGAAAAATAAATGAAACAAAATGGAGACAATCAATCTAATAGATGCAGAGTTCAAAACATTGGTTATTAGGATGCTCAAGGAACTTAGTGAGAACTTCAACAGCATAAAAAAGAACCAGTCATAAATGGAGGGTACATTAACTGAAATAAAGAACAATTTACTGTGAATCAACAGTAGAGTAGATGACGTTAAGAATCAAATCAGCAATTTGAAATACGAAGAAGCAAACAAACAAACACCTAATCAGACCAGCAAAAAGAAAGAATTTTTAAAACTGAGGATAGTGTAAGGAAACTCTGGGACAACTTCAAGCATACCAATATTTGCATCATGGGAGTGCCAGAAGGAGAAGAGAGAGAGCAATAAATTGAAAACATATTTGAAAAAATAATGACAGAAAACTTCCTTAACTTAGTAAAGGAAACAGACATACACATCCAGGAAGCACAGACAGTCCCAAACAAGATGAACCCAAGAGGCCCACACCAAGACACATCATAATTGAAATGCAAAAGGGCAAAAACAAACAGAGAATCTTAAAAGCAGTAAGAGAAAAGCAGTTAGTTACCTACAAGGAAGCTACCATAAGACTGTCAGCTTATTTTTCAAACTTTGCTGGCCAAAAGGGTGTGGCAAGAAATATTCATAGTGATGAAAGGCAAGGACCTACAATGAAGATTACCCTACAAAGTATCACTTAGAATTGAAGGACAGATAAAGAGTTCACATACATGAAAAATCTCAAGTTCATCACCACCAAACCAGTATTATATGAAATGTTAAACAGTCTTATTTAAGAAGATCAAAAGAAGGTAAAAATATGACAATAAGATGGCAATAAATACATATCTGTCAATAGTTGAATCTACAAACAAAATTAACAAGCAGAACAGAAAGACTCATAGATACAGAGGACTTTTTGTTGGTTGCCACATGGGAGGGGGGTTGGGAGTATGGGTGAAAAAGTTGAAGAGATCAAGAAGTAGAAATTGGTTGTTACAGAATAGTCATGCGGATATATAGTACAGCATAGAAAATGTAGTCAATAATATTCTAATAACTAGGTGTGGTGCTGGATGGTTGTAGGGTGGTTTATTGGGATGATTAAGTATTAAATTATGTAATGTCTGGCCACTGGGGTGCATACCTAAAACTAATGTAATGATGTATATCAACTGTAATTGAAAATGAAAAATGATTAAATAAATAAAACAAAAATACAAAATAAATTATCTGCATGCATACAAGTCCTTTGGTTGATCTCTCCCCTTTACCCCCACCCTCCCCAACCTTCCCTCTGAGGTTTGACAGTCTGATCGATGCTTTCCTATCTCCGGGTCTGTTTTTGTTCATCAGTTTATGTTGTTCATTATTTCCCCTAGATGAGTGAGATCATGTGATACTAGAAATACACTTATAAGAACCGAAAATGAGACAAGCAATAATGGTTATGCTGAGAGGCAAATGAATCAGTCTGTAGTGAGTTTCTTTCTGGGCCAACAGTTCTTTTGAGTCCCAATTTCAATGTCAAACAGTTTCTTATGTGTACATGTCAGCAATGATATTTCAGTTCTGGATGGTGGACAAATGGTGGTAATGCAGGTCTGACCATCTCTGGTTTGGTCCTGGGTTATAAGCCTAACCAGTGGTCACGGACAACAGGGGGGTGGGGGCATGCGTGGGGATGGGTTTGGGATGGGAATGGGGGGATGAGGACAAATATGTGATACCTTAATCAATAAAGAAATTAAAAATAAATAAATAAATAAATTATCAGTAGACCATTGTAGGTTGTCAACTGAAAGCAGTAACTGATGGTTATAGCAATTTTCTTAAACATCAGCCAGCCTTGTCTTCAGTCATTTCCTTCAACCTACTTCTCTGAAGTTATTGGTGAGGAGCACTGCCTTGAGCTTCCTTTCACAGTTCTCATTAATGATGGTCAAGCACTATTCTAGGATTAGAACATGCCACTTCTCATACCACCTCCCATTCTCATGCATTCTACCATTCTCATGCATTTCAGGGTCTTTCTCTTCTTTAGGAATTTCTGTCAATATAGCTTCTGCTGTTGTTAACAGAGAGGCCACTCCAGTAGCATCCAATAAAGCAGTTCTTACTACCTTAGTTGGATCAATTATTCCTTTTCCACCAAATTCACAATCTCCAAGCATCATACCTAATAAAATGGTAATATGCAAATTACCATCACTCCGCTACGCCCACGATTGGGCCGGCTGGAGGTGCAGGGCGGGACTCAGGGTGGCCGATTGGCTGGCAGTAGGAGCGGGGGGCGGGGACTCGCGAGTCCCCGACCCCCGCTCCTCCTGCCGGCTTAAACGGCCGGCGCTGCGGAAGACGCTGGTGGCGGAACTTGGGGTGGCCGATTGCGTGGCTGCTGGCACCAGTTTTCCGCCAGCAGCAGTTTTCCTCTGGCCACCTGCCGGATCGGAGCGCCTCCCGATCGGAATTCCTCTCGGGGTGGCCGATTGTGCTGGTGGGAGGCGCTCTGATCCGCGGGTTGCCAGAGGAAAACTGCTGCTGGCGGATAACTGGTGCTGGCAGCCAGGTGAAGGAAAAGTCTATTGCACGAAACTTCGTGCAACGGGCTCCTAATAGTATTATAACTAACTTCTGAGCAACTTTGCATAATTTTCTCAACTATCAGTGATCCCTTGACACCTACATTCTTAGCAATAGTCATTGCAGAATTTTTGAATGCTTTATAAATAACTTCTATACCAATTTTAAAAATCTTCATTAGCTGGAATTAATGAGTCCAAGGCCTGAATGCACCAAAGCAAGGCACAACCCCCTACAGGAACAATGTCTTACTCAATAGCAGCTCATGCAGCATTGAAGACATGCATCTGTTACTCTTTTCTTTTCATTCACTTCAACATCACTTGTCCCACCAACCTTCAGCCCAGCTACTCCATCTGAGAGTTTTTCCAGGCATTCATTTAGGTTTTCCCTTTTCATATTCATTAGTTGTGATATTTAACTGATCAGTGATTTCTTTCTTTTTTAAAAAAAAACGTATTTTATTGATTTTTTACAGAGAGGAAGGGAGAGGGATAGAGAGTTAGAAACATGGATGAGAGAGAAACAGCGATCAGCTGCCTCCTGCACACCCCCCACTGGGGATGTGCCCGCAACCAAGGTACATGCTCTTGACTGGAATCGAACCCGGGACCCTTCAGTCCACAGGCCAACGCACTATCCACTGAGCCAAACCGGTCAGGGCAGATCAATGATTTCTTGAATATGTTTTTCCCTAGTTGAGCCTTGTTACCTTTTCTTTTCAAGAGCATGGCATCACCTTTGGTCACAATGACCTCTCCAACTTTTCCTAAGTCATGAAGCTGAACATTTTCAAGATTTCTAGTCAATCCTTCTTCTCCAAACACTGCACCACCAATATCAATAGCCATGTCTTTAATCTGGTTCTATTGTCACCTAAACCTGGAACTTTGACTGCTACAACCTGAAGGCCAACTTTTAGTCTATTCAAAATGAGTGCACTTAGAGCTTCTCCATCTACATCTTCAGCAATTATGACTAAGGGCTCATGGTGAGCATTGGGAGTTTCAAGAGCAGGTACAATGGTCTCAATACTAGAAATATTCTTTTCCCTCAATATAACATAGGCATCTTTGAATTCACATTTCTGACCTTTGCTGTATTAATAAAGTATGGTGAAATATAACCCAAATCAAACTTCATGCCGTCAATAATTTCTAAATAATCATTCAGTGTTTTACCATCCTTTACTGTGATGACACCCTTTCTTCCAACCTTTTTTATCACATCAGAAATAATGTCGCCAATTTCTTTGTCTCCGTTTGAAGAAATTGTAGCAACCTGAGCTATTTCTTCAGGGGTTGTCACAGGTTTCAACTGCTTTTTAAGTTTAGAAATTACAGCACCAACAGCTCACATCACATCTCTCCTGATCTCCATTGGATTAGCACATTCACTGATATTCTCAAAGCCCTCCTTGGCAAGATAGTGTGCCAGTACAGTAGTAGTGGTAGTGCCATTCCCAGCCTCTTCATTTGCACTATTGGCAACATCTTGAAAAATTTAGCACTGATATGTTTATATTTATCTCTTAAGCCTTAAGACTTAAGGCAATGGACTTTGCAAATATCACACTATCTTTTGTTAATTTGGGACTGCCCAAACTCTGTTCAATAATCACTGTTCTTCTCTTTGGCCCTATAGTAATGGTACAGCATCAGCTAAAAGGTCTATACCTTGAAACACTGAGGCTTGGGCACCTGCACCAAAATTTACATCTTTGGCATAAGCCTGAGTGAGAAGAGGAGCCAGTGCCCTGGAAAATGGCCTAATCTGACAAGGACTTTGTGTAATCAAAGCATTTATGTGGTGTAGCTGCAATGCAGGTGAGCTGTGAGACAGGCCATCGGCAGTGTGTGAGGGAACAGGATATTTATAATGCTGCAGTAGAGTTGAATTACTTAGCTCTGTTGTTTTCTGATATATAAAATAAATGTTTCATATTATTTACTTATAGAGGGAATAAGGTAATATTTTCCTTTTTATATTTATATGTTTAAAATTACCTTTCCTAATCAGAAAATGACCAACTCTTCATTGACTTTCTACTTGTTTTCACATTCTCCCCCTTATTCTTCTAGGGTTAATGATAGTTCTTTTTCACTAGCATCATCACTGCTATCTAATTCACAGCATAATTGTGCAAGCATATTTAATGCTGGGTTTGATTTAATATGTAATACATATAGTGGGGTAATACCCCTAACAGCTGAAGTTTCTTACTTGGCCAAGGTATTTCATATTTAAGTATTACCTTTCTACTTTGGTGAAATCATATCAGCAGATGTCAGAAGGAGGGATTCCCTTTGATGTTTGATCTTCTACTTAGGAAATACCAATTAAATTATCTTTGTATTTTGGAGGGTATGGGGTTTGAATTAATTGAGATACATAGAGGGGAACCTAACTTCTGGATCGAGAATGAATTATAAAATTGATGAGATACAAAGTTGTTCTTCATTGTGCAGTTGTTGGCATTATGAAAGATTTATTGTTCTCCTATTCAGCTCTTAAATACTGCAACCATATTTCCACCTCTCCTTTCTCTCCTTCCCACTGCTCCAAGGATAAAGAAAATGATAATTTTTTCATTATACATTCAATTCCCATATTAAATAAGACTAAGTGCAGGCACTGTACCAGGAATTTCTAGATTTTTACCTGTATTTCAATTAAAATGTTAGTGTTTAAAAGCAATTTCAAGGAATGATATCATCTGCTTTGCTTATTTAAAGGATCAGTGGTAAAAGCAGTTAAGTAAATTCTATAGAATACATTTTTGAAATAGCACATCTCTGAAGTCATAAATTGATTCAGATTCTAACCCTTTGCTATACTCAAGCAGATGAAAATGCATCTATTATATAAATGAGAAAAACCTGTATGCTAATTGAACATGCTTTTTAAACCCTTTAAAAACACTCAGCATATTTTTTAAAAGATAAATTATGTAAAACCTCATTACAGTTCAACAGATGAGCATACACAATCAATTTTGATAGAGATCACTAACTTTGAACCCCAATTAAGCAAAATGTTATTCTCCCAAAAGACTTACACTCTTCTTATTAATAGACCTTTATTATAAAAATTGTATGGAATTAGCATTATACTTTTAGTTTCAAGAATAAAATAGTTGTGGACATTTGTTTTCTCTCTTGTTAAATGAGTATCTACATAGTGGTTTCAAATGTACCTCTGAGTTACCAAACCCAAAATTTTTACTCTCTGCCCTTTACAGCAGTGATTTTCAACCAGTTTCATCTCATGACACACATAAACTAATTACTTAAATTCTGTGGCACACCAAAAAATATATTTATGACTGATCTGAGAAAAAAATAGGTACAATTTTGATTCATTCACACTGACAGTTAGTGTGTTGGCTGTTATCAATTTTTTAAATATATTTTTATTGTTGATAGTATTACAGATATCTCCCATTGTCATTTTGTCATTTTTTTAATGGAAAAAGAGGTCAGTGCCCCTAACTAGTCAGGTATTCCACGTTTTTAAAATTCTTATGAAACCCTTGAAAATTGCTGCACCCAGGGTACCTCCATATTGGACTACTATAGATTTCAGACAATCGCAAAATTGAAGGGGCAGGACTTGGGTGGACCAGAAGGTAGCTCAGGGCCCTAAAGCCTCAAAGTCATTCATTGGACACACGGCATGTCAATCCTCACTTCCCAGCCAATGAGCTTGAAGCTTGTGAGGAGCAGGCGCGGCCCTTTGTTGACTCTTCTGGTCCCACCCCCGAGGTGTGGCGAAGCCTTAGTGGGCGTTTCCGGCCATCCACCCCAGCCCATCAGAGGCCGTTGCCCACTTGACAGACAGTTCCTCCACTGCCCCGCCCCCTCCTGTGGGCCCCCCTGTCAACGGCCTTCTCTCCCTGGTCACCATCTTGGCCAGCGACACCACAGCCCTATCGCTGCCCGGTAGAGGTACTGTCCGCTGCCATGTCTGACAGTGATGATGGAAACCAGGCCCCAGGTGGCCGGGAGAGTCCCGTAGGCGTGGTGGGAGCCTGGGTCGGGGAAGATGGAGATCAGGATGTCCTGATCCTGAACTCCGGGCCCCAGGGGGACGGGGATGACGCAGCTGCCGCCATAGTGGCCGCAGAAGTAGCAGAGGCTATGGAGAGCCTGGGGGAGGAGGCCGGGGCAGTGGGAGACCCTGAGAGTAACACCAGTGAGGAGGATTCTGACATTGGCCCAGCCGAGGAGGAGGAGGAGGAGGAGGAGGAGGAGGAGGAGGAGGAGGAGGAGGAGGAGGAGGAGGAGGAAGAGGAGGAAGAGATCATGGTGCCAGGCCGGAACATGGTGATGGACCCCAACCAGTTACCCTTGGCGGGCTTCCACATCGTGTTCCTGGACCTGGTGCGCACCATGCTGCGCCGCCTGTACCACAATGACCACATCCTCGTGCGTCCCCACGGCGGTCGCAGTATCATCCTGCCCAGACATCACCTGCCAGGTCAGGCGGCCCAGATCCGCATGCTCTCGGTGCCAGATGCCTCTGGAGAGGGCGCTGCAGCCGTGCTGCCAGAGGGCTTCAGCAACAGAGCCGTAGGCTCTGGAGAGGGGTTCCCAGCCCCAGAGCCCGAGGACAAGGTGGAGACCAAGGTGGAGGAGGAGACTGCGGCTGGGGAGATGGCAGAGGAGGCACAGGAGGAGCCCGCGCAGGAGGCCGAAGCCCCCCGGGGTGAGGATCTGGCGAGCGGAGGGGATAGGGTCGGGTCGCGAGGCCCCAGGACCAGGGAGGCCCCTGGCAGGGGGTGGGGGGAGAGGGGGCGGGCCGCCTGTGAGCAGGCGGTGGGCACAGCTGGCACACGGCACAGCTGGCGCACGGCACAGCTGGCGCACTGGCCGGTCATGCTCTCTCGGCTGGGTCGGGGCCCTCAACACACTGCAGGCCGAGGAGAAGCCCAACTCCATAATGGCCTTCCCCGCCTTGAGGGGGAAAGTACGTTGCCCTCTCCCGACCTCTGCTAAGAAATCTGAGCTCAGTGCAGTTCACGACCCACAGACCAATGTCCGACTGTCCCAGGGGCAGGTGTTCAGGAGGGAGCTGGGGAGGACATGGGAGGGGAGCCTGAAGGAAAAGAACAAGCAAATGGCATACCTGGTGTTTGGTTCTTGGCTTCTGAAAGTGTCAAGATTCTTAGAAAGTTGATCCCCAAACATTAAGAACTGATCCCGAGGACTTTGTAAAAATGAAATATTCAGGGGGTTGAGGAACTAATGAGCTTCACCACAGAATTTGTCCCTGAGGCAAAAATATTTTCCCAAGACAGTTCTGATTAGACATACAGAATACCCTAGACCCTGGTTATTCTGATCCCTTTTTCTCTGAAAGGCCAGAAGTCATCAACAGCACAGGTTTATTAGAAAAAGAGAAATAATGTCACTGTGAAAACGATCAAGCAGCAGAAATGTGAGGGCCACGGGAGTGTAGCAGCAACTAGTAGGAAGGTGCCTAGCTAGTCTTTTCCTGGTTACTTCCATCCTCCTGCTTCTCCTGAGGGTTTATGTGTGTCCCCATTCATTATGAATTGGGATTTTCTTCTGTGAATGTCTCATCCCAAAGTCTGTTTTATTCACTAAAGAAACAACTGAAGAAGAGGCCCAGGGTGCTGAAAGTAAGGAAGACGAAGAGGTGTTGAACAAAAAACAGGAAGGACCTGAAAAGGATGTGGATCCAGCAGAGAGCAGGTCCAGAAAATCCAGGTATCTGTGTGTAGCTTTGAATATCACACAACCATTCCTGGCATTTACCTGTTACTGACAGCAATTCTCCCAGTAAATTAATTAAGAAAAACGTTTGTTTAAAACTAGCTTTAAAATTCAATTTTATCTACTTAAAATGTTAATAGACTACTCATCCTATCTAATCATACCTAATAAAATGGTAATATGCAAATTACCATCACTCCGCTACGCCCACGATTGGGCCGGCTGGAGGCGCGGGGGGTGGGACTCAGGGTGGCCGATTGGCTGGTGGTAGGAGCAGGGGGCGGGGACTCACGAGTCCCCGACCCCCGCTCCTCCCGCTGGCTTAAACGGCCGGCACTGTGGAAGACGCTGGTGGCAGAACTCGGGGTGGCCGATTGCGTGGCTGCTGGCACCAGTTTTCCGCCAGCAGCAGTTTTCCTCTGGCCACCCACCCGATCGGAGCGCCTCCCGATCAGAGTTCCTCTTGGGGTGGCCAATCGTGCTGGCGGGAGGCGCTCTGATCGGTGGGTGGCCAGAGGAAAACTGCTGCTGGTGGATAACTGGTGCTGGCAGCCAGGTGAAGGAAAAGTCTATTGGAGGAAACTTCATGCAACGGGCTCCTAGTAAGAGTAATATGCAAATTGACCATCACTCCAACACACAAGATGGCTGCCCCCATGTGGTCAAAGATGGCTGCCCCCATATGGACACAAGATGGCCACCACAAGATGGCCAGCAGGGGATGGCAGTTGGGAGGGACCAGGCCAGCAGGGGAGGGCAGTTGGGAGGGACCAGGCCTGTAGGGGAGGGCAGTTGGGGTGATCAAGCCTGCAGGGGAGGGCAGTTAGGGGTGACCAGGCCAGGAGAGGAGGGAAGTTGGGGGTGACCGGGCCTGCAGGGAAGGGCAGTTGGGGGGGACCCAGACCTGCAGGGGAGAGCAGTTGGGGGGGGGACCAGGCCTGCAGGGGAGGGCAGTTAGGGGTGATCAGGCCTTCAGGGGAGGGCAGTTAGGGGTGACCAGGCCTGCAGGGAAGGGCAGTTAAGGGCAATCAGGTTGGTAGGGGAGCAGTTAGGCATCAATCAGGCTGGCAGGGGGGTGGTTAGGGGGTGATCAGGCTGGCAGGCAGAAGCAGTTAGGGGCGATCAGGAAGGCAGGCAGGCGAGCAGTTGGGAGCCAGCAGTCCTGGATTGTGAGAGGGACGTCCGACTGCCCGTTTCGGGCCTAAATGGGCAGTTGGACATCCCTCTAGGGGTCCCAGATTGGAGAGGGTGCAGGCTGGGCTGAGGGACACCCCCCCCCCATACACAAATTTCATGCACTGTGCCTCTAGTACACCTAGTAATATAAAACACATTATGTACTGAACTATACTTCATGGCTACTCATTTGTTCTCATGAGGTCTTCTGTCCTCTACCTGTAAAGACTAACGAATGGTAAATACATCAGTACCTAAGGCCAGTATTTGTTTAGAAAACAGTTATTAGATGCAGCAGCTAAAGTAGCTGGGCTGTGTGGTTGGGCCTTCATTGCTTGGCCATAGAAATGCAGTCTGATTATTATGCTAAGTGAAATAAGCCAGTTAGAGAAAGATAAATACCATATGATCTCACTTATATGTGGAATCTAATGAACAAAATAAACTGACAAACAAAATAGAAGCAGAGGCATGGATACATGGAACAGACTGACAGCCATCAAAGAGGAGGGTGGTGGGGAGGACTAGATGAAAGAAGGTGAAGGGATTAACCAAAGAACATATATGCCTAACCCATAGACACAGCAAACATGTGGTAATGGCCAGAGGGATGTGGGGGCAGGGACTGGGTGGAGGTGGGCAAAGGGGGGTGGTAAATGGGGACATCTGTAATCGTGTCAACAACAAAAATAAAGTTATAAAAAGAAATTAGTCTCCTATATGAACTAGGACCAGATTTCGCAATAGAGCTCTTGGACAGAACCAAATGATTTGCAAGGCGGGTTACAAGAGGGAAGCGTGTTGTCCTTCTCTCCTTATTGGGATGCAGCGCACAAATGCAGCAGGTACACACGGGGCTATTTTCTTAGATTTAGAACGTCAGTGGAGTTGGTTAATGCCTTCTCTCCTTATTGGGATGCAGCGCACAAATGCAGCAGGTACACACGGGGCTATTTTCTTAGATTTAGAACGTCAGTGGAGTTGGTTAATGCCTTCTAAGTGTTAATTTTCTCTCATTTCATCCTGCAGTTTGGAGGACTAGAAAGAAGATAAAGAAGAATTTATTGTTCCCTCATTTTAGGTTTTTCATTTTCATAAATCCATGTTAATTGCATTAAACACTGATATCATTCCAAAGTTCATCACCCAAAAATGTTGTCCAATGATATCTGACTTTTATTTCTTATACCTATATTTGACAGCATTTTTAGTTAAAAATAAGTTTGTTTCAATTAATAAACTGAAATGCAGGCAGAGTTTATTTAGATAAATAATCCCGACTCATATCTCTCTTACCTCTTTGTTTCGAAAGATATCACTTTCCACATTTTGTAAGCCTGTTTTAAATTATTTTATGGCAGCCCAAAATAAATTAAAATGTCAAGTTGAAAACAATTTTTGAAAGAGAGATGATGTCAAGCCTTTAGAGCTGCTCTGTCTGATTTGAGATGTGCTTAACTATAAAAGGTGTTACCGTTCTCACTAATAAACTGTATACTGATTACCTGTTTAAATGATAATATATTGAGGTAAAATATACTATTAAAATGAATTTTGCCTGTTTCTTTTTTGATGCAGCTACTATCAAACTTAAAATTACACATGTGACTTGCATTATATGTCTGCTAGACAGAGGGGCTCTAGAGCAGTTTTGAAGGAAACCTCACAGATGGCCCAGCATGCCTGGAGGCCAGATGGTGCTGCTGAGCCTGGGCCCAGACATTGATTTGGAGCAGTGGTTCTTGTCGTTTGGTCCCCAAAACAGCACCATGAGCATCACCCAGGAATTCTTAGGCTCCACCCAAGACCTACTCAATCAGAAACTCTAAGGGTAGCCCAGCAGCCTGTGTTTAGCAGGCTCTGCAGGGGATTCTGATGCAGTGCAGGCTTGAGAAGGACTAGTTTAAAGGTTTGAGAAGCACTATTAAAGCCACAGGGGAAGAGGCTGAGACTCACCCAAGGTAGGACCAGCCTTAACTCACTGACTTGGAACTGTTGCAGGTAAACTGAACAGGATGGCAAGGGCTGGACTGCGGAGAGCAGAACTTACAGGGGCTGAGAGATAGGGGGGCTGAGAGCAGGTGATGGCAGCAGAAAAATGCATAAGGGGGGAAAGCTGGTTCCAGAAGGATACAAACATAATACCACGTACATGAAGTCTAAAAACGTGCAAACTGATCACCATATATTGATTGTGGATACAAGTATCTGGAGTAAAAAACATGCTCATGGGAGCTGTGTACCAATGTGTGCACAATGTGTGCATATGTGGGAAAGATAAAACACTTCATTTAGGATTATGGTTACCTCTTGGAGAAAGAAAAGGAAGGGGATCTTATTGAGAAGGGTTCCACAGTGGGCTTCAACTTAAGAAATGTATTGTTACATATCTTAAGCTGGGTGGTACATACATAGATGTTGATAGTACTATTCCCCATATCTTTGTGTAAGTCTGAGATATTTCCTAATAAAAATGAGAAAAATAAAAAGAGGAAAGGGAGAGAATGTGTTTAATCTGTGGGCTCTGTTTAAAGGGGGAAAAGGTGGAGTCCTATTTGACCAAAGGATCAGAGAAGGGGCAGGGCTCTTGCGGGTGAAACTAGACAGCCTCATTTTTGCACTTAGTTAAGGCTTCCTAAGTGCTCTCTTGATTGCACTGATACCTTCTCTTATATTCTGTGGTAGCACATCTCATATTCTAACTTATATTGTCATTCTTTAATTGAGGTGAAATTTACATAAAAATAACCATTTAAAAGTGAGCAATTCTATGTCAATCACAATTTTGTGCATCCATCAACTCTTTAGTTCCAAAATATTTTCATCACCCCAAAACCCTGTTTCCATTAGTCACTCTCCATCTCCCCATCCCCCCATCCCCTGGCAACCACCAATCTGCTTTCCACCTCCATGAATTTACCTATTCTTGGACATATTATATAAATAAAATCACATATCTGGCCTTTTGTGTCTGGCTTCTTTCACTTAGCATAATGGTTTCAGGATTCATCCACATTGTAGCATGTATCAGTACTTCATTCCTTTTTACAGCTTAATAATATTCTATTGTACGCATGTACTTCAATTTGTTTATCCATTCTTCTATTGATGGACATTTGTGCTGTTTCTACTTTTGGCTATTATGAAGTGCTAATATGAACATTCATGTCCTAGTATTTATTTGTGCATTGTGTGTGTGTGTGTGTGTGTGTGTGTGTATCTACTTCCCCTGCCCCCCAACCCCTGATCACCTGGACTGTGAACTTCTGAATGGTTGGGACCATAAAAGTGTTTATCTTTCTTTTCCAAAGGCTACTGAGCTTTTCACTTAGTAGGTGTTCTACTAATGCCTGTTAAAGTGAAGCAAACTTCACATGCCCACAATCACTTTTTGTATGTGTCGATGTTTTAAAATGTATTATGTATTCCTTATGGCTGGAACCACATGGTGAAACAGAGAGGCACAGGCCCCTTGTCATCATTACCTAAAATGAAAGGGCAGGCCAATAGACATTTTTCCATGTAGAGTGATTTGAGCACCTTCAAATTGTTTTTGATTTTTCAATGCTTACATTGTATAAGTTGATAGTATAGTCTTGCTCTTAGTCCCAGGCAAGAGGAATTTCTGTCCTGAGCTCCGTGCTTTAGAGTCCCCACTTTTGTCCTCTTCCAACCATGCCCCTCCCTACAGGGCCAGGAGCCCAGCCCATGGAAGAAGGGGTGTGCCCCTGCTAGCCCATGTTCCAGGTACCTGGCACCCCTTTATAGTCCCAAGTCTGTTTCCAGGGCCTGTGTGCTTCTCTTGGGGCTGTCCTTGGGAGGGCTGACTACATTGCTGGGGCCTGTGCTCCCAGGCCTAAGGGGTGGTAGTATATACCCAGAACTAAGGATGGGTCTGGGCTAGGTGATTGAGAAGGGGGACAGCTCTTCCTATACCATTGGAGCAGGACTTACAGGAGTCTGAGAATTCGAAATCTCAACCTAGCTTTTCAGGTGGTTATGAGGGTACATTTGTCATAAAGAAGATACAACTTATTTTACTTAATGGTTTATTTGTTATTTTAAATATTTTTATACATATGGGTATGTGGATCCCTAATTGAACTCTTTTACTGAACCCCACAAATTTTACAAATGCTTCAGGAGGGCCAGGTTAAATATCTGATCTATCACCCCTTTCCCTTGATTGCTCCATGTTACAAGTTGTTACCTGAGCACAGCAGGGCCCTTTCCTTTCGATAGTGGCTTGTTCCAATAGCCCATATTGCTTTAGGACTTGAACCCAGTCCCTTGGGCAGGCTGGAGTACCACCATCTTGTCTCCCCCCCCCCATACACACTCATCCCCATCAGCATTCTTTCTCCTACCAGTCTCTTTGCTCCCCAGGTGTTTACACAGATGAGAACCTCTTCTTCAATACCACCCTCTCCTGTACAAATACCCAACTAGAGGCCATCAGCTTGGTCAGGCACAACTTGGTTATGCCATACACAACTTCTTAAGATAATTTTGCTTCTCTGATAACCCTCTGGTCTGAACAGTCAATATTTTACTTGATTCCCCTCCCCATGTGACAGACAGAGATGACTACAGAACAAGCTTTATTTACTTTATTTGCTTTGCATATAGGCAAAATCAAGAATGCTAAAAACTGAAAACTTGTCAAAATGTGCCTGTAGGCATTAAAAACTTAACATCTACTTTAAAACAGAGTTTTGTTATTACCTGTGGAAAAGAAATTGTTAATGGAGTGTTCTTAGAGTGAGAATAACCTAATAGTGGTCCACCCTGAGCAGTGTTCGGCAAACTCATTAGTCAACAGAGCCAAATATCAACAGTACAACGATTGAAATTTCTTTTGAGAGCCAAATTTTTTAAACTTAAACTTCTTCTAATGCCACTTCTTCAAAATAGACTCGCCCAAGGCCATGGTATTTTGTGGAAGAGCCACACTCAAGGGGCCAAAGAGCTGCATGCGGCTCGCGAGCCGCAGTTTGCCGACCACCGACCCTGAGAAAAGGGGGAAGGGAGGTATAGCAAGTTATCTACATGATTACCTGGGTAAAGGGCATCTATCTTAATGAACTATTCACTATGGGAATACAAAGGAAATCAAACCAAATCAATCAAAAACCTAACATTATCAAAAGGGTAAAGATACAGTACCAGGAAAAATAGAAGTTTTATAGAGAAAATGCAAAATCCAGCATATGATTATACAATGTCACACTAAACCATCAGCAAAACCAAGCACTGAAAGCGTTTAAATTAGCTCTAGCATCTCACTGCCCATCTGAATCTCTTTTCCATGAAGCAACACCCAACTCAGAACTTAAAGGTGCAGTTATATCTATCCCTGCATTTCTGTTTAAGCAAAGTAGCCCCCAGGTGGTAGAGGCAGACACAGTGAAAGTTATACTAAGGCACTTCTGGGTCTCCTAAGAAAATGAGCTAGATACTGTGCAGGCATCCAAATGAAGCTCTCCCTTAGTGTTTGGTATATTTGGGGAATGGAGTAGAAGGGAAGGGTGAGTGGCTCACTGGGGAGGTGAGGGCTGTCAAACTTTTGAGGTGTGTGTCTTTAGGAAAGAGGGCAGGAAGAGGCTGATTTAATCACTCAAGGCTTCCAGTTACCAGAAAGTTAACTGTTCTATGGCAGTCTTGCTTTGGGCTAAAATCTTGTGAAACAGAGTTTTCTGAGGGAAAGGAAAAAGAAACTAGGCTATGCAGAGGTCTCCACCTTAAATCTGGAGCCAGGGGGTAAGGCATCTCTCAAGTGGCCCCAGACTTCCTTCATGGAAGGCTTTTTGGCTAAAAGTATATGTTTTGGCATCTACAGAATTTTGAATTTCAACAGGGTCTTCAGTGCTTATAAAACAGGATATGGCCCTAGCCAGTTTGGCTCAGTGGATAGAGTGTCTGCCTGCGGACTGAAGGGTCTCAGATTGGATTCAGGTCAGGGGCATGTACCTCGGTTGCAGGCTCCATCCCTGGTCTGGTAGGGGCGTATGCGGGAGGCAACCACCGATGTCTCTCTCTCTCCCCCACCCCTTTCACTCTCTCTAAAAAAATCAATGGAAAATATCCTTGGGTGAGGATTAACAACAATAAAAACAGGATATGTATGATATCTAGTACACTTCTGAGCAACTGGAGAGGGTCGCAGTGGCGTTGGGGAAAGCAGTCAAAGACTGGTGAACTAACCATCCAGAGGAGCATGATAATCTCCAAGCAATATTCTGCCTCACAGGAAGGTACTCACTGCTGCCAGACCTGTGACAGACTGATATGGTGAATGTGTAAAGAGAGAGCTCTGAATAAATTGCAGGCATTGGGATTTCCCAGGTATACAAAGAAGGTGTTTTAAAAGGCACTGGGCTGACTGAGGGACGGGTTGTGCAAAATTTTTCTTGGAGACCAGGATTTTCACTTCCACCACCTTTTCTAGGGGCCTTTGCAAAGCTTGGAGCAGCAACAAAAAACTAAAGCACTTAACTAGGCTCATAAACCTAAAAGCCAATCCTTGGGCCAAATCATCTGGACATTTCCACTAGAATTAATTTATTTGATCAAGGGAAATGTCCCCTATCTTAGTTGCTCCAACAAAATGTTTTTACTTTTGCCCTTCTAAAGCACATTGTCCAACGTTAAAGATTTCAAAATTCTATAGTACTGCAAACGTTTTACATAGTTTTTATAGAGAAAATGCTGGGTTTTCAGATGCTGGCAGTGACTGTACTAAACGTTAGGCATTCGTGGCATTTGTTTCACTCACATAATTATTAGTTTTAATTCCCGTTATAAGGCTTTTTTTTTTTTGCTTATCAGAAAATTGTTACATTTCTAAATAATTCAGTGCATAGCATTAATAAAGCTCTTGGCAATTATAATTTGAAATGCTGATGCTCCACCCAGGAGCTATTTATTGCATGGTTTCTGTTATTTGGCTCCATGCTTTGGCTTTCTTCTTGGCCATGGAGAACCAGATTGGCTCAGCTGGCTCTTGGAACATGGCTGGGTGAGCTGAAGATTGTCTGGTTTCTTTTCTCATGGCAGGCACTTGAATTATCTTCTCATTTTCACATCCTACTGGAACCACATCAAATAACACACAAGCAGTAAGAATACCCAGAGGTACTGAGCTATGTTTAAAGAATACAATAAAATTTTCCTTCTTTCATGTTTATTCTGTTTTCTAAAACTTAATGCATGGACAATGCCATGGGTGGTATGGCAAAGGGGTAAAATCAATATGGCTATGGCACAGGGATGTGGACAAGGGAAGGTCTGAGAGAAAATGCTTACAGCTGTAACTGCCAATGTTTGGGTGGTTATTACTGAATTGGCTTATACTTTTGAATTGAGATCAGAGAGAAATCATATTATATGGTATCTTCATTTTTTAAAATTTCTAATATTATTTTTCTTTCACTAATCCATGATGTTGTGTAACATAAATGATGACAAAGTAGCTCCACCTGGTAAAAGTCTATGCTAAATAACACTGTACCAACTACTCTAACCAAGCAGACTTACCTCCCTATTCCCCAATTCTACTCCTTTCCTCATCCTATTTTATGGTTGATTAACTTAGTGGCTTAGACTCAATCAGTGGTTCTCAACCCTGGCTACACATTAGAATTTCCTAGAGCTTTTTAAATATACAAAGGCCCAGCCCTGGCCAGTGTGATTCAGTTTATTGGGCATCGTTCAGTGCACCAAAGGGTTGCCAATTCAATTCCTGATCAGGGCACATGCTTAGGTTGCTGGCTCAATCCCTGGTAGGGGCATGCAGGAGGCAGCTGATAGATGCTGCAGTCTCAAGTTGATGTTTCTCTCTCTCTAAAAATCAATAAGCTATTCTTTAAAAATAAATAAATAAAAATACCAAAGCTTATGTCATTTCCTGAACTAACTGAATTAGGATTTCTAGAAATGGAGCCAGGAACATCTGTAATTTTTTAAAAAGCTTACCAGGTGATTCTAAAACAGTGAGTTGAGAACCACTTGGCAGGAGTATAGTGCCCATGAGATTATTAATAACTATGAGCAGGTCAGGTGCTACTATTTTATGGCCAGACAATGGGTTACCAAATTCCTAGTCTAATTCTTCATGAGGGGGACTAAGGGAAAAGACAAAGATGATTCAATAAAATCCATTGTCCCGGGCCCCTGCTCCTGCTGAAAAAACAAACAACCCTCTGGCATATAACTCTCCTGATGAAATTACACTCTATTCTATTCCAGCATAACGTTTTTTTTCCCACTTTCAACATTTCCCCACCTCTCATACCTCTGCTTAGAATATAGAGGGGCTAAAACAAGCCCTTTAAAAAGTTTTAAAAAACAATTCAATACCATTGGGTCTTTATAGTGGATTATTCTTAATAGTTTCATTGTAAACAGAGAAGGTGAGAACACACTGCTTTGCTATGAACTGAAAAGTAACTTGGCTCTTTCCTCTTGAATACTAGCCTCAGGAACATTTTAGTACACTATCATAATTTTGTACCTACACAGTTTACTCAGTAGGGTAAAAACATGGAAGCTACTCTGAAAGTTACACACTGGACTTACAACAGCGATAATGATTGGATTTTCCTAAAACAAGTTAATATCTGTATCTAATGGAAGAGCCATGAGAGACTCATGAAGCTGATTTGGAGTTGGGGTAGGAAGATATATATTGTCAGAGCTTGAAAATGCAAGAGTTTCACAGCATTCTGCCAGGGATGTTTGTGGGGAGGGGTTATGTGTGTGTTTTTACCGGCTTTGGTAGAGTCAGGTAGCTTCATCTGTGCCGTTTTCTGCTGTCTATTGACAATGGAAGTGGAAATCTCTCTTTGTTGGCTTCGTTTTGCAAGGTCAGCTCCCTTGAATACAAAAAATGAAAACAGGAAGCTTGTAAGAACTAATATGAAAACAGCAAATTACTTATTCAGATGATTACAAGGTATAAGCCCTGTCCTGGGTATTATGAGGTCAAAATTAATAAAATGGAAAGATATGGCGTGACAGAGAGAGAAAATGATAAGGAAAGAAATAGCAGTGAAAGCCCCCTTGGTTCAGAATTTAGGTTCACAAAACCTAAGCTCGTTCAAGTTTACCACGTTTCAGATCTGGAAAAAAGGTTGTCTAATCATACAAATAGTGTAAACAGGTTGACATGAGAATTATTTATCTTGAGAACAACCTTTTCCCTAGCACTTAACAGCAAGCTAGCAGAATGTGGTGGTTATAATCAAGTGTTATCAATTAACTGAAGTGAGTTCTATAGGATTTCTATTGAGCAAAACTTGTTCACATCTGACTTGCACTCCTTGCATTAGAAAACAATATAACTATAGGTCTTTTCAAAATTGTACAGTTTAAGCTTTTCAAATGAACCTCTCCATACTGATATAAATTAATGTGTGTGTGTGTGTGTGTGTGTGTGTGTGTGTGTGTGTGTGTGTGTGTGTGTGTAAAATATCTGTAAGGATAGTTCTTCAACTTTCACCCCAGTGATAAAAAAACTTTCACCCCAGTCATAAAAAATCCTTTCATGGAATCTGCTTTAGGATATTTAGGACAGGATTTGATTTATAGAATCTTTTCACATGCATTACTTTCATACACTCTTTAAGAGCACTAAGCGGGGCACATTTGTTTGAGTACAAAGCAAGTCTTTTCCTTTGAAGAGTCCTCCTGTCTTGATTAATGCAACCGAAGAAGTGGGAAGCTGCATGTCTGGCAAAGTTCCCAATGCAACCTTTGGGAGTGTTTTGTGGGCTGCCCCAGGTCCTACCTCATATCTAGGCACCTTAGTGCCAGCCTTTGCTCCAGCTCTATTCTTGGTTTTCAGCTCCTTCGTAGGAATCTGGGTCGTGGAATTCTTCTGCTTCTGCTTGACCATGGTTATCCAAGATGGCTCTGAGGTGGCATAACCTGAGTGTTTACCAGGAGCCTTTCCTGAGAAGGGAATTAAAGGAGTTAAACTGAAGCAAGGCAGACAGAGTCTTGAGTGCCTACCCAGGCTGGGTCTTACCCATAATAATGTCCCAGTGGGATCCTTGTGAATTGCCAAGTGAAAATTAATAGATATCACATAGAGAAGAGCCCCCTTCTTTTGTACCCTCTCACAACCTAGTAAGGCAGGAGTTCTTTGGGTAGATAAGAAGCTGTACTTCGAAGTTTACATACTGTTTTCTTACTGGTACCTTTTCCTTCCTTGTCCATCCCTCTTCCTATCTCTAAATCATGATAGGACAATGGTTGCCAGGTGGGCTAGAAAAATTCCTAGAAGGCCAGAGGTTCAAGCCATTAGCCATTCATGCCATTCCTCTAACTCCAAGGAAATGCTTACAGTATTTGTTACTTCATAGTTCCTCATGCAAGTGTGTAGGTACATGGGTGTGGTTATAGGCATATACAAGACTATGTGATGGTGAGTCTGAAGATGCAAAGACTTTGTGAGAGATTAGTGCTCAAAAGATCACCTAGTTCTGGATTCTTAGACATTTCAGGTGAGGGAAGAAGCTCTGGAAGTACAACCACTTACAGTAAATTAAGATTTCAAGCTGAGAGTCTGAACATAGTGCTCTATTAATGAGCTGTCTTTAAAAATCCACATAGTGTTGGGGGGAGCATAATACATGTAAAAGTGTTTTGAGAAAATCATAACATTTAATTCAAATGTAAGGTGTACAGAGGGTGGGAGAGAGGGAATGAGAAGATGGTCATGTGTCCATTAGAGAATCCCTTAATCTAGAATGGGGCACTATCCTGCCCCCAAATCAACAAACCAGCCCTATCAAAGGAAAAACTCAGCAGGCAAGGCTAGAACAGATTTCTTCCCATTCAAGGCTTTGATTTACAGTTCTTCCTTCCACTTGGTACCTAACTGCCATCTGGAAAGATAGCCTCACCTGGGATCTTGTAATCAGGTTTCTTCTTGGGCATGCTGTCAGATTTGGGCTTGCTCTTTTGCTTCTCTGCAACATCAGATGTTGTGGTAAGGTTCTTGGCGATGCCCAGGAGCCCCTGGGAAGCACTTCTGATTTGTGGTTCTCTATCTGTGTAAGATGAAACTGGGCCCAAGGAGAGTGAAGGAAGCTTGGTAGAATTGTTTTGTTCCTTACTCTTGTACTTCTGTGAGGAAGGGATCCTTTTCAGTCGAACTCCAAAGACGTTTTCAACATCAGCCTCACTGGTGGATAAATGTGAATAGTCGTTATTTTGATCACTACTCTCAAGAACATCCTCCTTAGAGTAAGTGTCCCCAGAAGTGGATGGTGGCCAGGCAGGAGCAAGGGCGAACCTCACAGATTTGGTAGCAGGAGTTGAGATGTCCTTGAAGAGGTCTTCAGAGTCTTGGTTGTGTCCCCTAGTTTTGCTTGGAAAAGCTGGACCTCTTGGGAGGGCCCAGCTGCTAGGATTGCTCTCAAAAATGGTTCCCTTGGCAGCAGCACTCATGGAACTTGAATAAACTTGTTGCTTATATTGAGGGTCTGCAAAAGCCTGGAAAAGGTGTCTGGGAGGCAGACGATTCTCAGCACTGCTCCTCTCTACAGGTACACTCACTGAGCCTATTGAGGAAATCTGTGGCTGGAATTCAGCCCCGTCCTCAGCTTGAATAGGGCATTTGGAAGGCAGCTGCTCTTCAGAACTCTTCCATTCTTTAAGAGAGCTCTCAGAAACTGAGGATACTTTTTGCTCATACTTAAGCTTCCCCCATGCCTGGGAAAGGTATCCAGGAAGCAGCTGCTCTTGAGGATAGCTACACTTAACAGGAGCATTTTCTGAGTATGAGAAAACTCCTTGTGGGTCTTCAGGCCTCCCCAAGGACTGTAAAGGGTGTTTCGTAGGCAGCAGCTTTGAAGAAATACCTTCCTCGATATCAGCACTCTCACAACCTGAGAAAACTTGGTGCTCAACTGTAGGTTTCAACAAATATTTGGAAGGTTGATTAGAAGACAGAGGATCCACATAAACCTGCTCCTCCATATTAGGGCTCTCTGAAAAGACATGCTGTGCCATAAATTTCACAAATGACTGAGAAGGCCACTTGAGATGTAGTGATTTCTTAGACATGCCTCCTTCAACAGCAGTGTTCTCTGGATGTAAGGATATTTCTTGAATGTTAGGCTTTGAGAAGTGGGTGGGATATTCGATAGGCAGTGGCCTCTCAGAAATGCACCCAACAGCAGCATTCTCAGAAGTTGGCATCATTTTCTGGATTTTATGTCTCACAATGGACCAATGTCTGGGAGGCAGCAGCTCTGCAGAAATGTCCCCCTCAATGGCAACACTTTTTGGACCTGCAAAGATTGGTTGTTTGACTACTGATTTCATCCGACGCTGTGAAGGCTTTCTGAGAGGCAGAGGCTCCATAGAAATGCTCCTCTCAGTCATGGTGCTCTCTGGACCTGCATAGGTTTGTTGCTCAAATTTAGGGCTCACCCAGGGCTGCAAAGTGTATCGAGGAGGCTTCAGCTGCACAAGACCACTCCGTTCTTCAGGAGCACTCATCGAATCCGAGAAGACTTCTTGCTCAGCAACTGGTCTCCTTAGGGACTGAGAAGGCATTTTGGGAGGTAGTGGGTCTGTAGGATTTCCCCACTCCACAGCAGTGCTCTCTGGACTTGCAGAGGGTTGTTGTTCAAAGCTGGTGCTCACCCAGGAGCCCATTGTGTGTCTGGGAGGCATCAGCTCCACAGGATCGCTCCATTCTGTGGAAGCACTCCCTGGGTCACTGGAAATAGTCTGTGGCTGGAAGTTAAGCTTCACCAATGGCTGGCCAGGGTAGTTTGGAGGCAGGGGTTCCACAAACATGTCCTTATTACTAGCAGTGTTCTCTGAGAAGACATGCTCGTCTTGAGGATTTGTTGAGCATTCAGGGAGTGTTGGCTCCACTGAAATGACCTTATCAGCACCCTCTGAACCTAAGAACACATTTTGTTCAACTTTTGGGTTCATCATGGGCTGGGCTAAAATGTTAGGAGAAGGAGGCTCCATAGAAATGCTCCCCTTAACAGCTGTGCTCTCTGGACCTGCAGAGATTTCTTGTTCAGCTATTGGTTTCACTGGGGGCTGAGAATTATTTCTTGAAGGCTTCAGCTCTGTAGAAGTGATCCCTTCAATAGTAGCTATTTCTGGGCCTGAGGAGATTGATTGCTCAATTTTATGCTTCATCAGGCGCCTTGAATGCATTCTGGGAGGCAGTGGCTCCATAAAAATGCCCCACTCAGGAGCAATACTTGCTTGACCTGCAGAGGCTTGTTCCTCAGATTTAGGGCTCAGCCAGGGATGGAAAAAGTTCATGGGAGGTGTTGACACCCATTCTGAAAAAGCACTCGCTGAACCCGAGGAGAGTTGCTGCTGAACAGATGGCTTCACAGAGGGCTGAGGAAGGTGTCTGGGAGGAGTCTGCTCCATAGATACAACCAACTCCTCCTCAAGTGTATTCTTTGAAACCGAGATTTCCTGTTGGGCTGTGGATGTCCCCAACACCGGGGAAGGATATCTGGGAGGCATATCTTCCTCAGAACTGCTCCAATCATTAGGATTACTGTGTTTTGTAGAATTATTATTTGATTCTGTGGGCACTTTGCCTTCAGGCTCCTCCAAAGCCTGGGAAGCACATCTGGCAGCCAGCTGCTCATGAGAACTGCACAAGTTTCCAACAAAACTTTTTGAATCTGGGAAGGCTTCTTGATCATCTTTGGACTTCATCATGGACTGGAACGAATATTCGGGATCCAGCTCCTGTTCAGAACCACTGCCCTTCTCTGAAGAAGCACTCTCTGAATCTGAGAGTAATTCTTTATCTTTGGGCTTCCTCGAAGACTGGAAAACGTATCCAGGAGTCAGCTGTTGATCAGAACCACTTTCCACCTCTGAAATACTGTCTGAATCTAAGGAGACTCTTTCAGCTTCCAGCTTCCCCAAAGATTGGGAAAGGCTTCTGGGAGGCATCCTCTCTACAGAAATTCCTCCCTCTGTCAAAGCACTTGCCATATCCAAAACACTTGCTGGAAAGGCCTGGATGATATTTCCAGAAGGCGTTTCCTTGCAGATAGTTGAGATATCCTGAGCTGACTTCATTTCAAATTGGTCACTTTTTGAATCAAAGCTTGAAGCTTCTTCCTCTTCTGACTGAATATGAGAGGGATCCATATGCACCTGAACCTCCCCTGCCACTGAGAACATGGTATCTTCTTGGCTTGTAGAAGGGTTTTCCACCATTGATGAAAGAGAAGTTATGGCTTCTGACTTCTTAGTTCCAGAAACCCCATCTTCAAGGTATTGTGATGGACCACTAGCCATGGACTCTTTCATGTCATTAGGTCTGATATATGATATTGATGCTTTTCTGGTTTTAACATCTAAACCAGCCATTCTCCTTCTCGTGTCATTTTCATCTGAAAGCAACTCCTGAGGAGTAGTGTTTTCTACTTGTGGAGCTCTGAGTTGCTTCATGACTTGTGTTTCCAAGGAAAAGCGGCAGAAAGGGCTATCCCTGGCAATCTTGTCGGCAGATGGGTACCCAGCTCTATTACCTAAGCCAAGCCCTCGACTAGGTTGTATAAAGCTCCATCCTTTGGATCCACACTCATTCTTTTCTGAAACACTTGATTCTTTTTTTCCATGTAGTCTTCCATATGCTGCTGGCCATGAGTAGCCCTGACTCTCAGCAGCATCTGCATTTGCAGCCTGGTCTGTTGTCTTATAAATCTCAGTTTTGATGCTCTGTTCCTGACTTGAGGGACCTGTACCAGATAGAAATAAGAAAAGGAAAAATATGTGTGCTTTTGACTTCCTAAAATAAGAACAATTTGCCTTGGCCTAATGGGTACCTATTTGGTATTGAATTTTCTAGCATGAAGAAGTAGCTATTCAGAAGCTAGAGCAACTGGTCACTAAAAGTGAAGTAAAATCCCAGTTTTATGAACTGATTCTAAGGTTGGCTCATTACTATTATACCAATAGTCTTGCCCACCATTAGGAGTGAGACACATCAAAAGACAATTTTTGAACCTGCAGCAATGATTATCTTTTAGGAAACCAACTGGGGCAGGGCAAGGGGAAATTTTACTTCCTAATTAGTATTTGTATTTTCTACTTAATTCTACTTAATTTTCATATAATATGCAGGTAATGCTTTATTTTTTTTAGAAAGGTGTGAGCAGGGGTTATCTGGAGGTAAAATTATAGCTCCCTTTTCTTCTGTTTCCTACTCTCTTGGTTTTTGTTTGTAAATCCTCACCTGAGGACATTTTCATTGATTTTTTTTGTTGTTGAGAGAGAGAGAGAGAGAGAGAGAGAGAGAGAGAGAGAGAGAGAGATGTGATAAAGAGACATTGATTGGTTGTCTCCAGCATGCACCCTGACCAGGGCCGGAGATCAAACCTCCAACCTAGGCATGTGCCCTGACCGGGAATGGAACCCAGGACCTTTCAACGGATGGAACAACACTCCTCCCAACTGAGTCACACCAGTCAGGGCTACTCTCTTGTATTAAATTAATCTGATGTAATATACATGCAAAGAAATTCTTGCAAGGCTTAATTGCATTAGTCCATAGGCTTCAGGTCAAGCACAAGGCAACAGTTGTGCAGATCTCTCCTCTCTCTATTTTTTTAAAATATGTTTTTATTGATTTTTAGAGAGAGAAGGATAGAGATAGAAACATCAACGAGACGAGAAACATCATCAATCTGCTGCCTCCTGCACACCCCCTACTGGAGATTGAGCCTGCAATCCCGGCATCTGCACTGACTGGGAATGGAACCTGTGACCTCTTGGTTCCTGGGTCAATGCTTAACCACAGAACTACACCAGCTGAGCTCCTCGCTATATTTTTTACTAAGGACCTCAGCTTGATGCCCAGGTGGGAGGGCCCTCACTGCCTCCCCCCACCCCACCCCCCCCCCCCGCCATCATACACTGCATCCCTAGCTCCACCTGGTGGCTTCATATCCAGCATACAGCACTGAGCATAGCTGGGTGCACTCCAAACTATTCCCATTATGTGGAAATCCAATCAGTATCTGCCCCCATGGACACTGAATCAGTTCTATCCTCTGTGCATAAAAGGACAAGTATTAAAAGTAAATATGAAAAAAAAACAATAAAAAGAAAGTAAAAAGGAATTACTCATTTCTTTCTCTCTGTTTCTCTCTGCAGAACAATTTTGTTAGTTTTCATGAAAAAATTTGTTTAGGAATATCCTATCTTTGAACTCCTTTGTGGAAAAATATGAAATAATTGTTTGACTTAATTTATGGAACTGGGATTTTGTTTTATCAAGTATTGCTTGAAATTAGGTTGCCATCAGCTGGAGCCAACATCCACATAAACACACACAGAGAGATTTTCACTCCCATGGTATTATTTGGGGATTTGATGAGTGTCAGCTATAAAAGACATCTGTCTGCAGCTGCCCTAGCCCTCTTAGCCCATGGATATGGGAACTGGTCTCACTGTTAATGCAAGACCTTTTCTCTCTACAGCAGTGGTTCCCAACCTTTTTTTGGCCATGCCCCACCTAAGCATCTCTAAAATCCTGATGCCCCTCCCCGTGACATATAATTTTTATTATTCAAAAAGTGAACTCCTATTCATGTGGAGGAAGCCTATAAGGCCATTAACTTGGTCTAAACAAGCTTCCAAAGAACATGGCATCCATGAAAGAGAAAAATAAAAGAATGAAAGGACAGTTGAAGTGCTGAGGAAGAAATCGCTAAGAAATTGTTAATAATAATAATAATATGAAGTGATATGAAAAAAATAGCAAATAAAGTTTCAAAACATACAATAGAGAACTGAAATGCATAAATATGTCACAATATATATTTATATACTGTATATGAGGCTCCTAGAACCATAAGAAATGAAAATGTTCACTGTTAATAACTCATTCTCGAATTTCCCCTCTTGAAAATCAAATTGCCCCCCTTAAAAATTAAATTGCCCCCCTGTGGGGGATGTGCCCCACGTTGGGAACCACTGCTCAACAGGGAGAGAAAAGCAACTTTAAAACACTAGTTTTGGGCCTGGCTGACATAGCTCAGTGGTTGAGCATCAACCTATAAACCAGGAGGTCGTAGTTCAATTCCCAGTCAGGGCACATGCCTGGTTTGCGGGTTCGATCCCCAGTGTGAGGAGTGCAGAAGGCAGTCAATCAATGATTCTCTCTCATTATTGATGTTTCTATATCTCTCTCCCTCTCCTTTCCTCTCTGAAATCAATAAAAATATATTTAAAAAAAACTAGTTTTGGGCCAATTCTGTAATTATTATCTGATTTTGTTGCTGAGGGGGAACGCTGAAGGGAAATTATTGGCTGCTCTCAAATATCTGGGCTCACTAAGGAACTCAGCATGTGCAGTAGAGTTAGAGAGGATTGAAGAAACTCACAAACACAAAACACCTCTGGTTGTAAGTTCATTTAGACAAAAGAGGGATCAGTATGAGCCTTTACCTAAATCCCCTGCAAGTGGCAATTGTATTAATTAAGCAGTTTAGATGGAGAAACCTGGACCACATTAGTATGCATCTTAAATTGAAAGCTCTCTGGGGACCACGGACAGCTGGCCTGGGTAACTCCCATCACATAGCACTGTGCAATTAAGCTCATAGTACATGCTTCTGGGTGAGGGTGAAGTGTGCCAACCTGCACTGTCTTTGAGCTTCTTTTGGGTAACTGCTTTTGGTTGGGTTTTCTCTTCAGAAACCAGTGGAAGGCCTGGCTCCTCCTGCTTTGGCTTCATCTAAAAGAGAGAAGAAAGAGCTTGAATCAGACTAAAGTGCTCACCCATCCCTGCATGGTTGCCAAAGGGGGGGAAAAATCAGAAAAAACATCTCTGATATCCAAATGGCTCTGATAGGAACACAACATTACCATTAACAATGAAAATTATTTCCAGTGGCATTCACCACCTGGTGATCATTTTACCTATTGGAAGTGGTTCACCTACATTTGAAGCTTCTAATCTCTGAGAGATATGCTACAGAGAACTTTCTAAAACACCCCGGAAACCACTGAAACACACTGCTAGGCAATAAATCTGAAAATGGGGTGTTGTGCCTGACAACAATCATATTCTTGGCAACATTGGAATTATTAAATTTGCTTCATCACACCTGGGAGCCAAATTCAAATCCTGTTTGGCTTTTTCATCCCCAGGGAATTTAGTGAGAACATGAATTATGTCTTTCCAGCTCAAAAGAAGAAAGAGGATCAGGGTTTTGTTGGGAAGGAAGAGAGGAAAAGATGAAGGGTTCAGCATTTATACTGAAGGGGTTAAAATTGGTTTAGAATAAACAAGGTTTTCAGATAATTACAGTGCAGCTGTAGACATGTCAGAGTAGCACTGTATTGAACAGTGTCAGGATTTGCTTAACGTAAGCCTTTATGACATGCATCTAAAGACAAAAATACAACTCTTTATGTTCCCACTTGACATGCCTATTCAGGCGCAGCTCAAAATTACTTCTGAGTAAATGTGGTCAGAGAAACCTGGGTTCAAATTTCTGCTCCATTATTTGCTCTCTGTAGATCCCTGGGCAAGTTATTATCTAAATCTCCGTGTCCACATCTATAAATTAGAGATAAGGGAAACCTCCTATGGGACTTGAAGACCTAAGAAATTCTAAAGCAGGGAGCAAGTGGCAGCAGCTTCTGTGTCATATATGATCCTCTACCCCTTTATATTCATTTGAGTATCAGGTAGAAAGTCACAAGGAAGAAGTAGATGTTCCAGCCTTTTTAAAGAGTGATACCCAGGTCTTTCCTCAATTAGGCGATGCAGAAGGAAGTCAGAAGGGTCACACTAAGTTTCCCTTAACCAACATTCCCCATCTCCCAGGTTTGTGAAGTGTCAAGATGATAATGCATATCCAGGGTTTAGTGCATAGAAATTGGTCATCCTCTCCTTGACACTGAACCAAGGAAATTCTCTCAGGTCCACCAGAGGCCCAGGGGGACCTGCTACCCTGCCTACTATTCTTTAAAGATGTATTTGTTCTTTTTTCTAAAGCTAAATTGAGATGTCTAATCAAGGAGCAACTTGGTGGGGTGAAAAGAGTACTGGATTGGAAGTCAGAAGACTAGGTTCTGGCCTTAGATCTGCCACCAATAAGGTGATTGACCTTGGGCAACTATTTGTGCTTTAATTTCCTTCCTGTAAAATACTAAAACTATGAAATCACTTAGACTCTTTCAGCTTTGATTTACAGCCCTTTACTTATAGCCCACAGTCACTGAGAAATTAGGTGTTTGACCAAAGTGAATCAATCTTCCAGCTAACTGACACATCCTTATAAACATTAGCATATTTTAATTCTTAGCTTTTAGTAAAAATCTTTCCCAAAGACATTACTTCCCTACCTTCCTAAACAGAGATCAGGGAACATAGTTTAACTTTTCTTGATGACTCGGGCAGATTCTGATATAGTGTGGCCCTGAGGGACTTAAAAAGGTGGGCAAGGTTCTTGATCCCTGTACTAAATGGCCCCTCTCTGCTATCAACTGTTACTTTTCCTTGCTGTCAGATCTCTGAATCTGATCTGTGGCCATGTTTTTAACAGAATTGGCTCACTAAGTGTAGCTCTACCTGCTTGAAAGTCGTAAAACAGTAATTTGTGACATCAATGTGATACTGAGAGATCTTTGGGGGTTTAGGTTAATAGCTGAGTTTTGAATGCTTGGAGTTGTCCTAAATGAGTGGAACAGTGCTGCAATTTGTAACACACAGGTCTTACTTGATTAATAATTAAAAGAATCCTAATTTTGGGCTATGGTTGAATATCCTCTACAAAGAGGGTTGAGTGAATTCCTGATGCTCATACAACAAGCAGTTTCTAGGAATTTAGGTTACTGTTTCTATTTTCTTCAGTCTCTTTTATGTAAGTTCCACATGCTTAAGACATCCCAATCACTAGATTTAAGTTTGGTCACCTCTCTGGGGGTGTCAATCCTGGGACAGTGCTCTTGACTTTACCACCCCAATTTAGGCTGTGGATCCTCCAAATCAAACCACTTCCCTAGGTGCAGTTTGCCAAGTTTGGAACTCATCCTTAATCACATAGGAGTTTATTCCCAGGCCTCTTGAAGGACTTACAGTCGCTTGAAGGTACTTCTTTTGTTTTCGGGGGTTTAAAGCCATCTTGTGTCGAGCAGCTGAAGAATCCAAACAGCCCTGGGTGGTAGCTGGGGTGCTGAAACTAACGGATAGCTGGGGGCTGCTGGGAGAGGTGAGCGTGGCAAATGTTGTCAAGGACTGTGCACGCATGGGTATAGATGAGGGCTCAAAGGAGCTCTGAAGAAAGTGGAAGAAAAGAAACGAGTCAACTCTGTACGCTATCACTGGTCTCCAAAGTTGGACATCCCTCTGGCTGAAGAATTCCTAAAGCAGAAATCCTTCATGAACAATTGTCCCTTTTTACTACAGTAATATTGACACTTCAGGTCAATAGGCTCATTAGTGGCAAGGGGCACAATTTCTGATTGTTCCCTGGCAGGTGAAAACAAGAAACAAGAAGTTCAGGTTGCTCCTCTGCTTAGAAAGTATTCAGTGGCTCCCCTTTGCCCTTGGGACAGGAGTCCAACCACTTAATGGAGTTTACAAGGTGACAGGGTGTGCATGTTCTCTTGTCCTGTGCCCCTGTTTTATTAACAGGAGGGGCTGATTGGGATGAAGGCACAATCTGTATCAGTAAAGCCCATCAGCATTCTGGTATTTTTTTATAAGAGGGCTCAGTGGAGGGAAGAAAATCAGGTTGGAAGAGGGCTTTCCTGTAAGCTAAGTTTACATAAACAACACACTACCTTTACTTATATTACTGTTCATGGATATAAGACTAATGGGAGCACCCTGAGGAACTGAGTGCTCCCACCCCCAATGGTGTGGATATGGAGCATGTCACCTTGTCCTCATTATGGCTGGCTTCCATCTCTGCAAACTATCTGATCCTGGAGCTCCCAGTTAGGTTCCTCTGTAGGGGCTTCAAAAAAGTATCCTCTGGGATTCCTGACATAGCATTTTTCACACCTCAAAAATACACCCCAGAGCACCTCTCATTCCTAAGAATCTCCAGATATTTGTGTTAGCAGAAGCCCCTTTGAAGGCCAGGTGATTAACCGCCAGTTCCCTTAAAACAGGAACCAGAAATATCTGAAACCCCTTTGGGAAGTAGGGTTCTTTCTAAGGCCCTACCTTTTCCCTTAGCCATATTGGTTAGGAGAAACCTAGAAAAGTTACCACAGGAGCCAACCATAGGATTTTATTAGATATTCAGGAAAAGCAAACTGAATCTTTTCTGGCAGGTTTCTGAAAGAAAACTGAGGGGAGGAAATGGGATTCCTTTCTCTACTTTTCCTTCCCCACCCCTCCTCCCTCCCTGCAGGCTGAGAACAAATGCACCCTTTATGTACCCAATGTCAAATGTTTTCATTCTTTCTCCTGTGTTTTCAAGGGAGGTTGGCACAGACAACTTCTGGTTAACAGCTGGAGTTAAATAAGGTCCTTTCACCTCAACATCTGTGAGATATGCCAGGCCTGGCGCCTACTAACTTAGAATCTTTCTGGGGGTGGAATCAGGATTAGGCCTTAGGCCAGGGGAAGGGGTCCGTAGCACTGGTTGATAGGGGTGCTGGACACTCCTTTGTTGTTAATTGGGGTAAGGCTGCTCTTTGGAAAAATAAAGCACATTTTAGTATTTTCCTCCCTCTGTCATGTTTCTAGACCCAGTAAAATAATATAGTTCAGTCAACAATACACCTGGCCCTGGCCAGATAGCTCAGTTGGATAGAGCATCATCCTGATACAAGGTTATGGGTTTGATCCCCAGTTAGGGCACATACAAGAATCAATCAATGAATGCATAAATAAGTGGAACAACAAATCTCTCTCTCTCTCTCTCTCTCTCTCTCTCTCTCTCTCTCTCTCTCTCTCTCTCTCTCCATCTCTCTCATCAATAAAAATTTTAAATTAAAAATAACATAAATTTTAAAACTTACTGCAAAGCTACAGTAATTAGAACAGCGTAGTACTAGCATAAGGAATGGAACAGAACTGAGAGTCCAGAAATAAACCCATTCATCTATTGATTTGCACCAAGGGTGCCAAGACCATTAAATGGAAGGAAGAATAGACTGTTCAACAAATGGTGCTGGGATAACTGGACAGTCATATGCAAAAGAATGAAGTTATGTAGACCATATCTCACACCATATATAAATAACTCAAAATGGATTAGAGACCTAAATATAAGAGCTAAAACTCTTAGAAGAAAACATACAGGTAAACCTTCATGATTAGGTTTGGCAATGGTTTCTTAGATATGACACAAAAGCATAAGTACCAAATGAAAAAAAAAGTAATAAATTAAACCTTATCAAAATGTTTAAAATTTTGACCAATTTTGTTCTCTTGAATAGAGTTTAAAGACAACTCACAGAATAGGAGGAAATACTTGCAAATTATATATCTGGTAAGGGTCTACTATCCAGAATATATAAAGAACTCTTACAATTCAACAACAACAACAAAATTTAAAAATGAGTAAAGAACTTGAATAGGCATTTCTCTAAAGAAGATATACAAATGGTCAATAAGCACATCAAAAAACATTTAACATTATTAGTCACTAGAGAAATGTAAATCAAAACCACAATGAGATACCACTTCACACCCAGTAGAATGACTATTTTTTTTATTTTTATTTTTAGAAAAGGAAATGAAAAGAGTTGGCCAGCATGTGGATATATTGGAACCCTCATACATAGCTGGTGGGAATGTAAGGTGGGGTAGCTGCTAGGGAAAACAGTTTAATGGCTCCTCAAAAAGTTGAACATAGACTTACCAAATGACCCAGCAATTCCACTCTGAGGTATATACCCAAAATAATTGAAAACAGGTGTTTAAACAAAAACGTATACATGAATGTTCACAGCAGCAATATTTACAATAATCAGTATGCAGATATAGATGAATAGCTAAACAAAACATGGTACATCCATACAATGGAATATTACCCAGACATAAAAAGGACTTAAGTATTGATATCTATAATAATAAAAGTGTAATATGCTAATTAGACCCGACAGCCGAATGACCTTCCAGACATCCTTCCAGACGAAGCCACAGTAGCAGGGGCCAAGGCAGAGGCAGTTAGGGGTGATCAGGCAGGCAGGCAGGCAGGCATGCAGGCAGAGTGGTTAGGGGCAATCAGGCAGGCAGGTGAGCAGTTAGGGGCGATCAGGCAGGCAGGCAGAGTGGTTAGGGGCATCAGGCAAGCAAATGGTTAGGGGTGATCAGGCAGGCAGGCAGAGGGGTTAGGGGCGATCAGGCAGGCAGGCAGGTGAACAGTTAGGAGCCAGTGGTCCCAAATGGTGAGAGGGATGTCTGACTGCCAGTTTAGGCCCAATACCGCAGGGATCCCTGCAGGATCGGTCCTAAACACCCAGCAGTCGGACATCCCCTGAGGGGTTCTGGATTGCGAGAGGGTGCAAGCTGGGATGAGGGACCCACCTCATGCATGAATTTTGTGCACCGGGCCTCTAGTGTGCTATAATATGGATGAACCTTAAAAACATTATACTAAGTGAAACAAGCCAGACACAAAAGACCACATACTGTATGATTACATTTATATGAAGTATGCAGAATTGACAAATCCAGAGAGGAGGGAAGAATGATGAGTGACTGCTTAATAGGTATGGGGTTTCCTTTTGGGGAAAACAAACTATTTTGGAACTAGATGGTGGTGATAGTTGCACAATGTTGTGAGTATACTTAAAGCCAAGGGATCACACAACTTTAATATGAAAAATTATGTTATGTGAATTTTACTTCAATAAAAATTATCTAATTCAATCCTTCCACTAATTCAGACTGAATGTCCCAAGTCATCTGATTTTGTGGTATTCTGCAGAAAAAAAAATTATAATCATAGCCTAAATCCATAAATAAGTGAGCATCCATGCCCCTATCGCCAGCCTGTGCTTTACCTTTGGTCCTAACCTAATTGGTAATTTGTTTTGTTTGGTTTTGTTTGGTTTTGTTTGGTTTGGTTGACATATCTAACTGAAGGCTACGTCTCTCTAT
Source organism: Ia io (assembly GCA_025583905.1). Classification (NCBI taxonomy): domain Eukaryota; kingdom Metazoa; phylum Chordata; class Mammalia; order Chiroptera; family Vespertilionidae; genus Ia; species Ia io. The sequence goes on from JAJQQW010000001.1 coordinate 98,062,159, forward strand.
AGAATCTTTTAACATCAAAACATAGTTTTTTGCTGACTGGCTAATTATCTTCATTATAAATCACCTTTCTGTTGACTTTTTAGTTCCCAATGTTAATTGTTCAAAATTCTACTTCACTTTAAAAGTCCTCTCAAGTTCAATAACAAACAATTAAATTAACTATGTATTAGTTTGAGAATAAAAATGTTGGTATGGGCACAATCTATTCATATTCCAATTGTTGATGAATATTATTTGGTTGACAAACTTACATATATGAAATACACATGCATGCCCTCTCATATGTCAAATGATTTTTTTCATATGGGTATGTGTCTCTCAAATAATACTACATGCCCTAACCTTAAGATTTGGGCTTTTAAATCTGTAGAGGCTTTACTTCCATCAAAATCTCCATTGTTTTCTTCCTGAAATAACTGAAAACATCTGGAAACTATTTTTTGTTCAGATACTGCCTTCTATTGCTTATAAATTGAAGACTAATTATTTGGTTTTTAAAATTGGATAGAAAATGTAAATCACCATGTAAATAAAACACCAAGAATGGCCTCTCTTTCCCCCCAAATCTTCCTAGTATTGAGCTACAGCAGGAGAAAATAAAACTCAAGAAGAAACTATGCCTCTGACTTGTGCTCCACCTACCACTACCCCCACACAACCTGCCACTTAGGATGGGGCTAACCTTCTTCATTGTCAACATCGGTGGAAAAGCCTTCTTTCGTGGGGTCTTAGGTGACTCATCATCAGCAGAGATTTCTTCAAAGTCCTTAGAGATTGTGTCAGATCGTGTAAGGGGTGGGTTGATGTTGGGCTGGCGTGCGCGCAGTGGTGGAATCTGTTAAGGAGGAGTATAAAAGGAAAAAAGTTAAAACTTGGGTACTTTCCTCAAAATTATGGGTGTTTTCTTGTTGCTTAATGGTTAAAGGACTAAGAACCAAAAGTTAAAAAACATGCCAAAGAAAGAATCTTCTACCTCCCTGTTTTCACTTTTAGTACCTATTCAAACGAAAGATCAACAGCCTTAGCTCACACACCAATAGCCTTTTCTCTCTGTCTCTCCCGCCCTCCCTCTCCCAAATCAATCAATCAATAAAAAATAAACCCAAGTAACCTTTTGCCAAATACAGAATAATCAGCTCTCTAGTGGAGAAGGGTCTCTTCCCTGTGTGGCCTTCCCAGAGATGGAGGGAGGGAGCAACATGGATTTGTTGTCCCACTTACTTATGCATTCATTAGTTGATTATTCTATGTACCCTGACTGGGGATTGAACTCACATGTTGCATTTTGTGAAGACTAAATGTGTAACCTTCTCCCTGTTGAAGCAGGTACAAAGAAGTTGAGCATCTTAGAGACTGTGCTAATGGAAAGACCACGGGTTTTTAAGTCAACACAACTGGGTCAGATTTCCAGGTCTATCACTTACTAACTGGGAGATCCTGAGCAATTTCTTAAACCTCCATGAGTCTTTATCAATCCTCACAAGCAACCTTTTGAGGTACATATTAATATTATACCCATTGTAAATGAGGAAAGGAAGGTTCATGGAGGTTAAGCAATCAGTCCAAGGTTAAGGAGCCAATAGGTAGCAGATCAAGAATTCAAGTATAGGTCTGTCTATTTGACTCAGATGCCATACTTTGAACAATTCTACTCTATTACCTCAGTGATCTTGGAGCCTCCAATCCAGATTCCACTTCTGTGCACGTAATGGGGCACAACTCCAAGCAGGGTTCCAGAAACAGATCTGTGCACACTACTAGTGATAGACAGAGTTCTGGAAACATGAGATCTCTGTGGAAGAAAAAAAACATGGAGGTTGGTATACTTGCACATTAACAGTGGGATGTCACTGTCATAATACTTAAATTCTTGGGTGTGTCAAAAGAAGTGAATATGGTAACACTAGTCAACACTATGTGCCAGGCACTAGGTAAGCACATCATATATTTAAAGTACATTCTCTCATTCAATGTTTACAAGAGCCCTGTAGGGGTAGAATCAGCAGAGAAGTAGGGCCAAATTCCTCCCTCCTTTTTTTGGTGGGGTAAGATAGGAAATGGAAGAGGAGTAATCCAAATAGGCACTGATATTCAAGTTCAGTATTACCTCCAGAGATCTGCCACTCTGGAGCTCTGGAGAGGGGTATATTTTACGTTCTGGGCTTTCAGGCTCAGACTCCAACATGAAGATGCTTTCATGAGACAGGGATTTGCTCATGCTTCTCCTGACCCTAGAAAAGAAGGAAACAGTCTTGTAAAAGCAGCCCAAGGGCCATAGGAACTAAAGACACATGTATATCTATAATATGGCCTATGAAAGACATCACAGAAGGAGGGTGGAGGTGCATAAATGCTGACACAGAAAGTTGTTCATGAGATATTAAATGAAATTCCAGCTGCCTTTAAACTTTTTTTTTGCAGAAATGAACAAGCTGATCTTAAAATTCACAATGAAATGCAAGAGAACAAAAATAGCCAAAACAACCTTGAAAAAGAAGAAATTTGAAGGACTCACATTTGCCACTGTCAAAACTGACTACAAAGCTACAGTTTGGTACTGGCCTAAGAATAGACATAGATCAATGGAATAGAACTGAGGATCCAGAAATAAACCCACTCACCTCTGGTTAACTGATTTACAACAAGGGTGCTAAGACCATTCAGTGGGGGACAACTGGATAGCCACGTGCAAAAGAATAAAGTTGGACTCTTATTTCACAATATATAGGGTATTCCCCAAAATGTATACACACTTTAACAGCTGATAACTCACTTAATTTTCACTCTTTTTCAGGTTTAACTGATTTTAAATAATGGGTAAAGCCAGATTAAGTTTTGAACAAAGAAAATTCATCCTAAAGTGCCACTAGACTTTTTTTTACAGGGATTCATAAAAAATACAGTTTACAGTATAAAACTGGCAACAGTCAACGAATTGAGCACACAAAAATACTGAACAAAATGATTCCTGATGTTTGAGATTCCATTGCTTCGTTATCAGTAGTGCCTGGACCAGAAAAGTCATCCGTTTGAAAACAGGCATTGACAAAAGAAAGTATTCATTTCTATAGATAGTTTTAAATTTTTTAAATGAACTGTATATTCATAAACATTGACTTTATAATCATTCAAAATGTATATACATTTTTGGGACACCCTGTATATAAAAACTAACTCAATATTGGTCAAAAACCTAAATATGAGAGCTTAAACTCTTAGAAGAAAGCATAGGGGTGTATGTTCATGACCTGGATTTGGCAATGTCTTAGATATGACACAAAAAGCTTAAGCGACAAAAGAAAAAATAGATAAGTGGATTTCATAAAAATTAAATACAGTAAAACCTCAATATAACGGACTAATTCAAGCAAAAGGATGTCCGTTAATGCGGCAAGTCTGTTATATAATAAAGTTAGGTTTTCCAAATGCATATGTTAAAAATTGAAAAATTAGTTTACCTGTTTTTCTTATGTAGACATGTTTGTGTAATTAAAATTATGAATGTATAAAAAGTTTAATTTCACAGAAAAGTTTTCTATATGTATTACTGTAATTTTAAATTTATACTGAATAGGCCTAGTAAATGTGTGCATTCACCAGTCACTGCGATTAACAAATGCACAAAGCTGGGGTGTGGCTTAGCATCTGTGGAACATCTGCACGTGTTAAAAGTGCTGCAAAAAGTCACATCACGCTACAACAGAACCAATTACTGTTGGAGATGCTGTGTAATCACATGTTAATCATTCACCCAAAATTGTTTACAAGCAAGTAAGTGACTCTTGGATTTCAATATGTAGACTATAGTTGAGGTAAAATTCATATAACATTAAGCAAGAAACTGGGGTCAGGAGTAATCCTCAGACATCCCACGTTATACTCAATAATTTATGCTCCTTGCAAAATAAAGACCTACCTCAGTTCCTTACTCATGTATGAACTCGCTCATGCACTTATATGCACTCCCTTTCCCTCTCATTCTTATTCTCTCTCCTTCCCTCCTTTCCCCACCCACCTCAGAGAGATGCACCTGCACACATCTTCTTAGTGTGGAGAACGTGGCAGACTAAATGGACCATTTTGGAGGGGGAGGGGCAAGTAAGAAGGGGAAATATACAATTTTAGTGGAGACAGCCATTGCCAATCTGTAGAGACAGCATAGAGTCAACCCAAATGCCTCTCCCCACCCAACCCTTCTGTTTTTTGCAGGGCTTGTCTTAGCCTTATTTGGAGCTATAAGGCCATGGTCTATAATGGTATGATTTGTGAGGTATGAAACAAGCCCTTGTCCAAAACCATCTCTCCCACTAGCAAAGCTATCTGAAATTCCTCATATTCATTGCACTCATTAAGGTCCTCCTTAAGGACACTTATTTGCTAACTGTTAGTGGACAGTATAACATGTTTGCTAACTGTCCCATCACCACTAAGCAAAGCCTTAAGAGAATGAGAAGCAGCACAGGTGAGCTCTGTGGGGAGTTCAGATAAGTCTAGAGTTTAAGGTCAGGAGAACAGGCCCAAGTGGAACTCCATAGAGGGGGATCCAATTGAGCTAGGAACAGTTGGTGGTACTGGGTGTCCAGATTTCCCACAATAGGATATGGAAAATGGGGCATCACAGATGAAACTTTGAATAGGGGTGGCAGGGGCAGAAACAATTTTCCCCATCCCTTCTGTGAACAGTTGTAACATTTCCCCTAGTCTCCTGGGATAGAGGGAGAAATGGATTTGGGTTCTTTGCTTGCTTGCTTACTTATTTGTTCATTTTTACATTAATACAGTGACTTCACACTTATACCCCCAACTCAGCTAGATGGCTTCACTGATACTTTATTCACACATTCTGAGATCTAGCTCCTCTCACCCAGTAATCACAGATCTGCAGTCTGAGGGCCAGGCAAGCAAACAAGAACAAGCTTCCTGAATAATGTAGGCTATTATTACCTTATAAAACAGAGGCCTGCAACTCTAATGGTAAACCCCATTTCTCAAGTTCTTGTAGCTATGACAGGGGAGGATTTCCTTGATCTACTGCGCCCTCCACCAAGAGCTCTTGGGGAATGGGGTGTGCATATACCATGTTCCAACCCATTGAGCTGTGCGGCCCAGACGACAAGTCTACACATGAGCACAGAGAAAGGGCACTGGGAAACGGCTGCATTGACAATGGCCACCGACGCAGCCTCCACAGTCATGGAGGCCAAAAGTCCCTGGAACCAAAGGCCCATCAGTGATTGGCTACCAAAGGGGGACCTGGGTCTAGCAATCTGTCCCTTACCCTGTCCCCATCCCCCTCTAACCTCCTCACACCAGTCCCCCCAGAGAGTACCTAAACGTAGGTTGTTGACCTTCCTGAACCAGATTCAGAGAAGAGTTGTTGATACTGCTATTGGACGAGCTTGGTTTCAGGCTGCTGCTTCTTCTCTGGATACCTTCAGGCTCTTTTCTCTTCTTCTTGCCAAAAAAATTCTTGAAGGCTTTAAATTTAGATTTCTTCTTTCCTAGAAGTTAGGAATGAAAGTGATACATAGTGTGATGGTGGAAGGGAAGACAAGAGAGGAAACAGGGTCTCCGTGATATGAAGAAGGACTATGATCCCAGGTGCCCTGCAGATCTTGGCTCTTGCTACCAGGGACCACAGCACCATTCATTTGGTTTGTTCTTTTTTTTATTTTTTATTTTTTAAATATATTTTATTGATTTTTTACAGAGAGGAGGGGAGAGGGATAGTTAGAAACATCGATGTGAGAGAAATATCGATCAGCTGCCTCCTGCACACCCTCTACTGGGGATGTGCCCGCAACCAAGGTACATGCCCTTGACCGGAATCGAACCTGGGAGCTTTCAGTTCGAAGACCGATGCTCTATCCACTGAGCCAAACCAATCAGGGCTGGTTTGTCCTTTTTTTAAAAAAAAATACGTTTTTTAATTGATTTTAGAGAGAGGAAGCGAGAGGGAGAGAGAGAAACATCGATAGGCTGCTTCCTGCACACCCCCTACTGGGGATTGAGCCCGAAACTCAGGCATGTGCTCTGACCTGGAATCGACCTGGCAACTTTTTGGTGTGACAAAGTATCTGATTTGCTGGTAAGTGCAGGAGCTCAGGCCCCAGCTTCTGTGTGGTGTTTGGGCAGCCTCTGTTTAGGCCTAACTCTCTAGGCATTCACTTTTCTCTCAATTTCACACTTCTCTCTGCATACCTAAAACTTGAGTGTTAAAAAAGCATTTGTATCTGAATGCTCTCTAGTCTGCACATTAATTAGTCCCTTCATCTATTCCACAAATATTTATTAACATCAAGCACTTACTACATTTTGGGTATCATGTGAAAGGAATAAGATATAGTTCTAAGTCTTAGCTACTGCCCCTCATCAAGGTTGTAGGCAGGCCCTCTTTAAAATCCCTATAACAAGTAGCACAGTGCAAGGCAAGCTGAAAGATGCCAAGTCTTAAGCCTACTCTGGATTAGGAGACCTCCCCATCATGAACCACATCAGACTCCATGTATGGAGACCAGCCCTGGGTGTGAGCTACAAAGCTGGGAACTGTCCAAATGCTATGTTACTTTTGAACCCTTAATGGAATCCGAGATAGTCGCCATGTATTCAAGTGTATAAATTGGTCTTTCAAGCTTTCTTTATAAAGGGGTGCCTTTAAATTGCCAGCAGCTGAGTCCTGTGAGGGTTGGTTTCAGGATTTCCTAAAAGTGTAAGGGTAGATAGATCTATACAGCAGATTTGGGTCAAAACCCACACTTGTATCCAGCAATGTTTATGTAGGTCACCTATACACTGGGTACTTTATGCCCCATAAGGTACAGCAGTGGTGGTCAGTGAGCTGACAACTGAGAGCTGACAGATATCTGGACTTCTATAACCAAGCCATTCATTTCCCTATCCAAGCCTAAGGACTATGTATTCTCAAACAGGCAGTAGCTTTCAGCATCCTCATCCAATGAGGGCCTGCAGTGTGTCACATGCCAGAAAATGGCTCATGGCAGTAAGGTTCCCCCCCGCCAGAGAAGAAAACACCATTAAATCCAATGATGGAATCATCGCTGCTGGATTGTATATTTGCTTATCCACCATGCACACAGGCAGCTCATCTAAGTTGAACTTAGCTTTAAAAATGCATCACATAATGGTGACCTTGTTCTCTTGCACTGCTGCTTGGAAAGAAAACATTTCTAACTAGCTTTTCTTCCCTTCAACCTCCCAATAACCACCTTATTCTCTGGCTAGCAATGACTAATACTAAAAATGTACCCAAATGTTTAGACTTTAAAAAAAAATCTTAGGGCTCCAGCCGGTTTGGCTCAGTGGATAGAGCGTCGTCACTCAGACTGAAGGGTCCCAGATTTGAATCAGGTCAAGGGCACGTACCTCGGTTGCAAGCTCAATCCCTGGCACTGGTGGGGGTGCATGCAGGAAGCAACCAACCAATGTGTCTCTCTCATATCGATGTTTCTCTCATATCGATGTTTCTCTCTGTCTCTCCCTCTCCCTTCCACTTTCTCTAAAAATCAATGGAAGGATATCCTCGGGTGAGGATTAACAACAAAAAATCTTGGGAATAGAGAAAAGGCATTTCCTTACCTTCATTCTTCACCAAGCTGCATTGCATTGCCATCTTCTTTTGTAGGCCTATGTCTAGCTCATATACAAAAAGATAGGTCAGTTGGTTTAGTGTTTGGGCTGCCTAGGTGAGGGGGCCTATCATTCATTTATTTATTTCATTTGGTATATATTTTGAGTGTCTAATCACTCTCACTGAGGCCCAATACTAAACAATGGTGACACAGAGATGAATACCCAAACTCTCTCCTCAAAGATCCATGCACCATGCTCAATATCCTCCACCCCACATCATCAGTGAAGTCAGGCCTCCAGGAGGCCCCAAAAAGGTTCCCCTCTCTCTGTCCTTCCATACCAAGTATTTCTAAGCCATACACTACTAAGAAAGCGCAGCAAAAACTGAGAACAACTCAGTGAGTTGTTAAAATCAGTTTTGTCTTTAAATTCAATATCTCATTTCATGTCTTAGATTCCTCTTTTTCCTTTTTTTTTTTGGTATCAATAAAGCTTATCATTGTTTAGTGACTTTTGCCTCCCTTTCTATCACTCATGGACACCCATCACTCATAGTTGGCACCATAATTTAGGCAATGATAAACATCTGAGTAAGTTTTGCAACAATAAAAGTTTTAATTGAATCCTATTTAACAGAAGCCTATGGTGGCATCTTTTGTTTCTATCCCCCCTTTACTTTTGGTTAAATCTGGATTACTAGCTATAGTAAAACCTCAGTTGAATCTCTCTGATCATGGGATGCTCTGATTTTTTTCCTGATTAAACAGAAATACTTCCCCTGCCTTAGTAAGTAGAACCTATTAACCACCCCCAAATAAGATTGCATGGCCTCAGGCAAACTTTTGAGTATCAGATTGGAAATGAAAGTGAAGAGGTTAGAAAACTAAAAAGTAAATGTGGACTGAGCCTAATGTTAGAAATTTGATATGAATTTGTTTGCTTGTGACTTAATTTCTTTTCTAGGGTTGTTAAACATAGTAAACAAATCTAGTTCTAGTTATCAAGATTTTATTGAGTTACTTACCCTCATCACTGGCCTCCAGAACTTCCAGATTGGCAGAAGCTTCCCTTAGTGATGCAGCCATAGTAGGATCACTAAAGTAAAATACAGAGTAAAAAAAAGAAAAAGATCATCATTTGATATCCAGAACGTAATACAATCATTTTACCCTACTCCTTATCCTTCTGTTAGAGCAGCGATTTTTAACTGGTGTACCACAAGAATTTAAAAAACGTGGAATACCTGACTAGTCAGGGGCACTGACCTCTTTTCCCTTAGATTGTCAAATTAAAAATGACAGCAGTCATCACAACAATAGCTGTATGGTGTAAATGCCCTGTCTTGAATCATAAATATATAGGTCATATAATAGAGTTTCATATTATTGGTCATGTCACATAATAAGGTTGGGAGTGATTGGTTAATTCTTGGTACCAGAAATCCTTATATACAAGTATAGGTACCTTATTTTTTTAAAGCCATTTTGGAGCAAAAAAAGGTAGACAATTATTATTATTTTGTTGTAAATCAATTAAAATTATACCTATTTTTTGTCAAATCAGCAAAATGTGTAATATACAACTGAGCTACCCAGCCAGGGCAAACAGGGTTTCTTTTTGGGGTGGTGAAAATGTCCTAAAATCAATTGTCATGATGGTTACACAAATCTTTGAATATATTAAAATGCATTGATTCTTATATCTTAAATGGGTTAATTGTATGTGAATTATATCTCAATAAAGCTATTACCCACCCCCCAAAAAAAAACAAATGTAAAAAACTTGATCTAGCCCTGGCCAATGTGCTCAATGGTTAGATCATAGGCCTGTGCACCAAAGGGTCTCAGGTTCTATTCCCAGTAAAGGGCACATATCTGGGTTGCAGGTTCAATCCTGGCCCCAATTGGGAGGCAACCAATTGATGTTTCTCTCTCACATCGATGTTCCTCTCTGTCTGTCTGTCTCTCTCTCTCTCTAAAAATCAATAAAATCATATTTAAAATATATATATCAAGCTAACATTTTCCCCTTTCAGGTTGTGAAAAAAATTTTAATTTTGACGATGTTCCATTGCTGAATGTATGCGAAAAATAGACACTCTCATACATCATGGAATGTGAATTGCTCTGTAAAGAGCAATTTTACAGTATCAAAATAAAAAATGCATATACCTTTTGATTCAGTAGCATCACTGCTAGAACTTTACCCTGTGGATATACTCACACTTGTATACAAAAATATACATGCAAGAATGCTTATCACAGCATTGTTTTACACAGCCAAAAGTGGGAAACAATCAGAGTGACCACCAAAAGAAAAATTCCACCTTTACTGATTCCATGTTGTGGGAGAATTATCTTTCCTTAAGCTCTTTTCCATTAGTGCAGATAATCAATTGAGAGTCAACTGTGAATTTTCAACTCAATCTAGCCTTCTAGCAAAAGCTAGAATGATAGGTCTAGGGAAGCATGTCAGTTGATATTCAAACTTTTATAAATCAACTAGAGACCAAGTGCATGAAATTCGTGCATGGGGGGGGGGGTGTCCCTCAGCCCAGCCTGCACCCTCTCTAATCTGGGACCCCTCGAGGGATGTCCGACTGCCCGTTTAGGCCCAATCCAGGTGGGATTGGGCCTAAACGGGCAGTCGGACATCCCTCTCACAATCCAGGACTGCTGGCTCCCAACTGCTCGCCTGCCTGCCTTCTTGATTGCCCCTAACCGCTTCTGCCTGCCAGCCTGATCACCCCCTAGCCACTCCCCTGCCAGCCTGATTGATGCCTAACTGCTCCCCTGCCAGCCTGTTTGCCCCTAACTTCCTTCCTCTGCTGGCCTGGGTCCCCTGCAACTGCCCTTCCCTGCAGGCCCGGTCACCCCCAACTGCCCTCCCTTGCAGGCCTGGTCACTCCCAACTGCCCTCCCGTGCTGGCCTGATTGCCCACAACTGCCTTCCCGTGCAGGCCTGGTCCCTCCCAACTGCCCTCCCCTGCTGGCCATCTTGTGATGGCCATCTTGTGTCCACATGGGGGCAGGATCTTTGACCACATGGAGGCAGCCATCTTGTGTGTTGGAGTGATGGTCAGTCTGCATATTACTCTTTTATTAGATAGGATAGAGGCCTAGTGCATGGGTGGGGGCCAGCTGGTTTGCCCTGAAGGGTGTACCGGATCAGGGTGGGGGTTCCCTTGGGGTGGCCTGGGTGAAGGGCCTGTGGTGGTTTGCAGGCCAGCCACACACCCCGGCAACCCAAGCAGAGGCCCTGGTATCTGGGGTTTATTTATCTTCTACAATTGAAACTTTGTAACCTGAAGCAGAGCCAAGCCTTCTGCTTGCTCTGTGGTGGCAGCCATTTCTGTTGGGATTTACTTATCTTCTGTAATTGAAACTTTGTATCCTGGAGTGGAGGCCTAGGCAGGCCAGGGCTGCAGAAGCTTGGCTTCCTCCATTGTCGGGGGCAACCCTAGCCTCCTGCTCTCTCCAGTTCCGTGGCTGCTGCCATTTTTGTTGGGATTTATTTATCTTTTATCATTGAAACTTTGTAGCATTGAGTGGAGGCCTAGGCTGGCAAGGGCAGGCAGAAAGCTTGGCTTCCTCCATTGCCGGGGAAACCCAAGCCTCCCTCCTGCTCTCTGTGGCCAAAGCCATCTTGGTTGGGTTAACTTGCATACTCACTCCTGATTGGCTGGTGGGTGTGGCTTGTGGGTGTAGTGGAGGCACTGTCAATTTGCATATTACTCTTTTATTAGATAGGATGCTGACATTTTTATGGGAGTTTTGGGTGGGGGGATATAATGGGCACCATAACCCAGAGAAAGGGTGCTGTATTCATACACACAACAAGAGGGCTGTAGAGAGGCAAGTGGTATCAAGTGGGGTTAAGTAGGTTCTGGGATGCCCCCCCTCCAGATCTTCTCTGGTCCCAGGCTATCCTTGCAGCTTCGTGGATGGGCTCCAGGCCCATCTGTGCTGCTGTTTATAGCCATAAGCCCCTTATACATCTCTGGAAGTAGAGAGGGGTGATCACAGGCTCTGAGGTTAAGGTGACCTTGAGAGGTCACCCAGCAAGAGTGACTGAGGCCTTGGAGTTGGAAAGCAAAGGCTTTCCAAACCTCAGTGAGAGCTGACAGGGCCCTAGTGTCAGGATGGCTTCAGACTCTCTCACTGAAAAGTCCTATGGTGTGAATTATTTCTCGCTGCAATGAATAATAAACCCAACTTGTTCAACAACAGGTGTGTTCCTGGTGAGCTTTGGCTGATCTTGACACTTTGTTCAAGTCACTCAAACACTATCAGCTAATATCACAATTCTGCCTGAAGATGACTAAGCCCCAGGCCTACACAGTGCTCAATGGTTTACACACACATATATGCACACACATACACACACACACCATCTGGACATCTGGAAGAAACAAAGGGGTAGGGCAATTCAGAAGCCCCTCAGAAATTCAGAAGAAGAACATAAAAGTTGCTTGGACCATCACTAGTGAGTTTCTGGACCATCTTAATAAATATGGCAGCACCCCACCCCTGCCACTAAGAAAGGCTTTTTATTTTTATTTTTTCAGAACTATTTTTTTATTTTTTAAAATTTATCTTTATTGTTGAAAATATTACAGATGTCCTCTTTGTTTTTCCCCATTGATCCCCTCCACCCCACCCCTGCCCCTCCCAGGCCTTCACCACACTATTGTTTGTCTCCATGGGTTATGCATACATGCATATAAATTCCCTGGTTAATCTCTCCACCCCCAACCCTCCACCCCCATCTTGCCTCTAACAGTTGTTAATCTGTTCCATGATTCTCTGTCTCTGGATCTATTTAATTAATCAGTTCATTTTGTTCATTAGATTCCACATATGAGTGAGATCATGTGGTACTTATCTTTCTCTGACTGGCTTATTTCACTTAGCATAATACTCTCCAGGTCCCTCCATACTGTTGCAAATGGTAAGAGTTAAGGAAGACTTTTCAGACACTGGGGAAATAAACTATCTCTGAGCTTTAGAAAAGTACATGAAAAAGGAGCCTGTTTTCCAAAATACCGGACCACAGCAGACTAACATTGTCCTTGATCCACCACTGTCAGGAGTAAAAGAAAGGGAAACAACAACCAAAGAGAACCAAATATATAGGGTGGGGGAAAAGTAGGTTTGCAGTTATTCATATGGAAAATAATGCAATAATTAATGACTACTTATACAAGAATAAACTGTTTCTCATACTCACAACCAAAAACCTACTTTTGCCCCACCCTATATGGAAGACTAAAGGGAGAACAAAGAAAAGCGGCATCTTGGCAGCATCTGAATCCCTAGAAGCACTAATAGAATAATTCAATTTAACTATCATTCCATTTAACTAGCTCTTGAGTTTAGACTGTCTCAAGTTTTTTTTTTTGGCACACTTGCCTTATTTCCCCAACTGACTCCTGGGGTCCTGAAGACAGCACCAACATCAGCTGCTATCTCCCCTTCTAAACAAACCAACCAACAACTACAACAAAACACACAAACCTCCCCTTGATGGGAAATCCTTTTCCTGTTACCACCCCATTTCTCTGCATCTCTTTAAAGCAAAATTCAAGAATTATCTATACTTACTATATTTATGTCTTCACTTATTCTCCTGTGCTCTCTCCAATCAGGCTTCCAAACTGAATGGCTTCCAAACCACCTCACCAAAACTGCCCTTGTTAAATTCAACGGACACTTATTTGACATCACAGCAGCAGGACACTCCCTCCTTTTAAATAATTGTATCACTTACCTTTATCATGAACAGCGCTCCTCTAATTTTCCTCATTGGCTGTTCCTTCTTAATCTCCTTTGTTGGCTCTTTCTCTTCCACTAAATTTGAAATGTTGTAGCACCCGAGGGTTCTGACCTGGGCCTTCCCTCTAATTTATCTACAATCACTTCCTAGACCCATGTCATTATATTAAAATGTTACTATGAGCCACATAATTTGTAATTTTAAATTTTCTAATAGCAAAAAGAAGCAGGTGATGTTACTTTTAATATTTTATTTAACTCAATAGAACCAAATTGTTGTCATTTCAACATGTAATCATTATAGAAATAATATAAGTGAAATATTTTACTACATTCTTATTAAGTCTTTGAAATCTGGGTTGCATTTTAAACATACAGTACATCTAGCCACATTTCAGGTGCTCAATAAACACATGTGGCTAGTGGCTACCATATCCTACATTATCTCATTCAGGCTTTAAATACTACCTACATTCTGGACTCCAAAATCTTTCTATTGAGACTAGACCTCTTCCCTGAACTCCATATTCCTATAACCAACTGCCTAGCCACCATCTCCACCTCAGTGCATATCAACTTCTTGGTTCCCCTCACACTGTCTTCCCCACATTTTCCTCATCTCATCAGGAAATGCTACTAGCCAGATCCCCAGACGAAAGCCTAGCAGTCATTGATTCCTCTATTTCCTTCCCATGCTACATTTAATCCAACAGTAAATCCTGTGACTCTTCCTTTGTTATATTTCTGAAATGCGACTATTTTTTGCCATGTTTGAACTGCCATTATCTTGTTGCTGGGTTACTGCAATAATGGGTCTCACTGCATCCATCTTTGCCTCCCTATTCTGCACACAGCACCCACATCAGTCATGTCAGCCCTCTGCTCACCACCCTCCGTCCCCCCCCACCCTTCCCCCCTCCCCCACCCATCGGCAGTGGCTTACCATCATGTTCAGAGTAAATCCCAGCTCCTTACCTTGAACCTTATGTGATCTGGCCCCAATGCCAATGCCTCACTGCCCACTGATCCTGCTACCCTCCTACTTTCTCCACTTACTGGCCTTCTTACTAACTCCCAACACATCCGCCCCTTTCAATCTCAGGGTCTTTGCATTTGCTGCTTTCTCTGCCTGGAGGGTTCTTCCCCAAATTAGCTGCACAGCTGACTCTTTTGTAGCATTCAAGTCAGTTCAAATGTTACTTCCCAGAGAGGACCTCCATGATCATCATAGTTAAAGCCCCCTCCCAGTCTCTCTCATCATATCATCCTTTATTAACGTCTTCACAGCACTCACCACTGCCTAAAAGTATGTTCTTTACTAATTTCATTACTGGTTTCTTGTCTGTCTCCTCTACCAGAATGTAAACTCCATAAAAGCAGGGACCTTGCATATTTTGTTCATCACTGGATCTCCTAGCACCTAAAATGGTACTTGGCACATAGCAAGCAGTTAATAAATATTTATTGAATGAATGCCCAAATTCAAAAAAGGAAGAGGAAGTAATATAAGAGCCATCTTTGTGGTCGGCAATTTCTTAGAAGTAGAGGCATGCTATGGGAGGCAGAGGAAGACTTGTCCTGGGAGAGGAACCTCCTTGTTTCCCAACTTAGCAGGACCTGCCTTCTCTCCCAGCAAGGTAGGCCCTGCCCCAAGATTATTCACCTGTGCAGAACCAAGTATTCTTGGGCCTCTCTTGTCCTTGGTGCATAGAGTCCATTCTCAGGTGTCCTAGCCATGAGACCCCCTTGGTGTGGAATCCCACTCAGGTGGGCTAGGCCCTGACCCTTATGGAGGAGGTTTCAGGAACAGACACCCTGACTCTCTTACTTTACAGCCACCATCACTGGCACAACCTCTTTCTGTTTGCCCACAAGCTGACTTTATTAACCAGAGATTTGCTTCCCAAGTATCTCCTCATAGAGGCACCACTATATTTCTTTCATGTGTCTCACTGTGACTAATAAAAGTTCAGTTAATTTGCTTTTTAACTGTACCAGGGCTCTTTAACAATCGCTTTTGGATTGCACTTTTATTTATGATATTCAGCAAAAATTACTGTCACCTCACTGGTATCTCAAAAAAAAAAAAGTTACAATGTTCTCTCCAAAATACTAATCTGACCATGAGCTTCCTTGCTTAAACTAGTTCACCAACTGCCTGCAGGATGAAAGCCAAGTTCTTAACACTCAAGGCCCTCGGCAATCTGGTGCTTCCTGCCCTCCTACATTCTACCAGCAGTCCACCCCCACTCCCACCCTCATGTTCTGATCTCCCAGAATCACCAGTCATTCCCTAAACACACCATGTTCTTTCGCATTCTTTGGTCTCTGCACAGGCTGTCCACTTGACCTACGTAATACCACCTCTTAATCCCCACATCCTTAAAATCCTAGACATTCTTTAAGACCCAGATCAAAGGTTACCACCCATGCTCCATGCTTTCAGCTCTTTTCACATGTCTCTGTCATAGCTATTATCACCTTGAAAACAGGGACCACATTTTGCTTATCTAGATTATTATCAGCACCTATCCTGGATACCAGGCATACAGAAGGTGCTCGCTAGGTGTTTTTATAGATGGATGAATGCAGGAGTGGGCAAGAGGGGTGAAGTGATGAATAGGGACCAGTTGGAAAAGTAGTTCCTTTTTAAAAAAAATTTGAGACACACTTCAGTAAAAGATCCCTCTGCATTAAATACTATGAAAAAGCTGGCAAGCTGAGCAAGGAAAGAGGAAATAATGTAGGTTTTTATCCAGTAAATGATGAGAGGCCTTCAGAACCACCTTCAAAGAGTATAAAGTCATATAATAATGGTCATCAGAAAGTCTGGCCCAGCAGATACATAAAGCTGCATTATCAGCTATTATTTAAATGCTTGCTCTCTCACTCTCTGTCAACCCCAGATGCTTAAGCTCCAGAGTTGCTTTTTTCCTTCTCAGATTGTCTGACTTGAGGGCTCAACAAGAGTTCTAGGAGAGAGAGAGAGAGGGAGAGAGAGGGGGGGGGGCCTGTGTTCCAAGGTTGTTGAAAAATTTTAAGCACATCTGGTTCAGGTTCAAGGATTCAGAAGACTGCTTGACAACTTTGCTGCCTTCCCAGAATGGAGAATGCTAATGGAAAGCAGTTGGCCTCATTTAGAAAAAAATCTGTGGTAGTCAGAATTCTAGGGTGGCTCCCAAGATTGTTGCCCCACCTCCAGTGTGCATGCCCTATAAATCCCTGGCCCTTGAGTGTGGGTGGGCCTGGTCTAATCAGGTGAGCTCTTTTAAAAGAGTGTCTAGAGTTCAGATATATAAGTTAGAGAGATTTGAAGCTATAGTACTTTCCTGTTGGCCTTAAAGGAACAAACTGCTAGGTTGTAGAGAGGACCATGTGGCAAGGAATGGCAGGTGGCCTCTAGTAGCTGAGGGCAACCCTTGGTTGACAGCTATCAAAACAAACAAAAAAACAAACAAAACAGAGACCTCACCCTACAACCTCAAAAAATTGAATTCTGACAACCATCTGTTTGGAAGAAAACCTGGAACCTCAGATGAGCCCTTATTTCTCGCTGATACACTGATTTCAGGCTTGTGAGGCTTTGAGAAGAGGACTTGGCTGTACCGTGCCTGGACTCTTGACTCATGGAACTGAGAGATAATTTGCATTGTTGTAAGACACTAAAAATTTTTGCACTCGTTGCACAGCAACGGAAAACAGATACAAGTCCTCCAGGCCCTAGTTCTAATTGAGCAAGAAGCCAAAAGTAGGGTAAGTTTGGAACCATGTAAGCTGCAACACAGAACTCATTGAAAAGCCAATGAGGGTATTGTTGGCTCCCTTCCCCCAGTCCACCCCACCACAAACACTTCTTTTGAAGAACATAAGTTGACACTCTTTCAAGTGAATTGACAGCTGAGCAGGTTAGGCTCTGCCAAAATGTTAGAACATGCAAAAGCCCCCTGAAGGCTCACCGTGTTAGAGATGGCTTTCCCTACCTGCACGAGAATGTCTCTAACCCCTTTCAAATATTGCTATAGTAGTGTCCTCCTCAACCAGAGTGTGTGTATATGCCAATCAGTTGATGAAGAGTTCTGGAGTTGATCATTCTGAGAAACAGCGGGGGTGAGAGAATGGTGGCAAATACCTTCCTCCTTGAAACCACCAGCCAATTCTAAAGGAAATGTCTGCTCTCAGGAAGTCAACTCATTAAGGAACCTGAGCTTCTCCCAGAAATGAAAATACCAGAAAGGGCTCCCATTCCCCTTATTAATCGTAAAATAAGCTAACCCCCAGTGCAGAAGAGCCACCAGTCCCCCTTCATCTTTTCCTTGCATGAAGTTGGCAGGAAGGCACCAGAGGTTCAACCAGCTCTTGGACTCACACGGTGAGCTCCAGAAGTCCCACTCAATCAGAATGGCTCTGATGTGTACAATCACCCCACTGCATGGCAGAGTTCATTTGGGGGTGGGGGGTTGATACCATGTTCCACTCATGATACAACCACTGCCATGCAAAAATCAGGGCTTTCTGTGTTAGTCAGCATAACTGGCATTTTCCCAGCAGGGTCCAAGAGCAGCAGCTCTTAGCAGGCTCGAGACCAACTAGTTACCTCTAGAACTTCTGTTTTCTTATGTTCCTAGGAACAGATGTGAATTCCTTCATGGGATCCTAGATAGAAGAGACCAATTTGATGATCATTCATACTGGCTCCTTGAGCCCTGATGGATATATGCCCAAAGCAGTAACTGTAACATGGATTTTGTGGCACATTGTTTTAAAAACATCTTCAGCAACCTATGCAAAGCCAATCCTCAAAATGCCCATGGGTGTTAGTAAGAAGGCATACAAGGGATAAAAGGTCACTTCTCTATATTCCATACCTTCACCAATGGGCATTTGACCACCAAAACCATCAAGCCGAGCCCGGCTGGTGTGGCTCAGTGGTTAAGTGTCGACCTACATACCAGGAGGTCATGGTTCAAGTCCTGGTCAGGAAAAGATCTATTCCTTATCTTAGAGAAGTGGCTGCAATAGTCATACTAGCTGCCAATTCCCCTCTTCCTTCTCTTCTTCTTTCTTCTTTGTGTCTTTTCCTCCTTCAGTGCTTCCATTTAAAAGGTCTTTAGCTTTCAGAGAAAGACAAGTATCACATAATCTCACTCGTATGTGGAATCTAACAAAATAAACTGATGAACAGATCCAGAGACATGGAAGCATGGAACAGAGTGTGGAATCTTTGAGGGAAGGCTGGGGAGGGTGGGTGGGTGGAAGGTAATCAACCAAAGACCTTGTATGCATATATGCATAACCCATGGACACAGACAGTGGGGTGGTGAGGGCCTGGGGCGAGGGGCAGGGATGGCCTGGAGGAGGTCGATGAGGGGAAAAGGGGGACATATGTAATACTTCCAATAATAAGGTTTTAAATAAATAAATAGTCTTTAGCTTTGCCTCCAGTTCTGCTTTCCGTTTCTCCCCATTATACCTCACCACCAGAGTAAACCAGTAGAAGCTCAGAAAGACCCAACTCATGCCACCCCTAACACCTTAGATCCTGGACAGGGTTAAAAATACAGAGAACTTGCCCTAAAAGGTTATTTTTGCTATCTCTCTAGCAGCCTCAAAGCCTAGCTGATGGGGAGTCCTATTGTCTTGTCAATCCGCATACCCTATGATTAAAGGATCTCTTCTTGTAGTCAGAGGCAATTTATATTATATAATTAATAAAATGAATGAAATTGCTCAGTCCTTATTCTGTGACAGGCAGGCACTGTGAAAAAATGGGTTTATATTCATTGTTTCATTGAATCCTCCCAAGAGCCCTATAAAGGTAAGCATTGTTATTTTATTATTTTTATTCCCATTTCCCAGATGAGGAAACTGAGACTCACTGAAATTGGGTAATCTATGCAAGGTCATACAAGTAATAGGACTCAAATCCAGTTTTGAAGAATTTTAGAGCTCATGATTCTACCATTACACTCTTTACCCTCCTTACTTGGCAAAATCTGGCAAGTATTAAATTCCCATCCATTCCTGCCACAAAGAATCTCACACACTGTACTATATTATATGACCTAAAAATAGGATAACTTGCTAGGTCATTATCAGCCTCTAACATATTTACAAAGATTCCTTGGTCTTTTCAACACTGAAGAGTTCTGCCAAAAATGGCTTACTGAGCACATATATTGTGGTGAAAGATCACACAATATTAAAGGGAATAGGTCTGTAGCATGGGCCCCTCTGGTGGCCAGGCTGAAGTAGGGTACCATCAAAAGAAACAGGAAGCATGAAGACCTCAGGGATCTCAAGAAAGACCCAGAATTGACTTGGGGAGACTTAAGGATGGATTTCACAGCTTTAAGAGTATGTGTTTGGTGCCAAGAGTTCTGTACCAAACCTCTCCACCAGCTCTCAAGTCCATCTCAAGCAGAGTATCTGAGGCTTTTTATTTTCTTATGTATTTGTTGTGGTTGCTGTTATTACTGCTCCTAGCAGTCAGTAACTCATCAGTTGGGAACTGGGGGGTGAAAAATGTCCAAAGAGGGGGGAAAGGCAAAGATGAAGAAGGAGGGTTGCTGGTGTAAGGTGTGTGAATGCTACATGGTTTATTGGATTATGCAGACTATGACACAGATATTTCTTGGCCTTAAAATTCAAAAGGAGATACCAGCAGCCATTATCTGGCAGGGGAGGCAAGAATGATAAGGGAGGTAACTGCCTATCTGGAGGTATAAGAAGAGTTATCCAAATGTTTCCTGGTCCCCAAATTTATTCCTTTACCCTAGCCATTGAATTACCTTCTCTTTCTATATGGCCTAAAATATTCACCATCAGAATCATTCCCCTTCAACCAGACAATAAAGTCAGAAATTTTTTTCCCAAGGCCTCTCTCTTTAGTACCCCAAAGTCTTTATGCCAACCTACTTTGTGATCAGACCTGTTTTGGTGCTATGGAGGCAATTACAAAATAAAGCAGTTAACATTTCCTGGATATTTAATATGTGCAGGCACTGTTTGAAGTATTTTGCATATATCATCTTATGTAATCCTCAGAACAATCCTCCTAGGTAGACACTATTTGTTATTGCTCCACCCCCCATTTTGTAGATGAGAAAAGTGCAAAGCTAAATAACTGCCCAGGGTCACACAGAAGTACATGGTGAAGACAGGATTTGAAGCAAGGCAGTTTGACTCCAGAGCCCATAAGTGTTACACTAAAATCACCCACTCCTTAATGACAAAATTAATAATAATATACATGAAAATTGTATATGGGTGGGGCCTATAGGTCACAAAGGTTATAGAACAGGAAACTGGAGTGTGTTGCTTGCATACATGGTACAGGGGGCCAGAGGACAGAAATAAGGAAGAGGGCAAATGTAAGCCGGAGAAGTGTGTCCAAAATACATTGCAAAAACAAAATACATTGCAAAGCCAAGTTGGTCAGGGAGTGGTAAAGCAAGGCTAGAAAGCTGAGACCTAGATGTAAATGAGGTCAAAGAACAAGGGAAGGTGAGAGTGGAAGGGAACAGCAGATGGGAGAATTGGGGGATAGGAGGTAGTCTAGCCACAGGAGGTCCTAGAGGGTGCTTTTTTGGGTGGCCTCATTTAAAGCAGCAAAAGGAACTACTGGGTGTAAAGTAATAATGAAAGGCATGGTAGAGGAAGCCCACCTTAAGATGAGCCATTTGCTAGGTAGGAAAGTTTGTTGGCAGCTTGAAGACTGAGGCACTGAGAATCAGCATAGGTGAGTTGAGGATGAGGCAGAGAGGGCAGATGATAGCCACAAATCCTGGGTGACCAGGAAGAGCCTGAGGACTCTGACCTGTAATGATGTTCTTGGAGCAATGAGGCATGAGTAGCACCTGACTCACTTACATCCCTTTTGCCTAGAAATGGAAAGGATCACAACACACAGTGCTCAAAGCATTCTCACACTCATCCGCATTCAAACCACATCATTCCTTTGCAGGAAGAGAAACAGGATTGTCCATTTGAAGGAGTAAATGACATATGCAAAGCTTTTCCCACTAGAGTCAGCACCTCAAGGGGAAAAGAAAAGTGGCAGTGAGAACCAGGAGAGTAGAAATCTATTAGACTTCCTTAAACTTTAAGGCACAAGGATCTCTAGTCAGAATGGCCTAGGGAAAGAAAATGCCACCCTGCGAGTAGAATCCAAGAGGAGAACTTGACTAAGGGTGGGAGGTGACTGGCCCCTTACCCTGGCTGAACATTGCTCTGTTGTCCATTTAAGAGTGAGAAGGAAGCACACAGCCAGCATCTGAGGAATAAGTGAGATAAGCGTGAAAAATAGCAAAGTGCCTGATACAAACTAAGTGCTCAATAAATAATAGGGTTTTAAAAAATATATGTTTTTATTCATTTCAGAGAGGAAGGGAGAGGGAGAGATACTGGTAGAAATATCAATGAAGAGAGAGAGTCATTTATCGATTGCCTCCTGTGTGGCCCCTACTGAGGATCAAGCCTGCAACCCAGGCATGTGCCCTGACTGGGAATTGAACTGTGACCTCCTGGTTCATAGGTCGACACCCAACCACTGAGAAATGTTGACTGGGCAATAATAGGTGTATTTTTTTTAAAAAAAAAAAAACTACTGCTATAGATATGGACAATGGCATGAGAAATGGGTGAGAAGGAAGGCTGTAAGTCAACATCCTGCCCTCACCCCCAGGGATTCTGATTCTTCGTTGGGGGGTGGGGCCCAGAGATCTGCATGTTTCATAAGCCTCCAGGTGATTCTGAGGTAGAGTTCAGATACCGTGCTTTAAGGAAACCCTTTCGTAAGTAATGTTGGGTACTGGGCATGGCTGGAACGTTGAAGCTGAAATGGGAAGCCATAAAAAATGCATCGCAGGGAGCAACCCAAATGCCCATTAACAGACAAGTGGATAAAAAAACAGTGGTGTATACACACACACACACACACACACACACACACACACACACAGACACTAATAAAAGAGAAACATGCATATTAACCATCACTCCACTACACCCACCAGCCAATCAGGAGAGAGTATGCAAATTAACCCAACAAAGATGGCAGCGGCCACAGAGCTGGAGTGAGCAGTAGGCTTGGGTTGTCCCCAGCAATGGAGGAAGCCAAGCTTCCCGCCCGCCCTGGCAGGCCCTGGCCTCCGCTCAAGGCTACAAAGTTTCAATTATAGAAGATAAATAAATCCCAGATACCTGCTTCCAGCCAGCCCTGGCCTCCACTCAAGGAGGCGCTGAAAAAAAGAAAAGAAAAAAGAAAAAAAGCCTGAAAATAGCCCTCAGCTCCTCACCCAGGCTGGCCACATTCCCATGGGGTGAAGGTCCCCACTGGGGGGCTTGACCAGCCTGCAAACAGCCATTAGCCCCTCACCCAGGCTGGCCAGGCACCCCAGCGGGATCCCCCCCAACCCTGAAGGGGCTGTGGCCAGCCTGCAAAAAGCCATCAGCCCCTCACCCAGGCTGGCCAGGCACCCCAGCGGGGACCACCACCCTGAAGGGGGTGTGGCCAGCCTGTAAACAGCCCTCAGCCCCTCACCCAGGCTGGCCACACCCCCATGGGGTGAGGGTCCCCACTGGGGGGCTTGGCCAGCCTCCAAACAGCCATCAGCCCCTCACCCACACTGGCCAGGCACCCCAGCAGGGACCCCCACCCTGAAGGGGCTGTGGCCAGCTTGAAAACAGCCCTCAGCTCCTCACCCAGGCTGGCCATACACCCCCAGCGGGGACCCTCACCCCATGGGGGCATGGCCAGCCTGCAAACCACCACAGGCCCCAAGGGAACCCCCACCCTGATCCGGGACACCCTTCAGGGCAAACCAGCCGGCCCCCACCTGTGCACCAGGCCTCTATCTATACTAATAAAAGGGTAATATGCTAATTAGACTGGGAGACCTTCCAGGAGACCTTCCGGACGTTCTTCTGGACAAAGCCATGGTGGTGGAGCCGAGGTAGAGTAGGTTAGAGGCCAAGAGGGGAGGTCAGTTGTGGGTGATCAATCCAGGATGGGATGGCAGTTGTGGGTGATCAGGCTGGCGGGGGGGCAGTTTGGGGTGAGCAGACCAGCGGGGGGGCAGTTGGGGGTGAGCAGGCCATCAGTGGGGGTCAGTTGGGGGTGATCACGACAGCGGGGTAGGGGCAGTTTGGAGTGAGCGGGCCAGCAGGGGGGCAGTTAGGGGAGAGCAGGCCAGTGGGGAGGGAAGGTGGGGGCAAGCAGGCCAGAAGAGGGGGTAGTTGGGGACAAGCAAGCCAGCAGGGGAGGCAGTTGGGAGCAAGCACACTGGCACAGGGGGCAGTTGGGGGTGATCAGGCTGGTGGGCGGGGCAGTTGGGGGCAAGCAGGCCGGCAGGCAGAGTGGTTAGGGGCAATCAGGCAGGCAGGCAGGCAGGTGAGCGGTTAGGAGCCAGCAGTCCTGGATTGCGAGAGGGATGTCCGACTGCCGGTTTAGGCCTGATACCTGTAAACTGGCAGTAGGACATCCTTTGAGGGGTCCCAGATTGGAGAGGGTGCAGGCCGGGCTGAGGGACACCCCCCCCCCCCCCGTGCATGAATTTCATGCACCAGGCTTCTAGTATATATGTTGTGGGCTCAATCCCCAGTAGGGGAGTGCATGAGGCAGCTGATCAATGCTTCTCATCATTGATGTTTCTATTTCTCTCTTCCTCTCCGTTCCTCTCTCTAAAATAAATTAAAAAGAACATATTTAGCTTTAAAAAAATGAATGAAATCTTACCACTATGACAACACGGATGGACCTAGAAGGTATTAAGCTCAGTGAAATAAGTCAGTCAGGGAAAGACAAATACCATATGATTTCACTTATATGTGGAATCTAAAGAACAAAATAAATGAGCCAACAAAACAGAAAAAGACTCATAGATACAGTGAACAGCAGACTGGTGGTTTGGTGGATACTGGAAATATCAGAGGGCACACTTTGGAAAGTTTATGATTATTTAACCACTATGCTGTTCACCTGAAACCAATCTACATAAATAAAAGCCTAAGCGACAGGAACGACCAGAACCACTCGTCACTATGAAGCGCACTGACCACCAGGGGGCAGATACTCAATGCAGAAGCTGCCCCCTGGTGGTCAGTGCACTCCCACAGCCAGCATCCCCCGACCAGCCAACCTCCTGCAGTTCCCCCCTCCCCCCCCCGGGGCCGGCAGTCCCCAATTGCCCGATTGGGGCCGGTCCCTGGGCTAGGATGGGGAACCAGGGATGGGTGGCAGTGGACTCGGCCCCTTTCCCAGGGGGGCCAAGCGTTGGCTCCCTCCTTGGGGCTGGTGACCAACCTCCTGTGGTCCATCTCTCCCCTGGCCCGCAGGCCCCAATCGGCCCACTGCCCTCCTGCCACAGTGGTGGCATGGCGGTGAAGGAAGGAGGAGAAGGGGAGGCGGGGAACCACGTGGTGGCAGAGCATTAATTATGGCGTCATTGGCATCCAGCGTCCCTTTCTTCTGTGCCTGGCCCAGCGACCATTGCCTTCTCTCCCGACCCTGCCGGGGCCTTTGGCCCTGGGCTGGGATGGGGAACTGGGGTGGGTGGCCGCAGACACAGCCCCTTTCCCAGGGGGCCGAGGGCCAGCTCCCTTCTTGGGGTTGATAGCCAACCTCCCATGCCCTGTCCCTACCCCAGGCTGGCAGGCTCCAATTGGCCCGCCACCTGCCCGCCACGGTGGCAGCACCGAGGCAAGGGAAGGAGGCAGGGGAGAGGCAGGGAACTGCGTGGTGGCGGGGCGCCGATGATGGCCACATTGGCATCCGGCATCCATTCCTTCCGCACCTGGCCTGGCGACTGTTGCCTCCTCTCTGGCCTGGCCCTGATTGGCCTGGCCCTGATAGGCCCTGATTACTGGCCAGGCCTAGGAACCCCACCGGTGCAAGAATTCATGCACCAGGCCTCTAGTCCTATATGATAAAAGCCTAATATGCAGATTGTCCCCTCAACCTGAGTTCCACTAGGAGTTCGACTTCCCAACCAGTTGCTATGACACACACTGACCACCAGGGGACAGATGGTCTAACCAATAGGTTAGCTTGCTGTGGGCACTGGTGGGCTGGACTGGAAAGTGAGGTGTGAGGAGAGAGCCATCAGGAAGCTCCCAGGGTTTGGCCCCAGCCCTGGGCGGAGGTGGGTGGGGGCGGGAGCCAGGAGGGACCGGGTGGCGCAGGAGGCTTCTACAGTGATCTGAGAGCCGTGGACTGTGCAGTCCTCAGCAGCCAGTGGCATTCTCAATGGGCAATTTATAATCTTCAGAGCTGCTTCTTTTTATTTGTTAAGTTTCACTAACTACTCCAGGACAGTGGGTAGCACCATTATGGGGGTATGGGCCAGGTGCACCTGCCAGAGGCCAAGGGGTCGCCTCGGGTTCCCGGGGACACAGCAGAGAGGGGGGTGGGGCTGAGTCAGAGAAACTGAGTCCAAAACTTGAAAGGAAGTGGGAGGCAGCTAGGGGCGGAGGGTGACAGCTGTGTAGGGGCCTGGAAAAGCTGCTGGGTGGGGGCAGCCATGGAGCCTGGTGCCTCTCCCACAGGACAGGCTCCAAGTCCCTCCCTCCTCCTCCTCGTGACCTGTCAACCAAGCTGTCTTCCAGGCCCCGCCTGGGCTCACCCAGCACTGCACTGCCCCACACAGCCCTACCCCGCCCTGCACAGCCTTTGGGGAGCTCTGCCCCCAGAGGAGAAAAGGGGAGACTGCAGATAGGATGTTGCAGGAGGAGGGGGCAGAGCAGGGCCCACCAAGTTAGATGGAGGGAGGGAGGGAGAGGCCCCACAGCACTGGGACAGAGATGGGTGGGGAAGGAGGGCCATGCGGAAGCGTCGCCCTTGGTTGAAGTAGAAATCCTGACCCCATTTTACAGACCCCAGCAGAGTGTGGTGGAGGGGGGGCGAAGACAAAAGAGGGTGTGAGGGGACTGGAGGGATGGAGAGCAGCGATGTTTGATTCATGGCCTACTTATTTTTATTTTTGTTAATATATTTTTATTGATTTCAGAGAGGAAGGCATAGAGAGAGATAGAAACATCAATGATGAGAGTGAATCGATCTGCTGCCTCTTGCATGCCCCCTACTGGGGATTGAGCCTACAACCCAGGAATGTGCCCTTGACCGGAATTGAACCCAGGACCCTTCAGTCCACAGGTCATGGCTCTATGCACTGAGCCAAACCAGCTAGGGTGACCCATGGCCTATTTAAAACCGCTACAGTAGGCTGAGCAGGGGTCTTACCACAATGGTGTTACCTGATAATGAGGGTGTCTCTCCTTATATTGGGGTAATTGGAACTGCAGTGAAATAAAGACACACCCATGGAGCCTGCAAAGGGTTTCCACACACACGATGCAGTTTACTTCATGTGGCAGCTAAAGAGGGTGAGCAGAGCCTTGGAAGGACATGAGGTCTCCAAGACCAGGGGCTGGAGGGAAAGTGTATGCCGAGCATTCCGCGCTATGAGTTACAATCTATACATATAAAAGCCTAATATGCTAAGTGTCTGACCCAGCAGTCGACCGACCGGTCGCTATGATGTGCACTGACCACCAGGGGGCAGGTGCTCCAACGGGTAGGTTAGCTTGCTGTGGGGGTCCGGCCGATCGGGACTGGGTGAGACTGGGCTGGACATGCCCTAGAGCCCTCCTGTGGTCCCTCCCGTGGTCCCTCCCTGGCCACTGGGACTGGGCGAGATGGCCCTGTTTGGCCCCGATCACCGGCCAGGCAGAGGGACCCCACCTATGAACAAATTTTGTGCACTGGGCCTCTAACACAAAATAATGTTAGAAGTGAACTATAATTGAAAAATGAAAAAATATTAAATTTCAGTTTATATGTATGTGAAGCATTTAAGTGTCTGAAACTATTTGAATTGTTGAAATTAAATGGTGGGTTATGCCCTAGCTGGTTTGGCTCAGTGGATAGAGCGTCGGCCTGTGGACTGAATGGTCCCAGGTTTGATTCCGGTCAAGGGCACATGCCCGGGTTGCAGGCTTGATCCCCAGTAGGGGGTGTGCAGGAGGCAGCCAATCAATGATTCTCTCTCATCACTGATGTTTCTCTCTCTCTCCCTCTCCCTTCCTCTCTGAAATCAATAAAAAATATATTAAAAACCAATCAATAAATAAATAAATAGTGAGTTAGGAGTGTTCAATTTATAATTGCACAACAACATTATATAATATACAATTCTTTAAACTTTTCAATTATTTGAGATTTTTCATAAGAAAGTGTTGGGGAAATTAAAAAAGGGTGACAGGGCAAGGGTGGTAAAGAAAAAGGAACTTGACTGATATCTAGAGAGGATTGTGATCACAAAAGAAGATGTTTTGTGTGTTTTTTAATAAACATCTCAGACTTGAGCCCTCAATGGGACCAATTCAACTTTTGGAGACTTGACACCCCTGTTCTGCTATTAATTAGCTGTGAGGCCTCAGACACACCAAGTCCTTTCTTTAAGCCTCAGTTTCCTCACCTAAAAGCTAAGGGATTGAACTATACTTGGAGCCCAAGGTTCCCTTTAGTCCAGAAGTTCTAGGATTCTGCGAGTCACTGAGGCAATCTTTGAAAGTTCTCAGTTCATTCCCAGAGAGGCCAGACTTTGCAAAGGCCAGACTTTTCAGAGGCCTACTACAAGCCCTGCTTGAGTTGGCCAACAGGGGACCAACCTTCAGAGCAGCCCTTCAGAAACCTGCCAGTATTTTTAGAAAACTCTTCTACTTTCAGATGGTTTAGAAACCTAAGCTATTTTTCCCACTTAAGAAATGCACAGGATTTCAGGAGATTTGACTTTAAATTCCCCACTCATTTTCTCTTCCCTTTCAAAGGCAATTTTTTAAAAAATTCTTCAAATCAGGAGTTCATCTCTATCAGAAAACTAAACTACCTCATCCCAGAGATTGTCCTCCCTCCTCTAACTCTGAATAAGCAAACAGGCATTTCTTCATCAGGTAAAGTCTTTTGGATCACTGATATTTGGCTTCTGAAACCACAAGCACAGAAGAAATAAACATTCCTCACATGGAAAAGTAAAATTATGTCCTTCAAAAATAGGTGATGGAGGTTTAGTGGGGATATTTTTCACACCTGCTTCTCTTAAAGGGCTTCTGGAGACCCTGTCCAACTATCATAAATGAATAGCGAACTAATGTAGACATCTCTATCCATATGCTTTATGCAAATTCGGGAAAGTAGACTTTTCCTGCCTTATCTACTGGGCTCTGCTCAGAATGTGGGCAGGTAGATGTGCCTGGGTTCCCAGGACTTTTTCCTTTCTCCAACCCCTGGGGATCTCAGAAGTCTCCCTTTGACTTAATTTCCTCTTCAGTTTTCCAGGACAGTTGGGTTTATGGAAAGGGGAGATCTAAATACAATAAGGGAAGGTTATTAACATAATCCACAGCTTATCGGATGGGCTGGTCCTTGGCCCATGAAGTTCCCAGGACGAGAAATAGGACGTAATGACCTTGTTGATATAAAAGTACAAAATGACTTTACCAGTTTTTAGTAGCAATCTTTTCTGAAATAACAGTGCCTACATTTGTTACTTTTTAATAAATCTATATCTAGACTTTCTCATATTTGTATCTCTTCTTTTTCTTCTTTTTTTTCCCTTTCCTCATTTTGAACATCTCCCTTATGTGCTATAGTAAGTAACTGAACTATGTTGTTATAATTTGTTGTGTTTGTAACAAGGAATACAGTTCCAAATGTTCAGGTTAGATGAGTAAAATAGTTTATGTTTCTACTCTCAAAGAAATTCAAGGAAGCTGTTTTAACAATACGGGGCCCTTTGTTAAATTTTTCTCATTTAGCCTTGGAGCCAATAGATGAAAGTCTTCCTCTCCCTATCAGGCTCTGAGTCTTCTGAAGACTAGAACATCTAA
Source organism: Ia io (assembly GCA_025583905.1). NCBI lineage: Eukaryota > Metazoa > Chordata > Mammalia > Chiroptera > Vespertilionidae > Ia > Ia io. The sequence goes on from JAJQQW010000001.1 coordinate 98,091,408, forward strand.
CCAATTAAGATCATTACAAGCTGTGTGACCTTGGACAAGTCATATGATTTCTTTTTTATATATAAATATATTTTTATTGATTTCAGAGAGGAAGGGAGAGGGAGAGAGAGATAGAAACATCAATGATGAGAGAGAATCATTGATTGGCTGCCTCCTGCACGTCCCACACTGAGGATCAAGCCCACAACCTGGGCATGTGCCTTTGACTGGAATCAAACTCAGGACCCTTCAGTCCGCATGCTGACGCTCTATCCACTGAACAAACCAGCTAGAGCCATATGATTTCTTTATGCTTTAGTTTCCTTATCCACAAAATGAACCTCCTCCCTTCTCCCAAGGATGAAGATGGTATGAATGTCACAATATGTCATTTTAACCTTCTGAGGATGAAGCATAGTTACAAAATGGTTAGGCTATGAGTTGGACAAATCTAGGTTTAACTCCTGGTTTTTGTCAATTACTAGCCTGTGATCTTGGGCAAGTCACTGAATTATTCAAATCCTAAATTTCCTTATCTATTAAGTGGGGCTAAGGCTAGTACCTCCAACATAGGCTAACTGTGAAGATTCATTCACTTAATAGCTATTTGTGGAGTACCTGCTGTGTGCTAAGAGATCAGAATAGTGCTCAAAAAAGAGAAGGCCCCTGCTCTCACAATTTTGTGAACTAACTTATATGAAGCTATTGGCATACAGTATAACACATAGGAAGCACTCAATACATGTTAGCTATTACCATTACTACTCTCCCCTGGTGTTAATGTACTATGTTCCCTGCTCTTCATAGCTTTCTCAAAAGTAGGGGATGAGACTTCCTCCAGTTATCCATTCTCTCCCCAGCCATCCCCTCTCCCTTCCTCTCTGAAATCAATGAAAATATACTTAAAAAAAAACACAACACTGCATTTGTGACTAACTCAGAACCCTGTGCTTTATCTTCCAACCTAGTCTATCCATAAATAGTTCAGACTGCTCTTCTAGACATGATAGTGGCACAGCAAGGAGAACCTTTTTCCCCCTTTTCTCTTCTCAAGAAAGAATTACTAGTATATGGTTTTCCCATACCATGAGCAGAAACTTTCATTTACTTTTTCCATCCCAGAGAAACAGAAATGGGATTATGACTAATTAATTGGTTAAAAGTTGCTCTTTGTTTATCAGCATTTGGTGGCAAGGAACTCACATTTAGCAGCCTATGTCCTTGTCAGTTACTTGACTTAATCCTTGTGACAACCCTCTGAGGTAGGAATCATTATCTCCATTTAACAGATGAGACAACAAAGGCTCAGATGAAGGCATTTGCCCACAGCCACACAGCTAGTAAGTAGCATTGTGAGGATTCAAACCTATGTCTGACTCCAAAGCCCCATGCTCTTTCCATTACATGGTGCCAAATATTTTCAGGGTGTGTACATGTGTATCTCTCAGGCCAAACACTATGCTGAGTGGCTGAGCCCTTGGGCAGTATGACCTTTGGTAGCACACTATAAGCTCCTGGGAGGAGCCTTCTTCCCTCCCAGTGGGCCAAATGCCTTGCTCCTTCATTAGCAGCCTGGGAGCCAGGCTGGTCCATACACTGCTCTGGTTTCCCAACCCCAAATGCCAAGCTTCCATGCATCTTTAAAGTGGTGCCTGGGCTCTCCTGTAACACTACTGGCTGGGTGATGAACAGAGGTGGACCTGACATTGAAGAGCTCTTGGCTTCCTGCTGCTCTCTAATACAACCGCCCAATTCAGACACTCTTATTTTGAATTTAAGACAATTCTACTAAGACAGAACTTTTGCACTGAATCTAAATAAATGCAAAATGCACTCTTGTGTGCCAACTTGTAACATAAACCTCACATTTACAGAGAGCTTTGGCCTCTTCAAAGCTCCTCTGCAGCCATTTGATTCTCCCAACAATTCTGTGATGTAGACATTTAGGGAAGTGGCAATATTCTTATTATTGTTTTATTATTACTCCTATTTTACAGATGAGAAAACCAAGGCCCGAAGAGGCATGGGGACATGCCTATGGTAACACTATGAGGGCTGAGAGTTAGTGTTCTACCTCTGAAGTGGCCTTTAAATATCCCATGGGAGATCTCCTTTGTAAGCCCTACTGAAGACTGATTTACATGATGACAATTACTATACTAATCACAAATCTCTGGCAATTATTACTACCATCTTTTAAATGCTTACTGTGCTGGCCACTTTGCTACATGCTTTATTTCTAATGCAACATTTCATTGGATATTCATAATCCTCTGAGGAATAGGTCCCATTATTACTCCCATTTTATAGATGAGAAAACTGAGGTTTAGAAGGCTTATAGGACATACTCAAGACCATAAAGCAGTGATGGGCAACCTTTTGAGCTTGGTGTGTCAAACTTCACCAAAAAACTGAGCATAACTCGGGTAGTGTGTCACTTTGAAGAAAAAACTAACTCCAAGGCTCTAGTCGCAAATGTTTCATCCTCAGGAGCAGCAAATGTTTCATCCTCGGCATGCGGCCGTGTGTCATCAGAAATGGCTATGCGTGTCAGTGCTGACACGCGTGTCATAGGTTCGCCATCACTGCCATAAAGTTAGGAATTGATAGACTATAGACACAAACTTAAGACTGTCTGATCCTAGATCCATGTTTCACTAGTCTGCAGTGCCTCTAAAGTTGAGTTCAATATGGAAGCCACTAGGCACATATGGCTATTTAACTTTAAGTTAATTAAAATTAAATTAAAAGCCAGCTCCTGCCCTGGCTGGGTCACTTAATTGGTTGGAGCATTGTCCCATACACCAAAAGGTTGTGGGTTCAATTCCCAGTCAAGGCACATACCCAGATTGCAGGTTAGATCCCCAGTTGGGGCATGTATGGGAGGCAACCAATCAATGTTTCTCTCTCTCTCTCTCTCTCTCTCTCTCTCTCTCGCTCTCGCTCTCTCTCTCTCTTTCTTCCTCCCTCCTTCTCTAAAATAAAGAAACATATCCTCAAGTGAGGATAAAATAAAATTTTTTAAGCCAGCTCCTCAGTCACACTAGCCACACTGCAAGTATTCAATAGCCACACATGGCTAAGTGGCTCTTGTATTAAACAGCACAGGTAGAGAAAACCACAGAAACTTCAATCACCACAAACTTCTATTGAATAGTGCTGATCAAAACACTGGTGGTCCTCCTCAGACTTCTACTTTGGTAAAGTGTTCTTAGTTTAAGGCAGAATTTCTCAGTCTTGACACAATTGGCATATGGGGCTGGACAATTTTTTGTTGCAGAGGGCTCTTCCTGTGCATTGTAAGAAGAGCCTACATGTTGAGCAGCATCCCTGGCCTCTACCCACTAGATGTCAGTAGCACACTTTCCATCTAGTTTTGTGCTATGTCAAAATGTCTGCAGACATTGCCAAAAGTCCCACACCCCTGCTGAAAACCTCTGGGTTAAGGTTAGCTTATGTATTTGAAGTAATCAAACAGCAAATCTTTTCACTGCCTAAACTTGGTCTTCATTTCTTCCAGTGAATCATAGTTTACAGCAATTTGCATTAAATGGGTGGTTTTAATAGCTATTGAAGATTTCATGAAAGAGTAAAATCCATTTAAAGCAGCAGAATGAACCCTGGCCAGTATGACTCAGTTGGTTGGAGTGTCATCCCCTACACCCAATGGGTTCAATTCCGTCAGGGCACATACTCAGGTTGTGGGTTCGACTGGTGTTTCTCTCTCTCCCTTCCTCTCTCTAAAATCAACTTTTTAAAAAATGATAGTTTCGCCCTAGCTGGTTTGGCTCAGTGGATAGAGCGTCCGTCTGCGGACTGAAGGATCACAGTTTCGATTCCGGTCAAGGGCACATGCCCAGGTTGTGGGCTCAATCCCCAGTAAAGGGTGTGCAGGAGGCAGCCAATCAATGATTCTCTCTCATCATTGATGTTTCTATCTCTCTTTCTTCCTCTCTGAAATCAATAAATATATATATATTAAAAGTACAAAATATATATAGTTTCTGCAGTCAAAAAATAATTTAAAAAAATAAAGCAAGATTAACCAAAGAACGTATATGCATATATGCATAGCCCATGGACACAGACAATAGTGTGTCTTTTTCCCATCATTAGTTCTTCCCTAGGGTGGGGGGGTTGGAACTAGATGGAGGGGGGAAATGGGGAAAAGTGGGGGATATTTGTAATACTCTCAACAATAAAGATAACATTTTTAAAAACAAATGGAAAAAAAAGTAAATAAATAAAATAAAGCAGCAGAATGAGGCCCTGGCTGGGTAGCTCAGTTGGTTAGTGTTATCCCGATATGCCAAGTTTACAGGGGTGATCTCAGGTCAGGGTACATACAAGAATCAAATAATGAGTGCATTAATAAGTAGAACAACAAATTGATTTTGCATTCTCTCTCCTTTCCTGTCTGTAAAAAAATCAATTAAATAAAATTTAAAGCAGCAAAATGAGAGTGAAGATGCTAATGAGGATTACTCTAATGTAGTGTTCAATTAGCTGCCCAAATTTCCTATCCATTAACTATAACTATGAAATTGTGAAGGATAAAAATGAATTGGTTTATTGAATGTTAACGTTGAAAATAAATCAGTAAATGACAGGAGCAACCAAATAGCATACTACATTTTGGCTACTAATTTCTAGAAATAACAAACAACAAAAATTACACTACTTCAGAAATTGGGAAAAGAATCCCAAACTGCTAAAGTTGATCCAACAGAAAAAGAGCTTTTAAAGGATTCAAGACAAACTAGTGGAAATATTCCCATATAAAATGCTGAAATTTTGGCTGCTGATGAAATCATACACCTTTCCACGTTTTAATATATTCCCAAGAAAACTAAACATAAGGCACACTTTTTCAAATGAAACCTGTCAACTACATCTTCAGAGAAATCTCCAAAAGATCTTAAAACCACTCCCCCTAAATGAATTTTTACAGAGTTAAATATTTTAACTATGTTATAGTCAAAAGAGACAAACTTTTGGTAAACTGGTAAATACAGCAAATAGTTTATTCAAGAGCTTTCCCAAAGGTGGGCCTTCCCAAACTCCTACCCTACCCCGTGCAAAAGGTGAGGCTGGGGACCTGGGTACACCTGCCACTCCATCCACTCTCCTGTGATTTCTAATGAAAGGGAAAGTACTTCGAACAGATGCCACAGAGTGAGTGCAGGTTAACAAAATGCAATAACCAGTCTGGGTCCCTGGCCAGGGAACTGGAGTTAACAGCCTTTCTTCTAAAACTAAAATCGGGGGCAGGTGGGCGGGGGGACATGGAAGATGAGAAGAAGAAAAGGAAGCAACGTGCAATAGGGATCTCTAATGACCACATTAAATGCTCTTAATTACAGTGAGGAGTGGAAGTTGGGTCTGAGCTAGTAGGTTGAGTAGATGCAGCTACATATTTCTGGTGCTTTCTGCTAGCCTATATTTGCCTTCCATAACTGCAAGCTCACATAGGGTCAGGCTTCATGTTCATCATTGCTCCTTGGGTACAGGTAGGTCTCAGGTTCAGGAGAACAGGTTGCAGATAAGGTGGTGAGACTGTCAGCTACTGGAGGGACCTGCAGGGTTAGAGATCCTCCGGCATCTGGGAACTAGGGGTTACCAGGGCCAAGAAAGAATGCATGGGCCCCCTGAGCACCAGCAACTGTAACTCATAAAAAGTCAGTATTTGTGGCCTCTAATCTCAACTAGCAGGCCACACTGATTTTTGGGGGGGAGGGAGGGGATGCATCAAGGAAGATCTGCAGCCGAGGCGTTCATGCTGGCTCATCATTAGTTCTTCCCTGGTAAGGTGTCAGGTGTCTGTTGCAGAAGTGTTCAGGCTCAACTTCCTGAATCTTGTTCTTAGAGTGGGAAAAACTGACTGCATGATGTGAAGGGCCCACCAACCTAGCAAGCTCTTGCAGATGACCACTAAGCATCAGAGTGACACAAAAGCATTCAGGTCCTATTGAAATGCACATTTTCAGGAGTAATCCGTCCATGCCCTCTAACCTATCATCACGGGTCAGTGATAGGACCACAGGATGGCAATGTGTTAGCCTAGGGAAAGTCCATAGCTTAAGATGCCAGAGGCTTGAGAAGACAGGCTTGGAGAGAAGGGTCAGGTGCAGGCCCAGAACACCTGGAGTGGAAAGAGTGCTGAAATGGGAAAGGGGTTATAACAGGAGATTTTGAGGTAGCCAGAAGCAAAGTTGCCCTAGCTCACTATCTTGTCTTGAGCTGAATCCACATCTGCAGCAGTCCCAGCCACAGTATTCTATGATGCAGGCTCTTGGTCCTTTGCTCAAAGGATGATCTTTCCTTTATCCCAGGTTGTACAGCTCTACACTGGAAGGCAGGGTACTTGAGATTCTAATCTTGGAATTATCATTGACTGTATGACCTACAGAGAATCACTTAACATCTTTGAGGTCCAGTTTCACCACCCTTAAAATGAAGACATTTTCACCCATCCCACCATTACAGGATCTTGTCTGGTTAAGAAAGTTATTTTGGTTTTCCTTCATCTCCTCACATACTTGCACAAAATAGTATCACATAATTCAGGACTACTACTGTTTTTCCCTTCTAATAATGTCTATTCACTGAACCCATGATAATTCTCCTGTCACCTGCAGTCATTTTATATCTATGAAAATAGTAGAACTTAATTGCTAGTTATCTTAAGCAAGAGCTGTATCTACAATAATCAGTTTAGAAGTTAAACACCAAAACTGGTACCCTAACAACTCACTTGATTAGAGCAAGGTACCAATGAGGCTAGTAGAATGGAGTCAAGGCCTACAAGATTTGTGTGGCTCTGAATACCACAAATGTTATTAGTACCTCCTTATCCATGGTTTTGCTTTTCTTTTTTCTAACCCAAGGATATGTTTATTGATGAGAGAGAGAGAGATAGACCGAGAGAGAGAGAGAGAGAGAGCGCGCAACACTGATGTGAGAGAGAAAAATCAATCAGTTGCTTTCCATACGCACCCCGACTGGGCATGGAACCCGAAACGTAGGTATGTGCCCAGACCAGGATTTGAGCCTGCAAATTTTTGGCGTACAGCACGATGCTCCAACCAACTGAGCCACCCAGCCAGGGCCTGTGGTTTTGCTTTTTGTAGTTTTACTTACCCTCAATCAACTGTGGTCTGAAAATATTAAATGGAAAATTCCAGAAATAAACAATTCATAAGTTTTAAATTGCTCGCCATTCTCAGTACCATAATAAAATCTTGTGCTGTTTTGCTTTGTCCTACCTGGGATCATCCTGTTGTCCGGTATATCCATGCTGCATACACAATCTGCCCATTAGTCACTCATCCACCTTGGTTATCAGATTGACTGTCATGGTTGTGTTCAAATAACCCGTATTTTAATTAATAATGGTCCCCAAACAACACATTACTTTTAATACAGTATATTGTTGCAGTTGTTCTATTTTATTTTTTGTTATTAATCTCTTACTGTGCCCATTATAATTAAACTTTATCATAGGTATGTATGCAAAGGGAAAAATGTAGGGTATATAGTGTTCAGTACTATGCTAAGTTTCAGGCATTCACTAGGGTCTAAGAACATATACCCTGTGGTTAAGAGGAGGGTACCCATTTCCACCACTGGTCAAACATCTCTAACTCATATAATAATGTATATATCTATATATAACATTTAGAATACAGTTGTGATCTGGAGAGGAAACTGTGACCCTATCCTGTGTTTCCACCCAAATTCAACTTTCAAGGCCTACTGGGTTTCCTTGAAAGGGTGCAACCCTCCTGATTTGGCTACATTGTGATTCTAGGAACCCCCCTTTGGGCTTGCATGGGGAGCAATGAATATCTGAGCAGTAATATTTCCCTTCAGGTCTTCCTCTCCCACTACCTCCTGGAGCCCTGGAAAAAGCTCAGAGAAGAGGACCTAACACCACATCAAATAACGAGACTGCACATTGTATAGCTTGGAACACACTTATACAATTAAGACAGCTCAAAAAATTTAAGGTGATTTTCTCCACTCATTCAAATTCTACTCCCTCTTTTCATCCCTCTCTCCCCCTTGCTCTCCTCTCTCCAGTTTCTTGCCCTCAGCGCCCCCACCCCTTTATATCTTTATTTTCAGTCACACTGGATGCTGACTGGTGCAATAACAAAGTGTTTCGGTGTAACTGAAACACATCATTTAACTGAATTATTGCTGAGAACGTTGTTTTAATAGTGTTACTAGTCAATGAAATTAGCTTTGTAAAATCCAGGTTTGGGGGATACTTTAAGATGACATGGGCTAGGAACCTATATCTTTGCCCCAGTCTCTTTTCCCTAACCCATCTGGTTATATAACATTTTCCTCCTCTGTGCAGCTCTCCCTTCTCAGACCCTTGAGTCATTCCTTCAAAGTCAGGGAAGATCAAAGAGGTATCACAAAGTACCCTTGCACCAAGAGGTCGGGCAACACGATGCACAGGAAAGGAAACCCCAGGAATAACTGGGTATTTTCATGTCAGCCACTGAGCCTCAGCTAAATTTTGCCTTTGATGCCTCTCTCCTTGCCTTGGCAAGTAAATTAATCAACAACCGCAAGAGCTTTGGGAAGACGCCCCGCCTGTCCCTTCTGCCCAGCCCGGTCCCTCTTTTGCTGGGACACAGGTGAGCCAGGTAGGGCCAGCGGCGGGAAGGAGAAAGCCTGAAAGTCAGGAACCGCGTGGAGTCCAGCCACCCTGCAAGGCTTCCTTGGCCACTGAGTTCTGGAAGCCTGCGCCCCGACGCTTTCCCACGCATATGCACACCTGTACGAGCCCTCCAGGAGCGTCCCGCCTCCAAGCCGCGGGTGCGAAGACAGGATCCCCTCCATGCCTGCCACCCAGCCCTGGGTGGCTCCCAGCTGCCCCTCTTGCTGGCTAGCGTCCCGCTTGGACAGGTAGAGGCCAATGCACCCACTGCCCACGCTCTGCCACCGTCCACTCCGCGGAGTCCGGTTGGAGCCCTCACAGCACCCGCCACTTACTCTGGAATCTTCAGACACCCATAGAACCCAGCCATGGTGCTTCCGACGGAGCCGGCGGCCCGCCAGGAGCCTGGCCTGCTGGGTTTATAGGAAACGGCACTGCGGAAGAATCGATGGGGATGCCACGCTTGCTGGAGGAGCTCTGAACGCTCAGCGCTCGCACGCACGCAGCTCCTCACCAGCCGGCTGAAGCAACCAGCCAGATGAAGTTTCTTTTCCGAGGCCTCTCTCTGTCTTCTGAACTAGGTCCAAAGAGGGCTGGGCTTGTTCCTTACATGGTTAGAACAGTTAACTCCCCTTTTCCCCCTGCCTCCAACTTGCCGCGACCACAGTATCCTCAGTGCAAAACACCAGATGCTTTTTCTTAGGATCTCTGTATCCCTGCAGGCTAACGAATGTGAGGAGGAGTTTGGAGGGGAAGAAGCCCAAAAGAGTTTGTGGAGACTGTTACTCCGCAAAGAGGGACAGTCCACAGCTTTGGGAAGCAAATGTAAATTAGTCGCTTTCAGGCATTTTTATTCTGCAGGCTGGCGGGGGGGGGGGGGCGGGGGGAGGGACAAAGGAGTGGGGGGAGGGAAAGCCCGAAAGGGAATTTAAATAGCTAGGCTGCAAGCATTCCCACCTCAATCTGAGCACTATTTTTGACCCGTCTAAATTGTTTTGTTTAATCCCAAGGAAAACGATTTACTTCCTAAGCAAGTTTAGGGAAAAATAAAATAAAACAAAATAAAATAAAATAAAAACCACCAAGAATGTCCTTAAAGCTGTGAACAAAATTTGAATTCCCTTGAGATGAAAGTCCCCATCAATGATCATGTATACACAGTGGATCTCAGTTATAACATGACTTATATTGCATGGATTCAGAGATAATGTTAATCACATTGTGTCTGCAGAAAACTGAAAGAACAGGAGAGAACAAAATGTGACCTGATGCTGGCTGCCTGGAAGATCCAATAGGACATCATTCCCAGCCCCAGTCCCTGCCCTAGCATCTGAGACACAGAGATTTGCAACATTGTGATTTTTTAAGTGTCTGTGAACAGCAAGGCAAATGTAGATGCAGGTTTAGGGCTCTTTTTAATTACTGAGAGAAATCAAGGGTTTAAAAAGGTCAAGATTTCTCCAGGGAAGGCAGGGGGTAGGGGGCAGTCATTAAATACCTCAGGACTGGACCTGATCCGAGGGCCTAAGTCTTGCTTCCTTGAATAAAAAGGAAAAAAGCCAGGTTGGGGCCCCTTCCGGGAGGGGGAGGGGGTAGTGTCTTGGCCAGTCTGTAGCAGAGGGCCTGCTTTCCTTCTTTAGTGAGCAATAGGCAACAAACACCCTGTTTCTGGAATTTCATTGGATGAATAGACCAAGGACTAGGTTTATATTGTAGATACTGAATCTTGACCTGTGGCTAAAATTTCTATCTAGAATGTATGGTTATTTCTCTATTCATATGTGGCTAAAATTTCTATCTAGAATGTATGGTTATTTCTCTATACATATGTGGCTTAGTGTGTTTTTTGCAATTATGTTTTAATCAAAGAATAACTTCTTGGGTGCCTACCCCAGAGGGTGGTTAGAAAAGACCAATTTTTTAATTGATTTTATATTGTTATTATTATTTGGTTTCTATAGCCCTAAGGATTTTTAATACATAATTTAGAATAAAATCACAAATAGATGATCACAAACAACATTCAACTTTTTTAAATCCAATTAGCCATTTCCATTAAAATCCAGAACCTTCTGCAGGAACTGCCAATTCCTCATTCCTTTTGTCAACCTAAAAACAAAACAAAACAAAAAACCCACCACATTTCTTGGGAAGTTGGGGTTTATTAAGAATATCCAGGTCTGGGACTTTTTTTCTTTTTACCATATACCTTAAAATTTTGTTTCTTTATCCCAATATTATTTAAAACCAGAAATTTGAATTGCATGGCTAACAATTTTAGCTAATCAACTCTTCAGTGCTGATCCTAGAAAACAACCTTCAATTGATCTTTGGATAATGGAACAAGACAATGTTCAGCCATTGATATGAGTGGTGTAAGTTGTCAACACCTTTCATGTTCAAGCCACAAGTTGTGAAGTTGGAAAGGGGTGCAGTCTACTGTCCTGCATTATCAAAATTTGTCATATTTTCAGTGCTACTAGATTGCACGTTGTCTGCAAGGTTATGTTCATGCTCAAGAAACAAATCTTTCAGTACACTTAATTCATTAGTCAGCAATTTGATTTTTGCTTCCAACTGTTCATTCTCTTCTTTGAGCTGATTCACTCTCTGCAAGGTATCCTGTGCTTTCTGCCTGCTTTTCAACTGGCTGTTTTTCAGAGCCATGTTGTTCCTCTCTCTGCATTGACTATACTCATCACTGTTTCCATCCATGTGTGAACTCTTTTTGCTTTGCTTGCTTGGAGGCACAGCCTTACCTCCTCCCCCAGGGCCAGAGGGCACCAGCTGAGGAACCTGCTGTAAGCCGCTGGCATGAGACTGAGTATGAATAACACTTATTCCATTCACTCCTGGAGTACCATTCTGCTGCAATATCTTGCTCATTTGGGCACTTTCTCTTGCCAACACAGAACAGGCAGAAATGAGGGCATGGCAATCAATGGTTTCCACTCTACATGGCCAAGAAATCTTCACATGTACCTGGTGTGGTTCAGTGGTTGAGTGTCAATCTGTGAACCAGGAGGTCACGGTTCGATTCTAAGTCAGGTACATGCCTGGGTTGCAGGCTTAATCCCCACTAGGGGATGTGCAGGAGGCAGCCTATCAAAGATTTTCTCTCATCTTTGATGTTTCTGTGTCTCTCTCCCTCTCCTGTCATTTCCACTCTGAGCAGCCCAAGCCGCCAGGCCCCACCCAACCCAGGCCTCACAGCCAGGAGATTAATTGATTTTAAACAGAGTGGGAGGGAGAGGAAGAGGGAGAGGGAGAGGGAAAGGGAGGGGAAAGGGGAAGGGGAGGAGGGAGAAGAGAGAGAGAGAGAGAGAGAGAGAGAGAGAGAGAGGGAGAGAAGGATCTATCATTTATGTGAGAGAAAACAGGGATTGGTTGCCTTCCATATGCCCTTACCAGGGATGGAATCCACAACCTGGGTATGTGCCCTGACTGGGAACCAAACCTATGACCTTCCATGCAAAACAATGCTCCAGTCAACTGAGACACACTGGACAGGACAGGAAAGACCAATTTTAATATTAGCCAGAGAAGAAACTAATTAGGAAGGCAAATCTTCCACCCAAATAGAACACACATGGAATTTTGTTTTTTGATTATGCATGCTTTGTGCTTATTTGGCCTACTCCTTTATTTCATTGCTCTGAATAATCTACAGTAGAAGGTCCACAGAAAATCCAGCCTTCAATTCCCAGACTATACTGATGGCTCCTTCTCCTGAACTCTCACAGCATTTGAGGTCAGGGCTCTGAAGCCAGAGCTGAGTTCAAATCCTGGCTCTGGATAAATTTAAGAGGTGTGATAACTACATTGGGATTTTGTGGGAAAATGTCTTTGTTCCTGCGAGATACATGCTGAAGTATTTAGAGGTGAAGTATAATGATGTCTGCAAGTTTTGCTCAAATAGGTCAGAAAAATTAGAGAGAGAGAGAGAGAGAGAGAGAGAGAGAGGAGAGAGAGAGAGAGAGAGAGAGAGAGAGAGAATGATAAAACGTGGTAGAATGTTAACATTTGGTGACTCTAAGTGAAGCTTATATGGATCTTCATTGTACTATTATTTCTTTTCCTTTTTAATCCTTACCTGAGGATATTTTTCCATTGATTTTTAGAGAGAATGGAAGGTAGAGGGAAAGACACAGAGAGAAACATCAATGTGAGAGAGACACATTGATTAGTTGCTTCCCACGCAGACCCCAACCCGAGCCAGGGATCTAGCCTGCAACCGAGGTACCTATCCTTCCCTGGAATTATAACTGGGACCCTTCAGTCCACAGGCGCTCCATCCACTGATAGGGCAATTCTTTCTTTTTTGAAAAAATTTATTGATTGATTTTAGAGAGAGGAAAGAGGGGAGAGAAAAGCATTGATGTGTTGTTCCACTTATTTATGCATTTATTGGTTGATTCTTGTATGTCCCCTGACCTGGTATTGAAACCAAAACCTTGGCATATCGAGATGATGCTCTAACCTAGTGGTCGGCAAACTGCGGCTCGCGAGCCACATGCGGCTCTTTGGCCCCTTGAGTGTGGCTCTTCCACAAAATACCACGTGCGGGCGTGCACGTACAGTGCAATTGAAACTTCGTGGCCCATGCGCAGAAGTCGGTTTTCGGCTCTCAAAAGAAATTTCAATCGTTTTACTGTTGATATTTGGCTCTGTTGACTAATGAGTTTGCCGACCACTGCTCTAACCAACTGAGCTAACCAATCAGGGCTGCACTATTCTTTTAACTTTCCTGTAGTTTTGAAGTGTTTTCAAAATTTAAAGTTGGAAATAAAACCTTAGCTCCATCTGTCTTATCAACTGTGCAGTAGTAAATTATTTACTCCTTGCAAATCTGAGTTCCTTTGGCTCTAAAATTGAGATATTAATAGATCCTATCCCCACAGGGTTGTTATGAGGATTTAAATGAGATAATAAATGTAATGCCCTTAAACATGTTTCCTGTCCCTTAGGAAGGCCTCATTAACTGATAGGAATTACTATTATCATGCCATTGTTATTTAACACTTGATTACTTACTGTCTTTTATTGTTCTCAAGGTGTTTCAAATGCAAATATCATGTCTCCTTAACTTGGACTTTAAGCTTCTAGAGGGCAAGACACATTTCTTACATTTTTCTTTTGCCTACTATAATATCTAGCACAGCACCTTGTAATTCACAGATAGTGAATAGAATACCTTGTCAAAGTGACTTTGAGGTTACTATTCTGTGGGATCTTTGGTTATAGCATAGACTTGAAAATTATCATGTGCCCAAAGGCCATTCATTATTTATTACAGACCAATAGAAGATAATGTTAGCCTCGCCTGGTGGGAGCTGGGTAAGAAGATGGAACTATAAAACATTTATTTAAGGAATAGATTTTTTTACTTCTTAAAATTGAAGATAGATTCCTTCATGCACAACCAGACTTTTGGGGGAAAGTGTCTACCTTTTATAAATGCCAAGAGGGCATACATTTCATCGCTTGGCTTCCAGGATAGGGATGGCTTCTACTAAGCAACTTGGGCATTCCTTAGATGCCAGGACAATAAGGCAGATTTTTAGGATTGCAGGGCACAGCTGCCCCTCCCAATGAAAGGGAGAGTGCAAACATTGCAAGTGACCCCCACTTCTTGAATAAATGCCTCTGTTGCTTTAGAAGGGAGTCCAATCTTCCTGGCTCTAATTGATGATTCCAGTGAGTCTAAAACATGCAGGGTAGAACCTGGCCAGGTAGCTCAGTTAGTTAGAGCCTTGGCGATCTCCAGGGTTTAAAATTCAGTATTTCCCCTTCCCCAGTCAGGACACATACAAGAATCAACCAATGAATGCATAAATAAGTGGGATAACAAAAAATAATGTTTCTCTCTCCTTTCCTTCCTCTCTCTCTCTTTCAAATAAATAAATAAATAAATTTTAAATGAAAAAATAAAACATGTAAGGTAAATTTGAATAAACCTTCAGAACGGACTCAAAAACCTTGCCAAGACTTTTAAACACATGGCTCTTGAAAAAAAATCCCTGTAATCACTAGAGCCTGAAACGGAGAATGGTGAAACTCCAGAGCAGATGCAAGCCATTACAAAAGTTCCTCTCAATCCCTGTCTCTCCTCCCTTGCCTTTTGGCTTCAGTCTCCCTCCTTCCTTTTCCCCTCTCCCCTCCATCTGCCTCCTGAGGCTCACTGAACCAATTCCCACTAAATTCTGGCAAAGAAGCGGTGGGTTTAGGAGTTAGGCATGAGAGAGACAAAGCAGTTTAGTGTCTAAATCCATGTGACCCTGCTGATCACAGCATCCCAAATGGAGTGACATCTCACAAATCCTGGGAAGATAACCTAGAAAGCTGAGTTATGGCTTCTATGGGGACATTCATCCAGACATCTCAGAGAGCCTTCAGAATATCTGCCCTCACAACACCCTAGGGAGTCTGGGGGCAAGTGAGATTCAGAAATTCAAGACCAACAGAGCCAGAACCATCTCTAAGGGAGCTGGACCTGGAAACATTACACACAGTGGGGCAGGGACCTTTCCCAGCTCCAACATTTGTAAACAGGTCAAGTCTGATGCAAATTAACATTAAGGAAGGAGGAGGTAGGTTTGGGGAAGAGAAAGCCAATAAGATACTAAGTTGGGGGCTAGGGAGGGGGAGGAGAGGGTGCCTCCCCGGGATTGGAAGGTTGAAAGGGAGGAATGCTTACATAATGATGCTTACAAAGGTATTTACTTGCTAATGGTAGTGCTCATCCTGAGGATTTGTTCCTTCAAATCCTCTTCCCACTCCTCCTCCTCTACCAGGCAGTCTTCAGGCCTTTGAGCATCTCCTGCTGCATGGACACCTTGGATTGGGGGAGGGAAGAAACAGGAAAGTCACCATCACTTGCCTCACTGCATGCTGGTGCTTGTGCTTGTGGTGGAGGAAAGCAACCAGATTTGGAAGAAATCTGTCTTATATAGAATGTTTAGAATGTAGTTTTATTACTCTCAGGCTATATATCCAATAACACAAACTTGGCTCCAGGTGTGGTCCTAGGGGACCCGCCTGACTGAACAGAGATGAGAAGAGTTTATAAATCGACATTCTGAAATGTTTCTAAATGCACAACCATCCGTCCTCCTGCCTGCTAGATTTGCCCTTGTTTCAGGTTTTCCCTTTCCTGAGTAGAAACTGGAGCTCAGATGGGGTCAATGACGTTGAGAGCAAAGGTGCAAAGATGTGGAAGATCCTTGCCAGTTTCTTGCTGGATGCATTCATTTCCTTTCCCCCTGACTGTGTGAAAACTCCAAAACTGATTCCCTTCACTCCCTCCCTCCCCCAGCTTCCTGGCCCTCAAGGTCCTCAGAATGGAACAGTACTCAGGAAGGAGGAGAAATCCAATTTTCTTTTCCCTTACCTCCAGTCATGGCCAAAATAATTATCTCCAACCTGAAAATCACCAGGAAAGAGAAAGCACACATATTTATTACTCACACTTCACTTAGCCCAGAGCTTAGAGGTGTGAGGCAGCTGGGGCCTCACAGCTGCCATCTCCGGGATCAGAAGCCCTGCCAAGCTGCACTTGCCCTACAGGTAGCACTGTCCATAGACTCCATGCCCCTCTTCACTCAACAATCAACCCAGAGAGCAAAGGCCTAGTCAAGGATGCCACCTTCACTGAAGAAGGGAGATTTGCTTGATACAGTGAATGGGGTTTTTACCACCATGACAAGCAGAAAACTGTTCTGGCTTCCATGTCCATGTCACTTCCAGGAGAGGGAAGTGACCCCCCGGGTCTGGAATCAGTGATTCACACTGGCCTACCCAAACAGCCTCCTGCTGTCATTTTATTTCCTTCATTACTTAACATCCTGGAGAAAGAGTTCCTAGTCCTTCCTCTTAGGCCACTGGCATCCTGAGTTGAATGACTGGTCAGTGGGACAAGTAAAGGCATGTAGCCAGGGCAGCTGGCCTCCAAGAACTCCCGCAAAAAAGAAAGAAAAATGAAGTTGAAAAAAGCCTAACCTCACACAAACTTATAAAATGACTAAACATGAAAGCCCTTCTCTACTCTTCATCCCCAATAAGTCCATATTCTACTTCTTGGGTTCCTTCCAGGAAACAGAAAGTTGTATACATATACTTTTTGCTTCTTTTTATTTATAAAAACAACAACAAACAAACCAAACAAAAAAACACAGATCATACTCTACACAGCTTTTTCATTTGTTTTTGTTCTACCTAATAAGCTTATCTTGGCACTCTCTCTCTCCCAAGCCAGGAAGGTGTCACACATTCTTTGATAACTGCAAATCAACAGACTCTCAAATGATCCTTGGGAATAAAAATTTGAGGACTGCCCTAGCTGGTTTGGCTCAGTAGATAGAGTGTCGGCCCACAGACGGAAGGGTCCCAGGTTCGATTCCTGTCAAGAGCACATGCCCGGGTTGCGGGATCGGTCCCCAGTGGGGCATGCAGGAGGCAGCTGATCAATGATTCTCACTCATCCTCTCTCTCTCCCCCCCTCTCTCTCCATCTCCCTTCCTCTCTGAAATCAATAAAAATATTTTTTTAAAAAAATTGAAGACTGCTACACTGACCTCTCTCTCCTACTTACTCCCAAAGTCTCTGTCCTATTTCCTCAGAACCTCAGAGCCTTGTTGTGTGCCAGCTGACAATAACTGATAGTAATAATCACACCAACAGATTAACATGCTGCTTGTCTCAAGTCAGGAAGAGCATAGGTCTGCTAAGAGGGTCCCAAAGAATGGTATTAGTGGTAGGAGATTCAAGTGTCATGGCAGGTCCAATGCCTATGCTATTTAAGTTGAGGTAGAATGAGGAAAGGATATAGATATTCAGGCCACCTCCTATATGCCATCTACTTTACTGCTGAATTTAACTGCTCTGGTGAATTACTACTGGCCTCAAGACGACTTAGCTTTTACTCCTCAATACTGGCCCAAACAAGGGCCCAAGAGAAGGGGATAAACAGGGGAAAAGAAAGATCTTTCTTTTTTAATTATTATTTTTTTTTTATTTTGAGGAGTGGCTCAGCGGTTGAGCGTCTACCTATAAACCAGGAGGTCATGGTTTGATTCCCAGTCATGGCACATGCCCAGGTTGTGGTCTCAATCTCCAGTGTGGGGCATGCAGGAGACAGCCAATCGATGATTCTTTCTCATCATTAAGTTTCTATCTAGCTCTTCCTCTCCCTTCCTCTCTCTGAAATCAATAAAAATATATTTAATTTTTTTATTTTGAGCTAGATTTACATGCAGTTGCAAGAAATAATACAGAAAGATCTCATGTACTCTTTACACCATTTCTCCCAATGGTAACAGCTTGCAAAACTATAGCACACTATCACAACCTGGGGATTGACATTAATACAATCTGAGAATTTTTCCATCTCTACAAGGACCCCTCATGTTGTCCTTTTATAGCCACAACTACATCTCTCCCACCTCTAACCCCCCTCAACCCTTGGCAACAACTAATCTCTTCTCCATTTCTATAATTTTGTCATTTCAAGAATGCTATTGAAATAAAACCATACAGAATTGCTACAGCCACTATGGAAAACAGTATAGAGGTTCCACCAAATAATAAAAACAGAACTACCATATAATAGCCAACACATGGAAACAACCTAAGTGTCCATCAACAGATGGATGGATAAAGAAAATGTCACACACACACACACACACACACACACACACACACACACGAATGTTATTCAGCCATAAAAAGAAGGAAAACCTCCCATTTGTGACAACATGGATGGACCTTCTTGAGGGCGTTATGTCAAGTGAAATGAGTCAGACAGAGAAAGACAAGTACTGTCTGACCCCACTTATATATGGAATCTAAAAAAGGCAAACTCATAGAAGCAGAGACTAGAATAATGGTTGTCAGGGGATGGGAGTTATAGGAAATAGGGAGATGTTAGTCAAAGGGTAAAATCTTCCAGTTATAAGATGAATAAGTTCTGGAATCTAATGTACAGCATGGTGACTGTAGTTAACAACACTGTATTATATACTTGAAAGTTGTTGAGAGAGTAAATCTTAAATGTTTTCACCATAAAAAAAGCAATTGTGTTACATGATGGAAGTGCTAACTAACTTTATTCTGATAATCATTTTGTAATATATACATGTATAAATCATTACATTGTACACTGTAAACTTACACAGTGCTATGTATCAATTATATCTCAATAAAGCTGGAAAAACTGATACAGTAGGACTTTTGGTTTCTGGTTCCATAGGTAAAGAGTTTAGATGTCACCATTCTGTCCTAACAACAAGTAAAAAGCTGAACAAACTGAAAATCAACAACTCTTCTTGGATCCACAAAAGGGAAAGACTCAGGGGAAACTGCTGCCCCTAACATTGGAAAGACAGTCAAGCAAATACAGGAAACTTCCCAAAGTGGCTTCCCAAAGCCAATATTCACAAGCAGAAACTGCTGCAGAAGCCAGTGTCAGGGTAGAAAAACCTGAATTGTAACTGATGAATTAGTGAACGTTCAGTGTTGACAATTCTAAGATTTAAAAACTAGCTAGACTAAAGTAAAAAAGTGTATAAATTACTGAGATCAGAAATGAAAGAAGGGACATCACTATCAATCCTATGAACATTGAAAGGATAAATAAGGAATACTATGGAACAACTTTAAGCCCACAAATTTGATAACCTAGGTGAAATGGGCCAATTCCTTGAAAGACACAATTTGCCAAATCCACACAAGAAGAAATAGGCAATCTAAACAGGCCTATATCTCTTGTACAAATTTATTATTAAAATTACTTATTGTATAAATTACTTACATTTACTTATTTGGAAGTAATAACCCTCCAAAACAGAAAACACCAGTCCCAGGTAGGTTCACTGGTGAATTCAACCAAACATGTGAGAAAGTATGCCAGTTTTCTACAATCTCTTTCAGAGGATGGAAGCAGAGGGACTACTTTCTAACTCAATCTTTGAGGCCCTTATTACCCTAATACCAAAACCAGAAAAAGAAATTACAAAAAAAACTACATCTCTGCCAAGGTAGCTCAGTTGGTTAGAGCATCGTCCTGATACACCAAGGTTGCCAGTTCAAACTCTGGTCAGGGCACATACAAGAAGTAACCAATGAATGCATAAATAAGTGGAACAACAAATCAATGTTCTCTCCTTTCCTCTCTCTCTCTCTCTCTCTCTCTCTCTCTCTCTCTCTCTCTCAAAAATCAATAAATAAAAATTTAAAAAAGAAGAAAACTACAGACCAATATCTCTCATGAACATAGATTCAGAAATCCTTAACAAAAACATTATCAAATCAAATCCAATAATGTATAAAAAGAATTATATATCATAACCATATGAGATTTATTCCAGGTATGAAGGGCTAGTTCATTCAAAAATCACTAATGACCTGGCCAGTGTGGCTCAGTTGGTTGGGTGTCATCTCGTGCACCAGATGGTTGTTGGTTCTGTTCCAGGTCAGGTCACATGCCCCGCTATGGGTTCTATCCCTGGTGCGGGGTGTGTAGTAGGCAGCCAATTGATGTTAGAAGCAGCCTACCAATGTTGCATTCTCACATCGAAGTTTCTCTCTTCTCCACTCCTTTCTTTCTAAAAGTCAATAAACTATTCTTTTAAAAATCAAATAATGTTATCCATCATATTAGCAGACTAAAACAGGAAAATCACATGATCATATCAGTAGGTGCAGAAAAGGCACTTGACAAAATCTAACACCCATTCATGATAAAAACTCTCAATAAACTAGGAATAGAATTTCCTCAACTTGATAAAAAAAAAAATACAAAAAAGCCCAGCCAGCATGTCTCAGTGGTTGAGCATCAACCTATGAACCAGAAGGTCACAGTTGGATTCCAGTCAGGGCACATGCCTGGTTTGCGGGTTTGATCCCCAGTGTGGGGCATGCAGGAGGTAGCCGATCAACGATTCTCTCTCATCATTGATTCTTCTCTCTCTCCCTCTCCCTTCCTCTCTGAAATCAATAAACATATATTTAAAAAATACAAAAAAGCTACAGCTAACATGATATTTGTTGAGAAATTTGAAACTTTCCCACTAAGATCAGGAATGAGGCAAGGATGCCCCTCTCAATTGCTCTTTTCAACTTCATACTGGAAGAACTAGCTAATGCAATAAGACAAAAAAAGGGAGTAAAAGGTATACAGATTGAAAAAAAGAAACAAAACTACCCTTATTTGCAAATGACATAAATGTCTATGTATAGCAAGGTTGCAGAATACAAGGTTAATATACATATGTCAATCAATTTCTTATATATCATCAATTACCAGCTAGAATTTGAAATAAAAAACACAATAGCATTTATATTACACTCCCCCAAAATAAAATACTTAGCTATTAGCTGCATGACCTCAGGCATGTTACTTACCCTCCCTGAGCCTCGGTTTTCACATCTCTCAGATGGAGGCAATAATGTCTTCTGGACCTCTTTCATAGAGCTGCTGTATCTCCGAAGGGAGGCACTGTTGACTTAGAAAGTATCTTAAGTGTTTAGGTCCCTGATCCTCAGAGCCATGGTCCTAGCTGACCAGTGGACCTAAAAGCAAACAATGACCTGCAAAGCTTTCATATGGGAACTATGAGACAGGCTCTGGCACAGGTAATGTAGGTTAGCACACCTGGTTTTTTGTGCCTATTTGGCCCATTGGCTGGGTAAGAAATAGGCTCCTTTGATGAGTGCAAAATGATTTAGAAATGAATGAAAAGATCCAAAGATTTTTTTTCTGATTTGGCCACTAATTGAGGCTTTTGGTAAGCTACTTAAGGTTCCCTGAGCCTTTGCATCCATAAAATAGTAACAGTAACCCCCATCCTTCCTGGCTGACTGTATCACTATGAAGATCTGATGGAATAGTGTGTGCATAACTATGTTTAATATTTCTAAAATCCTAACCTGAGGATATGTTTATTGATTTTAGAGAGAGGGAGGGAGAGAGAGAGAGAGAGAGAGAGAGACATATGTGAGAGAAACATTACCTGGTTCCTCCCATATGAGCCCCAATCAGGGTGCAACCCAAAACCTAGGTATGTGGTTTGTCTGAGCATCGAACCTACAACATTTCCAACCCACTTAGCCACACCAGCCAGGGCACTAATTGTTTAAGTATTATACAGATGCCAGCACCTATTCTTAAGGGACATACATTTACAATGGGAGTCCTGGAGGAGAGGGGCCAAATGAGAAGGGTATGTCTTCTCATGTTCTTCATGTCTTATGACTGGGCTCCAAAGCCCACAGTCCATACTAAGGGCCCTGTCCCTTGAAAATGCCTCTCCCTGACTCCTCATGATCCTAGTGTCTCACAGAAGTGGTTTGTCCATATCAAAGGACTATTCTCTGAATATGCCCAGTAATGAAAACCATCTCTTGTCTCTTTATAGCACTTACAGTTTATAGGCCTTCCTCATGCCTGAGCTCATCACAAGAGCAAAGTAAGGGAAGCAGCCTGGTGGAATGGGTGAGTCATGGTTTTCTTGTGTTTTGTTTTTTATTGATTGATTTTAGAGAGAACGAGAGGAGGAGGAGGAGAGAGAGAGAGAGAGAGAGAGAGAGAGAGAGAGAGAGAGAGAGAGAGATTAATTTGTTGTTCCACTTATTTATGCATTCATTAGTTGATTCTTTTATGTGCCCTGACCGGGGATTGAACCAGCAACCTTGGTGCAAGGGGACTCTAACCAACTGAGCTACCCGGCTAGGGCTAGAGTGCATGGGTTTTACAAAGCCAGTCTATTGGGTAGCATCTCAGCTCTGGTGCCTGCTGGCTGTATGACCTTTGCAAATCACATACTTTCTGTAACAAGTTTCCTCATTTGTAAGATAAAGAAGAAAACAAAATAATACCTACTTCATTCACATGCTGTTGGAATATTAAATTAGTTAATTTGTATAAACACTGAGAACAGTTCCTGGCACTTAAGTAAGTACTTGATAAATGTTTGTTATTGTTATTATTGGGCAGGGAAGTTGTGTTATCACCATTTTAGTCACTGTAGAATTGGGACCAGAACTTAGACCCTTGTTCTAAGAAATGTCATTCTAGCCCTGGCCAATATGGCTCAGTTGGTTGGATGTCATTCCATGCACCAAAAGGTTGCTGGTTCAATTCCCAGTCAGAGTACATGCCCAGGTTGTGGACTTCATACCTGCTAAGGGGCATGCAGGAGGCAGCCAACTATATTATGCTCTCATATCAATGTCTCTCTCTGAAAATCAATAAAAATATTTTTTAAAATGTTTAAAGTCATTCTGTAAAATGAATGCACCCATAAGGAATTAATATCTAGAATATATAAAGAACTTCTACAAATCAAAAAACAAACAGCCCAACTGAAAACTGGGTAAAGGACTTGAATAGACATTTCTCTAAAGAACATATACAAATGAACACAAAAAGATGCTCAACATGCCCTAGCCGGTTTGGCTCAGTGGATAGAGTGTCAGCCTGCAGACTGAAGGGTCCCGGGTTCGATTCCGGTCAAGGGCATGTACCTTGGTTGCGGGCACATCCCCAGTAGATGGTGTGCAGAAGGCAGGCAGCTGATTGATGTTTCTCTCTCATCGATGTTTCTAACTCTCTATCCCTCTCTCTTCCTCTCTGTAAAAAATCAATAAAGTATATATATTTTTTAAAAAGAATGCAATACTGGTAAAAAAAAATTACCAAAAAAAGATGCTCAACATGTCCTAGCTGGTTTGCTCAGTGGATAGAGCATTGTCCTGTGGACTCAAGGGTCCCAGGTTTAACTGCGGCCAAGGGTACATGCCCAGGTTGTGGGCTCAATCTCCAGTAGGGGGCGTGCAGGTGCAGGAGGCAGCCAACCAAGGGTTCTCTCTCATCATTGATGTTTCTATCTCTCCCTCTCCCTTTCTCTTTGAAATCAATAAAAATATTTTTTTAAAAAAGATGTTCAACATCACTAACCATTAGGGAAATGTAAATCAAAATAGCAACAAGATACCACTTCACACCCATGGGGACCGTTACTATGAAAAATCAGAAATGCCCTGGCCAGATAGCTCAGTTGGCTGGAGCGTCATCCCCATGCACCAAAAGGTTTGGGGCTCAATTCCCAGTCAGGACATAATCCTAGGATGCGGGTTTGATCCCCGGTTGGGGCACATACAAGAGGCAACCGATCAATGTTTCTCACATCAGTCTCTCTCTCTCTCTCTCTCTCTCTCTCTCTCTCTCTCTCTCTCTCTCCCTCTCTCTCTCAAAATCAATTAAAAAAACCATATCCTTGGGTGAAGATTTAAAAAATAAAAATAGAACTACCATATGATCCAGCAATTGCACTGCTGGTATATAACCAAAATAATTGAAAGCAGGGACTTGAAATGAGATTTGAACACCCACATTCAAAGCAGCATTATTAGCAAAAGCCAAAAGATGGAAGCAACCCAAATGTCTATTGACATATTGGATAAACAAAATATGGTATATACATACAATGGAATGTTACTCAGCTTTAAAAAGGAAGGAAATTCTGACACATGCTACAACGTGGATGAACCTTTAAGACATGATGCTGAGTTAAATAAGTCAGTCACAAAAAGACAAATAATATAAGCTTCTGCTTATATGAGGTATCCAGAGCAGTCAAATTCATAAAGATGAAAATTAGAATAGTGATTATCAGGGGCTGTGAGGGAGGGGAGAATGGGGAGTTATCCTTTAATGGGCACTGAGTTCTGTAAGATAAAAGTTCTATAAATGGGTGGATGGTGGTAATGGTAGCCTAACACAAGAATATACTTAATGCCACTGAACTGTACACTTAAGAATGGTTAAGATAGTAAACTTCATGGTATGTGTATTGTACCACCATTATAAAAAATTTAAGTGAGTGCAGTAGCTAGCTGGATGGGAGATACAGACCTGGGCCAGATTATAAAACGAAGACCACAACTGGGAAAGTGCTGTCAAAGGAGCAGTGTCAGGCCACAATTCTCAGCTTGCCATAAGTTTCATCATCTTGTTAGCCTCCTCCAAACCTAAAGATTTCTCTTCCATTTCAGTAGGACTTTTCCCCTTGGAACCCAAGAGAGTAGGAAATGATATTTATTTACATGTTAATATACCTACATAGGTTCAAAAAAAAAAAAAAAAGAAAACAACCATTTTCTTTCCTTAGTAGCAAATTACCCTTCCAATAGACTGACTTTTTCAAAAAGAATTGACCAAGAACTTCCCCTTGGCTCTTAGAGATAACAAACAAAATCCTTAGCAAGGCCTTAAAGGGCTCTGATGGTTATGCCTTGGAAACCTGCTGATTTTACAGCTTCAACTCCTACCATACTTCCCCTTGATCCTCTCTCCACTCGACCACACTGGCTTTCTTGCAGACCCACCACTGCCCATACTGTTCACTCTGCCTGAAATACTCTTCCCCCTACTCTTAGCTTAGTTAAAGTCTACTCATCCCTCAGGTCTCAGTAAAATCATCATTGCCTCCAGGAAGCCCTCACTGATCTCCCAACATGTCAAAACTCCCCTATTATGTGTTTTCATAACACATAATTCTCCTTTATAGAACTTTTCATAACTGGATTTTAAAATAATTTCTCTGATTGTGTAATTAATGTCTGGCTCTCCAACTAGATTATAAATTGCATGGGGGCTGGGACCATGTTTGATTTTGCTCATCACTGTAACCAGCACAGGGCTTGGCCATAGTAGAGAGCTTAACAAATATGCATTGAATGAATGAAAGTACAAAATAAAATATTTACAAAAAATTAAAATAGTAGACAGTCAAGTTTCCAAAATATACTTTTTTTTCCTGATCTTTATAATCCCAAAATAAAAGCAGTCAGGTGTTTTCCTGGGTCTTAAATCCTCAAAACCCTTTCTATTAAGATAACTACATTCTGATTAGGTAGGACAGGATTATAGAAACTAAATCTACTTCCCTCCCTCCATATCCTACTTGTCCCCAGTCTTATGGCCCTCAGTGTCACCTCCCCACACACCAAGAGTGCACTCTATTGATGACCATCTAGACTCTAGCCCAGTAAGCATAATGCAGGATCCAAAATCATTGCAGCTACAGCAAGAAGATGTCAGTTCCTTTGAGCTTCCCACCCAGGGCTGAAAGGCTAAAAGGCCGAGGATGGATGGATAAATTCTGGGCACCTGGAATGCAAAAAGCTCACTGTGAGGGGCAAAACCTCTGGGCTGGGGAAGAGGAAAGAAGCGCCTAGAATACACACTCTGGAGTCCAGGAATACAAGTACTCTGCTATCTACACAGCCCCTGGAGGCAGGTGGGAACTGCTGGAAGATTCCAGATGAGAGTAAAAAAAAAAAAAAAAAAAGATGATTCTTTTCCCCCCTCTATAACTTGGCACCTCTGTTCATCTGCAAAGATAAATACATACCTAACAGAAAGGATTGCCTTCTGATTTATGAGGACTGTATGACAAGGTAGTCTGGGAGCCAAGAGAGTTAGGACTCCAACCCCCACATCTTTACGTCTGTGAAACAACATTTTTGTGGGAGGAGATGGAAGTCGATTAATTTTTGACACCATGTAAAAAACTGGTATTTCCTAACCAAACACCAGGGCAGCCAGAAGTTTATAAATTAAGACTCTATGGTTCTTTTGTTTTAAAATATGTAAGTTGTGGGAATAAAGAAGCTTTAGTTTCTTATCGGAAATATTCTGTGCTGGGTAAATAGAAGCCATAAGCATGTTCCACTGACAGTATGGTTTTGGCATGAACAGGCCAATAAAATGTACACTGTCACCCTGGATTGCGAAGGCACATGGCAAGAGCAAGCCACACACTGTCGCCAGAGTTGAGGAAAGCCCATGGAGTAGGTCGAAATCAAAACAAAACTTCCCAGACTTTACTGAAATGCATTCTGAACAAGGTGGCTTTGTGGCTACTCCTGGTTTGATTCTTCCCTGCACATGACTATGACCTCTTAGCACCTCTAAGACTTTGCTCATGCTGGTCTTCCATCTCCCCTGCCCCAGGGAGAAAATATTGGCTGGGGTGTCAGGAACCCTAACCCACTCTCTTGCTGTATTTCTTCATCTCTAGGAAATGAGGCCAGACTCTAGTAACCAGATGTTTTCTCTGGTCCCTCAAAGTTCTGATGACTTCTGAATTCTCCTAAGAGAAACCGAAAATGCCTTGTCCCATTTGTCTGTTTCTTCCTTCTAAGTAGAGAAACAGCTAGAACTCATCTCTAGGAAACCTTACCTTATTATGAATTCCACCCATTCTTAGCCCCAGACTGCATAATCTCATTTGAGTCATATCCTGGGTTTCTTTTGCTAGCTAGGTTCTTGAGCACAGGAACTGTGTTTTCAAGTTCTTTTGCCTCACATGTCACCCCCAAAGTGTAGTATAGTTCTTTTAAAACTGGTATGCAATCCAAGTTATTGAATGACTAGCTGACTAATCAAGCAGTTACATACTGAAGATAAAAGAAAACTAGAAGACTTTCTGAAAAGCAGCAGTGGTTACAGGCCAAGTATGCTTAAGAATAAGGATTCTGGAGTCAGATGCTGGTAGATACAGGTTCAAAATCCAGCTCTATTGAGTAATAACTGGGTTCATGAGCAAGTCGTTCATATTTCCTTAACCTCCTTTTTTTATCTATAAAAATCCAGAGACATAGAAGCATGGAACACACTGACGAATCTCAGAAGGAAGTCAGGGGGGGTGGGTGTGTGGGGAGAGATTAACCAAAGAACTTATATGCATATATGCATAACCCATGGACACTGACCATAGTGTGGTGAAGGCCTAAGGGGGGGGTGAGGTGGAGGGGGTCAATGGGGAAAAAAGGGGTCATCTGTAATACTTCCATTCTCAAAATAATACAAGTGATTTCTAGAATCTTGAACAAATGTCTGGTTGCCTTCTGGAATATCTACACTTCGCTATAAAGAATCAGGAAGTGATGATCTGAGATCCTCTTCTAATTGCCTTCATGATTTAAGAAAATGTCTTTAGGAATTCATGGGTGGCTATGTGATGTGTTATGAATGTTATAGATGGTGGATACAGAGGTGTTAGAAAGGAGAAAATATAGAACCTTGGATATCATCAAAATCTGTTCTTGAAAGTGTATTAAGAGTATGAAGGAATGTATAAGAAGGGAATACACAGGACCCAAAAATCCCTCCTCAGAATCACCTCTAAGCTGGGACTCTCTCTTGTTATCTAGCTGCCTACTGGACATCTCCACCTGGATGTCATATAGGTACTTCAAACTCAGCTTGTCCAAAATGGAACTCATTCTCTCTCCTTAATCTACAATCCCTTAAACCTTCTTCTCCACCCAATTTACCAAGTCAAAAACTGGGAAGTTATCCTCACCTCTAACTTCTCCCTCAACACTGCACTGCCAACTAATCAATAAACTGTGCCCAGTTGGTGTGGCTCAGTGGTTGAGCATTGACCTAGGAACCAAGAGGTCACTGGTTTGATTCCCTGGGCACATGCCTGGATTGCAGGCTCAACCTCAGTAGGGGGCATGCAAGAGGAAGCTGATCCATGCTTATCAATGTTTCTTTCTTTTTTTATATTATACTAGTAGCCCTGCGCACAAAGTCGTGCACCAGTAGCTTGCTGCTGCCCTCCTGTAGCTCCCCCCGCACTCCCATCATAGCTTGCTGCCCTGCTCCCTCCTGTAGCTCTCCGCCACCCGCTGCCCCACCCTCCTGCTGATCTGTGATCCAGTCGTTATGCAGTAGGTCATTATGCTTCACGGCATAACGACCATTTGCATATTACATCTTTATTATATAGGATGGCATTTTTTAAAAAAAAATTATTTATTGTTAAAAGTATTACATAAGTCTCCTTTTCCCCCATTGACCTCTCCCCAGCTGTCCCCACCCCCCAGTACATGCCCTCCCCCCCAGTCTGTGTCCATTGGTTATGCTCATATGCATGCATACAAGTTCAGTGTTTTTTTCTATCCTTTTCCCTTCCTCACTCTCTAAAAATCAATAAAAACATCCTATATAATAAAAGAGTAATATGCAAATTGACTGTACCTCCACTACACCCACAAGCCATGCCCACCAGCCAATCAGGAGTGAGTATGCAAATTAACTCAACCAAGATGGCTGCAGCCATGGAGCGAGCAGGAGGCTTGGGTTTCCCCAGTAATGGAGGAAGCCAAGCTTTCCACATACCCTGGCCAGCCTAGGCCTCCACTCAAGGCTACAAAGTTTCAATTATAGAAGATAAATAAATCCCAACAAAAATGGCGGCAGCCATGGAGCTGGAGAGAGCAGAAGGCTTGAGTTGCCCTTGGCAATGGAGGAAGCCAAGCTTTCCACACACCTTGGCTGGCCTAGGCCTCCACTCAAGGCTACAAAGTTTCAACTATAGAAGATAAATAAATCCCAGATACCAGGGCCTCTGCTTGGGTCGCCAGGGGGTGTGGCCGGCCTGCAAACTACCACAGGCCCCTCACCCAGGCCACCCCAGGTCCCAAGGGAACCCCCACCCTGATCCGGGACAGCCTTCAGGGCAAACCAGCTGGCCCCCACCCATGCACCAGGCCTCTATCCTATCTAATAAAAGAATAATATGCAAATTGACCATCACTCCAACACACAAGATTGCTGCCCCCATGTGGTCAAAGATGTCTGCCCCCATGTGGACACAAGATGGCCACCACAAGATGGCCAGCAGGGGAGGGCAGTTGGGAGGGACCAGGCCTGCAAGGGAGGGCAGTTGGGGGCTATCAAGCCTGCAAGGGAGGGAAGTTGGGGGTGACTGGGCCTGCAGGGAAGGGCAGTTGGGGGAGACCCAGGCCTGCAGGGAAGAGCAGTTGGGGGTAACCAAGCCTTCAGGGGAGGGCAGTTAGGGGCAAACAGGCAGCAGGGGAGCAGTTAGGCATCAATCAAGCTGGCAGGAGAGTGGTTAAGGGGTGATCAGGCTGGCAGGCAGAGCAGTTAGGGGCAATAAGGAAGGCAGGCAGGTGAGCAGTTGGGAGCCAGCACTCCTGGATTGTGAGAGGGGTGTCTGACTGCCTGTTTAGGTCCGATTCCACCTGGATTGGGCCTAAACGGCAGTCAGACATCCCTCGAGGGGTCCCAGATTGGAGAGGGTGCAGGCTGGGCTGAGGGACACCCCCCCCCATGCACGAATTTCATGCACCAGGCCTCTAGTATTTTAAATAAAAAACAAAGCAAAATAAAAAACTGTGTAGATTTGAATTCCTAAATAGTATTCCAATCCACCCATAGCTCATCCTCCCCTCTGTACATCCCCAATTCATCAACTCTCCTTAGACCAGAGAAATAATCTCAATATTCCTTTTGCTATTACTCAACTCATTCTATCCCCCCATCTACAGAACATCCAAAGGGAACATTCTAAAACTTAAATATGCTTAAGTAAACTTCTGCTTTCAAAACTCCTTCCTGTCTCCTCAGGGCCTTGAAAGTGAAGTTAAAACACTGGTGAGATGAAAGTATTGGCCCCAGCTAAATTGTACCCATCATTCCCTCTCCCCCTGGGGGCCTCACATTGTTTACACCAATTACATGACTATATTATAGGCCTATTAACTGTTCTAATTCATTATTAGTGTGCCATACTGTTTTACACTTCTATACCACCTCTATACTCAGAAAGTGTTCTCCCTCTTCCTCCACCAACCTGGTGAATCTTACCTACCTTCTCTGTGAGGTCTTTCCTATCCCCTTTTCCCCACTAAGCCTCTCTTTTGCACACTAGTGTTCAATATAAGGTCTTTAACACACCTGTGGCACTGTAATTGTCTGCTCAAACTGAGGCTTCTCCAAGGTAGGAATAATATCTTATTCATCTCTGTATCCTTAGCATTCAATATAAGACCTAGCCAAAAGCAGGTATTCAATAAAGATGTGTGGAATGACTTAATGGCCTTACTAAATCTCTATCCCCAATAGCAGCAGGTCAATGCCTAATAAGAATTCCTTGACTTTGGCCAGAACAGGATCTGAGAAATTTAAAGGAACTTGAGGTCTGGCCTTGGCTGGTGCTCAAACTCTTATCCTCAACTCAACTCCTCCATATCCACCTTCAGATAAGAAGCACAAAGAGAAACAGAGAAAAGCAGTATCACATGTCCTTGAGTTTTTGATCACATAATTCTTCCACTCTCTTCAAATCTTCCCTTCATCCCTAGAGACCTAGTTTGGAAATTCTCCATGAAGTACTCTTTCCCTAGCCCATAAAGAGATTTGCCCTCTTCTGAAGTTGTGAAAGGCTATTTGCCTGAGCAAGTCTGGCACCCATTGCAGACCACTTTTTTGGGTTAGTTTAATTGGATTTCCAGGGAATAACAGAATGTCAGAGCAGGAACAGCCCTTGGAGATAATCTGTGCCAATGGCCCTGAATATTTAAGGGAGATGTTCTTTGCCATATATCCCAAGTCTCCTAGGGAACAGGATCATGTAGATTCCTGGCCCCATTCTAGACCCATGAAATCAGAAATTAGGGTTTGAGGGATAACATTAGGAAAGCCCTAACTACCCTATGCTACATCTACATTGTGTGTCCTCAACTAGCTCAGCAGAGGCTACTTAACTGCAGAGGTTCTTTTTTCCTAGCTCTCTGTGTCCCCCATAGCATCCAGCACAGTAGTGCCTTAAAACATTTTCTTTAGTGTTTAACCTCTGGGCTGCTTACCCATGAAAACACTCAGATGAACCAAGAAACCTGACTTGAAGTTATTCTAACTGAGGACATGAAGGAAGAGGTGGTGTGGGCAACCATCCTCAAACTATACTTTCTGTCTGATTTTCCAAGTGCCAAGGTCATCCATGACCAAAATGATTTCAGGTTGAAAAATTCTATTTCCTAGGAAGATAGAGAGTTAATTACCTGGACCCTCCTCAAACATTTCTCTTAACTCTTCTTTTGGGAGAAAAAAACAGTCCAAAACACACACACATACAAATGCACACAAATGCATAATTTTGTGAACATCCATGGGGGTCACATCTCATACACTCTGTTAGTGTCTATCCTCAACCTGGGCAGTGATCTCGGATAGTCAGGAAGTGTAATCACACCACAAAGGCTCACTGTAGTCATAAGGTTGAGCTCTTAAGGCAGAAGGTAGCCTGAGACAATTTGGTAATTCTTTTAATAAGGAGGATGACAAAGTACGTTTTCTGTTTGAGCCTCAGTTTTATAGAATTTCATACTATGCCCCTTCCCCAAGATTCTGACCGGTCAATATTTCACTATGCTGAGAAGGCCAGATACCTTGGCTTAGCTCCCCACTGGCTCCAATGACCCTGCAGCCAGAGGCCTCTGGAAATAAAAGTGGCCATCATGAACAGACACAAGACCAACCTCAGCCTGGCCTGCAAAGTTCCTTCTATTACCAAAAGGCCTCTGTCCTATGCCTGCCTGGGTCTTTGAGCACAGTTGGATAGATGGGAGAGCTGGCTAGAGGAAGGAAAGGTAGCTCACCCCCTCACTCATTTGACTAGTCATCCACTTGCAGCAACCTGGACAGCAAGTACTCTCTGGAGCCCATTACTAATATTTTTATTCTCTAAAGTTTTACATATGTCTCCTTTTTACCCGCTTGACTGCTCCCCCCAGCCATTCCCACCCTGGGCAAGCCCCCACTGCCCCAGTGTCTGTGTCCATTGGTTATGCTATTATGCATGCATACAAATCCTTTGGTTGCTCTCTAACCCCCACCCCCATGGAGCCCATTACTATTAATTTGCATCCATTGCTTGTTGGGTCAACCCTCTGAGGGTGGAGAGAGAACCAGACAAGCTCCCTTGAGTAGGAGGCCAGTGGCAGGACAATTAACCTTAACTCTCTAACAAGGTATTAGCTGTATCCTGAGAGACCAGAAGGTCTGTATGGGGAAGGCCATATTCAGTTGTTAATTTCCAAGGGGCAGTACAGAGCCAAAAAACAAGAGATAAGATCTGACGAGTCAGACAGCAGGTAGATACTAGGTTGGAGGTAGGATTGGAAAATAAAGGCAGCAGCAAAGTGAGAAAATCCAATGACCTTGAAGAGGGTTGGAGGCAGGGGAGTTGAACATAATCATAAGCCTCAGTTCTGTGAGAATAAACAAGTCATCTTTTCTGCCAAAGAACAGTTTAGATAGTTGCCATTTTGGCTCACGTGACTTGGCAGCCACCATTTTGCCCACATGACTTGCAGCTCCCCTGGGGGCCGCCATCTTGAAATGGCAAAGGCCAGCCCCTCCCTTTGAATTAGCCAATCGTGAAAGACTGTGTGCCTGAGCTCCAATCAAGAGCAAAGGACAGGTCACGTGCATCAGGATTAGAAAGCCAAGCCGACCGCCCGCTCAGTGTGTGCATGCTTCCAGACCATGTGCAGCAAAACCTCCTGCAGGAGTAAAGATATGTGCCTTGCTGCCTGGCTCCCGAGTATGTTTTGTGTTCTACCAGGACCCCTGAATTTGGGGGCTCACCTTATTTCTTACAGTTCATGGGCAGATCATCCTGGGTTAAAGGATGGATGCTATAGTTTTCTCAAGTGGCCTAGGCAGGGCCTTGCCCTCGTGGAGTTTGAAGTTTAGCAGGGCTTTTCCTTCATAGAAAGGCAGACACAGCACTCATGCTTCCCAGGCCTGGGTCCCCCAAAACCACCACGGTTTTGAAGCTGGAAAAGGTCATGGGCACTAGAGTGAGCCCTTGTGCATGTGAGTGCTCACCACTCCCCCATTAGATGGACAGAAGCTTTTGAGTTATGTTCCGCCAAGTGAGATGGTCTGGCCCTGAGTCATCTGCATTTTCTCATTGCATCTTCAGTGTGGCTCAGGAAACATTTACCAAATTGGGTTGGCTTTGTTATCAAGGGTTTCCTGACGGATGTCTCACTTTACAAACAATAGAGATAAAAGACCGGTAGCACCCAGAAAGCACCTAGAAAAAGAAACATTCCATTTCCACCCAGGCCATGCAGCTTGATAATTCCATCTGATCCCTTTTGTTTTCTTTGCTTTAGTATTGTCAACTGAAGTCAGTGGAGCTCAGAAGACCCATGAATCAGATAAACTTTCTGATACTTTTTAAATCTCTAAAATTCTATGGGAAGGACAATAAACCGTTATAATCCTGGGGAAAGGAAGGGAGGGACCCTCCTAAGGTCTGTTAATCTGAGACATTTTAATCAAGAATAAAAAGAACTACCATCAATGTGGGCATTATCTTCCTACAGGGCCCTATGTGTGTGCTTTACATATATTATCTAACCCAATCCTTATAGTGACCCTATTGCTGAGGTGTTATAAGTAGGTCCACTTCACAGAAAAGTGTAATGACTTGCCCAAGGCCTCACAGCTAATATGAGAGCCAAGATTCAGACCAAGAGCTGTGGAACTCCAAAGCCCAGGCTCTTAGCCATTGCACCAGTGTTTCTCAAAGCAGGAGATTAGTTAACATGAGCAGAGTCCAAGGCCTCAGATCTATTGTCTCAGAATCCTGGGAGATGGGCCCAGGAATCTGCATATCTAAACCACACCACGGGGTTCTGAGGCATTGAAAAGTTTTAGAGTGCTGGCTGACACTGCTGCCTCCTGATTTGGCATACAATAAGGTTAGAATGCTAAAACCCAACGTTGCTTAGCAATTTTTCCAGAATATCGGCTGCCCAGTACTGGTCACTGAAAACCAGGACTCTGTTAGTCAGACAACACAGTTTAGCCTCTTCACCTAGACCAGGGACTCTATACCTTTACAGGGTCACATACCCCTCTGAGAATTTGTCCAAAGCTCTGGATTTTCCCCATCGTCCCCTAAACACATCCACACAGAGGCTTGCACTCCTTCGGTAGCCCCCTCACAAAATACTCACATACACAACACTCTGCATAGTTTCAGGTGATATATACACCTCCTGAAGTTCCTTCATAAACCATCCCTCCCAAATAGCCCCAGGTCCCCATATTACAGAAACGTCTGATCTAGAAATCTGAAAACAGACTAGGTTCTGTGGTTATGTTTTTTTCTAATGCTATCTGTGTTAGAGATGCACACTGAAATGCTGTAGGTGAAATGATATGTTGTTTGGGATTTGTTTTAAAATGCTCCCAGGCATGTGGGGGTGAGGGGCATGGGAAGTGGCGGGATAGATCTACAAGATTGGCTATGAGGCTTGGAGATGGGTTCATGAGATTCATTCTAATGTTCTATCTATGTTTGTATCTGTTTAGAAATGTCCTTACTAAAAACTATAAAAATTTAGTTGAACTGCATGGTTTGTGAATTATAATCCCAACAAAGCTGATTTTTAAAAAAAATTAACCTCTGATTCTGGAGCTGCCTAAATCTGTCAATGGACACACTGAATGCCAAGAGAGACCCACTTATTTTTCTGCCTGCTGATCTTTCAGGTCACAGCAACAGTCAAAACATCCTGATCTTGCTAAGCTAGCAGGAACTCTATGCTAAGCAGGCCACATTGGGGGATTGGGAAGACTAGTTGCTGCATATGAAGGGCCACAAGCAGGAGGCCTAATTGCCTCTACTAATAAGTATTACTCTGCTAATAATGAGCATAATAATGACAATTATCACTTACATCTCATGTCAGAACACTTTACAAAGAGAAACTTAACTGAAAGTAACCAATACCCCCTCAAGAGACAAAAAAATGTAGCAGTGAACTATTAATAGGCCAACTTCCCTGCTGTCTAATGCTTAGAATAAGAATGAGGTTTCCTGAATGGATTTTCAAACTTCTTCAAGCTAGCAATTAGTGATGAGGTTTGTTAACAAGACAGAGACTAGAATAATCACTAAAAAGTTTTCTATACAGAAGGCTATGGGGGTGGGTGTAAGGAATGATTGCCTGTATGCAAACATCTGCAGAGTCCCCTCTTCCCCCTAGGTGCTGGTGATGCCTGAAGAGCCACCTCCAATGGACCCCCAAGTATTGTAGCTCTTGCTTACCTAGAGAATTTGCAGAGTTGGCTTAACCACACCTTTATTTGTTATGGCATATGTCCTTCTGTGACTGTAACTTCTTTGTAAAATGGGATGACAATGGTCCCCGCCTCAGAGGGTTAATGTGAGGTTTAAATGAGATTATCTACATAAAGCCCTCAGAACAGGGCCTGGGCACAGGACCTACATTCTGTCAGTTATCCTCATTAATATTGTTTTCTTTAGATGACTGCAAAGCAAACTGAGCCATTCCTCCAAATTTCACCTGGATTGGAGGGGAAATGACCAGAGTGTGATCCCCACCTCTGGTCTTCATCCAGGGCTGGCCGTTCATTTACTAAGACTACAAGCACAGTAACTTAAACTCTGATGAATTACACTGAATCAGCCCCACACATTCAAGTGGGCAATTATTCCTCTCACAAATTCTCCAAAAGGAAGACCTTATGTCAGCCACAACTGGAGAAGAGATGGTCCCCTCCTGAAACTTACTCCTTCACTATTTTATTTCTTTAATTAGTTTTAATTAGATTAATTGTTTTTAATCTTTGACTATTTAAAAAAATTTTCTGTACAGAAAGGCATTAAGGCATTTTTAATCAGTTCACCCCTCAAAGGATGCTCTCTGAAGTCCAGCTAGTCTCCAACACTGCAAAGAGAGCCCTGTAATCTGCTCTTAAACATACACTCTGCTCCCTATTTTGATTCTCTGTGAGTGGTACTCAATGATGCCAGCTTGACAAACAAGACCAAAAGAAACCTCCACAACTCTATTAAATAAGCAACATGGAGCATTTGACTTTCCCTGAATAGAATCCTGAGGGTCTCTTGGATGAATTTAAAAAGATAAAAACAAATCCTTCTTTAGTGGCTCTAACAGAAACCATAAGGAAAGAATAACGAGCAAGTTCAGGGTGAGTCCAGCTATGCAACAAAACAGGCCTCACTGCCATTGGTCACAGACACATTCCTCTGGGACCCTGTAGACCACATCTACAAAGAGCCATAGGCTTTTGGGGCCTGTTGAACAGGGGTCAACAGATGACAGATTGTGTGCAGCCCAGAGCCCAAAAAGCCTATTAATATCTCTCCAACCAGTATCAGCCTTTCTGGGTGATACTGGTCGCATTATTCTCCTTGTTCCATTTTTCTGGCCAGACCCAGGGTTTCAGGAGCAAGCTCTGGCTCTCTTTGATGACAGGACTTGGTTGTGAGAAACCACAAATGGGAAATGATGGCATATGCACTCTGAGCCATATTTGCAGAGGACTTCACAGCAGCAGCACTCAGTAGCCTGGCCATTGCAGGAGAGGAGCAGGGCTCTGCCTTTCCAGTGATCCCTGAGGAGCCATTCTGCCACCACCTTACCACCCACCATGCAGCCCAATGCCTCTGGATCCTTTTTTTAAAATCCTTGCCTCTCTAACTCCAGATTGATGCTAGATAACAAAGTGATAGCCACTCTGTGGGGGAAGATCCAGGAACCCATGTGTCAGCTAAGCAGCTTGTTCCTCTGGGCAATCTGGATCCAGCTATAGATTTGGGGGGGGGTCATGAGGGAGAGTGCAGACCTTGGCAAGAAACACAGCAAAGTGCAATTTTCCTTAAGCACCTAGGAATCATAAGCTTTGCAGAACACTGTGGTGAATTTTAAAAACAGTTCTAACAGAAACAAGACAGGAGTCTCCACTTTCACCATCTTATTCAACACCAGAGGCCCAGTGCATGGAGGGGGGTCCCTCAGCCTGGCCTGCCTCCTCTCATAGTCCAGGAGCCTTCAGGTGAGAGGTGACCCGGCAATCAGGGGAAGGCGATGCCCCATTACACCTCTGCTGCTGCCACTGCCGGCAGTGCAAGCCTCTGCCGGCCCTGGTTACCTGAGCCTCAGGTGGCCCTGGACAGCTGGGAAGCTGCCATCTGAGGCTTGCCTGCACCTTGGGCTGACCCTGGGCAGCTGGGGGGCTGAGGGGACTGGGGGACTCCAGAGGTAGGCGTGCGGAGCGGCCGGACTCGCCTGGTGGTGGGACTGGCCGTGCCGAGCACCTGTTGCCCCAGCAGGGCTGAGTGGACTGGGCACTGCCATTTTGTGGCTGTGGGCAACACCATCTTTGAGGGCATGGCAGTCAATTATCATATTCTCTCCTTATTGGCTGTGGGCACCGCCATCTTTGTGATGGCATGACGGTCAATTAGCATATCCCATCTTTATTAGATAGGATAGCACTGGAAGTCCTAGCCACAGCAATCAGACTAAAAGAGAAAACAAAAGGCACTCAAATTGGAAAGGAGGAAGTAAAACTGGCCTTATTCGCAGATGACATGATATTGTACATAGAAAACCCTAAGGACGTCACCAAAAAACTAATTGGTTTAATAAATGAATTAGGCAAAGTAGCAGGATACAAAACGAACATTTGGAGATTGATGGAATTTTTATACACTAATAATGAACTCTCAGAAAGAGAAACGAAAAACACAATCCCATTTACCATTACAACAACAACAAATAAAATACCTAGGAATAAACTTAACCAAGGAGGTAAAAAACCTGTACTTGGAAAACTACAGGACTTTGAAAAAAGAAATAGGGAAAGATACAAATAAGAGGAAGCATGTACCGTAATTATGCTAATTATTCTTATGGATAAGAATAGTTAACATAATTAAAATGTCCAGACTACCCAATGCAATTTATAGATTTAACACCATCCCTATTAAAATACCAATGGCATACTTCACAGATCTAGAACACTCCGAAAATTTATATGGAGCCAAAAAATACCCTGAATAGTCACAGCAATCTTGAAAAAGAACAAAGTTGGAGGGATCACAATACCAGATATCAAACTACACTACAAAGCCATTGAAATCAAAACACCCTGGTACTAGCACAAGAACAGGAATATAGATCAATGGAACAGAACCCAGAACCCATAAATCGACCCAAGCCATTACGCTCAATTAATATTTGACAAAGGAGGCAGAGCATACAATAGAGTAAAGATAGTCTTTTTAATAAGTGGTGTTGGGAAAACTGGACAGGTACATGCAAAAAGAAAAAGAAGAAAGAAACTAGACCACCAACTTACACCATACACAATAATAAACTCA
Source organism: Ia io (assembly GCA_025583905.1). NCBI lineage: Eukaryota > Metazoa > Chordata > Mammalia > Chiroptera > Vespertilionidae > Ia > Ia io. Next base: position 98,130,114 of record JAJQQW010000001.1, read on the forward strand.
AAATGGATAAAAGACTTAAATGTAAGTTGTGAAACCATAAAAATTTTAGAAGAAAACATATGCCGCAAAATCCCAGACATCTTACAAGAAGAGAAACAAAGAAAATAAACAAATGGGACCACATCAAACTAAACAGCTTCTGCACAGCAAAAGAAACCATTAAGAAAATGAAAATGGAACCCAGTGTAAGGGAAAACATATTTGCCAATGATACATCTGATAAGGGCTTAATTTCCAAAAGATATAAAGAACTCATATAACTCAACAAAAGAAAATCAAATAATCTAATTAAAAATGGTCAAAAGACCTAAATAGAGACTTCTCCAAAGAGGATATACAGATGGCCAAGTGACATATGAAAAAATGCTCAAAGAGAGATACAAAGTAAAACTACAATGAGGTATCATCACTTCACACCTGCCAGAATGGCTACCATCTGTAAATCAACAAACAAGTGCAGGTGTGGACATGGAGAAAAAGGAACCCTAGCATACTGCTGGTGGGAATGCAGATTGGTGTACACTATGGCGTTTCCTCAAAAAATTAAAAATGGAACTCCCATTTGACCCAGTGATCCCACCTCTAGGAATATATCCCAAGAAACCAAAAACACCAATCAGAAAGGATATATGCACCCCTATGTTCATAGCAGCATTATTTACAATAGCTAAGGTTTGGAAACAGATCAAGTGTCCATCAGTAGATGAGCGAATAAAAAAAGCTGTGGTGCATTCACACAATGGAATACTGTAAAAAAGAATGATCTTTTAACCTTTGAGACAGTATGAAGGGACCTGGAGAGCATTATCCTAAGCGAAATAAGTCAGTCAGAGAAAGACAGGTATCACATGATCTCATTCATACGTGGTATGTAATGAACAAAATAAACTGACAAACAAAATAGAACCAGAGGCATGGAAGCGTGGTACATACTGATGAATCTCAGAGGGAAGTGGGAATGGGGGTGGGAAGAGATTAACCAAAGAACATATATGCATATATGTATTGCTCATGGTCACAGACAATAGTGGGGTGAAGGCCTAGGGTGGAGCAGGAACTGGGTGAAGGTGGGCAATGGGGGGAAAAAGGAGGGGGAAATCTGCAATACTCTCAACAACAAAGATAAATTTTTGAAAAGTTCTAGCCCTGGCCAGGTAACTCAGTTGGTTAGAGTGTTGTCCCAATATGTCAAGGTGCTGGGTTCAATCACTGGTCAGGGCACAAACGGGAATCAACCAATGAATGCATAAATAAGAGGAACACAAGTCTCTCTCTCTCTCTCTCTCTCTCTCTCTCTCTCATCAATTTAAAAAGAGTTGTTATTAAACAAATAAAGTGTTTTAAAAAACACACAATTCTAGATTGGCTCCATTCTGATCCCCAAGTCTCTGTTGCTAACTGCAGTGCACACAGGGAGATAACATTGTTTTTGTGATGAGTATAAATGAGGAACATGCAGACCTCCAGTCACTCAACTGGGGAGTCAGTTGCTATTCATGGAACATCTACCATGTGCCAGACACTGCTGTAGACATTAGGAGTCCAATAGTGAACAAGACAGAGTCCCTGTCCACAAGAAGCTTACAATTTAGTGGATGAGATAGGCAAGAAAGAGAGAAGGTAACTGCAAGTATCCATGAGTGCTATAAAGTAGACACAATATGGTGTGATATGGACAGACTAGGGTGGGATTGCGATTTTAGAGAAGGTGATCAGGGCAGGCCTCCCACAGAAGGGGACATTTCACTGAGGCCTGAGTGAACAGAAGGAGTCAGCCATGGAAAAGGTGTTATATTAGAAGAAAGAGCAAATGCAGAAACCCTGGTGAGATAGGAAAGTGCTTGGTTCACTCAAGGGCATAAACACAGATAGACAGAAGGCCCAGACTCATTATCAATAAATCTTAGATGGGGGCCAGGGAGCTTCTTTTTTTATTGTTGACAGTATTACATTTTCTCCCTTTTGCCCCCCTCCACCCAATACCTGCCCCACCCCAGGTCTTTCCCATACTATTGTCTGTGTCCATGGGCAATGCATATATGCATATATGTTCTTTGGTTAATTTCTTCCTGTCCCCTACCTCCCCTGAGATCTCTTATTTTGTTCCATACACCCATACCTCTGGATCTATTTAGTTCATAGTTTATTTTGTTAATTACATTCCACATATAAGTGACATCATGTGGTAATTGTCTTTCCTGACTGGCTTATTTCACTTAGCATAATGCTCTCCAGGTCTCTCCACGCTGTCTCAAAGGGTAAGAGATCCTTCTTTTTTACTGCTGTATAGTATTCCATTGTGTAAATGTACCACAGCTTTTTTATCCATTCATCTGCTGATGGGCACTTGGGCTCTTCAGGAAACTTCATTTAAAGATAGATATATGATAGATAGGTAGATAGATAGATAGATAGATAGATAGATAGATAGATAGAGATAGATAGAGATGATAGATAGATAGATAGATAGATAGATAGATAGATAGATAGATAGATATTATTGATTTCAGAGAGGAAGAGAGAGGGAGAGAGAGATAGAAACATTAATGATGAGAGAGAATCATTGACCGACTGCCTCTATATGCCCTCTACTGGGAATCAAATCCTCAACCTGGGCACATGCCTTGATTGGGGATCGAACCATAACCTCCTGGTTCAGAGGTCGATGTTCAACCACTGAGCAACACCATCCGGGCCAGGAGGCTTCATTTTTAATAAGTATCACCCATGATTCTGAGGTGCAGGCCCAGTTGAGAACCCCCAGAATACACTGTATTCAGAACCCTGACTTTCGAGGTCTGCAACATCATCCCAGTGAGCAGACCTGTGCTAAGCATTGTTCACTGAAAAGGGAAAGATTTCCAATAGTAATTTCACCAGAAAGTTCCTTGGGAGAAGGGACTTTTTGTATATTTAGTGCCTAAAATTGTGCCTACTACATAATAATATCTGATGAGTGAATGATGGCTAGCAAAAAAAAAAAGGCTCCTGATTTCAATGAGTTAATTTTCAATGAACCAGAATTGTCTCAAACCTTCAGAAAAACAAGGAGAAAAAGCTGTTTCTTGCCCAGCTGGTGTGGCTCAGTGGTTGAATGTCGACACAAGAACCAAGAGGTTGCCAGTTTGATTCCCAGTCAGGGCACATGCCCAGTTTGTGGGCTTGGTCCCTGGTAGGGGATATGCAGGAGGCAGCTGATCAATGATGTTTCTCTCTCATCGATGTTTCTATCTCTCTAGCCCTCTCCCTTCCTCTCTCCCTCTAAAATTAAACAAAAACATATATCCTTTTAAAAAGCTGTTTCTTTGTGCCTTCTAGTTACCTAAGAATGCTTCATGAGAACCTCCCACTTTCTGAGCAGCCATGTCCAGGATAGTCTCTGCATTTTGAGGTAGGGCTCAGTCTCACTTCAGGGCCCTGTGGGCTCAGAGGAAATAGAACTGGTTGAATCAGATGAGCCCACACTTGGGCTCTCTGGAAAACCCACATGCAAATTCCTTGATGCCAGGTGCCACCTACAGGCTGCTGGGAGTCTGTCTGATTCATTCCGGAATCCTGACCTATGTTGTTGTGGGACTGCCCAAGCCTTCTGTAGTCTCAGTGCAATCCAATTGGGTAACTAAGATTTAGGCTGTGTTTTGGTCCCTCCCACCTGCTCCTTTATTCATCCCTCCCAACACCATTTCCTCGGGCAGCCAGGACTATTGAGGTACCTTTAATCTGGACCCATGGTTGCATTTGGCTCAGAGGCAGGCCCACCACACCTAGGAAGATTGTCAAATATGCATTCCAGGTCCTTTGCTCTCTGTCCCTCCCTCTTTGACACACAAAACCTTCCTAATGCAGTAGATGTATTTTTCCCCATTCCTCCCACTAAATACAAATAAGAATGATGGGCATTATATATTAAAAAGATGAAGAAAAAGGGGGAGAAGGAAGGGGAGATGACTCGAAGGTGGGGAGAAGAAAACAGACTAGAAACCTTAGGACATGAAGAAGAACAATGGTAATATGTTCCTTGTGTATTCTTTTTGTCTCACATTTCTCAGTCTTTGGAAGAAGCCAACAACTAAGAAAGGACAAGAGACACAATCACAAAAAAATCCCCAAGCAAAGCCTGCTCTCCTTAGCCAAAGGAATAGGAAAGGGGGAGGCTATAAGATAGAAAAAAAATTTAATAACTGCTCTATACCAGCCTGACACCACATAAAGACACCAGCAAAAGCCTAGTGGGGAGCCCACACTTCCACCCTCATAAGCTATAAAAGGTGCCCCTAAAACAAAACAAAAAACAAAAACAAAAAAGGTGCCCCTACCTCCCACTAGAGTGATATCAGAGGAGGTCTCGTGGAAAATGAGGAATTTCACTGCTGCCCAGTAGTCATGAGGCTCTGCCACATGGGAAGGAATCTATATATATAAAACCCTAATATGCAAATAGACCAAACAACTGAACAACCAGTTGCTATGACATGCACTGACCACCAGGGGGTGCACGCAGAACATGGCGTGTGTTGGCCACAGTGGGATGGTGAATTAGGTGAGCCGGGGCACCAGACCAAAGCAGGGCACCAGTTGCTGTCATCAGGGTGAGCCTCTGGTGGTTACTGAAAATTCTTTGCTCCTGTGTGGTGTGCCGAGGTCCCTCCTGGTGCTAGCACCTGTTGCCAGCCCCAATAGCCCCTCAGGGATTCTCCATCTCCCCCTGCACCTGAGAGGCGATCAGGGCTGGCACCCACTTCTCACACCCGCTGCTGGCTATGGCCCTGTTTGCACCCTCAATGGGCGCCGGAGCCACTGCTCTCACCCAATGCTGGAGCCAGGTGCCTGTCCAGATCACTTGGTGCCATCAGCGGGTGTGAGCAGTGGCTGCCAGCCCCAATTGCCCCTGGGGGCTTCTCCACCTCCTCCTGTTCTTGAGGGGTGATCAGGGCAGCAACTGCTGCTCGCACCCACTGCTGGCACTGGCCCCAATAGCACTGTGCTGCAGGAGCGGGGCTGCCAGCAGACAGGGGACTGGGGGCATACAGGGAGGAGCCAGACAGGGGCACAGAGGATAGGCCAAGACCTGCCCCTGTGCCCACCACAGCCCACAGTTCCTCTCAAGATTCATGAACTCGTGCACTGGGCCCCTAGTACAGGTATAAAAGAAAGAGATAAAGTTATCCCTATTGCCAATGACATGATAGTCAAATTAAAAATCCCAAGCAAACTACAAACAAACTCTTAGAACTAATAAGTGAGTTCAGCAAGGTCATGGGATATAAGAGCAACATAAAAAAGTCAACTGTATTTCTGCTAAGTAGCAATAAACATACAGACACAAAAAATTAAAAATACGGGAGGGGAAACCAAGATGGCGGCATAGGTAAACATCTAAACTGCTGCCTCGCACAACAATTTCAAAACTACAACTAAAAGACAAAACATCTATCACCCAGAACCACGGGAAAGCTGGCTGAGTGGAAGTTCTACAACTAGAAGGAAAGAGAAAAGAGCATTGAGACATGCACAAGTGCTGAAAAGCTGAGGTACGGAGGCGTGCGAATCAGGCTGGCAGCGGGTGTCTGGGTGCGCTGCTTCTTTCAACCCAAAGGGAGACAAGCTCTCGATTACTCTGAACTCCAGTTTCTGGGGAGACCTAGGGACCCAAACTCCTACAGGGAGAAGCTGGACTGTCTGCCATTGGGTCATAAAGTGAGGGTGGCTTTCTTGCAGAGGTGTGCCCAGCAATCATTGTTTACTGTGCTGGGGCACGGGACATGGGGACTTGGAAACCCGGAGACGCAAAGATGGCTGACTGGTCACCATCACTGTTTGCCACGCCCTAGCCTAGTGACTCCCTGAGACCCTGCCCCGCACAATCTACAAACCCACCGAAGCTCCACGCAGAGGCTTTTGCACATAAATGGCCTGTCCTATCGCAGCTTAACCAAACAAACTGCAGCTCTGGTCAGACAGCTCCAAAACCTCCAAACCCCAAGCAAAGAGGAGAAAACTGTAGTTCTCGCTGTAGCTCCTGTTGGGTGGCCTCAGACAGTAGCTGACCTGCACCCCATTGGAGATTTAGAGGCTAGTGTATCTAGTGGTCAGTGTGAGACGACAGAAGATTTCAACTCCTCACATCCATAAGTGACACATTCAAGAGGCAGACTCAGTGAGCACCAAAGCCCCACTGAAGCAAGTCCTGCCCCATAAGAGTGTCTCCAGCACAGCAGTTCTTCCATTATAAACACAGCGGATCCTCACAGCCAATTGGCCTGGGGGTCAATTCCTCCCAGTGATACCAACAACAATTAAGACTTAACTACAACAAGGCTGTACACACAGTCCACAGGGGGTGCACCAAGAGTGTCCACCTCAGGAAACTGGGAGGCCGACCCACTGGCCCATATAGGACACCTAGCACACAAAGTCACCCTACCAACTCAGGGAAGCAGCGAAAATGCAGAGACAAAGAAACAGATCACAAACGAAAGAAATGGAGGAAAACAAACAACTGGATATAGAGTTCAAAACCACGGTTATAAGATTTCTCAAGAATTTCCTAGAAAAGGCCAATAAATTTAGCGAGACCCTCAAGGATATGAAAAAGGACCAACTAGAAATTAAACATACACTGACTGAAATAAAAAATATTATACAGAGACCCAACAGCAGACTAGAGGAACGCAAGAATCAAGTCAGAAATTTGAAATACAAAGAAGCAAAAAACACTCAACCAGAAAAGCAAAAAGAAAAAATAATCCAAAAATTTGAAGATAGTGTAAGAAGCCTCTGGGACAACTTAAAGCGTACCAACATCCTTAGTGGCAAAGCGTACCAACATCCTAATTATGGGGGTGCCAGAAGAAGAGAGAGAGCAAGATACTGAAAACCTATTTGAAAAAATAATGACAGAAAACTTCCCCCACCTGGTGAAAGAAATAGACTTACAAGCCCAGGAAGCACACAGAACCCCAAACAAAGGAATCCAAAGAGGACCACGCCAAGACACATCATAATTAAAATGCCAAGGGCAAAAGACAAAGAGAGAATATTAAAAGCAGCAAGAGAAAAACAGTTAGTTACCTACAAGGGAGCACCCATACGATTGTCAGCTGATTTCTCAACAGAAACTATGCAGGCCAGATGGGAGTGGCAAGAAATATTCAAAGTGATGAATAGCAAGAACCTACAACCAAGATTACTCTACCCAGCAAAGCTATCATTCAGAATTGAAGGGCAGATAAAGAGCTTCACAGACAAGAAAAAGCTGAAGGAGTTCATCACCACCAAACCAGTATTATATGAAATGCTGAAAGGTATTCTTTAAGAAGAGGAAGAAGAAAAAAGTAAAGATAAAAATTATGAACAACAAATACATACCTATCAACAAGTGAATCTAACAATCAAGAGTATTAAAAATCTGAGGAACAGAATAAATTGGTGAATATAATAGAATCAGGGGCATAGAATGGGAGTGGATTGATAATTCTCAGGGGGAAAGGGGTGTGGGGGGTACAAGAAGAGACTGGACAAAAATCGTACACCTATGGATGAGGGCAGTAGGGGGGAGGTAAGGGCAGAGGGTGGGGTGGGAACCGGGTGGAGGGGAGCTATGGGGGGAAAAAGGAGAAACAATTGTAATAATCTGAACAATAAAGCTTTATTAAATTTAGAAAAAATTAAAAATACGATACCATTTACAATCACTCAAAAATTAAAATAAGTATAAAACTAACAAAATATATATACCACTTGTTTGCTGAAAACTACAAAACACTGATAAAATAAATCAAATAAATAAATGGAGAGACATATGGGTGTTCATGGATGAGAAGATTCAATACAGTAAAGATGGCAATTCTTCCCCGCCCCCAAATTATGTATAGGTTTAATACAAATCCCAGCAATTTTATTCTAAAGTTCATATGAAAAGGCAGATGAACTAGAATAGATAAAAACAATTTTGAAACAACAAATATGAGTAATTAGTCTGCCTCATTTTAGGACTTACTATATAAGCACATTAATCAAGATAATGTAGTATTGGCAGAGTGATAGACACATAGATTAATGAACAAAACAGAGAACCCAGAACAATGCGCACACTACTATGCCCAACTGATTATTGACAAAGGTACAAATGGTGCTGGAGCAAGTAAGCATCCATACACCAAATAATAATAATAATAATAATAATAAAAATAAAAATAAAATAATAATAATAATAACAACAATAACTATTCAAAATAATGATGGATTTATTATTTTGTTAATTTAATAAATCTTTATTGTTCAGATTATTACAATTGTTCCTCTTTTTTCCCTCCATAGCTCCCCTCCACCCGGTTCCCACCCCACCCTCTGCCCTTACCTTCCCCCTACTGTCCTCATCCATAGATGTACGATTTTTGTCCAATCTCTTCCCATACCCCCACACCCCTTTCCCCCTGAGAATTTTCAGTCCACTCACTTTCTATGCCCCTGTTTCTGTTATATTCACCACTTTATTCTGTTCCTCAGATTTTTTATTCACTTGATTGTTAGATTCCCTTGTTGATAGATATGTATTTGTTGTTCATAATTTTTATCTTTACCTTTTTCTTCTTCCTCTTCTTACAGAATACTTTTCAGCATTTCATGTAATACTGGTTTGGTGGTGATGAACTCCTTCAGCTTTTTCTTGTCTGTGAAGCTCTTTATCTGCCCTTCAATTCTGAATGATAGCTTTGCTGGGTAGAGTAATCTTGGTTGTAGGTTCTTGCTATTCATCACTTTGAATATTTCTTGCCACTCCCATCTGGCCTGCATAGTTTCTGTTGAGAAATCAGCTGACAATCGTATGGGTGCTCCCTTGTAGGTAACTAACTGTTTTTCTCTTGCTGCTTTTAATATTCTCTCTTTGTCTTTTGCCCTTGGCATTTTAATTATGATGTGTCTTGGCGTGGTCCTCTTTGGATTCCTTTGTTTGGGGTTCTGTGTGCTTCCTGGGCTTGTAAGTCTATTTCTTTCACCAGGTGGGGGAAGTTTTCTGTCATTATTTTTTCAAATAGGTTTTCAGTATCTTGCTCTCTCTCTTCTTCTGGCACCCCCATAATTAGGATGTTGGTACGCTTTGCCACTAAGGATGTTGGTACGCTTTAAGTTGTCCCAGAGGCTTCTTACACTATCTTCAAATTTTTGGATTATTTTTTCTTTTTGCTTTTCTGGTTGAGTGTTTTTTGCTTCTTTGTATTTCAAATTTCTGACTTGATTCTTGCGTTCCTCTAGTCTGCTGTTGGGTCTCTGTATAATATTTTTTATTTCAGTCAGTGTATGTTTAATTTCTAGTTGGTCCTTTTTCATATCCTTGAGGGTCTCGCTAAATTTATTGGCCTTTTCTAGGAAATTCTTGAGAAATCTTATAACCGTGGTTTTGAACTCTATATCCAGTTGTTTGTTTTCCTCCATTTCTTTCGTTTGTGATCTGTTTCTTTGTCTCTGCATTTTCGCTGCTTCCCTGAGTTGGTAGGGTGACTTTGTGTGCTAGGTGTCCTATATGGCCCAGTGGCTTGGCCTCCCCAGTTACCTGAGGTGGACACTCTTGGTGCACCCCTTTGTGGACTGTGTGTACAGCCTTGTTGTAGTTAAGCCTTGATTGTTGTTGGTATCACTGGGAGGAATTGACCCCCAGGCCAATTGGCTGTGAGGATCAGCTGTGTCTATGCCAGGAGAACTGCTGTGCTGGAGACACTCTTATGGGACAAGACTTGCAAAATTGCAAAAGCCTCTGTGCTCAGCTTGGATGGGGCGGAGTCTCAGGGCTGAGCAGACAGTCTTGGCTTCCCATCAGCCCTGCTTACGAGGCCCCTGTGTCTCAGTGTCCCATGGTAATCGCTGGAAGCACCTCTGAGAGAAAGCCGCACTCAAGTTTCACCCACTGCCAGACAGTCCAGTTTCTCCCCCAATGAATCTGGATTCCCAGATTCTGGCCCAGAACTGGAGTTCAGCGCAGTGGGGAGTTTCCGTTTCCCACCCACTAGAGAAAGCCAACAGTGCACTCAGCAGTCAGTCCTCTCTTTGCGCACTCACGCGCATCTCCAGACCTCTGCCTTTCGCAGCTCCCCTGAGTTTCTGCCTGACAGTCCAGATTCCCCTCGTTTAGTCTCGCCCGGAACTGGGGTTCAGTGCAGTCGGAACTGGTGTTCAGTGCAGTCGGGAGCTTTTGTCTCCTTCCCACTAGAGAAAGCCAGCCAGCCACTCAGCCGCCCGCATGCGTGTCTCTGTACCTCAGCCTTTTGCAGCTCTCTGTTTCTCCGTGTGCTTTCCTCTTTCCTTCTAGTTGTAGAATTTCCACTCAGCCAGCTTTCCTGTGGTTCTGGATGATGTTCATTTTGTCTTTTAGTTGTAGTTTTGAAATTGTTGTGCGAGACAGCAGTTTAGGTGTTTACCTATGCTGCCATCTTGGTTTCCTAGATGATGAATTTAAATGTAAAATATAAATGCAAAAAAATGCCCAGCTGGTGTGGCTCAGTGGTTGAGCATTGACCCATGAACCAGGAGGTTGAGGTTTGATTCCTGGTCAGGGCACATGCTTGGCTTGATCCCCTGTGTGGGGGGTCAGGAGGTAGCCAATCAATGATTCTCTCATCATTGATGTGTGTGTTTTTTTCATGTTTTTAAAATATAGTTTTATTGATTTCAGAGTGGAAGGGAGAGGAAGAGAGAGATAAAGACATCAATGATAAGAGAGAATCATTGATTGGCTGCCTCCTGCACACCCCCTACTGGGGATCAAACCCACAAACTGAGCATGTGACCTGATCCAGAATCGAACTGTGACCTCCTGGTTCATAGGTTGACACTCAACCACTGAGCCAAGCCAGCCAGGCTCATTGATGTTTCTATCTCTCTCTCCTTCTCCCTTCCTCTCTCTGAAGTCAATAAAAACCAAATTTTTTAAAGTAAAAAAAGTTTGAGAAGAAACTATAGGAGAAAATCTTCAGGATCATGGCTAAGCAAAATTCTTAGACTTGACACCAAAAGCATGATCCATGAAAGGAGAAAATTATAAAATGGACTTCATCAAAACAAATACTTTTGTCCTGTGAAATACTTTGTTAAGATGAAGAGAAGCTACAAACTGGGAGAAAATATTTGCAAACAACATGTCCAACACCAGACTAGTACCTAAAATATAACAAGAACTCTCAAACTCAACCACAGAAAAACAATCCAATTGGAAAATGGCCAAATAACATGAACAGACATTTCACAAAAAAGGATATACAGTTAATCAATAAGTAAATGAAAACATATTCAATATCACTAGCTATTAGGGAAATAAAAATTAAAACCACGATGAGACTCCTATTAGAAAGATTAAAATGAAAAAAAAAATTAGCAGTACCACCAAATGCTGGTGAGGATTTAGAGAAACTGAATCATTCATACACTGCTGGTGCAGATGTAAAATGGTACAGTCATTCTGGAAAGCAGTTTGGCAGTTTCTTAAAAAGACAAACATGCAAGTACAATGAGACCCAGCAATTACACTCTCGGGCATCTATCTCAGAGAAACAAAAACTTATGATCACGCAAACACCTGTACACAATGTTCATAGCAGCTTTATTCATAGTAGCCAAAAATCAGAATTGTCCCAGATGTCCTCCAACAGGTGAATGATTAAGCACACTGATACATCCAGTCACTGGAATACTACTCAGCCATAAAAAGAAACAAGTCTTGATACATGCAACAACCTGGATGGCTCTCCAGAGAATTATGCTGAGTGAAAAAAAGCAAACTCCTAAAGGTTATAATTTTATTTGGATAAAATTCTTGAAATGACAGAATTATAGAAATGGAGAACAGTTATTGGTTGCCAGGGGTTGTGGAGAGGGTTAGGGTGAGAGAGAAGTGGCTGTAGCTATAAAAATGCAACATGAGGGATCCTTGTAGTGATGGAAATACAACCTACAACCTACCTGATTGTATTTATGTCAATCCCCAGATTGTAATACTGTGTTGTGGTTTTTCAAGCTGTTACCATTGGGGTAAATGGGGTAAAGAGTACCTGGGATCTCTCTGTATTATTTCTTACAACTCCATGTGAACCTACTCAAAATAAAAAAAGTTTTAAAAAGACCTTTTTGCACCTCTGTTTATCCCCTTCTTTTGGGCCCTGCTATAGTAATCTATGTTAAGGTGTTAGTGGGCAGTGAAGACACTGATATTATCCCCACCTTCCACTTACATTTCAACAGGGGCTTCCTAGAGATCATACAAGGGCAACTATTGGTAGAAGAAACTCTCTTGAATTTAAAATCAGAATATCTTGAGTCTCTGCAATGTGACCTTGGACAAATTGCTTAGCTTCTCTGAGATTCCATTTTATCACCTATAATAAATTTTATTTTTATTTTTATTTTTTTTCTATTTTTCCCCCCATCAGTTTATGTTGTTCATTATATTCCACAAATGAGTGAGATCATGTGATATTTATCTTTCTCTGACTGGCTTATTTCACTAAGCATAATGTTCTCCATCTCCATCCATATTGTTGCAAATGGTAAGAGCTCCTTCTTTTTTACTGCAGCGTAGTATTCCATTGTGTAGATGTACCACAGTTTTTTAATCCACTCATCTGCTGATGGGCACTTAGGCTGTTTCCAAATCTTAGCTATGGTGAATTATGCTGCTATGAACATAGGGGTGCATATATCCTTTCTGATTGATGTTTCCAGTTTCTTAGTATATATTCCTAGAAGTGGGATCACTGGGTCAAATGGGAGTTCTATTTTTAGTTTTCTAAGGAAACTCCATACTGTTCTCCACAGTGGCTGCACCAGTCTGCATTCCCACCAGCAGTGCACGAGGGTTCCTTTTTCTCCACATCCTCGCCAGCACTTGTCATTTGTTGACTTGTTGATAATGGCCATTCTGACAGGTTTGAGATGGTACCGCATTGTTGTTTTGATTTGCATCTCTCTGATGATTAGTGATTTAGAGCATGTTTTCATATGTCTCTTGGCCTTCCTTCTGTCTTCTTTCGAAAAGTGTCTATTTAGATCAGTTGCCCATTTTTTGATTGGGTTGTTTATCTTCTTTTTGTTAAGCTGCATGAGTTCCCTGTAAATGTTGGAGATTAAACCCTTATCGTTGACATCATTAGCAAATATGTTCTCCCATGCAGTGGGCTTTCTTGTTGTTTTATTGATGGTTTCCGTTGCTGTGCAAAAGCTTTTTATTTTGATGTAATCCCATTTGTTTATTTTCTCTTTAGCTTCCATTGCCCTAGGAGCAGTATCAGTGAAGAAGTTCTTTTGGCATATGTCAGAGATTTTTCTGCCTGTAGATTCCTCTAGTATTTTTATGGTTTCCTGTCTTATGTTTAAGTCCTTGATCCATTTTGAGTTTATTTTTGTGTATGGTGTAAGTTGGTGGTCTAGTTTCATTTTTTTGCATGTATCTGTCCAATTTTCCCAACACCATTTATTGAAGAGACTGTCTTGACTCCATTGTATGTTCATGCCTCCTTTGTCAAATATTAATTGAGCATAGCGATTTGGATCGATTTCTGGGTCCTCTATTCTATTCCATTGATCTATATGTCTGTTCTTGTGCCAATACCAGGCAGTTTTGAGAACAGTGGCTTTGTAATATAGCTTGAAATCTGGTATTGAGATCCCTCCTACTTTAATCTTCTTTCTCAGGATTGCTGTAGCTATTCGGGGTCTTTTTTTATTCCAGATGAATTTTTGGAAAGTTCGTTCTAGGTCTGTGAAGTATGCCGTTGGTATTTTAATGGGAAGTGCATTGAAATTATAGATTGCTTTGGGTAGTATGGACATTTTGATGATGTTGATTCTACCAATCCATGAACATGGTATGTTCTTCCATCTGTTTATGTCTTCCTCTATCTCTTTTTTCAGTGTTGTATAGCTTTCCACGTATAGGTCTTTTACCTCCTTAGTTAAGTTTATTCCTAGGTATCTTAATTTTTTTGGTGTGATGGTAAATGGGATTGCTTTTTTAGTCTCTCTTTCTGTAAGATCATTATTGGTGTAAAGAAATGCCATAGATTTCTTAGCATTTATTTTGTATCCTGCTACTCTGCCGAATTCATTTATTAAGTCTAATAATTTTTTGATGGAGTCTTTAGGGTTTTCTATGTACAGTATCATGTCATCTGCAAATAAGGACAGCTTTACTTCTTCTTTTCCAATTTGGATGCCTTTTATTTCTTCTTCTTGTCTGATTGCAATGGCTAGTATTTCCAACACTATGTTGAACAGGAGTGGTGAGAGTGGGCATCCCTGTCTTGTTCCTGTTCTTAAGGGAAATGGTTTTAGTTTTTGCCCATTGAGTATGATGTTGGCTGTGGGTTTGTCATATATGGCTTTTATTATGTTGAGGTATGATCCTTCTATTCCCATCTTGCTGAGAGTTTTTATCAAGAAAGGGTGTTGGATTTTGTCAAATGCTTTTTCTGCATCTATTGATATGACTATATTGTTTTTATCTCTCAATTTGTTTATGTGATGTATGACGTTTATTGATTTGCGAATATTGTACCATCCTTGCATCCCCGGGATAAATCCTACTTGGTCATGGCGTATGAGCTTTCTGATGTACTGCTGGATTCGATTTGCTAGAATTTTGTTGAGGATTTTGGCATCTATGTTCATGAGGGATATTGGCCTGTAATTCTCTTTCATTGTGTTATCTTTATCTGGTTTTGGTATTAGGGTGATGCTGGCTTCATAGAAGGAGCTTGGGAGTGTTCCTTCTTCTTGAATTTTCTGGAATAGTCTGAGGAGGATAGGTTTTAGCTCTTCCTTGAATGTTTTGTAAAACTCCCCTGTGAACCCGTCTGGCCCTGGACTTTTGTTTGCTGGAAGTTTTTTGATGACTGCTTCAATTTCTTCCATAGTTATCAACCTATTGAGATTTTTAGTCTCTTCCTGAGTAAGTTTTGGAAGGTTGTGTTTTTCTAGGAATGTGTCATTTCCTCCAGGTTGTCTAGTTTGTTGGAATAGAGTTGTTCATAGTATTTTTTGACAATCCTTTGTATTTCTGTGGGGTCTGTTGTTATTTCACCTCTTTCATTTCTGATTTTGTTTATTTGGGTCCTCTCTCTTTGCTTCTTGGTAAGCCTGGCTAGAGGTTCATCAATCTTGTTTATCCTTTCAAAGAACCAGCTCTTGGTTTTGTTGATCTTGTGTATTGTTTTTTTGGTCTCTATGTCATTCATTTCTGCTCTGATCTTTATTATTTCCTTTCTTCTGTTCACTGTGGGCTTTTCTTGTTGCTTCCTTTCTAATTCTTTGAGTTGTTGGGTTAGATGATCTATTACCATTTTTTCTTGTTTTTTGAGATAGGCCTGTAGAGCTATACACTTCCCTCTCAGGACAGCTTTCATTGTGTCCCATAGGATTTGCAATGTTGTGTTTTCATTGTCATTCATTTCCAGGATGTTTTTAATTTCTTCTTTGATCTCATTGATAACCCAATCATTGTTTAGTAGCATGCTATTCAGTTTCCAAGTGTTTGAATTTTTTGGAATTTTTTTTTTTTTTTTTTTTTTTTTTTTTAATATATTTTATTGATTTTTTACGGAGAGGAAGAGAGAGGGATAGAGAGTCAGAAACATCGATGAGAGAGAAACATCGATCAGCTGCCTCCTGCACACCCCCTACTGGGGGTGTGCCCGCAACCAAGGTACATGCCCTTGACCGGAATCGAACCCGGGACCCTTGAGTCCGCAGGCCGACGCTCTATCCACTGAGCCAAACCGGTTTCGGCTGGAATGTTTTTATTGTAGTTTATTTCTAATATTATGCCATTGTGGTCAGAGAAAATGCTTGATATGATTTGAATCTTTTTGAATTTGGGGAGACTTTGCTTCTTACCCAAAATGTGGTCTATTTTTGAGAATGTCCCATGTGCACTTGAGAAGAACGTATATTCCATGGCTTTGGGGTGAAATACTCTGAAGATGTCAATTAGGTCCATCTGATCTAGTGTGTCATTTAGAATTGCTGTTTCTTTGCTGATTTTTTGTCCAGAGGATTTATCCATTGATGTCAGTGGTGTATTAAAGTCCCCTACTATGATTGTATTGATGTCGATCTCTCCCTTGATATCTTCCAGCAGATTTTTTATGTATTTGGGCGCTCCTGCATTGGGTGCATATATGTTTACCAGAGTTATATCTTCTTGCTGGATTGCTCCCTTTAGTATTATGTAGTGGCCTTCCTTATCTCTTATTATGGCCTTTACTTTGAGGTCTATTTTATCTGATATAAGTATCACAACCCCAGCTTTTTTCTCATTTCCATTTGCCTGAAAAATGTTTTTCCATCCCTTCACTATCAGTCTGTGTGAATCTTTTGCTCTAAGGTGGGTCTCTTGTAGACAGCAAATATATGGGTCATGTTTTCTTATCCATTCAGCTACCCTATGTCTTTTGATTGGTGCATTTAATCCATTTACGTTTAATGTTATTATTGATAAGTACCTGTTTGTTGACATATTTTCCCTTAGTGTTTATGTTTCTTCTTGCCTTTCTCTATCTTCTTTTTACAGCAGCCCCTTTAGCATTTCTTGCATTGCTGGCTTGGTAGTGATGAACTCTCTTAGCCCTTTTCTGTCTGTGAAGCTTCTGATTCCACCTTCAATTTTGAACGATAGCCTTGCTGGGTATAGTATTCTTGGATTCAGTCCCTTGTTTTGCATCACTTTGAATATTTCATTCCATTCCTTTCTGGCCTGGTGTGTTTCTGTTGAGAAATCAGTTGATATTCTGATAGGAGATCCCTTGTAGGTAACTTTCTGTCTCTCTCTTGCAGCGTTTAAGATTCTTGCTTTGTCATTGGTGTTCGTCAATTTAATTATGATGTGTCTTGATGTCGGTCTTTTGGGGTTCAACTTGTTTGGGACTCTGTATGTTTCTTGGACTTGGATAGTTTTTTTCTTGCCAATATCAGGAAAATTTTCTGTCATTATTTCTTCCAACAGCTTTTCTAGTCCTTGCTTCTCTTCCTCTCCTTCTTTTATCCCTATTATTCGAATATTGTTTTGTTTTTTGTCGTCCCAAAGCTCCCTTAGGCTCTCCTCTTGCTTTTTAAGTCTTCTTTCCAGTTGCTGCTGTGTTTGTGTGTTTTTTCCTACCTTGTCTTCTAATTTGCTGATGCGGTCCTCAGCCTCTTCTACTCTACTCTTTAAGCCTTCCATTGTGTTCTTTATTGCAGCTATGTCGTTCTTCATCTCCTCTTGGTTTCTTTTCATGTTGGTGACGTTTTCATTCAGCTCCTTATAGTTCTCATTGAGTTGTGTGTATTTGTCATCCATCCGTTTTAAACATCCTTATAACGAATACTCTGAATTCTTTCTCTGTTAAGCTGCTAGCCTCAAGTTCATTTAACTCCCTTTCTGGTGATTCTTCTTGTTCCTTCCTTTGAGAATTTCCTTTCTGTCTCCCCATGTTTTCCTGTAATGTTTTAATTGTAGTTCCAATTGCTTTGATACCCAGGATCTTTTGGTGATGGTGCTACTGGTATAATCTCTCAGTTTTCCTGGGCTTGGTAATCTAGTGTAGTTCCCTACTTGAACTATTTGGGTTCTCTTGATGTAGGCCTGCGAGTTTGAGAGGCACAACTGCAGTGTCTAGAGGTCAGCAGTCGTGGAGGGTAGTATCCCAATTTTTCTGTCTTGCACCCTAAATTGAAATTACGCTTTCCCAGTGGGGACTCACAGTGGCTCCAAGGAACCGTCTGTCAGGGTGATGTGGCTCGGGGGGCCTGCATTCTGGAAAGGTGTGACTGTGTTGCCCAGAGTTCGGTAGTTGTGGGGTGGGCAGACTCAGCTTTTAATGCTGTACCTGTGGTGGATAGGCGCTTACTCCCAGTGGCGGCTCACAGGAGCACCCGTGGTAAGTTTGCCAGTGAGGCACACTGAAGCACTCTGAAGAGCTCTGGTAGTGTACTCACCTATAATAAATTTTAAAGATCAAATGAAAATATGGAAACACTTGGTAAATTCCAAAGCAATACACAAAGGGAAGGTTTGTTCTCTTTTCCTCCTTTCCTGTCCTGATTACTTCGGTTGGAGGAAGGGACTGTGTCTTAGGCCTTCTTGTATCCTCATGGCTTAGTCCACATCCCTGCCCTAGGAGGTGTTTAGGAAGTGCTTAATAATTCTGTTAATGGCAGAATGCTTAAAACCAGGAGATGCCCTGGCCAGGTGGCTCAGTTGGTTGGAGTGTCGTCCTGTACACTAAAAGGTTGTAGGTTTGATCCCCAGTCGGGGCACATATGGGAAGCAACCAATTGATGTTTCTCTCTCAGATCAATGTCTCTCTCTCTCTCTTCCCCCTCTTCCCCTCTCTCTAAAAAATCAGTAAACATATCCTTAGGTGAGGAAAATAAATAAATAATAAATAAATAATAAATAAATAAAATAAAATAAAACAAAACAGGGGTTGGCTCTAATGCGAGAAAAGGAAAGTTCAGCTCCCATTGGGACAGAGGTCTTTGCTTAGTGAGGCTTTGAGGAACCCTTTTAGTAGCATCCCACGTAGACAGCTTTCTGGCTTGGGGATAACTCCACTCAGAGATATCATGGGATGGAGAGCCAGGGCCCCTGGAACAGGTCAGCTTCCAGTTTGGAAGACCAGAGAAGATTAAGAGAAGAAAAGCATTTCACTTTGACCAAGAACTTTCCTCTCCATTATCACTTTTGCTCCTCATGGCTATTCCTGAGGCAGGCATAGCAGGGAGCATCACTGGTCTACATTTGCAAACCTAGGGCTGAGACTTGCCCAAAGTTCACACTATGAATGAGTCAGTAGCACTGCCGGGGGCTGACTCCTGGGCCAGACATTTCCACAGTATGGAGGGTGTCCAAATGGAAAAGCTAAAATTAGGAAAATGCAGCTCTTCCCTGCTCCAACCTGGAGTCTCTCCTGAGGGAATTGTGGCCAGGCCTCACCAGGCCTTTCTACACAACTTCCTATCTGAAGGAGCCACTGTCATGGTGCTGCCCTGGGAGATGACTTCCTTCCCTTCCAGCTCTGAGATTTCAGTGATCTATTTAAAGGCAGAGAAACCAGTTTGGGGTTTGGGTCTTTCCCAGAGCTTCTCACAGGTGGCTCTCCAGGGCCTTCCCAGGATCCTCTTCCAGCTTCTTCTCAGTGGCGACACTGGGAGTAGAAGGGGGAGGGTGTTTTTCTTCTTGCCTGTTCCAAAGGCTCAGAGTATCCTTGGAGGCTCACTCAGAGACATAAGAGAACCAAGTCAGGGCCTCCTTGGAAGGCAGCCTGAGAAGGAGGTAGCAGCCCCCCACCCAAGGTCTGGACGTTTTCCCTAAGGACCCCAACTCTCCACGGCTGCCCCCACCAGGTCTGTGATAAGACTGAAATGTGAGAATGAACACGCTGTTCGCTCTGGAGGAGGAGTACCGGAAGCCATTTGCTTGGATTAGCTCATCCATTTGCAGGTTGCCAACTTGGAAAGCAGAGAGCAGTTTTGAGGCCAGGAAGGTTTGAATAGGGAGGGAGGAGGAGGGAGCGGTTGCAAGGGGGACTCTTGAGCCATCAGCAAATCATCCGGCAAGCCCTTACTGAGTACCTCCTACTTGTGTGGCCCAATGCTGTGCTCTGGGACCACTGCTTCTGCCCTCTGGTTGCTTCTAGTCTAGCATGAGGGAACAGAGCTCTCTGGGAAGACATGAGGCAAGAGATATGACAACAAGAGCATATGCTCAGCCAGTCAGTTTTGGCTTCCAGGCAACTTATGGAACCTTCAGCAACTCGCCTAATCATTCATTTGTTCATTCATTCACTCATCAGCCATTCCTTCACTTAATAAACATTTATTAAGTACTTACTATGGGCTGGGCATTGGAGGTACAGTGGTGAACTGAGACGGTACTCTGCGCTACTGGAGTTTACTGCCTAATGGGAACGAAAGAGGAAGGGGGGGGGTCCTTTAGATAGAGTAGTTAAAAGAGGCTTTCATTACCATGAGGCCACACCCTCCCTCTTAAAGAGCCACAGATGCTCTCCAGTTAGTGCTGCCAAACCTGAAATCTGAGTATCTTGAAGAAACTGCCAACATTTTGCAGACATATAAGACTCAAAAATGGGTCCCTAGCACCTCATAAAAACCTTCTCCCCTCACAGGGCCTCTCATGCATAAGGGAAGGCTTGAAGAGGGATGAAAGAGGGAAGTGAGTTTGCAGTGAGGCCTCTGGAACATCCAGCTGTTCAGTCAGTGTGTCATTCGGTAATCCCTCCCCTCCAATAGCTCCATAAAGTTCCTCCCTGTTTCTTAAAATCACAGTAACTTATGACCAGTTGGTTATACTTTCCTTTATTCATCTACTCAAGAAGAATCCACTGAGCAGCCACAAAGCTGACATTTCTCTGGGACCTGAAGACTCAAGGGTGAACTCTTGGGGAGCTTAAAGTCTAATCAGTGGAAGTGATAGAGATTTAATTAATTTCATGAACAACTAATTAATTACAATTGTGTTAAATACTTTGAAAGAGCCCTGGCCGGCTTGGCTCAGTGGATAGAGCGTCAGCCTGCTGACTGAAAGGTCCCAGGTTCGATTCTGGCCAAGGACACATGCCTGGGTTGCGGGCTTGATCCCCAGTAGGGGGTGTGCAGGAGGCAGCCGGTCAATGGTTCTCTCTCATCATTGATGTTTCTATCTCTCCTTCTCCCTTCCTCTCTGAAATCAATAAAGAAATATATTTTTAAAAATACTTTGAAAGAGACTATAATAGGGAGACCTGCAATCATTGGAGGGGCCAGGGAAGGCTTTCCTGAGGAGGCGACATTTAAAGCTGAAACATGAAGGATGAGCAGGATATAGCTAGGTAGGGAGGCAGGAGAGGGAGAAGTATTGTATTACAAAGGACACAGCAAGCAAAAGACCAGAGGCCAGATGATGTGGTACTTTCAAAGTACAGAAAAAAAAGGCCAGGGTTTGGGCTGAGTGAAGTTAAACTAGAGACACTCAATATGAGTTCTAGGAGAAAGGCAAGGAGGGACTAGACAGGTGGGGCCTCACAGGCCACGAGAAAGATTTGTGTTGCAGCTGAAGAACTTTGGGGAGCCAGTGAAGGGCTTTGGGCAAGAGACATAATCAGGTTTGCATTGGCTTTGAGACGCAGCCAAGAGTGGAAATAGGGAGACAGTTGGAAAGCTGCTACACTCGTTCAGGTAGGAGATGATGACAGAAGCCTCAACTAGTGGTGTGTGGTAAAGATGGAGAGCAGTGGACAGAGTCCAGATGCAGTTAGGAAGTAGAATCAACAGGACATGATGGTGGATTGTCTGTACAAAGGAGGATCTATTCTCATTCTCTAGAGTTGGGGGCGAGAACACATAAAAGAAAATCTTCAGAACCAAGGGCTTCATAGTTCTTAGACATACCAAAAGCGCTTCCCTTAAATAAAAAAGAGTCAAACTATTGATACATACAAAAACTTGGATGTATATCAAAGGCATTATGCTCAGTGGAAAAAAAAAACAACCTCTGAAAGTTACATACTGTATGATTCTATGTTTATAACACTCTTGTAGTGACAAAATTACAGAGGTAGAGAACAGATTAGTAGTTTCCAGGGATAGGGAGTGGGGGCAGGGGTGAGTGGATGTAACTATATAGGGGTAGCTTGAGGGAGATTTTTGTGGTAATGTAATAGTTCTGTACTTGATTCTGGTGGTGGTTACACATGTGATAAAATGACATAGAACTACATACACACATTGTACTAGTGTCAATTGTACCAGGTTTCGATAGTGAACTACACTGAGTGGCCAGATTATTATGATCTCTGAAAGCATAAAAATATGGCCACTCAGTATATATATATTAGAGGCCCAGTGCATGAATTCGTGCATGGGTGGGGTCCGGCCAGCCTGGCCAGGGGGAGGGGACATGGATGGTTGGCCAGCCTGCTTGCTGGTAGAACTCCTGGTTGAGGGGACAATTTACATATTAGCCTTTTATTATATAGGATATACACTGAGTGACCAGATTATTATGCGTTCAGAGATCATAATAATCTGGCCACTCAGTGTATATTAACATAAGATTTAGCCAGTGGGGAAAACTAGATGAAGAATACACAGGAACTCTTGGTATAATATTCACAACTTCCTGTGAATCTATACTTAAATTTTTTTTTAAATTTGAAAACAATGAGACCAAGCATGGTGCCTGGCATGTAGAAAGTGTTTGATGAAATAATGCTACTATTAAAACAAGATGTTGCTCCCTGTTTTCAGGGAGCCTCTAGCTCAGCCCTGTGGGCAGGGAACTAAAAGGGCCTGTGGCTAGGGTGACATTCATGAGTCTGGGAAATTTGGGCTATGTTAAGAAGAGGGAACATAAGGAGGGTAAGGGAATCTACAGGGGCTTTTATTTAAAACTAAAAGTACAAAATGGACAAATCAGAAGTTGGGATTATAGAAAGATTACCCTTAAAGGTCTTTGAAATACAAGCCAGCACTCATGACTTTGTTTATGGATCATTAACTCTTTTACTGAAAGTTTGAGGAGTAATGGTCAGGGATAGAAAGGTCCCTTGGTGGTATGTCAGTAAGAATGACTGTCCTACTAGGACCATGTTACTTCTTTAATCTGCTCCTGATCAAAAATCACATTTTTCTTGTGTGCAGTGGGTTGGGATTTGGAGGACACAGAGGCGAATCTTTCCCATCCAGTTTTCCCATCCATTGATTATTGCTTAGTATTCCTCCCTTAGAGTTTCAGTCCTTCAGTTTAAGGCAGATTCTCTGTTACAACCCTACCTAAACTTACCTAAGCATATATTTTGATAGGGGGAGACTATGATAGCTCTCAGTTGAGGGAAGAAGGGAACAGAGGATATGAGTAAGAAGGGGGAGAAGTCCTCCTTTCATGGCCTTCCTGGACAACTCATCTTTTCAAGGCACATTGCCTACCCTTACTTTTCACTGTTGAGAGCTCAGTTCAGTGGGGTAGAGCAAACAGGCCATGATAATGTTGTTGGTGATTATGATGATGATGATGATGATGATGATGATGATAATGATAATGATATGAGCTGCCATGTGTTAAGTACCTACTATGTGCCAGGAACTATGCATACATCTTCTCTAGTTTTCACAACAAATTTTACAAAGAATGTACTATTTTTAGCACCTTTTTTTTTTAGCACCTCTTTAAAGATGTAGACACAGCTTCAGAGAGGCCAAGAAACTTTGTATAGCCAGGTTAGGAACCCAGGTCTATTCTGGCCCCAAAGGACCACTTTGAAAGAGACTATAATAGGAAACACCTCAGCCAGTGAATGGGTCAAGAAAGGCTTTCCAGAAGAAGAGTTCAAAGGACTCTTCTCAGGATACCCTCTCCATGCTTGGGAGCCAGCTGGAACTTGCTCACCTGTTGCTGTTAGGCTCCCTTTCCCTGGTGACAGGCTATAAGATAGAGATCAGATAAAGAACCAGGGGATGATCAGGATCCCACATTGGTACATGTTTTGTTTCAAACCTCTTGCTTTATCAAGTTGTGAACTGCCCCCCGCCTCTAAGCCCTCACTTAGAAACCTAGGTGACCTAAAATCTGAGCAGTATAATTTCAAGGTGTCTATCCTTCCCCTTATTTTCGAAGTCTGAACTTCCATCCTTTCTTTAGCTTAGGACCCCCTTTTTTTCCTGTGTGGGGGCTAGGTCCTCACAGCTGCCCAAATGCACCCCCTCCCCCAGGGGAGACATGCTATGATGTTCTCACAGTGAATCCCAAATGAATCTCAAATAGGAAAAATCTTTTGATGGATGTGGAGATGAAGAGGGGTGGACAATTTACAAGGGAGAAAGACCAGGCTGGAATGAGGGCAAGGCTGAATGATGGTGGTGTGTTAATAGGTATTAACTTTGTGGGTGAATCAGAGGGGAAAATCAGTGTTTGCGGAAAGTAGTCAAATAGCAGGCTTAAAGTCTTTATGCAAAGAAAACCAACAAATGAAAACCCAGGCACTGAAGAAATGAGTAGAAGTAAGTACACTAAGTTAATAGCAGTTGACTATGAGTTATGGAAATACGGATGTATACACATCCTATATAATAAAAGCCCAGTGACCCTTATGGTGGAACAACCAGAATGACTGGTCACTATGACACGCACTTACCACCAGGGTGCAGATGCTCAACCCAGGAGCTTCCTCCTGGTGGTCAGTGCACTCCCACAGCAGGAGCACCACTCAGCCAGAAGCCGGGCTGGCGAGCACAGCGGCGGTGGCAGAAGCCTCTCCTGCCTCTGGGGCAGCACTAAGGAGCTGCGAGACAAGTGGTAAGGAGCGAGGGGTACAAGATTGCGAGAGGGATGTCCAACTGCAGGTTTAGGCCCAATCTAAACCAGCAGTCGGACATCCCCCAAGGGGTCCCAGATTGCAAGAGGGCGCAGGCTGGGCTGAGGGACCGCCCTCTGCACGAATTTCATGCATCGGGACTCTAGTGTGTGTGTGTGTGTGTGTGTGTGTGTGTGTGTGTGTGTGTGTGTGTGTATTTCAATAATATAGTATGAATAATAAAATAACATAATATGATATAATAAATGTATTGACAAAGAGAAAAGCATCCCTTGCTATCCAGGAACTGGCCTGGCACTATCAGTTAGGCCTTGGTGTGGCTAGTAGCTGGCCCTGCACTCACAGCTGAGCCTTGGTGTTCTCCTGTTGAACATAAACAATTTTACAAACATCAACATCAGACAAGGTCTCTCTGTGACAGTGTGGACCAAGGCAAAAACAAGACCACTCCTTAATCATGTCTGAACTCAGACAAAACATGAACATTGGCCAAACCACAGAAATGACCAAATATCACCCTCTCCTGGCTAATATGAGGAGCTGCCACTTCTTGACCAATTATGTCTTTGGCCTGGCTGTAATCTATCCTCATTCTAGATGAGATTTATTGAAATACCCAGTCATAGCATTGGCTCTGCTTCCTGATAGCACCCAATCCAGAGCCCAAATCCTATGAGTACTTTCTACCCTCTTCTCGAGATGGCCATGGCTCCTGATAGTTTGATTATTCCTTTCTTCCTAGCTGCTGGAAAGTAGTGTGTGTGTGTGTGTGTGTGTGTGTGTGTGTGTGTGTGTGTGTGTGTGTGTGTGAGAGAGAGAGAGAGAGAGAGAGAGAGAGAGAGAGAAATATATAAACAGATATAAGGGTATCTCACACACAATTTTTTCCTAGATAACATTAAAATGGATTTTTTCCTAGGTAACATTAAAATGGAACCTTGGTTGAACCTCTAAAAAACAGCAAAATCTTATTAATGGAAAGAACCATAGTTCACAATAGGTGAGGAGCACAGGTGGCTGAAGTTTAACTTTGCCCCAACTATAAAAAAAGATAAAGCTATGAAAATTAATCATCTGAATCAAAATGGCTAGAGCCAGTTCAACTAGTTTAAAAGCAGCATCATTTGCATGCTAATTATGTACTAATTACATAACAGAGGTTGAGGGAAATTCTACTTAGTTATATCCTGTTAGGCATTAGTTGAAGTTACTGTTTTACCTGAAAATAAGTTATTTTTAAACAGTCTATGAACTGTACTTCTTACAAGTGGGTCTTCAGCTACTAATTATTCAGAAATGGTGAGACCAAAAACCCATCACATATTTTTGGGGTTCTTCAGCTGATTCATGGAGCAAAGGCATAGGAGTCAATACAGTTATTCAGACCATTTTGGCAAACAAATAATTTCATAATTCTTCACTATTAGGACTGTTTTGAGCCCCATCTCCTCTCTAATCCAGGGTTTCTCCACCTTGCATTATTGATATTTTGGGGCTACATAATTATTTGGGGGTTGGGGACTCTGTCTTGTACATTATAGAAGGTTTCGTAGCAGCCCTGCCCTCTGCCCACTATACTAGTATACCAGTGGCATACCCCTTCCCCACACCCCCTTGTGACAATCAAAACTATCTCCAGTTGAGAATCACTGTTCTAACACCACCATTTTTACTAAATGACTTGCCCCTCTAGACCCTTTGTCTTTCTTCCCCACCCATTTAAAATAGATGGTGGGGTGCCATCTGGAGTCTTGACAGCTAAGCCTATTGCTGCCTCTACACAGGTGAAAAAGCCACAAATTTTTCTCTATCCTCAAGGTGTTTTGGTTGTTTTTTTTTGTTTGTTTTTTTTGGCACTTAAAACCAAGGAGCAGTTGAAGGAATGAGGTTCAGAACAAACCCCCAATCAAACTATTGAAATGGAGGAGGGTTTCTGGGTGTCTATCACTGGCCTCTTGGCCTTGGGGGCATTTCCAGAGGTGCCCTTTGCTTAACTCTCTTTGCATGACAAGTGTAAGAGTGACCCCCTGCCTCCTTGCTGCCTAAGTGCTCAGTAGTAGGCACCTTCTCTGCCTTGGCCCTGGGTTAAAGAGTTGGCTCAGGCAGACAAGTAACAGACAATCCCAATACAATCTGACTAGGAATCTGAGAGAGAAAAGAATACTGTGGGTTTCCCAAAAATGGTACCTGGCTGAACTTGGGGGGTCAGGAAGGGGCCCCAGAGAAGGTGATATTTGAGGTAGTTATGAAAAAAGATAAGAAATTACTAAGGCAAAGGCTGGTCTGTGTTAGGTTGTGCTAAACTGGGCTAGGATAAGAAATTACTTATGCTAGGCTGGTCTGTGTTAGGTTGTGCTAAACTGGGCTAGGTTAAGGCCAGAGAAAAATCTAGAAGATATGGATGGATTAGCATGGCCTGTGTGTGGAGGGTAATGGTAACCCCAAGTTGCTGAGTCTTGACTCTAAGCCTATTGCTGCCTCCACACAGGTGAAAGAGCCACCCAAAACATATTTTGGGGGTCAGCTTTAGGAGAGGAGAGATAAAGGAAAGGGCAGAGTGATAGTCAGGGAGGGTCCTGCTCACAAAGGGACATGTATGCCACTCTAAGAAGGGCATTCTTGCTCCTGAATGGTTGTAGGTATAGGGGTCCAGAATGAGTCACCCCAAGATGTGCCCTGTGGCATGTAGTTTGTTTTAAACTAAAGGCATCTTTAGCTGCAGGTTCAGGAGAAACTTCTGACCTCCACCCTAAACACCCTATAACAATTTGAATTGGAGCCCTTGCCCATAAGAGATTATCTGCAATAACCTTTTCCACTCACATATATGACAGGACAAACTTCTCTTTACTAAAGGTCTACTTTCTTATCATGCTGCAAAGACCTTTGAAACCCCCAAGGCATCTTATGTCATCCCTAGCTCAGGATGTCTTACATACCCATGTTCCCTTTCTATCTCTGAATCTCTCTTGCATGTGGGGTCTCTGCCTGTATGCAGGGTTCCCATACATAGGTGTGTATAAAATTTGGTTATTTCCTCTTGTCAATCTAATTTGTCTCATGTAGATTTATTAGACTTGCAAAAAAAAAAAAAAAAAAAACACACAAAAAAAACACCTTGAGGATAGAGGAAAGTTTGTTCCTCCCCCCCAGACACATAGTGGAATTGTTAAAATGCAGGTTTCCTGCTCCTGTTCCCAAAGATGTTGGTTCATCTGGCCTGAACTTGAAGCCCAGGCATTTACATTTTCTTCTTTATACTGTTAGTAGGGTGGATTATGTAGATTGATTTTCAAACATGGAATCTGCCTGACATTACATTATTGGATAACCCCACTTGGTTAGGGCATATTATTCCTTTCATGTGTTACTGAATTCTATCTGCTAGTATATTGTTGAGGATTTTTGAGTCTATAGTCATGAGGGATGTTAGTCTATAGTCTGATAGACTGATTTTTTTACTGTTTTTGTCTGATTTGGATATCAGGCTGATGCCAGCCTCATAAAATAAGTTGAGAAATGTTCCTTTCTCCTCTATTTTCTGGGGGGGGGGGGAATGGTAGGACTGGTGTGATTTCTCTTTAAATGTTTGGTAGAATTCACCAGTGAAGCCATCTGGGTCTGGGCTTTTCTTTGTAGAATATTTTAAATTACTAATAAAATTTCTTTAATAACTATTAAATGAATAGTTCTTCTTGGGTGAGTATTAGTAGTTTATGGTTTTCAATGAACTGAAACATTTCATCTAAATTGTCAAATTTATGTCTCAAGTTGTTGGGATTATTTCCTTATTATTCTTTTGATGCCTGCAATCTCTGCATTGATATTCCCTGTTTCATCCCTGATATTAGTAATTTATGTCTATTTTATTTTTGTCATCCTTGCCAGAGTGCCAGATGTCTGTCATGTTCATTGACCTTTTCAAAGAAACTGCTTTAGGTTTCATTGCTTTTTTTCTACTGTTTTTCTGTTTTCAATTTCATTGATACCTGCTCTTCATTATTTCCTTGTTTCTGCTTTCTTTGGACTTGTTTTGCTCTTCTTTCTGTAGTTTCTTGAGGTGGGAGTTTGGATTATTGATCTCAGAACTTTCTTCTCTTCTTATGTATTTAATGTGTTTCCCTCTCAGCACAGCTTAAGCTGCATCCACAAATTTTAATTTACTTTCATTATTATTCAGTTCAAAGTATTCTTAAATTTCTCTTGACTCTTCTTCATTGACCTATGGATTACTTATAAATCTGTAGCTTAGGTTCCAAGTATTTAGAGATTTTCCTCTTATCTTTCTGTTAATGATTTCTAGTGTGATTCCATTGTAGTCAGAGGACATACTCTATATGATATCAATTCTTTTAAATTTACTAAGATTTGTTTTATAACCCAAGATGTGGACCATCTTGGTGAATGTTCTATGCACACTTGAAAAAAATGTGTATTTTGCTGGAATGGGTAGAGCATCTTAGAAATGTCAATTAGATCTAGCTGGATGATGATGCTGAATTCTATACCCTTGCTGATTTTGTCTCAGGCATCTATATTTTCAACCAGATTTGGAAAAATAATGCCTTCACTTGAGACCTACTGCTCTGGGGACTGAGTAAGGGATGGTGAAAATAAAATTATTTTATTTTATATTTTTATTTATTTTTTCCTTTTCATTTATTTTATTGGGATGACACTAGTTAACAAAATGATACAGGTTTCAGGTGCACAATTCTACAACACAACATCTGTACACTGTCTTGTGTATTCACTACTCCAAGTCAAGTTTCTGTCCATCATGGTTTATCACCTTATACCCTCCTCCACCTCCCTCCACCCCAATTACCACACTGTTGTCAGTGTCCATGAGTTTTTCCTCTCTTTTTTTCTCTTTTTTGCTCTGCTCCCCCAACCCCTCCCCTGCTCCCGATAGCTGTCAGCCTGCTCTCTATTAGTCTGTCTCTATTTTGCTTGTTGGTTCAAAGGGCAGCAGGAAAAAGCACTCCCTGACCCTGAGTCTCTCCCACACAGGTACAGAAAGGGAGGGTTTTCACTGACCTAAATAAATCTCCATGTTCCCTGGGACCAAGTACCTGGGATTAGATACATTTAGTTGATGAAGTATTTCCACCCACAGAGCAGGATGTTAAGATTAATTGGCCTGCAAGAGAGTTTTGATTGGGGAAAGGGAGCACAAGGAGTTGAAGCATTACACTGAAGTTTCTGTTACAATTGTTCCTATTACAATTTTGCCCAAGGCCAGCCATCTGGCTCTGAAAGCCTGTGGGAGCCTGATATGAAGGCCTTCAGAATGCTGGCAGCTCCAGGGCATGTGGGAATGAAGGAAACCTTGATGTTCCTCGACTCGCCTGGTCTGGGCCTCCACCCCAGGATGGTCCTCCCCAGTCCAATGCCCACGCTCATCTGGGCAGTTCTCCAGGGTACAGATTGCCCAGAAGATCAAAGCCAAAGGATCAAAGACAACTCTTTCCTTCCCTTTCTTCCCTGGAGCAGCAGCAGTAAGGGCCACGAGTTCCTCCTAGCATGTTCTGTTTGTTCACACCAGTCCCCAAAGCATAATGCCCTCTCCTCCTGTCTGAGCAGGGGCCTCAAAAACCCCCACTCTCACAGTTCCAGCTACAATTTTCCCCGGGAGCAGTGGGGTGGTAGTGACAGTGTGAGGAATTGGGAGGGGTGCATGGAGAACTCCAAGTTTTATCCAGATCTCCCATTCCTCATTTTCCTTTCCTCCTTCCAAAGTACGATTGGAACACAGGTATGGGCTCCCAAGGGGGCCAGGTATAGGAAAGGGGGGGGGGGAAACCAAAAAATAAAGTGGTCAAAGGCAGTGGTTCTTAACTATCAATGGGTCCCAGAGTCTTTTGAAAATTTGATGAAATAGTTTTGGACTTTCTCCTCAGGAAAAAAAAATGACCTTGGGTAAGACTCACAGTTATGCCTTCAGTTTTGGGGTGTTTGTAACTCCTGAAGAGTAGTCCTTGGACCCCACTCTAAGAACTTCTGCATTAGAAGAAGTGGCAATCTATATCTCCTGATTCCCCCTCATGTAGCAGAAAGCCTCCTTTCTTTCTGACCACCAAGGCATCTCCTTCATCTTCTTGAGTGGCCAAGATGATGTCTTTTTTTTTTTTAAAGATGATGTCTTATTGTTATATCTAATGGAAAAATAAAATAAGCAGAATCTTTAAGGGACCCCAAATAACCAAAACAATATCGAAAAAGAAAAAAAAAAAAGACTGGAAGACTCACACTTCTTGATTTCAAAACTTATTACAAAGCTATAATAATTAAAACAGTGTGGCACTGGCATAAAGACAGATATATACACCAATGGAATAGAATAGAAAGTTCAGAAAACAACCCTAACATACTGGGTCAAATAGTTTTTTTAAAAATATATCTTTATTGACTTCAGAGAGGTAGAAACATCAATGATGAAAGAGAATCATTGATGTGCTGCCTCTTGCATGCCCCACACTGAGATCTAGCCCACAACCCGGGCACATGCCCTGAATGGGGATCAAACAGGGACCTTCTGGTTCATAGGTCAATGCTTAACCATTGAGCTATGCTGGTTGGGCTAGGGTCAAATAGGTTTTTTGTTGTTGCTATTTTTTAAGTCTTTATTGTTGAAAATATTACATATGTTCCCTTTGTTCCCCCATTGACCTCTTCCAGCCTGCCCCTGCCCTCTTAGGGTCAAATAGTTTTTGACAAGAGTGCCAAAACAATTCAATGGAGGGAAAGAACAGTATTTTCAACAAATGGTACTGGGAAAACTGGATAGCCACATGCAAAAGAATGAATTTGGACCCTTACCTAACACCATATAAAATTTTTAACTCAAATGGATCAAGGACCTAAATAATAAAACTCTTAGAAGAAAACATCAGACAAAAGCTTCATGACCTTGGATTTGGCAATGATTTTTTTGGATATGACACCAAAGGCACAGTTAAGAAAAGAAAAAATAGACAAATTAGGCTCAATGAAAATGAAAAAAAAAAAATGTACCCAAAGACACTATCAACAAAGGTAAAAGGCAAGCCACAGAATGGAAGAAAATATTTGCAAATCAAGTATATGATAAGGTATTAATTTCCAGACCATACAGAGAACTCCTAAAATTAAACAACAAACCCAATCCAAAAATGGGCAAAGGACTTGAATAGACATTTCTCCAAAGAAGATATACAAATGGCCAACAAACACATGAAGAGATGCTTAAAATCACTATTCATTAGGGAAATGCAAATAAAAGCCACAATGAGATGCCACTTCACACCCATTAGGATAGCTACCATAAAAAAAAAAAAAAAAAAAAAAAAAAAAAAACAGAAAACAAGCTTTGGCAAGGATGTAGAGAAATTGGAAACTCTGTACACTGTTGGTAGGAATGTAAAAAGGTACACCCACTGTGGAAAACAGTAGGGAGGTTCCCCAAAAAAGTTAAAAATAGAACAACCATCTGACCCAGCAATTCCACTTTTGGGTATATACCCAAAAGAATGAAAAGCAGGTTCTCAAAGATACATTTGTACACCCATGCTCTTAGCAGCATTATTCACAATAGCTAAAACATCAAATCAACCTGAGTGTCCATTAATGGATATATGGATAAGAAAAAATGTGGTATATACATACAATGAGATATTATTCAGACTTAAAAGGAAAAGAAATTTTACAATATGCTACAACATAGATGAACCTTAAGAGCATTATGTTAAGTGAAATGAGACAGTCATAAAAAGACAAATACTATATGATTCCACTTCTATGAAGGACGTAGAGTAGTCAAAATCATAAAGACAGAAAGCAGAATGGTGGTTGCCAGGGGCTGGGAGGAAGGAAAAATAGGGAGTTATTGTTTAATGGATATAGTTTCAGTTTTATAAAATAAAAAGTTATGAGATTGGATGATGGTGATGGTTGCACATCAATGTGAATGTATTTAGTACCACTGAACTATGCACTTAAATGATTAAGATGGTAAATTTTATATTGTGTATTTTACCACAATTAAAAAAAAAAAGATAATAGGCAAACAGTAGGCCATAGCACTAGATCACCAAAGAATGATTCTCCCTCTTAGTTTCATGTCCTTCAGCCTACATTTGATATCATTGATTTGTACTTCCAGTCTGTTGCCATTTGAGCTATTTCCAGGATGCAAAATCCATTGATTTTCTAGGTGTTACTATGTCTAAAAACAGATCCTGATGACTAGCATATCTTCTATGACTTCAGATTTGTGCAAAATAAGTTATAAGGAGTTAGTCACAAGGGTGAAAGGGTGTTGCAAACTTGAACCTGATTGCAGCACCAAGGGGACATAAAGCTTACAAATACATTGGGCTTGGGGTGTAAGGAAAGAAAAAGAGGGTTTGGTGGGGGCTTTGAATCCCTGTTGGAAAAAAAAAAAGCAAACTTCTGTTTATCCCACAGGAGCAATACAGTGGGCCCTAAAATGAATCATAAATCATTTTATGATGTCACTTACTTTATACTCTTCAACTGATATATCTCAGGCTTTCTCAAGCAAGACCATTCTTTATGTTATCGGGCAAAAGGAAGAAAAAATTTGACTGGGCTCTCCTGCTTTGTCTCACCTGTCAGCACACTGAGCATTTTCTCAGGAACATTCCAAGGACAGTGACTGAGATCGAGGGCCTGATCTGCATTTATCTCTTCCCTTTGCCATGTCCAGATCATTCAGTAACTGTTGTCACAAACATAAGGCTCCTGCTCAGACCCAGACAAGTGCAAGTAGTTGTACCCAAGTAGCTCCAGCTCCTGGGGCTAGGCGGTATCTCTGAAAGACACAGAAGAATCCATTTTTCTATAGATTCACTGGCTGTTGCATCAGATTCCTGCTCATGTACGTGTATTTCCACCACACACTGACTTCTGTGCTCTACTAGCACTGAAGGATAAACAAACACTAGTAAAGTTGAGGGAAGCAGTTGGATGCAGTGATACTCTGGAATGTTTGAGACATATAACTTGCACCTTAGGGTACTGGCCTCAGACCCTGGAGCCAGATAAGGCACAATGGGCTCCATTTTATAGAGTATAGTAAATGAAATCATTTCAGGACAAGAGCTTAAATCCATACCATTTTATATCTCACTCAGCTATGCAGTTTTTCTTCAAAAATTGTTAAAGTTTCATTTATTTTAAAAATTGTTGGGGTATTTCCATGGTTCAAAACTAAAAAGGTACAAAAAGGCCTTCAGGGGAAAAACCTCCCTTCACGCCTATTCCCAACCAGGTTCCCTTACTGGAGGCCAGTTCTTCTAAGGTCTTTTCATTGACACTTTGTTTCAGTCTTTAGTACAGTACGTCCTCTCCAAATTTGGATTGGGATTTTTTTCTCAGCATTCTAATTTGTTCCTGCAAACACAGAAGTTCTTGCTCTTCACTTATAATCAGAGGTTACAAAATAAGTCTTTCTTTTGCAAAGCACTGCTATACAAAGTTGCTATTGCTTGGACTGCATTTTAAGCAATTTGAATCTTATCAGTAAGAACTAATCTTTACAGCTTGCTCTAGGCCCTGTGAGGGACCCCAAGTTGAGTAAAGCCTTTGTCACTGCCCTAGAGAACTTCTTTGTTAATTGAGGACACTGAGTGGCCCATCCAAAATAAATGGCTGGTGGGGGTACATTGGAGATTGGTGGGACTTTATGGAAAGTTTTGAATGCTGGAAGGAGAAATTTGAATTCAATACTGTTGTTCTTCAGTAACCTGGTGTAAATGTCCTATAAATCAGAGTAGATCTAGGTTCCAATGCTATCTATGTTGCTTGATGAATTTTCATAACCTCTCTGAGACCCAGTTTCTTCCACTGTAATACAAGGATAATCATTTGCTACCACAGGCTTTTTTCGAGGACTAGATGAGATGATGAAGATGTAGCACCTGGTATACAATGGGTGCTCAAAAAGTGGGTTGATTGTACTTGTTTGTAGGAAGAACTACATGAAATTTGGGCCTACAAGGACTGTGTGTGTGTTCTGTGTATTAGGAGTACTGACAGGTTCAGGAGCTCTAAGGAGCGTGAGCAGAGAGGGGGCAGAGGACAAGATGGGAGCATTACCTACGTGTGGAAACTAATGCTGAATCCATGGGGTTGAGCTTCCTCCATTGACCACTAGGGTAAGAAATGAGATGATCTTTGGCAGTTCATGAGCTTGATCATGACATGGTAAAATTAATGTTTGACAGAATTCATATAAGAGCAGTGTGGAGGCTGAATGCGAGGCAGAGAGGCCAGTAAGGCTTGTCATCAAGGTGATAGATTCAGAGACCTGGTGCCTTGGTGGGAATAGAGGAAAGTGATGAATTAATTGTGACCAGAGAACTGCCAGTCAGAGCAACTAGAGCTATGATAATGCCTTTAAGAGAACAAGGGAGCGGGACTGTTTGGAGGGGAAATAAAGTGGTACATGCCAGATGTGTCCTTGGAACAACAAGACATCTAAGTGAAGAAAAACCCTCCACTGGAGTAGGCAGCTTCCTGTTAAGGGAAGGAACTGATTCCTGTTAATGGAGGGAATGCAGCTGAAAAGGTTACATATCCCTAGGGAATGTTGAGACACAGCAGATCATATTGGGCCAAATCTCCAGTTTCCTGATTCTCCAATATTTTCAGCAGAAGAAATCTGCCTAAAAGGAGAGGGAGGGAAGCAGACTGTGGCTTTCGAGATTAGCAACTGTCTGATTGCCATGGTGACGAGGACGAGGAACGTGATGCTTTTGCCATTAAGCATATCTTAGGGTTGTGTTCCTTTGAGTTGCCTGGTAACAAATGTTCTGAGCATCTCTGTGTGCCTAAGTCTGAACCAGGTGAGGGATGGACCTGGGGCTGCATCTGACAGCCTGTGTAAGTAGATTTAGGAGGGCTCAGCTATACCATACTGCCTGGTAGCACTGGCCCTGGGCTCAGCACCATTTCTCCCTTGCCTGGGGGAGAAAGAGGGGCCTTCATGATACCCACTTTTCAAGTCCTCACTATTCTGGATGCATTCCTAACTCCTATGTCTTGATGGTCTGAGTGGGCATCTTCTCTTATGCTTGCTGCCTAGAAGATAATGCAGACATAAGTGCTCAGAGCTAATAC
This sequence comes from Ia io, assembly GCA_025583905.1. Lineage (NCBI taxonomy): Eukaryota > Metazoa > Chordata > Mammalia > Chiroptera > Vespertilionidae > Ia > Ia io. Next base: position 98,165,570 of record JAJQQW010000001.1, read on the forward strand.
TGGGACATGACATAGAGATCCGAGAGGCTACATGTTGTCTGATTCCAGTTGTCTGAAATATCCAGAATAGACAAATCCATAGAGACAGAACGCAGATTAGTGGTTGCCAGGGGCAGGGGGAGGAGAGAATAGAGAGTGACTGCTAATGGGTACAGGCGTTCCTTTTGGAGTAATGAAATGTTACAGAATTAGATAGTGGTGATGGTTGAACAACTCTGAATATCCTAAAAACCACTGAATTGTAAACTTTAAAGGAATAAGCATTATATGTGATTTATAGCTCAATAAAGCTGTAATTTATTATATTTTTAATCCTCACCTGAGGATATTTTTCCATTAAATGTTAGAGTGGAAGGAAGGGAGGGAGGGAGAGAGGGGGAGAATGAGAGAGAGAGAGAGAGAGAGAGAGAGAGAGAGAGAGATCAATTGGTTACCTCCCAAATTCACCTGACTGGATGGGGATAGAACCTGCATCCCAGGTATGTGCCCTTGACCAGGAATCTAACCAGCAACCCTTTGGTGCACGGGCCAACAACTGAGCCACACTGACCAGGGTAATAAAGCTGTTAATTTTTTAAAATATTTTTTATTTATTTTGATTTTTTAGAGAGAGAAAAGGAGAGAGAGATAGAAACATCAATGAGAGAGAAACACAGATTGGCTGCTTTCTGCATGCCCCCTACTAGGGACTGAGCCTGCAACCTAGACATGTGTCCTGACCGGGAATGGAACCAGTGACTTTTGTGCTTGGGATGACACTCAATCCAGTGAGCAACACTAGGCAGGCAAGCTGTTTTTTGTTTTGTTTTTTGTTTTTTGTGTGTGTGTGTGTGTGTGTTTAATGATCAGGTAGATTTCTGCATTCATGTCTCATATGGAGCCATACATATGTATACACTGAGAGGTGGTTGTATTTTCACTGTCAAATCACTCTTAAGAGTTGGTATTACTACATTAATCCTTACCAATTGTTTTATGTTTTCTAAATTCTCCTTTGCTAAAACTAAAAAGCCTTAGGGATTGGGTAAAGATGGGTAGGTGGAGGGCTGTTTACTCTGATTATGAGGGTTTAAAAAGGTTTAAATAAAACCTGCTAGTGTGCCTCAGTGGTTGAGCATCGACCTATGAACCAGGAGGTCATGGTTGATTCCTGGTCAGGGCACATGCCAGGGTCAAGGGCTCAATCCCCAGTAGGGGGCGAGCAGGAGGCAACTGATTGGTGATTCTCTCTAATCATTGATGTTTCTATTTCTCTCTCCCTCTCCCTTCATCTCTGAAATCAATAAAAAAAAATTTAAAGAAAACTACCAAAACAAAAGCCCAACAAACCCATGAAAGTGACTAGTGCATATACTTGACATGACCTCAGGTTTCATTGGCCTTGACAGTACTGCAGAGGAATCTTGACATAAGGGTAAAGTGTGCTCACCCAATTTCCCTGGGATTCTAAGCATGAACATGTTTTTTCTCAACATTTGGCCAACATTTGAGTCACCTCCCCATTTTCAATGTGGAATCAAGATTGTTTCCAATGCATGGCTCAGCACACATCCTCATCCATACTGCAGTGGAAATTTCCCCTCAGAGCTATATGAAATTCAGTTCAACAAATGTTTGACACTGCCACCAACATTAGGGTCTGCCCCCCTAGAGAACCAATGCAGGTTGTATTTGGAAAGCCCCCAGAACCTAGGCATGGCCCTACCACTAAATGTGTGATCTTGGTTAAATCTTGCCCCATGAGCACACCCCCGCTCCCCCCGCATTCTGGTACAAGTCCTTTGTAAAATGAGGGAGAGGAGTGTGACTAATTGCTATCTAAGGGTCTTTCCAACTTGGCCATCTTATGGTTTATAGAACCAGAGCTAATGAGGTATAACAACTGAGAAGAGTAGCCAGGAGAGGGCTAATGCTGAGAGTAGAATTGAGAATCAGTGAGATACTTCCAGAAGCCAAGAAAGAAAAGAGGGGCAGGAAGCAAAATGGTGTGGTGGGTTCAGTTTCAAATTCATATAGGTTGATTCCCATGGAGAAAGAAACTGGTGATTTGGAGGGTATTTATGCTTGCCCTGGATTAATAAACAAGCCAAGGGAAATGATGCTTGTTTTGGTGACTGTTTAGGAACTTTTCTTAAGTTTATAATGGTTAAAATAATTCCGTGGAGGGGGTGATCTCAGAAGTTGTCTGTGTTAGGGGTGTTAGGAACAGCAAAACTCCTTTGCCACATCCCGCCCCCATCAAATGCCTCATTTTCTAGCTTACTATTATAAATCCAAAACAAAACCAAACAAAAAGCCCATACAATCAACAAATTTCAGGAATCATATTAATATTAATGGAGGAGGGGCTTACTGCCAGGCTCTGTGTTGAGAACTTTATTGCCATCCCATATCTCATTTAATCCTCCCAACAACTCTCTGAGGTAGGGACTATTACTGGGCATGTCCTACAGATGAGGAAATTGAGGCACCTAGTTTGTGCTCAGCACTATTCTAGAAACTCTGGGGGATATAAGAAAGAAAAGGAATGGGACAGGACATTCCCTAAAATCAGATCTGGTTCTGTTAATGAAAATTGTGTCAATTGTCTATTACAAAGTCACTGAAAGGATTCGCAAGAGCTGAAGGAGAGCATGGATTGTTTGCTAGTGGTAAGTTCTCATTTCCTAGCTTGTGGACAAATTTTCAATTTTTCTACTGTTCCAGAACAAAGAGAACCACGACTTGTCTCTTGCAATTTATGTAGGAGATTGAATGTACCCTTAACAGTTTTATCATGCTTCCTGCAATTACCATCTTTCACTCTCTGAAAAGCAGACGGGTGGCATGTGACCTCCTGTCTCCATGACGCTTGAATACCAGGCTTTGCCTCCAGAATGAAGAAATGGACACCTTCCCAGGGAGAAGAGGATATGTATTTCCAAAAATGGAAGGAAGAAAATTTAGCACAGCCTGGCCTCCCCCACTATCCTGCCCTGGCTCTGACCCCAGGCAGGGTCAAGAGCAGCCCACCCACTCTTCAAACGCATTGTGTTCTTTCCATCTCTGTGCCTCTGAACAGGCTGTTCTCAAGGCCTCTCACTCTATTCCCCTTATCCACAGACTTCCAAATTTAGCCAAAATCTAGCTCAAATATTGTGGCTGCATCTTGTGAACCCCATTGCCCTTGCATCCCATTCCCCTGCTACTAGCAGATTGGATTTCTTTCCCTTTCTCCTGAGCACCAATGAGAAGACTGGAGTAAAGCATAGTGTGGCCAGTGCATGCATGGCAGACTCCCCAGCTAGGCCTATCTTTTCAACTACATACCCTCCCCAAGCACACACACACACACACACACACACACACACACACAGCCCATCTTGCATGCATATTACAGAAGACAGTAGAGTATTGTGGTTAAGTAGGTGAACTCAGGATCCACACAGCCTGAGTTTCAGACCCTTCTTTGTCACTAACTGAATGACCTTGGGAAAGTAACCCATTCTGTGACTCAGTCATCTCATCTATACAATGAGAACAATAATAATACTTCTCTCATAGAGTCATTTTAAGGATTAAATGTGAGGGTATATATAGTGCATAGCACAGTGCCTAGTATATAGTAATTGCTCAATCAATGGTATGTAGTATTATTATTGCACAGAGTTTGACACATAAAGAATGCCAAATACATGTTTCAGTGAATATCTAAATGGTTCACACAGTAAGGCTTTAGACACTTAAATTAGGGAGAGGTCAGAGACAATTGGGCTACTCAAGGAAGCTGCTTATCCTGACCTCAGTATTATCTCACTGCACCTTGTTCTTTTCCTTGCACATATCACAATTTGTCATTATACATGTACTAGAGGCCCGGTGCATGAAATTCGTGCATGGGGGGGAGATTGTCCCTCAGCCCAGCCTGCACCCTCTCCAATCTGGGACATCCCTCTCACAATCCAGGACTGCTGGCTCCCAACTGCTCACCTGCATGCCTTCCTGATTGCCCCTAACTGCTTCTGCCTGCCAGCCTGATCACCCCCTAACCACTCCCCTGCCAGTCTGATTGATGCCTAACTGCTCCCCTGTCAGCCTGATTGCCCCTAACTGCCCTCCCCTGCAGGCCTGGTCACCCCTAACTGCCCTCCTCTGCAGGCCTGGTCCCCCCCAACTGCTCTCCCTGGCAAGCCTGGGTCCCCCCCAACTTCCCTCCTCTGCCAGCCTGGTCACCCCTAACTGCCCTCCCCTGCAGGCTTGATCGCCCCCAACTGCCCTCCCTTGCAGGCCTGGTCCCTCCCAACTGCCCTCCCCTGCTGGCCATCTTGTGGTGGCCATCTTGTGTCTACATGGGGGCAGCCATCTTTGACCACATGGGGGCAGCCATCTTGTGTGTTGGAGTGATGGTCAATTTGCATATTACTCTTTTATTAGATATGATGATTTGTTTACTTGTTTGGTACCTCTCTCAATCAACTAAGCTCCATGAGACCAGGGCCCATGTGTTTCCAGCACCACTATATCTCCTATACCTGGAACAGTGCTTAAGAAATAGTCATTGAATTAATGAATAAATGAATGAAGAATTCAGGGGACATATGGGATTTAGGTGGCCCCAAAGGATGGGTAAGAGTTGATTAGGTAGTTAAGAAGGCTTCCAAATGGAAGGAAATCTTGAGAAACCTGAGCATGTTTGAGGCACTCAGGGAAATACAGCCAGTAGATCCATTTAGCTGGAAGAGCAAGAGACTGTTTGCATAGCTCAGCTTGTATGGAAGGGGTGGGGTAGTGAGGTAGAATGGCCTTGAACACCAGGCCACTTAGGGACTCATTCTTTTGGCCAAGGTTTTGGCCTCTATCAAATATTCCTAAGAAAGATATGTATTATCAGCTAAATCCAACGGAATATGCATCCATTTACTTGCTATTTGCCTTAGGGAAAATTTTTCTAGAGTGAAAATGATAATAATAGGAGACCACTGGAAAGACAAAATAGTGCCCTGGAGATGACCCAAAAGCATATAAAGAGGAGGGTTAAGACAAACCTTATCCACCTCCAGTGTTGCCTTGGTCTAGAACCAGAACCCCAAACTATTTATAGTTTGTTTCATCAAAAAAATGATCTTCTTTATAAGAGGTGTGGACAGTAAGTAGGAGTGCCTGTGTGACAAAGGGAGGCTTTTGATTACTAATTAAATCTCTATTTTTTATAGGTCTATTCAACTTTTCTGTTTCTTCTTGAATCAATTTTGGTAATATGTATGTTTCTGGGAATCTGTCCATTTCACCTATGTTATCTAATTTATTACCATAGATTTTTCTGATATTAAAAATCCTTTGGAAAAATCATTTTTTTAAATATATATTTTATTGATTTTTTACAGAGAGGAAGGGAGAGGGATAGAGAGTTAGAAACACTGATGAGAGAGAAACATCGATCAGCTGCCTCCTGCACACGCCCCACTGGGGATGTGCCCGCAACCAAGGTACATGCCCTTGACCGGAATCGAACCTGGGACCCTTCAGTCTGCAAGTCGACGCTCTATCCACTGAGCCAAACTGGTTAGGGCTGGAAAAATCATTTTTGATGACTGCATAACATTCTATTGTTTGGCTGCACCATAGTTTACTTAACCATTTTCCTAATGGTTCTACTAGGGCTGAACTGAATGTCTTTGTACAAACCTATTTCCTTAAGGTAAATTTGTAAATATGGAATTTCTAGGACGAAAAGGACTGAACTCTTCTGAAGGCTCTTGATGCATCCTGCCAAATTGCCATTCAGCAAGGCCAGACCAATTTGTCCTCCTTGTCAGTACATGGAAGTGCTTTATAATATTAGGGGATTATGAATTTTAAACATCTTTGCTGATTTGGTAGGTGGGAGATGCTCTCTTATTTTTAGCTGTCATTTTAAAATTTCAAGTGAGACCAAAATTTGTTAATATTTTATTACCCATTTGTATTTCTTCATATGTGATTTCTCTGTTTAGTTTTTTGTCCATTTGTTGTTTGCTCTTTTAGTGTCTTTCTTATTGATTTACAACATCTCTATCAATTGTTTATATTTATTGGAAGACTTTTCAGAGATTTTTTTTTGCCCTTTATCTTATTTATGCTGTTTCTTGATATTCAGAAGATTTAATTTTTATGTAGGCATACCAGTCAATTTCTTCCTTTGTGATCTCTTCTATCACATGTATGCCAAAAAGAACTTCCACATCCAGGAATTGGATGGATAATCTCATTTTCCCCATTTTAAAAATTTATCTTTTACACAGGCAGAATTTATTTCAGTGTGTATGATGTGATTATTTTCCTAAGTCACAAATCACCTTAGTACTATTTATGGAATCACCCTTTCCTTTCCCATTGCTCTGTGATCTTTCCTTTACCTTATAAATTCATCCTATCTAATAAAGAGGGAATATGCTAATTGACCCTCACGCCATCGCAAAAGATGGCAGCACCCACAACCAATAAGGAGGGAATATACTAATTGGCTGCCCCGCCCTCAAATATGGCGGCGCCCACAGCCAATAAGGAGGGAATAAGCTAATTGACTGCCCCACCCTCAAGATGGCAGCACCCACAGCCACAATATGGCGGTGCCCAGTCCCCTCAGCCCCACTGGGGTGGCAGGCACTCAGCAAGGCCGGGCCCGCCCCCAGGCAGGCCCAGCCACTCTGTGCACCTGCCTCTGGAGTCCCCCAGTCCTCTCAGCCCCCCAGTCCCCTCAGCCCCCCAGCCACTCAGGTCCGGCCCAAGGCACAGGCAAGCCTCGGATGATGGCTGCCCAGCTGCTTAGGGCCAGCCTGAGGCTCAGGCAAGCCTCGGATGGCAGCTTCCCAGCCACCCAAGTCAGGCCCGATGCGCAGGCCAGCCTCAGATGTCGGCTGCCCAGCTGCCCAGGGCTGGCCCAAGGCACAGGCAAGCCTCGGATGTCAGCTGTCCAGCCGCCCAGGGCAGGCGTGAGGTGCAGGCAAGCCTTGGATGGTGACTGTCCAGCTGATCAGGGCCACCCGAGGCTCAGGTAACCAGGGCCGGCTGAGGCTTGAGCTGCCGGCAGTGGCAGCAGCAGAGGTGTGATGGGGCGTCACCTTCCCCTGATCGCCGGTTGCCTCCCTCCCCTGAGGGCTCCCAGACTGTGAGAGGGGGCAGGCCGGACTGAAGGACCCCCCTCCCATGCATGAATTTTCATTCACCGGGCCTCTAGTCTTCTATATTAATAAAAGGGTAATATGCTAATTAGACTGGTTGACTGGACATCTTCTGGATGTCCAACTTCCTTCTGGATAGTTAGGGGGTGACCAGGCCGGCCAGCAGGGGGGCAGTTGGGGGGCAACCAGGCAGGCCATCAGGGGGGCAGTTGCGGGGTGACCAGGCAGGCTGGCAGGGGGGCAGCCAGGCCGGCAGGGGGCAGTTGGGAGGCAGCCAGGCCAGCTGGGGGGCAGTTGGGGGACGACAAGGCTGGCAGGCAGGCAAATGGTTAGGAGCCAGTGGTCCCGGATTGTGAGAGGCATGTCCCTGATTGGAGAGGGTGCAGGCCGGGCTGAGGAACTCCCTGCCCCCATGCACAAATTTCATGCACCAGGCTTCTAATATATTTATAAGTGTATATATGTACATACATATGTTTTGTTTTTCTGAGGCTATTTGTTATGTTCCATTGATCTGTCTCTTCTTGCACCACGATCACACTTTGTTTTATTTTATTTTTTTTAATTTTATTTTTAAATTTTATTGTTTAAAGTATTACAAATATTAGCACATATATCTCTTTTTTTATCCCATTGACCTTCCCCCAGCCTCCCCTACCCACTGGCACATGCCCTCATCCCATACTGCCCCCCCCCCAGTGTCTTGTGTCCATTAGTTGTATTTACATGCATGCATACAAGTCCATTGGTTGATCTCTTTCCCCCCTCCCCAACACTCCCCAGCCTTCCCGCTGTAATTTGACAGTCTGTTTGATGCTTCACTGCCTCTATATGTATCTTTTTATTCACTGGGTTATAATGTTCTTTATTTTCCATAAATGAGTGAGATCATATGGTATTTTTCTTTCATTGCCTAGCTAATTTCACTTAGCATAATACTCTCCAGTTCCATCCATGCTGCTGCAAATGGTAAGAATTCCTTCTTTTTTATAGCAGCGTAGTATTCCATTGTGTAGGTGTACCATAGCTTTATAATCCACTCATCTGCTGATGGGCATTTAGGCTGTTTCCAAATCTTAGCTATTGTAAATTATGCTGCTATGAACATAAGGGTGCATATATCCTTTGGGATCACTGGGTCAAATGGGAGTTCCATTTGTAGTTTTTTGAGGAAACTCCATACTGTTCTCCACAGTGGCTGCACCAGTCTTCATTCCCAACAGTGGTGCACGAGGGTTCATTTTTTCCGCATCCTCACCAGCACTTGCCATTTGTTGATTTGTTAATGATAGTCATTCTGACAGGTGTGAGATGGTACCACATTGTCCTTTTTATTTGCATCTCTCAGATAATTAGTGACTTTGAGCATGTTTTCATATGTCTCTTGGCCTTCCTTCTGTTTTCTTTCGAAAAGTATCTATTTAGGTGCATTGCCCATTTTTTTTTTATTGGATTGTTTATCTTCCTTTTGTTATGTTGTATGAGTTCCCTGTAAATGTTGGAGATTAAACCTTTATCAGTGATAACATTGGCAAATATGTTCTCCCATACAGTGGGCTTTCTTGTTGTTTTTGTTGATGGTTTCTTTTGCTGTACAAAAGCTTTTTATTTTGATGTAGTCCCATTTGTTTATTTTCTATTTAGTTTCCATTGCCTAGGAGCAGTATCAGTGAAGAAATTACTTCAGCATATGTCTGAGATTTCGCTGCCTGTGGATTCCTCCAGTATTTTTATGGTTTCTTTTCTTATGTTTAAGTCCTTTATCCATTTTGAGTTTATTTTTGTGTATGGTATAAGTTGGTAGTGTAATTTCGTTTTTTTGCATGTATCTGTCCAATTTTCCCAACACCATTTATTGAAGAATCTGTCTTGACTCCATTGTAGGTTCATGCCTCCTTTGTCAAATATTAATTGAGCATAGTGGTTTAGGTTGATTTCTGGGTTCTCTAATCTATTCCATTGGTCTATATGTCTGTTCTTGTGCCAGTACCAGGCTGTTTTGAGAACAGTGGCTTTGTAATACAGCTTGAAATCTGGTATTGAGATCCCACCTACTTTGTTCTTCTTTCTCAGGATTGCTGTAGCTATTCGGGGTCTTTTTTTATTCCAGATGAATTTTTGGAGAGTTCTTTCTAGGTCTGTGAAATATGCCGTTGGTATTTTAATGGGGAGTGCATTGAATCTATAGATTGCTTTGGGTAGCATGGACATTTTAATGATGTTGATTCTACCAATCCATGAACATGGTATGTTCTTCCATCTGTTTATGTCTTCCTCTATCTCTTTTTCCAGTGTCCTTTAGTTTTCCGCATATAGGACTTTTACCTCCTTGGTTAAGTTTATTCCTAGGTGTCTTGATTTTTTTGGTGCGATGGTAAATGGGATTGTGTTTTTAGTCTCTCTTTCTGAAAGTTCACTATTGGTGTTGATTTTGTATCCTGCTATATTGCCAAATTCATTTATTAAGTCTAATAATTTTTTGATGGAGTCTTAGGGTTTTCTATGTACAGTATCATGTCATCTGCGAGGACAGTTTTACTTCTTCTTTTCCAATTTGGATGCCTTTTATTTCTTCTTCTTGTCTAATCACAATGGCTAGTACTTCCAGTACTATGTTGAACAGGAGTGGTGAGAGTGGGCATCCTTGTCTTGTTCCTGTTCTTAGGGGAAATGGTTTTAGTTTTTGCCCATTGAGTATGATGTTGGCTGTGGGTTTGTCATATATGGCTTTTATTATGTTGAGGTATGATCCTTCTATTCCCACCTTGCTGAGAATTTTTATCAAGAAAGGGTGTTGGATTTTGTCAAATGCTTTTTTCACGTCAATTAATATGACTATGTGATTTTTATCTCTCAATTTGTTTAGGTGATGTATCACGTTTATTGATTTGCTGATATTGTACCATCCTCGCATCCCTAGGATATATCCTACCTCTGTGTTCTTTCTTACCTTTTTATTTCTTCTTTTTACAGCAGAGCCTTTAGCATTTCTTGCATTGCTGGTTTGGTGGTAATAAACTCCCTTAGTCCTTTTTTGTCTGTGAAGCTCCTGATTTCACCTTCAATTTTGATTGATAGTTTTGCTGGGTACAGTATTCTTGGATTTAGACCCTTTCTTTGCATGACTTTATATATTTCATTCCATTCCCTTCTGGCCTGATGTGTTTCTGTTGAGAAATCAGTCGCTAATCTGATGGGGGATCCTTTGTATGTAACTTTCTGTCTCTCTCTGGCTGCTTTTAAGATTCTTACTTTGTCATTGGTGTTTGCCAATTTAATTATAATGTGCCTTGGCGTCGGTCTTTTGGGGTTCATTTTGTTTGGGACTCTGTGAGCTTCTTGGCTTTGTGTGGGGTTTTTCTTCCCTATATCAGGGAAGTTTTCTGTCATTATTTCTTCAAACAGGTTTTCTATTCCTTGTTTTCTATTCCTTTTCAGTTTCCTCTCTTTCTGGCACCCCTATTATGCAGATGTTGTTTTGTTTTGTGTTGTCCCAAAGTTCCCTTAGGCTCTCCTCCTGTTTTTTAATTTTTTTTTCTAGATGCTGCTCTGTGTGGGTATTTTTTCCTACCTCATCTTCTAGCTCACTGATGTGGTCCTCTGCTTCTTCTAGTCTACTGTTGATGCTTTCTATTGAGTTCTGTATAGCAGCAATGTTATTTTTCATTTCTTCTTGTTTCTTCTTCATTTCCTCTTGGTTCTTACACATATTGTTGAATTTGTCTTCCATTCTTTTCATCCACCTTATGACCATTTCTCTGAATTCTTTCTCTGATAGGTTGCTTGCCTCCATTTTGTTTACTTCCTTTTTTGGTGATGCCTCCTTTTCTTTCATATGCGGGCTGTTTCTTTGTCTCCCCATGATCTCTCTTCTCCAGGTGTTTGGTTATGTAGTTCTCTGTCTCCTGCGTTGGTTTAAAGGCACAAAATACAACACAACAAGGCACAAGGCACTGAACACAAATGTATTCATAATACTAATAACCCCAAATAAAGGTGACCACCAGAGAAAAGAGAATTAGGGGGTAAGAAAGAAAGAAGAAAAAAAAAGTGCAAAAATGAAACTGTGAAAAGGAAAAAAAAATAAGAGAAAAGAAAGAGAATTAAAAAGAAGAGTGGGAAAAAGCTATTTATATGGGGAGAAAACACCAATAGAACAGCCACTAATCCCAACAAATGCAAGCAACAAATACCCAGAGATGAATGCAAACTATAAACAACAACTAATATCAAGTGAGGTGAGGAAAAACAGAAGTAAAAAACAAACACAAAGAAAACAAAAAAAGAAAAAGAAAAACAATCTCACATACAAGCATAAAAAACAATATAATCAACAATCAAGCAAACAACAACAAAAGGACAGAGAGAAAAAAATTTGGATAGTGAAGAAAGAGAAGAGAGAGGTGTATATGGATTTAGAGCAGAGGATTGGAAATTAGATATGTAAGTAGGATGAATTTTTAACAGGGGGTAAAAAGAAGGAATAGGGAAAATCTAAAGCAGGAATAGGGTAAGAGAAACAGGACAGCAAAAGGGGAAAATTGAGGAAGAGGGTGTTGGCATAAAGGTAAAGTTGAGATAGAGTAAAATGATGCTGAAGGGAAGAGGAAAATAGAATGTAGAACACTAATCCCAAAGTAAAATAAAGAGAAAATAAAATTACACTTAAAAAAAAGGTAAAATAGTAGTAGTAGTAATAATACTGATTAAAAATAAAAATGTAATAATTAAAAAGGTAAAATCAAGTGAGGAAAAAAGAAAAAAATATTTTTTTAAGTAAAAGATGAAAAAAAATAAAAATAAAAATGTGCAGTAGTGAAGGTCATTCATTTCCTCTACTGTTCTGTTTGGCATGCCTGTTTCCTAGTCAGGACAGTATTGCAGTTCCCTGTGTTCCACTGCTCCTCAGTGTAAGCCACAGTCCTGATTTTCAAGCAGACAGTACTTCTTTGTTTCTTATACTCCTTTATTTGTGTTTACACAAGAGTCAATTTGTGATTCAGGCCCTGGGTGGCAGTGTTTCTGGGTTGACCTCTGGGTCTCTAAGTCCTCTCTAGCTAGTGCTTAGATTTTGTTTTCCCTGTTGCACTTAATACTGGTTTGGGGGAATGGGCTGCCCCAGAGCTGGTTCTCTGATTGTTATTCCCTGCTCTTATCCCAAGGTTCCACAAAAACAACGTTCCCTGCACTCTCCCAGAGTGTCCCCAATTGGGTGATCCTATGTATTGGGCTTAGTAATAAAAGCAAGAATTTAAAGAGAAAAAGAAAAAAGAAAAAAGAGCCAGAGTAAGTGTGCGACTTTTACCCTCCAGCACTGCGCACAAGTCTGTGCAGTCTTTTTTACCCCTGGCACTAAGCAGCCGGCACACTGTTAAAATTTTTAGGCTGCCCTTTGGTGCCCAGTTCAGCTATGGGTTGCTTTTTAGAGTTCCCTTCTGTTAGCAGCCTTGTGGATCCCCTTCCACATTCACGGATCACACTAGCCCCCACGGCCGTGGATTTTGTGGGGCGCAGACTTCCCCGGATCTTCTAGCTCCCATTGTGTGCATTTCTCTCTCCTGCCTGGATCGCAGACCTCACCTTATCCTAGGCGAAATCTGACCTTTCCGTGAGAAGGTGCAGAGCTCCTCTGAGTCCGCATATTCACGTTGCTTGGGGTCCAGTGTTCCTGGGTTCGCAGCTGTTCCCTGGGTGTTGTTTTTGTAGATTCCGGGGATTTTTAGACTTCCGATAACAGCCACTCTCCCCTCCAAGATGGCGCGGTCTCTGTGTCACAGCCCATTGCTCCAGGAGGGATTTCAGCAGCAGTGGAGGCTGCCAGGTCAAGGGAACCCTTTCTGGTAATCCCAAACAGTTCCTTGGAGTATAGCTGTCCCTCAACTCACAAATAAACACTCCCTGTGGGACCGCACACTCTCCTTTCATTCTCTCACTCATGCACTATCTTGCAGTCTGCCTTCCTGTCGGCAGCCATCTTCCGAATCCCCTATCACAATGTTTTAAATGGTGTGGTTTTATAGTATACTAGAGGCCCAATGCATGAAATTTGTGCATGGAGGGGTGTCCCTCAACGAGGCTTGCACCCTGTCCAATCTGGGACCCCTGTGGGATCAGGCCTAAACTGGCAGTCGGACATCCCTCTCACAATCCAGGACTGCTGGCTCCTAACCACTCGCCTGCCTGCCTGCCTGCCTGATTGCCCCTAACTGCTTCTTCCTGCCAGACTGATTGCTCCCTAACTGCTCCCCTGCAGGCCTATTGACAACTAACTGCTCCCCTGTCGGCCTGATCACCCCCAACCCTCCCCTGCTGGCCCAATGGCCCCCAACTGCCCTCCCCTGCCAGCCTGATGGCCCCCAACTGCCCTCCCCTGCCAGCCTGATCACTCCCAACTGCCCTCCCTTGCTGGCCTGATCACCCCCAACTGCCCTCCCCTGCTGGTCCATTAGCACCCAACTGCCCCTCCCTGCAGGCCCAGTCACCCCCAACTTCCCTCCCCTGCAGGCCCGATTGCCCCCAACTGCCCACCCCTGCTGGCCCGAGGGCCCCCAACTGCCCTCCCCTGCCAACCTGATGGCCCCCAACTGCCCTCCTCTGCTGGCCTGATCGCTCCCAATTGCCCTCCCTTGCTGGCCTGATCACCCCCAACTGCCCTCCCCTGCTGGCCCAATGGCCCCCAATTGCCCTCCCCTGCCAGCCCAATTGCCCCCAACTACCCTCCCCTGCCAGCCTGTTTGCCCCCCAACTTCCCTCCCCTGCTGGCCTGATTGCCCACAACTGCCCTCCCCTGCCAACCATCTTGTGGTGGCCATCTTGTGGTGGCCATCTTGTGGTAGCCATCTTGTGGCACCATCTCGTGATGACGTCACAACAGCCATCTCATGATGACATCAAGTGACACCACCTAGGCTTTTATTATATAGATTTTGATAGCATTACTCCACTGACTCAAACTTTTCTTAGCTATTTATGTAAGTTTACTGTCCCACATAAATATTATAATCATTTTGTTAGGAGGACTGCTTCCCTCCAGAGCCTACCTAAGTTATCCAATGTGGAGGTTGCCTAAATGACCTCTCTGGCTCATTAGACAGCATCCTCAGAATGAACAATGAGCCAGGCTCCAATAATGCCTTTAGCTTACATATCTTCTTTAGCTCTTGAGTGAGGGAAGTAAAGAAGGAGAATATGTTGTCCACACTTCTGTGAAGAGCTGAAATAAAAAGGAATACTTTATAATGCCAACCACTTTTTTTTTTTTAATAAATCTTTATTGTTCAGATTATTACAATTGTTTCTCTTTTTTTCCCCCCATATCTCCCCACCATCCGGTTCCCACCCCCCCTCTGCCCTTACCTACCCCCCATTGTCCTTATCCATAGGTGTATGATTTTTGTCCAGTCTCTTCCTGTATCCCCCACACAGACATCCCTCCCCCCCTGAGAATTATCAATCCACTCCCATTCTATGCCTCTGATTCTATTATGTTCACCAGTTTATTCTGTTCCTCAGATTTTTAATTCACTTTATTTTTAGGATCACTTGTTGATAGATATGTATTTGTTGTTCATAATTTTTATCTTTAATTTTTTCTTCTTTTTCCTCTTTTTAAAGAATACCTTTTAGCATTTCATATAATACTGGTTTGGTGGTGATGAACTCCTTTAGCTTTTTCTTATCTGTGAAGCTCTTTATCTGCCCTTCAATTCTGAATGATAGCTTTGCTAGGTAGAGTAATCTTGGTTGTAGGTTCTTGCTATTCATCACTTTGAATATTTCTTGCCATTCCCGTCTGGCTTGCATAGTTTCTGTTGAGAAATCAGCTGACAGTCGTATGGGTGCTCCCTTGTAGGTAACTAACTGTTTTTCTCTTGCTGCTTGTAAGATTCTCTCTTTGTCTTTTGCCCTTGGCATTTTAATTATGATGTGTCTTGGTGTGGTCCTCTTTGGATTCCTTTTGTTTGGGGTTCTGTGCGCTTCCTGGACTTGTAAGTCTATTTCTTTCACCAGGTGGGGGAAGTTTTCTGTCATTATTTCTTCAAATAGGTTTTCAGTATCTTGCTCTCTCTCTTCTTCTGGCACCCCAAAAATTCAGATATTGGTACACTTAAAGCCATCCCAGAGGCTCCTTACACTATCCTCACACTTTTGGATTCTTCTTTCTTTCCACCTCTCTGGTTGCGTGTTTTTTTCTTCCTCATATTCCAGATCTTTGGTTTGACTCTTCGTGTACGGTGGTCTACAGTTGAGTGTCTGTATATTCTTTATTTCAGACAGTGTATGCATAATTTCTGACTGGTCCTTTTCCATTTTTTTGGTATTCTCATTAAGGTCCTTGAAGGTCTCTTCAAGTTTCTCAGCGGTTTTTAGAAGATTCTTGAGTAACCTTATAAATGTGGCTCTGAACACTGTGTCGTCCATTAGTTTGCTTTCCTCCATCTCTCCTACTTGTGACATACTTCGGTGTCTCTGCATTTTGGCTGCCTCCCTGTGTTGATGGAGTGGCTTTGTGTGGTCAGTGACCTATAGGGGCCGGTAGCTCAGCTTCCCCAATCACCCTAGGTGGTTGCTCTTGGTACACCCTTTTGTGGGCTGAGTGGAAAGTCTTGGTGTAGTTAAAAGCCTTGATTGCTGTTGGTTCACTGGGAGGAATTGACCTCCAGGCCAATTGGCTGTGAGGATCAGCTGTGTCTATAACGGAAGAATTGCTGTGCTGGAGACACAGTAGGGCTTTGGTGCTCACTGAGTCTGCCTCTTGAATGTGTCCCTTATGAGAGTGGTTGAAATCTGGTGTCATCCATACCGACCACTAGATACCCTAGTGTCTGGATCTCCAATGGGGTGCAGGTCTGAGGCCTCCCAGTGGGAGTTACAGCAAGAGCTACAGTTTTCTCCTCTTTGCTTGGGCGGTTTTGGAGCAGTCTGACTGGAGCTGCAGTTAATTTGCTTGAGCTGCCACAGAACAGGCCATTTATATGTAAAAGCCACTGTGTGGAGCCTGGGTGGGTTTGTATAATGTGCGGGGCGGGATCTCAGGGTGGGGGGGTATCAGGGTGTCACTAGGCTAGGGCGTGGCCAACAGCCATGGCTTCCGTCAGCCGTCTCTGCCTTTCTGCGTTTCCAAGTCTCCATGTCCCGCGCTCCAGGGCAGCAAACCCTGATTGCTGGGCGCACCTCTGTAGAAGTCACTCTCACTCTCCGACTGATGGCCGAGAGTCCAGCTTCGCCCCGTAGGCGTCTGGGTCCCCCGCATGTCCCCAGAAACTGGAGTTCAGAGTGATCGGGAGTTTGTCTCCCTTCGGTTTGAAGAAAAGCCGCACGCCCAGTCGCCCGCCGCCAGCCCGCTTCGCCCGCGCCTCCGTACCTCAGCTCTCCAGCGTTTGAGCTCCCTTCTCTTCTTAGTTGTAAATCTACCACTCAGCCAGCTTTCCCGTGGTTCTGGGTGGTAGACGTTTTGTTTTTTAGTTGTATTTTTGAAATTGTTATGCGAGGTGGCAGTTTAGTTGTTTAACTTTGCCGCCATCTTGGTTCCTCCTATGATGCCAACCACTTTCAAAGTCTATTTTTCCCTCTCTCCAAGGTGGAATTACTCTCTCAAGTGACAATTTTTTTTAATTTAATGTACTTTAATTTTATTATTAACATTATAAAATTACCTCTATAAATGTTCTTGGGTTTGTCTCTCTCTCTCCATGGAATATAAACTTTTTACTTAGCCTCTCTGAGTTGTAGTTACCTCATCTATAAAATGGCAATAGTGACCTCATCATGCAATTTGCCTGGCTCAGAATCTGGCTCAGAGTAGGCAATCAATAAATGACCACTGTAGCATAATTGTGAGAGGTAGTAGAGCATATGGATTAAGACTACAGGCTTTGGGGACAAACTTCTTGGGTTCAAATCTTATCTTCACCACTAATTAATTTTCTGATCTTGAACAAGTTACTTAACCTGAACATGCTTTGGTTGCCTCTTCTGCAAAATATAGGTAATGGAAGTATCTGCTTCATTGGGTGAAAGGAACAAGTTCATCCTATAAAACACTTAGAACAGTTTCTAGCACATATTAGTCACTCAATTAATGTTAGCCATTCCTATTGACTAGTGGTGCCCTTAGTGGTGGTGTTACTGATAGTGTTAAACTTAGTTATTTGGGCACACAATCAAGAATGTATTACCTAATACCACCAATTATTGCTTATTTTCAGAAATTCCAAATCTATCCTTCAAGCAACAGTCATTTGGTTGGGAGAATATCTTAAAAAATAATATCAATCTTTGAGGCTTCGATGCTCTATGGTGTGGGAATTTTGTGGCATGTCGGCCTTTGTGTGCATGCGCTGACATGGCCTCAAACGACTACCCAGCAAGCAACCCAAAGCTATGGTGTCTACCCCACCTAGCCTGGGCAGGGTTATTCCCAGGAGAACAATCAGCCCTATGGACAACAGAGTTATGGTGGCTACAGCCAGTCTGGGGACACTTCAGGCTATGTCCAGAGCACGTATGGTTCTTATGGACAGACCCAGGACACAGGCTATGGCACTCAGTCAGCTCCCCAGGGATATGGCTCAAATGGTGGCTATGGCGGTGGCCAAAGTTCTCAGTCATCTTATGGGCAGCAGTCCTACCCTGGCTATGGCCAGCAGCCGGCTCCTAGCAGCACCTTGGGAAGTTACAGTAGCAGTTCTCAGAGCAGCAACTTTGGGCAGCCCCCGAGTGAAGGCTGTGGTCAGCATTCTAGCTATGGTGGACAGAAGCCTAGCGATGGACAGCAGCAAAGCTCCTAGAATCCTCCTCAGGGCTATGGACAGCAGAACCAGTACAACAGTAGCAGTGACGGAGGGGGTGGTGGAGGTAACTATGGCCAAGATCAGTCCTCCATGAGTGGTGGCGGCAGTGGTGGCATTTATGGCAATCAGGACCAAAGTGGTGGTGGTGGCAGTGGCTATGGGGGAGGCCACCAGCAAGACCCTGGGGGACAAGGCCACGGTGGTTACAACTGTAGTAGTGGTGGCTGTGAACCCAGAGGTCTTGGAGGTGGCCATGGAGGCAGAGCAGCATGAGCGGAAGTGACTGTGGTGGTTTCAATAAATTTGGTGGCCCTCGGGACCAAGGATCTCGTCATGACTCTGAACAGGATAATTCAGACAACAACACCATCTTCATGCAAAGCCTGGATAAGAATGTTATAATTGAGTCTGTGGCTGATTACTTCAAGCAGAATGATATTATTAAGACAAATAAGAAAACAGGACAGTCCATGATTAATCTGTACACAGACAGAGAAACGGGAAAGCTGAAGGGAGAGGCAACGGTATCATTTGATGACCCACTTTCTGCTAAAGCAGCTATTGACTAGTTTGGTGGTAAAGAATTATCTGGGAATCCTATCAAGGTTTCATTTGCTACTGGGCGTGCAGATTTCAATCGAGGTGGTGGCAATGGTCATGGAGGCCAAGGGCAAGGAGGACCCATGGGCTGTGGAGGCTATGTAGGTGGTGGCAGTGGTGGCGGTGGCCAAGGAGGTTTCCCAAAAGGAGGTGGTGGCGCTAGAGGACAGCAGTGAGCTGGGGATTGGAAGTGTCCTGATCCTACATGTGAGAACATGAACTTCTCTTGGAGGAATGAATGCAGCCAGTATAAGGCCCCTAAATCAGATGGCCCAGGAGGGGGGCCAGGAGGCTCTCATATGGGGGTAGCTATGGAGATGATCGTTGTGGAGGCAGAGGAAGCTATGATCAGGGTGGCTACAGAGGCCAAGGCGGGGACCGTGGGGGCTTCCAAGGGGGCTGGGGTGGTGGAGACAGAGGTGGCTTAGGCCCTGGCAAGATGGACTCCAGGGGTGACCACAGACAGGATTGCAGGGAGAGGCCATATTAGCCTGCTTCCTGAAGTTCTGGAACAGCTTTACTTCTATACCCAGTGTGACACTCGTTATTTTGTAACTTTCCAACTCCTGACCCATCCATGGTTTTTTGTGTCGGACTATGTAATTGTAACTATATATCTAGTTCCTATTAAAAACCATCATTTTAGTTTTTAAAAAATAATGATAAGATTCATTTTTAGGAATACAACAATTGGGGAGCCCTGGCTGGTGTGGCTCAGTTGGTTGGAGCGTTGTCTCATACACCAAAAGGTGGCAGGTTTGATTCCTGGTCAGGGCAAATACCCAGGTTGTGGGTTTGGTCCCTGGTCAGGGAACTTATGGGAGGTAGCCATTCAATATCTCTCTCTCTCTCTCTCCCTCTCTCTCTCTCTCTCTCTCTTCCCCTAAAAGCAATTAAAACTTTTTTTAAATGGCTGTAAATATCATGATTTCAATTTTCCTGTAGACTGTCTGGCCTTATATTTATAGCAATCAGTGTTCTTGGTTGTAAACAACAGAAACCGACTCTGGATGAATTAAGCAAACATTTTAGCATTTCACAAAATCAACAGGATGGCAGATTAATCAGCCCAGGGAAATGAGAAAGAAACAAGGGAGGCTTGTCAGTGAGGACTCTAGTTAAGGTCATGTCATAGGGCCACTTTGATTAATATGTCACCACTGGCCAACAGCTACCTCCACCACCTCTAGTTATCATCACAACAAAACACTGATGCCTCTGGACTACACTGATCCAACATTGGCTTCTGGGGCCTCTGCTAGACATAGTTTCTATGAATGAATTCAAAACTGCCTCTTTTTGTATAAATATCTCAAAATTCAAAGTCTTTGATGAGAGCCTGGGTCTGCTCTTGGTTCCCTAACCAGCTAGGGCATGTGAAGATACATGTGCTTCCCTTAGTTTCCATGGTGGGAGGTGAGTCCTTGCCTGCAAGATTCACAATGGATTACCTCCAAAAAGAAAATGTTTGGATATCCACCTCAGGTAGGGTTGCCAGATAAAATACAAGACACAGTGAAATTTGAATTTCAGAAAAGCAATGAGTGCTTTTTTATAAGTATGCAAACATTGGATGGAACATACTTATAGCAAAAAAAAATACAAAAAAAAACTTAAAAAGACAATCATGCCTAGTTTAGATGAGAAGGGCACAGTGAAATTAATACTCTCAAATATTGCCAGTGGTTTATCCAGTAGTATATCCACGTTATCAGTCAGGGTTCTCCAGAGAAACAGGACCGATAGGATTTATTATGAGGAATTGGCTCACGTGATCATGTAGTCTGAGAGGTCTCATAATCAACCATTTGCAAGCTGGAGACTCAAGAGAGCCAATGGTATAGTTCAGTCTGAGTCTGGAAAAGGCTTGAGAACCAGGGGAGCTAATGGTATAAGTCCCAGTCCAAAAGCAAGAGAAGACCAATGTTCCAGCTCAGCAGGTGGACAAGAAGCAGGTCGGCAAATCCTCCTTTCCTCTGCTTCGTATTCTATTTAGGTCCTCAGTGGATTGGATGATGCCCACCCAGATTGGGGAGTGTAATCTATTTTACTGAGTCCACCAATTTAAAAGCTAACCTCATCTGACAACACCCTCACGGACACACCCAGAAATAATGTTTAAATTGGGCACCCTGTGGCCCAGTCAGGTTGACACATAAAATCAGCCATCACATCAAGTACATGAAAATTATTCACAACCTCTGACCCAATAATTCTTTTTTTTCAAAATTTTATTTTATTTTAAAAATTTTATCTTTATTTATTAAATTGATTGGGGTAACATTGGTCAACATGATCATATAGGTTTCAGGTGTAGGTTTCTATGTTACAAGATCTGTATATTGCACCATGTGCCCTCCACATAAAGTCAAATCTTCTCTTGTCACCTTATATTAAGACCCCCTTCTTCTCCCACCCCCTTTCCTCTGGCAACCACCACACTGCTGTTGTGTTCACAAGTTTCAGTTTTATATCCCACATATGAATGAAATCATATGGTTCTTAGCTTTTCCTGACAGACTTATTTCACTTAGCATAATGTTCTCAGGTCTATCCATGTTGTTGCAAATGGTGCTATTTCATCTTTTTTATGGCTGAGTAGTATTCCATTGTGTATAGGCACAACATCTTTATCCAGTCCTCTATGGCAGGGCACTTTGGCTGTTTCCATGTCTTGGCCACCATGAATAATACTGCAATGAACATAGGGGTGTATATATCTTTGTGAATACATGATTTTTAGTTTTTCAGGTATATACCCAGGAGAGGGATTGCTGGGTCCTTTGGTATCCTAATTTTTTGAGGAATTACCAGACTGCTTTCCATACTGGTTGTACATTCCTACCATCAGAAAATAAGGGCCCCCTTTTCCACAACCTCTCCAACACTTGTTATTGCTTGTCTTGTTGATAATGACTGCTCTAACAGGTATAAGGTAGTATCTCATTGTAGTTTTGATTTGCATTTCCCTGATTGCCAGTGATGTTGGACACCTTTTCATATATCTATTGGCTGTTCATATGTCTTCTTGGGGGAGGTGTGTTTTCAGGTCTTCTGCCCAGTTTTTTATTGGATTGTTTGTTTGTCTGGTGTTGAGTTTTACAAATTCTTTATATATTTTGGAAATTAAACCTTTGTTGGAGTTACTGTTTGCAAATATCATCTCCCGTCTGGTTGGCTGCCTGTTTATTTTGTTGTCAGTTTCTTTTGCTGTGCAGAAGCCTTTTAGTTTGATATAATCCCATTCATTTATTTTTTACTTTACTTACCTTGCCTTTGGGGTCAAGTTCATAAACTGTTCTCTATGATCCTGTCCATAAATTTGTCACCTATGTTTTCTTTCTTTCTCCCTTTATTTCTTTCTCCCTTTCTCCCTTTATTTCTTTCTCCCTTTCTCCCTCTCTCTCTCTTTCTTTCTTTCTTTCTTTCTTTCTTTCTTTCTTTCTTTCTTTCTTTCTTTCTTTCTTCTTCTTTCATTTTCAACCTATATTTTCTTCTATGCAACTTACTTTTCATCCAAGTCATACATTTTTTACTTTGCTTCCCTTGCCTTTGGGTTCAAGTTCATAAAACGTTCTCTACGGCCCAAGTCCATAAGTTTGACACCTGTATTTTCTTCTATGTAACTTATTGTTTCAGGTCTTATATTTAGGTCTTTGATCCATTTTGAGTTAATTTTTGTCACATGGGGAAAAACTATAATCCAGTCTCATTTGTTTGCATGTGGCTTTCCAGTTTTCCCAGCACCATTTATTGAAGAGACTATCTTTACTCCAATGTGCATTTCTGGCTCCTTTGTCAAAAATTATCTGTCCGTATACATGTGGTTTTATAGCTGGGCTCTCAGGTCTGTTCCATTGATCTGTGTGTCTGTTTCTCTGCCAATACCATGCTGTTTTGATTATCATAGCTCTGTAGTATAATTTGAAGTCATGTAGCGTGATGCCTCCAGCTTCATCCTTTTTTTCTCAGGATTGCTTTGGTTATTCAGGGTCTTTTATGGTTCCATACAAATCTGATTATTTCTTCTTCTATTTCTTTAAAAAAAATATACTGGAATTTTGATGGGGATGGCATTAAATCTGTATATTGCTTTGGGTAATATGGCCATAATTATGTTGATTCTTTCAGTCCATGAACACAGGATATTTTTCCATTTTGTTGTGTCTTTTTCAATCTCTCTTAATAATGCTTTGTAACATTAAGTATACAGGTATTTCAAGTTCTTAAGTTTATTCTTAGGTATTTTAGTCTTTTAGTTACAATTGCAAAAGGAATATTTTCATTTCTATTTTTGAAGTTTTATTGTTAGTATACAGGAAGGTGATAAATTTTTGCACATTGATTTTGTATCCTGCAACTTACTGTATTTGTTTATTGTTTCTAATAGTTTTTTGGTAGTCTTTAGGGTTTTCTATATACAAAATAATGTTGTCTTCAAAAAGTGATAGTTTGACTTCTTTCTTTCCTATTTGGATGCCTTTTATTTCTTTCTCTTGCCTTATTGCTCTAGCTAAGACTTCTAGAACTATCCTATCTAATAATCCTATCTAATAAAAGAGTAATATGTAAATTAACCATCACTCCAATACAGCTATAAGCCACCCCCACAAGCCAATCAGGAGAGAATATGCAAATTAACCCAACCAAGATGGCTGCAGCCACAGAGAGAGCAGGAGGGAGGCTTGGGTTTCCCTGGCAATGGAAGAAGCCAAGCTTTCCCCACACCCTGGCCAGCCCAGGCCTCCGCTTAAGGCTACAAAGTTTCAATTATAGAAGATAAACAAATCCCAACAGAAATGGCGGCAGCCACGGAGAGAGCAGAAGGTTTGCTCTGCTCCAGGCTACAAAGTTTCAATTATAGAAGATAAATAAATCCCAGATACCAGGGCCTCTGCTTGGGTCACTGGGGGGCGTGGCTGGCCTGCAAACCACCACAGGCCCCTCGCCCAGGCCGCCCCACGCCCCAAGGGAACCCCCACCCTGATCCGGGACAGCCTTCAGGGCAAACCAGCTGGCCCCCACCCATGCACCAGGCCTCTATCCTATCTAATAAAAGAGTAATATGCAGATTGACCATCACTCCAACACACAAGATGGCTGCCCCCATGTGGTCAAAGATCCTGCCCCATGTGGACACAAGATGGTCACCACAAGATGGCCAGCAGGGGAGGGCAGTTGGGAGGGACCAGGCCTGCAGGGGAGGGCAGTTAGGGGTGACCAGGCCGGCAGAGGAGGGAAGTTGGGGGTGACTGGGCCTGCAGGGAAGGGCAGTTGGGGGGAACCAGGCTTGCCAGGGAGAGCAGTTGGGGGGGACCAGGCCTGCAGAGGAGGGCAGTTAGGGGTGACCAGGCCTGCAGGGGAGGGCAGTTAGGGGCAATCAGGCTGGCAGGGGAGCAGTTAGGCATCAATCAGACTGGCAGGGGAGTGGTTAGGGGGTGATCAGGCTGGCAGGCAGAAGCAGTTAGGGGCAATCAGGAAGGCATGCAGGTGAGCAGTTGGGAGCCAGCAGTCCTGGATTGTAAGAGGGATGTCCGACTGCCTGTTTCGGCCTGATCCCACTGTGATCTGATCTAAATAGGCAGTCAGACATTCCTCGAGGAGTCCCAGATTGGAGAGGGTGCAGGCTGGGCTGAGGGACACCCCCCCCATGCATGAATTTCATGCACCACGCCTCTAGTGTTGAATAAGAGTGGTGAGAGTGGACATCCTTGTCTTGTTCCTAATCTTAGAGGAAAAGCGTTCACTTTTTCACCACTGAGTATGATATTAGCTGAGAGTTTATCATATATGGCCTTTATTATGTTGAAATAATTTCCTTCTATTCCTATTTTATTGTGTGTTTTAATCATAAATAGATGTTGTATCTTATCAAATGCTTTCCCTGCATCTATTGATAAGATCATATGATTTTTATCCTTTCTTTTGTTAATGTGGTGTATTACGTTGATTGTTTTGTGTATGTTGAACCATCCCTGTGTCCCTGGAATGAACCCCACTTGATTGTGATGCATTATTTTTTAAGTATTGTTGTATTCAACTTGCTAGTATTTTGTTTAGGATATTTGCATCTGTATTCATCAGAGATATTGGTCTGTAGTTTTCTTTTTTTGTGTCAACTTTGCCAGATTTTGGTATCAGGGTTATATTGGCCTTGTAGAATGTTAGGAAGCATTGCATCTTCTTTAATTTTTTGGAAGAGTTTGAGAAGGGTACGTTTTAATTCTTCTTTGAACTTTTGGTAGAATTCACTGGTGAAGCCATCTGATCCTAAACTTTTGTTTTTTTTGGAGGTTTTTTAAAAAAATGTATTTTTTATTGATTTCAGAGAGTAAGGGAGAGGGAGAGAGAGATAGAAACATCAATGATGAGAGAGAATCATTGATCGGCTGCGTCCTGCACACATCCTACTGGGGATCAAGCATACAACCCGGGCATTTGACCTCCTGGTTCATAGGTTGACACTCAACCATGGAGCCACACCGGCCAGGCTGCTTCTATTTTCTTAATGAAACAAAATACATGGTGATCAATTAAGGGTGATAATAAAAAAGGAGACATTAGATATTTGAAAAGAATAAAGATGGTATGCTCTCAGAGAAGGAGAGTGGGAGAGAGAATGGACTGTGACTGTCATATAATTCTTGAACATCACTGTCCATTTGTGAATTATGGTCAAAAATTTTAAAGCAAACCCCTCCCCATCTCCTATCCCAGATAGTCATTGATCTGTTTTCCGCTATTATAGATTAGATTGCATTTCCTGGAGATTTATATATTTGGAATTATAACATGTATATCTTTTTTTTCCCTAAGTAGTTCATATTTTCAATGCTATTGTAAATGGTATTTTTCTCATTTCAATTTTTGATTGTTCATTATTATTAAATATAAATAAATTGATATACACTGAGTGGCCAGATTATTATGATCTCTGAACGCATAATAATCTAGCCACTCAGTGTATATCCTATATAATAAAAGGCTAATGTGCAAATTGTCCCCTCAACCAGGAGTTCGACCAGCAGGCAGGCCGGCCAACTGCCCATGTCCCCTCCCCCTGGCCAGGCTGGCTGGACCCGACCCATGCAAGAATTCATGCACTGGGCTTCACACACACACACACACACACACACACACTGAGTGGCCAGATTATTATGCGTTTAGAGATCATAATAATCTGGCCACTCAGTGTATATGTCAATCTTGTATCCTTAAATTTTGCTAAACTCTCTCATTAGTTCTGTAGCTTATTTGTAAAATCCATTGGATTTTCTATATAAGTGATCATGTCATCTATGAATAAAAAGTTTTACTTTTTCAAGTGAAAGCATCCAATAGAGTACTGTGTTTTCTGTTACATATTTAGTTGTTTATATTTAGTTAGGGAATGAGGGACAGTTGGGTTTAACCAGGGTTGGACTATTGAAAATGTCTAGTGTATGACCAAGAGAGAGGGCGGCCAATGTAGGGTAGAGAAAAAGGTGGTTGGAAGTGAAGAACATCAAGGAAGTAGACAGCTAGGGTGGGTGGAGTATCATCCTTGTAGATGCTAAAGTTGCCAGGAAAGATGAACCAGCATTAGCTTGGGGAGGACAATTGAGTCTGGAGGAAAACACTCCCTTAGTAGAATTTATATACCTGCTCTGGGCTTCTGGGAATTCGAGGGGTTTAAGACATAGATCCAAGACACTCTGGAACTCTTCCTCCCTCCCCAGTATGTGCCCATGCTCAGGTGAACCAGCACTCACTGGGGCTGGCCCGCACTCCACTCTTCCTGCCTGAGAGGCCTCCACCCTCAGACAATCCAGCTCAAAGCTCTCAATAACCTAGACTTTTTTGAAACATAGGCCTCTTTACTTTCCTCCTGGGGCAAGTAGAATTCAGAGCTCCATGTCACAAGCCCTGGCCTTCTTTTGTGGTAAAATCGAGTTAGGGAGAAAAAAATAAATTTTATTTTTTAAAATATGTTTTTATTGATTTCAGAGGAAGGGAGAGGGAGAGAGAGATAGAAACATCAATGATGCGAGAATCATTGATCGGCTGCCTTTTGCATGCCCACTACTGGGGATAGAGCTGGCAACCCGGGCTTGTGCCCTTGACTGGAATCAAACTAGGGGCCCTTTATTCCACAGGCTGATGCTCTATCCACTGAGCCAAACCAGCTAGGGCAAAATAAATTTTATTTAGTGATAAACTTTAAGCAGAGAAAACAGGTGATAATTAAATAGATTATCCTGCCACATAGGAAAAAAAATCAAAGAAGGAATAATTCCAGCATTTTAACCTTAGATATTTCTGGTTGGTGGCATAGTGGAATTACACCTATACACATGCAGAGGTATAGACTCTGTGTGTGTCTGCCTGCCTGTCTGTGTGTCTGTCTGTGTATCTGTGAGCCTGCAAATACACACAAACACAAGGAGATAGGGAAAATTTGTCTTTGACACCTTACTGCCTGCCACTTAGTTGGTGATTTTCCCATTTTATTTTATTCTCTTATTCCAAGGCTACACATGCCCCCATATTTTCCTTAGACTACAGAGGATGCCTGCTGTGTGCCCTATGAAGCAGAATTCTCTCTATTTCCACCCCTACTCACCACTTCTCTTTTAGGTGCCCATGGATATGAATGGGTTAATAAGATTAAAAACAACCTACTATTGCTTTAGCAAACCACTGAGTTTCCTAGGCAACAAAATACCTTGACTTCTCCTGCTTCTTCCTGTTTCTAAAAGCCCCTATGGAAGGAATGGTGAAAATATTAACCTTGGCCAGCATTCAAGTCTCTGCTCTACCCCTCCCCATCCCCACTCTTCTCCTCTAGCCGTTGACCTTGCCTCCTACTTCATGGCAAACACTGATGCTGTCAGATTTGAATTCCCTCAACCTTGAGATCTCTCTCTCTCTCTCTCTCTCTCTCCTCTTAAAGGACAGGTATGATCCCTCTGCCTACCCCTGTGGCAGGAAATGAGATAGGAGATGATGAAATCCAAATCTCCTGTATTTTCAACCTCTAAGCATCTCCTGGCTATGTACCATAGCCTGAGTCTATTACAGCTTTCAAAAAAAACACAAATCAAACTAAGAAATCCAATTTCCCTCTGTCTTCCACACACCCTCCCTTTAGTTGAGGTTCTCAAGCTTATTATGAGAGCTACATTCCTCAGCCCTCACATCCCACTCACTCCCTAGGTCACTGGAACAAGGCTTCAGTCCTTCTGCCACACCAAAAGGACTCTGGCATAGGTAACCCAGGACTTCCAAGTAGTCTAGTCCAATTTAGTCTTCAGTTTTCACCTTTCTAGATTTCTCTGTAGCACTCAACAGTGTGAACCTCTCCTTCCTGGAAACTCTCTCCTCATGTTGTTTCTGTCAGACCACACTCTTCCAGTCATCTTTCTCTAGACTGGGAATTTTTATTTTCAATATCCTCGGCAGGTTCCTCTTCCTCCACCAACCCTTAAGATTCTGTTAATCTTCCCCCAAGATTCTACCTTGGCCCTCTTTTTCTCTCTACAACTGGCTAATAATCTATAGATGCCAGGCAAGTAATATGAATGAGTAATGCAAAGATGGTGGATGTTCCTCCAGATTTTTTAAAAATAGTAACCCTCTTCTCTTTCATTTTCCACTTTCAATAGGGTGATGGGTATTAAAAAAACAACAACATTTGACTATCCTCATTAATATAACAAAAACAGAGAAAATATGATAAAAGACAACTGATATTTGGTCTCAGCTTTGGAGGATACAGTAGGGAGAAGAGGGCTTCCTTTAGGTGTGCCCATTGAAGGAGGCAGCTGCTAATCAGCTGTGGCCAATTGTTGACACACATGGTTCTAATACTTTTAAGAGAATTCAGAAATAAGGGCCTTATAAAAATCTGTTGGCTAAATGTTTACATCTAATGTTTTTAAAATTAACCTAATGTGAGGCTCAGATAAACAATCATTGGAATTGGCTCTTGTTAGCAGGGCCAACAATTTTCAACCTTGGATTAGCACATTGTGCAATAAGCCTTGGTGAGACCTCTCTGTCCTATATTCTCCCTAGTGATCTACTTCAATGCCAGTGATTTCACTCACAGGCTGATATCTCTCCTCTTTACCATTCTAGCCTGGAAGTCTATCCTGTATTCCAAGCCCAAATATCCAACTGGATATCTCCAGCAGAATATTCATTATGTCTGTCCTTTTCAAACATGAATGTGCATGTAACTCATATGGGGGTCTAGTTAAAATGGGGATTCTAATTCAGTAGGTCTGGGATGCTGCCCAAGATCGTGTATTTCTAACAAGCTCCCAGTTGATGCCCAGACTGCTGATGTATGAGCCACACTTTAAGACACAACCCCCATCTGAATACAAGGTCCTTTCTGCAAGTTTTCCCTTCCCACTTTTTAACTCCTTTTGGTTGATAATACACCATTTATAAAATGGATATGGAGGGAATGGGAGAAGTAGAGGAAACCTAAGCCCTGTCCCATCCAACCCCTTATCTTAATTATCCCTGCCTTTATGTCCTCACTATCACAATATTGAATTAGGCCCTCATTTTCCCTTGCAGTAGGCCTTCTCATTTGTGCCTCTGCTCCAGTATCCACCCATCCAATGTGCCCTCAATCCTCCTACCACCATGATACTTTTATTTATTTTTAAAATATATTTTTATTGATTTGAGAGAGGAAGGGAGAGAGAAAGACAGAAACATCATTGCTGAGAGGGAATCGTTGATCAGCTGCTTCCTGCACACCCCCCACTAGGGACTGAACCCGAAACCCAAGCATGTGCCCCATGACCTCCTGGTTCATAGGTGGACGTTCAACCACTGAGCCACAACAGCTGGGCCCAGAATGATACTTTTAAAAAGCCAAAATCTCATGTAAAGTCTGGACTCTGGTTTTGAATCCCAGCTCTGCCTCTTTCTAACTGGGTGACTTTGGGCAAGTAGCTTAAACTCTCTGTGTATCAGTTTCCTCATCTATAAAAAGAGGATGATAATAGAACCTAACTCACTGTGAGATAAGCGAGGCAATATACATAAAGTGTTTGTAGCACTCAGTAAATACACAATAACTGTGATGCTGGCCATATCACTGCTAGCTGCAGGATAGTTAGAGTATTGGGAGTAAGGAGGAAGTAGAAACAGATAAAGCTGGACCTGTAGGCTGAGGCCAGATCATAGAAGGTTAGAGTCCTGGGTTAGATTCCCTGGGAAAGCAGACTCTGTGATGGATGTTAGTATACAGGAAGTTTGTTGGAGAAGACTCTTGGAATCTACATCTGAAAGGGAAGGGAAGGAAGCAGTATCAGGCAGACTGGGAGGTTGAGCTGCAGTGCAGTAACAACACAGCTCAGTCAATCCAACAGGGAATTTTGAGTCTGGGCTTGTCCCACAGAGTTGTTCTTAGGGCAATGGGGACAGACTTTTATGTCCTTGTATTGGCCATTCATTGCCAGCAGGTTGCCTTGAGAAGGAGGTGTAACTTTGGGCTCTCTTCAACCCAGTGCAATCTTGGTTGCAAGCTTGGTTGCAAGCTCTCAGCCACTAACACTTTCAGCAATCAGGGAGCAGGGGAAATGAGTGAGTGCTTGGGTCTAGATAGTCCACTACAGTGATAAACCATGTTAAAAACTCTGGACTTCATTTCATTGACAATGTGGAGTTACTAAAGGGTCTCCCCAGAATGGGGCATGCTGTTTGGCATCTCAGTGCCTTTGCTCAGATTGCTTCCTATACCTCTGTATTTCTTACCTAGATTGGAATCACTTGGGCTGCTTGTACACTTGCTGGAACTGGAAATAAAATAGCCTAATAGTGAACAGCAAAGAGTTTTAGTGGTTGGGATAATTAAGGTCTAGTCTCTTAGCAAGTTTATTATAATACAATGTTGTCTATATTCACCGTACTGTGCCTAGTCTCTAGGGCTAATTTACTATTTATTGAAAGTTCATACCTTTAAACAACATATGTTCTGTTTCCCCATCCCCATCTCCAATTCCACCCTTGAGTGAGATCATACAGTATTTGTTTTTCTCTTGTCTGACTTATCTCACTTAGCATAGATCCATGGCACTTAATAAGTGCTCAAACAATAACAGCTATTACTAAAGATGAAGATTCTCAGGATTTGCTTTAGACTTAATGCATCAGAATCTTTGGGGGCTGATCCTAGGAATAGACATTTTAATAAGTACCCTCTCCCCCCAACCCGATTATTTTGATATTCACCAAAGTTTGAGAAACATTGGTTTCCCTAGAAAACTCATCCCTTCTTTGTCTACCTGGTGAACATTTTAAAGACTCAGCTCAAAGTCACCTCCTGTGTGAACCTTCCTAGATCAGACCTCCCATGTTTCCTTTTTCTGCCTCCCCTTGATGACGTGCAGACCTCAACCACAGTTACCTTTTGACTGTCTAACACCTCTTGCTAGATGGTGAGCTCCTTCCTTGAGGGTCAAGACTTTGCATCCCTAGCATCTGCCACAGAGCATAGCATAGAACAAGATTCAATAGAGGATGGTCAAGTGGATGTGAATGGACAGCCCCCTTTTGAGTCTCTTTAAAATCTCATTACCAAGAATTATCTACTCTAGTTTCTGAAATTGAAAATACAGAATCCATATACTTTCATTACTAAAGACATTGCAATTTTATATTTTTAAAATATTTTAAAATTTCTTTTTAGATAGAGAAGAAGGGATAGAGAGAGAGATAAATATCAACGTGAGAACACCCCCATTACCAGGGATGGAACCAAAAACCTGGGCATGTGCCCTGACTGGGAATTGAAATGGCATCGAAATGGACACCCAACCAACTGAGCCACAACAGCTAGGGCAGCAACTTTAGAGTTTTGTTTTGTGTATTTTAAAAATTTGAACTCTCTTTAGCTGTATGTCACTCGGATTTTTTTCTGTGCATGTATATTTAAAATAATGGGTTTTCATATTCAAATCAATTCAAGTCCACAAATATTTATTGAGCACTATTCTAAGTAGAGGGGGATACAGCTGTGAGAGAAATAGACAAAAATCTCTGTTCCCTTGTAGCTTATATTCAAGTTGGAGGAGATAACCCAAAGGTGAGTAAATGATATTGTATATGTATATATTTTTTAATATATTTTTATTGACTTTTTTTTTTTTTTTTTTTTTTTTACAGAGAAGAAGAGAGAGGGATAGAGAGCTAGAAACATCGATGAGAGAGAAACATCGATCAGTTGCCTCCTGCACACCCCCTACTGGGGATGTGCCTGCAACCAACGTACATGCCCTTGACCGGAATCGAACCTGGGACCCTTGAGTCCGCAGGCCAACGCTCTATCCACTGAGCCAAACCGGTTTCGGCTGATATTGTATATTAGGAAGCAGTAAATGTGATAGCGAAAAACAAAGCCAGGGAAAGGGATGGAGAGTTGAAGGAGGGTGTTTTGAGATTTGAAAGCAGTGAAGACGTGATCCATGAGGATATCTGGGGAAGAGCAGTCCAGCAAAAGGAATCACAGACACAGATGAATTGGAATGTGCTTGATTGTTTGAGGACCAGCAAGGAGGCCCCTGTGGCTGGAGTAGAGTGATGAAGGAAGGAAGTGGGGAACAGAGGCCCTAAATTCCTAAAGGTAAGGGTAGGGTGGGGCAGTACAAATTCTGTAGAGCCTTGCAGGCCTCTATAAGGACTTTGGGCTCTCACTCTGAGTGAGATGGGAACATTTTTGTATACTTACATTGCTTTCAGTTTTTTGCTGCTATATATTATGTTTTGTGGTTTTTCCATACAAATCTGAGTACTTCACTAGGAAAAATTTCTAGAAGTTAGATTCCTTGTTCACAGGTTATGAATAATTTGAAGCTCTTGATGTATATTGCTAAAAGCATTTTTTTAGAAGTTCTGTATCCATTTACAATATCCTTTAATTCAACAAATATTTATTAATCACCTAATACATGGCAGACATGGTCTAAGGGCTTAAATACATTGGTGAAGCTAAAGAGCATGTAAAATCTTTCATTCTAGAAATTTTACTTTCACCAGCATTTTGTCAGGGTGCTCCTCCTGCTACATGCTTGCCAACACCAAGTATTGCCATTCTTAAAAAGCTTTAAGAAACAAAAGGCCAAAAAATACTCCATTGATATGAATAATGACACATGATATGTTGTTAATATGTTCCTTTGGATTTATTTGATTACTGGTGAGGTTTAATTACTTCCCACATTTTCTAGCTAATCAGCCAGTTGGCTTATTTCTCTTTAAAAGCCCTTAAAAACCTTTGAATATAATTTAAAGGAGGCAGGAAGTTCAAAAACATTAGAAGACTTAACATATATCTTGGGAAATAAGTAATCCTCAGGTCAAGTACATAGGCTTTGCAAATTGATTTGAAGCTAAAGAGCATGTAAAATGCAACTCTCGTGTTCTGAAGGACTCGTCAGGAGCACCTTGCTCACTTCCAGAGAACTTGAGAACTGCCACTCTGGAAGAGACCTTTCCATCTAATATAGTGACATAAGGCAGAATGGTGGGATGCTTTTCTTCGGCAATCTCAGCATCCCAGTGTTACCTAAGAGCCCACTTTATTTAATGTCAAATCTGGTTTGAAAGCATTTATATTTTCAAGCTGTATCACTTCTCCAGGTTTTAAATTGCAGACATTTCCTACCTTCTGTGTGAAGCGGGATGTCCTTTCCTCTTACCCCTCCAAGGGACTACAGACTGTAGCAGAATGGACTCATTATAAATCTCTCCAGCCTGCTATAAAAAGATTTCCCCTTTTAAAAAAATTGAGATGTAATTTTAAGTGACATGTAACATTGTGCAAGTTTAAGGTGTACAACCTACTGATTTGATAAATTTATATTGCAATATGGTTGACATTGTAGTCAGCTAATACCTCTGTCAGTGTTACATAATTATTTCTTCTACTGGTGGGAGCAATTCAGATCTAATCTCTTAGCATGTTTAATATTCATAATAGTTTTGTTGTCTATATTCACTGTACCATATATTAGAGCTCCAGGATTTATTTATCTACTAGTTGCAAGTTTGTACCCTTAAACAACATCTTTCCAGTTCTCCCACCCCTTATCCCCTGGTAACCACCATTCCACTCTGTGGTCTTTTTTCCTGTTCTTTTAAAAAATATGTTATTGATTTCAGAGAGAGGAAGGGAGAGGGAGAGAGAAATAGAAACATCAATGATGAGAATCATTGATTGGCTGCCTCCTGCATGCCCCACATTGGGGATCAAGTCTGCAACCTGGGCATGTGCCCGGACAAAAAATCGAACTGTGACCTCCTGGTTCATAGGTGGATGCTCAACTACTGAACCATTCCAGGCCACTCTGTGGTCTTTTGAGTTGTTATTGTTGATGATATTAGATTCCACATATAAGAACTATCACATAGTATTTGTCTTTCTCTGTCTGACATATCTCCCACTTTTAATAGTGGTTGCATTTGAGAAGAGAGAATCAAGGGTGGGCAGAGGGGCTTTAATTTGTATTTTGTATCTTTCTAGAGTTTGAATTTTACTACCTTAGAAATAAATGAGTATGACTTTAAAAAATTCCAAAAGGGGTTATATGGGTGGGAGCTAATAGCTTGTTCTACTTTTTTTTTTTTTTTTTTTTTTTTTTTACTTTGTGTCTCTCTTTGTTAGAATAAAAACTGATAACTGTTTATTATTTTGAGAATTTCACAATTTGGTTAAACAAAAATGTGTGTGTGTGTGTGTGTGTGTGTGTGTGTGTGTGTGTGTGATATGTCTGCAGGAATATAAACCAAACTGCTAATGTGTGGGCCAGATTTAAAGATTGTTTGGGGAGTGGGAGGGGGAGATGAGTTTCATGCTTTATACGCATACGTATTGTTTAAGTTTGTTATAATGAACATGTATTACCATTCTACAGTTTTTCAGAAAAGAAATAATAAACTATTCCCCCCTGAAGTTAAAAGTGACATATGCTCATTGTGGAAAATGTAGAAAAGTATAAATAAGAAATTAACAATCAAAACAGTTAGCATTTTAGCATGTTTCCTTTCAGGCTTCCTTCTATGAATTTTTCTTTTACATAGCTGAGTTTATACAGTACATAGTTTTGTATCCTGTTTTGCTCTTTTAAGATTAAAAAGTAATTCTCCCATGTCATAATAATATTTGATGGCTGCATCATACACCATTTTATGGTTTTGTCACAATTCAAGCCAATTAATTTTCTATTTCTTAAAGTTGAACATTCAGGTTCTTTCCAGTTTTTCCACATTAAAAATGATTCTCTGGTGAGCATCTTAGTAACAAAATCTTTGTTGCATTTATGAATATTTCCTTGGAGTGGATTCCTTGAGGTGGAATTACTGGATCAAAGAATAGCTTTCTAGAAGTGGAATTAATGGATAGAAAATATTTTCACGGATAACAAAAGGTTATACTAATTTTTACTCCCCCCAATAGTGTGACAAGAATATCACCACTCTCTTGCCAGCATCGTATATCATCTTTGTTTTTCTTTTATCTCATCTATGGGAAAGTTGTCGGTGACAGTGGTATCTCCATTTTTCATTGCTGGCGAGACTAAACATTTCTCATATGCTTATTCACCATTGTTATCCCCTCTCTGGGAACTACTTATTTCTATTTTTGCCCATTTATTGACTAGAGCCTCCTGGATTTTCTTATCAATTAAAATGAGCTCTTAAAAGAGATCTACATTTTGTCACATTGATTGCAAACAAAATATTTTTCACAAGTTTGTTGGTTTGTAAAAATGGTTTGGCCATACAGGTGTGTGTATTTTTTAAGGTAATTAGATCCTAAGTGCAGCCTTGAGTTTGAGTCTGTTTCCCTTTGATTAAATTGAAGAGCTTTTTAAAATATATTTTTATTGCTTTCAGAGAGGAAGGGAGAGAGAGATGGAACATCAATGATGAGAGAGAATCATTGATCAGCTGCCTCCTGCACGCCCCCCACCGGGGAATCAAGCCCACAACCCAGGCATGTGCCCTGACAGGGAATCCAAATGTCACCTCCTGGTTAATGGGTCAACGCTCAACCACTGAGCCATGCCAGCTGGGCTGATTAAATTGCAAAGTTTTGACAAAAGATCTGAGGGTCATTTCAGATAATCTTAAATTTAGATCTGGGGGTGGGGGGTGGGGAGGATGATTGGGCCGGTTTAGAGATCCTTAAGCTCACATGAACTTTTAAATGATTTAAGAAGATGGGGGTTGGGGGGTAGGGATAGAAACAGTTTGTGCCAGAAACTTTGAGCATTCTGAGGTAAGAAGCCAATTGTCTCAAGGTTCCTGTGTGTTGGGAGGGGGAGTAAATGATGAGCAATCGAACAGGATTCCTGATGGAAAAGTACAACTCTGGGCTGCAGATGTGGGCACGGCTTGGTTTTAATTATTTGCCCCCCTCTATCCGTTCCGTCCCCCTTCCCCTGCCACAATAAAGGTCAGAAAAGACCAAAGGGTATAGGCAGCTTCCACAAGGCCTGCTCCAGCGTAGCCGGTTAGCACATCAAGGGCTAGATGAAATACCCAGAAAAAGAAGGAACCAAACCTAGGATCATTCCAAACGCCAGCCTTCGTCTGGGCTTCAATACAGGGTTATTGTGACTGCCAAGGGTAGCTCGACAGAGCTCAAATAGAAGAACGCTGCCAGACAAAGAAACTTTCCGCATTATTCTAAGCGCCCCCCCCTCCCTTCCAACCACACAAAAGGGCAGCGACAGAACGTTGTTGACTGATGATGCCTTGGGACTGAGCAAATTAGTGATTGTAAAAGGGTTTTAGGTTTTCAGAGTAAATTTGGTGATCCATCCGTTTTCCCAGATATTGTCAGCAGGGGGGCTGTGCACTGACTTCAGCTATCCTGGGGGTATCTGCCCCACAGCATCGGGGTGGGGGGGTAGGATGGGAAAAGGCCGTCAAAGAGAGCAAACGGGGGTTCCCAAAGTGAAAATGGGTTGGTTGGGTCTTGAAGGTGGAAAAAGGAGCTCAAGGAGTGAGGTTCCTGTCTCCTATAAGAAAGCCTCGTGGTCCAGGAGGATGGCTGGGGGGAAAATGAGGCCTGGGAATAGAAGGCAGGGGAGAAGCCCAAAGCTAGGAAATGGAGTCGGTGTTTGGCGTGCATCAGGTGGCGGTGGGGGGGTGGGGTGGGGGGGAGAGGTGGTAGGGGGCGCCCTCAGACAGAGCCCAGTAGAGCCAAGACTCTCCGAGGGGGTCGGTGTGTCAGGAGCTAGCAGGGAGCTCGGGAGGACTGCACGCTGCATCCCGGTGAGCCAGAGGATGGCATCAGGAGGGCTCCAGAGCCTCGCAGGCGGAACTGAGGAGTGGGCTCAGCTATCTCAGCAGTGGAGGAGGCTGGATACCACTGGGGGAGGGGATCCACGATCCACAGGAAGATGGGGGGCCTGAGCTAGGCGGAGCCGGACTCGGCCCAGCGGCGCGCATCCGCAGCTTTGAGACAGACAAGGCTGGGACGCTCCGCCCACTTGGGCCCCGCCCCCGCCCCTCCTGGCCCCGCCTCCTCCCCTGCCTAGTCCTTGTTCGCCTAGCCCAGCGCGCCACAACCTCTCGGAGAGGGTGGAGAAAGCCTCAAGTTCCGGAGCTTTCCCAAGTCCGGCCCGACATTTGCTCCAGCGATCATGGCTGCCGAGGAAGTGGTGGCGACCGGCGCCGACCCGAGCGAGCTGGAGAGCGGGCTGCTGAACGAGATTTTCACGTCGCCCCTCAACCTGCTGCTGCTCGGCCTCTGCATCTTCCTGCTGTACAAGATCGTGCGCGGGGACCAGCCGGCGGCCAGCGGCGACAGCGACGACGACGAGCCGCCCCCGCTGCCCCGCCTTAAGCGGCGCGACTTCACCCCCGCCGAGCTGCGATGCTTCGACGGCGTCCAGGACCCGCGCATACTCATGGCCATCAACGGCAAGGTGTTCGACGTGACCAAAGGCCGCAAGTTCTATGGGCCCGGTAAGGCGGTTGGCCCCCTTAAGGCGGTCGGCCCCCGGGGCGTGGAAACAAAAGAAGGGGGCCCGGCACGGGGATGAACCCGGGAGGGGCGAGGGGAAAGCGGGGCGCCCCCGGGGAGGAATGGCGACCGAGTCAGTGAGGGCGGGCAGGCGGAGAGGCGGGCGGTAGGGGCTGAGCGGCTTCCCCCAGGCTCGGGGGCGGGGGTCGAGAGGTGCTCCAGGGCTGCGGGCCTGTGGGGGCCAGATTCCCCGCCCCTGCCAACGCCCGGGTTGGGGGGTGTGGAGAGTCTGACGCGCTTAAGCTGACAGGGGGTGGGTGAAATGGGGGCGGGGGGGCTGGAAAGGGAGTGGGGAGGACACAGCAGAACGCAGTGTTAGGGGAGTTTTGAAGGTATTGGATTTGGGGATTCCTGGAAGGAGGGGATGGTGTTGTATTAAGGGTGGCATGGGGGATGGGGGAGTGGGGCAGTGGGAGGAGGGACGCCCAGCCTTGGAGAGAACGCGAAGGCCGTTGATGCCAGGAGTAGCCATGGTGGAATGTGAGGGTGTGGGAGAAGGAAAGGGAGATGGGATTAGCAGCAGGTAGAAGCTTCGTGCGTGGGGGTGTGATGTGAGGGTGCGCTGTGTGTGCATAGTCAGTGTATGTGGCTTGTCGGGAGTATGTGGGTGTGTGTGTGCGCGCGCGTGCGGACGCTTGGAATATGGCATGTGTCAGGTATGTTTGTGCATGTGTTTGGTATGTGTGTGCACGATGTGTTTAGCGGACAGGGAAAAGCTGGAAGATGAACAAGGGAGGTTCGTTAGGGAGAAGGGAGCTGGGTGAGGGAGGAATAAAGGCTAAATGTGGCGGACAATGGGAATGTAGTAAGATGGGAAGGTAATACTGTAGTCTATAGCAAGAGAGAAAGGACTAGAAGCAAAAAAAAAAAAAAAATGGAGTGAGGGAGAAGTGGGAGGATCCTGAGGAACAAAGGGGGTAGGGCTATGAAGGCTACTGGGTGTGGGGATTCAGGAAAAGCCAACCAGAAGAGAAATGAGGGTGGAAGACTGCAGAGCTGTCGTAAGGGGCAGGCTTGAAGAGGCCTTAGAGGTGAGGCTTTTAAAGCCCAGTTGGATCAGAATCACCTGATGAGCTTGAGGAAAAATATGGATTTCTGACCTAATGACCATAACAATGAAAGATCCCCAGGAATCTGCATTTAACATGCTACTTCTCCAGGCCAATTGGAGATTCAGCCTGGTTTTATAGAATACATATTTGCAGTGGAGGAAGAAGAGATTTTAGCTCCTCCAATATGGACTCTTCTAAAACCAGGGAGCTCTGGTACACACACTGACCACACTCTCTTTCCTGCTGCCCTGGAGAGAGAAGAGTATAGAAGGCAGCAATCTGGCCATCTCCACTCCCACTTTGTTTTACTCTCCCAGTCCAACTAATCAAAATCAGATGTGTTAAAATTCTTAAGGAACTCTCCCATTTAGCAGTTTTTCCTTGTGGATCATTTAGATCTACTTTCTGCAGACATGTAACTATCAAAATAATTTGAAGACCACACCTATATTATTTGTCACTTATGGCGGGACACCTAGAGGCATTATCAATAAACATAATCATGTAAATAACTGTTATTACTGAGCTGCACCATAAAGCAGTCAAAACACATGCATGTGGGGCATCGTCATATGATTTTAGTTTGCAGTCACTGAGAGGAATGTAGGCCTGTGCAGAAAGCACAAAACTACGAGTCAAGCAACCTGGGTTGGAGCCCTGGCTGGGTCATTGACCAGCTGTGTGACCCAGTGTCAAGCATTGTTCTCTCTGGGCCTTGGGTGTCCCTCTTTAAAATGATGGCCCCTGTGAGATCTCTACGTCTCTACCCTGCACTGTCATCCTGTAAGTCCATGAATATGTGACATTGTGTGGAAAGGATACTTCATATTACAAAGGATTCCTAGGAATTATTCATTCTAGCGCCTCGTCTATGCATGGCACTTTTGTAGGTGCTGGGACTATGGCAGTGAACACACACACACACAAACACTCACAAATCTCTGCTCATGGAGCTTACATTCTAGTTAATACACATTCTTCAAAGTCCTTTAATGCTCCTCTCAGACTGTGGTTAAGTATTCTGTGAATTTCTGAAATGGTGAGGTCCAAACCAGTACAATTGGCCTATTTTTAAGCACTAGGTGCTACTATTCCCATTAGAAAACTATGAAGGTTTTTTTTTTTTACCTTCTCTGGTGGAAATAGTAGCATATAATCATGATTTAAAATAACCATTTTCTTTAGAATCTTATTTGCATTTCAAAGTTGACCATAAATTTCACCTAATTTGTAAAAAAGAAAAAATCCTGGTGGATTGAGGTTTCAGCTGACCAGGCCATATTGAAACTTGACCCATACTTGTATAAACTTTAATGTCAGGTTTGCTACTCAATCAACCTTGTGGAAACACATTGTTTAAAGTACACTGGATTCTTTTCATTTATTTGTACAATATTTAAACAAGTCTAAATATGCACTTTAAGTACCTACACAATGATTCACTACTCTCTTAGATGGAATTATTTTGAGGTATTGATTCCGCCTCTATTTTCCATGAAAGTTTTAGGATTTTTAATCTTCCTTCAAACCCACCAAAAACAGAGTGACAGATTATCTCTGTTCTATTGCATCTTTATTGACAGTGAAGATTATGTAACATGTGGATAGATTTCTGAACCACTGATAATCTCATAAAAGAATTTATTCTGCAGATGCCACATGTTAATGTTTAATACATTCTTGCAACCAAAGATCTCTGTCGACATTTATAAGGAAATGTTCTCATTTACTAAAACCTTAGTGTTTATTATCTTAAGAAACCATAACTTTCACCGGTGTAGCTCTGGTGCCTAGAACAGAGCCAGGCTCCGTTTTCAATCTCTTAAAGCTGAATTATGACCTGTGTATTATCTTGTATTAGTCCCTACCAGCCCCCCCCCCCCCCCCCCCGGAGGTCATCATTTATGGCTTTTTTATTAGCTATTTGAAAATAACAAGAAATGGATGATAATGTATAATATTTTGATTGTTTTAGTTATTTAAATAAGTTTAATAACAACAGGCCTTGTAGTATCCACTACATAATGATCAAAGTATCAATATCACTTACAGTTTCCAAATGAAATTGGATATTCCAAAAAGGGGCTTTCTATGTTGATGGGTAAGGAAGCCATTTTCTGTGTATGAACCACAGAGAAATTGACTGTCTAATAAAGATTCTATCTTTGGTTTTGTTTTGTTTTTAAAGAGGGGCCATATGGGGTGTTTGCCGGAAGAGATGCATCCAGGGGCCTCGCCACATTTTGCCTGGATAAGGAAGCTCTGAAGGATGAGTATGATGACCTTTCTGACCTCACTCCTGCCCAGCAGGAGACCCTGAGTGACTGGGACTCTCAGTTCACTTGTAAGCATTTTTTTTTTAAGTTGTGGCTGGATCAAATTTCGACCAGTAATGGGATTCACAGCAGTCCAATAGTTATTACTAAATAACCTGAAACTTGGGAGCATTTTGATAGGCTCCTGAATCTTGGACGGATCAAGTTCATGGCTTGAAGTAAATGCAGTAGTGCTGAGTCACTTGCCATGACTGCATACCAATTTTTAGCTTGTTCTCTATGGAATCTCGGGTTTCTGGTTTTTTTAGTTTTTGAAAGGTTTGCACAGATTCCACACTACGATTTGGTGACTGATATGAGGGGAAAGGAGAGCGGCCATCATGGCTACAGAAAGAGGGGTTTTCATAAGCCCTCTGTTGTAGAACTTGCTGTTTAAAAGCAACCCACATTTCTGCTGAAGAATAGGAGACTTGTATTCTATAAAACAGCTTCTCTTTGAATCTAACAGCCTAAATATAGGCTTCATCTACAAATAAATGATGCTTATAATATGCCCAGCAACAATGGTGTCTGCATTTTTAAAAAGAAAAAAAGGGAGACACTTGTTTCCTGGCTTCTGCTATGGGCTGAGGTCTTTGGGGGAGAAGTAAGTTTGGAGGTTAAGTTCAAATTTTGAGCACTGAGAAATTGTTTTTTTGTCAAACCTAAGTGTTTAAAGATACCTTTAGCAATATTTCATTGCTAAGAATTTGATAATAATCTTTCCCAGCTTTGAAACAGTATATAAAAACCATGATCATTTCTTTAAGGAAAATTTTTTTCATTTAAAATGTGATTTCCTATTTGCTATTCCCTATAATCAGCTAAATATTACTGATTATATTGCTTTTTTTCCCTAAATCCAACCATTTTCTTTGAAACTAATGCTGACTTCAGAGAGAGTTCTTAGTTAATAATTAGTCAGATAAGGCTCTACCTTTAGAGTTTGGATCCCAGTCAGATTAAGCATAGCTTTCAAGGCTAGAGGCTAGTCTTTTTACTTGGAAAACATAATTCAGCTATCTAACATAGTCCCTCATTTTTTGCATCCTCAAGATGCCTTTGTAACAATAGATTCTTCTATATGAAACCAATGAGCTGTGATTTATAACTTACAAAGCTCTATTTTGTAGGGCTTGCCTTCATCAGTGGGGTAAAAAGTGTGGTTCCCATCCCCCCTTGAACTAAGCTTAGTCCCAATTGCTGTTGTGAAACTTCAGCTATACTCAGGGTTGCTGTGGATTCCCCTTAAGGCATGTTTCTCAAGCACCGGCAGCTTTTATTTGTCTCGCACAGTCCAAGCACCCTAGGGACCTTTATAATATGTTCAGATAGGCAAGTTCCAGTTGATCCTGGTGACTATTTCACACAAAAGCAGCTCAGCTTACCTGGTTAGACGGGTTGGTACTCCTTTAATTCCTATCCATATTCGGAAAGAGGAGGCTCTGTCCTCTTGGCCTCTGACATTGAGATGATTAACCCTGTGTTAGCTTGGCCACAAGGAACCAGCCATTATGGTGGTGGTTTGCTGACTCTATCTCTTCCCAAGTCTTTTGCATTCCAGTTTATCCTCTTAAATCTGTTTTCTCCAACATCTCCAGTGCTATGCCTCCTTTACCACTTGCTTTAACATTGTATAGCTTTTTCCTCCTGTTGGGGAAAATTTTCATCTCCTGCTCTCATCTCCATCCACTAGATATTATCATTCGTTCCCTCCACTGTTGAACAACCAGTGGTTGTTCCTAAGCACTGCTTCATTTCCTCTCTGTACCTCCTTATTCCCTACAATATGCTTTCTATCCCCACAATTTGGTTGAACTTTATCAGAGGTTTCCAAGGACCTACTTACCAATACTAATTTATCCAGTCCTTGTAATAAATCCATCATGTTCCCCTCCAGAGTCCCCATTTCAGTCCACGGAATCTCCAATTTTCACTTCATTAACTTATGTTTGCAGTTATCCTTTAAATTACCATATGTTCTTCCCTTTCCCCTCCCACACCAACAGCCCCCTACTCCTGACTTTTGATCCTGTGCATGCTTGCCGGCCTCTTGGTCACCCTGTTTCTGGGCTCTCCTTTACTGTCATCTCCCCTCAACATGACAGTGATACCACTGTTGCCAAAGCACTATTTTACCTTGTCAGACCTTTGTCATAAACCTTCAGTGCCCTTTGCCACATATAGGATAAGTTCAAACTCGTCAGGCTGTCTTTCCACATCCTTTATAATATTTCCCCACACTGCTTAGACAACCTTGCTCCTACTCTACTCCTGCCAACTTGGTCTCTTTATTGCTTCCCAGGTATGTTCAGTCTCACCTGCATGCTTTTGTATGTGGTGTTCTCATTTTCTGGAAATCCCTACCCAAATCCTTCTGTACATTTTCTAAAGCATATT
Source organism: Ia io (assembly GCA_025583905.1). Taxonomy (NCBI): domain Eukaryota; kingdom Metazoa; phylum Chordata; class Mammalia; order Chiroptera; family Vespertilionidae; genus Ia; species Ia io. The sequence continues at coordinate 98,208,905 of JAJQQW010000001.1, forward strand.
CTAACTAATTCATAATGAGCCTTCTAAACATTGGTACATTCATTTGTATACTCATTGCACACTCTGTCAGACATTGCTATCTGTTTTATATTTGTCTTCTGAACAAAACTCTAAGAAGCCCAACACATTGCTAAGTAGATTGTAGGCCTCTAATCAATACTTTAACATGAAATGTGGTAGTGATTTGACCATTTGTGTTTTTTCTATCCAGTCAAGTATCATCACGTGGGCAAACTGCTGAAGGAGGGGGAGGAGCCCACTGTGTACTCAGATGAGGAAGAACCAAAAGATGAGAATGCTCGGAAAAACGATTAAAGCATTCATGGATGCATATCTATTTTTGTATTTTGCAGAATCATTTGTAACATTCCAGTCTGTCTTTAAAATGTGGTGATTTCAATATTTAGAAAAGTTTTGAACTTGCTGTAAATTTTTTTAATTAACATCACTAGTGACACTGAAAAAATTAACTTCTTAGAGTGCATGATGTTTGTGTGTCATAAATGCAGAAAGTGAACTGCAGTGCTGTAATACAAATGTTAGTACTGTTTTTCTTCTATCTGTAGTTAGTACAGGCTGAATTTAAATTTGTTATTCCTAAAAGATAGGTAAGACTTGGGTATTTCCCCCAAACACGTAGAAATGCAAAATGTGCAGAGTCCTTCAAGCACTAAGAACAAAGGATCAACTTTTAGTCATGATGTTCTCTAAAGACAGCAAATTCCTTATTTCTCAATTGACTTAACTGCATGAATTCCATCTCTAAAGCAAATCTGCAGTGTCCCAAAGGCTTTGATATTTATTAAAGAGAGCTGTCCAGTAAGAAAATGAAATCTCAAAGCTGGGCTTAGTTGGAAGAAATACATTAATTGTTTCTAGACAGCATCATTGTCCTTCAGACACTTGGACACCCTCACTAACTGTTCTCTACAGTGAGGATTAAAACATGATCTGAACATTCAAAAGGAAGCTTTGGGGAAAATCATCTGGCTTGCCTAAAAATATAAATACATGAAGAACATTATAGGGCTATCTTTCTAATCTCCATGTTCATGGTGGAGCAATGGTTTTTTTACATGATTTGACATGAAGGGCATGTAGATCAGATGTTTGCTCTACTAAGAGCCTTCACACACCCCTGAATAATGAGAAAACAGTGCACATCACTAGCCAAGTGGTTTTTGAAGTAAAGTATATTCATAAAGTGGTAACAGTTAACTCTTTTGTCACAAAACTAGAGCCACTGCAAGAGTAGTAGTCAAGTGTCTAGGTCTTTGATATTGGTCTTACGGTTAACAATAAACTTAGCTAAGTAGACTGTACAGTTGTTTGAATTTGTAAGTGTTATGTGAACAACTAGTGAAGTTTTAAACTCTTGTAATTGTAGTTGAATAGTATTTTCCTTGTATTTTCTTGTGAACCATGTTTAATGGTTTTACCTCAAATCAAAAAACAAAATGAAGTGCTTTAGTCAATTAATAAAATGGTTTTACCCAATATAGTGTGGTGGGTTGTTTTATTTAAAAAAAAAAAACAAATATAAGGAACCAGATTAATCACTTTACTTTAGCTTAAATATCAAGAGTTTCACTTTTGATTTTTTTTTTTTTGTATTTCAGAAGAAACAAAGGGGCAAAACTTTATAGAATCCTCCCACCACATACCAAATATCAGCTGTTAAGAAATAGTGGATTGAATTGATTTTTTGTGACTTGTCAAATTCTGCCTCTTTAAATAAGAACTTTCTAAACTCAAAGGCAGACCTCTGCCTTAGGTCTATATATAGCAAGGATATAAAGGGATAATTTTATTGAAGGGATTGCTACCAAATGCCAAGGCAGACTTTTGAGGTTTTTTAAATCGATTTTTTTGTTCTACTTATTTATGAATTCATCAGTCACTCCTTGTATGTGCCCAGACTAGGGATCAAACTGGCAACCTTGGGGTATTGGGATGATGCTCTAACCCACTGAGCTATCCAACCGGGCAGAGTTTTGTTTTAATGTACCATCTGATCAGTTAAGTAGTCAAGAATCCTTAGAGTAGCAAAGTTCATTCACTTCATGTCAAAAAGGGGATATTAGATTTGCATATACACTGAGTGGCCAGATTATTATGATCTCTGAACACATAATAATCTGGCCACTCAGTGTATATCCTATATAATAAAAGGCTAATATTCAAATTGTCCCCTCAACCAGGAGTTCGACCAGCAGGCAGGCCAGCCAAACGCCCATGTCTCCTCCCCCTGGCCAGGCCGGACCCCACCCATGCACGAATTCATGCACCAGGCCTCTAATATATATATATATATATATATATATATATATATATATATATATATATATATATATATATATATAATACACACACACACACACACACACACACACACAGAGGGGCCAGATTATTATGCGTTCAGAGATCATAATAATCTGGCCACTCAGTGTATAATCAGTTGTATAAACATACACAACTGATTACTCTGAATATTAGTATTTTGGCCTTTTAATGTTTAATGTTGACAGTTTTCTTATAAGAGATGTACTCCCTGAATGAAACAAGGTTCACAGCTTTGCATGTTTTTGTTATTAAACCATATTATTACCTGTTTTTTTATTTAAATGTGCCCTTTTCCCCAACTAGATTTCATACAACAAATAATCAAGTTGCCCGTTTTGTGCCAAGCAACCTGTTTTACCACTGTATGCTTTGGAGGAGGGAGTGGGAGACGAACTTGGGCCACCTTTGCAGCCTGAAATCTCATTTAGATGTTAAGATTAGGCTACTCATTTTACAAAATTAAATGGGTTTGTCTAATGCCAGGTTAAAGCTTCAATCCCAAATAGCCTTATTTCCCTCCATTCAGAATTAAATCAACATTGTATTAACTACATGTAAAAGGATATTATTGTAAGTTAGGACTTGAATCTAAAGACATTACACATCCAGTTCACATATTCATAAGCCATTTTATGTAAAAGGCAATTCAAGAAGATGAGGGAACCACTATGGGCCAGTGGGGAAAGTGTCAGGTGAACATGTTTGCTCTCCACCTGCTTTTGTCCAACTCCTACAGAAACACTGTTCTCACAATCAGCATCTCTGGGTCTGAAGCAACATTTTCTAAGTGTTTTCAGTATCTACACAAATTTGTGACTTCTCTACATAGTGTCACATTCACCTTACCTCAGAGGGCAAATTCAAGATCCAGAAAAAGCATACATACAGTCCTTGCTGTTTCAGAAAGCTCTTGGAACCCAAAAAGGACCCTTTCAGCTCTCAAGTGCCAGATTGGACACTCTGCCTTCCTTATATAAATAACTAGAGGCCTGGTGCACAAATTCGTGCACAGGTGGGGTCCCTCAGGGTGGCCTGCAGGGATTGGGCCCCAGCTCATATCTCCAGCCTTGCAGCCCTGCAGCCCCGCTTGGCGCCCCGCCTTGGCCTGGCGCTGCCCCCTCACCTGCTCCACCATCCAACCTGCGGGGCAATCCATCGGGGCCAGGGCCCCCCTGCCTGGGTCCCTCAGTGCCTGGGAGCTGGGCAGCAGACCCGCCCCCACCACTGCCGCTGGTCGCCATCTGCGGGGTGATCGGATCCTGCTTGCACCCACCTTGGCCTGGCGCTGCCCGCTCACCTGCTCCACCATCCCATCGCAGTCCCACTCATTGGGGCCCATGGGGCCAGCAGTGCCTCCACTGCCGCCCACTGCCAGCACCACTTTGCTGACACCTCCTGGTGGTCAGCACATGTCATAGCGAATGGTCAAACTCCTGGTCGATCTCCCGGCCGCCGGAGGGGACAATTTGCATATTATGCTTTTATTATATAGGATACTTAGAGGCAGTTTGCTGTACATTTCATGTGAAAGAACGGTTAACTCATGAATGGTCAAGGACTGATTACTAAGGCCCCAGCTCACACCCACACCTGTTTTGGGACACTGTATAACTGTCTAAACTTCGCACCAGACTAGACACCCAGCCTACACCCACACTTGTTTTTCGACATTGTATAACTTTAATACTTCCACCAACGGCTGAAGGGATGAGATGAGATTCCATGAAGTCCTTTTGCTACCTTTCCACAGCACTGGTAAAACTTTGGTTGAAGGGAGAAGAACCATAAGTTCCGATATCCCAATTTCAATTTATCCAAAATGAAAATAAAACTGTGGTTTCATGATCTCTGAAAGTCAATTTCCATTAACTAGCATCATAAAGGGGAAAGTTGCATAGAAATAATATTGAAACTAGAGATGTATATTTTCATAGAAAAATGTTATTATAGTGTCCTGGCCAGTGTGGCTCGGTTGGTTGGGTATTGTTCCATGCACCGAGAGGTCACTTGTTCAATTCCTGGTCAGAGAACATTCCTCAGTTTCGAACTTGATCCCCAGTAGGGGACATGCAGGGGGCAGCCAATCAATGTTTTTCTCTCTCCCTCTCCCTTCCTCTCTCTCTAAAATCAATAAAAACATTTGAAAACAAGAAAATGTTATTGTAGATGTCCAACATTGCAGCCAATAATATGGTAAATGAACCAAGATTCTATTCACTATAACAATTTTATTTTTAATCTATCTGAAAATTGAATGTGTATTATTTCTTTAACATTACAGATGGTTAGCAATATTAATGCAAGGCAGCATTCTATAGTAGAAACTAGCATGGAATTATCAGCATTTATTTAAAAGTTAACATTTAAACTGTATTGTAATAAATACAAATACATTTATTTGGTTCATATTTTCAAAATTACCAGTTTCCATGGCTTTCTACCTGAGCAATTCAAACAAACTGACAAAAATACCTTGACAAAATTTGAGCTTTCTTAAAACACTATCAGAAGTACATACAATGAAAAATATGAGAACAGTTTTAAAGTTCAGGCCCTTACTTCATAAGACATAGAAAAAAGATATGAGAAAACACTTTTGCCCCAGTTAAATAACAGCACAATAAAGAATAACAATGTTAATTAATAGAAAGTAATAATAGTATTTTCAGTTCTGTTCCATTCCCTACTAAATTATTCAGTTGAAAAGTACAATTATCTTCCACATTTAAGTCCTACACAAAAAAAGAGGTTTAGTCAAATCTAGAATGTTATAACAAGACATAAAAACCCAAGGTTGTTCCAAAGTAAACATAAAACCAGCATTTCTATTTTCTTCTAGGCCCCAGGATGGTATTTCGTTAGCAAACAAAACAAAACAAGACAGAAATTATTACACAGATCTAACTTAGCACCAGCTCTATTATACAAAAAATGCACATGCTGTTTTAAACTTTTTTTATTATTTTACGTCTTTATGAGCAGCAAATTATTTCCATGACTAAAATCTATACAAAGAAAAATGATCAAATAAGAAATTGAGGTGTGTTTTCTTTTTTTTTTTTTCTGGAACATAATCTGCTTTCCATTATAAACACATAACCTTGTTTCAATGGCAGGGAACATGAGAAAATAAACAGGCAGGGTCTCATTGAAAGAGAATAATACCTGGTTGCAGAAAGTTGTCTGACAAAATACAAGCCATTAATAGTTTTAAAAAGGCTGCTTGGACAACAGTACTTTGAACATTAATAGTCAATGCCAGTCTTCAGAAGAGAAAAGGCATTCGCCCCGTGAGCGATTTTTCAGATTTGACAAGCCAAACCTAGTTTTGATGGTAGAATAACTGGCTTAAAAGTGAAATTGACGAAAAGAGAGCCAACAAATAATTAGTTGGTTATCTTAGTAGTAAACATAACCTGCTTTGCTACATTCACTTCTGAACTTTTGCAGGTACTAGCATACTTCTATTGAATGTGATTAGAAGATATCAATGAAACAACAGGTGGTTCTCACGTTAGATAAAGGAGAAGATTTTCTAGCCCCTTCAGGTGTCAGGTTGCTCAAGAGGCTGGTTATGAACACACGTTGTGCCTCATCACTCTGGGCAACCACACTGATTGGCACCCTACCTTGGCTTTACCAGCTGGTACCGTTTTATCCAGTTAGGACTATTGCAAATGGGATGAAAATGTTGCCTTCTAATACTTTCGCAGATTAAAATCACCACTTTCTGCTGCTGGTAGTCTGAGCCTATGGATGTCTTCAGTTGCTGAGTCAGGTATAGTTTTGTTGGAGATAAAAGGTCACCTACTGGCCCTGACGTTCTAAAGCCAACACAAGGCCAAATGAATCAGTTAAGCTTTCAACAGAACATGCACATTAAGATGTAAGTCTTCACGAATCTGTAAAATATCTCAATGTAAAAAAAGCATGTTCAAGAACTCCAAAAACAGTAGATAAAGAGATAAATTGCTTAAGAGTTTACAAATCTGGTACACATATAACTTTCCCCAGGTAGAAAACTATGGGCATTGCCATTGACTCTTCCTAACTCCATGGCATTATTGAGGATTGAGGAGTCCCTTGTTACTGTTTTTAAAAAGTCATTTTGGGACTATCCGGTGGCCTTTTATAAACTGATGTCATCCAACCCTGAAAGGATTATGTAACCTGAAATGGAATACTGTCATGTCTTCTCTTCCCAAGTGCCATTATTGGTGCCCAAGGATCTTTCAATATTTCCTTTTGCAAGTCCCACCAAGTCCCACTGGTTGTATCACTTCAATCCTGTTGCTTTTCTAGGCTGGAATATCATAGGTTTCTTCAAAAACAACTCTGCTAATAGTCCACTGTCCCTTTAAGTCTAAAGGACAAATCTGAGCCCCTTTTTGATTCTTCTTCCAATACTTTGTTTCTAAAAGGAAAACTCTTTGAGTACTATGAACATATTAAGAAGATTAATTTCCTTCTGATGGGTGCTCATGAAAACCTCGAATGATATGAAGAAGTCTATGTTCTAGCTGTTGTCTCATTTCTTTTATACATAGTTGTTTCTAGATGAAAGTTAGGAAAGTTTGTTGTACATGGTGTTCTGACGAAATCAAAGAACACGTGAAAAGATCCTTATCCACTGTTGTCCTCTTTGAAGATAACTGATATTAAATGATGACCTTATGATAGCTAAAGGGTCAAAGAGGCTATCTCAATACTTCTCGATGTTAATTTGCTCTTTCAATGGCACCAAATTAAAGTTATAGTTGAACTGTAGAAATGTCTGCTCTTAGATCAGGAAGTTTTGCAAGCACATTGTTTTACCAACTTTCAGAAACTAGATGTTTTGTATTTCAAAAGCTTGCCAATACACCTGCAGTGATTTTGACCTATGTTTTATAGTTTGGCAAGAGAAACAAGGTTTTTCATTTGACCTTGCTCAAGCTTTTAAATGTTTCTCACTTGCTCTTGTTGTTGCTAACTACACAGCTATACTTAGTTTTAAATGTTCTTTTTGCAAATTGTTTACTGTGAATAAGGGTATTCCTGATCTAAGAGACCTTCAAAGCATTTAAAAGTATAAAGAATTATTGTAGTTGTTTTATAAATAGCTTCTATTTCCAGTGTGCTTCTGATTGTTACATCTAATATTATAATTATCAGAAGTTGGCCTGGAATATGTAGAATTCTCATGTCTTGTGAATCTTCTTACATTCTGGTTATATCTTGCCTTCCGCATAGTCTGTCTTCTTTGGGGAAAACGCCTTGAATAGAAAGTATTAGTAAATTTTGATGATGTTGGAACATGAAAGGGCCTGTAGTTCACTCTCTGGTAAAATGTATTATTACGGAACCACCTCCGCTTTCTTGTGACATTGCCTAGGAGGTAACCGGAACTGAACTTGTGGTAGTTGCCCTGATCAAACATGTATTTGGGGCCTCGCCTTTTCTCCAGTTTGCTGTTGCTGTTCTCAACTCTCATGCAATTGTTTTCACCCTCAAGCCATGAACATCTTTGTTCATACTTGAACCTCTTGACTGGTTTCCTAAACTGGTATTTAGAGTGTTTCTTCTCCCCAAAATGTTTACACTTTGAATACAAGGTCGGCTGACTTGATCTAATTTCTTGATTGTTAGTGATGACTTCAGCATCGAGAGATCCTCTTTCGGGTGCATTTTCATACATGGCCACAGATTTCTCTTCCTCCTCTTTGTTTATGATGAGGGTTTCATTGAAGCATTCAGAATCACTACTAATTTCCTCGAGGAAATCTGCCAACTCCAACTCTGCTGACATTTTGGGTGAGGAAAATTGGCTTTGACTTCCGGATTTGGAATCTTTGACCTGGTAAGCATGGGTCTCTTCCAACAGATGGCCCTTTCCATCAGTTGGGGTCAACTGATCATCAGCTTCACTGGCTGTGTCCTTGCGATGATTTTTAAACTCCTTAGAACATCCTTTGGCATAATATACTTTTGCTCTATTTTGTGGCTTTTGCACAGGATCCTGAGTATGCAGGTTTTGCATTTGACTCAACCTGGTTGAGTCACATTTGTACTTTCTCAAATTAATTTGAAATCCATTTCCTGTAGCATGGACAGATCTCTGCCACTGACGTGTGCTTGTTGGGTGACTTGGTTCTAGGCAGATAGAAGGATATTTTGGAATGTGATGATAATGGTTTAATAGAAAGTCAATAAGGTCACATGTTTCACGGTTTTTCTTGCCATGGTCTTGCTCAGTTAATCTGGAAGGATAGTTATTAGAACTGAGGTGGTCTTCCTTCTCAGGAGGCTGACCTTGAATTAATGCAATTTGCAAGGAATTCTGGTCAAAGTCAAAAATGTCATTGCATTCATTGGTGGATAATTGTCCAGTTCCCTTTTTTCTGACTGAATTATTTCCATTTTTTCTACAATGGAGGGAAGATTCATGTAACTGAGCCCTATTTCTTCCCTCCATATTTTGTTTTCACTTATGATCTAAACTGGCAACCTGTATCTTGGTACTTTCTCCTGATTTTGAAGATATTGGGTATTTATCTTTTCTTTCTTTAGAGTTTCCAATGTATTCCCCAGACCATGATTAACTTCAGGGCCTGCAACATCTACTTCTTGTGGGTTAAACTGTGTGGATTCCTTCAAAGAAAAAGGTTAAAAGTCTGACATAAAAAACTAAACAGATTAAAATGTTCAAAGAAAATTTGGATTTCTGACATTTTTGTAACAGGTTTCTAATACCACCTAGGATCAATCAAAATTAGGAACACTGTTGTACTAGGAAACAGGAGGTATAAAATTAAATGTCTCGGTCTGATATGAGCTGCTTTTACTAGATTTGTGCCCATCTTTATGTTACAAGGCACCACAATTTACATACTTTCAAAGCACATGACCCTTTTGTTATTTGTTCACAAACTGGGGATATGAAGAGGAATAAGAAATGCTCTATAGCCCTCCCAGAAAATCCTAGAACAACAACAACAAAAACAATTGGTGGGTGAAACGTGTCTACAAGAGAGTCAACTGACTTGAAAGGTAACCTGTCTTCTTTCTGTTTTTCATTCCAGTTTTTTCCTATGGATTGCAGGTGAAGGTGTCTCTGCCCGCCCTCAGTCAGAAGCAACACAGCGAGTAGAAAATGTGGCCAATGACAATGGTTCTATCTGTGGTGCTATAGGCTCTGCACAACTGCAGGGCAAGTGAAAGGTGCTGCCCACAATCCCACCCTGCTGGGAGAGTTTGTACAGTGCTTCTACTGACACGTGGTGCAAATCATGGCATAGTGCTTACCCATTAACTAGGATTAGAATGTGGGAATTGCATAATCAGTATAAGGTATCAATGGGGCCAAAAATTAGGCATCATTCACATTTAAAGAGAAATTCTTCAGTGGTCATTAAGGTAAATTTTAAAAGATCCAGCTACCCTTATTATAAGTGGAAATGCAATATTTTTCTGATCCTGATTTCACTGACTGTTCACATTAATGAGAAGAAGACTGAGATTTCAAATATACATTAAATCAACTCAACTAATGCCATTTACCCTTTGTACAGTATTTAAAAACACTGAATACGGCCCGGCCAGCATGGCTCAGTGGTTGAGCATCGACCTATGAATTAGGAGATCACAGTTCGATTCCTGGTCAGGGCACATGCCTGGGTTGCGGACTTGATCCCCAGTGTGGGGCAGCTAATCAATGATTCTCTGTTATTATTGATGTTCCTATCTCTCTCTCCCTTTCCCTTTCTCTCTGAAATCAATAAAAATATATTTTTAAAAAACAAACACTGAATATGGATTTTTAAATGAACAGTTTGGGTGCCTTTCTGTAAGTGGAGGGAAAAGAAGTTCCAAAATTGGAAGTTTCCAAATAAAACAATTGCAGTGTGATATGAGAAAATTCCTTAGCAAATACTTTAGGACTAATTGACATGAGCTTGCTATACAAAGCTATCTGTTCAAGGCTCTCCCTTCTCATTCAAACTGTTGCAGATAAATGGACATGTAAAGTTAATGGAAGACTACAAAACTAACACCCACACCGTCCATTTCTTCCCCCTGGCATTTTCTGTTATATCCATTAGGAACCTAGATAAGTAGATACACTGGCTATACTGCCTTGGGTAAAACTGTCTTGAAGTTTAGCAACACAACGTGTGTGTTACAGATGGCAAGGGTAAGACACAATTCCTTGAGAGAATTTGGGTACACCTTTTGGAAACCCATAATTGGGGTTACTAGAGATCAGCCTATTGAAAAACTGCAATGTGCCTTCCATAGAATCAATTTTAAATAGGTGATAGCTTAACTGGAAGAGTTGTGTCTCCTACCAAAACTGAACAATGAACGAATGGGAAAGAGGCTTACTGCAATTTTCCTCAGGAGCACCAGTAGCAATCAAATGGCCTCCACCTGCCTTGAGCCAGCAGGAACTTCCTCTCCTCCCACTCCTCCGAAGAGTTGGGCTCTCCAGGCAGCTCAGCTTTGACTCTGTCCCGCTTCCTTTGCTGGTGTCTGTCCCTTCAGGGGTCACCTCCTGACCCTGGCCTTCTTCCTCTCTTCCTGGGCTTTCCTCTCGTCCTTTCTTTTTCTGGACAATGATTAAAGGGCAACCATTCAGAAGGTATTTATTTGGCATCTGCTCTCTCCCCCACTCCTTCCCCACTGTGTGTGAGGAGAGAAGAGGGCAACATGGACAAATAACAAATCATTTAGACTTGCAGGAATCTCTCACTGCTAACCCCAGGGCCTGACAGAGACAACTGAAGATAAAAGACACTGTGATGCATCCATCAAAGGAGAAAGACCCATAATTGAGTTGATTAATTAGAAGCAAGTACAGGAGACCTTACACTGACAATACCAAAAAAAAAAAAAAATACTACAGAATTTGAAGGAGGGGCCTCTAGCCTCCACTTTCTCAAACCACAGTCAGGGATTACTGGACCAGCTTTCACAGTAATTATTTCATTTTCCTTGAGATCAAAACCTTCCATGAGCTGGTTTTACATAGGCAAATAAAGGTAAGTCAAGGCACTCAGAAAACCTTAAGGGTGAGAACTGTCCTTCATATATATTACAACACAGTATCATAAAAAAAACATACTGGCTTAGAAGATTTTGGGCTTTTTTTTTTAACTGCTGTTTTCTGAAAATGTAAACTGTTTTGGTTAGGCCCTATGGAAACATGGGGAAAGAAACACAAAAAAGGACAATTATCTGAGTGAGAACTTAGCCCAAAAGCTGGAGGATTATCTAAACTGCATGTTCTGTCTAGAAATTTTGGGGGAATAGTTACATTGACTAGCCACAACTTCTGGCCAAGTTTCACAGACGTGACCTCAAGTAATTCCTATCACTTCAACAGCTAAAAAACTGAGAGACACAAGGAAAGATACTCTTTATCTCCCTTTTTGAATGGCTATAATTTACAAGAAAAAAAAAGGAAGAATAAACATGCAAGGGGCAGGGCCAGGAGGTAAAAGTGGTTTTCAGAGCCCAGAAGTTCTGGCCCATTTGTACCTTGGAAAACCTTTGACAATCCAATAGTACTTTCTAGTCTCAATCTCCTAAATTGGGAAACAATGATAAATTCAAAGGAATAAAGGTTCACAGAAAGAACTTAAGCCAACAAGAAATATAGTCCCAATAAATCAATCCATACCTTCTTGCCAATGGGTTAGTTTGAATATTGACCGTCCCGTTGAAGAAAACCTCTTCTAGACCTGAAAAGAGGTTTGTTTGTTTTTAATTAAAAAGCATTTTAGATTAGTAGGCTGGGTAAAAGTTGGTAAATTTTAGGTAAATTGGTATCTTTTAAAAATTTTGGTAGGCTAGAATTTTCACTATAAAAGTTCCTGGTTCTTTTTAAAAAATCATTTTAGTTTAATCAGGCTAGTCCCATTATTTCTCATTACTTGTTCTCCCTAACAAGGATGTTGTCTTTTAAAGTATCTTGTTTTCAACTGTTTTTGTCATTTTGGCTTTGTAACAGCACTGCTGAAAGAACTGTGCAGTTCTCCAATCTGAGCCAATTCCTGCCCCCTCCCACCTCAATGTAATCTTTCTATAAAGTCTAGCCATTCATCCAAAGAGATAAATCCATAAATCAAAACACCCTCGTTGTTAAAGTTGGTCTCCTTACCTTACAGACTTCCTTGTCTCTCTTCTTTTCTTTGCTTTCTTCCTCCAGTTCTTGTAATTTTAGTGTTTCTTGTTTCGTCTCCTTATAGCTCCTGCACGGAAGTGTTTGGTTGTATCATACATAACCTGCCCCCAAATATTTCAAAGTTTCATTATAAAAGTTGGCCAGTGTGTCTCAGGCCACAGAAATAAAACTAATTTGGGCATGGGAAATTCAAAACCAAATGAATTAAAAATATTCTCTCTATATCCTAGTACCCATACTGTTCTACTACTTCCGCTGAGCCTTCCTAACAGTCCTGTGGGCTTCAGGATTTTCTTTGGCAGAACCTTGAGGAGCTCACTTAATTGTCACAGGTGACATCACAATGCCATTATCAGGCACAGGCTTTGATAGGCACAAACTGGGCAGTTGGGCACTGGTATATGTGTATCATTATAGTATTTGCTGCATCTTTTGTCTGACTGAATAGTTCATAATTTTAAAATAAGTACATTTTAACGTAAGCATCTTCACAGATAACACACACATTCATACATAGGAAGCTACTTAAGCTAAAAGTCTAAATGCATGCTAAAGATTAATTTAGAGAAAAAGGAGGGTTTAGCAGCATCTTTTCCTCTGCTGGATTAAGATTTCAAGAAAGAGATGATTAAGCAGTCAAACATCAATAAGGTGACATCACTAGACAGATAAGCTGAGTTTAGTTTGAAAGGAAATAATCTAAGTTTGTTGGGATTATGTTTTAGCAATTTGCCTGTCAGGCATCTTGAAAATATAAGTTGTGATCTCAATAATAAAAAGAGAGTAAATTGTTCTCATTGTGATTTCAAACTCTCTCTCAGCAGATTGTCAAGTAGAATAAGCACATGAGATACTTTGATAAGAGCCATGAAACATACTTTTAGTGCCTTCAAGAAGTTATGGCAGAACCCCAGATTATAACAACAATCACTTTAAAACCCCAGCTGGCAGCATGCCTGATAGCAAAAGAATGTTCAAATCAGGATTATTTTTCTTCCTCAATATCCATTTATTAATGACAACACAAATATTTACATGAGCTATTGATCAGAGCCCAGTGGAGTCTAGGAAATTTATTCTAGATGCTTCCTTCTAACTTTTACTTAGGACCACCTGAACAGTGGGAAATAAAAGAAACTGGCTACTTCTTATCTTAATGTTACATGCCAGAGCTTTTCCACCATCCCCTGTAAGCATCAGCTTCATTCCTCAAAGGGTCTCCATGGCTTTTATGAAGTCAGTTGACTCCCGATACTGTACAAAGGCCTCAAATGTCTGCATGCTGAAGCTAAAAAACCCCAAAGCTTCCACCAGTCATTACTTTTCTGTAGGGGTCAAACGTCGAAATATCCACATTCTTGATCTTCCCAAAATTTTCAGTGACCACCTATAGGACCTTTTCACATGGCTTCCCCTCAGTGGAACCTTTAGGCGCAAACCCTTGCCAGGCAAGCCTTCAAAATGTGTGGAATCCAGGCTCTTATTGTGGTCCAGCTCATCAGCCCTGTCACTTGATGGGGCCTCCTGTTCCTTCGGGAAGTGCTCCTACTGTCCCTGGGCATCTGTAGCCACTACTTTTAAGTCTGTTTTCAATCCATTTAGCTTGATGATCTTCCCATGTAATTTTGCCTTCAGGATCTTAACCAAACTTTATGTTTCAGCCTCCCCCTGGAATCGGATGAAATCCTTCGTACTCTTGGAGTCGAACTGTGGTGAACTAACTGATCAGGGCAAATCGGGCTCTTCAGCTGGTCAAGAACTTCCCAGTCCAAGAAAGGACTCATAGGTTGTGTACTCTCTGGGAGCCATACATTGATAATTTTGCTATGGGCATGAGGTAGAGGTGCTGATCTGCACAGAGCTCTGTTGCCTCAGCGTTATCATACACCACCGTCACCGTCATCGTATCCTCAGGCAACCTTGGATGGTGAAAGGGAACATCTTCAAACAAACAGAGCAAAACACAAATTTGGACTTTGAATAGTGCTAGCATTTGCTGGACTTAGGTCAAACTGAGAGGGGAAAGTATACTATACGGATATTTAAGACAATAGCTTTCATTTGTTTAATGTGCTTTAGAGGTTTCAAAGAGTTTCCATATACTGTCTCAGTTTCCTTAACTGTGAAATCAAAATAATAGGACTTCAGGGATGATGAAATAGGTGAGTACATGTGAAATCCTTAGAATAGTGCCTGGCACACAAGAGGTTCTCAATAAACATAAGCTATGGCTATTGTTTATACTACTTTATCTCATTTGATTCATGAAGCAACCTGTGAGTAGGTATTTTCATGCCTGTTTTACTGATGGGAAAATTCAGGAAAATTAAATGAGTTGCCCATATATTAAGACCCTAAGATTCCAAATCTCCAATCCTATATAATAAAGATGGAATATGCAAATTGACCATCACTCTGCCACAAAGATGGTTGTGCCCATAGCAGAGATGGGGTTTCCATAAGATAAGATGGCTGCACCCACATTGGAGGCCGAGTTCCCGTAATGAGCTTTAACAAGCAATCACAGGGACCTGAGGCTGCACTCCCCGCCGCCCCCTGCGTGGGGCTTGACGGGGGACCTCAGGCCATGCCCCCCCACCCTGGTGCCAGGCCAGGAGACCTCAGGCCACACACCCCGCCCAGCAGGGCTTGACGGGGGACCTCAAGGCTCACCCCCCGTCCCAGCCTGGGCTGGGGACCTCAGGCCATGCCCCCCAACCTGGCACCGGGCCAGGGGACCTGAGGCTGCGCCCCCCTGCCCAGCGGGGCTTGACAAGGGTGGGCCGCTGGGTCTGGATCTAGCCCAATGTGGGGTGGGGGGCGGCTGGGTCTGGGTCTCGTGCAATTTTGAGGCACTCATGGGTAGGTGAGGACTTGACTCTGGGTCCCATGGTGCGCCCCAGACTCTTGACAGGAGGAAGATTTTAATATACATTTTACTAATTTTCTTTCATCTCTGACACTTCTATTATAGAAAAAGGGCAAATAGCAATATTAAAATATTTCCTCTAATTAATCCCCTTTTAACCCTACCAGACCTGAGGCCCTGAACCTAACTGACCCCTATACCTCGGCTCCTGAGCATTAAAGAGAAAAAATCAACATGATATAGAAAAATGTTAGTTACATGCAAACAAGTGGTTAGAATAAGATGGAACTTGGAGACACTGTAGAAAATAGGTACTAGGCAAAGTACAGAAAATTAGGTAAAACAGTATAGCGGCAGATTTGGAAATTACCGAAAAATCGGTACAGTGGTCTGGTAGCCTTAATGTGCATGAATTTCGTGCACCGGGCCACTAGTTTTTATAAGTCCCATAAAAACCTGCTGGAGGTGGCACAGAAAGAGGGCAAAAGTAAAATACATGTAGCACCTTCGTGAACAAGCAGCTAGCTAATCATTCTAAGGTTGGTTTCTAAGTCTTTCGTACCCATATCAATTCTTATTCTTCCAGTCTATTGACTAACTAAATTGAACTCTAAGTTCAAGTGAAGAGACAACCTCTTCTAATAAGTGATAAAGTGAATTTGTCCTCTACTTTGGGACTAGAAAACCCCCAAAACACGACTGCTTGTGGTCATTTCACATTAACAAACTATTTTAAGCTGTCTCAATGTGAATATCACTAATACTGGGAATTGGGGATTTCCACTTCTATTTGCTAACTTGAAGCAGCACTTCCCAATTTTAAAAAAGCTTTTTTTTTTTTTTACTAAAAGTAGATATATTCAGAATCTATATCACCTGATCTTCTCATTAATGTAAACTTTGGGGACATTTAGACTCAAATGTATATAGCCAGATGATGGAAATTCTAATACAAAAATCACTACTAAATGTTGGTTAACATCATAGGTACACATTTCTTTAACAATTGTCCTTGAAGGACAATCCGAGTCAACTCCATTTAGGAGACAAAGTTTGCACAAACTGGTTGTTTTAAAAGGCCACCAAAAGCAGTATCTAAGATATTAGGTTCTAGAAATCCTTATGATAGCAACACCGAACTGAGATGATATGAGCATAAACATATTCTTTCCCAAAAACATTATCTAAAAAGCAATTGGGAAAAAAAGTACAGTAAGTTTGGTTCAATTTACAGCATGAGAATCAACACTAAGCTTCTTTAGGAGAAAACTTTATTTGACATTCAATTAAGATATATTGAACCCCCAAATTTAGCTATAGTGGATAGGTATCTATTTATATGACCTAATTTAAATCAATGTTTTAAAAAATATTATAGTAAAGGTACACACACAAAATAGTTAATCACTTCAAAGGAATCAGGTTTGTCATGTTCTCCATTTACTCCAGTGATACTGCCTTTGTTTTAAACATTTCAGAATGCTTCCCTTGGATTGCTTTCAAAGTCTGGGTTACATTCTTTAAAAATAGCCTTGATGAAGGTCAGTTTCAAAATTCTTCTTCTTCTTCTTCTTCTTCTTCTTCTTCTTCTTCTTCTTCTTCTTCTTCTTCTTCTTCTTCTTCGTTGTTGTTATTAATCCACACCCAAGGATATTTTTTAATTGATTTTTAGAGAGTGGAATGGAGGGAGGGAGAGAGGGAGGGAAGAGAAAGAGAGGGAGGGAGGAGGGAGAGAGAGACAGAAACATTGATGTGAGAGAGACACATCGATTGATTCCCTCCCAGACCGGAGCCATGCAACCCAGGCATGGTGCCCTTGACTGGGAATCAAATCCGAGACCCTTTGGTGCTCAGGATGATGCTCTAACCACTGCACAACACTGGCCAGGGTTCAAAATTCTTTTATCATGGATTTGATATTTAGAAATCATCAAAAATTATTTAGAATCAAGAATGTTGAATAAAATGGGTCAGTAAAAGAATGAATTTCATTGGCTTATAACCCCCTCCTTAGAAGGAGATTCTGAGAAAGGCTCTAATTATCCTATCTAATAAAGAGGGGATATGAAAATTGACCATCACTCCATCACAAAGATGGTGGTGCCCAGTCCCCTCAGCCCTGCCGGAATCGTCCTTTTAGCCCTTGCTGCAGTGAGGGGCAAGCAGGCCTCCGCAGAGAGCAGACAACAGGGCCCTGCTTACTCCTGGCCACGGCAGTGAGGGACAAGCAGGACCCCGCAGAGAGCAGATAGCAAGGCCCTGCTTACCCCTTGCTGAGAGCAGACAGCAGGGCCCTGCTTGCCCCTGGCCACGGTGGCAAGGGGGCAAGCAGGACCCCGCAGAGAGCAGACAGCAGGGCCCACACAGAGAGCAGACAGCAGGGCCCTGCTTGCCCCTTGCCGAGAGCAGACACTAGGGCCCTGGTCGTGGCGGCAAGGGGCAAGCAGGACCCCAATGAGAGCAGACAGCAGGGCCTGCGGCGGCAATGAGCAGGCAGGTCCACAGAAAGCAGAGAACCATGGGGAGCAGGCTTAAGCCGTCAGTAGGACATCCCCTGAGGGCTCCCAGATTGGAAAGGGTGCAGGTCGGGGTGAATATTGTGCACAGGGCCTCTAGTATTTTTTAATAAGTGGGTACACTGTTGGAATGGGTATATAGCTTTGAAAAATGACAACTTGAAGGACACTATTTATTTGAATATTGTGGTATAACGGTTGCAAAAATGACCCTGATTTTCCACCCATCCCTGTATCTACAGCCTTTGTAATGTAACTTTGAGTTATAGCTATCAAAACATAGCCTATTTTTCTCAGCCCTTGGATGTGAGCTAGTTTTTGTTTTATTTTGGTTTGCAGTGTTTGTTTGTGTTTTCCCCCCAATAAAATGTAGCAGAAGTGACAGAGAGTCAGACCTAAATCTATGTGTCAAGTAGCCCTTACTCCCCTGGAACCTTACCAAGCCATGAGGACAAATCTGGGCTAGCCTGTTGGCCATCAATTAACACAATTTAAAAGTACTTCAAAGTGTGAATAAACATTTCTTCAGGCTTCATTGGCCTGCCAGTCCATGACCTCTGCTCTATAGTTTATCTTTTCACAGTTATTTCTCCAGTGAGAGGACTCGACTAGTACACCTCGATTAGGAAACATTGAAGTTATTTTCCGAGTTTCCCAAGAGGACCCAATTGTTAAAAAAAAAAAAAAAAAAAAAAAAAACTGGCCTCCCTTAGAATCCTCAATTCAAATTCCTTATTCCCAACAGCAGCAACAATAGCTAATCAAAAATTTGTTCTTCTTATATTTTCCCCAGTTGTTCACCCGGTTTTAGATCTTACAAGTTTATTAATATTTCATCTTAAAATACTCTCCCAGAATAAAGAACTGATTTTCTAATCTTATTTTTAAAAATTATTGCGGACCTAGTATGTACCAAGAAGTAGGCTTTTTACATATGTCATGGCTTCAATACTACAGCAATTTCTGCCAGGTCACTAAAAATTAACTAGACAGTGCCTGGCATATAGGTGCACAGTAATGATAATTCCCATTGTGATGCTTTTCCCTTAAGACCTCAGTCCCATATAGAATAAAAAATAAAAATGTATGTTAGAGAAATAAAAAAAAGACCTCAGTCTAAACCTAACAAAAAATGAAGAAGAAGGAATGGGAGAGGGAGGAGGAGGGGGAGGAGGAAGGGAAGTTGGAAGAGTAGAAAAGAATGAAAAAGAAAAGAAGGAAGAAAAGGGAGGGAGAGAGGAAAGGGTAGATCTGTGCTTACTGATAGGGAAGGGTGCCCATAATACATTTTAGAGAGAAAAATAAAAGGCAAGTTGCATAATAACAATGTGTAATATGATCTTGCTTTTGTAAAATACATTAAATATAAGCAATATATTTAATATAAGTAATAAAGTTTTGTCACCGCAAAATGTGCCTTTTGGGATATTGATTTTAAGCTGATTGTTAAGAAACAAAAGACTCAGAAAAAACCTTGGACCTTCTCCCCTTACCTGCCTAAAGGAATTCAGGTAGAAAATCCTGCTTAAAGGATCACCTTGGTATCGTAACATAAACTAAGTGTGGCAGTAAGAAATCTAGCAAAGCCTATTTGTTAGACTCTCTCTCCTCTGTGTCCCATTGTTTCTGGGTGGCCCAGCAAGAATTTGTTTACCACATATTTGCTCTTTGTCTACCTATAACTGCCTGCTTTTCCTTTGAAGTTCCAGACCGCTGGCCCCTTCTCCTTTGTCCAAAATAGCATATAAACCTCAACTGCCCAAGGTGTCTTCTGGTCTCATAGCTTATGACAGCCCCACATGTAAATCTGTTATAAAATTTGGACATTTTCTCCTGTTAATCTCTCATGTTATCTTGATTATTAGCCCAGCTAGAACTTAGAAGGTGGGAGGAAAATTATATTTTGAACCCCTCCCCACACACATGCATGGGCATGTATGCACACACGCACACTTCTACATATAAAGTCTGGAAAGATGTATATCAAATTGTCAACAATATTTCCCCTGGGAAATGGAATGGGAGTATAGGACAGGAATGGACTTTCCCATTTTACCTTGAACACTTCTTGTTACTTCAATTTTTGAATGTTTACAATAGACGTGTTAATTTTGTATTAAATTTTCCATTGAAAACAGTTAACTCACACAATAATAAACTATTAAAAGGAAGCAATTCACAACTACTAATATAAATTTGCCTAGAAAAGGACCAAAATTGAGTAATACCGTAGCAACTCCCTCCCCCATCAGAGATCCCCCTCTCTCTGCCATCACTGTAAATGCTGAGAGGCATCTGAACCCATAACCAAAGATTGTGTGAGTCAAGGCTGAAGCCTTGGAGATTAGAATAGGATTTTCAATAATGAAAGAGCAGTTGGCCAATTCAATATTAAATACACCATAGGCTGCAGAAGGTATTTTTAAAAATTGCTTAATTGAGACATAATTGATATATGATAACATAAGGTGCCCATGTATCAAAAGTGTACATTTTGATGAATTTTGACATATGTATACACACCTGTGAAACTATCACCATAGCTGAGATAGTGAAAATGTCCATCACCCCCAAAAGTTTCCCTTGTGCCCCTTTGGAATCCTTCCACCACCCGCAGCAACCACTGAATGGGCTGCAAAATGTTAAAGTCATAGTTGATTTATCTTATAGTAAAGACAGACAGATGTTTATGGAAAATTCTTGTATCCAACACTGAACTTTAACATACGCTTTCTTCTAAATCAGGATACTTTCTCAACTCCAAGCTTTAGTGTGCCAATCCCGAATCTACTTAAAGCTGATAAGGTTCTAGATTGCTCTTGAAAATAGGTCTAAAAAGGTCTGTGCTCTTCCCCCTACACAATCCCTGTTTTTAAACAAAATAAACACCCTCGCCTGGCAGCTCAGTTGGTGGGAGCCTCCTCCCAATATACCAAGTTTGTGGGTCTGATCTCTGGTCAGGGCACATATAAGACTCAATCAATGAATGATAAGTAAGTGGAACAACAACTCAATGTTTCTCTCTCTCTCTCAAATCAATCAATAACATTTTTTAAATAAACATATTATATTTTTTAACTGTATTATTGAAAGTATTACAAATGTCTCCTTTTTTGGTCCCCCTTTGACCCTCTCCACCCTGCTTCTGCCCCTCCCCAGGCCTTCCCCTGAACTAATGTTTGTCCATGGGCTATGCAACATGCATAAAAGTTCTTTGTTTAATCTCTTTCCATTCTGCCCCCTTTCTGAAATACATCAGTCTGTTGCATGTTTCAATGTCTCTATTTTTAAATAATCTATTTTAAATTAGATATTATTTAGTAGATATATAAATACACACACACACACACACACACACATATATCAAAAGAGGTGAAATAACTATGATCAAGTTATTAGGCTATGAATTAAAACTGATTATTTAGAACAACCTGATTTCCCTCTAAATTCCTTTTTAAAATGTCTGTGCTTCATTTGACAGCAATGGTAGAATTCATTTAAAATTTTCCCATCATTTTCACTGTCATATGCATTGATTACTTTATTCAACAAAGTTGTAAGAGCCCTCATGGCAAAGAATGCCAAATGCCATAGTTATAGCCCCCATATATCATCAAAAAGTTAAATTAAAAATATTTTTATTGATTTCAGAGAGGAAGGGAGAGGGAGAGAGGGATAGAAACATCAATGATGAGAATCATTGACTGGCTGCCTCTTATATGCCCCCTACTGGAGATTGAGCCCACAACCCAGGCATGTGCCCTTGACCAGAATTTAACTTGGGACCTTTCAGTATGCAGGCCAACGCTCTATCTACTGAGCCAAACCGGTTAGGGCAAAAAGTTAAATTTTAAGAAAAGATTTTTAACTACTCCCATGTTCTATTATGTTCCACCATGACCTCCTCAATCCCCTTCCACCACCATATACACACATCTTTCTTTTTGCCTGATTAAAAGCAACACTACTCCAAGGAGGACATAGAGATGTACAAGAAACATGATAAAATTCTCAATGTCACTAATCATCAGTGCAAAATAAAATCACAATGAGGTATCACCTCATACCTGCCAGAACGGCTACCATCAATAAATCAACAAATGACAAGTGCTGGCAAGGATGTGGAGAAAAGGGAACCCTAGTACACTACTGGTGGGAATGCAGACTGGTGCAGCCATTATGGAAAACAGTATGGAGTTTCCTCAAAAAATTAAAAATGGAATTGCCATTTGACCCAGCAATCCCACTTATGAAAATATATCCTAAGAAACCTGAAACACCAATTAGAAAGAATATATGCACACCTATGTTCATAGCAGCGTTATAGCTAAGATCTGGAAACAGCCAAAGTGTACATCAGTAGATGAGTGGATAAAAAAGCTGTGGTACATATACACAATGAAATACTATAGGGCTGTAAAAAAAAAAAAAAGAGGATCTCTTACTCTTTAAGACAGCATGGATGGACCTGGAGAATATTATGCTGAGTGAAATAAGCCAGTCATAGAAAGACACTATCACATGATCTCACTTATATGTGGAATCTAATGAATAAAATAAACTGACAAACAAAATAGTTCCAGAGGCATGGGTACATGGAACAGACTGACATTTCTCAGAGGGAAGTGAGGTGGGAGGGACAGGAAAAGATTAACCAAAGAACTTATATGCAATATGAATAGCCCATGGACACAGACAATAGTGTGGTGAAGGCCTGAGGTGGAGTGCGGACTGGGTGGAGGGGAGCAAAAGGGGGAAGATGGAGGGCAACTGTAATATCTTCAACAATAAGAGATAAATTTAAAAAAGCAACACTACTGAAATCAGTTATTCTTTAATACCTTTGCAGAGGCAAATGAGAGCTCTTATAACCTTAAAAATCATAGTTATTGCATAATATTTACAGTGTGCATTCCAGCAATATCTTGTGTACATAGCTTTGCCAAAGCATTTCACTCAACATGCTCCCCATGCCAGAACAATTATAACAGATTCTCAGAGAACATGGCTGCTTTCTCTAGTCATCTATTTCCTTTTCCTTGCCTCTATATCTAGAAGTAAAGCTGACTGCAATAACTAGAATAAGAAGAGAGAAAAGGAAACAGTATTGAGATGTTCTCACAAGCCTAAAATGGTTGTTTTAACCTGCAGTAAAATTCAGTACATTCTGTAGGGTTTGCATCCAAAGTCACTCCAATACCTCCTTTCAGTTCAGAAGATACTAGAGAGATTCCTGCTACATCTCTGGTTTTTTATATTAGAAATATAACTTTAAAACTTTAAAAGAACTTGAGTTGTAAGCAAAGTATCCATCATTCATCCTCTCTCACTTTTTCTCACTTTCATAAATATTTGTTGTCAGAGCGCTAGCAAAGACATTGGAATGAGGCACTTTTTAAAAAAAAATAAAATAAAGAGGACCATCTGCACAACTCAATATCGTCTTTCAAAGTAGTTCTTTTTCTCCAGGCTTTTGAACCTTAAAGTTAGTCATTTTGAAAGCATTTAGGATATACAAAATTATATCAACATATTTTTATTGTCAGCAGGCAGCCTAGATGTATTTGGGTCAAATCAACCTAGCCAATTGCCAAATTCCTGGCTAGTACAGAATCCTAGTAAGTGTTGACCAAATAAACTCTTGCCTGACTCTTCAGTAAAAGTTCATGATTGAACATTCATGTGTTTTGATGCATCGTTAACCTGAACTACAATTTTTAAACTGAGACTGATCATATGCTATGACCTTGAAAAATTTTTAATCACATCATTAAAATGAGTGGCCTCAGTGTTGCAATAATAGGATATAGTCACAATGGGATCCACTAAATTCTCAAACTAAGATGGTCCTACTGAGGTACTGAGGGTTTTGGGGACAGAGGAAGGGACTCTGAGATCTGCAGCTATTCAGCAATGATAAATGTGTGACCATGAAATATGAGCATCCTACTGAGAGCAAGTCTCTTCTACCACTGCTCAAAGAAAATCTGCTCTATAGAAGAGTTCAGTATGGGATATTTTGATCTTGAAATGAAGAAAACCAGCTTCATGTTAATTTATCTCTGGGCAACTTTATTTCTTGTTTCCACTTCCCCGTTTTAAAAGATCATACTAATGTTTCCTTTATGTGATAATGTTTGTGAAAGCAAAGTGTTTCCAAAGCTAATAAAGATAAATTAACCTAAAGAAAGGTTTGTGGCAAGCCTTTCTTTGCAAATACATTTACATAACTCTGTTAGTGAATATGGGAGTCACTGCATGATGGCAAGGGAGGGAGCAATTTTTTTAAAGATATTTTTTATTTATTTCAGAGAGGAAGGGGGGAGAGAGAGAGAGAGAGAGAGAGAGAGAGAGAGAGAGAGAGATCAATGATAAGAGAGAATCACCGATCGGCTGCCTCTTGCACACCCCCACACTGGGGATCGAGCCTGCAACCTGGGCATGTACCCTGACCTGGAATCAAACCGTGACCTCCTGGTTCATGGATCGATGCTCATCCACTGAGCCACGCCAGCTGGGCAAGGGAGCAATTTTTAAATTATGCATAGGACAATCACAGACCCGGCTGAAATTATGCATAGGACAATCACAGACCTGGCTGACCAGTCTTTTGATCTTTTGCCCTTTCTTTACACCAGGAACATTTTTGTTGTAAAATATATCTCTCCAGACACTTCCAACCAGGAATGCTGATTTATACTTTGGATTGATTTACTATAGTGATACTGAAGTAGACTCATTGCTTTCTCTTCTTCACATTAAAAACACAAAAGCTATCAGGTATTTAAAGAAATGTGGCTAAGTATATCCCATACTTTTGCCTCGCTCATTGAATAGTCAGAATATTATTTGTGAGAAATGCATATCACGAAGTCGTCAGTGTTACTTCCCTATTTTAGCTTCACAGTCTGAAAAGTACCAGCAAACTTCCTGCCCATGAGTCACCACCTACAGGGCAAAAGCAGCCTTTACATGGAACTGTGCTTGGCACTACTAAGTATTTTCTTTTCTTTTCTTCTTTTGTCAAATTCATTAACTTTTAAAGATTTTTAAAATTGATTTTTAGAGAGGAAGAGAGAGGGAGAGAAATATCAATGGATTTGCTGCCTCCTCCACCCCCTCTACTGGGAATCAAGCCTGAAACCCAGGCATGTGCCCTGACCAGGAATAGAATTGGCAACCTTTCAGTGAGTGGGATGATGCCCAACCAACTGAGCCATTCTGGCCAAGGCTCCTAAGTAGGTTCTGAGAGCAGCAGTATTTCCCAACCTTTTTAAAATCCCAAGGCAAGTTTATTTGAATACAATTCCTACAGAATAGGATATTACCTGGTACCTTAAGGCAAGAATGTAATCAAGGGAGGAAAGACTGGAGAAGCCACAACTCATGTGAATTC
The DNA here is from genome assembly GCA_025583905.1 of Ia io. Classification (NCBI taxonomy): domain Eukaryota; kingdom Metazoa; phylum Chordata; class Mammalia; order Chiroptera; family Vespertilionidae; genus Ia; species Ia io. The sequence goes on from JAJQQW010000001.1 coordinate 98,234,194, forward strand.
TTCATGGTGGACCGCTGTGTCGTGACATCCTGACTAGGGAACACTACCAGAGAGAAAGAGGTATAATGTTAAAAGTGGATGAAATGCAATAAACAATAAGGGGAAAAAAAGAGAAGGTAGAATGAAGAGCTAGGATATGTAGTTATATGTATCCTTTTCTTTTGTGAGGGTCCCTTTTATTGGAATTTTAAAGACAGCAGAATGAGAGGAAGGCAACCTTCTCCCCCAAAACATTCCATCCTCTCTGCCCAGAGGTCAGCACTCCAGGGTTGGCGTGAGGAGAGAAAGGGGATACTTTATCCCAGGCAAGGAGCTGGGAAAGGAGGGGAGACATGCACTCTCACCTCTCGGCTCAATCCCTCTCCCCTGGGACATGGTGTTGGCCCCTGGAGTTGATTGGCAGACAGGGCTCATGCAACAGTGAGTGGGCATGAGGTGGCATGGAAACCCAGTCTCGATGCCCGTTGGCAGGGTGGGAGGGCTAGAAGGGCCATGCTGGCCACGGGGGGTCCAAATGGAAGTCTCTGCAGTGTACACACTGGAGGGCCAGAACGGGACTTCCTCTGTCCCAGGCTGCACCCAGGGAGAGAGAGGGGAGGTTCACGTGGCACTGCCATGCCAGCCAAGCCACCCGCATGTGGCCCTGCATGTGCTGAGGCTCTGGCTACTCCTTGGTGTGGCTGATGATGGTGAGGATGTAAAATTCCCTAATTACACAGTAAGACAAGAAGCTAATCAGGAATTAGAATACTTCCAGGAGCATGTTGGATATAACATAGTACTCGTATATATCCAAGTGAATACTAAATCAGAGAGTTGCACACATACTGTCATCCTGCCTCTGAAACAACTCAGCAAAAGTCCCTCTTCCTAGCAAAGGCAAGAATGCATGCTGGGAAGATAAACATGTGGCCAATTGCAGTGGCAGAGAGAAATCTCTCTCTCTTTTCTCTCTCTCTCTCTCTCTCTCTCTCTCTCTCTCTCTCTCTCTCTCTCTCTCTCTCTCACACACACACACACACACACACACACACACACACACACACACCACTACCCACAACCATTATCTCCACATTCCCAAACTTCCATGCCTCACCTTTCCTTCTGATTCTGGAAATGACACATGAAACCAGCCAAAGGCCACTCTTGTCACATGAGTGTATGATGGGAAAGCCAGATAAATGGGCCGAATGCAGGTATGATCTTTGGATGGAACCACATGGAAAGTGCATGACCCACCAGAGCTAAGATGGTCTCTGCTGACCCTGTCCCCCTCCCACAATGTTATTACACCTCAAATCAGCCCCACCCATTCTGATATGCATAGCTGTGCCAGCTGGTCTTTTCCCCTTGCCTCTTTTCTCTGTGCTTAACAAGAATCAGAGTAAAAATACCTTCCTGCAAGTTACTCCATGTTTTGAGTGATTCCTTCCCAAACAAATAAACATGGCACAGACAGACTGTGACTATTGAAATGCCCTATTCTTTTAAAAGAAACAAAAAAATAGAACTGGAGGGGTCCCAACTATATTGTCTCAAAGAGTGGTTTTCTCAGCATGGAGACTGAGTCCTACCAATTGTGCTGCACAAGTTTACACACTTTCAACAGCATGAAGTTTCAAAGTTAGATCAGAGGTAGGCAGGAAAACAGTTCAAAATGGGCCTGAGAGTTGAGAAAATGACAAGGCCCAAACCAATCCTCATGCTCGAACCCAATTTTTCAATACAAGTCACTCCTCAGAGTTAGCAACACTGCAAAGTTCTCTGGTAGTGGTTGGCTTTAAATAAAATTGAAAAAGCAGTAGACCAAATGTAAAGAAGACATGGGTCCCAAGGACTCCATGAAAACTCTGCATTCAGGGATGGCAGTTTCTGCTACAGTGTGGGCCTCTCCAACTTGCTTCTTCCCCGCAACCCGACTCAGGACCAGCCCGTGCCTCATGGTTGAAACCTGCTTTCCCAGTCAGATTGGAAAAGTTCAGATTGCACCTACTCCGGAAACCTCAAGCCGAGACTCTTGACAGGTCCCAAGGACGCCGTAGCAAGGAGAGTGTCCCGGTCCCTGGAGTGTCGATCAAATACGAGAGGGCACCATCAGTTCCCACGAAGGGGGACACCACTGCCAGCGCACGCCCGGGGAGTGGGTGCCTGGAGTTACCTCAGTGGAGCAGCGGCAGGAGCGCCCCCTAGTGTGGCGCCAGGGCCGGAGGAGGTGAGGCGAGGTCTAGGGTGAAGGGAGAGGACCAACTAAAGAGCCCGGTGCATCTGTGGAAAACCTGACTCTTCAGAGGCCGGGTGTGAGGGAGATGAGGGGGGGCCCTGATATCCTAAGCATCTCCTCCCTAAATCCCACCGAAGGTCCGAAGGTCCGGGGTGGCCCTGTCAGCAAGGCTCCACAACTCCGGTTAGCCAGGGCGGCCGGCTGGAGCTGGATGTGGCCGCCCTCTCTAGGAGCAGAGCTGGGGACATTTACCCGGAGCCTCAGAAGCAACTGCGTCTCCGCTCGGGTCACCGCTGAGGTAGCGGATCTGCTGCCGCCGCCTCTTTCCAGCCACCGAAGTCGCGTCGGCAACGCTCTCAGTCGCTCCCTGAGACTGTGGCCCGTGAGGCCAGCTGTTGAATGGCACAAGCGTCCCCGCAGCAACCAAGTCGGCAACACAAGCGTACACTCCGATACCTACGCCTCCAATGCCCCAGGCGGAGCAGCGGACCTGCGCCCGGGCGCCCCCTCTATCCTCAATTAGCCCTCAGGACCAATGGCAACAATAGACTAGCCCCGCCCTTTCTATTCCCCTGGAGCCAATCCCGGTCTCTAGAGACCCCATTCAAGTAGCCCCGCCTCCGTCTAGCGCCAAGCCAGAGCCAAACTTTATCTCACGGAGCAGAGCGGTTGTTCCGGGTGAAGGCCAGGCTTTGCTCCAGCTCCCTCATCTCCAACCCACGCAAAAAGTTACAATGACTGGGAGGCTGCAGCATACCTAATCTACTGACCTCCACAGACCCATTTCCTCTGAATAAACAAATATAGGCATCCCTATGTTCATTGCAGCTTTATTTCCAATAGCCAATATTTGGAAGCAGCCCAGTTGTCCATCAGTAGATGAGTGAATAAAAAAGCTGTGGTCCTACCGGGTTTGGCTCAGTGGATAGAGCATCAGCCTGCGGACTGAAGGGTCCCAGGTTCAATTCCGGTCAAGGACACATGCCTGGGTTGTGGGCTTGATGCCCAGTGGGGTCGTGCAGGAGGCAGCCAATCAATGACTCTCTCATCATTGATGTTTCTATCTCTCTCTCCCTCTTCTTTCCTCTCTGAAATCAATAAAAATATATTTTTTAAAAAATAAATAATAAAGCTGTGGTACATTTACACAATAAAATACTACTTGGCTATAAAAAAAAGGAAATCTTATCTTTTGTGATAGTGTCCATGGACTTGAAGAGTATTACACTAAGTGAAATGAGCCAGTTATAGAAGACAATACCATATGATTTCACTTATATGTGGAATCTAACGAATAAAATAAACAAACAAAATAGAAACAGGCTCATAGATGCAGAAAACAGACTGGCAGCTGTCAGAGGGGAGAGGGGTTGGGGGAATTAAGTAAAAAAAACCACACCTCATAAACACAGATGCAGCATGGTGATTACAAGAGGGAAAGGGGGGTTAGGGGAGGGAGAAGAGAGGAAAGGGGGATAAATGGTGAGGGAAAAAGTTTTTGCATGGTAAACACACAATGCAATATACAGATAATGTGTTACTAGTATAAAATTGTACACTTGAAACTATATAATTTTATAAACTAATGTCACCCAAATGAATTTAAAAAAAATTTTAAAACCACAATGAGATATCACTTCACACCTGTCAGAATGGCTATCATCAAGTAATCAACAAACAAGTGTTGATGAGGATGTAGAGAAAAGGAAACCCTTGTGCACTGTTGGTGGGATTGTAAATTGGTGCAGCAGCTAAGGACAACAGTATTGAGGTTCTTCACAAAAAATAACAATAAAAAAGAACTTCTATATGAACCCTCAATTCACTTCTGGGTATTTATCTGAAGAAATCCAAAACACTAATTTAAAAAGATATATGCAGTCCTATGTTCATTCAAGCGTTATTTACAATAGCCAAGATATGGAATCAACCCAAGTGCCCATTAATAGACAATTAGATAAAGAAGATGTGGTACATATGTAAAATGGGATATTACTCAGCCATAGAAAAAACTGAAATCTTGCCATTTGTGACAATATGGATGGACTTAGAGGATACTATGCTAATGAAATAAGTCAGACAGAAAAAGACAAATACTATATGCTTTCACTTACATGTGGAATCTAGAAAAATAAAATAAACAAACAAGCAAAACAGAAACAAACTCTTAGATACAGAGAACAGTTGATGGTTGCCAGATGGGAGGGGGGCTGGAAGGTGAGTGAAAAAGATGGAGGGATTAAGAAGTACAAATTGCCAGTTATATAAATAGTCACGGGGATGTAAAGTACAGTACAGGGAATATAGTCAATAATCCTATATAATAAAAGCATAATATGCAAATTGACTGTAACTCCAACACACAAGATGGCTGCCCCCATGTGGTCAAAGATGGCCACCCCCATGTGGACACAAGATGGCCACCACAAGATGGCCGGCAGGGGAGGGCAGTTAGGGGCAATTAGGCTGGCAGGGGAGCAGTTAGGCATCAATCAGGCTGGCAGGGGAGTGGTTAGGGGGTGATCAGGCTGGCAGGCCAAAGTGATTAGGGGCAATCAGGCAGGCAGGCATGCAAGTTGTTGGGAGCCAGCAGTCCTGGACTGTGAGAGGGATCGGGCCTAAATGGGCAGTCGGACATCCCTTGAGGGGTCCCAGATTGGAGAGGGTGCAGGCTGGGCTGAGGGACACCCCCGCCCCCCCCCGTGCTCAATGTGCACCAGGCCTCTAGTATTGTAATAACTATGTATGGAGCCAGATGGTTACTGGATTTAACAGGGTGATCACTTTGTAAATTATATAAATATCAAATCACTATGTTGTACATCTGAAACTACACTGAGTGGCCAGATTACTATGATCTCTGAACGCATAATAATCTGGCCACTCAGTATATATATATATATATATATATATAATATGAGGCCCGGTGCATGAATTTATGCAGGGGTGGGGTCCGGCCAGCCTGGCCAGGGGGAGGGGACATGGGCAGTTGGCCGGGCTGCCTGCTGGTCGAACTCCTGGTCGAGGAGTATTAGCCTTTTATTATATAGCCTTTTATTGTATAGGATATACACTGAGTGGCCAGATTATTATGCGTTCAGAGATCATAATAATCTGACCACTCAGTGTAATATAATTTTCTATGTCAACTGTAATTGAAAAATAATTTTTTAAAATGCCACTTGGAATAGACATATGCTAACATTTACTAGTTATTAACACTTGGCATAAGGAAAGCAGCTTAGATTAATGGGGAAAATTTAAGGTACCTGTACCAAATTGCAGTTTTAAAAGTGTTTTCACTAATTTTGTCATATTTGACCCTCACAGTAACCAGAGTACATATCTTGATTTCCATTTTCCAGGGAAGGAAGCTAAGACTCATAATAGGCTAAGCCAGTCCTCAGGATACTCAAATTCCAGCTCTGTCATTAACCTTGGGCAAGTGACCATGCCTCTCGAGCCTCAGTTCTCTAGCAATAAAATCAAATGAGATGCTCTGTCTATAATTAATTCCTCTACTCGCTGACTGAGATCAGGGCACTGGGAGCCTGGGCATTTTCATGGTGGCAGGAAATAATTTGGGCACTATAGATACTTTTTGGAAAGAACAAGCTCTCTTGGAATGTCAAAGCAGACAACATGATCGCAGTGAATACTCGGAGGAAAATCCAAGAAAGAAAAGACGAAGAAACCCTGAACTCCAAATTGACCAATTCCCTAGGTCTTTGAACTAAAATTTCCAACTCATTTGCTTTAATAATTAAAGAATCTTCTATGCACACCTTAATTCAAGTCCGCTTTGACAAATTATTTTATCATGTTCAGACAATAATTACCACAATGAATTACATCAGGAAATATATTGCACGTCCCTGCTTATTCCATATAGCAAATGGTAGATAAGAAATTGAAGCCTAAGGAAGTCATTTGGAAGGAAAACCAACAAGAAAATGGATGCATTTTAATACTTTATGCAATTCCAGCAATGACACATTCCCAACTCCCATTAATTCATTTGCTGGAGGAGCACTGAAAGGCAGCTAATATCATGCCTGTGTTTGCTTAATTTTTTATGCCTAGTGTAAAAGGAATTTAAGATGCCAGGTGAGAAGTGGTGATCTTTAAACTGGTTGCCAAGAAACTAAAAGCTAATTCCTAAGATGACAGGCCCACTTAATAGTCTGTTCTCTTTGGAATGATTAAAAACATGTTTAATTGCAATAGAATCATTTTGGCTTACAGACATCTAATAACTTTTTCAGTAAATGGCTCTAAGTTAGAATAAACAACACTAACATGCTTCACTTAGTTCTTACAAGAATTAATTAATTAATTCAAAGGGTTTCAGAAGTTTTATAAAGTGGTGGCCTAGGAATCAGGAAACCTACATTTAGTCCAGACTGACATCAGAGCCTGTGTGGCCTATAGTGATTTGTTTTACTTCTCTGGAGCTCAGTTTCTCCATCTGTAAAATTAAGGAGAATTGGACTAGGTAATCTCTATACTTTGGATCTAACATTTTAATACTCTATTCGCCATTATTATATCAGTTTTGGTAACTTAAAAGAACAATAATTTACTTTGGGTTTTCCTAAAATTGAATTATTGAAAAATTTTCCAAAATGTCATGATGTTCCTCAGACACAGTCACTTAGGCATACTGACCCCAACAAAACTGTCCAAATATGAATAGGGAAAAATATAATACAGAAACAGAAAGAAGAAAAAAGTAGACTCTAGATTTTCAGAGTCATGAAAAAGTAAATGGAAGCCATTTCTTAGTAATTGCAGAACCATACTTTTCTCTTCCAATCTTTTTCTTTTCCATGCTTTTCTTTTCCAAGGATTTTATTACTCTGCTTCTTTTCTAAAGTAAATATGGGGCTATTTCTAAAAGGAGTTGAGAAGAAACATTTTAAAAGGAAAATGGCATTATGTAGAGAGGAAGAAAAGCAGCATAAAAAATTATATGTACAGCCTGGCCAGTGTGGCTCAGTGGTTGAGCGTCAACTTCTAAACCAGCAGGTCATGGTTCAATTTCCAGTCAGTGCACATGCCCAGATTGTGGGCAGGATGCTCAGTAGCCATGCAGGAGGCAGTTGATAAATTATTCTCTCTCATCATTGATGTTTCTATCTCTTTCTCCCTCTCCCTTCCTCTCTGAAATCAATAAAAACATATTTTTTAAAATTATATGTACAGTATAATCTCAACTAGGCTAGAAAATAGTGTATATACTAGACTGGATGGCCATATATCAAAAGAATAACAGGCTTGTCCTTTTTTAGATGAATACAGGCAATATTTTTTAATTCTAAAATTTTAGGTTACAAATTTTTAAAATCAAATTTGTAGGGGTGACATTGGTTACTAAGATTATATAGGTTTCAAGTGTACAATTCTATAATACATCATCTGTATGTTGTATTGTGTGTTCATCACCCCAAATCAAATCTCCTTCCATCACCATTTACCTCCCCTTTACCGTTCCCCCACCCCCTTTCTCTCTGGTAATCACCACACTGTTGTCTGTGTCTATGAGGTTTTGTTTTTCTTGTTTGTTCATTTGTTGCTTTCACTTTTATATCTCACATATGAGTGAAATCATATGGTTCATAATTTTTTCTCTCGGACTTATTCCTCTTAGCATGATATTCTCAAGAGTCATCCAAGTTGTAGCAAATGACAGTATTTCACATTTTCTTATGGATGAGTAGTATTCCATTGTATATATGTACCATGTTCTCTTTATCCAATCAAAGGACACTGGTTGTTTCCATGTCTTGGCCACCATGAATAATGCTGTAATGAACATAGGGGTGCATATATCTTTGAGAATAAATATTTTCAAAATTTTTAGGTAGATATCCAGAAGGGGGATTGCTGGGTCATATGGTAACTCTATTCTTAATTTTTTGAGGAACCACCATACTGTTTTCCATAGTGGCTATACCAGTTTACATGTCTACCAGCAGTGAATGAGGGCTCCTTTTCTCCACATCCTCTCCAACACTTGCTATTACTTGTCTTGTTGATAATAGTCATTCTAACAGGTGTGAGGTGATATCTCATTGTAGTTTTGATTTGCATTTCCCTAATAGTGAAGTTGAACATCTTTTCATATATCTGTTGGCCATTTGTATGTATTTTGGGGAGACATGTCTGTTCAGGTCCTCTGTCCATTTTTTTTTTCAGTTGGATTGTTTGTTTGTTTGGTGTTGAGTTGTTTATATACTTTGGATATTAATCCCTTGTCATAGCTGTTGTTTGGAAATATCTTCTTCCATTCATTTGGTTGCCTTTTTGTTTTGTTGGTGGTTTCTTTTGCTGTGCAAAAGCTTTTTAGTTTGATATAGTCCTATTCATTCCTTTTTGCCTTTACTACACTTGCTTTTGGGGTTAAATTCATAAAATCCTCTTTAAGATCAAGGTCCATAAATTTAGTACCTATGTTTTCTTCTATGTAATTTATTGTTTCAGATTTTATATTTAGGTCTTTAATCCATTTTGAATTAATTTTTGTATATGGGGACAAACTGTAGTCTAGCTTCATTCTTTTGCATGTGGCTTTCCAATTTTCCCAGCGCCATTTATTGAAGAGGCTTTCTTTTCTCTATTGTATGTTTTGACTCCTTTGTCAAAAATTATTTGCCCATGTACATGTGGGTTTATTTCTGGGCTCTCAGGTCTGTTCCATTGGTCTGTGTGTCTCTTTTTCTGGCAACACCATGCTGTTTAGGCTATTGTCACTTTGTAGTATAATTTGAAGTCAGAGAATGTTATACCTCCGGGTTCATTCTTTTTTCTTGGGATTGCTTTGGCTAGTCAGAATCTTTTTGGTTCCATACAAATCTGATGAGTTTCTTTTAAAAATGTCATTGAGATATTGATGGAAATTGCATTAAATTTGCATATTGCTTTGGGTAATATGGACATTTTAACTATGTTGATTCTTCCAATCTATGAACATGACACATCTTTCCATTTTATTTTTTCAATCTCTTTTAATAATAATTTGTAGTTTTCAATATATAAATCCTTCACAACTTTTGTTAAGATTATTCCTAGGTATTTTATTTATTTTGTTGTAGTTGCAAAAGGAATTGTTTTTTTCCATTTCTCTTTCTAAAATTTCATTGTTAGTATATAGGAATACAGTTGATTTTTATACATTGATTTTGTATCCTGTAACTTTACTATATTTGTTAACTGTTTCTAATAGTTTTTTGATGGAGTCTTTAGGATTTTCTATATAAAGAATCATGTCATCTGCAAAAAGTGATAATTTTACTTTTTTATTACCGATTTGGGTGCCTTTTATTTCTCTCTCTTGCCTTATTGCTCTGGCTAGGACTTCCAGTACTATCTACACTAATAAAAGAGAAATATGCAATTGACCATCATTTCGTGCTGCCCACCAGCCAATCAGGAGTGAGTATGCAAATTAACCCAACAAAGATGGCGGCGACCCCGTCCCCCAGCTGCTCCAGGCCTCTGGTCAGCACGCATGCAGGCATGGAGCAGTCAGGCGGGGTGAGACGCCTGCTATGAGGAGGAGGGTGGGGGGCAGAGGGAGCTACAGGAGCGGCGCTCTAGCTGGAGCAAAGACTGAAGGCGGCGGGCAGAGCGAAGGCCTGGGTCCTGGGTGCCAGAGGAAAACTGGTGCTGGCAGCCAGGGGAAGGAAGGCCTATTGCATGAATCTTGTGCAACGGGCCTCTAGTGTTGAATAAGAGTGGTGAGAGTGGACATCCTTGTCTTGTTCCTGATATTAGAGGGAAAGCTTTCCATTTTTCACCATTAAATATGATGCTGGTTGTGAGTTCATCATGTACGGCCTTTATTGTGTTGAGTTATGTTCCCTCTATTCCCACTTTGCTGAGAGGTTTTTATTTTTCATAAATGTGTGCTGGATTTTATCAAATGCTTTTCTGCATCTATTGGTATGATCACGTGTTTTTATCCTTCATTTTGTTTATGTGGTGTATCACATGTATTGATTTGCACATATTGTACCAACCTTGCATCCCTGGAATAGTTCCCACTTGATCACGGTGTATTATCTTGTTTTATGTCAATTATGTATGTATTTAACAAACCAATTAAATCACTATATTTAGTTTACATTTACTTTATTTTTTATGATGTGCAGGTTTGATTTTATTTTTATTTTTTAAAATTTATCCTTATTGTTGAAAGTATTACAGATGTCCCCTTTTTTCCCCTTATAACCCCAACTTCCATTCCCCTCTCCAGGCCTTCACCCACTATTGTGTGTGTCCATAGGCTATGCATATCCTATCTAATAAAAGGGTAATATGCAAATTAACCATCACTCCATCACAAAGATGGCGGCACCCATAGCCACAAGATGGTGGCACCCAGTCCTTTCAGCCTCCCCAGAGTCCCCCAGTCCCAGGGGGGCGGCCGCTGAGAGGGGGCAGCGTGAGCAGCCTGGCGGAATGTTTGCCTCGTCACCACAGCAACAAGGCAAGCGTTCTGCGCCTGGCCGTGGATGAGCCTCTGGGCCGAGGAGAGCCTCTGGGCAGCAGGCGCGAAGTGGCCAGGCCCCACAGAGAGCTACTGGCACACAGATTCAAGCACAGGACTACTAGTATGAATATAAATTCTTTGGCAGATCTCTTCCCTCCCCCCCTCCTTCTGAGGAGCCTCAGTCTGTTGCATGTTTCCATGTCTCTGGATCTATTTTGTTTATCAATTTATTTTATTCATTAGCTTCCACATATAAGTGAGATCATGTGATACCTGTCTTTCTCTGACTGGCTTATTTCACTTAGCACAATACTCTCCAGGTCCTTTCATGCTGTCTCAAAGGATAAGAGATACTTCTTTTTTACAGATGCATATTACTCCATTGTGTAAATGTGCCACAGGTGTTTTTTTTTTTTTTATCCATTCCTCTACTAATGGGCACTTGGGCTGTTTCTAGATCTTAGCTATAACACTACTATCAACATAGGGGTGCATATATTCTTTCTGATTGGTATTTTCAGCTTCTAAGGATATATTCCTATAAGTGGGATCACTGGGTTAAATGGCAGTTCCATTTTTAATTTTTTGAGAAAACTCCACACTGTCTTCCATAGTGGCTGTACTAGTCTGCATTTCCACCAGCAGTGCACTAGGGTTCCTTTTTCTCCACATCCTCATCAGCACTTGTTGTTTATTGATGGCAGCCATTCCGGTATGTGTGTAGTTGTATTATCTTTTTAATGTAGTACTGGATTCAGTTTGCTAATATTTTGTTGAGAATTTTTACATCTGTGTTCATTAAGGACATTGGCATATAATTTTATTTCTTTATAGTGTCTTTATCAGTTTCTGGAATTAGGATAATGCTAGCCTCGTAAAATGTGCTTGGGAGTCTTCCCGCCTCATGAATTATTTTGGAATAGTATTAGAAGGATAGCTGTTAGTTCTTTGAATGTTTAGTAAAATTCACCTATGAAGTCATCTGGTCCAGGACTTTTGTTTGTTGGGAGGTTTTGATTACTGCTTCAATTTCATTAATCATAATCTGTCTATTCAGGTTTTCTGATTCTTCCAGATTCAGTTTTGGAAGATTGTGTGTTTCTAGGAATTATCCATTTCATCCAGACTGTCTAATTTGTTGGCATTTAGTTGTTTGTGATATTTTCTTATAATCTTTTTTATTTCTGTGAACTCAGTTATTACTTCTCCTTTTTCATATCTGATTTTATTTATTTGTGTCCCCTCTTTTTTATGAAATGAGTCTGGATAAAGGTTTGTTAATCTTGTTTATCTTTTCAAATAACCCGTTCTTGGTTTCATTGATCTTTTGTATTGTTTTTTAGACTTTATTTCATTTATTTCTGCTCTGATCTTTATTATTTCCTTTCTTCTACTCACTATGGGCTTTGATTGTTGTTCTTTATCAAGTTTAAGTGTAAAGTTAGATTGTTTATTTAAGATTTTTCTTGTTTCCTGTGGTAGGCCTGTAATGCTATGAATTTTCCTCTTATGACTGCTTTCACTGTGTCCCATCAATTTTGGTCTGTTGTGTTCTCATTTTCATTTGTTTCAAGGTATCTTTTTATTTCTGTCTTGATCTCATTGTTAACCCTTTCATTATTTAGTAACATCTGATTTACTCCCATGTCTTTGTGTGTTTTTCAGTTTTTTCTTTTGATTGATTTATAGTGTTATATCACTATGGTCAGAGAAGATGCTTGATAAGATTTCAATCTTTTCAAACTTACTGAGACTTGTTTTTTGTCCTAAAATGTGGTCTATCCTATACAATGTTCCAGGTGCACTTGAAAATAATGTATCTTCTGCTGCTTTGGGGTGCAATGCTCTGAAGATATCAATTAAATCCATCTGATCTAGTGTGTCATTTAAGGCCGCTGTTTCCTTGTTGGTATTTTGTGTGTTTCTGTCACTGAAAGAGCCTCTGGCAGTACTCAAGTTGCATGAGGTAGGTTTTTAGTGGGTCACCAAGTAGGGGTGAGTGGTGTTCACCAGATCAACACAGGTTCAATCTCAGTGCCAGTGCTGTGTTCCAGTGCACTTGGCAAATTTTCCAGGGTATACCAAGTCTACCTGCCACTCTCTGGGTTCCTGCACTCCTTTATGGTGGGGAAGGATCTCAGGGATTTGTCAGAATGAGGCCTGTAGTGTTTATCAGGCCCAAACATACCAAGATTTGGTTGCCTGAAGGGAAGGCTCTGCCCTGGTTGGGTTTGCCAAAAAAATGGCCCCCATTCTAGAGCTATACAACTCAGTCTGTACAGGATTCTACTGGGAGCCCAGCTCAACAGAGTGGGGCTGCCAGGAGTAGAGAGGATCAGACTAGTGGATCTCCTGTGAGAGGAAGGTGTCAGTCAGGCTGGGAGATGGTGAGAAGAGTGGGCCCCACCCTAGAACCACACAACACAGTCTGTCCTGGATTCTGCCCAGACTCCAGCAGGGCAGGGCCACCAGGAATCAGCAGGTTGGGGCCTCCAGGAGCCCAGAGGGTGAAGCTAGTGGATCTTCCATGAGGGCATATTGGGTAGTTTTTAGCAGAAGAATTGCCAAGATAAAGAGCATATTCATTTTTGGTAACTCTTTTTTCCCCCTAAATATATTGCTTTGAACTAAATATGTATTCATATTCAACACATAACTTTGTACCTATTTTTTAAAAATATATCTTTATTGATTTCAGAGAGGAAAGGAGAGAGAGACAGAAACATCAACGATGAGAGAGAGTCACTGATTGGCTGCCTCCTGCACACCCCTCACTGGGACCAAGCCCAGAACCTGGGCATGTGCCCTTGATCAGAATCAAACCTGGGATCCCCTCAGTCCACAGGCCAAGGCTCTACCCACTGAGCCAAACCAGCTAGGGCAATTTTTGGTATATATATATATATATATATATATATATATATATATATATATATATATATACACATACATATATATATATATGTATATATATATATATATATATATATATATATATATATATATATATACACACACATATATATACACTAGAGGCCCAGTGCACAAAATTCGTGCACTTGGGGGGGGCGTCCCTCAGCCGGCCTGTGCCCTCTTGCACCCTCTTGCAGTCCGGGAGCCCTCAGGGGATGTCCAACTGACGGCTTAGCACTGCCGTGGAGGTGGGAGAGGCTCTTGCCACTGCCTCTATACTCGCCAGCCATGAGCCTGGCTTCTGGCTAAGTGGCACTCCCCCTGTGGGAGCACACTGACCACCAGGGGGTAGCTCCTGTGTTGAGCATCTGCCCCCTGGTGGTCAGTGTGTGTCATAGTGACTGGTCGTTCCACCGTTCACTCTATTTGCATATTAGCCTTTTATTATATAGGATTCTCTCTCTCTCTCTCTCTCTCTCTCTCTCTCTCTCTCTCTCTCCATATATATATATACTGAGTGGCCAGATTATTATGACAACCCCATCAGTACTTCATTGGGCCACCTTTTGCCTTCAATACTGTGGCGATTCTTCTTGGCATTGACTCCATGAGATGTTGAAAGGTGATGCGAGGAATCTGACACCATGCCTGAGGAATAGCACTGTCCAGTTCTGTGAGATTTGATGGTTGTGGAACCAGCTGCCTGATGGCTCTTTTAAATTCGTCTCACAAATGCTCAATTGGATTGAGATCTGGTGATTGAGGGGGCCACCTAAGCAAGGTAAAGTCTCCCTTATGTTCTTGAAACCACTCCTGCACAATACAAGCACCGTGGCATGGCTCATTGTCTTGTTGGAAGAAGCGATCTCCATTGGGATACACCATCAACAATATAGGATGAACTTGATCAGCAACGATACTTAGGTACGTTGTGCTATTCAGATGTTGTTCCACACGAATTAAAGGGCCCAAATCATGCCAGGAAAACATGCCCCAAACCATAACACTGCCCCCACCAGCTTGAAGGGTTGCACTCATGCATGTGGGGTGCATGCTTTCATGCTGCTTCTGCGAAATTCTCACTCTGCCATCTGCATGATGCAACTGGAAACATGATTCATCGGACCACATGACTTTTTTCCAATGCTCGACTGTCCAATCCTGGTGTTCCTGTGCAAATTGGAGACGTTTTATCTTGGTAACTGCAGACAACAAAGGTGTTCGAACAGGCCTTCGGCTTCCATATCCCATACAATGCAGTGTACGGCTAATTTGCCTACAAACATCAGGTGGTCATAATAATCTGGCCACTCAATATATATATGTATATACACTTATATAATTTCAGAGAGGAAGGGAAAGGTAGAGAGACATAGAAACATCAATGATGAGAGAGAATCATTGATGGCTGCCTCCCACACTCCCCCCCACCAGGGATCGAGCCTGCAACCCAGGCACATGCCTCAACTGAAATCAAGCCAGAACCTCCTTGTTAATAGGTCAACGTTCAACCACTGAGCTATGCCAGCCAGGCCATTTTTGGTAACACTTTGTTATAAAATAACTAGAGGCCTGGTGCACAAAATTCATGCACGAGGGTGTGTGTCCCTCAGCCCAGCCTGAACCCTCTCTAATCTGGGATCCCTCTCACAATCCAGGACTGCTGGTTCCCAACTGCTCGCCTGCCTGCCTTCCTGATTGCCCCTAACCGCTTCTGCCTGCCAGCCTGATCACCCCCTAACTACTCCCCTGCCAGCCTGATTGATGCCTAACTGCTCCCCTGCCAGCCTGTTTGCCCCTAATTGCCCTCCCCTGTAGGCCTGGTCACCCCTAACTGCACTCCCCTGCAGGCCTGGGTCCCCCCCCAACTGTCCTTCCCTGCAGGCCCAGTCGTCCCCAACTTCCCTCCTCTGCCGGCCTGATCACCCCTAACTGCCCTCCCCTGCAGGCTTGATCGCCCCCAAGTGCCCTCCCTTGTAGGCCTGGCCCCTTCCAACTGTCCTCCCCTGCTGGCCTGATCACCCACAACTGCCCTCCCTTGCAGACCTGGTCCCTCCCAACTGCCCTCCCCTGCTGGCCATCTTGTGGTGGCCATCTTGTGTCCACATGGGGCAGCCATCTTTGACCACATGGGGGCAGCCATCTTGTGTGTTGGAGTGATGGTCAATTTGCATATTACTCATTTATTATATAGGATTTCAGACTTACAGAAAAGTTACAAAGACATTCGTATTCATTGCACCCAGTTTTCCCAAATGTTATCAGTTTGTTATTTGATTTGTTATTTCCTTTCAATATATATGAATATGCCCTTTTTTTCCTGAACCATTTCAAAGTAAAATTTAGGCATGATATTCCCTTAACCCTAAATACTTCAGCATGCATCTTTCAGAACAAAATATTTCTTTTATATAGGCATGGTGAAATTGCCCTGGATGGGTAGTTCAGTTGGTTAGAGCATCCTCCTGGTACATCAAGGTTGTGGGTTCAATCCCCAATCACAGCACACACAAGAAGCAACCAATGAATGCATAAATAAGTAGAACAACAAATCAATATTTCTCTCCCTTTCTCTCTCTCTCTAAAATAAATCAATAAAAAATAAAATAGTATCAGGAAATTAATATTGATAAAATACTATTATCTAATCTACAGGCCACATTCATAATTCTCCAATTGTACAAATAATAATATTCTTTGTACAAATAGAATAGTGGTGGTTTCCAGGATGTAATTCAGGATCGGACATTGATTTGTTAGTTCTAGCTAGCCTCCTTTAATCTGAAACAGTTCCTCAGACTATCCTTGCCTTTCATGACTATGACATGCCTTTTTTTTTTAAAGAATAATTTATTGAGTTTGAGAGAGAGAGAAAGGGAAATATCTATGTGAGAGCAGAACATCAATCAGCTGCCTCTGCACGCCCCCTGCTGGGGATTGAGCTTGCAACCCCAGCATGTGCCTTGACCAGGAATCCAATCAGCAACCTTTTGTTGCAGGGAATGATGCCCAACCAACTGAGCCACACCGGCCAGGGCTCTTTGCATTTTTTAATTATTATTATTTTATTTTGAAGCAATCACAAACTCACAGAAAAGTTTGAATTACAATAGAGAATGTCTTGGGGTTTTCTTTCTGAACCATTTGAGAGCTAGTTATTCACCTGATGCCCATTATCTCTGAAAAATTGTGTGTTTTTTGTTTTGTTTTTTGCCAACAAGGATATCTATATAATAATCCTATATAATAAAGAGGTAATATGCAAATTGACCCTCACAAGATGGCCACCCCCATGTGGTCAAAGATGGCCACCACAAGATGGCTGGCAGGGGAGGGTAGTTGTGGGTGATCAGGCCAGCAGGGGAGGGCAGTTGGGGGCGACCAGGCCAGCAGGGGAGGGCAGTTGGGGGTGACTAGGCCAGCAGGGGAGGGCAGTTAGGGGCGACCAGGCCAGCAGGGGAGGGCAATTGGGGGGGACCAGGCCTGCAGGGGAGGGCTGTTAGGGGCAACCTGGCCGGCAGGGGAGGGCAGTTGTGGGCAATCAGGCTGGCAGGGGAGCAGTTAGGCATTGATCAGGCTGGCAGGGGAATGGTTAGGGAGTGATCAGGCAGGCAGGCAGGCGAGCGGTTGGGAGCCAGCAGTCCCAGATTGTGAGAGGGATGTCCGACTGCTGGTCGGACATCCCCCGAGGGGTCCCAGATTGGAGAGGGTGCAGGCTGGGCTGAGGGACACCCCCCACACACACACACTAGTGCACGAATTTCATGCACCGAGCCTCTAGTTTTTCTATATAATTATGACATAACCATTAAATCCAGGAAATTAACATAAATGGATTGCTAATATCTAATTCTCAGGTCCCAATCAAATTTCATCAATTATCCCCAGATGATCTATCATCACAAAGAATCCAGTTCAGAGCCATATGTTGCTTTTAGATGTCATGTCTCTTTCATCACCTTCAGTCTAGAATATTTCATTGGTCTTTCAATGACTTTCAAGATCTTGGCACTTTTGAAGCCTACAAGCTAGTTATTTTGGAGAATGTTCCTTGATTTGGGTTTGTCTGATTTTTTCCTCATGATTAGATTCAGGTTACACGTCTTTGGAGGGACTATCACAGAAGTGACACTGTACTCTGCATTCTGTCAGGTGGAGCATGATTTTGATATGTCCTGTTACTGATGATGTTCACTTTGATCACTTGACTAAAGTGGTATATACCAGGCTTCTCTACTGTGAAGTTATTCTTTGTAATTAACAAATATTTCATGGTGAAGTGCTTCAATACTGTGTAAATCTATTTGTCATCCAACTTTCAATGTATTCATTTGTTTACTTATATCAGTATAGACTTACAGTTTCCTATTTTATCAGTGGGTTATAATCCATTACTATCATTGTTTCCTTTGATGATCAAGTTGTCCTAGATTTGGCCACTCCCTCAAGCTGGCTACTGTGTTCTCATTCTTTTAGCACTTCCTTACTTTCTGGTACAAGATGTTCCAGGCTCATCTGTACTTTCAATCAGCCATTTTTCTGAGGAGCCCTAGCTCTCGTTAGTGGAAACTAGCATTTAGCAGCCAAATCCGGGCACTAGGTGTAGATATTCCTATTGGTGTGTTGCTGCTTCCTGGCCCTCTCAGAGTTTCACTTATACACTTTATTCAAATGCTTACACACACATTCACACATTCTATCTATCTATCTATCTATTCTAATATATCCCATCCAACATCAGAGGGTTTATAATAGTTTTCTCTTTTTCTGAATTTGCAACAATCTATGACAATGAGAAAATTAGTTTCCATTATCTTTATATGTTTAACCATTTTATCAATACTCCTGTATGTGGCTGTTCTGGGAGGTTTCTTTACCTTTTTAAATAATAACTACCATTCATTGGCTGCTTAACATGTGCCAAGCACTGTTCTATTTGCTTTACATCAAAAATTTTGTTTCATTCTCAGTGTACCCTGTGAGACAAGCATAATTATATCCATTTTAGAGAGGAAATTGAGGCATAGAGAGGGTAATTTTCTCAAGATAAGGTAGCTGGGAGAAGAGCATTCTAACAGAGAAAACAGTAAATGCAAATGACTTGAGGTAAGAGTCTATCTACCATGTTCAAGGAGGAGCAAGGAGGCTTGTGGACTGGGACTGAGGGAGGGAAAGGAAGAGTAATAGATGATGAGGTCAGAGAGGGACTTGGAAGCCAGACTGTGTAGAGGCTTGTGGGCCATGATTTTACCTTATCTTCAGAACAAGAGGTGAGACACTGGAGAGTTATAAGAAGAGGAGTGACATAATCTGACGTACATTTTAACAGGGTCACTGTACCAGGCCAGCATGCCCTCACCTGGAATCAAACCAGTGAGCTCTTGGTTCATGAGTCAACGCTCAACAACTGAGCCACACCGGCCAGGCAATTTTGTGTTTTTTTTTTTAAAACAATGATCCACTAATTATATAAGCTTCAGACCCTACATATATAGAGTATGGTCCTACTCACACTCTATATTCAACCAGCAAGTCCAGATGGATATACTGTCACAATATATCCATAATTCAACCCCTTCCTCCCACCTCAACTGCTACTATTCTGGCCCTACCCACTCTCATTTGGATTACTGCAATAGTTCTTGACTAGTCTCCTTACCTCCTCCCCATCATATTCCCTTCTATGGTCTATTCCCAACACAGCAGACAGTGGGATCTTTTCATAAAATAAATTATATTATATAACTATGCTGCTCAAAACTTTCCAATAGCTTCACGTCTCACTCAAAGAAAGAAATAAAAAACAAGCTCCTTGACACCATCTCCTACCATTCCACACCAGCCATACCATCCTCCTTGCTGTTCTTCAAACACACTTCACAAGATTCCCCTTCACAGGTTTGCACTGGCTTCTGCCTCCCCCTAGAAAGTTCTTCCTTCAGATATCCACAAGGCTTTTTATCTCACCTCCTTCATGTCTTTGCTTAAATATTACGGTTTCAATGGGCCTTACCTTGGCCTCCTCATCAAAACTTTCACCCACTCGCTGACCCATCCTCCTCTGCACCCTCGATCTCATTTACCTTGCTCCCTACTTTTTCTCTTTCCCATAGTACATATCACTTTCTAAAACACTAGGCAGTTTATTTATTAATTATATTTATTATTTTTCACTTCTCCCCTCCTTCTAGAATGCTCACAAGCACAGGAATCTTTATTTTACTCACATCTGTATCTTCAATACTTAGAATATTGCCTGGCACCTAGTAGGCACTTAATATTTATTGAATGAATGAATAAATGAATCAAAAGTGGTCCTAGTAGGAGGAAGAGAATATACAAAGATCCATAAATGAAAGAGTATATGCCTTATTCAAGCAACGCAAAGACTTAAGGACAAAGATAAAAAAGGAGAGTGGCCCAAATTGAGGCTGGCAAGGCAAGCAGGAACCACAGGAGAAGAGCTCAGTAGACTAGAGTAATAATACTGAACTTCAGAGCAAGGAAAATCCATTGAGGAGTTATAACCATGAGAGTGGTGTGATAATAGTTGGGAGAGATCATTAGCAGTTGTATAGGAAATGAACCGGTGGGGGTAGGGGAAGATGGGAGAGACTAGAAGAAAGAGACCGGTTAATAAGCTATTGGACTAGTCCAGCCAGTGTGGCTCAGTTGTTGATCTTCAACCCATGAATCAGGAGGTCACGGTTCAATTCCCGGTCAGGGCGCGTGCCTGGGTTGTGGGCTCGATCCCAGGAGGGGGTGTGCAGGAGGCAGGCCATTGACCATTCTCTCTCATCATTGATGTTGCTCTCTATCCCTCTCCCTTCCTCTCTGAAATCAATAAAAACATATTTTTAAAAAGAAACTATTGGACTATAGTTGATAACATTATATTTTATAACTGAAACTTGCTAAAATAATAGAATTTAAATGTTCTTTAATATGTGAGATAATAGATACATTAACCTGAGAGGGGAATCCTTTCATAATGTATATGTATATCAAATCATCATGTTGTAAAGTATTAATAGTTTCCAAGTTTATTAATTATACTTCAATAAAGCTGGGGAAAATTATCATACAGTAAAATGTGTTTTTTAAAAGAGGTTATTGGGGCAGTCCAGACAAGAGGTGATGGTGTCTCAAGCTAATTTGGGTGGTGGCAATGGACATGCAATAAAGTGGAAAGATAATAAAAATATATAGAAAGTAGAATCTGACAGCTCTAATGATGAACCAAAAGAAGAGGGTCTTTGATGAGAAGCATGTGGTCATTTGGCTCACTGCTACTAAAAGGTCAAGTGAACAAGGACTAAAAAATGTCTGTTGGAATTTAGTGACAGGGAAGTAATTAGCAATCTTGTCAAGAGCATCCCCAAGAAATGGAGATTGTGAAAGTCAGCCTGAGTACATTGACAAGTGAGTGCAATCTGAGGAAGTGGAGGCCACTTTGCATATCTACCATGCATCAAACACTTATAGGCTCTCGATATATGCCACTTTCTTCCCTCCTTTCCTGTGATAATGACATTGCACAACTGCAATGGTATTACTAATTAAATAAACTCTAGGTAAAGAAAATACATGAAATTAAAATAATACCGTAAGTAGTTAAATATTTACTATTCCTTTGATATCAGATTAAATAAAACATTAAATTAAAAAATTGGTGAGAAAAGCAGCTGGTATTGAATATTCAAGCTCCCAGAGGAACACATTAATGAATCATTTTTAAAGCTGGACAGCTTCACACTTATTCTGTTCAAAGAACAGGAACACAATCATTTCTCAATTCTGGATCTATTTTTGTTCATCAGTTTATGTTGTTCATTATATTCCATAAATTAGTGAGAGCATGTGATATTTATCTTTCTCTGACTGGCTTATTTCACTTAGCATAATGCTCTCCAGTTCCATCCATGCTATTGCAAATGGTAAGAACTCCTTTTTTATCGCAGCGTAGTATTCCATTGTGTAGATGTACCACAGTTTTTTAATCCACTCATCTGCTGATGGGCACTTAGGCTATTTCCAAATCTTAGCTATTGTAAATTGTGCTCTATGAACATAGGGGTGCCCCCATGAACCATGCTTTGATCGTAAATGATCAAAGCAATTTTGCTTCATGATAATGCACCATCACACACTTCAAAACCAGTTAAAGACACGTTAAAAGATCTTGCCTGGGAAGTATTAACCCACCCGCTGTATTCACCAGACCTTGCTCCTTCAGATTACCACTTGTTCCGATCAATGCCAGATGCACTTTCTGAGCAGCACTTCAAAATGTACGAAGAAGTGGAAAATTGGGTCTCTGAATGGTTTGCCTCAAAACAAGAAAAGTTCTATTGGGATGGTATGCACAAATTACCTGAAAGATGGGGGAAATGTGTAGCTAGCAATGGACATTACTTTGAATGAAGCACTTTTGATGTTTCTCTGGAAATTATTGTGTTTTCTTTGGATTACAAAATCCGAATTATTAACTGGTTAATGCTTAATCCGCATTATTAACTGGTTAATACTTAATCTGCACTATTAACCGATTGATAATTAATCTGCATTATTAACCGGTTGATAAGTAATCCACGTTATTAACCAGTTAATAGTTAATCCATATTATTAACTGGTTGATAATTAATCCACATTATTAACGGTAATAATGTGGATCTTGTAATCACAGAAAACATTTCAAGAGAAACATCAAAAGTAATGTCCATCACTAGCTACACATTTCCCCCATCTTTCAGGTAATTTGTGGATACCGTCCCAATAGAACTTTTCTTGTTTTGAGGCAGACCATTCAGAGACCCAATTTTCTACTTCTTCGTACGTTTTGAAGTGCTTCTCAGAAAGTGTGTGTGCCATCAATCAGAACAAGTGGTAATCTGAAGGAGCAATACAACAAAATAGCATACATATCAAATCGCATATATATCAACATAGTTACTCCAACTAGTGAAAAAAATCCGCATTATTAACTGGTACACCTAGTAAATTTCTGATTAGTCTGCTCCCAAAATGGAAATGGCCTTTTAACATTATAATAATAAATGTTTATTGTAAGAAATTTAGCCATTAACCTAGTATATAAAGAAGAAAGATGATACAGAGTTTCAGTTTGCAACATGAAAAATGTTCTGGATAGATGGTAGTGATAGATAGCAATGCGAATGTACTTAATGCCAATCAACTCTACACTTAAAAAGGGGGGATATATGGTGATGGAAGGAGACTTGACTTGGGATGATGAACACACAATACAATATATAGATGATGTATTATAGAATTGTACCCATGAAACCTATAAATTTCATTAACTAATGTCACCTCAATAAATTCAAATAAAAAATTTAAACTCTACATTTAAAAATGGATTAAGTGGTAAATTTTATGCTATGTATAGTTTATGCACAATTTTTAAAATAAACAATTTTTAAAACAAAAAGAAGAAAGGAGATATTACTCTCTAATACCACTGCTTAAGTTAGCATATAGAATCCATTATTAATATATTCATTCAACAGATATTTATTGAATGCCTGCTATATGCCAAGCACATGTCTAGGTGCTAAGAATACATTTGTGAGCAAAACAACATCCTCCTCCTTGTGGAGATTACTTCTAATGGAGGAGAAAGAAAATAAACAAATGAACAGGGAAGGGTGTACAGGGGTAAGCAGAAGTAGGTTTACAGTTGTGAGTATGCAAAACAGAGTTTATTCTTTATATTATTATTTATTAATTATTGTATTATTTATTTGTATTATTTCCATATGAACAACTATAAACCTATTTCCCCCAACTCTGTATTATGTCAGATTATGACAAACCATATAGAAAAAAATAAGGCAGAGAAGAGGGATTATAAGTGATGGGGAGTTGTAATTTTATACAAGGAAGGCCTCACTGATAGTGACATATGAGCAGAGACTGACCAGGAAGAAATAAGGGAGTGAGTCATGCATATATCCGAAAGAAGAGTGTTTCAGGCAGGAGGAATAACCAGGCTAAAGTCCCAATGCAGAAGTAGGTTTGGCATGTGCAAGGAACCACACAAAAAAAAAAAAGTGTTGCTGAAATGTAATAAATTAGGGGAGTGGAGTAAGAAAGAAGGTCAGCCAGGCCAGTGTTACTCAGTGGTTGAGCCTCAACCTATAAACCAGGAGATCACAGTTCGATACCCAGTCAGGACACATGCCCAGGTTTCGGGCTCCATCCCCTGTAGTGGGTGTGTACGAGGCAGCCAATCAACGGTTCTCTGTCATCAGTGATGTTTCTATCTCTCTCTCCCTCTCCCTTCCTCTCTGTAATCAATAAAAATACTTTTTTTAAAAAAAAAAAGAAAGAAGATCAGAGAGGTATAGAGGAGCACAGATCAAGTAGGTCTCTGAAGGCCATAGAAAGGACTTTGGACTTTAGTCTGAATAAGGATGGAAATTATTAGAGAGTTTTAGTTTTAAGCAGAGGGGGGAACTGATGTGACTTCAGTTTAAAATGATCACTTTGACTGCTGTATTAAGATTAGACTGAAAGAGGGCAAGGCAGGAAGTAGGGAGAAAAATTAGGAGGCTATTGCAATAATACAGGTGGAAAATTATGGTGGCTGAGGCCAGGGTAGTGGCAGTGAAGACGGTGAGAAATGCTCAGTCTTTGTCCATATGTTTAAGTAGAGACAATAGCATTTGCTGAGGGACTGGATATGAGCAGGGGTAGATCTGGACTTTGTGTGGCCTTAAGCTTATACAACTTGGGGTGTTCTCTGTTAAGAAAAAGGGCACAGCCAGTCCTGAGTGGTTCAGTGGTTGAATGTCAACCTATGAACCAGGAGGTCGTGGCTCAAATCCAGTTCAGGGCACATGCCTGGGTTTTGGGCTTAGTCCCTAATAGGGAGCGTGCAGGAGGCAGCTGATCAATGATTTTCTCTTGTCATTGATGTTTCTATCTCTCCCTCTCTCTTACTCTCTGAAATCAATAAAAATATTTTTTAAAGAAAATGGATACAAAATGAGGTGCAAATGTGAAAATTTAAAATGAGAAAAGAAATCACAAAATAGTTTTAAAATATTTTTCAAATACAGTTTACATTCACTATTACTTTGTATTAATTTCAGGTGTACAGCATGGTGGTTAGACAATCATATACTTTACAAAGTGTTTCCCCTGATATTTTCAGTACCCATCTGACACCATACATAGTTATTACAATATTATTGATTATATTTCTTTTTTAATTCTCCATATTTTTTAAATATATTTTTATTGATTTCAGAGAGTAAGGGAGAGAGAGATTGAAACATCAATGATGAGAGAGAATCATTGATTGGCTGCCTCCTGCACACCTCATACTGGGGATCAAGCCCACAACCCCGGCATGTGCCCTTGACCGGAATCAAACCCAGGACCCTTCAGTCCGCAGGCCAATGCTCTATTCATTGAGTCAACCGGATAGGGTATTGATTACATTTCTTATACTGTACTTTACATCCCCATGACTATTTCGTAACTATCAGTCTGTACTTCTCAATCTCTTCATCTTTAACACCCAGATCCCCAACCCCTACCCCTCAGGCAACCATGAGTTTGTTCTCTGTATCTATGAGTTCGTTTCTGTTTTGTTTGTTTATACTGTTCTTTAGGTTCCACATATAAGTGAAATCATGTGGTATTTGTTTTCTCTGACAGGCTTATTTCATTGGGCATACCCTCTAAGTCCCTCCATGCTGTCACAAATTTCCTTCTTTTTTATGGCCAAGTAATATTCCATTGTATATGTGTGCCACCACTTTTTTAAAATTACTTTATTGATTAAGGTATCCCATATTTGTCATCAACCCCCCCCATTCCCATCCCAAACCGCCCCCCACACACGCCTGCCCCCATCCCCCTGTTGTCCGTGATCACTGGTTAGGCTCATATGCAAGCACACAAGTCCTTTGGTTGATCTATCTCCCTTGTCCCCTCCCTCCCCTACCTTCCCTCTGAGGTCTGACAGTCTGATCAATGCTGTTCTTGTTCTTCAGTCTATGTTGTTCATCATTTCCCCTAGATGAGTGAGCTCATGTGATACTAGGAATACACTTATAAGAACCGAAAATGAGACAAGCAATAATGGTTATGCTGAGAGGCAAATGAATCAGTCTATAGTGAGTTTCTTTCTGGGCCAACAGTTCTTTTGAGTCCCGATTTCTATGTCCAACAGTTGTTTATGTGTACATAACAGCAATGATATTTCAGTTCTGGATGGTGGACAAATGGTGGTAATGCAGGTCTGACCCTCTCTGGTTTGGTCCTGGGCAATCTGCAGTGATGCACATCTGCTGACTGCTAGTATGGCAAGGCATGGTCAGCGTCTTCCATCTCTGGACTGTTTCTCTTCTGTCTTCATGGCTGGAGCACTCCTGTCAATTCCTCTCTGTTGTAGGAATCCACATGGTCTCAGAGTTGTTTTCTGAAAATATACAAACATATTCTCGACCAAAAGTTAATAAAGGAATATTTTCTATACATTTGACTTGCGATCCTTTTTCATTTTTTTGCCCAAACGATTTTCCTTTGGCTTGTTTTGACACCATGTATGTTTTACCTGGGTGTCTTGCTGTTAGCATTACAAATGAAAGTTAATTTTCTAAAGTAAAAATTTTCTAGATGTAATTTATTTACAGGATATTTTTCCTTACATTGATATTCTTCTACTATCTCCCCTTTTTTGGTTTAAATATTGGGAGGCTTTTGGAAATTTTATGCTGTAATCTTGATAGCTTTTAAATTTTACTTTTTTGCACTAAAATGTGACTGCTTTAGGTTCATTATATGTTATGCAATTTTACCATGAGATGAACTACCAATAAAAATTTTAGTTAACACTTTAGGAACAGCTTTTTTGTCCAGTACAATTGATTTTTCTAGAGTATTTGCTTATTAAATTGGCCAATTTAAATTAGTCTGAAAACTTGACTACTATTTTACTGTCAAATTTAATACTCTAACAACCATCTTGTTTTACCCTGTAAATATTAGTGGAGAGGATTATTTGCCTTCTTGCGTAGACCCTGAGCATTCCTGGTGCTAGGCTGGATTTAGATATCATAGACCCCAGTTCCCCGGATCATGGGTGCAAGACATCTCCATCAAGTCTTGTTGCAGTGAGAGGGCATCTGCTGTCGGCCAAGTCTCTGTTACCTGGGTCCCGACTTGAGCTGGGTATGTGAAGCTGAGCAGCCATGGGGGCAGGAGATCTCCCTCAGCAGGGGTGAGGGTTCAGGCCCCTGTAAACTTGGGGGGGTGAAGGTCTGTGCTCCACCTCTGTTGACCCCCAAGTTCTCTCCTAATGGCCCCTATGAGACTGTGCCTGTCTTAGGTTGTTCCTTCCCTGAGGAATCTTACCCGTCTCTGGCTAACCAGCCATCCTCTGGGGCCAAGCAGGGTGATGTGAGGTTTAGTTCTGTCTCCTTGGTCGCCTATGCCCCCATGGCCTCCACACCCAGCACATGCCTTGGGATCCCCTCGCCTGCTGGCAGGGTCCCAGCACTGATCACATATCTTGTGGAACCCAGGTTTCTTCTCCAAGGAGTGTGCCACCACTTTTTTAGTCACTCATGTATTGATGGACATTTAGGTTCCTTCAATAGCTTGGCTATTGTAAATAACACTGCAATGAACATAAGGTGCATATATTGTTTCAAATTAGTGTTTTTTATTTCTTCAGATACATACTCTGGGTCATAAGACAGCTCCATTTTTAACTTTTTGAGGAAACTCCATACTGTTTTCCACACTGGCTGCACCAATCTGCACTCTTAAGTACAATACATGAGGGTTCCCTTTTCTCCACATCCTTGCCAACACTTATTTGTTATTTTATTGATGATAATCATTCTGATAGGTTTGAGATAATATTTCATTGTGGTTTCAATTTGCATTTCTCTGCTGATTAGTGAAATTGAGTATATTTTCATATGTCTATGAGCCATCTGTATGTCCTCTAAGGTCATTTGCCCATTTTTTAATTGGATTGTTTGTTTGTTTTTTGTGTTGAGTTGTATGAGTTCCTTATAAATTTTGACTATTAACCCCTTACCAGATGTATTATTGGAGAATATGTTCTGCCATTCAGTGGGTTGTCTTTTCATTTGTTGACAGTTTCCTTTGCTGTGCAAAAACTTTTTAGTTTAATGTAGTCGCATTTCTTTATTGTTTTTGTTTGTTTTCCTTGCCCAAGAAGATATATCAGAAAAAAAAATATTACTAAGACAAATGTCTAAGATTTCACTGCCTATGTTTTCTTCTGGAAGTTTTATGGTTTCAAGTTTCCTATCCTATCCTATAAGTCTATAATCCATTTTGAGTTTATTCTTGTATATAATGTAAGAAGGTGGTTTAGTTTAATTTTTTGGCATGTATCTGTCTAATTTTCCCAACACCATTTATTCTATAGAGTATTTTTACCCCATTGTATGGTCTTGCATCCTTTCTCAAATATTAATTGACCATATAGGCATGGGTTTATTTCTGGACTCTCTATTCTGCTCCACTGATCTATATGCCTGTTTTATGACAACACCATGCTGTTTTGATTACTATGACCTTGTAATATAGTTTGATATCAGATAACATGATAACTCCAACCTTATTTTTCTTTCTCAAGATTGCTGGGCCTATCTGGGGTCTTTTGTGGTTACACATCAAATTTTGCATCATTTGTTCTAGTTCTGTAAAGTACGCCACTTGTGTTTTTTTGTTTGTTTGTTTTGGGGGGGTTGTTTTGTTTTGTTTTGTATTAAGCCTTTGCAAAGGCTGGTTTGGTTTTTTTGTTTGTTTGTTTATTTTGTTTTCTTAACCTCACTCAAGGATATTTTTTCATTGATTTTTACAGAGAGTTGAAGAGAGAAAGACAGAGAGAAACATCGATGTGAGAGAAATAGATCGATTGGCTGCCTCCTGCACAAGCTCTGACCAGGGCCTGGGCCAGGGAGGAGCCTGTAACCCAGGTATGTGCCCTTGACTGGAATCGAACCTGGGTCTTTTTGGTCTGCAGGCTGGTGCTCTATCCACTGAGCCAAATTGGCTAGAGCCACCATTGTTATTTTGATAGGAATTGCAATGAATCTATCTATCACTTTGGGTAGTGTGGACATTTTTTTAAAAAAATAAATCTTTATTGTTCAGATTATTACAATTGTTTCTCCTTTTTCCCCCCATATCTCCCCATCACCCGGTTCCCTCCCCCCCCCCCCCCTGTTGTCCTTATCCATAGGTGTATGATCTTTGTCCAGTCTCTTCCCATACCCCCCACACAGACACCCCTTTCCCCCTGAGAATTATCAATCCACTCCCATTCTATGCCTCTGATTCTATTATGTTCACCAGTTTATTCTGTTCCTCAGATTTTTAATTCACTTGATTTTTAGAATCACTTGTTGATAGATATATATTTGTTGTTCATAATTTTTATCTTTACTTTTTTCTTCTTTTTCCTCTTGTTAAAGAATACCTTTCAGCATTTCATATAATACTGCTTTGGTGGTGATGAACTCCTTTAGCTTTTTCTTATCTGTGAAGCTCCTTATCTGCCCTTCAATTCTGAATGATAGCTTTGCTGGGTAGAGTAGTCTTGGTTGTAGGTTCTTGCTATTCATCACTTTGAATATTTCTTGCCATTCCCGTCTGGCCTGCATAGTTTCTGTTGAGAAATCAGCTGACAATCATATGGGTGCTCCCTTGTAGGTAACTAACTGTTTTTCTCTTGCTGCTTGTAAGATTCTCTCTTTGTCTTTTGCCCTTGGCATTTTAATTATGATGTGTCTTGGTGTGGTCCTCTTTGGATTCTTTTTGTTTGGGATTCTGTGTGCTTCCTGAACTTGTAAGTCTATTTCTTTCACCAGGTGGGGGAAGTTTTCTGTCATTATTTCTTCAAATAGGTTTTCAGTATCTTGTTCTCTCTCTTCTGGTACCCCAAAAATTCGGATATTGGTACACTTAAAGCCATCCCAGAGGCTCCTTATGCTATCCTCACACTTTTGGATTCTTCTTTCTTTCCGCCTCTCTGGTTGGGTGTTTTTTTCATCCTCATATTCCAGATCTTTGGTTTGACTCTTTGGGTGCGGTGGTCTACTCTGTATATTCTTTTTATTTCAGACAGTGTATGCATAATTTCTGACTGGTCCTTTTCCATTTTTTTGGTATTCTCATTTAGGTCCTTGAAGGTCTCTTCAAGTTTCTCAGTGGTTTTTAGAAGATTCTTGAGTAACCTTATAAATATGGTTCTGAACACTGTGTCGTCCATTAGTTTGCTTTCATCTATCTCTCCTACTTGTGACATACTTCGATGTCTCCACATTTTGGCTGCCTCCCTGTGTTGATGGAGTGGCTTTGTGTGGTCGGTGACCTATAGGGGCCGGTAGCTCAGCTTCCCCAATCACCCTAGGAGGTCGCTCTTGGTACTCCCCTTTGTGGGCTTAGTGGAAAGTCTTGTGTAGTTAAAAGCCCTGATTGCTGTTGGTACACTGGGAGGAATTGACCTCCGGTCCAATTGGTTGTGAGGGCCTGCTGTGACTATAACGGAAGAATTGCTGTGCTGGAGACACAGTAGGGCTTTGGTGCTCAGTGAGTCTGCCTCTTGAATGTGTCCCTTATGAGAGTGGTTGAAATCTGGTGTCATCCACACCGCCAGAAAAGTCACTCTCACTCTCTGACCACTGGCCGAGAGTCCCGTAGGCATCTGGGTCCCCCATGTGTCCCCAGAAACTGGAGTTCAGAGTGGTTGGGATTATTGGTATCACTGGCGGGAATTGATCTCCAAGCCAGTTGGCTGTGAGGATCAGCAGTGTCTCCACTGGGAGAACTTCTGTGCTCAGCTTGGATGGGGCGGAGTCTCAGGGTGGCACAGACAAGCTTTGGTTTCCCGTCTGCTCTGCCCTAAGAGAGCCAGTTTCTCCATGCCCAAATTAATGGCTGCGCACCTCTGAGAGAAGGCAGCTTTCAAGCCTCTCCCGCTGCCTAACAGACCAGTTTCTCCCCAGCTGGGATTTGATTTCAGTGCAGACCGGAGGTTTTGTTTTTCTCCCGAACGAGAAATCTAGTCACTGGGAGGGCTGTGCTCAGCTTGGATGGGGCGGAGTCTCAGAATGGCGCAGACAAACTTGGTTTCCATCCGCGCTGCCCTAAGAGGGCCGGTTTCTCTGTGCCCTAATCAATGGCTGCGCGCCTCTGAGAGAAAGCAGCTTTCGAGCCTCGCCCGCTGTCAAACAGACCAGTTTCTCCCCAACCGCAGCTGGATTTCAGTGCAGACCGGAGGTTTTCTCCCGAACAAGAAAGCTAGCCACGCAGCATCTGCTGACCTCCCTCTCCACGCTGTGAGCAAGCCTGCTGTGTATTCAGCCGCCAGCCCTTTCCGCGCTCACGGATCTCCGCACCTCCACAGCTCCTGAGGCTCAGCGTCCCCCTCTCTTTTTTTCTCTAGTTGTAGGTTTTCCACTCTGCCAGCTTTCCGGTGGTTCTGGATGGTGTGTGCTCTGTTTTCCAGTTGTAGTTTCAAAATTGTTGTGGTAGGGAACAATTAGGTGTTTACCTTATGCCGCCATCTTGGTTTCCTCCTGGACATTTTAACTATGTTAATTCTTCCTACCCATGAGCATGGTATATGCTTCCATTTATTTGTATCTTTTTTAAATGTATTTTTATTGATTTCAGAGAGGAAGGGAAAGCTAGACAGAAACACCAAAGATGAGAGAGAACCATGGATCAGCCTCCTCCTGCACACCTCACACAGGGGACCAAGCCTGCAACCCAGGTGTGTACCCCGATTGGGAATCCAACTGTGACCTCCTGGTTCATAGGTCCAAGCCCAACCACTGAGCCATGCTAGCCAGCTATTTGTATCTTCTTCTATTTCTTTCTTCAGTATCTTATAATGTTCTGAGTACACTCTTGGTTAAATTTATAGCTAGGTATTTTTTATTTTCTGATGCAATTGGAAATGGGATTGTTTTCATAGTTTCCCTTTCTAATAGTTCACTTTTGGTGTATAAAAATGCAACTGATATCTGGATGTTTATTTACTTTTTAACTAAAGTATCCTTTATTATATATCATCCTATTAGTTTTATTATTTTTACACCAGAACTGTAAAATGTTTAAGAGCTAGATTAGTAATAAAAAAAATTAAAAAAGGGATCTCAGTACAGAAATGCATTTAATAAATGAAAGCAAAAACCAAAGATATGAGGAGAACCAAGAGGACAAGACAAGCCTTAAACAAAAGATTGGAAATACCCAAGGAGCTACTCTGAGCCATATTCTCTCAGCTACCAATGACCATATTTAATAAACACAACAACCAAGAAAGACCTCAAAGTTTTATGTTTTAAAAGATAATCAAATGTAGGAGAAACCAAGATGGGAGCATAGGTAAACACCTGAACTTGCTGCCTCGCACAACTACTTCAAAACTGCAACTAAAAGACAAAACGGACATCATCCAGAACCAAAGGAAGGCTGGCTAAGTGGAAATTCTACAACTAGAAGGAAAGAGAAAAGCACACTGAGACTCAGAGGAACTGTGGAAGTAAAGTGCAGAGGTACGGAGGTGCGCACGAAGGAAGGGCTGGCAACTGAGAATGCGGCTGGCTTTTTCAATCTGGAGGGAGACACAAGCTCTCGACTGCTCTGAACTCCAGTTCCAGGCAAGACTCTGGGGACCCAGACTCATACAGGGAGAAACTGGACTGTCTGGCATCAGGTGGAACTTCAGGGCAGCTTTCTCTCAGAGGTGCTTGTAGCGATTACCAAGGGACACTGAGACCTGGGGGCCTCTTAGGGCAGGGCTGACGGGAAGCCATTACTGTGTGTGCTGTCCTGAGACTCCACCCCACCCCAGCTGTGCACAGAGGTTTTTGGCATATGAATGGCCTGGTCCTTTGAAATCTAAAATTACCTAACAAACTGCAGCTGAGTCAGAGAGACCCAAAACATCCAAAAGAAGGCCCAAGGCCCCACAGCAGCCTGCATTGCTTCACAGCTGGGCCTCATCTGGGCACCTCCAGAACCCAAACAAAGAAGAGGAATCTGCAGATCTCTCCATAGCTCCTGTGGGGTGGTCTCAGGCAGAGGCTAAATTAGCACCTCTTTGGAGATCCAAGAGCCAGTGTACCCAGAGGTCAGGGTAGGACCATCCAGATTACAACTCCTCAGATCCATAAGAGACACAGTCAGGGGGCAGATTCAGTGAACACCAAACCCCACTGAAGCAAGTCTTGCCTCATAAGGGTGTCTACAGCACAGCAGTTCTCCCAGTGTAGATACAGCTGATCCTCACAGCCAATTGGCCTGGAGGTCAATTCCTCCCAGTGATACCAACATAATCAAGGCTTAACTACAACAAGACTGTGCACACATCCCACAAAGGGGTGCATCAAGAGTGTCCATCTCAGGTAACTGGAGAGGCTGAGCCACTGGACCCTATAGGACATCTAGCACACAAAGCCACTCTATCAACTCAAGGAAGCACTGAAAATGCAGAGACAAAGAAACAGGTCACAAATGAAATAAATGGAGGAAAACAAATGACTGGATACAGAGTTCAAAACCATGGTTATAAGGTTTTTCAAGAATTTTCTAGAAAAGGCTAATAAATTTAGTGAGACCCTCGAGGATATGAAAAAGAACCAACTAGAAATTAAGCATACACTGACTGAAATTAAAAATAATATACAGAGATCCAACAGCAGACTAGAGGAAGGCAAGAATCAAGTCAAAGATTTGAAATACAAAGAAGAAAAAAACACCCAACTGGGAAATAAAAAAGAAAAAAGAATCCAAAAATATGAAGATAGTGTAAGGAGCCTCTGGAACAACTTCAAGCGTACCAACATCCGAATTATGGGGGTACCAGAAGAAGAGAGAGAGCAAGATGCTGAAAACCTATTTGAAGAAATGATAGAAAACACCCCCCACCTGGTGAAAGAAATAAACTTACAAATCCAGGAAGTTCAGAGAACCCCAAACAAAAGGAATCCAAAGAGGACCACACCAAGACACATCATAGTTAAAATGCCAAGGGCAAAAGACAAAGAGAGAATATTAAAAGCAGCAAGAGAAAAACAGTTAGTTACCTACAAGGGAGCACCCATAAGATTTCTCAACAGAAACTATGCAGGCCAGACGGGAGTGGCAAGAAATATTCAAAGTGATGAATAGCAAGAACCTACAACGAAGATTACTCTACCCAGCAAAGCTATCATTCAGAATTGAAGGTCAGATAAAGAGCTTCACAGATAAGAAAAAACTAAAGGAGTTCATCACCACCAAAGCAGTATTATATGAAATGCTGAAAGGTATTCTTTAAGAAGAGGAAGAAGAATAAGAAAATAGGTAAAGATAAAAATTATGAACAACAAATACATATCTATCAACAAGTGAATCTAAATATCAAATGACTTAAAAATTGGATAAACAGAATAAACTGGTGAATATAATAGAATCAGGGGCATAGAAAGGGAGTAGACTGACAATTCTCAGGGGGAAAGGGGTGTGGGGGGTTCGGAAAGAGACTGGACAAAAATTGTACACTTATGGATGAGGACAGTGGAGCGGGGTGAGTAAGGGCAGAGGGTGGGGTGGGAACCGGGTGGAGGGGAGCTATGGGGGGAAAAAAGAGGAACAATTGTAATAATCTGAACAATAAATATTTATTTTAAGAAACATAATTAAATGTAGACTTCTTTTGTACTTCAAAGTGCTAATTTAAATAGATCCATTTAAGTAGAGAATATGCAACAAAGATCATTAATAAAAGTATTGGTCCCCCACCCAAATTAATGTTAGACATAAGAGTTTATGGCATTTTGCTAGTGTTTTAAATCTCTATGAACAAATTTCAATACTTGTTCCTTAAGCCTAAATATTTCTTAAGTTTTATAGAAAACTCACTACAATATTAAATGCTGATAAATATATATGAAATACCTTTATAATAGAAACTAGAGGCCTGGTGCATGAAATTCGTGCACGGAGGGGGGGTGTCCCTCAGCCCAGCCTATACCCTCTCCAATCTGGGACCCCTAAAGGGATGTCCCACTGCCCATTTAGGCCCGACCCCACCCACCGGGATCAGGCCTAAACGGGCAGTCGGACATCCCTCTCACAATCCAGGACTGCTGGCTCCCAACTGCTTGCCTGCCTGCCTTCCTGATTGCCCCTAACCACTTCTGCCTGCCAGCCTGATCACCCCCTAACCACTCTGCGGCCAGCCTGTTTGCCCCCAACTTCCATCCTCTGCCGGCCTGGTCAACCCTAACTGCCCTCTCCTGCAGGGTTGATCACCTCCAACTGCTCTCCCTTGCAAGCCTGGTCCTTCTCAACTGCCCTCCCTTGCAGGCTGGGTGCCTCCCAGCTGCCCTCTCCTGCTAGCCATCTTGTAGTGGCCATCTTGTGTCCACATGGGGGCAGGATCTTTGACCACATGGGGGCAGACATATTGTGTGTTGCAGTGATGATCAATCTGCATATTACTCTTTTATTAGATAGGATAGAGGCCTGGTACAGGGGTGGGGGCCAGCTGGTTTGCCCTGAAGGGTGTCCCTGATCAGGGTGGGGTTCCCTTGGGGTGTGGGGCAGCCTGAGTGAGGGGCCTGTGGTGGTTTGTAGGCCAGCTACGCCCCCTGGCAACCCAAGCAGAGGCCCTGGTATCTGGAATTTATTTTCCTTCTACAATTGAAACTTTGTAGCCTGGAGCGGAGCCAAGCCTGCTGCTCCCTCTGTGGCCGGCAGCCATTTCTGTGGCAGTTAATTCACCTTCTACAATTGAAACTTTGTAGCCTTAAGCGGAGGTCTGGGCCTGGCCAAGGTGTGCAGAAAGCTTTGCTTCCCCTGTTGCCGGGGACAACCATGGCCTGCTCTCTCAAGCTCCATTCTGCTGCCATTTCTATTTGAATTTGTTTACCTTCTATAATTGAAACTTTGTAGCTTGAGTGGAGGCTTAGGCCTGGCAAAGGCAGGCGGAAAGCTTGGCTTCCTCTGTTACCTAGGAAACCTTGTTCTCTGTGGCTGTAGCCATCTTGGTTGGGTTAATTTGCATACTCACGCTGATTGGATGGTGGGCGTGGCTTGTGGGTGTGTCGGAGGTATGGTCAATTTGCATATTTGTCTGTTATTAGGTAGGATAGATTTTCAAATGTTAACAAGGTGCTATGGTTCTAAAATTCAAATGGTCTAATAATTATGGATTCTCACAGTAACTACATAAATGTATTACAGTATGAGCCATACTTGAAGCTCAGGTAGTTATGAATATGAGATCACTGGACAAATATTTCCAAAGCCTCAACAATGTACGCAGCAGAAGGACGGTCTTTAGGATCTTCATTCGTGCACACAGAGAAGAGCTCGATTACTTTCTGGTATGTCTCATCCAGTTCTTCCATATTAAGAGGCGGCCTCGTTCCCAAAGCTGCATAGTATGCTTCATCATCGAAGTCACTTTCATCAAAAGTTTTATCTTCATCATCATCATCATCATCATCTGAAAGAGTAATGTGTGGAATACATAAAGTCATCTTTTCCCATAGAGTAAGGCCAAAGGCAAATACGCCTGGTTTGTCAGTAATAATACCATTCTCCTCCAAAGTTTCCTTGGGTTTCCAAGGCTCAGTGCCAATGTAACAGGCCTCAGGGTCAGTTACTGTCATATTTCATCCAATGGTAGAGAGACTCCTACATCACAGATTTTTTTTTATTTTTCCAATTTTTTTATTAAGGTATTATATGTGTACATATCTTACCATTGCACCCCCACCCCACTCCCATATATGCCCTCACCCCCCAGAGTTTTGCGTTCATTGGTTATGCTTATATGCATGCATACAAGTCTTTTGATTGATCTCTTATCTTCCCCACCTCTCCCTAACCTTCCTGCTGTAATTTGACAGACTGTTTGATGCTTTACTGCCTCTGTAGCTATCTTTTTGTTCAAGTTTTTAATGTTCTTTATTATCCATAAATGAGTGAGATCATGTGGTATTTTTCTTTCACTGACTGGCTTATTTCACTTAACATAATGTTCTCCAATTCCATCCAGGTTGCTGCAAATGGTACGAATTCCTTCTTTTTTATGGCAGCATAATATTCCATTGTGTAGATGTACCACAGTTTTCTGATCCAGTCATCTGCTGATGGGCACCTAGGCTGTTTCCAGATCTTAGCTATTGTAAATTGTGCTGCTATGAACATAGGGGTGCATATTTCCTTTCTTATTGTTGTTCCCAGTTTCTTAGGATATATTCCTAGGAGTGGGATTACTGGGTCAAATGGGAGTTCCATTTTCAGTTTTTTGAGGAAACTCCATACTGTTCTCCACAGTGGCTGCACCAGTCTGCATTCCCACCAGCAGTGCACGAGGGTTCCTTTTTCTCCGCAACCTCGCCAACACTTGTCGTTTGTTGATTTGTTGATGATAGCCATTCTGACAGGTGTGAGATGATAGCGCATTGTTGTTTTGATTTGCATCTCTCGGATAATTAGTGACCTTGAGCATGTTTTCATGTGTCTCTTGGCCTTCCTTCTGTCTTCTTTGGAAAAGATTCTATTTAGGTCCGTTGCCCATTTTTTTATTGGATCATTTATCTTCCTTTTATTAAGTTGTATAAGCTGCCTGTAGATGTTGGAGATTAAACCTTTATCAGTGATGCCATTTGCAAATATGTTCTCCCATGCAGTGGGCTTTCTTGTTGTTTTGTTGATAGTTTCTTTTGCTGTAAAAAAGCTTTTTATTTTGATGTAGTCCCATTTGTTTATTTTCTCTTTAGCTTCCATTGCCCTAGGGGCAGTATCGGTGAAGAAGTTCTTTTGACATATGTCTGAGATTTTGCTGCCTGTGGATTCCTCTAGTATTTTTATGGTTTCCCGTCTTATGTTTAAGTCCTGTATCCATTTTGAGTTTATTTTTGTGTATGGTGTAAGTTGGTGATCTAGCTTCATTTTTTTGCATGTGTCTGTCCAATTTTCCCAACACCATTTATTGAAGAGACTGTCTTTATTCCATTGTATGTTCATGCCTCCTTTGTCAAATATTAATTGTGCATAGTGGTTTGGGTCAATATCTGGATTCTCTATTCTGTTCCATTGATCTATATGTCTGTTCTTGTGCCAGTACCAGGCTGTTTTGAGAATAGTGGCTTTATAATACAGCTTGAAATCTGGTATTGAGATCCCTCCTACTTTATTCTTCTTTCTCAGGATTGCTGTGGCTATTCGGGGTCTTTTTTTATTCCAGATGAATTTTTGGAGAGTTCTTTCAAGGTCTGTGAAATATGCCGTTGGTATTTTAATGGGGAGTGCATTGAATCTATAGATTACTTTGGGTAGTATGGATATTTTAATGATGTTGATTCTACCAATCCATGAACATGGTATGTTCTTCCATCTGTTTACGTCTTCCTCTATCTCTTTTTTCAGTGTCCTGTAGTTTTCCGTGTATAGGTCTTTTACCTCCTTAGTTAAGTTTATTCCTAGGTATCTTAATTTTTTTGGTGCAATGGTAAATGGGATTGCCTTTTTAGTCTCTCTGTCTGTAAGTTCACTATTGGTGTATAGAAAGGCCATAGATTTCTTGGCATTAATTTTGTATCCTGCTACATTGCCGAATTCATTTATTAAGTCTATTAGTTTTTTGACGGAGTCTTTCGGGTTTTTTATGTACAATATCATGTCGTCTGCAAATAAAGACAGCTTTACTTGTTCTTTTCCAATTTGGATGCCTTTTATTTCTTCTTCTTGTCTAATTGCAATAGCTAATACTTCCAGTACTATGTCAAACAGGAGTGGTGAGAGTGGGCATCCCTGTCTTGTTCCTGTTCTTAGGGGAAATGTTTTTAGCTTTGTCCATTGAGTATGATGTTTGCTGTGGGTTTATCATATATAGCTTTTATTATGTTGAGGTATGAGCCTTCTATTCCCACCTTGTTGAGAGTTTTTATCAAGAAAGGGTGTTGGATTTTGTCAAATGCTTTTTCTGCATCAATTGATATGACTATGTGATTTTTATCTCTCAATTTGTTTATGTGATGTATCACGTTTATTGATTTGCGGATATTGTACCATCCTTGCATTCCTGGGATAAATCCTACTTGGTCATGGTGTATGATCTTTCTGATGTACTGCTGGAGCTGATTTGCTAGAATTTTGTTGAGGATTTTGGCATCTATGTTCATGAGGGATATTGGTCTGTAATTCTCTTTCATTGCGTTGTCTTTATCTGGTTTTGGTATTAGGGTGATGCTGGCTTCATAGAATGAGCTTGGAAGTGTTCCTTCCTCTTGAATTTTTTGGAATAGTCTGAGGAGGATAGGTTTTAGTTCTTCCTTGAATGTTTGGTAAAACTCTCCTGTGAAGCCGTCAGGCCCCGGGCTTTTGTTTGCCGGAAGCTTTTTGATGACTTCTTCAATTTTGTCCATAGTTATTGGCCTATTGAGCTGTTGAGATTCTTCTTGATTGATTTTTGGAAGGTTGTATTTTTCTAGGAATATGTCCATTTCCTCCAGGTTGTCCAGTTTGTTGGAATAGAGCTGTTTGTAGTATTTTGTAACAATCCTTTGTATCTCAGCGGGGTCTGTTGTTATTTCACCTCTTTCATTTCTGATTTTGTTCATTTGGGTCCTCTCTCTTTGCTTCTTGGTGAGCCTGGCTAGAGGTCCATCAATCTTGTTTATCTTTTCAAAGAACCAGCTCTTGGTTTTGTTGATCTTTTGTATTGTTTCTTTGGTCTCTATGTCATTTATCTCTGCTCTGATCTTTGTTATTTCCTTCCTTCTAGTTACACTGGGCTTTTCTTGCTGCTCTTTTTCTAGCTCTTTGAGTTGTAGGGTTAGGTAATTTATTACCATTGTTTCTTGTTTTTTGGAATAGGCTTCCCTCTCAAGACTGCTTTCACTGTGTCCCATAGATTTTGGATTGTTGTGTTTTCATTGTCATTTGTTGCCATGATGTTTTTTATTTCTTCCTTGATCTCTCTGGTGACCCAGTCCTTGTTTAATAGCATGCTGTTTAGTCTCCATGTGTTTGATTTCTTTGGATTGTATTTATTGTAGTTGATTTCCAGTTTTATGCCACTGTGATCTGAGAAGATGCTTGATATAATTTCTATCTTCTTGAATTTGAAGAGACTTTGCCTGTGACCCACCATATGGTCTATCTTTGAAAATGACCCATGTGCACTTGAGAAGAATGTATATTCTGTGGCTCTGGGGTGAAATGTTCTGAAGATGTCAATTAATTCCATCTGGTCTAGTGAGTCATTTAGGATTGCTGTTTCTTTGCTGATTTTTTGTTTAGAGGATTTGTCCAATGGTGATAGTGGGGTATTAAAGTCTCCTACTATGATTGTATTGCTATTAATCTCTCCCTTGATATCCTCCAGGAGTTTTTTTATGTATTTGGGTGCTCCTATATTGGGAGCGTATATGTTTACCAGAATTATTTCTTCTTGTTGGATTTCTCCCTTTAGTATTATGAAGTGGCCTTCTCTATCTCTTGTTATGGCATTTACTTTGAGGTCTAATTTGTCAGATATAAGTATTGCTACCTCAGCTTTTTTTTCATTTCCATTTGCCTGGAAGATATTTTTCCATCCCTTCACTTTCAATCTGTGTGAGTCTCTTGTTCTGAGGTGGGTCTCTTGTAGACAGCATATATATGGGTCATGCTTTTTTATCCATTCAGCCACTCGATGTCTTTTGATTGGAGCAATTAGTCCGTTTACATTTAAAGTTATTACTGAAAGGTATTTGTTTGTAGTCATATCTATTTTTGTGTCTGTATTACTTCTTACCTGTTTATTTCTTCTTTTTACAGTATTCCCTTTAGCAATTCTTGCATTGCTGGTTTGGTGGTGATAAACTCCCTGAGTCTTTTTTTGTCTGTGAAGCTCCTGATTTCCCCTTCAATTTTGATTGATAGTCTTGCTGGATATAGTATTCTTGGATTCAGTCCTTTGCTTTGCAACACTTTGTATACCTCCTTCCATTCACTTCTAGCTTGTTGTGTTTCTGCTGAGTAATCATTTGACAATCTGATGGGTGTTCCTTTGTAGGTAACTCTCTGTCTCTCTCTTGCTGCCTTTAAGATTCTCTCTTTATCATTTATATTTGCCATTGAGATTATGACATGTCTTGGTGTGGGTCTTTTGGGGTTGATCCTGCTTGGGACTCTCTGTACTTGCGTAACTTTTATCTTTCCCATATCCGGGAAGTTTTCTGTCATTATTTCTTCAAATAGATTTTCTAATCCCTGCTGCTGTTCTTGTCCTTCTGGCAGCCCTATTATACGCATGTTACTTCGCTTCATGTTGTCCCGAAGCTCCCTTAGGCTTTCCTCCTGCTTTTTAATTTTTTTCTCCAATTGCTGTTCAGATTGAGCTTGTTTCTGTACCTGATCTTCTAACTCACTAATTCGGTCCTCTGCTTCTTGTAGTCTACTGTTGAAACTTTCCATGGTGTTTTTGATTGTAGCTATATCACTTTTCATTTCTTCCTGATTCTTGCATAAGTTGTTGTTTTTCTCATCCATCCGATGTATAAATTCCACGACCATTACTCTTAACTCCTTTTCGGTCATGTTGCAAGCTTCAGTTTCACTAATTTCCTTTCTTGGCGATTCCACATTTTCTTTCCTCTGTGAGTTATTTTGTTTCCCCATTCTGGCTATCACCAGTAAGCTCAAGCTTCCGTTTGTGTGGACCTGGGCCGTGCGCTGTGGGGACTTCCCTCCACCCGAGTTTCACTGAAGTGCTCTGACACTAGGACGTGTGGCTGCCTTTGGTTGGTGGGAACCAGACTTGCCCAGGGTCAGTGTCCCAGTTTTCCGTGTGGTCTCGTGTGCACACTTAGAATCAGGGGCCCTGTCAGCACCACACTGTTGGTATGTGCCGAAAATGAGATCCTTAGCATGTGCCAGGAGTCAGAGTTTCCCTGTATCTGCACCGTGAATCGAGTGTCAGAGTCTCTGTTGCCTTGTGCAGTTTCTCGTTGAGAATCAGGGTCCCTGTGTGTGCATGCACCAACAATTGGGGTCGTTGGCTCTTAGTGTGAATGCGCTGTGAGTCAGGGATCCCAGGCAGCTGTGTCCGGCGTGCCAAATTCCCTGAAGTGGAGCTGCGTCCTGTGTGTGCTCTCACTACTGAGCCAAACCGGCTAGGGCTCACACTCTCAAATCCCTGAAGGTGAGCTGCCTTTGTGCACTCTCCCAGAATCCCCGAAGAGGGGCGGAGTCCGTCTTGCGCACCAAATTCCCCAAAGGGAAGCCCCTTTGTGCATGCTCTAAGATTCCCCGAAGGGGAGCTGTGACCCGCAAGCCAAATTCCCCCCAGTCCCCCAAAGGGGAGCCCTCTGTGCGCACTGACAGATTTCCCCGAATGTGAGCTGCTTCTGTCCTGCGCACCAAATTCCCTAAGGCGGAGCGCGTCCCTGCGCAAAGCTCTGCAGCTTGAGCGAGGGGTGTGTCTATTAGTTACTATGGCGCTATCCACGTGCGCCTGCGGGGAGGGGGATAGGCTCTTTGACTCACGGGAATCTGCCGGGAAGTCTGGATTCTTGTTGTTTCTTCCTCTGAAGCTGTGATAGCAATTCTCTGTCCCCAGTGGCTGCAGGGTCCTGGTTTGTGTCAGAAGCCAGGATCCGAGTCTCAGGCAGCTCTGTTTCTCAAGATGGTGTGGTCTCCGTGTCCGCACCAGCCGCCGAGAAGTGTTCGCTTTGTGTGCGGGGCTCCGCCGTCTAGGACTGCCCGGTTAGGCAGCCCCTTGGAAGACCTGCAGAATCTAACTGACCCTAGCTCATACACACACACACACCACACACGTCTACACGTCTACACTCTCCTCTATGGGTTCCTCACTCACACTCTCTCTCTCCCTACCTTCTTGCCGGTCTCCATCTTTCTGTCTCTACATCACAGATTTTAATTGTTT
This sequence comes from Ia io, assembly GCA_025583905.1. Classification (NCBI taxonomy): domain Eukaryota; kingdom Metazoa; phylum Chordata; class Mammalia; order Chiroptera; family Vespertilionidae; genus Ia; species Ia io. Next base: position 98,276,779 of record JAJQQW010000001.1, read on the forward strand.
CAAAATCACCTTTAATTACAACATTTGAAGACTTTAGGTCTCCATGAAGCAATTTCTTATCTTGGTGTAGATACTTTAATACTCTTGCCATGTTCAAAGCAACTTTTAAAATTGTGGCTGCTGGAAAAGGATCATGGCTGTCTTTATTTCGTTCTTTGATTAAGTCCTTTAGAGACTTTTCACGTTCCTATTCCATAGCAAGACACAGACTACCATCATTGGCTTCAGTGAATGCACAATAACCTATAATATTTGGATGATGGAGGCTTTTCAAAATCTTAGCTTCATCAGTTAATCTCTTTTGATACATACTTTGATAATCACCATTACATCTAGAATTAATCTTTTTCACATCCCAGAGAGAATGAGACAAGCCTCTTGGAGATCTTTTCATAAGGTAGACATTTACCCCTGTGCCATAGCCAAGCTTCTGCATAAACGGAGAGGCAGGAATTTTTATACATGGAGCTGAACATAACGCAGATTTTCTTTTTTCAGATAATTTTCTTGGTGTCTTAAAATTATTGATTTCTTCCATTGTAATAATCACTCTAGGTCCCGGGCCTTGCAGCGTGGCAGCCACACTCCAGGTAGAAGAGGAGCCAGCTGACGAGAGGTCCAGGCTGAGGCTATCTTAAAAACTGGTCCCGAGGGGCCACCAACAAGACCCCACAATTACTTCAGCATCTTGCCGGCCAAGCACAACATCCGCTACAGTTGTGCCTGGAACCCGCCGGGCTTTCAAAAACGCACGCAGTTCCTCAGTGACTCGATATCTGGATATTTAGTTTGTATCTTGCTACTTTATGAATTTCTTTATCAGTTCCAATAGATTTTTGGTAGAATCTTTAGGGTTCTCTATATACTGTATCATGTCATCTGCAAATAATGACAGTTTTAATTCTACCTTTCCAGTTTGTATGTCTTTTGTTTCTTGTTCTTGTCTGATACCTGTGGCTAGGACTTTCAGTACTATGTTAAATAAGAGTGGTGAAAGTGGACATCTTTGTCTTTTCCCTGATCGTAAGGCAAATGTTTTTAGCTTTTCCCCATTTAGTATAACATTAGGTGTGGGTTTGTCAGATATGGCTTTTATTATGTTGATATATGTTCCCTCTATTCCCACTGTGCTGGGAGTTTATAACATAAATGGGTGCTGGGTTTTGTCAAAAGCTTTTTCTGCATCTATTGATATGATTATATGATTTTTATCCTTCATTTTATTTATGTGGTGTATCACATTTATTGATTTGCAGATATTGTATCAACCTTGAATCCCCAGAATAAATCTCACTTGATCATGATGTATGATCTTTTAAATGTATTGATGAATTTGGTTTGCTATTCAAACAAAATACTATTTTGTTGAGAATTTTTGCATCTATGTACGATTTTTGTCCAGTCTCTTCCGCACCCCCCACAACCATTTCTCCCCAAGGATTGTCAGTCCACTCCCTTTCTATGCCTCTGATTCTATTATATTCACCAGTTTATTCTGTTCATCCGATTTTTTATTCACTTGATTTTTAGATTCACTTGTTGATAGATATGTATTTGTTGTTCATAATTTTTATCTTTACCTATTTTCTTCTTCTTCTTCCTCTTCTTAAAGAATACTTTTCAGCATTTCATATAATACTGGTTTGGCGGTGATGAACTCCTTTAGCTTTTTCTTATCTGTGAAGCTCTTTATCTGACCTTCAATTCTGAATGATAGCTTTGCTGGGTAGAGTAATCTTCGTTGTAGGTTCTTGCTATTCATCACTTTGAATATTTCTTGCCACTCCCATCTGGCCTGCATAGTTTCTGTTGAGAAATCAGCTGACAATCATATGGGTGCTCCCTTGTAGGTAATTAACTGTTTTTCTCTTGCTGCTTTTAATATTCTCTCTTTGTCTTTTGCTCTTGGCATTTTAATTATGATGTGTCTTGGTGTGGTCCTCTTTGGATTCCTTTTGTTTGGGGCTCTGTGTGCTTCCTGGACTTGTAAGTCTATTTCTTTCACCAGGTGGGGGAAGTTTTCAGTCATTATTTCTTCAAATAGGTTTTCAGTATTTTGCTCTCTCTCTTCTTCTGGCATCCCCATAATTCTGATGTTGGTACACTTGAAGTTGTCCCAGAGGCTTCTTACACTATCTTCAAATTTTGGGATTCTTTTTGCTTTTCCAGTTGAGTATTTTTTTTTTTTTTGCTTCTTTGTATTTCAAATCTTTGACTTGATTCTTGCGATCCTCTAGTCTGCTGTTGGGTCTCTGTATAGTATTTTTTTATTTCAGTCAGTGTATGTTTAATTTCCAGTTGGTTCTTTTTCATATCCTCGAGGGTCTCACTAAATTTATCAGCCTTTTCTAGGAAATTCTTGAAAAACCTTATAACCGTGGTTTTGAACTCTATATCCAGTCGTTTGTTTTCCTCCATTTCTTTCATTTATGATCTGTTTCTTTGTCTCCACATTTTCGCTGCTTCCCTGAGTTGGTAGGGTAGCTATGTGTGATAGGTGTCCTATATGGCCCAGTGGCTCGGCCTCCCCAGTTACCTGAGGTGGACACTCTTGGTGTACCCCTTTGTGGACTGTGTGTACAGCCTTGTTGTAGTTAAGTCTTGATTGTTGTTGGTATCACTGGGAGGAATTGGCCCCCAGGCCAATTGGCTGTGAGGATCAGCTGTATCTACACTGGGAGAACTTCTGTGCTGGAGACAGCCTTATGAGACAAGACTTAAAAAATTGCAAAAGCCTCTGTGCTCAGCTTGGATGGGGCGGAGTCTCAGGGCTGAGCAGACAGTCTTGGCTTCCTGTCAGCCCTGCCCTATGAGGCCCCTGGGTCTCAGTGTCCCTCGGTAATTGCTGCAAGCACCTCTAAGAGTAATCCGCCCTCGAGTTTCGCCCGCTGCCAGACAGTCCAGTTTCTCCCCCAATGAATCTGGATTCCCAGATTCTCGCCCGGAACTGGAGTTCAGCGCAGTGGGGAGTTTCCGTTTCCCACCCGCTACAGAAAGCCAGCAGTGCACTCAGCAGTCCGTCCTCTCTTCGCGCACTCACAAGTGCGCCTCCAGACCTCTGCCTTTCGCGGCTCCCCTGAGTTTCCGTTTGACAGTCCAGATTCCCCCCGTATAAGCCTGGGTCCCCAGAGTCTCGCCCGGAACTGGGGTTCTGTGCAGTCAGAACTGGGGTTCAGCACAGTTGGGAGCTTTTGTCTCTTTCCCGCTAGAGAAAGCCAGCCAGGCACTCAGCTGCCCGTGCACGTGTCTCTATACCTCAGCCTTTTGCAGCTCCTCTGATTCTCCATGTGCTTTCCTCTTTCCTTCTAGTTGTAGAATTTCCACTCAGCCAGATTTCCTGTGGTTCTGGATGATGTTCATTTTGTCTTTTAGTTGTAGTTTTGAAATTGTTGTGCGAGGCAGCAGTTTAGGTGTTTACCTATGCTGCCATCTTGGTTTCTCATCTCTTTTCTTTCTTTTAAAAAAAAAGTGTATATTTTCCCCTTTTATTGAGTTTATTGGTCTTTTTGTTGAAGTTTTTTTTATTGCTTCAATTTTGTGTTATAATTGGTCTGTTCAGATTTTTTGTTTCTTCTTGATTCAGTTTTGGGAGATTGTATGTTTCTAGGAATTTACCTATTTCTTCCAGAATGTCAAATTTGTTTTTATATACTTGTTTCTAATGTTTTCTTACAATCTTTTGTGTTTCTGTGGTGTTATTTGTTACTTCTAATCTTTCATTTCTTATTTTATTTATTTGGGTCCTCTCTCTTTTTTTCTTGATGAGTCTGGTTAAAGATTTATCAATCTTACTTATCTTTTCAATGAACTAACTCTTGGTTTCATTGATCTTTTTTTAGACACTTAAACTAAAATTTTATAAAAGCTGACAAATACAATACTATAAACATCAGAAAAACTAGAAAAATAACCCAATATTAGCTTTCTGACACACCCCTGTAAGGCCTTTTCCCTATATTGTTGGTTGTGTACTATTTATTCACCTGCCCATATGATGATTTTACATTATTTTCTATAAAAGAATAGAAAGAGCAAGGCTGGTGTGGCTCAGTGGTTGAGCATCAGCCTAGGAACCAAGAAGTCAAGGTTCCATTCTGGTCAGGGCACATGCCCAGGCTATAAGCTCGATCCCCAGCAGGGGGCGTATAGGAGGCAGCTGATCTATTATGATGTTTCTCTCTTATCAGTGTTTCTATCTCTCTATTCCTCTCTCTCTCTCTCTCTCTCTCTAAAATCAATAAAACACATTTTAAAAATAAGATTAAAAAATAAAAAGAATTCTTTCTAGCATAGTTGATAAAAATTTGTACTTTATTATTGATGCTTTTGTTTCATTTTTATCATTGATAGAGTTTTTAATTGCCATTGTGATAATATTAAAATAGATTTTGACAGGCTAATCATCTTTGTTTCAGTTAAAATATTTAGCTTCCTTCCTATCATATTTAAATTCTTGTTCATCAAAAATTCCAAAAAACAAATATAAAATTGATCTGAAAATAATTCATTTAAATGGACAATTCAAATGTATTTAAAAAATTGCTACTGCGTGTATTGTTATGTTATACATAATTAACTCAGTATCTCATACACTGAGTTATTGATTAATATGTTTGAGCTTTTTGTAACTGGAAAACTTGTTTTTTCAGGTTAGTTCACTGTGTCTGTGACACTTATGTGCCAATTCATCTGAAACTACCAAGCTTCATCAGAACAAGATGAGTCAAATACACTAAAACATGATCCAATATGTTAAAGTGGATAAAACATAGAAATTCATACATAGACAAAATCATAATTTGTAGTACTGCTGAAGGGTTGTGTTCTGCAAATATAGGATTTCTGATAAATTCTATTTCACATGAGTCCCATGAAAACATGCTGCAAGCACTATGAAAAACAGTATGGAGCCTTCTCGAAAAATTTAAAATAGAACTACCATATGACCCAACAATTTCACTTCTAGGAATACTGTATATCCAAAAGAATTGAATTAGGATCTCGAAAGGATATCTGTACTCCCATGTTCATTGTAGCACTACTCACAACAGCCAAGTTATGGAAAAAAACTTAAATGGTCATTGACAGATGAATGGATAAACAAAATATAGTATGTACATACCATAGAATATTATTCAGCCTTAAAAAGGAAATAAATCCTTTCACATACTACAACATGCTTGAACCTTCAGGACATTGTGCTAAGTGAAGTAAGCCAGTCACAGAAAGACTAATATTTCATGATTCCACTTATATGACTATCTAAAATAGTCAAACTCAGAAGCAAAGCATAGAATAGTGGTTGACAATAGATGGGAGGAAGGGGGGTAATGAGAAGTTACTATTCAATGGGTTTAAAATTTCAGTTATGCAAATTGAATAAGTTCTAGATATCTGCTCTACATTGTAGTGCCTATAGTCAACAATAACGGATTTTACACTTAAAATTTTGTTAAGAGTATAGATCTTGCCCTGGCTGGTTTGGCTTAGTGGATAGAGTGTCGGCCTGAGGACTGAAGGGTCCTGGGTTCAATTCCGGTCAAGGGCACATGCCCAGGTTTTGGGCTCGAGTGGGGGTGTGGAGGAAGCAGCCAATCAATGATTCTCTCTCATGATTGATGTTTCTATCTCTCTCTCCCTCTCTCTTCCTTTCTGAAATGAATAAAAATATACTTTTTTAAAAAAAGAGTATATTTCTTATGCTGTTTTCTTAACACAGTAAAATATGGATGGTGCATTTACAGTTGTTTATTTTGCATTATTGAATATTTTGGTGACAGAAGAAAATTCCCATTCTAAGTAGGCAGTACTGAATTATATAATCACATAACAATCCTATATAGTTTTACATGTCCAGGGAATGGAAGAATTTTCCACAGGCTAGTGTCTGGCTTCATACATTCCAAATCTTGTTTCTCTTCAACTTCACATATTTCCAATGCTGGGTACTATAGGATGCATTAGTTTCAAGATATGGTCTCCAGCCCTACACTCTTAGTCAGCATAGCATGAGGAAAAGTGTTCCTTGGAACACTTTTTTTTTATGCCGGGATGGTTAGCAATGACATAGAAACGACTGAAAGGCATGTAAATATATCTGATCACACCCAAAATAAATATAAACCGAGTTCAACTTTCCCCAAAATGTCCATAGAGACCCAATGCCAACTCCACAACAAAGGGGAAAGTGACAGAGGGAAAGCTTGAGTGAAAAGAGAGCTATATTGGCTGATTGCAATTAAAATATTTTACTTTTGCAAAATTTTTAAAAAAATCATATGCTGCATTATCTCACTGTTAGAGTTTTGTAAAAAGCTGCTGCAAGTGAGGAGCTCTGGTGCTTAAGCTTCATAGTAAATTTTACATTAAGCATAAAGTGTGAGAGAAAGAGAGGAGTCAAGAATGATGCCCATATTTTTGGCCTAAGCAACTGGGAAGTGAAGTTGCTATTTACTGAAATATAGGTTAAGAGAAGAGAAAGTTTCTGGGTAAAAATAAGAAGTTCATTCTGGGACAGAAAAGGTTTATGATGTCTACTAGACAGCTAAGAGAAGGTGTTTGGTAGTCAGTTAGCTATGTGGGCCTGGAGTTCATGGGGAGAGTTGGCGGAAGAAGTCAATTAAGGGGACAACATCACATGGAATGTATTTGAAACCATGATGTTGGATATGGAGTGAGGACAGAGAGAGAAAGGAGGTAGACCAGGATGAAGTCCTGGAAACTCTATTGTTGAGGAAGTTGGGGAAAGGAAGAGGGGTGAATAAAGGAGCCAGAGAAAGGAACCAATGGGGCCAAAAGAAACAATGAGAGTGTGAGGGCCTAGAAGCCATGTGAAAAAAAAGTGTTTCAAAGAGGAAGGAGTGATCAGACCAGCAGGCGTGGCTCAGTGGTTGAGCATCGACCTATGAATGAGGAGGTAACAGTTCAATTCCCAGTCAGGGCACATGCCGGGTTGCAGGCTCAATCCCCAGTGAGGGGAGTGTAGGAGTCAGCCAATCAATGATTGTCTCTTTTCACTGATATTTCTCTCTCTTCTTCTCCATTCCTCTCTGAAATCAATAAAAATATTTTTTTAAAAAAGAGGAAGGAGTGGTCAACTATTTCAAGTAATGTAAAGACTGAGAATTGACGTTAGGCCTAATATTGGATGTTAGAATCACTGAGATCAATGGTAATGCAGAGCATGCCAAGAGTTGGTTGGAGTGAGTCAGAGAACATGGAAGGAGTAGAATTAGAGATAGTGATCATACTTGGTGTTTGGGACCAGTATTTCTCAGTAAAAGCCCTTGGGATTGTTCACTATCAGCACATATAGATCTACTTCATTGTTTGTAAAAGTTGTTTAGTGTAAGGATTACTACTGTATAATTTATTTATATAGTTCCCTTTTCATGAACATTTAGGCTGTTAATCTCGGCAATTATAAATGATGTTGCAATGAATATATTTAAAGATACATTTTTGTGAACATGCAAAATATGCCTCTAAGATAAATTTCTGAATTCTGAAATTGCTAAATAAAGGGTATACACATTTTCAGTTTTGGCGCATATTGCCAAATTGCCCTCAGTTGACTTTCTCAACAGTAATAGGTGAGAACTGCTCTTTCCCCACACCTTTTTAAGAACTGAACACTAATAATTTTTAACCTTTGTCACTTTGATAAGGTTTTAAAATAGCAATGTTATTTTAATTTGTCTGTCTCTGGTCACCAGTAAAGCACAACAACTGTTCGTTTATTTCCATTTGTACTTATTTTGTATTACAAACAAGGACTTTGCCAATTTTTCTATTTGAGCATATGTCTTCTTTTTATTTTAATCAATTTGTTAGAAACCTGTCATACATGTTGCAAGTATGTTTTCCCAAAATGTTGTTGACTTTCAACATAATTTGTGGTGTCTTCAAAGCATTTGGTTGTTTTATATAATGTGGTCTAAGCATTCATTGTTTTCTTTTAATGGTTTCTGCTTTCAATGTAACATCTGATTTTTTTAACAAGAGGCACAGAAATAGATTTTATGATTATTAACCCAAAGCTTAAAGGGAACACGTTCTCTTTTCATAACTAATCAGACATCTACAATTGGGACGAAATTGCCCATCCCCACCCCTAACTTTCATCAAGACTTTTCTTTTTATATTATTGGCAAAAAGACTGCCTAATTGCGATTTCTATGTATTTAGTTAATGTTTCTGTGTATTTACCTCACAATGCCCAGAGGCTAATGGGAACATGTGCTTTCTCTGACAAACAAGAGAAAAAAACACCAGTAAGACAGTCCATTATGGGCTTTTTAAATCCTTTTAAAAAATATAACATTTCCAGCATACAAATTACATAAAATGGTAGTGATTCAGTTTCCTAGCTTCTAACGCATTTCAATTCATTCCATTTATAAAGCAGACTTGAAATTAAGTCATTCCATTCCAAAATATTTTTTAATCATGAGGTTGTTGTTTTTTTTTAAAAAAAGCTCTTAAGGTAAAACGTTTTTGCCTTGCATGCATGGGTTAGAAACCACTACAGATCCATTAAATGAAATAGCTTCCATAGTATTTGAATACTGCAAATTAAACTTTCTTTAAACCTAAAAGTTGACACAAAAGAGCTTCAGAATTGTTAATTTTCTTAATGATCAACAAATCAACTCCAAAAAATGCTGTCAATTACCCACAGAATAGAGTTCACAATTTGTTTTTTTCCCCCCCACAATAGTCCAGGTGTTTTAGAGGTAAATATTGAATTCAGTAAGTATCCAAAGTAAGGAAAACCAAATAGAGCATCCAAGCTACAAAAAAAACATTTGCAAAAGCTTTCAGATCACAAAAAGCTGTGAAGTTGTTAAAAATATCATAATGCAGAAACAGATACTTCAAGCATTCCTGATAGGGAAGCAAAACCAGGAAAAAGAATATTCTCTATTTAATTATTTTTCTCATACTTGACTGAGTTGGCTAATTATGAGATTATCCCACTCACAATAAAATTAAATAAAACCCATAAAATACCTCAGACTAATCAAGAATTGAGCAGGAGGACCTCTATAAAGAAAACTATAAAAACCTCTTGTGGGACATAAAATAAGACATCAATAAATGGAAATGTATTTTATTCTTAAACTAGAGGCCTGGTGCATGAAAAGTCATGCACTGGAGGGGGGCGGTCCCTCAGCCCAGCCTACCCCCTCTCACAGTCTGGGAGCCCTCAGGGGCAGTAGGCGACCTGGCAATCAGGGGAAGGTGATGCCCCATCACACCTCTGCTGCTGCCACTGCTGGCAGCACAAGCCTTGGCCGGCCCTAGTTACCTGAGCCTCATGTGGCCCTGGGCAGCTGGACAGCCTCCATCCAAGGCTTGCCTGTGCCTCAGGCCCGACCTGGGTGGCTGGGAGGCTTAGGGGACTTGTGCCTGTGGGCACTGCCATCTTTGAGGGCATGGCAGTCAATTAACATATTCCCTCCTTATTGGCTGTGGGCACCGCCATATTTGTGAGGGCATGATGATCAATTAGCATATTCCCTCTTTATTAGATAGGATAGGAAGACTCAACATTATAACATTGTTAGTTCTCCATAAATTTATCTATAAATCTAACATATGCCCAAACAAAATTCTAGAAAAATTCTCTGAAGGGAGAAATGGGGAACTTGACAAAATTATCATAAAATACATTAAAATCTGGGGAGATAGGGTAACAAGTGGAAATGAATCCTATCAGATAGTAAAGTCTATTATAAAGCTACAGTAATTAAAAGTATGATACAGGAATTGACAATTTAATGGAGCAGAATGGGATATAGAAACATAATCAAATATATGGGAGAGAATAGTCCTATATGATAAAGTTAGATATTCATTTATTTAACAAATATTTATTGAGCCATATTTGATGTACACATGCAACACTCAAAATTTCTGCCTTAAGCAGAGTTTATATTCTCGTGAAGGAAACAAACAATAAATAAAATATATAGCACATCAGACAGTGATCAGTACTTTTTAGAAAACTCAGGCAGGAAAGAGAGATGGGGGTTAGAGGGATTACAATTGTAAATACTGCAGTCATCTCTGAGGTGACATTTCAGCTAAGACCAGGAGGTGAAGGCATGAGTCATGTAGATATCTGGGGAAGAGCAGAACAGATACAGCATGGTTTCTCAACCTGGGCACTTTTGACAATTTGGGTCAGACCATTCCTTGTTGTAGGGGAGGCTGTTGTGTGCAATTTTTGCATATTGGTGAGAGTGAAACAATAACTAGTGTGGGTGCCAGAGAGAATGGGAGGAAAGGAATTGGAGTCAGCAAGAACAGGCAACTTTTTTGAGAAACGTTTTAGAGGGGAGCAGAGAAAGACAAAGTACAGTAACTAGAGAAGGAAGTGAGTTCAAAAGAAAGAGAGTAGAAAAAAAAAAAACAACAACTAATTACAGGACTTGGCCCAAAGCAAAAAATAACATCTTTGTATGCTGATAGGAATGATGCAATGGAGAGAAAGAGCAACTGCTGGAGTGAGGTCCTTGAGTAGGAGAAAGGGGATGGCATCTAGTGCGCACAGAGAGGGATGGGACCTACATAGAATCATGAACTGTTGGTTTAGAGCAACAAGAGGGCCAGCAGAGAATAAAGACTATTGTAAGTAAGAGGGTAGGCTGTGAAGGTGAGAGCTTGTAGAAGTTCTCTTTTGCTTGCTCCTATTTTCCTAGTGAAAAAGGGAGCCAGGTTACCAGGTAAGAATGAAGATGGGAAAGAGGGTACAGAGGCTTAAGAAGAGAGGAAAAAGTGTGTGTGGTCTGAGGTTAATTCCTAGAGGTCTAGAATTAGCCAGGGCTGTTTTATTGACGCTCCCACATGGCACTGACCTCTCATCAAGGCATGATACACACTGTTTAATAGTGTTACTTTGTTACCACGGGTCTGAGGAGATGCAGTTGGTATCAGCTGGTCAACATTAAATATTATACAAGTGTCCTGGTGCATGGATTCATGCACATTGAAAGGAAATTAATTAGAAGAAATATTTTAATATCGCTATTTGTGTCTTGCTAATGAAAAGAAAATAGGATTCTACTGAGTCTCCTATATACCTACTCAAGGACTTCTGTGAGGATCAAATGAGATGAGGCACAGGAAAACACTTCACAAACATTTGGTTAAACTATGAAATGTTTGTACCTGGCTATAAAGCAAGTCGGGTTCCTGGGTTGAAGAAACTGCAAAGAGGCTAGCCGCTTGGGAGAGGAAGCTGGGTGTTCCTACGTGACGTATTACCTGGCACCCACGGTGGCTGTTTCTGGGCTGGGCTGGGCTGTGGGCCGCATTTTGCACCATGGGGTCTTGGCAGTGTTGGCTGCAATTTGGTAGGGTGTCGCTCCGGGGTGGTGGCGGGGCCTGTGTCCCATTTGGGGGAAGCCAAGTGTTGGTTTGTCGCCACCAGGTTTGTGGTGCTGTTTATTTTTAAACTAGAAGCCCAGTGCATGAAATTCGTGCACGGAGGGGGGTTGTCCCTAAGCCCAGCCTGTACCCTCTCCAATCTGGGACTCCTGGAGGGATGTCCGACTGCTGGCTCCCAACTGCTTGCCTGCCTGCCTTCCTGATTGCCCCTAACCACTTCTGCCTGCCAGCCTGATCACCCCCTAACCACTCCGCTGCCAGCCTGGTTGATGCTTAACTGCTCCCCTGCCAGCCTGTTTGCCCCCAACTTCCCTCCTCTGCCGGCCTGGTCACCCCTAACTGCCCTCTCCTGCAGGGTTGATCACCTCCAACTGCCCTCCCTTGCAAGCCTGGTCCCTCTCAACTGCCCTCCCTTGCAGGCCTGGTCCCTCACAACTGCACTCCCTTGCAGGCCAGGTGCCTCCCAACTGCCCTCTCCTGTTGGCCATCTTGCAGTGGCCATCTTGTGTCCACATGGGGACAGGATCTTTGACCACATGAGTGCAGACATATTGTGTGTTGGAGGGATGGTCAATCTGCATATTACTCTTTTATTAGATAGGATAGAGGCCTGGTACAGGGGTGGGGGCCAGCTGGTTTGCCCTGAAGGGTGTCCCGGATCAGGATGGGGTTCCCTTGGGGCGTAGGGTGGCCTGAGTGAGGGGCCTATGGTGGTTTGCAGGCCAGCCACGCCCCCTGGCAACCCAAGCAGAGGCCCTGGTATCTGGAATTTATTTTCCTTCTACAATTGAAACTTTGTAGCCTGGAGCAGAGCCAAGCCTGCTGCTCCCTCTGTGGCCAGCAGCCATTTCTGTGGCAGTTAATTCACCTTCTACAATTGAAACTTTGTAGCCTTAAGCAGGTGAGCCCGGCCAGGGTGTGCAGAAAGCTTTGCTTCCCCTGTTGCCGCCGGCAACCCTGGCTTGCTCTCTCAAGCTCTGTTCTGCCGCCATTTGTTTGAATTTGTTTACCTTCTATAATTGAAACTTTGTAGCTTGAGTGGAGGCTTAGGCCTGCAACGGCTATCGGAAAGCTTGGCTTGCTCTGTTACCTGGGAAACCTTGCTCTCTGTGGCTGTAGCCATCTTGGCTGGGGTTAATTTGCATACTCACCCTGATTGGCTGGTGGGCGTTGCTTGACTGGTGGGCGTGGCTTATGTAGCGGAGTGATGGTTAATTTGCATATTACCATTTTATTAGAGAGGATGCCCAGTGCACGTTATGGCAGCTCCTGTGTTGAGCATATGCCCCCTGGTGGTCAGTGTGTGTCATAGCTACCAGTCGGACAGATACTTAGCCTTTCTATCTAATAATAGACAAATATACAAATTGACCATACCTCCGACACACCCACAAGCCACGCACACCAGCCACGCCCACCATCCAATCAGCGTGAGTATGCAAATTAACCCAACCAAGATGGCTACAGCCACAGAGAGCCAGGATTCCTAGGTAACAGAGGAAGCCAAGGTTTCCGCCTGCCCTTACCAGGCCTAAGCCTCCACTCAAGCTACAAAGTTTCAATTATAGAAGGTAAACAAATTCAAACAAATGGCAGCAGAATGGAGCTTGAGAGAGCAGGCCAGGGTTGCCACCGGCAACAGGGGAAGCAAAGCTTTCTGCACACCCTGGCCGGGCCCACCCGCTTAAGGCAACAAAGCTTCAATTATAACCCCAATACAAATGGCTGCCGGCCTCGGAGGGAGCCCCAGACTTGGCTCCGCTCCAGGCTACAAAGTTTCAATTGTAGAAGGAAAATAAATTCCAGATACCAGGGCCTCTGCTTGGGTTGCCAGGGGGCGTGGCTGGCCTGCAAACCACCACAGGCCGCTCACTCAGGCCCCCCCACACCCCAAGGGAACCCCCACCTGATCCGGGACACTCTTCAGGGCAAACCAGCTGGCCCCCACCCCTGTACCAGGCCTCTATCCTATCTAATAAAAGAGTAATATGCAGATTGATCATCACTGCAACACACAATATAGCTGCCCCCATGTGGTCAAAGATCCTGCCCCCATGTGGACACAAGATGGCCACCACAAGATGGCCAGCAGGAGAGGGCAGTTGGGAGGCACCCGGCCTGCAAGGGAGGGCAGTTGAGAGGGACCAAGCCTGCAAGGGAGGGCAGTTGGAGGTGATCAACCCTGCAGGAGAGGGCAGTTAGGGGTGACCAGGCCGGCAGAGGAGGGAAGTTGGGGGCAAACAGGCTGGCAGCAGAGTGGTTAGGGGGTGATCAGGCTGGCAGGCAGAAGTGGTTAGGGGCAATCAGGAAGGCAGGCAGGCAAGCAGTTGGGAGCCAGCAGTCCTGGATTGTGAGAGGGATGTCCGACTGCCCGTTTAGGGATCCGACTGCCCACCGGGATCAGGCCTAAACGGGCAGTCGGACATCCCTCGAGGGGTCCCAGATTGGAGAGGGTACAGGTTGGGCTGAGGGACAACCCCCCTCCGTGCACGAATTTCGTGCACCAGGCCTCTAGTATATATATAGATAAGAGTGAGATTGATGATTTGCACCTGGTTTCAGTGTGAAACCTACCCCTCCATCCCAGAGCTCTACTATTGAGGCTGGAATATGCCTGTGTGGCTGGCAAAATATAAAAAACTCCAACCAAGAGTGCATTTTAAATACTGATTCTGAGGTATTCCTTGCATATGTAAGTAGTTCCTGATCTGAGTGAGAAAGTGCCCTGCCACAGCCATTAGAAAGGAGGGCAGTAGGACCCCTTGCTGTAACCTTTTCCTATAATAACCTGTACATTTGTAAGCATTGCCATTTGGGTCCTGTGAGTATCCTCTAGCAATTGAACCCTATTCACCTGCCACTGTAAATGTGATGTGAAAGAGTCATCTAAGAGAGTGGAAAAGACCACTCACTAGAGAGGAGAAGATACATTGTTGAATATGGTGCTGGGACAAATGGTGTAGTAGATGTGCCTGTCCAGGCCACCATGATTCCTCCTAGAGAACTTTTACCCCTTCTGTATTCTCTATTCCAATCCATAGGATTTCAGGGTTATGTTCACAAGAGCCATGTTTATATGAAGTGATCCATGTCCCCTAATAGTAGCTGAGCAGATCAGAGGTGAACCCCTGACCCAAATTGGACTAATCAGAGTCTCTTCCAGTCTGAAGAGTTGGCATCTTGAAGGGAGGAAACCTAAATCCTTAGTTGTTGAGCTTTGGTATGGCTGGCCAGCCTTCACTAATAGGAACAAGTAGCAGAGAAAACCAAGAGCATCAGAGATGAGAACTGGAAAGAAACTACTCTGCATTCCATACACCTTTTCCCTCCCACATTCCAGCCCTTTAGGAGATTAAACTCCATCCCAGACCTAGGATTTCAGGAAAATAGATCACATTCTCATAATAAGTTCCCTTTTCTCCCATGAAGCTAGTTTGAGTTAGCTCCTTTACTAGCAGCTAAATATCCTTAAATTATCGGCCATGGAGAAATGTATAAAGCTGGATTGCTGTCTCAATACCTACACAGAAATACATTCCAGCCCTGGCTAGTGTGGCTCGGTTGGTTGGAACGTCATCTGGGTTCGATCCCCAGTCGGGACCAAAACCAATCAATGGGAGGCAACCAATCGATGTTTCTCCTTCACATTGATGTTTCTCTCTCTCTCTCTCCCTTCTTCTCTCTAAAATCAATTAAATTTTTAAAAATAAAAATACATCCCAGATGGAGTTAAGATTTCAATTTAAAATAAAACAAGACAATGAGTAAATAATAAGAGAATGTTTTGATAATCTTGGAATCCAGAAACCAAAAAAGAAAAAGATTTAAACATTTGGATATATACAATTAAAATGTATAAACAGCCATAACACATCATAAACAAAGCCAAGAGGCACAGAATTGAAAGAAATATTTGTAACAAATACTAAAAGCAAATAACTTAAATTAGTAATAATAAAGGACTATTATAAATCAATAAGAAAAGACAAAACAAAAATAGACGAATGGGTAAAGGACACAAACTTGTCACAGAAGATAAATTACAAATGGCCAACAAACATGAAAAGATGCTCAACTTGACCCTTAATTCAAAAACAAATGAAAACCATAGATCAGCAAATTTTTTTAATATAAATCTTTTACTTCTTTTTTTAAATAAATCTTTATTGTTCAGATTATTACAATTGTTCCCCTTTTTTACCCCCATAGCTCCCCTCCATCGGGTTCCCACCCCACCCCATGCCCTTACCCCCCCCACTGTCCTCATCCATAGGTGTATGATTTTTGTCCAGTCTCTTCCCGCACCCCCCACACTCCTTTCCCCCCGAAGATTGTCAGTCCACTCCCTTTCTATGCCCCTGATTCTATTATATTCACCAGTTTATTCTGTTCATCAGATTTTTTATTCACTTGATTTTTAGATTCACTTGTTGATAGATATGTATTTGTTGTTCATAATTTTTATCTTTATCTTTTTCTTCTTCTTCTTCCTCTTCTTAAAGAATACTTTTCAGCATTTCATATAATACTGGTTTGGCGGTGATGAACTCCTTTAGCTTTTTCTTATCTGTGAAGCTCTTTATCTGACCTTCAATTCTGAATGATAATTTTGCTGGGTAGAGTAATCTTGGTTGTAGGTTCTTGCTGTTCATCACTTTGAATATTTCTTGCCACTCCCGTCTGGCCTGCATAGTTTCTGTTGAGAAATCAGCTGACAATCGTATGGGTGCTCCCTTGTAGGTAATTAACTGTTTTTCTCTTGCTGCTTTTAATATTCTCTCTTTGTCTTTTGCCCTTGGCATTTTAATTATGATGTGTCTTGGTGTGGTCCTCTTTGGATTCCTTTTGTTTGGGGTTCTCTGAACTTCCTGGATTTGTAAGTTTATTTCTTTCACCAGGTGGGGGATGTTTTCTGTCATTATTTCTTCAAATAGGTTTTCAGTATCTTGCTCTCTCTCTTCTTCTGGTACCCCCATAATTCGGATGTTGGTACGCTTGAAGTTGTCCCAGAGGTTCGTTACACTATCTTCATATTTTTGGATTCTTTTTTCTTTTTGTTTTTCTGGTTGGGTGTTTTTTGCTTCTTTGTATTTCAAATCTTTGACTTGATTCTTGCGATCCTCTAGTATGCAGTTGGATCTCTATATATTATTCTTTATTTCAGTCAGCATATGCTTAATTTCTAGTTGGTTCTTTTTCATATCCTCGAGGGTCTCACTAAATTTATCAGCCTTTTCTAGAAAATTCTTGAAAAACCTTATAACCGTGGTTTTGAACTCTATATTCTCCATTTCTTTCATTTGTGATCTGCTTCTTTGTCTCCATGTTTTGGCTGCTTCCCTGAGTTGATAGAGTGGCTTTGTGTGCTAGGTATCCTATAGGGCCCAGTGGCTCAGCCTCCCCAGTTAGCTGAGGTGGACACTCTTGGTGCAACACTTTGTGGGCTGTGTGCACAGTCTTGTTGTAGTTAAGTCTTGATTGTTGTTGGTATCACTGGGAGGAATTGACCTCCAGGCCAACTGGCTGTGAGGATCAGCTGTGTCTACGATGGGAGGACTTCTGTGCTGTAGACACCCTTATGAGGCAAGACTTGCTTCAGTGGGGTTTGGTGCTCACTGAATCTGCCCCCTGAGTGTGTCCCTTATGGATCTGAGGAGTTGTAATCTGGATGGTCCCACTCTGACCCCTGGGTACACTGGCTCTTGGATCTCCAAAGAGGTGCTAATTTAGCCTCTGCCTGAGACCACCCAGCAGGAGCTATGGAGAGATCTGCAGATTCCTCTTCTTTGTTTGGGTTTTGGAGGTGCCCAGATGAGGCCCAGCTGTGAAGCAATGCAGGCTGCTGTGGGGCCTTGGGCCTTCTTTTGGATGTTCTGGGTCTCTCTGACTCAGCTGCAGTTTGTTAGGTAATTTTAGACTTCAAAGGACCAGGCCATTCATATGCAAAAGCCTCTGCACACAGCTTGGGTGGGGCAGGGTCTCAGGGTGGAGCAAACAGCAATGGCTTCCCATCAGCCTTGCCCTAAGAGGCCCCCAGGTCTCAGTGTCCCTCAGTAATCGCTACAAGCACCTCTGAGAGAAAGCCACCCTGGATTTCCACCTGATGCCAGACAGTCCAGTTTCTCCCCATATGAGTCTGGGTCCCCAGAGTCTCGCCCGGAACTGGAGTTCAGAGCAGTCGGGAGCTTGTGTCTCCCTCCCAATTGAGAAAGACAACCACGTACTCAGTTGCCAGCCCTTTCCTCGCACGCCTCCGTACCTCTGCACTTTACTTCCGCAGCTCCTCTGAGTCTCAGTGTGCTTTTCTCTTTCCTTCTAGTTGTAGAATTTCCACTTAGCCAGCCTTCCTTTGGTTCTGGATGATGTCCGTTTTGTCTTGTAGTTGTAGTTTTGAAGTAGTTGTGCGAGGCAGCAAGTTCAGGTGTTTACCTATGCCTCCATCTTGATTTCTACTCGATCAGCAAATATTAAAAAGATTAATCACCCTAGTGTTCACAAGGTTTTGAAAAATGTGCACTCTGTTTTACCATTGGTAAAAGTTTGGGAAGGGGTGCAATTTGGCAACATCAATCAAAATTTTATTTTTTATTTTGTTTTGAGAGTATGTTTATTAAAGCTGGGGACAGTGAAACGAAGTAGCAGGAGAGAGCTTAGGCACTGCTTTGCTTTGGCTCCCCACAAATGTTATAGGAAAGATGTGAGCCAAGATGGGGCTGCTTTTAGCTCACTGGAAAGTCAGAGAAAGTGGGGCCTTGGAGACAGGTTCAGGATGAGCTGCCATTGCCCACTACTCCCCTGGTTGAAAGTCTTTTGGGGTCTCTTAGAGTTTAGGAAAAAGAAAGTAAAAAGCTCATGCTGGAAAAAAGGCATGGAAGTACTCAAGAGAGAACTTGCCCAATTAATTTTAAATGTGAAATTCATTTAAATAATTTTAAATGCGAAAATTTAAATAAATTTTAAATGTGAGCAATTCCACTGCTAGAAATTTATCCTACAAAAATATTCACATAGTGTGTGTAATGCTATTAAAAAGATGTTTATTATAAAATGGTTTATTATAGTAAAATTTGGACACACCCAAATATCTATCACAGGGCATTGTATTTTTTGAGAATATAGTATGTGTACAGTGTCTGTGTTGCAATATTTTTTTAAAATTTTTTTAATTGATTTCAGAAAGGAAAGGGGAGAGAGAGCGAGACATAAAAACATCAATGATGAGAGAGAATCTTTGATAGGCTGCCTCCTGCACATCCCCTGGTGGGGATCAAGCCTGCAACCCAGGCATGTGCCCTGACTTGGAATCGAACCATGACCTCCTGGTTCATAGGTTGATGCCCAACCACTGAGAAACACCAGCTGGGCAATGCTATTGTGATAATTTTAAAAGATTGAGGCAGCATTGTATATGCTGACATGGAAAATTACTTAGTAGATAATTTAAGTGGAAAAAACCAAGTTGCAGATTACACAAAAAGTATTATCTTATTTTTTAAGAAGATGTGGGAGACTAAAACACCACGACCTGATAACAGTACTCACCTAAGGGTAGTAGAAATGGGGAAGGAGAGGGGGTCAGAAAGCTATGATTTATTTACTTATTTATTTATTTTAATTTTCAATTACAGTTGACATCAAGGAAGCTTTCAATTTTTACTTTATATAGTTCTAAGTGGTTTAAAGTTTCTACAACAGACATTAACTTTGTAATAATTTTTAAATAAAATATCTTTAGGAACTTCTGAGAAAAACAAATAGAAAGACATATTTTGGATAGGAAGACACAACATCAAAATATTTCAATTTGTTCTAAGTTAACTTATAGATTTAACATGATCTCAGTAAACTGCCTACTTTGGGGGCTTGGAAACTTATCTAATGATCATATGGAAAAACAAGCAAGGAAGAGTAACCAGAAAACTGCTGAAAGGGGAGGTTAATGGGAGCTAGTCTTACTAAATAATAAAGCATAAGAAGATTCACTTGTAAACATTGCTTGTGGTCCAATTTCTTCACCTAATTACAAGTGGTTGCTTCCTAATTCAGAATACCAGTTGGGAATTTACACTGAGAAATATGCCTGCCAAGTGTTGCAAGTATTGTCAAAACAGGAAACAGAGCTAGTCTTATTAAATAATAAAGCATAAGCAATATATACAGGATGGGATAAAAGTAAGTTTACAATTGTTTGTATGGAAAACAATACAATAATTAATAATAACACAAAAAAACTGTTTTGCATACTCACAACAAAAATCAACGCTGAAATGGGCAAAAGACCTGAATAAACATTTCTCCAAAGACGACATACAAATGTCCAAGAGACACATGAAAAAATGCTCAAAGTCACTAATTACCAGAGAGATGCAAATTAAAACCACAATAAGATATCACCTCATACCTGTCAGAATGGCTACCATCAAAAAAATCAACAAACGACAAGTGCTGTGAAGATGTGGAGAAAAGGGGACATTAGTTCACTGTTGTTGGGAATGCAGGCTGGTGCAGCCACTGTGGAAAACAGTATGAAGCTTCCTCAAAAAATTAAAAATGGAACTTCCATTTGACCCAGTGATCCCACTTCTGGGAATATATTCGAAGAAACTAGAAACACCAATCAGAAAGGATATATGCACCCCTATGTTCATAGTGGCACAATTAACCATAGCTAGGATTTGGAAACAGCCTAAGTGATAAGGCAGTTCCATTTTTAATTTTTTGCCACTTCTGGGAATATATCCTAAAAACCCCAAAACACCAATCAGAAAGAATATATGTACTCCTGTGCTCATAGCAGCGTTATTTATAGTAGCCAAGATTGGGAAGCAGCCCAAGTGCCCATCAGTAGATGAGTGGATAAAAAGGCTGTGGGACATTTGCACTA
Source organism: Ia io (assembly GCA_025583905.1). Taxonomy (NCBI): domain Eukaryota; kingdom Metazoa; phylum Chordata; class Mammalia; order Chiroptera; family Vespertilionidae; genus Ia; species Ia io. The sequence continues at coordinate 98,297,057 of JAJQQW010000001.1, forward strand.
TGAAATACTATGCAGCTATAAAAAAGAGGGACAGCATGGATGGACCTGGAAAATATTATGCTAAATGAAATAAGCCAAACTGAGAAAGACAAATATCACATGATCTCTTATTTGTGGAATCTAATGAACAAAGTGAATTGACTTATTTGTGGAATCTAATGAACAAAATAAGACCCTAAGTATGGAACAGACTGACATACCTTGATGTGGGGTTGGGGAGACAAGGAGAGATAAACCAAAGAACTTATATACCGTACTTATATGCATAGCCTATGGATACGGGCAATAAGGTAGTGAAGACCTGGGGGGGGGGGCGGTAGGGGCTGAGAGAAGCGGGGGACAGGGGGAAAATGAGAGATATCTGTAATATTATCAACAGTAAAATATATATTTTAAAAATCAACTATGTGTTTTGCCTACTCACAACTGTAAACCTACAGTTTATTCTTGTATTACCATTTATTAATTATTGTATTATTTTCCATATGAACAACTATAAACCAACTTTTGCTTCACCCTGTGTATATAAATAGCAAGGATGTTTATTGGAGCCATGTTTGTATTAGAGACAAACTGTGGGTCACTGAAATATCTATCAATATAGGAGTAGTTAAATGAAATATGGTATGTCTATGTTAAGGAGTGCTAAGCAGTCATTAAAAATAATGAAGTAGACGTGCTGACATAGAAAGATGTTCATGACCTATTGCTAATTCTGAAAAAAAAGTTGTAAAACAATAAACATGCTGTAATCCCACTTATGGAGTAAACACATATACACATGTGAACATATATACTACATGTATGTAATGCATGGAAAGTAGATAGGAGTTATGCCCAATGAACTATGGTTACCTCTGAGGAAGGGACTGGAATTCAGGTGGTGAGAGAAAGGTTAGTAAGGGTTTTATTTTTTAATATTTCTAGAATATTTGAATCTTTTTGTTGTTGTGGAAGCGAGAGGTAGAAACAGAGGAAGAGAAACATCGATGTGATAGAGACACCTTGATTGACTGCCTCCTGCACGTGCCCTGACCAAGGCTGGGGGTCCAGCCTGCAACCACGGTACGAACCTGGGACCCTTTAGTCCTCAGGCCAACGCTCTATCCACTGAGCCAAACTGGCTAGGCCTGTTCGAATCTTTTATGATGAGAATGCATTAACCTGTGTAAACTTTTTTTGAATCATATTTGAGCATTTATTCCAATAATGCCAGCAGTATGGGGAGAGCAGTCAGTCACCCTAGAAATTCTGCTCTAACCCCCCTCATCAGTTGGCTAATTATATAGGGAAGAGGGAATATAACTATATGTAGCTGTGAGCTTCAAGTGTAACGTGGAAAGGGGGGGGTAAAGTCTGCAGTCCAGCCTCCAGGAGTTCGAAATCCAATAATAAGGTGGCTAATCTTCTATGATGTTACAAACAGTTCAGCCTGTTCCTGGGCCCGGAGAATGGTCAGCATTTCTGAGGCAAACTCCCAGAGGGGGTCAGGGTCCGGGCACAGCAACCAAGGCAAAGCATGTCCTGTCCTTGGTCTGCTTTTAAAACGTATTTCTTTTCTGAGTAACGGACTCATCTGGACTCCAAAGAGACTTATCTTTTACAGCCCGTTTCATCCTCCAGTTAGCCAGAGTCTTGGGCTCCAGCAGAGGGAGAGCAGAGTGGACTGGAGCTCTGTGAGCAAAGACCAGAGTTGGGGGTTCTGTTAGAGCTCTGTTAGAGCTAGGAAGGCAGACACCTCAGTTTCCTATGCTGAGTCATTCCCTCACACTATGGAGGACATATTTCTCAGGCAGACCTTTCTGTAATGTTTTTAAAAGTCTCATAACTTTACTGCAAAGTAGTTACAACCTGCTTTCTTGTAAATGTTTGGACAAACTGGACCACAAGCAAAGTTTACAAGTGAGTCTTCAGTGATTCATTCAATCACATGCTTATTTCTTCATCCATTCAACAAACGTTTCTTAAGTTCTGCTATGTGCCAGGCACTTGTGCCCTTGGTGATTAACAGATAATGCTCTGATCCAAGGCAGCTCACTGGCCTGGGTGGTTGCTAAAGCCAGCTGTCAGAGAAAGTGACTGAACCACGGGAGAAGTTGAGATGACCCTGATTGATTGTATATGATTAATGGCTACTAACAAAATAAGAAATTAATGCCTATCACAGAAATGTCCAAAAGTAGAAAGGAATATGACAGAGGTAGAAAATTTGAATATGATGATTTAAAAAGAGGAAAGCAAGCAACATTGGAAAAAATCCAACATGTCTCTTGTAAAACTTTTGCCTAAAGCCTTTCTAGCTCTTGGAACAAACTATGGAATTGACTACGGAATATTTCCTCACTTGTATTTTTGGGCCACCAAAGTGGAAACCCATGCATGGAACTGCATTTTCCTTCTGTGTTATCACAGATTCAGGAAGTAAAAAGTGGCAGGGTATTTCCAGGGCAGCTTGTGGAGACCTCAGAAACCATAGTTTTGTGGCTACATATCTGAATCTGCTTTTCCCAGGGAAGGCTTCTACCAGAGGCAGCATAGGCTGTCCAAAACCTAAAGATTAGGTCAAGTCAAAGCCCTTAGAAGAAAGCTGAGGTCTGATCAACAGGATGACCTCATGCAGGCCCAAATCCAGAGTCAGAGGCAAGATCCAGAATGAGCCAAGAATTTGGTGCTTCGTCTCCTTTCAGCCTACCTGTCCCTGCCTCTCTGAGCTAACAAATCCCTTCCTCATGTCTCCTCACATCCTTTGGATTAAATTCATGATGTTGGCTTTCCTGTTAGAACCTTGACTCTTCACACAGTGCCTGGATCTCTTCCTCAGGCTTCCAAAAAGTGCTGAGACAACCCAGCCCCTGGGATTCTGCTATCCAAAAGTCAAGCCTATGGAGAGCACTCCCACCCCATTTACCCTAATCCCTTTGGTAGGGGTAGACCAGGACTCAGATCATGGCCATGAAAAATCTCACTAGAGGCCTCCTGACAAGGCCCTGTCTTAGCAGTGCTCCCTTCCTTTTTTGGCAATACTTGCAACACTCAGCAGGCATATTTCTCAGTGTAAATTTCTAATTGGAATTCTGGATGAGGAATCAACCACTTGAAATTTAGGTGGGGGTATTCTTTCCACCTCATCATGGCAATAGGCAGGGTTCAAGAGATTATTCTGAAATGTAAGACCCTCACTGGGAAGGTGGGCTTATGGTGGGCCTCCAGGTGAGTACATGCACAAAATATAAAGGGTGTGGAAGCATATGGTGGTGCGAGAGGTCAATGGCAATGAAGAAGATGCAGAGTAGCAAAGTAGTTAAGAATGTGGCTCTGCCAAGCCAGTGTTGCTCAGTGGTTGAGCATCAACCCGTGAACCAAGAGATCACCAGTTTGATTCCCCTATCAGGGCACATGCCCAGGTTACGGGCTGGATCTCCAGTAGGAGGTGTGCAGGAGGCAGTTGATGTTTCTCTCTCATTGATGTTTCTATCTCTCTATCCCTCTCCCTTCCTCTCTCTCTAAAATCAGTAGAAACATATTTTTTTAAAAGAATGTGGGCTCTGCCTGTGTTTGCAGCTCAACCAGGCCAGTTACAAACTGTGAGTCTCTGCATAAGTTAATTAATCTCTCTGAGGCTCAGTTTCCTTATTTGTAAAATGGGATCATAATAGCAGTTATTGCTGTTATGAGAATTAAGTGAGATAGTAACACAGAAGACTTAGCACAATGCCCAGCACATAGGAAGGCACTCAGTAAATGTCACCTGCTTCAGAGGAGAGAGGCAAGGGTAAGGAGGTTCCAATAGGGAGGAAAGGGCGAGGAAAAGAGGTAAAAAATACTCAGATAGATTTTGTCTAATTCCCACTTTTTTCCTGGAACTTGGTTAAAAATGAAGGGTCAACCTTGAGTATTTCAGATGTTTACCCATAAACATATTTGCATGCTTTCTACATTTCCCTGTCAATATTGATTTCCAGTCCCAACTCTGTCTTTGTCTAGCTGTGTGACATTGATCAAGTCTCCTAATCTTTCTATGCCTCCATTTTTCCAAATGTAAAACTAGGTGGTTATTATAGGAAAATGTTAAGGTCATTCTTATCCTAATATTCTGGGTCTATCTAACATTCTTGTCTTTTTCTTTGGGAAAGTGTTATGAGTTGAATTATGTCCCCCAAAAAGGTATGTGGAAGTCCTAACTCCTGGTACCTGTAAATGTGACCTTATTTGGAAATAATTGCAGATGTAATCAAGTTAAGATGAGGTCTTTAAGGTGGGCCCTAGTCTAATACAACTGGTGTCCTTAAAAGAAGAATAGAAGACATACAGAAACATTTAGCAAGGAAACATTTAGCTTTGGGAAAATAGTTCAACAGGCACATAAATGATTCATTCCATTTTCACACTCATAGTCATGCTATTAGAGACAACTGTCTTAAGCATCAAATAAAGCTTACATGCAAATCAATGTGATCCAAACTCGGCCTTTTGGCTAAGATCAAGTGTAGTATCTGTTCTTATCAGTTTAATACTTTTCAAAATCATTAAACAACTTAGCTGGCTGGTGTGGCTCAGCAGTTCAGCATTGACCCAGGAGCCAAGAGGTTGCCAGTTTGATTCCTGGTCAGGGCACATGCCCAGGTTGCAGACTCGGTCCCCAGTGAGGGGCCTGCAGAGGCAGCCCATCAATGATATTCCTTTCTCATCTATGTTTCTATCTCTCTATCCCTTTCCCTTCCTTTCTCTCTAAAATATCAATAAAAACATATTTTTAAAAATTATTAAGCAACTTGACATACCTTTTAAATATGTATACCATGAATTAACATTTCTATACTGAATTTTTTTAAACTGGCAAAGACCTCTCATTTTTCAAAATATGTTTTTATTTATGTGTGAGAGAGAGACAGAGACATCGATGAGAGAGAGAACATGGATCCGCTGCCTCCCACACACCCCCTGACCGGGAATTGAACCAGTGACCTCGGTGCATAAGAGTACACTCAACCAACTGAGCCATACCGGCCAGGGCTCTACACTGAAATTTTTATGAACTAAAAATATAACCTTTAACAAACCCTTTAGTCTTATTTTTATGACTACTTGGGCATTTGATAGCAAATTAAAGTATAGTGAAACATTCCTAAGTATTTTATAGCAGCTTACAAATTTTGAGTTTCTATTCATAAAGATACTTTCTAATAGACTTTAATGAAATTTGTATTAATACAGTAGTACATAAAATCACACTGTTTCTTGAATTTATGTTACTGAGCAGAAAGTAGAGCTACCATTGTTAAAAATACTGTATTTAAGCCTGGGTGGTATTTCTCAATGGTTAGAACTTCAGCCCTTGCACCAAAGGGATCTATCCCTGGTCAGCACACATACCGGAAGCAACTAATTGATGTGTCTCTCTCAAATCAATGTTTCTCTCTCTCTCTCTCTCTCTCTCTCTCTCTCTCTCTCTCTCTCTCTCTCTCCCTTCTTCCCTTCCTCCCTCCCTGCCAACCACTCTCCCCCAAAAAAATTAATGAAAAAAAATATCCTCAGATGAGGATTAACAACAACAAAATAGTGTGTTTAATCTTTTCATACAATATAAAACCCACATCAAGCTGAAGCCGGTTTGGCTCAGTGGATAGAGCATCGGCCTGCGGACTGAAAGGTCCCAGGTTCGATTCCGGTCAAGGGCATGTACCTTGGTTGCGGGCACATCCCCAGTAGGGGTTGTGCAAGAGGCAACTGATCGGTGTTTCTCTATCATCGATGTTTCTAACTCTCTATCCCTCTCTCTTCCTCTCTGTAAAAAAATCAATAAAATATATTTTTTTAAAAAAACCCACATCAAGGCAACTGGAAGGTGATCTTGTCCATATGCTTTTTTTCTGAAATAGTACTAACGGTGGCCAAAAATGGTAACCTCAGAAAAACTGTAAAGTTTAGAGTACTTTCATTTTTAACCAATTTCCAGCAAAATGGTTTAATACATGCTTTTGTTTATTTAAAAGACAGGAGAGGAGGAGGAGGAGGAGGAGGAGGAGGAGGAGGAGGAGGAGGAAGGGAGAGAGGGAGGAAGGAAGGAAGAAAGGAAGGAAGGAAGGAAGGAAGGAAGGAAGGAAGGAAGGGAGGAAGGAAGGAAGGAAGGAAGGAAAGAAACAGAGAGATGACAGCCATGTGATGCCAAAAGCAGAGACAAGCCAAAGAGCACCAATGATTGCCAGCAAAAAAAAACAAAAGCTAGGAGAGAGGGAAGGAAGGGTTCTTCCCTACAGAAAAGAGCCTGGTCCTGCTGATTTTAGACTTCCAGCCTCCAGAGCTGTGAGAGAATAGACTTCTATTGTTTTAAGTCACCCAGTTTGTGGTACTTTGTTACAGCAGCCCTAACAAACTAATCCAGAAAGTTTTCCCAGAAGCATGTCTACCTCGTACTATCAAACTGCATTTCCAAGGGCCCAGCTTGCTTTCATATTTCTAAATAAAGAAAGCTTAAGCACAGTATTCTAAATTCTGATTTAGTAACTTCATTAAATGATAAAACATAATGCATGATATACTATATATTCAGAAAATGTAAATTACTACATGAGTGTTATAGCAACATTCACACTAATTAACACGTCTTAAGAAAGGCCATGCATGTGTATCAGCTAATCAGAATCATACAGTCAAAAGAATAAAGAGGGTTTCTTTCAGGATGTAAAATAAATAAATAAATACAGTATTTTTATTAGATAGTTGGCAATGTTCCTTTGAACCTATTTGAGTGTTAAAACTGATGTGTAAACTAAATGGCTTTATAGTTTAGATTTGATATTTAGAAGAAATTTAGACCATTAGAGAAAAATTTTTATTTTCTTATTGGTCAACAAAAACTTCAATATTTATTATTATTAAAATATTGATTTAAAAATATATTGATTTTAAAATAAAATTATGAAGCACCAGTTTCACAAGGAGATAAGAAAAAGATGTGCAAATACCAAGACAATAAATTTTCACAGTAAATGAGTTTATTTCTAGTTTGTTACAGTTAGAGAAAATTGTTTTAAAATGTATTGTACATTTGAAAAATGCTGATGTTTATCGTGCTATGTGAGAAAATGAGCTGTAACTTATTTTATACCTTGAAGCAAAGAATATTTTAAAGACTGATATCTATATTCTTATGAGACCTGAAAAATTCTCAAAAGTTCTGAGAGTTTGATTAGAAAATGCATTAGTTCCTAGATCAGGGGTTGCCAACTATAACACACAGGCCAAAATCCATTCCTCCACACTGGTACAGCCCATGAGCTAAGAATGGTTTTTATATACTTAAATTATCGGAAAAAAATCAAAAGAATAATATTTTGTGACACATGAAAATTTATGAAATTCAAATATCAGCATCCATAAATAAAGTTTTATTGGAACACAGGCCTCCTTTGCTCAATCATTTACATATTGCCTATGGCTAGTTTCCTATTGTTGTATAACAAATTCCCAAAGACTTGGTGGCTTAAAACAAATTTAGCCCTAGCTAAATCATGGGTTTGATTCCTGGTCAAGGGCACATACCTGGGCTGCAGGTTCAATCCCTGGCTCTGGTTGTCTGGTGGGGCACCTGTGATGTGTCTCTCTCACATTGGTGTTCCTCTCTCTCTCTCTCTCTCCCCTACCCACTTTCTACTCTCTCTAAAAAATCTATGGAAAAATATCCTCCAGTGAGGATGAATAAAAAAAAAAAACACAACACAAAAATATAAATTTATTACCTCATAGTTTCTGTCAGTCAGAAATCTGGGCAGGACTTAGTTGGGTTCTCTGTTCAAGGTCTCACCAGGCTGAAATGAAGGTAAGGTTAGCCTGTAATTTTCCTTTATCACGATAGCCTTGCATGGTTTGGCATCAAGGTTATGCTAGACTTATAGAATGATTTGGAAGGGATTTACTACAATAGTTTATATAATATTGAGATACTCTGCTCCTTTAATGCTTGATGGAACTTATTTGTACAACCAACTATCCAGGGGGTATGTAGTGAGTTGTGTACTTCCCTTTTGGTTGGCTAGTTGGTAGATTTAACCACTGCTTCAATTTCTTTTTTATTTTTATTTTGAGAGTATGTTTATTAAAGCTGGGAACAGTGAAACAAAGGGAGAACTTAGGGTAGAAGAAGCAACAGGCGAGAGCCTAGGCAGGGATGCCTTGGCTCTCTAGAAACGTTATAGGAAAGAAGTGAGTCACACTGGGATGCGTGAATTCACTGAGCAAAGCCATAATGACAGAAGTGAGCCAAGGTGGGGTTGCCATTAGCTCACTGGAAAGTCAGAGGGAAAGGGGCCTTGGAGACAGGTTCAGGGCCGCTGCTCACTGCTCTCCTAGTTGCAAGTTTCTTTGGAACCCTCAGAGTTTAGGAGAAAGAAAGTAAAAAGTTCATGCCTGAGAAAAGGCATGGGCACGCTCCAGAGAGAGCCTGCCTCAATTTCACTAATAATCATAAGCCTACTGAGTTTTCCTATTTCTTCTTCAGTAGACTTTAGTAAATTGTAGTTTTACATGAAATAATCTATTTCATCTAAGTTTTCATATGCATAAAGATGTTCATAAAGTTCTCTTATTATTGTTTAACTAACCCAGGTGTCCTCAAACTACAGCCCGCGAGCCACATGCGGGTGTTTTTGCCGTTTTGTTTTTTTACTTCAAAATAAGATATGTGCAGTGTGCATAGGAATTTGTTCATAGTTTTTTTTAAACTATAGTCGGGCCCTCCAACGGTCTGAGGGACAGTGAACTGGCCCCCTGTTTAAAAAGTTTGAGGACCCCTGAACTAACCTATCTACTGTATCAGTTATTTTACACCTATTCTCATTCTTATTGTTTATTTGTGCCTTTTCTCCTTTTATTCCAGAGAGTTGTTTATCCATCTTTTTCAAACAACCAGGTTTACATTGTATTGTGTGTGTGTGTGTGTGTGTGTGTGTGTGTGTGTGTGTTTGTGTGTGCGCGCGTGCACATTTACAGGATGGACTTACAAAAGCTATGTCACATTTAATTCTCTAATCAATAATGCTTATTAGAAAAATACAATTACATGACAATTACAAACTTTAACAACAATAATTTTCTGTTAACACTTAAGTATATGAGATCAAGCCTATCCTGGCATTTATCCTACCTAATAATAGACAAATATGCAAATTGACCATACCTCCGACACACCCACAAGTCACGCCTACCACCCAATCTGAGCGAGTATGCAAATTAACACAACCAAGATGGCTACAGCCACAGAGAGCAAGGTTTCCTAGGTAATAGAGGAAGCCAAGCTTTCCACCTGCCCTTGCCAGGCCTAAGCCTCCACTCAAGCTACAAAGTTTCAGTTATAGAAGGTAAACAAATTCAAACAAATGGCAGCAGAAAGGAGCTTGAGAGAGCAGGCCAGGGTTGTCCCCGGCAACAGGGGAAGCAAAGCTTTCTGCACACCCTGGCCAGGCTCATGCGCTTAAGGCGTGAGCCTTAAAGTTTCTATTATAACCCCAACACAAATGGCTGCCGGCCTCGGAGGGAGCCCCAGGCTTGGCTCCGCTCCAGGCTACAAAGTTTCAATTGTAGAAGGAAAATAAATTCCAGATACCAGGGCCTCCGCTTGGGTTACCAGGGGGCGTAGCCGGCCTGCAAACCACCACAGGCCCCTTGCTCAAGCCGCCCCATGCCCCAAGGGAACCCCACCCTGATCAGGGACACCCTTCAGGGCAAACCAGCTGGCCCCCACCCCTGTACCAGGCCTCTATCCTATCTAATAAAAGAGTAATATGCAGATTGATCATCACTGCAACACACAATATAGCTGCCCCCATGTGGTCAAAGATCCTGTCCCCATGTGGACACAAGATGGCCATCACAAGATGGCTAGCAGGAGAGGGCAGTTGGGAGGCACCCAGCCTGCAAGGGAGGGCAGTTGGAGGTGATCAACCCTGCAGGAGAGGGCAGTTAGGGGTGACCAGGCCGGCAGAGGAGGGAAGTTGGGAGCAAACAGGCTAGCAGCGGAGTGGTTAGGGGGTGATCAGGCTGGCAGGCAGAAGCGGTTAGGGGCAATCAGGAAGGCAGGCAGGCAAGCAGTTGGGAGCCAGCAGTCCTGGATTGTGAGAGGGATGTCCGACTGCCCGTTTAGGCCTGATCCCGGTGGGTGGGATCGGGCCTAAATGGGTAGTCGGACATCCCTCGAGGGGTCCCAGATTGGAGAGGGTACAGGCTGGGCTGAGGGACAACCCCCCTCCGTGCACGAATTTCGTGCACCGGGCCTCTAGTAGAGTGTATATTTGTCATATTTATATTCATATTCAAAACTAGTATTTTATTGTGTTGTTCCTTTTGATTTGGTTTGTATTCTATTTTGTTAATTTCTGCTCTTGGCTTTTTGAAATTATTTCCTTCTGCTTTCCTGTTGTTTTATTTCTAACTTCTTGAGTTTCTTTTTAGCCTTTTACTTTCCTAATATAAGAAGTTAGAGGTATATATTTTCCCTAAGTATCTAATTAGTTGCACCCTCACAAGCTCTGGTATTTAGTATTTTCAGTTATTTGATTCTAAATATTTTCTAGTTTTCAGTACAATTTTTTCTTTGACCCATGTGATAAGTGATTATAAATACCCAAATACATGTGGCTTTAAAATTACCCTCTTGCTTATTATTTCTAATATAATTTCATTGTGGCCAGAAAATATGATCTCCATGATACGTATTCTTTGGTATTTGTTACTTAGTTTTCAAGTTAATGATCAATTTTTAAAACTGTTATTATGTGCTTAAAAAGTATATGTATTATCCAATTGAGGGATGTAAGGTTCTATGCATGTTCATTAGAGAAAGCCTGATAATGATACTGTCAAGTCTTTCATACTTTATTAATTTCTTGTCTACATAATCTCTCAAATATGAAGAAAAGTATGTTAAAATCTCTCCTATTTATGTCAACTATACTTTAATTTTTTTAAAAACCTTACCTATTTGTGTATGCTATTTCTCCTTGTAATTTTGTCTACTTTTGCTTTTGATAATAATATAAATTAGACACATACAAGTTTAGAATTGTTATATCTTCTTGATAAAATTTTTTTTTAATCCTCACCAGAGGATATTTTTCTATTGATTTTTAGGGAGAGTGGAAGAGAGAGGGAAAGACAGAAAAAAATATCAATGTGAGATATTTTTCAACTGGTTGCCTCTTCCACGTTCCCCGACCAGGGCCCAGGCTGGGAAGGAGCCTACAACCGAGGTATGTGCCCTTGACCAGAATCGAACCTGAGACCCTTAGGTCCGCAGGCTGACGCTCTATCCACTGCGCCAAACCAGCGGGGGCTGAATTTTTTTTAATATATATTTTTTAATTTATTTCGTAGAGGAAAGGAAGGGGAGAGAGAGAGATAAAAACATAAATGATGAGAGAGAATCATTGATCGACTGCCTCCTTCACGCCCCCGACTAGGGATCGAGTCCGCAATCCAGGCATGTGCCCTGACCAGAAATCGAACTGTGACCTCCTGGTTCATAGGTTGATGCTCAACCACTGAGCCATGCCAGCTGGTTTTGATGAATTTTTCATCATGATGTAGTGACTATATTATGTCTAATAATGTTTTCTACCTTAAAGTTTGTCTTGTCTGATATTAATGTTGTGGCACCAGTTTTCTTTTGGTTATATTTCCTGGGCATATTTTTCTGTCTTTTTACTTTCAAACTTTCTGTGCCCTTATATTTTTGGTGTATCTCTTATAAACAAGATATTGCTGGATTTATAAAAACACAATTTGTTAATCTCTGCTGTTTACCTTGTAAGTTTCATCTGTTTACCATTGTCATTGCTGGTTTATTGCATTTCTTTCTGCCACTTTAATTTGTGCTTTCTGTTTTCCCTACTTTTCTCTCCCCCACCCCACTTTTTTTTTGCTATTCATTTGTTCTTGGAGTATTAGTGTTCTTTTTTTAAAAAATCCTCACTTCAGGATATTTTTTTGCATTGATTTTTTAGAGGGAGAGAGAGGGAAACATAGATGTGAGAGAGATACATCAACTGGCTGCCTCCCACATACACCTCACAAGGTCAGAGATGGAGCCTGCAACCAAGGTCCGTGCCCTTGACTGGGGATTCGAATCCGAGACCCTTCGGTTCATGGGCCCATGCTCTAATCACTGAGCTAAACTTTCCAGGGCAGTATTAGTGTTATTTTTATTCTTTAGGTGGGTTTGTGGGTAGGTTGAGCAGAGGGGTATTTATTTGTTTTGTTTTTAATTTCTTTATTGATTAAGGTATTACATATGTGTCCTTATCCCCCCATTATTCCCCAAAACAACCCCCCACTCATGCCATCACCCCCCTGTTGTCTGTGTCCATTGGTTAGGCTTATATGCATGCATACAAGTCCTTTGGTTGATCTCTCCCCCTTACCCCCACCCTCCCCTACCTTCCTTCTGAGGTTTGACGGTCTGACTGATGCTTCTCTGTCTCTGGATCTGTTTTTGTTCATCAGTTTATGTTTTTACAAGAATCTTTTTAATCCACTTTTACATTTTGTACGGGTTAGTTTAATTAAAACAAGATCATATCAATAAATTCACTTCACTTGGCGTAGTAAGTGGCAAAAGCTTGTAATACACTAGAAATAAAAGAATGAGTATGGCACCACCACTAAATCCTCTGTGCTGTGGAACTCCCACTCTTCTTTCAGCATATCCTGTGTCCTGTTTCTGACGCCAACTGCCAGACATAACACTAAGTGAGCATGCTCATGATGTCAATCCATATGTTAAATATGAATATCTTACTTCTTGGTTTAAAATATAAAAATATATTCTAACATTTTTATACCCTTCCTCAAAAGGGCTGGTGTTATATGTTGCATTACAACCCCCAAAAAAGATATGTTGAAGTCCTAACCCCCAGTACTTCAGAATATGACCTTATTTGGAAATAGGGCCTTTACAAAGGTAATCATGTTAAAATGAGATCATTAGGGTGGCCCTAATCCAATATAAATGATGTGACTTAAAGGGAGGAAATTTGGACAACGACAGAGACACAGGGAGAACATTGTGTGAGGATGAAGACAGAGATTGAAGCAATTTATCAACAAATGAAGGAACACCAAAAATCGCCAGCAAACCACCAGAAGCTATGAGAGAAGCATGGAAAAGACTCTCTCTCGTAGGCCTCAGAAGAAATCGACCCTGCTTACACCTTGATCCCAGACTTCCAGCCCCCAGAACTATGAGACAATAAATGTCTGTACTCAGTCTGTGCAATACTCAGTCTGTGCAACTTTGTTACTGCTGTTGTGTTAGTGATATTAATTAATATTAATGTTATTAATGCAGTTGGGAAACATTGATCTTCTTCACCGTATTAATGGAACTTGATGTCCTTAAGGGCACCTATTTACTTCCCTAATCCACATTTTTTTAAAGATTTTAATCAATGGTAGAAGACAATAAATTGTTGGAAATATTTTAACTAATTTCTTCATTCGATAAATATTCATTGAACACTGCATAGCACTTACTAAAGAAATAGTATGAAGGAAAAGAAATAGTAGGGAATAAAACAGACAAGCTTTTCTCCTCATGGAGCTTATGTACCAATGAGGGAGACAGACATGAAACAAATAAATATAAAGGGATAAACTTTTAAAGTGATGTTAAAAAAAAATACAGGGCACTATGAAAGAGTATAAGAGAGTGTTCATAGAAGTCCTCTCTGGAGAGATCTTTTTTTTTTCTTTTTAGAATTTTTAAAAATGTTTTCAATTACAGCTGACATACAATATTATACTAGTTTTAGGTGTACAGCATAGTGAGTAGACATTTATTTTTATTGAATTTATTAGGGTACAGATTTCAAGTATACAACTCAATGAAACATCATTGCACACTGCATCACGCTCCCATCTCCCCAAGCAAAGTCTCTTTCCACCCCCATTTTCAGCACCTTTGCCCACCTTCACTACTCCCCCTGCCCCACCGCCACCCTTACCCTCTGGCTATCACCACACTGTTGTCTCTGTCTATGTTATATATATATATATATATATATATATATATATATATATATATATATATATATGTATGTGTGTATATATATATATATATATACATACTTTTGCTTAATCCCTTCACCTTCTTTCATTCAGCCCCCCAACTACCCTCCCCTATGAGAGCTGTCAGTCTGTTCCATGTATCCATGCTGTTTTTATTTTGTTCGTCAGCTTATTTTGTTTACTAGATTCCACATATAAGTGAGATCATATGGTATTTATCTTTTTCTGACTGACTTATTTCACTTAGTATAGTATACTCACTATGTTCATCCAAGCAGTTGTAAAAGGTAATATTCCTTTTTTTCTCTCTCTCTTTTTTTTACCACCAAGTAGTATTCCATGGTGTAAATATACCACAGCTTTTTTTTATCCACTGATATACTGATGGGCACTTGGACTGTTTCCAGATCTTGGTAATTGTAAATAATGCTTCTATGAACATAAGGGTACATAGGTGCATATATTTTTTCAAATTAGTGTAGAATTTACAAAGTGATCACCATAATAAGTCAAATATGGAGAAATAATCTATAAGCTGAGTTGAAAGAGAAGGATCCCCATGTAAAGACAAGAGGAAGATCATTTCAGGCAGAAGGAAGTGCATATGGAAACACCTTGGTGTGTTTGAAGAACAGATGGGATATCAGAACTTGCTAATGCACTGAACATTGTGGGAAATGAGGAATAAAAAACAACCAAAGATGACTAACCTGGAAACTTGGTGAACAGTGGCAGCTATTTACTGAGATAAGGAAAACTCTAGGAAGCACCGATGGGGTCAGGATGGGAATCAAGAGTTGTGTTTTAGACATGTTAAATTAGAAATCTAGTAAATCTTCGAGTAGAAATGTCAAGTGGGCAATTGAATATATAAGTTTGGAGCTCAGAGGAAAAGTCTGTGTTGCAGATATACATTTTGGAGTCATTGGTACAGGTGGTATTTAAAGCCATGGGAATAGAAGAGATTATCAAGGGAGTGAGTGTAGCTAGAGAAGAGGTCCAACCACTGAGATCTGGAGCATTCTGACACTTTGAGATTAGACTTTGTCAGATCTGCACTGTAGTCTGAGACTCTCCCTTCCCAACTCTGCTGACTATTCCCTTTCTGTTCACATCATGGTGTGAGGCATCTCCTGCTTAATCCTGCTCCCGCCAACTTTGTCTTTCACAGGCAGTACTTCGGTAAACCTCTTGCCCTCCTAACTCTGTCTCAGTGTCTGCTTTGCAAAGGACCTCAATGGACACAATTGGTGCTAGGATTGGTCTGAGAAAGCAGAGGTAAGTCCAGGCTTTGGGACTGGATTAATTACTACCTGAAATGAAATGAGGACTTCATCCTAGGTGGTATGTGGTCCAAGTGCTAAAACTTTCACTGGTAGTGAGTTGGGAGAATGTTCTGGTGAAAGATAATGCTCTGGCAGGTGCAATGAAAAATAGATGTGGATAACATTGCTTCCAAGGACAGTGGAACTGGCCATTGTTAAGTTTCATTGACAGCCTATTGAAAGATTTTTTTAAAACTGCTGAGGGCAATTAACAATAGAAACCTAAGTGTAAAGGCCAGAGTGCCTCTTTGGTAACTCATGAAGAGGTCCTTGTTTCCTTCAATGGGTGAACAGAAAAACCTAAAGACCAAACTCAGAACTTAATGGTCAGTCAAATGACTATTAAGGCAGGTCTGTCTGTTATGCCAAGGTCAGGGTTCTAGTTGGGAAAGCCCAGGATCCTGATGTATGGCATTGAAACATCTAAGTGGATGCCCCTAGAGATTTTTGGCTCCACGGACTGAATTCACAGAGCCTGCAAAAGTAACCCACCCTCTCTATTTAGGGCTAGCATTCACACCATCCCTTAAGCGGAGATAGTATAGCCCTAGCCAGTTTGGCTCAGTGGATAGAACATCAGTCTGCAGACTGAAGGGTCCCTGGTTCAATTCCAGTCAAGGGCACACACCTCAGTTGCAGGCTCTATCTCTGGCCCTGGTCGGGCCCCGTGTGGGAGGCAACCAATCAATGTGTTCAATGTGTCTCTCTGACATTAATGTTTTATCTATCTCTCCCCCTACCTTCTCCTCTCTATACAAATCAATGGGAAAATACAGGTGAGGATTAAGAGAGAGAGAGAGAGAGAGAGAGAGAGAATAGTGCAAAGGCCACTCCCCTATGAGGAAACAAGATCTGCCTCCACCTCTTCTCCTGGATATCAGGCTAATAACTAGGGTTAAGTCAGAGTATAACCCAGCCAGATATGTGCTGGGCTTGCTAAGAAAGGAAAGGGTCTATACACCAAAGGAGCTGTAAGACCTATCCAACATATATTGGAAGAAGTCAGAGATCTCCCATGGACAGGATTTCAAGTGTGTTTGATCAATTGGGCCAGAACATAAGACTAGATAAGAGAGAGTTTATCAACTTGAGGCATTCTCTTGGAATGCAGGACTTAACACCCTGCTAAGGACCCTAAAGGTAGGTGCAAACCCGCTGTTATGGTGACTCCTAAAAGCCTGGAGAAAGTGATGACCCACACTGGATGAGGTTAAAAATGCCTAAATTGCCACAGCAGATTGTAAAGAAAGGAAGTAAAAGGCTCAAGGAAGCAAGCATGCTGGAGCAGATATATTACCTGATGCCAGAAGACCCACCAGAGAATTATGTTGCATGGGAGGGCTCAGGAGACATACCATTCAAGAAAGCCAATAAGAATGCACTGGTGAGCCCTGGCCGGTTTGGCTCACTGGATAAAGCATCGGCCTGGGGACTGAAGGGTCCTAGGTTCGATTCCGGTCAAGGGCATGTACCTTGGTTGCAAGCACATCCCCAGTAGGGGGTGTGCAGGAGGCAGCTGATCGATGTTTCTAACTCTCTATCCCTCTCCTTTCCTCTCTGTAAAAAATCAATAAAATATATATTTTTTTAAAAAAAAGAATGCACTGGTGAGAAGTTCTGTGGTGGCTCTTCTCTGCAGGCCAGGGGAAATGGCAGGAGAGGCAATCACAGAGTTGTGCTCATTAATAGAGGTGTCTGTGTTTAACTGCCCTAAGCCAGGAGGCCACAATGACCACAATGACTGGCAACTTAATAGAGGCAGCCAAGGGGACTTGACCCTCAGAGAGTCAAGAGGATTAATAAAGTATGGTATCCCTAGGGGCAAATAAAAAGACCGCCAATAAGAATATTATTTAATTATATAATTTTTATTATTTTAATATATTTTTATTGATTTCAGAGAGGAAGGGAGAGGGAGAGATAGAAACATCAATGAAGAGAGAGAATCATTAATTGGCTGCCTCCTGCATGCCCCTTACTGGGGATCGAGCCTGCAACCCGGGCATATGCCCCAACCAGGAATTGAACCACGTCCTCCTGGTTCATAGGTTGACACTCAACCACTGAGCCATGCCAGCCGGGCAATTATATAATTTTTAAAAAGGAGCAATAGAAAAGAGGCTAACACTGTTTAAGGGGGGGGGGGAGAGAGAGAGAGAGAGAGAGAGAGAGAGGGGGGGGGGGAAAAGATGCCAAAGGTTAACACCTCAATATAAAGCCATGATCCCCTGCCCAGTTCCTGAACCTGAGTCAGTTTTCAGACCAATAACCCATTGACTAAAGAGGTGGCTAGGTTCACAGGAAGAAGAACCCTATATCACCATGGCAATTACATACCATAATGATAGTGCCAGTCCTTCTCTAAAGTGACCTATGGCCATTTACTTGGTTGACTGTAAACTGGGAAGACATTTTAGAGAACTACTGGAGATTGATACCCAAAAGCCCAGAGTGTCTCTCTAGCAAGGGGTTCTAGGTAATAAATAGGGAGGTAGAACACAAATTTGGATAAAAGATAGTTTGTAAATATAGGACTCTTTCCTGGAGTCCTGGCAAGGACCCTGGAAGATGGTAAAAATACACTGCTAGGATGAACCCTAGAAGCATGGAAAGCATGTTGGCAAACACTAAGTTGGGTAGAAGTGCCTGAATTGTCCTGACAGACAGTGATTAGAAGGCTCAGAGTGGAGCCTGTTGAGTGAAACTGTTATGTGAGGTCAGAATATCCACTGAAGGATTATGTTCCACATGAGGGCTCATGGAACCTACTGTTCCCCAAGGCCATGAAGAGTGTGCTGGTGATAAAGCACCAGCATTACTAAGAAATGCATGTGGCACTCCTTTGCAGACCAAGGAAGACTGTAGGAGGAGCAATCACAAAGCTGGGTTCATAACTAGGAATGGGGATGATAGCTCCTCTTCTATCCTGGAAGGACCAGCAAGTTCATTCTCATAGAAATTATATTTATTCTGGGTGTGGTTTTGCCTTTACTGCCCATAGAACTTTAGCCAGTTCCACTCACCAGGGACTTAAGAAATGCCTGATTCACACTATAGCATCTGACCAGGGGACTTACTTCAAAGCAAAGAAAGTGTGGGAGTGTGCCTGTGACCATAGGACCCCCTGGGCATGTCACATTCCACACCATTGAGAAGTAGCTGGCCTGGAAAGAGCGATGGAATAGCCTGCTGAAGGTGCAGCTGAAGCACCAGCTCAGAAGCAATACTCTGCAAGGTACCATCCTCCAGGATAAACTGAGAATGCTAAATCAGAGACCTGTATGTGGCACCATTTCCCCAAGAGGAAAAAATATATGGATGCAGGAACCAAGTGGTGGAAGCAGGAGTGAACCCATATACCACCATTTCCAATAACCTACTAGTAGAGAGACATTGTGCTTTTGTTCCCGCAATGTTGAGCTCTGCAGTGTAAGAAGTACTTGTCCCCAAAAGGAGCATACTTTTGTCAGGGGCACAGCAGGAGTCCCATTGAACTATAAGCTGCAGCTGCCAGCAGAGCACTTTGGAGGCCTATAACAAATATTCTTGTTATAAGATACCTGTATGACACAAGAAGTAGCATAGTATTATTTGAAGGTGAACTTAGCTTAGTTAAAAATGTATATTTTATAAACTCTAGGGAAACCAATATAATTTATATACTAAGGAGGAAATAAAGTGAAATCATATAAAAATCTCAATTAAAACCATGAAAGACAGAAAGAGGGGTGGGGAGGAAACAAGAACAATGCAACAAATAGAAAATAGTTATGGGGCAGGGAGAAGAGATAAACCAAAGAACTTATATGCATAAATGCATAAGCATGGACACAGAAAATAGTGCTGTGAAGGCCTGGGTGGGAAGCAGGGAGGGGGGAAGGGGTTAGTGGGGGGCGGGGAGACAGCTATAATACTTTCAACAATAAAGATAAATTAAAAACAAAGAAAAAAGAGAACAGTTACAAAGATACTAGTAGTAGATATTAATCTAACTATATCAATAATTACACTAAATATGAATAGTGTAAATGTACCAATTAAAAGACAGAGGTTGTTGGAGTGAATAAGAAAAACAAGACCCAACTATAAGGTGTCTATAAGATATCCACTTTAAATATAAAGACGCAGGTAGGTTAAAAATAAAAGAATAGACACTAATATACTAAGAAAACACTAACCAAAGGAAAGCTGAAGTAGCTATAGTTCTATCAGGCAAAGTACAGTAAGTTTCAGAACAAGAAATACTATCAAGAATAAAGAGGCTTGCCCGGCCGGCTTGGCTTGGTGGTTGAGCATCGACCTATGAACCAGGAGGTTGCGGTCCGCTTCCTGGTCAGGACACATGCCCAGGTTGCAGGTTCCATCCCCAGTGTGGGGCTTGCAGGAGGCAGGCGATCAATGATACTCCCTCATCATTGATGTTTCTATCTCTCTCTCCCTCTCCTTTCCTCTCTGAAATCAATAAAAATATATTTTTAAGAAGAAGAAGAATAAAGAGGACAAACACTCCAAAAATTTATATGGAAGCAAAAAAGACCCCGGATAGCTGCAGCAATCTTGAGAAAGAAAAGCAAAGTTGGAGGAATCACAATACCAGATATCAAGTTATACTACAAAGCCACTGTACTCAAAACAGCCTGGTAGTGGCACAAGAACAGACATATAGAGATCAGTGTAACAGAACAGAGAACCCAGAAATCAACCCAAGCCACTATGCTCAATTAATATTTGACAAAGGAGGCAAAAGTGTACATTGGAGCAGAGACAGTCTCTTCAATAAATGTTGTTAAGAAAACTGGACAAGTACATGCAAAAAAAATGAAACTAGACCACCAACTTACACCATACATAAGAATAAACTCAAAATGGATAAAGGACTTAAATGTAAGACATGAAACCATAAAAGTCCTAGAAGAAACCATAGGCACCAAAATCTCAGACATCTCTCATAACAATATGTTTACCGATACATCTCCTAGGACAATGGAAACTAAGGAGAAAATAAACAAATGGGACTGCATGAAAATGCCGGTTTACAGGGATTGGGCCTAAACCAGCAGACGGACATCCCTCTCGCAATCCGGGACTGCTGACTCCTAACCGCTCACCTGCCTGCCTGCCTGCCTGCCTGATTGCCCCTAACCACTCTGCCTGCCAGCCTGCTCTCCCCAACTGCCCCCCGCTGCTGGCCTGCTCGCCCCCAAATGCCCCCCCCCCCCGCCGCCAGCCTGATCACCCCCAACTGCCCCCTGTGCCTGTGTGCTTGCCTCCAACTGCCCCCCCTGCTGGCCTGCTCACCCCCACCTTCCCTCCCCACTGGCCTGCTCGCCCCCACCTGCCCCCCTGCTGGCCTGCTCACTCCAAACTCCCCAGCCCCGCTGTCCTGATCACCTCCAACTGACCCCCACTGATGGCCTGTTCACCCCCAACTGGCCCCCCTCCTGGTCTGCTTACCCCCAACGGCCCCGCCCCCCACCAGCCTGCCTGTTCACCCACAACTGCTGTCCCATCCTGGCCTGATCACCCACAATTGCCCACCCCTCTTGGCCTCTAACCACCTCTACCTCGGCCCCGCCACCATGGCTTTGTCCAGAAGAATGTCTAGAAGGTCTCCTGAAAGGTCCCTCAGTCTAATTAGAATATTACCCTTTTATTAGTATAGATAGAGGTCTGGTGCACGGGTGGGGGCTGGCTGGTTTGCCCTGAAGGGTGTCCCGGATCAGGGTGGGGGTCCCCACTGGGGTGCCTGGCCAGCCTGGGTGAGGGGCTGATGGCCATTTTCAGGCTGGCCATGCCCCCCACCGGCGACCCATGCTCCCAGCCTCTCCTTTTTTTTCTTTTTTTCTTTTTTCAGCATCTCCTTGAGCGGAGGCCAGGGCTGGCTGAAGCAGGTATTTGGGATTTATTTATCTTCTATAATTGAAACTTTGTAGCCTTGAGTGGAGGTGAGGGCTGGCCAGGGTGGGCGGGAAGCTTGGCTTCCTCCGTCGCCGGGGGCAACCCAAGCTTCCTGCTCGCTCCAGCTCCGTGGCTACCACCATCTTTGTTGGGTTAATTTGCATACTCGCTCCTGATTGGCTGGTGGGTGTAGGGGAGTGATGGTTAATTTGCATGTTTCTCTTTTATTAATGTAGATGCTCAAAGTCAGTAAGCATTCGAGAGATGCAAATCAAAATGACAATGAGATATCACCTCACACCTGTCAGAATGGCTATCATCAACAAATCAATAAACAACAAGTGCTGGCAAGGATGTGGAGAAAGGGAACTCTCGTGCACTGCTGGTGGGAATGCAGACTGGTGCAGCCACTGTGGAGAACAGTATGGAGTTTCCTCAAAAATTAAAAATGGAACTTCCATTTGACCCAATCATCCCTCTTCTAGGAATATATCCTAAGAAACCTGAAACACCAATCAGAAAGAATATATGCAGTCCTGTGTTCATAGTAGTACAATTCACAATAGCTAAGATTCGGAAACAGCCTAAGGGTCAATCAGCAGATGAGTGGATAAAAAAACTATGGTACATTTACAACAGCATGGATGAACCTGGAGAGTATTATGCTGAGGGAAACAAGCCAGTCAGATCAAGATAAGTATCACATGATCTCACTCACATGTGGAATCTAATGAACCAAATAAACTGATGATCAAAAATAGACCTAGAGTTATAGAAGCATGAACAGACTGTTGAACATCAGAGGGAAGGCAGGGGAGGGTAGGTGGGAAGAGATCAACCAATGAACTTGTATGAATATATGCATAACTAGTGGACACAAACAATGGGTTGGGGAGGTCCTGAGTGGGGGGGGGATAGGTGTGGGCTGGGAGAGGTTAATGGGGGAGGAGGAGGCTTATGTAATATTTCCAACAATAAAGATTTTTATAAATAAATAAATAAATATGAGTTTTTTAAAAAAGCTCTGATACATTTATACAATAGAATACTACTCAGCCATAAAACATAAATAAATCTACCCTTTGCAACTGCATGGATGGACCTGGAGAGTGTTATGCTAAGTGAAATAAACCAGTCAGAGAAAGACAAGCACCATATTATTCCACTTATATGTGGAACAAAATAAACTGACAAATAAAATAGAAACAGAGTATTGGATACATGGAACAGATTGACAGCTGTCAAAGGGGAGGGGGGGTTTGGGGTGCTGGGTCAAAAAGGTGAAGGGACTAAGCAAAAAAAACCATCTCAGACATAGACAATAGTACAGTGATTACCAGAGGGAAGGGGGTGGGGAAGACAGAAGAGGGTAAAGGAGGGATAAATGGTAATGGAAGGAGATTTGACTTAGGGTGGTGAACACAATGCAATATACAGATGATGTATTATAGAATTGTACACCTGAAACCTATATAATTTTATTAACCAGTCACACCCCAATAAATTCAATAAATAATTTTTTAAAAAGAAATAAGGTTAAGAAATTAAAAAGAGAGCATAAAAAGGAGCATTATATAATGATTAGAGGCCTAGTGTATGAAATTCGTGCACAGGTAGGGTCCCTAGGCCTGGCCAGCGATCAGGGCTGATCTGTGGGGCAACCGGCAAGGTGATCGGGGGGGGGGGCCCCTGTTGGCACCCACCTTGGCCAGCCTGGTGCCGCCCGCTCACTGGCCCCGCCCCCTGATGCCTCCACTGGGCAATGGGGGGGCAGCACCAACATGCTCACTGGCCAGCCGGCCCTGCCTCCTGCCACTGCTGCCACCACTCACCTCCCTCTGCGGGGTGACCAGCGGGGCAATACGGGGCGGGGGGGTGCCGCTGGCACCTGCCTTGGCTGGCCTGGTGCCTGCGGGCTGGGGAAAGCTCCTGCATTGAACCTCTGCCCCCTGGTGGTCAGTTAACATCATAGCAACCGGTTGTTCCACTGGTTGTTCAGCCATTTGGTCAATTTGCTTATTAAGCTTTTATTATAGAGGATAAAGGAGTCAATCCTAAATGTATATATACCAAACAACATACATCAAAATAAGTGAGGCAAAACTAATAGAACTTTAAGGAGATATAACTACACCTACTATTATAACTGGAGACTTCAATGCTCTTTTGTAAGTAATAGATCAAACAGGCAGAAAATCAGTACAAATGTAGAAAGGATAAGATGAGAACAAGTGGAAGCTCTGAGAACAACTGCAGCAAGGTGGGCTATAGTTTTTCCCTCTAACTCCC
Source organism: Ia io (assembly GCA_025583905.1). Lineage (NCBI taxonomy): Eukaryota > Metazoa > Chordata > Mammalia > Chiroptera > Vespertilionidae > Ia > Ia io. The sequence continues at coordinate 98,320,627 of JAJQQW010000001.1, forward strand.
TCTTCCACATTTTGCCTCAGGAAGAGAGGTCCATGGGAACTTGAAACAAGTTTGGAGAAGTGAGTCCATGCAGCAAAAAGAGAGGACTATGACAGGCATGGAAGTGTATGGATTAGATCTCCCTTCAAAAAAGAATTTGCCATATATCTATGAGGAGTGTAATTAGCTGACAGCCTCCAGTTGCAGCACCTTCCATGATCAGCCACAGAGTTCTTTTTTTTTTTTTGTAAACAGACGCGGTTTCCTTTATTGAAGGTGGACCCACGCGTGAACTGCAGGGTCACCCAGCACATGTGAACGAGTGCCATGTTCGCCAAGGCCCCAGCAGCAGCTGCCAGCTTCCACCCCAGCATCCGGCACAACTGACTCCGCCGGCCGCGCTCCTGCGCCTGCGCCTAGGGCACTTCTCAGACCGAAGGCTCCCAGCCACCCCCGCAGACGCTGCGACCAGCAGCACAGGTGCACCTGCTGTGCTGTGATCCGGGCAGCCTGATCCACGCTCCGCTCTCCTGACCCGAGGCCACCGGCCGGGCTGGTCCAGCAGGAGCCCCATCAGACTTGAACAGGTGGTTCTCGCCTTGAGCCACAGAGTTCCTGACAAGGCTATGCTTTCCCTTGGAAGACTCCAGCCAATGGCTGAGCATGGTGACAATACTAGGACCTGGCAATTTCTGCCTAACATGGGACTCTTCTGACAGGCAGTCATTCCTCCAGAACTCCCCATTGGGTTGACCAAGACTTTATCACACATGCCTCACAGTCCAGAGCAATTCTGCCCCAAGTCCCCTTCCTCCCCAACATCCTTTCAAATGTGTCGGATCTGCATTATGGTCTGGAAGATTTCCTTGCCCAGTCTTGCTCTCTGCTCTTTTAGCTTTCATAGCCATTATCCCCAATCAACATCTTGTAATCCTAAATCCATATCAGCATCTGCTACCTGGAGGAACCAAATTAGTACAATTAGCCACTCACCACTGCCTTCCATTTTGGGTAAATTTTATAGAAGACACTTAATCAAGCATTTCAAGAGTCTCTTCATTATGATAAAAATGTTTTCAGCAAGTTCATCAGTTGATTTCACAATAATTCAGACAATAAAACCATTTAATATCCCAAACTCAAAATCTCCATCAAGTTATACATGCTGCAATTACAGTTTTTGCAATCATTGCATTCAGTTTTCCTTGCATGGTAGGATGCTGATGAAGCTTGTCGTAAAAGCATAAATTTGGGTTGTTTCAAGCCAATTTTAGTCATGCTTATGATCATTCAGAGTGAAGAGTTTTTCCAGAAAGATCCAGATTTTTTTGAAACTTAAATAGTCAGTCAAGTGGTGACTTTTCCTTATGAAGTCAGTGGCTTTCTTGGACAAAAGTACTTCTTTATAGTCATTTCCCACCTCTTCATAAAGCTGAGAAAAATTTCTTAACATAACTGACAAGCATTAAGTGCTTCCCTTAAATCTTCATGTGTAGCTCAGGTGGAGAGGGCTTTCCCATGGACAACAGTGGATGGCAGCGTTAGTTGGGATAGATTAGACTCTGATAACAAATAGACCCTGAAATTTCAGTGGCTTAAGACAAAGGGTTATTTCTCACTCACGCAAAGTTCTGTGAGATGGTTCCTGTCTTAACAACTCTCCTAAATACGTTTCCTCTAAGTGGTGAACTCAGGTGGTCCAAGTTCCTTGCATTGTGCTCTGTTATTTCAGAGTCCAACAGCAGAGAGATTCCACCTGAAAAATTATGAGGACAATTATACGGATTAGGCCTGGAAGTGACAGCAATTTCACCCACATTTCATTGGCCAGAACAAAACCACATGAACTCACTTGGCTAAAAGGAAAACTGAAAAATAAAGAAGAGCACATTGATATTGGTGTACAGTCTTGGCCATAATAGACTCTGCTTTTGGTGTACAGCTGGAAAACATGAAACAAGCTCTCCAGTTGGATTTACCATACCTTTAATATCTTTCCTACTTTATCCTTGTACATAACTTTCACTCTGAATTATTCTCATAGTAGGATGTTTTCACTCTGAATTATTCTCATGGTAGGATCAATAAGCTTAAAGTCCTTCCCTATCTTAGTTAATTGCATCACCATCCAATCATTTACTCAAGTTCAAAACTTGGCAGTTATCCTTATTTCCTCTACATGGAAACTAGGAAAAAGAAAAGAGAGCCAAAGAAAACAATGCAGTCATGATTCCAGAGCAACTTCCATGAATATTACCATCCAATAGGAAGGTATATTCCTACAAATGAAGATGGTTTGATAGCATTACCTGTAAAGAGTATCCTAATATAATTCCCTAACTTCTCATTGTATATGTACTTATCATACCCTATTAAGACTCCCCTAAAAGGAAGAGGGTACCCTGAATGTCTAAAGTGAGTATTCAGGTCTTCCTAGCTGTCATATTTATCTTGGTCAATTGATAAACAGACATTCTGATTCATATATCAGTATGTGTTAGATCATTCATACAGTCAACAAATATTTATTGAGTGCAGACTAGCCTACTATGTGCCATGATACTGTTCCACATGCCAGAAATATGTAAGTATAAAAAAAAAACAGGCAAAACCTCTAGCCCTCAAGCTTATATTCTAGTGGGCTAAAGAGAGTCAGTTTCTTAAATGAAACTATATAGGGTAGGGGTTCAGAAGAGTCTCCCTGGAATATACCACCCTGGAATGCACATTATTTCCAGCTGAAGGCAATTAAAGATCAACAAATGTGGGATCCCCTTTCCACGTCCTGCGTGGTCCAGGGTTCTGGTTCAGGGATCGAGTTCTGCAGAAGGGCTGCACACAAATGAAAAGAGACTTGAAGGACACAAAGGACGCAGCTCCACTTCAGGGAATTTGGCACGCCGGACACAGCTGCCTGGGATCCCTGACTCACAGCGCATTCACACTAAGAGCCAACGACCCCAATTGTTGGTGCATGCACACACAGGGACCCTGATTCTCAACAAGAAACCGCACAAGGCAACGGGGACTCTGACACTCGATTCTTGGTGCAGACACAGGGAAACTCTGACTCCTGGCACATGCTAAGGACCTCATTTTCGGCACATACCAACAGTGTGGTGCAGACAGGGCCCCTGATTCTAAGTGTGCACACGAGACCACACGGAACACTGGGGACACTGACCCTGGGCAAGTCTGGTTCCCACCAACCAAAGGCAGCCACACGCCCTAGTGTCAAAGCACTTCAGTGAAACTCGGGTGGAGCGAAGTCCCCACAGCACACGGCCCAGGTCCACGCAAACGGAAGCTTGAGCTTTCTGGTGATAGCCAGAATGGGGAAACGAAATAACTCACAGAGGAAAGAAAATGTGGAGTCGCCAAGAAAGGAAATTAGTGAAACTGAAGCTTGCAACATGACCAAAAAGGAGTTCAGAGTAATGGTCGTGGAATTTATACATCGGATGGATGAGAAAATCAACAACTTATGCAAGAATCAGGAAGAAATGAAAAGTGATATAGCTACAATCAAAAACACCATGGAAAGTTTCAACAGTAGACTACAAGAAGCAGAGGACCGAATTAGTGAGTTAGAAGATCAGGTACAGAAACAAGCTCAATCTGAACAGCAATTGGAGAAAAAAATTAAAAAGCAGGAGGAAAGCCTAAGGGAGCTTCGGGACAACATGAAGCGAAGTAACATGCGTATAATAGGGCTGCCAGAAGGACAAGAACAGCAGCAGGGATTAGAAAATCTATTTGAAGAAATAATGACAGAAAACTTCCCGGATATGGGAAAGATAAAAGTTACGCAAGTACAGAGAGTCCCAAGCAGGATCAACCCCAAAAGACCCACACCAAGACATGTCATAATTTCAATGGCAAATATAAATGATAAAGAGAGAATCTTAAAGGCGGCAAAGAGAGAGACAGAGAGTTACCTACAAAGGAACACCCATCAGATTGTCAAATGATTACTCAACAGAAACACAACAAGCTAGAAGTGAATGGAAGGAGGTATACAAAGTGTTGCAAAGCAAAGGACTGAATCCAAGAATACTATATCCAGCAAGACTATCAATCAAAATTGAAGGGGAAATCAGGAGCTTCGCAGACAAAAAAAGACTCAGGGAGTTTATCACCACCAAACCAGCAATGCAAGAATTGCTAAAGGGAATACTGTAAAAAGAAGAAATAAACAGGCAAGAAGGAATATAGACACAAAAATAGATATGACTACAAACAAATACCTTTCAGTAATAACTTTAAATGTAAACGGACTAAATGCTCCAATCAAAAGACATCGAGTGGCTGAATGGATAAAAAAACATGACCCATATATATGCTGTCTACAAGAGACCCACCTCAGAATAAGAGACTCACACAGATTGAAAGTGAAGGGATGGAAAAATATCTTTCAGGCAAATGGAAATGGAAAAAAAAGCTGGGGTAGCAATACTTATATCTGACAAATTAGACCTCAAAGTAAATGCCATAACAAGAGATAGAGAAGGCCACTTCATAATACTAAAGGGAGAAATCCAACAAGAAGAAATAATTCTGGTAAACATATACGCTCCCAATATAAGAGCACCCAAATACATAAAAAAAACTCCTGGAGGATATCAAGGGAGAGATTAATAGCAATACAATCATAGTAGGAGACTTTAATACCCCACTATCACCATTGGACAAATCCTCTAAACAAAAAATCAGCAAAGAAACAGCAATTCTAAATGACTCACTAGACCAGATGGAATTAATTGACATTTTCAGAACATTTCACCCCAAAGCCACAGAATATACATTCTTCTCAAGTGCACATGGGTCATTTTCAAAGATAGACCATATGCTGGGTCACAGGCAAAGTCTCTTCAAATTCAAGAAGATAGAAATTATATCAAGCATCTTCTCAGATCACAGTGGCATAAAACTGGAAATCAACTACAATAAATACAATCCAAAGAAATCAAACACATGGAGACTAAACAGCATGCTATTAAACAAGGACTGGGTCACCAGAGAGATCAAGGAAGAAATAAAAAACATCATGGCAACAAATGACAATGAAAACACAACAATCCAAAATCTATGGGACACAGTGAAAGCAGTCTTGAGAGGGAAGTTCATAGCTCTACAAGCCTACTGCAAAAAACAAGAAACAATGGTAATAAATTACCTAACCCTACAACTCAAAGAGCTAGAAAAAGAGCAGTAAGAAAAGCCCAGTGTAACCAGAAGGAAGGAAATAACAAAGATCAGAGCGGAGATAAATGACATAGAGACCAAAGAAACAATACAAAAGATCAACAAAACCAAGAGCTGGTTTTTTGAAAGGATAAACAAGATTGATGGACCTCTAGCCAGGCTCACCAAGAAGCAAAGAGAGAGGACCCAAATAAACAAAATCAGAAATGAAAGAGGTGAAATAACAATAGACCCCGCTGAGATACAAAGGATTGTTACAAAATGCTACGAACAGCTCTATTCCAACAAACTGGACAACCTGGAGGAAATGGACATATTCCTAGAAAAATACAACCTTCCAAAAATCAATCAAGAAGAATCTCAACAGCTCAATAGGCCAATAACTATGGACGAAATTGAAGAAGTCATCAAAAAGCTTCCGGCAAACAGCCGAGGCCGGTTTGGCTCAGTGGATAGAGCGCCGGCCTGCGGACTCAGGGGTCCCGGGTTCGATTCCGGTCAAGGGCGTGTGCCTTGGTTGCGGGCACATCCCCATTGGGGGGTGTGCAAGAGGCAGCTGATCGATGTTTCTGACTCTCTATCCTTCTCTCTTCCTCTCTGTAAAAAATCAATAAAATATATTTAAAAAAAAAAAAAAAAAAAAAAAAAGCTTCCGGCAAACAAAAGCCCGGGGCCTGACGGCTTCACAGAAGAGTTTTACCAAACATTCAAGGAAGAACTAAAACCTATCCTCCTCAGACTATTCCAAAAAATTCAAGAGGAAGGAACACTTCCAAGCTCATTCTATGAAGCCAGCATCACCCTAATACCAAAACCAGATAAAGACAACACAATGAAAGAGAATTACAAACCAATATCCCTCATGAACATAGATGCCAAAATCCTCAACAAAATTCTAGCAAATCGGCTCCTGCAGTACATCAGAAAGATCATACACCATGACCAAGTAGGATTTATCCCAGGAATGCAAGGATGGTACAATATCCGCAAATCAATAAACGTGATACATCACATAAACAAATTGAGAGATAAAAATCACATAGTCATATCAATTGATGCAGAAAAAGCATTTGACAAAATCCAACACCCTTTCTTGATAAAAACTCTCAACAAGGTGGGAATAGAAGGCTCATACCTCAACATAATAAAAGCTATATATGATAAACCCACAGCAAACATCATACTCAATGGACAAAAACTAAAAACATTTCCCCTAAGAACAGGAACAAGACAGGGATGCCCACTCTCACCACTCCTGTTTGACATAGTACTGGAAGTATTAGCTATTGCAATTAGACAAGAAAAAGAAATAAAAGGCATCCAAATTGGAAAAGAACAAGTAAAGCTGTCTTTATTTGCAGACGACATGATATTGTACATAAAAAATCCGAAAGACTCCGTCAAAAAACTAATAGACTTAATAAATGAATTCGGCAATGTAGCAGGATACAAAATTAATGCCAAGAAATCTATGGCCTTTCTATACACCAATAGTGAAATTACAGACAGAGAGACTAAAAAGGCAATCCCATTTACCATCGCACCAAAAAAATTAAGATACCTAGGAATAAACTTAACTAAGGAGGTAAAAGACCTATACATGGAAAACTACAGGACACTGAAAAAAGAGATAGAGGAAGACGTAAACAGATGGAAGAACATACCATGTTCATGGATTGGTAGAATCAACATCATTAAAATGTCCATACTACCCAAAGCAATCTATAGATTCAATGCACTCCCCATTAAAATACCAACGGCATATTTCACAGACCTTGAAAGAACTCTCCAAAAATTCATCTGGAATAAAAAAAGACCCCGAATAGCCACAGCAATCCTGAGAAAGAAGAAGAAAAGTAGGAGGGATCTCAATACCAGATTTCAAGCTGTATTACAAAACCACTATTCAAAAAAACAGCCTGGTACTGGCACAAGAACAGACATATAGATCAATGGAACAGAATAGAGAATCCAGATATTGATCCAAACCACTATGCTCAATTAATATTTGACAAAGGAGGCATGAACATACAATGGAGTCAAGACAGCCTCTTCAATAAATGGTGTTGGGGAAACTGGACAGACACATGCAAAAAAAATGAAGCTAGATCACCAACTTACGCCATACACAAAAATAAACTCAAAATGGATACAGGACTTAAACATAAGACGGGAAACCATAAAAATACTAGAGGAATCCACAGGCAGCAAAATCTCAGACATATGTCAAAAGAACTTCTTCACCGATACTGCCCCTAGGGCAATGGAAGCTAAAGAGAAAATAAACAAATGGGACTACATCAAAATAAAAAGCTTTTTTACAGCAAAAGAAACTATCAACAAAACAACAAGAAAGCCCACTGCATGGGAGAACATATTTGCAAATGGCATCACTGATAAAGGTTTAATCTCCAACATCTACAGGCAGCTTATACAACTTAATAAAAGGAAGGTAAATGATCCAATTAAAAAATGGGCAACGGATCTAAATAGAATCTTTTCAAAAGAAGACAGAAGGAAAGCCAAGAGACACATGAAAACATGCTCAACGTCACTAATTATCCGAGAGACGCAAATCAAAACAACAATGCGGTATCATCTCACACCTGTCAGAATGGCTATCATCAACAAATCAACAAATGACAAGTGTTGGCGAGGATGTGGAGAAAAAGGAACCCTCGTGCACTGCTGGTGGGAATGCAGACTGGTGCAGCCACTGTGGAGAACAGTATGGAGTTTCCTCAAAAAACTGAAAATGGAACTCCCATTTGACCCAGTAATCCCACTCCTAGGAATATATCCTAAGAAACTGGGAACACCAATAAGAAAGGATATATGCACCCCTATATTCATAGCAGCACAATTTACAATAGCTAAGATCTGGAAACAGCCTAAGTGCCCATCAGCAGATGACTGGATCAGAAAACTATGGTACATCTACACAATGGAATATTATGCTGCCATAAAAAAGAAGGAATTCTTACCATTTGCAGCAACCTGGATGGAATTGGAGAACATTATGTTAAGTGAAATAAGCCAGTCAGTGAAAGAAAAATACCACATGATCTCACTCATTTATGGATAATAAAGAACATTAAAAACTTGAACAAAAAGATAGCTACAGAGGCAGTAAAGCATCAAACCAGTCTGTCAAATTACAGCAGGAAGGTTAGGGAGAGGTGGGGAAGATAAGAGATCAATCAAAGGACTTGTATGCTTGCATATAAGCATAACCAATGGACGCAAAACTCTGGGGGGTGAGGGCATATATGGGAGTGGGGTGGGGGGGCAATGGTAAGATATGTACACATATAATACCTTAATAAAAAAAATTGGGAAAAAAAAGAAAATAGTTTGTGAAGTGAAAGAAGCCAGTTCAAAAAGACCATATAATGTATGATTTAATTTATAGGCATGGTTCATTATACACAAATCTATAGAAGCATAAAATCATTAATAGTTGCCAGGGACTAGGAGGAAAGAGGAATGAGTGATTGCTAGTGAGTACAGATGTGTATGTGTGGAGAGGGGGATAAAAAAAAAAAGAGAGACCTGAAGAAATTCAATTTGGCGATATGGGGGGGCCAGGCGGTAGTCCAACTCTAGTGGGAGAACTACTCTCTGCTCTGGCCCTGCCATCCCTTTTATTGAGGCTATGGGGAAAACACCTTAGGCAGGAAATAACAGAAATTTACACATAGCCCTTAGGCAGAAAATAACAGAAATTTACATGGGACAAACCAAGGTGGAGGCTGCTTCAGCTAACAATGTCTCAACTAAAGAGTGAGTGGTTAGAGCAATTAAGGTTGTTGACCAGCCTTCCTGGCTTCCTGTCCACATCTCTCTTTTAGTGAAACTGATTTGTTTCCGGCAAACAAACTCAAGAAAAGTTTTGTTTTTGGTTTTTACCTCCCCCTCTACTTGCCTAAATAAATTAAAATAGAAATACCTGCTTCGGGAAGGAAATCTTAGTATATCCTTAGCATAATGTGAACTAAATGTGGCAGACACAGAGGATCCAGGCAAGTCTTTTTTATTTTTTGTTTTTTCAATCCTTACCCAAGGATATATTTTTTCCATTGATTTCTAGAGAGAGTGTAAGGGATGGAGAAGGGGCGGGGGAGAGAGAGAGAGAAACATCAATGTGAGAGAGAAACGTCAACTGGTGGCCTCCCACATGAGCCCCTACGGAAGTTAGGGAACCTGAAACCAAGGTACGTGCCCTTGACTGGGAATCGAACCTGAGACCCTTCGGTCCAAAGGCTGACATTGAGCAAAACCCGCCAGGGCTTGCTTTTTGTTTTTTGTGGGGTTTTTTTAAGTATTTTTTTTATTATTATTCCCATCTATATCCAATTGTTTTTGGGTGTCCAGGCAAGAATTGGTTTACCAAATGTTTGCTCTTTTCCATCTATCTGTGAATTGCCTGTTTTCCCTTTGAAGTCCCAGACCCCTATTTCTCTCTCATTAGTCCAGAATATACCTCATCTCGCCTCACTGTCTTTGTAATTTTCATGCTTATGTGAATTCCCGGTGCACATGTATTAAAAATTGATTTTTTTTCTGTTAACCTGTTGTATGTTGTTTGAATTATTTCACCAGCCAGAAGAACTAAGAGGGGAAGGGAAAAGTTTCTCCATCCCTCATCAATATGCCAGATAGTGATAAATTCTATAAAGAAAAAGAAAGCAGGGAAATGGACAATGCTAGAAGCAGAAGACCTGTTAGGAGGAAATTCCAACAATGTAAGTGAAAGGTGTCAGTCATGACTACAGGATTTGGGCCTGAGTTACCATAAGAACCAAATTTTGGGATTTACTAAGATGGGAAAGACTGAGGGAGGGGCAGCTTTGGTAGGAAAGACCAGATGTTTGGTTTGGGACACATTAGGCTTGAGATGCTCATTAAATGTCCAATGGATCTATTTTTTAATATATTTTATTGATTTCAGAGAGGAAGGGAGGAGGAGAGAGACAGAAACATCAATGATGAAAGAGAATCATTGATTGGCTGCCTACTGCACGCCCCACACTGAGGATCGAGCCCGCAACCTGGGCAAGTGCCCTTGACTGGAATCAAACCTGGAACTCTTCAGTCTGCAGGCCGACGCTCTATCCACTGAGCCAAACCAGATAGGGCCAAGTGGAGCTATTAATAAAGCATCTAGGTATGAGGATCTGGAAGTTCAGGACAGAATTCCAGGCTGGAGATTCATATTTGAAAATCATCAGGACATAGATGGTATTTCAAGACACAAGACTAGATGAGATCACCATGGAAATCAGTTTAAATAGAGAAGAAGCTCAAGGACTGAGTCTGGAGCATTCTAATACTTAAAGGTTGCAGATATGAGGAAAAAGTTGCAAATGAGACTGAGGACTGACCAGGAGTCAGTCCCCTGAACCAGCTCACTACAGGATACACTGATAAAGCTGAATTCCTGGATCCATAAAACTAAGAAATAGATAGCAGGGACTCCCACCAATGTCCTGCGGTCCTGTGAAGTCTGGCTAAGTAGTCAGTCAGTCAGTCTTCCTTTTGACATCTTTTAAATTCAATAAACCTCATGCAGATTATATGCAAAATAGCAACAGCATGGCCATATTGTGGTAGATGTGGCTAGTCTCTGAATGGGGATGTTAAATACCAGAACCATACATGTCACACTTGCAGGAGGAGCTCAGCCCTATAAGTCCAACCAGGTCCTCAGGCCCTGTCTTGGAGAACACCCAAAAGGCACACTGAACACCATTCCCAGGACCCCAATAGCATAGGGCTCCATGGTTCAATGCCGCCAGCTGCTGCTACCTTCACTGATGCTGCCAATACCAGCTGACATAGAAGTAAAGGAACACTTTATACCTTTACACCTGGAACTTACTAATAGGTTAGGGTGAGGATGAGGGATAGGTTAGGGTTATGGTTGGTTTAAGATTAGAACTCCCAGTCCATCATGGGCTAAGTCCCAATAGCCTTGAACCACTCCTCATTCCCTCTACATCTTGATGGTGACTGACACCTTGGCTGTCTGCTGGCCTCTCTAAAATTCAGGCTCGTTTTTTTTTCCTCTCATCTCCCGGCAGCTAAATGACTTTGAATGCCAAGAGGCAGAGCTGGAGCTCTCTTTGCTCCCCAAAGCCACTTTCTGACCCTCTCCCCATCCTGGTGGTAGTTCTCTGTCACTCTCCTTGTCACTGCCCTCCTTCATAAAGGCTTTAGCTCTTGACTCACTATCTGTCCTTTTTGTCCCAACTTCTCCCATCCTCAGTGATTTCAACATTCACATAGCCAACCACCCAGCACCCTGGCCTCTTGTTTCCTCCATCTGTACATTGCCAATAATCCCTGCCATCTTGCAATGCACTTCACAACCCAGAGAACCAGTATGGGGCCTTGTATCGTGAAGGTCCCTGTACATCAATACATTTATATGACATTCTCAAAAGGCAAAACTATAGGGACAGAGAACAGCTCAGTGGTTGCCAAGGGCTAGGGGTGGAGGAAGGCCTTGACTACAAAGGGGCAGCACATGAGAATTCTGAGGGCCGATGGAGCAGTTTTGTATTCTGATTGTGGTGGTAATAATCACACAGATCTAGACTCCTAGAAGTCTATAACAAAGATTACAAGGTAATTATACCATACATAAATTGCAAAAAGTATAGAGGTGAAGTGATTAAAACATGAAGTTTAGCCTTAGGTCTTCATATAAGTATCAGAAATTTTTTAAAATATGTTTTTATTGGTTTCAGAGAGAAAGGGAGAGGGAGAAAGAAACAGAAACATTAATGATGAGAGAACCACCGCATCATTGATCAGCCCCTCTTGCACGCCCCCCACTGGGAACCGAGCCTGCAATCCAGGCATGTGCCCTGACCTGGAATTGAACCATGACCTCCTCGTTCATAAGTTGATGCTCAACCTCTGAGCCATGCCGGCTGGATGGTATCAGAAATTTATCATTCCATCAACTGGACCATCTCTTAATGTAAAAATATCAATGGCAACGAAACTAAAAATATCATGTGATTCCCATGAAAAATCATTGAAATGTGTACTATCATAGCCTGATAATGGGAGCAAGTTTAATTCCATTAAGTGGTATATGAATCTCCAGCATAGTTCCTGATATAGAGTAAGTATTCAATAAATATTTGTGGAATGAATAAATCAATGAGTGAATGAATGAATGAAAAGACTCACACAGCCCACACCCCAGGCATATAACTTATTTAGTAAAAAGCCTACCTTGCTCTAGCTGGTTTGGCTCAATGGATAGAACACTGGCCTGCGGACTGAAGGGTCCTAGGTCTGATTCCAGTCAAGAGCTCGATTCTGGTCAAGGGCACATACCTTGGTTGCAAGCTTGATCCCTGGCCCTGGTTGGGGCACATTCAGGAGGCAACCAATCAATGTGTCTCTCTCACATCGACGCTTGTCTCTCTGTCTCTATCCTTCCCTTCCACTCTCTCTAAAAATCAATGGAAAAAGATCCTTGGGTGAAGATTATCAAAAAAAAAAAAAGCAAGCTTTGGTCACTGTTTCTGTGCACCTATGTTAACACACCTCTGAAATGCCTCCTTTCAGAATCCTCCTTCTAAATGTTTTTTGTTACTTGATTACAGAGAGAGGAAGGGAGAGGGATAGGGGGACAGAAACATCAATGATGAGAATCATTGATCAGCTGCCTCCTGCACGCCCCCTACTGGGGATTGAGCTCGCAACCTGAGCATGTCCCTTGACTGGGTTTCCAACCGTGACCTCCTGGCAGAACCCTCCTTCTAAAATGTGACCACCCTTGCCCTGACTGGTGTGCCTCACTTGGCTGAGCATCGTTCCTTGCACCAAAGGGTCGCTGGTTTGATTCCCAGTCAGGGCACATACCCAGATTGTGGGTTGGATCACGAAGGCACACGTTGGAGGCAACAGATGGATATTTCTCACATCGATATTTCTCTCTCTCTCTCTCTCTCTCTCTCTCTCTCTCTCTCTCTCTCTCAAAGAAAAAGAAAGAAAATTAAAATGTGACCACCCTCAAGAGAGCGCATAATCTTAACTTCCTGTAGTCCAATTCCTGCCTTGCTTTCTCCTACCTTCATGTAATCTTCCTTATGGCCCTTCCTTAATTTCAAATGCAGAAAAGAAACTGGATGCTGGAGGGTGAGAGTGGCCGGGGAGAGGTCAATGAGGGGGGAGGGGGGAGGAGACATATGTAATACTTTAATCAATAAAGAGTTTTAAAAAAAGAAAGAAAAAGAAACTGGAAACTATAATTCTTTGGAGCATTTGAGATCTTGCTCCCTGGCATATGTCCTCAGTTTGCTTTAAATAAACTCTTATATACAGGTTTGGGCATGTCTTACAGGGACATTTACTTGGTGTAGTACAGCAGGATTCTGAAGAAGCCCACCCAGGACCGTTCCTCAGGCATAGACCAGGTGCCAGGTACCAGCAAGGGCTCTTTGTGCACCACCAGCTAGCTACTCACTTCACATCAGGTGAACTTGAGTGAGTCTTTTCTTGGAATCCCGAACGCAGCTACTTTAGGTAGTGGTTCCTGACCTTGAGCTGTTCTTACGTAACTGGTTTTAATTTCAGCTTTTTAAAATTGGCTCAAAATAAAAATTAAAATTCAGATGGGAAATCCTGCTGATGAGACAAACAAACCCTACGATAGTAAGCCTCTCTTTAGTACTCTGGCGAGTTTTATATACAACACATACAGAGCCTTAACTTGCTAGTATCTACAGAAATGGGGACGTTTAACTAAAATTGATATCAGTTGACGATGGCCAAAATAGGATGCTCTTTGACACCTCAAAATTAATTTTTTGTGTGTGCTCAGTTGGAAAAAGCAGGCTCTAAAACTGAACTGAATAAATGGGACGTTTACCTTGATTGGAAAATAGAAACCTCTAAAAGGAGCACAGATAGCCTGGTCAGTGTTGCTCAGTGGTTGAGCAGCCACCCGTGAACCAGGAGATCTCAGTTCTATTCTGGTCAGGTTCCTGGCTCAATCCCTAGTAGCAGGCGTGCAGGAGGTAACCCATCAATGATTCTCATAATGAATGTTTCTATCTCTCCCTCTCCCTTACTCTCTCTGAAAATCATTAAAAACATATTTTTTAAAAATAAGTTAAAAGAAACACAGATAAACTTCCTTCTTTTAAGAAAGTTAATAAAATGTTAAAGTCTGTCTTTGAACCCTCAAATAAAAATCTCTTATCTTCGGGAAGTTAATGAGAAACTTTTAGAGAATATCTCTGAATTGAAGAAGGCTTCCAAAACTGCTCAATGCCACACCCCACTTTCCCCCTTTCTCCAACCACCCCACTACTTTCTGAGCTCCCTTTTTTAAACTTTCCCTCCCTTTCTCCTCTTTTCTCCTCTTCACCAACATCCTCTACTGACTTAGGGGAAACTAAGAATAGAAAGCCAGACCAGGATAGGCTAGAAAAACCAGAAATTCTGGCAGCTGCCTTTTGAGAAAAGCCAGTCCCAGAACAAGGGGAACAAGCAATAATTTACTCTCCTTTAACTAAAGCAGAATTAAGGGACATAACTAAATATTTTATCAACCTTCTCCAAGACCCTGTTCAGTTGGTAAAGAAATTTTATTTAATTGTTAGAATGCATGATCCTGGCTATTCTGACCTAGTCCAACTAATACACCTATTGATTTCTGAGAGCAAAGCAGCAGAATGGCTAGGTAAGTTCTGCTGGGAAACTCCTATAGAAGAGCTTTTAAAACAAAGAGAAATAGATAAAGAAAAATGCAGGGAATTAGCCCACCAGCTTCACTAAGACATCCCTGAGATTTTCCCCTGGAAAATAAACTGGACAAAAATCTAGCAATTTAGACAAAAACCTGATGAAAGCATACTTGCTTTCTTTGAGCATTTTGAAAAATTTTTCAAACAATATTCAAGATTATCTCCAGACAATTTTAAGAATCATCAAAATTATATAATGCTCAATTCAGCATTTCTAGAAAGATTAGATGACGAGCTTGTAATTCTGATTAAATAACATGAATTAAACTGGGCAACAACACATGCCGATAAACTAGCAACTCTGGAAGATCAATTATTTAAATTGGAAGAAATGGATAAAGCTACTAAAATTATGAATTTACTGTTATTCTCTGAAGCATTTATCTCAGTCTGAGATTTTGCTTCCAGGTAGTATCTTCTTTTTGTCTCAGATAAACTTTTATAAAGTTTTTCTACCGGTTTAGATGTTTCTTAAGTCGACACCCCAATTGTTGAGAGCAGAGCAAGGTTTCTATAATTAGAGCAAGTCCTGTCAACCTAAACCTTGCAATACCTTTTAGAAAAGGTTCCTTTATCATGTGTATCATTAAATAAATGTAGAACATAACCATACAAGCCTAAAAGCAATTGTGTACCTGGGATGTCTTATATTAACAGATGGATGTCTGGCCCTTTCCTTTTTTTTTAATATATATTTTATTGATTTTTCACAGAGAGGAAGAGAGAGTTAGAAACATCGATGAGAGAGAATCATCGATTAGCCGCCTCCTGCACACCTCCTACTGGGGATGTGCCCGCAACCAAGGTACATGCCCTTGACCGGAATCGAACCTGGGACCTTTCAGTCCAAAGGCCGACGCTCTATCCACTGAGCCAAACCGGTTTCGGCTGTCCCTTTCCTTTTTATTCTTATTATTGATATTTGTTCTGATCTCTCTGCCCTGGTTTATACCATAAAAACCACAGTTCAGAGCATCAACCGCTACTCCTCACATCACCATGGAGCAATACTACCCCCCATACATCCATAAGTGGCTAAAAATAATTTGGCCTTGGGTTATGTGATACATAACAAAGACACTGGGCAAGTGACCAATTCTAATTTCTACTTGATGCCACACTCTTGGTAATGCTAAGTATACCATGTCTTACCAAGCCAACATTACAAGATCCCGATTCATATAAAACACATTTTCAAACCCATTAATTTGCTATATACTCTTATGAAACATGACTTGTTTTTTTATATTTTTATTGATTTCAGAGAAGAGAAATGGAGAGATAGAAACATCAATGATGAGAGAGAATCATTGATCGGATGCCTCTTGCACACTCCCTACTGGGATCGAGCCCGCAACCTGGGCATGTGACCATGACCAGAATCGAACCTGGGACCCTTCAGTCTGAAGGTCGACGCTCTATCCACTGAGCAAACCGGCTAGGGCAAACATGACTTATTTTTAATTGATATATAAACACCATTTTAGAAATATATTCATATCCTGTTATCAAATCACCAATAAACCATTATTAAATTTCTGGATTAATTTCTTCTAAAAAAGAAAGATAAAGAGACAGGGAAAATTCTAAATTTTAAAAAATTTATCAAAATCTGTCTTGGATCCTTGCCAACTTATTCTTAGCCCTTCTTTCCCTCTGTTGTCCTCTTAGCTAAGAGAACCATTGAAAATGTTCTTGCCAGAACCGGTTTGGCTCAGTGGATAGAGCGTCAGCCTACGGACTGAAGGGTCCCGGGTTCGATTCTGGTCAAGGGCATGTACCTTGGTTGCAGGCACATCCCCAGTGGAGGGTGTGCAGAAGGCAGCTGATTGATGTTTCTCTCTCATCGATGTTTCTAACTCTCTATCCCTCTCCCTTCCTCTCTGTAAAAAATCAATAAAATAGATTTAAAAAGAAAATGTTCTTACGCAAGTTACAATCTGTAGTCAGGTGGATGTGTAGTGTAGCTGATAGTGGATGTTGCCACAAAACTGACCTAGATGTGAATCCTGACTGCCTAGTAGTAGCTGTGGGACCTTGAGCAAGTCAATCTCTCTTAGTTTCCTCCTCTGTAAAATAAGAGCTAATCATAGTTAACACATACATAGTGCTTACCATACATTTAATTCTTATAACACCCCCTAGAGCAGTGGTTCTCAACCTTTCTAATGCCGCGACCCTTTAATACCGTTCCTCATGTTGTGGTGACCCCCAACCATAAAATTATTTTCGTTGCTACTTCATAACTGTAATTTTGCTACTGTTAATGAATCATAATGTAAATATCTGTGTTTTCCGATGGTCTTAGGCTCTACAGCAGCGGCTCTAGAACCGCTAGCAGGGTCGCCTAAAACCATCAGAAAACACAGATATTTACATTACGATTCATTAACAGTAGCAAAATTACAGTTATGAAGTAGCAACGAAAATAATTTTATGGTTGGGGGTCACCACAACATGAAGAACTGTATTAAAGGGTCGCGGCATTAGAAAGGTTGAGAACTACTGCCCTAGAGGAAGAAACTGTCAGGATTGGGGAACCTTTTTCTGCCAAGGGTCATTTGGATATTTATAACATCATTAAGGGGACCATACAAAATTATCAACTTAAAAATTAGCTTGCTAGTTCTAGCCAGTTTTTCTCAGTGGTTAGAACATCGGCCTGAGGACTGAAGGGTCCCGGGTTGGATTCCGGTCAAGAGCACATGCTCGAGTGTGGCCTTAATCCCCAGTGTAGGGCGTGCAGGAGGCAGCCGATCAATGATTCTCTCATCACTGATGTTCTATCTCTCTCTCCCGCTTCCTTGCTCTCTAAAATCAATAAAAATGTATTACAAAAATAAAATAAAAAATTAGCCTTCTAGACAATAGGGTAGTGAAGGCCTGGGGCAGAGGGTGGAGGCAGGCTGGAGGGGGGGAATGGGGGAAAGAGGGGAACATATGTAATACTTTCAACAATAAAGATTTTTTTAAAAAAATTAGCCTGCTAAAGGACCTAAATAGACATTTCTCCAAAGTGGACATACAAAAGGCCAAGAGACATATAAAAAAATGCTCAAAGTCACTAATCATCTGAGAGATGCAAATTAAAACGACAATGAGGCATCACCTCACACCTGCCAGAATGGCTATCATCAACAAATCAACAAATGACAAGTGCTGGTGAGGATGTGGGAAAAAAGGAACCTAGTGCACTGCTGGTGGGAATACAGACTGGTGCAGCCACTGTGGAGAACAGTATGGAGTTTCCTCAAAAAAATAAAAATGGAACTCCCATTTGACCCAGTAATCCCACTTCTAGGAATATATCCTAAGAAACCTGAAACACCAATCAGAAAGAATATATGCACTCCTATGTTAATAGCAGTGCAATTTACAATAGCTAAAATTTGGAAACAGCCCAAGTGCCCATCAGCAGATGAGTGGATAAAAAAGCTGTGGGACATTTACACCATGGAATACTATTCAGTGGTAAAAATGAAGGAACCCTTACCATTTGCAACAGCATGGATGGACCTGGAGAGTATTATGCTAACCAAATAAGCCAGTCAGAGAAAGATAAGTATCACATGATCTCATCCATATGTGGACTCTAATGAACAAAATAAACTGGTGAACAAAATAGATCCAGAGACATAGAAGCATAAAACACACTGACCAATTTCAGAGGGAAGGCAGGGGTGGGAGTGGGGTGGGGAGAGATTAACTGGGAAACATATATTGAAATATGTATTGCCCATGGACACAGACAATATTGTGGTGAAAGCCTGGGAGGATAGCGTGTGGGATGGAGTGGGTCAATGAGGAAAAAAACAAAGGGGACATCTGTAATACTTTCAAAAATTAGATAAATTTTAAAAATTAGCCTGGTATAATTTGGCCAAACATTTAATTAACTCACCCCTGATGCCTTGGCAGGGCCAGACCAAATGATTTCATGAGCCAGATGTTCCCCACCCCTGCAAGCAACTGAGGCACAGAGAGGAAAATTGACTTCCCCAAGAGCACACAACTAACTGGTAACCTGAAGAGCCAAAATTCTAATGCAGTTTCCAGAGTCCAGGCTCTAACCACCACACCTACAGCCTCTCCAAATGAGAGCAATAAATGAGGCTATACTTACTAAGGGATGTTATGAGGATTAATAAAATAATGTATGTGAAGCCCAATATATGACAAGTGTCTGATAGGTAGCAGTTGTGTGTGTTACAGATTTTTCCTTCTGCACTTAGAAATCTGCATGGCCTTGTCTCGGGATAGAAAAATAAAAGAGGTTGGAGGAAAAAGAACAGAAGCCAGGGGAGAAAGGAGTGAGGTAGAATATGCAAGGGGAGTAGAGGGGTTGTGGGGGAGGAAGAAACTTTCCTCTACCCTCCTAGGTTCCTTTTGCTGGTCTAATAATCAAATAGACAGGAGACAGATTAACAAGAGAAAATAGGTAAACTTAATTGCATATGTATGTCTGGGGACCTCACATACTTGAGAGAGTCAGAGACCCCACATACATGAGAGGTTCAGGGACAGAAAGGAAAAATGAGGTGTATATGGCATTCTAAGCTAAGGGTGAGCCAAGGGCTATGGGGCTTCAGAGGGGAGGAAGGTCATTCCCAGGCTGATAAGAGGAGCAGGTATTCAGTAATTAGGAGTTTGCCCTGCCCTATAGGTAGATCACAAAGAGTTGTTTCTGGTAATAACTCTTATCATAGACAAGTTTCCCAATTTAAAGTCTTTAAGGGAGAGGTAAACGTTTACCATGAGCCTGCAGGGTCTCTGTTGTTCCCTTTAGCTCAAAATAGTCTGCATACCACAGAGGCACATCTTAGGGTGACTGGTTCTGAATCCTTACAGGGTTAACAAGAAGAGAGGCAACCCTGAATACTTAGGAAACAAGAAGTCTAACTGGCTGGGCCTTGAGGGAGCATGGTGACTCTTTCTCAACAGCGAACAGAAACTTGCTAACTGCAGAGCAGATGGCAAATCCGAGAGGCTTCCGACTCTGAGGCCTCCTCCGCCCCACCCACCCCACCCTGAGGCCGCCAGGGCGGTCCCGGCTTCCCGGCCCGGCCGCGTCCGTCCCCCTTCGGGCGGGCCACGCCCGCCCCCTCCGCCGAGAGCCCGGGAGCCCCGGAACCCCAGGCCCGAGACACTTGGCGTCCCGGAGTCCGGGGCCGGGGCTCGGCTGGTGGGGCGCTATGGCGACATGGCGACGCGATGGCCGGCTGACTGGCAGCCAGCGGCTGCTGTGCGCGGGGCTGGCAGGAGTGCTCAGCTTGAGCCTCACCGCGCCGCTGGAGCTCGCCACCGTGCTAGCCCAGGTCGGCGTGGTGCAGGGTCGCGGCCGGGGACCTTGGGCCGCGGGGCTTGGCGTGTGGCGAGCCGAGGGGCCCCGAGCTCTATGGAAGGGGAACACGGTGGCGTGCCTGCGCCTCTTCCCTTACAGCGCCGTGCAACTCACCGCCTACCGCAAGTACGGGCCGGGCGAGCGGGCGGGCGGGGCCAGGAGGAGGGATCGCTGGGGATCCCGGGGTCAGGGCCCTGCCGTGGGCCCCAGCCCCGTTCCGGATCGCGTGGGAGCCCCTCGGAGCCGTTGGGCCAAAAGGTGACAAGGAGGACCCAAAGCGCAGTCACGTGCTCTTGGGATTCCTGCCTCTCCAGGTGCGGTTTTGTGGGGGCAGCACTGGCCCAGAGAGGCTCAACGGGTTGGACCGGTGAGGAGGTGGAATGGGACAAAAGGAGATTTGGGGGACGGGGTGAAGAGATCTCCGCAGATGGCTCCTAACCATTCCCACTATCCACCAACTTGGAAACTGCCTTGGCTAGCCTAGGAGAGACCCCTTGGAAGAAGGCAAGTGTATGCAACTGTGTCTGTGTGACCAAAGTCCACAGAAGAACGTGTTTGATAGGGGCAGAGGGCTCAATCCATTGCCACAAAAAGGCCAGATTTCTACACACACAAACATAAATGAAGCCTGCCTTTAGGGTCCAGCAGAGGCCACAGCTGCTTCTCACGCTCGCTGGCCTCATTCTTCTGTTAGGGCTTCAGGCTTACCTCAACAGCTGCTTCTTAGGAAAGGATGAGGCCAAATGAGTCTTAAAGCTTCCTCAGAGCTTAAAGATGTTTTCCTTTTAGCTGGAAACAAAGCCTAAAAGAATGAAATGGTAAGTGATGGAATTTCAAAGAGGGAATATTCCTATATTAGGAAGGGAAACACAGTGCCAACTCTGAAGACTGACCTTGGCTCTGAATTAGACAAACAGCCCACAGTCTTGACCACATTGTTCAGCCTTGGAGGCTAATAGTCAAAGAATTTTGCCTTTGACTCTGGGAGGCCAGAGCTGGAAGGCTCACCTGGCAGCTGAGGAGCAAGGTGGAATATACACTGAAATTATTACCTCAGTTAACCTTATCACTGAGTCCTCCAGGCCAGGGCTCATTTCACCTACGCCTGGGAGTAGAGTTACCTTGTCTTCCTCTGGGAAGGGAAGATGGTGAGAGCACCAAGCATTTCTGTCAAGGCTCTCTTTCCTCCCCAGCACCCCATTGCCCTCAGCAACTTCTGGCCTGAAGTCTGTAAACAGCTGAGCTGTAATGGCTCATCTTCTCCTCACTTCACTTTCTTCTCCACAAAGCATACCCAGGGGAGGAAGGCAAACCTTCAAAGGCTGGTTTAAGTATTGTGACTTTTCTGCTAACCACCAGAATACCTGTATACATCATTTGATTTTTAAAACAGATTTATTGAGATATCATTGACACAAAAATTGTTTATATTTAAAGTGTACAACTTGATATTTTTATATACACTGAAATTATTACTCAAGCTAATTAACATGTCACCTCTATATAGTTATTTTATGTGTGTGTGTGTACATGCATGTGTACATCATTGAATTTTTAAAATTCCTGCCTCCTTCCCTGTAAGGTCCATAGTGTGAGAAATATGCCCATTTTACAGATGCAGAATTGTACTCCGACTGGCCATACCATTAATCAATGACAGCTGAGCTCCACTGCTGGGCTTTCTGACTTCAAATCTCATATTCTACTACATCATGCTGCCTTTCTCTCTGTCTTTATTTCACATTAATTTAGCAAGTCTTCATTAAGTACCCATCGTGTGCATAATACTGGGAATGAGGCAAGGATGAAAGGGGCATGGTCCCTGTGCCCCAGAACTGAAAAGTAATAGAAGAATAAGAGTAGTGTGTCCATAGTGTGTGATTGCCATGGTTGAAGTGCTATAGAAATAAACACTTCCGATGAGGGATGAGGAGGAAGAGATGTGAAGACTTCACAGAGGAGAAAAACCATCTGAGTTTGGTCTTAGGAGAATGAGTAGGAGTTTGCTGGGCAAAGACAGGGAGAAAGATATTGCAGGTAATGTCATGAGCAAAAGCGCAGGGGTGGGAAGGCATGTAGCATGACTGGAGCATAGGGTGTGTCTACAGCAGTAATGGGGAATACAGCCAGAAAAGCAAGTTAGAATCAGATGTTGGAGGTCAGGTTAAGGAGTTTGGACTTTTCTTGGTATGCAAGAGTAGCTGTGGGAGTTTTTTCAGGGGGACGTGCTCTGATTAAAACAATTCAGCAGGAATAATTGTCACCCTGATGCAGGGTAGGGTGACTAGAGAGGAGGAAGACTGGAGAGGGGTGGCAGGACCAGTTAGGAACGTATTGCACTGACCAGTAACAGCTGAGGACACCTGAAATAGACTGTTGACAGTGTGAGTAAAGAAGATTTGATGCATGGGAGAGGAAGAAGAGATAGTTATTAAGCTAGGTTTGCTAATATTTTTTTCCCTGCAAGATTTTTTTTTCGTTCTTTCTCTTTTTTTATTTAATAAATCTTTATTGTTCAGATTATTACAATTTTTCCTCCTTCCCCCCGACCCCGATAGCTCCCCTCCACCCGGTTCCCACCCCACCCCATGCCCTAACCCCCCCCCCACTGTCTTCATCCATAGGTGTATGATTTTTGTCCAATCTCTTCCCACACCCCGCACACCCCTTTCCCCCCTGAGAATTGTCAGTCCACTCCCTTTCTATGCCCCTGATTCTATTATATTCACCAGTTTATTCTGTTCATCAGATTTTCTATTCACTTGATTTTTAGATTCACTTGTTGAGAGATATGTATTTGTTGTTCATAATTTTTATCTTTACTTTTTTCTTCTTCTCCTCTTCTTAAGGAATACCTTTCAGCATTTCAAATAATACCGGTTTGGTGGTGATGAACGCCTTTAGCTTTTTCTTATCTGTGAAGCTCTTTATCTGCCCTTCCATTCTGGATGATAGCTTTGCTGGGTAGAGTAATCTTGGTTGTAGGTTCTTGCTATTCATCACTTTGAATATTTCTTGCCACTCCCATCTGGCCTGCATAGTTTCTGTTGAGAAATCAGCTGACAGTTGTATGGGTACTCCCTTGTAGGTAATTAACTGTTTTCTCTTGCTGCTTTTAATATCCTCTCTTTGTCTTTTGCCCTTGGCATTTTAATTATGATGTGTCTTGGTGTGGTCCTCTTTGGATTCTTTTTGTTTGGGGTTCTGTGCACTTCTTGGACTTGTAAGTCTATTTCTTTCACCAGGTGGAGGAAGTTTTCAGTCATTATTTCTTCAAATAGGTTTTCAGTATCTTGCTCCCTCTCTTCTTCTGGCACCCCCATAATTCGGATGTTGGTACGATTGAAGTTGTCCCAGAGGCTCCTTACACTATCTTCATATTTTTAGATTCTATTTTCTTTTTGCTTTTCCAGTTGGGTGTTTTTTGCTTCTTCGTATTTCAAATCTTTGACTTGATTCTTGCGATCCTCTAGTCTGCTGTTGGATCTCTGTATATTATTCTTTATTTCAGTCAGTGTATGCTTAATTTCTAGTTGGTCCTTTTTCATATCCTCGAGGGTCTCTCTAAATTCATCGGTGGTTTCTAGAAAATTCTTGAAAAACCTTATAACCGTGGTTTTGAACTCTATATCCAGTACTTTGCTTTCCTCCATTTCTGTCATTTGGGACATGTTTCTTTGTCTCCACATTTTGGCTGCTTCCCTGTGTTGATGGAGTGGCTTTGTGTGCTAGGTGTCCTATAGGGCCCTGTGGCTCAGCCTCCCTAATTACCTAAGGTGTACACTCTTGGTGCACCCCTTTGTGGGCTGTGTGCACAGTCTTGTTGTAGTTAAGCCTTGATTGTTGTTGGTATCACTGGGAGGAATTGACCTCCAGGCCAATTGGCTGTGAGGATCAGCTGTGTCTATGATGGGAGAACTTCTGTGCTGGAGACACCCTTATGGGGCAAGACTTGCTTCAGTGGGGCTTTGGTGCTCACTGAGTCTGCCCCCTGAGTGTGTCCCTTATGGATCTGAGGAGTTGTAATCTGGATGGTCCCACTCTGACCCCTGGGTACACTGGCTCTTGGATCTCCAAGGAGGTGCTAATTTAGCCTCTGCCTGAGACCACCCAGCAGGAGCTATGGAGAGATCTGCAGATTCCTCTTCTTTGTTTGGGTTTTGGAGGTGCCCAGATGAGGCCCAGCTGTGAAGCAATGCAAGCTGCTGTGGGGCCTTGGGCCTTCTTTTAGATGTTCTGGGTCTCTCTGACTCAGCTGCAGTTTGTTAGGTAATTTTAGATTTCAAAGGACTAGGCCATTCATATGCAAAAGCCTCTGCACACAGCTTGGGTGGGGCGGGATCTCAGGGCGGAGCAAACAGTAATGGCTTCCCGTCTGCCCTGCCCTAAGAGGCCCCTGGGTCTCAGTGTCCCTTGGTAATCGCTGCAAGCACCTCTGAGAGAAAGCCACCCTGGAGTTCCGCCCAATGCCAGACAGTCCAGTTTCTCCCCGTATGAGTCTGGGTCCCCAGAGTCTCGCCCAGAACTGGAGTTCAGTGCATTCAGGAGCTGTATCTCCTTCCCACTTGAAAAAGACAGCCGTGTACTCAGTTGCCAGCCCTCTCCACGCGTGCGCCTCCATACCTCTGCACTTTACTTCCACAGCTCCTCTGAGTCTGAGTGTGCTTTTCTCTTTCCTTCTAGTTGTAGAATTTCCACTCAGCCAGCCTTCCTGTGGTTCTGGATGATGTCCGTTTTGTCTTTTAGTTGTAGTTTTGAAGTGGTTGTGCGAGGCAGCAAGTTCAGGTGTTTACCTATGCTGCCATCTTGGTTTCTCTTGCAAGATTATTTTCTTGGCTGGTGAGAGGTCAATGGGGGGTGGGGGGAAACAAACAAACAAAAGATTATTTTCTTTCTTGAAACTTGAAGGTAGTATTTCAGTGAATGGCTAGGCATAGGTATAAAGTAAAGTGGTTGATTAATCATGGTGCTATCCTTCCTACATAAAGAAGATACTTTTGCTCCATCATTATACTGATTCATATCTACTCTTTCCTGACCATGAATTTGCAAAATAGTTGGCTGGGGGTAATGGTACAGCTTATGATCATGGATTTTAGCACAACAAACATCCCAAATGTTCAGAAAATGGAGTGGTTAAGTAACTTGTCCACAAACACAATTAATGACAGAGCTGGAGCTTGAAACCAGGTCTTCTGGCTCCACAGTCCAGGACATTGCCCACCATTGTGATGCTGAAATGTCTACTTGCTTGGGCTAATGATCAAAAGAGTCCATTCAGGAGAGTCTATTAGGAGCTAGGTACTTGTAATAAATAAATGGAACCTAACAGGAAAGATGGCTTTCAAATACATCAAATAGTAGACCATCACCCAACTTTACACCACAACTGCTCATCTAGCTGTATAAGCATTGATTTGGGTCCCTTACAGCTCTGAAATTGTTCATAACCAACACCAACTCCCTATTGTGTAACGACTTCATGAGCTTGTGTTTGGCTGCTAACCTGTATTAGGTCAAAGTGTTAGAAGTTCTAACTACATATATCCAGGGTGTGTGTAATATTTGTGTGGCTGAAAAGAAGGGGTTACTGCTGTTCACCAGCTTATCCAATCTCATTGGCAAAAACTACTGTACATGTGGGGGTGCGGGGAGAAGAGCATAAAGGGGAACACTGGTACCCTGGCCAATCAGACAAGATCTTAAGATGTGGGGACCAGGATGACATTATCATTGGCCTTTTAGGGTTGCCTGCCTTGACTCTATGATTCTAAGGGGAACCAATTAGTGGTCATTGTCTCTGTGTCAGATGGTCAAAGTTTGAGAAGAAGGGACTTCCTTTGGTTTTTACTTTTTTAAAATATGTTTTTATTGATTTCAGAGAGGAAGGGAGAGAGAGATAGAAACACCAATGATGAGAGAGAATCATGGATCGGCTGCCTCCTGCATGCCCCCTACTGGGGATCGAGCCCGCAAGCGGGGCATGTGCCCTGACTGGGAATCAAACCATGACCTCCTGGTTCATAGGTTGATGCTCAACCACTGAGCAACACCGGCCAGGCTGGTTTTTTCTTTTCATTTTGTGTATTTGATAGTAAGACATGACTCTATAAGGCAATCTGATATAAGACAGGGTTCTTCTTCCTAGTTCATCAAGTCGTTCAGCCAATCAAAAGCTTATTTCCTCTCCTGTTACCCTTATCAGTCGTTTTTTCAGCAGGACTGTTGAACTCTCTTGTGATCTATGCTGAGTGTTAACACAGTGTCTGTCACATTGTAATATTCAATAAATGGGTAATGGATTAATTAATGCCATGGAAATGGCCAAGTGGGATAGGGAATAAGGACAAGGCAATAAGAATGAATGGTGTTTCCTTTGGCATTTCGAACTCCATCTTCAGATTGCTCCAATTTGCTGCAGTCCACTCCTCCAGTCAAGCATTTTCATTTCCTCAATCTCCCCTCCCCCTTCTAATGTCCTCCCCGCAACTGGACTGGCCAGAGGAAAGAGGAGTAAGAAACAAGGAAGTGTGACCCAGCTGGTGTGGCTCAGTGGTTTAGTATCGTCCCAAGCACCAAAAGGTCGCTGGTTTGATTCCTGGTCAGGGCACATGCCCAGGTTGTGGGCTCCATCCTCAGTAGGGTGTGTGCAGGAGGCAGCCTATTGATGTCTCTCTCATCAGTGTTTCCATCTATCTCTCCCTTTCCCTTCCTCTCTCTCAAAAATAAATAAAAACATTTAAACAGAAGAAACAAGGAAGTGTGCAGGGAGTGAAACTGAGGTAAATGTCCCATTGATGGTTGCCAGATTTAGTTACCTGCATC
This sequence comes from Ia io, assembly GCA_025583905.1. Taxonomy (NCBI): domain Eukaryota; kingdom Metazoa; phylum Chordata; class Mammalia; order Chiroptera; family Vespertilionidae; genus Ia; species Ia io. The sequence goes on from JAJQQW010000001.1 coordinate 98,347,750, forward strand.
TTTAAAAGGTAGCTGGTTGACTCAGATGATTGTTTCAGGTGATGCAGTTAAAGTACATTAACAAAATGAAGTAAAGATTTTCCTACAGCTTGAAGGAGAGTTTTTTGTTTTGTTTTTTGTTTGTTTGTTTGTTTGTTTTTATCAATGAGTGTTTACTTGGGAGCAAGGAGCCATCCTAGAACCCCTTAAATAACTGCACCTGAACACCCACTCATCTTATTTAGGGCCTTGATTTTCTGACAAACTGGAGGAACAGGAAAGGCACCTCTCCATTGTAAGTTTGAAAGCCAAAGCACTAGGGATGTTCTACAATGCATTTGTTTTATCCTAGCTCTGTTCACTTTTTTTTTTTTATTTAAACCCAGCCTTACTATCTCTCTCCCTCGCTCCCTCCCCACTCTGGCAGAAATATTTCCCCCCTGATTTTCAAGACCTTTATTATTTTATCCTCATCAGCAAAATGGAGTGAAATTTCTTTGTTCTTGACCAAGGAACATGTGTCGTATAAAAATCTCCTTATAACAATTTCTGCTGAATAGGCCCTCATGCCTGGGGGTGTGCTCCTTCCAAAAAGAGGGACTGTAACAGAATGGCTTTCTATTTTGCATCTGGAAAAGCCCACCCAAAGCCATTTTTTTTTAAATATATTTTATTGATTATTTTTACAGAGAGGAAGAGAGAGGGATAAAGAGTTAGAAACATCGATGAGAGAGAAACATCGATCAGCTGCCTCTTGCACACCCCCTACTGGGGATGTGCCCGCAACCAAGGTACATGCCCTTGACCAGAATCGAACCTGGGACCCTTGAGTCCGCAGGCCGACGCTCTATCCACTGAGCCAAACCGGTTTCGGCCAAAGCCATTTTTAATGCATTGTAAAACTGAGGAGAAACACAAAACATAATCTAGCAAACACCCACATCCAGAATTGACATCATGGTAGTATAAAAGATACCTCAAATGGTTTTTTTTAAATAATAGGATATAAAATGTTATAGGTCAAGCTACAGTCCTCTTCATTCTCTTTCCCAGTCCATCCCCTCTTCCACCTTCCCAAAGGTCTATTTCAGGCTTCCTCAAACTACAGCCCGCGGGCCACATGCGGGTGTTTTTGCCGTTTTGTTTTTTTTTACTTCAAAATAAGATATGTGCAGTGTGCATAGGAATTTGTTCATAGTTTTTTTTTAACTATAGTCCGGCCCTCCAACGGTCTGAGGGACAGTGAACTGGCCCCCTGTTTAAAAAGTTTGAGGACCCCTGGTCTATTTTATAGTTTTTATATGTATCTATATCTACCCATGAATAATCTATGATTTTGTGGATGTGTTTCTTATTTTAAATAGGTCATTGTTACCCTAGATGGTTTGGCTCAGTGGATAGGGCATCAGCCTACACACTGAAGGGTCCCAGGTTCGATTCCAGTCAAGGGCACATGCCTGGTTTGAGGGCTTGATCCCCAGTAGGGGGTGTGCAGGAGGCAGCCGGTCAATGATTCTCTCATCATTGATGTTTCTATCTCTCTATCCCTCTCCCTTCCTCTCTGAAATCAATAAAAATATATTTAAGAAAAAATAAATAAAATAAAATAAATAGATCATTGTCATAGATTATGTCATTCATGCAACTTTATGATGTGTTTGTTATTACATAGACCTAAACTCATTCATTTAAACAATATAGTATCCATTGTATGGTGGTTTGACTTTTTCACACTTACTAACAATGATGTAAGTGTGTTCATATGTACATGTTCAAGAATTTCTCTAAGGATATGCACCTAGAAATGGAATTGCTGGGGTGAAAGTAGGCAGCTTTTTTTTTTTTTTACTAGATACTACAAAGTGGCCGTACCAATTTGCACTTCCACAAGCAGTGGGTGAGAGGTCCTGTTTCCACTCATCCTCACCGTCACTTAATATTATAAGACTTTTTAATCCTTACCAATCTGCTAGGTGAGAAATGGTATCTTGTTATTGTTTTTATTTCCCTGACACTAGTGGGGTGGTACTTCTCTTATAATTAAGCCAATATGTTTTTTAAACTCTCAATTGCTGGGGATGTTCAAAGTCATCATTTCAAACAATTTCATTTCTTTTAAGTTTCAAAAGAAGCAAAGTAATACATTACAGTTTGATATTTACCAAGTACTTCTGCAAATTTACACCCCACAGGCAAGCCAGAGTTGACAGTTATGTGGATAAACAAGGGAAATGTTTAAAGTGAAATGGGAAGGACTTAGGTTAGCTATAAATAAGAGAGTTGTGCATGTTTTCCCTATAGCTAACTAGAATTATATAAATATAGTAGATTTGAATGTGTTAGTTATTAATCCTAATTCATTAGTATGGTAGTTTTCACTTTGTAAAGCATTTCCAAATGCTGGAAGACGTGAGAGTAATGTAGAGCACTCTAGCACAATCTATAGCTGATTCCCTTGCCTTCATCCTCTGTTTCCTCCCAGGTTTGTCGTACTCTTCATGGATGACCTGGGCCATATTTCCCAGTGGAGTGCCATCATGGCTGGAAGTCTCGCAGGCATGGTTTCCACCATTGTAACGTATCCTACAGACCTCATCAAAACGCGCTTAATTGTGCAGAATGTGCTGGAACCATCTTATAGGGGGATCCTCCATGCTTTTTCTACTGTTTATCAACAGGAAGGATTCCTGGCCCTTTATCGAGGAGTTTCCCTTACAGTTTTAGGTAAGACAGAAATTTTCTCCTTGTCCAAGGAAAGGCTGCATTCTTTGACATATATGAATAATTGTATGCCTTTTTAACCAGTTAAATCCATTTTATTGAGGTCAAGGTCATATGAACTTAGTCCATATAGGGTCACCTAGCTTCATTCTATTCCACAGCTGTACACCCCACTCCTAACTTTGACCTTTTGCACCCCAGAGAGGGGTGGATGACAGTGCATGGAGGTGCCTCTGCACAAACTGACAGGAAGACAATCCCACACACTTCTCATCCAACTATGGGAAGGAGTCTCAGTGTGCATACATGCAAATATGAGCACAACCATGGTAGCAGTTGTAGCTTCTGTGGTCTTTGGAGCCTGTGCCAGGACTACACACACGCAGGTCACCAGGACCCCCAGTGGCCAAAACAGCAGACTTTTGCTCTTTGTCTGATCTTTGTTGCAACATTTGATGAGATTGATTACCCCTTCTTCTGGAAACTTGGCTTCTAGGACCCACTGTCTCCTGGATGTCTTTCTTATGTCTCTGGCAGCTTTCTTGTCTGATTCATCTGGCTCATCTGACACTGCTAGCCCCCTACATATCGCTATTCCCCCAGCTCCTTCCTTAATTTTTCCTTCACCCTCCATACCCTCCTTAGGTGGCCTCATCTAAGATAGTAGCTTGTACAAGTATCACTATACTCCAATGACCCCTAATATAATCTCTATAGTAACATTTATTGGTGCTTACTATGTGCCAGGCAGTGTGTTAAATGCTTTGCATACAGATTCTCATTTAAGCCTCATTTTACAGATGAGGAAATAGATGTTTAGGGATGCTAAGTTACCTGCCATGGTCACATGGATAGAAAGTGAAGGAATTTAGCAATATAATCCAGAGCCCTCTCTCTTAACCACTGTCTGCTACCAATTCCCAGTGGCAGTATGAATACCTGCTATTGGACACCTCACCTGATGCTCCCTTAGTCTCACACCTGCTCTCCTCCTGTGTTCCCTAATGAATAAGACCTTTCTTTCACCCAGTGGCCTGAGACAGAAGAAACCTAGATTCACTTCAACTCTACTTCTCACTCCACTCTTGCTTTAGTCACCAAGTATTTTCAAAATGACCTCTTTGAACTCTCAAGTCTATCCCCCTTCTCCATCTCCATCTCCTCTGCCCTAGGTCGCACTCTCATCACCATCTTTCCCATAGACACAAGAAGCACCTCTTACCTGCTCCCAGTCTTGGTTCTCTCCCACCCCAGTTTGCCCTGTGCACTGCATCCAGGGTGTGGTGATCTCTCTAAATGCAAAATGATCATTTCACCACCCTCACTCCACTGCCCTCCTCAAAAGTCTTCACTGCCTCCTGAACTACAGGGGAAAACCCCAATTCTTTATAGCCTACCAGATCCTTCAGGACAGCTCATCTAACCTCTCCTGTCACACCTCCACTTGCACTGATGCTCCAGCCATACAGAAATACTTGCATTTCCTGGAAACATTTCTCCCTTTGTACTTGCTGTTCCCTCTGCCTAGACTGCCTGTCTACTCTGTGTCTGATGAACTCCTATTAGTTCCTCAAGACCCAGTTGAGAAGTTCTCTCTTCTGTGAAGTCCTTCTTGATTCCCCCAGGCAAAATTAACTCCTCTCCTGGTGTACTTAAAGCACTTTGCATAGCCCTCCCCACTCCAGCCCCACCCTTGTGGCACCTAGGAGCTGTCTCACCACTAGATGGTGAGCTTCTCCAGGAATTAGCCTACTTACTCTTCTTTGTATTCCTGCACCTGGCCTAGGTCCCAGAACACAAGTTTCACACATGTTTTCCAAATGAAGGTAAATGGGGGTGGGTACATCTTTTTGAAAATTTTTTTAAATCCTCACTCGAGGATATGTTTATTGAATTTTGGAAAGGGAGAGAGAGAGAGAGAGAAAGAGAGAGACATCAATATGAGAGAGAAACATCGATCGGTTGCCTCCACTACATGCCCTGACTGGGGATTGAACCCACAACCTAGGTATGTGCCCTAACGGGAATCAAACCAGTGATCTTTGGTGTATGGATGATGCTCCAGCCAACTGAGCTACCCAGCCAAGGCTGATACATCATTTTAAATGTGTTTATTAAATATAAGTATTATATTATTTTAAGGACAAGCAACCCCACTGTGTTATCCTCTCTTTTAAATCCCTTTTTGAGGAAGAAATTTAGTCACTCTGAAAAATTAAGATGGCTCCCAAAGTTTCTGGAAGTTTGTGAAAGTGCCATCTACTGTACTCCTTGCTCACCATATTTTCCTAGGAAGATGAGGATGCCATACAGTGCAGGGTGCCACTGAACCCTGACATGGCCACATCATTTCCAAAGGCAAGGTCAAGTAACCTCCCTCTTTCCAGTTTTCACAGAATGTTTCCTTCTCAGCTAGAGACCACTCCCTTCTACCTTCTAAAAGTTGATTAAGGACAGTCACTAACTTTTTCTTATGAGAGTGATTTTCTTCCAACATTTTATTTTTTACAATTTCAAACACCCAGAAATGTTAAAAGAATTAGAAATGCACATATACCCACCATCTAGATGCTATAATTAACATTTTTGCTTTATTACATATTTGTCCATCTATCCATCCTTCTAGCCATTCATCAGTTCATCTTATATATTTTTGGTGATTTGCATGTAAGTTGCAAACATCAGATGCACTTCACTCCTCAACCCTTTGATATTTGTATCATAAACTAGATTAGACTTCAATATTTGTAGATCTTATTTGTTTTTATTGATTTTTAGAGAGAGAGGAAGGGAGAGGGATAGAGACATACATTGGCTGCCCCCTGCATTCCCTCCACTGGGGATCAAGCCCACAACCCAAGCATGTATCCTGACCGGGAATCGAACCGGTGACCTCTTGGTTTCATAGGTTGACGCTCAACCACTGAGCACCACCAGCTGGGCTGTTTATTACTTTTTAAAGTAAAGTTACATACAGTAAAGTGTGCAAACCTTTTGCGAACCATGTGATGCATTTTGACAAATGACACAACCCCTATCAAAATAGAGCACATTATCATCGCCCAAGAAAGTTCCTTCCTGCTGTTTCTGTTGGATTGGTCTTAACAAGCCCAGAGAGGGTCCTGTTTACTTGCCCCGGATTCCCCACAGGGATTTGTGTTCCCAAGCTGGTGTTTGCCTAGACCTCAACCGCCTCTTCCTGGCCTTGTTTTGCAGGTGCTCTCCCTTTCTCTGCTGGATCTCTTCTAGTTTACATGAATCTGGAAAAAATCTGGAATGGACCCCGAGATCGCTTCTCTCTCCTCCAGAACTTTGCCAACATCTGCCTGGCTGCTGCGGTGACCCAGACCCTCTCCTTTCCATTTGATACAGTGAAGAGGAAGATGCAGGTGAGGAGTGATGTTGGAGCAGGGCAGTGGGGAGATTCCTTGAAGTGTTGGTGGGTTGGTAACAATAGCAGAGAACACTGACCCTGAGCAATGCCAGGTTTCCTAGGGGATCATAACTATTCACACAAATACTATGCAAACCCCCACTCCGGGCATTTCTGCTGCTAAACTCAGGGCTATTGGCTCCAGCCCAAGGTGCTATTTCTTTCACATACTCTGCTTTTTAAGGATTTTTTAGCCCTTCCAGATGAGGTCCACTTTTCTTTCCTCTCCTTCCCATAGTTGCCACCAAAGCATAGTTGACATCAAAGCAGCCTCCTAGCTCCCTCTCCCTGGGCCTCCACAGTGAGAGGAGGGCACTCTTACTTTCGTAGCCACCCCTTACCTCAGTGAGACAAACTGGAAAGAACCAAAATAAGCCAGGAGCTATTCGATAACCAAGCTCCAATAGTCCTTTACTCCCTTGCTAAGGACGTAACTACATTTGAAATGGGTCAGTGTCTTAGTGGGAGTCGCCCTGCGTTTTCCTAATTGTTGCCTGGGAAACTCACATTTTCTCTATTGACTACAGGGGCAAAAGCATGGTGGTATCCAAGGTCCCAAAGTGAGTAACTGGCTTAGCCTAGAATCAGTCAATTTTTATTTAAAAAAAAAATCAGCAGGCCAAGTAAGGTTGGGGGTTACAAGCAAGTCTGAGGGTGGGCTCAGAATCAACAACTCTGAGGTTTTGTATCTGCCTTTAATTCAACTCCAGTTCACAGGCTTTCCTGCCTTCCCGACCTCTTCTGGGCAAATCGTTGTTTTTTTTTAAGGCTTCAATTCCCACAGAGAATAGGGTTCAAGGAGGTAGGAAGGTTACTCTTCATCCCTGATTTCTTTTTGTTTCTTTGTTGTTGTTATTAATCCTCACCCAAGGATATTTTTCCATTGAGTTTTTTGTTTTGTTTTGTTTTGTTTGTTGTTTGTTTGTTTGTTTGTTTTTTAGGGAGAGTGAAAAAGAGAGGGAAAGACAGAGAGAAACATCGATGTGAGAGAAACACCTTGATTGGTCAAGGAGGGCATGTACCTTGGTTGCAGGCACCTCCCTGGCCTGGGTCCTGGTCAGGGCTCATGCAGGAGGCAACCAATCGATGTGTTTCTCTCACATCGATATTTCTCTGTCTTTCCCCCTCTCTTCCACTCTCTCTAAAAATCAGTGGAAAAATATCTTCGAGTGAGGATTAAAAGAAGAAAAAAACCGCAAAGATATAGAAAAGGAATTCTTAGGATTGTGGTCAAAGTGTTACTTAACAGGAGTTAATAAACATAATAATACCTTGTCCACTCCACTTTAAAAAAAACTAATCCCCAAGATAGAACCAGGCAGTGGTTCTCAATCTTTTTAATGCAACAACCCTTTAATACAGTTCCTCATGTTGTGGTGACCCCCAACCATAAAATTATTTTCGTTGCTACTTCATAACTGTAATTTTGCTACTGTTATGAATCGTAATGTAAATATCTGTGTTTTCCGATGGTCTTAGGCTCTACAGCAGCGGCTCTAGAACCGCTAGCAGGGTCGCCTAAGACCATCAGAAAACACAGATATTTACATTACGATTCATAACAGTAGCAAAGTTACAGTTATGAAGTAGCAACGAAAATAATTTTATGGTTGGGGGTCACCACAACATGAGGAACTGTATTAAAGGGTCGAGGTATTAGAAAGGTTGAGAACCACTGAACCAGAGGCTGCTTTTTTAAATGTAAACATGCATTGCTTTCTCTGGCCGATAGATGTCACTGCAGTAAATGGAGGGTATCTGAGCACTATCTGAGGGTATTAAGAGCCATGGAACTAGTGATCTCTGTCCACTAACAACCTCTTTATCCCTGCTCGAAATACATCTTCAGTTTGGGAGATAAGATTCTAGAAACAACAGTCGAACTCTAAATTCTGCTGGAGTTGTTTTTTCCTGCAAAACATACAATCCAAATTCTCCAAGAAGAGAGAACTTTAATAGTCTCCTCCCAGGGGAGTAGACAAGGTTTGCCAGCAGAATTTGTAAGGAAGGAGCTTTGCAGGGCAGCCAGGCTGCTCTTACCTGAGCACGTTTAGTGAGAACATTTGCATTCCATGGGCTTTCCTTGCTGCACTGCCTGTAGGAAGCAAATCCATGTCAGGTGTCTGTTACATAACCTGTTGGCCAGGGAATTTTGTCAACCCCGACACTGACTGGCCACTTTGTCTGAATGTCTCCTCCTAATATACTTTTACACACCTGCCTGTTTAATGCCACATCAAGTTGGAATTCTCTTGAACATTAATGACAGTAATCCGAAGTCTTATTTAATCAGCTGAGCTCTTCCTTCACTGTGCTTACATTCATTTTATTCCTTTTTCTTTTTCTTGCCCTGGCTCCTGGCTGACATGCTAGAGAATGGAGAGGTAAATAAATTGTGCATGTGCATGTTTTGATGGCATGGTTTCTGGTGGGAAGGGGGATGGGTCAGCCCTCTGTGCAATGGAATGAGGTGCCCCCCACCTGGTACGCTTTCACGTACCCTAAAAGCACCCTGCCTGAAATCTCCATGGCCACACTTCAGTGTGTTTTAGTTCCAGCTCTTCCAGGTATGGCCTGGCCTTTTCATCTTCGAGCTCCCATACCTGGCTCAGAGCCTCGGCCTGAAGAGGCTGGCAACACTTAGTGTATTGTGAGAGTAGAAAGGGTAAAATATTGATGGGGATTAATTTATCTGACTAATCTGTGGACTCCTAATAAGGACCTGGAATTCCTGAGCAAATGGTTCTCTGGATAGGCACATGTGGAGGAGAGAGGGAGACAGACTGCCCTGAAAATCTAGGGAGCAGCTGAGAACGTGGGACCTCCTTGAGAGGATCAGGAGGGAGGCACCAGGCACGAGCTTGGTCCCCCCACAACTCTGCCTGCAACCCTCCCCTGTTGCCTGTATTAGGTGATTCCATTTCATCAAATATAAAACTGAATGTCAGCCTGTTGCTTTACACCCCAGGGGACTTTGACCCTATCAAGCTCACAAGGTAAGCAGGATTGGGCCAGGTCAGCATTTGAACTGAAAGCACATAAGATGAAGGACAAAGGTAGTCTCTGAGTAGCACAGCTGACCGAGCAGAATACACACAATACCTGAGTGAAGGTAGGCCCTAGCCTGTTCAAACAGAGATGCTGAGCCTGACCCAGATGCTTAATGCCTCAGGCTGTCTTTGGTCAACTGAACACTATTGCTTCGCCGGGCCCTCCCAGAGTGCCCCTTCCCCACACGTGGTTTCTCATGCTCAAATCCACATCTTCATCCCTGCTCCCATATTGCTGGGCATTACCACTTGGCTATCAACTCTCCACTGGCACCTCTAACTGAATATATAGCAAACTAACTTCCCTTCCTCTGAAAAAGGTCTTCCCAGAGTTTTCCATTTCAATGCCATCATTCACCATTACCTAGGCTGGAAATCCACAAGTTATCTTTGAGCTTCTTCTTCCCCAACCCCCAATCAACCTTGAGGTCAGTTGGTTCTTCATTCCCAACATTCTCAGTGCTCCCACACTGGTCTTTCTTTTTGTCACTGTTCCTGTCCTAATCTGGGGACTTATCAGCTCATACCAGGCTATTGCAGTAATCCTCTAATTGGCCTCCAGGATTAATTCTAAAAAAGATCCTGGAGCAATAATGTACCAGGCACTGTGGTAAGTGTTTTATGCTCAGTATCTTATTTAATTCTTACAACAACCCTATGAGGTGGGTACTGTTCCTCTCAAGCCCATTTTGCAGATGAGAAAACCAAGGCAGTGAAAGCTTCTGTAGCCTGCCGGAGTTCACCTACCCAGTAACTGAGCTGAAATTTAAGACCAGATAGTGTGCTTCCAGGGCCAATACTAATTTCAGTCCCTGCAGCCCAGTTCATAGCTTCTTTCAGACTAACTTTCTTAAGATCTGCCTGTGTTTTGTCCTTCTTTTTTGCCCCTAGAGAACAAAGGCTGAGTTCCTGGGCCTGGCATGCTGCCCTTACCAATTTTGCCACCCTCATGGCACAGAGGCCCTCTATATGAGGAGTTGCAAAATCAAACGTTAGCAGGAACTTGGAAGTAACATGAAAAAAGAGAAAATAGGGAAACCTAAATAGCATACACTTGCCCCCTAAAGAATAAGCTATCAAATGTGTTCTGAGTCATCAGGCTTTTGGCTTTCAAAAGCATTCTGGAGAGCTAAAGGCACTGTGCTCACAAAATGTGATTAGCATCTAAATGTGAATAGCAGGAAGGAATAAAGCGAGCCAGTGGTGGCTGTGGCAAACTCCCCTTCTCCAAAGCATGGATGCCATTTAGAAATGTGGGCCCAGTTTTTCAAGGGAGCCTGAAATCCATATTTTTATGTAAAATCTCCCAATTGCCTAATGTTGGCAAATAAAATTAGGAAAATTCTGCCTGGGTTAAATAAAACACCCCTTTCAATAACCTCTGCTCTATTCAAACCTCCAATTCAATCAAAATGAACTCAGTCCACCTCCCCCAACCCCCTAAAGAATAAGTGTATTTCCCATTTCAGGCACCTCTGCCTGGAGGATCTATCTCCATCTCCTTAAAGGCTCAACTAAGGTTTGCCTCAGTGGTTGCTGTCTCTTCTGACCTAAAATAGCACATATGTGTTGCTTTTGTTTGACAAATGAGTTGGCTTTTCATTACCAGACAGCTACCCCATCCTGATGGATAAAGGCAGGGGTTTTGCCTTTGCAGAGTCACAATGGGGGTGTTCCAGACCACTGCAGAGGGGATTGTGAAGCAGGAAAAGCCAGTTAACTAACAATGTGCTCTAGCAATAAAATTGAAGATGCTGTGTTTTCACTGTCATCCCCCACCCCACCCCCAAGGGCACTGTTACTTTGTGGGAGTTTTGTGGGTGAATAACCCCTTTTAAATGATGCTATTAGCCTGTGTGCCCTTTGACCCAGCCAACTGAATTTTCAAAGCACTTCGGTACATGCCTCCACTGCTCCCATTTCTACATCATTACTCTGTTTCTCCACCCTGTCAGAGCCACACCCTGAGGTCTTCTCTCACCTCCTGCAGCAGGAGTCTCCTCCTTCTGAATGCACATAGCATACTCTCACTGTAGCTCTCTCAGGCCCATGTAACATGCTTCGTTGTGTTATGATCTTCTATGTCACTATTCCCTCTACAGCTCTTTGCCTTTGGGAAGCATGTCTTACACATTTGTATATCCTCACAGTATGTTGCCTCTTGTAGCAGGCACTTGATACTTGTTTAAAAATGAATGAAGCTCAGGGCCGGCTTATGGGATCTCACTGTGAGTACAGAATCGAACCTTAGCTGCTGCTGAGTGAGCTCCAAGTCTGTGTGCTTGTCCCTACCCATGAGGAAGGTAAGAACAGCCTGCTCTAAGGAAGCCTCTCCTTGTCCCCTGCCTATAATCCTCGCTCTGATAATGCACTGTCTTCTATCTCCTACCTTAGCATTCATGTTCTGTTTATCTCAGCCCAAACAGCTATTAGCATTTCAAGATAGGCAAATTGCTGAAAGGACAGAGGAAAAAAAAATCATGAAACCATTATATGCACCCCTTCTTCAATGCAACCTCCCACCACTTTGTATGGTGCCTAGAAGTGCTTGACAAATCCTAGCATCATGGAATTTGTATTTGTTAGTTTCTTGATTTCAGTAAATGTGACCTGATGTAAACGAATGTGTCCAAATCTGTGCTTTCCTTAGTGGGGTGCTTTTGTCAGGGGTAAGGACAGGGACAAAATATGTCAGGAGGAGGTAATGAAAGGAGAGTGTTCCCTGGGATTCAAAAATTATAATAACGTATCTACCATTTATTGGTCATTTAATATGACAAGGCAGATTATTATCCCATTCCACCCTCTTTATAGACCCTATAAAATAAGTAAGTATTGTTATGATTCTATTTTCTAGGTGAGGAAATGAGGCACAGAGAAGGTAAGTAACTTGCCTAATAATCACATAGCTAGCAAGTGGTGGAGCTGGAATTGAATCCAGATGTCTCCTTCTTCAGGCCTGTGCTTCATCCACCAGAAGAAATACAGGGGCTTGTTCCTAGATCCTAAGTCAGGCGTCCTCAAACTAAGGCCCGCAGGCCACATGCGGGTGTTTTTGACGTTTTGTTTTTTTTTACTTCAAAATAAGATATGTGCAGTGTGCATAGGAATTTGTTCATAGTTTTTTTTAACTATAGTCCGGCCCTCCAACGGTCTGAGGGACAGTGAACTGGCCCCCTGTTTAAAAAGTTTGAGGACCCCTGTCTAAGTAATCAGTTCATTTTTTTTTTCAGTTGTTTTGCCTGAGGCTTGGGAGTAGTGGAAGAGGGAGAAGAAAACCTAACCTTGAGAATTAGGAGCTCACAGTGTGGGGCAGAAAAATAATTTTACTTCTGCTCTTCTAAGTTCTTCTGGCTGGATTAATAATCAAATCAACATGAGTCAGATTCACAGGAGAAAATGTATTACATATGTACATACAGGGGTTCCCTCAGAATATGAGACCTGAAGACAACTGGGCAGTTGAGGCTTATGTGCCATTTTGGGCTAAGGAGAGGGAGGCAGGGGTCTGGGACTTCAAAAGGAAAGTAGGCAATTCATAAGGAGATACGAGGGAGCAAACGTGGAGAAAAATTGTTTCTTGGCCACCCAGAAACAATGGGACACACATGTAGGAGTCTAACAGACTGCCACATTTAGTTCCTATTTTGATGCTAAGGCGATACTCCCTTCCTTTAAGCAGGTTTTTCTATCTGAATTCCTTTAGGCAGATAAGGGGGAGGGCCAGAGGTACTTTCTGAGTCCTTTGTTTCTTAATAACCAGCTTAAAATAATTAATATCCCAAGAAGCATATTTTGGGGTGGCAAACTCTGCTTCCCCTCACAGTTGCAAAAGCAGTTGAAAAAACAACAACACAAAATAGTGTGTAATCTCAAAAACAGGCAAGAGCCCAGCTTTGGTCAGCTCCTTGCTGTCATCTTACTTTGGGGTCTGGCCCCTTTGGGGACTGACTTCTGCCTAAGTCAGTGGCATTGCCTTGGCAGTCTGAGAACAAAAGGTCACATTTCAGCTCCAGGTAGATGTCTGGATATTCCTTAGGCTGGGTGGCTTTGTTTGAGCATCATTGTTAAAATATGGGGAAAGGAAAACGCTCCCCTTTGGGGTTTTTTTCAGAAGGTATAGAATGCCCTAAATACAGTAGGGATGGCAGTTGTTGACGATGGAAACAAGACTGTCCCTAGAAGGCAAGCCAGGAGAATGCAGGGAGGAACCTTCATTCCACTCTTCGTCAAATCACTCTGCCCTTTTCTCCTGACCTGAGCTGGCCTACTCCTTTGAAGAGATAAAGTCTGGGAATCAAAATGTCCTAAGCAGACTTCTTTCAGCTTCAGCTAAAAAGTAATAGCAGCTAAGATGGGAGCTTACCCCTCTCTCCACTTCCAGCCCACCTCCAAAGTGAGGATGAAGAGCGAGAGGGAAGGGAAACAAAGGTCCCAGAAAAGGCCTGCTTGTCAGCTGAGAAAGACCCGCAACTGTGAGCAGTCATCTGCAGCTGCTGTCAGAAGATGCCTAGAGCTTGCAGACCCCTCCCCCGCTGGCCTCAAGCCACTTTTAGAAATGGGATGGAGGGTACCTTGTCAGCAGGCCATGCTGATGAAGCTGCCTACACCCGCTTTTCTGGACATCCTTTAACTGCTCATTTGTACTTTATTTTTTATTGTTGACAGTATTACAGATGTCCCCCATTTTCCCTCCTTTTCCCCCCTCCACCCAGCCCCTGTCCCACTCCAGGCCTTCACCACTATTTGTCTGTGTCCATGCATATGTATATTGGTTATGGCTTAAAGGTTTAATCAGCAGAGTAGCTCCATGGTCAGGAGTGTGGACTTTGGACGCCAACTCTGCCCTTACTCCTGCATGGACGTGGGTAAGCCAGGAACCCTCTCTGAGCCTCATCTTCCTCATATACCGAGAAAGGACATTGAATTGGGTTAATGCAGATACAGAGCCAGGCACATGATAAATATTCAATAAAGCCGAGGTGCTGTTTCTATTGTTCTTGAAGCATCTCTTCAGAGTCTATGCATGGCATTGAAGGCCTGATTAGAATGATAAAAGCTGGCCCAGATGTGTTTCTATGTTCCCCATGATTGCTATGAATACACAAATGAGTTAGCATCACAAAACCTCAAAAGACCTTCAACTCTATAGATAATGATGAGCAGGGTTAGTAGGAGAGTTATTCATTTGTTGAGTTCCTTTAACAGGCATTTACCTAGAGATCACCATGTGCTAGTAATGCATCTATCTGTACATTCTCAGTCTCCTGAAAACTGTCATCTTCCATATCTGTTCCCTCACCCTTCCTGGTGGATCACACTCCAATCAAGGTGACACTAAAAGTTAGCTCTTCCAGCCACTGTTGCCAGAGCTCCCCTGGCCTCCTCCTGAGCAGCTCCCTCACTTGCATCTCAATTGCCTGGCCCAGCTGCACTATTTGTTTCCCCACCCCACCCCCCACCATCACACAGGAACAGACTGTTTGTCTTCTCTTTCCAAGCAGAATACTAACCTGCTGTCCATTTGCTTACTCCCCCCTCCCTTATCCCGGGCTTTCTGAGCAGCTGGTCAGCCCTCTAGCCTACTGCTGAACCACGAGGCTCCAACTTCAGCCAGGATGGAGAGTATCTTTGAGGCAGGCCATGCTGGGGGCAGCTGCCTACACCCACTTTTATGGGCATCCCCACTGCAGAGCCTTAGTGCGTCCCAGCTCTGGGCACCTGGCTCTGCCAAGAGAAACTTGGGCCATGTGGTTCACAGTACAAAAAGGTTCTTTTGCTTCAATATGATTGGCTTTTTTTGTTTGAAAATTGGGGATTTACCAAATGACAAAAGCCTCCCACCACAACTGTCTTTCAGGCAGGTGTGCCCTCAGATGGTTTGGGAATTGGGCAGCTTCATCTCCGGCTTGTGTCCTATATGTCCACAGAAGATAATGTCATTTCCAAATAACAAGCAAAGGGTTCTGAGCTCCTGTTTGCTCCAACTAGCAGACTCTTTTACTTTTGTTTCTTTTCTTTCTTTTATCTCTCCTTTTAAATGCCTTTTTCAACTTATTTTTTAAAAACAGTTTTAGGTTGACCTCAAAATTGACAGGAAGGGGTGAAGGATGGGTGAAAAGATGAAGGTGAATAAGAGGGACAAACTTCCAGTTGTAAAACAAATAAGCCATGGGAATGTAATGTACAGCACAGGGAATATAACCAGTAATATTGTAATAACTTTGCACAGTGACTGATGATTAATAGACATATGGTGATCACATCATCCTATCTAATAAAAGAGTAATATGCATATTGACCGCCACTCCAACACACAATATGGCCACCCCCATGTGGTCAAAGATGGCTGCTCCCATGTGGACACAAGATGGCCACCACAAGATGGCCTGCAGGGGAGGGCAGTTGTGGGTGACCGGGACTGCAGGGGAGGGTAGTTGGGGGAGACCAGGCCTGCAGGAGAGGGCAGTTGTGGGCAATCAGGCCAGCAGGGGAGGGCAGTTGGGGGGGACCCAGGCCTGCAGGGGAGGGCAGTTGGGGGCAACCAGGCCTGCAGGGGGGGCAGTTAGGGGGACCAGGCCTGCAGGGGAGGGCAGTTGTGGGGAACCAGGCCTGCAGGGGAGGGCAGTTGGGAGGCAACCAGGCCAGCAGGGGAGGGCTGTTAGGGGTGACTAGTCCAGCAGGGGAGGGCAGTTAGGGGTAATTGGGCCGGCAGGGGAGCAGTTAGGCGTCAATCAGGCTGGCAGGCAGAAGCGGTTAGGGGCAATCAGGAAGGCAGGCGAGCGAGCAGTTGGGAGCCAGCAGTCTGGATTGTGAGAGGGATGTCCAACTGCCCATTTAGGCCCAATCCCACCAGGATCGGGTCTAAACGGGCAGTTGGACATCCCTCGAGGGGTCCCAGATTGGAGAGGGTGCAGGCTGGGCTGAGGGACACACACACACCCCTGCACGAATTTCGTGAACCAGGCCTCCAGCAGGGTCTATAAATTTCAAATCACCATGTTGTACACCTGAAATGAATACAATATTGTATTCCAATTTAATTTAATTTAAAATGTTTTTTAATGGAAAAGATGCTACAGAGATTTTCCACACACTCACTGCCCATGCAATGCATTACCAACATCCTCCACCAGAGTGGCTACATGTTAAAATTGAGGAACCTACATAGACACATCACAATCACCCAAAATCCATAGTTAACTGTAGGGCTCACTTTTGGTGGTGTACATTTTATGGCTTTGGACAAATGTATAATGACTGAAAAGTTAAGTTGTTGATGGTTGGGCAGGCTAAATAGCCATCTCAGACAGTGATTAAAGAAAATTGAACTTATTTAAGGAAAAGACCTGGAAGATGGGGGTATTCAAAAGGAAGGGCTACACAGCACTGAGCCAAAGGGCACTGGGTCCATGATGGCAGCAAAAATATACCTAGAACAATGAAACAAGGAAGGGCATAGAAGAAGCAACAGGAGAGCCTAGGCTGGGCTGCCTTGGCTCACTCAGAAGTCAGAGAAAAGGGGGCCTTGGAGACAGGTTCAGGGGGTTAGCCTGGGACAAGCTCTCACTGCCCATTGCTCCCCTGGTTGCAAGTCTCATGGGGTCCCATAGAGTTTAGGGGATATGTGCCTGTGGGGGATTGGCACAGTCATGCTTCTTGGAGGGAGAGCTCACACTGGGTCCTCCATCCTAAGCATATTTATTTCTCTTTTGCAGGTGTAAATCTTAGGGGAGTCCTCAAGGGAGGGTCTCAGTAGAATATTTATCAGCTTTCCAGGTGTGCTCTCTCAGGGTCATGGTCTCTACTGATTGGTCGGTGCCAGGACAGGGGGTTATTAGTCAATGTTGCTGGTCCTGAGGCAACCACAGAGCCACTCGTCTGGTTTTACTGCTTTTCTGAGCCTGGAGCTGAAATACAACCGAGGCCTAGAAGTTATCTGTAGAGAGGAAAAGGTCAGAGGATCTAAACTGCCTGACCAGTGATATGAAAGATCAGGGGCCCAAACCGCATGACCAATGATATGCTGACTGAGAAAAGGTTTACCCTGGGGGCAAGGTTCTTGTTTTCCCAGTTTTGCTAGGCATCCGGAGCTTTCTGCCCTGGTGAGTTTCTATACCTGGCCCATTGTCCTTTCTCTGCTCATGTCTAACAGTGGCTTGTATCTTTCATTATAGTATCATACAGAGTATTTCCACTGCCCTAAAAATGCTCTGCTCTGCCTATTCACCCTTCCCCTCTCCCCCAAATCATAGCAACCACTGATCTTTTTACTGTCTCCATAGTTTTCCAGAATATCATATAGTTGGAATCATACAGTATGTAGCCTTCTCAGATTGGCTTTTTACTTTCTTTTTTAAATCATTTCTTTTTTATTGAATTTATTGGAGTGACATTGGTTAATAAAATTATATAGGTTTCAAGTTTACAATTCTATAATACGCCATCTGCATATTGTATTGTGTGTTCACCACCCCAAGTCAAGTCTCCTTCCATCACCATTTATCCCCTCCTTTACCCTCTTCTACCTCCCCCTAGCCTACTTTCCTCTGGTAATCACCATACTGTTGTCTGTGTCTATGAATTATGTGTGATTTTTGCTTAATCCCTTCACCTCTTTTACCCAGTCTCCCAACTTCCCTCCCCTCTGACAGCTGTCATTCTGTTCTCTGTATCTGAGACTGTTTCTATTTTGTTTGCTAGTCTACTTTGTTCATTATATCCCATATATAAGTGAAATCATATGGTACTTTTCTTTCTCGGACTGGCTTATTTCACTTATCATAACACTCTCTAGGTCCATCCATGCACTTGCAAAGGGTAAGATTTCCTTATTTTTTATGGCTGAGTAGTATTTCATAGTGTAAATGTACCTCAGCTTTTTTAAAAATATATTTTTATTGATTTCAGAGAGGAAGGGACAGGGAAAGAGAGATAGAAGCATCAATGATGAGAGAAAATCATTGATGGACTGCCTCCTGCATGCCCCCTACTGGGGATTAAGCCCGCAACCCAGGCATGTGTCCTTGACCAGAATCGAACCTGGGACCCTTCAGTCCACAGGCCAACGCTCTATCCACTGAGCAAAACCAGCTAGGGTGTACCACAGCTTTTTATCCACTCATCTACTGATGGGCACAGGCTGCTTCCCAATCTTGGCTACTGTAAATATTGCTGTAATGAATATAGAGGTGCATATATTCTTTCAAATTGGTATTTCCGGTTTCTTCAGATATATTCCCAGAAGTGGAATCATTAAGTCATATGGTAGTTCCATTTTTAATTTTTTGAGGTAATTCCATACTGCTTTCCACAGTGGCTACACCCAGATTGGCTTTTTTCATAGTAATAAGCATTTTAGTTCTCCCCATGTCTTTTCATGGCTTGATAGCTCATTTCTTTTTCATGCTGAATGATATTCCATTGTCTGAATGTACCACAGTTTATTTATCCATTCACCTAACGACAACCAAGGACATCGTGGTTGTTTCCAAGTTTTGACAATTATGAATAAAGCTGCTATAAACATCCATGTGCAGGTTTTTGTATGGACATAACTTTTCAACTTATTTGTGTAAATACCAAGATCTAACATAATGTTTCATTTTGTAAGAAACTGCCAAACTGTCTTCCAAAGTGGCTATACGGTTTTCTGCATTCCCACCAGCAATGAATGAGAGTTCTAGTTGCTCCACACACTCACCAGCATTTTGATGGTGTCAGTGTTATGGATATTAGCCATTTCCCCTTTTCACCCATCTCCCCAATCCCCCTCCCATCTGGCAACCATCAAAATGTTCTCTGCATCTACGAATTTGTTTGTTTTGTTTTTTTAAGTGAAATCACACAGTATTTGTCTTTCTCCATCTGACTTGTTTCACTTAGCATAATAGATGTACTGTTTCTTTAACTAGCCCCGTATTAGTGGACATTTAATTTATTTCCAATTTTCTGCTGTTACTAATAATGCTGCAACAAAAGTCCTTATAAAATACATCAGTTCTCCTGGAGAGCATTACGCTAAGCGAAATAAGCCAGTAGAGAAAGATAAATATCACATGATCTCACTCATATGTGGGATATAATGATCAACATAATTTGATGAACAAGAATAGATCCAGAGACAAATGGCAGGGGAGGGGGGAGTTAGAGAGCAACCAAAGGACTTGTATGCATGTATATTAGCATAACCAATGGACACAGACACTGGGACGGTGGGGGCTTGCCTGGCGTGGGAATGGCTGGGAGGGTCAATTGAGGAAAAAGGAAACTTATGTAAAACTTGAGACAATACAAAAATAAATAAATAAATAAATACCAAAAAAAGTACATCAGTTCTCACATGAACAAATATATCTGTAGAATAAATTCCTAGAAGTAGGATTGCTTTGGTCAAAGGGTATGAGTTTTATATATTTTAAAAAATATTTTTTATTTCAGTACTCGTGGAAAGAATGAACAACCTGAAATGTTAACCTCTGCTGGAAGGCCTCTGTGAAGTTTATCACAGAAACCATCAAATGCTTGGCTTTCTTTCAAGTATTTGTCTTTTATTGTGATTGACTGCAAGTTTGCTTCTTCTTTCCCCCAATATGTATTAAGCACATGCTGCATGCCAGGCATGTTGGTAGGCTTTGAGGATAAAACCACAAACAAGGCAGACATGGTCACTGCCCTCATGGTATTTACAGCTCAGGAGGCCAGGGTTATCGGGGGCAGTACACATGAAAGAAATAATTATACACCAAATCATTACAGAGTGTGTCACATGCCATAAAGGAGAAGTACAGGGTGACCAAATGTGTTTACTAGGCTCCTGACTTTGGGGATCTGAGAAGACTTCCTGGAAGAAGTGATATGTATTCTGATCAGTAAGAGAGACTCAGCTAGGCAGAGGAAATGGCAGGTTTGAAGGCTTAATGTCAGGAACGTACAGTAGGGGCAACAGCATGGATTATAGAATCAAGAAAGGGCATTCAAGGTCATTTAATTCCAATTTCCTCACTTGACATGTGAACAAACTTAGATTCAAAGAACTAAACGACTTGGTCAAGGTTATATAGATAGTTGGCAGAGCCAGGAATAGGACCTGTTTCCTCTGATTTTTTTCAGATGGTGCTATGCTGCAAAAGCAGCATGCCCTAGAAACATGAACAGACGGGCAAATCTCGGGGTGTGTGTGTGGGGGGGGGTGGAAGACATAATTTATATGCATATACTAGTATGCATTACCCATGGACACAGACAAGGGTGGTGAAGGCTTGGGGTGGGGTTGGAACAGGGGCAATGGGGAACAAGGGAGAAGAAAGGGGGGACATCTGTAATACTCTCAACAAAGATTTTTTAAAAGAAATAAACAGAAAAATATACTGAAAACCAAAAAAGAAAGTTTACAATGCTATCAAAAGTTAGTGCATATTGAGTATGAGTTGCAATTGACTGCATTTTATCATTTTAGTTTTAAAATATTTTATAGTGTACTTTCCTCTTTCCTACTTTTATACTATTTATTGATTTGTTTTACAAATTATTTAATATAATTTTGTCAGTTGGTTTGTTACATTTTAGAAATATTTTACCAATTTTTAATCCTCCTGTTATCTTCACTTTTAGTCTTCTAAGCAAAATAGTAACAAACTTCAAAGGGGGAAGAAAGCAGCCTGCCCATCCTGGGATCTATAGAACTAAACTAGATATCTATGGGATAATTGCCTGGGATCATGTGGGAGTGTTTAAGTTCAGGTCCTGTGACTAGCAGCCTGACATGTTTGTTTCTCTTTACTAGTAAGATACCGTTTGGACAAATGGCAGTCTAACATTCCAGTCTAGTGGATTGGTTTAGTTTTCAGCATACTTGTCTCTTCTCCAAGTTTAGATAATAAATAATAATCCTATCTAATAAAAGAGTAATATGCAGATTGACCACCACTTCAACACACAATATAGCTGCCCCTATGTGGTCAAAGATCCTGCCCCCATGTGGACGCAAGATGGCCACCACAAGATGGCCAGCAGGGGAGGGCAGTTGGGAGGCACCAGGCCTGCAAGGGAGGGCAGTTGAGAGGGAGCCAGGCCTGCAAGGGAGGGAAGTTGGAGGCGATCAACCCTGCAGGGGAGGGCAGTTAGGGGTGACCAGGCCGGCAGAGGAGGGAAGTTGGGGGCAAACAGGCTGGCAGAAGAGTGGTTAGGGGGTGATCAGGCTGGCAGGCAGAAGCGGTTAGGGGCAATCAGGAAGGCAGGCAGGCAAGCAGTTGGGAGCCAGCAGTCCTGGATTGTGAGAGGGATGTCCGACTGCCCGTTTAGGCCCGATCCCACTGGGCCTAAACGGGCAGTCGGACATCCCTCGAGGGGTCCCAGATTGGAGAGGGTACAGGCTGGGCTGAGGGACACCCCCCCTCTCCGTGCACGAATTTCGTGCAACGGGCCTCTAGTCTATATTATAAAAACCCCGTGGCCCTAACGCCACAACAACCGAAGACCAGTCACCAGGAGGCTGCGTGTGTGGCAAGGTGTGCACAGGTGGGTGGGGCTGCGTGTGAGGCGCACGCGGGTGGGCGGGGACTTGACTCTGGGTCTCGCAGCGAGGCGGGGTCTGGGGTCCTGGGTCTCGTGTGATTTCCCTGGGGTCTGGGTCTCTCGTAATTTCACGCACTGGGTCACTAATGATATTAATAATGGTGGTTACTTTTTAGTGCTTGCTATATGTCAAATGCTGTTCTAAGCATTTTGTATGTATCTCATTTAATTTTGACAACAATCCTATATGGTACGTATTATTATTACCCCATTGGATAGATGAGGAAATTGAAGCTCAGAAAGGTCAGGCATTTGCTTAAGGCCACAGAGCTAGTGAGTAGCAAAGCAGGGACTCAGTCCAAGCAGTCGGACTTTAGGGCCCATGTACTTTTCCCAAGCACTCTCAGTATCAGCAGCAAGCTAGAAGATTTGATCTGAGCCCTGAGCAGTCTTGTGCTTTGGAGGGCCTAAACAACCCTGGCTGCACATCAGAACCACTCGAGGAGCTTGCCAAAATGCTGCTATCCATGCCTAAACCTAGGTCAGTTAAATCACGGTCTCTAGGAGTGATTCCAATCATGGATGGGTTTTTAAATTTTATTTATTTATTTATTTATTTATTTATTTATTTATTTATTTATTATTTTTGTTAATACTCACCCGAGGATATTTTTCCATTGAATTTTAGGGAGAGTGGAAGAGAGAGAAACATGGATGTGAGAGGTATCGATTGGTTGCCTCCTGCATGAGCCTTGACCAGGGCTGGGGCCAGGGAGGAGCCTGTAACCAAGGTAATTGCCCTTGACCGGAATCAAACCCTGGACCTTTTGGTCTGCAGGCTGACGCTCTATCCACTGAGCCAAACCAACTAGGGCATGAATGGTTGTTTTTTAAAATATATTTTGATTGATTTTAGAGACGGGGAGAGAGAGATAGAAACATCAGTGATGAGAGAGAATCATTGATAGGCTGCCTCCTGCATGTTCTCTACTGGGGATTGAGCCCACAACCCGGGCATGTGCCCTGACCTGGAATCCAATTATGACTTCCTGGTTCATAGGTTGACATTCAACCACTAAGCCACTTCAGCTGGGCCATGGATGGTTTTGAAAAGCATCACTGGTTAGTCTAACATGTAACTAAGGGTTGAGAAGCAGTGGTATATAGCCTTACCATTCCTTCTTTTTTGGGGTGTGTTTTAGTTCAAGCTGTTAAACAAATACCATAGACTGGGTGGCTTAAACAACACTTACTTCTCACAGTTCTGGAGGTTGGGAAGTCCCAGATCAAGGTGGCAGTAGATTGATTCAGTGTCTGGCAAGAACCCACTTCCTGGTTTGCAGACAGCCACCTTCTTGCTGTGTCCTCACCTGGTAGTGTGAGAGAGATTCTCTTTCTAAGTCTCTCTTTATTAGGGCACTAATCCCATTCATGAGGGCTCCACCTTCATGACCTAATCACTTGCCAAAGGCCCCAGCTCCAAATACCATCACACTGGGGATTAGGGCTTCAACATATTAATTGTGGGGGCACACAAACATTCAGTCCATAGCAGGAAGCAACCATCAATACATGTTTTCTTTTGTGTTGTGAATGTCAGTTTAGGATGACACTTGTAGAGGCATTGATTCACACCACACTATGAGCTCCAGTCTTTGTATAAAGAATTTATTCAGTGTACATGCTATGGCAGCCACATTCAATGTTGATGTGTGGTAAGCAGAGTATCAAGGGCTAAGATAGCATGCTCAGTGCTGGGCATCAGGGTAGCTTAGTGGTGTAGAGCGTCATTCCGCATCAAACAGACCCAAATTCAAGTTGATGCTTTGTCTATTAAATTCTGTGATTTTGGAGATATATCCTTTCACTGACTCCATTTTGTCATCTATAAAATTGCGCTAATAAGACAATAGTACCTATTTCATGAGGTTTTGGGGAAGATTAAGTGAGCTGGAACATGTAAAGGACTCAATGTAATAATGCCTGACACCTAACACTCAGTAAATATAGGCCATCTTTTTTTACTTTATGACCATTCATGTAGCTTATTTGAGCCTGGTCACAGGTAAACAGTTATATTTGGGAAAAGCTACTAGTGACACTGATATTGAGGAGAATTTGTTTTGACATTTACTGAGTTGCCTGATATGTGCAAAGAAGTATGTTAGGCCCTGAAGAGCTAGAACAGGGAGGAAGGCCCAGTACCTGCTCCCCTGAGTGCATTGGCTGCCAGCCCAGATATTGTACCCAAATAACTCATGCCAGATAGACTGTGCCACAGTAGAGGTTTAAACAAGAGAATGAGACCCTGGTTGGGTAGGTCAATTTGTTAGAGCATCGTCCTGATACGTCAAGGTTATGGGTTCCATCCCCAGGCAGGGCAATATAAGAATCAACCAATGAATGCATAAATAAGTGGAACAACAAATCTATCTCTCTCTCTCTCAATCAATCAATAAATTAAAAAAAAATAAAAATTGATGTCTTTGTATCTGTGAGTTTGTTACTATTTTTTAAAAATAAACAATAAACAAGGGGATGAATCAGACAAGTAAACGGGAGCACTTTAAAAAGGTTAGGTACATGGGAGTTGTGTGTTGAGCATGTCTAGAAGGCATAAGTTGGGAAGGAACATTAAGTGTAAAGTTGAGTCTGTCCCAAATGGCTGCTTCCTTCCAAGCAAAATAAGCCACAAATTTGTGAGCAATGTGCCTGACTTTACTTCATGTTCATATTCATTTTAAGCCCATGGAACAAGAAGAGCCCTGTTATAGCCTTTCTTTGCCTCCTCTTGGATAGAAGCATGGCATCCAGAATCCAGACTTGAGACCTCGGCTAATTTGACTAGAACATTTATTTCCTGGTGATTACATCACCTCATCCCATCTTCTATTTCCCATCAGGCTCAGAGCCCCTTTCTTCCCCGCTGTGGAGGAGTAGATGTCCATTTCTCAGGAGCCACGGACTGCTTCCGGCAGATAGTGAAGGCCCATGGGGTACTGGGGCTCTGGAATGGATTGGCAGCCAACTTACTGAAGGTGAGAAGAGTGGTCAGTCTCTACTGTTCCTCTGCCTCTTATAGTTCTAGCCTGTTCCTTTGCCACTTCTAGGACAGTTTGCATGGAAATGACCCCTCTAGCATTGATGGTAGCCCAAGACCCTCAAGTGCAGCCTGGCTGTCAGCCCTGAAGAGAGAGGACCCTGTGCAGTGTTGGGGCATGTGATACCCCATCCCAGAGGAGCTGACCATTTAGTGTACAGGTTCCTACCATGAGGGTTCATGGACTCCCAAGGGGAACCTAACCCTCCATCCTAAAATTGCATGCGAAAATGCAGATGTGTGTGCATATGTGCCTCTCTCTGAGGAAAGGATCCACAGCTTTCATTGTATTCCAAAAAAATTCCATGACCAAAAAAAAAGGTTAAGAATTCTAGACTGCCCTGACCAGGTGGTTCAGCTGGTTGGAGCATCATCTTGTACACCAAAAGGTTGTGGGTTCAATTCCTGTTCAATTGAGTTCAATTACCTAGGTTGCAAGTTTCATCCCTGGTCAGAGTGCATGGGGGAGGCACTCGATCGATGTTTCTCTCTCTCTCTCTCTCCCTTCCATTCTCTAAACATATGCTCAGGAGAGGATTGAAAAAAGAAAAAAATTCACATATTACGTTCTATGAGGAAAAAAGAAGAACTCTGGACTAAACCTTGTACTAATTGACACATAAATGGTTTCAGTCAAGACAAGCATATGTTGACAAGAAGTGTCAGATTGTATACGTGCATATTAATCCAGAACTGTGTTCCCCAAGGCCCTTCAACTGCTCTGCCATTCCTCACCTTCACCCCTATCTTCTCTGATTCCCAAAAAGAATTACTATGTTGTATTATCCACAGCCTTTAACTCAGTTTACCCTGACTCAAATTGATTGCAGACACATTGACACTTTTTAAGATTTTTAACATTATTTTCATTTTCATTTTAAACAGATAGTTCCATATTTTGGAGTTATGTTTGGTACCTTTGAGTTCTGCAAGAGAATCTGTCTTTACCACAATGGTTACATTGTGTCTCCTCTGAGCTATAAATTGACCCCAGGGGTGGATCAGAGTTTGAAACCCCAGGAATTACGGGAATTAAAGAAGTTCTTCAAAACTGGAAAACTAAATTCTAGAAAACCAACTCTTTAAAACTGAATGGAACTAGAAGTGCACTGACCGAAGGCGTGTTGCAATCACGGATAAATTTAGCTTCAAAATTGCACAACTGTGGAGTGAGGAGAGGGTACTCCTGTCTGCTGCTCTTGGAAATGAGAAGACTCAGCCATATGCTACCTCTGAGCTCCAAATTGATGTCCCTGGGAACACCTGCACCTCAGGAAGGTTTCCCAACATGACCGTCCCCTGATGGCATTCCACCAGATTTTATAACAAAAGCTAGCAGTACTGATATGTGCTATTTACACAATACCAAAGAAAGGCCATTCTCATGACACCTCAAAGCAACATGTAATTTAAGTGGCTGAGCAGAGGCCACGTCGTGCTCTCAGTCACAGCGTCACAGCTTGCACTAACCCACATCAGCTTAGTTTTGCTCAATTTGACCTGAGGCTTCCTAATATACTCACTCTGTAACTCATAAGCTTTGCTGACTTATGAGTGCACACACCACAGTGTAAATTATGCCTTCTCAGAAGCTAACTGAAAATATTTTTTAAATTTCTTTATTGATTAAGGTGTTACATATGTGTCCCTATTCCCCCAATACCCCCTAACTGAAAATATTTAACATTTAAAAGTTATGAGTATCATAGTAGAACTATCCTTTAGCTAAATCTGAAGCATCCCAGGCTTAAATCTTGTTTCAGGAAAGCAGTTTTTATCATGACTGCCTAATTATGCCCAAAAAGACCTTCTTTGAATTGCAGTCATGTATAGTGTAAGTGGCCTGAATTCTCTGTCGTTTTTACTTGCTTTGCAAGCCTACCCTGAAAATAAATTATTCAGTCAACTTAAGTTATTCTCAGAAGATGTCCCAGTTGCGTAGAAAGGATCAAATAGAGCATTTGACACACATACCAAAAAAAAAAAAAAAAAAACACCATAAATAACTGAACAAACACTTTAGGCTAATCATGTCTACCAGATTTTTAAAAAGTCAAATTTTGGATTGTTCCACCTTGGAGATTCTGTCAAGTTTATAGAACTGTACTTTCAAATAGTGCCTGTCTTGGCATTAAAAATGTCTAATATGATATTAATTTATACATACGCAAATATGTTGAAAGTATTTTCCCTATTAAACTTATTTTCCAAATAAAAATTATGTGTTGGTCATTTATTATTACTAATCTGAGTTATAAAACTATGGTAAATTATATACTGGCCAAAACCTTTAAACTCACAGAACCTTGTCCTATTGAAATATACCAAAATAACTCATTTTTCCAATTGCCCTGGCAGATAGTGTTTCATGGGGAATAGCAGTTAATATACACATGAAAATCTCATCAGAGCCCAATCCGTTCGAGTTTGGAGGGTGGAAATTCTTTACCTGGAGTGAATAGTTCATGTTTGTTATTCTTTATTTCCCTTGAGGTGAAGCACTTTTTTACATTCTGAAAGCTGCAAAAAAAAAAAATTCTAACTAAATATAAAATCTTAACCTCAGTTTACTTACCTCATATCTTCTGTGCATTCTTCCACAGGTATGATGAAATAGATAGCTAAATTCTTGCTACTGCCACACACAGGAATGTTTTTGGAGCTGTTGTTTTGATTTTTTTTAAATAAAGTAAAGAGGGAAAAGCATATGCCTCCTTTTTCTAATTTCAAAACAACTCTTTAAAAGACTAGCTCTGTTCCTAAAACGAACTTCCAGCTATTTGCATTTTCTCTGAGCTATGAAGGGAGTGTTCTGCTTTATGGCTGGCAGTGTGCACCAAAATGGACTAAGTACTTTAGTGGAATTATATAAAGTGTGATGCAATATTGACCCAGGAGTAACTTACAGTCTTTGGGAACAAAACTTACCTACATACATGAAATGACTATGATTACAAAGCAAATACAAGCAAAGGCATGATAATGTGGTAACAGCTGTTTGCAAGATTGCTAAGGGGTTCTGTGTATACTTACCGAATCAATGATTAATGGGACCATCAGGTGAGAGGCCAGTAATGAGCAGGGGGTTTTGGAGGTAATGAGTCTTGAACTAAGTTGTTTTTTGTTTTGTTTTGTTTTTTAATATATTTTTATTGATTTCAGAGAGGAAGGAAGAGGGAGAGAGAGATAGGAACATCAATGATGAGAGAGAATCATTGATCGGCTGCCTTCACATGCCACACACTGGGGATTGAGCCCACAACCCGGGCATGTGCCCCTGACCGGAATCAAACCCGGGACTCTTCAGTCGGCAGGCCGACACTCTATCCACTGAGCAAAACCAGCTAGGGCTTGAAATAAATTTGAAGGAAATGAGAGGATATTAATCGGTCAAGAATAAGTTGGAGGCCTGGCTAGTGGATAGAGTGTCGACCTACAGACTGAAGGGTCTCGGGTTTGATTCCTGTCAAAGGCATGTACCTCAGTTGCAAGCTCAATCCCGGGTCCTGGCCAGGCACTTGCGGTAGCCAACCAATTGATGTACCGTATCTTTCTAATACTGAGGTTTTTCTCTCTGTGTGTCTCTTCCCCTCCCTTCCACTCTCTCTAAAAATCAATCTACATCAAAATAAAAAGCTTTTGCACAGCAAAGGAGACCATCAATAAAACAACAAGAAAGCCCACTGCATGGGAGAACATATTTGCTAATGATATCAACAATAAGGGTTTAATCTCCAACATTTATAGGGAACTCATGCAGCTTAACAAAAAGAAGATAAACAACCCAATCAAAAAATGGGCAACTGATCTAAATAGACACTTTTTGAAAGAAGACAGAAGGAAGGCCAAGAGACATATGAAAACCTGCTCAAAGTCACTAATCATCAGAGAGATGCAAATCAAAACGACAATGCGGTACCATCTCACACCTGTCAGAATGGCTATTATCAACAAATCAACAAATGACAAGTGCTGGCGAGGATGCGGAGAAAAAGGAACCCTCGTGCACTGCTGGTGGGAATGCAGACTGGTGCAGCCACTGTGGAGAACAGTATGGAGTTTCCTCAAAAAACTAAAAATGGAACTCCCATTTGACCCAATGATCCCACTTCTAGGAATACATCCCAAGAAACTAGAAACAAGAATCAGAAAGGATATATGCACCCCTATGTTCATAGCAACACAATTCACCATAGCTAAGATTTGGAAACAGCCTAAGTGCCCATCAGCAAATGAGTGGATTAAAAAACTGTGGTACATCTACACAATGGAATACTACACTGCACTAAAAAAGAAGGAGTTCTTACCATTTGCAACAACATGGATGGAGATGGAGAGCATTATGCTAAGTGAAATAAGCCAGTCACATGTGATAAATATCACATGATCTCACTCATTTGTGGAATATAATGAACAACATAAACTGATGAACAAAAACAGATCCAGAGACAGAGAAACATCAATCAGAACGTCAAACCTCAGGGAAGGTAGGGGAGGGTGGGGGTAAGGGGGAGAGATCAACCAAAGGACTTACATACATGCATATAAGCCTAATCCATGGACACAGACAACAGGGGGGTGAGGGCATGGATGGGAGGTGGGGGGTAATGGGGGAATAAGGACACATATGTAATACCTTAGTCAATAAAGAAATTTTAAAAATAAAAATAAAAAATAAAAATCAATGGGAAAATATCCTCGGGTGAGGATTAACAACACAAAAAATAAGTTGGAGGATATTGCAGGTTGAAGGCAGGTCATGTGCAGTGTCACAGAGATGGAAACAAGCAAAAGGTGTTTGGGAGAGTGGAAGAAGACTGGCTTCATGTATTTATTCAGCCGCTGGGCACTCTGGACACAGTGGTACATAAGTCAGATAATGTTCTTGCCCTCCTGGAGCTTGCATTTGAATGAAAGCAGCTATCAATAAAGAAATAAATCAACAGATTGCAATGTTATGAGGAAAATAAACAGGGCACTTTATTACAGAAATATGTGGGGGTGAGGCAAATATTTTAAATCAGGAAGCCAGGGAAGGCCACTCTGAGATGTGACATTTGAGACCAGACCTGGAGGGCGAGAATGAGCCAACCATGCAAAGAACTCGGAGAACGTTCCTGCCTGAGAAAGCAGAAAGTGCCAAAGTGGTGTTGGTAGTTGGGAAGACTTAGTGAACAGAAAATGGGTGAGTGTAGCCAGTGTATGAGTGAGTGAGAGAGTGTATGAGATGCCGGACCATACGTGGCCATTTAGGCCATCGTAAGAAGTTAGACTTTACTCTAAATGCAGTGGGGAGTCATTGAAGGTTTTTATGTAGAGAAGATAAAATTTGATTTTCATTTTAAAAATTTCTTTCTGGTTGCTGTGTGGATAATAGATTGGAGGGAAGCAAGGCTGTGAGTGGGAAGAACAGTTAAGAAACTGTTACAAAGTCCAAGTAAGACATGATGGCTTGAGCTAGAATAGTAACAATAAAGATGGAGAGGAGTTGCCTGGTGGGTGTGGCTCACTTGTTGAATGTCGACCTATGAACCAGGAGGTCACAGTCATGCCCGGGTTGCAGGCTCAATCCCCAGTAGGGGGCGTGCAAGAGGCAACTGATTAATGATTCTCTCTCATCATTGATGTTTCTAACTCTCTCTCCCTCTCTGAAATCAATAAAAATATATATATATATATATTTTAAAGATGGAGAGAAGTGAATAGATTCAAGACATATTTTGGAGTTGGACTCAGCAGGATTTGCTGAGCGATTGAATATAGAGAATAAAAAGAAGGTATCAAAATGGCACCTAGGTCTTTGGCTTTTTTGTTTGGTGTTTGTTTCTTTGTTAATCATCCCCCAAAGATATTTTTCCATTGATTTTCAGAGAAAGTGGAAGGGAGGGAGAGAGACAGAGAGAGAGAAACATCACTGTGAGAGAGACATGCCAATTGGTTGCCTCCTGCATGTGCCCTGACCAGGACTGGGAATTGAACCTGAGACCCTCTAACCACTGAGCCAAATGGGCCAGGGCAGTTTTTGGCTTTTGATTTGACTGACAAGGTAGATAATGTTGCCATTTACTAATGTGGGGAAGACTCGTGAGGGCCAGAGTTTTGGTGGGGAAGAAATTAAAAGATCTCTTTTGGACATGTGAAATTCTAAATGTTCCATGAGACATCCAAGTAGACAGTTGTCTGGAGCATAGACTATGTAATTGTCCAATCCAGTTGTGGTAGACAGAATAATGACACCGCCCCCCATCCCCCAAGCTTGTCCACACCCTAATCCCTAGAACCTGTGAACATTTATCTTACATGGCAAATGGGACTTTGTAGATGTGATTGAGGTTAAGGATATTGAGATGGCCGAAACTGGTTGGCTCAGTGGATAGAGTGTCAGCCTGCGGATTGAAGGGTCCCAGGTTCGATTCCAGTCAAGGGCACGTACCTTGGTTGTGGGCACATCCCCAGTGGGGGGCGTGTAGGAGGCAGCTGATCGATGTTTCTCTCTCATCGATGTTTCTAACTCTCTATCTCTCTCCCTTCCTCTCTGTAAAAAATCAATAAAATATATTTTTTAAAAAAGGACATTGAGATGGGGAGACTATCATGGTTTATCTGGGTGGGCCCAATCTAATCACAAATCCTTAAAATAGGAAGAGGAAGGTGGAAGAGTGGGACAGAACAAGAAGCAGTAGAAATTGGGCAAGTGAGGAACTTGACTCACTTTTGCTGACTTTGAAGACAAAGGAGCCCAGGACCTAAGGAATGGGGATGGCCTCTAGAGGCTGAGAATAACCCTCAGCTGACTGCCAGCAAGGAGATGGGAACTTCAGTTTTACAACCAGAAGGAACTGAATTCAGCCAATAACCTGAAAGAGCCAGGAAACAGACTTTCCCTGACAGCCGCCAAAAAGAGACATATTCCAGCCAGACACCTTGATTTTAGCCCAGCGAGACCCACATCAGACTTCTGATCTCCCTAACTGTAAGATAATAAATTTGTCTTGTTTAAGCAACTGAATTTGCAGTAATTTGTAACAGCAGCAATAGAAAATTAATATATCAGAACACTATTAGTAATAATGTCTAATGTCACAATAATAAGCATAAACCAGAACTATCCTGGGCAAACTGGATAAGTCTGGAATTCAGGGAAGAATGGTGACTAGAGACAAAAATTTGAATGTCATCAGCAAATAGATGTCATTTAAAGCCAAGAGACTGAATGAGACCGCCAAAGGAGTAGATGGGAAGAAACTCCTGGGGGAGGGGGAAGCAACAAAAAATGACATTGAGGAGATGGTGGCTAAAGAAAGGCCTCAAGCAAGATGTGGAGAAACTGAAATTCTTGTATCCGGCTGTTGGGGATTTAAAATGCTACAATATTTTACAGCCTGGCAATTCCTCAAGTGGTTCAACATGGAATTATCATATGGCCCAGCAATTCCACTTGTACAGGTGCCCTTGCCGGTGTTGCTCAGTGATTAGAGCGTCAGGCCAAGCACCAAAGGGTCGCAGGATCCATTCCCAGTCATGGGTATGTACCTGGGTTGCAGGTTTGATCCCCAGCCGCCCTGTCCATCTCCCTCCTCTCCCTTCTCTCCCCCTCCCCCTCCCCTCTCTCCCCTTTCCCCCTCCCCCTCTCCCTCCTCCTCCCCCTCCTTCTCTTCCTTCCATTCTCTTTAAATATCAGTGGAAAAAAATACCCTCAGGTGAGGATTAACAAAACCAAACAAACAAAAAATCTGTACAGGCATGTTTATAGCAGCATCATTCATAATGGGCAAAAAGTGGAAATGACCCAAATGTTTATCAACTGATGAATGGAGAAACAACATGTGCTATATCCACACAATGGAACTACTTAAGCAATTGAAAGGAATTGACTATTGATACACAAAAAGCATGGGTGAAACTCAACATACTAGTATATGGAAAGAAGACAGACACCACCACCCCCCCACCCCGCAAAGGGTACATACTTTATGATTCCATTTATGTGAAGTTTTAGGAGAGATAAACTAATTTATAGTAACAGAACGCAGATCAGTGGTTGTTTGGGGAGAGAAGGAGGGATTACAATGGGGCACAAAAAAATTTAGGTTGGGTGGGGGGACAATGGTAAGATATGTACACATATAATACCTTAATTAAAAAAATTTTTTAAAAAGAATGTGAAAAAAAAGAAAATTT
The DNA here is from genome assembly GCA_025583905.1 of Ia io. Classification (NCBI taxonomy): domain Eukaryota; kingdom Metazoa; phylum Chordata; class Mammalia; order Chiroptera; family Vespertilionidae; genus Ia; species Ia io. The sequence continues at coordinate 98,380,730 of JAJQQW010000001.1, forward strand.
AGGTTGTTGGTGGTGATGGACATTTTCACTATTTTAACTGCGATGGTTTCATAGGTGTATACATATGTAAAAATCTTAGTAATAGTACACTTTAAATATGTACAGCTTTATTGTGTGACACCTCAATAAAACTGTTTTTGTTTTAACCAGTTATCCCAGGACTAAATTTATAAGCCTGCCCAGAGGGGCCAGAAATTAAATCCTTGGGGGGAGAGAAAGAAAAGGGCTTCAAATCCTAGGCAGATGAGCTTAGGTTTGACCCACTAAGCAAAGAGAAGTAACTGGTTTCTTGAGCAATATAGGTGATGTGATAAAAACTGGATGTGAGCAAGATTGTTCTGGAAACTGAAGTGAGAGACTGGAGATAGCAAGATTGGCCCACAAATGATGAGTATTATTACCTCCTCAGTAATTACACAGCCAACACCAGTGTGATGCTAGGATCTTCCATATTTCGAATGCAAGCTAGGTCTGAAAACTGAGAATGCTTGATCTGGGTACTTCTTAGAAACTCAAATCCTGCTTATATGGGCTCTGATATGGTTACCAGATTATAGATAGGGCCCTTACCAGGGGTGGAGAACTGGCTTATCACCCTTCTTAAGCAGGGGTGAAGTGATTTGGTCCTTATATTTTTCTTAGTAGTAATGAAATTTAGCATGTATTGAATGTTTACTATGTACCAGATTTTGTTTATACATATATTACCTCATTTAATTGTCCCTACAGTATTATTCTCATTCCCATTTTACACCTGAAGACACTGAAGTTTAGAGAGGTTAAGTAACTTACCCAAGGCCTGACAGCAAGTGGGCAGAGCCAGTATTTGAACTCAGTCTGACTCCAGAACCCATCCTGTTGACACTGGGTTAAATTATTTCTCTTCTTATTTTGTCACAGATTCCCAAACTCAGATGCTCAAGTCCAATTCAATCTTATGGATACAAAAGCATATAGCCATAGAATCTTGGGAGGGTGTAGAACTCTCTTTTCAGCCAACACAGCAATCTCCTTTGCAGTGTCCCCAACAGGTGTCCAATTCCACTCTTAACATTTCCAGTGACAAGAAGTTGCCCACATCATAAAGCAACCCGTCGCACTTTTAAGTAGCTGATATTTTAGAAAGTTATTTCTTGTTCAGCTGAAGTCTACTTTCATGAAACTTCTACCAGCTGCTGTTGATTCCATATAGAATGTCTAATTCTCCTTTACCTGAAAGTCCTTCCATTATGAAACAGGATGTCCCTCCCTCACCAAAAGCTTTCCCCGTTAAATATCTCTCATTCATGCAGCCATTTCTCATATGACGTGATTTATAGGCACTTCCCTTTCCTGTCTGCCTTCTTTGAATGTTCCAGTTCGTTAATGTCCTCTTAAACATGGCATCCAGGAATAAGCTCTATGGGCCAGCTAGGGAGGCCCAAGTGGGACCTGATCAGTTCACCACCATCCTCTTGGCTGAACTCAATTCTCATTAGCATTTTTTTTTTGCATTGTCACCTCACAATCAACTAAGACCTTCAGTTTTCACAATGCTACATTAAGCTCTAGCTCCTCATTCTTAAATGTCCTGCACTAAATAAAGCATTAGAACCCTTTATGTGGCCCTTCATGCTTTTATAAGCCTGAATTTATTCTGGCCTTAGGCTCTTCTGACTCAGTTCCTAGAGGTTTGTGATACATTTTGGTCTTCATCCTTAAAAGCCTAGCCCTCCTTCTGTCATCTATATATGTACTTTCAAAATCTGAGCTCCTCAGAGAATAATCTGTAAGGACACTTTAATTAATTAGATCTTTCTCCCTTTTTAATTTCTCATTGGAATTTTTCTAAATAGTACAGGTCTGAATCTTTGGAATCTCTCGCCCACTTGAGCTATCTTTCTCTTTAGATATTTGGCCAGGAGATAATATTATCGTATTTATCTTTTCTCTTTTGATCTCTCTCTCTCTCTCTCTCTCTCTCTCTCTCTCTCTCTCTCTCTCTCTCTCTCTCTCTCTCACACACACACACACACACACACACACACACACACACACTTCAGTTAACCCATCTGACCATGCCTACCATTCTTTTGCTTAACAGATCCAGATGGCATGGTCAATTTCCCCAAGATTCTTGCCATTTTTGCTTTGCTAACCAGATCTTCCTTATTTATTGTCAGGATTAAGCCCAGTTCAGCAATTTCCTCTCTATGCTTCTTCAGTCTTCTGAGAACTATAATCATCAGCAAGAGAGTCAAGAATATATCAGATGGCTTATGTCTCTGATCACCATTTCTTCCCTATGTGATGGTTTTATGAAGTACTATTCAGAACTATCTAGGCAGTCTCTTGTATATTTGCACAACTACAATCACTTTCATTTCTCCCTTTCATTTTCACTGAACGTTTTCAACCTCAAGCCAATAAAATACTACTCTGCTCTCCTTTTATATGGTATCTTCCTGAACAGGTTTATCCTTCCATTTTGAGATGCCAGTCAGAAGTCCCATTTTACCAAGTTTGAACAATACCTATATAATTGTTTTTCTGCCTGCATTAATGTTTTACATTCACTTTATTCCCATATTCTGGGTGTTGGTACATAGATCACTAACTGAGACCTTACTAGTATGTATCATTTCTGACCCTCATCCTTGTCTTTTCTTGAGAATTACTAGGCACTGCCTTAGCTTTAGTTCTTCTTTCTTAATTACACTTGTAGTCTACATAGTTTCCAGAAACACAGTATTTACTAACACAGAACCCCCACTATGCCTCACTGGAGGAATCTATTTTTAACTAATTGACCAGCCATATATCATTATCAATATCATTATCGTTAATATTTGTCTCTATTTTCCTGGGCTCTTGCTACTGGTTTCTTTTTTCTTCTTTTTACTTTTTAATTTTTTTAACCTTCAGACATAAAAAAGATATTGCCCAAAAAACAGCATAAAGAATTTCCATATATCCTTTACTCAGCTTCTCCAAATGTTAACATCTTACATAATCACTGCAACTAAGAATAGTATTGGTAGCCCTAGCCGGTTTGGCTCAGTGGATAGAGCGCAGGCCCTCAGACTGAAGGGTCTCTCTTGGGTTCAGCTCTGGTCTAGGGTACGTACCTTGCTTGCAGGCATGTGGGAGGCAACCAATCGATGCGTCTCTCTCACACTGTCTCTCTCTCTCTCTCCCCTTCCTTTCACTCTCTAAAAATCAATGGAAAAAATATCCTCAGGTGAGGATTAACAAAATAATAGTATTGGTAGAATACTCTGAAGGAATCCACAGATCTTCAACTTTCAACAATAGTCCCACCAGTGTCCATTTTCTGTTTCAGGATCCAATCCAGGATCACACATTGCATTAAACTATCATTCTCCTTAGTTTCTTTAGATCTGTGACAGTCTTCAGTTTTTCTGTTTTCCAAGACCTTGACACTTTTGAGCACATCTGACTCCTCTAAGTGTACCTGTTCATAGGCAACTAGGAGAGCTCCAGCTCACAGTGGATTTGGAAAAATACCAAGCCATGGCATGAAGTTGCTTTTAAATGACCCATCTTGTATTTCACCTTCAGTAAAACTACATTTTGTTACCCAAAGACTAAGAAGGGGGAAATTCTATGTAATTATTTGATCATCTTTTTGTGTGGAGAGAAAGAAATGGGACAGAGCATAAATGCAGAAGTGCTTGAAACTGTAAAAGGAATCTGGAATAGAAGACATGCTCCAAGGGAGTAGCAGATATGGCCTGGAGAGATAGAAAAAGGGTAGATAAGTGATAGCCCTGCATTTCAAAGATTAATTAACATTTGAATAAAAAGCATTAATCAAAAGGTCAAGGGTTCAAACTAGAAAGGTTTTAAATTTTATTTTGAAATGTGTTCTGAAAACCACCTCCCTCTAAATAAAATGCTCTGTAGAGATTTGCTTTACCTGTCAATTCTCTTCCTAGTAGAAGTAGAGGAGTGACTATCACTTTCAAGGAATATATCCTGTCATTCTCTGAAACTGTACAACAAGGTTGTTTTTGTATCCATATGCGTTACTAATTACAATCAGCTATTTAGAAAACTAGTAACCTCTCATGAACACAGGTCAAAGATACCCCCCAAGATCAACAAAGCTGAATTCAAACTTGCTCTTCTTTGAACACGTGATGTGTTGCTGGGGTTCTTGGGAGGGCTAGCAAATTGCAAAGTATACTTAAAGGATCTGACAATCTTGGAGGAACCCTCGAATAGGGTCTTTTGATGGGCAGATCTGGAGAAGGTGGGAGAAGAGAGGAAAGGAAAGTGAGGGATATGCCCCCTTTGCCTTCAGTATGCTGGGCACCTAGGGTTTAGCTGCAATTGCGGTTCTCAGGCATTATCCTTATTTACTTAGACATAGGACTTGTGATTACACTCTTGGTTCCTGTTCTGAACCTGAGAGTACATTGAAACTAACAAGAATTTGTGTGGCAAATGCTTACCCAGTGCAAGGATTAAAGGGCTCAGTAAGCACTTGTTCATTGAACAATGGCTGTCTATCTAATTCTATTGATTCCTCTTTTTTGGAGATTAGGAATCAATTCAATCCCAGAGCTCTTTACCTGGAGTTGGGGAAGCCAAATGCCAACCTAGTTCATACAGCCTTTTAACCTTCCCTGTACAACCTTTATATTTGGCTTCTGGCTACAATTTCCCCACCCCTAGCCGAGTCCTTTGGACTCTCCTCTGCAAGTTCCCAGAAAGATCTTTGTTAGGCTGTATTTGCAAATCCGGGTCTGGAACATGTTGGCAGTGTCCAGTCTATGCTGTTCCCCCAATTTCCTCTGGATTCACAGACATAACTTCAGGGCAGTACCAGGTCTAGAGTGAAGAGGTACTTGCATTGGCACAAAATTTAAGGGGATTCCAAATAACTTAGTAAGCAAAATAAATATTTATAATGCACTATCTTAAGAACTCAAAAGTAATGGAAAAAAGTCATAATGAACAAATTATCAAAATTTTAAATAAAGACAGGATTACCCACGCCTCCACACTTGTATGACCCTGCCTCACTTGTTTCAACCTAATCGCAGGCCTGGGGGTTCCAATTAAACTTTATTTACTAAAACAGGCTACCGGTCAGCGGGCCGCAGTTTGCTTGTATGGAAAATTTTAAATGCTGCATTAAATCTTGATTACCGAGTTGTGTGCTTTTTGTTTTGTTGTGTTTTGTTTGGCGGTTCCCTTAAATCCTGAGCCTCATCCTTGTCCGGGCCCTGCTCCAGAGGTTTTGGTCCAAGAACCTGGTAACGTCAGCGTCCCTTCCAGCTCCCAGGCCCCTCCCAGGGTCCAGGGTCCGAATCCCGGGTATTCCCTAGGGCCACCCCTCCCTCAAGCTAGGTCAGCTCCAGTGGACCAGCCGGGAGCGTGGAGGGCGGCCCGGCCCGATTTCGTGGCTCCTCCCCCGCCGCGCCAAGCCACTCAGCAGTCCCCAGGCTTAGCGCGCCGCCAGCCTACCAGCCACGCCTCCGACGCCGGCCTCCAGGGCGCCGGCTCTGCGTATATATATCAGCCATTTGCTTCGCTCCGCCCTAGAGCCCCGGAGTTCAGCCGGTTACGGTCCCAGGCCTGTAGTCGCCCGCTTCTTCTTTTCAACATGACAGATGCCGCCGTGTCCTTTGCCAAGGACTTCCTGGCAGGTGGAGTGGCCGCAGCCATCTCCAAGACAGCGGTAGCACCCATCGAGCGGGTCAAGCTGCTGCTGCAGGTACGTCCTCGGATCAGAGAGCCCGACCAGGAAGTGGGGGAGGGGACGGGAAGAGGGTCGCGCCGAAAGTGGGGCCCAAGGAATGGAGGGGAAGGAACTCTTTAGATAAGTCCCGGGAAGTGGCAGCGTGGGAGCCAAGGTGGCAGCAGAAGCGGGCCAAAAGGCAGGTTTGAGGGAGGTGCTTTTTTTAGTGACCCTGAGTTCCAGATCTAGGAAAGGGTCGGGGGTGGAGGGAGGTGACGAAGGCCCGGGCCTCGGCTTCCCGGAGACCGCGAACTCGGGCCGGCGTGGGGGGGTGGGGGCGATTCCGGCAGTGCCTAGCTGTCTCCCCGGGCCTTCGGGTCAAGGGCAAAGCCGGAAAGCCGGCGAACACCTGGCCTTACAGGAGACCTCAAGGTCGCGGCAAGGAGATCACAGCCTTGAGGAAGCCACGCGGCCGGTAGAGCGGCCGCGCTCCAACCTGGCCGGAAGCCTGTGCCGGGAAGCGCGTGTGGCTGCTGCGTCCGCCTCCGCGCAGCCGCCGGCGTTTCCCCGCAGCCGCCTGTGCCGCGCGCTCGCACGTTCCGGCTCTAGATGGCGCACTCGGACGGGCGAAGTGGCCTGGTGGCCCGCGGGTCACCTCTAGGAGACAAGTAGGGTCTGAACGGAGAGGGAGGGAAGCAGCTCTGGAGAACTGAGGAGTAGGCTCTGGTCACCAAGGTGACCGCACCCTACGTGGGACTCACCTTAATGCCTCTGAACTTGGGCCTGACCTTTCTCCTAGGTCTAAAGGGCACCGGTCCGCGTGAGCTTGCCTGCTCCCCACCCAAAGGGGTGGAGGCTTAATGTCTCTAATGATGCAGATCACCTCTTCCACCTGTGACAGCTGTGATACAGAAGACTCGATGGGGGGCAGGGAGCTAATCTTAAATCACTTTGATTGAGATGAGATATTCTCTTCCCTTTTCCCTTCATGGTTATAACTCTCCCTGTTGATCTTTTTGTCTCTCAGGTGCAGCATGCCAGCAAGCAAATCACTGCAGATAAGCAATACAAGGGCATTATAGACTGTGTGGTCCGTATCCCCAAGGAGCAAGGAGCCCTGTCCTTCTGGCGTGGTAACCTGGCCAATGTCATCAGATACTTCCCCACCCAAGCTCTCAACTTTGCCTTCAAAGATAAATACAAGCAAATCTTCCTGGGTGGTGTGGACAAGAGAGCCCAGTTTTGGCGATACTTTGCAGGGAATCTGGCATCAGGTGGTGCCGCTGGGGCTACCTCCTTGTGTTTTGTGTATCCTCTTGATTTTGCCCGTACCCGTCTAGCAGCTGATGTGGGCAAAGCCGGAGCTGAAAGGGAATTCAAAGGCCTCGGTGACTGCCTGGTTAAGATCTACAAATCTGATGGGCTTAGAGGCCTATACCAAGGCTTTAATGTGTCGGTACAGGGTATTATCATCTACCGAGCTGCCTACTTCGGTGTCTATGATACTGCAAAGGGTAAGTTTTCTATATGCTTTGAAGTTGTGTTCTTATGAGACAGTGTGGAAGGTTACCATCCTAATTTTCCAGGAGCCAGAGATTTTTATTTTTTATTTTTTTTATTTTTGTAATTGCTGAAGGCAGCTAAGGTCATCCAGTACAACCCTTGTGACCAAATGAGATGTTAGGGGGATGTGGAAAGCAAGTCTGTAAAACTGCTTTCTAGTAAAGGTGCCTCTTTCCTATTCTCAGGAATGCTTCCAGATCCCAAGAATACTCACATCTTCATCAGCTGGATGATCGCACAGTCCGTCACAGCTGTGGCTGGGTTGACTTCCTATCCATTTGACACTGTTCGTCGCCGCATGATGATGCAATCAGGGCGCAAAGGAAGTAAGTTCCCCTTGAGCAGAAGATGAAGACATGGGCATGGGGTTGATAGTATCTACTACATAGTTGCCTTTGAGCCAGGCCCTTTGGATGCCTATGAATGAGGGTGCTTAAATGGTATTAGAGGTTAAGTCTGATGGGTAGTCTACATATTACTGTTCTCTAGTCATAGCATTAATATTTCAGCATTTCAGTTAGTTAATATTTCATTAACTAACCTGTTAATGTTGGGATTTAAAAAACTGTTAGCTCTTAGAAATGGAGCTCTGGTTTGGTTCAGTAAATCCTAGGACTTCATCAGCCTTTTGTCACTAACTCTGTCTTTCTTCTTTGCAGCTGATATCATGTACACAGGCACACTCGACTGCTGGAGGAAGATTGCTCGTGATGAAGGAGGCAAAGCTTTTTTCAAGGGTGCATGGTCCAATGTTCTCAGAGGCATGGGTGGTGCTTTTGTGCTTGTCTTGTATGATGAAATCAAGAAGTTCACATAAATTATTTCCTAGTCTTCCCTCCCCCAGACCCCGTGAATAGGCATGTTGTAGTATGTAACATATCTTGAGCATTCTTGACAGACTTTTGGTTGTCTGCTTATCAGTGGCAACTATTTACTGGTTGAAAATGGGAAGCAATAATATTCATCTGACCAGTTTTCTCTTAAAGCCATTTCCATGATGATGATGGGACTCAATTATATTTTTTATTTCAGTCACTCCTGATAACAAATTTGAAGAAATAAAAAATATCTGAAATATAATTTTGTTTGTGGTTTATTTGCCTATAAAAATGTCTTGTTTAATTTAGTGAGTGCTACACTTGAGTAAATGCTGCATGTTTAATAAATACTGCTGTGTCTCCTGAGACATGAACAGCTTTCTTTTAAAACCAACCTTCAGCCATCACTTATCAAAGAGTAGCTTGGCTGTGTGACCCGTCAACATTCCCAGTACATTAGCAAAATGAAATTCAGGCCCACTATATCTAAAAACCGTTGGTCTGTGGCCTGTGGAAGGTCATAGCTGAATGAGCTTTCTCCAAAAAGTAAAATGTATCCACCTTACCTAGTCCTATGGTTATTAATCAAGAAATAAAAGCTGAAATGTTCACTCCTTAAGGTTGCTTTTTCTGTGAATTTCCTCACACTCAAAAAGAATTGTATAATATACGGTAATAGCAATTTTCGTCCAGTTGCCTTCCCTCATCCATCTTCACCTGGATCAAGCCATTTTAATCCCATTCAAAGCAAAGGATTAGAGCTGGCATAGTTAAGCGGTGCTGAGATTGTAGTGCTGTTCAAGATTACAGGGAGATCTGGACAACTGCCACGACCTCAAAATTCATTTTACAGAGGAAATGTATCTGCATTTTGTTTTAACGTGCTGTTAACTCCAGTTAATGAAGGACATTTATGTTTCTTATGGATAAGCCCTTATTTAGGATCCACATGAGAATGTTTGCAATTTCTGTAGCTCTCGAGCCTCAGAAAGCCAGTAACAAGATTTATGAATAAGGCACCGTGGTTGTCAAGGCACAGCATTAATAGTGGAAAATGATAGGGGATTCATGTGCACATTCCTGAGGAGCATCACACATGCTGGCAAGTTTCAGTGCTGATCACGGGGTCTGCATGGCATGCATTAATGCCCAAAGGACCCTAGATATTTCAATCACTTAAAAAGTATAGCTTAGTTAAGAACTCACACTATATATGTCAAAACAAAGTTGTGCCCTTTAAATATATACAACATTTAGGCTGGCCAGCATGGCTCAACCAGCATGGCTCAGTTATTGAGCATCGACCTATGAACTGGGAGGTCATGGTTCGATTCTCGGTCAAGGCACATGCCTATGTTTCGGGCTCCATCCCCTGTGTGGGATGTGCAGGAGGCAGCCAATCAATGATTCTCTCTCGTTGATGTTTCTCTCTCCCCCTACCTCTCTGAAATCAACATATATATTCTAGTATATCCTTGGGTGAGGAGGATTAAAAAGAAAAAGATCTTAAAGTTGTTTTAAAAACCCAAAACTTGTTTTCATATTGTGCTGTTGGGCAAGTTACCTAATTTCTCAAAGCCTTAGTTTTCATCATTTATAAATTGAGGATAATATTGGCTACCTTGGAGGGCTGTTGCAAGAATTATATAATTTATGTAAAGCATCTGCCTTATAACATAATAAGTACTTTATAAATAGTAACTATGATAATTATTAAGAGGCAGTTAAGATTTCGGGGATTCCAGAATCAGAAGTACCTGGATTTGAGGCCCTGGCTGGGTGGTTCAATTGGTTAGAGCATTGTCCTGATACGCCAAAGTTGCAGTGCAGGTTTGAACTCTGGTCAGGGCACATACAAGAAGCAACCAATGAATGCATAAATAAGTGGAATAACAGATCGATGTTTCTTTCTCTCCCTCTCTCTCTCTAAAAATCAATAGATTTTTTACAAAAGAAGTATCTGTGCCCTAGCTGGTTTGGCTCAGTTGATAGAGCATAGGCCCATGGACTGAAGGGTCCTAGGTTCCATTCCGGTCAAGGGCATGTGCCTGGGTTACAGGTCCAATCCCCGCCCTGGTCCGGGTATGCGGGAGGTGGCTGGTCAATGTGTTTCTCTCTCTCAGTCTTTCCCCCTCCCTTCCATTCTCTCTAAAAATCAATGGAGGAATATCCTCCGGTGAGGATTTAAAAAAAGAAGTACTTGGATTTGAATCCTGGCTATGCTGCTTACCTTGCTCCCGAATCTCAGTTTCCTCATCTGTAAAATTGGGATATAATAGTGCTAGCCTTATTTCCTATGGGTGTTTTGAATGAGGGTTAAGGAACATAAAGCATGTAGAGCAGTAAGTATGGCACCTGGCATCTAGTAAGCACACCAATGGGAGTTTTTCATAATTAGGCATCCATTTTGTTGAATGAAGATTTGCCCCATCAGAGTGCTACTTAAGAATGAATTCAAGCCCACTTTTCCTGCAACAGCCTTGACATACTATATTGTGTAGAATTTCTATAAAATAAACTTCAGCTTAGGTCTTTTTCAGTTGTAGATTTTGACCCTGAAAGGAGCTAAGAGGCTCTCCAGTTAGGGCTGAAAATCACAATACAAGAGAACCCAAGCCCCCTTAATGGTTATTACAATATATGCAGACTCACTGAGCTGCAGTTATTAAAATAAACCTAGGACTAGGCATAAATGATCAGAAAGCAAGAAGTGGTGCCTCCTACAATTGGTTGGCTGATATAAATGAGGTGGTGGTTGTTGTTTTTTCTGTTCTTTCTATTCTTGTTGTTCAATGATTTTTAAAATTTAATTTAAAGACAAAATGGTTTTAATCTCTCCAAGCTGTGCAGGATAGTGCTATAGAATTCATTACGTCCATTATGCTCATGTGAACATTGATGGTACACAATCTTAGCAACACCCTAATTTATGCTGTTGTTTTGTTACTATTCAATGCATAACAGGATGCGTGAAGCCTGATTCCAGGTGAGAGAGCCGGAATACAGGTCAGCTTGTGCACAGCCGAGCTTCCCATTCCAGAGGCCCCTCCAGTCACTGGAGGCAGCAGTGCTGCCGGTGCTCCGAACCACTGGAGAAGGAAACCAGGGGTGTCTCCCCACAGGGGCAATTGTCGTGTGGATGGTAAGTCATTTAAGCCATTATTTTCATATTAAAAGACGTGGATATTTTAGAGAGTCTATTGTACCATTTGAATGTGTTTTTAAACCAGAAGCTGCAAAGAGAGTTCTTGTGTACAGAGGACCATTTCTGGCACTGCCCCCAGACCCCTGGGAGGACCCATTCAGCCTCCACTGTTATTATGGATACTTTGGTAGAAAAATTTTAAAAGTACTGCTGCATGGGATGATAGATTTTTTAAGCATCAACGTTACTGGGGTAAATTGCATTTCTCCTGTGAAGTTTGTGAGGGTAGTGTTTCTATTTTGTTTTTTAGGTTTTTAACACAGTTAATATCTGTACATGGCAATCAGTCAAATAGTGAAGAAAAGATATAAAATGAAAAGCAAATATCTCCCTGTCCTGCCTTTCTCAACCCTAGTCCCCCTCCTTTAAAGTAACCATTATGAACAGTTTCTCATATATCTGTCAAAAAATGAATGCATATTCTTGTAATTGTAGCTGATTTGTTTGTATATGAATCATATTCTCACTGTTGCATTCAAAATGGCATGATTCTTTTCAACCAGTGTCAGCCGTGGGGTACCAGAGCTCACAGATGCTGTAGGAGGCAGGAGGGTGGGGAAAGGGTAGCTTCTGGACTCTGAGCAAGGATTTCTAAGTGTGAACCTTTATTGAAACCCTAAACCAGTACTTTCCTTCCCTTTTTGGTTATAGCTTTGGTCACTGAGTGGGACATGTCACTTCTAACATCAGAGCCTTGGTTTCTCCTCTAAAGTCCTTTCCAGTCTTAATGTTCTCTGGCTCCATCATTTTTACATAAAACAGAATCTGTGAAAGGGCTAGGATATGGTGATTTAATCCTTCTAGAGAACATTTTTAAATATCTAACAGAGTCGTAAGTGAATAGTCTCTGACTCAGAGCAGTCATTTGCAGACTGTGTGGGTGGGTTGGCATTGCAAGTAAAATTACAAATGTAAAGATTTACATTAATTTTGGGACCAAGAAGCTGAGCAACAAAATTACAGCTCGGAGTTTGGATCAAAGGTGATCTGATTTACCTCAAAATAATTAACATCTTTCTTGTCAAAGATTCATCTTATTAAGTGTGATGTGCACTTTGGCATGCAGGTGGAGATTTATTTGCACAACAAATATTGAGCGTTACAATTTCTGGACACACACACAAAAATGCCTTATGTTCCACTCAAAATGTTTGGAGGAGCCTTCCCATCATTTGTGTACAGAGGGCCATTATTTGCTTTATGTGCAGGTGAACAAGTTCAGATGCATGGTGCTCTTCTTAAAAGAGCCTTTGGTATCCTAGCAACATATATAAACAATGTTCAAGAAACAGGTTGGGCAGTTGTTTTCACTGGACTCTCTTTGGAGACAAAACTGAGTTCAATTAGAGGAGCCTATTAATTCATGCCTTTTTCAATACTATCAAGGAAGGAGACAGTAGAAGAGAGGTCTTATTTTGAAGCTGAGCATCCAACCTGGGATTTCCTTTCCTTGGGCAACTTTTGTAAAGCAGGGAGGAAATTTAGCATTGTCAAGATTTAAGAGTGTGCAGAATCTGATCACATGACACGTTTCACCGTCTCTAATGTTTTCACTCCCCGAATGGAGATATCTGTCACCATAAAGACATAACCAGAGCAAAGTTTGTGCTAAATTGCTGTTGACAGAGCGAATTCCGAGGGCTTTGTGTTTGGCATTGAAAAGGAAAACTCTTCTGTCTATATGAGCTTCCAATGCCCTGCTCTGCGACGAGCAGGGACGTCTCACAGACAGAGGCAGAGGGACTGTGAAGTTACCGATGCTTTAGTTTCAGAGCCAACCCTGGCATGGGCTCCTTCCCAGCCCTAGGAGGTGTCATAGTGATGTATTCATTTAGATGAATGAATATGCAGCCCACCCTGTACATCAGGACAGAGGTGGGACCCAGTCTGGGACTTTCTCATCACCTGATTTCCCTGCTGCTCCCCATCTTTCCACTCATGTTGCACTCATGAGAATATTTTAGGCTAGAGGTCTCATTTTCAAATACCGAACTTTGTCACTTGACAGCTATCCAGCTTTCACTACTTTGGGCCTCAGTTTCCCCATCTGGCACACATGGATAACAATAGTACCTACGTGGAAGGAGTATGTGAAGATTAAAGGTGTTACTATATGTAAAATGTTTAAAATAATGCTAGGCACCTGCTTAACCCAATTTTGCTATTATTATGACTGTTATTATTTTATTGGAAGACTTAAATTATTTTTATTTCATTCATGAGATACTGGTGTAATGGATTTATCTCTGACCTACAGATTTTCTAAAACAGTCTCAAGAAAATATCACATGTATTATAGAAACTGAATCAGAGAGAAAGTTGGAAAGAAAGGAAGGAACCCTCCCTTGGCCTCTGGACTGAAGGGTCCCGGGTTCGATTCTAGTAAAGGGCACATGCCTAGTGAGGGGGTGCAGGAGGCAGCCAATCAATGATTCTCTCTCATCATTGATATATATCTCTCCCTCTCCCTTCCTCTCTGAAATCAATAAAAATATATTTTAAAAGAAAGAAAGAAACCTTTTTTGAATGGAATGAATAGGAACATGTGATAATCATAAACTCTAACTCAAAGCACACATTTTACAACACTGATTATGAAAGAGAGCAAAGGCCAACAATAAATCTGTTCTGCCTCACACCAGACTCCACTGCCCTGCTGGCCCAGGAGCCACTATGTGATCACTGAAGTTCCCTTTGCTCTTGTATTTCAAGGAATCCATAAAGTCCCAGCCTGCCCACCCAATCCTATGATTTCAGTCCCTAGGGAAAGAAGCTGCTGGGAAAAGGCAATGTACCCAGATCTTGGGAAGCAAAAGATTGCCTTTCACTTATGCAATTAAGTTTGGGGCCCAGGAGTCCATTTATTATAAATACCTCTCACTTTGAAAGGCCTTTTATTTTTAGATTAACACTAGAAAATATGCAAATGAATGGCCTGGCTAGGGAACAGCAAGTGACTATCTATACCAGTGGTTGGCAAACTCATTAGTCAACAGAGCCAAATATCAACAGTACAACGATTGAAATTTCTTTTGAGAGCCAAATTTTTTAAACTTAAACTTCTTCTAACGCCACTTCTTCAAAATAGACTCGCCCAGGCCATGGTATTTTGTGGAAGAGCCACACTCAAGGGGCCAAAGAGCCGCATGTGGCTCGCGAGCCGCAGTTTGCCGACCACGGATCTATACTAATAAAAGGGTAATATATTAATTAGACCGGGAGACCTTCTGGACGTCCTTCTGGACAAAGCCATGGTGGCGGGGCCAAGGCAGAGGAGGTTAGGGGTGATCAGGCCAGGAGGGGAGGGCAGTTGGGGGCGAGCAGGCCAGCAAGGGGAGCATTTGAAGGCGAGCAGGGCAGCAGGGGTCAGTTGGAGGTAATCAGGCCGGCAGGGGGGAAGTTGGGGGTGATCAGGCCAGCAAGGGGGGCAGTTGGGGGCGAGCAGGCCGGCAGGCAGAGTGGTTAGGGGCAATCAGGCAGGTAGGCAGGTGAGCAGTTAGGAGCCAGCGGTCCCGGATTGCGAGAGGGATGTCCGATTGCCAGTTTAGGCCTGATCCCACAGGGGTCCCAGATTGGAGAGGGTGCAGGGCAGGCTGAGGGACAAACCCGCCCCCCCCCCGCATGCACAAATTTCAAGCACCAGGCCACTAGTTTATTATAAAACCTTGAGCCTTGTTCTGCATTTACCCAAGACGTGAAAGCCAGGGGTAAAGGTGCTTGGGGTTCTGGGTAAAAGCATGCTGCTCGCCAATTATGATAAAAAGCTGGCAGTTTGCAGCATGGCTCAGTGGTTGAGCATCAACCTATGAACCAGGAGGTCATAGTTTGATTCCCGGTAAGGGTACATGCCCGGGTTGCAGGCTTGATCCCAGTGTGGAGCATGCAGGAGACAGCTGACCAATGATTTTCTCTCATCATTGATGTTTCTATCTCTCTCTCCCTCTCCTTTCCTCTCTGAAATCAATAAAAATATTTTTTAAAAAGAAAGCTGGCAGTTCAGCCACTGCATTTGTAATCCCACTGGAACTCCATGCTTCTCTGTCTTGGGTCATGTCACACCTCATCATGGGTTAGTGCTTCAGTTTGTCCACCAGGAAAATTGGAAATCAACTTTTCTTGAGTTACAATGTAATTTCTTAAATCTTCTACTAGGGGTTATGGCACTTTTCAGGATTTCTAGAGCTAGACAGATTGGATTAGGTTAAGCCTGCTTCTCAAAAACAATCAATACAACCAAGTATTAGTGATTTCTCTAAAACTACAGAATCAGGATCATAGCTAATTATTGTGGCCTCTTATATGCTGGATATTGTGCTAAGCAGTTAACATGGATTAACTCTCCCGATCCTCTCAAAAACTGCCAGAGGTGCATATTATTATTAACTCAATTTTGCAACTGATAAAACTGAGACTCTGAGCTCTTCACCTGACAGAGGTTTCAAAGAGAACTTCAAGGTGATCCTGTCCAACTATTTATTTTGTGTCATGAAATATATTAAAATATGAAAGCTGACTAGTTTCAATACCAACAGACAAAATCCACATGACAGATATTAAATAGAAATTATAATAATCAAAACACTATCTGCAGAATCCATTTTTAGAGTATGGATTATTTTCTATTTTCAGCCAATTTAAGAATTATTGTTATAAAAAAGTCCCTTGAATTAAATTTGATTTGATTTGTTTCTTTGCTTTTTCAGGATAGACCTTCCTTTTAAATGAAGGCTCCTAGCAAAGAAGGCTGAGCCTCCTCAGTTATGTTCTGGGGTTACTGGGCCATTGGATACTGCCCCACTTGACAAACACAACCACGTGACTAGGTGGTATTTGGCACCCCATCACGTATGAGAGCGTCTCAGAAAAATGCTGAGACCTGGGCTTTTGTCTATTTTATTTGACTGCACCTTATATGGAGAGACCGTACATGCACATCTTGTTTTGCTACTTCTACACATGCTCTGTAGTCCCAAGCCAAGCCACTTGCTATTCCCTAGCCAGGCCATTCATTTGCATATTTTCTAGTGTTAATCTAAAAATAAAAGGCCTTTCAAAGTGAGAGGCAACACACATTTATTTGAGATTTTAAAAAAAGATAGCTATTCACGATGCACTGATTCAGGCAGAAGCCCAAACAGTGTTCCAATTATGAGACAAAGGCAGTGGGTATTTATGAGAAAGGGAAGAGGAACAATTGCATCAATAGAATGAAGGCATTTCTATTGGCGAAGATAACATAACATAATGATGCTAATTCTAAACAATATTTTTAATTTTCAGTATGGTAGTCATCACTCTTGTGGTCATAATATCTGCTTTCTTGTTATTTTTGAAAATAGTTCTTTGGGGCACAATGTTGCTCTAGGCCCAGTCCAAAATCTATTTTGCCCTGTTTGAATACCCAAGACTTGAGGCATAAGACATGCCAGTCAGTTTCTCTGGCATGGCAGCTCTGGCTCCATTTTAAAGTGATTCCTTTTATTATTTTTTACACTAGCTTTGTTGTACTATTACTTTTCCCAGGCCTGCCCTTCCCTGCCTCACTGCCAAGCCTTCGTCCTTCAAGACCCAGCCAAAAACACACCTCCTCTGCATGCCTTCCCAGATTCCAGCAACCAGCACATTCTGCCTTCTTCTTTGAACTGCTAATGTAGTCTATGTCCAAATCCGCAAGGGCAGGGATTTTGGCATTTTAACTCATAGTTGTAGCCTCAGTGCCTAGAACAGTGGCACATGATAGGTATTCAAGAAATCATTTTTTGTTTGTTTTTTAAAAATATATTTTTATTAATTTCAGAGAGGAAGAGAGAAGAGAGAGAGAAACATCAATGATGAGAGAGAATCATTGATTGGCTGCCTCCTGCACACCCCCACTGGGAACTGAGCCAGCAACCCGGGCATGTGCCCTGACTGGGAATCGAACTGTGACCTCCTGGTTCATAGGTTGTCATGCAACCACTGAGCCACACCGGCTGGGCAAGAAATCATTGTTAAGTGAATGCATTATGATGTTTATTTCACGGTATAGTAACTAAGTGTTCACTTGTCTGTCTCCATTAGAGGCTATGTCTTGTTCGTCTTTACATTCCTAACATGGAGCATAGAACACAACACATAATGGGTGGTGATAAATGCCCACCGGAGGGAGAAATGAATGAGAGAATGAATGACCAACATGTGGAATTTGTTCCTTTGGTTTGGCAGAAATGAATTTTGTCTGGATCCAGCCCCTTGCTACCTGGGAGCAATTTCACAGTAATAAATTGTGCAGGGCCTTCCTACCTTGCATCCATTGTTTGCCCAGCCCCTGGACTGAGTGGGAAGTTCTGGATAGAGCAAGAGTTTAGAAATCACCTGGTTCCTGGACTGCTGCTACATTGTCCATGCTAGAGAACTAGAGAGCCAGGGCCTTGGGACACCTCCCTCCCCAAATCTGTGTAAAAAGCAGGTATGGCACCATATCGATTGTATCTACCGTCCTGTGAACATATGCTGCCTACTTGATCATGAACTCCTAACCTGGATCCTTCCACATAGTAAGTACTTGATGGCTATCTGGTTGTGATGGTGATGATGCTGAACACTGACTGTCACACAAGATGACTCAGGTCACCCAATGGGAGAGGAACAGGCATGTTACTGGGGCACCTGAGGACGCTGCCATCAGAAATGTACCAACTGCACACCACATGACTTATTAGGGCTGATTAGACCAGACATACTCCTGTGCCTGGGCTTGATGTTCCCAGCTCCTAAGAGAGCCCCTGCTACTGAAAGCCAGTGAGACATGACCCTCTTTGACCTACTCTGAAAGCAAGTGGGTTTGTTCTCTCTCTTCCCCCCACTAACCCCTTCTCCCACACCCTCACCCAGGGGCTTGGTCTCTTACTGCTCACCCATCATCATTTCTTGAGCTTTTTACTCTGGGCTAGGCACTCTTCTAATTGTGTATGGATTCTCTCATTTCATCCTTTCAGCAGCTTTATGATGGCCATTTTCCAGATGAGGCACCTGGCAAACCACATCTAGCACCTACAGCTGAAAACCCTGAAAGCAGAGCCCCCTCTCGCCACCCCCCCCCCCAGGGCCAGGAAGCAGTGCAGGAAGGCATGATGCCTGGAAAATAATTGGGGAGACTGGATGAAGAGGAGTAGCTCAGGCCTGTGTGGGGACTGACCAAGGTCAGCAGCAGCCTAAAGAGAGGCACTTGGTGGAGTGGTTAAGGGCCTGACGCTGCCTGTGTCCAGCTGTGAGATCCTGGGCAAGGTTCTGAGCTCTCAGTTCCTCGGCTTGCTCAGCTGTAAAACGGGGTCAAGAACGGCACAGTAGGGTGCATAAAATGAGTAGTTGAGAGCTTGGCACAGAATAGACACTTAAGTGTTAAGTGACTGGTTTCTCAGAGGCCAGCCAGCCTTGTCCCTTCGGGTGCCTACCCTCCCCCCCTATGTCTCCCCCCACCTACCCCCAAACTTCGTAGGAGGGCGCTCTCCGCGTGTTGACTACAATAGTCCTTTGCTGCAGACACAGGGAGTAGCAGAGGAAAACGCCCCGCCCGCCACGGGGTGGGGGTGGGGGTGGGGGTAGGCGGAGGGTGGCTGAAGACAGCTAACTAGGAGAGAAGACGCGTCCTTTGCTGGCTTCTTGGCGACTGAAAGCCGTTGGATGTGCAAGGCTGGATGAGAGATACAGGCTGAGAAAGCTGCCGCAGGAGCAGCCCACGGCGACCCCCAGTCCCGCCCTTTGGCCTCCGCCTTGGCGCTGTTGCCCAGGCTGCTGCGAGTACAGCGTCCTCCATGCTGACCCCTCTCCACCTATTCCGGGCAAAGGCACCGCCTCCAAGAAGCCTGCTCTGACCACTGCAGCCACTCTTCCAAAGTGTCATCCGCACTTGTATAATTTAACACTTGGATAAGTGCTGGCTGGTTCCCTAAGTGTATGGATGTATTGGATGCCTTGGCTCCACAACATCGTGCCTTTTATTTCTCCCCCCTCACACATGGCCCCTGATGCACGCAGCCACAATGTGAGTGCCCAGCAAACACTTGTCTTGCCTCTATAAGGTGTCCTGTAGCACCCAAAGGAGACTCTCAGGGACCCTGATGTCACAGAGCCCAGGGGTGGCAGAAGAGATGCCAAGCAGAACACCTGCCTGGCCTCAACCATTTGGAGCCTTCCCTAACCAGGGAGAACTGGTATAGCCCGCCTTTGCAGGCAAAGCCTTGTAACAGAGGAAACCCATCTGCAGGGGAGCCTATTGATGTGGAAACGTTTGTTGAGCACCAGCCTCCGTGCAGAGCTCTGTGCTGGGCTCCCAGAACACATAGAGGTGGTATAAACAGGGTGCCTGCCCTCATGGGAAGGAGCACAGAAAAATAAAAACAGATTTAGAGTAAAAAACTTCCCACACATTAGCTGTGTGAGCTTGGGCGGGCCAGGTCACCTCTGTGAGCTTCAGTCTCCTCATCCGCATCTCTGAGGGGGGTCTGGAGTGGTGTGGGGTAGGAGTGGTCAAAGATTAGCCAGATCTACAATGTTTTCACTGTCATGAGACTATATTCACCTACTAAGTAATTTAAATTACGTTAAAAAAATTTAAATCCTCGCCGGAGGATATGTTTATTTGATTTTCTTAGAAGGGATGGGGGAGAGAGAAACATTTGATTAGTGGCCTCCCATTTGTGCTCCAACCAGGGATTGAACCCACAACCTTTCAATGTGTGGAAGGATGCTTCAACCAACTGAGCCACACTGGCCAGAGATAAATTACATTTTAAAGTTCAAAAATAAAATGGAGTGGTTTTGTGACAAATTATAAAATAGTATATATGAAAGCTCTTTGTTAATTCAAAGAGGCTCCACAAAGGTTCCTCGCTTCTGGTTGTTAAAATACATAATAGGCACTTGTTAAATGCTTCTTGAGGAAACAACTATGTTTCCTGGGTGATGAGGCGAACAGTCAATTTAAGGTGACAGGATCCATATACAAACATGAGTGTCTGACATGTGCCAAATGACTTGTCCAGATAATTGAGTTGTCCATGAAAGATCAGTCGGGGGCCGAAAACCAGGTATTACAGGCTTTATTAGAGGAAAGAGACCTGCTGGGCTGTCTCACAAGGGGAGAGCAGCAACCCGTGCAGAGGTGAGCACTCCTTTTGAGGGGAGGAATGGGAAGGAATGGGGGCTTCAAACTGCGGCTCACGAGCCACATGCGGCTGTTTGGCCCCTTGAGTGTGGCTCTTCCACAAAATACCACGGCCTGGGCGAGTCTATTTTGAAGAAGTGGCGTTAGAAGAAGTTTAAGTTTAAAAAATTTGGCTCTCAAAAGAAATTTCAATCGTTGTACTGTTGATATTTGGCTCTGTTGACTAATGAGTTTGCCGACCACTTAGGGTACTCGGTGGGTGCTGATTGGTGGCTTAATGTATGGTCCATATAAGGTACATAGTTAGGCACTCAGGTATTTCCGGGCTGCAGGTTACGTCACGTTAACTGTTATTCCGCCCACCAGTTGGGGGAAGGGAGGATCTATCAGTCCAGATGGCAAGTGTTGAATGACCAGAGAGGGGAGCAATCATGGTGGGTGGGTGGAGGCTCTACTGCGAAGTCCATCCTTGAGATGAGCCTTGAGGACTGGATTGGATTTTGGTTAGAGAGTCATAGGGAAGCCCATCTAGTCAGAGGGAATGGCATTAAAGGTACAGAGGAAGGAAGGTATGAATGGTTGGGGACTGCACGTGTGGAGGGCAGGAAGCTCTGCTTTTGCCCACTGTTTTATCCCCAGTGACTAGTATAGTACTTGGCACATAGTAGACTCAGTGTTTATAGAAGGAAGGCAGGAAGGAAGGAAGGCAGGAACGAAGGAAGGAAGGAAAGAGGAAGAGAGGGGAGGAGGGAGGGAGGGAGGGAGGAATTCGGTCAAATAGAAATCAAAGCTTCCCATAAATTGTGAGAATCAGGACAAGCAGGCAAACAGAAACTAGAAGGACACTGATACTTGAAGTGAGAATATGGTCTCCCCCACTAGATTGGAAGCTCTAAGAATGGGGGACAGAACCATGCCTGGCTTGTATCCTTAGTATCAAGAGTAGTATCCAGCACATAGAAAAGGCTCTATGAATATTTGTTGAAGTGAGTGAGTGGATAAATGTGGCAGTTTGTGGAAAAGGCATGGATTGAGTTTGAGTCCTGCCTCTGCCAGTCATTGCCTGGGTGACCACGGGCAAATCGCCTAACATCTCTGAGACTCATTTTCTTTCTTTCTTTTAATTTTTTTTATTTACTGATTTTTTTTAGAGAGAAAGGAAGGGAGAGAAAGAGAGAGAGGAACATAGATTTGTTGTTCCACTTACTAGTATTCATTCATTGGTTGATTCTTATATGTGCCCTGACCGGGGATTGAACCCGAAACCTTGGTGTATCAGACAACACTCTAACCAACTGAGCTACCCTCCTAGGAATCTGAGACTCATTTTCCTTTCTGTAATAATACCCACTTCACAGGATTGTCCTGAAGATCCAATGACATCCTATATAATAAAAGGCTAATATGCAAATTATCCCCTCAGGAGTTCGACCGACTGGGAGTTTGACTGCTTGCTATGATGTGTGCTGACCACCAGGGGGAGGCACGGAATGAAGGAAGGCCCTGGCCGGCAGCCGGCAGCCAGGGGAAGGAAGGGCCCAATTGGCCCCGATCGCCGGCAAGGCCTAGGGACCGTGCACAAATTTTGTGCACCAGGCCTCTAGTATATGTATAAAGTGCCTGCTGCCACCCACAAGAACGCTTGGTAGGCACCCTTTGGTTGGAGCACATTTTAGAGGAGTGCTTTGTATACAGTAGACCATCAGTGAGTTTTTTTGGCTGAGAGGAAGCTTGGGGACCTTGAACTTTTTGCCCTGTAGGCAGTGGGGAGCCTCATATGCAAAGTGGGGTATTGGCTGATTAGCATGGATCTGGTGTGAGGCACGGGCTGCAGGGAAGAGGGGCAGAAGATCCAGGTATGGAGTCTCTTGTAACTGTGAAGAGATTAGGATTAGGGTGATGGCAGTAGAGATGGAAAGAAAGGGGTGATGGGGGAAAGAGGATAAAAGGAACTTGTTATTCTGAAAGGAGACTGGCAGTTGCCTGCACAGTAAAAGGGGAGATAGGTATGAACTCAGAAAGATGCAGAGAACTGCCAAGTGGGTTTTACTGCGAAAGAGCAAGGAGCTATGTGCTGTCTGGAGTCCCAGTCAAAGAGGAGAAGACACCAGAAGACTCTGGGGTTCTGCCGTCTCTGGTCAATGAAAGTCACAGTGGCCAATTCCCAGAGCCTGCAAGATTTTCAGGCAATGGTATTTTTTCAGGAACATTAGAGACAGCATATACTTTGTTTTTCCTCTTCTCCCTCAACTTTAGAAAAGCATAGTCCACAAGGGGGCAGTGATATCTGGCAGAGTCCAATTTCCCTCATAGATGCTCCAGCTGTCCAAACAAGCATGATCAGGATATTGGTGTCATTCATCCCCCCTGCCTGATTAGCAGGAGTGGCCCTACCAGGGGTGTGCAAGTTGTGACGTAGCCATGAGGTGAGCACTGGGAAGCCACAGAGCCCTTGCCTGACTACATAGGACATCGATTATTGCTCAAACTTGGAGCTGCCTTCTGCTTCTAGTTCCTGTCTGCCTCGCTGTTTGCATCTCCCTAACGGGGCCAGAGAAAAGCAGAGAGTCTGATGCCCAGCGGGCCTGATGGTGTGAGCTCCTGGAAACTGAGATCAATAGGGCAAGTGCCCACTCCAAGCAGAGCCCAGGATGGGGGGTTAGGAAGTGGAAATTCAGGAGAAATGAAAGATTCCTTTAACAAATTAAATCGAATGGAAAAGACAAACTCATACTGGTTCAGAGAGTGGCTCTGGGATCAGAAAGACCTGGGTTCAGATCCCAGCTCTACCATTTCTTAGCTCTACTAGTAAGTCCTAAGGCAAGCCTCTTCACTTTCCTGAGCCTCAGTTTCCTCATTTGGAAAATGGAGAGAGTAATAACAGCATCCATCTCACAGGGTGGTTGGTTGTGGGGTTTCAATGAGATAATGTGTAAATGAGATAGTACCTGGTAAATAGCATTGAATACATGGTATCTGAAATCCTTGATATTGTTAATAGTAACAATAAAGCAATATGGTACATATTGAATACAGAAAAAAACGTGGAAGACACAGTGGCAGGTGAGTAGGGGTGGGTATTAGCCTGAGTTGTTGAAGGTGAAGAGGTAGAGTTGTGAGAGAAGAATGGGAAGGGCATTCCAGGCAGAGAGAAAGAGGAGATGTCTTCAGGGTTGGCAGGTGACTTCACTCAGCAGGCCCGCTGGATCTGCATTGGCAAGGACGGAAGCTGCTGCAGTGGGGCAGAGCAGCTGCAGGACTGTCAGGGCCAGACACGGAAGGCTGTTTAGCTCCTCATCTTAGCATTCAGAAACTAGGGAAGCCCTAGCCGGTTTGGCTCAGTGGATAGAGTGTCGGCCTGCGGACCGAATGGTACCGGATTCGATTCTGGTCAAGGGCACATAACTCGGTTGCAGGCTCCTCCCCAGCATGGGCCCTGGTCAGGGCACTTGCAGGAGGCAACCAATTGATGTTTCTCTCACATCGATAGTTCTCTCTGTCTTTCCTTCTCTCTAAAAATCGATGGGAAAATATCCTCAGGTGAGGATTTAAAAAAAGAAGAAGCTAGGGCAGTGACATGAGGGAAAGAGTGTCTCAGGTAAAAAAGAAAAGACTCTAGCCTTCCAGTCTCAGCATTTTAGAGGACCAAAGCAAATCCATGAGAGCAAGTGTATTAGCCAAAGTTCTCCAGAGAAACAGAGCCAATATGAGATAGATAGATAGATAGATAGATAGATAGATAGATAGATAGATGATAGATAGATAGACAGATGATAGATAGATAGATAGATAGATAGATAGATAGATAGATAGATTTATTATAGGAATTGGCTCATGCAATTATGAAGACCAAGATCTGCCATCTGCAAGCTGGAAACCCAGGAAAGCTGGTGGTGTAACTCAGTCCGACTCCAAAGGCCTGAGTACCAGGAGCACCGATGTCCGATGGCAGGAGAAGATGTGTGTCCCAGCTCAAGAAAAAAAGCAAATTCTCCTTTCCTCTGCCTTTTTGTTCTATTCAGGCCCTCAAGAGATTGGATGACACCCACCACCCACATTGGTGAGGATGATCTTTACTCAGTCTACGGATTCAAATGCTAATCTCTTCCAGAGAAATCCTCACACATACCCAGAATAAAGTTTTACCAGTTGTCTGGGTATTCCTTACCCTAGTTGCCACATAAAGTTAACCCTGGCCAGGTAGCTCAGTTGGTTGGAGCATTGTCCCATATATCAAAGTTGCCGATTCCAATCCTGGTCAGGACACATGCAAAAGCAACCAATGAGTGCATAGATGTGAGGAACAACAAGTTGATGTTTCTCTCTCTCTCTCTCTCTCTCTCTCTCTCTCTCTCTCTCTCTCTCCCTTCCTTTCCCTCTCTCTCTCTCTCAAATCAATAAATACAAAATAATTTTTTAAAGTTAATCAGCACAGCAAGCTCAAGAAGTAAGAGTCCCAGTGCTCTCTCTGCAGGCACAGACCCAGGGGGAATAAACGAAAATACAGAATAAGGGAGTCGGAAGG
Source organism: Ia io (assembly GCA_025583905.1). Classification (NCBI taxonomy): domain Eukaryota; kingdom Metazoa; phylum Chordata; class Mammalia; order Chiroptera; family Vespertilionidae; genus Ia; species Ia io. The sequence goes on from JAJQQW010000001.1 coordinate 98,405,675, forward strand.
TTCTTTTGTTCTGGGCCCCACACTGGTATCTAGAATTCCAGGATGAGATCCAATGGGACCTAGGAGTCAGTTTCTACACACAAAACCCTCAGCTCTCAGCTGCAACAGGCTCATCCCCAGGCCAGTGTCCTCCTTATTCCTACCCCAGGGCAGCAAACTAAAAGGAGTTTCTTGCCTGGCCAGCATGGCTCAGTGGTTGAGCATCCACCTATGAACCAGGAGGTCACGGTTCAATTACCGGTCAGGGCACATGCCCAGATTGAGGGCTCAATCCCCAGTGTGGGGTGTGCAGGAGGCAGCCAACCCATGAGTCTCTCTATTGCTGTTTCTTTCTCTCTCTCCTTCTCCCTTCCTCTCTGAAATCAACAAGAATATAATTTTTTCAAAATAAAAGGAGGTTCTTGAAATTTTCAATCCCAGGGCCTGGTCTAAGGTTTTTATTTCCATGCGGATTTTATAAGCTTAACTTTCCTCATTAGCAGATGTTTTTAGGGCCCTGACTCAGGGACAGCAGAGCTGGGCTCATTTCCTGTCTGCCAGAATGGCAGGTGCCCATATAACCTTTGGTTACAAAGGCCCTCAGAGAGAAGCCTTGGCCTAAGTAGCCCCAAACATGAGATAATAGAAAAGCCTTTTGTACTTAGGTTTGGGATACTCTAAGTGATTTTTTGGCAGCATATTTCCATTCCTAAATAGGGTTGAATTAGGCTAATATTAAAATTAACTTTATGAGAGGCAGTCCAGCAGAGTGGTTAAAAGCCTTTAAAGCAGGGGTGGGGAACCTTTTTTTCTGCCAAGGGCCATTTGGATATTTATAACATTCTTGGGCCACACAAAATTATCAACTTAAAAATTAGCCTGCTGTATTTGGTAAAACATTTAATTAGCTCACCCCTAATGCTTTGGCAGGGCCAGACCAAGTGATTTCTCAGGCTGGACGTCACCCCCAGGCTGGACGTCACCCCTGCTTTATAGCAACAGCAGTTATGGCCTCGTAACCACATAGTCTGGTTTCCAATTCAGTCACCACCACTTACTAGCTGTTTATGTCTCTCAGGCTGAGTTTCTTCATCTGTAAGATGAAGATAGCTGGAGTCCCTTCCTCCTTGGGTGTTTGGTGGAAAGCATTTGGCCCAATGCCTGGCCCCTTGGAAGCCTTCCACAATGGGGACGGGATGATCATGATTATCATCACATTGTTATGATTTAAAAGGCACCTTTTAAATATTTTTTACTGATTTCAGAGAGGAAGGGAGAGGGTGAGAGAGATGGAAACATCAATGATGAGAGAGAATCATTGACTGGCTGCCTCTTGCATGCCCCGCACTGGGGACCGAGCCCACAACCCAGGCATGTGCCCTTGACCGGAATCAAACCTGGGATCCTTCAGTCCGCAGGCTGATGCTCTATCCACTGAGCCAAACCAGCTAGGGCTAAAATGAACCTTTTAAATGGGAGAGGCATGTGAGGGAAAGTCAGACCAGAATTGAAAACTGTCAGCATACAATCCAGAAAAACACCCATGCTACAAAATTTAGGTGTTCCACTTATTATCCTGAAAGCCACCAGAACCTGCTTTCTGGACCCTTGTTCTCAGGCTTGTGCTGGTTCCCCAGCATGTTCAGGCTGGAGTGAGCAGGTGGTTTTGGCCTGTGACCAGCTGGACACAAATCCTATTGGAAACACCTCTCTGCCGGGGGCGGGCCTGGCTGGGGACAGACATTTGCAAGGTGAATGGTTGTTACCACGAAGTCACCTTTGTCTGTGAAGTGGGGGAGGAGGAGGCCAAAGTCTGTGGAAGGACAAAGTCACTCTGCCTTGGCCAGAGGTTACCTGCCTCCACATTCTTGCCAGATTATCAGTTTGCCCATGCGACAGTTTGGAAAAAACACTTGAAAACACGTGTTTTGTTTTATTTTTTAGCTAGGACATGGTATAAGGACCTCTGGGAAATAAGTGTCATGGCTTTAGCTTAACTCTGTCCAACGCCAGGAAGACAAATTGGTAAATTCAGTCTTTGTGTCCTGGTTCCTCCATTGTTGTCAACAACCCAAGCACTTTGAGCACTTTGAAACGCTTGTTTTCTTTTAGGCTTTTTGTCTGTCTGTTTGTTTGTTTGTTTGTTAATCCTCACCATTTTCCATTGACTTTTAGAGAGAGTGGAAGGAAGGGGGAGAGACAGAGAAACATCGAGGTGAGAGATACACATTGATTGGTTGTCTCCCGCACGTGGGGATAGAGCCTACAACCGAGATATGTGCCCTTGACCAGAACTGAACCCAGGACCCTTCAGTCTGCGGGCAGACGCTCTATCCCCTGAACCAAACCGGCTAGGGCTGAACACACCCTTATGATGTCTTGTTTTTCTATTTACATCTCCATTTACACACCTACATTTTTGTTTCTCCCTCTAACCTCATTTATTTTTTGCGTATGTAACATGTGCCTCTGATACCAAATTCACAAGACACAAAGGGTTTGCAGTGACAACTTAGTCTCCTACCCACCACTGTTCCCTAACCACCCACTGGTAATCTGCTCCCCTCAAGAGATAGTCTATGCATGTGCAAGCATATGTTATGTTAGCACAAATGGTAGCATTCCGACTCATATTGGTATTCCCAGTGCCCAACAGAGTGCCAAACACATAGGCCTTCAAAAAAGTTGGGTGTCTAAATGTTGGCTCCAAAGTTTATGGTTTTCATTCCAGCTCTGAGTGTCTGCACTGTCTAGTTGTTATTTCCACAGGCATATCCATATATTGCCTGTTTGGACTCACAGCTCTGGCTTTACTTGCTCAGGATTGAGATTTACAAAGAGGCCACTGGGGCCTTGCTTACTATAAACAACTCATTCTCTTTCACAAGACAACTTGAAACAACACCCTGGTGCACTCATTGCTTCCTGCTCTGTTCAGTGTCAAGCCAAAGCTTAGCTCTGGCTCCACTTTGGTGGTGGTTATTGCCTGAGAGTATGGTTACAGAGGTTTTGATGCCATGCTCATCTTTGGGGAGTCTGTAAACACACTCATCTCAGAATGTTGGCTCAGGAAATAAAATGCAGAAGTTTCTGAACCACTGCGGTATGCCTTAGCCCCTGCCAGAGCTGGCTTTTCCAGAAGCATCCAGACAGTGCCTTCATTCATCTCTCTCTCTCTCTCTCTTTCTCTCTCTCTCTCTCTCCATAGATATGCTCTCCTACAAATGTGACTAGTGGGTAGGCTGGACTCCCTCACTTGATCCGTATAAAAAAGCCTAAAGAGCCTGACCACAGTGGCTCAGTCAGTTGAGTGTCATCCTGTGCACTGAAGGGTTGCTGGTTTGATTCCTAGTCAGGGCACATGCCAGCTGGGGAACATACGGAAGGCAATCGATGTTTCTCTCTTGCATAGATCTCTCTCTCTCCCTCTCTCTCTCTCCCTCTCTCTCTCTCTCTCTTCCTCTCACTAAGCATGTTCTTGGGTGAGGATTTTTTTATTTATTTATTTTTTAAATATATTTTATTGATCTTCTACAGAGAGGAAAGGGAGAGGGAATGAGAGCTAGAAACATTGATGAGAGAGAAACATCTACCAGCTGCCTCCTGCACACCCCCTACCGGGGATGTGCCCGCAACCAATGTACATGCCCTTGACCGGAATCGAACCTGGGACCTTTCAGTCCACAGACCGATGCTCTATCCACTGAGCCAAACCGGTTTCGGCTGGGTGAGGATTTTTTTAAAAGCCTAAAGCCCCTCGCTGGTTTTGGCTCAGTGGATAGAGCGTCGGCCTGTGGACTGAAGGGTCCCAGGTTTGATTCCAGTCAAGGCCACATGCCTGGGTTGCAGGCTCTATCCCCAGCAGGAGGCATGCAGGAGGCAGCCAATCAATGATTCTCTCTCATCACTGATATTTCTCTCTCTCTCCCCCTCTCCCTTCCTCTCTGAAATCAATAAAAATATATTTTAAATAAATAAATAAGCCTAAAGAATAAAGGGGCCCTAACCGGTTTGGCTCAGTGGATAGAGCGTCGGCCTGCGGACTCAAGGGTCCCAGGTTCGATTCCGGTCAAGGGCATGTACCTTGGTTGCGGGCACATCCCCAGTAGAGGGTGTGCAGGAGGCAGCTGATGGACGTTTCTCTCTCATCGATGTTTCTCTCTATCCCTCTCCCTTCCTCTCTGTAAAAAAAATCAATAAAATATATTAAAAAGTAAATAAATAAAATAAAGAATAAAGGAAAGGGGGAGTGGAAGGGTTGTTTCTCGTTCTGCTCTGTCCTCACAAGGTTGACAAACCCAGGTAGGCAGCAGAGCCAAATAGAACAGAGCCCAGATACACTACCTGGGCTGGAGTCTGACTCTGCCACTTATCTGCTGTGTGACCTTAGGCAAGTTATTTAACCTATCTGTAACTCAATTTCTTCAACTATAAGATGGGCATAATAACTATACCTACTTTAAAGCATTAGGAGAATTTAATGAGTTAACAAATTGTAAAACATTTAAGACAGTCCCTGGCCCTAACTGGTTTGGCTCAGTGGATAGAGCATCGGTCTGCGAACTGAAGGGTCCCACGTTTGATTCCGGTCAAGGGTATGTACCTTGGTTGTGGGCACATCCCCAGTAGGGAGTGTACAGGAGGCAGCTGATCGATGTTTCTCTCATCGATGTTTCTAACTCTCTCTCCCTCTCCCTTACTCTCTGTAAAAAATCAATAAAATATATATATTTAAAAACATTTAAGGTAGTCCCTGGCCCTAGCTGGTTTGGCTCAGTGGATAGAGCATCGACCTGCAGACCGAAGGGTCCCAGGTTTGATTCTGGTCAAAGGCACATGCCTGGGTTGCAGGCCTGATCCCCAGTGTGGGGCATGCAGGAGGCAGCTGATCAATAATTCTCTCTCATCATTGATGTTTCTATCTCCCTCTCCCTTCCTCTTTGAAATCAATAAAAATATATATTTTTTAAAAGATAGTCCCTGGCCGAAACCGGTTCAGCTCAGTGGATAGAGCGTCGGCCTGCGGACTGAAGGGTCCCAGGTTCGATTCCGGTCAGGGGCATGTACCTTGGTTGCAGGCACATCCCCAGTGGGGGGTGTGCAGGAGGCAGCTGATCGATGTTTCTCTCCCATAGATGTTTCTAGCTCTCTATCTCTCTCCCTTCCTCTCTGTGAAAAGTCAATAAAATATATATATATATATATATATATTAAAAAAGGTTGTCCCTGGAATATGGTAAATGCTATATAAATGCTTTTAAAATAAATATTTTATTGTATGTATTTTTCTTCAGTTATTTTTAATGATACAATGCATGAATACAACTATATTTTTATTTATTTATTTTTAAATATATTTTTATTGATTTCAGAGAGGAAGGGAGAGGGAGAGAGAGATAGAAGCATCAATGATGAGAAAAAATCATTGATCAGCTGCCTCCTGCATGCCCCTTACTGGGGATCAGGCCCACAACCCAGGCATGTGCCCTTGACTGGAATCAAACCCGGGACCCTTCAGTCCCCGGGCCGATGCTCTATCCACTGAGCCAAACCAGCTAGGGCACAACTGTATTTTTTAATTCAGCCATGCATTGCACAACTCCACCCCTAGTCCCCTAGGCAAGCACTATCAGCAGTTTGGAACACGTTCTTCTGGACTCTGTTCTTTGCCCGTATGTGCCTATAAGTATACAGCACATACATTATTGATAGATACCATCAGTCTACTTTCCACTAAGATTGTGGCTACCCACCCACCAGTGGTGAGAGGGTCTGTGTTCAGTACTTCAGCTGTGGATGTGGTCAACCTTTCTAATATTTTCCCAACCTGATAAGTAAAAGTCAACTCATTCTAAGCTGTACTTCTCTGATTATGTAGAACTCAAAATCTGTCAGTCTTTCCCTCTGTGTGTTCTTGCATTATATCCATTCCCCCCATCCCCTGGCTGTAAGTTTCAAGGCTCTCACATACTTATCTGGGGCCCCTTGGTGCATTTTTTTTCCTATAGGGAAAAAGCTGAATGTTGTGTTACATGGTGCATCTCTTACACAGAAGGGAAAATTTAAAGAATAGCCTATATCTAGGCTAAGTCCTGTATAAAGATAGGATTGTCCCAGCTAAAGTCCTCACTACACTGACTTTTGCCTGGGGCTGCTCTTGGGGCCTCATTCTGCCTCCAGATGGGTGAGAAGAGCTTCCCCAGCCTTCTGGGAAGAGTTGCTGTGGCTGCTAAACTAGGCAAAGTGATCAGCCTCCCCAAAGATGTGTACTAGTATGCTGCTATAGCAATAGGTCTCAGCCCCTATGGGGGCTACAGAGCAAGATAACAGCCTAGAATCCAGGTCTAGGTCTCAGTAGTTATCAGAGGTCATTCTGCCAGATCAGCAGGCTGTGCTCCAGACAACAGAGGTGCCCTGTGCTCTTCAAATGTCTGGGTTGTTAGCCCAGCTCCTCCTAAGCCTTCTCTCTAGGCCTCTCTTGTTTCTGCATTATCCTGACACAAGAGCATGCCTTCCCAGTGACTGAGCCCTAGAGAGACTTCCCAAGTCAGCTCACCTAAGCCAGGTATCTAGCTAGACCAGGGGATGTTCCATGGGAGGAGCCAGGGACTGTCACCTAGAAAGGCTTCAGAGCCTTAGGGTGGGTCCTGGACAGCTCTCGATTGCCCTTAGAGACTGACTCAGGATTTGTCATCTCTCAGTGACAGGAACCCTAATAACCCGGACCCATACACCTGCATTCCCTCTGCTATGTGCTCAGGCAAGTCTGGGCCCAGCTGTGCCAGAACAGCAGGTGTTCAAAGGACATGCCACCTTGTTCCCAGGTGTTGCCCACACAGAGTTTAGTGCAGTTCTATGGACAGGGGAAAAGGTGTATCTTTACAACCAGTACACACCTACAGACTCATTTAGCAAACCTCTGTTGAGTACCTGTTATGAACAAGGCCCTGTGCCAAGTACTGAGGGGAGGAGAAGAGGATAGAGACAAAGAATAATTGCCTTGCCCGATGACCACAAGCGCCTCCTCCAGCTCTGTCCCAGACTGAACAAGGTTTTGCGCCATGAACAGAATTTTGCGGATCACTTCCTCCCTGATGACGAGGCCGCCCAAGCGCTGGGCAAGACCTGCTGGAAGGCCCTGGTCAGCCCCCTGGGGCAGAACATCACTTCCCCCAACGCGGAAGGTGTGAGCTCCCTGGGATGGCTGCTGGGTCAGTACTTAGAGCAGAGGGAGAGCTCTCGGAACCCCCTGAGTCAAGCATCATCCTTTGCCTCTCAAGTTTGTTGCCTTTGCCACTTGCTGGTTCATGTGGAGCCTCCCCCAGGGCCTTCTCCTGAGCCATCTACTCAGCCCCCCAGCAAGAACAGTAAGGGCCAGGATCGGAGCCCTAGGCCTTCACCTGTTCTTCTAAGCAGTAGCCTGAGGAACATATCGTAGTGATGGCTGAGCGTGGTGCAGGAGCAGGTCAGCAGGTTCCCGGCTGCAGCCTAGAGGGCCCCAGACTTCATGCCTCGTTACTGTGCACTCTATGAGCACTTGCAGAGAGCAGACTCAGAGCTCTTTGGGTCTCAGGCAGCCTTCACGCTGGCCCTGCACAGTGGCTTCTCAGGCACTTTGCTGCAGCAGTCCTTCCTCACAGCTGCTCACATGAGTGAGCAGTTTGCCAGACACATCAACCAGCAGATCCAGGGCTGCCTGATTGGCAGAACCCCTGGAGCAGACATGCTGGAGTAACTTCAGTGGCACCTGGAGCCCATCATGGTCCTTTCTGGCCTGGAGCTGGCCACTACTGTTGAGCACTTTTACCAGCACTACATGGCGGACCGTCTCCTGAGCCTGGGCTCCAGCTGGCTGGAGGGGTTTGTGCAGGAGCAGATCAGTTCCTGCTTCCCCAACTGCCTCCCCCAGCAGATGCTGCAGAGCCTGAGTGCCTCCAAGCGGCTGCAATGCCAGTTCCACCTCTTCTAGCTCCAGCGGCTTGACAGGCTGCTCTTGGAGCAGGAGGATGAGAAAGAACAGGGCCTGGAAGAAGAGGAGGAGGAAGAGGAAGAAGAGGAGTCTGGGAAAGAAGTATTTATCGAGAACCCAGGTCCAACAGTTTCTATACTGGTCCTGTCACCACACTGCTGGCCCGTCTCCCCACTCTGCTACCTGTACCATCCCAGAAAGTGCCTTCCCACAGAATTCTGTGATGCCCTTGACTGCTTCTCCAATTTCTACAGCCAGAGTGAGGAGATAGGGACAGGCAGTTGGATATTGGGGTGAGATTTGGGGTGGCAAGAGAGGAAGAGGAGATGACCTTTGGACAGGAATGCATAGATATGAAGAAACATTCTCTAGCAACAGCAGTCTCCTAGGGAAGGATGAAGAAGTGTGAGTTAGATTTTTATTAATTTCTCATTTCCTTCAACTTTATATGAATTGGTTCTATTTTCCTTTTTCTAACTTCAAGTTGCATGCTAGTCTTTTCAAACTTCTTTTTAAATAAAAGTATTTAAGGCTATTAAAAAAAAAAAGAATGGTCCTTGCCCTTAAGGACTTTGTCCTCTACCAGTGAAGCCAGTCATATATGTAACTAGCTATAATGAGACCAAACTCATTCACTGATTTGACATTTGCTGAATACATATTCTGGGTGGGGCACAGCAGAGGAGAGAGAAAAAGTCCTACCCTTAAGGAGTTTATACCCCAACTAGAGTCCCAGTGCATGAAATCAGTGCATGGGTAGGGTCCCTAGCTGCTGCCGGCTGCAGGCCGGGGCCTCTGTTCCCCTGGTTGTCTGCCGCTGCCACTGGCCAGGCCTCCCTTCGCACCCGCCGTGGCCTGGTGCCGCCCACTCACCTGCTCCACCATCTCGCTGCGGTCCCGCTCTCATCAGGGCCCATTGGGCTGGCAGCGCCTCCACTGCTGCCCGCTGCCAGCACCATGTTGCCAAAGCCCGTCATGTTCCACGCCGCCCCCTGGTGGTCAGCGCATGTCTAACTCTTGGTTGGTCGAACTCCTGCCCATAGGGACAATTTGCATACTAGCCTTTTATTATATAGGATGAGGGAGGCAGAGAAGACAACAATTACAATATATAGATGCTCCTCAACTTACAACAAACCCATTATAAGTTGAAAATATTGTAAGTCAAAATGCATTTATTACACACAACCTATTGAATATCATAGCTTAGTGTAGCCTACCTTAAACATGCTCAAAACACTTATATTTCCTACAGTTGGGCAACTATTTCAAGTTCCATCTCAAGAGTAATTGCCTACCTCTTCTCACCAGAAGCAGAAGACACAGTTTTGCAGACATGATGGGATGCAAAATCACAAAACACAATATCAAGAAAATGCTGGCAACATAGTACACTGTAGAGTATTGCTTCTTTATCTGCATGATCACGTGGCTGACTGGGAGCTGCAGCTTGCAGCAGTTACCCAGCATCACAAGAGGGTGTGATACCATATATCGCTAACCTAAGAAAAATAAAAATTCAACATTTGAAGTAAAGTTTTTACTGAATGCATATTGCTCTTGTGCCATTGTAAAGTAGAAAAATTGTAAGTGGAGCCATTATAAGTTGAGGACTATCTATAGTGTGACAAGGGTGTGATAGAGGTTAGCCGACAGAGCTTTGGGTGTGAACAGCGGGGATACGTAATGGACACTTTGAGAATCTGGAAAAGCTTGTGAGAATAAGTTCCACCTAAATCAAGACCCACAGCTACCACTTGGCGGCTACACTGTGAATGGCGCCCCTTAGAGTTGTGCACCACCATTTGTGGAAGTCTGGGCTGAAGGACAAATAGGAGTTAGCCAAGAGTACTTAGCAGATGTGGTGCACCAAAAGTGGCTCAAATGGCTAGAGTGCAAGGGCCAACTGGTAAATGTGGATGGAAGGAGTATGGAAGTTGAAAACTCATTTTGCAGCTACCATTGTAATGACTGAATTGGACAAAAATTATGAATGGGTGCTAAATGTAGGGGAGATTTTAGTGAGAAGCAGGATATTTGCATGGTCTTAAAGTGTCTTCCCACAGATTGCTTATTATAGGCAAGGGAGAAAAAAAAGTAGCTAGAGTAGAGAAATTGGGTACCACCTTGAACTGGTGATCAACATTAACACCACCAATGAGAGACAGATGTACATTTGAGTACCCCCAGGTCAGGCACCAGTGTGCCAGCAGAGATGCATATCTAATGTGACAAAACATCAGGCAGATGCAACATGAGGGGCATGCTGTTAAAAAACGTTAGCAAGCCCAGCCAGTGTGATTCAGTTGTTGAGTGTTGACCTATGAACCAGGAGGTCGCAGTTCAATTCCCAGCCTGGGTTGTGGACTTGGTCCCCAGTTGCAGGAGGCAGCCCATTGATGATTCTCTCTCATCATTGATGTTTCTACCTCTCTCTCTCCCTCTCCCTTCCTCTCTGAAATCAATAAAAATATCCTATATAATAAAAGGCTAATATGCACACATATAATACCTTAATAAAAAAATTGGAAAAAAAAAAAGGCTAATATGCAAATTGTTCGACCGCTATGATGTGTGCTGACCATCAGGGGGCAATGCAGAACAAAGGAAGGCCCCAGCTAGCAGCCGAAAGGCCCCGATTGGCCCTGATCACCAGCCAGGCCTAGGGACACTACCCATGCATGAATTTCGTGCACCGGGCCTCTAGTATTTTTATAAAAGAAAAAATGTTAGCAGGAAGGGATTCTGTATCCTTCAAAAATAGCAAGGTCATATAAGGCCCCAAAATGCTGTGGAATGTTCCAGACTAATGAAGGCTAAGTAGAAAGAACAACCCAATGCAATACCTGACCCTAGAGTAGCTCCCATACTGGAGGGGAAGAAATATTCTAAAGGACATCAGTGTGTCATCTGATAAAAGTGCAATATGCACAGTAGATTAAAGTATTGTGACACTGTTAGATTTACAAAATTGATGGCTGTACTGTGGCTGTGGAAGAGGATATTTCTATGCTTAGAAAATATACACTGAAGTGTAGAGGTAAAGGATTGTGAAGTATACAACTTACTCTCAAATGCTTCAGAAAAAAATGTGTATGTGTGTGTGTGTATAAAATGGATAAACATAATGCGTATGTACATGTATATATAATGTATATACATTTGTACAAATATGAGTTTTGTACAAATGGATACATACATGTATATATATGTATATATATAAATGATCCTCACTACATAGCATGTATGTGTGCATAGAGAGAGAGAGAACCCAAATAATACAGGAAATGGGATAAAATGTCAACAATAGGTGATCTGGGTAAAGGATATACAAGTGTTCTTTGTACTATTTTTATTTTTGCAATGTTTTGTAAATTTGAAATGATTTCCAAATAAAAAGTTAAAGCCCCAGTTAGCTTGGCTCCGTAGTTAGAACATCAGCCCCCAGACTGAAGGGTTTTGGGTTTGATTCCAGTCAAGGGCACGTACCTTGGTTGCAGGCTCAAAACTCATGATCAAGTCTCAGGAACAAAGGATGGAAGGGTGGAAAAGTGGTGAGACACGAAAGCAGCAGCCAGATCTTTTTTCTCCCAGCTTAACTAACATATAGCTAACATGTAACACTGTGTAAGTTTAAGATGTGCAACGTGATGATTTCATACACTTATAGACTGCAAAATTATTACCACTATATGTTAGCTAACACTGCCATCACGTCACATAGTTATCATTTCTTTTTTATGCTGAGAACATTTGAGATCCACTCTTAGCAACTTTCAAGTATATAATACAGTATTATCAACTATAATCATCAGACTGTACATTAGATCCCCAGGACTACTCATCTTCTAACTTCAAGAGACTTGAACATCATGGTTGGAATCTGAACTTTATCCTGAGAACAATGAGATATAAATAACAGAAATACTTAGAGAAAAAGGACCTTGTACCACAATGTTGACTCATGTTTTGTTTCCTAATTTGTACCTTCTGGTAGTTTACACATTTGGGACCATCACCACATGCAGTGTATTACACAGCTGGAAAGGGGGTGGCAAAAGGCGTATTCTTAGCAGAGTGCAGGAAAGGGGTTGGTCTTGGAGGAAGCAAGAAGTACAGGACAAAGAAAATATGGGCATGTTGCAGGCTGAGCAGAGAGGTATAGGGGTGATTTTCTCAAAATTTGTTAAGCTTTGGGGACACTTTACGCCAGAGATACAAAGATGAATGGGATACAGTAGTTCCTTCACAAGAAGTCTGATGGCATCACTGTCCCGGAGGATAGATAGGGTAGTGTCTTGAATTTGTCAGAGGCAGCCATGAGAGGGTTTGGAACTGTAGCTGGCAGGACTAGCTAGCTACAGGGGCCTGTCTCTCAGCTGTCCTAGAGGATATGGGTAAGGAATAGACACTTGTGTTTTGTAAACAATGACCACAAAAGGGAAAACCCTCCTTCAGTCTCTGAAGAAGATCAGGAGACAAGCACCCACCCAGAGCAGAAGTGTGGGGCTGTGTCACCTCTTCAGACCAGAGGTCTCAGGGGAGAAGAATAGGAACTGCTTCTCTAGTCCCACCAATTTCCTCTCCCCAGTTTCTTTCTCCCTTCTGGAAGGAAGCCCAGACCACATTTTGGGAGTTCTTAGCACTTTGCTTCTGGGAAACCTTTGCTGGGAAGGGAAGAGCTGGCGGGCTGAGACTGCTCCCTTCCCCAGAGCTTTGCCTTCCCCAGGGCAGTCTTTCTTTTGGGTGGCACCTTCAGGACCCAGGCCACTCCTTTACTGGAAGCCACTTCCCCCAATTCCTGGGAATCCCCTCTGGCCTTGTGGACATGCTTATTACCCTACTCTGGGCCTTCTCCTGACTTCTTCATTGGTATCAAAACTGCCTTTTCATTTAACATTCCTTCCTTTCTGCCAAGGAAAATTTGATGCCAGTAGGTTCTGCTTAAAAGTGGGCTGGCTAATATGCCAGCACACATCCCCAGAATTGACTGAAATAAGGGGAACTTCAGGCACCTACAAATTGGAGTGAAAGATATGTTCATTCAGAACTGGTTTATGGACAGCATGGAGAATGGAGTGGGGGTGGGGTAGGGACAATGGGGAAACTGGAGGCAAGAAAGCTCATCAAGAGGCTGTTGCTGGTACTTCAAGAAGACAGCAACCTGACCTAAAGTCTTTTTTTAAAATAGGTTTTTATTAATTTCAAAGAGAGAAAGGAAGAGGGAGACAGAGATAGAAACATCAATGATGAGAACCATTGATCAGCTGCCTCCTGCATGCCTCCTACTGGGGATTGAGCCCCAAACCCAGGCATGGTCAACACTCAACCACTGAGCTATACCAGCCAGGCATGATATAATGTCTTGATAGGGTATGCAGGGCTAGGTTGATGAAACAAAAATGTGCGGAACAGGCCTGACTGCATGACTGAATGTGTGGAGATGTGGGATAAGGGAGTGTCCAGTTTTCCTGCTTGGCTAAGCAGGTGAGTGGTAATGCCATTCATTAAGAAAGAGATCATCTGAAAAACAGAGCAAGGAGCCAAGATGGCGGCGGAGTTGAACGGCTGATCTGTTGCCTCGCATGGCAGTTTCGGAAATACAACTAAAAGATGGACTGGTGAGCGCGGCGACTCCTGCTCGCGTCTCCCCAGGCCGGGCGGCTGCTCCTCTCAGTCAGCACCTCAGCCGGGGCCATGAGTTTGTGGGCAGCCGCGGCAGCTGCTGTGGTGGCGGCCGCGGACTTGGCTCAGTGGCTCTCAGTGGCTCATCTTTCTGCGGGACAGGCCCATCCACGTCACCGACCTGGCCGAGCTGCCCAGTGAGATCCTCGGGGCCCCGGAGGCCGCCGACACCAACTTGGAGGATTTTTAGGATTTCCCGTCTTACATTCAAGTCCTTTAGCCATTTTGAGAGAGGAGAACCAAGAAGGCGGCAAAGTTAAACAAATGAACTGCGCGCGCACAGCAATTTCAAAAATACAACTGGAGGACAGAACGTCTGCCACCCAGAACCACAGGAGAGCTGGCTGAAGGGTGGATTTACAGCTAAGAGGGAAGAGGAAAGAGCGAACTCAGAAGGGATAAGGTGCGGAGGCGCGTGGGTCGGACTGGTGGCGGGGGAAGGGTCGTGCGGCTTTTTTTCCAACCCTAGGAGAGATTAGCTCCCCATCACCCTGAAATCCAGCTTCTGGGGACTCACGGGAGACCCAGACGCCTGCGGGGAGAGGCTGGACTCTGGGCCTTCGTGTGGGAGAGTGGGAGTAACTTCCTTGGGGAGGTGCGCCCAGCAATCAGTGTTTGCTGCGCTGGAGTGCGGGACGAGGGGACTTGGAAACGTGGAAAGCAGAAAAAGCAGACCTGCAGCCATTGCGGTTCTCCACGCCATGGCCTGGTGGTGCCCTGAGATCCTGCCCCGCCCTGAGACCCGCCCCGCCCTGGGACCCGCCCCGCACATTTTGCAGACTCGCCCCGCACGTTTTGCAGGCCCACCCGGGCTCCAAGCAGCGGCTTTTGCATGTGGGTGGCCTGCCCTGTGGCAGCTTGACCAGATGAACTGCGGTTCTAGTCGGACTGCTCCAGGGCCGCTTAGACAGGAGGAGGAAACTGCAGTTTTTGCTGTAATTCATGCTGAGTGGCCTAAGGCAGTAGCTGACCTGCACCCCATTGGAGACCCAGAAACGAGGGCATCTAGTGGTCGGTGTGAGATGACACCAGATTTCAACCACTCGCATAAGGGACACATTCAAGAGGCAGACTCAGTGAGTGCCAAAGCCTTGCTGCAACAAGATCCGGCCCATAAACGTGTCTCCTGCACAGCAACTCTTCCTTTATAGAAACAGAGGGTCCTCACGGACAATTGGCCAGGAGGACAATTCCTCCCAGTGACACCAACAACAATCAAGACTTAACTATACAAAGGAGGACCAAGATGGAGGCATAGGGCGGAAGCCTGATTGTTGCCTACCACAACAATTTTGAGACTACGACGGGAGAGCAGAGCAGACACCATCCAGAACCACCGGAGGGCTGGCTGAGCAGATGCTCTACAACTAGAATAAAAGAGAGGGGTACGCGGGATGATGCTGATGCCGGTGACCCAAAGGTCACACTTTAAGAACTACGGCTCAGGCGACACAATGGCAGCCTGGAACGTGCTCGGCGCAGTTCCCCCGGCGGTCTCCGGCTGAGGGGACGGCTCCACTCGCTGCCGAGCACAGACAGACGAGCCCCTGAGAGACATGGGGTGGGAGACTCCGTGCTTGCTGACCTCCGAGTCCTTCAAGAATCTCAACGCCCCAGAAGCGGCCAGGTGCGCACGCTCGGCGACTGGCCACCGCTGCAGACCCAAGGGCCGACGCAGTGACCCTGGACCAGCCCGCCACCGCGCACCGGGCACACCGGAGCTTCGACGAGCCTGCAGCCCAATGAGTTCTGCGGCAGCCGCCCTGGAGCTCTGAGAAAATGGCCGAAGGAATTGCTGAGAGGGAATTGACCAACAGGAATTGGGATCAAGAAGACGAAACCCTGCTGGGTCCCAGGTCCGGGTGAGGCCACATGCCCCTGGATCCGGGTAAGGTCGTACCCCCCTGGGTCCGGGTGAGGCTGGGTCCCAAGTCCGGGTGGGGCCACCCCCCTGGGTCCGGGTGAGGCTATGTGCCCCTAGGTCTGGGTGAAGCTGGAGCATCCCGGGTCCGGGTGAGGCCGTGTGCCCCTGGGTCTGGGTGAGGCTGGGAACTGGGTTGGGGTGGGGCTGGGTCCCGGGTCCGGGTGAGGCCGCGTGCACCTGGGTCCAGGTGAGGCCACGCGCCCCCTGGGTCCGGGTGAGGCCATGTGCCCCTGGGTCTGGGTGAGGCCATGCTCCCCTGGATCCGGGTGAAGCTGGATCATCCCGGGTCCAGGTGAGGCTGTGTGCCCCTGGATCCGGGTGAGGCTGGGTCCCGGGTCTGGGTGAGACTGCACGCACCCGGGTTCAGGTGAGGCCACGCGCCCCTGAGTCTGGGTGAAGCCATGCCCCTGGGTCCGGCCAAGACCAAACCAGAGGGAGTCGGACCTGCATTACCACCATTTGTCCACCATCCAGAGCTGAGGGGTCAGTACTGACATGTACACATAAGGAACTGGTGGACATTGATATTGGGTCTCAAAAGAACTGTTGGTCCAGAAAGAAACTCACTACAGACTGATTCATTTGCCTGTCAGCATAACTATTATTGCTCGTCTCACATTCAGTTCTTATAAGCATATCTCTAGTGACACATGATCTCGCTCATCTAGGGGAAATGATGAACAACATAGACTGATGAACAAGAACAGAACCAGAAACAAGGAGGCATCGATCGGACTATCGGGCCTCAGAGGTAGGGTAGGAGAGGGTGGGGAGAGGGGGGAGAGATCAACCAAAGGACTGTGTGTAAGCATATGAGCCTAACCAGCGGTTAAGGACAACAGGGGGGTGGGGGCATCCGTGGGGAGGGGTGTGGGATGGGAATGGGGGGATGAGGACAAATATGTGACACCTGAATCAATAAAGAAACAAAACAAAAAGAAAGAGATCATCTGGCAGGACAGACTGCAGGTTTGAGGAGGAAGGAAAGTCTGGCCTGGAAACAAAGTTTTAATATTTTACCACATACTGACACACACACACACACACACAGGAACGCACAAAAACACACCCACAGACACCAAAACTTCTCATTTGGTTCACTCACAGGGTCACTGAGTGCAGCGCAGATGGACGGAAAAAAGGTGTGGTTGTCCTTGGAGACAAGGGTGGAGCGTCCCTGCACAGTGGCTGTACAATTCCTCCTTAACAGTCATTATGCAGCATCATAAGGACAACAGTCATAGTGGGCCCGGAGATGGTTGACTGTTGAAGAGCCATGCCTCCCTGCAGACTTCATGGCAGGCCTCCCCTCTTTTCCACCCCCCTATGAATAGTGCTGTCAGAAGGCATTTGCTGGAGGATGTGTGGGAATGCTGTGTGGGTGTGGGCTGGGCGGGGGCGCTTGACAGGGAGTGGAACGCTCATAAATCTGCAGAGTTTGATCCCTTCCTTTTCAGAGTGCATTGAGCCCTTAGTGTCTGCCTTCTCACCCTGGTCAATCCCCATCCCGTGTACTAACGGGAGGGCAGCACCACCCTCTCAGCTGCACAGGATGTTCTCAGGCTGATGCCAAGAGCAAATCAGTCCCAGTCAGCACTTCTGCCAGCCTCATAGGCACAGGGTGGAGCAGCATGCGTGGCCATGGGGGGCAGAGGTGACTTTCCTCATAGGTTGAAAGAAAAAACAATTGGTGTCTGAACTTCCTGGTTACAGAACATCTGGCTAATAAAAACCTGCATGTGTATAGGGGTGGGGGTTGGGGAGTTCCCCTCCCCCAAGTGTTAGCAATAATAAAGGACACTCCTTTTAAAGATGACTAGAGGACTCCTACACAGGACTCCACACTGGGCTTCTGTTTCACCAGGAGGAAATCTTGAATGTCAGCCAGGCTTGTACTCATTGATTCATTCAGTCACCGAGGGCTGGTCTTTGTACTGAGTGCTGGGTGGGGCGGGACTGAGGACTGTGCCCCTGGAGTGCTGCCAGCCTAGGTGCAAACACAGAACACTCAATTGTGCAGTGACATCAGAGCAGCATATCCCAACATGGCCCCAACTACATCAGAGCAGTTGTGCCTGATAAGTTATCTGGGGGTGACCTGGGGAGTGGAGACAAGTGCAAGTGGCTCGGGAGGAGCCAGGGTTCATTCAAGGCCTGACACACAGGATGGCCCAAAATGCCTGATGGGCTTTCCATCAGAAAGGAGCATGTTCCAAAGCAGACTGAGCCAGTCAGCAAGACGCCTGACTACAGACCCACAGTCCCAATGCCACCCTCACCTGCTGAAAAGGAAACGGCTACAAAATGCAGATTCCGGGCCACCCGCAGGAGTAGCTTCCAGGGCTCTGGCTGACATCTGAAAGGCAAGAGACAAGGGTTTGGCCCCATCCCCAAACTACAATCTCCAGTGTCACCAGCCTTTCTAGTGACAATAAATAACAGCCCAGTCAGGAGCAGAAAGAAGACTGAGCTCACTCCTTCATTCTTCTCTTCCCCTCAGTCTTGAGTGCTTGCCCAATGTGCCTTCCAGAGTCACTGCAAGTGTCCCCAGCTCTTGGCTACCTCTGCTTTTTTTTTTTTTTTTTTTTTTTTAAGGCAGAAAGAGACCACCCAGCCACGGTAAAGCGTTGTCAAACTGTCTCCAGCACCCTCATTTAAGGTGGTAGCTAGAGTTAGTTCTAGAGTTCCCTATCCATGGTTGTGGGCTGAATTAATGACAAAGCAGAATAGGATTAGGGATGAGGGTGGTTCAGGACCTAGAACAGTGATGGGCAACCTTTTGAGCTTGGTGTGTCAAACTTCGCCAAAAAACTGAGCATAACTCGGGTAGTGTGTCACTTTGAGGAAAAAACTAACTCCAAATGTTTCATCCTCAGGAGCAGCAAATGTTTCATCTTTGGCATGCGGCCGCGTGTCATCAGAAATGGCTACACGTGTCAGTGCTGACATGCGTGTCATAGGTTCGCCATCACTGACCTAGAACTATACTCAGGCCGAGGGGTGTGCTGGGGCTGGCTAATTCTGGCA
The DNA here is from genome assembly GCA_025583905.1 of Ia io. Lineage (NCBI taxonomy): Eukaryota > Metazoa > Chordata > Mammalia > Chiroptera > Vespertilionidae > Ia > Ia io. The sequence goes on from JAJQQW010000001.1 coordinate 98,424,259, forward strand.
CCTGAAAGCCAAATGCTACATGTTCAGAAATGTTGTGAGCTAGTTGTTAAACACAGCTATTGTTAAAAAAAATACATAGGCCCCACCCAGTGTGACTGGGTCGTTGAATGTCGACCCATGAACTAGGAGGTCAGGGTTCAATTCCCGGTCAGGGCACGTGCCTGGGTTGCAGGCTACATCCCAGTGACTCATGGAAGAGGCAGCCAATCAATGATTCTCTCTCATCATTGCTATTTCTCTCCCTCTCTCCCTCTCCCTTCCTCTCTCTGAAATCAATAAAAACATATTTAAACATATATATATATATATAGTTACAATGAAATGAATTCTATTAAAACTAAGGTAATAAATATCCCCAAAACTCATCACTTCCTAATCAGTTTACTATATTTTATTATTACCTGTGCACTTGACATTATTTATTGTCTGCATGGTTGAAATACTGTGCGATTATACCTGAGATAGGCAGCTTGAAATCAGCCATGGTGGCAGTATTTACAACCCAGAAGTCAGTAAAAGCTGCAAATTGTGGCTTGATTTATTTTATTCATTACCTGGATCTAAGAAAGTGATGGAGGAAAATGTTATTAATGTTGTGTGCCATGTAACTGTTACACTGTGAATCATACCAAAATATGAGGAAATGATCTTCCAGTGTTTGAAAACCACGAACCTATTCAGCAGTCACTCACATTATTGAAGAATTAATGTCTTTGTTGTTTCACACATAAATGAAAATATCAACCAACATTCATGTTAGAACTACATTTGTTCATCAATTATAAACCATAGGTTGGCTCCAAATACAAGAGTCTGGCAAAAATTAATGAAAGCATTCTGTGAGAATCAGTTGGCTACTGAGTAGTAAATAATATTGATGTTATCGTTAATATTAATAAATATTACAAATACTAATATCATTTATTTTAATAACATTGTTTTATTATTATGTTTAATTTGTGTGGTATACATCCTTTATATCAGTAAAATTTATAATTAACTTCTTTACAGATATACATACACACACTTCTCCCCAGAGAGCCAGTTGTTAAACATTTACCATCACACCACTGATTAAGCCCGAGGTTCAGAACTCCTTTGGCACCAGAAACACAAGGTCCAAAGATTCAAGAGGTACTCCAACCCTGACCAACATCTGCTAGAGGACAGACACGTGACTGAAAAAGTCTATGTCTTTTTTTAAAAAGCAAACAAAAAAAAAAAATCTCACTAACTCCATGAAAGTAGGGAACCTTGCCTTTCATTCATAGTGATATCCTCAGCGCCTAGTCAGTGCCTGCTACATTGGAGGTGCTCAGTCAATTCTTCCAGAAAAAAAATAAATGATTTTTCTATGTCAACTATCTGATCTAGCTGCTTCTTACAATACCACCCAGAGATGACCCTGACTGGAGACCCAGGCCTATACTCCTTAGCCTAGATATTCCCCTCTCCACAGGGTCCTTGTTTCACCCTCAGTCCAGCTCTGGGAGGACTCCCACTACAGCATGTTGCCTGACAGGAAAGTCTGCTGCTTTACTTCCTGGATGCTGTCTCTCTAGAAATTGGCCTTGACTGGCCTGGTGCCTCCACACCTAACAAATCACTTTGGTATAGGAGGAAGCAAAAGTGTGTGGAAAACATCCCAGATGATGAGGCAGGCTGGAAAGAAAATAAACACTGCAGCTTCTGAAAGGCTTGATCAATTCATGGCTGATAGTTTTTTATTTTTTATTTTTATTGATTTCAGAGAGCAAGGGAGAGGGAGAGAGAGATAGAAACATCAATGATGAGAGTTATTGATTGGTTGCCTCCTGCACACACCCCTCTGGGAATCAAGCCTACAACTTGGGCATGCGCCCTGACTGGGAATCGAACTATGACCTCTTGGTTCATAGGTCGACTCTCAACCTCTGAGCAACACTGGCTGGGCTATGGCTGATAGTTTACTAAAGAACTCAAAGACAACGTTTGGGTATTCATATCCCATGATGCCCTTGCCTGAGTCACAGGAATCAGGCCTCACCCACAATGTGGCATTTTTATGCTCTTGTGTTTTCATGTCCTTCAAATGCCCTGGCTCAAGTCCATGCTGCTGGGTATGCATGCCCACACCTTCTTCCCACATCCTGAACTGCTGCCCAAAGACATGCAAGGTGATCTGCAAAGTGAAGTCTGTCAGCTTCCAGGGAAAGAACAGGAGGCTTCTTCTCAATCCCCAACTGCAAGGTGGGCTCAAGTCCTGGCCAGTGTTAGCTCTCGGCCACTTGCTCTGCCTGTATTTTCCGGTGCTCAGAAAATGCTGTGGAAACAATATGCTGGCATTTTCCAATCCTGCCTCCATACTGCACATATGAGTGTTCCCTAACAGCATTTTCCTGCTGCTACTCTTCTGTTCAAAATGCCTCCAACTGACAGCTATTTTGCATGTAAATTCATGGCCTGACCTTCAAAGAGAAGTTATCGTTAATTCAGTGTTTACTTTGTGCCAGGCATTGAATCTAAGCATCGCATACCCTGAATGTAGTAGCAAGTCTCAGATGAGCCTTCTGCTATTTGTCAAATGAGTAAGTGCATAACAAACAACCCTTTTCAGAACAATCCTGAAAAGCAGGCATTATTATTCTCTGTTCTACCGATTAGGAGATTAAGGCTTAGGGAAGTTAAGTAAGAGGAAGAGTCAGGGTTCAAACCCAGGTCTGTCTGACTCTAAATTCAGGAGATTATATATATATATATATATATATATATATATATATATATATATATATATATATATATATATATATATATATATCTTCAAGTTTCCCCTATCCTCAACCTCAACCTCCCTTACCCAGGAAGGTTCTGAACTAAGACACAGTCCTGTGATTTTTTTTTTTTTTTTGGTTCCAGTTATTTCTGTGAATATGGCTGCATCCCTCCAGGCAGAGGGCACATATACCAGCTGCCCCATCTACAGGCACTGCCTGCCACAAATGACTCGTACCCCAAGGATTGGCCGTATAATAAGGTGGCTTCCCCGGGAAATTTCCACAGCCTTCCCGGGAGAAGCACACCCTTGGCCAGTCACAACCTCTGGTCCATCACGGAGGAGGCACTTCCTGGAAGTTCTCTGGTAGAGGATTTCCTTTTAGGGAGCTGCTGTGTAGCCAGGAACCAGTGCTCCTATCATCAAGGACAGGACGGCTCCACCTTGGCCCCTTCTTGGCTCCACCTTCCACAGTATGGGCTGCTTCTTAAGTACCCCACTCTGCTCCTGTGGAACCTACTGACCTCTTGTGGGCACAGTGTAAATGCACTAAGGCCGGACATCCTTAGAGGGCTTGGCCCTCACTCAGCCTGCTGCACTACAAAGAGCTGTGCTCCCATATTTTCCTGTTCATTGGAAGCCAGCTAACCCTTGTAAGGTTTGATTTGACTCTGACTGCTGTCTCGACCTCATGGCGCCTCCGTTTCTTTATCTATAAAACGGAGGTAAACAAAGACCCCCACCATACTTTTTTAAAATATATTTTTATTGACTTCAGAGAGGAAGGGAGAGAGAGAGAGAGAGAGAGAAATATCAATGATGAGAGCAAATCATTGATCGGCTGCCTTCTGCACACCCCCTATTGGGGATGGAGCCTGCAATCCGGGCATGTGCCCTTGACCGGAATTGAACCCAGAACCCTCAGTCCACAGGCCGATGCTCTATCCACTGAGTCAAACCAGCTAGCCCCCACCATATTTTTTAAAAATATTTTTTATTATTTTCAGAGAGGGAGAGATAGAAACATCAATGATGAGAGAGAATCATTGATTGGCTGTCTCCTGCACACCCCCTATTGGGGATCAAGCCCAACCATTGAGCCACACCAGCTGGGCAGACAGACCTCCACCATATTTTAAAACCTGAGAAAAAGCTTTAATTGGGGGAAAATGTGCAGGTAAATTCAAGATGCCAAGCTCCAGAGGGGTACTCATAAAATTCTTGGTACCTGACTAGAATTATTAGGTATTATTGAACACTGTTTATGACCTTTTTTGTTTGTTTATGACCCTTTTTTATGTCACAGCACACACAGAAAATATTTGTCTAACACACTGTAGTAAAAGGAAGTGAACAACGCTGTCCCAGATTTGGCCCAGCTACACCAAAGTTGGAGGGTATGATATCTCAGCCTTCCTAGAATCCTTTAAAAGGGTTATGTCAAAGCAGTCAAAGAAGCAGTTCTTTTCCCTCTTTCATATTAGCCAGCCAGCAAAGGTTTGGTTGGGTGGCCCTGCCTCTCAGAGACCCGCAGAGACCATAGACACAGGTGGGAATGGTCACTGAGCAGTGGGCAAGGGTCTCATATGCCTGCCCCAGCCACATGGCGGAGCTTCGCGGGCTCTGACTCACCTGTGCTCCTTTCCTAATGCAGAGAGGTGAGGACATCACAGCCACCCACAGACCTCTGGACAAAGCACATTGCATTTTAGGACAGTCTGTCTGTCAGACACTAAAGACAGGATGTATAGCCAAAACAAAATTGTGAGACAGGCGCATTGGTCTCCCCTCAAGCTCTTGTTCCCTTTCCCCCTCCTGCTACCCACTCATGCCCATTGATGCATTCATTCAAAAAGCCCTTAAAGAGTGGCAACCAATTGCCAAACCCTGTGCCAGGTACTGGGATTATGGGTTGGTACTATTGGCTTCTAGGAACTCAGTCTGGTAGAAAGACATGGAAAGAGAAGAGCTGGGTAGGGGTGCGTAAAAAGGTGAAGTGTGCCAGGGCCTAAGGTAGCTTCAGAGTCAGACAAGTTTGCAAGGATGCTTGAAGAATAAATGGGGGCTGGAGAGGGAGGAGTAACTGGGGAGTAACAAAGCCGCTATCCAAAGAGGACATGTACAAAGGAGGCATTGAGATGTGAGAGACTGAAACATCTTCAAAGCACTTCAAGTTGTCCAGATGTGATAGAATATAAAATGCTAGATGGAGGCGGGGCAGGGGTGGGGAGTGATGAAGCCAGGCAGACAGCAGCTAGATCTAAGAGGTGCCAGTTAAAGGAGTTTTTACTTGATTCTAAAGGCAATAGGGGGCCCCTGGGGCATTCTGAATAGGCAAGCACCATATCCAAATTACTTTTAAGAAATACTGCTCTGGCCCAGCCAGCATGGATTCTTTTTAAAGAAACTGCTCTGGCAACAGAGAGAAGGGCAGGGTCTTCCAGGCAGGGAGACTGGTGAGGAAGCTGTTGCAATCATTTGGGTTATAGAGGTTCAAAGCCCAAACTAGGACATTGTCAGGGAGGGTGTAAAGGAGGGCTTTGAGAATCCTTAAATCAGCAGAATTAACAGAATGTGGTGGTTGATGGGAAGTAGGTGATAAGGGAGAGAAGTTGTGCCAAGGGAAGTGCAAGTTTTCTGACTTGAGTAACTGAGTACATAGTGGTGCTATTAACTGAGTTCTGGAACACAGAGAAGACTTAGGCTGTGGCAGGGTTGGAGACAAGGGCCATTGTGGATATGTTGGGTTTGAGATACTTGTGGGACATGGAGGTGGGGATGTCTGCTTGGATATAAAAGTGTTATCACTCAGTAGCAGAGGTCTGGGCTAGAGATATGAATTTGGGCATCTTCCACATGTGGGGTAGTTGAAGCCATGGTTCTGAATGAGATGATGAATAAGGAGAGAGCTAAGGATGGAGCTCTGAAGATCACAAGCATTTAAGGAATGTAAAGAAAGTGGGAGAGCCAAGTGTTCTAGAAATGAAGGGAGGAGTGAATGGCTGTCAGAGCCCGATGCACGAGAGCAGTCAAATAAGACAGGGTTGAACAAGGAAGAGAAAGATATGTCAGCAGAGTGGTGGAGGCAGAAGCTAGACTGCAGTGGGCTAGTCCCAGAAGTTTAGACTGTGAAGGGGAAGAAATAACAAAAGCTAGAAGGGGACTCTGTGTCAAAGAAGGTTTTTGTTGAAGGTATTTGTTCAAATTTCCAGGTGGAGGGGAAGAAATAGAGAGGGAGAGGTTGAAGTTACAGGAAAGAGAGAGGACATGATGGAACAATAAACAATATGGTTCCTAGGGAAGGCCCAAGGGGAGAACAGGACCTGAGCACACAGGGGCGGGGTCTCAGCTTCTGGCAGGAGGAGGGAGTTGGAGTAGGAGAAGAGAGCATTCCAGGTTGGATTTGCTGAGAAGCCAATTTGACTTGGAGCTCAGCGTGCAGGATGTTTATTAGAGAGCACCCTTGGGTTCACCAGACATGAAAGAGGAGGAATTGGAGGAGGGAGCCATTGGTCTGCATGGCAGGTTTGACAGAGACCTCAGCCTGCACCATGGGTAGCACTGAAGCTAGGAATTGGGGTCAGGGAGCCAGGCCTTTATACCCCCATCAGTCATTCACTGGATACAGGCTGCCCTGGAAAGGGGGCATGGCCTTGGGCAAAGCAGGTCTCTTCATCTGAGGCAAACCCCAAAGGGATCTGACAGCTGAAGGGTGTCTGCTGCAGGCACTGAGTCCTTCAGTCCTGAAGGGGGTCAGGGAAGCACATACTGTGTCCACTACAGAAAGGAAGGGGGTGCTATTGTATTTGAGTTGAATCTGTGGGTTAGTAAGAGGCTGAAGGAGTTTACATTGTTGGCCTGAATTTTCCCTGTGAAAATGAAAACAAGTCCTTCTGCTGAAAGGGTGGGGCTTAGGGCTGGAGGAAAGTAAAATGGTTGTGGGGTGGTTGCTTCAGGACACTGAAGAGGAGCTGACCAGGGACATACAATAGGATTGCCAAGTAGTGTTTGGGTCTTAATTGAAACCAGAGAATGAATCATTTTGGCAGGCCTATGTGTTCAGATTTCAAGGTTTTAGTTAGTTTGTCTCAGGAGATGTCTATATTATTTATTCATTTATTTTTAATTTTATAATAACTTTTAATTGATTTTAGGGGAGAAGGACGTGGAAGAGAGAGATAGAAACATCAATGACAAGAGAGAATCATTGATCAGCTGCCTCCTGCACACCCCCTACTGGGGACGGAGCCTGCAACCCAGGCATGTGCCCTGACCAGGAATCGAACCCTGACCTCCTGGTTCATAGATCAAGGTTCAACCACTGAGCCACAACAATCAGAAAAACATATTATGACACAGTGTTCCTTTTGCAAACTTTTCATCTATTTCCTAAATTCACAAACTTTTTACCTAAATTATTTCATAAACAAAATCTGCATTCAAGGACTTCAGTAGATAACTATTATTTTCAATAACAGTTATTTATGCTAATGGCAACAATCTGGCTAATGGCAAATAAAACTATTACATTAAAATATCATAAACCAATCAACCAATCAAGAAAATTATTTCAGAGAGGACATTAAAGAAAAGAAATGCTTGTTTATGAACAGACAGAAATTATAAGAGTCAAGATTAAACCTAATTAGCAGGCAAATACAAAATGTAGAAAATTACAAAGGAAAACAAATTATGATCTACAAAGGAAAAACTGCTGCTATAATGGCGAAATGTAGAACAGGTGACCCATCAGGTACTAGAGTGACAAAAGGTAAGTATACTGCCTATTTAAAAGGGCTTTTAAAATCCACGCAGAAATTACATGGGCAATCATTCAAAAACAGTACCTTGCTGTTCTGAGAAGAAAGGGTCCCTGCATGAGGAGTGGTTAGAATAAGAACTCACTCGGCCTAAAGCCCTAAGAGTGGGCTAGGCAGCCAACTGTGCCTAGCTCAGGACACCAGCTTGTCAACTATGAGTAGCTATGAGTCAGTAGCAGAAACTTTTATAACTGGCAGTAGCAATGTGGTTCCTAGGGGAAAAAAGAAATATCCGATTCAAGAACAAAATCAACATCTGTGAGATGGGGCCTCATCCTGCTTCTCTGCATAGAGTTGTCACTGAGCATACATTTTAACAAAGGCTTTGTTGCCTAAGCAATGACTCTAAGTGTAGAAATTTTAGGACACGGAGAAGAGCAGACCTATAGAGTTGCTATGCAGTAAGTAGTACTTTGATGCATCCTAACTCATTCCAGATACAAAGTGAGTCAGTATTGCTCCCAGCTCTACCTTAGAGGAGAGATGGGGCTCCCTACAGCCTCCAGGGGCCAATCGCTCCCAGCAAATTATCATCTTACTAGTGGCCTGGTGCATGGATTTGTGCACATAGAAAGGAAATTAATTAGAATAAATATTTTAATATCGCTATTCGCCCTTTCTCTATAATAGAAGTGTCAACCAAATTCATGATCAACAATGAAAGATCAAAACACATGTGTGTGATTGGCACCAGCGAGAGCTTTATATGTATCGTGCATGCATGAGTCAACTTAGCCTTTTATACATATAGAATAAACTTGCTTAATTAGACCTGCTTTCTGATTTAGCTAAACTTTTTCCAGCCCAGTGAAGCACCCCAACTTCTCTTTCAGGTAATTGTCAGCAACACAGCAGTAAATATCAACATGAAGCAGATTATTATTGTAGATCACGCAGGGAGAACAAAGGGTAAAATATTTAACTGCAGTAGTGTTTGACTATTCTGCACAGTGAGAAAACCTGAAGTCATTTTCAAGGTCCACCATTTCTTACTTCTTTTCAGTTGGGTCAAGTTTCTAAGCTTTCTAAATCTTCACTTTCCAGCTAAAGAAAAGAAAATAGGATTCCACTGAGTCTCCTATCTACCTACTCCAGGACTTCTGTGAGGCTCAAATGAGATGAGGCACAGGAAAACGCTTCACAGACATTTTGTTACAGTGTAAAATGTTTCCACCTGGCTAAAATGTTTCTGGACTGAAGAAACTGAAAGGAGGCTAGTCGTTGCTAGGGAGAGGAAGCCAGGTTTTGCTACATGACGTCATTACCCTGACGGTGGGAAGGATACTTAGCATATTAGCCTTTTATATATATAGATAGCTCTTTCCACCTGCCTGCCTGACTACTCAGTACAATTTCCAGGGACTGCAATTACTGTTCCCCATCCCTTATTCCAGTGTTAGAACACACATGCATGCACACACATGCACACACAAAGTACAGGTAGTCTTTTTTAAAAAATATATTCTTATTGATTTCAGAGAGGAAGGGAGAGGGAGAGAGATAGAAACATCAATGATGAGAGATAATCATTGACCAACTGCCTCCTGCACACCCCACACTGAGGATCAAGCCGCAACCCGGACATGTGCCCCGACTGGGAATCGAACCGTGACCTCCTGGTTCATAGGTCGGTTATCAGTCACTGAGCCACACAGGCTAGGCCAAAGTACAGGTGATCTTTTAAAAATATTTTATTTTTCAATTATAGTTTACACTTAATATTATTTTGTATTAGTTTTAGGTGTCTACCATAGTGGTCAGACAATCATATACATTACAGAGGGATTGCCAAACAATAAAACCAGCAACAAAAATATATAGGGCTTTTTAGGGGGAAAGCTAGGAAGTATGGGGAGGTGATAACATTTCAGATAGAATGGACAGCAAACACCTTTCTGAGGAAATGACATTTAAGTGAAGACCTGAAGCAGGTGAGGGAGCAGGCCACGCAGATATCTGAGGGAAGCGTGTACGCAGCAGAGCGAACAGCAAATGCAAAGGCCTAAGAGTGGGGTGTGCCTGGCATGTTTGAGGGCTAGGGAGGAGACTATTGGAGCTGTAGGGGAGTAAGTTGAGGGAGATTGTAGTAGGGCTTGAGATCAGAATGAATGAACAAGTAGTGGAGATTGTGTCTGGTGCCTGGGAGTATGGGAACCAAGCTGGTCCCACAATATGGAAGCCCTCCAAATCCTGCTGGAACTCACAAGGGAGAGTGGAGGCCCCACAAGAATGCCTATTAATAACTCACTCTCATGGATATAGAGAACAGACAGCTGTTTGAGGGGAGAGTGTGGGGGCTGGGTGAGAAGGATGAAGGGATTAAGCAAAGGGGAAAAAAGACTCATGGACAGAGACAACAGCGCGGTGATTGCCAGAGGGAAGGGGGGTGGGGAGAGATTAAAGGGGGGATAAATGTCACTTGACTTGGGGTGGTGAACACACAATACAATATACAGATGATATATTATAGAATTGTACACCTGAAATCTATATAATTCTATTAACCAATGTCATTCAATAAAAAAATAAGTCACTCTCTCCAGCTCCATTTCAAAGGCATGACAGGATTCTCATGACTGGACTCCCTACTCCACCCCCAACCCCAGCCACCTTGGAGGATAGTCAGGTGAATCTCCTCCTCAGTCTGAGATTAGGGCTAAACTTGAATCTCCTCCTCAGTCTGAGATTAGGGCTAAATTTGCAGGAGCAAACTGAGATTATGAATTGACCTTTAGAGTTTAAACAGTTCATCCTTTCACCTCCAGAGAGTACTCTATTCATTTGTCCTTTGAGATAGTGAGGGCATGATGGGCTTGTGGCCACTTGCTCCCTCTAGTCCTTCTGATAGAGAAAACTTTCAATTAGGGTTTATAGACAGCAAACTCTCTTCCAAAGTCCCACTTTCCCACCTGCCTGCCTCACTCTAGCTCTACCTTCAGAGGCCAAAAATAAATAAGTGGCCCTCCCCAACTTCTGGGATCCCTATGTCTGAGTCCTATGGCTTGCATTATTCCCCAGAGTCCAAAGTCAAACCCTCCATTTTCTGAATGATTATTTGTAGTTCTTTAGATATTTTGATATGAGCTTTATTCTCTTTGGTTTTACAAATATCTTCACCCACTCTGTGGCTTGCTTTTTCACTCTATTTTTTCCTTTTATTTTTATTTTTTTCACTCTAATAGTATCTTTTGATGACCAGAAGTTCTTGATTTTTTAAAATATTTTTATTGAGTTTATTTATTTCAGACAGGAAGGGAGAGGGAGAGAGAGATAGAAACATCAATGATGAGAGAGAATCATTGATCGGCTGCCTCCTGCATGCCCCACACTGGGGATCGAGCCCGCAACTTGGGCATGTGCACTGACCGGGAATCACACTGTGACCTCCAGGTTCATAGGTCGGTGCTCAACCACTGAGCCATGCCGGCTGGGCAAGAAGTTCTTAATTTTAATGTAGTCAAGTGTATCCATCTTTTATGTTAGCTCTCTTTTGTTTTTGTTTTTTGTTTGTTTGTTTTTGTTTTTTGAATATATATTTTTATTGATTTCAGAAAGGAAGGGAGAGGGAGAGAGAGAGAGAGACATCAATGATGAGAAAGAGTCATTGGTTGGCTGCTTCCTGTAGGCCTACACCTACTGGGGATCGAGCCCACAACCCAGGCATGTGCCCTGACCGGGAATCACACCATGACCTCCTGGTTCAGAGGTCGACACAACCACTGAGCACACTGGCCGGACTATTTTCCTATGTTTATCCTTAGGTATCTACGCTATGGTAATGACTTAATATTTATTTTTTAAGTTTCCAACTGCTTGTTGCTTATATACAGAAATAAAATCAATTTTCCATGTCAACTACATATCCAGCAACCTTTCAAATTTATCAATTCAAATGTTTATCCTTCAGTTCTTTTGGATATTCGATGCATATAGTTGTGTTTTCTACAAATGAGTGTTATTTCTTTTTACCCCCAAATCTTTAACCTTTTAAGTCTTTTTCTTCTCATATTGCACTGGCTAGGATTCCCAATGTAATGGTAATAGAGGGAATCCTTATCTCATTTCCACTTTCAGGAAAATAATACAGATTTTAAGTATACTTGCTGTAAGATTTTTAGTAGATAACTTTTAGCATAATGAAGAAATTTTCCTCTATTTCTGGTTCCTCATTTCCATGTTTATCTTTACAATTATTTAAGGTTAGAGGCCCATTGCACGAAGATTCGTACAATAGGCCTTTCTTCCCCTGGCTGCCAGCACCGGTTTTCCTCTGGCGCCTTGGACCCGGGCTGCAGCAGAGCCCAGCCTTCAGCCTTCAGGCTTGGCTTCGGCCGCAGCGGAGCCTTCAGTCTTCAGTCTTCAGTCTTCGCTCTGGTGGAGCGTTCAGTCTTCAATCCGTGCCTGTGTATGCAAATTAACCCACCATTTTGTTGGGTTAATTTGCATACTCACTCCTGATCCGCTGGTGGGCGTCGTGGAGGTACGGTCAATTTGCATCTTTCTCTTTTATTAGTGTAGATGGGAATTTTTTTAAAATATATTTTATTGATTTTTTACAGAGAGGAAGAGAGAGGGATAGAGAGTTAGAAACATCGATGAGAGAGAAACATCGATCAGCTGCCTCTTGCACACCCCCTACTGGGGATGTGCCCGCAACCAAGGTACATGCCCTTGACCGGAATTGAACCTGGGACCCTTGAGTCCGCAGGCCTTCGCTCTATCCACTGAGCCAAACCGGTTTCAGCTGTAGATGGGAATTTGTTCCTAGCATCCAAAGAACCTAATTAAAACAATGATAATTCATCCTAGCTGGTTTTGCTCAGTGGATAGAGCATTGGCCTGTGGACTGAAGGGTCGCAGGTTCAATTCCTGTCAAGAGCATGTGCCCGGGTTGTAGGCTCGATCCCCAGAAGGGGGAGTGCAGGAGGCAGCCAACCAATGATTCTCTCTCATCATTGATGTTTCTCTCTCTCCCTCTCACTTCCTCTCTGAAATCAATAAAAACATATTTTAAAAAATGATAATTTTATCACTGTCATTCAATATTTATAACTCAATTTTATTTTTGGTACCATTTTTTTAATTTAAAATTTTTTCAATTACAATTAAAATTCAGTATTATTTTGTATTAGATTCAGGTGTACAGCACAGTGGTTAAACAATCATATACTTTACAAAGTGTTCCCCCTGATATTTCTAGTAGCCACCTGGCACCATACATAGTTATTGCAATATTATTGACTGTATTCCCTATACTGTACTTTACATTCCCCTGACTATTTTGTAACTACCAATTTGTACTTCTTAATCCCTTCACCTCCTTCACCCAGTTCCCAAACCCACCTCCTTTCTGGCAACCACAGGTCTGCTCTCTATATCTATGAGTATGTTTCAATTTTGTTATTCTTTAGATTCCACATATAAGTGAAATCATATGGTATTTGGCTTTCTCTAACTTATTTCACTTAGCATAATATCCTATAGGTCCATCCATGCTGTCAAAATTTGTAATATTTCATTCTTTTTTTATGGCCAAGTAATAATCCATTGTATATGTGTGCCACCACTTTTTCCTCCACTTGTCTCTTGGTGGGCACTTGGGTTGCTTCCAGATTTTAGCTATTGTAAATAATGCTGCAGTGAACAAAAGGGTGGATATACTCTTTTGAATAAATATTTTGGGTTTCTTAAAATATATACCCAGAAGTATAATTGTTGGGTCATAAGGCAGTTCCATTTTTTTAAAATATATTTTTATTGATTTTTTACAGAGAGGAAGAGAGAGGGATAGAGAGTTAGAAACACTGATGAGAGAGAAACATCGATCAGCTGCCTCCTGCACACCCCCCACTGGGGATGTGCCCGCAACCAAGGTACATGCCCTTGACCGGAATCGAACCTGGGACCCTTGAGTCCGCAGGCCGATGCTCCATCCACTGAGCCAAACCGGTTTCGGCAGGCAGTTCCATTTTAAATTTTTGAGGACCCTCAATACTGTTTTCCATCAGTGGCTGCAATGATCAGCATTCTCACCAACAGTGAATATGAGTATCCTTTGCTCCACATCCCCACTGACACTTGTTGTTTGTTGATTTATTGATGATAGCTATTCTGACAAGTGTGAGGTGATATCTGATTGTGATTTTTAAAAAATATATTTTTATTGATTTCAGAGAGGAAGGGAGAGGGAGAAAGAGTTGGAAACATCAATGATAAGAGAGAATCATCGATCAGCTGTCTCCTGCATACCCCCTACTGGGGATCGAGCCTGCAACCCAGGAATGAGCCCTGACCGGGAATCGAATCGTTACTTTCTGGTGCATGGGTCGACACTCAACCACTGAGCCACACCGGCCAGGTTGATTGTGGTTTTAATTTGTATTTCTCTGATGATTAGTGACAGTGAGCATCTTTTCATACATCTATTTGCCATCTGTATGTGTCCTCTTTGGAGAAGTGTCTATTTGGGTCCTTTGCCCATTTTAAATTGGATTGTCTGGTTTTTTGGTGTTAAGTTGTATGAGTTCTTTATAAATTTTTGGATATTAACCTCTTATCAGATGTATTATTGGCAAATATGTCTTCCCATAAGTAGGTTGTCTTTTCATTTTCTTGATGGTTTCCTTTGCTGTGCAAAAAACTTTTGTTTTGTTTTTTTTGGTTCAAAGGCAAAATTTGGTGTGTTTCTTTTTTTTTGCAAAAAAATTTTTTTTTAAATATATTTTATTGATTTTTTACAGAGAAGAAGGGAGAGGGATAGAGAGTTAGAAACATCAATGAGAGAGAAACATTGATCAGCTACCTCCTGCACACCCCCTACTGGGGATGTGCCTGCAACCCAGGTACATGCCCTTGACCGGAATCGAACCTGGGACCCTTCAGTCCACAGGCTGATGCTCTATCCACTGAGCCAAACCAGTCAGGGCTGTGCAAAAACTTTTTAGTTTGATGTAGTCCCATGCCCCGACCAGCGGGGTCTTCTAACGAGGGTACCGAGGCGGCGCACCTAAGAGAATGAGAGACAGACAAGGGACGCAGAAGAATGGAAGCAAGACAAAAGGGTTTCTGCTCAAGCCTCCAATTTTATTTTTTACAGCGTTCCTTATATGTGGTTCCTAGTAGGGGTGGGGGCTGGACGGGCTATGTAGGCTTATGTGATTGGCTAAGGTATATTAGGTAAAGGTGGTGACTATAGATAGGGTATGTGGTGGTTGAAGGGCGGCTACAGAAGGAATGCTTTGTCCTCAGGCAAGGTCAGAGTTAATTTTTTGACCAACTCTTGGCTCCTGACATCTCCTCCCTTTCTGTTTAAGAAGCGGGAGTGGGCATTAACCGACCGGGGAGACATTGACCTGGTTCCTCCCATGGGCTTTTCATGCCCACCGTATGTGACTCTTGACATCTTTTGGGGAGGAGAGGTAGAGCCATTATTTTTATCGATGTCAACCTCTATGCAAACCAGGTGTACTCTCAGGGAAATCCAGAGGAGGTTGAAAAAAATGTTTGGACCTTCCCTTGCAATGCTTTGCTCTGCACCCGGTTCGATACCCATACCTCTGGCTCTAAGTAGAGCGTAAGTAAGCATCCCTCTGGTTAATATGCTGTCCCCGTAGGGAAGGAGCGAGTCCGGGTCTGGAGGTTTTCGCGCTCTTAGTAAACCGAATTCCACCTATCGGCCATTTCTAGGCGTTGATAGTGAACCTGGATGGGTTTTGCTAAAGCTGAATCTATTTGCTGTTTTACAAGGTCGGTTATTTTTCTAAATGCCCAAGGGCCAAATGTAAGAAAGAAGAAAGCCAACAAGGGGACCAAGGATGGGGAGGAGGTAGGGGAGGAGTCCATTAAGTCCACTCCAGAGCGGGTTCTCAAATAGCTCTTTTCGTCTCTTGACGAGGTCTTCTTGTAGCTTCTTGATCTTGTCTCGGATGATGCCAGACTTGTTGGCGTAGAAGCAGCATCGTTCCTGTAGAGCCAAACATATCCCTCCCTGCTCTGCCGTGAGTAAATCTAATCCTCTTCTATTTTGTAACACAACTTCTGCTAATGAATCGATTTGGTCCTGAAGATCATTAATGGTCCCTGAAAGAGCTTGGACATCGTCAATTAATTGACTGGAGAGTTTTGTGTAGGAGTGTATTGCCACCCCTAGACCTGCTGTGCCGGAAGCTACGGCTCCAGAGATTCCTAGACCGACGAGTAAGGGAATAAATTGGACAGCCCGTTTACTACGGCCAGCGATGTAATCAAGGCTGGGCAAGGGGACAGGCTCATCTCCTAGTATAATGGAGATGTCTGGAAGAATGTTAGCTTGTAGGCAGAGTCCAGTCCAATTTATTGGCAGGGCTGTATAGGCTAGATTATTGCCACAAAGGAAAACTTGCCCGGGGGCAGGGCAGAGGGGCTCAGAGTAGTTAGTGATGTTGGAGCAGTTAGAAAAGGTTATAAATCCTACATTTAGGTCATAACTGTTATTTCGGAATGTTCTTTGATAGCAGGTAGAAAAGGTGAAACCCACAGGTTGAACCCTGAAGGGAACATTGAGACTACAATTGGTGCCTTCAGTGATGGAGGAATTAGATGCTGGAATAACCGTGGGTATGGGGGTTCCAATAGTCATGCATAGCCAGCAGTCTCCAGCAAGGTGAGGGTTGGAAGCGTTTAAAGCTGTGAGAGTGGCTTCTAGGATGTTACTTGTCTGGGTATCAAGATTTACATCCCGAGACTTTGGGAGAGCTAATGGATGGTATTGGAGGGGAGGATACATGAGCTCAATAATTTCTTCAATCTGTTTCTGAACTATGGCTTCCCTACCCTGTCTGTTGGCCCACCGCCATCAGATATATGAATAGGTGCCTGTGGCGGCCAACAAGTATCTTTGCCAACTGTGCTGTGGCAGGAGGCTTGGGCATACTTAGAGTGTCCTGCCGAGCTGGAGAAATCAAGCTCACCCCCAAAGGAACCACTGTAGGTTCTTTGTAGGACGGTTGTTAGATATATTTTGCCATCTGTGTGGGTACACTGCTGGACACTGTTGTAGCAGGTAGAGTGTAGTTCTGTGACGATTTGGCACTGGCTGGGACACGGTCCTGGTCTGCCCTCAACTATGGGTATAACCTTGGGCTTCCCAACACATCTCCATCCTTGCTTGAATCCTCCCCCTATTTGGCTCTGATAGATTAAAAAGGCAGTTTTGCTGCCACAATCAGTTGTTAGTGTATAAGAGGTGGGTCTTACTCCACTGTTACCCTCTTTACAGTCACTGGGACTACCAAATAGTTTTAAGAGCAATTGTTGTTGGTTTACCGGAGGTCCTAATCCGCCGTTGGTCATTGGTATCAGGATCAGCAGTAGGACTTCAGTAATTGTTTTCATGACCTGTAGATAAAAGATAAATTTGCCTCAGGGATTATTTCCCTGGAAATGAGATTATTTTTCTTCGGGGGATTAATTGGTTTGACAAGGCGTTCAGGTAGCCATCGTGGTCCTTCCTCTTGTGTATCATAAACACAGGCAGATCCACGTCCCCAAATGAGGACTGGATCAGGACCATGCCACTTAGAGGTTAGGGGATCTTTCCACATAACCTTGGCATATTGATTTTTTGTTTCTTGGTGCCAAAGACGGTCTGCAGCAGATTTTCCATTGCTATCTAGTTGTAGAAAATTGAGGGTAAATAATGCATGATTAAGGATATTGCGGGGAGAGCCTTTTGTGGGATAAATGTTATTTGTTTTGAGTTTAGTTATGGTATTTTTAAGGGTTTGGTGAGCCCACTCTATTATTCCCTGTCCTTGAGGGTTATAGGGAATGCCAGTGACATGTTTGATTTGGAATTGATGGCAGAAGTTTTGGAATGCTTGGGAGGTATATCCAGGCCCGTTGTCTGTTTTAATTTTTTGAGGTTTACCTATAGTGGTGATACACTGAAGGACATGTGCTATGATATTTTTAGAGGCTTCACCGCTATGGAGAGTGGCGAAGATGAATCCACTATAGGTATCAATGGTCACGTGGACATATTTGAGATTGCCAAACTCAGAGATATGGGTAACGTCCATTTGCCATATTTCATTGGGGAGTAAGCCTCTTGGATTGACTCCTAGATGAGGGAGTGGTAGGAGAGTAACACATCCTGGGCAGTTTTTAACAATCTGTCTGGCCTGTTCTCTGGTAATTTTAAATAAAAGGCGGAACGTATGGGCATTAAGGTGATGGAGAGCATGGCAGTGCTCGGCCTTAGTAACAGAATCTATGGTGAGGGAACATATTAGGCGGGTGTTTTTATCTGTGAGTGAATTACCTTGGGAGAGGGGGCCGGGGAGGTCGGTATGAGCTCTTAAATGCCCAATGTAGAAGGGAGTTTGTCTTTTCAGGATAAGGGATTGAAGTTGGTGAAAGAGAGGGACAGCATTAGTAGACGGTTTAATGTAGGGGACTGTTTCAAGTAAAGGGACTGAAAGTGCTATGTAGGCACTGTCTGTATAGAGATTGAAGGGGGTATTATTTAGGATTTTAAAAATCTGTAAAATGGCAAAAAGTTCTACAAGCTGGGCAGATTGGAATGGGGATTTAGTGCTGTAGCACTGTTGAGTCTATGACGTATGCCGCAATGCCGGAGGAGGACCCATCAGAGAAAACCAAGGAAGCTTCTTTTAAAGGGGTGGTGGAGGTTACTTTAGGGAAGATGAATGGATGTAGTCGGGTAAATTGAAGGAGTTTATGAGAGGGGTAGTGATTATCAATATTACCCTGAAATGAAGAGAAGGATATAATCCAATTATCTTCATTTTGTGAAAGCCAGTTTATTTGTTCCTTGGTGTAGGGGAGAATGAGTTGGTCAGGATCTCTGCCGAAATATTGGCGACTTTTTTCTCTACCTAATTTTATGAGTTTAGTGACTAACAAGGGATATGTAGTAAGAACTTTAGACGGGGAAGAGGGTAGGTGGATCCATAAGAGGGGGTTGTCTTGCCATAGAACTCCCGTAGGAGTATGGGGTGTCGGGCAGATGATGAGCATAAAGGGTTTATTATAGGATATGAATGTGATTTGTTGTTGTTGAATGGCTGTTTCTATGATGTGGAGTGTTTTTTCTGCCTCTGGAGAGAGTTGGCGAGGGGACAAAGGATTAGAGTCTCCTTGTAATATATCGAAGAGGGGTTTTAGTTCTTCTGTTGTTAGTTTAAGATAAGGCCTGAGCCAGTTAATGTCACCTAGGAACTTTTGAAAGTCATTGAGGGTTTGTAAATGGGATATTTTGAGTTGAATTTTTTGTGTGGTGATTTTGTTTGAGTTTAGTTCAAAGCCGAGATAATAGTAAGGGTCTTTTAGTTGAATTTTGTTTGGGGCAATTTGTAATCCGAGAGAGGAAAGTCGATGATTTAATTCCTGACTACATTTAAGTACCTCGAAGGGGGCATCTCCTGCTAATAGGATGTCATCCATGTAATGAATAATATAGATAGATGGCCACCGAAGCCTGAGAGGGTCTACGGCCTGTGCGACAAATTTCTGACACAAGGTGGGGCTATTTGCCATGCCCTGAGGGAGAACCTTCCATTGGTAACGCTGCATAGGGCCTTTAAAATTAGTGACTGGGAGGCTGAATGCAAAACGTTCTCGGGCTTGGGGGTGAAGAGGGATAGTGAAGAAACAATCTTTTAAATCTATAATTATTTTAAAATGATTAGTAGGAATGGCAATAGGAGAAGGGAGGCCAGGTTGAAGGGCTCCCATTGTGAACATGGTTTTATTAATTTCTCTAAGGTCTTGTAAGAGACGCCAAGATCCAGATTTCTTTTTAATTATAAATATTGGAGTATTCCATGGAGAGGTTGTAGGTTCTAGATGCCCAGCGGCCAATTGTTCCTGTACTAACTTTGAGGCGGCTGTAAGTTTCTCGTTAGTTAATGGCCATTGATCTACCCACACAGGGGAATCAGATTTCCATTTGATTTTATCTGCGTGGGGTGCAGTAAAGTCAATGACCGTCATGGAAAATTTTGGTTTCCTAATCCTAATCGGTCATTTTTGGGTGTTATAGAAAGTGGTTGTTTGATGCCTTGATTATTTTTTCCTAGTCCTTGTCCTGGTAAAAAGCCTTGGTTAAGCATTTGTTGGGTAATAATTTCATTGGGGCTACACATAATGAGCTTTAATTGAGATAGAATGTCTCGTCCCCATAGGTTAACAGGTAGTCCTGGGACAATATAAGGTTGGACTTGCCCTGAGTTACCCTCAGTATCTTTCCAGGTTAGGATTTTTGTGCTCTGTTTTGGGTTGGTAGATTGGCCAATGCCTTTAAGATGTGTTACAGAGACTTCGCAGGGCCAACTGGGAGGCCAGTATCGGGTCGATATTACCGTGGCGTCTGCCCCTGTATCTACTAAACCTTTAAAAATTTTTCCGTCTAATTCGAGGGTGAGTAGTGGTCTCTCAGTGGTGATTTGTTGAACCCAATAGATGTCAGAGGAACCGAAGGCAGAATCTAACCTAGGTTGTTGAATATTACTTTTATTGGTGGAGTTTAGGGGAAGTAGGATAAGCTGAGCTATTCTTTGTCCTTTGGAAATGGATATGGCCCTGAGGGTGCTGAAGCCAGAATGGAGATCTGCCCTGTGTAATCATTGTCAACGACCCCTGGGGTAACCTGAAGGCCGGCCAAGGAGGAACTACCACGCCCTAAGATCAAACCAAATGTTTCTGGAGGTAAGGGTCCAAAAGCCTCAGTGGAAATAAGTTGAATGCCTTGATCTGGTATTAATATTGTATCGGAGGCGGAACAGAGGTCCAGTCCTGCGCTTCCTGGGGTGGCGCAGCAGAGGGAGCTGATGCCTGGGCGGGAAGAATCTGTTGCGGGACGGACTTGATGGCCCCTTGGTTCGGTGCCTGGTTCGGGGCCTGGGGCTGGCACCTCGAGGAGTTTCCCTGCCGTGGTGGAAGGGTTTTACCCTCGACATCTGTTTTTGAGTGACATTCATTAGCCCAGTGGAGACTGCGTCGGCATCGTGGGCAAACGGTCTTTGGAGGAGCCCGTGGTTGTTTGCCACTGGGGCAATCCCTTTATGAAGTGTCCTGGCTGTTTGCAATTAAAGCAGGTTTTTTGTTGTGTATTTGGTTGCTTTTCTTGGGTAAAATTTTTTAGGGCCGCTCCTATAGCTAATCCAATAGCTTGGGAGGTACCTATACCAGAGCAAAGTTTAATATAATCAGAGAGATTGCCACACCGATGAGGCCTTATTGTCTCTTGAGAGACAGGATTAGCATTCTCATAAGTGAGATGCTTTACGAAGGCACTTTCCGTCTCACCTCCCCCCACTAATCTCTCAGTGGCCTCAGTGAGGCGGCTGATAAAATCACTGTAAGGCTCGTCAGCTCCTTGGCGAATTTTGGCTAGCGAGGTAGTGGCAGAATCCTTAAGGGGGAGACAGCGCCAAGCTTTAAGACCAGTGACTTGGATTTGGGCTAGTAAACCAGGGGGAAATTTGGCTTGGACTTCATTGGTTTCATAGGGGGGTCGGCCAAGAAGTTTGTCTCTGGTCCACGAGCGAGCGGGAGTTTTACTTTCATTATTGCGTTGGGCTGTTTCTCGGCAGTTTTCAACAAAGTCTGTACGCCAAAGGACATAATCACCTCCTGAGAGCGTGGCTCGAGCTAGGGATAGCCAGTCATTAGGTGTGAGCCATTTGTCACTTAAGCTTTCGAGAAGGGCGATGGTAAATGGGGCTGTAGGGCCATAGTTACTGACCGTGGCTTTAAGATCTTTAAGATGTTTAAGGTTAAGGCGGCGGTATTTTTGTTCAGATGTGTCACTCTGGCTAGGGTTGGGGTCTTCAGTGTCTGAAGCTTCATTGTCTGAGTCTGGATTTTGATTTTGAGAGTCAGAGCCTTCTTCTGGTAAGTTATCTTCTTCCTCAACGACTGTAGGGCAGGAACCCTGACTTCGGGTGACGGGAAATGCGTGGAGGGTGGTTTTTGATTTCGGTTTTTGGGACGGTTTTGGAAGGGTTTGGGTTAGTAGAGAGGGTGGTAAGTTCTGCCTCGAGGGTTTGGACTTCTTTAATAAGCTGGAGGTGTTCATGTTTTTGTTGGAGGATTTCTTTTAAAGAGGATATGTCTCGGGTAAGAGAGACCTTAGCTTGTCTGATGGGGTCGAAATTAAAGGGTGGATTTGGAGCTGTAGCACGGAAAGGAGGAGGATAGTAAAAGGTGGGGGGGTTGTATGGTGGGGGTTTGTAAGTTATATTAGGAGGCTCTTGAAGAGCAGGAGCAGTGAGACCCCAGGGATTCTCACCATCGTGATAATGGGCAGCTTGTTCATCAAGGGTTTCCTGATCTTCCAGGGAGAGTTTATCATCGAAGGGTGTTTTATTTAAATCTTTAAGTGAGGGATATAAACTGGGGAGTTCGGTACTGGGGGTAGGATGGGGTTTTTTGGTTTTTTTCTTTAAAACTCTTTTGAGGTGGGTCATCTGGTATATCTACCGCGACTGACGGGCAAGCTGAGGGCGGGCGGGAGCTGTCTTTTAAGACTGTCTCTCCTGTTTTTATTATATCTTTTATATCAGGATCTAGAGGATGAACTTTAAGAATATCATGTATAAGGTTCCAGTAAGAGAAGGCGGATATAGGGATTTTCTCTGGGCCAAAAGTCTCATAATAATCCTGAAGGGTGCCCACTCTTTTCCATCGCTTTGAATCGATGGTGCCCTCTAGTGGAAACCAGGGACATGTTTCATGAATAAAAGAGAAGAAATGTCTAAGGTCCTTTCTTTTTACCCTTACTCCTCGCGTCCTGAGGGACTCCTTGAGCCCACCGAGGAATACCTCGTGAGAACTGAGAAAGGTGCCCACGTTGACGGGGGAGCTCCTCGATTCACGCCCTCCGTGTAAGCCTCTGGGACATATAAACCCCGTACCAGATCAGCCCTGAGTTTCTGTAGTGTCTAGGACAGTTGTCTCGTCAACGATCTCCGTTCGCCCAAGGGCCCCTGCTCGCGTATCATAGGTCGGGATGTATAAGCCCCATGCCTGGTTAGCGACCACTAAGACAAAGCGAGCTCAGGGTTTGCGGGAGATGTGACGAGGAACCGACCAGAAACAAAATACTCCTCAGGGTGATTCAGAGTTCTCATTCAGCCAGATCGCGGTACCTTTAACCCTTCCCGGATAGGCAAGACGAGTGCTTATTAGCGGACTGGGGGTTGAAACAAGAAGCTCAAAGTGTAGGAAATCCGTCAAGGGGCATAAAAATTCGTTCTCGCAAGGAATTCACTCTTAAATCTTTGTCTGAAAAGATCATCTACAAAACTCAACTGCGATCATACTCACGGACCGGCAGCTCCGCGGCGATCAAGGGACAAGTCTTCACTCACGGCGAGTTCCGCGGCGACTCAGGAGGGTGTCCGGCCAGACCGATGTGCAGATGTTCCCCCGAGAGCCGACCCTCAGGCCCCACGTTGGGCGCCAGAAATGCCCCGACCAGCAGGGTCTTCTAACGAGGGTACCGAGGCGGCGCACCTAAGAGAATGAGAGACAGACAAGGGACGCAGAAGAATGGAAGCAAGACAAAAGGGTTTCTGCTCAAGCCTCCAATTTTATTTTTTACAGCGTTCCTTATATGTGGTTCCTAGTAGGGGTGGGGGCTGGACGGGCTATGTAGGCTTATGTGATTGGCTAAGGTATATTAGGTAAAGGTGGTGACTATAGATAGGGTATGTGGTGGTTGAAGGGCGGCTACAGAAGGAATGCTTTGTCCTCAGGCAAGGTCAGAGTTAATTTTTTGACCAACTCTTGGCTCCTGACAGTCCCACTGGTTTATTTTTTCTTTTGTTTCCCTTGCCCAAGAAGATATATCAGAAAAAAATATTGCTACGAGAAATGTCAGAGATTTTACTATGCTTTCTTCTGGGAGTTTAAGGTTTCAAGTCTTACATTTAAATCTTTAATCTATTTTGAGTTTATTCTTTAAAAAAATCCTCACCCAAGGATATGTTTATTGGTTTTATTTTTTAACATGTTTTTGTTGAGTCCAGAGAGAGGAAGGGAGAGGGAGAAGGGGATAGAAATATCAATGATGAGAGAGAATCTTGATCAGCTGTTTCTTGCATGCCCCCTATTGGGGATCAAGCCTGCAACTGTGCCCTGACTGGGAATCAAACTTTCTGGTTCATCGTCAATGTTCAACCACTGAGCCACACCAGCTGGGCTGTTTATTGATTTGAGAGAGGAAGGGAGAGAGAGAAACATCGATGTGAGAGAGAAACATTGATCAGTTGTCTCCCATATGCTCCCCAACCAAGGATCAAACCCACAACCTAGGTATGTGCCCTGACTGGGAATTGAGCCCACAACCTTTCTGGTGTACAGGATGATGCTCCAATCAACTGAGCCACCCAGCCGGGGAAAGTTTATTCTTGGGTATGGTGTAAGAAGGTGGTCTAGTTTCATTTTTCTTGCATGTATCTGTCCAAATTTCCCAGCATCATTTATTGAGTGGACCGCCTTTACCCCATTGTATGTTCTTGATTCCTTTGTCAAATATTAATTAACCATATAGGTGTGGGTTTATTTCTGGGCTCTCTATTTTGTTCTATTAATCTATATGACTGTTTTTATGTCAGTATCATGCTGTTTTGATTACTATGGCCCTGTAGTAGTTTTATATCAGGTAGCATGATTCTTCCAGCTTTGTTCTTCTTTCCCAAGATTGCTGTGGCTATTTGGGGTCTTTTGTAGTTCTATATAAATTTTTAGATTATATGTCCTAGTTCTCTATGAAATACGCCATTGATATTTTGATAGGTATTGCACTGAATCTGTAGAGTGTTTTGGATGTATGCATATTTTAATTATGTTAATTCTTCCTATCCATGAGCATGGTTTAAGCTTCCATTTATCTGTATCTTCTCCAATTTATTTCTTCATTATCTTATAATGTTCTGAGTACAGGTCTTTTACCTCCTTGGTTAAATTTATTCCTAGATATTTTATTTTATTTTCTGATGCAATTTTAAATGGAATTGTTTTCTTAGTTTTTCTTTCTGATAGTCCATTTTTTGTATATAAAAATGCCACTGATTTCTGGATATTTATTATGTATCATGCTACTTTACTGAATTCATTTATCAGGTCTACTAGTGTTTTGGTACAATCTTTAGGGTTTTTTATATACAGTATCATGTCATCTATAAATATGAGTTTTACTTCTTCCTTTCCAATTTGGATGCCTTTTATTTCTTCTTCTTGTCTGACTGCTGTGGCTAGGACTTTCAGTACTATGTTGAATAAGAGTGGTAAAAGTGAATATCCTTGTCTTGTTCCTGATCTTAAGGGGAACACTTGTAGTTTTTGCCCATTGAGTATGATGTCCGCTGTGAGTTTGTCATATATGGTCTTTATTATGTTGAGGTATGACCCCTCTATTCCCACTTTGCTGAGAGTTTGTATCATAAATGGATGCTGGATTTTGTCAAACATTTTTAGTGAATCTATTGACATAATCATATTATTTTTATCTTTCATTTTGTTTATGTGGTGTATCATGTCAATTTATGGATATTGTACCAACCTTGCACCCATGGAATAAATCTTACTTGATCATAATGTATGGTCTTTATAATGTATGGCTGGATTCAGTTTGCTAATATTTTTAAAAATACGTTTTCATTGATTTTTAGAGAGAAAGGAAGGGAGAGGGATAGAAAGATAGAAACATCGATGAGAGAAACATCATTAACCAGCTGCCTGCTGCATGCCCCCTTCTGAGGATTGAGCCTGCAACATAGGCATGTAGCCTAACCAGGAATCAAACCGAGATCTCTTGGTTCCTGGATTGATGCTCAACCACTGAGCAACACCGGCCAGACTTGCAAATATTTTGTTGAGAATTTTTGCTTCTACCAACTTTCTTTTTTTTTTTTAATTTCTTTATTGATTAAGGTATCACATATTTGTCCTCATCCCCCCATTCCCATCCCACACCCCTCCCCACTCATGCCCCCACCCCCTTGTTGTCCTTAACCACTGGTTAGGCTCATATGCATGCACACAAGTCCTTTGGTTGATCTCTCCCCTTTACCCCCACCTTCCCCTACCCTCCCTCTGAGGCCCGACAGTCTGATCCATGCCTCCTTGTTTCTGGGTCTGTTCTTGTTAATCAGTCTATGTTCATTGTTTCCCCTAGATGAGTGAGATCATGTGCTATTAGAAATACACTTATAAGAACCGAAAATGAGACAAGCAATAATGGTTATGGTGACAGGCAAATGAATCAGTCTGTAGTGAGTTTCTTTCTGGGCCAACAGTTCTTTTGAGACCCAATTTCAATGTCCAACAGTTCCTTATGTGTACATGTCAGCACTGACATTACAGTTCTGGATGGTGGACAAACCAACTTTCTTATTTTATTTAGTAAAGTAGAACTTCCCTAATAATATTGAATAATAGCAATGATGGCAAGCACCCTAGTCTTATTTCTGACATTAATGAAAATGCCTCTATAATTTAATCTGAATTCTATTTGCTACTATTTTATGTAGAACTTTTACATCTATATTCAGGATTTTATATCTATATTTGTAGGTGAGATTGGTTCATATATTTCTTTGTTCCTGTTATCACTGTCAAGTTTGATATCAGTTATCCCATTTTCATACAAAGGATTTGGGATGACCTGGCTGAGTGGCTCAGTTGGCTAGAGCATTGTCCTGTACACCAAAAGGTCACAATTTTGATCCCCAGTTGGGGTGCATACAGGATGCAACTGATCTTTTCTCACCTCTTCTCTCTCTCTCTCTCTCTCTCTCTCTCTCCTTCCCTCCCTCCCTCCTTTTTCCTCCTAGCTAAAAAATCAATAAACAGCCTGGCCCGTGTGACTCAGTGGTTGAGAATCGACCTGTGAACGAGGAGATCACAGTTCGATTTCTGGTCAGGGTACATGCCCAGGTTGTGGGCTCGATCCCTGGTAGGGGACATGCAGGAGGCAACTAATCAATGAATCTCTCTCATCATTGATGTTTCTCTCTCTCTCTCTCTCTCTCTCTCTCTCTCTCTCTCTCTCTTTCTCTCTCTCTCTCTCTTTCCCTTCCTCTCTGAAATCAATAAAAATATATATTTTTAAAAATCAATAAGCGGGGAGAAAGATGGCGACTGGCAAGAAGGTAGGGAGAGAGAGAGTGTGAGTGAGGAACCCATAGAGGAGAGTGTAGACGTGTAGACGTGTGTGGTGTGTGTGTGTGTATGAGCTAGGGTCAGTTAGATTCTGCAGGTCTTCCAAGGGGCTGCCTAACCAGGCAGTCCTAGACGGTGGAGCCCCGTGCACAAAGCGGACACTTCTTGGCGGCTGGTGCGGACGCGGAGACCACACCATCTTGAGAAACAGAGCTGCCTGAGACTCGGATCCTGGCTTCTGACACAAACCAGGACCCTGCAGCCACTGGGGACAGAGAACTGCTATCACAGCTTCAGAGGAAGAAACAACAAGAATCCAGACTTCCTGGCAGATTCCCGTGAGTCAAAGAGCCTATCCCCCTCCCCGCAGGCGCGCGCTGATCGCGCCAGAGTAACTGATAGACACGCCCCTCGCTCAAGCTGCAGAGCTTTGTGCAGGGACGCGCTCCGCCTTAGGGAATTTGGCGCGCAGGACAGAAGCAGCTCACCTTTGGGGAAATCTGTCAGTGCGCACAGAGGGCTCCCCTTCGGGGAATTGGGGGGAATTTGGCTTGCGGGTCACAGCTCCCCTTCGGGGAATCTTAGAGCGTGCACAAAGGGGCTTCCCTTTGGGGAATTTGGCGCGCAGGACGGACTCGGCCCCTCTCCGGGGATTCTGGGAGAGTGCACAAAGGCAGCTCACCTTCAGGGATTTGAGAGTGTGCGCCCTAGCCGGTTTGGCTCAGTAGTGAGAGCACACACAGGACGCAGCTCCACTTCAGGGAATTTGGCACGCTGGACACAGCTGCCTGGGATCCCTGACTCACAGCGCATTCACACTAAGAGCCAACGACCCCAATTGTTGGTGCATGCACACACAGGGACCCTGATTCTCAACGAGAAACTGCACAAGGCAACAGAGACTCTGACATTCGATTCTTGGTGCAGATACAGGGAAACTCTGACTCCTGGCACATGCTAAGGATCTCATTTTCGGCACATACCAACAGTGTGGTGCTGACAGGGCCCCTGATTCTAAGTGTGCACACGAGACCACATGGAACACTGGGTCACTGACCCTGGGCAAGTCTGGTTCCCACCAACCAAAGGCAGCCACACGTCCTAGTGTCAGAGCACTTCAGTGAAACTTGGGTGGAGCGAAGTCCCCACAGCTCACCGCCGAGGTGCACACAAACAGAAGCTTGAGCTTTCTGGTGATAGCCAGAATGGGGAAACGAAATAACTCACAGAGGAAAGAAAATGTGGAGTCGCCAAGAAAGGAAATTAGTGAAACTGAAGCTTGCAACATGACCGAAAAGGAGTTCAGAGTAATGGTCGAGGAATTTATACATCAGATGGATGAGAAAATCAACAACTTATGCAAGAATCAGGAAGAAATGAAAAGTGATATAGCTACAATCAAAAACACCATGGAAAGTTTCAACAGTAGACTACAAGAAGCAGAGGACCGAATTAGTGAGTTAGAAGATCAGTTACAGAAACAAGCTCAATCTGAACAGCAATTGGAGAAAAAAATTAAAAAGCAGGAGGAAAGCCTTAGGGAGCTTCGGGACAACATGAAGTGAAGTAACATGCGTATAATAGGGCTGCCAGAAGGACAAGAAGAGCAGCAGGGATTAGAAAATCTATTTGAAGAAATAATGACAGAAAACTTCCCGGATATGGGAAAGATAAAAGTTACGCAAGTACAGAGAGTCCCAAGCAGGATCAACCCCAAAAGACCCACACCAAGACATATCATAATCTCAATGGCAAATATAAATGATAAAGAGAGAATCTTAAAGGCAGCAAAAGAGAGACAGAGAGTTACCTACAAAGGAACACCCATCAGATTGTCAAATGATTACTCAACAGAAACACAACAAGCTAGAAGTGAATGGAAGGAGGTATACAAAGTGTTGCAAAGCAAAGGACTGAATCCAAGAATACTATATCCAGCAAGACTATCAATCAAAATTGAAGGGGAAATCAGGAGCTTCGCAGACAAAAAAAGACTCAGGGAGTTTATCACCACCAAACCAGCAATGCAAGAATTGCTAAAGGGAATACTGTAAAAAGAAGAAATAAACAGGTAAGAAGGAATACAGACACAAAAATAGATATGACTACAAACAAATACCTTTCAGTAATAACTTTAAATGTAAACGGACTAAATGCTCCAATCAAAAGACATCGAGTGGCTGAATGGATAAAAAAGCATGACCCATATATATGCTGTCTACAAGAGACCCACCTCAGAACAAGAGACTCACACAGATTGAAAGTGAAGGGATGGAAAAATATCTTCCAGGCAAATGGAAATGAAAAAAAAAGCTGAGGTAGCAATACTTATATCTGACAAATTAGACCTCAAAGTAGGTGGGAAGGAGGGGGGAGGAGAAAGATGGCGACCGGCAAGAAGGTAGGGAGAGAGAGAGTGTGAGTGAGGAACCCATAGAGGAGAGTGTAGATGTGTAGACGTGTGTGGTGTGTGTGTGGGTATGAGCTAGGGTCAGATAGATTCTGCAGGGCTTCCAAGGGGCTGCCTAACCGGGCAGTCCTAGACGGCGGAGCCCCGCGCACAAAGCGGACACATCTCGGCGGCTGGTGCGGACGCGGAGACCACGCCATCTTGAGAAACAGAGCTGCCTGAGACTCGGATCCTGGCTTCTGACACAAACCAGGACCCTGCAGCCACTGGGGACAGAGAACTGCTATCACAGCTGCAGTGGAAGAAACAACAACAATCCAGACTTCCCGGCAGATTCCCGTGAGTCAAAGAGCCTATCCCCCTCCCCGCAGGCGCACGCGGATAGCGCCATAGTAACTAATAGACACGCCCCTCGCTCAAGCTGCAGAGCTTTGCGCAGGGACACGCGCTCCGCCTTAGGGAATTTGGCGCACAGGACAGAAGCAGCTCACCTTCGGGGAAATCTGTCAGTGCGCACAGAGGGCTCCCCTTCGGGGAATTGGGGGGAATTTGGCTTGCGGGTCATAGCTCCCCTTCGGGGAATCTTAGAGCGTGCACAAAGGGGCTTCCCTTTGGGGAATTTGGCGCGCAGGACGGACTCCGCCCCTCTTCGGGGATTCTGGGAGAGCGCACAAAGGCAGCTCACCTTCAGGGATTTGAGAGTGTGCGCCCTAGCCGGTTTGGCTCAGTAGAGAGAGCACACACAGGACACAGCTCCACTTCAGGGAATTTGGCACGCTGGACACAGCTGCCTGGGATCCCTGACTCACAGCGCATTCACACTAAGAGCCAACGACCCCAATTGTTGGTGCATGCACACACAGGGACCCTGATTCTCAACGAGAAACTGCACAAGGCAACAGAGACTCTGACATTCGATTCTTGGTGCAGATACAGGGAAACTCTGACTCCTGGCACATGCTAAGGATCTCATTTTCGGCACATACCAACAGTGTGGTGCTGACAGGGCCCCTGATTCTAAGTGTGCACACGAGACCACATGGAACACTGGGTCACTGACCCTGGGCAAGTCTGGTTCCCACCAACCAAAGGCAGCCACACGTCCTAGTGTCAGAGCACTTCAGTGAAACTTGGGTGGAGCGAAGTCCCCACAGCTCACCGCCGAGGTGCACACAAACAGAAGCTTGAGCTTTCTGGTGATAGCCAGAATGGGGAAACGAAATAACTCACAGAGGAAAGAAAATGTGGAGTCGCCAAGAAAGGAAATTAGTGAAACTGAAGCTTGCAACATGACCGAAAAGGAGTTCAGAGTAATGGTCGAGGAATTTATACATCAGATGGATGAGAAAATCAACAACTTATGCAAGAATCAGGAAGAAATGAAAAGTGATATAGCTACAATCAAAAACACCATGGAAAGTTTCAACAGTAGACTACAAGAAGCAGAGGACCGAATTAGTGAGTTAGAAGATCAGTTACAGAAACAAGCTCAATCTGAACAGCAATTGGAGAAAAAAATTAAAAAGCAGGAGGAAAGCCTTAGGGAGCTTCGGGACAACATGAAGTGAAGTAACATGCGTATAATAGGGCTGCCAGAAGGACAAGAAGAGCAGCAGGGATTAGAAAATCTATTTGAAGAAATAATGACAGAAAACTTCCCGGATATGGGAAAGATAAAAGTTACGCAAGTACAGAGAGTCCCAAGCAGGATCAACCCCAAAAGACCCACACCAAGACATATCATAATCTCAATGGCAAATATAAATGATAAAGAGAGAATCTTAAAGGCAGCAAGAGAGAGACAGAGAGTTACCTACAAAGGAACACCCATCAGATTGTCAAATGATTACTCAACAGAAACACAACAAGCTAGAAGTGAATGGAAGGAGGTATACAAAGTGTTGCAAAGCAAAGGACTGAATCCAAGAATACTATATCCAGCAAGACTATCAATCAAAATTGAAGGGGAAATCAGGAGCTTCGCAGACAAAAAAAGACTCAGGGAGTTTATCACCACCAAACCAGCAATGCAAGAATTGCTAAAGGGAATACTGTAAAAAGAAGAAATAAACAGGTAAGAAGGAATACAGACACAAAAATAGATATGACTACAAACAAATACCTTTCAGTAATAACTTTAAATGTAAACGGACTAAATGCTCCAATCAAAAGACATCGAGTGGCTGAATGGATAAAAAAGCATGACCCATATATATGCTGTCTACAAGAGACCCACCTCAGAACAAGAGACTCACACAGATTGAAAGTGAAGGGATGGAAAAATATCTTCCAGGCAAATGGAAATGAAAAAAAAGCTGAGGTAGCAATACTTATATCTGACAAATTAGACCTCAAAGTAAATGCCATAACAAGAGATAAGGAAGGCCACTTCATAATACTAAAGGGAGAAATCCAACAAGAAGAAATAATTCTGGTAAACATATACGCTCCCAATATAGGAGCACCCAAATACATAAAAAAACTCCTGGAGGATATCAAGGGAGAGATTAATAGCAATACAATCATAGTAGGAGACTTTAATACCCCACTATCACCATTGGACAAATCCTCTAAACAAAAAATCAGCAAAGAAACAGCAATCCTAAATGACTCACTAGACCAGATGGAATTAATTGACATCTTCAGAACATTTCACCCCAGAGCCACAGAATATACATTCTTCTCAAGTGCACATGGGTCATTTTCAAAGATAGACCATATGCTGGGTCACAGGCAAAGTCTCTTCAAATTCAAGAAGATAGAAATTATATCAAGCATCTTCTCAGATCACAGTGGCATAAAACTGGAAATCAACTACAATAAATACAATCCAAAGAAATCAAACACATGGAGACTAAACAGCATGCTATTAAACAAGGACTGGGTCACCAGAGAGATCAAGGAAGAAATAAAAAACATCATGGCAACAAATGACAATGAAAACACAACAATCCAAAATCTATGGGACACAGCGAAAGCAGTCTTGACAGGGAAGTTCATAGCTCTACAAGCCTATTGCAAAAAACAAGAAACAATGGTAATACACCAATAAGAAAGGAAATATGCACCCCTATGTTCATAGCAGCACAATTTACAATAGCTAAGATCTGGAAACAGCCTAGGTGCCCATCAGCAGATGACTGGATCAGAAAACTATGGTACATCTACACAATGGAATATTATGCTGCCATAAAAAGAAGGAATTCTTACCATTTGCAGCAACCTGGATGGAATTGGAGAACATTATGTTAAGTGAAATAAGCAAGTCAATGAAAGAAAAATACCACATGATCTCACTCATTTATGGATAATAAAGAACATTAAAAACTTGAACAAAAAGATAGATACAGAGGCTGTAAAGCATCAAACAGTCTGTCAAATTACAGCAGGAAGGTTAGGGAGAAGTGGGGAAGATAAGAGATCAATCAAAGGACTTGTATGCATGCATATAAGCATAACCAATGGACGCAAAACTCTGGGGGGTGAGGGCATATATGGAAGTGGGGTGAGGGGGGGCAATGGTAAGATATGTACACATATAATACCTTAATAAAAAAATTGGAAAAAAAAAAAAAACAATGGTAATAAATTACCTAACCCTACAACTCCAAGAGCTAGAAAAAGAGCAGCAAGAAAAGCCCAGTGTAACCAGAAGGAAGGAAATAACAAAGATCAGAGCGGAGATAAATGACATAGAGACCAAAGAAACAATACAAAAGATCAACAAAACCAAGAGCTGGTTCTTTGAAAAGATAAACAAGATTGATGGACCTCTAGCCAGGCTCACCAAGAAGCAAAGAGAGAGGACCCAAATAAACAAAATCAGAAATGAAAGAGGTGAAATAACAACAGACCCCGCTGAGATACAAAGGATTGTTACAAAATACTACAAACAGCTCTATTCCAACAAACTGGACAACCTGGAGGAAATGGACATATTCCTAGAAAAATACAACCTTCCAAAAATCAATCAAGAAGAATCTCAACAGCTTAATAGGCCAATAACTATGGACGAAATTGAAGAAGTCATCAAAAAGCTTCCGGCAAACAAAAGCCCGGGGCCTGACGGCTTCACAGGAGAGTTTTACCAAACATTCAAGGAAGAACTAAAACCTATCCTCCTCAGACTATTCCAAAAAATTCAAGAGGAAGGAACACTTCCAAGCTCCTTCTATGAAGCCAGCATCACCCTAATACCAAAACCAGATAAGGACAACACAATGAAAGAGAATTACAGACCAATATCCCTCATGAACATAGATGCCAAAATCCTCAACAAAATTCTAGCAAATCGGCTCCAGCAGTACATCAGAAAGATCATACACCATGACCAAGTAGGATTTATCCCAGGAATGCAAGGATGGTACAATATCCGCAAATCAATAAACGTGATACATCACATAAACAAATTGAGAGATAAAAATCACATAGTCATATCAATTGATGCAGAAAAAGCATTTGACAAAATCCAACACCCTTTCTTGATAAAAACTCTCAACAAGGTGGGAATAGAAGGCTCATACCTCAACATAATAAAAGCTATATATGATAAACCCACAGCAAACATCATACTCAATGGACAAAAGCTAAAAACATTTCCCCTAAGAACAGGAACAAGACAGGGATGCCCACTCTCACCACTCCTGTTTGACATAGTACTGGAAGTATTAGCTATTGCAATTAGACAAGAAGAAGAAATAAAAGGCATCCAAATTGGAAAAGAACAAGTAAAGTTGTCTTTATTTGCAGACGACATGATATTGTACATAAAAAATCCGAAAGATTCCGTCAAAAAACTAATAGACTTAATAAATGAATTCGGCAATGTAGCAGGATACAAAATTAACGCCAAGAAATCTATGGCCTTTCTATGCACCAATAGTGAACTTACAGACAGAGAGACTAAAAAGGCAATCCCATTTACCATCGCACCAAAAAAATTAAGATACCTAGGAATAAACTTAACTAAGGAGGTAAAAGACCTATACACGGAAAGCTACAGGACACTGAAAAAAGAGATAGAGGAAGACGTAAACAGATGGAAGAACATACCATGTTCATGGATTGGTAGAATCAACATCATTAAAATGTCCATACTACCCAAAGCAATCTATAGATTCAATGCACTGCCCATTAAAATACCAACAGCATATTTCACAGACCTTGAAAGAACTCTCCAAAAATTCATCTGGAATAAAAAAAGACCCCGAATAGCCACAGCAATCCTGAGAAAGAAGAATAAAGTAGGAGGGATCTCAATACCAGATTTCAAGCTGTATTACAAAGCCACTATTCTCAAAACAGCCTGGTACTGGCACAAGAACAGACATATAGATCAATGGAACAGAATAGAGAATCCAGATATTGATCCAAACCACTATGCTCAATTAATATTTGACAAAGGAGGCATGAACATACAATGGAATCAAGACAGTCTCTTCAATAAATGGTGTTGGGAAAATTGGACAGACACATGCAAAAAAATGAAGCTAGATCACCAACTTACACCATACACAAAAATAAACTCAAAATGGACACAGGACTTAAACATAAGACGGGAAACCATAAAAATACTAGAGGAATCCACAGGCAGCAAAATCTCAGACATATGTCAAAAGAACTTCTTCACCGATACTGCCCCTAGGGCAATGGAAGCTAAAGAGAAAATAAACAAATGGGACTATATCAAAATAAAAAGCTTTTTTACAGCAAAAGAAACTATCAACAAAACAACAAGAAAGCCCACTGTATGGGAGAACATATTTGCAAATGGCATCACTGATAAAGGTTTAATCTCCAACATCTACAGGCAGCTTATACAACTTAATAAAAGGAAGATAAATGATCCAATAAAAAAATGGGCAACGGACCTAAATAGAATCTTTTCCAAAGAAGACAGAAGGAAGGCCAAGAGACACATGAAAATATGCTCAAGGTCACTAATTATCCGAGAGATGCAAATCAAAACAACAATGCGCTATCATCTCACACCTATCAGAATGGCTATCATCAACAAATCAACAAACGACAAGTGTTGGCGAGGATGCGGAGAAAAAGGAACCCTCGTGCACTGCTGGTGGGAATGCAGACTGGTGCAGCCACTGTGGAGGACAGTATGGAGTTTCCTCAAAAAACTGAAAATGGAACTCCCATTTGACCCAGTAATCCCACTCCTAGGAATATATCCTAAGAAACTGGGAACACCAATAAGAAAGGAAATATGCACCCCTATGTTCATAGCAGCACAATTTACCATAGCTAAGATCTGGAAACAGCCTAGGTGCCCATCAGCAGATGACTGGATCAGAAAACTATGGTACATCTACACAATGGAATATTATGCTGCCATAAAAAAGAAGGAATTCTTACCATTTGCAGCAACCTGGATGGAATTGGAGAACATTATGTTAAGTGAAATAAGCCAGTCAATGAAAGAAAAAATACCACATGATCTCACTCATTTATGGATAATAAAGAACATTAAAAACTTGAACAAAAAGATAGCTACAGAGGCAGTAAAGCATCAAACAGTCTGTCAAATTACAGCAGGAAGGTTAGGGAGAGGTGGGGAAGATAAGAGATCAATCAAAGGACTTGTATGCATGCATATAAGCATAACCAATGGACGCAAAACTCTGGGGGGTGAGGGCATATATGGGAGTGGGGTGAGGGGGGGCAATGGTAAGATATGTACACATATAATACCTTAATAAAAAAATTGGGAAAAAAAATCAATAAGCATGTCCTCAGGTGAGGATTTTTTAAAAGAATTGGGGAAAAGTATATCTCTATATTTAAAAACTATCTGTTCATTGAGGTTCTGCTAGAACTCAAGGACACAGTCTCATTATCCAGAGATCATCACTGTTAATATCTTAATGCATATTCTTCCAGATATCTCTTTATATGTGTATATCCATGAACAGATATAAAATATACTAAATGAGACCATTCTACATACTGTTCTGAAAACTGCTTTTTTTCAGCCAACAATCTCCACCATTTTAATACATTCAACTCATCTAATACCATATATTTACATTTTCCCAGTTGACCCCCAAATAATCCTTATAGCTGGCTTATCCAAACCATAACAATCTAGAACCAGGCACTAATTGCATCTTGCTGTTTTGAAAAGGAAAAATTTTCTAACAATTATATCTGTTGTAAAATAGAAATAGCTGCTTTGGGAAATTGTAAGTTTACCATCACTTGAGACTTTCAAGCAAAGGCTGAACCAACATGTGTCTGGGAGGCTGCACAGGGAATTTTTGCATATGAGAGATTAGGGCACATGATTTTTAAGGTCTTTTCCAAACTTGAGTGATGAACATTCAATGACTGATATTTTACAAATGCTATTATTGTAGCACTTCTGTACTGGATCTCATTCCCTCTTGCCTACTCAAGGACATCACTCTGGTAATTCTCACTCTCCTGCATTATCAATTTTTACTTCTCTTTTGGCTTTTTCCTCATCAACATTCAAATGTGCTGTTATTTCTTCCATCTTGAAAATACCTGCTCACTCTTGTCAGGCTTTTGCTCACACCACTCTTTTGAACTGCTCTTGTCATGGTCACCAATGACCCCCACATTACTAAACACAATACTCATTTCCAAGTCATCATCTTACATGTGCCTACTTGCTCTCAGAGCCATTTCCCCTCTTCTCCTGCTCTGCTATGTAGAACAGACAAGTACATTTCCCAGGCACCCTTCCTGAATGACTTCATGATAGATTGGCCAATGGGAATGATTGGTCAAAATCATTGGCTGGAGGGCAGAAGAAGGGGAAAAGCCAGGATATTCTCCTTCATTTCCCTCAGTTTTGAGAGTCATCTCTAGCAGTGCTATATCTCCTTTGTGGCTCCCACTGAATAGGCCTCCCTCCAAGGACAAAGCTCCTGCTGGGCCAGCCTTCCTGCTTCAGCTGGGTGGCCCTTGATCCTGACTTGGATAACACTATCTTCTAATTTCACCTCCAGTAGAAATGATGTACCTAGGGGTGAAGCAGCTTTCTGCTGTTGCTAAATTTCTGGATTAATTCACCATTCCATCCGTGGCTTCTCCGCTTTTCCTGAGAACAGCTCTCATCCAAGTAACCAATTCTGCACGTTAAATTCTTTTTGTTTAAAATTCTGAATGTGGTATCTGTTTTCTAACTTGCCCCTGAAAGATATAAAACATCAACTTCTCTTAGCTTTCCATATATTTCACTCTGTTTTCCTCCAACCTTACTAGCCATTTCTACTCAGTCTTCTTTGCTGATTTCTCCTCATCTCTTGACTATCAAATGATGAAATACCCTAGGATACAAACTGTGGACCTATTTTCTTTGCTATTTACACTTACATCTTTGGGAATCTCATGTTATCTTGTGCCTTTGAAAAAAATCTAAATACTGAAAACTGCCAAATTTATATATCTCGCTGGACCTCTCCAATTAAGCTCCAGATACATATCTAACATCATCACTTCAATAGTCAGTAGGCATTTCAAATATAACATGTCCATAACACATATTACTGCACATATTAGGAAGTCCAAAGTAGGGAGAGTTTCAGGGGCAGTTGATCCCAAGCCTCAGTAGTGTCATGGTGGACTATGTTTCTCCTTCATGCTGCTCTGCCATCCTCAGTGGGTCAGAGTTGTCCTCAGGGATTCTCCTTCACTAAGTCAAGATGGCTACAAAGTTCCAGGCACTACATCCAAAGGCAGCAATGTCCAGAGGCCCAAAGGATGGTCTCATCAGGCCTCTTATCTAGGATCAGGAAATCTAGTAGGCAACCTTTCAAGTCTGGCTTCTTTAACTTAGCATGGTGCATTTGAGAATGCATTCATTTTGTTGCAGGAATCAATAGTTCATTATTTTTATGTTGAGTAAGTATTTTAATTGTTTGGC
Organism: Ia io; assembly: GCA_025583905.1. Lineage (NCBI taxonomy): Eukaryota > Metazoa > Chordata > Mammalia > Chiroptera > Vespertilionidae > Ia > Ia io. Next base: position 98,462,316 of record JAJQQW010000001.1, read on the forward strand.
TATACCACAGTTTGTTCATCTATTCACCCATTAAAGAACATTTGGCTTGTTTCTAATTTTTGGTGGTTGTGAATACTGCTGCTATAAATATTCACATACAGGTTTTTTTGTGAAAGTACGTTTTCATTTCTCTAGGCTAGATATATAAGAGTAGAATTGCTGGGTTGTCTGGTAAATGTATAGTTGCTTTATTTAAAAAGTTGACAAACCTTTTTTCCAGAACGGCTGTAACAGTTTGCATTCCTACCAGCAATCTATGAAAGTTCCAGTTGCTCTGAACGGTCACCAGAACTTGGTGTTGTCAGGTTTGTTTGGTTGTTTTACAATCATTCTAATAAGGATGTAGCCATATCTTATTGTGGTTCTAGTTCGCATTCCTATGACTGGTGATATTAAACTTCCTTCTATTTAGTTGCTATCCCCATAGTGCTTGACTGCCCCACCCTCAAGGCTGTTCCTCCCCATCTCAGTAAACAGCACTTCAATTCACCCAGTTATTCTAACCAAAAATCAAGACGTTGTCCTTGATTTCTCTCTTTCCACAACCAACCTATCGGTTAATCCTGAAAACAAAATCTCCAAAACACATCTGCATTAACTTTCTCCAACTCTTCCTTTACCACCCTGATCCAACCACTCTCTTCTTGTACCTGTTCTTATGACAATAGTCTCCTAATTGGTCTCCCTGCTTCCATTCTTGCCTTCCAACAAAACAAGCCACTCTCGCCCTAGCTGGTTTTGCTCAGTGGATAGAGCATTGGCCTGCGGACTGACGGGTCCCGGGTTTGATTCCGGTCAAGGGCACATGCCTGGGTTGCGGGCTTGATCCCCAGTGGGGGGCATGCAGGAGGCAGCCAACCAATGATTCTCTCTCATCATTAATGTTTCTCTCTCTCTGAAATCAATAAAAATATATTTTTTTAAAAATACAAAAAACAAGCCACTCTCCATGTAGCAGCTAGAATGATTTTATAGCATAAATCATGTTACTCCTCTGCTTTAAAGTCTCCAATAATTTCCCACTGTGCTTTTAAGATATAAAGTCTTTATTTGAGTCTACAATGCCACACATGGCCTGGCTTCTGCTCACTCCTCTGACCTCACCTCTTGCCAGCTGTTCATCCTCTCACTCAATACAATCTAGTCACATTGGCCTTCTTTCTGTTCCTCCAACGTGCTAAGCTTATCCTTCCACTGCGCCTTTGTGTTTTCTGTCACCATCAACTAGAATGCTTTTCTCCTGCTCTCATTGTCATCCTTCAGGTTTTATGTGGCTCAAATGGCCCCTCCTCAGAGTCCATCCCTGACCACCTGTCATTCTCTATCACATCACACTATTTTAACTGATAATTTTATTTGTTCACTTGTTTGTCTGTTATCCCTGTTCCCAGAATGTGAACTTATTTCTTCTCCACTATATCCCCATATCAAGTACAGTACAGTAGTCCTCACTTAACAATATCAATAGGTTCTTGGAAACTGTGACTTTAAGCAAAATAAATTATAACAAGACCAATTTTACCATAGGCTAATTGATATAAAATAAGAGTTAAACTGCCATTGCATATGTCTGATCACAAAAACATCACCAAACTTCTAAATAAATACCCAAAGCACTTCTAATATTAAACAATGAAATAAATGTGAGCTATACATCTATTTAAGAAAGATGCGTAAAAACAAGATCATCATTTTCCAGCCCGCTTATTCCAGTTCAAGGTCATGGGTAGCTGGAACTTTTTCTGGCAGCTCAGGGTGCAAGGCAAGAACCAAACATGGACATAATGCCCTTCTATCACAGGGCACACTTACATACATACCTATCCTCACTCATGCCAGAACACTGTAGACAGGCTGATTCACCTCATGTGCACAACTTTGGGATGTGGGAGGAAACTAGAGTACCCAGAGAAGACCCACACAGTCATGGGGAGAATGTGCACTCCACACAGATAGTGGCCCTGGCTGGGAATCTATTTTTTTCCATCATTATAACACTGAATGAAACATTATTCAAGGACCTGCTCTATCTAGCATGATATAGATATTGAATATGTATCAGAATAGGTAGCAGATTAACCTTGAGCAGGAATAGGGGCCACCTCTTCCTCTGAGACTGGAAAGAGAAAAGGATGGGAGCTGGTACAAATAAGCATTCCCCTACATTCTCAGTGCTTTGGGGAGGGAAATCATCTACTGAGAGTTTGCAAGCAGAGGTTTGAGGAAAGTGGTCAGTGAAGACTCTAAATTGTTCCTGAGGGAAGCAGGAGACTTGCTGATCCAAAATATGTAGTAGAAGAGTTGACTAGCTGTGGTGAGAACATTGATATTGGAACCATAAATTCACAATGTCAAATACCACTCATTTACAAGCTATGGACACTCACCTATTTCGGTAAAAGATCAGAGAAAGCAGATTGTAGGACTGATTCTAAATTGGGTGCTCACAAGGCATATATTATCATATTAAAAGAAGGTAAGATTTATCTATTAAATATATATATATACACATATATATATATACATATATATGTATACACACACACACACACACACACAAACACACACATATATATTTCAGAGAGGAGGGGAGAGGGAAAGAGATAGAAACATAACTGATGAATCATTGATCGGATGCCTCTTGCACGCCCACTACTGGGAATTGAACTGTGACCTGTGACCTCCTGGTTCATAGGTTGATGCTCAACCACTGAGCCACAAGGCTGGGCTATTTATTTTCTTCAATTAAGAATGGCTGTTGTGGCGGAGGAACCAAGATGGCAGCATAGGTAAACACCTGAAGTTGCTGTCTCGCACAACCACATCAAAACTACAACTAAAAGAAAAAACGGATATCATCCAGAAGCACGTGAAGGCTGGCTGAGTGGAAATTCTACAACAAGAAGGAAAGAGAAAAGTGCATCTAGACTGGTAGGAGGTGCAGAAGTGTGGAAAAGCAAAAGTACAGAGGCACGCGGAAATGGGCTGGAAACACTGTTGTCTTTTTCAATTGGGAGGGAGATACAAATTCCCGACTGCTCTGAATTCCAGTACCGGGCGAGACTCTGGGGACCCAGACTCATACTGGGAGAAACTGGACTGTCTGGCATCAGGCCGGAACACGAGGGTGGCTTTCTTTCAGAGGTGGTTGCAGTGTTCACTGTTCCTGCATGGGGCCTTGGAACACAGAGACCCAGGGACCTATCCGGGGCAGGGCCAATGGGCAATTATTGCTGTTTGCACCACCCCGTGATTCCCTGAGACCACACCTCACCCAATTTACAACCCCACCCAAGCTGTGCGCAGAGGCGTTTGCATATGAATGGCCTGGCCTTTTGAAACCTAACCTGACAAACTGCAGCTGGGTCAAAGAACCCCAGAGCTTCCAAAAGAAGGCCTAAGGCTCATCAGCAGCCTGCATTGCTTCAGAGCTGTGCCTCATCTGGGCACCTCCAAACCCCAAATTAAGAGGAAGAATCTGAAGATCTCTCTGTAGCTCCTGCTGGGTGGCCTCAGGCAGTGGTTGACTTTGTACCTCCTTCGAGATCCAAGAGCCAGTACACCCAGTGGTCAAAGTGAGACAACACCAGATTACAACTCTTCAAATCTATAAGAGACACACTTAGGGGGCAGACTCAGTGAGCACCAAAGCCCCACTGAAGAAAGTCCTGCCCCATAAGGGTGATTCCAGCACAGCAGTTCTCCCATTGTAGACACAAGAGGTTCTCACAGCCAATTGGCCTGGAAGTCAATTCCGCCCAGTGATACCAACAAGAATCAAGGCTTAACTACAAAAAGACTGTGAACACAGCCCACAAAGTGGTGCGCCAAGAGCGTCCACCTCAGGTGACTGGGAAGGCTGAGCCACTGAGCCCTATAGGACACCTAGCACACAAAGCCACTCTATCAACTCAGGGAAGCAGCCAAAATGCGGAGACAAAGAAACAGGGCACAAATGAAAGAAATAGAGGAAAGCAAACTATAGGATATAGAATTCAAAACCACGGTTATAAGGTTACTCAAGAATCTTCTAGAAACCTCCGAAAAATTTAGTGAGACCATCAAGGACAGGCGTCCTCAAACTATGGCCCACAGGCCACATGCAGGTGTTTTTGCCGTTTTGTTTTTTTTACTTCAAAATAAGATATGTGCAGTGTGCATAGGAATTTGTTCATAGTTTTTTTTAAAACTATACTCCAGCCCTCCAACGGTATGAGGGACAGTGAACTGGCCCCCTGATAAAAAGTTTGAGGACCCCTGCTCAAGGATATGAAAAAGGACCAATTAGAAATCAAGCATACACTGACTGAAATAAAAAATAATATACAGAGATCCAATAGCAGACTAGAGGATCCCAAGAACCAAGTCAAAGATTTGAAATACAAAGAAGCAAAAAACACCCAACTGGAAAAGAAAAAAGAATCCAAAAATATGAAGATAGTGTAAGGAGCCTCTGGGACAACTTCAAGCGTACCAACATCCAAATTATGGGGGTGCCAGAAGAAGAGAGAGAACAAGATACTGAAAACCTATTTGGAGGAGAAACCAAGATGGCAGCATAAGTAAACAACTGAAATTGCTGCCTCGCACAACAACTTCAAAACTACAACTAAAAGACAAAACGAACATCATCCAGAACCACAGGAAGGCTGGATGAGTGGATATTCTACAACTAGAAGGAAAGAGAAAAGCACACTGAGACTCAGAGGAGGTGCGGAAGTAAAGTGCAGAGGTACGGAGGCACGCGCGTGTGGAAAGGGCTGGCAACTGAGGACGCTGTTGTCTTTTTCAAATGGGAGAGAGACACAAGCTCTTGACTGCTCTGAACTCCAGTTCCAGGTGAGACTCTGGGGACCCAGACTCATACAGGGAGAAACTGGACTGTCTGGCTTCAGGTGGAACTTGAGGGTGGCTTTCTCTCAGAGGTGCCTGCAGTGATTACCGAGGGACACTGAGACCTGGGGGCCTCTTAGGGCAGGGCTGAAGGTCAGCCATAGCTGTTTGCTCCGCCCTGTTGATTCCCTGAGACCCCCGCCCCACTCAAGCTGTGTGCAGAGGCTTTTGCATATGAATGGCCTGGTCCTTTGAAATCTAAAATTACCTAACAAACTGCAGCTGGGTCAGAGAGCACCAAAACTTCTAAAAGAAGGCCCAAGGCCCCACAGCAGCTTGCATTGCTTCACAGCTGGGCCTCATCTGGGCACCTCCAAACCCCAAACAAAGAAGAGGAACCTGCAGATCTCTCCATAGCTCCTGCTGGGTGGCCTCAGGCAGAGGCTAAATTAGCACCTCCTTGGAGATCCAAGAGCCAGTGTACCCAGTGGTCAGAGTGGGACCATCCAGATTACAACTCCTCAGATCCATAAGGGACACACTCAGGGGGCAGACTCAGTAAGCACCAAAGCCCCACTGAAGCAAGTCTTGCCCCATAAGGGTGTCTCCAGCACAGAAGTTCTCCCATCATAGACATAGCTGATCCTCATAGCCAGTTGGCCTGGAGGTCAATTCCTCCCAGTGATACCAACAACAATCAAGGCTTAACTACAATAAGACTGTGAACACAGCCCACAAAGGGGTGCACCAAGAGTGTCCACCTCAGGTAATTGGGGAGACTGAGCCACTGGGCCCTATAGGACACCTAGCACACAAAGCTACTCTATCAACACAGGGAAGCAGCCAAAATGCGGAGACAAAGAAACAAGTCACAAATGAAATAAATGGAGGAAAACAAATGACTGGATACAGAGTTCAAAACCACGGTTATAAGGTTTTTCAAGAATCTTCTAGAAACCACCAACAAATTTAGTGAGACCCTCGAGGATATGAAAAAGGACCAACTAGAAATTAAGCATACACTGACTGAAATAAAGAATAATATACAGAGATCCAACAGCAGACTAGAGGATCGCAAGAATAAAGTCAAAGATTTGAAATATGAAGAAGCAAAAAACACCCAATCGGAAAAGCAAAAAGAAAAAAGAATCCAAAAATATGAAGATAGTGTAAGGAGCCTCTGGGACAACTTCAAGCGTACCAATATCCGAATTATGGGGTGCCAGAAGAAGAGAGAGAGCAAGATATTGAAAACCTATATGAAGAAATAATGACAGAAAACTTCCCCTACCTGGTGAAAGAAATAGACTCACAAGTCCAGGAAGCGCAGAGAACCCCGAACAAAAGGAATCCAAAGAGGATCACACCAAGACACATCATAATTAAAATGCCAAGAGCAAAAGACAAAGAGAGAATATTAAAAGCAGCAAGAGAAAAACAGTTACCTACAAGGGAGTACCCATACGATTGTCAGCTGATTTTTCAACAGAAACTATGCAGGCCAGAAGGGAGTGGCAAGAAATATTCAAAGTGATGAACAGCAAGAACCTACAACCAAGATTACTCTACCCAGCAAAGCTATCATTTAGAATTGAAGGTCAGATAAAGAGCTTCACAGATAAGAAAAAGCTAAAGGAGTTCATCACTGCCAAACCAGTATTATATGAAATGCTGAAAGGTATTCTTTAAGAAGAGGAAGAAGAAAAAAAAGGCAAAGATAAAAACTATGAACAACAAATACATATCTATCAACAAATGAATCTAAAAATCGAGTGAATAAAAAATCTGATGAACAGAATAAACGGGTGAATATAATAGAATCAGGGGCATAGAAAGGGAGTGGACTGACAATTCTCAGGGGGAAAGGGGTGTAGGGGATGCGGGAAAAGACTGGACAAAAATCGTATAACTATGGATGAGAACAGTGCGGGGAGGGGTAAGGGCAGAGGTGGGGTGGGAACTGGGGGGAGGGGAGCTATGGGGGGGAAAAGAGGAACAACTTTAATAATCTGAACAATAAAGATTTATTTTTTAAAAATGAAAACCTAATTGAAGAAATAATGACAGAAAACTTCCCCTACCTGGTAAAAGAAATAGACTTACAAGTCCAGGAAGCACAGAGAACCCCAAACAAGAGGAATCCAAAGAGGACCACACCGAGACACATCATAATTAAAATGCCAAAGGCAAAAGACAAAGAGAGAATCTTTAAAGCAGCAAGAGAAAAACAGTTACCTACAAGGGAGTACCCATATGACTGTCAGCTGATTTCTCAACAGAAACTATGCAGGCCAGAAGGGAGTGGCAAGAAATATTCAAAGTGATGAACAGCAAGAACCTACAACCAAGATTACTCTACCCAGCAAAGCTATCATTCAGAATTGAAGGTCAGATAAAGAGCTTCACAGATAAGAAAAAGCTAAAGGAGTTCATCACTGCCAAACCAGTATTATATGAAATGCTGAAGGGTATTCTTTAAGAAGAGGAAGAAGAAGAAAAAGGTAAAGATAAAAATTATGAACAACAAAGTGACAACAAATACATATCTATCAACAAGTGAATCTAAAAATCGAGTAAATAAAAAATCTGATGAACAGAATAAACTGGTGAATATAATAGAATCAGGGGCATAGAAAGGGAGTGGACTGACAATTCTCAGGGGGAAAGGGGTGTAGGGGATGCGGGAAAAGACTGGACAAAAATCATACAACTATGGATGAGGACAGTGCGGGGAGGGGTAAGGGCAGAGGTGGGGTGGGAACTGGGGGGAGGGGAGCCATGGGGGGAAAAAGTGGAACAACTATAATAATCTGAACAATAAAGATTTATTTTTTAAAAATGAAAACTAATTGAAGAAATAATGACAGAAAACTTCCCCTACCTGGTAAAAGAAATAGACTTACAAGTTCAGGAAGCACAGAGAACCCCAAACAAGAGGAATCCAAAGAGGACCACACCGAGACACATCATAATTAAAATGCCAAAGGCAAAAGACAAAGAGAGAATCTTTAAAGCAGCAAGAGAAAAACAGTTACCTACAAGGGAGTACCCATATGACTGTCAGCTGATTTCTCAACAGAAACTATGCAGGCCAGAAGGGAGTGGCAAGAAATATTCAAAGTGATGAACAGCAAGAACCTACAACCAAGATTACTCTACCCAGCAAAGCTATCATTCAGAATTGAAGGTCAGATAAAGAGCTTCACAGATAAGAAAAAGCTAAAGGAGTTCATCACCACCAAACCAGTATTATATGAAATGCTGAAGGGTATTCTTTAAGAAGAGGAAGAAGAAGAAAAAGGTAAAGATAAAAATTATGAACAACAAAGTGACAACAAATACATATCTATCAACAAGTGAATCTAAAAATCGAGTGAATAAAAATCTGATGAACAGAATAAACTGGTGAATATAATAGAATCAGGGGCATAGAAAGGGAGTGGACTGACAATTCTCGGGGGAAGGGGATGTGGGGGTGCGGGAAGAGACTAGACAAAAATTGAACACCTATGGACAAGGACAATGTGGGGGGGGGTAAGGGCATGGGGGGGTGGGAACCAGGTGGAGGGAGCTATGGGGGGAAAAAAAGAGGAACAACTGTAATAATCTGAATAATAAAGACCTTTTTTTTTTTAAAGAATGGCTGCTGTAATAGAAAACAAGTCCAGTAGCATCAAAATGCATGATAATTAGGAATCATTTCCAGTGGCTTCAAATATTTGGGCAGAAGATTATTTCCCTAGATTTATGTAAAAACTTTTAAAAAGAAGAATTACAGGTCTGGCCTATGTACAACTAGTTCTAATCGCTGTCACTATATTGAAGTGCTGTTGCCTCTCACCCATTTCCCAGACCTGTTGCAATTCCAACCTGGTTTACCTTTGAACCAAGAGACAGTGCATCCCCTTGACATTGCCACAAATATGTAATGTTAAATGTTTTTATGACCTTCCCCCAAAAGTCCTGTAGCTATTTTCCAGAGTTACTATCAACTAGAAAAGGCAATACTCGGACAATGGCTCTGGGCAGTCAAAATGCCACTGCAAGACAAGTCAGACTGGGAGTTTAGGGCAGGGGGCCAGGAGATAAATGGAATTTCAGCCTTAGTTCATATCAGAACTGGCCTAGTGAGTTTGCAAATACACCCTGAGTTTGTTTTCCTTGTTTAAAAAGAGGTAAGTTTACAATAGCTCCAGAAAAATGAAGTACTTAGGTATAAATTTAAACAAAATATTTGCAGGATCTGTACATGAAAAACTGTAAGGCAATGATGATGTCAAACCTCAGAGGAAAGGTGGGTGGGAAGAGATAAACCAAAGAACTTGTATGCATATATACATAATCCATGAACATAGACAATAGGGTGGTGAAGGCCTGAGGTAGGAGGCAGGGGCGGGCTAGAAGATGTCAATATTTTCAACAATAAAGAATTAAAAATAAACAAACAAATAATATGGTGGGAGATTCAATTTAAAAAAAAGACACTGATGAAAGAAATCAAACATCTAAATAAATGGGAGAGATATACCATATTCATGGATTAGAAGATATAGTGTTATTAACATGTTAATTCTACATAACTTGGGATCTTTAGATTTTACACAATTCCAATAAAAATTCCAGCAAGAATTTTAGAGATACCAATAAGCTGATTCTAAAATTTATATGGAAAAGCAAAGTAACTAGAATAACTAAAATAATTCTTAAAAGGACCAAGTCAGAAGATTCATACTATCTGATTTCAAGACTTACTATAAAGTTACAATAATAATTAAATCAAGATAGTGTGGTATTGGTGCAAAGATAGACAATAGAAGGAAAAGCCCCAAAATATAGTCAACTGATTTTTGACAAAGGTACAAAGGGAATTGAACGAAGAGTCTTTTCAACAAATAGCACTGAAACACTGGACCTCTATACACACACTAGAGGCCTGATACACGAAATCCGTGCATAGGTAGGGTCCCTAGGCCTGGCCGGTGATCAGGGCCATCTGTGGGGCGACCTGCAGGCGGGGCGATTGGGGGCCCCTCCACTGGCACCCACCTTGACTGGAAGCCTGGCACTACCTGCCGGCCAGCCCCACCCACCCACCCCAATCACTGCCACTGGTCGCCACCCTCTGCGGGGGGACAGACGCTCAACGCAGGAGTTGCCCCCATCAGTGCACGTCATAGCGACCAGTCGTTCCGCTGGTTGTTCCACCATTTGGTCAATTTGCATATTAGGCTTTTATTATATAGGATGCCTCACACCTTATGTAAAAATTAATTCAAAATAAATCATAGGCTTAAATATAAAATATACAACTGCTAGAAGAAAATCTGCATGATCCTGAGTCATATAAGGTACTGTACTATTAAGAGAATGAAGACTGGGAGGTTTTGCAAAACCATATATCTGATAAAAGATATGCTCAGACAAAAAGTTCTTAAAACTCAACAATAAAAAAAAAAGTTTGAAAATGGGCAAAAGATCTGAACTCTTCATAAAGAAGTTATACAGAGAAAAATTAGAAAATAAAAATATGTTCACAATAAAAAATCAAATCACCCAATTAAAAATGGGCAAATAATTGGAATAGCCATTTCTCCAAAGATACAAATGGCCAACAAGTATAAAAAGTTGCTCAGTGTCAGTAATTGTTAGAGAAATGCAGATCAAAATCATAAAAATATCACTTCACACTGTCATAGATTAGAGGACACTAAAGAGACATGATAGTTGCCCAGCCGTGTGGCTCAGTGGTTGTGTTGACGTATGAACCAGGAGGTCGCAGTTTGATTCCCATGCCCGGGTTGAGGGCTCGGTCCCCAGTGTGGGGCATGCGGGAGGTGGCTGATCGGTGGTTCTCTCTCATCATTGACATTTCTATCCCCCTCTCCCACTTCCTTCCTCTCTGAAATCAATAAAAATATTTTTTCTTTTAAAGAGACATGACAGCTAAATGCAACGTGGGATACTAGAACAAAGAGGACACAGCAGAAAAACTGATGAAATCCAAATGAAGTCTGTAGTTTAATGTTATTAGACCAATGTTAATTTCTTAGTTGTGACCAGTATAATATGGTTTTATACAGGTGGGGCAAAAGTAGATTTACAGTTGTGAGTATGCAAAACAAAGTTTATTCTTGTATTACTTATTAAACTAGAAGCCCGGTGCACGAAATTCGTGCACGGAGGGGGGTTGTCCCTCAGCCCAGCCTGTACCCTCTCCAATCTGGGACTCCTGGAGGGATGTCCGACTGCCCGTTTAGGCCCGATCCCAGGGACATCCCTCTCACAATCCAGGATTGCTGGCTCCCAACTGCTTGCCTGCCTGCCTTCCTGATTGCCCCTAACCGCTTCTGCCTGCCAGCCTGATCACCCCCTAACCACTCTGCTGCCAGCCTGTTTGCCCCCAACTTCCCTCCTCTGCCGGCCTGGTCACCCCTAACTGCCCTCTCCTGCAGGGTTGATCACCTCCAACTGCCCTCCCTTGCAGGCCTGGTCCCTCACAACTGCCCTCCCTTGCAGGCCGGGTGCCTCCCAACTGCCCTCTCCTGCTGGCCATCTTGTGGTGGCCATCTTGTGTCCACATGGGGGCAGGATCTTTGACTACATGGGGGCAGACATATTGTGTGTTGCAGTGATGATCAATCTGTATATTACTCTTTTATTAGATAGGATAGAGGCCTGGTACAGGGGTGGGGGCCAGCTGGTTTGCCCTGAAGGGTGGCCCAGATCAGGGTGGGGGTTCCCTTGGCGCGTGGGGCGGCCTAGGCGAGGGGCCTGTGGTGGTTTGCAGGCCGGCCACACCCCCCGGCGACCCAAGCGGAGGCCCTGGTATCTGGAATTTATTTTCCTTCTACAATTGAAACTTTGTAGCCTGGAGCGGAGCCAAGCCTGGGGCTCCCTCCGAGGCCGGTAGCCATTTGTGTTGGGGCTATAATTGAAACTTTGTTGCCTTAAGCGGGTGGGCCCGGCCAGGGTGTGCGGAAAGCTTTGCTTCCCCTGCTGCCGCCGGCAACCCTGGCTTGCTCTCTCAAGTTCCGTTCTGCCGCCATTTGTTTGAATTTGTTTTCCTTCTATAATTGAAACTTTGTAGCTTGAGTGGAGGCTTAGGCCTGCAACGGCTATGGAAAGCTTGGCTTCCTCTGTTACCTGGGAAACCTTGCTCTGTGTGGCTGTAGCCATCTTGGCTAGGGTTAATTTGCATACTCACCCTGATTGGCTGGTGGGCGTGGCTTGGCTGGTGGGCATGGCTTATGTAGCGGAGTGATGGTTAATTTGCATATTACCATTTTATTAGAGAGGATGTTGTATTATTTTCCATATGAACAACTGTAAATCTACTTTTGCCCCACCCTGTATATATTAGTCTGCTAGGGTTCCTATAACAAAATACCAAAGACTGGGTGGCTTAATAAATAGATATTTATTTCTAACAGTCCTGGATACTGGGAAGTCCAAGATTAAGGTGCTTGCTGATTCAGTGAGAGCTCTCTTCTGAGAGACAGAGACAGAAACAGAGACTGATACACACAGAGACAAAGAGACAGTGAGATGCAGAGGCAGTGCCCTCTTATGAAGGCCCTAAACCAGTGGTTCCCAAAGTGGGGCACATGCCCCACAGGGGGGCAATTTGATTTTTAAGGGGGGAAAATTCAAGAATGAGTTATTAATAGTGATTTTTTTTTGCATTTCTTATGGTTCTAGGGGCCTTATAGACAGTATGTTAATATACTAGAGGCCTGGTGCACCAAATTCATGCACAGGTAGGGTCCCTAGGCCTGGCCGATGATCAGAGCCAATCAGGTTCCCCACCTCCCTACCTCCTCCTTCCCTTGCTCCCTCAGCACCACACCACCGTTGGTCGCCCGCCATGTTCCGCCTGCTCCCTGGTGATCAGCACACATCATAGCGAGCAATTGAACTCCCATTCTCCTGGTAGAACTTTGCATATTAGCCTTTTATATATATAGAAGATATTATGACATATTTATGCATTTCAGTTCTCTATTATATATTTTGAAATTTTATTTGCTATTTTTTCATATCACTTCATATTTTTTAACAATTTCTTAGTGATTTCTTCCTCAGTACTTCAGCTGTCCTTTTTATTCTTTTATTTTTCTCTTTCATGGATGCCATGTTCTTTGAAAGCTTGTTTGGACCAAGTTAATGGCCTTTTAGGCTTCCTCCACATGAATAGGAGTTCCCTTTTTGAATAATAAAAATTAGATGTCACAGGGGTGACATCAGTATTTGAGAGATGCTTAGGTGGGGCAGGGCCAAAAAAAGATTAGAACCACTGCTCTAAACCCATCATAAGTGTCTCTCTCTCAAGACCACTCCTAACCCTAATTAACTCCCAAAGACCCATCTCCAAATACTATTACAGCAAGGGTTAGGGCTTCAATGTATGAGTTTTGAAGGAGGGGCACAATCCAGCCCATAGCATTATATAAGATGTTAATATTAGGGGAACCACAGTGAAGAGTATACAGGAACTTCCTGTACTATCTTTGAAACTTTTATGTAAATCTAAAATTATTCAAAAATTTTTAAAAGTGAAAAAAAATCAAGAAGGGTTAAAGGTGCCTAGTCAGTGCAGCTCAGTGGTTGAGCATTGACCTATGAACCAGGAAGTCATGGTTCAATTCCTGGTCAGGGCACATGCCCAGGTTGCAAGCTCAATCCCCAGTGTGGGGCATGCAGGAGGCAGGCGATCAATGATTCTCTCTCATCATTGATGTTTCTATCTCTTTCTCCCTCTCCCTTCCTCTCTGAAATCAATAATAATTTTTTTTTAAGAGGAGTTAAAGGTGCTGGTGAGGAAAATTCAGATCTTCAATCACAGGATCAGGCTGAGTTAAAAGAGAGATGGTGGTGGAATGGAAATATTGGGGAAAACAGGAGGATCAAGGTTCTATGAAGTTGAAAACAGGTTTAGTTCACCATAAGTAATGACTTTTATTTTCCTTGAGTAACATAGAATATTAAAAGCTCACGTACAATGGAGTGTGCTTCATTATAATAAAATGAAAATGAAGAGTAGTCAGGTGAAGAAGCAGAATAAAAGATCAGAAAAATAAAAAAGGGAAGATTTTTTCTTGAGAAAGGGAGGTGGGTCCATAGCTAGTGATCAACATAAGCTAATTTATTAAAAGCTTCTCAATTTTTCTTAAACAATAAAATTATACTCCCAAATTTCAGGGTTAACATTTTATAACATTTTACTATTTCAGCACAGTTGATAATTTAAAAACAAAAAAAAATAGAATAAGACTCTGAAATTTCAATATGCTTCTTATTACTAACATTGAAGCACTGTAATTGCTGCTAAAATACAAATAAAGACAACAGAGAAATGTCATGTTATTTTAATAACTATTTCAATATGAAGGAATAAAAGATAATGAAGAGCTCATTCTTGTTTGGTGCTAATGATGGAACAATTTACAGTCTTAAAGATGAAGCAAAATGCATAATTTGAACCAGATGTTGAAATGGTTTAAGATTAGAAAGGTAACCACACATTTACTACAGGAAATCCTCTATGCAATTGTCTTTACATTGCATTTTACTTGGTTTGTCAAAATGAAATTGTGATCTGTTCTCAGTAGTGTGTGTGTTAATATTTTCTGAAGCAACATTTCAGAGAGGAAGGAAGAGAGAGAAACATCAATGGAGAGAATCATTGATTGGCTGCCTCCTGCATGCCCCCCAATAGGGATCGAGCCCACAACCTGACATGTGCCCTGACTGGGAATCAAACTGTGACCTCCTGATTCATAGGTTGATGCTCAACCACTGAGCCACACCAGTCGGGCAGTAATATCATCATAATAAAAGGCCAAGAGGCATCACGACCAAAACGACTAAACGACCGGTCACCAGGAGGTGCATGGAGCACCTCTCGGCCATAATGACCTAACAACCAGTCGCTATGACGCCCACTGCGGCTGGCAAACTGGCCCAATCGGGGCGTGGGGCCACTGGCCAAACACCCATGGCCCCTCCCCCAGCCAGCCCAGCCCTGATCGGGGGCCCTGATCCAGGCAGGCCAGCTGGCCAACCTCCTGCCATCTCCTCCTCCCGATAGGCCCAGCCCTGATTGGGCCCAGGCCAGCCGGACCCCACCCATGCACGAATTTGTGCACTGGGCCTCTAGTGTGTGTGTGTGTGTGTGTGTGTGTGTGTGTGTGTGTGTGTGTGTGTGTGTATAAATTTTTTTTAATCCCACATGAGATTCAATGTAGCTGCATAGTCAGATTTCTGACTTTATCACTCACTAGTTATGGGAACTTTGGAAACTGAAACTTGCAGAGCCTCAGAGTACATATTTGTAGCATTATAATGATAGATAGCACAGTAGCCCCCCCCCCCCGACACACACACACACCCTATCTGTGGTTTTGCTTTCCATAGTTTCAGTTATCCCTGGTCAACCATGGTTGGAAAATATTAAATGGAAAATAAGTTTTAAATTGTATGTGGTGCTAAAATTTCATGCCTGGGACATGAGCCATCCCTTTGTCCATCCATACTGTATATACTCCCCACCCATCAGTCTCTTAGTAGCCGTCTCAGTTATCTTATCGACTATCAAGGTATCACAGTGCTCATGTAAAAGTAACCCTTATTTAACTTAATAATGGTCTCAAAGCACAAGAGTAGTAATGCTGGCAGCTCACATATGCCAAAGAGAAGTTGTAAAGTGTATGTATGCATAGGAAAAAAACATAGTATATATAAGGTTCAGACATCCACTGGGGGTCTTGGGATATATACCCCTGGATAAGGGGAAAGGCTACTGTAGTTAAACCTCTCTCATGAGATTATCATCAAATTAAGGTTATACCTGGTTTGTCCATATAGTGGAATATTATTTGATATTATTTGATAATAAAAAGGAGTGGAGTGTTGATATATTCTTCAATATGAATGAACGCTGCAAATATTATGGTAAGTGAAAGAAGCCAGTCCCTGAGACCAAATATTGCCCGCCAGTATGGCTCAGTGGTTGAGCATTAACCTATGGCTGAGGTCACAGTTCAATTACCAGTCAGGGCACTTCCTTGGGTTGCTGGCTCAATCCCCAATGGGGGGCATGCAAGAGGCAGCCGATCAATGATTCTCATCACTGATGTTTCTATCTCTCTCTCTCCCTCTCCCTTGTTCTCTGAAATAAAAATATATTCATAAACAAATAAATAAATAAATTTAGGTAATACTTATAAAGTGTTTTCCATGGTACCTGACAAGTACTCAATAAAATGTGGCTAGCATTATTATAATCATTACTACTATTTTTTAATTACTATGAATAAAACAATCACCAAAATTACCCTACAAATCTAAAAACAAAACAAAATACGTTTAGTGAAAGTAAGAGTACAAGAGTAGCAATGATAGGAGGTTGTTGGCAGAGAACAGAATACTGGATTTCGGAATAGATGACATCCAGGCTCTGATCATGGTAGTTTGTGGCTCAAGTGGTGTGAAGGTAAAGGTCATTGTTTGGAGTTGAGGTCAAGGAATTGTTTGGAGGTTATGGTTGGTTATCCACATGATGTCTAATTATGTCTCCAAATGAGGACAGGAAATGAGGTGGAGAGGACAACTCAGTTGTAAAGAATCACTAGATGCAGACAATAACTTTTTAATACAGATGAAAATATAGATACAAGCACTACATATTGATATCACTGAAGCAATGTAACATTAAATATTTATAAGACTCCTCCACAAATAGCAAATGTGAAATAAAATACCAAGCATCCTTTCTTACTCTATAATATCTTCCTCCCACATACCCACAAACAGAAGCAGTACTCTTAGTTATTTGACAGGATGGTAGCTCCCCTGAGTTGGTTATTGAGATTCCATTTTCATTCAGATCTCACCTATCCTACCCCCTCACTCCAATCTTGCTTTTGCTTCTTTAAGTACAAAGTCTGATAAGGGGCTGCTCACTTATAGCTTTCATATTTGAAGTAAAGGAAGCTTTATGCAGATTCTGGATTTTTATGGATTTTCTCTCCCAGTAGGAGAGATTCAAGCCATAGTAACACCTGCCAGTCTAGGAAGAGAGACAGAGTAACCTACAAGGATCTGACTTACTGTAACTTTAAAATCTAATCCATGCCACTTTTTTGTATAACACACCACAATGTTTTTTCCAAAAATCTTTAAACATTTTATTAAAGACCAGCTACTTTACACACCAGAAGCACTTAAACACTGATCTATTCATAGTTTCTGTATAGCTAAATAAGTTACATCAAATGGACAAAAATAGTACAGAAGACACATATATAGAAAGATTTTTAAAATTCACCTCTAGAAAGCAGGTCAGATGGACTCAAAGACTTCACTGAATGTAGGAAGCAACATAAAGCCTTTTGCTGGTGCATAAAGGTAGGAGCCAGTCCATGCAGTCAATAAAAAGTTCTTTTACTCATGGACACGAACAACAGTGTGGTAACTGCCAGGGGGAGGGAGGGGGAGGGAAGTGGAGGAGGGTAAAGGGGAGATCAATGGTGATGGACAGAGACTTGACTTGGGGTGGTGACCACACAATACAATATACAGATGATGTGTTATAGAACTGGACACCTGAAACTTATATAATTTTGTTAACCAGTGTCACCCCAATAAATTAAATAAAAAGGAAAAAAAATTATTTTGCCTTCTGGTCTAAATGCTTGTTTCTAGTCTGGGTTCAGAGAAAGGTCCTGATCATTTGAACTGGTTGTCAATCAAAGTCCCCTTCATTTTTGCTTTCTTGGCTTCCAGTTCAGCCTGGAGAGAAAGAAAAGTATATGTACTGATACATGACATGAAATTCTTCTTTTCCTTCCTTATTCTAACTGCCTAAACACTATCCCTCCATGCTCATTTAGTATACAAACTAGAATAGTGGTTCTAACGTCCTTATGAATCTCTAGCAACTGCTATGGCACACACAGAAAATTATAGTATCTGTATAACAAAATGGGGTAAATACACAAGGCTGCAGTCAAAGGTGATCAATGTAGAGCTATCTCCCAGCCCCAGGACCCCCAATGGGCCGAGGGAAATCAATCAATATCGTGGTTCACTAGTATCTTATTCTTGGCATAACAAAAGAAGAACACTGTTCTAGAACAGTGCTACTTAATGTTGTGTAGTCCATGAACTGTTTGTTATTGGTCCATGCAAGATATGTACAAAAGTTGAGAGTAAGCATTTAGAGACTTTTATCGCCATTTGACAGAATAATAAAATGAAATAATTTAATAAGAGCCTCGGTAAACTTATTTTATTGCACTTTATAAATTATAAATCTGTTCTTGCAAACTGGAAATTTACAAGAAGATAAAACACTGGCCTTCACCTCAGAGAATTTGCTAAGTACTGCTTTAAACCACCATGGCAAGGTAAAGCAGCTACCAAGACCTACCCACCTCTTTCACCAAAAAATCCTCTACAGTCATTAGGATAGACTGGTATAACTTTTAATGAGGCATCAATGAAGTGCTGTCTGATTTTAAAGAAATATCATAAGTAAATTATTATCAAGGAAAAAATGGAGACACCATCACATATAGGTGTGCACGCTCTATGATGAGCCCATGAATAATGCAGAAACTGGTGGTGGTACTGAGGCTTTAAGAAGCAATGACCAGCCTGACCAGTATGGCTCAGTGGCTGAGCTTCAACCCATGCATTAAGAGGTAGCTGGTTCAATTCCCAGTGAGGGCCATGCCCAGGTTGCAGGCTCGATCCCCAGCAGGGGGTGTGCAGGAGGCAGCCGATCGATGTTTCTCTCTCATCAATGTTTCTATCTCTCTTTCCCTTACTCTCTCTCTAAAAATCAATCTGTAATAATAAAAGCATAATATGCTAATTAGACTGGACAGCTGAACGACCTTCCGGACAAAGCCAGGGCTGCGAGGGCTGAGGCAAGCGCGGCTGTGAGGACTAAGGCAAGCCGCTGTGGCTGCGAGGGCCGAGCCCCTTGCACAAATTTCGTGTAAAAAAAAAAAAAAAGAAGCAATGACCAGCCCCAACCCCAGTCCTACCAATGTAACACTATCCTGTGCCATTACATCCTGAGAAAGCATCCATAAACCCCGATCTTTAACTCCTGACCTTGGACCACAAGTAGCAGAATAAAATATCACTCTACTTAGGGCTAGCTAACAGGTACTGTCATTTAGAGCCTGGATCCTGTGGTCACTACCCCAGAGCAGGGCATACCGACAGTCGTAGCCCAGAGTTATATACCTGGCAGCCGGCTACACTAGTAACCCCTGACAGACTTCCTAAAAGATTTCCCTGACTGCCAGAGGATCTTCCCGACCAAGAGATCCAAATAGTCCAGCCCAGCACCTTGCTGCTACATGCTACTCACCAGCTCCTGCAGCCGCCTTTTGCTCATGCCTTTGCGCTCCAACTGTTTTTCAATCACTTTGGCATTCTGTGCATACGAGTCAGCAACTTCCCGCTGAGGGGAAAAAAGAAGCATCCTTAAAGCAGCAGTCACACCAATGAGTAACAACAGAGACCTTAAGTAGCAATTTATGCCACTCAAATTATGAAATTATCACTGAAATGGTATGGCTGTTCCATTTCAACTCTTCAGTAATCCAGGAGAGTTCAGGTTTCAATTGAAACCATTAAAAAAATAATAGATAACATCTCTCCCTCTGTAAACATCATTATACTGAAGTACCATAAAGGTAATTGCTGCTACTGCTAAGGGCAGACTCAGAAACCATCAGAGCTGGACTGGAAGGGACCTGAAATCGTTGTAGTATTTAAACTGAAGAGGGATGAGGGATTTGCCCCCCAGGGCATCTCAAAAACACAATATTAAAAAAAAATCACTGATTTAGTCCAACTCCCTGGCTCTCATTTTACAGATGGTGCTAGGGATCCAGGGGCACAGGAACTAGCCAGCATCACAGTTGCTTACTGGCAGAGCAAGGTGTATGAGCACTCTCTAATTATTATGCTACCAGGATGCTGTAGTTCTAGAGCCCCTTTCCTTTCATACCCCCTGTCCAATTCCCTTGAGAGCAGAAGCACTTACAGCTTCAATCTCCTCTTCCTCTTCATCAATAGTAGACACAGTGACAGAGCTGAACTTGCCCATGTCTTTAGTCCGTTTGGTCATCATCACCTAGAGTCGCAGAAGAGAAATCAGTATAGAAACAGCAAGAGGCTCTGTGAGCTATTTGTGTGTGTGGCGCACGCAGGTGCACATGTGTCTGGGTGCTGGGGAATGTAGTTTTTGGGAGTGGACATCCACCTCTTTGAAACAGGGTGGCCTATCTAAAAGTGCCAATGTGTTTATTTGCATTATATTTTTCTAACATTTTCCATCAAGGGTTTTAAAAGTATATTTAAAATTAGCCTGATTCAGTCCATTTTAAATTTTTTTCACTGGAAAAAGAAGAAATTGGAAGGAAATAAATGTGAATAAAAACGATACAATTTCTAATTTTACTTATAGGGCAGCTGTAGGAAAGAAAAAAGAACACAATATTATGCACAAAAATGGTGTTCTCTTAATAAAGAATGCTTTCATTAAAGGACAGTTTCTTGTGCACTATAATTTAAAATTTAGGGCTAAATCCATTGCCATATCTAATATCTAATATCTAATATCTAATATATATATATATATATATATATATATATATATATAATTATTATTATTATTATTATTATTATTATTTTTCTAACCCTCACCCAAAGGTTTATTTTTGTTTGTGTTTTTGTTTTAGAGAGGAAGGGTGAGAGAGAGAGAAACATCGATGTAAAAGAGAAACATCGATTAGTTGCTTCCCATACAGGCCCGAACAGGGACCGAACCCGCACGCCAGGAGAGTGCCCTAACCAGGAATCCAGCCCGCCACCCTTTGGTGTACGAGATGACACTCCAACCAACTGAGCCACCCAGCCAGGGCAAAATCCATAGCTATGTTAACCAATCTGTCTCCTTCAATGACAATTACCTTCTTAGGAGGCTCTTGCTTCTGAGTATATATATTCGTTTTGCCAAAACCCTGGCCAAACTTGACTACTGCTCCATCCACAATGAAGGTCACGGGGGCATTCTTTGGCTGGGACTGGTAGAAGAGTGGCAGTCCACACCTGGGAACAGGAGAGTGAGTCCTTGGGAGGCCTCAGAATCCAGATTTGCAAAGTGATTTGCAAAGTGTGCTGAGATTTCAGGAATATTTTTGTTTGTGGCATAAACTAACGGTGCACTCTTTCCAGTGTTTCCCAAAACTACTCAGGAAGAATCACTGAGGGTGCCTGTTAAAATTGCTGATCAGATGCCTATCCCCCATCCCCAGAAGATCCTGATTCAGCAAATCTGGAGGTTGTGGCCTTGGAATCTGTCATTTTCCTCAGCATCCCAAGTGATTCTTATCATCACACAAGTCTGGTGAACCCTGGCTCCTGCTATTGATTGCTTTCTAGTCAAAACAGCTACAATTCTTCCCTGGTGTCTGGGTAACTAGTTTGGGGGTTTGTCTAGTTTTGTTTTGTTTTGGTTTTGCATTGTCAAGAGGGTATGTAAAGGCTCCACTGCAGTGATCGGCTCACAAATGCCGGTGATTACTGAAACAAGATTAAACTTACTACTGTTTAATGTTCTATTAATCTAAAGCTGGAAATATATGTATTTATATTGCATTAAATAAACTTCTGAGGTCTGGGGTCCTATAGCATGCTTTATAAATGGGCCTGGATTAAATTACTCTGTTCCATTTACCATAAGACCCAGCAAAACCACTTCAAGAGAAAAACACATGTTCCCACCAAGATTTATATTAGAATGTTCATAGCAGCTCTATTTGTAATAGTCAAAACCATTCACAACTCAAATGCCCTTCAACAAAGGGATGGTGAAACAAGCTGGTGCAAAGGACTACTACTCAGGAATAAAGAAGGACAGATTACTGGTATACATAACAACTTGGATGAATCCCAAAAGCATTATGCTTCATGAAAGAAACCAGATGTAAAAGATACAGATTGCACATAGTAAAACACATATTGTAGAAATTATGTAAACTTTTAGAAAAGGCAAAAACCACAGTAACAGAAGGCAGGTTGGTGATTGCCCAGGGAGAGGTGTGAGGAAGGGGACTAACTGCAAAGGGAACATGGGGTCCTGAAATTGTTCTGTATCATGATAGTGGTGGCATTACATGATTGCATGCTTCTGTCAAATGGTACACTTGAAAGAACAAATTTTATTATATATAAATTATACCTCAACTTAAAATAATTATATCATGTTAAAAAACTCATTTTTGTGGCTTGCTGGTCAAAGATGTAACTCTGACTCGTCTCTTTGAGAAGCATATTGTTATTTGTGTAGAGATTATAAGGATAAAGATACGACAGAGAATTGGATCCAAACAATTCTGGTCCTAACACATTGTTGTCACTACTTGCTTATGCTCAGAGAAATCCACACTGTTAATACTTACTTTGCACACTTCTTCCTGTACTGTCGTTCAATGCCTTCAGGCCTGCACAAAAAACGCAAGTCAAAGAAGAAAGATATGAACAAATCTCATAACCTACCAACATCACTATCTCATTTCTTCAAATGCTAAAAGGGCCTTTCAAAATTTTCCATTTCGCACTGACCAGCGTGGTTCAGTTGGTTGGGTGTCATTCTGTGTACCGGGAGGTTGCTCATTCAATTCCCAGTCAAGGGCAAATGCCCGGGTTGTGGACTTGGTCCCCACTGGTGGCCGATGTTGTGCTCCCACATCAATGTTTCTCTCTTTCCCTTCCCTTCCTCTATCTAAAAATTGATAAAATATCTTTAAATTTTTTAGAGGATTTCATAGATCAACTGGTTATGAAACATGTATTGATTTTAAAGCATTCCTTCCTTCCACAAATATTTACTGATAGGAGCCAAGCATCTCCCTGACAGAAGAAGAAGAGGAGCAGCTGTAGTCATAGCAACAACTTAGTGGCAGTAATAAGAACAACAATAGAGGTAACTACTTATATAGCATTTACTACGTGCCAGCCAGCTGTTCTAAAGTGTACATGTGTTAACTCATTTAATCCTTACAACAACCCTGTGAGGTAGGTCATATTATCATTCCCATTTTACACATGAGGGCTCCTAAGTTCAAAGTAATCACATGATTTTCCCAAGTTCATAGAGTTAGAAAGTAGAACAGGTTGAATTCAAGCCCAGGCCATCAGGCTCAAGAGCTCACAGGACACTGCCTTAGATAACCAATTCTTCCACCCACCATTACTTAACAGAAACCTGGGACTCATCCTTGATTCTTCGCTTCCCCTCATCTCCCACACCTCTGCATCAGCAAATCCTGTGCATTTTATCTAAAAAAATCTTAGCCCGGACAGCATGGCTCAGTGGTTAAGCATCGACCTATGAACCAGGAGGTCACAGTTTGATTACCAGTCAGGGCACATGCCCAGGTTGCAGGCTCGATCCCCAATGTGGGGCATGGAGGAGGCAACGGATTAATGATTCTCTCTCATCACTGATGTTTCTACCTCTCTCCCTCTCCCTTCCTTTCTGAAATCAATAAAATATATTAAAATAATAAAATTAAAATAAAAAAACGCTTAAACCTGTCTACTTTTCTCCACCTTCTTGCCACCATCTTAGCCCAGACCACTGGTATCTCTTGCCTGGACTACGGTCACAACTTCCTGACTGTATCCTCCCTACTCATCCTCCACTCACAGTTTTATTTC
Organism: Ia io; assembly: GCA_025583905.1. NCBI lineage: Eukaryota > Metazoa > Chordata > Mammalia > Chiroptera > Vespertilionidae > Ia > Ia io. Next base: position 98,485,893 of record JAJQQW010000001.1, read on the forward strand.
CCAGAGGCAAATACTGTTTCTGGTTTTTTTCTGTTCCTCCGAGAGATAGTGGATGATACAAGCAAGAAATCCTTATTTGTACATAGAGAAAATACATTTTTCTTTGCCTTTTTAAACAAGTGTAGCATATTTTAAACTGTATATTAATTAGTAAAAAGTGTATTGACTTAAAAATGTTGCCCAGCCTGGCTGGCATGGCTCAGTGGTTGAGCGTCGTCCTATGAACCAGGAGGTCACAGTTCGACTCCCGGTCAGGGCACATGCCCGGGTTGCGGGGCTCGATCCCCAGTGTGGGACGTGCAGGAAGCAGTCGATCAATAATTCTTTCTCATCATTGATGGTTCTCTCTCTCTCCCTCTCCTTTCCTCTCTGAAATCAATAAAAATATTATTTTTTAAAATGCTGTGTGGCCAGTATGGCTCAGTGGTCAACCCATGAACCTAGAAGTCACCAATTTGATTCTCCATCAGGGCACATGCCCGAGTTGTGGGCTCAATCCACAGTTGGGGGCATGCAGGAAGCAGCCGATAGATGATGTATCTCTCTCATCAATGTTTCTATCCCTCTCCCTCTCTCTCTAAAATCAATAAAAGTATATAAAAAAGTATATATATGATCCTTCCCCATCACTGATAAAGAGCTGCTTCGTTCTTTACAAGGTCTGTACTGTATGCCTTTGTATGGATGAACCAAAATGGCTTTTACTTGTTGGATAAATTCCTAGAAGTGCATCTACTTTAAATTCTGACAGACATTGCCAACATCATTATCTCATTTCTTCAAATGCTAAAAGGGTCTTTCAAAACTCTAGAGAAGTTGAACCAATTTACACTCCCACCACCAATGTGAGAGTTCCTGTTTCCCTACAGTCTCACCAACACAGTATGCTATTAAAGTACACTGCCAATCTGGCATGTGAAAAATGTGATCTCATAAATTGTAGTTCTTTTTTTTAAAGAGTAAAGCTAGGCATCTTTTCATAAATTTAATAGGCATTTGTATGGGGGGGTGAACTGTCAGTCTCTACCGTTTGTCTATTGAGTCATCTTTTTATTATATACTAGTGGCCCAGTGCACGAAATTCGTGCACATTAAAAGGGAATTAATTAGAGAAAATATTTTAATATTGCTATTTGCCCTTTCTCTATAATAGAAGTGTCAGAGATGAAAGAAAATTAGTAAAATGTATATGAAAATCTCCCTCCTGTCAGAGTCTGGGGCACACTGCGGGACCCAGAGTCAAGTCCCTGCCCACCCGCACATGCCTCGAAATCATGCGAGACCCACACCTGGCTGGTCCCACCCCCATCAAGCCCCACAGGGCAGGGAGCACAGCCTCAGGTCCCCCGGCCTGGCACCGGGCGGGGGGCACAGCCTCAGGTATCCCGTCAAGCACCGCTGGGCGGGGGGGCACAGGCTCAGGTCCCCCGCCCAGCCTCAGGTCCCCTGGCCCCGGCACCTGGGCAGGGGGCAGGGCCTCAGGTCCCCCAGCCCTGGCACAAGGGCGTGATGACCATTTGCATATTAGCTCTTTATTATATAGGATTAAGGAGACTTGCAAATATTTCTTCCCCAGTTTTACATTTCTCTTTGACTTTTCCCCCCACATAGAAATTTTAGATGTTTGTGTGACCAAATAAATAGTGAAAGAGAGAGAAAGAGACCTTTCCCATTCCAAATTCATATCTAAAATAAAAATTCCGAATGTTTATTCTAGAATCTGCTTCTACTACTGTCTCACCCCAAATCAGTCTCTAAGTACAGTCCAGAGTGGCTTCCCAAGACACCTAGAATAAAATCCGAACTCCTTACCATGGCCTACCAGGCAGCAACTGGGCCCACAATAGGGGCCCTGCCTCATCTCACACATCCCCTCCCTCTCTCACTACACACGAGCCATGCCAGTCTTCCTTCTGTTCTTTGAACCAACAAGTGTTTTCCACCTCTGACCTTTCACACACGCTCGTCTCTGCCTGGAATGCTCTTCTTACTACTTTGCCACAGCTGTGCCATTCTTATCTTTTTTGGACTCAGTTCAAATATCCCCTAGTCATAGAGGCCTTCCCTGACCACCTTTTTAAAGAGGTTCTGATGTGGTTCTCTGTATGAGCCCTTTGTTTCATTCATATGACCTTTCATAATCATAATTACTTTATTTTTTCTGTCATCCCACTAGACTGTAAGGTCCATGAGATCAGAAATCAGTGGAGACCACGCCTGTCTGTCTCACCACTCTATCCCCAGAGCTAAACAAAGTACTGGAAACAAAATAAACATGCAATAAATATGGGTTGAATTATTTTAAGAATTCAGTTTAGTGAGTAAAATTATAATCATGGAGGTAAGTTCTTAAATGGAGGAATGTATACAGTGTAATTAATGGGAACACAGAGGTTGGAGCTACCAATCTGTCTGAAGCAAGCATGGAAGGCTTCATGAAGAGGTATGTTCAAGCTGACAGTCCTGATAGAAAATGGTATTTCAGGCAGAGGGAATACTATGTGAAAAGGCAAAACAACACAAACTATTCAGAGAATTACAAATAGTCTGTTACTAGCCTTAAAAAACCAAAGGAGTACGACAGATCTTACAGACAGAAAGATTTTAAGATCAATTGTATACCAACAAATTAGATTACCTAGATCCGTGGTCAGCAAACTGCGGCTCGCGAGCCACATGCGGCTCTTTGGCCCCTTCAGTGTGGCTCTTCCATAAAATACCACGGCCTGGGGGAGTCTATTTTGAAGAAGTGGCGTTAGAAGAAGTTTAAGTTTAAAAAATCTGGCTCTCAAAAGAAATTTCAATCGTTGTACTGTTGATATTTGGCTCTGTTGACTAATGAGTTTGCCAACCACTGACCTAGATGAAATGGACAAATCCTAGAAAAGAATGACACACTACCAAAACTCACGGGCAAAGAAATAGAACATCTAAATAAAGCACAAGCAATCATAAAACAAATAAATGGGACTTGATTAAAATTAAAAACATTTGTGCTTCCAGGAATATCATCACGAAAGTGAAAACACAACCCACAGAATGAGAAAAGATACAGTGGTGCTGCTTAGAGTGTAAAGCCAAAGATTGTGATCTCCACCTTCTTTAACACTTTGCCTCTCTGCTTACAAGTATTACTTATGCCAAATGTGCCCCCATTTGCTAACATCACTAAACTAGGCCACTGGCACTATTTCCTGTTTTGTGTACTCCATCTGGTTCCTACTAGGATTCTAAATTCTACCTCAGCCTGAAGGGAAATATTCACCATGCAACTGACTTCTAGAATCCTAAAGTCAGCCAATCTTATAAGCTGGAGCTTTCAAAGCACAGGAATATCAAACAAAAGGGGCTATATATTTCCCAATAAGTTTATTTTCCAATACCTATGGCAAATTGGATTTTGTCAGGTTTATAAAAATTGATCAAGTATAGGCAGGGTTCTTACTCTCAAAAAGTTCATCTTTTTGAGATATTGAGACTCTAATGTAAATGAGACAAGGCTTTTAAGTGCTTTATTAAAAAGTGGTTGAATGAGCTGAATATTTAGCCAGGGGTCCTCAAACTTTTTAAACAGGGGGCCAGTTCACTGTCCCTCAGACCGTTGGAGGGCCAGACTATAGTTTAAAAAAAACTATGAACAAATTCCTATGCACACTGCACATATCTTATTTTGAAGCAAAAAAACAAAACGGCAAAAACACATGCACGTGGCCCGCGGGCCGCAGTTTGAGGACACCTGACTTAGACTAAGTAACCTTGCTGTCTTTCCCATTGTTTAAAAAAATATATTTTTATTGATTTCAGAGAGGAAGGAAGAGGGAGAGAGAGATAGAAACATCAGTGATGAGAGAGAATCACTGATCGGCTGCCTTCACATGACACACACTGGGGATTGAGCCCGCAACCCGGGCATGTGCCCTTGACCAGAATTGAACCCGGGACTCCTCAGTCCAGGCTGACATTCTATCCACTGAGCCAAACCAGCTAGGGCTTTCCTATTTTTAATCTCTAGGAATATATGTGATAGGGAAGGCTGAAAACTAAACCAAACATTCTCCCTGGTTGTGGCAGACAGCCCCTAAGGTGGCCCCCAATGATCCTTGCTCCCTCGTATTGACACTCTTATACTGTCCCCTCCCACAATGAATAGGGCTGACCTGTGACACCAGTAGGACACTGAAGAAATGATAGTCTGTGACTTGAGTCTTGAACATAAAAGACATTGTGATTTCTGCCTTGCTTTCTCTGGGATTACTCACACTGTGGAAAGCCAGCTGCCATGTCACTGAGGATACTCAAACAGCCCTATGGACCATCCCTGTGGTGAGAAACTGAGGCTTTTCCCCAACAGTTACACTCAGCTGCCAATCATGCAAGTGAGCCACCTTGGAAGTGGAACCTCCAACACCAATAAAAACTTCAAATTTCTGCACCCACAGTCAATCTCTTAATCACAGCCTCGTGAGAAACCAGAGCCACCCAACTAAGCTGCTCTTGAATTCCTGACCCACAGAAACTATATGAGATGATGTTTCTCAGTTGTTTAAAAAAAATCAAGGGCATACCAGGCAGGCCAAGACCAGATCACAGAGATTTTTAAATCCTCAGACTTAGATTTTATCCTGCTAACCAGAATTTTTTAAATTGTATTCCACAATGACCCCTAAATGAAATCAGATAGGGGAAGGGAAGGGAGTTCTTCATGGGTTGGGCTCACCTCCTCCCAAAACAGAGCAGCTTCCTGATTATTTATACTTTTGGGTAAGAATTAATTTTAAGAAAGGATTCACTGTCTAAAAATGTTTGAAAGGCACTGCTATAAGTCATGAAGAATCACTGAAAGATTTGAAGCAGGAGATTGAAATAATGTGCATTTGAGATCATTCAGGCAGAAGGACAGTAAAAGTTAAGGCCAAAGACCAGATAAAAGGCCACTTCAACAGCCCAAGCAAGTGAAGGTGGGTACCAGAACGATGGCAGGGTAACAGGGTAAAACATGAGGAGGCAGCCACAAGAGAGATTACAAGGTAGAACAGACAGTACATGGTGAGCAGATATGTGCAGGGGATTGTGGGGGCAGGGATAGATGAGATTAAGAGGATAGGCTCCCAGATTTCTGCCTTGGGCCACTGCATGAATGGTGGCATCAGCATAGAAGGAGAAAAAAAGAAGAAATTGTGTTTGGCTGATAGTTACAGAGACCTGACTGCAGTGGCTTCAACACAAGAGTTTGTTCTCATGTAAAAGAAGCCTAGAGGAAGGTGGCTCCTGGCAATGGTTGAGACCCAAGAATAGTATGGCAAGAGCTGTGCAATTCTTGTGGCCTTTCTTTCCCAGTCCCAGGATGGCTGCTGGTGCTCCAATTATCAAGTCCATTTTCCAAAATAGCAGGAAGAAATAAGAGAAGAAAGGTTTTCCTTGGAAGCCCCACCCAACAATTTCTACTTCCATCCTTTTTACTTGGCAAAAGCTAAGTCACATTCAGAATATTAGAGGTTTTTTTTTTTTTGGGGGGGGGAGGCTGGAATATGTACTAACTTTATAGACTCTAGTATTTAGGCGGGTATGAGAGAAGATTTGGAGTGGTGCTGATTGAACCAAACTGCAATATTTTCCACATTAGAGAAATAATGAGTTTGGCCCTAGTCATGATGGATCTGAGGTAGAACATCAGGTGAGGAGGTAGAGTAGGCAGATATACAGTTCTAGGCACAGGAGAAAAATGTAGGCAAATCTAGATTTTGTGAGTCCTCAGCATATAAATGTAACTGATACCACAAAAGGTGGTGAGAATGTCCAAGGACAGTATAAAGAGAGAAGGGAGAAAATCAAGGTCAGAGCCCTGGGGAAGACCAACATTTAAGGGGCAGGAAGAAGAACACAGAAGACCTATAAAGCCAAAGAAATAGAAGAACCACCACCAGAGCAATTTCACAAAAATCAAGGAAGGAGACAGCATCAAGGGAGGCACAAGGAACAAAGATACAGACAGAAACTCACCCACTGATTTGTAACTGGGGGAGTGCTAGATAAGGGAAAGAGAGGACTAGGGAACAATGTCAAAGGAGTCCAGCCAGTGTGGCTCAGTGGTTGAACGTTGACCTATGAACCAGGAGGTCACGGTTTGATTCCCAGTCAGGGCACATGCCTGGGTTGCAGGCTCAATCCCCAATGGGGGGCCTGCAGGAGGCAGCCGATCAGTGATTCTCTCTCATCATTGATGTTTCTCTCTCTCTCCCCCTCTCCCTTCCTCTCTGAAATCAATATATATTTTTTTCTTTTTTTAAAAAAAAAACACTGTCAAAGGAGAGGTACTTTAGAATAGAGAGACTTGGAGGTGGAAAGTGATGGGTTCCTCTGGGGCAGTGGTCGGCAAACCGTGGCTCGCGAGCCACATGAGGCTCTTTGGCCCCTTGAGTGTGGCTCTTCCACAAAATACCACGTGCGGGTGCGCATGTACAGTGCGATTGAAACTTTGTGGCCCATGAGCAGAAGTCGGTTTTCAGCCTGGGCGAGTCTATTTTGAAGAAGTGGTGTTAGAACACCCAAGGGGCCAAAGAGCCGCATGTGGCTCGCGAGCCGCGGTTTGCCGACCACTGCTCTGGGGCCTGTGTTGGGCAGACTGCTATATTTTCAGTAACTGGTGTTCTCACTCTCAGTTGGCTTCAAAAGAGGAAGGGTAAAGAGGAGACTGAAATTCCACTCTGACCAGTTGGGAAGCACACTAGACTGCACATGATTAGAGCAGGAACAATATCAACCAAGGGGGAAATATACCATCCCTTGTTGGTAAACTCTGAAAACTCTGTGGCCCAACAGTCACTTGGCCAGAGGCCACAAGCCTGAGCAGCACCCAACACTAAGGCTGGGACTGAAGCTGGCTCACTTCCAGGATCAGGCTGATTGCATTCCAAGGTTTCTACTTCAGCCTAGAGCCACGCAGTTTTCTGGCATAGAACTGAGGGTATCTGCCTTATAATGTCACAGAGTCTGCGGCCTAGTTGTGTTATTAGATTACTTTCTGAATTAACTGAATAAAAGAAATTCTTTTCATATATATAATATACTACTACTATATAGTAATATGTAATTATAATATACTAGAGGCCTGTTGCACGAGATTCGTGCAATAGGCCTTCCTTCCCCTGGCTGCCAGCACCGGTTTTCCTCCGGCACCCGGGACCCAAGCCTTGGCTCTGGCCACAGCCTTCAGTCTTCGCTCCAGCCAGAGCACTGCTCCTGTAGCTCCCTCCGCCCCCCCACCCCCCTCCCCCTCATAGCAGGCGTCCCACCCCACCCGGTTGCTCCACGCCTGCATGCGTGCTGCCCAGAGGCTTGGAGTGGCTGGGGGATGGGGCTGCTGCCACCTTTGTTGGGTTAATTTGCATACTCACTCCTGATTGGCTGGTGGGTGATGTGAAGTGATGGTCAATTTGCATATTTCTTTTATTAGTGTAGAATATATAATATATGTAATGTTATATAAATATATAATTAATAATTTATTCATCCTTAAGATAGTCAGTTAATAATTTTCAAAATCAGAAACCTAAATAAAGATTAATGGAGGGAGAAAAAGCACGAGAGTGGATTAGCTCTAGATAGGGAATGTTACTTACTAGTATAAACCTTTCTATGTACTATATGAAGTGTTTCCCCAATATTTCCTGGAGGGCCTCCCTTTGTGACTATCGTAAGTTTTATTATAATTTGTGGCCCGGTTGTATCTTAAATATGACCAAAATTTTCTTCAACTGCACAGTTCTGGAAACCCAGTTGTCACAGTGGTGCTTGATGCTTGATTTGATACTGAATGTCACCTAGCAGTGGTTGCTAACTTTTTTCATTAATGCGGGCTGATAATAGTTTGGTTTCTTAAATAAACATAGCTAGATGCCAGCCTGTAGTATTTTCTAGTTCAACACTAGAACTTAAGCTCCATAAGGGCAGGGTTCTTTGCTTATTTATTGGTTGACTGGGTTGGATAATGCCCCTTAAAAAGTAATGTTCTTCACCTGGCTGGCATAGTTCAGTGGTTGAGTGTCAACCTATGAACCAGGAGGTCACAGTTCAATTCCAGGTCCAGGTTGCAGGCTCCAACTTCAGTGGGAGGTGTGCAAGAGGCAGCCGATCAATGATTCTCTCTCATCATTGATATTTCTATCTCTCTCCCTGTCTCCCTTCCTTTCTGAAATAAATTAAAAAATATATATTTTTAAAAAGTAACGTTCTTCCAGAAACCTCAGAATGTGGCCTTATTTGAAAAGAGGGTTGTTGCAGATATAATTAGTTAAGATGAGGTCATGTAGGTGAGTAGAATGTGCCCTTAATCCAATGTGATTGGTGTCCTTATAAGAGAAGAAACATAGGGACAGAGGCACACAAAAAAAAGCCATATGATGATGCAGAAAGATATGAGAGTGATGCATTTACAAGCCAAGAAATGAGAAGTATGGCTAGCAAACACTAGAAGCTAGGAAGGGACAAAGAAGGATCCTCCCCTAGAACCTTCTGAGAGAGCATGGCTCTGTTGACACCTTAATTTTAGACTTCTAGCCTCCAGAACTGTGAGAAAATTCATTTCTGTGGTTTTAAGCTATCCAGTTTAGCACATACTAGGATATCCCCGGTTTCTAGGTCAGCACATGGCACATGGTAAGAGATCAATAAATGAAATACTTGCTGAATGAAATGACGGACTTTTTAATTCCCTAGGATTGACCTCTCGGTGGCATCGGGCACCTGTTGATGACTACCCTCCCTCCCCACATACACTTCTTAAAACTCTGTCCTCTCCTGTTTTCCACATCATCAGGTTCTTCTGGCTATGTTCCAATTATGATGTCTGCTTTTTAAATGTCAATGTTTCACCGGATTGTATCTTCAGTCCTCTCTTCTTCTTGCTCCACAACCTTTCTATGTAATTTTATCCCTTCCCAAGTTTCAATTCCCCATATATATCAAGGACTCCCAAACTTAAAACAGATCTAACCATGTCACTGCTCTGCTTAAAAAAGGAGATGGTGTTCAGCCGACATGGCTCAGTGATTGAGCGTTGACCTATGAACCAGGAGGTCACAGTTTAATTCCCGGTCAGGGCACATGCCCGGGTTACAGGCTCGGTCCCCGTAGAGGGTGTGCAGGAGGCAACCAATCAATGATTCTCTCTCATCATTACTGCTTCTATCTCTCTCTCTCCCTCTCCCTACCTCTCTGAAATCAAAACAAATATATATTTTTTAATAAAATAAAAGATAAAAAAGGAGATTATTGCCTGCAGATAAGATCCAAACTTGTCTGCTTCAGCATTTTATTGTCCTCACCCCAGGAGGCATGAACCCCTTCTTCCTGTAGAGTGACCTGGGCTCTAGATACAAAGGACTACTCAGATTTCCCAAGCACATATATTTGATGCTTTTAATGCTTCCATATTCCATCCACTTGAAATGTTCCTCATTTACCTCATTTACTTTGTAAAATCCTAGTTCAAGGCCAAACACAAATGCCACCATCTATTTCTACCTTTCCTGACCACTATTCAGGCAGGATGAGCCACTCCCATATGTTTTCCTGTAGCCTTTTGTTCACCATACCAGTATTTTATCATATCACAATAGGTAGCCTGTTTCCTCGCTGAGCCATGAGCTCTTTAATGGTTAGGATGGTACTTGATTAATCCTCATAGATGCAGTCCCTAGATCAGTGCCTGCACATAGTATGCTCTAAGAGATTACAGGTTAAATGAACTCATTCTACTTGCAAAAAAAAAAATTACAGCTCTCAAATGGCAAAAGAATCACATCTCAGCACCATTTCAACAAAACACAATAGAGCTACTGCTCCATTAACAGAAATTAGAAATCTACCACAAACATCAATGTATTGGGCCCAAAAGACATGTTCAACACTAGATGGAGTATTTATAATCCTCAGACTAGACCCCAACACAATAAGGAAATCCTAGACAGAGAACATCGACCTCTTACCTGCGAAGATACATAGTTTCCTCGTCTTCTGTGTTACAAAACTTGTGGGCATGTTTGGCAGCATCAATCACCCGGGACCTGTCCCGGGGCCTCATAGGCAATTTCTCCAGCTGACAGTCTGAAGTAATGAAGAAATATTTGGTCACTAGAGTCACTGGAAAATACCCCGAGGCAATCAGAAGTTTTCAGTGTAATTTTTACTTAATTACTATGCTTATTGAAGCCTATTATTGAATTTTCCAACTAAAAATGACTTGGTATCAGGACACCTGGATTTCAGTCCCAGTGTTGTTACTACCCTGGTGATCTCTGGCAGTTCACCTCTTTTTGAGGTCTTTTACTTTATTTGAAGGATGAATAGATTGTATTATCTCAAAAGTCTTTCCCAGCACTACAATTCAAGTTTTCTGATATTTCTGTGATTCAAGCGTCATGGTACAGTTGGTTTGTAATATAATGCATTAGAATCAGAAGAAATAATCAAGCATACTCCAATGCCTACGAGGAAAGCATTGAAAAAAGTGGTAAGTGCTTAAAAAAGGATAGAGAGGGTAGGTGGTATATATAGTATGCAGATGACCCATCCCAGTTAGGGAAGTTTTAATACAAAAACACATGGTAAATAAATTATGTACAGTTATAAAGCAGATGGAAAATTGATATATTGCCAATTAAGTACCTAAAGGATCACATAGAAGTCAAGTGATCAGAGGGAATTGAGATTAACAGAGGAGGAAGAGAGGACAGTTAGAGATCACCAGGTAGTTTGCGCAATAGCTCATTGCTATTCACATTGACCTGTTAGAGTAGATATTTAGTATTCCTAGTTCAAAGATGAGGAACTTGAGCCTGGCCAGTGTTGCTTGGTGGTTGAGTGTTGACCTATGAACCAGGAGGTCATGATTCTATTCCCAGTCAGGGCACATGCCCAGGTTACAGGCTCGACCCCCAATAGGGACCGTGCAGGAGGCAGCCCATCTCTCTCATCACTAATGTTTCCATCTCTCTCCCTCTCCCTTCCTCTCTGAAATCACTAACAATGTATTTTAAAAAAAATAGAGATGAGGGACTTGAGGTTTAGAAAGGTAAGAGATATGCCACACATTCAATAAGAAGCAGAACAAAAATTCAGACCCAACTCTAGGTGATCAAAAGAAAATTCATTTATTCAATAAATATGTGAGGTTCCTCCATATACTCAGGCACAGTTCCAACAATGTGCTGGGGATTCAGTAAAGAGCAAAGCAGACAAAGTGCCTGACCTGATTAATTTAGTCTAGTGGAAGAGGCAGAAAATTTAAAAATAATTATATAATGTGATCTTGGAGAATGATAAGTGCCAATAAAAATTTAGACAGAATATTAAGAGGAGGAACAGTGATCTCAGAAAGTGTTAAGTGCTACCAAGAAAAATCAGGCAGGGTAAGAGGACAAAGAGTGACAGGGGTGCTATTTTACATAAGGTAGCCAGAGAAAAGTTTTCTAAGAAAGTGACATTTTAGCAGAGACCTGAATAAAGTAAGGAAGCACTGAGGGAAGAGTGGTGGAGACAGACTAAATACCAATCCCAAAGTCCCTGCCTGGGGGCAGGAACATTTTGACATGATACAGAAACATCACTGTGGCTGGAGTGCAGTGAGCAAGGGAAAGAATGTTATGAGATGAAATCTGAGAGGTAGCCGTGGGTCTGATCGTGCATGGCCTTCGAATGGACTTTGGTTTTATTCTCGGTGTTATAGGGAAACACTGGTTTGAAACATGACTCTGGCTGCTGTGTAGAAAATACACCACTGGGGACAAAGTAGAGAGCAAGAGAAAAATGTAGCAATCCAGGTGAGGGATGATGGTAGCTTGGACTTCAGTGGTAGAAATGGAGGTGATAAGAAATAGTCATATTCTAGATAGCTTTTCAAGGAAGCACCTGCCAAATTTGTTGATGAACTGGATGGGTGTAAGGTTAAGAAAGGGAGAATTGGGCTCTCTGCTCCTCCTGTTCATGAGACAGCCGTGTCTTCCTGCACAGTGCCAGCCACAACCCTGAAACATGATGGTGGAGGTCAGAATGATCAGATTTAGCCGTATTGGGTACCTGGTCACAAGGGCTGTTTTTAACTCTGGCAAAGTGGACGTTGTCACCATCAATGAAATCTTCATTGACCTCAACTACATGGTCTATATGCTCCTAATTCTATTCATGGCAAGTTCAAAGGCACAGTCAAGGCTGAGAATGGGAAGCTTGTCATCAATGGGAAGTCCCTCTCCATCTTCTAGGGGCAAGATGCTGCCAACATCAAAAGGGGTGATGCTAGGATCAGTGCCCTCTGCTCTTTCTTCCACCCACTGCAGGGACACCCTTCCAGGTGCTCCGCTCAGAAATAAGAAGGTAACTTGCATCCTAATGGGCAACAGACACAGGCCTTCGGGTATGGAGACTGCCCCTGAGCCAGCTCCTTCTGCCTCATCTGATTTGAAGCCGGCTCAGGGACAGTCTCCATATCCGACCCCTAATGTGTCAGTTGTGGATCTGACCTGTCATCTAGAGAAAGCTGCCAAATATGATGATATCAAAAAGGTAATGAAGCAGGCATCAGAGGGCCCCCTCAAGGGCATCATGGGCTACACTGAGGACCAGGTTATCTGTCTCATGTGACTTTAATAGTGACACCCACTCCTCCATCTTCTATGCTGGCGCTGCACTGCCCTCAATGACCACTTTGTCAAGCTTGTTTCCTGGTATGACAATGAATTTGGCTACAGCAACAGAATGGTGGACCTCATGGTCCACATGGCCTCCAAGCAGTAAGAGCCCCCTGGACCACCAGCCCCAGTGAAAGGAAGAGAGGCCCTCAGCTGCTGGGGAGTCCTTGCTCCAAACCAATCCCCAAAAATATTGAAAATCTCCTGATCTCCACAGTTTCTATCCCAGACCCCCTGAAGAAGGGGAGGGGCTTAGGGAGTCCTATCTTGTCATGCATCAATAAAGTTCACTGTACTCAGCCAAGAGAGAGAGAGAGAGAGAGAGAGAGAGAGAGAGAGAGAGTTAGTTCAAGAATGAGTCTGAGCCCTATCCAGGTGGCTCAGTTGGTTGGAACATTGTCCTGTACACCAAAAGGTTTCGGGTTTGATCCCCAGTCAGGGCATGTATGGGAGGCACCCGATCAATGGTTCCCTCTCCCTCCCTCCCTCCCTCCCTCCCTCCCTCCCTCCCTCCCCAGTCAGGGCATGTATGGGAGGCACCCGATCAATGGTTCCCTCTCCCTCCCTCCCTCCCTCCCTCCCTCCCTCCCTCCCTCCCTCCCTCCCTCCCTCCCTCTCTCTCTCTCAAAATCAATGAAAACATATCCTCAGCTGAGGACTTAAAAAAATAAAGAAGAGCCCCAGCCAATTTGGCTCAGTAGAGAGTATCGACCCGCAAACTGAAGGGTCCCAGGTTCAATTCCGGTCAAGGGCACATACCTTGGCTGCAGGCTCAATCCCTGACCCTGGTCAGGGTACATGTGGGAGGCAACCAATCGAAGTGTCTCTCTCACGTGGATGTTTCTTTCTCTCTGTCTCTCCCCCTCCCTTCCACTCGCTCTAAAAATCAATGGATGAGGGGAACAGTGAAGAGCACAGAGTAGGGCATCATGAAGTCAATGATATCTTTGAGAGGCTCTTTAAACATCCAAATAGAGACATGGAATTGGCATGTGGAGTTTGAGGAGAAGTGCAGGTTAAAGATGAACATTTGGGAGTCACAAGCGTATAGATGGTATTCAAAGCTTGGGAATGGTTGAGATCACTTAAGGAGTGATTACAGATCGAGAACAGGTCAGGGGACTGAGCCCCAGGGCCTTGCAAGGCCAAAGTCTGAGACAGAAAAGGGAACCAGACATTCAGAAGAGGGAAAAAATCGAGATAGGAAGAAAATCAGGAGAGTGTAGTCTTGGGAGCAAATAAAGTGTTTCTAGAAGGATGGAGTGCTCGGATCTGTCAAATGCTGCTGAGATGGGGACTAAAATGACCGTTGATTGACCAGTGGAACTGGTATTATGTTCAGTTATTAACTTTGACAAATATGGTTTAGATGGTGAGGTGGGAAAGGAAAGCCTGTCTGAAGTGAGGTCAAGTGGGAAGTGAGGTTGCAGAAACAGCCAATATAAGCAACTCTTTTTAGAAGTTTTGCTATTTTAAAAAAGCAAAGAAATGGGGTTATAGCTGGAGGAGAATGTTAGATCAAGGAAGGGTTCTATTTTCATTTCATATAAGAGCTATTACTGCATCCGGAGGCGAAGTGAGAGGAGGGGAAGATACAGTGTATCGTTTTCTGAAGGAGTAATTAGTTTTCAGGGAGGTTTGGATGCAAAGTCAGAAGGTTAAATAGAAAGCTGCATTCCGAAGCGGGGATGTGTAGGGAGGATTTTGATGCAGAGGGAAAGCCTACCAATCTTCAAACAGACTTGGCTCCCAGATCACAGCCAGAAGAAAAATCACACTTGAGAACCGTAAGTTTTGCTCCTTACAGAGCCTCCACCCCCGCGCGCCAGTCCCCACTACTCACCCAGCACCAGAACCATCTGGCCGCACAGACAGTAGTACACATGGAGGGGCTTCTCGCCGTCGTCATATTCCTCCCGGTCCCGGGTGTCGGAGCAGACAACAGATCTGGACACAACTTTAGGCATAGTTCAGAGAAACAGGCAAACGCAACGCCGAAAACAAGAGTCGCGCATAAATTACGTCAGAGACGCGCGCGTTGAGCCTTTCCCCTCCAGTCACGCTAATCACGTGTCAGTAGCAGTCATGTGAACTTCCGGGCTGTCTCATTAGGCTAAGATGCTGCGGGGGAGCGGGGAGCCGTCCACAGTCGCCCAGAACCTCCGTTGCCTTGCCCGTTAGCTGGGACTGCTTTGCTTGGGACACCCTTAATATTATTTAAATTATTTATATTTCTATACATGTATGTATATGTATATGCATGTACGTGCATATATAAAACGAAGGACTATATTTACACAATATGCATAATACAGATTTTAAGTGTGCCTCTACGATTTTTTTCTTTGATTTTATTTTTTTTTAATCTTTATTATTGAAAGTATTACATAGGTCCTCCTTTTCCGCCCATTAAACTCTTCCAGCCCGCTCCCTTCTGTGCCTCTATGATTTTAATGGCTATCTTCAGGATTAGTACCTAACAAAGTAGAGACTTTTTAAAGCTGAGATGTAATTCACATAACATAAAATCACCCTTTTAAAATGTATAATTCAGTAGTTTTTAAATATATTCACAAAGTTGTACAACCACCACCACTAACTTCAGAAAATTTTCATCATCCCCAAAAGAAATCCTGTGTGGTTAGCAGTCACTCCCCACCTCTTTCCCAACCCCTGGAAATCCCTAATTTACTTTCTGTCTATGGATTTGCCTCTTCTGGACATTTCATATGAATCAAATAATACAATATATGGTAGTTGGTGACTGGCTTCTTTCACTTAATGTTTTCAAGGTCCATACATGTTGTAGTGTGGATTAGTAAAAAGTAGTAATGAATCAGTAAAAAGGAATTTCATTCCTTTTTATAGCTACATAATATTTTCTTGTATGAATATAGTATATTTTGATTATTCATTCATCAGTTATGAATATTTGTGTGGTTTCTACTTTTTGGATATAATGACTAATGCTGTATGAACATTGGTGTACAAAGTTTTTGTGAGGACATATGTTTTTAGTTCTGTTTGGTGTATAATTAGGAGTGGATTTGCTGGGTCATATAGTAACTTGATGTTTAACTTCTGAGGAACTGCCAAGAGTGTTTTCCAAAGTGCCTTTACCATTCCCATCAGGAATCTGAGGGGGAGGGGCTTCTGATTTCTTTATGTCCTCACCAATGATTATTTTTGCCTGTCTTTTTTATCATGGCTATCCTGATGGGTGTGAAGTGGTATCTCATTGTGGTTTTGATTTCCCTTTCCCTGATGGCTAATGATGTTGAGTACCTTTTTACATGTATTGGTCATTTATTGGAGAAATGTTTACTCAAATCTTTTGCCCATTTTTAATTGGGTTGTCATTTTATTGTTGAATTGTTATATATTCTGGTTACTAGACCGTAACCATATAAATGATTTGCAGCCCTACCTGGTTTGGCTCAGTGGATAGAGCATCAGCCTGTGGACTGAAGGGTCCCAGGTTCGATTCTGGTCAAGGGCACATGCCGGGGTTGTGAGCTTGATCCCCAGTGGGGGGCGTGCAGGAGGCGGCCAATCAATGATTCTAATCATTGATGTTTCCATCTCTCCCTCTCCCTTCCTCTCTGAAATCAATAAAATATATTTTAAAAAATAAATAAATGATTTGCAAATAGAGGCATCTTAATGATCCTGTTTGCCACAGGTGTAAGTGAACACCTTCCACTCTTCCTTTTCCCCAACCCAGAAACTCTCCCAGAATGCTTTTTGCAGAGGACAGATCCTAGAGCCACCCAGAATAAGGATATTTAAACAGTTTACATTGAATAACTTCAATAATCAAAGTGCTGACACCAAAATAGTGGATTTTTAACAGGGAATGTACTGAAGATAGCAGGAATTTATGACTAGAAAATTGACAGGTTGGCAGGAAGAAGTGTACTGTTCAAGATATACAAGATGTAAACAAACCCGAGTTAAACAAAATATAAAAGAAATATCAATGCAAGTTTTAAAGAATCACAGTGTTTGCTCCTTGGTATTAGTCCAATGTCATCCCTATGATTCTATGTTATTTGGTATTTATTGATCTTCTACTGTGTGTCAGGCACTGTGCTATATACTGGTTGTTTAATAATCAATTACAAATAGTCTCACCCCCTCATGTGGCTTTGTTTCATGCAAGGGTGGCTAAACTTTTTTGTAAAGGGCTAGAGAGTAAATATTTTAGGCTTTGAGGGCCAAGAGGTAAAATCAAAAACATCATATAGGTACTTGTATAACAAGAGAGAGAACAAATTTCTACAAATATTTTATTGATGAAATTAAAAATATAATAATCGAGTATAAATTTTTGTAATACAGGTCCACTAATGATCAGACTGGCATTCTTTGATGGATGGGGATAACATTTCACTTACTTAGGGTTCAAAGTGAGTGTTCCCTGTCATCAAAATTACCTGCAATCTCAGTACATCTTTAAAGGTTTTTAAATTGTTTCATATGACCAAATTGACATTTTTAAAAACCTCATTTTTACTTTGTAATAAAGTTTATAAATTGATTTCTCAAGAGTCAACAAGTTGTATGCACCTGTTAATAAAGGTATTAAATACTTTAAAAAATTGCAAATATTCATCTGTTAATGCTTATCTGTAATGAGAGTTTGTGTATTTCATCTTTGAACAAATAGAACAAAAATAAGTACTATCAAATACTGATATACATCCACAAGCAATTGATTTTAATTGATCATATTCATCTCTTAGAAGGCATTTTGAGAATTCAATTAGATTCTTCTTTTAATATTTGCCTTTTTTATTTTTTTAACATTTTAAGCTATTTTGTTGGGCTATTTTTTTAAAAAAAAAATATATTTTATTGATTTTTTACAGAGAGGAAGGGAGAGGGATAGAGAGCTAGAAACATTGATGAGAGAGAAACATTGACCAGCTGCCTCCTGCACACCCCCTACTGAGGATGTGTCCACAACCAAGGTACATGCCCCTGACCGGAATCGAACCTGGGACCTTTCAGTCGGCAGGCTGACGCTCTATCCACTGAGCCAAACCAGTTTCGGCTAATATTTGCCTTTTAGCATGTCATTACATTGCAGAGTAATCACCTCCAATTGAAATTTAGGTGGAAGCTCCTCAAATGAACAGATTAATTTTAACATATAGAAATTTCCTTTGCACTTTGCATCGAGGTTCGAAAAATGCCACTGGAACTGTAATTTGAGCTCAGAAAATAGATCCTCTGCAAATTTGTGTGGGAATACAAATCTTGATTTTTGTTTTAACTTTTTACAGCACAGGAAGTGATTAAAATAACTTGACATTACTTTTGATTCAAACAATGTTAGTAGTTGTCATTGAAATGAATTTACTGCAGTATAATTTTCACATATAAGCAGTGGTTTGCCTTGTAATTTTAGGTTAAATTCATTAAGTAATGTTATCAAGTATAGAGTAAAAGCTAATTTCAAAAAACATTCAGTATTCAATAACCGTGGTTGAGGATGAATCTTCTCATCCAGAAAATGTTCAATCTCAGCCCTGAGCTTTTAAATAACTTTTTATAAAACCACCTCTAAGCTAATAAACTGCAGTTAGTAGGGCAAGTCAGAATATTCAGCTTCTATTTCTGACAAAAAAATTCATGAAACTGTCAATGGTTTACTTCATGAGAGTGAATGAAGTATGTTGTTGACACTAAGGGTTGAATAACACAAGAGAGATCTAAATATTTTCCTGCAAAGTACCTGCTGTTTAATAATGAAATGAATAATCGTGGGATTTAAACAACTTACATTTTCTCAAGCTTTGTTCATTTGTCCAACTATGCTGTTTTCTGCTCTGTACATATTTGTAATGCACATTAGCAGATTCTACTTCAGGTTGTATTGAATCAGGGTTTTCTTGATTTCTTTGGAAATATTCTCATTGGTAGTTGTTCCACACAGACTACCCATACAGGTCAATCCTTACATCACTTTAAACTCAGCATTGACTTTTGAGTAAACAACTGAACAGTATTGGAAACATCTGTGAACTCATCAAGAGTCAAGGAAAACCACTTGAAATTATTCGCCCTGTTTATTTATTTATATTAATTTGAGGGGGGAGAAGGAGAGAGAGAGGGGGAGGGGAGAGGGAGGGAGAGAGAGGTTTCTTGTTCCACTAATTTATGAATTCATTGGTTGAGTTTTGTATGTGCTCTGACTGTGGATCGAACCCACAAACTTGGTATATCAGGACGACGCTCTAACCAACTAAGCTAACCATCCAGGGCTGCCCTGTTTTTTTGTTTGTTTTGTTTTGTTTTTGTTTTGTGTGTGTGTGTATTTTTAATGACTATTGATGTTGCTTCCAATGTCCTTCAGTATTTGAGCCACTGTTCTTGTTGAAAGGTTAATAGTCTTTAAAATGTTTATTTTCCCTGGACACATTTCTTTGGCTTCTGCAATCAAACACAATTTAATTAACTGATAATCAGTAAATGGCCTGCCTTTCTTGGCTAACAAATGAGCCACTCAGAAACTCACTTTGGCCGAAGCCACATTTTCATCTTTTATTTTTGTGAAGAATTCTGCTATGATAACATGTTCCATTTTAAACTTTCTAATTTTTCTATCCATTGCTTTCCTGTGAGCTGGGAACATTGCAATGAGTGCTTAGTTTGGTAATGTTCATGTATATTATATTCTTTTAGCAACACTACAGTATCACTGTGTAATAAACACAGTGCTTTGACATCTAATAGATAACCAAGTAGTCTACACTTAAAAGGCTGATATTCAGCCCAGCAGTGTGGCTCAGTGGTTGAGTGTCAACTTATGAACCAGGAGGTCACAGTTGGCTTCCTGGTCAGGGCACATGCCTTGGTTGCAAGCTCAATCCCCAGTAGGGGGCGTACATGAAACAGCTGATCAATAATTCTCTCCCATCATTGATGTTTCTATCTCTCCCTTCCTCTCTGAAATCAATAAAAAAAATGTTTTAAAGCATGATATTAAAAATCCACTTTTATTTTCTTGTTTGACATGATAAGTATGCACTTTTAATTTTTAAAATGCCACAATATGGTGATATTTCTTCAAGATGTAGAGGTGATATGAACCAGGAAGTTACGGTTCTATTTCCAGTCAGGGCACATGCCCAGGTTATGGGCTCGATCCCCAGTAGGAGGTGTGCAGGAGTCAGCCAATTAATGATTCTCTCTCATCACTGATGTTTCTATATCTCTCTCCCTCTCCCTTCCTATCTGAAATCAATAAAAACGTATTTTAAAAAAGATATAGAGGTGATATTTCACTAAGTTTCAGTTTTTCTTTCTCTTCTCCTTTCTCCCCTCTCCTCCCCTCCTCTCCCCCCTCTATCTCTCTTTCTCTTTCACTCTGCTCTCTCTCCCTTTCTCTCTCTTATGTCCTAGGGGCTATGAATGAACAGCATACTACTATGTTTTTTAAAATATGTTTGGTTTTTTTTTTTAGAGCGAGAGAGAGAAACATTGATGTAAGAAAGAAACACTGATCAGCTGCCTCCTGCATGCCTCCTGCTGGAGACTGAGCCCAAAACCCAGGCATGTGCCCTGACCGGGAATCAAACCCTGTGACCTTTTGGTGCACAGGACGACACTTAACCATACTACTACTTTTATTGCCCAAAGCCACACTGTGACAACTTGTTTCCTATGTGATTCTCTTGACTTGTTTTCTGAGATTATTAGAGTCAAGAAAGACCTTTTGTTTTATTTTCTGTTGTTTCTTGGTTGCCATTTGTACTACATTTTATCAACAGAAGTGATAATAAAGTTGCTTGCCTTCACTGGCTAATAGAAATACAAACTCACAGCCTCATAGGCAGGAAATGATCAGTTACTCAGTTTCTCCTTCCAACCCAAAATAGTTCAGGAAAATCACAATCCACTCTGCATTTTGAAAGCTGCATGAATGAACTTTTACAATCTCCCTAGTCATATACTCCTATATTTCACAGTCCTACTTTTAGGAAAATTCTCAATTCTTTGCCTATAGACAATTTTTTATGTTCCCTGAAGCTGCATTCCTAACACACTTTCAACAGAAAAGGACTTCGTTTCTTTTAAAAAGATAGATGATAGATAGATAGATGATAGATAGATAGATAGATAGATAGATAGATAGATAGATAGATTTCAGAGAGAGAGAGAGAGAGAATCATTGATTGGCTGCCTCCTGTACACGCCCAACTGGGGATTGAGTCTGAAACCAGGCCATATGCTCTGAACAAGAAACGAACCGTGACCTCCTGGTTCATAGTTGACGCTCAACCAAAGAGCCACGCTGGCCAGGTCAGAGCATGGGTTTTAGACTCATGTCCTTGTTGGTGCTGTCGCCCTCCCAGAAACTGTGAGTTCTTCTCTTCCAAGTCCTGCTTTCATCTCTTTTGAAACAAAGTTGATATAGATCCTTTCCAGGAAGCTTGTTCTAACCAGACCAAACCAATGAGTCACCTGCTGGATTCACATGCTTCTGCTATGTATCTTACTGCTGCTTTTGTAGGCAGAATTCTCCAATGCTACCCCCTCCCTCAAGATTCCTGGCTATTGATGTACACACACCTTCTTTCAGTTATTCAATCAGACACTAATTTAGGTTCTGCTGTGAGGGAATTTTGCAGATGTAATTAAGGCTCCAAGTCAGATGATTTTTTTTTTAAATATTTTTTTATTGACTTCAGAGAGGAAGGGAGAACAAGAGAGAGAATCACTGATCAGCTGCCTCCTGCACACCCCACACTGGGGATTGAGCCCACAACCAGGTCCTGACCAGGATCGAACCATGACCTCCTGGTTCATAGGTCAACGCTCAACCAAAAAGCCATGCCGTCTGGGCCCAAGTCAGATGATTTTAAGATAGGAGATTATCTGAGGTGAGCCTGTCCTAATCAGATAAACCTTTAAAGTGAACTGGGCTCTTTGTGAAGAAAGACATTCAGAGTGTGAGAGGGATTTGATGAGAGAAAAATTCTCTGTTGCTGACTTTGAAGATAGAATAGGCCACATGGCAAGCAATGTGGGAGACCTCTCAGAGCTGAAAATGGTCCCTGGCTAGCAGGCAGTGCGAAAATGGGGAGCTTAGTCTTGTAAGAACACAGAACTGAATTTGGCCAACAGTTTGTGGTAATTTGTTCAACAGCAGTAGAGAATGAATGCATTTGCTTTTGTAGATCATGCTTTTGTTGATTTCATATGTCTTAGTCCATGTTTCTAGATGAGAGGAAAAGGTTTTTAAATTTTATTTTTGTCCCCCCTTCACACCACAGCCATAATGTGAAGTTACTGGGGAGACTTGCCTTAACTGATATTTTGGAGTTAATGGGAGATATAAATCCTTGGCATGAAGGTACCAGTTGTTAAGCAGCAACTACAATTACTACCATTCTCAAGTGTCTCCTACCTTCCATATTAGAAACAAATTTCTACACATCTGATATCTTGTGGACATCTTCATCTGTATGTCTCACCAGTCCCATGAACTCAGTAAATTCCCAAATTTCCTTTCCCAAAGCTGCCCCTCCCCCTCTATTTTCTAATTGTGTTCATGGCACCTTCAAACCTCCAGTTGCCTTTGAATTTACAACTCCAGCCATTGTTAACTCCTTCCTCTGTCTATTCTCCACCCCCCAGTCACTCTGTTGCCAAGTCCTCTCCATTCTTCCCCTCCTTTCCATTTTTATTGTCACTGCCTGGTTCAGTATCTCTCACCTAGAATACTTCAGGAATCTCCTAGCTGCTTTCCTGGGACCAATCTCTGATTGGCACAGTTGTAATCATGTCTCTTCTCTGCTCACCCACCTTCCAAGAAATCCATTGGCTTGGCATTCAAAACTCTTCAGGACTTAACCCAGACCTACCTTTCTCATATTTTCAAAATATCTTTTTAAAATAGTATTTTTATATTTATTGATTTGAGGGGGTAAGGAGAGAGAGAGAGAGAGAGAGAGAGAGAGAGAGAGAGAGAGAGAGAGAGAATGCGATCGATTTGTTATTCCACTTATTCATTGGTTGATACTTGTTATGTGCCCTTACTGGGGATCCAAATGGGCATCCTTGGCCCATCTGGATGATGCTTTAACCAACTGAGCTACTGGGTCAGGGCCTCAAAAATTCCTAAATGAGTATTTTGCCTACCTTTTAAGTTATTTGGGGTTAACCTTTAAAAATCATTCTTTAAAACTATTATTGCTTTTGCAGGTCCGCATCCCAACTCTGACTCTTCCCTGAAATCGGCAGCTTCTTCCAGTTACTTTTACTTCAGACCCACTGCACTTGCAATTCTCTGCAGTCCGTCATTCTCAGACCTTGGATTTTTCTGAACATACAGCAGCCAGCAGCCGTTTGGCTTGTTGAACTGCCAAGGGAAAATGTGGTTCCAGAACCAAATTGTGAGTGCCTAGAGCTAAAACCTCATTCTTGTCTTAAGCTCTCCTTCCCCGCCAGGACACACACCACCATTTTATTCTGCTTGGGAGTGATCATCGGCCTAAATGTTGGGACTCAAATCGCTCACATTCATCCCACAGAAAAGGGACCTACAGCCCCTTTCATAGTCGAGGCCAATTTACTCTTTGGATTTTCAGTGATTTTAACGGGTCACACACAGCCCTCCCCAGTGTTCTGTGTCCGCAGGGGATGTGCATGCATTGTTCCCGCTTTTTGAGAACCTTCTGGTTTGCCTCCGCCCACTCCTCCTCCTCTAGTTTGGGATTTTATCCTTGTCCCCCCCCCCCCCGCCCCCCAAGTCACAGGGCGCACTTTAAGTGATCTGGTCTTTTTAAAAAGAAAGACAAAAAAAGATAACCGAAAAAAAAGCTTCCCAGGATTCGTCTTAGACTTGACAAGTGGGGGTGCAGCCCATTCCAGGACCCAGTCCTGGAGCTGTAGGCTTCCGTTTGCCAGTTACACTGCCTCAGCCCCGAGAGCCTCTGGCCGGGCTTTAATGACCTAAGCAACTTTCCTTCCACGCCCCCCCCTCCCGTCTTGGTACGGCCCGTCCGGCGTTCGGCGTTCCATTCCCCCCCCCCTTCCTTCCAGGTTGGTTCAGCCCCTGTCTACTCCGGGGTGGTGCTTAGCCGGCGCCAGACCGACCCTCGACTTCGGAGGGGCAGTGCGGTGCCTCTGGGCGCTTCCTCCCCGGCGTCTTCGGCTTCTTCAGCCTCTTCGGCCTCCTTACCCTCGGCTGGGACCCGCGATCTCAGTGTATGCCCCAGCCCTGACCCCGCTCGAGATATGTCTACCCCGGCTCGGCGGCGCCTCATGCGGGACTTCAAGAGGTAACCGGCGGGGACCGCGGCGGCCGCGGGCTGGCTACCGGACTCAGGGCGGGTCCCGAGGCGGGCCGGGGGCCAGGGGGGACCCTGAAGTAACCGGCAGCATCGCGGCTGCCCGGTAACGGGGCCCCTTTCGGTTCCTCTAAAGGTTACAGGAGGATCCTCCTGCCGGAGTCAGTGGGGCTCCGTCCGAGAACAACATAATGGTTTGGAACGCGGTCATTTTCGGGTGAGTCTGCTTTCCGGGCGTTGGCGAGAGATGGGGGATGCTAGGCGGCTCTTCCGGCCCTCGGGGACCGGCCCCTGGTGCAGGCAGAGTGGGAAAGGGACAGTGTTGGGGTCTGGCGGGGCCTAGGCGCCTCCCCGGAGCCTGTGCCTCGATTAGCTCGATTAGCTCGGTTCCCGCTGCCAGGGGAACCGTTTGGGGTTCTCAGGGGGGTGGGGCGGGGAGTGGTGGCGGTTAGGCGCGGCGGCCTGTACTCGGCTTCTGAGCCTGAAACAGCTATTTGTAGTGGCTTTCGACCCAGGAACCGGGATTTTACCAGAGGGGGAGTTAGCAATGCTTGGCACAGCCTGGAATAGCCATCTCCTAAAATGAACCAAGGAGTAGGGGACCCCTTAAACAGGAACTGACATGTTTTTCTCTGTATTTCAGGCCCGAAGGGACCCCATTTGAGGATGGTAAGAGAGTTTCTTTACACACACCTTTCAGGAGCCTGATCATCTGGGGAAAGGGTTCCTAGTCATCCTGGAAGTGCCTCCTACTTAGGAACCTGCTTCTCTCTAGCCTCTGCCTACTAAAGGCTTGAGTGGAATCCAATATGTGGCAGGTGGTTCTGTTGCCTGCTTGACTAGAATTGCACCTTTTTTCTTGCTTGCTTCTTTAAAAAAAAATCTGGGTAAGGCAATCACTTTTTTAAAGGAGCATCGTAGCACTGAGGGTAAAGACTTCTGAGGTCTGGGCTGTGATCTGCAAAATTCAGGCCCCCATCAAGATACTGAGTTAGTATCAACCCAAACACTTGCTGACAGATTTAGAGACCATCTGGTTAGCATTCTACCACAGGGCAGGAACTGTGTACAGCAGGTGCTTAATATGGTTCTCAGATGTTGAATGGATGCAAGCATCCCTTGCACACAACTATCTAGTTTCTACAATCTGGCATTGAATGCCTGTCAGCTTCGCTGCTTGGTCTAAAATGGTTTTTAGTGGCCAGTTTGAATATAATATTGTTTGTTATTTTCAATGAGTTTTCAGAGATTTAGATTTGACTTTAAAAAAATACATGTATTCATTGCTTTTTAAAGATTTTTTTTAAAACTTCCTACTTTGAGGTAAATATAGATTCATGTGCAGTTGTAATAAATAATAACACAGGCTGTGTGTATCCTTTACACACTTTCCCACCCCATTCTTTGGTAACATCTTGAATGACTATGTTACAATATCACAAATAGGAAATTGACAATGATATGGTTTTATGTGCACTCAGTTGTGTGTGTGTAGTTATTTTTTTTGAGAGTTTAATTCATTTAAAAGATGATTAAAAGTATTTGAACTACTGTTTGACATCTTTAATATGGGAGGTATTTTTTAAAGAAAAGGATATGTTATTCTTTCTTAATGACTTATCTTCCTTTAGTCATGTAGCATTATATATATATGCACATAATTCAGTTTGAAGGTAGGAACAAAAACGTTGTTGCAAGCTACTGAGCACATATATTGTCAAGTTGGACCACTCTTTGATGCTACCAGCCCACAAGGTAGGTCAATATCAACCAATTCTATAATTTGTCTCAAATACTCAGATTTCCCTAGGAGGCTGCAGACAGTCATCTAAGTACTTTTAGCTTCCTGTCTACCTTCATTCCATGGGTAAATATCACTGCTCTTCAGTCCTGCAATAAAAAGAAATGACAGCAGAAGAGAGGGGTCCTAAAGGCACACTACTTTGGTGCAATAAATCATTTGAACTGATCCATAGCAAGACTTAATTTTGCTGTACAGCATTGGTACTAGTTCTTCCTTAAGTTTTATGTGCAGATTAACTGTGTATTTGCTTTAGCTTTAGCAGGCTTTGTTTTCATTGGCTTCTTTTTGTTCCCTCCCTATTTTACTGACTTCTTTATCCTGGGCACAGGTTTATTAATAGTACATCACTTTGCCAAGGGGTGACTACTTAAATATTTCAAGGGTGCTTCTCTTGTTTTAAGTGGTAACAATTGAAAAGGTACTTACGGAATCCATTATCTATCTGGACTTTCCCTCTTGACATTAATGACTCTGTTTTTGATGATGTGTATCTCCATGCTGGCATTACTGAAAGGAATTACTTAGGCTAAATGACAGTACTCTTTTCTGATTCATTCTGTTAAGCAGTCTGCTATCCAAGAATGCTTCCTCAGGTGTCTAGAACACTGACTGTGGCTGCAAATATATTTGACCGTCTGTTAATACCCCTCATTTATGGTTAGGGAATTTACTGGAAAAGACTGATTAGGGATAAGTAGCATAGTTGATTTTGCCGTGTTTCCAATGTATTAATATAAATTAACAGCCCCAAAACTATTGCTGCTTCCTTGTAAACCGTTTGTAATGGAAGTTTCTGGAATAGCCAGGCCCTAGTTAGAGATGAAACCTTAAGAAAAACAACTCTGATTTAATTTCACACATTTGAAGTAAGAGGACAATGTTTCCAAGAGCTTACATTACCAAACAAAGCACTGGGGGCAGGAGGGCAGTGCTTCCTCATCAAAATATTTGGTTATGTATGCGGAATACAAAGGCTATGGAACAAAGCATTCTCCGTCACATATAAATTTGTTAATAGACACAGTATGATACTAGTATTTGTTTTTCATAATAGGTGTATTCTTAAGAATTTGGGTGTTAGATTTTTCCAAAAAAAAATGAATCACTTAAAACCCACTGAGGATGTTTTTAAGCTAAATAAATCCTATGATAGAGTACTTGAGTGTTATCTTAAAAATTAGAATTTTCAATCATCAAAAAATGTTTTAAGTACATGTACTTTGCTTTATTTTTCTCTTTATTTTATTTTATCCATCTCCATTTATCTCCCCTATACCCTCTTCCATCTCTACCCGCCCCCCCCCCGAACATAGACACTGTTGTCTATGTCCATCAGTTTTTACTTTGCTTTCCTTTCAGGGGTCACAATCTCATGGCCAAATGGCAGGAAATGTCTGCAGAGGTGTTTCTTTGGCCAACACCATGTTTTTAAACATTTGAATTTGTGAATATCTGTAGAACATACACTCTTTAACCATATCACTCCCTTATTGCCATACACTCAGTCATTTAACACATTTATATAATTTTCCTGGTTCCTATGTATAGATGGATTAATTGATACTTTCCTTAAAATGTTTTGGCCTCCTCAGGTTCTTGAGCAAAATCAGTACAGATCGTGTGCTATTTTGAGGCTTAAGTTTTCAGTGATTTTAAAGCCTAGCCTCCTAAATATTCAGAGATAAGCTCTAGCCTCAATTGCATAATATTAATTCTAAGATTTTAAATTTCTTTAATATTTGTTTTGGACCTCAGAAATTGCATTAAGGGTTATACTAAAGAGGTGTTGATTGTTTAATCTGGCTAGCAATATGAAATATACCTTCTTAAATATGTGCTTTGAATAAGATTTGGGTAAGTTCTAATTTATATTCAAGTAGACATAGCAGATTGTTTCACCTCTCAAGATATTAAATGAGCTGCTTTAAAAGACTTGACTCTTCTTTGGTAGCTAGGTAAGCACCTTCTTGAACTTCTAGGCAAATATTAGGCAGAAAGCTCAAGGGTTTTGAGAACCACCAACATAGGTACTCAACTTGCATTTAACTGAGTGTTTGATATAGATCAGAGACAAAGTACTTAATATTTGAATCTATTAATTGTATATTTCTTACTACAACTAAAGCTTGGATTTTGAGGTTTTGCCTCCTTTAGCTGGGTATCAAGATGTGAAACTTTAGAATTATTAATATTTATAGAGCACTTATTTTGTGTCACTGTGCATATTTCCCTCATTTAAACTTCACAACAATGTTACGTGTTGGGTGCTATTATTAACTCCATTTTACAGATGAGGAACTTGAGGTTTAGTCAAGTTGAGTGGCTTCCCCAAGGTTTCACAACTAGTCAGTAGCAAAGCTAGGATTTGAGCCTAGGTCTGTGTGACTTCAAAGTTCCACTTATGCCAGCTTTATGTGTTGTTTTACTACCTTTAGGTATTATATTTAATGGTGGTTTTAATTTAAAGTACCTCAGAGCTCCATCTGCTATGAAATCTGCCCAATTGTAGAGCAATTCCTTAATGATAAATCTCTTGCTATAATTTTATCAGATTTCAGCATTGAGCCAAATGTTACACTATAGATACATACAGAAGCAAAGTTTTGAACTCTCTTAAACGCTGATTCCCACTTTTTCTTACATATTATAATATCAATAGTACTGAAAAGGAAGAATATGCTTTCTTCCTCAAAAAAGGAAAGATTTATGACCAGGTGGTGATTAAGGTGAAGTATGTTCTGAAGGATTATAGCATGTTTGTCCATTCCAAAATACTTTACCTTTTGTCCTTAGGGAGGTTTAACGATCATTTGGGTACTATTAATGGAAGCAAGAAGGAAATAAATTGCCTACTCTGAAGGAAACAGTACCAAATTATACTCTTATCTGAAGTGTGATCTATTAGAATAAATGATTTATTTAATATACCGGAGTAATATAGTAGAATATGCATCACCTTATACCACATAGTAACTGATTTCACAAGTTTACCTGAAGAGATTTCAGTCCAGAAAAAACAGTTGCCCAATTGTTTTCTTGAATTTATTAAACCAAATTAAAAATAATATTTTTAAAGGAAATAATCTCCCCAAATCACATCATCCTACAATTCTTGAATGAGATCTAGTTTATTCTTTACTTATAAGTCTATAATCTAGTGTGCTTTAGGGCCTTCTGCTACCTTAGTTGACACATATTCAAGAAAAATACATTTATCATTAGATAAATTTTCTGGAGACATGAATGTAATCAAATGCGATTTTTAAATTACTTCTGCCATTAATTCCCTCCATTAGTGTGAATGATTAAGTTGATTTTATAGTGAAGTACTTTGTGAGTCATACTTAAGGGTTTTGAGAGGGACTATGAAGGTTTTTTATTGGTTCACATTCAATTATATTTTCATTATAGAGTTGCTATTATATATGGAAAGGAACTAGTGAACACCTTTATGCCTATTCCCTTCTATTTTAAAAATAATTTGATTATTGATTTGTGTTTCTAGCATTGATTTTTGAACCTTTGTAATCCCATTCTCTCTAGTCCATTTAAAAATCTCTGGAGAGCTTATGATGGCAGCTGATTCAAATGGGCTTTTAAGATCTTCCAATTTTCTAAAGGAAGGTCACATTTTGGCTTTAGTTTCTTGTCATTTTAAGGCTGTCTTCAATATGCACAGTGGTTAAAGTTATCCTACAGGTAGTAATTTTTCGTTTAAGGCGGCTGTGTTTAAGTTTGGAGGAGAATAATGTCAAAACAAAAAACAAATCACCTTTGGGTGGTGGTTCTTAAAATATCTGTCCATTTTTAGAGCCAATTCCTGGAGATGTATCTCTTAGCCGGTCTCTATCTTGGCATTATTTCATTTAACAATTGGGAAAAAGTCACATAGCATTAAAAACAAAATACTTCTGAACAAAGTGATAACTATGTTTTCTTAAACCTGTCTTTTCTAACTACAGGAACATTTAAGCTTATAATAGAATTCACTGAGGAATATCCAAATAAACCACCTACGGTTAGATTTGTCTCTAAGATGTTTCATCCAAATGGCAAGTATCACTTTTAATACAGTATTTTAAACGACTGCACTGTTTATTAGGGAGGTGTTCCACATTCCTATGGACTTGTCTGTGGTACCTGAGTATTTAGGCATCCTGCTGTTTCCTGAAAACTGAACTTGTTCATGGTGTGCTATTGCGGTCTTCAGCTGTAGTCCTAGAACTAAAGCAAAGAAGCTACTTGGCCTTTTCTTGGAGTCTGAGAGTCTCCTGATTTTGATGATCTTTGTGTCATTTACTTATTAATAAACAAAGGTAAGGATGCTCTTGAGGTTTCCTTTTAACATTAGGCCAGATTGGGGTAGTCTTATGTTGTAATTTTTCACTAGTGTTATTTTTAATATTGGGAGGGAGGAAGGGAGAGGGAGAGAGAGAGAAAAACATGAGGCCTGGCTGGCATGGCTCCGTGGTTGAACGTCGACCTATAAACCAGGAGGTCAGGTTTGATTCCCGGTCAGGGCACATGCCGGGTTGCAGGCTCGATTCCCAGTTGGGGGTGTACAGGAGGCAGCCAATCAATGATTCTCTCTCATCGGTGTTTCTATCTTTCCCTCTCCCTTCCTTTCTGAAATCAATAAAAATGTGTGTGTGTTTTTTAAGAAACTTTAATAATGAGAGAGAATCATCGTTCGGCTGCCTCCTACATGCCCCACACTAGGGATGGAGCTCGCAACCCAGGCATATGCCCTGACAGGGAATTGAACCGTGACCTCCTGGTTCTTAGGTCAACTCTCAACCACCAAGCCAAACCGGCTGGGCTCACTAGTATTTAAGACAATAGTTTCCAACTTTGGTTACAGATCAGAATTACCATAGAACATTTAAAAAATACAGATGCTCTAGCCCCAATCCAGACCTACTGAATATCAGATTCTGTGGTTGAGGGCCAGGTATACAGTATTATATTGGAAAAGCACCATTTTCTTTTTTTTTTTCCTAGCAGTAAGCCTAGAACAGCTTGCCTTTTATTCAGGTTAATAAGTATTTTCCAGGTTATCAATATTATCTTCATACCAATATGAAATCTTGTGAGCTATCTTTTGTTATTTCATATAGGAGGTATAGGTTACTAATTTGATGGGATGAATTTCTCACACGTCTCTGGATGGTTGGGGACCCTGTTAGAAAATGTTTATGATTTCCTGGATAATGGGGCACTCTTTTCAGAAGGAACACTAAGTATCTTCCAGTTTTATACTGATTACATTTGACATTCTCCGATCCTGATTATTTCATTAGTCATGATTCTATTTTTAGGAAAATAACTGAGGAGTAGCTGAGAAAATCTTGTTAAACCTCAAAAACAAAATATTCTTCACTGTTTTTGTCTTGACTATGCTGTTAAAACCGTAGTGGTTTTGTTATGTTTAACATACATATTTCTCTGCTCTTAGTCTATGCAGATGGTAGTATATGTCTGGACATACTTCAGAACCGCTGGAGTCCAACTTATGACGTGTCTTCCATTTTAACATCAATACAGGTGAATTTTTCCTTCATGTGACTAACTGGCCTTTTATGTGTTTGTATTAGCAACTGAATTGTTTTGAAAGTCATAACTTAAGGTAAAAGGTTGGTCTTAAGACCTCAGCCACCAGAATGTGTATATTTGCCTGTATACTAGCAAATATATATAATGCATCTAGGAACTGACCTTTTACAAATTGTCTTTGTAGTCTCTATTGGATGAGCCCAATCCCAATAGTCCAGCAAACAGCCAGGCCGCTCAGCTGTATCAGGAGAACAAGCGGGAATATGAGAAACGTGTTTCTGCGATAGTAGAACAGAGCTGGCGTGATTGTTGACTTGGGTGCAGCAAGTGAAGAGGCTGGGCAAATGAAAACTATATTGATGTGTTTGTCACCTTCTTATTCCTCAGTGTCATCACATTTACTTCCATTAAAAGCAAAATAGTTGTTCTGCTGTTTCCATCTTCCCTCGCCAAACTTTTCCTACCCCTTCTGTCTTCTCATTGAACATCAAAAACACCCCCTATGAGATCAAATGTACTGTACCTGGGTTACGTGCAAAAATTATTAATGCTTAATTCCTTTTCTGTTGTATCTCATCTCCAGCTGTGGGGCAGTATTTTGTTACCGTACTTTACACTAAGCTCTTTAAACGAATTGTTATACAAGTGGTGCTTCTGCATAGCTTGATAACCGGGATGTTATTTTTAACAAAATGATTTAAGTGTTTCATCCTGGCTGAGACACTTGTGTTGAACTTAGAAGTGAACATTTGGCATATGGTCTATAGAAAACAGGGAAACAAATCCATATAAACATCCATTTTGAGATGAAAGTTAAAAATGCATTATTTCTACGATCTAACCAATATGCATTACAAGGTGGTTTTTATTAGTAAGAAGGAGAGTGTTAAAGGACTCAGCCAAAGGAGTACAGTCACTGTACTGACACATCCTCTCCTTGCAAGATATTCACTGGACACACCCATGCTAAGTTTCAGACTACAGTCGGCCTTCTGTATCCGCAGGCACCACATCCATGGATTCAACCAACCCCAGATCGAAAATATTCGGGGAGGGGGGAGTTTTGTTGTCGATGATGTGTACTAGGTAGTTAAGCCTCTGATGGTTGTGTCTGTTCTGATGAATACTTAGGGACAACTGTACTGGAAGTCTTCTGGGTTTTACTTTTTAAAGAGGTGTGGGAGCAGAGGAATGGAAACATATTTTTTAAGGTGGGGAAGGTTGGTGATCCTTTCATCTTTTTAAAGTAGTGCTACCTTAGATGAACAAATTTATAATCTCCCCTCATTGTTGAATTTTAACCCAATGAAAAGAGCGTATCTGTGGCAAACTATTTTCCACGCAAATCCTGAGTTAATGCTGCATGCTTTAGTTTCTTCTTTCCTTTCAGTATTATAAGAACCTTAAAGTCAATGTTTGCAATCTTTCTTTGGATATTTATACTTTTAAATAGTACCTTTTAAGTAGCAGTGTGGGACAAGGCTTGTAAATGTTTTGTCTAAATGTTCCATTGTCACCTTGTGTGCATTTATCACTCTTCTAAATCTAACT
The DNA here is from genome assembly GCA_025583905.1 of Ia io. NCBI lineage: Eukaryota > Metazoa > Chordata > Mammalia > Chiroptera > Vespertilionidae > Ia > Ia io. Next base: position 98,518,787 of record JAJQQW010000001.1, read on the forward strand.
TTGCACAAGTAACCCATGTAAAAAAATGTACATTTTTCAAAACTTGTAAATAAAAATAAACTTAAAATTTTGTAGTCAAGGTATAATTATATTTTAGCTCAGTATTAACTTTTGGTATTATTGAAATCGCATATCTACTCTTTCCCCCCTTTGAAATAAACATGGTAAAAGCAAAAGTACAGATTCTGGGAAAAGAATAGATACTGTTAGAACTTTTTTTCTTTTCAGACATGAGTAATGCTTTTCAAAAAAACATTTTAACAGTATGTAAAACTTAAATAAAACAAAGCTACTTTAGCATTAATATTATGATCAATCAAAGGAATGAAATTGGGATAAAGGGAGAGAATAAACAAACCCGGATCTTTACCAGCACCCTCAGAGACCAACACCTAACTTCTTGTCCTGACATCCACCTCTTTTAAAAAACCCTAGCTTAAAAACAAACAGTACCAAACTATTATAAAATGGTATTTTCAGTTCTGTGTAAAGTTTGGGAGTACAAGTATCCTCAAGTTATCTTGCTTAAACAAAACTCTTCTGAGAAACATCCTATTTCTTTTTAAATAGACAAGAACAGTGACTTTGTGGAAACTCACCTCTTTACTTGTTTGGGGGAGGGAAGTAAATAAAATTAAATCCTTAAGGTATTGTACCCATTCATCCTTTAAGACAATGGCACTTTAAGGAGGCTCAATGTGGGGTGAGTTCATTCGACACTGACCACATTAACTGGTTTGTTTCACTTAGCAGCAGTATCCTTATATGTACTTAAGTCCATTTCTGCTACAAAGTAGAAACACATTAAATTGGGTCTCCACTTGATACATTAGTTTTACATTTACTTTTTTATCCCATTGTGGCTGGATATCTTATTGACACTGTTAACCACACTTTAAAAAATTAAGGTGAGATCAGGAATGTGAAGATTTATTTTTTTCTTTTGTACACCTGAGAAACATTCCCAATCTCTCATGGGATAACCCTTTCAAAACCTTACAAGTCAACAAGCTGACCGCCCAAAGCATCATACCCATGGTAAAAGGTACCAGAAACCATTCATTTGACATTTAATGCTAACTTACCTTTTTTCTTTACCATTTCTTTTTTTTTACAAATGCCTCAGGCTGCCTGCATATAACAATTATTTATAAAGTTAAAACAGGTTATGTGAGGTCCCTTTTAAAATGACAGATCTGAACTTGAGTCTTCAATTCTGCACCTGCTGATGTGGGGAAGGGGGCATGATAAGGAAGAAAAGTTGTAATTAGAGTCCTTTATTTAGAACCCACCTCCAGCTTCAGGGGCTATTAACAGTCAAGTGATGCATTGTAATAAAAAAGAATCCCAACAGAATGCATAAAATTCCATTCATTTTGCAGTCAAAAGGGAGTGGGGAAACTGTGTGTGTGTGTGTGTGTGTGTGTGTGTGTGTGTGTGTAACAAAACAGTTTCTTAGTATAACATTTAAGTAACTCAAAACTTGAAACTGCTCATATACTGTAAAAGGTTACTGGGTTAAAAATGACTATTTCAAAGGAAGGGAAAATACAGGAACCAATAGGGGACAAAACAGAATAGCAAGGTTGTCAGCAGCTCATTATTGCCAAATCCATTTCTCAGCATACGTTGTTTTCAGAGTTAAGTGACTTCACTCTATTTCCACATCAATATCAAAGCTGATCTAAGAAGTTGGGAAATCTTGGACCCTCAAATCCAGAACCAAATACATACTTAGCCCAATTACTTGGGAGTCTTAACTTTAGATACATTAATATTCTGCTCTGTTGAACTTATCTAAATAAGCCAGATTTACATGTAACATTACCCTACTCCTCCCCCCCAAAAAAAACTAATTTTGGGAAGAGGAAAGAAATGTAGTGAGAAATGAATTTTTACATTCCTTAATCCCCAAAGCCACTCTTACTCAAGAGAACTCAAGGACGATTTTTCTAACTCACTAATTGAACCATAGCTTCTCAAGGTTGGTGGGCCTTGTAGGTAAAAAAAAAAAAAACACACAACAAAAACTATAAACATTTTAGCTTAGTTCCCTTTGAAATTAAAACATTACGTGTCAAATAAAATGCACACCTCACTTCTCTTCCTACCAACATTAGGAAAGGACCACACACTAGGCAGAGACTTGGTGAAAAGCAAGTATATACTGTGTCAATCATTGTAGGTGACTAAAGGTTAAGAGATCCAGGTATATTTTTAAAATACTGACTTAACGACAATGGACAGCATCTTAATGTCAAATATAAAAAAGAGGGGAAAAGAAATGTTTGTTTATTGTGGGGCAGTTAATGTCAAGCACGGTGCTAAATGTTTTAAGATACTGCAAACAACCTAATTGTTCTAAATATAATTTCATTGGAGGTGTTTAACATTAATATTCACTTCTGAATATTGGTAGTGTGAATATTAATACTGGATTTATCTGAGATACAAAAACATAGAATTAAACAGCCTGAGGTTTGGTTGCAGCCAGCATATTGGTCCACAGGAAAAACCTGAGTGACTGATGAGCCATTCCTATCTGCTAAGTCATGAAGTTCATCCACATGTGCTCTGGTGTTGAAATACTTTGTGCAAACACCACTTCCCCTCTCCAGATCCCCTAAAGTGTCCCTACTAGGCTGCTGCCCAGAAATAAGCACACCACCATTTTGATCAACTCTGGCTCCTTTTTATTCAGGAAGCACACACATTCTTTTTATATCCTTTCTTTTTACATTCCAGAAATAAGCGAAAAATAGCTGTTTTAAATATGTTACAAAGTTGGCTTTTGAGCTTAACAAGCTTTTTGAGAGAGTGACCAGCCAACAGACCTTTTCATCAAAGCACCAATGTATCTTCAGTCTTTTACCAAGTTCTACCACAGCTCTGGCCGCCCTGGATGCGCTGTACATCCAAACCGCGTGAAAGCTACAAGGGAGAGTTGCTGTGAGTCTGCAAGGCACCAAGAACAAACAGTTCCAGCTTCCTTTCTTCAGGTTAAACCAAAGTCTCTGCAAGTTTTCAAGTGCTCTCTCAAGTAGTGCTCATTCAGCATGAAGACTAGAATTTGTTAAAATTGATATATCACAAGGTACAATACACACTTCCAATATGCTGAAAACCACATAGTAGAAGTTATAAATAAGCGAACACTAAATTCACTTTAAGAAAGTTTTACATCATTTAGTCGATAAGGACATTTACACATACAGCACAAGTTACTGTTAAACATTCTATAACTGGCTTCACACAAAGATGAAAATAGATAATACAAAATGATCTGACATTTTAAGTGTGGAATTAAGTTTTATTGTTGTTAATATCAACTTCACATATTGTTGCGGGTTGCTGTGCTATGCCCTTCAAGATGGGAATTTCTTTCTCGGTGAAACTCCATTTGGATATGCGCTCTTGCTTTGTACAAACTACTAAAATCTGAGGGACACAGCAATATCAAAGACACAAACGGTAACTGCACAATATCATCTGCTGGATTAAGCTAATACAAGTAGACATAATTTTTCAGGTTCCAATATCTAATAAAGCTCTATATGAAATGAACAAGGTGAAACATCTTAAGAATTAATATACTCTGCAACTGGAACATGTAGCATTTCTTTAATTCACAGATATGCCTCATTAGGCATTTACAAAATAAATTAGTAAGATCTCAATTTGCTTGAGGCATCACAAGCTCATAATGCCCCACTTGGCCTTCCTGTTTGAGCTGATCTAGTAGGTCTTCCTTCCGTCTTTTTCTACCTACCACCAGGTACCTGTCATGGCCTACCCCATGAGACTTACTCTTAAGACCGTATTTCTGGGCGATTTGATGTATTTGCTTCCGCTCGTCGTTAGTCAGCTCTGTAGAGAAAGTCAAATCACTGTGGCTCTCGGAGCGGGCGTAGTTTCTGATGATCTGTTCAATATCTCTCTTGGCAATTTTATTTACCCTTTCTACATCAAGACCAAGCCCTTCCCGCTTATGCTGCTCTTTGACAGAGATTGGCTCCCGAATGCCCTCACCAGATTTACCTAAACCACCACCCGTCCAACCCATCTTTCTCAGCAGCTGATTCCCTATGTTATCTTCTTTGATTTGCTGTTTATAAGCCTCCTCTGCTGAGCGGCCCTGAATTTCATTTCTTGAAATCACATCTTCAATAGCTCCTTTCTTCAAGTTGTTAATGACAGTCGGCTGGGTCTTTTTGAGGATTTTCACAGCTTCCCCAGCAGCTTCATATTTGACAGTTTTCTTCACCCCAACTGCTTCTGCAATGACTTCACTCTCCAGAATCACCTTGCATTTCCATCGGAGGCCTGTCATTCTTTCATAGACGTATTCAACTGTCATTCGGTTAAACTGAGCTGTGTCGTTCAGCGTGCACACAGGATTTGAAGAATTCTCGTAAACTACAAGATCCTTTATATCTTTCTTCTTGCCAGATCCCCTGGGTGAAGAACCTGTTTGGCATTGTGAACTTTTGACAGATGGGTAAGTGGGTTGTGTTTTTTGAAGGATTTTCAAAGCCTCATCAGCAGCTGCATGTTTACTTGTTTTTTTGGTTCCATAACCTTCAGCTAAGCAATGATCTTGCAAAAACACTCGACAACGCCATGTGCGATTTGGCATCATCTCATATTTGTATTCAACTGACATTTTGTTGAATGAGGCAGAATTGTTAAGGATACCAATAGCATCATTTGCATTTTCTGTAAGGACAAAATTGGTCCAGTGTTTGGCAGAAGCATTATAAATTGGCTGCCCAGAGGCATCCTTAGCCAGCACCACCAGCTCTTCTGGCGGCTTCAGAGCTGGAGGAAAGTCATATGAAGGCATGCCAATCTGACACACCACAAGGTCCTCTCCAAATGTGTGTTTGAATTTCCGCCGGATAACCCTAACTTCAATACGCTTCTGCAAGAGTTTTACAGCTAGCTCAGTAGCTCGATCCCTGGACCCATTCTTGCTGCCAGCATACCCTGTAGTTAAGTAGATATTTTGGCATCTAACTTCACAAGCATAACCATCTGTCAGAAGTTTTTTATTTTTGGGAATGTCAGCAGGTGGGATTTCTTTTAAAGGAACATATATATACTCAGGGTTTGTCTTACATGCCTGAATACAACGAGTTAACATGTATGTATAATTAATTTTATCAGATCCGGAAGTCATCTCTGGATTAGAAAGGTTGCTCCAGATGGTCGCTGTTAGTTTTTCAATAAAATACTGCTTCTCGGCTACCACTGACTCCGGAAATGTCTGTGATAGTGAAGGCTCAGGAGCTGACTGCATGTTTGCCTGCTGTGATGTGCTGCTTGGGGCAGGGTTCCCACGGTCAAAATACATGTTGGATGTTACAGGCTGGTCTTTTGTGAAAAGAAATCCTGCTGAATCACAATACTGAGAATTCCCATCTTGTACACTGAAAGAGTCTTGAGTATAATCTTGGTAGCTGTTTCTCGGCATTCTGGCAAAATGTGTTTGTTCATTTACCTCTTTTGTTTGATAGCCATAAGGATCTTCCTGTCTTTCAAAATCTTTTGAACTACTAGCTACAAAATGTACAGGCTCAAAACGAGGTCTCACATGGAATTTGGAACCGGCTTGCTTTTTAGGAGGATTTTGACCTACAGAATGAGTGAAATTTACAATTCATTAAAGAGGGAATATTTCAAAAGAACCAAGCAGGAAAATAGTACCAACTGTATTATTTGCAAGCTGTATTGTTGGTACAAGATACTTCCTATCACAGAAACTTCAGATCATTGAGGTGATGGGATTCAAATATCAATGTAAGGTTCCAGCATAAGGGGGGATGATTCCTGTCCTTTTGTGTGTAAGGGAAGGGACTTGATAGAAAATATGCCATTGAATCAAGTATGCAGGTCACCACCATGCACGATGGTAGTTGCTTTTGCGTCTAATGAGTTAAAGCACAGGAGATGTGTACAGACTAAGAAGTTGTTTCAGTATTAATCTCATACCACCTGTGCTGAAAAGCTCCCTTAAGGACTGCAAATGGAACAGATGGCTCTACTGCAACACAGATGATGACCAGAGGCATTTACAAAGCTTCTCTTTTTTTGTATCAGAGGTGAGTGACTCCGTGATGGTGCTTTACACATAGTTGTGACTAAAACTCAAATAAAAATAATTCTCAAAAGATCCCAAAGGTTTTCAACTTCAAAATCTTAGTTCTGACCTGTTGTGCACCAAAGAGTGTTCGCTACATTTTATTTCTAGAACAAGCAACAGCTGGAAACTAATGTTTTATGAGGTATATCAAATTTAAAGCTATGGAAGAACTCTGTTGAGGCTATACCAGACACTAGAGCTTCTTCCCTACAACAGTATTCAATAGAAAGCTGGTCCATCTTGGACCCATCCAAGAGGATTCAGTTACTTAGATGCTCAAATGATCAGAGTATAAGGTTTTTCTATTTAGAGGGAGGTTCATGGCGTGGAATTTAAGGATAGCATTATAGTGTGACTTCAGTATTCTTAGTCTTCAGTTCTATTTAGCATCCTCAAAAAATACCCAACTGTGCATAACTAAAAGTTAATTTTTTTTACATTTGTGTAAGATCCAATGTTATGAATGTTATACCACTCTCATATTGTTAAAAAAAAAAAAAAAGGCCATGTCGTTTCTTCAAATCCCATCTTCCAGAAACAAGTATACTCACCATCATATGTTGAGAGGTGACGTTTATGACCCTTAGAAGGTTTGGACAGCATCAGATCATATGAAGGCATCTCCCCAATATCAATACCTTCAGCCATTTGGAGAATTTTTTCCATCAAGCGTGGGCTATACCTATTTAAATTAATATAATCTACCATTAAAACAGATAAGAATGTAGTTTTTTAAAAAGCTTCTAAAATGAGCCAATTTTATAATTGTTCCCACAGGACATTTTTAACAGAGTATCTTGGCTATAAAACTGAAGAATCGGCCCTAAAATACTTACCTATCAAATGAGTAATTATGGTACTGTCATTTCAAGCCATATAAACATAAAATCAAGAAATTTAAGCCAATATCATCAATGAATCCACAAACAAGTGCCGACAAGGATGTGGAGAAAAGGGAACCCTCTTGCACTGTTGGTGGGGATGCAAATTGGTGCAGCCACTATGGGAAACAGTATGGAGGGTCCTCAAAAAACTAAAAATGTGCCTGGCCAGTGTGGCTTAGTGGTTGAGCGTCAACCTATGAACTGGAGGTCACGATTCAATTCCTGGTCAGGGCACATGAGGGGTTGTGGGTTTGATCCCCAGTGGGGGGCGTGCAGGAGGCATCCGAAAGATGATTCTCATCATTTATGTTTCTATCTCTCCCTCTCCCTCTCTGAAATCAATAAAAATATATTAAAAACAAACAAAAACCTAAATATGTAACTGCCTTATGACCCAGCAATTCCACTTCTGAGAATATATCCAAAGAAATCTAAAACACTAATTCAAAAGAATATATGCACCCTTATGTTCACTGTAGCGTTATTTACAATAGCCAAGATATGGAAGCAACCTAAGTGCCCATCAATAGAAGAATGAATAAAAAAGTGGTGGTACATATATATATAGGATGTCCTCAAAAATGTATACGCACACTTTGAATAATTATAAAGGCAGTATTTATTAAAATGCATTTCATTTTCAACATTGAGCTGTTAAAGTATATATACATTTTTTGGGACACCCTGTATATACAATGAATATCACTCATCCATAAAAAGAATTAAAAGCTTATCATTTGTGATAGGATGGATGGACCTTAGAGGGTATTATGCTAAGTGAAGTCAGTCAGACAGAGAAAGACAAATACCATAAGATTTCACTTATATGTGGACTATAAAAAAATAAATGAACGAAAAAAATTGAAACAGACTCACAGACACATTGAGTGGACTGTTGGTTGCCAGAAGGGAGGGGCGTTTGGGAACTGGGTGAAAGAGGATGAAGGGATTGAGAAGTACAAATTGTAGTTACAAAATAATCATGGGAATGTAAAGTACAGCACAGAAAATGCGATAACTATGTATGGTGCCAGGTGAGTACTAGAAATATTTGGAGGAACACTTTATAAAGTACATGACTGTTTAACCACTATGCTGTACACCTAAAACTAATACATAATAATGCTGAATGTGCCCGGCTGGCATGGCTCAGTGTTTGAACCAGGAGGTCAAGGTTCAATTCCGAGTCAGGGCACATGACCGGGTTGTAGGCTCCGTCCCCAGGGTGGGGCGTGCAGGACGCAGCCAATCAATGATTCTCTCTCATCATTGATGTTTCTTTCTCTCTCTCTCTCTCTCTCTCTCTCTCTCTCTCTCTCTCCCGTCCTCTCTGAAATCAATAAAAAATAATACTGAATATAAACTATAATTGAAAAATAAAAAATTTAAGTTCTTTTAAAAAAAAAGGAAATGTAAGCCCAGCTGGTGTGGCTCAGTGGTTGAGCGTTGACCTATGAACCAGGAGGTCACGGTTCGATTCCCAGTCAGGACACATGCCCGGGTTGCAGGCTTAATCCCCGCTGTGGGGCGTGCAGGAAGCAACTGGTCAGTGATTCTCTCTCATCATTGATGTTTCTATCGCTCCCTCCCTCTCTGAAATCAATAAAAGAAAAAAGAAATGTAAGTCAAGACCTTATCTTTACGTTTGAATTGAAAGTATCCATATAAATTCATGATTTATTTTTCCTCTATCATATGTGTATATTATATGCAAATAATTACATTGATATATTTATTAAAGTACTAGGAGTGTTAAGAGCTGCTGGGTTGTTAACATCCAGATTGTGATCTCTATCATTTCCATGAAAAAGAATCAGAGTCCTTAGAGAAATGGCTGATTCCAAGTCTGGGGCAAGAAATGTATAAGATGAAACTGGCAGGTATTCTTATGCCTGAAAACAGGGAAGCTGTCAAAGACTTCAGGAATTGGATCAAATGGACTCAGAAGCCAACTTGAATAGCCTCCCACTGGCAAAATAAGCCAACTTGAGTATCAATAAGAAGAATAACAGCAGTGGATTGAGACACATCAAATATGTTAAAAATCCATTAGCTCAAAAAGGTACTTACAAACTCATTATTGGTCACCTTTGGAGGATGGTAGGAAATCAAGTTATTATTCCAAAAATGGGTAATATTAAGGAAGAAAGCAGGTATTTATTTGGCAATTTCCATTACAGCTAATAAGTGTAGAGATGACAGACTACTACCATTTTGCAACCCATAATGCAATAATAAATGATCATCAATAGCTGCTAAGCCTATTAGGTGAAAAGTTGATGGGGAAAACCCCCGAAATAGACCTGCACAAACATGCTCAAATGATTGTTAACAACACTGCAAAAACAATTCAACAGAGGAAGGATAGCCTTTTCAACATATGGTACTGGAGCAAGTGGGCATCCACAGGCAACAAACAAAACCTCAACCTACACCTCAAACTTTATACAAAGATTAATTCAAAGTGCATCACAGACCTCAATGTAAAATGTAAACCTATAAAACTTGTACAAAAAAACACAGGAGAAAATCTTCAGGATCTGGGCCAGGCAAACAGTTCTTATACTTGACACCAAGAGCATGATCCATAAAAGGAATAGCTGATAAAATGCACTTCATCAAAATTAAAAACTTTTGCTCTCAAAAAACCTTGTTAAGAGGATGAAAAGCTACAAATTGGCAGAGATATTTGCAAACCACACACTTGACAAAACAACTAGTATCTAATAGAAATGCCTCTCAAAACACAACAGTAAAAAAATCATATTTAAAAACAAACAAAAGACATGAACAGAACATTTTACCAAAAAGGAAATACAGATTGCATATAAGCACTTTGAAAACATCATTAACCGCCAGAGAAATGCAATTTAAAACCACAACGAGATAGGACTACACACTTATCACAATGGCTAAAATAAAAAATAGGGCAACACCCAATTCTGGCAAGGATGCAGAGAACCTGGATCACTTACACATCGCTGGTGGGAATGTAAAACAGTCTGGTCACTCTGGAAAAGAACTTGCAACTTTCTTATAAAATTAAGCATGCAATTACATGATCTACCAATTACACTCTTGGGCATTTATCTCAGAGAAATGAAAACATATGTTCATGCAAAAACCTGTACATGAATGTTCACAGCAGCTGTATTTGTAACAGTAAAAAATTGCAAGCCCTAACTGGTTTGGCTCAGTGGATCGAGCGTCGGCCTGCAGACTCAAGGGTCCCAGGTTCAATTCCGGTCAAGGACATGTACCTTGGTTGCGGGCACATCCCCAGTAGGGGGTGTGCAGGAGGCAGCTGATTGATGTTTCTCTCTCATCAATGTTTCTAACTCTCTCTCCCTCTCCCTTCCTCTCTGTAAAAAATCAATAAAATATATTTTTTTAAAAAATTGCAATCAGTACAGATCTTATTCAACAGGTAAATGGTTAAACTCTGGTATACACTGAGTGGCCAGATTATTATGATCTCTGAACGCATAATAATCTGGCCACTCAGTGTATATCCTATATAATAAAAGGCTAATATGCAAATTGTCCCCTTGACCAGGAGTTCGACCAGCAGGCAGGCCGGCCAACCACCCATGTCCCTTCCCCCTGGCCAGGCTGGCCGGACCCCACCCATGCACGAATTCATGCACCGGGCCTCAGAGGTCATAATCTGGCCACTCAGTGTATATACACCATGGAACACTACTCAGCAAAAAGGAATAAACTATTGACGCACGCAGTACTGTGTATGAGTAGGAAGAAAATAGATATGGTTATAAAATTTGAGGGATTCTTATGGTATTGGAACTGTTCAATATCTCGACTGCGGTAATGGATGCAGAAACCTACATATGTGATATATATTGTATAAAACACACACACACGAGTGCTAGTAATACTGGGGGAATCTGAGTAAAATCGGTGGATTCTAATAATGTCATTATCCTGGTTATATTATGCAATAATTTTACAAAATGTTATCATTGGGAAAACTGGGTAAAGAGTGCAGGACATCTCTTTGTATTATTTCCTACAACTACATGTGAATCTACAATTATCTCAATAAAAATTTCCATTAAAAATATGACAGCCAAGTGGCCCTGGCCCTGACCGGTTTGGCTCAGTGGATAGAGCGTCGGCCTGCGGACTGAAGGGTCCCAGGTTCGATTCTGGTCAAGGGCATGTACCTTGGTTGCAGGCACATCCCCAGTAGGGGGTGTGCAGGAGGCAGCTGATTGATGTTTCTCTCTCATCGATGTTTCTAACTCTCTGTCCTTCTCCCTTCCTCTCTGTAAAAAAATCAATAAAATATATTTTAAAAAGAAAAATATGACAGCCTACTTTTTAAAAATATTTTTATTGACTTCAGAGAGGAAGGGAGAGGGAGAGATAGAAACATCAATGATGAGAGAGAATCATTGATCTCTGCCTCCTGCACACCCCACACTGGGGATCGAGCCTCAAGCTGGGCATGTGCCCTGACTGGGAATGGAACCTCGACCTCCTGGTTCACAGATCGATGTTCAACCACTGAGCCATGCATACTGGGCCCAACTTTTTAATATCACTAAAAATGGGACAAGCAGACTTGTGCCCCTGATGTCCATATCACATAACAGGACAAAGAACTATCTATAAAGTGTACTTACCCACAAAGTAATTTAATCTGAACCTAATCAAGCACCTAACTCCCAGAAACATGTTAAAAACCATGATAAGAACCTAGCCAGCCAGCCAGCCCTGGCCAAATGGCTCAGTTGGTTGGAGTGTCATCTCATACACTAAAAGGTTGTGGGTTCGATTTCCGGTCAGGGCACATACCTAGGTTGTAGGTTCGATCCCCCATCAGGGAGCATATGAGAGGCAACTTCAATAGCTGTTTCTCTCTCACACCTCTTCTCTTTCTCTCTCTTTCTCTCTAAAAACAATAAAGACATATCCTCAGGTGAGATTTAAAAAACAAGAATCCAGCCAGCCAAATCCAGAATGAAGGAAACACTATATGACAACCCAATTTCTTCATCAAATAAGTAAAATGAAAATAAAAGGAAAGGGGAACTGTTTCTAAGTTAAAGGACACAGATCAACCAAATACTGTGTGTGGACTTTGTTTGGATCATGAATCAAACAAACCAACTATAAATATAGAGTTTGAAACAAATGGAAAAAACTGAACCTGGTCTAGACATTGGATGATTTTAAGAAATTATTGTTAATTTTGTTAAGTGTGAATAAAGGTATTGTGACTCTATTTTTAAAAATTCTTACTCACAGGGGAAATGCTGTCAAGATTTTCTTTAATATGCTCCAACTATCTCCCACAAAAAACTGGGAGCAAAATAGATGAAATAAGGAGGACAGCATGACAGACTGTTATAATTGCTGAAGCCGAGTGATGGGCACATGGGCGTTCATTAAACTCTTCTACTTTTGAATGTGTTTGATTTTTCCACAATAAAGCGCTTTAAAGCACACAATTTTAAAAAGGATTTCTTAAGCAGTGGGTTGGCTACTTGAAAGGATATCATTTCATTGCAGAGAAACAAAAATATGGGCTCAAGTGAAATTTTTGTTATTATGGGAATCTACTCACCCTTCCTACCTTCAGCCTTTCCCAGCCTAAGACCAAAATAGAGACTCCTGGTGGCATTTGGGAAGAAAGTTCTGAAAATAAATAACTATCACACTTTTATATGAATAGATTCTGAACTTGAAGGAGGATAACATTTTCCATTTTCAGCACAATAGTTTCCATACCCATCAGATGTCTTTCCTTGAAAAGCAGAGAAGTCAAGACAGATTACTAGAAGTAGGCCCAGTTGTAATCTGCACTTCAAATTGTTAATAGCTACTGCTGCTACTAACACCAGTATTTAAATGCCAAGAATAATTTTATTTTCATTTACTCTTACCCAAACATAGCCTAAAATGTTCTATATATCACTTCCATTCAGATTTGGGAGTACAATTTCCAAGGTATGAGATGAAAACAAGAGATTATGAAAATTAGATAACAGTCTACAAATCCTAAACTGGAACACCACCTTTACTACCTAAATTGGTACTACAACCAAGCCACTCACCTTGAATTGCAGTAAAAATTCTCCAGGCCTTCAATTATAGTCTTGATTCCAAATAGGGTATAAAACTGTAAATGGTAAGCATGTCATAATCCAGTGTGCATGAATGATGCATTTGCGGCTCACTCCATTCATACTCAACTTTTCCCTCGGTTTCTTCCAGCATTAGTAATGATTATACTTACTTACTGTTTCCTATTCAGTACACTTGCCACAAAATTCAACAGCATCCATAGGCTACAAAAATAAACCTTTGTATAGACTGCCAGCACAGTCAGCTTCTGAGTCCTTTATTAGAAAGTCCTAATAATGAAGAAGCCCAACCAGCTCAAACAATAATGGAAAAGACTTTATAGTGCCTAACATTTGACTAAGGACAATGAAAATAGAAATCTGGAGTCTTTACTAAGACCACTAGGATTTCATTCCCATTTCTAAAATTCTCCAGAGAGTAGCTATCCAGGGATAAAGAAGTGGTTTCACAAATTTGAAATGAACCAAGACAATAAAGCTTTCAGTACTCAGTTTTCTATAGTGTATTTTTTTTGTAGTGGATTTAAAAGTAATAACCTTTACTCCAGAAGTTTTAGAGCATCCACCTAGAAAAACACCTATAAACCCAGCCACTGATAATTTCACCAACATTTTGGGGGTTTATGTTTTATTCCTGTTTCTATATTTTCCATACTTCTCTTCCCGCCTGCCACCTAATCACTATCAGATCATCTATGCTGATTTGCACCTGGTGAGGGTTTTTTTTGTTTGTTCTTTTTTTTCCCCCCATTGATTTTTAGGGAGAGTGGCAGAGGAAGACAGAAACATCGATGTGAGAGAAACACATTGATTTGTTGCCTCCTACATGAGCCCTGAACGGGGCTCGGGCTAGGGAGGAGCCTGCAACCAAGCAAGGTACGTGCCCTTGACCAGAATCAAACCCGGGACCCTTTGGTCCACAGGCCAATGCTCTATCCACTGAGCCAAACCAGCTAGGGCTGTTTGTTTTTAATCTACTATATCGTAAGCTTTTTCTCCATGTCATTACCATATGAGATTTAATGGCCATATAGAATTCTGTCTTTGGAGGGATCATGATGAAAAATATCATTAAGGCAAGTATAATACAGTAATTTTAAGATGCATGCATATTATATATTTAAGTCTGTTAATTTACCTATTTGGTTGTAAATGTTTACAAAAGAAAACCAAAAATCTCCAGCAGGTCTTTAGGGTTTTCAAAGGTAGCTTATTATGTACCAAGCTTTTGGAAATCAGGATGCTATTCAACTGTTCCACCATGCCTACCACATAAAAAATGATTTCTAATGGACAAAATCATCTGAGTTCATGAACTTACATTCTTGTACAAAAACAGGTACATGTAGGTGCATATTTATGATATATAATGGCACCTGAAATTTAATAAATATTCAGTAGTAGATGCTTTAAAAAATTTTTTTAATATATTAAACCGGGTCTACTAAATCCAAGTAAGAAAGCTGAGGTTTGAAAACTCAGCAAAGATTAGGATTGCCAATTATAAAATTACTAGAGGCTCAGTGCACGAAATTCATGCACTGAGGGGGGGACGGGTCCCTCAGCCTGGCCTGCACCCTCTCGCAGTCTGGGGAGCCTTTGGGGGATGTCCGACTGATGGCTTAGGGGGAGTGGGCCTAAGCTGGCAGTGGGACATCCTTAGCCCTGCTGCGGAGGCGGGAGAGGCTCCTGCCACTGCTGCTATGCTTGCCAGCCATGAGCCTGGCTTCTGGCTGAGCAGCACTCCCCTTGTAGGAGCACACTGACCACCAAGGGGCAGCTCCTGCCTTGAGCGTCTGCCCCTTGGTGTTCAGTGTGCGCCATAGCAACTGGTCGTTCCGTCGATTTGCATATTAGCCTTTTATTATATAGAATTTATTCAAAACCATTCATAAGACTCCTAACATGTGAATAACAAACAACCAGATTATTGATAAATCTTTTGAATGCTCACACTCCCACTTCATTAGTGGTAACTGATGCCCTCTACCTACTGTGTGCAAAGTTAGTTTTACAGCATGAGCCCATTGGCATCTGCAAATGCCTCACATCAACAAAGAAAAGAAGAGACGAATAATCAAGGTGGCAAAGCTGGTTGCATTTTAAGATATATTTTCCTGATTAATTAATATCACATCAAAGATCAATAGTCCAGGATTCTGATTCTAATCCTGTCGATGAAGAATGATTGGAAAACTGAATGCTCCAGTTAACCAAACATTCTGCTTTATTAAATATATATACATTTATCCACAATTTTAAGTACATATTATGCAGATCCCTAGGCATTCATATGAATTATTATTTAAGTGCTAAAGATATAGTTGATTAGAAGACTGTACTAACTTTTCATTAGCCACAAGATATTTTTTTTCTTTTGGGGGGGGTGGTCAATCCTCACCTGAGGATATTTTTCCATTGATTTTTAGGAGGAGTGGAAGAGAGGAAAGACAGAGAGAAACATCAATGTGTTTGGTTGCCTCCTGCATGTGCCCCAACCAGGACCCAGGCCAGGGAAGAGCCTGCAAACAAAGGTACGTGCCCTTGACTGGAATCAAACCCAGGACCCTTTGGTCCCTAGCCACTGAGCCAAACCGGCTAGGGCACAAGATATATTTTAGAAATGGCTTGCAGAAAAAATTCTTGACACATTGTTTTCTTTTATGAAACAAATAAAAAAGTGAAGAGAAATAGTTTCAGCTATTTGAGCTTCCTGGTTGCCTAGACTATGATGGAAAAATGATGAAAAGGCAGACTGGAAAACATTGTTTTATTTTATCCTTTATTATAAAGCAGTGGCTCTCATAGTATAATCTCTGGATGGCATCACTTGATCATCAGCATTACCTGGAACTTGTTAGAAATGCAAATTCTGAAATTCTGGGGCCTCACCTCAGACCTACTGAATCAGAAACCCTGGGGATTGGGCCCAGCAATCTGTGTTTTAAGAGGCCTGACTGGTGATTCTGATGCCTGCTTATATTTGAGAACCACTGTTAGAGTTAAAGAGATACAGTATTCAAACTTGTGCCTTGAAAATCCCCATTACCACCAACAGAAACATGCTTTGCCTTCCTGCACATTTGAGCCCCTCCTGGCTTTGTCTTATAATTAAGAAATTTTCAAGATAACCTTGTTCTAGGAGTTACTTCAGAACTGAAACAGACACAAAAAGTTCTGCTAGATGGGGGGAAAAATGCAACAAGTT
Source organism: Ia io (assembly GCA_025583905.1). NCBI lineage: Eukaryota > Metazoa > Chordata > Mammalia > Chiroptera > Vespertilionidae > Ia > Ia io. The sequence goes on from JAJQQW010000001.1 coordinate 98,535,131, forward strand.
CCCTTCTTGCTACAAGTTCCCTTCTTGCTATTGTTTACAACCTGTTCTAAAAGTCAAGGATGGACTGTAAAGTTTAGAATAGGCGCTTTCACCATGTATTCTGCAGTTCCCTTGAGAGAAAGAAGAGTCTTCTGTCACAAAATAGACCATAAAACAAGAGTTCTGCCAACATCAACATTAACAAGTACATAGATTTTCCCCACCTGAAAATGACAGCTAACATAAAGCCTGCCTAAAGTGGAAGACTGCACTTGGTTCCTAGCTTCCAAAATTCTTTACTGCCTCTTCTTTTTCCTATATCTAAACTAGATATAATGAAAACATTACTTTTCCGTTATGCCATATATTTTTGGTGTGGTTTGTTTTGCTTTTTTTGCTTTTGTTTTTTTGTTAATCTTCGTCTGAGGATATTTTTCCATTGATTTTTAAAGAGAGTGGAAGGAAGGGAGACAGAGAGAAACATCGATGTGAGAGACACATTGATGTTTTTTATCAATTGGTTGCCTCCTACACACGGAGGGGCCATGGATGGAGCCTGCAACCAAGGTACATGCCCTTGACCAGAATCAAACCCAGGACCCTTCAGCCCACCTATGCTCTAACCAGCTGCTCTAACCAGCAAGGGCTGTTATGCTATTTGATAATGTTATGGTAACTTGTATTGACTGAACTGACTTAACTACAATGTCACATGGTGACTATAGGATATATACTATACACCGGTGATATGCTTTGGCAAGTGCACATACACACATAAAATGCCCTGGAAGCTTGAGCTCTTAACACTGACTACCATTGGCCTGGCCTGTGTTTTTCATGCCCTACTTATGTATAAGGCTGCTGTTTTTTGGAATGAAATCCTGATGCATAATAATGATGTGGTTTGTGTCAGTTACTTGCTTTCATTCCTGGTCCATCCTTCCCAAATATAGCAGGTGTATCTCAGTGGAAAGAGTATCAGAAGACTGTGGGACCTTGGAAAAGTCACTTAACTTCTTGGCCTCCATTGATTCAGCTGTAAAAAATGAGACACCACCTAATTCCCAAAGCTGTTGTATTAAGTGAGATACATAAATTTTAAAATATTTTGTACATTATAAACCTATATTTATCCATTTATTCCACCCATAGTTATTGAGCAGCCATTATGCAGAAGGCACTCTTCTAGGCACTGAGAATAAAGGTGTGAACAAGGAAGCATAACCCTTTCCCCAAAGGAGCTTACATTCTAGCGGGAAGGTAAGATTTATTAACACAAAAGATATTATCCTACCATGTAAGATATTTTTTAGGATTCAGATTCCCCATGGCCTTCTTTAATATTAAGATCTATGATGAAGGTGCCTTTTTAACTGAAAAAACAACATTATTAAATGAAGGTCAATTAGATTTTTCTGACTTGATTAATAACTGAGGCTTCCCCAGTTGTAACCAGCTCCTCAAGTGAAATAATCATTATCTCTGGAGGCAGAAATTACACTAACCTAGAGAAGATAAAAAACACACATTAATTTTTGTGATGAGTTCAAAGTATCACACTGAATACCATGTTCGACAATTAAGGGTAAGGGGGACAATCGTATTTTTCTGTATCTGTTAGTCATTTCTGGACCTGAATTGGCTGAATTTGATCTGATAATTTTCCAAAATATTTCATCCTTTCTAATAAAAAATTCACTGTGAGACAAGTGTCCAAAAAAAGCCTCTCAGTAGATCAAAGGAATGATTAGTCTAATATAAGACAGATTTGGGGGTTCTGAAATACAGAGCTCCTAGTAGTCCTGTTTCTAAAAAATGCGTTGGAACCATACTGCAGTCTCCAGTCTCCATCAAATGCGAAGAGCTTTCAAAGAGGCCTGTTCAGAATGCGCACTAGGTTTTAGAAAAAGGGGGGAGGGGCAAACACACACACACATAAACGCACACCTAAAATCTCACCCAATGCTAAATGTTAATCCTTCTGATCATAATTAAGGTGAAAGGAGGGCAACCCATTTTTATGGTAGATATATCCATTTCTTTGTTTGCTTCCACACATATTATACGCAAACCTACAAGCAAGGCAGACCCTGCGGCTGAGACACCTCAGACAAACCGCCTTCCCAGAAGGAGACAGTAAAACCCAGCTGGGGGGCTGTTGTTTTATTTAATGGGGATGGAAAGACAGTGATTAGGGGACTAGGATTAGAACCGCAGCGCCCCCACCCCCGCGGACCCTAGAAACCGTGACTGTAGGCTGTTCTCTGCGGATACCGCATCCTTGGAAGATCCTACGCAGGTCCGAGGTTCGGCTATTTGTCATTTCCCACGCCCTCCAGAACCATCACCACAATGTTCACCTCTATAATGGTGATGATTCCTCTTCCAAGCACACCTCTATGTCCATTCCTGGTCTTGGAGGGGTTTCTCCCGCGACCCCTCACACCCTTCTAGCCGTTATGTCATCATCCCCTGCCACCTCATTCGGCCAACCCCCTCCCCAAGACAACAGTGTCCTCCAGCATTTCCAAATCTCCAGCCTCTAAGCCCTCGTCTGTGTCCTGTCCCAATCCCCATCACCGATCCCCTACCCCTGTTCCTTAACCGGACCCGCGCACCTTCCTCACCTGCAGCCCAGGAAAACGTGGTTGGTCCAGGCGGCGGAGAGCGCTAGGAGCTGGTCGAGGGCTGCCCCGGGATAGCTGTGCAGGTGCCGACAGATGAAGCTGCGTCGCAGAGCCCACTGCCAGTCACTTTCGTGGCTATAGCGCCACTGCTCCAGCACTGGCTCAGGCGGGGGCGGCGGGAGGGGCGGCAGCGGCGGCGGCGGGAGGGGGAGCAGCGGCGGAGGCGACAGGAAGTCGCCCCCCAAGAGCAGACGTCCTCCAGCCATCTTCTCCGCCCCCAAGCAGGGCCACCAGGGATGAAGCCAACTATGGACCTGGAGCGAGTTGGATCGGGGGGCCGGTGGGAGGGGCCGAGTGAGGAGGGGCGCGCCGTGGCGCGAAGACCAACTCTCAGGGGACTAGGGTGTGTGCACGGAGGGCGAATGCTAAAGAGGAAAAGGGGCTCAGGTCCCGACGCCAGGGCGCGCGCCTGCTGCACTCCAACTCGTGGAGGAGCAGGAGGGCGCCCACTGCAGTCTACGCGTGTCGGGGACGCCGAGCCGGGCCCCGCGCTCCGCGCTTCCAGCCACCCGCAGACCCACGCTCAGCGCGGGGAGGAGGGGGAAAGACACCAGCTCGCTCTGCTCCCCCTCCTCTGAGTTCCTGCCTACCTACCCTCGTGCAGCCCAGCGGTAGCGAGCCAGTGCGCATGCGCTGCGTGTGATCCCTAACTTCCAAATCCCGTGGCCAAATATCGCGCGATGTACATTTCCCCCCCTTCTATGACGACTATGGGCCTTTGACGCAGTACGGTGACTAGCGGAGGGAGGGGACTCTGGGAAGGAAATTTTGGAAGATTCTCAGAGGTTCTGGAACATGTTTCCATTGAATTCCTGGAAGACGACCTCAGGTGATTGTTGGCTGCAATGACTCCTCTGACACTTTCCCCTGGGTTTCTGAGCAGCACGACAAATGCGGTGTTCTTTCGGAGGGACTTAGGTTTGTGATGGATTTTACACTTTTTTTTTTAATGTCAGCTCTCTGAGGTTCCCTTTCTTTAGAGAATAGCTTGAAAAGCTATGTGTGTTATGTCTCGTTAGCTTTGCATTTTATTGTGAGAACAAAGGAGAGATTAAATACTTGCAAAGAAAATCATCCACAATGCCACTTCTCATACGTACTCCATTCCAATTGCTGACAAATAGACACCGTGCTTACTTACACAGTTCTGATCATGATTGCAAGTAACTTTGCATTTTCTGTACCAATTTAAAATGTGCAAAATATCACAAAATACAAAAGGGCCCCCAAAAGAGGCTTAATTGCTGCACAGCAACAAATGGCAAAATCACTGTATAGCTGAACACGACGCTCTAGCAGTGCTCCGGTCAGTTCCCTGAATCCCTGTCTGCCAACCTGTGTTATTTAAGTAGTTCATCAATGAGTATCTGTCAACAGGAATTTACACAGCACTTGTGTGCTCAATACAGGGTGGGGCAAAGTAGGCTTACAGTTGTTTGTATGGAAAAAAATACAATAATTAATAAATAATAAATAATAAACTGTGTTTCGAGTACTCAGTAAGCCTACTTTTGCCCCACCCCGTACAGTAATAAAAGGAAAAAGAAACTGGGTTTTCTCTGTCATCCTAGAACTGATTACAATCTTGGTGGGGAGAAATAGTCCTGTATGAAACTCAGTGTCCCACTGGAAGCAGGTGCATTGGATGAGATAGCTTTGACCCATTGCCCTGTTTCACATTTTAACGACACATTTTTCATTATATGACATATCTTATGTGTAGGGTGTATTGGATTGAGAAGAGCAGAAGATAACATCACTTTTCATACCATTTCATAATTATTTATTTCTGTGTCTGTCTTGCCTATTTCCTAGTGAGTGTTTTGTCTTTGACTCTATGGCAGGCATTCATGTTGATTGAAGTAAAGACATTCTTTGAACCACAAGATCAAAACACGATATGAAGTAGGAAGCTTAGAGATCATAAATTAAAGTCATTGTTGTATGAGTGAAAAAATAAGGCTGTAGAGGTGAATGACTTGTTGAAGACTGTAGAGGCCATAGCAAAGCTGAGATCATAATCTGGGTCACTTGACTCCTCATCCAGTGCTTCTCCAGCCATTTGCCATTGCATTGCCCTGTGTTTTGTTATTTTTTAAAATGTTTTTCTTCACAGTATGTATCATCATTTTTTTAAAATATATTTTATTGATTTTTCACAGAGAGGAAGAGAGAGGGACAGAGAGTTAGAAACATCGATGAGAGAGAAACATCGATCAGCTGCCTCCTGCACACCCCCCACTGGGGATGTGCCCACAACCAAGGTACATGCCCTTGACCGGAATCGAACCCAGGACCCCCGAGTCCACAGGCCGACGCTCTATCCACTGAGCCAAACCAGTCTCGGCTATATCATCTTTTTAACTCTTTAAGAAAGTTTGACTGCCCCCTGCCCAGTGTCAGCTCCATGAGAACAAGGAACTCAACCTGCCTTGCTTTTTGCACCTATGCCTGGCTACTGTGGGTACTCCATAGATATTTCTTGAGTTGAATGAATGAATGAATGAATGAGTGAATGAGTAAAGGCTCTATCCATTGTCCCAGTCTTGTGAAATTCATTTTCTTGGCGTCTATATTTTAAGCTGATTTGTTATTTTACAGTTGGATTAATTTCAGCCTAAGCTGCCAACCTTCATCAGCAACAGCATTGTCATCAATACACATTGTTCCTAGAAAAAGATTTGAGAAAATAAAAGCTACATACTCTTAGCTTTGATGAAAATATGTTCATCAGGTAGGAACGTATAATTGCAATCTGACTTGTGAACTTGGATTACAAAATGAAAGGCAATGAAACTGATGTTAGAGGCAGGCCATTTACTTTACAACAGCCATAACTGGACTCCATTTGAAATTCCCACTGTGGAATACAGTTTCATCTCTAGAAAGCAAAACAAAAATTTGCATGATTACCCATGACCTTATTTTGATAGTAATCCTTCTGATCAAAAAAATCCTTCAGCCAACCCATCTCAGCCCATTCCCTTTTCTCAAGCCACATATTTCTCTGTGATCAGGAATTGAAACCCTACGCTAAAGTAGATTATCTGAAAAATGGTTGAAGATAGGTATAGCAAGGAATGATGATAAAGGCATCCATTGCAGTCATAAAACAATCCAGAAATCGTTAGTCATCCATCCTACACACACACACACACACACACACACACACACACACTGACAGCTCTGAGCTTCTCTCCATGCCCTATCCCAGTGGTCGGCAAACCGCGGCTCACAAGCCACATGCGGCTCTTTGGCCCCTTGAGTGTGGCTCTTTCACAAAATACCACGTGCAGGCGCACACGTACAGTGCGATTGAAACTTCGTGGCCCATGCGCAGAAGTTGGTTTTTGGCCTGGGCGAGTCTATTTTGAAGAAGTGGCATTAGAACACTCAAGGGGCCAAAGAGCCGCATGTGGCTCGCAAGCCACGGTTTGCTGACCACTGCCCTATCCTATGGGGGATTCAGTGAGTGATCAAAGGAGGAAAACTTGGAGACTGGTTAAGCACCCCCCATAAACTATCCCAGAAATCAGACCACCAAAAGTTCTTGACCAGTATAGTCCGCACTACAATATTCTCTTGAGGAATGTTTTCTAACAGATTAAAAGCAATAGCTAGGAGCTCCCACTGGTCAAATCTTGGTAATTTGAGTACAAAAATTATTAAGGACAGTAAGGAACCATTGAAACAATAGGAAACTATAAGTCAACAATGAAACTAAGTTGACAGATAACAAGGGGAAAAGGAGGGCCCTTGCTTACAATAGAATATCATAGATTTTTATAGTTGTCGAGCCCAGAGTATGGAGTTTCTAAAGCTCAAGCCAAGTAAGCTAAGAGGTAGTGGAGGACTTGGAGGAGGAATACTGATGGAAGGTAGGTCTAGGTGGCAAAACCTCTGTACTATTGTTCAAATGCACAACTCTTTGAAGGGTTACCCACATTTTAAAAGAATGGCCTTGTAAGAAAGCTGTCCTTTCAGTAAGAGATTAATCTCTTGAAGTGGGGGCATTTCAGACAGGAGAGGACACTGCTTAACCTCAGTGCTTAAACAGGAGCCCTAGTTGCTTAGTATTTTTGAGGGTATTAGAGGCCCAGTCCTCTATCTAGAAGTAGTTGGGGTTCTCACCTGCTCAGTACCCCAGGAGCAGGATCTCATCGACACAGCAAGCCCCTGCCTCCCACCTATGCTCTAGCAAAACTGTATGCAAATTTTAGTTAATTACTCCCCACTCAACTTGCATTAAAACTTCATCCACTTGTCTTCATTTCTGATTTATTTTGACCAGCCAGTCGTTTCTAACACCTTTAGTCTGATGATGCATCAACAAGCACTAAAATGCGTTAGAGGTGGGGTAAGCATACTATGGCCTGCAAACCAAATCTGGTCCCACTGCCTGTATTTGTATGACCAGCATGCTAAGAATGCTTTTTACATTTTTTAATGGTTGAAAAGAATAAAAATAATAATTTAGGACATGTGAAAATGAAATTCAGGTATGAATGTTAAATTTCAGTGCCTGTAAATGAAGGTTTTTTAATATATTGTTTTATTGATTTCAGAGAGGAAGGGAGAGGGAGAGAGAGAGAGAGAGAGAGAAACAGCAATGATGAGAGAGAATCATTGATCGGCTGCCTCACGCATGCCCCTTACTGGGGCTCGAGCCCGCAACCAGGGCATGCGCCCTTGACTGGAATTGAACCTGGGACCCTTCAGTCCATAGGCAGACACTCTAACCACTGAGCCAAACCAGCCAGGGTTGTAAATGAAGTTTTATTGGCACACAGCCACGCTCATCCTTTTACATACATATTATCTATGACTGTTTTTGAGCCATAGTTAACAATTGAATAGTTGCAGAGACCATCTGGCCTGCAAAACCTAAAATATTTATCAGCTAGCCTTTTACAGAAAGTTTGCTGACCCCTGGCCTAGAGTAATAATTGTCAACATGGGGCTATTTTGTCCTCCAGGAGACACTTGGCATTGATAGGAGACATTTTTGGTTGTCACAATTGGGAGTGGGGTAGGGTACTACTGACATCTAGTGGGTAGGGATGCTGTTAAACACGCTACAATGAACAGGTCCCTACAGCAAAGAATCATCTGTCCTCAAATGTCAGTAGTGCTGAGGTTTAGAAACAGTGGATTAGAGGGACCCAAGATACTTCTAGCAAAAGGGAAACTCCATCCTTAAAGGGTACCGTTTATGGAACACCTGGGTCTTCAATTTACATGAGCTCATGTAGCCTTCGTGATCATCCTGCAAGGGAGTTGCTGATAGTCTCCTTTTACAGGGAAGTTTTTAACACAATTTTCTCATAGCGCACACGCTAGCAAGGCTGTCTGGCTGCAGAGCCTGTATTTTTCCACACCTCAGTGCCTGCAGATACTCAGTGACATCAGAGGCTAGTGTTGTCTCACTCGGCTGCCCTCTAGTGTGCAAACTATGCAGACACAGGCCAATGTTGCTTCCTTCAGGCCTGGGCACCCAGAGGATATGGACCACTCTCCTGACCCCAGCATCTGGCCATCCGGGATATGGAGCCAAGGAAAGGAAACCCCACGCTTGCAAGCACTTATGAAAACTGACCACTCTCCCTCTTTCCCACTTTAATGCTAGGGGTGGGGACTGAGGACAGGAGCTTCCCTCCCTGGTGGACCCAAGACACAAAATACTGCTTGCTATCTTTTGCGTCACAAAGAACAGCCATATGCATGAATTTTTGGGATGCTCACATCACAGGATTAAATGAGAGGAGAATCTTGTTTTGTAGGATCTGGCACTCCACTTCCTCCCTCTGTTATCCTAGATCAGTGGTCTGCAAACTCATTAGTCAACAGAGCCAAATATCAACAGTACAACGATTGAAATTTCTTTTGAGAGCCAAAATTTTTAAACTTAAACTTCTTCTAACACCACTTCTTCAAAATAGACTTGCCCAGGCCGTGGTATTTTGTGGAAGAGCCACACTCAAGGGGCCAAAGAGCCACATGTGGCTCGCGAGCCGCAGTTGGCCGACCACAGTCCTAGATGATAAGGAGCTCAACTGGTCAGATAAATCTATGCTAATAAAGGAAAAATAGAGGACTTCCTGTCCACCCCATCCCACTCCACTGTGGGAATTTCAAGCTCAAATAGAGGAAGGAGGGGGCACAGCAGCCCACCTAGGAAGGTTGCATATGGGCTTATGGTGCCTCCCTGAGCCCTTCAAATCATCCTCTTGGAAGGCAGCCACCCACTCCTAAGGCAAACCATGATGGGTCGAATCATCTAATGGTTTAAGATCAGATCACAGAGCCAATGAGCATTTCTTTGAATTTTATTGAAAACTGACATGGACATTAGAAAGGTATCAAGCTAAACAGTGCTGGTTTTGGGATGTTTTTCCTGGTAAATGAAAGCCCCAGAGGGGCAGTGAATGGTCACACTGCTGAGCAAAAAGAACAAAGGAAAAGAAAGGAAAAACAAACACAGATTCTGGAAAACATGCAAAGAGGCTCTCTCAAGAGACACTGGACAGTGGGATGGCGATGGTTGTAGGGATATATGGGAAGGAGCACACTTACATGGTATTTTGATGCAAGTTAAACCAACAAATTCAAGGCAGATTTATCAACATCAAAGCTCTCCAGCCAGATCCCAGGTTGAGCAGAAACCTCTCTTAGAACCCCAACTAGCCTTGGAAGGTTGAATGAATTAATTTTGTTCTCACTAAGCTTAAACCCCCTCCCATCTTTCCTTTCTCAACTGGTCAGTTAAATCCATGCTAATAATGGAAAAGTAGAGGACTTTCCCTCTACTTTTGAGTGTTAGTGGATCCATTTCCCCCTTGGTGGGGGTCTGCAGAAGGTCTGTGAATGCTGAAGAAGATACAAATGTCACTTGACTTTCTCTTCCATATTCAGAAATGTTTTCTAGTGGCTGTAGACAGTCAACCCACTGAACCGGAGAATTCGTGTTTAAAAAGAAAAACAAACACTCAAACGAAAACTTGTGAACAGCACTTCCACACCCACAGCTGAGGTCTCCTGCCCCAGTCACTTACACTTGGGTGAGTCATCCTGCAGTTGTCTCTCTGAGGTTACACTTGGTCCATTCTCCAGCTCTGACGGTTCTTTGCCTGCCTTGTTAGGCTAGGACAAGACACTTCTATTTAAAATACCATGTAAGTCAGGAGAGAGCTTCTTGCCTGGACACAGGGACACATGAACACTTGCTGAGTGTGTAGTGTGTGTGTGTTTGCATACGCGCGTTGGGGGAGAGGGAATTGGTTGGTTTCTGGTTTGAGACAATGTGGAACCCTAACTCTTCTATAATGGCAGTCTTCTCCTTTAGACTTAGTGCAGCTGCTGAAGACAAGATTAAAAAAAGCTGGAGAGGGAGAGAGAAAGAGAAAGAAAACATGAAATTAGCCAAAGAAAAAGGATATTCAAAGTAAGACAGGGCGAGGGGAAGGGGCAGTGTGAGGCAGAACAGATTATACTTGCAGAAGACAGGTTAGAAATGAGGTCACTGACGGACCATCACCATCCGGAAATCTGCTGACAAGGGTTTAAGAACAACACACACCAGTTTAAAGCTTCTTGTTTTAATTAAAAAACAAGCACATAGTAACAGCCGCGTGGGAATACCATATGATTAAAACGGGAAACAAAAACAAAAGTGATCTGCACTGCAGCTAGGAAAAGCAAACTTCTTGGCTTAAGAAATGAGGTGTGTGCGTGTGTGCACACATGGGGATTTTTCAGGAGAGCCATTCCATTCCAGAATGGAAAAATAAAAGCACAGACCATTTCTAATGACTGGTTTTGTATCACCAGAAGGAAACAGAGTAGTTAGGGTATTTTTAAAAAACAGCAACAGCCTGGCCGGTGTGCCCCAGTGGTTGAGCATCAACCTATGAACCAGGTGGTCACAGTTCGATTCCCGGTCAGGGCACATGTCTGGGTTGCTGGCTCGATTCGATTGTGCAGGAGGCAGCCGATCAATGATTCTCTCTCATCATTGATGTTTCTGTCTCTCTCTCCCTCTCCCTTCCTCTCTGAAATAAAATATATATATATTTTTAAAAATAATTAAAAAAATCAAAAACAACAACACTTTTACTAATTAGAAAGCCTTTTCACTGAAGGGGAAAAAACCTTTCTGTCTTACAGTGAGAAAACTACCATTAATCAATGTCACCCCAATCAATGCCATAAAATAAAAAAAGAAAGAAAACTATCCAATAAAATAACGATTTTAATTCTTTTCAAAGTGTTAACTTCCTAAAGGCTTTATGATCACTCACAGGTTAGATTTTCGTTGACTAAACTTTCTTGATTATGAGCATCATCTAGGGCACCAGTTAAACATATGCATGCCTAGGCCCCATTCCAGACTTCTAGGAAAGCTGACCAGCTAACAAGTGCTGGTGACCTCTTCTGCCAGCAGAAGCACTCTCTTCAGGAGCTGCTCTGGGGTCTTCAGCTTTACCCTCCCCTACCTATCCATCCTTGAATATTTTTCTATGGGAAAAAAATCTCAAAGGCCATCTAAGAGCAACTATGCAGTTTCTCTGAGCATCAAAAGACCTTGTCTCAGCCCTAGCTGGTTTGGCTCAGTGGATAGAGTAATTGGCCCGCAGACTGAAGGGTCCTGGGTTCGATTCCAGTCAAGGGCACATGCCTCGGTCCCCGGTGGGGGGGCGTGCAGGAGGCAGCCAATCAATGTTTCTCTCTCATCATTGATGTTTCTATCTCTCTCTCCCTTTACCTTCCTCTCTCAGATCAATAAAAATATCTTAAAAAAATATTCATCTCCAGGAACATGAACAGATTGAAGCCCTTTGTGAAATGGATCTGGAGTCAGGAGACACTGAGTTTGGCCTGGCTCTACCAAGAAACAGCACTGGGACCTCTGGCAGGTCCGTTCACTTCTATGGGTCTCAGCTCTCTTATGAAAAAGTGGGGCCTGACCGGCGTGGCTCAGTGGTTGAGCACCGACCTATGAGCCAGGAGGTCGTGGTTCCATTCCTGGTCAGGGCACATGCCTGGGTTGCAGGCTCGATCCTCAGTAGGGGGCGTGCAAGAGGCAGCTGATCAATGATTCTCTTTCATCATTGATGTTTCTATCTCTCTCCTTCTCCTTCCACTCTGAAATCAATAAAAATATATCTTTTAAAAAGAAAAAAGTGGGTCATGTCTGTCTTGTGGACCAAAATTTCTCCCTTAATACAAAATTCCTGCCTAGGCTCTGAAGGTCTTTTAGGCTGCGTGGCTCTAAAACTTTTGAAGTTTTCAGAGCTCTTCATGCCTCAAGTACTTAATCTGTAAACAAATGCAAATGAGGGGGCTCTATTTGTGACACAAATAATTACCCAGAGGGGATAGAAAACAGTTGGTTGTTTTAAGTTTGGGATTTGTGCAGAAGCATCTGTGAAACTGGACTGGAAACATCAAAGCTGCAAAAGCTGCAAATAAGAAGCCTTTCTCCAGAAGGCTTGACAGCCCTAACTTAGCATCTCTCTGAGCTACTGGCTGAGTATCCAAGTTCTTTTTTTTTTTTTTTCTTCAAACTGCTAAGCATAGAGTCTCCTAAAAATGCTCCATGAGACTTGGATTTTTCAAGAAACTAGCTTAAGCTTTGGCAGCAACCCCTTCCTTTTTGCCTGTGGCCACTAACAAATCAGTGACTCACCAAACAATACATACCAAAGCTGTACTCTTGCTTAACCAACAAGAAAAGGTAAAGTGTGCATGTGTTTGCGTTTCATTTTTTCTACTTTTCGCTACCTCTTATTATCTAGTATTGAAGATAGAAACCCTCTTCCCACGCTCAACTCTTCAAAACGGCCTATTTGACATAGCCTTGATAGACTGTGTTTCCAAAGAAAGTAACAAAACAAAACAAAAATACCCTCAAAAAATAAAAATGAAAAGAAGTTCGTGGTCAGTGCGGGTGACACTGGAAGGCAGAACTCAAAAAAAAGAGGTGATGCTTGAAGTGGAAGTACATGGTAGGGGCAGGGGACCCAGCTTCCTGGCACCGTGAAGGAAAGCTGTCAGTTAAAATAGGAACCTTGGCTTAAAAGGCTAAATGGAGTCCAGTCCAGCTGTAGCCGGGAATACTATTCAGTACACAGCCATAGATTACTGCAAAGGAAGGGCAGAGAAAGGGCGTGTTAGCCACAGAGTATTGCCAGCTCACCTCCAGCTCTCACTCTTGCACTGGCCAAACACCAAAGGCCACTGTGCCTGACAGTGGAGCACTCTCTACTTTAAAGGGTTTCCCAAAGCCATGACCAGAATTAGGACTGGAATATTTAAAAAAATATCAAATCCTTAGACTGCGGATAAAATTAGGGACCTTCTGAGGATTAACACTTCTTTTCTCTTCTCCAGCTGAAAGGTCCACGTCTTCTCATTGGGGGGTTACATGCAAAATACAGATTAAAACTCATCACATTCACCAAATAGACAGGAAGACTCATCAAAGCAGAACTGAAAACATTGATTCTTTGACCTCTCAGTTTGACAGTTTATGATAAGGGTTATTGTACCTGCTACTGGCCCTGCTTTGGGGGGATGGTGTGGACCCTAAAGGAGATTACAGAGGAGATGCCCAGACACCTCAGAATTCCTTAAGCCCATCCATCATTCAAGACACTAGGCTGGCAATAATATGCAGGTTTATTTCCCCTTCTGCATCTGTGGGGTACTCGGAGTTATAGGGAGAGGAAATTTATGCTATTTTCTTCAGCAGTCATTTTCAAGGGTGGGGGGCAGGGGACTTGGTGTAAACTTATTCTGGATTTTGAACACAGCTTGGGTACAGTTACCTTGAGTGAATCAAAACTGGAAAGGGCTGGGCTGTGAGACCAAAAGGAAAAGGCATCAAAGGATCTCCTTCTGCAGCCCTCTGAGAAGGAACTGTGGCTCTGTTGGGAGGTGGCGGGTGCTCAGGGAAGCCCAGTGACTAGGGGCCAACAGGGAAAGCCTTGTTGACTGGTGCTTACCCAGCCACGGTGGATGCAAATACCTCGGGGAAGCAAGAGCCATCAGAGTTTGAACAGGGAAACTGGCGGTGGAGAGTAGCAGATAGGACCCCTGAACAAGTTACACTCTGGCAAAGTTGGAGATGGGGGGTGGCTGGCTGGGAACACTAGGAGGGGAAGTGGGATGCACGATGCATCTCTAAGCCACAGAACTGCCGGCTTCTTAACCAGAGGCCAGACACCATCCTCAGACTCTCACGCTTCTATAAACTGGCAGGAAGAGAGGAGGGGGCACGGGTTGTGTGCCCCGAGTCGTGGTAAGGGGTAAAGATAGGGAGGCCCAGCTCTGTTGTGCAGGAAAATAGCATCTACAGGAAGCCCAAACTGAAAATGAAAAGAGAAGTTGGGTTAATGAATGGGTGGATTAATGTACCCCCCAAAAAAGGTTAGAAGAAAACTGTTTGTCATGGTGACTAGTAGACAAATTAGAATATATAGCTATGTTAGATGGTCTTAAGGTTCTATATTGCATTGGCTCCTGGGAACATGCTTTCTCACCTGTACACCCACCCACACACACACACCTCTGAGTGGCAGCAGTAGTCGTATTAGCTAGCAAAATAATTGCCAACAGTCTCAAGAAGACATTCTCTCCTTAATTACTAGGTCCTGGCTAATGCCCCCCACCCAGACACCTTGTGCAGGAATACCTTCAGCAAATGTCCAGGTGGCCTCAGACTCCTGCATAGAGCACTAGGCTCTCAGTTATTAATTGCCTTGTCCCATAGGGAAAGCAGAGGAGGTTGAGGTTTCACCTCAGGTAGCCTTTGGAGCAGTCCCAGTCAGCTAAGTGGTACCCTGGGACAAGAGCTGTTTGAGAAGTGTCTGGTTCAGACCACAGTTATCTGAAAAACTGAACTACGGAAAACCATTATTGGTTTGTGTTCACATAGCACTTTGACCTTTTTTTTTCCATTTAAACTTCATCTTTGTGACATAAACAGGGCAAGTAGTATCCATCCCCATTTGACATATGAGGAAATTGAGACACAGGGAAATCAATTGTCTTGCCCAGATCACAAAGAAAAAGATGCAGCCAGAATCAGAGCCCTTGGCTGTTTAATCACACCACAGTGTTCCTGAGAATGCCTTGGCTATGGATCTAAGCCCCTGTTTTTTACCTGCAGAATACATTTAGTCCATTAAATAAAGACTATTAGATATTTGGGAGGGATAGTTAAAAGCATATGCATACGTGAATATGTACAGTCACTTTCTCAGAGTGAATACATCCAAACACCTCAACACCACACACACACACACACACACACACACACACACACACACACACACACACAGGAATAGCAATATACACCAAGAATTAGGAGTTCTACATTCTTAAATCGTTTTTCCCCCATATGTTTTTAAATTGATTTCAGGGAGGAAGGGAGAGGGAGAGAGTGATAGAAACATCAATGATGAGAATCATTGATTGGCTGCCTCCTGCACGCCCCCAACTGGGGGTCGACCCCACAACCCAGGCATGTGCCTTGACTGGGAATTGAACCATGACCTCCTGGTTCATAGGTCAATGTTCAACCACTGAGCCACACTGGCCGGGCAGGAGTTCTACATTCTTGTTCCAGTTCTGCCACTAACTCACTGTGTGATCCTTATTCAAATCTATTAAATTCCCTGCTCCTCTATGTACTCATTTTGTCAATAGAAGATAATTCCTTCCATACCTCACATGACTGTTGTAAGGCAAAAATGAGATATCATGTGGAAAAGAACTTTGAAAAGTATTAGAATGTTATATGAATGCTCCTTTTTTATTTTATTCTTTGCCTAATTCCTAGGGGAAGGGAAACCTAAACTACACAGCAACAGCCTATTTTCTGTGCTTCACAGGAAAGCTGACATATTTTGATACACGTACA
Source organism: Ia io (assembly GCA_025583905.1). Lineage (NCBI taxonomy): Eukaryota > Metazoa > Chordata > Mammalia > Chiroptera > Vespertilionidae > Ia > Ia io. The sequence continues at coordinate 98,550,719 of JAJQQW010000001.1, forward strand.
CTCTTCCCTATACTGTGTACCCCCAAGAGTCAAGGGCCAGTAACCATTCAGATATAGTATCACAACTGAGTACAGGTCACAGGAGTTATTTTCCATTACAGTTTCCGACAGCTACAAGTAGTGCCTCAAGCAATTTCAAGATCAGTGAGGAACAGTAAACTTCACTCAGTTAATGAGAGGTAGACTTTGTGATCCACCCCATGAATGAGGGCTCTGGGGAGGGGACAGGCTGCCTTTGCTGCTTTCGGATCCCAGGGAGTCAAGGCCTCCCTCCCCTATTTGGTTTGGAACTGCTTTTGTGGTCTTCTGGGGAGAAGCCTGCCAGAAAGAAACAACCTACTTGGGTTGAGGTTGGCTGTTCCTGCCGTTTGCTAATTGCCTCTCACCTATAAAGTAAGGCTTTAATTATAGTTTTGCCAGAATTCAGTTTAGTAATGGCCACTAACAATGGTTCACTCAGGGAAACCTGAACCAAATTGTGTCAAACCACATTAATTCAGTTTCATTAACTGAAAGCTAACTTGCCAGAATACATACCGTATTTTCCGGCATATAAGACGACTTTTTAACCCAGGAAAATCTATACGCCCGAAAATACGGTATTTTCCCCTCTCCTCATTGACAATGGGGAACAAAGAGGATACACGTGAACTGCGCTTCTACAGGTGTCAGACCCTTTGCAAGGCACTGGGACCACAGCAGAGGACAGACACTCTAGGAAGTGAAAGTCTTCCTTAATGGAAACCTGCTGTTTAATTCCAGTCAACTACCAGGGGCTCTAAAGACTTGCCTTTAAGCCAGACAATAAATATTTCCATTGTTCTTTTAAGGTTGTTTCCTTTGGCCCAATTTCATGGGGCTTATGTTTCAGAAGCCTCTATGGACTTCCTCTTTGGAACTTGCTTGAAAATAGGATGTTTTGCCAGCTGCCCAAAGTCCCCAGTGCAATAGCTGTAGCACTATTTGGTGATGAACAGTAGGCTCTCCATTTAAATCATAGACTAGCCGTGGCTGGTTTGGTTCAGTGGATAGAGCGCTGGCCTGCAGGCTGAAGGGTCCTGGGTTCGATTCCGATCAAGGGCACATGCCCGGGTTGCGGGCTCAATCCCCAGTGGGGGGCTTGCAGGAGGCTTCCAATCAATGGTTCTCTCTCATTGATGCTTCTATCTCTTCCTCTCCCTTCCTCTCTGAAATCAATAAAAAAGTATTTTTTAAAAATCATAAACTACATTGGTGAGTGGGGAGAAGCCCTCTCAATATTTTATATTCCCTCCCTGATTCAAACAAACCAAATGTAAAGGCATTTATGAGACAACTGGGGTATTCTGAACACAGACTAAGAATTTTATGTTAATGATTTACTAATTTTGTAGGTATGTTAATGGTGGCATTGTGGTTATGGTGTTTTTTTTAAAGAGTCATTATCTCTTAAAGATACATGCTAATGTATTTGCAGATGAAATAATGTGGGTTTTGCTTTATAATAATCCAGCAGGTTTGGGATAATAGATGAAACGGGATTGACCCTGTGTTGACAGTTGTTTGGGGGCCGGGTTGTGGGTATCTGAGGCTGCACTGTACTATCTCCCCTCTTCTTTTGTTCCTTTTTGAAGGTTTCTATGGTAAAGTTTAAAAATAGTAATAAGCTTAATATGGTTAAGTTAACCATATTCATTTTCCCTCCCTATCTACTACTTGAGTCTAATACACATAGAAGGTGCTTAATCATTGCTATAATCAGCCTATAAATTACATGATGCCAGGGACTGCTTTATCCTTTTCTGTAGATACAGCTTGCAGCCCTCAGGAACCCATCTTATCAAAGGTAGGTGTTCATGAAGCTGGTACTTGTAGAATTAAATGTAAGGAAGTTTTCTATAATATCTGATAGCTCTTCAGTTTCTTCCACTTTCATTATGGTTTTGGGGGTTACATAACTAAAGGAAATTTGAGAATTTGAACCCTCTGGATAAAAAATAGACACCAGCCTGGCTGGCACTGCTCAGTGGTTAAGCATTGACCTAGGAACCAGGAGGTCACAGTTCGATTCCCAGTCAGGGCACATAACCGGTTGTGGGCTCGATCCCCATTGTGGGGCGTGCAGGAGGCAGTGATCAATGATTCTCTCTCTCCCCCTCCCTTCCTCTCTGAAATATATATATATTAGCCACCAGAGGGAAACAGAGAAGCAAGTTTCCGTTAGTTTGGAACATTCCCAACCTGGAGGTCAATGCCACTGTGACAATTGCAGGACAGGGCTGCTGAACCCAGCAGTTTCCCTCCTCACTACAGCCTAGTTAATTTTGAAACTAATAATTAAGGCTCTTGAAGGGAAAAATGGCCAAAACTGAACCTCAAATATTAACCCACTTATGCTACCCAGCTGTTCTGGCAGCAGAAGTCTGAAAATACCTGGCTTTTAATCAGGCAGGCAAGCACTGCACATGTACACTTGAAACCACACCAGACTACTTCTTAATATTCTAACGCACAAGAGGAAACCAGCTAGGACAATGAAGCAGCTTCTTTTATGATGAGATATGTGTATTGGGGGGTGGGATTTGGGGAAATATGTTCTAGGAGCCACTGCCAGTTCTATTTAGAGTTAATAAAGCTTACCAGGACCCTGGGTCTCATGCAGCATGCAGCAAACAGCAGAGTTAACTGTAAAATAGTTAAGAGCTGATGAAGATGGAGTGAGCTTGAAGGAGAAATCAAATATTATGAGTTCACACCAATAATGAAGAGTTAGAGGTCGAAGGAGATTAGGAGGAGTAGGAGGGGAGGGTGGGAGGGTGGGAAGGGGGGCTGGTACTCTTTCTTAATCTCTTTAAGGGCAGCCAAAGGAAATTCTAAATATGTGACTCTGTTATATCCAACCACCATCTCTCCAGAAGAAATGCTTATCATCTCCACTTCTCTCATACCTCACCACTGCCATCATCACTATGGACCAGAGGGACACAGGTGTCATGATGGGTCTTCCAGAAGTTAGCTGACTGTAAGGAATTATATAAGAAGCCCAGGCTGGGGGCCACCTACACATCTGGAAGTAAGAAAGAGGGCAGTCTATTTGGTCAGGTTTCCACCCCCTCAGAATAGTAAAAGAGTACCTCCACCAACCCCAAATATTCCTAGAGACTATAGAGAGGGTCTTCTGCCTGGAGTTGGGAGGATATCAAGTAATTTGAGGCAACTGGGGGGAAACCTGGTCTGGGATAAACTTCTACTAACACCGGAATAGAGAATATTTAGAGCTTAGTGTTTGTCAGTGGGGTCTGAACAAATGAATCTTCTAATTCCTACAAGCAAGCTGTTCAACTACCCCAGGGATCGAGTTAACAAATACCAAAGGGCTATGAAGGCAGCAGGTTAGAGCTGGAAGACAAATTTAGACCTTTCTGATCTTAAAAATAGGAATCCATGCCTGCTGGCGCAAACTGACATACTGTGACTGATCAGTTAATATGCAGTGTTTCCAAAGAGGCTTCTTTTCTGGCTAGTTGAACTTTATCCATTAAGTAATACCAAAAAGAGTTCATTAGTCAGTGAATTTGACATATAGTGTTATGGTTCACTAACAAAAATCTTTAGACTAATTGGTGAAAATGTTCAAATTATATTATGAATAATCGAATTGGAAAACTGAGTGTCTTCAAATATATTTTAATACTGTACAAAAATCACAGTTTTATTCCTAAGTGATGAACCAGGCACTGAGGAAAGGAAGATGTTTCCTCCTGGCAAATATCCAATAGTTGAGCCCTGGCCAATGTGGCTCAGTTGGTTGGAGCATCGTCCTGTGTACCAAAAGGGTTACAGGTTCGATTCCCAGTCAGGGCACATACCCAAGTTGTGGGTTCGTTTTCTGGCCTGGGCATGTATAGGAGGCAACCTATTGATGTTTCTCCCTCACATCTATGTTTCTCTCTCCCTCTCCCTTCCTCTCACTCTAAAAAAAAATATCCAATAGTTGGATCAGGAACAAGTGGCTAAGAACAGAGGGCAACGACCATGGACATCTTTCAGATCCTCGGGCCTCTTTAATAAGGACATTGCCTAACACTCTGTCTGAGGGGTTCCCTAGGCACACTGCACAAAAAACAACTTCAGAGCCCAAGGAACCACTGGGTTTTTTCCTGCTGTTGTATAGGTCCTGTCAGAAATGCTCTTCTCTTCTCTGGTTCTGGGATGAAGAATGGATTGGGTCAGGATAATCGGCCCACATGGTAACCAGGAGCCCATGCTATCCTGCCTTACCAAACACCAGGGGAGAGAGTTAGATTGTAAAATCATTCCCCAGGTTGAGGATGGGGCACCTAGAATATACCAACATCTAAAGGCTCCCCACCAAGTTCTTAGTTGTACCCCGGGCCAGGAACAGCTAAGCAGTCAACAGGATGGACAGTAAAGGGGTGAGAAATCAGACCTGGGCTACAGCTTTCAGCAGCAGCAGTTAAATTCTGCTGGCTGCAGCTAGTGAGAACTGAGGCAGAGAGAGGGTTGGCCTGCAGGCACGAGAGTTCACCTCAGGTATGGGGCGAGCAAGCGAGCGAGCACGCCTAGGAGCCCAATTGATTCCAACCTCTCAGACTCTCTCTCCCACCACCCTCTATCTGCCCTCCTTTTTGTTTATCTATTTCTTACAACTTTGTAGTGTTTATTGTTTCCACACTTCTTCTTTCTACTCTCTCAGATTCCTTTTGCTTTTCCTCTTCTTTCCCTCCCTCTCCTCCTACCTGAGTTTGCAGGACTTTCCTACACAGGCCAAACAGAGGGGGCTGGACTTCTGGGACCTATTCTCAATTGCCCAAACTCAGGAAATCCAAAAATTGCGTGGGAACATGGAGACCAGTTATAGGCACCCAAACTGGTCTGACAGCCCACAGCTCACCTCTCTGCTGCCCATCCTTCAGACCCCTCAGCCTCCAGGTCCTGCCCTGAGGAGCAGAGAGAAGCCAACACCCCAGAACAACCTCCCACTTACTTTTTCTTCTCTTTGTCCCTTTTCAGAGTCTGTGAGCCTCCAGCCTGGGAGCCCTGGGACTGGAGCAGCTCAGCCGCTGACTTTCTCTGTTTGAAAGCATTCACTTCATCATCCAGGGATTTCTTCTTATCCTCCAGCTTCTTCTTCTCATCCTGGTGTAGTTTCTTCAGACGGTCAAACTTCTCATGCAGCTGGCAAGAAAGCACATGGAGTTTGGGGGGAGTCCCCTGTCAGCAGCTCCCAACTGAGTTGAGTCCGGGGCGACAGGGGACTGGCAGAGTTGCAACCCTGCAGGAGCCCGGGAACTTAGGAGACATTTCTGCTAGAGACAGCTATGATGGCACCAAAGGTCTCCATGTTCTGGATAGTCCCCTTCTCCTGCCGTTTTACCTCCAAATTTCTGCTCCTGAATATGGTCAGGGAACTATGCATTCTGCTTAATCAAACATTTTATTTAAAAGAGTCACCACATATGGTTAGTAATAATCCTATCCTATATAATAGAAGCCTAATATGCTGTGTCCAACCGTTTGTTCGACTCTTCTACCAGTCGCTATGACGTGCACTGACCACCAGGGGGCAGACGCTCCAACCAGTAGGAGCTGATGGGGTCCAGCTGATCGGGACTGGGAGAGACAGGCTGGACATGCCCTGGAGCCCTCCCTCGGTCCCTCCCCAACCCAATCGTGGACCAGTGGGGTCCCTCGGCCTGGCCTGCGCCCTCTTGCAATCCAGGACACCTCAGGGGATGTTGGGGAACCGGTTTCAGCCCGATCCCTGCAGGCCAGGCCGAGGGACCCCACCGGTGATCCGTGCATCAGGCCTCTAGTATCAGTTATAATAGTATAACATTTATTGAGTGCTTATTGTAGGCCAGGCACTGACTTTTTAAAGCACTTTATATGTATTAACTCATTTAATCATCACAACACTCCTATGAGCTAGGTTCTGTTATTATCTGCATTTTATGTGGTGACAGAAGTTAAGGAGTTTGCCCAACCAAGATCCATCCATTCTATAGAAGATTATAGAGTGACGTCTCCCAACATGTTATGGGTCCTGCCGTTTCTTATCCCCTCCAGTCAGGGAGGATCACCATGGAGCACAGAGCAAACTGAAGCAATGCCAAAGCTGTTCAAAGGAAGTGCTTGGCCCTAGCCGGTTTTGCTCAGTGGATAGAGCGCTGGCCTGTGGACTGAAGGGTCCCGGGTTTGATTCCAGTCAAGGGCATATGTCTAGGTTGCAAGCTCAATCCCTGGCCCTGGTTGGGGCACTTGCAGGGAGGCAACCAATCGATGTGTCTCACATTGATGTTTCTCTCTCTCTGTCTCTCCCCCTCCCTTCTACTATCTCTAAATATCAATGGAAAAATATACTCAGGTGAGGATTAACCAAAAAAAAAAAAAACAACAACAAAGGAAGTACTTGTTCTTGGACATGAAAGGAGATTTTAAAAAGTTTTATAACATGGCATAAGTGTGGAGACCTCAGCCTTGACCAAAGAGAGGTTTAACTATCCCTGAATAGAGCCAGAGACCAGCAAGAATATTCTGGTGCGCTGTTGTGGTCAGTGGATCAAGAGGTAGAAATGGGGCCCAGCCAGTGTGCTCAGTGGTTGAGGTCGACCATTGAACCAGGAAGTCATGGTTCGATTCCGGGTCAGGGCACGTGCCTGCATTGCAGGCTCGATCCCTGGTAGGGGGGCGTGCAGGAGGCAGCTAATCAATGACTCTCTCTCATCATTGATGTTTCTACCTCTCCCTTCCTCTCTGAAATCAATAAAACTACATATTTAAAAAAATAGGTAGAAGTGGTATGTGATAAACTACCCTGAATAGTAGAGCAGACCAAGCATAATTTCACTTTCTTTTGAGAATTCAGGAGATGTTGGGATTCTGTAGCACTTGCAGCACACCATGAAGAAGGTATTTGGGATTGTCACTTGGTAAGGGATGGTGGATGATAGACTCGCAGGGTAATCCAGCTTTTATTAGTCATCTGGGGTAGGGGGATGGAAGCTCTGCCAGTCAGTTGCTTTCACTTGGCTTTTGTCCATTGGTTTTTCATTCATTTCTCCTTGAGGTTCCCTTACCCCTCCTCCTAAAAGTACTGGGTGATATTTTTCTTTTGAAAAGTGAAATTGAAGTAAGGTCAATTTCCTGGACTTTATTGATAACCCTAGAGAGTCACAGCAGATTACAGGAAAAGATACTTGGGCAGTAATTAAGTGCTTCTCTTCATCATGGGCTCTGAGGCCCAGAGAGTGAAGCAGTTGTTAAAGTCACCAAAACTGTAGCTGAGGCCACTTTAATCAGGCACCAGTGGGTGCATTGGTAGGGGGACCTGGAATACAAGGCAATAGTTGGAGGACTAACTGCACTCTATTAGGCACGACTTCAATAATGAAAACCCCAGGGGGATCATCAAACCTTAGTTTACAAACTCTCTAGATGCGCACAGATGTTTCTTTAATGCCACCATGAAATGGAACAAAATATCCAAATGACTCAGGAAGTGCCCAGCTGTTACTGTTTTAGGTTTCAACAAGGTACCCAGGATTGCCTGGGACCATCTTTCCCCATGACCATCAGAGAGCAGTTGGGTTGGGGCAGGACAGCCAAGAATCAGTTTGCACCTGATCTCAAGGGGCTATGTGAGGTCTTTTGTTGTTGTTAATCCTCACGAGGATATTTTTCCCAATGATTTCTTTTAGAGAGTGGAAGGGAGGGGGAGAGACACAGAGAGAGAAACATTGATTGGAGAGAGACACATTGATTTGTTGTCTCCCGCACATGCCTGACCGGGCCGGGGATGGAGCCTGCAACCGAGGTATGTGCCCTTGATGAGAATCGAAACCGAGACCCTTCAGTCCACAGGCCGATGCTCTAACCACTGACCCAAACCAGCTATGACAAGGTCTTGACTCTTGAGCAGTGCTGCCCAATAAAACTTTCTGTGGCAATGGAAATGTTCTTTATCTGTGCTGTCCAATACGATAGCCACTAGTCACATGAGATTGAGCATTTGAAATGTGGCTAAGGTGACTGAGGAAGTGAATTTTAAACCTGTTTATTTTTAATTAATTTCAGTTTAAATAGCCACATGTGGCTAGTGGCTACCATATGGACAGTGCTGCTCTAGAGGACTAAGTAACACGGAATGAGAAAACATCCCGGTCTTGGGGAATGAGGGATCAAGAAGACGACGATCCCTCACAGCTCCCTCTGTGCCAGCCGAGGCAGGGCTACAGATGCTGTGTCCCATTTCTTCCTGAAGGCTACAAGGCTCTGGCTAGCAGTGCTCTCAGGGCAGAAGCTCCTGCCATGCCCAAGCTCAGCTTCCTTTTCCTTCCCACCTAACACCTAGGCTCCCATTTACCTCTTTCTCTGCCTCTTTGAGTTCAGCTTCTTTCTCTTTGACTCTCTGGACGAACATCTGTCTCATCTCCTCTTCTTTTTTCTGGAGCTCCCCTAGGAACTCATTCCTTTTGGCCTCATACGTCTCCTGCAAACTGGGAACATGGTAAGGTTAATTCTCCTGCCTTTGGAATGGCTCCTATTGGATGAAAACTGACCCCAATGATCCTCCCTGGGTTCCCCCATACCCCCCTCCCTGATTTTGGGAGGGGTGCAAACACAGAACCACAAAGCTGTGGGCAGCTGGCTTGGCATGTGACAGCAGAATCACAGGGCAGATTGAGGGTGATGGAGCAGTCCTGGTGAACTGGAGGGATATTTAGAACTGGGAGTGACTTAGAACATCTGCCTCTATACTCTCATTTTACAGGTGAGGAAACAGGCCCAGAGAGGTGAAGAGACTTGCTCAAGACCACACAGCTAGTTAGAGGTAGAACTGGGACTGGAAGCTGGGTCTTTTGTCTTTTACTCTGGGGCCCTCCTATTCCACTTTGCTGCCAGGCCCTGGCTCTGAAACTGACCACATTAATGAACTATTGCAATACACACTTGATGAGACTCCACTACGTGCTAGACACAGGACTGAATGACACGAATACTAGTCACTCAACATCTAGAGCCAACAGCCACTGTGCCTGCCATCAAAGAGCTTACACTAGTGGGAGATGCCTGGGCTAAGTCTCCCTGCCCCCAACCTGGGCTTAGTTTAAAAAAAAATAGGAATTAGCCTGGTGAAAAAGAAGGAAGTGTGCTCTGAAGAGAGCAGCATGTGCAAAGGCACATGTGGAGAGAGATTGGCATACTCAGGGAGCCATGCATAGTTCCACATGGCTGGAGAATCTAGTGTGAGCTGTGGAGTGGTGGGATATGAGGTCCCTGAGTCTGGCAAGAGAGAGCAAGCGTTGGATGCCATATTAGACTGGGACATTTATCTATACTGTAAGGTTTTAAGTCGGAAGACTGACTTGACCCAACTTGAAAATGAGAAAGAACACTCTGGCTGTTGCATAAAGGACAGACTTTCCAACAATCCAAGTAAGAAATGACAGGCTCTTAATGTTAAGAGCTGGTGAGGAATGGGGGACCTGAGGGACCTGGAGGAACAATAAGGGAAACAGAACTCCCAGGACTTGGGAGGACTCAAAGATTATTCCAGTTTTTGGCTCGGGCAACCAGGTGAATGGTGGTACCATGAGCTGTGACAGGGAACACTGGAGAAGAAGTATGGTTAAGAGGGGAGAAGTTGACTTAAATTTTAGACAGCCCGCGTTTCAGGTATGCCACCTATGGAACGTCTGAGTGAAAATATCCAGTATGCACTTAGCTCAATGGGTTTGGAGCTCAAACATAGGATTTTAGCTTGGGATTCATCTATTTCTGGGTGGTAATTAGGGCTGTGAGAGGAGAAATAACCAGTTACAAAGAGAATAGAGGTGAAAGGAGCAGAGACCCTAGGAAAGAATCCTGGGGCACAACATTTAGAGTAAGCTGAAGAAAATGAGCCTGCTCCCAGAAAGAAACTCACTACAGACTGATTCATTTGCCTGTCACCATAACCATTATTGCTTGTCTCATTTTCAATTCTTATAAATGTATTTCTAATAGCACATGATCTCACTCATCTAGGGGAAATAATGGACAACATAGACTGATGAACAAGAATAGACCCAGAAACAAGGAGGCATGGATCAGACTGTCAGGCCTCAGAGGGAGGGTAGGGAAGGGTGGGGGTAAAGGGGAGAGATCAACCAAAGGACTTGTGTGCAAGCATATGAGCCTAACCAGAGGTTAAGGTCAACAGGGGCGTGGGGGCATGTGTGGGGAGGGGTATGGGATGGGAATGGGGGGATGAGGACAAATATGTGATACCTTAATCAATAAAGAAATTTAAAAAGAAAAGAAAATGAGCCTGCTGATGAAGCTGAAAAGGAGTAGCAAGAGAGATAGGTCTAAAATCAGCCAGACCAGAGGTAGAAAAGCCAAAGGCAGAGAGGACTTCGGGAAGGAGGCAACGAAGGAATATCAAACGATGAGATTAAAAAAAGATGGGACTTAGCTCCAACAGGTATGGCTCAGTGGTTGAGTGTCAGACCATGCACCAACAGATCACTGGTTCAATTGCCAGTCAGGGCATATGCCCAGGTTTTGGGCTCAATCCCCAGCAGGAGGCATGCAGGAGGCAGCCGATCCATGTTGATGTTTCTCTCTTACCCGTGTTTCAACCTCTCTCTCCCTCTTCCTTCCTTTCTCTCTTAAAAAAACAAACACACAACACAATAAAAATATATTTAAGCCCAGCTGGCATGGTTCAGTGGTTGAGCATCAACCTATGAACCAGGAGGTCATGGTTTGATTTCCGGTCAGGGCACGTGCCAGGCTTGCAGGTTTGATCCCCAGTAGGGGGCATGCACGAGGCAGCTGATCCGTGATTCTCATCATTCTCTCTCTCTCTCTCTCTCCCCCTCTCCCTTCCTCTCTGAAATCAACAAAAATATATTTTTAAAACCATATTTTTTTTTAAAAAGATGGGACTTAGAGGCCACACTGTACTTGGCCATGAGTGTGTAATTGCTGATCTTGGAGGGAGGCATTTCAGTGGTGTGGTGAGATCAGAAGTCAAAAAATAAGAGCAACTCTTTCTCCTTCCTGTCAGAGTCGAATCTCTTGACAGGGCAGAGGCTGGTGAGGAAGAACAGTTAAGCGTGAGTTTCTTTAGGATGAGAATATTTACATGCAATATTGAAAGGAGAAGGCAGAGGAGTGCAGAGGGTGAAGATGCAGGTAACAGGTGTTCAGGATGAAGCAAAGGAGGAGGGGAGGGGACTAGAAGAACAGGTAGAGGCACACCTCTTTCTCCACAGATGCAGATTAAAGCTCGTGGAGGGGAAGGACAGAGAAAGCTAAGGAAGCACCAACTGGAGAAACAAGCATACCTTCCTCCAACCCCAAGAGTTCCAGTGGCCCTTGTCCGCGCTGGGGACTGAGTCTGCCCCTCCAGAACCAAGCAACCCTGAAGGATTGGCTATACTTTGCCTCCTGGCCGCGTTTCCACTGTGAGCAGGTACTGTGGATCTCTGACAGCCTTCTTAGCCCACAACCCTCCCTATCACTTCCTTATCAAGGCCTGACATTTCCTGAAAGAAGACCGAGCCCTGGTAAGGGCAACACATGGTCATTTAAAATGTGGGGCTTATATCAGACATCGTGCATACAGATCAGACATTTGGGGGGACATTGGCTCCTGTTAGCATAGTAAACTGCTTTCAGAAACATTCCTCTTCTCTGGAAGCATCTTAGATTCTGATTTAAGAAGTATGTCAATGACTATTAGCATCCTTTGGTCAAAACAAAACCTGCACTTGACAGTGAATGAAGAGCCTCAAGTTCATCAGTGCATGTGCAATGGCTGCTACCTGAACCCGTCTGGTTTTGATAATGGGCAGGAAGGTAAAGAAGACACTGGACATCTGACAGAGCAGCAGAAGCCTGATGAAGAAAGTGGGGCATAGGACAGGCACAAACTGCTCCAGCTCAGGGCCTCCTCTGGTATAGCTGGCTGCAGCTGCTGTGTGTGCACAGTGAGACCATCGGCCTTGCTGGGCCTCTAGTCCTCCTCCATGGCCCACTGCTTACCAAGTCCGCCTGGCCACAACTCCCCCAGGAAGGCAGAGAGGGACTGGCAAGTAAAACTGGCAAATGACTGAGTCCTGATGTTCTTGGTCTCAGCACCCGTGTCTGACTCCCTTGTGGATGCTCTAGGGCAGTGGTCGGCAAACTCATTAGTCAACAGAGCCAAATATCCATAGGACAACGATTGACATTTCTTTTGAGAGCCACATTTTTTAAACTTAAACTTCTTCTAACGCCACTTCTTCAAAATAGACTCGCCCAGGCCGTGGTATTTTGTGGAAGAGCCACACTCAAGGGGCCAAAGAGCCGCATGTGGCTCGCGAGCCGCAGTTTGCCGACCACGGCTCTAGGGTAAAGCCTCCACACCCCCTGGGTTGGCTCGGCTGAGTTAGGCAGCGTTGGCGTGAGAGATACCTGAAGGGTTTGCTGTCGGGGTCAGTGTCCTTGAAGCCCATCTCCTCCAGCTTGCAGCGGCGGTATAGCTCATAGTGCCGGCTGTGGGTCTGCTCCCGGAGGTCCTCCATGTTGACCCGAAGCAGCATCTCCCGCAGCTTCACAAAGTCGCAGTGGGCCTCATTTTCAACTGCATAGTAGGGGTTGGGGGGTTGAAAGTATATTGAAAGGAAGGCCGGAAGAAGCAGAAATGGTCAAATAAGCCCAGCCGGTGTGGCTCAGTAGTTGAGCATCGACCTATGAACCAGGAGGTCACAGTTCAATTCCCAGTCAGGGCACATGCCTGGTTGGGGGCTCGACCCCCAGTAGGCGGCAAGCAGGGGGCAGCGATCAATGATTCTCTCTATTATTGATGTTTCTATCTCTTTCCCTCCCTTCCTCTCTGAAATCAATAAAAATATTTAAAAATAAATGGTAAAATGAGAAGCGAAATGTCTTACAGCAACACGGCCTTTCAATCTGTATACAGAGTTTTATGAATTTGCCCCTGATTTCCTTTTCTACTGATAAAACAAATGAAAAGTTACAAGAATGACAGTCATGGAAACTGCAATGCCATAAAAAAAACCTACGAAGACATTCAGTAGCACCTCAACCCCAATTCACCAATCAGACACTCACAAGAGTTTCTGCCCTGCACCATTCTTAAGACAATGACACACACATGTTCAGCCACCTGTCCAGTAAACATTTGTGGAATCTCTGTTCCCAGTATTGTATGAAGCACTGCGAATTCTGAAATTAAGGCATGGAGTCTTTCCCTCAGCAGTTTAGTGGAAGAATAGATGCAAATAGACAAATACAACACAATGCAAACATTATGAAAATAATAGTATATAGCCAAGGTGCAATGAAAGCCCAGAAGAGAGGGGCCTAAGAACTCAAGGGAGAGTGAAGGCTTTACCAGAGAGGCAACCTCTAAGATGACTCTTGAAGGAAGAATAGTAATTTATCAGGCAGAGGAGGAAATAGTCTTGGCAAGGTCTCAATGAAGTCAGGCAAGGTTAAGTAGCTAATAAGTTGCAGGGTTAGGATTCCAATCCAGGTCCTCTAAAGCAGCGGTCGCCAACCTTTTGGACCTCATGGACCACCAGTTGGTGACCGGTGACTAAAGCATAGGTGTCAAAGTCCCCAAAGAATAAGGAGGAAGAAGTAGGACATCAATAGCTGACAGCGACAAGGAGGGGTATGGCCCATCTGGATGGTAGAAGCTTCAAAGGAGGTGTGTTTTAGAGGGTGGATATAGCCTGACAGCAATAGTGACCAGACAAAGTGGACCCCATTTTCCAGCTTAAGTGGATAAGCCCTCTTCTCAAAAGAGTGTGGCAAAGGTCTGAATTTGGGGCAGTGGCCAAGAAGGACAGAGATGTGGACCAAATAATAACAATGTGGACTTCTGGCTGGAACACAAGGTTGGGAGCAGTGCTCCGCCACATGTATCCAAGCATGGCTGCACTGTGTCAGAATGGGAGTGTCTAGTCTGACCATGTGGGGATAGGGGGGCTTGAGATGATGAACAAGCACAGTCACCCCATACCCTGTCTTGCAGGATGTGGGAGAAGGTAGTGAGGGCAGGGAGAGGGTCCGGGATGACAGCGTGGGGCATAGTTGCAGCCGACTGCTTTGCAGTCAGCAGAGTAATCTTTCCAAAGCCCAAATTAGCTCACATGACCCCTCTGCTTAATGCCCATTCCCTTTGGGATAAAGCCCCTCACTGTCACAGAACATAAACTAATATGAAATATTGCATCTGTCAGGCAACTTTTCAGGACCATCTCCTCCTCTGTCTCCAGACAGTGACCCCTAGTGGTCGCTCAGAAGGAGTGACTCTAAGGCCCCTACATGCTGCCCAGACAACAGCTTCTTCCTCACTCGAATACAGCAGTGAACCCTGACAAGAACCCTTTGTTGGTTAGGTGTGGAGTGGTCTAAGTTGGATGAAGTCACTGGAACCACACCTGCTAGCTTCACCTCAGGTTCCTGTCTCTCAGACCACAAATTAATTCCCTCTGTTGGACTGTTGGTTTAGAAACCATTTGCAAATGTTCCTAGTGGACCAGCTCCAGCCCCAACTGGCAGAGAAGACCAAAACCTGACACAGTTCTGACGACCAGTCTTGTCTTTACCATGGCAAATTCCACTACCGCAGCAGGGTCTCTGATGTGCCCTAAAGCATGCCGGCCTTTGGATGGGATATGGACAACTTCCCACCAGCTTTCACTTGTTTGCTCAGCATCAGGGATGAGTCTGCAGTGAACCAGCCACCCTGTCACACATGGTGCCCCTGCAATCCCAGACCTAGCTTACAGCTGCAGACTTGGGAGGCCGGGCACCTCTTCCACCCATGGCAGAGTCCTAGGCCTAGTTTCATGTACTGAATTGACTAGTCCGAGTGTAACTTCACAAGCATCAAGCAGACCACAAGAGGAACCTTCCTGATTGTATATACATTTGTTTTTAAATTGCAAAATAATCAATCACACATACAAAACGGTGCATGAAACGTGCAATTTAAAGAATCTTTAAAAATGAATACCAATGTATCCAGGGCCTTGGTGAAACATTACCAGCACCTTAGAAGCTCTCTCCTTCCCCATCATGACATATAACCTGACCTTTGGGTTTATCATTCCTTTGTTTTTATTTACAGTTTTACCACTTACATATGAATCCCTAAAGATATATATCTTGTTTAGTTCTGTCTACTATTGAAATTCATGTAAATAGAATAATACATGTATTCTTCTATGACCTATTTAGCTCCTATGACCTATTCTTCTATGATCTATTTCTGAGATGCAATCATGTAGATGTAACTATAACCCATTCATTTTCACTGCAGTATAATATCCCATTATATGAACATTTCAAAATTTTTTTTATTGATTGATTTTCAGAGAGAGAGGAAGGGAAAGGGAGAGAAACATCGTTGTGAGAGCAAAACATTGATCAGCTGCCTCCTGCATGCCCCTATTGGGCACTGAACCCATAACGGAGGTATGTGCCCTGACCAGAATCGAACCAGCAACCTTTCGGTGCATGGGGTGATGTCCAACCAACTGAGCCACACTGTCCAGGGCCATCTAATTTATTTTTAATGGATACCTGAGCTGTTCTAATTATTTACTATTATGAACAACTCTGCTTTGGACATTATTGTAAGTCTCCTTTTGTGCTAGGGCAAGTACACATGCTCTCTTGCACATTCCTTCCCACCTCGCTCGAGGTACATCTATTTTTGTTTTAGGAATGCTTTCTCCATTGGAGACAAAGAGAGCCTACTCAAGGCAGAGAATCCAGAAGCCAGAGTTCGCCTGCTGGCAACTCCAATGGCTGTTTGAGGCCCAAACTAAAAGAATAGAGACCTGGAACAAGTTAGGGACTGTTCAACCAATGGCTGGGGTCAAGCAAAGAGACAGATAGAAGGAACTTCCTTCTCCCAGTCTCCTGGAGACTCACCCTGCACTGTGCCCCAAGGATACTGCCGGGCCCTCATCATCTTGTTTCCTATCTTCAGTTCTTCTGTGCTGCCAACAACAGCAAAAGGCAGGTGGGCCTGAAACAGAAGGCAAACAAAAGCTCAGAACTCCAAGAGGAAGGCAGAGCTCCCGCAATACAAATACTGCTCATCTCCTGGGCCTCAAGCCCTCACACTGCAGCATCCCTCACTGTCATCAGCAATCAAGAGGCACTTCTTAAGCTCCCGGGGTGCCTGGGGATAAGAGGCCTAGTCCAAACTTCTGCTGTTCCGAAATTCACAATAAAAGGTAACAATGACATGGCCAAATGCATAGGGAACAGACAAAGACAGCAAATCAGCAGAATAATAAGCAGATACACATATCAGCTAGCTTCTCAGTATTCACAGTTGCTGAGGGAAAGAGCCTTTGGAAGGTGGGTGAGTGGGATGAAGGGGGCTATGGGAACCATGAGGCTAAAGGAGAACAGTTGTACTGGCATCACTGGCCCTCCCCCTTCCCTAGAGTGTGAGAGCCCCGAAAATAGGTGTATACTGAAACCACACTGCTGGCTGAGCTATATGCTCCTTGTTCTTGTCCTTCCCTGGAGGAAGAGCTCACACTGAACTCTTGAGACTAGAAGTCAAGTCCATAAGTATTTATCCACATGCCCATGATTGTGTTGGATTCTGTTTTAGGTGCTGTAAGGGAGACAAAGGAAGTAGAAGACATATTCCCTCACCCTCTAGGAGCTTACAATCTTGTTGAGGAAGCTCGATTTACATACCCCAAATCATATAAGACAGAATATGACCAAGGGCTCAAATGTATGCTCTGGTGTCTGGCACATAGTGGGTGCTTCATCAATACTCCTTGAATGGCAGTGGCAAGGCCATGGGAATAGTAGAGAGGAAAGAAAGACCACGTATGAAGAGGGGTCTGAGCTTGGTGCTTGCAGGGGAAACAAGGAGCGAGGACTGGCTAATGAAGGCTTTGTGGGTCAGAGAAGAGGCAGCCTGTGTGGGGCCTGGGAAAGCGCCCCTTCTGCAGGGAGCTGGCCAGGTTATAAGTGTTGAGTGACCACTGGCCAAATGGAAGCACTGAATAAATACTGTTTACAGACCAGGTGATTCCAAGCGGGGCTTTGCTTAAAAGGACTCTACAAGGACAAGTAAAAAGTCCACTGGAGCTTTCTTAGCCTGCTTGGAGAAACAGGCCTTGATTGCAGATATTTTGATCCATGGCTCATTCTTCCATTCTGTAAATATTTACTGAGCTCCTGCTATGTGCTAGGCATTAAAAAAGAATACACAATTTAAAAAGTTCAGAGCCTGCCCTTGGAGAGTGCACAGTCTGGTAGGGGAGAGCCATGCCAACAATGATAACACAGTAAGGTCCAGATTATAAACAGAGGTTCAAGGGCTGGAGGGACACAGAGGAGGGAGCAGCTAACTTCTTAGGAAGTCAAAGCAGGCTTCACAGTAGGCAGCAGCAATTGTGCTAATAGTATTGTAGCTATAGAACTGATATTAGCAGCAGCAATTCACTCAACTCTATGTACTCCATATCAGCTGCTGTATATTGCATTATCTCATTGAATCTTTACAATGCTTGAGGTAGGTATTTATTTTTTATCCTGTTTTACAGAAGAGGAAATTGACAGTTTGAAGGACTAAGTGACTTGCCAGCAATCACACAGTAGTAAGGGGCAGAACAAGAGGTGGAATCCAGGTTTCTCAGACTTCAAAGCCCACCCCTGCTGGTCTGCCACACCCATTTTGAGGTTAAAGCAGCAGATGAGGTGAGCACTCCAAACCCTAGGATGAACTGGTTGTGCAAGGTCAGATTATAAGAGGCGGTTCAATTCTGGGAAACCTACAGCAAATGTTTTTTGTTTATTTAATTTGTGCACTGATCTCAGAGCCAATCCGTTCTCTCTATTTTCTTCTAGCTCTGCACCCCAAGAATGTTCTTGGGAATGGAAAAACACAGGACTTAATCACGAGCTCAGCTCCAGGACATCTGCTAATCCCCTGAGGTGCTTGACCATCCAGCTGAAGTGACTCACCCCCATCCTCTCTCAACTGCTCTCAGAGTAGCATCTCAGGCCACCCCTTCCCACTCTGCTGACCATCCCTGGAACAGGGACATAGGAAAGAGGGAAAGAGGAGGTTATGGATATGGAAGGTGAGCAAGGGGTAAAGGTGGGAAATGTTTCATCAGTCCTACTAGGGGAATGAATGATCAAGAGGGTCATTGGGGCCTGGCTGGCGTGGCTCAGTGGTTGAGCATCGACCTATGAACCAGGAGGTCATGATTCAATTCCTGGTTGGGGCACATACCCAGGTTATGGGCTTGGTTCGCGTGTGCAGGAGGCAGCCTATCGATGATTCTCTCTCATCCTTGATGTTTCTGTCTCTCTCTCCCTTTCCCTTCCTCTACAAAATCAATCAAAATATTGGGGGAAAAGAGGGTCATTGGGCATGCATGTGACACATGGGGCATTAGGGGGGCACTGAAATATCAAAAACCCTGACCAAGTGGCAGAGATCTCTGACCTCTGCCAGCTGGCTTTGCCAGGGGGTCATCTGGGTACAATTCATTCTCACTCAGGGACCCAAGACAAGTGAGGAGTCTCAAACCCACCCCCAAACACTTTCTAGGAAAATGTTGCCCTTCTTGCAGAGACCCCAAAGCTCATGATACAAACGAACTAGGGGGCAGTGATAGTGGAGGGCTGGATGGCAGAGGGCTAGACTGAGGGAGGAGGTGAGAAAGAGAAACCACATTGTATCATTTTCACACATCCTGGGCTCTCAAAGGAAGTGATGGAGGAAGAGGCTGTGTGAAGTGGGAGGTATTTCTCTGGGCTCAAGAGAAAAGGAGGAAAAAAATAACAAGAAAAGAATAAAGGCATAAAAAATGTGAGTATTCCCCTGGGCCTATTATTTTTATCTCCAAAAGACGTTGTTAGCTAGAATGACAGGGTCGCTTGCTTCCTCTCTTCCTTAAACTGCTGTTATTTTACCCCTCCCCATTCTAAAATGCACAGCCCCGGCCCAGGCAGCTTCAGAGGGCTCGGGAAACCTCCCACGGCCCACTCCTTTGCAATTGGCATCCAAGTCTGTTCTGATAAGTATATGCAAGGATATCATGTCTCAGTGCTCCCAGGCAGATTTCATTTGATTCTCCCAACAGTGTTACAGGACAGTTATTATCAACCCCATTCATGATTTGGGAGAACTGCACACAGAAGGGTTAAATGAGTTGCTTGGATCCCTAACTCTCTGAGCTTTAAATTCCAGCCTCCCCCAGTCACCCAGGGCTGCTTGCACTGTGCCTCCAGGTTAAACGGCATTTGCTAGAAGTCAGCTAACCTGTGAAGGGCAGGAAATCATGGGGCCAGGCTCTGGCTCTCTTTCTGCTGCTCTTGAAAGACTAATGGCTATGGCCGAAACCGGTTTGGCTCAGTGGATAGAGCGTCGGCCTGCGGACTCGGGGGTCCCAGGTTCGATTCCGGTCGGGGGCATGTGCCTTGGTTGCGGGCACATCCCCAGTGGGGGGTGTGCAAGAGGCAGCTGATCGATGTTTCTCTCTCATCGATGTTTCTAACTCTCTATCCCTCTCTCTTCCTCTCTGTAAAAAATCAATAAAATATATTTTTTTTTAAAAAAAGAGACTAATGGCTATGACAGCCAGAATAGAGTCAAAAAGCACAGAGAGAAGGTACTCCCTTCATACTCCCAGGGGTGACATTGGGTATGTGTGGGCCCAGGGAGGATTCTCTGAGGGATGCAAGACAGTGCTGCGGCTGAAATAGCGACAGACTCCTAAGGGGACACCGTGGACCTGTCTCACCCAGAAGACCTCTGATGAGGTGCCCCCAGAGGTCAGGTACCCCAGTTTCAGAAAACTTCAACAAGAGAAAGCCTCAAGCTTCATCTTGTGAGTCTAGCTCCAGATTCACCACCTTTCTTGTCTCGTGTCTACCTTCAATTCCTCTTGGCACATTTTAAAGTGTTTGATGATCCAATTGGCATGCATGATTCTCTCCTGGTTCCACTACATCCATTATACTTTGGGAGGGTAGATGATCAGTCCCCTCGGCCTGGTGAAATAGAGACTGTCGGGGCCCTTTTCTCCTTGTCTGACAACATCCAGTTAGGCGTGGCTTCCTCCCAGGGCTGACAGTATGTCCCAGTTGTGCTGCTGGTTATGTTTGCCCCCATTTCAGGCTCCTATGGCGACTGAGCAAGAGCATTGCCTGATTCTCAAGTCAGCCCTTGATGATCCCCACAAAAGTGTGTGCAAATGATGGAAAGGGCACTGCTGTCTCCGGAGAAAGGACAGGCTTGTGCCTGTGAGTCTCCCTGTGACTCTACAGGTCACCCATGTGACCAAATGCCCTTATAGGGGTCAAACCCAGGACCTCACAAGTGGCCACTCAAGTGAGCCAAGTAGAATAATTGGGTCTATTGCCTGGTCCCTGGCCATGGTTTGAGCCATACAAAGAACAACACTGAATTTGAACAACACAGCAATTTTTAGTATTAAAGTCTACAACCTTGAGAGTTATCAGAGCGTGGACTGAAAGTAGCATGCCACGAGATCTCTCACTACTTTGCTCCCTCAATCTGAAACCAGGGTTTTCAGAGCCACCAGAAGTCAAGGGGGAGGCTGAGACCTCATTACTTTCATGTCGTGCCATGAAATGGTGGGCAAGGGGATGGCTACACGGTCCTCTCCACTTAGGCAAGAGGCTTCTCCACTTTTTTCAACCCAGTTCCCATGGTAATTGGCTGGGGTGGCTGAGGCTGTGGGGCTGGAGTCAAATCCAGAATTGAAAGGCCAGCACCCATTCCTCCTCCCACCCAAGCCCAGGTTTCTAAAGATGCAGCTTCATATACCACGCTTATCTGAAGGCCCTGGGGACTTTTGACACAGTTGTAACAGTGGCAGGCAGGCTAAGCAATCCTGTGTATATATTTTATAGCATCCCATCACAACACACATAACACATAGCATTCACATGCATGACCTCACCCACAGGCATGCCCAGTTCTAGGCACACTAGCTGGAGGTCACCCTCTCTTTCCCACTCAGAAAAACATGGTGGATTGCCAGGGAATGAATGCTGAGTGATGTTGTTATAGGGATAACCCTAAACCCACTAAACCTCCAGTTATAAAAAATAATGTCATGGGAATGTGTACAGCATAAGAAAAATAATCAATATTATTATAACTAGAGGCCCGATGCACAAAATTTGTGCAAGAGTAGGCCTTCACAGCCCCAGCTGCCATGAGGCCTTGTGGCCCCGCCCCCCACCCACTGGTCATTCTGGAAGGTTGTTCCAGAAGGTTGTTCCGCCATCTGGTCTAATTAGCATATTAGCTCTTTATTATATAGGATAATTCTGTATAGTGACAGGTGGGGACTTGTGGAGGTGTTCACATCATAAGGAATATAAATGTTGAATCACTACGTATGTTATACACCTGAAACTGATATAAATTTCTATGTCAACTATAATTTTTAAAAAGGGAAAATACTTAGTTTTTCAAAGTGAACTACTGGCAAACTTTGGACTATCATAAAAAGGACGCAAACCCCTTCATAGCCCAAACAGTGTGCTTGAGAACTGTTGCTTCATAGCATGGGAAGTTTCCAACCCTAGCCATGGCTGCCCCAGTTCAAACAGGAGGACAAGGCTGAGCTGGGAGCAGAGGCTAAAATGATTGTCAGTCCTGATCCACAATGTAGTGACATGTAGTTTGTGTGACACCTTGAAATTTCAGAGAACTCTTAGCCCCTCTCCATTCTTAGGAAAGCAAACCACAAGCCTGAAAATTTCCTGGTGACTTAGGGAATCCATGTTTAAAGATGTCTATGAGGTCCTGTGTTCTGAGGTGACAGGTGCTTCCAGAAATCAGTGCCAGTGACACCAAGTGACACTTCTCTCTGGGCTCCCATTTTCTGCAGGCTAGGCACCCTTTCAGGTTTTCTCATTGTGACAGAGCTTGATTTCCTTTCAAACATCCTGACTTCTTGAGAAAATAAGTACAAATCTGGTTTTTCGTTTTTTTCTTGGCTTTTCTTTTTTTTTTAGTGCTCACGACTGGTTATAACTTCACCTACCGCAATCCACATAGCCATCCTCTTGGGCCAGATTTGTCAAAAGTGATAAGGGACTTCTAATAACAGCCATATCTCAGGTGTACTGATAAGCAGGAAGTCAGGCGAGACAATGACTTGCTGCCCCGCTATGCTAATTTGTTGGCCAATTCATAGGAGGTGGCAGCTGAAGATATAATGATAACTTACCGGGGCAGCAGCAGCAGGAAAGTTTCTAAAAATGGTTTTTATTACAAGAATTTCCTGAGTTTGGCTATACCCAGGCATTATGTCATTAGGAAAAACTGATGCTTCTCAGTAGAGAAAAAGAAATCTGTTCCCAAAGCAGAGGCTTTCCGCAAGCTATTAGCTGTCTCCTTGAAATCATAACATTGAAGATTTCACAGCAACAGCATCAACACATTGTAAAGAAGCATGAGGCGATGTTTGACTCTCTGCCTTCTTCATTACTCACTCCTCTAGTGGGGGGGGGAGATGGGGAGGAGAGGCAAGATGGCAAGTTGCTTTTTAAAAAAAAAATTCATTGACACTTAATAAACCAAAGCATAACCCTAACTTTAAAAATAATATTCCTCTAGTCACAAGAAAAATTGGGGGCCAAATAGCATTTTTCCTCCCAGGAGCAGAGGGCTTGATTATCTGAGTACAGATTATCCCCGAGTCTCCAAAGCCAGCCAATATTTTTAGCCTTGTCTTCTTTCACCGCATCAATTGTCAAGGCATTGTTTTGGTCAGAGACAAAGAATGTTTGCCTTTCCAGCAGTCTCTTGGAGATGCCTGGCCTAGACCAGAGCCGGCATCAAAGAGGAGGGTGGAAGGGGAGATCTAAATCTCCTGCTCCAGACTCTTTCTGGAGTCAGTCAGCCTTTCCATCCTTCAGTCTCTGGCTATTTATCTCTGCATCACTGAGGCTTTAAAGCAGCCACCACTAGGAAAGAGGAGCTATCTCATCCTGGATTCTCTCTCACAAATACTCAGCCCATCCAGTGTGGCTCAGTGGTTGAGAAGCCATGATTAGCTTCCCCGTCAGGGGCATATGCCCAGGTTGTGGACTCAATCCCCAGTAGGGGTTGTGCAGGAGGCAGCCAATCAATGATTCTCTCTTATCATTGATGTTTCTATCTCTCTCTCCCTCTCCCTTCCTCTCTGAAATCAATAAAATACATTTTAAAAATTAAATATTTCAAACAAACACCTGAGACTCAGATAACCAAGAACTGACTACACTAAAATGGATGGTGAAAATGTCTGACAGCTATTTGGTGAAATAATAACAATAATAAAGAAAGGAGCAAATGGCTAGCATGTTGAACCCCTGGGCTCCCACTCACGTTCATGGTTCCGTTGATCTCTGCCACCGACTCATCATCTGTAGGAAACTGGTAGATCTGGACCCCGTTGCTGACAAGCTCGCTGGTGATTTTGATTTTGAACTTCGTTAGCTCACTCTTAGAAATGGCATCTGATTTGGCAATGATGGGGATTATGTTCACCTAGGGAAGGGAGGAGCACAGTGGGAACATTGTTGGTAATTTGCAACTGATAGCAGCATGGCTTAGGACATCCACCAGTTGCCAGTGGGAGCAGCTCAACCCAATGGTCTAGGACTGGCCAGCTCTGTAGCCAAATAATATAATCAATGACAATGAGTGCTTACAAAGTGCTGGGCGCTGAAGTAAGTGCTTTACATAGATTAACACAATCCTGATCATAACCCTCCCAGGAGGTATCATTACCACTATTTTACCCATGAGAAACTGAGGCATAGAGAGGTTAAATAACTTGTCCAAGGCCACAGAGCAGGTAAGTAGCAGAACTGGGATACAAATCCAAGTTTAGCCTTATTCCTAAGACCACAATCTTAACCATGAGCTGTCTACCAGCCCAGATCCAAATTGATGAACTGTGTGATATCTTCATATCAAGGTCACTGCTCTGGTGATTTGAATCAGAAAGATAAAAGGCTGGAAATCTGTGGTTGACAAGGGGAGAGATAGCCACTCCTTGCTAATAATAAACTGTCCCAACTGGTCCAGTGCATGCCAGCCCCAGCCAAGGTGATGGAGACCCACATGTGGGATGGTAGGAAGGGGAGGTTCAGTGAAGATGCACACTTGGCCCTCTTTCTGGCAGCAAACACTGATAAACCACCCCAGTTAGGTGAAGAAGACCCTCTCAGTTATCAATATGATCAGACATATTCAAAAATAATGCATATAAAATGCCATCACAGTGTCAGGCACCTATAAGACATTAAGGAAAAATACACTAGCTGCCTGAGGCTCGTGGTTAATTTCTGCATAAAGCAAGCAAGCAGAAATACCCAATTTCAAACAGCAGAAGAAAGGCTTAATGCTCCCCCCAAAATTCAAGCCACCTGAACCCCGATCCTTGAAATTCCTCCAAGAAGGGACAAGGCTTTTACTGCTGGAAGGTAAAGAAATTTTAAATGCACATGGCTTAGTAAAACAGAGTGTCCCAAGCTCAGGTTCACATGAAGAGCAAGTCATTCCTGCCAGCAGCCTCCAGTGGGGTAGCATGGATGGTGCTGGGGCCCTGAAAGGAGCTCTGGAAGCAGGGCCAGGGACCTTTAGACTTGGAGGACGAATTCTGCCTCCTTTGCACGTTGCCTCAGGAGCACCTCTAAAGACTATTATCACACAGCGGACCTTGGAGGCACCTCCCTTGAAGTCTTTTTTGGGAGGGGAGGGGGCCAAAGCCCTTGCCAAGGTGGAACAGCAGGCAGAGCCAATTCTCCTCATCGCCTTTCCTCACACCTCCATCCGCACACTATAAATATGCCAAAGACTGCTTACTTAACCTGCCCACTCACCAGGCCACCAGCTGTGTGGCTCTCTGCTGCCCTATACAGGGCATGCAGGGCGTGGCGGCATTTCCAGAGCAGCCTCTTACTCATGGGCAGTTAGCTCATTGCTACAAAAAATGAAAAATTGCTTCTATTTTTATTATAGCTGATTTTCAGTTTTTATAGTGGATGTGCTACTAAATAACTGCACAAAAATTATATTTTTGCTAAAACAACAACAACAACAACCTTGGAGTCAGAGAGAGTTCAGTCTGAATTCTCTGTGCCTCCATTTCCTCATGTGTAAAATGGGAATAATAATAGTATACACCACATTGAATAATTAGGTGAAATAAAATAATGCCTATAAAATGCCATCACAGTGTCAGGCACCTATAAAACATTAGGGAGAAATGCACTAGTAATTACGTTTTTTTAAAGAATTCCACGGTCAAGTCTTTTGTACAGCAAATAATCTTCTAACATGAAGAATCATTGTCTAATTTATATCTGGAGTTGGATTTGCATTCTTCATTTTCTCTTAAAGTGGGACAAGCCCAGTTCTTGCAGCCATCTGTTTCAGGTACGGAGGCAACAGAACATGGTGCCACAGATCTGAATTCCACTCTAGACTCTGCCAATAGCCAACTAAATGACAATGGGAAGTCACTTAACCTCCCAGAGCCTCGGTTTTTTCCTCTGTAAAATGGGGGATAATGACTGTGTTTGACTCATAGTGTTGTTGTGAGGATTCATTGAGATGCTCCATGAAGTACTTAGCACAATGGTGGCACATGAGAGCTTAACAAATGTTAGCTGCGATTAGAAAAATCAGTATGATAATAAGAATAATAACTTTCAATGTCAAGTTTGCATGTTTGATTTAAGTACAGGCCAGTTAACATATGGACAAAGAAAAAAAATCTTTCCATTGCCAAAGTCTGAGCCCCAAGACCGGGACAGCCATCTTGCTTACATGTACCTTTATGCCCAAGAGGGATCAGGGCAGAAAGGTGGCTCAAGGCAAACCTGTGCCTCCTGTTGGGAAAACAGAGTATTTGGCACAGGCTATGGATCAACAGCACCATCTTTATGGAGGGACAGGGAATAAAGAAGAGGATGAAGAGGCCATAAAACCTCTCCTGGAACTCACTGCTACTTTGCATGAGAGACCAATAAGAGTGATCCAGCTTGCCCAGCCTCACCCCTGCTCTCGCTCTGCCTCCATACCTTACTATCCAGCTTCTTCATTGTCATTAGGTCCAGAGACTTCAGGGAATGACCCGTGGGGGCGATGAAGTATAAGCAGACATGGATGCGAGAGTCGTGGTAGGTGTGCAGGACCCTGCGGATCTTCAGCTCCTCCTGCAGGTAGGCTTCGAATTGGGCATCGAGGAATTCCACGATGGGCTTGTAGCTAAAGGGGAGAGTAGGGAAATGGCCTGGCCACTTCAAAAATGGGGATTTCGATACAGTCCCTTGTAGAAATTTAAAATGTCCTCGGTAATTGACTCTCCCCATCAAGCTGGATTTCTCCGTCTCCCCTCAGTGCACCTCCAGTCCCATCTGGCTGGTAACCTCCTTGATCCTCACATGAACCAATCTTATGCTCATCTGTGCACCTTCGCTCTGGAATGCCCATTTCTCTCTTCTCACCACAATACTGCCCTCCCAGACCCCAGGGCCAAGTTGAATGCCCATCTCCTCCATACAGCCTTCCCCGATTATGCCAAAATCCCTTCTGTGCTGGGTGCCCAGGGGTGGCCAGGACCTCTCCCTGACCCTGTTGCTGGGGAATCCCGTCAGAACACTCTGGGTTCCGCTCAGTATTGCAAGGTTCAGTGGCGCTCCCCACTTGGCTCCCCTAAGGTCCAGATATTTTTTTCAGTTCTCATTTCTTCCAGGGTTGTGAATTTAAAATCGAAGTAGCCCTTGCCGGTTTGGCTCAATGGATAGAGCGTTGGCAAACCTGGGACACCCCAGTCCAATTCCGGCCAAGGGCTTGATCCCCACTAGGGGGCGTGCAGGAGGCAGCCAATCAATGATTCTCTCTTATCATTGATGTTTCTATCTCTCCCTCTCCCTTCCTCTCTGAAATCAATAAAGAAATATATATTTTTTAAAAAAATAAAATAGTAAATAAAATCGAAGTAATTGGGCAAATTTTTATAAAGATACTCCCCCCACCACAGCCTTCACAAGTGCACCCCCCCAAGCTCACTGAGTATCCTCCATATACAGCCTCCCCTTTGTGGCCCTCAGGTCCTGCCAGGACTTCTTAAACAACAGCTCCCTGTCCTGGGAAGCTTCTCACTTCTCCCTTGGGCCATTCCTGCAGCCCCTGCAGCCACTTTCTGCTCTACCTAGGTCAGCTTCACTTCAGCCCTGCCTCTGTTCTCATCTCCCTGTCTCTGCTGTCTCTCCATCTGGGGCTAGAAGAGCCCGGGGCAGTGAATCTGCAGATATCACTGCCAGAAGGGAACCTGATCAAAGGAGGAGTGGGCCCAGGCAGCGCCTCCTACCCGCAGCAACCCCCAACCTGAGCCTTTTTGAAAGATCCCCTTTTTAGAGAAGGGAAAATAGCTTTATAAAAAAGAATCACAGCTCTAGATGGTTTAGCTCAGTGGATAGAGCATCGGCCTGCAGACTGAAGAGTCCTGGGTTTGATTCTGGTCAAGGGCACATGCCCAGGTTGCGGGCTCGATCCCCAGTAGGGGTTGTGCAGGAGGCAACCAATCAGTGATTCCCATCATTGATGTTTCTCTCTCTCTCTCTCTCTCTCTCTCTCTCTCTCTCTCTCTCTCTCTCTCTCTTTCTCCCTCTTCCTTTCTGAAATCAATAAAGATATATATATTTTTAAAAAAGAATCACAGAATCCTAGATTCTAGGAGTTACATACAGAGGAGAGATCCAGGTGCCGGTTACCTCTAGAGCCCCAGAAAAAAAAATCTAAAAATAGAGTCCTTTCTTCATTTGATCCCTCTGAGCCAAACATTGTTCTGAAGGGTAATAGCATCAAAGAATCTTTTGCTTGCAAAGAACCTTACAAGGTTCCTGAAGAATTAGGAGTGAGGGTGCAGGGTGTATCCCTTAGACTCATCTAATTAAATTTTGGGTGATTGGCTGGTTTGAATAATCTAATCATGGCACTATTTCCTTTTTCTGTCCATTACATAACTTTTTTTACTTCAGTATTTTACTCTTCAAAAGGGATCAAAGGAGGAAAGAAAAGTGTGCATTTTTAGCTCTCCTCCTCTGAATCTCTGGTGATACCCTGGGCCTATCTTTCTGCTGCTGCCTCTGGCTCTTAGGGTCTCTGAAGGGGTGTATGAATCAGACCAGCCAAACTAGCCAATCAACCAAGAAGATTTGGTTCAGTCTAATCCTAAATAGGTGATTCATCTTTGTCTCATCAGTGTTCAGCATGGAATCTCGGATAGAGTAATGGCTCTGCCCCCGTTCCCAATAGCTCATATTCCCACGGTAGTCATCTCTCCCACCCCACTCTGTTGTGCTCATTGGACTTCAAAACACGGTAAACAAGATCCTGTACTCCCATTGGCAACCTCTTCACAAAATGCTTCCTTCCTCTAAGTGATACCTGTCTCCTCTTCAAACACGTTGTTTCTCTCATATCCTTCTCAACTAGAAATTGCTACTTCTTTTTTTTAAATATATTTTATTGATTTTTTTTTTTTTACAGAGAGGAAGAGAGAGGGATAGAGAGCTAGAGACATCGATGAGAGAGAAACATCGATCAGCTGCCTCTTGCACACCCCCTACTGGGGATGTGCCCGCAACCAAGGTACATGCCCCTGACCGGAATCGAACCCGGGACCCTTCAGTCCGCAGGCCGATGCTCTATCCACTGAGCCAAACCAGCTTCGGCAGAAATTGCTACTTCTTTTACACCCAAGTTCCATGGGTGTGAGGGGTAGAGAGGGAGCTTTCTTCTAGCTAGTCATTCCCTGACTTACTATGATTTCTTCCATCTCCTACAAAACCCAGCTCTAACATATTCTACCCCTCCTCATCACTACTGTTTATCTTTTACATTTTAGGGTAGGAATTCTTAAACTGGGGTCCACAGACCTCTAAGGGGTCTATGGGTAGAATTCATAGTGTCCATGAATTTGGATAGGACAAAAACACATCTTTTTCACTAAACTTTAACTAAAGTTTAGCACTACCTTTAGGTACAAACATTGGTAACACTCTACTGTAATTTTAGCACTACCCAAGATTTCATAACTAATAGAAATCACCAATATTTTTGTTTCCTATTGAAGTTCAGCAAATATCTCAAAACAGCATTTATACTCATCAAACTTTTAAGTTATGATAATTAGACCTGCCTATAGATATTGTTATTTCAGGAATTAATAGAAGTACATGAATTATTAAATCACAATTTTAAAATATTTCAGTATTAACTATATTTTTAGTATAATTGGTGTAGTTTAGGCATTTAAAAACATTATTTTGAAAATGAGCCCATAGGTCTCACTAAAGGGTCCTAAGGCACAAAACAATCCCTGCTTTAGACATTACTTCTTATTCATTTCAGTTAGAGACATGTATTATAAAGACAATAAAATAGGATAATTGGATAAAAGGTGACTCAGGGTTCAGCTACTTTAAACATAGTGATCAGGCTTCTCTAAGGATGTGACCTTTGAGCTGCAAAGATGAGAATGAGAGAGCCAAGAAGAATCTTGGAGAGGAGCATTTCAGTAAGAGAAATAACAAATGTAATGGACCTGAGGCAAGTTTGAACAATAGAAAGAGGACAAGGGAGCTGGAGGTTAGTTAACAGAAGAAGAAGAAACTATTCACAATAGCCAAAAGGTGAAAACAGTCCAAATGTTCATCAGTTGATGACTGGATAAACAAAATGTGGCGTATCCATACAATGGACTATTACTCAGCCATTTAAAGAAAGAAGGTTCTGATACAGTTGCCACATGAATGAACCTTGAAAACACCATGATAAGTGAAAGAAGCCAGTCACAAAAGGACAAATATTGTATGAATCCACTTATGTGAGTCCTAGAGTACTCAAATTTATAGAGACAAAAAATAGAATAGTGGTTACCAGTGGCTGAAGGGAAGGAAAGTGGGGAGTGTTATTTAATGGATTTCCTTTTGGGGTGATAAGAATATTTTGGAACTAGGTAGAGATTGGTAGTTGCCCAACATTGTGAATGTATTAAATGCCACTGAATTGTTCACTTTAAAATAGTTAATTTTATATTATGTGAATTTCAACTTCAATAAAAACAAGAATAATAAGAGATAAAGCAAGTAAAGCAGCAGGGAACAGTTCACATAGGGTCTTGTGGGTAAGGTATAGTAAGGTTTTGTGAGGGGTTTTGCTGTGAATAGGATCTTTTGTTCCATATTGCTTTCAAATTGGTTACTGTTGGTTGATCAAAAGTCTGTGGCTTGAACTAAAATATAGAGCAACCATCATTCAGAACCACCTGAAATCTGGCTGAATGGAAGTCCTACAACTAGAGAATTAAAGAAGAAAGCACATTGAAACTGGAGACATAGCAGCTCTACCTAACACACAGAAACAAAGACCGGGAAGCAGCCAAAATGAAGAGACAAAGAAACATGTCACAAATAAAAGAAGAGAAGAAATCTCCAGAAAAAGAATTAAATGAAATGGAAGCAAGCAAACTACTAGATACAGAGTTCAAAACAATGGTTACAGGGATGCTCAAGGAACTTAAGGGGAGCTTCAAGGGACTTAGTGAGACATTCAAGGAAATTAGTGAGAACATCAAAGACATAAAAAGAGACTAGTCAGAAATGAAGAATATACTAACTGAAATGAAGGATAATTTACAGGGAATCAATAGTAGAGTAGAGGACACTGAGAATCAAATCAGCGATTTGGAATTGAGGAAGCAAAAACACCCAATCAGAAGAGCAAAAAGAAAAAAGAATAAAAAAATATGAAGATAGTGTAAGGAGCCTCTGGGACAACTTCAAGTGTACCAACATTCACATCATGCTGGAAGGAGAAGAAAGGGATAAAAAAATTGAAAACCTATTTGAAGAAATAATGACAGAAAACTTCCCCTACTTGGTTAAAGAAATAGACATACAAGTCCAGGAAGCACAGAGAGTCCCAAACAAGAGGAACCCAAAGAGGCCCACACCAAGACACATCATAATTAAAATGCCAAAGGTTAAAAAAGAGAAAATCTTAAAAGCAGCAAGAGAAAAGCAGTTAGTTACCTACAAGGGAGTGCCCATATGATTGTCAGCTGATTTCGCAACAAAAATTTTGCAGGCCAGAAGGGAGTGACAAGAAATATTCAAAGTGATGAAAAGCAAGGACCTACAAACAAGATTACTCTACCCAGCAAAGCTATCATTTAGAATTGAAGGTCATATAAAGAGCTTCACAGATAAGAAAAAGCTAAAGGAGTTCATCACCACCAAACCAGTATTACATGAAATGCTGAAGGGTCTTCTTTAAGAATAGAAGAAAGCCCTAACCGGTTTGGCTTAATGGATAGAGCGTCAGCCTGTGGACTGAAGGGTCCCAGGTTCAATTCCAGTCAAGGGCATGTACCTTGGTTGCGGGCACATCCCCAGTAGGAGGTGTGCAGGAGGCAGCTGATCGATGGATGTTTCTAACTCTCTATCCCTCTCCCTTCCTCTCTGTAAAAAATCAATAATATATATATATTTTTTAAAAAGAATAGAAGAAAAAGATAAAAAATATGAACAATAAAATGGCAATAAATACATACCTATCAACAATCGAATCTAAAAATCAAAATAAATGAACAAGGAATCTTATGAACAAAATAAACAGATGAATAAAATAGAGCCTGAGGCATGGAAACATGAAACAGATGAATCTCAGAGGGAAGGGGGGTGGGCAGGAAGAGATTAACCAAAGATCTTACATGCATATGTGCATTACCCATGGACACAGACAATAGGGAAGGGATACCTGGTGAAGGCCTGGGGCAGGGCAGGATCTGGGTGGAGGAGGACAATGAAAAAGGGAGGACATCTGTAATACTCTCAACAATAAAGATAAAAAATTATAGCAGCACAAAAATAGTCTATGGCTTTCTTCATGTTTATTTTGAAATTGGATACCTTACTGAACAATTGTTCATTAGAATTGTTTTCCAGTTGATTACCTTGGGTTTGCTAAACAGACATACTATAGAAAAATAATAGTTTTATCACCCAGTGAACACTTCAATTTTCATCTTTCTTGATAATGTTGACATCCCTTATTTTTTTTTAAATATTTCTTTTTTATAAATATATTTTTATTGATTTCAGAAAGGAAGGGAGAGGGAGAAGGAGAGGGAGAGGGAGAGGGAGAGGGAGAGGGAGAGGAAGAGGGAGAGAAACATCAATGATGATAGAGAATCATTAATAGGCTACCTCCTGCACGCCCCCTACTGGGGATCAAGCCCACAACCCAGGCATGTACTCTTGACCAGAATTGAAACCAGGACCCTTCAGTCCGCAGGCTGACGCTCTATCCACTGAGCCAAACCAGCTAGGGCACCAGTCCCTTCTTGGAACACTGTCCTCTGGCTTCACTGCCAGCATTATATTCTACCTCTATAACTCTGCTTTCTCACTTAGCCTACCTTGGGCTGTTTCTGAGCTTCCATCCTGGACCTCTTCTGTTGTCCTTCTACACATTACATGTATATTATCCCTGAGTGGTCTCACTTACTCCCATGGTCTCGCTTATCATTGTCTTCCTATTACACTTCCTAGACACCTGGACATCATCCTAGTATCCTTCCTCCCCCATGTGCCAGTTCTCCACCAACAGCCATCGGAGGCTCCCTGCTGGAAACCTGCAAGACCTGGTCACAGACACTGTACTTAAACACCACCATCTTAGGCAAAAAAGCCAAGTTACCATAAGGTCAGGTCTTCTACAGCAATGCCAAAAGTGACAACAGCTAATTCACTCTATTACCATCCTTCCAGTCACCTCTTCTTCCTTCTATATGCATCCCTAGTCTGCTCTGTCTTTTATGGGCTCGTCCTCCGGTAGCTCTCTTCTTTCAAAAACATTTCCACTGTGCCCTCTAAAATACCTGTACTATGATAAACAAAATTGCCTACATTTTTGCCACTCAGAGCACAAGAGTGTGGTTCTTGGATAAGTAGCATTAGTATCATCTGAGAGCTTGTTAAAAATGCAAAATCTCCAGTACCCAATACAGACCTACAAGATCAGAATTTGCATTTTATTAAAAGCCTCCAAGGTTTGCATACAACACTAAACTCTGAGAAGTGCTGGCCTATATCATCTGCCTCTTTCTAGAATTTGCCTACCTTTTTCCCTTAATGGAAACCTCATTCTTCCCTGGGGACACCACAGCCCTGAGGACACCAATACCTGGAAGCCCTCTTCAGTTTTCCCATTCTCCCACAATTGGTGTACGTTGGGGTCACCAGGATGGGCATTCACGGGGATCCTCAGAGCCACTTTTAGAGTTACTCCTCTACCTCAGTATAAAGCCCTTTCTTCATTTGAGACCTCTTCCATCTTCTTCTAGTAGCATCTGACCCATAGTCTTTCTCCCCATTCTGGGTGATTGCAAAGTGCTTTAGATAACCCACCAACATTCAACCTCTTAATTCCTTTATTGCCTCAACTTCACAACCTTTAGCTCCATCTACTTCAGTCACCTACACACCTTACCACTAGCCATATCAGTCTCACCCAAGACATACTCTCTCTAAAACAATACCCCACTATCTGACCACAACCTCACATTTTTCCAGCTCTCCTTTGCTTTCAATCCTCTTAAACCTGATCTTTCACTCCATAGAGTCCTCTGGTACCTTGACCTCTCCTTTATCTCACAAGATATCAGCCTCTTCCTGGCCTCATCGCTTTCTTGGCCTAGGCTCAACCCCATATTTGATTACCTGAACCAGGTTTTTACCAATAACCTCATTCCCATTGTACCCCGTCTTCTATCCTACTTGCCTAGCAAAACTGCTGTGCTGAACAAATTTTAGGATCTGTTCTCTCTGCTCCTACACCACTGCTGCTGAAATTGGCTAGAAGCAATCACAAAACTGTAGGTCTTGGCACCACTATAAATTCATGGCCTCCAACCTTGCATGGGCCTTTAGAGCAACATGACAATCCATTTACTCAGCTTTCATTGGCTCCCTTCCCATTGCCTTCGTGGACCATTCCAAACTTTTACTACTTTCCTCAAGCTCCAAAACATATTAATAACCGCTTCATTCTCACAAGATGGTCTTACCTCCTGTTTTACCAATAAAATTGAGGTCATCAGGCTCACACTCCAACTTCCTGCCTCACTCCCTCCCCTCTAAAAAATGAATCAACTCTTCCTGGTTTCTCTCTAGTCTCTGAAAATAAAGGTACCTCATCCTGTCCAAGGCCTATTACCCCTGTGCAGTTGATCTCATTCCTTTCATGCTCTTAGAACCTTGCTTCATCTATAAGCTCCTCACCTCCTACTGACTCCTTCCTCTCAATTTATAAACATACTTGAGTCTTCTCTCATCTCAAAAAAAAAAAATTCCCTCAACCTAATCCTCCTCAACCACACATTTCTCTCCATCTACTTCTCTGTCTGTTTTTTTCGTTTAACAGTCAAGTTTGTCTTCTGCACCTATCACAGGGCCTGGCCTATAATAGGTGCTCAATAAATATTTAATGGGTGGATGGAAATGTTGTTTTAAAGAATAATCTATTCTTTTTTTTCTTGATTTGAGAGAGAGGAAGGGGGAGAGAGACAGAGAGAAAGACAGAGGGAAGGACAGAGACATCGATGTGTTGTTCCACTTATTTATGCATTCATTGGTTTATTCTTTTATATGTCCTGACTGGGGTTGAATCCAAAACCCTGGTGCATTAGGATGATGCTCTAACCAACTGAGCTACCTGGCCAGAGCCTAATCTATTCTTTTTAAAAATTTATTTCTCATTCATTGCTGAACACATTATAGACATTTTCTACCCTCATCAGCATCCTAGTTAACACATTAATTGAATACTTTGGGTTTTGAATGATGGAAATTTAGAAGTATTGTCTTTAGTGCTTTATCTTCCCCATCAATGCATATATCATCTATTCATCAAATATATACTGAATACTCACTACATGCCAGTTGGCTAACTTGTATTCATTCTACAAAACGTCAAGACTTAGTTCAGTCATTCCTGATCACATCCTTTCCCCTCTCAGCAACCTCCACCCTACACTCCACCAGGCTTGGCCAGTTGCTACTCTTCCTATTCCTACAGCCCCCTTCCACATTCCTCTGTTATTGTACTTAACATATTATATAGAATTCATGTATATATTTGTCCCCTCCTCTAAACTGCAAGTTCCTTAACTAAAGACTGTGCCTTATTTCTTAGTATCCCTGGCACTTGACACTGTACCTGTCACAAGTTGACATTTAGTATTTTATAAAGTGAACCAGATCCCCCACCTCAATTTAGTTACTAAGTCTTGTGGACTCTTTCTCTCACACCTGCCCCCTCCTCTCGATTCTCAAAGCTTCTGCGCCTATACAAGCCCTCATCATCTCTCCCATCCCGACCTTGTCTTCCCCTAAACATTGTTTTATCTCTTTTTTCCCAGGTCAAAAAAGCTTAAATGAGTAGTCTACACCCACTTTATCTAATTCCTTTTTTAAAACTTCATTCTTTTTTATTTATTTTTTGTTACTTTCCATCATTTTTTATTTTCTTTATTGATTAAGGTATTACATGTGTCCTTATCCCCCATGCCCACTCACTCCCCACTCATGCCCTCACCCCCCTGGTGTCTGTGTCCATTGGTTATGCTTAATGCATGCATACAAGTCCTTTGGTTGATCTCTCCCCCTTACCCCCTCTTTTTTATTTTTAATGATGCAAGCAATACATATACCTATTCTCCCTTCCTCAGAGGTAATACTATTTTCAGTTTGTTGATGATCGTTGCAGACTATATATATATATATATATATATATATATATATATATATATATATATAGAGAGAGAGAGAGAGAGAGAGAGAGAGAGAGAGAGAGAGAGAGAATATTTGCTGTTGTGTTAAGAAGGGGCAGATTTACACAAATGACATCATGATCATATCATCCTACAACTTCTTTTTTATCATTTAACAATATGCCCAACAGCATATAGATCTACCTCCTTCTTACACGTCCATGGTATAGTTGTATCATAATTTATTTAGTTGCTCTATTGGTGGAAATTTAGACTGTTTAAATTTTGTAAATTCCATAACAAATGTTATAGTGAACATCCTTTTTGTATGCTTTTCATGAACATGTGCAACTGTTTCTCTAGGCTATCCACCTAAAAATTGAACTGCTGGATCACAAGGTATTCACATTTTACATTTTAATAGATTCTGCCAAACTTGCCTTCCAAAAAGCTGCATCAATTTACACTCGCAGCAAAATTAATGAAATTACCTGGTGTTCCCTAACCGGTTTGGCTCAGTGGATAGAGCATCAGCCTGCGGACTCAAGAGTCCCAGGTTTGATTCTGGTCAAGGACATGTACCTTGGTTGTGGGCACATACCCAGTAGGAGGTGTGCAGCTGATTGATGTTTCTTTCTCATCTATGTTTCTAACTCTTTATCCCTCTCCCTTCCTCTCTGTAAAAAATCAATAAAATATATATTTTTAAAAAATTACCTGGTGTTAGTGGATATATTTTTATCTTTAATTTTTGCAAATCTGATGGTTAAAAAATGTTCAGTGTTCCATTTTGCATTTCTTTAATCATTGGTGAAGTCAAATGAGCATCATTTCATATGTTGATTGGCCATTTATATTTCCCTTCTGTCAATGATCAGTTTATTTCTCATTGAATTGTAGAAGCTTTTTTACATTTTATTTATTTTTTAAATATTTTTATTGATTTCAGAGAGGAAGGGAGAGGAGAGAGAGAAACATCAATGGTGAGAGAGAATCATTGATCAGTTGCCTCTTGCACGCCCCACAGTAGGGATGGAACCCATCGAGCCCGCAACCCAGGCATGTGCCCTGACCGAGAATCAAACCGAGACCTCCTCGTTCACAGATCGATGCTCAACCACTGAGTCACACCAGCTGGGAGCTCTTTTACATTTTAGAAAGATCATTTGTCTGTTATATAGGTTACAAATATTTTCTCCCCATTTGTACTTTGTTCTTACTTTTGTTTATGGTATCTTTCAATATACAAAAGGTTGTTTTTGTTTGTTTGTTTGTTTTCATGGATTTAAATTTGTCAGTCTTTTCTTCTACAACTTTTGGATTTTGTGTTACGATTAGAAAAGCTGTCTATACTTCCAAAGTTATAAAAATATTCCTTTACATTTTCTTCTTATATTTTTAGAACTTATTTTTAATCCAACTGGAATCTATTTTTGTGAATGATGTTTGTATGGGAGGGTTCGTCTTATTTTTTCCTAATGGATGGCCTATTTTCCCAGCGCATTTTCTTGAATAGTCAATTCTCTCCCTGATGACTTCCTTATGCTAAATTCCCATATAAACATGACTTTGATCTTGGAGTCACTTTTCTGTTCTTTTACTCTTTTTGCTATTCTGACGCCTTTACTTCCTTATCTCCCATTCACTCACAGCAATCTAGCTTCTACCCATAATTTCCCTGGAATTATTATTCCTAAATGTGTTAATGACCTTCTTGTTGCCAAACCCAATGGATATTTTTCAGTACTTATCTTCCTGGACACCATTTATCATTTCCTCCCATATGTTACATGATATAACTCTCCCTTGATTCTTCTACCAATAACAGTCATGATTATAACAATATATTCTGTTCATTAGTTACTCTGTGCCAGGTACTGTTTAAGCTTTTCATATGCCATACATGTCAACTATGCCTCACCACAACCCTTTAGGGTAGATAGTTGTATTATCATCATCCTCACTTTATAGGTGAGAAAACTGAGGCATAGAAAATTTGTGTCTTACTGTAGTGTAAGCCCTGACAGTTTTCTTTTTCTCTTTTGTAATACAAGTGCCTGCCTTAAACTTTGATTGCCAAGGCATCCACTTCAAAGTTGGCTGTCTGAATAAACACATCACCAGCCACTTAAAGATGGAGAGCTAGGATACCCCCACCTCTGCCTTAAGCTCCTTTGTTTTAGGGATCTTGGTTGATTTCCATAACTGAGCTTTTGGACCACTAGTTTTTTCTCTTCCTGCACTTTATTTTATTATTATTATT
The DNA here is from genome assembly GCA_025583905.1 of Ia io. Lineage (NCBI taxonomy): Eukaryota > Metazoa > Chordata > Mammalia > Chiroptera > Vespertilionidae > Ia > Ia io. The sequence continues at coordinate 98,588,858 of JAJQQW010000001.1, forward strand.
TTTTTAAATCCGCACCCGAGGATATTTTTCCATTGATTTTTAGAGAGAGTGGAAGGGAGAGGGAGAGACAGAGAGAAACACCAATGTGAGAGAGACACATCAATTGGTTGTCTCCTGCATGCCCCCGACCAGGGCCGGCAGCCTGCCACTGAGGTACACGCCTTTGACAGAATAGAACCCGGGACCCTTCAGTCCGAAGGCTGACGCTCTATCCACTGAGCCAAACTGGCTAGGGCTCTTCCCCCACTTTAAATTCCTGCTCCTATGTTTTAAATTTACCAGTAAAGACTGAGCCCACAAAATCTTAGCCCCAAACCCTCAACCCCAATCAAAGCAGAAACCCAGGCCCATGTGCTCCCTCTCTTTCTCACGGTGTGGCCAGTGTGCCCTGTGCTTTCCAGGACCTGTGAGTAATAAACCTCCCCGCACCACCAAAAGTTTCCCAGTGGTTAATGCAGAGGGTGTCTTCCAATCATAAGAAGAATCACTAGGGCCTATCCAGCCACAACACCACTGGAGCTGAGACTGGCACAAAACACTTGTCCAAAATCCCTGGGCTAATAAGTGGCAAAATGAGATTTGAACCCAGATCTGTCTGAGACCAAAGCCTAAGTTCCTAAGCCTATGCCCCTCTCCAGCCAGTCCTTCTGTCTCCCTCTTGGGTTCCTTTTGCTCCAGAATCTTTTCAATGGTGACTTTTTCCAGAAAAAATAAATGATGGCATTCATCACTGCCCCTCTATTTATCCATGCACCCTGAGTAAAGCAGGCATTCTGATGCTCTGTTTCCATGTAGCTGCATTGACATCTCTATGCCCAAATGGCCCTGTCTATATGGAGAAAACATTGGGGTTTTTTAATTACAAATCCTTGGAGTTTACTCCACCTCTGCTCTCCTGCCGTTTCAGGGAGGCTTTTCATTTCTACTTATTTTTTAAAAATATATTTTTATTGATTTGAGAGAGAGAGAGAGAGGCATCAATTATGAGAAAGAATCATTGATTGGCTGCCTCCTGCACACCCACACTGGGGATCAAGCCCCCAACCTGGGCATGTCCCCTGATCAGGAATCAAACGGTGACCTCCTATTTCCAAGGTTGATGCTCAGTCACTGAGCCATGCCAGCCAGGGTCGTTTCTACTTATTTTAGTTTCTATTGCAGGAGTCCCCCCTTATCCATAGGGAATATGTTCCAAAACCCCCAGTGGATGCCTGAAAGCACAGAAAGTACTGAACCCTATGTATACTGTGTTTTCTTCTCTACATACATACCTGTGATAAAGTTTAATTTATAAATCAGGCACAGTAAGAGATTAACAACAGTAACTAATAACATAGAACAATTATTACAATAAACTGAAATAAAAGTTTTGTGAATGTGATGTCCTCTCTCTCTCTCTCTCTCTCTCTCAAAATATCTTATTGTACTGTATATACTATACTCACCTTTTCACTTAAAGGAAGCACTTAACAGCTTCTCTTTGGCATATCCAAATTGCCAGCATCACTACTCTTGTGCTTTAGGGCCATTATTAAGTAAAATAAGGGTTACCTGAACACAAGCACTGCAATACCAAGAGAGTCCATTTGATCATTGAGGTGGCTACTAAGTGACTAATGGGAGGGTAGCATAGACAGCATGGATACCCTGAACAAAGGGATGATGTGATCCTAGGCAGAACAGAGAGGAATGATGCGAGATTCCACCATGCTACTGCGACAGTGTACAATTTAAAACGTATGAATTGTTTATTTCTGGAATTTTCTATTTAATATTTTCAAATCATGGTTGACTGCAGGCAGCTGAAACCACAGAAAACGAAACCACAGATCAGGGGACCACCGTGTCCGATTTTGTATGAGTATGTATCATATTTATAATCAGGAAATACAATTAGGATGATACAAATATAATGGGAGTAGATTAGCCTCTAAGGTGTTGTATCAGTTCAGTCCTCCCAAACCACCATCAAGGCGTTTTCCAATGTTATATCTGCTGAATGTATGTTACTGAGAACTGAAATAAATTTTACCAAGAACTTGAGCCATATGCAGCTGAGATTAAGCACTCGTATTGTGACCTGACGATCCCCTTTCCAGAGGATCTAGTGCATTCTCAACCAAATAAGATTAGCACAAAAAACAAGCCTATAAAAAGCAGGTGTCCTTTGTTTAGAATTTCAAGTGGAAAACAGAAAGCAGTTCAATTTTTAAGAAACTAAATATATTTATTCAGCCCAGCCAGTGTAGCTCAGTGGTTGAGCATCGACCAATGAACCAGGAGGTCACGGTTCGATTCCCGGTCAGGGCACAAGCCTGGGTTGTGGGCTCGATCCCCAGTGTGGGGCATGCAGGAGGCAGCCGATCAATGATTATCTCTCATCATTGATGTTTCTATCCCTCTCCCTTCCTCTCTGGAATCAATAAACATATATTTTATATTTATTCATTGTAAGGAAATGAGTATGGCTGTTGTAACTTGAAGGGAGAAATAGGAGAATTTGGGATTCAGTTCATCTAAGAAGCAATAGAATCCTGAAAGAATGAGCAGACACTGCTCAAAATGATAAATGGCCTTGTCTGGGATGAGCACATATGATAACCATGTAACTTCCAGTTAAATGGAGATGGTGCCTGACCCCCACCCTATTCCTGGCCCCAGCCCACATCTCATCCTCATCTCTGAGCTCTCCCCACCTTTCATTCACACACCATTAGCAAATACCACCGACCTCCTTCTATCTCTCTGCTTATTCCTGAACTGTATCTTTTAGGATGTCTTTTCCTCCATCTTCTGACTTAACAGCATAAGGTTTTCATATTTAGCCTAGTGTTCATCTCGCTCAACTCTGATCCCTAGGTGATCTTACATGCGTCTGCAGTTGGGACATATCACCCATACCTTGTTAACCCAAATCTCTATTTCCAGTCTAGCCCCTCCTGACCTCTAACCCTGTACATTCAGCTGCATACCACTGAAGGTCATCAAGTGCCTCTCCATGGTCCACAGACAATTCAAACTCAACATGTCCAAAACAGAAGTGATTCCTTTAAAAGCGTATCCTCTCTTACTGAATGCTGCCACCATTTGTCTACTCTTCAAAGCCGGAAATCTGGGCCTCATTCTAAATTCTTTGCCTTTACAACCCCACTCCAAGTCCTGTTGATTTTGCCTACTCAATATTTATCAAATATGTCCCCTCGTCCTATCTCAGCACCTGATATACACTGAGTGGCCAGATTATTATGATCTCTGAACGCATATATATATTAGAGGCCTGGTGCATGAATTTGTGCATGGGTGGGGTTCGGCCAGCCTGGCCGGAGGAGGGGACATGGGCGGTTAGCCGGCCTGCCTGCTGGTTGAACTCCTGGTCGAGGGGATAATTTGCATATTAGCCTTTTATTATATAGGATATACACTGAGTGGCCAGATTATTATGCGTTCAGAGATCATAATAATCTGGCCACTCAGTGTACCTCTGGCCTAGTCCAATTGGGCCAATAGTCTCCTAATTGATCTTCCTACTCTCCAGTCTATCTCAAAGTACCTTCTTCAAAGGCCAAACAGATGACATCATTCTGCTTCTGAAAACCTTTCAATGGCTCCACATAGGCACATTCTATAAATCCCTTAGGACTTGGTTTCTGCTACGTCTTCAGACTCATCTCCTTTACTTTTCCCCAGCTTATCCAAGCACTAGCTCAGGGGCAGACTCGGGTTTGTTTGTTTTTTGTGGAGTCTTAAGCTTATATGATTTAAAGGGCCCTCCAAGAAAGATAACATAATATTATGACTAAAAATTAGTTCATGGCCTAGAAAGGGGACTGAGTAAGTGAGGGCCCCGAAGCTTAAGTTTCATTAGCTTCACAGTATCTCTGCCTCTGGTCTGCAAACAGAGCAAGCTTCAGTTCCCTAGAATATGCCATAATCTTCTACATCTCTTTGCCTTTGTACAAGCAGTTACCCTTGCCTGGAATGCCCTTCCCTCCCTGCCCTTATCCGTCTGGCAAAATAGTTCATTCTTCAAGGGTCAGCACAGGGACACCTCCTATATGAAGGCTCCCCTGACCTCCCCAAATGGAATTGACTGTTCTCTCCTTTGTGTTCTTGTTGTAATTTGTCCTTTACCTCCTTGTACCCTGTTCTTTACAGAGCATATCACTCAATTGAACTGGTTTGTTTAAAACCAGTCTTCCCCGTGAGTGCCTCAAGGGCAGAGACAAGGTCATTCCTTTTCAGATTGTCAGAGCACAGAAGTACCTGACACAAGATACGAGCTCAGTAAACGCCTGCCGAATGGAATGGAGATCTCACCCGTGCATGCTAGAAAGACACCCTTCTTTTGGCAAAATGTGTAGAGTAGAAAAGTTGCTGTAGACAGGGACCCTGGGTGGAGGCGGCGCTTATGAGGGATCTGCTGCCTGCCTACACCATTCTGAGAAGAAGTCTAGGCTGGACCATGACATCTATGGTCTCTCCAAGACCGTTGTGGTGAGCTATTCCCCGTGGCCTCTCACCAGCCTCCCCACCAGCCTCCCCACCCCACTCCCGTCCTTACCTGTCCTCCTTATTGATCTGGTCCCCAAAGCCCACCGTGTTAACAATTGTGAGCTTTAGCCCCACGTGGCTCTCCTGGAGGTCATAGGTATTGGACCGAAGCTGGACACCTGGCTGTGTGTGGGTGGCTGGCTCCCCCTCGAACTTAGTGTTGAACAGGGTGTCCATGAGGGTGGACTTGCCCAAACCTGTCTCTCCTGAAAAGCAAAAGGATAAATTATGGTCCATTCACATAGTGACCATGAAGCCATTCCACATCATGACTGGATGCATATTCATTGACATAGGAAAGTGTACATGATAAGACACTAAGTGGACTGTTTGATCTCAGTTAAGTGAAAAAAAACTGAAAGGAACTGCACCAACATATCAGCAGTAGTCATCTCAGGGTAGTGCAATTGGGGTAATTTTCCTTTTATTCCTCATTTTTTTTGTTATATGAAAATTGAGTACACATTGTTTTGTGTGTTTTTTTAAATATATTTTGTTGATTTTTTTCTTAAAGAGAGGAAGGGAGAGAGATAGAGAGTTAGAAACATCGATGAGAGAGAAACATCAGTCAGCTGCCTCCTGCACACTCCCTATGGGGGATGTGCCCGCAACCAAGGTACATGCCCTCGACCGGAATCGAACCTGGGACCCTTGAGTCTGCAGGCTGACGCTCTATCCACTGAGCCAAACTGGTTAGGGCTGAGTACACATTGTTTTATAGTTAGAAAAAGAAACTGTTCTAGGCAATGATGGAAAGGTAGAGTTATGCCTAGAAAAAGACTGGAAGGAAATACAATATTTTCTTGCCAATGGGTATGTGTGGGTGGTGGGGTTATATGTGGTTTTCATTTCTTTCTTTATGCTTTTCTCTACTTTCCGAACTTTCTGCGAGGAACATGTATAGCTTTAGTAATAAAAATTAAAAGCTTATTTTAAATTTTAAAAGAAAGGGACAGCAGTCTCTCATCAAATAAATATCCCCTCAGTCCCCATGTCACCTCCCTGACAGGACCAGAGTGCTCTGCAGATGCCCGAATGAATGTGTGTCCCAGTGGGGAGACTGTGTGGCCTTGGGCTTCTCTTCCCAGGGGGTTGAGCAGTCAGTGGGACTATTTTCAGCTAATGGGGAGGGAATTTAGCAGGCCACAAATTATTCTTCCCCTTAAATTTCAAACAAGCCAGTCATTTGTTTGTTTAACTAACAGGCTGCAGGGTACTAATAAATTAAGCCATTGAAATTTCAAAAGTCTTGACTTTCACACCAAGGAAACATGTAGGGGAAGAGCTACGGGGACTGCTGAGGGTTTGGGAGGCTATTTCTGGAAGACCTAAGGGACGTCAAGCCACTGCCATAAGCCAAGGAGTGTTCAGGGAATGAGACATCGGAGGGAAGCTGGTGGCACGGGAGTTAAGCCAGATGTTAAGCCACAAGCTGGGCTGGGTATTATAGCTGTTTACAATCTCTTTGAATCCAGACTGTTTTTGGGTCCCTGCCCCGAGCAATTCAGGAATACAAGATTCAGTAATTAATTACCTTGGATTTCCCTTTGACTATCTAGACTACCCTGCCATTCTGCTATCATCACCCCTCTTCTTCCCTCTCTCTCCAAACCCTTGAGATGTGAGCGTTGACTGTCTTTACAGTCAAGAGCGGGTTTGCACTGTACAAATCCTGACCTGGCAAATCCTCCCTGTGACTAACAGCACATATCTGCGCTGCCTAATTGCAAATGGTCCATCTCCCCTCCACCCTCTGGGTGTGTCTAGCTTTGGATCTTCCATGCCTCTTTTCTCCCAAGTATGAATGCAGGAGGTGCTTTTTAAAATATCTGTTGATGAGAGCTTCTGTATTGTGAAGAGATTGGAGAGAGAGAGAGAGAGAGAGAGAAGAGAGAGAGAGAGAGAGAGAGAGAGAGAGAGAGAGAGAGAGAGAGAGAAGAACATTCAATTCAGCCTCAGCTAGCTACTGGGCCCCCCAGCCCAATTCCATAGCCAGGTCTGACTAATGGGGTTGATTGTCAGGGTGCAGGAAAATGATTCCTCACGCAGATCATATTTCCAGCCAGGGTCTGCTATACCTATTAGCAGCAAAGATTCTCCCAAGAAGAGGCCCCTTTGTTCCTCCCCAAAGAAACAGGAAGCATTTGGGTCCCAAGAAAAATGTGGTGAGGTGAGGCCTTTGCAATGGGAGGTGACAGACTTGGCCAAGCAGTGGAATGTATCACCCCCTCCCCGCCCAAGGGCGGGGGTGGGCAGCTAACTACAGACGGGGCCAGCACCTCTGAGGTGGAAACACAGGGTGGCTCCCACACCCTAACTCATCTTCCCTCTGGGCACTGAGGTTCAAGCTACATTTTAGCCCGTCTTTGTACATTCCCATCTCCACCGCCTCTTCTGTTCCGTGAACTCTTTGCTGAATGCCTGGCAACAACTGGAGAGTGGTGGGTCCTGCCTCCCCAACACCCAGAGCTGGCTCCCCGGCTATCTGATCCAAAGGGTTCTCAGAGAGAGGGGAGGGGACAGCTTCCTGTACTCCAGAGAGTGCCTAGCTCGGCTCACACAGGCCTCAGGACCAAGACTACAGGGTGAGGGGTCCACCCTGTTTGCACAGCTGAAGAAATAGAGGCCTGCAGGCAGGGCAGAGCAGCAGGGAGTGGCAGCAGGGAAAATGACCACCCGAATGCCTGCCAGCACAAAAGGGCTGTGGAAACTATATGCCCAAGGATGAATGTCTGGAGGAAAAGAACCCATGGTGTCTAGGGAATCGTGATAAATGCAACATGAGAAGAGGACAGAAAATCAAGTGAGCTCGTCCCATGGCTATTGAGTGCCCCCATTCCAGCTTTCCCATCAATGTGGAGCCTGGGGGTGGGTAGGGTAGGCCCTCTTTCTCAATGGCTGGCACAGGCTCACCCTGAACCTAGGAACATGTCCCCTCCCATGCTGCCCCAGGCCCAGTATTAAGTGGGAGGGAGGGCACATGTGGCTGAATTCAGATCAGGTCAGCAGATTCCACACCCCTGCAGGAAGGTGGGGACTTGGCAGTTAGATTCCAGTAGGAAACCTGAGGAGTCCCTAGGGGTCAATTTCTCTCTCCTCCTCCCTCCTCATAACTGAGCAGGGTTTAACCCTTTTTAAGTCATCACCATCAGCCAGGAGGATTTCAAGTCACTGCAGATAGTATTCTGGAAACACCAGGTTTAAGAAAATAAACAAACAAAACTCCACACATACACACACATACTATGAAATATGCTTTTTCAAACTATACTCCCTGGGATAGTCCAATGTTGACCTCTATACACTGAATTAAAAACCACTGTAACAGCCCTGGCCGGTGTGGCTTTGTTGGTTGGAGGGTTGTATACACCAATGGGTGGCAGGTTCAATTCCCAGTCAGGGCACATACCCATGTTTCAGGTTTGATCCCCGGTTGGGGCAACAATTGAGGTCTCTTACATCAATGTCTCTCTCTCCCTTCCTTTCCCCACAATTATTTTTTTAATGTAAAAAAAAAACACAAAACCTGTAGCCCTTTTCTTCATGTGCTGTTAATATTTGTATCCTCTGGCACCTGTGCAATGAAGTCCTTGCCAGTGATGAAATGCAGACCCGCAGCCATGTCGTCACTAAATGACTGTGTGGTCTGAATGGAGCCCTCTCCCTCGCTGGGCCTCAGTCTCCTTCTCCATAAAATAAGCAGGTTAGAGTAGTAATAATAGCTATCCTTTATGGAGCACTTACTATGTGCCAGGCACTGCTGTAAATATTTCATATTTTCTTATTTAATCCCCCAAATGAGCCTAAGAAGTAGATATTACTATCTGTCCTTAATTTACAGATGAGTTAACCAAGCCAATTCCTAGCAGTGTACTTTTGCTCCTGTTCTCAGCCTCTCTGCACCTGACCTTCCTCATCTGTATAATGTAAATGAAGTAACTGTCCCAGGGTTACAAAGTAGTTAAGTGGCAGAGTCAGCATGTGAATCAAGGCAGTCTGAACTTGGAGCCCATGCTTATAACCAATATGCTCTAGCGCAATGCATAGGCATGATATGTTGGCTCATTCAGTTATTGAAAAAATATTTACAAAGCCTCTAATAGGAGCCAGGCACCATTTTAGGGGCTGGAGAATACAGCAGTGGACAAGACAGCCCCAATCCCTGTTCATATAGAGCTCAGTAACTAAAGTTTCTTCCAGCTCCAATTGATGGAATAAACCAAGAGAAACATCCCTGAGTTCAAAAGGGAGGAGTCCAAAAGGAAGCTCTCCAGGAACTCCAGTTGGCCAAGGGAGCCTGTGGACAGGGACAAGGTCATGCCTGGCTCGGTGACCTTGATTTTTTCTCCTTCCTGATCTGGCAGAGCAAACTGCTGTGCAGGAGCCAGCTTGCCCAGCTTCCTGCAGCTCTTCCCAAGCCCATGTGCAGTGATGACAGGTTGGCAGCAAAAAAACCAGCTTTGGTGGGAATAATGACACAATGGAAATCGGCAAATGCTGCATACCATGGCAATTTTCTCCTGAGCGCAGATGGTGAAACACTGACCAGCACACCGCTGCTGGCAACCTGTCTTTCCCAATTGACCCCTGACCTTGATAGAATGCTAGCTGCCCTTCCCCTCCTCCTTTAGTGAACCTCAATCCTGCTTCTCTTGTATGCTTTTTTCCAAGTTCGACAGACCCCAGATGTGTCTGGAATCCTGAGCAGCTTCAAAGTAAATATTATCATTATGACTCTCTGTGCTCCTCACAGGCATTACTGTTGCTGGCACATTCAGAGGGCTGAGTCGTTTTGGGGGCTCTTTCCCAGCAGAACATTTGTACTGCTGTCTCTGGCGGCTCCTCTGAGGCCTCCTACACTATATCTAGTATCATGGGATCCTAGCAATTTGCAAAATTAAGGGACCAGTAGATATTTTTATTAGGAGAGGGGAATCTCACCCTACTCGGTAATTATTATCAACCCTAGAGAATTTATTGAGGAGGAGTCTTTTGTTGTTGTTGTTGTTAATCCTCACCTGAGGTTATTTTTCCATTGATTTTTAGGGAGCATGGAAGAGAGAGGGAAAGACAGAGAGAAACATCGATGTGAGAGAAACACATCGATTGGTTGCCTCCTGCACAAGCCCCAACCAGGGCCAAGGCCAGGGAGGAGCCTGCAACCAAGGTACGTGCACTTGACTGGAATCAAACCCAGGACCCTTTGGTCCGCAGGCCAACGCTCTATCCACTGAGCCAAACTGGCCAGGGCTAGGAGGAGTTTAATATGCTCACACCCATGTGCCTAGCCCTCTAAAAAAATAATCACTGTAGGTGCAATTTATTGGTATTCTGACATATAAATTGGGCTCTGGATTCATAAAAATTCTCTCTCCCAATCTCATTATACACACATGCACACACGCACACATGTACATGATGGGCACCCACTCTGCTAGGCTTGGGCCTATACTCTGCTGGGCTTGGGCCTATGTTCAGCAGCCCAGCACCAAGATAAATAATACTGTGCTAAAAATACCCTAGGTCTCGGTTAATAATAGAAGCGAGTGCTACCATAATTTTACACTTAAACTGCCTTATTAGAAAAGAAAAGAAATCCTTTGGGGGAAGATATTCCAAGCCCAAACAGTCATTAAGGGAGTAAACCTGACAGATATGCACAGGCGGTAGGCAGGTGTGAAAGCATGGTCACTGAGTCCTGTGAGAGAAAAGATCCATTTCAGCAGCTAAGCTGCAAACCCTTCACCAAGTCAGCAACAGCACCGACCCCCATGGCTGAGCTGAGATTGTAGCCTTGGAGCCACTCTTAGCTGCTTGTGACCTTGGCCCAAATTGTGGGTTCTCTGAGCAATGACAGGGTCGCAAGCACAGTCTGAGAGCAGAATGCATGAGTTGTAGGCTTTTTTGGATCAAGGATGAAGAATGAAATTAACTCAGTCCAGGCTGGTGCATTGAGGGGAGCTACTAGGGCAGCCATTTTCTGAAACTTGACATGAGGGGAAAGAAAGAGACAGGGTGACTGCTTGGGGATGAGGGTCTCCTTCCTACCCCTCCCCTCTTGGAGGGTCTATCCCAGGCAGTTAAGCAAGGCTAGCCCAGCAGGTGCATGCTGAAGCAGTCACAGCTGTACAATGCCTAGGGGGGAACTCAAGGACAGGGGTTTACTATTTCTCCCACTTGTTTGCCATGACCTTGGCTGCCTCTTCCTCTGGGCCATTGGGGAACCTATGACCCACATGTCCAATTACCCCACACATCCACCCTCAGAGAGCTATTCTTGTTTACATGGCCTCCCTCCTGAAGCTTTACTAGCCCACCCAATTGGTTGAAAGGTTGCTTGGTGTGGGTATATCATTTCACTTCTCATCTCCTCAACTTCAGTACAGGTCATACAGAGCTCTGGGAGGAATGCCAAGAGAATCTAGTATGTTTGTGTGGAAATTTTCGGTAATCAAATATTATGTAAAATAAGTTGGCCATCAGCCAACGATTGGAGAGATCTGGCAGCCCTCATATTACATGTGATAGCATTTCATCTTGATGTCAATCACCTTGACTTCTATTTATGTTGTTTCCTTCTCCTAATAGCAACTAATCATAACCATCAGAGGATTTCTGGCATTTGATGAATTAACAGCCTAGATCTAGACTCTAAGACCCATGATCTGAAATTTGTGAAGCACTTATTTTGTGAAGCTGGTGTGTGGGAGGGAGCCATCAAGCTAGTGAGTGAGCCTAACTGACTGCCTGCTATCCATATTTAGAAGTGACTTTGTTGTACTCCACTTGCCTTTGAGTGTGCAGTTATTCTCCTATAGAAAGTGATATGGAAGAGTGCTGGGGATGGAGGAGAAGAAAATGAATGACCTTGGTTAGAAAACTTTACATTAAAGAGTAAAATATCCAGTTCAAGAGTGGCTCAACATGATCTTCAACATGAATGAGTTCCCCATAAGCTCTATACAAGAATAAGAAAAGGTAATTATCAGAGGTATTCGAGTGTTTCAACCAGCATGAAAACGGACTTTATTATACTATTTATACAATTATTAAGGTTTGGAAGTAGGTCAATGAAAATATGTAGGTATGCTCTACTGCACTGTATAGTGAAAATTATACGCTATGATCATATTTGCAAATTTGGGATTTTTTAAGGTCTAAGAAGAGATTCTTAAAGAATGTCAAGGAACTTTTGTTCCTCATATTTGGTTGGTGCTTGAGTTTTTAAAATGCTTTTGTGTTCTCAAGACATGTTGCTAGCAGCAGTTAGAGAAGTAGAAGGCGGGACAAAGGGTCAGCTAGATGTGGGTCCTTGTCCTGGCTCTGCCACTTATTCTGTGTTTCCTCAAGTAAGTCCTTATCCTCCCCAAGCTTCTGAGTCTCCATCTGTTCAATGAGGATGCAAATGCTACTCATTCTGCTCACTTCACAAAGCCCTATTAAGGACCCAAATTGCTAATGTGGGAGTGTTTGAGAAGCATAATAAGTGGCTCCTGTGGGCTTAACTCATTCATTCCTTTCATAAACATTATTGAACACTCTGTGTGCTGAGATTAGCATATCAGAGGTGACTAAGATGTGGTTTTCCACATTTGAGACTACAGGTCCAGGCAGAGATATACTTAAAGGGAATAAAAGAACTTTGCACACAGCTATGTGGTCCCTGCACTTGAGTTCCAACTGTAGCAAGCATAGCAGGGCTGCAAAGGAAACAGACCCAACCCACTACCCAGCAGCTGTATGCATCTTTCTGCAGCCATTACCTCCATCCCAATTCTGCCTTGGCTCCCATTTTCTGCAGTCAAAACAAACCTGACAGCAATAGCTGAGCCAGCAAGCTCTCTTGCAAAATTTCCACAGGGTATCACACAGCTCAGTTTCCCTCAAGGTATGACCCCATATTCTGGTCTGACCAGCGGAAAATGTCATTACAGCCAGGTGTTTTAAAAAAAAAACCAAGCAGAGGATAAAAGAAGAAAGCGGGGGAGGGACACTCTTACAAGTAGATCAGAATGACGTACTATTTAACCTAATTACCTGCAAAGCCACATCCAGCTATTAAGTATCTATATTCTGTAATAGAATTTTCTGCTGTGGAAATACTCACCCACACACATGATGTTGAAGCAGAAGCCCTGGCTGACTGACTTATTCACCAGCTGGTCCGGCAAGCTGTCAAACCCCACATGTCCAGCCAGGGGGAGAGTTCGGCAATCTTCACCCTAATTTGGAAGGGGAGGGAAGGGAGAAAATGAAAATGTGCTTACAAGCAATCTGGGCCTCACTTCTCCATCCAAATAATATGTGTATTAGGAAGTAACACCAGTCCAGGCTCCTGTCACCATAGCTCCAGGCAAAGCAAACTACAGGGGCAGGAGGGCAGGGGCAGGGGATGAGACCGCTGGCGCCAGAGGTTCACAAACTTAGTTAAATTCTCAACTCACTTACAAGCTGGATAACCTCTCAGAAACTCCACTTCCTTCTCTGTCATATGAAATAATATTACTTATCTTACAGGTGATTGGGAGACTCAAATGTGCTCACACATGTAACAAACTTAGAACAATGCCTAGTACGTGCATACGAGTTCAGTAAATATTACAAAGGGATTTCAATTACTCCTCTCTTTAGGGCACTTTAGGGATCTACAATGGTAGCACCATGTAGAGGTTAAGAGACTAAGCTTTGATAAAATATGGAAGCAACCCGAATGCCCATCAATAAATGAGTGGATAAAGAAGCTGTGGTACATATACACAAAGAATACTATTCAGCCATAAAAATGAATGAAGTCATAACTTTTGACACAGAAAAAAACAAGTATCACGTGATCTCACTTATATGTGAAATCTAATGAACAAAATAAAGTAGAAATAAACTCATAGATACAGAGAACAGACTGACAGCTGGGTGAAAAAGGTGAAGGGATTAAACAGTACAGATTGGTAATTACAAAATAGTCACAGAGATATAGATTACAGCATGGGGAATATAGTCAATAGTATTGTGATAACTATGTATAGGGCCAGGTGGATACTTGAAGCATCAGGGGAGGCACTCTGTAAAGTACATGGTTTTCTAACCACTTTGCTGTACATCTGAAACTAATACAGAATAATATTGAATGTAAACTGTAATTGAAAAATGTTTTAAGTGGGGGGAAAAAAGAGACTAAGCTTTGAATTCAGGCAGGAGCCCCACCTCCTCCACCTTCTGAACTTGGACAAGTTACTTAACTTCTCAAAGCGTCCCCATCTTTAAAATCAGGAACTTAGTAGTTACTACCTCATAGGACTGGTGTGAAGATTAGATAGGATAATACTCCGAAAGCGCTGAGCCTGGGGTAAGCATGCAGTAAGCGTTCTATTAACAGTAGCTGCTGTTCTGATTTCACTGGGAGGTTATCCTTCCACTCAGACATCCCAAATAACATGTGATACTATGGCACACTGGTGGCTCGAGAGAAAAAGAGAGAGAGAGAGAGAGAGAGAGAGAGCTCCTTGCTTCCTCTGGTCCCCTTGTCTCTATCAGGATCAGCCAAGCCATTTGCAGCTCTGGAAAGCAGAGGACCTTTGCTTCTTATTGTTAAAGGTTTTTACAAAACAAGGAGAACCTCAAACTGGGGCAGGCTTCCAAGGAGCCGGGGGGGGGGGGTGGACAAAAGGGGCCTGCATGTACTAAAAAAAATATTAGTGTTAACTGCCAATCCGGGCAGCAAGGGAGGGGAAAAGGGAGGAGAAGGAAAGCTGGAGACAGCCAAGCTAGACAAGAGGGGTGGGGAGCTAGGTAAGCAGTTAAGAGTTTCTGTTGTGTGGGGCTACACTAAGATTTCCATAACCAGAAGGGTGCCAAGAGTAATCCAAGAAGGACATGGTTAGTGCCAGGAGGCCTGCACCAACATCGCAGGCTGTTAGCAGGCAGCTCTTAGCCTGGATTGGACCTGCTTTAAGACTAGGTCCATAAGGGTACACTTCACACTGAGACAGATAGGCTGCATTGGTGGGGAAGCCTCACAGAGGCTGACATTGTCAGAACTGGTTCCCAGATAGCCCCTTCACCCAGCTTGGGATCCCACTCCCATTGGTGCCATCAGATACTCCAAGAGTGAGAGACAGGGCTAGGTGCCAGTGACTGCCACCTGGCAAGTTCATTACCCTCACACATCTCACCCCACACACAGTCCCAGTAGAGTATTCTTGGAACACAACCATCTGCCATCATTCAATCCAGGCTGGAGTATTCTGGGTCCCAGTGGGGCACCTGAAGACAGCTGGGTTTCCTGAGTGGCCCACATCACTCAGGGCCTTGTTCTACATTCACCCCTTTCCACACCCCCTCACCTCTTTCTTATTCTTTTAATTAAAGCAAACAAAAAGATCTAAGTTTCCCACTCTTCATTCTTGGTCCTCAACACTGCAGGGAGACAGGGCTTACGAGCCAATATGCTTTCTCGATGGAGCCTCCTACATAGCAGGCATCGGAAATTGGGAGGGACTCGGAGTTGAGATTTCCTGAACCATATTTTATCGCCCCTGGATGCCTCTTCCTGTCTCCAAATGCAGCACCATGCTCCAAGGACTCTGGTCCAAGTGCCAAAAGCAAGGAAAGAGAATTTTCAAACTGAAGACAGTGGAGGGCAGTAGGGAGAACACCATTCCTTATTCTTTGTGTGTGTGTGTGTGTGTGTGTGTGTGTGTGTGTGTGTGGTTGGTTGATTTGTTGGTTAATCCTCACATGAGGATATTTTTTTCCATTGCTTTTCAGAGAGAGTGGAGGGGAGGGGAGGGGAGGAGGGGGAAAGGGAGAGAGAGAGAAACAATGTGAGAGAGACCCATTGACTGGTTGCCTCCTGCACGCACCCCAACCAGGGGTGGGTTCAGGACTAAAACCCACAACCCAGGTATGTGCCCTTGATCGGGAATCGAACCTGTGACCTTTCTGTGTGCAGGCCAATGCTCTAACCACTGAACACACCAGCCAGGGCCATACTTTACTCTTTTTTTTCCAGTCATTATTGTTCAGATTATTACAGTTGTTCCTCTTTTTTCCCCCATAGCTCCCCTCCACCCAGTTCCCACCCCACCCCACCCCATGCCCTTACCCCCCCATAGTCCTCATCCATAGGTGTATGATTTTTGTCCAGTCTCTTCCTGCACCCCCACACCTCCTTTACCCCCAAGGATTGTCAGTCCACTACCTTTCTATGCCCCTGATTCATATTCACCAGATTATTCTGTTCATCAGATTTTTTATTCACTTGATTTTTAGATTCACTTGTTGATAGATATGTATTTGTTGTTCATAATTTTTATCTTTACCTTCTTCTTCCTCTTCCTAAAGAATACCTTTCAGCATTTCATATAATATTGGTTTGGTGGTGATGAACTCCTTTAGCTTTTTCTTATCTGTGAAGCTCTTTATCTGCCCTTCAATTCTGAATGATAGCTTTGCTGGGTAGAGTAATCTTGGTTGTAGGTTCTTGCTATTCATCACTTTGAATATTTCTTGCCACTCCCTTCTGGCCTGCATAGTTTCTGTTGAGAAATCAGCTGACAATCATATGGGTACTCCCTTGTAGGTAACTAACTGTTTTTCTCTTGCTGCTTTTAATATTCTCTCTGTCTTTTGCTCTTGGCATTTTAATTATGATGTGTCTTGGTGTGGTCCTCTTTGGATTCCTTTTGTTTGGGGTTCTCTGTGCTTCCTGGACTTGTAAGTCTATTTCTTTCACCAGGTGGGGGAAGTTTTCTGTCATTATTTCTTCAAATAGGTTTTCAGTATCTTGCTCTCTCTCTTCTTCTGGCACCCCCATAATTTGGATGTTGGTATGCTTGAAGTTGTCCCAGAGGCTCCTTACACTATCATCATATTTTTTTATTCTTTTTTCTTTTTGCTTTTCCGGTTGGGTGTTTTTTGCTTCTTTGTATTTCAAATCTTTGACTTGATTCTTGCGATCCTCTAGTCTGCTGTTGGATCTCTGTATATTATTTTTTATTTCAGTCAGTGTATGCTCAATTTCTAGTTGGTCCTTTTTCATATCATCGAGGGTCTCACTAAATTTATCGGCCTTTTCTAGAAAATTCTTGAAAAATCTTATAACCGTGGTTTTGAACTCTATACCCAGTAGTTTGCTTTCCTCCATTTCTTTCATTTATGACCTGTTTCTTTGTCTCTGCATTTTTGCTTCCCTGAGTTGATAGAGTGGCTTTGTGTGCTAGGTGTCCTATAGGGCCCAGTGGCTCAGCCTCCCCAATTACCTGAAGTGGACACTCTTGGTACACCCCTTTGTGGGCTGTGTGCACAGTTTTGTTGTAGTTAAGCCTTGATTGTTGTTGGTATCACTGGGAGGAATTGACCTCCAGGCCAATTGGCTGTGAGGATCAGTTGTGTCTATGATGCGATAACTTCTGTGCTGGAGACACCCTTATGAGGCAAGACTTGCTTCAGTGGGGCTTTGGTGCTCACTGAGTCTGCCCCCTGAGTGTGTCCCTTATGGATCTGAGGAGTTGTAATCTGGATGGTCCCACTCTGACCCCTGGGTACACTGGCTCTTGGATCTCCAAGGAGGTGCTAATTTAGCCTCTGCCTGAGGCCACCTAGCAGGAGCTACAGAGAGATCTGCAGATTCCTCTTCTTTGTTTGGGTTTTGGAGGTGCCCAGATGAGACCCGGTTGTAAAGCAATTCAAGCTGCTGTGGGGCTTTGGGCCTTCTTTTGGATGTTCTGGGTCTCTCTGACTCAGCTGCAGTTTGTTAGGAAAGTTTAGATTGCAAAGGGCCAGGCCATTCATATGCAAAAGCTTCTGCACACAGCTTGGATGGGTCGGAGTCTCAGGGTGGAGCAAATAGCAATGGTTTCCCATCAGCCCTGCCCTAAGAGGCCCCCTGGGTGTCAGTGTCCCGCGGTAATCACTGCAAGCATCTCTCAGAGAAAGCCGCCCTTGAGTTCCGCCCGCTGCCAGACTGTCCAGTTTCTCCCTGTATGAGTCTGGGTCTCCAGAGTCTCACCCAGAACTGGAGTTCAGAGCACTCAGGAGCTTGTGTCTCCCTCCTGATTGAAAATGACAGCTGTGTACGCAGTTGCCAGCCCTCTCTGCGCATGCCTCTGTACCTCTGCCTTCCACAGCTCCTCTGAGTCTCAGTGTGCTTTTCTCTTTCCTTCTAGTTGTAGAATTTCCACTCAGCCAGCCTTCCTGTGGTTCTGGATGATGTCTGTTTTGTCTTTTATTTGTAGTTTTGAAGTTGTTGTGCGAGGCAGCAAGTTCAGGTGTTTACCTATGCTGCCATCTTGGTTTCTCTCTCATACCTTATTCTTAAAGATTTACTTTATTGTCAGAGACTGACCAACCACTTCATATGTGCCCACCTATTACCTGGCACCTAGCACAGTGCTGGAAAATACCCTAAACAGCAAATGGAAGGATATGGGCTTTATTCCCTAGACCATGAGGTTTGGGGGCATACAAGTAGTTTTTTTGAAAGATCATTCCAGTAGCAAAGTGCTTCATTGATTAGAGGAGAGAGAGAGAGTAGGGGCAAAAGACGTGTTAGCAGATAACTCCAATAATGTTGATCTGGCACTGAAACAATAAACGCTTGCTGAAATGAACTGGTCTGACTTGAGACTCAGGAGGGAAGAACAAATTTGAGAGATGTCCTAAAGGGATGAGCCTCAATGAGTGGGCAGAGTGAGTGAGGGAGCAATCAAAGCTCAAAGTATTCTAATCCTGGAAGCTTGGATTGATGACATTGTTCAACATTCACCCCTTTGGACCATGGCCAGAAAGAGGGAAGCCAGGAAAGGGGGCTTGTTTAGTGGGGAAGTCGATAATCTGGTTTAAATAAGCTACTACTAAAAGAAATTACATTGATCAGGTTTTTTATTTTATAAAAGTAGTCATTGTTCACTGCAGATATTTTAGAAAATGGGAAATTATAAAGGAGAAAAGCACAATCACCCATATCACTCTCCAGAAATATTCACTGTTAATATTTACATGGATTTCCCTCCAGTTTTTATATGGTGCGATTTTTTTTGGGGGGGGGGTTGTTGTTATTGTTTTACAAAATAGGGATAATTTTGTATAATCCTTTTCATAAACTGACTTAATAACCTTATACTCAATATAGTATGGATGTTTTCTTGAGTAATTACATATACTTATTTTTTAATTTTATTTTTCCATTACAGTTGACATTCAACATTTTTTATATTAGTTTCAGGTGTACAACATAGTGGCCAGACAACCACATAATATTAAGTATACTTCTAAAACTTTACTTTTATTGGTCACATAGCATTCCACTGTAGGACTCTACAGATTTTATTAACCAGTCTTCCACTGCTAGACATTTAGCATGCTTCCAAGTTTTCAACAACTTAAACAACAATTCTTGTTCTTGTAGAATGACATATCTCTAATTATTCCTAGAATTGAAGACCACTGGGCCCAAGGACTCACACATTTGAAAGACTGTGGTACACACTGAAAATCACTCGACAGAGAATAGCACAAATGTCTACTTCCACCACCAATATGTAAGAATGCCTGTTTACCCATACATAGACCAACACTTTGAGTTTTTGATGCTTTTTAGCTATTGTGCATTGTATCACTGAAAAATGGCATTAAGTAATTTAATTTTCATTTAATCATTATTTTTATTGCTCAACTATATATGAATATTGTGCATATGCATACCTACATGTGAGTTGCCCGTGCATGTCTTTGTCCAGTTTTTAAATAATAGGTGTTTGTCTTTCTCTTCTGAATTTGTAAAAGCATTTTATATGTTAAGGAAAATAAGATAGTTTTGATTTTATGAGAGATACCAGGAGAAGAAATTCAATAAGTACTTAGTAACATGGGATTGTAGGCTCCAGGAGAATCAGGACTGGGATATAAATTTAGAAGTGAAAAGTATGAAACCGGTGTGTTCACCAAGAGATAGTACAGGGAGAAAAGAGCTAAAGGTTGAAGATAGGAAATGCCCACAAGTAAGGAATGGGAAATTGAAGAGGATTCTGCCAAGAGGAGGAATTGATCAGGTAAGAGGTGACCCAATAGTTTTCTATCACCGGAGGCCAAGGTTGAAGTCAGGAAGAATTACAGAGAAATACCTGTTGATCTGGACTTGGTGAAGGTCACTGGTGATGGTTAGAATTCTTATTTCTTCTGTATCTTTTTTACCCACTGTCCAATATACCTAAATTAACTGGAAGGTTAATGTGGGGGGTTTTTCTTGCGCAGCAAACTTTTTGTCTCAATGCCTATAATTGAGAAAGCTTCAAAAATGTAGTATTTGTGTATATATAGTTCCTGCTTTAGGAACTCCTGTCTAGCAAGCATCATTCACTCTTGCTTTAATGACTCTTATAAAATGTAAAGGTCATCATTATGAATACCAGTCCTCATTGTTCAGAGCTAAATATGCAGAGGTAAAAAGGACAGGACACTGGACTGAATGTACACTGATCCCTGAATAACCCCTGGAAGTTTCTTCCCCACTCCCTCACTAAAATCTCTGATATATTATCTCTTTCCTCTTTCTCCATAAGGTGGCCTGATTAGTGGAGGTTCTCATTACTTTGTTTTTATTTTATTTTATTTTATTGTTTAAAGTATTACAAATAGTAGTACATATATCTCTTTTTTTTCCCCATTGACCTTCCCCAGCCTCCCCTACCGGTCCTCATTACTTTGACTGCAATTACAATTGAACGTTCTCTGGATTACAATGTTCACAAGAGGAGATGGAACTAGCAACTTGGCCCAGCATGTCTGACACTAAAACCTCAAGTTATCATTTTGAGTAGCAGGTGGCACCATGTTCAAGGTTTGAACTGAGATGCTAGAAAGGCAACAGTAACCAAAATGTTAAATGGCCCATCTCCACTAACCCTGCAACCTCCCCTCGGAATCTATTCTACAGAAACTCATACATCTGTACAAAGATCCATGTACTATAAGGAAATTCATTATGACACTGTTCATAATGCTAAAAAATTAGAAAAAACGTAAGTGTCTCACAATAGGAAAATATTTAACTAAATTCTGGTACAGGCCTATTCTGGAATATTCTGCAGCCATTAAGAATTCGGTTGGTCTATAGGTACTGATGTGAATATCCCCAAGACATATTATAAAGTAAATAAAAGAAGTTCTAGAACAATAAGCACAGTATAAGCCCATATACGAAAAGAGGCCTGTATATGTGCATTTGCACATAAATGTACTTGAGTGCATAGAAAGGGGACTGGAAAGAAGCCACCAAACCAAGAGCTGTGGCTACCTCAGGGGAGGGGAATTGAAACAGGGGCTTACTCAGGGGGTAGTCAGTATGCTTCTGTATTGTTTGATTCTGTTACAGCTTGAAATGTATTCACACACTACCTATGTAATTTAAAAACATCTTTAATACAAAGAAAGGGAGTTCTCACTCAGTTTTGCAGCAGGAGCAATTAAGAGGCAGAATCTGAGAGGAGCTAAAAAGAAGGCAAAATGAAAGAGCGTTCCTGAGAACTGGGAGAGCCCCACTCCCCTCCCCAATTACATTTCCTGTTTTCTCCTCATCTGAAGTCACTTGTGGTTTTGAAATCCGTTATACCACATTTCATGTCATAGGCAGAAACACCGCTCTCTTTCTCTTCCGCCTCCACTCCTGAGGACACACCAATTTCGTTGTTTAATTGAGTAGTCGAAGGTTCATGTTATAAAGAATGACTTGTGGTGGTTCCAGTTGTGCATCTTTCTCCCACTGCTGTTATTCTGCAAATAAAGAGTCCCAGCCTGGCTGCTGTGGCTCAGTGGTTGAGCGTCAGCCTCTGAACCAGGAGGTCAAGGTTCCATTCCCAGTCAGGGCATGTGCCCAGGTTGCAGGCTGGATTCCCAGTAGGGGACGTGCAGGAGGCAGCCGATCAATGATTCTCTCTCATCATTAATGTTTCTATCTCTCTCTCCCTCTCCCTTCCTCTCTAAAATCAATAAAGATATTTTTAGAGTCACATAAACACCCAAGTGGGCAAATCCCATGCCCCTCAATCACCTGCCCCTCCTCCCAATTCCTGATCAGGGCATATGCCTAGGTTACGGGCTTGATCTCCAATAGGGGAGGTACAGGAGCAACTAATCAATAATGTTTCTCTCTCTTCTCATCAGTGTTTCTATCTCTCTATTCCTCTCCCTCCCTCTCTCTCTAAAAAGCAATAAAAAACATAAAAAAAAAAACTGCGGTGCCAAAGTTAGTAGCTGCCATTCTGAAGGATGAGACCAAAGCCAAAAGTTTGGAGCTCATTGCTGATGACTGGGCTTTCCCTAAACTTTCCCCTCTAGCCTTTGCATGTAGATGTTAGTAAAGGACAGAAACACTGAAATAAAATTCTCCCCATGTGTCATTACTAGTGGGCCTCTCTCACACCTTCCTTTTCTCCATCTCCATTCCCAGCGCTGAAGACCAGTCTCTGATAGACCCTGCAAATCTTCAGAACAATCAAAATCAGTGAATAATTCAATGATGCACGATGGGATATGAAGCAGCTGATTAAAATATTTTCTAAGAATATTTAATGACATGGGAAGATGATTACCAAATACTGTCAGGCAAAGAACAACACACCAACACTGTATATACAAGATCATTCCAATCATGGGGGGAAAGTATATATGCATTTTTAAAGGCTTCAAAGAATACAATAAGATGCTAACAGTGGTTACTTTGGGTGGAGGGGCTGTAGGTATTATTGCTTTTCTATGTTTTCCAAATTTTCTGCAATAGGCATATTTTACTTTTATAATCAGAATTAAAATGTTGGGTTTTTTTAAAGTTCTATGATGATACTTTCCTATGCAGGAAAGTGGCCTCGGATATTATAGCAAAATCTTCAACTACAACCAAAAAGGTGCTTTAAATACAGATAATCAGAAAATTCAGGTGAGTATTCTGCTTTCAGGCAGTTTTACTATAATATTAAACACTAGAGGCCTGGTGCACGAAATTCGTGCACTGGGGGGGTGCGGGGGGGACATCCCTCAGCCCAGCCTGCACCCTCTAGCAGTCCGGGACCCCTCGGTGGATGTCTGCCTGCCAGCTTAGGCCCGATCACTGGGACCTGCTCGCTCCTTACCACTTGTCTTGCTACTCCTTAGTGGCAAGCTTACTGCTCAGCTGCTCCTTAGTGGCAGGCTCCTTACCACTCAACTGCTCCTTAGCGCTGCCGCGGAGGTGGGAGAGGCTTCTGGCTGAGTGGCACTCCCCCTGTGGGAGCGCACTGACCACCAGGGAGCAGCTCCTGTGTTGAGCATCTGCCCCCTGGTGGTCAGTGTGCATCATAGCAACTGGTCGTTCCACTGTTTGGTCTAGTTGCATATTAGCCTTTTATTATATAGGATTTTACCATTAATACAAAAAACCTACTATTATTATTATATACATAACATTATTATACAGTGTAACTTATTATTATAAACTAGAGGCCCAGTGCATGAGATTTATGCACGGTGGGGGAGGGGGGAGGGTATCCCTCAACCCGGCCTGCCCCCTCTCACAGTTCAGGACCCCTCACTCCTTACTGCCTGCCTGCAGCGGAGGCGGGAGAGGCTCCCGTCACCACAGCTGGGCTCGCCAGCTGTGAGCCCAGCTTCTGGCTGAGTGGCACTCCCCTTGTAGGAGCGCACTGACCACCAGAGGACAGCTCCTGTGTTGAGCATCTGCCCCCTGGTGGTCAGTGCACATCATAGCAACTGGTCATTCCACAGTTCCGTCATTCGCATATTAGGCTTTTATTATATAGGATATTCATGCGAACCAGAAGTAAAATCACATATCCCAAAACATGTAGCAGAAAGTCTTGAAACAATCAAGTGGGTGAAAACCCTATCTGCTGCCTCCACTATTGTCAAGGGTGTGGATGCCACTGTATTATCAGCCATAAGAACCACAAAAACACTGATAAGTTCCCAGAGGTTAAAAAAAAACCCTCTAATATGCCTCACACATCAAATGTCAGGATTTCCCTCGTGCTGATTAAACCAGGCTAAGAGGAAAGTGACAGTAGTAGCAATGCCCTGAACTGGGACAGAGCAATTTGGGGGCTTTGCCAAGGAGAAATAAAGCTGAAAAAGGTGGCAGCAACCCCTTAGGGGCCCCAAAAATGCCCTTCAGTGGGCAACAGCTTAGGGGACCCAGAGGATGCACAAAGGAGACCATCCTCACCAAACAGGGAGAAGACCCGTTTTTTGGCAAATCCAGTAGATGAAACTCTGGAGTGGCTTTTCATTCTATACAAGGATTCACAGCAGGATTCTATTAAAGAGCCAGCTTTCCTTGTGCATTTAAAATGGGACTCAACAGACAAAAATTCAGCTGTCATGTATCTTTATAGGAAGACAAAGGCTATATATACATACATGGACAGACAATATCTGAAGGGTTGTTTCTAGTCCACTTATAGGGACCCTGCTGAGCTAAAAGCCCAGACTTGCCTTCTCTTCAACTTTCCCCACCCAGCTCAAGGAGTCTAAGCAAGGAAGGGGTGGAGTAACATACTACTACCTCATTCAGAAACAGAAGCGGGCAAGGACCTAACAAAATTAGGCTGGAGAACAAGGAAACAAAAGGACCATACAATAGTTGAGCTGGAAACGCCCTTAAAAATCACCTAGTCCAACCCGCTTGGTTTACAAAAGGGGAAACAGAGACTCAGAGAGAGGAAATTACTTGTCTCGAGTCAGAGTGATTTAGTGGAAGAGAGTGCTGCTAGGATCCATGACCCTGTCAAGCAGACTGCCACTCTCCAATGGAAAAGCTGCCTCAAGAGGCAGATATAGATTTTCATGCTGCCAACATTCCGGGACATTGGGTTTGTGGCTTGATGCTTAGTAGCGGGGAGAAGGGTCACAGAACGCTAACTCAAAGCCAGTGGGCTCACCAAGGTGACTATGGCCCACGGAAGGCAACGGAGACCGTGGATGTCATGGAGGGCTTTTTGTTCCTCTTCTGCCTTCTCTGTCCCATTTCCCTCCTTTCTGACTCCGACTTAAGCCTAGGCCTGATCAACCACCTAGCTCTGCTCAAGAATCCCAGGACTACCTAACCTAACAAGCCAAATTCTTAAGTAAAATATCTCCTTCAGTACAGGGACGACCCTTTGCTCAGAGTGCATCAACTTTCCCACAAATACCAGACAGATTCCCTTCAAGCTTGGCTATTTAAACAGAGTTTTCTAGGTGTTCTGGACATTATTATCTCCGATCTATTAAAAAAAAAAAAAGGTTTACTCACAGGCCTCTGGATGAATGCCCAACTGTCCTCTGGGGAGCCTGAATTGGCCTCTGCCTCCATCTGGTCTCGTTTAAAGGGGATCTGAAAAAACCTAGTTCCTGCCTCAGCGCCAGTGCTCAGAGCTAGGGGCCTCTGCTGTGAAAGGAAACTCAGGGCTTACCTCACACCTCATCAAGGGTCATCAAGGGCCCAGAAAGCAGAATTCTGTCCTTTTACCCCAGTGTCTTTGTTAGGGGTCAGAGAGGGACCTGGAAGGAGAAACCTGAGCCCTGAGCCCTGTCCTTGAAAAGGCCTGTAAAATCTTTTCCCGTCACCTTTGAGTGGAACGGATGACCCAACTCCAGGGCCAGCTAAGAGCACACTGCATAATTCAGCAGATGGCTGCCTTTAATGAGAAGATACTGAAGGAGAGGATAACATTATGTCTCACCCTCATGAGCATGTGGCCTCCTTCCTCTGTGCAGGCAACAGAGAAACCCACGGTTTCAAATCCCAAATCGCAGCAGCAGAAGCCTCCTCCTGCCAAACCGAGGAGGAAGGGTCTGTGTTTCTAATTTACTCTGCCCCCCTCCAGTTGTTACTTAAAATAATCCATCATTACATAGCTGGTGGCTCCAAAATTTTTATTTAAAGCAACATGGGAGAAAAAAAGAAAGAAAAATCCATGACTGTGCTATCTGGATTTAAGCTAAGAATCGTTTTAACATCAAGAGTCTTCAAAGCACTCAAGTATATTCTCCTCTGACCTCCAAGAGTGTGCGGGGGAGGGGGGGGCAGGTGCAGTGAAAGAGGGAGAAGAGGGGACATGGCACGATTTTTATTTCTTAGAAACATCGTGAAAAGGCCGAAACCGGTTTGGCTCAATGGATAGAGCGTCGGTCTGCGGACTGAAGGGTCCCAGGTTCGATTCCGGTCAAGGGCATGTACATTGGTTGCGGGCACATCCCTGATGGGGGGAGTGCAGGAGGCAGCTGGTCGATGTTTCTCTCTCATCGACGTTTCTAGCTCTCTATCCCTCTCCCTTCCTCTCTGTAAAAAAAAAATCAATAAAACATATTTAAAAAAAAAAAAAAAAAAAAAAAACATCGTGAAAAGACCAGAGGTTGTGTGTGTGTGTGTGTGTGTGTGTGTGTGTGTGTGTGTGCGCGCGCGCGCGCGTTTATGAATCTGTCATCTGGTAGGTGTTTCGTTGTTTTATCCACTGACCAGCAATAACACTTTGGACTAAGTCACTTGATCTTCATGTACCCATAAAATGAAGAGGACAATAAATACTTGTCCAAGAAGCTGTTGGGAAAATGAAATCATACAGATGGAAGTATTCTGAGATCGTTGAAAGAAACATGTTACACTTATCCATGGTATTCGTTTGCTTTGTTTTTCTCTCTTTCTTTCTTGAGTGCAGTTTTAATGTTCATGCAGTAGATACCCTTCTCAATTGTTCATACTAACATGAAACCCCAGCTCTGATAATCCAGGAGGCCAAGCAAGTCCAGAAATCAGTCCTATTTCACTCTAGAATACCTTTTTCCAGGGTACTTAGCTTCCTAATAACTTTTGCTTCAGCTAAAACAACGGGTTCACTCCCTTACAGCACACAGAAGGAGGGGCCTGCTGAGTAACAAAGCCAGCAACTAATAAAAACTTTGCAGCAGAAACTACACAAAGTAAATGCTATGTACAGGACAGCAGGTCAAAATCTCATTGTATTTTACAGACAAATCACTCAGCTCTAATGCAGTTTTGGAGTAAGAACACTGCTAACACACATTTCCGGGACTTAGGATAGGAAAAGGAAACGGGCTTATTCCTGCCTCTCATCTGGAAGCTTGGAGAGCAGCATCCTATTTGCCTTGGCCACACTAGATCCCAGCACCTGGCACAGGGCCTGGCAGAGTCGCTGCCCAATAAATACACACATTGAAGAAATTAATGAAAATAAAAGTGTGTGAATTAACAAAGGAAATGTTCCCAGCCCAGTAGCAGAAGTGAGATCTCACCCATCTTCACACCTACCCTTTTCCTAGTTCAAGCCCTCAGGAAGCCTTTCCTGTCACACACCACCACTGCGGGATTAGGTCCCCTTGTAATGGATTCTCATAGCAGGCAGCAGCTCTCCTGTGCAGAACTTACCACATGGTAATTATATACTTATTGGTGTCTGCCTCTGCTACCAGACTGTAAATTCCCTGAGGGAAGGGGCCATGTGCATTTTGAAGGGGGTGTGCACTGTAATCCCCCCTACTTTTTATTTTGAAAAGTCTTAAACATACAGAAAAGTTGGGAAATAGTACAATGATCAGGCATATACTCTTGACTTAGATTTAAGAAGTTTGAATATTTGGGGCCATGTAAATTTTTTTCAGTGCTATATCCCCAGTAGAGGTATGGGTGAATATTGAGGTTTGCTGCCCCTGTTTATATTTTTAGTGTGAAGTGGTGGAGATGGTTGAGGCAGGGAGCTTCAAGGGGAATCAAGGGGAAGTGCCATTTGACAGCAAGCCCAGAGTGCAGCCACCTGTAGGCCGTTGCCCTAAGGCACTTGTTCCAGGCCAAACCCAGCTAGGGCAAAGTTCGCCCCTGCAAGCTCTTTCATTGGGAGAAAGACCATTACCTGGCTGCTGCTGGAAGAGAGCATCATTTCCCACATTTTGGATAGTTTCAAGCCAGAATCAAGGTTCTTTCTATGGGCCAGCACTTACAGTCTACAACTCAAAATGCAACACTGAAAGAAACAGCTTCAAGAGCCAGGAAATGCAGCCTCTGGGGCCTGCACTGTGCACGGCTAGGTTACCTTGGACAAGTCATGCATCCTTTCAGAGTATGTATATATTAATAGCAGCCAAGCCACCTCACAGACAGGGGTTGGGGGTAGGGACATCCCAAGAATCTGCTGTAGTTTCCTAATTATTGTGTCCACAATTTGTCTCCCCAACTAGACTGTACACTTAAAAGCCAATAACTTTATCCACTACTTTTTTTTTTGTATAGTTGACCAGGGCTAGCCATCATGTGGAACACTTAGCAGTCAATCAAATAAACACTTGTGGTCACAACAGAGAAATCATTTTGTCATGCACAATCTTTGTAGTGTTCATTCAAATGGGATGGGATTGTACTATGTACAGGAGAACTGAACTTGAAAGTTGCATGCATGCCCAAATAAGGGCCCTACCCAACAACTCTAGGGCCTGTTTTAGTCTAGCCAGAGTGACCCTCAACTGACTCTGGAAAGAACACACGCGCATACACACACACACACATACCAGAGGACTACTTGCATGGTGCCTTGTCTCAGAGCTCACTAAACAGAACTCTTAAGCCAGGCATACTCAGGTTTATTCTCCAGTCTTCTCTTCCCAACCCCTGGATACATGTTCCCCGGAAGAAACAAACTGCAACCGGAAGGCCAAGGTCTCCTGAGTTAATTCCATCTTCCCCCGGTGAATTACAACTTCTTGCAGACACAAAGGAGAGCAGAGAGACAAATGACACATTAAACAAGAGCTTCACTGGATGGGGGAGGGGGACATGGAGAGTGACGTCAGTTTTCCCAGAAACCCATTTATCACGATAACAAGGTCTCAAGTGCTCTGCTGCTCTTTGAGCTTCAGAATCTGACGTCCAATACAGTACAGCAAGGATAGCCAGAGCAAACTGTAACCATGCAAAGCAAACTAAGTGGCCTTAAACCACTCCACCCCCATCTGCAGAACAAAAGGATGCCTGGGTTGCTGGAGTTGTGCCTGAGGTGAAACACACCCTTCTAGAACGTTCCCCTTTGCAACATCTGCCCTGCAGTCCTAATCCAGGCAAAGGGACTGGTGAAAGCTTACAGACAGGTCAATGCAAATTAATTAGCTGACAAGAAAAATCATTAGCATCCTTTTTGGTCACTAAGGATGGGACAAATGTAATCCAGGAGGCTAAAATGCAGGTAATGAGGGGAAAAAAAAGCACTCTGGGAACTCTCAAAACACTAAAGTAATAGATATCACAGTGCTAATCTTGGGGAGAAGAGAACTCTCTCAATTTCCATTATCCCAGCACATCCTATCTACTTTCAGTCCTTCCACATCGTGACTGTATAAAAAGCTCCATCTGGGGTCTGCAGGAGTTGGGGGAGGTTTCAAAGAAATCACTCTGCCCTTCTAAACAGGGACAAGAGGGTGGAATAAATTTATACATATCCTGTAAACACTTGGATTCTGGATTCCGATTTTGAAAACAACTATACCAAATACCTAGAGGCTTTTTTATTGCCCTGGACTTGTATTGCACAGACTATTTCCCTTAATAAGTAAGCACAAGGTTTTAAAACGTGTGTGTGTGTGTGTGTGTGTGTGTGTGTGTGTGTGTGTGTGTTTCGAGATTTTCATCAAGTAGAATTTGGTGTCATGGGATTTGAACTACCTCTATTTCACTCTCCTTCCTGGTCTCAGGGTGCTGGTAATTGTGGGCTTCTGAAAATTCCAGAAACCCGTGGATGAATAGAAAGGCTAGGTTGTTCCCCCAAATGGAATCATCCCCTCCCTTTGCAACCAAACTTCTGATCTAAAAACAAACAAACATGGGGCCTCGGGTCACTTCAACATGATTTCTGTGCACACCTCGGGCTAGAAAACTTCAGTTCTTTAAATGAAGATTTTTCTCCCCCGAGTCTGTTGCCAACAAAAAGAGAGAGGGCACCATTTTTGCAAACCTCACAGTTATTTTCCTGCGTTCCCATAGAAAGAAGCCAGCTCCACAGATTTTGGTACTCAAGTCCAGTTACACTGAACACGCGCCACTACAGACCCCCGGAGGCCCGCACAACCTGGGTCAGGTGCTCGGAACCCTGCCAAAATACGCAGGCAGCCACCTACAGGCCAGTGGACTGCACCCCACACAGGGGCACAAATGGGACCCGGAGACACACAGCACAAGCAGAGAGCCGTCTGAACACTCACCCTGAAGGTGAGCACACTCAAGACAAACTGGCGGACTCATCTAGGGTCAGAGAGCAGCGGGGCGCCGCCGCCCGCCGGGGAGGCACGAGTGCGCGCGCGTGCACTCAGCCGCACACAGTGCTACACACTCACAGACGCAGTCACATATGTAATGCATATGGAGAATCCCTCCCCCAGCCAGTCACCTCCCGCCCCCCTCACCACTCACCGACTCCTGCCCCAGGCTAACCCCAGGCCCGGGTCCCTCTTCCCCAGGAGGCCGAGTCGCAACGGGCAGCTGCGCGCAGGGGCGCGGCCCGGCGGTCCAGGAAGCCAGGCCTGGGCGCCCGAGACAGGGAGGGCTTGACGGCTCTTGCAGCCATTCATTCGGCAACGCCCCATCGGCGGGACCGCTGCTGCAGTGAGGGAAGCGGCGGCGCTTATAGCAGTATTGGGCAATTCAAGTTCAGCCGCCGGCCCGCAGCCTTGGCCACCCGCCCGCCACCACTGTGGTTCTCGGGGACTGGCTGGGGGACTGAGCCGCTGATCGCGGGAGCAGAAGTCCCACCGCACCTTGACTCCTGGATGCTGCTCACTGCCCTCCTCGCGAAGGCGGTGGCGGTGGCCAGGTCTCCCCTGCCCAGCCCAGGCCCTTGGCCCGGGTCCTGACACCCAAACCCCGTACTCACCACCTGGCGAGCTATGTCGGTCGCTGCCATCCCTCCAACTGCTCCTGCCTCCTCCAGGGCTGCCTCCGGCGCCTCCTCAACGGGAGATCCAGCACGGGAAACAGGGGAGCTCCTCCGACAAAGAGAAAGTGTTACACTTTGGGCGCGACCAAGTCCTATGGGGGGAGGTGCAAGGGAGGAGCCCCCTTGCCGCTGCTCCAACGCCAATCTCCCCTCTATCGCCCACCCCCTCGGAAGTGGGGTCTGGGGAGCGGACGGATTTAACGCGCCGCTTCCCCCTACTAGCGCGCTTCCAGTTCTCCCTACAACCCCAGTCGCTGGCCTTTGCGAAGGGAGGCGGGGGCTCCCCTCCGTGACCACGTCCTGCCCCACCCCCGCCACTGGGTTCCATGGTACGTCCCGACCTCTGCTGAATTGTCACACCCCCCTGCTCTCGCCTTACATCCCTGAGTCTCCAGACCCCCAAAGGCTGGAGGGGAGCCCCTGCCCCTCCCCCTCCCGCGCACAGCTCTGCGGCTGAGCTCCACAGTCCTTCCCTCCCTCCCCCAGGCCCCCTGGACCCCTTCTTCTTCTCCACCGAGACATCAGGGTGCAGGGGTTCCAGCGCCCACCACTGGAGTCTCGATGCTCCACCACACCTGACACCCGTCCCCCCAGCCCCCATCATGGCCCGGGAGTGCTGCTGAGGCCGGAGGGGGGCAGCTACTGCGGCACCTGCAGCTCCGTAGTGGAGCTTAGAAAGGGGATGGTAGGGGGAGCCGCACTGCCGCCCCGCAACTCCTCTGTGACCAGCGGAGTCCCAGGCCAGCAGTTCAGAAATGGAGCGCCCCTTTTGCCCTGGGGTTTCTAAGCCTCGGGTCCTGTGGGCTGTACTTTCATGGAGCCAAGCCACCGCCGTTGGGTACTTAACACAGATGGGCCCAGGCCTCCTCTCCACACCCAGCCCCAGGCCGCCTACCCCCTCCCGCTCTTGCCTGGACCATTGGGGAGTCAGAGGAGGTGCTTGGGGATGAAGATCCCCAGCTCTGTGGAGCCGGATAGTGGGCGGTGAGGAGGAGCTGCCTCCAGTGGCTGTAAGCCGCCCCCTGGTTGTCCCTAAACCCTGGGTGAGCCCAGGAGAACCTCGAAGGCAGAGGCTATGCCTGTCTGATTTCCTTTTCCTCCTGGCCAGCCACCGCTGCGGGTCCCCTCTCCTGCCCTTGGCACCTCTCCACCACTGCAGCCCTGATGCCCCCTTCCCCTGTCCCCTCCCCCCAGGAGTGGCCCCTTGCTAGTTCCCTGGGACTGGGGAACTCTGGCAGATTCGGCTGCCCCAGGCCCGAGGGGTGGGGCACTCCAGTCCTCTAAAGGGCAGGCGCTCTGGTCTCAAAGGGGGACCCAGACCCTAGAGTGGCATCTGGGACCGCGAGGGAGGCAGGCCTGGGGGTGAAAACTGGGCCCACGGGGGTCCGGGTCCGGATGGGGAGAGGCCCCTCAGCAGCCAGGCCAAGGCTGAGCGGCTGAAGGGGAGGCGGGAGGGAGGAAAGCAGCAAAACAGGAACCAGGGAGAGAGAGGGAGAAGGGACCCCACCCAGTGGCCCAGGCCTGTGGAGAAGGAAGGAAGGCAGAGAAATGGGGTGGTCACATGAAGCGCTTTTCTGGCATTGGGTTCCCCCTGCTGGGACCGTGCTTCTCACTGCTCCTTGGGTAAGGAGTGCACCTTAAGAACTAGGACTCCGCGCGAAGCATCCCTAGTGCCTAGGGCCTGACGCTCAGGAAGCGACTAAGCGACTAAGCCTGTCCTAAACAGGAAAGCAGAGGATTTGGATATAGGGGGAAGGAGGTACATAAGAAAGAAGAGACACCAGGAGGCTGTATGTGCGGAACCTCTGTAGGGCTGAGCCAGGATCGGATGCGGAGGGGGGGGGGCGGGGGGGTCAAAGTTGACCTGCATCTTCCAGGATGGGTGACTGGGAGGGAGACAGGTCTTCCCTGGCAAAGGGTGGGGTGTGGTGGACGTGGGGTCTGGGTGGTGGTGGGACCGGAAGCAGGCATTTGGAAGCCAGAGCTGAGAGCTGATACCCAGAGCTGGGTAGAGCTTGCGGACCTGGGCAGGCGGAGTACTGGGCGCGTGGGAACCCTGCCTTTCTCTGGGCGTACTGCCCTCCGGCCTTAGCGCTTGCTCTGCACTGACCAAAGCCCTGGACATTTCCCCCCCAGCGCCTTAGCGCAGAATCCTTGGTGGCCTGCCAGTGTGGTCCACTCTGCCCACCTGTCCCTAGGGATCCTTGGAACCTTGTGGAGTCCTCCTCCGAACCACTGGACCTCTCAGGTTAGAACCAAGTGTGTAATTCAAGTCTCCTGCAACCCTTTCATGCCTCCAAGACCTGACCCCTGCATCGCATCTGCAAGTCCCCCTAGGGCCTGGGCCTCCCAGTTTTGGGGTGTGGGTTGGTGTTGATGTTTGAGTAGGTGTGAATTTATGCGTCGGTGTGTGTGTCTGCTGTGTGTCTGTGTTTCAGTATGTGTCAAATGTGTGTGTATCGGCATGTATTTAGTCCTATGTTTGTATTTGTTGGTGCACGTTGGCCAGTGTGTGTGTTTCAGTTTGTCTATATCAGGCGTCCTCAAACTATAGCCCTCGGGCCACATGCCGGTGCTTTTGCCGTTTTGTGTTTTTTCTTCAAAATAAGATATGTGCAGTGTGCATAGGAATTTGTTCATAGTTTTTTTTAAACTATAGTCCGGCCCTCCAACGGTCTGAGGGACAGTGAACTGGCCCCCTGTTTAAAAAGTTTGAGGACCCCTGGTCTATATCGATGTGTATGTCAGTGTGTAATTTCAGTGTGTATGTAGGTAAAGGTGTGTACCCCAGTATTGTGTGTTGGTGTGTGAGTCAGTATGTACATGTCAATGTGTGTGTTGGTATATGTGTCATTGTGCGTGTGTCAGTGTGTGTATGTCAGTGTGCATGGGCTATGTGTAGAGAGATTTTAGTTCACTATGTTCTGGGCTTCACATACCTTATTTCACTCAATGCAGTGGGCCGATGACTGGGAGGTGTGGATTATAATGTTTATTTCAACAAAGAAGTTTGGAAACTCCCTGGGTTTGAGTCTTCCAATCTTTGGCGCTGAGCAGAAAGGAGGGCTCTCATGAGTAGTTAGTTTCTGCCTTGAATGTCTGTCCCCACCTTGATGAGTGTGGCCAAAAGTTCCCCTTCATGCCCTGGCTGATGTGGCTCAGTTGGTTGAGCATCATCCCATGCACGGAAAGGTCACCAGTTCAATTCCTGGTCAGGGCACATGCCCAGGTTTTGGGTTTGGTCCCGTCAGGGTGTGTCCAGGAGGCAACCAATCAATATTTCTTTTTCTTTCCCTCTCCCTTCCTCTCTCTCTCTCTCTAAAATCACTAAAAACAAACATACAAACAAAAAAAGATCCCCTTCATGAAGAGGCATTGTGGACCCTCAGGCACTACCATGAACATGTGTTCATGTTCTAAGTGCCCTGGCAGGGTCCCTTGGGCCCAGCACTGTGTCTGGCAGGTGCTCAAAGTGTGTTGAGTGACTAAATGAAAGGAAGCATGTAAATGTGGTATTTTCAGTGATCCCACTGTCCTTAAGGAAGCTGGAGCAAACAGCAGACTTCCCAGAGCCAGCAGGTGACTGTCATTAGCATGCCAATGTTGTTTGTGGAACCAGACTCCCTGAGGAGGGGAAATGGCCACCCTGCTGGAAGGAAGTGGGCCCTAATTGGAGCCAAGCTTTAGAAAGCTCACTGACTGCTTGGGTAGGGGGTACTAAGACTGGATGGGGGGAACAGCAAGGGGGAAGTGGACAGTGAAATGGAGCCAAGAGATCAGGAAAGGGCTTTGTCCTGAAACTTAGCCTTTATGAAGGAGAAAGAGAAGGGTTAATCAAGTAAAGTGAAGAAACTGAGAACAATAAGAAAGAAAAGACCAAAAAGTGGGAGGAGGATGACAAGGTGAAGCAGAGGAAAATGATCTGGGATTAACCAAATCCAGACAGTGCTGACAGAATCTGAAATTCAGTTAAGGGGCTAAATCAAGATGAATTAAGGATACCTTTGTTTGCCCTAGCCGGTTTGGCTCAGTGGATAGAGCGTCAGCCTTCGGACTGAAGGGTCCCAGGTTCAATTCCGGCCAAGGGCACATGCTTGGGGTTGCGGGCTCGATCCCCAGTAGGGGGCATGCAGGAGGCAGCCAATCAATGATTCTCTTTCATCATTTGATGTTTCTATCTCTCTTTTCCTCTCCCTTCCTCTCTGAAATCAATAAAAATATATATATTTTTTAAAGGATAC
Source organism: Ia io (assembly GCA_025583905.1). Classification (NCBI taxonomy): domain Eukaryota; kingdom Metazoa; phylum Chordata; class Mammalia; order Chiroptera; family Vespertilionidae; genus Ia; species Ia io. The sequence continues at coordinate 98,623,608 of JAJQQW010000001.1, forward strand.
CTTTGTTTGCATTCCTCTTGCTTGTCCATTTTTATTCCGGTGGTTCTCAAAATGTGGTCTAGCAGCAGCAGCACCTAGAAAGTTATTATAAATGCAAATCCTCAGCCTCCACCACCACCACCACCACTACCACCACCACCAACAATAACCTACTGAATCAGAACCTCCAGGACTGGGATGCAGCACTCTGTGTTTGAATAAGACCTCCAGGGAATTCTCGTTTATGTTAAGGTTTGAGAACCACTGGTTTATCTGAAATCTAGCGCGGAGGGTTGAGATGCAAGACTGGTAAGGTTTGGTAGGCTACTGAGGGAAAAGTTTGAAGCCTGGGCTGTAGCAATAATGGTAGATCCTGGCAGATTTCTACAGTGGGCAGCATAAGGGTATGGAGTGCCAAGGGCTGGGGAAAGGGTGAAAAAAAAAGGTGGAGAGGGGACCCCTGTAGGGAGCTGTGGCGTTTGAAAAGTAAGCTTTGCCTCCTTTGCAATTTTACTCATTTATTTCACAAATATGCACTGAGCCCCCACTGCACATCAGCCACTGTGCTAAGTGCCAGAGAACTCAAGGGGGACAAGAGTGGGTAACAAGGACTCCTAAGGCTTTGACATGACCTGTTGGAGCTCCCAGGCCAGTTGCCAGATAGCTCAACAAACAACCAATAATGTGATAAGTGATTTAATCAGTCAGGTGCAAGACCTTGGGAGGTAGGAACCCAGAGAGGTGAGGGAAGGCACCTCGAAAAGAGTCTTTGGATAGAGTCTTGAAGTATGAGTAGCAGTTTATCTGGCCAGCAAAGGCGGTGGTGGGGGGGGGGGGCGGGGTGGGAAACAGTAGAAGATGAGCAAGTATAAAATCACAGAAAAAAAAGGACAGAGAACAATTAGGGAATTGCAAGTCTTGGCCTGCCAGAGAGAGTAGTAGAGAGGGGGGGGACAGTTGCTGTAAATGTGGCTGGAAGATAAGATGGGGTCAGATCTGGAAGAGTCTCATTGGTCATGCCAAAGAGCTTAGATTTTATGTCATACCAGTGCAAATGGGATGGACACTCAAAGTGGGGGAAAAATCAGTTAATGGGTAGAAATTTCACTATTTTAACTTTTTAACCATAAATTTTTCCTAAATCTTTGACAGATGCTTCTGCGTATGTGCTAGCAAGCAACAAAAAGAACGAATGAATAGCAAATGAATATTAAACAGACAACCCCAGTACTGATCATGCCTAATTCAACAGTTTATTTTTCATGGACATCTGTGCTTATGGCTATGATTTTGTATTGCACACACACATAATACAGACATATTTTCTGCTCGCAGAAGTGTTTTTTTGAAAAGCGTTTCATTTAATGTGGTGCGATTTACTAGATCAATTATTTCATGACATCCCGATGTTGTACCACCTGAACCAGTTGGAGAAAGGAACTGTCCCTTAGATAGTGAGGAGCCACTGGAGGGTTTTGAGCAGGGGAGTGATAGGAACACATCTGCAATTTTGAAAGGTCACTCTGGCTCCAGCTTGGGGAGAAGATTGGCACAGAGAGTGATTAAAGTAGTTGGAACTCAGGAGTCAGAGCACTGTTGTAGCAGTTCAGGCTAGGAAATGATGTGACGGTGACGTGGGAGTGGAGTGGCATAGATGGAACAGAGTCAGCATTAAAAAAAGGCCACTATTAAGGACCTTGTGTGCCATGCTAAGGAAGCTGAAGATTCAACCTTTAAGGAATAAAGGGCCTTTGAAGCCCTGTTTCTTAATGGATGATACCTGAACCAACTGCAATGGACTTGCCTGTAGTTCTTCTTATAGATGCAGAGGCCTAGACCCCACCTCGGACCTGCTGAATCAGGCTCTTTCATATGGGAGAAGTATGGGTTTGTAACAAGCTTTCCAGGTGGTTCTGAGGTACATCACAGCTGGAGAACCACTGCATGAATGGTTTTTGAGCAGTGGCATGACCAGCGAGATCTATGTTTATAGAAATTACTTGAATCATCATATGAATAGCTTACTGAATGAAGGCAAACTAGAGACACAGAGACCAGTTAGGAAGCTACTGCAATAATCCTTGGCTGGCTTTATACATTAGACAAGAGCCAGAACTCAAAAGAAGGCTGGGCTTACTGCCCACATCATGATATAATAGTTATCCTTATCCCCTGATTCACTCACACTGATGTAGATAAATGATACAATTTTGTGTTTCCTCAAACAATTCCTGTTTGCCAAAATTAGTCTTCCCAGAGTCATAGAGTTAATCTAAAATGTATAATCATGTAAAATGCACTGTATACTTACTATACCTAGGGCACTGCCCTAGGCATTGTGGGAGTATAAAGAAATATAAGGCATGGCTTCCATTCTCAAGGTACTTACTATTTAAGTGGGGTGACTAGATATATATGCACTAAAAGTTAAGTAATTAATGCCAGATGTGTCATAAGGCAGTATCCAACATACAGTATAGACCATAAATACCAATGTTCTATTTCTTTACCTGGTGGTGGTCACATGGGTATTTGCTTTGTAAATATTGGTTTTTGCTATATCTTTATGCTTTAGGAGATCTTCTGGATGTGTTACATTTCACAGGATAAAGTAAGGTTACAGAAAACAGTAAGTCCTGTGAGTTGAAGGACATTAATCAATAGGCCTTAGACATGGTACAGAATCTAGAGAAACAAGGTCTCGATCTTTCATTCGTCTACAGATGAACCACAAGCCCAGTGAAAAGATTGAAATAAGACACAGGTTGATAAACTATAATAGACACCTTGGTGAGATATTAGCTTCACCATCACCACCATTAGTCGTTGATTAAAATAAGGTCTTCACTTGTATCAATCTCTGAACATTTTGCATCTATACATATGTGCATATGAGCATGAGGGCTTGCACGCATACACACACATAAACACACACAGCATCTTATTCCAAAACAGATTTTATGGGTCAACAAACTAGGAATAGAATATCAGGATCAAAAGAGAATTCAAATATACTATTTCTAGTGGATTAATATGATTGTCAAGATTAAGCTTTAAATATGATTCTTACCTTCCTGGAAGCCATAACAAAAGGAGAAATACTATCTGGCCTACTTTTATATATTTCCTATACACAAGGATCACTATATGATTTGTTAATCCCACAAATATTGGTTGAGTACCTATTGTATGCCAAGTCTTAGACCAGGTACTGAAGACCAATGGTGAGCTTTCATAGAGTTTATGATCTAGTAGGAAAGACAGACAATAATCAAATAATCACACACATAAATGCAAAAATACATCTGTGATCAGAGCAATTAGGGAGATATTTATTATGCCCTGAGAACCTATAATGGCAGAGGGTGGTGATGAAGATTTGACTCAGTCTAGCATATCAGTATAGGAGGCTTCATGGTGAAAGAGATGTTCGAATTGAGATGTGAAGATTAAATAGGAATCAGCAAAGTGAAGAGAGGGTGGAGTGGAAAGAGCATTTCAGACAAAAGGAGAGCATGTGTAAAGGCTCTGTTCAAGAAACAGTAAGAAAGCTGGTGTTCCTGGAGTACAGAGAGACTGGAGTGGTATAAAATGAAGCTGAAGACGTGGGCATAGAGCCAGATAGTTTAGGGCCCTAGGCCATCCTTAGAAGGTTTTTTTTTCTCCCTAAGCAATGGGAAACCACAGAGGGATTTAAAACAGGAGTGTGACGTGATCAGACTCATGTTTTCAAAAGTTCCCTTGGCTTAAGTATAGAGAGTGTGTTGAAGGGGTAAATGGAGGCAAGAAGACCAGTTAGGAGGCTATTGCAGTAGTCCAGCTGAAAGATATACAAGCTATTATACTTCAGAGTTATGAAGAGAACAATGGGATGCTCTGAGACCCTAGGAGGAGATAGGTATCTAATTCAGACTCAGGTAATTAAGTAAGGCTTTCCAGAGGTGGTGATAACTAAATTGAGACCTGGATGGCAGTAGGAGTTGGATGGATGAATAAGACAAAAGAAATTATCTTGCCCAGCCTGTGTGACTCAGTAGTTGAGCGTTCCAGGAGGTGATAGTCCAATTCCCAGTCAGGGCACATGCCCTGGTTTCAGGCTCAATCCCCAGTAGGGGGTGTGCAAGAGGCAGCCGATCAATGATTCTCATTATTTCTCTCTCTCTCTCTCTCTCTCTCTCTCTCTCTCTCTCTTCCTTTCTCTGAAATCAATAAAAATATATTTTTTAAAAGAAATTATCTTATCAAAATGAGACCTGAGAATAAAACCTAGTAACAAGAAATGAATTGAGAAATGCCAGATGGTCAACAAAGGTTCGGGGTTGGATTCCAATAGCATGAGTCCATTATGTTGAACTGGGGTCAAAACTGAGGATGAGCATGGATGGATGTGTATATGGGGGCAGGGGTAGGTTTCAGAATTAAGAACCTTAAGTTATCTGTGCAGAGACAGGAAGTACGAGGACTTGGAAGAGATCTCTAAAGAAAGCAAAGCCGAAATAACCATGCTTCAAGTGCAGATAAGATCTTAACACCTTTTATTGAAGCTTGTTTTCATATGGTATTCCCCACTCCCACTACTCGAAGGGGGCCTATATCATCCATGTGGCCTTTGCTGAGCTGGAATAGCATTGAGGTCTTTTTATGATTGTGGCAGGTTATTGGTTAATGCCATGCTCCATAATATGGAACTCAGGGACTCAACAGAGCGCTTTTTTGACATGTTGGCTTCACCGTAAGTAGTTTCCTGGCCTACTACAGAGGTCCTGTGAACTTCCATTTATCTGAGACCAGAGGTCAAGCTTCTCAACTTTCATAACAGAATATCTACCAACCACAACCTTTATTGTTTCCAAAATAAATAGATTAGCCCTCAATAAACAATAGAGAAAAAATACCAGTTCTCTAAACCCTTATCAGAGATTACAGGTTTAAATGACCTTCTCTGTAGTTCTCATCACAAATATGGACAAGAAACCTGATATTTTAGGAAAGTTTAAGTTGGGGTATCCACATTTTTTCCATTGTAGGTCACATAATAAAAGATGTAGATATGTATATGCCACATAAATGGATAGTAATAATGAAATATGGCATGTTGGCTATTCAATAATATGGATTTTAGGGACAGTAATACAAAAGCATCTCAAAAAGTTTAACTGTATTTACTCAAAAGTTCATATTTATAGGCATATTTTTGGTTATTGGTCAATTTTTATTGATTCAATTAGAGCAGAACACTAATATTTAACAAAATGAACTGCAAAAGTGGGAGCTATTGAGCCTGGGCCTATCTCATGCAGGCTCCAGAGACAGACTCCCAATAGGGCTTCACTTTTGTAGTTTTAAGAAAGAGAACACACTTCAGCTGCATCAGGAAGACCTTAACCTTGTCTAGACCTTGGCCATCCCACCCAAGAGATTGGGATAATGTTTAACCTGAAAAATTCTTGGTGGATCCAGTTAACTGAGCTGAATGTTAATACACAATAGTAGTGGGTTTGATCATTTAGTCGTAGGCAAGACTATAAATAAATAAATGACAACCTAATATTTGTACTCCCAAAGCAACCATAAAATGTCTTTTAAGTTATATTTTGTTTGTTTATGAAAATAAAGGACTGTCCTTACTCATCAAAACCTATGAACCAGATTAATTGAGTGGTATGTGAATTACAACTCAATAAAACTGTTATATTAGAGCCTGGCTGCCATGGTTCAGTGGTTGAGCATTGACCTATGAACCAGGAGGTCACAGTTTAATTCCAGGTTGAGGGCTTGATCCCCGGTGGGGGGCATGCAGGAGGCAGCCAGTCAATGATTCTCTCTCATCATTGATGTTTCTATCTCTTTTTCCCTCTTCCTTCCTCTCTAAAATCAATAAAATATATTTTAAACTGTTATATTATTTTTTAAAACTGACTATCCCATCATTTTACATTTTACCTTAAATTCAGTTGCTTCCTCCCGCCCCCCCCGCACCCTACCATGACTGCTATACCAAATACCGGACAATCAACCATATCTGGCAGGCCTGGAAGCTGGCTCTGACCTTGGTGTTATTACTCTGGTCATTTTTTCTTACAGATTCCTGGCTCTGCATGTCTAAGCCTCCCTCCTCCAATCCTGGGCTCTTGGGATCCTAAACTCTCCTCTGCATCCCTACCCCCACATACAGTGAAGGGAATCCTCACACAACTGTAACTAATTTTCCACCAAACATAGTGCAGCATTCTTCAAAATCAATGAATGCATCAAAGTCAAGACAGCTTAGCAATGGAAAATGAGTGGTTTCCAGTCAAATCTGCCCAATCTACATGTCCAGTTAGAGTCGCATTTCCTTGAACAAATCAACAGAGCTTTTGTTTGTCCCCTACAGTTTCAAGTTTAATGTGTTCAGATTTCTCATCACATCCCTAAGAAAACATAATCCTGTGAATCACTGGAGGTCTAACAAATTGGATTTGGAGACACTTTTATTCCAAAAAGTCCTTGATTGGAGATGGCAGCTCAGTAAATCTTCATACTTGGGATTAATCTTCTCTAAATAGCTCATAAACTGCTCATGATTAAAGACATGAGCACAGAGAAAATTCTTTATTGCTTTCTCCATCACATGTGGTGAACTCAACTTGCAAAATTCATGGCATGAGGCATGAGGCAATGACAGCTGGGCTCACCAAATTTCTCTTGGCTTGAATACATTATTTAAATCTTGTTTGCCTTTCAAAGAAGATGCTCCATATATAGCAAGCGAACTTTTCCATATATATATCCTTTTAAAGTCCCTACTTTGAGCTGGTCAGAAGCTCCTAATTCATGTGGGTTGGCATAAAAAAAGCACAGACTCTGGAGCCATATCTCTTAGGTTTTAAATCTCAGCATGCCCCTTGCTAGCTATGTGATCTTAGGCCAAATGCTGAACCTTTTGTGCCTCAGACTCTTCTTTACATGTAAGACTCAGATAATGATAATAAGAGTAGCTATGTTATGGTGTTGTTATGAGGATGAAATATGTTTAAATTTATAAACGTATAGAACAGTACTGGCATATAGTGAATGCTGTATTAGTTGTTAGGTGAATTAGGTTAGTTATTTTTACCAAAAATCTCAGGCAGGCACAAACAACTCCTGCCCCTTTCCCAAGCCACGTTTGGGTCTGTGGGCTTCGTGACAGACACTCTGGGTAAAGGATATACAATTCATACCCTCTCCTAGGTACTCTAAGTTCTGTTCTTCCGTCAAATTAGACCACTTAAAACCTGTATATTTGGTAGCCTTTGCAGGATCACCTTCCCTGAGTTTTACTTCAAATGTTATGCCTTAACTTTTTTCAAAGATCGCTACAATAGAATCACATGGAATGCTTTTCTGATGACTATTTAAAAATTCAGCCGAAACCGGTTTGGCTCAGTGGATAGAGCGTTGGTCTGTGGACTGGAAGGTCCCGGGTTCGATTCTGGTCAAGGGCATGTACCTTGGTTGCGGGCAAGTCCCCCGGTGGCAGGTGTGCAGGAGGCAGCTGGTCAATGTCTCTCTCTCATCGATGTTTCTGGCTCTCTATCCCTCTCCTTTCCTCTCTGTGAAATATCAATAAAATATATTTTTTTTAAAATGTAAAAATTCGGGAGGAAAACTCGCCATCTTGCAAGGAAAGGAGGGTTTTATTGGAGGCCTGACTTTCCGCGACAACGGCGAACACTGAACAGCTGTGAGCACCAGAACACCGGCCCCCAATCTGTGCAAACACACGGATTCAAAGGAACTCTTCACTGCACCAAGAAAAAGAGAGAGAGAACTATATAACCAGACATCCAGAGAAGAGAGACCATGGGGAGACAAAGAAACAGCCCCCACAGGAAAGAAAAGCAGGCATCACCAGAAAAGGAAGTAAATGAATACAAGGCAAGCAACCTATCAGAGAAAGAATTCAGAGAAATGGTCATAAGGTGGCTGAAAAGAATGGAAGACAAATTCGACAATATGAGTAAGAACCAAGAGGAAATGAAGAAGAACCAAGAAGAAATGAGAAATGACATCGCTGCTGTAAAGAACTCAATAGAAAGCATCAAGAGTAGACTAGAAGAAGCAGAGGACCGCATAAGTGAGCTAGAAGACAAGATGGAAAAAAAACCCAAATAGAACAGCTTCTAGAAAAAAAATTAGAAAGCATGAGGAGAGCCTAAGGGAACTTAGGGACAACACGAAACAAAACAACATCCGAATAATAGGGGTACCAGAAGGAATGGAAACTGAGCAAGGAATAGAAAACCTGTTTGAAGAAATAATAACAGAAAACTTCCCTGATATAGGGAAGAAAAAACCCACACAAATCCAAGAAGCTCACAGAGTCCCAAGCAAAATGAACCCCAAAAGACCGACTTCAAGGCACATTATAATTAAATTGGCAAACACCAACTACAAAATAAGAATCTTAAAAGCGGCCAGAGAGAGACAGAAAGTTACATACAAAGGAACCCCCATCAGACTAGCAACTGATTTCTCAACAGAAACCCATCAGGCCATCAGGGAATGGAATGAAATATACAAAGTCATGCAAAGGAGGGGTCTGAATCCAAGAATACTGTACCCAGCAAGGCTATCAATCGAAATTGAAGGTGAAATCAGGAGCTTCACAGACAAAAAAGGACTAAGGGAGTTTATCACCACCAAACCAACAATGCAAGAAATGCTAAAGGATCTGCTGTAAAAAAAAAAAAGAAAGAAAGAAATAGGAAGCAAAGAAGGAACACAGAGGTATAGAATAAAAATGGCGACAAATAAGTACCTATCAATAATAACTTTAAATGTAAATGGATTGAATGCCCCAATCAAAAGACACAGGGTAACTGACTGGATAAGAAAACAAAACCCATATATCTGCTGTCTACAGGAAACCCACCTCAGAAAAAAAGACGCATACAGACTGAGAATGAAGGGATGGAAAAAGGTTTTCCAGGCGGATGGAAATGAAAAGAAAGCTGGGGTAGCAATACTTATATCCGACAAATTAGATCTCAAAGTGAAGGACATAACAAGAGATAATGAAGGCCACTTCATAATACTAAAGGGAGCAATCCAACAAGAAGAAATAACTCTTGTAAACATATACGAACCCAATACAGGAGCACCCAAATACATAAAAAAAACTCCTGGAAGATATCAAAGGAGAGATTGACAGCAATACAATCATAGTAGGAGACTTTAATACCCCACTATCACCATTGGACAAATCCTCTAAACAAAAAATCAGCAAAGAAACATCAATCCTAAATGACTCACTAGACCAGATGGAATTAATCGACATCTTCAGAACATTTCACCCCAAAGCCACAGAATATACATTCTTCTCAAGTGCACATGGGTCATTTTCAAAGATAGACCACATGTTAAGACATAGGCAAAGTCTCTCCAAATTTAAGAAAATAGAAATCATATCAAGTATCTTCTCAGATCACAGCGGCATAAAACTGGAAATCAACTACAATAAAAACAATCCAAAGAAATCAAACACATGGAGACTAAACAACATGCTATTAAACAACGACTGCGGGTGAGGTCACACCCCCCTGGATTCAGGTGAAGCTGGATCCCGGGTCCGGGTGAGGCCGTGTGCCCCTGGATCCGGGTGAGGCTGGGTCCTGGGTCCGGGTGAGACCACTTGCCCCTGGGTCCAGGAGAGGCCACGCACCCCTGGGTCCGGGTGAGGCCATGTGCCCCTGGGTCCGGGTGAAGCTGGATCCCGGCTCCGGGTGAGGCCGTGTGCCCCTGGATCTGGGTGAGGCTGGGTCCCGGGTCTGGGTGAGGCCGCGTGCCCCTGGGTCAGGGTGAGGCCGCGTGCCCCTGGGTCTGGGTGGGGTCACGTGCCCCTGGGTCCGGGTGAGGCCACGCGCCCCTGGGTCCAGGTGAAGCTGGAGCATCCTGGGTCCGGGTGAGGCCGTGTGCCCCTGGATCCAGGTGAGGCTGGGTCCCGGGTCCAGGTGAGTCCGCGTGCACCTGGGTCCAGGTGAGGCCACATGCCCCTGGGTCCGGGTGAGGCCATGCGCCCCTGGGTCCGGGTGAAGCTGGATCATCCCAGGTCCGGGTGAGGCCGTGTGCCCCTGGATCCGGGTGAGGCTGGGTCCCGGGTCTGGGTGAGGCTGTGTGCACCTGGGTCCAGGTGAGGCCACGCGCCCCCTGGGTCTGGGTGAGGCCACGTGCCCGTGAGTCCGGGTGAAGCCGTGCCCCTGGGTCCGGCCGAGACCAAACCAGAGGGTGTCGGACCTGCATTACCACCATTTGTCCACCATCCAGAGCTGAGGGGTCAGTGCCGACATGTACACATAAGGAACTGGTGGACATTGATATTGGGTGTCAAAAGAACTGTTGGTCCAGAAAGAAACTCACTACAGACTGATTCATTTGCCTGTCACCATAACTATTATTGCTCGTCTCACATTCAGTTCTTATAAGTATATCTCTAGTGACACATGATCTCGCTCATCTAGGGGAAATGATGAACAACATAGACTGATGAACAAGAACAGAACCAGAAACAAGGAGGCATCGATCGGACTATCGGGCCTCAGAGGGAGGATAGGGGGGGAGGGTGGGGGGAGGGGGGAGAGATCAACCAAAGGACTTGTGTGCATGCATATGAGCCTAACCAATGGTTAAGTTCAACAGGGGTTTGGGGCATCTGTAGGGAGGGGTGTGGGATGGGAATGGGGGGATGAGGACAAATATGTGACACCTTAATCAATAAAGAAGTTAAAAAAAAAAAACAATGACTGGGTTACCAAAGACATCAAGGAAGAAATAAAAAACATCATGGCAACAAATGACAATGAAAACACAACAATCCAAAATCTATGGGACACAGCCAAAGCAGTCCTGAGAGGGAAGTTCATAGCTCTACAAGCCTATTGCAAAAAACAAGAAACAATGGTAATAAATTACCTAACCCTACAACTCAAAGAGTTAGAGAGAGAGCAACAAGAAAAGCCCAGTGTAAGCAGAAGGACGGAAATAATAAAGATCAGAGTGGAGATAAACGACATAGAGACCAAAGAAACAATACAAAAGATCAACAAAACCAAGAGCTGGTTCTTTGAAAGGATAAACAAGATTGATGAACCTCTAGCCAGGCTCACCAAGAAGCAAAGAGAGAGGACCCAAATAAACAAAATCAGAAATGAAAGTGGTGAAATAACAACAGACCCCGCCAAAATACAAAGGATTGTTACAAAATACTACGAACAACTCTATTCCAACAAACTGGACAACCTGGAGGAAATGGACATATTCCTAGAAAAATATAACCTTCAAAACCCAATCAGGAAGAATCTAAACAGCTCAACAGGCCAGTAACTATGGAAGAAATTGAGGCAGTCATCAAAAAGCTTCCAGCAAACAAAAGCCTGGTGCCAGACGGCTTCACAGGAGAGTTTTACCAAACATTCAAGGAAGAACTAAAACCTATCCTCCTCAGACTATTCCAAAAAGTTCAAGAGGAAGGAACACTTCCAGGCTCCCTCTATGAAGCCAGCATCACCCTAATACCAAAACCAGATAAAGACAACACACTGAAAGAGAATTACAGACCAATATCCCTCATGAACATAGATGCTAAAATCCTCAACAAAATTCTAGCAAATAGGCTCCAGCGGTACATCAGAAAGATCATACACCATGACCAAGTAGGATTTATCCCAGGAATGCAAGGATGGTACAATATCCGCAAATCAATAAACGTGATACATCACATAAAGAAATTGAGAGAAAAAAATCACATAGTCATATCAATAGATGCAGAAAAGCATTTGATAAAATCCAACACCCTTTCTTGATAAAAACTCTCAACAAAGTGGGAATAGAAGGATCATACCTCAACATAATAAAAGCTATATATGATAAAACCACAGCAAACATCATACTCAATGGGCAAAAACTAAAACCATTTCCCCTAAGAACAGGAACAAGACAGGGATGCCCTCTCTCACCACTCCTGTTTGACATAGTACTGGAAGTATTAGCTATTGCAATTAGACAAGAAGAAGAAATAAGAGGCATCCAAATTGGAAAAGAAGAAGTAAAGCTGTCCATATTGGCAGATGACATGATATTGTACATAAAAAACCCAAAAGACTCCATCAAAAAATTAATAGACTTAATAAATGAATTCGGCAATGTACAAGGATACAAAATTAATGCCAAGAAATCTATGGCATTTCTATACACCAATAGTGAACTTACAGAAAGAGAGACTAAAAAATCAATCCCATTTACCATCACACCAAAAAAACTAAGATACCTAGGAATAAACTTAACTAAGGAGGTAAAAGACGTATACACGGAAAACTACAGGACACTGAAAAAAGAGATAGAGGAAGACGTAAACAGATGGAAGAACATACCATGTTCATGGATTGGTAGAATCAACATCATTAAAATGTCCATACTACCCAAAGCAATCTACAGATTCAATGCACTCCCCATCAAAATACCAACAGCATATTTCATAGACCTAGAAAGAACTCTCCAAAAATTCATCTGGAATAAAAAAAGACCCCGAATAGCCACAGCAATCCTGAGAAAGAAGAAGAAAGTAGGAGGGATCTCAATACCAGACCTCAAGATGTATTACAAAGCCACAGTTCTCAAAACAGCTTGGTACTGGCACAAGAACAGACATAGATCAATGGAACAGAATAGAGAATCGAGATATCAACCCAAACCACTATGCTCAATTAATATTTGACAAAGGAGGCATGAACATACAATGGAGTCAAGACAGTCTTTTCAATAAATGGTGTTGGGAAAATTGGACAGATACATGCAAAAAAATGAAACTAGATCACCAACTTACACCATACACAAAAATCAACTCAAAATGGATACAGGACTTAAACATAAGACGGGAAACCATAAAAATACTAGAGGAATCCACAGGCAACAAAATCTCAGACATATGCCAAAAGAACTTCTTCACTGACACTGCTCCTAGGGAAATGGAAGCTAAAGAGAAAATTAACAAATGGGACTACATCAAAATAAAAGCTTTTTTACAGCAAAAGAAACCATCAACAAAACAACAAGAAAGCCCACTCTATGGGAGAACATATTTGCAAATGCTATCACTGATAAAGGTTTAATCTCCAACATCTACAGGCAGCTTATGCAACTTAATAAAAGGAAGATAAATGATCCAATAAAAAAAAATGGGCAACAGACCTAAATAGAATCTTTTCAAAAGAAGACAGAAGGAAGGCCAGTAGACACATGAAAACATGCTCAAAGTCACTAATTATCCGAGAGATGCAAATAAAAACAACAATGTGGTACCATCTCACACCTGTCAGAATGTCTATCATCAACAAATCAACAAACGACAAGTGTTGGCGAGGATGCGGAGAAAAAGGAACCCTCGTGCACAGCTGATGGGAATGCAGACTGGTGCAGCCACTGTGGAGAACAGTATGGAGTTTCCTCAAAAAACTGAAAATGGAACTCCCATTTGACCCAGTAATCCCACTCCTGGGAATATATCCGAAGAAACTAGAAACACCAATCAGAAAGGATATATGCACCCTATGTTCATAGCAGCACAATTTACAATAGCTAAGATTTGGAAACAACCTAGGTGCCCGTCAGCAGATGACTGGATCAGAAAACTGTGGTACATCTACACAATGGAATACTATGCTGCCATAAAAAAGAAGGAATTCTCATCATTTGCAGCAACCTGGATGGAATTGGAGAACATTATGCTAAGTGAAATAAGCCAGTCAATGAAAGAAAAATACCACATGATCTCACTCATTTATGGATAATAAAGAACATTATAAACTGATGAACAAAAATATAGATACAGAGACAGTAAAGCATCAAACAGACTATCAAATTACGGGGGAAAGGTTAGGGAGAGGTGGGGGAGATAAGAGATCAACCGAAGGACTTGTATGCATGCATATAAGCATAACCAATGGACACAAAACTCTGGGGGGTGAGGGCATGTATGGGTGTGGGGTGGGGGGGACAATGGTAAGATATGTACACATATAATACCTAAATAAAAATAAAGTGGGAGAAAAAATGTAAAAATTCAATATAGCACATATTTGCACCTCTTGGCCAAAGCCCTTCGCTGAGCTCCAACCTCATGTATCCAACTGCCCATCTGATAACTCTATTTGGATATTTCAAAAGAAACAAATTCAACATAACTTAAAAAAAAATCATCTCCTCACTCTTAACCTTCAATCTGATTTTCATCCAGTGTCCTCTTCTCAGAGAATGGCACCACCACTTATCCTACCCATATGTCAGAATCAAAGAAGTCATCCTTGACCCGTTCCTAAATATATACCCAAGAGGAATGAAAACATATCCACCCCAAGACTTGTACATGAATGCTCGTAACAGCATTAATCATAATAGCCAAAAAGTGGAAACAACCCAAATGTTCATCAATGGATGAATGAATAAAATGTGGTATGTCTATACAATGAAATATTATTCTGCAATAAAAAGGAATGAAGTTCTGATACATGCTACAATATTGATGAATCTGGAAAACATGATGCTAAGTGAAAGAAGCTAGTCACCAGAGACCAGATATTGTCTGATTCTAATTTTATGAAGTGTCCAGAATAGGGAAATCTACAGAGAAAGAGAGCAGATTAATATTTGCCTAGAGCTGGGAAGGTTGGAACGGAATGGGGAGTGACTACCAAAGCTATAGGGTTGTTGGTTTTTGAAGTGATGAAATGTTCTAAAATTAGATAGTGATGATGGTTACACATATCTATGAAATACTAAAAGCCATTGAATTGTACCTTTTAAAAAAGTAAATTGGCTCTGGCTGGTTTTGCTAAGTGGTTAGAACTGTGGCCCAAGCACGGAAGGGTCATGGGTTCAATTCCCAGTCAAGGGCACATACCTAGGTTGCAGGTTCGATCCCTGGTGTACAGGAGGCAACCAATGGGTGTGTCTCACATCCATGTTTCTCTCTCTCTCTCTCTCTCTCTCTCTCTCTCCTTCCCCTCTCTCCCTCTATCCCTCCCTCCCTCCTTTACACTCTCTCTAAACATCAATGGAAAAATATCCTCAGGTGAGGATTAACAAAAAAACAAAAAAAATAAATAAAAAGGTAAATTGTAGGGTATTGAAATAAAGCTGTTATTAAGAAAACTCTCGCCCTAACCGGTTTGGCTCAGTGGACAGAGCATCAGCGTGCGGACTGAAGGGTCCCAGGTTCAATTCCAGTCAAGAGCATGTACCTTGGTAGCGGGCACATCCCCAGTAGGGGGTGTGCAAGAGGCAGCTGATCAATGTTTCCCTCTCATCGATATTTCCAACTCTCTATCCCTCTCTCTTCCTCCCTGTAAAAAATCAATAAAATATATTTAAAAAAAAAAGAAAAAGAAAACTCACTGTGGTAATAGGTGCAGAAAAGAAATTGGGGGTGGTGGCACTGGAGACTACAGAAATGACTGGTACATGGTCCTGGCAGGAGAGGATGAAGCCTGAGCTGGAACAGGGTTTATGAAATAAATTCAAATGAGATACTAGATGGAGATAGGCCAGGACTTGGTGATTATTCAATTTTGTTTGATTCTTGGTTCCACAATATCTGTCCTGATACTACCAGAGTTTGTATCCATGCATGGCTCTCCATCTAAAAGACTATCACACTGCTTCAAGCCACTACTGCTATCACTCATCTCAACTACTGCTCTCTTGGATGGTCTACCTGCATCCATTCATGTTCCCTGTCATTATGTTCTCTACACTGGAGCCACAGTGATCTCTTCGTACTACAAATCCGATCATGTCATCCCCCTGCTTTAAACTCCTCAATGATTTCACTTTGTACTTAGGATAAAGACCAAAGTCCTTAACCTACTTGACCAACCTGAATCTCCTGGCCCCTTTCTATCTCCCTGACCTGTCACTCACTCTTTGGCTCTGAGTCCACTGGATTGCTTTCAAGTGCCTCATCACACTCCCTCCTACCACTGGGTCTCTGCACATGCTGTTCCCTCTATGAATGCTTCCTTCCCTGCTTTACCTTATGATTCCAACTCTCCCTTCAGTTACCAGCTTAATCATCACTTCTTCAGGAAAGCCTTCCCTGGTGGCCCAAGTGCCCTATTTTATGCTCTCAGAGCTCTTTGTACTTCTTCTTCATGAACTTTATCACAGTTGCCCTCTTATCCTTATTTATGGTATCATTTGATTCATGTCTCTTTCATTCGATTGTAAGCTCCATAAGATCAGCAGCCATTTTTGTTCACCATTATACCTCTGATGCCTAATACAGTGTTTGGTACATAGTAGGTCTTGAATTATATTTGTTAAGTAAATGAATAAACCTCAAGAACAACTTTAAATGCTAATTAAAGCAACAATTACCTACCCTATTGTGCCCACAGGTTGGCAAAGGCTAAAAAGATTAAAAATAGCCAGCATGGGCAAGGGTTGAGAAAATGAGCACTACCATATTCTGGGTACTGGGTGTATAGATCTCTATGTCCTTCATGGAGGGCAATTGGGCCTTCAAATATTCACACTGTTGGACCCCACAATTCTACCCTTGAAAATTTATTTCAAGAAAATGATCACTCATGTGCATAATGGCATACATGGGAGGATATTTATTGAAACACTGTTTATAATAGAAGGTTGAAAACTAGCTAAATGTTTGGCAGTAGGATATTAGTTAAATAAATCATGGTGCATTCATCCAAATGATCATGTAAATTGTATTTATTGACATGATTAAGATGTTCATAATCGAACCTTTAGTAAAAATAAGAAGTTACTAAAAAGTGTGATGGAAAGATCTTAGATTTTCTATTTTAACAGTATATAATATAGATATCTAAATTCATGGAAAAAGAACTGCAAAGATAAATAAAAGTTATTTACTATGAGTTGCTTCTGGGGTCTTTTACCCTATTATATAGTTCTATATTGTGTTAAAATCTTTTATGAAATGTGCTCATGTATCACTTGCATAACTGAAGGTTTCAAATAAAAAACTAAAAAGAAAGATAGAACATCAAAGGTATATGTATATACTAGTGGCCCAGTGCATGAAATTCGTGCACGGCGGGGGGGGGGGGTGTCTCTCATCCTGGCCTGCATCCTCTCCAATCTGAGACCCCTGTGGAAGCGGGCCTAAACTGACAGTTGGATAACCCCCTCGCAATCTGGGACTGCTGGCTCCTAACCACTCACCTGCCTGCCTGCTTGATCACCTCTAACCACTCTGCCTGCTGGCCTAATTGCCCCCAACTGCACCCCCTGCAGGCCTGCTCACCCCCAACTGCCCTCCCCTCCTGGCCTGATCATCCCCAACTGCCTTTCCCTCCTGGCCTGATCACCCCTAACCACCTCTTCCTCGGCCCTGCCACCATGGCTTTTTCCGGAAGGACTGCTGGAAGGTCTCATTAGCATATTACCCTTTTATTAATATAGATAAGATATACATACTGCCATAACTATAACATATGTACCAGTATTACTCTATCAGAATACATACTTCATGCGATAGGAAGGCATCTAATACATTACATTGTATATGTTGTAAGTAGTAGAAAATACTGTATTCATAGCAATAATATACAACCTGTGACTTCCCTTCCTGATTTGGGAATGGTTCCCCAGTTCTTTGAACGTTTCCTGGCCCCTAATGTATTTATTTATTTTTGGTCATTCAGTGTAACTTTATTTACTGTTTATTGCATATGATTTGAGGTCTTTAATTTCTAACCACCAAAGATTCAAAAGACTATTTTTTCCATGAAGTTTAACATTAACATCAGTGAATTCATGTATTCATGTGTTTTTATTGTAAACATCTGAATTATTCACATTGTCATAGATCCTGAACTCATAAGCATGTACCATGCACAGGCTGGCAGCAAGCCAGGAAGCCACTCTGCAAGCAAACAGATACTCTTCATAAGGAGAAAAGTCATAGCACAACATTTAATGTCCAACCTGAGTCACCTCAGAATGTTATATATATTGACTTCTTAATTCATATAGTATCAGGAACTCAACCACTTGGTTGGTGACTGGGTTGACCTGGTTTCAGGAGGATTATTCCTGAAATAATTAAGGAAAGGAGGGCTCAGTCTTTTCTTGGTTGCTTGCTCCTCACCAGCACCTTCATCTTTCTTCTCATCCTCAGCTTCTGGGGCATCTTCTCTTTCACCTTCACCTCCTTCTTCTTCCTCCTTTCAATCCTCAAATTCTTCCTTGGCACCTTCTTCCTCTTCTTCTCCTTCCTCTTCATCAGCCACTTCCTTCTCCTTATCCTCCTCTTCAGCTTCTCCTTTAGAGGAGGGTTCATCCTTAGCTTCCTAATGGTCTCCTCCATTTCAATCTGTTCCTCCTGGACATTGCTCGTGTATTAAGAAGGGAAGGAGCGAGTGGACATCAAGTAGGAGCTAGTCTGTAAACCACCTTAGGCAGATCAACCAAAGATCTGGGAACTCTGGGTGTAGCCACTGGCTATGCTTCCCACGCCAGTGAAACTGAGCTGGGTCTCCTCACCTTCCAAGAGTTTCCTGTAAGCTGCAATGTCAATGTCCAAAGCCACATTGAGGAGGTCCTGGTATTCTTTTAAATATCATGCCATTTCACTCTCTGTAATTCTCAACTCATTTTCTAATTTGTTTATTGTGTCCTGCATAGCACTAACATCAGAGTTCTGCTTATCCTCCAGCTCTTGCAGCTGCTTTCCCAGAGCTTGGTTCATGACCCGGCATGCTTTGATCTCCAGGGTCTTGGCCTTGAGCAGGTGGCGGCTTTCAGACACCTCCTCCTTGGTGAACACCTTGTAGGTGTTCTTGGCAGTGCTCTCGGTCAGCATGGTGAAGCAGCTCTTGTACCATTCTTCTGCATTCTGCATGTCCTTGGCAGCCAGCTTCTTCTCCTGGGCACTGATGTCATTGAGCGCTGCAGAGAGGTCGGACTTGGAGAACATGTCCATCTCCACGGAGATCTGAGCATACTGGATCTGCACCTGCAGCTCAGCGATCTCCTCTTCATGCACCTTCTTCAGAAAGGCGATTTAGTCTATTAGGCTGTTGATGCGCTTTTCAAGCTCAGCTCCAGCAAGAGCCACCTCGCTTGCACCTTTTCCCGCCTCTGTCAGACAGCCCTCTGCGTCATCATGGTTCAGCACCTCTTCCTGGTAGCATGCCTGCAGGTTGCTCCCAGTCCATTCCAAGCCCTGGTGCCTGCTAACTGTCCACTGCCCTCTCCTCGCCAGGGACTGGGCGCAGTGGGCTGGTGTACAGGCATCCCATTTTCATTAAAATGTTCAACCCCAGCCAGCTCCAACTGTGTCCACAGGAGGCCCGGGGCAGACAATGACCCCAGTGACCCTGACCACCCCCGCCTACCTGGGTCCCCATGGCTGGCTCGACCCAGCGGGAAGTGTCAGGCTCAACCCGCCTGTCCTGCCCAGACCCAGATGGCTGCCTGAACCCGCGGGCAGCGTCAGGCGCTTCCCACACAGCCTGCCTGGTCCCCGATGGTGGCCTCGAACCCCTCAGGTGGCGACAGGCGCTACAGGCCATGCCTGCCTGCACCCCGATGGCGACCTGGACCCCGCAGGTGGCGACAGGTGCTTGCCGCCATGCCCAACCCCCATGGCTGCCTCGACCCCACGGGTGGCCTCAGGCACTGTCTGCCATGCCTGCCTGGTCCCTATGGCAGCCTGGACTCCTCGGGCTGCGTCAGGCACTGCCTGCCATGCCTGCCCTGTCCCGATGGAGGCCTGGATCCTGCGGGAGGCATCAGGCACTGTCTGCCCAGCCTGCCTGCACCCCCTTGGTGACCTAGACCCTGCAGGTGGTGTCAGGCGCTGCCCGCCATGCCTGCCCGACCCCGATGGCTGCCTCGACCCCGTAGGCGTCGTCAGGCACTGTCCCCCATGCCTGTCCGGTCCCAATGGCGACCTGGACCCTGCAGGTGGCGACAGGCGCTGCCCGCCATTCCTGCCTGGTCCCAATGGCGGCCTGGACCCCGCAGGCGGCGTCAGGCACTGTCTGCCCGGCCTGCCCGCACTCCGATGGTGACCTGGACCCAGCGGGTGGTGTCAAGCACTGCCCGCCATGCCTGCCCGACCCCGATGGTTGCCTTGACCCGTGGGCGTCATCAGACACTGTCCCCCATGCCTGTCCGATCCCAATGGCGACGTGGACCCCGCAGGTGGCGTCAGGTGCTGGCTGCCATGCCTACCTAACCCGGATGGCTGCCTCGACCCCGCAGGCAGTGTCAGGCGCTGTCTGCCATGCCTGTCCTGTCCCCGATGGCGACCTGGACCCTGAAGGTGGTGACAGGCTGACCGCCATGCCTGTCTGGTCCCAATGGCAGCCTGGACCCCCCAGTGGCATCAGGTGCAGCCTGCCCTTCCTGCCCTACCCCTATGGCTGCCTAGACCCCGTGGGCGGGTCCGGCACTCTCTGCCATGCCTGTCTGGTCCCCGATGGCTGCCTGGACCTCACAGGCAGCATCAGGCCCTGTCCACCATGCCTATGCATATGCAAATTAACTGCCATCTTTGTTGGCTTAATTTGCATATCGCCCCTGATTGGCTGTGGCCATAGTGAAGGTACGGTCAATTAGCATTTTTCTCTTTTATTAGTGTAGATGACCATTTGTATTGTATACTGTATATACATATATATGTACACACATATATATACCTATATGTATATATAAAGAATCTGAGTTAATAGTCATGAAAGCATTAACAGTAGTTCTGGGTTCTGGGATTATGGGTGACCTTAATGATCTATTTTTGCTTGCTTATATTTTCCATAATTAGCATCTATCATTTTTGTAATAAGAGAACATAAAGTATATTTCTTTTAGGAAAAAACATTACAGTGATAGAGGCCAAGAGAGAACGTTATTTATGCCCGCTAACCAGTCCATTATCTCCCAGGAGGCGGATCTATGTTGAGAGCCACATCTTCATCAGAAGGTTGCTTAGTGACCACAGAAGCAGAGCAAAGGGCTGAGTTAGATGGCTTTAATGTCCAAAGACAGCAAGCAATGACAGCCTGATACATTCATCTCTACTGCAGTGATAAACTGCCTGCTCCAAATAAATTGCCTTTAGAACAGCCTGACACACCTAGTGTCCCAAGAATCCACCCCAAGATTGTTTGATCCCATTGCACTGGACCCTCCCTGCTTGTGTACAACTTAGCTTCACCTCACCCTGTCTCTGACTGACAGTAAATTCTCAGCTCCGCAACCCAGCCTTGTATCCATTAGTCCCTCTGTTTTATCATTAGCTCTTGGTCTCAAGGACACCAGACCTCCAATGGACAGAAGAGTAAAGACAGAAGGGTCCTGAGAGAAGAAAAAATACTTGGGACCAAGGTTTGAGGTCAGGGAGAGAAGACTGAGACTGCAAAGGAGACAGAGAACTGGGAGGAACCCCAAGAAGAGTGATTTATAGGAGCCAAGGATTTCAGCAGTGTCAAAATATGAAAACTCAGAAGAGGGCTGAAAAATGACCTTTGGGCTCAGTGATATGAAGACTATTTGTGACCATGCTGATTACAATTTCTGTGGAATGATGGTGGCAGGAGCCAGATTGGCATGGGTGGAGGCAGAAGTGAGAGGGGAAGAAGTGGAGGTAGTGCCTGGCTCTACCCATCATAAATTGAAGTTATCACATAAAAAAGAAAATATTGTAAGTAGAAATGCATTTAATATGCCTAACCTACCAAACATCATGGCTTAGCCTAGCCTACCTTCGATTTTCTCAGGACAATTATACTAGCCTACTACAGTTCGGCAAAATCATCTAACACAGATATCTCATGTAATTTATTATGAGTATTGCTTTTACACTATCATAAATTCAAAAAATCATAGGTCAAACCATCGTAAGTCGGGGACTGTTTGTATAGACAACCTAAGAAGTGCAGTTATGATGGGGAAGAGGGAAAATGGCAGTGGCTGGAAAGAGGTGGAGTGGAGTCAAAGTGGGGATTGTTTTATTTTTACGAGAATTTTGAGCAGGCTGTGATGCAGCTAGCTTGGGAGCAGCACAGGATGGTGCAAAGAGCTTGGGCTGGACCTCAGTTTAAATCTCATCTCTACCAGATGGAATGAAAGTTAAAGCTCAGGCTCGGGAGCTAGACTGCCTCAGCTGTATCCTGAGCTCCACACTTACACTTCACTGTGGGACTTTGGGCCAGTTGCTGCTGTGCTTCAGTTTCCCTTTCTGTCAAATGGGCATAATAATAGTACCCACTCCATAGGACTGCTGTAAGAAATCAGTTAATGCATGTGAAGCGCTTATAATAGTGAGTGCCTGGTACATAGTTAGTGCTTGCTACACATTCGCTGCTATTTTTGTTGCTAGCTATTTGGTCTTGGATATGTCATTTAACCTCTCATCTGTCATTCAACCTCCCATTTAACTTTTCATCGTTCCTTATTTGATTGCTCTAAGGGTTCAAAGTGCCTGGCACATAATAGGTACTTAGTAACAGTCTGTTTCCATGGTTGTTTTTATACTAACACTAATACTTAACATATGAACATTTACTATATACTAAACATTTTACCTATTACTTTAATTATCTCACTTAATTATCAAGACAACCATATGAGAAAGGTGTGATAATGGGAAGCAAGTATCCTTAGTTTACAGATGAGAAACTTAAGGGTCAAATATGTTGCAACTGGCCCAAGGGCATATACTAGGTGGCTAAGCTGGGATTTAAACTACTGTTTCTTTTTCAAATATTGACGCTGGAGTGGGTGGTGGCCAGTTGTTTGTGAATTCAGTAGCTGGTCCTTAATTGCTTAAGCCTGATTCTCACCCTGACTGGTTTGGCTCAGTGGATAGAGCGTCGGCCTGTGTACTGAGGGGTCCCAGGTTCCATTCCGGTCAAGGGCATGTACCTTGGTTGCGGGCACATCCCCAAAAGGGGGGTATGCAGGAGGCAGTTCATCGATGTTTCTCTCTCATCGATGTTTCTAACTCTCTATCCCTCCTCCCCCCTCCTCTCTGTAAAATATTAATAAAATACATTTTTTAAAAAAAAGACTGATTCTCCTTACTGGATGGTGATGAAAGGCTTTCTTGCCTTCCTCTAGGAGTAGGAGCACTTTGCTGCCCCCTGGTGACACATCAAGTTCCTACCTCCAGGTTCCACTTTATTGGGAGGAAAAACTGTTTTCTATTACAAAAATTTCACTCTAGGAAAGGGTTTACCTTCAGAGAGGCAAGGAAAAAGATGATTGGGGTTGACTTTTATCATTTATTTTGCCTTTTTAATACATAGAAGAAAACACCAGTGCTCTCAACACCAACCAAGATGATGTCCCAGGGATATCTTTTCCCCAGGAAAAAAGCAACACAGCAGCTGACCTTGCTGAAGGGGAGCGTTCTGATGATCAGTTCAGGTTGGATTTCTCCAGGCAGCAATCCCAGTTTCCATCCCTGTGGAAATGTCTTCTCCCTCCTTCCCCATGTCTCAGCTCCCCAGAAAGCTGATACTGGTGCCCCATCTACTCCCAACCCTCACAGGAAGGATGTGGGGGATAGGTAGGAGGGCTTCCCCAGCTCCTGGTTCTGCTTACTGTTGCTTTATTTACCTATGGGGGACCCTGGCCCACCAGGCACATCTGCATTATGAGGTCATGCTTGTGAATGGGGGCAACATGGGAGGCCTAGGCAGAGCCAAGCTTTCTAGGGTATCTGGTGTGGATACCCAACTCTCAGCCATTAATGGAATTAAGACAATGCAAAGATGCCACTGGTATGAAATGGAAGGAGCAGCATGATTTCATTCATGTATTTTACATATGCACAGTTATATATTATATTTCATATATACATGTGAATGTGTATTGATGACTGTACATGCCAGAGGAACTTATGTCAAAATATTAACAGTGTTTAGCATCTAAGATGTAGGATCGTGGGTGGGTTTCCTCTGCACTCACCTGTACAGTAGCTTCTAAATATCCTCTAGTAAATATGTATCTGATTCTTGGTCACATTCACCCTAACAGAAACCTGAGCAGCCACAGGGCCTACATGTGATAGATTTCAAAAATGCAGTCTTGTTACCTCTAAAACACATGATAAAACTACACAGATCTTGGTTACTGATTCTGAAGTTTGGAAACTAAGGTTATTGTGGCCGAGAGGTTAGCACGTGTTTCTAGAAAGTGTGGATGAAGGGGCGAGGGGTTGAGGTCAGTCTAGAGAACAGGGGAGCTTCCCTAGTGAGGGGGACCCTGAGGACATCCACAGGGAGAGAGATGGTCCCTCTTTCCCTCCTTTCTACTTCCTTCCCTCACATGGGGGTCCATTTACTCAGTCAGTCAGCAATCTTTACCAAATACTTAAACATTATTACCAAATGTTTCATCCTCCCCTATTAGACACTCTGTGCCGGAGGTCTGTAGGCCAAAACAACAGAAGTCCAGCACAGAGCGTCTATTTCTGGGACTTCCGGTTAAGCCGGGATCTTTGCCCTCACTTCCGCCAGCAGAGCAGGGAGCAGCGGAACCCAGCGGGGGAACACATCTCTGGGGGCCCTGCCATTACCAGTAACCAAATAACAGTTAACCACAGCAGCCATTATCTACTGTTCTGGGGTGTCATGGATTTCTATTCCATCATTACTGAGATAAGTGAAGGGGAGGCTGGGAGAGGCGAGGGTTTGTGGCGTGCTATGGGTGCTGTTTCCCGCCATTAGAAATAGCGGCAGCCATTTTAATTCACACAAGGAACACCATCTTGCTCCATAGTGCAGACTCCATTTCACCACTATTACTGTTGTGCATCCTTATTAACCCCTATTTCTGCTTATTAACCCTGCCCTTTCCTAAAAGACAGTTATATGCACCATTTTGTGGTTAGTTAGGCTAGTTAGCCCCTAATTGCCTGCAGGCCTAACAAGCTATCTATAATTCTATCTTCTGTCAACTGCCCCCCTGATGGAGAACCCAAAAAATAAAAAAACTAAGGTTAAGTAAAGGAAGTGGTAGTAGCAGTGGCCAACCCTTTCAAGAGACATGGACCGAGATGTATGGCTTTATAGAAAAAAATGGCAGATCATTTTGCGTTCTATGTACTGAAACGGTAGTAAGCAGAATGTGGAATATAAATAGACATTTTGAAACTAATCATTCCCAGCTCTTGGAAAAAAGTGAGGATGAAAGGAAGGAATACATTTCCAGGCAGCTACACCTTTATAAGAGCCAATCTAATTCCATCCTTAAATTTATGAAAGGCTCTACAAATTTAACATCTGCAAGTTTGAGCATTGCTCACTCTATAGCTCAGCATGGAAAAGCGCTCAGTGAGGGAGAATTTATTAAAGAAACTCTCCTAAGATGTGCACCAGTTCTATTTCACGATATGCAGAATAAAGATGCAATTATTAAGAGAATATCTGAGTTACCACTCAGTAGAAATATCATAAAAGACCGAATAATGAGACTGAACACCAACGTACAACATCAATTAAAGAGAGACATAGGAAGTGTAAATATTTTTTGATCTCTCTTGATGAAACTACTGATGTCACATCACATGCTCAGTTGGCCATTATTGGTCGATATTCTGATGGTCTCACAATGAGAGAAGAGTTGATAAAGTTAGTATAAGTGTCAACAAGTAAATCAGGAAGCGAAATATGTAAGGTTGTTATACAAACATTTCATGACCTAAGCATTGATATCTCTAAAGTTGTGTCAGTGATGGGGCACCAAATATGGTGGGGAAAAAAGTCGGATTTGTCAAATTGTTTACAGAAGCTATTGGACATCTGATTGTGCCTTTTCATTGTATTATCCATCAGGAGGCTTTATGTGCCAAGGCAGGATTCACCAACTTAAACAACTTAATGTCAGTTGTTACAAAAATAGTTAAGTTAATAGCTGCTCGCCCTCTTCACAAGCGAGAATTTTCGGCACTTTTACTGGAGGTTGATTCCACCTACAGTGGACTGCTGATGTACAATAATGTAAGATGGCTGAGCCGAGGCAAAGTTCTTGAGCGCTTTGTGGAGTGCTTTGAAGAAATTAAGATATTTCTTGACGATAAGGATCTGGGAAACTTTCCTCAGCTTAATGATGATAAGTGGGTCAACACCCTGACGTTTTTTACAGATCTCTCTGTTCATATTAATGAACTGAACTTAAAGTTACAAGGTTTTGGCAAAAGTATTGACATTATGTTTGGATACATAAAAGCTTTTGAAAGTAAAGTCAAAATTTTCAAGCGAGATGTAGAAACTAAAACTTACAAGTATTTTCCTCGAGTAACAAAGTATTTTGAGAAGGCCAGTGCAGCTGTACAAAATGAAATGGAACTCTTGCATATGAAGTACCAGCATGTTTTAGACTCGTTACTTGACCAGTTTAGTGATAGATTTAGTCTATTTAGAAGTCTAGAACAGACCATGAAAATAATTAAGTATCCTGATGTAGTAGTCTACAGTAGTTTGGAATTAAATGGTTTCCAATGGATGCAAATTGATGATTTGGAGATGCAACTTGCAGAATTTCAAGACAGTATCTGGGCTCAGGTGTTTGTCGACTTGAGATCAAAGCTTGAGAATCTGGAAAGGTGCCGCTTGGAGAATCAAGAGGAGTGCCACTATGAACAGGAAATTTGGAGAGCCTGGAACCAACTACCAGACACTTTTAGCACCCTGAAAAATATAGCAATGGCTTTACTCACAATTTTTCCCTCTACATACTTTTGTGAGGCCTTATTCTCAGTGTTAAATAATATCAAAACCAACAAAAGAAACAGATTGACAGATGAAGTTAGTAGCGCTTGCTTGGGCCTGAAGTGTACAAAATACCAACCTTCAATTGAAGATTTAGCCAATGAAATTCAGCAACAAAAAAGTCACTAATAGGCAGGTTAGTTAAAGAATTCCCCCTCCCCCTCACTTATCTTAGTTCACGGCACCCCACACAAGCTAAATAATATCAAGACCAACAAAAGAAACCGACTGACGGATGAACAAAGAAGTCACTAAGCAGGTAAGTTAAATATTTCGTTTTTGGTTTATTAAATACAATTATATATAGCAATTATACATTTATGTTATTTAAACTATAAATATCATGAAATAATGTTTTTTCCTCAAAGTGACACACTACCCGAGTTATGCTCAGTTTTTTGGCGAAGTTTGACACACCAAGCTCAAAAGGTTGCCCATCACTGCCCTAGGGAAACAGGATGAGAAGACATGGTGCCTGTCCTCAGGAAGATCACACAGTTTACTGGAGAAGACAGACAGGAAAATCACATGAGAGCCCAGCATTAATTGAGGTACGTACAGGATGCTGCAGGATCACAGAGGGACCGTTGGCTAACTCTACCTGGGGGCATAGGGGCTTCACAAAGGTGGTGACAGTTGGGTCAGGTCTTGAAGGATGAGTAAGAGTTCTACGGGCAGACTAGGAGAGGAAGGGCCTTCCAAGCAGAGGGAATAGCATGGGCAAAGGCACGGAGATGTGAGGCAGCATTGTAGGATTCTTAGCTGGGAGAGCAACATGATTAAATTGATTCACTCTTTGACTCAACACATGTGTGCTATGCACTAGACTAGGTGGTGAGGATGACGGCAGTACAAAAACAAATCCCTTAACTCACGGAGCTTACATTCTAGTTGGGGAGACAGCAAAGGATAAAAATAAAGCAGGGGATGATAACAGAGAGGGAGTACAGGGTTATGTTAAACAAGGGTGGCCAGGCAAGGCATTTCTGACCCAGTGACTTGGAGCAGGACTGAATGAAGTGAGGGAGCAGGCCTTGGTAATGAATGGGGAAAGGGAATTGCAGGTGCAAAGGCCATGGTGTGAGGAACGTGTTTGGGGTGATCAAGGAACAAGCAGGTGGGACTGGGGAGTAGTGGAGCAGCATGAAGGGGGATGGTGGGGGATGAATTTGGTAGGAGATGGAGTTGGTGAGATAGAGAAGGACCCAATCATGTAGGGCCGTGTGGACCACAGCAAAGGATGGAGATCTCATTGAAAAGGGGATGGGAAAAGAGAGAGAACTCGTGGACATGGGCAACAGTGTGGTGGTTGGGGCAGGTCGTGGATGGAGGTGGAAGAGGGCATAGAAAGGATGAATGGTGATAGGAAAAATAAAATAAATGGGATGGGAAGTGTTTGCTAAGACTGCATGTTATGGTATGAGAGGAATGTGAAGTGTTAGGACAATGCAAGGGTTTTCACCCAAGCAACTGGAAGGATGGAAATTTCATTAAGTGAGGCAAAGGACACTGGAGGGAAATTCAGAAGGACTTCAATTTGGATGTGCTATGTTTGAGAGGCCCATTAGATCTCTCAAACTGGGGCTGTTGAAAAGGCATCTGGATGTGTCTGTATGGAATCCAGAACAGAGGTCAGGGCAGCAGGTGTCCATACTGAGGGGAGTTTAAAGACTTGAAATGAGATCCTCGAGAGAGTGAGTACACAGACAGAATTGGTCCAAGGCCCAAGCCCTGTGGCTCTCCAACCTCCACACTAGAACAGGCGTCCTCAAACTACGGCCCGCGGGCCACATGCGGGTGTTTTTGCCGTTTTGTTTTTTTACTTCAAAATAAGATATGTGCAGTGTGCATAAGAATTTGTTCATAGTTTTTTTTTAAACTATAGTCCGGCCCTCCAACAGTCTGAGGGACAGTGAACTGGCCCACTGTTTAAAAAATTTGAGGACCCCTGCTCTAGAAGATGCAGAGAGGAGGAGCCAGCAGGAGGCACTGAAGACTGACTGACTAGCCAATGAGATAAAAGAAAAAACAGCGGAGCTTCATGTCCCAGAAGCCAATGGAAGGAAGAGTTGCATAGAGTGATCAACTATATCAGATGCTGGTGAGAGACCCAGTAAGGTAAGGACTCAGAATTCACCACAGCAGGAAAGGAGGGCACGGGTGACCTTGGCATATTCCCATATTATGGGAATGCAACCTGTGCAGTCAAACAGGGCTCTGGTTTCAGCAGGGTCCTGTGCTAATCTAATGCTCTTCTATGACCATCTTGAAATTCTTAAATAACTTCTTGTAGAGGTTTGAAAGATGACCCTTCTCCCAAATATATATCCACTTGAAATGTGACCTTAGTTGTAAAAGGGGTATTTGAAGATGTAATTAAGGTAAATATCTTTTTTTAAAAATAAATATTGTTCAGATTATTACATTTGTTCCTTTTTTCCCCCCATTGCTCCCCTCCACCCGGTTCCCACCCCTCCCTCTGCCCTTATCCCCCCCCCACTGTCCTCATCCATAGGTGTACAATTTTTGTCCAGTCTCTTCCCGCACCCCCACACCTCCTCTCCCCCGAGAATTGTCAGTCCATTCCCTTTCTATGCCCCAGATTCTATTATATTCACCCGTTTATTCTGTTCATCAGATTTTTCATTCACTTGATTTTTAGATTCACTTGTTGATAGATATGTATTTGTTGTTCATAATTTTTATCTTTACCTTTTTCTTCTTCTTCCTCTTCTTACAGAATACCCTTCAGCATTTCATATAATATTGGTTTGGCAGTGATGAACTCCTTTAGTTTTGTCTTATCTGTGAAGCTCTTTATCTGACCTTTAATTCTGAATGATAACTTTGCTGGGTAGAGTAATCTTGGTTGTAGGTTCTTGCTATTCATCACTTTGAATATTTCTTGTCACTCCCTTCTGGCCTGCATAATTTCTGTTGAGAAATCAGCTGACATTTATATGGGTACTTTCTTGTAGATAACTAACTGTTTTTCTCTTGCTGCTTTTAATATTCTCTCTTTGTCTTTTGCTCTTGGCATTTTAATTATGATGTGTCTTGGTATGGTCCTCTTTGGATTCCTTTTGTTTGGAGTTCTCTGCACTTCCTGGACTTGTAAGTCTATTTATTTCACCAGATAAGGGAAGTTTTCTGTCATTATTTCTTCAAATAGGTTTTCAGTATCTTGCTCTCTCTCTTCTTCTGGCACCCCCATAATTCGGATGTTGGTATGCTTGAAGTTGTCCCAGAGGCTTCTTACACTATCTTCATGTTTTTGGATTCTTTTTTCTTTTTTTTTTCTGGTTGGGTGTTTTTTGCTTCTTCGTATTTCAAATCTTTGACTTGATTCTTGCAATCCTCTAGTCTGCAGTTGGATCTCCGTATATTATTCTTTATTTCAGTCAGTGTATGCTTAATTTCTAGTTCGTCCTTTTTCATGTCCTCAAGGGACTCACTAAATTTATCAGCGGTTTCTAGAAAAATCTTGAAAAACCTTATAACCGTGGTTTTGAACTCTAAATCCAGTAGTTTGCTTTCCTCCATTTCTGTCATTTGTGACCTGTTTCTTTGTCTCCGCATTTTGGCTGCTTCCCTGTGTTGATAGAGTGGCTTTGTGTGCTAGGTGTCCTATAGGGCCCAGTGGCTCAGCCTCCCCAATTACCTGAGGTGGACACTCTTGGTGCACCCCTTTGTGGGCTGTGTGCACAGTCTTTTTGTAGTTAAGCCTTAATTGTTGTTGGTATCACTGGGAGGAATTGACCTCCAGGCCAGTTGGCTGTGAGGATCAGTTGTGTCTACGATGGGAAAACTTCTGTGCTGGAGAGACCCTTATGGGGCAGGACTTGCTTCAGTAGGGCTTTGGTGCTTACTGAGTCTGCCCCCTGAGTGTGTCCCTTAAGGATCTGAGGAGTTGTAATCTGGATGGTCCCACTCTGACCACTGGGTACACTGGCTCTTGGATCTCCAAGGAGGTGCAAATTTAGCTCTGCCTGAGGCCACCCAGCAGGAGCTATGGAGAGATCTGCAGATTCCTCTTCTTTGTTGGGTTTTGGAGGTGCCCAGATGAAGCCCAGCTGTGAAGCAATGCAAGCTGCTGTAGAGCCTTGGGCCCTCTTTTGGAAGTTCTGGGGCTCTCTGACCCAGCTGCAGTTTGTTAGGTAATTTTAGATTGCAAAGGGCCAGGCCATTCATATGCAAAAGCCTCTGTGCACAGCTGGGGTGGGGTTGTAAATTGGGTGGGGCGGGGTCTTGGGGAATCAACAGGGCGGAGCACCAGCAATGGCTGACCTTCAGCCCTGCCCTAAGAGGCCCCCGGGTCTCAGTGTCCTGCGGTAATCACTGCAAACACCTCTGAGAAAAAGCTTCCCTCGTGTTCCGGCCAATGCCAGACATTCCAGTTTCCCCCCATATGAGTCTGGGTCCCCAGAGTCTCTCCCAGAACTGGAGTTCAGAGCAGTCGGGAGCTTGTGTCTCCCTCCCGATTGAAAAAGACAACAGCATCCTCAGTTGCCAGCCCTCTCCGTGCACGCGCCTCCATACCTACGAACTTTACTTCCGCAGCTCCTCTGAGTCTCAGTGTGCTTTTCTCTTCCCTTCTAGTTGTAGAATTTCCACTCAGCCAGCCTTCCTGTGGTTCTGGATGATGTCCGTTTTGTCTTTTAGTTGTAGTTTTTTTTTTAATTTCTTTATTGATTAAGGTATCACATATTTGTCCTCATCCCCCCATTCCCATCCCACACACCTCCCCCCAAGCATGCCCCCACCCCCCTGTTGTCCATAACCACTGGTTAAGCTCATATGCATGCACACAAGTCTTTTGGCTGATCTCTCCCCTTTACCCCCACCTCCCCCTACCCTCCCTCTGAGGCCCGACAGTCTGATCCATGCCTCCTTGTTTCTGGGTCTGTTCTTGTTCATCAGTCTATGTTGTTCATTATTTCCCCTAGATGAGTGAGATCATGTGCTATTAGAAATACCCTTATAAGAACCGAAAATGAGAAAAGAAATAATGGTTATGGTGACAGGCAAGTGAATCAGTCTGTAATGAGTTTCTTTCTGGGTCAACAGTTCTTTTGAGACCCAATTTCAATGTCCAACAGTTCCTTATGTGTACATGTCAGCAATGACATTTCAGTTCTGGGTGGTAATGCAGGTCCAACTCTCTCTGGTTTGGTCCTGGGCAACCTGCAGTGACGCACAGCTGCTAACTGCTAGTATGGCAAGGCGACGTCGGCGTCTTCCATCTCTGGACTGCTTCTCTTCTGTCTTCATGGCTGGAGTAGTCCTGTCGATTCCTCTCTGTTGCTGGAATCCACATGGTCTCGGAGTTGTTTTCTGAAAATGTACAATCATATTCTCAACCAAAAGTTAATAAAGGAATATTTTCTATAAATTTGACTTGGGATCCTATTTCATTTTTTGCCCAAATGATTTTACTCTGGCTTGTTTTGACACCTTGTGAGTTTTTCATGGGTGTCTTGCTTTTAGCCTTACAATTAATTTTCTAAAGTATTAATTTTCTAGATGTAATTTACTTACAGGTTATTTTCCCTTACATGATATTCTTCTACTATCCCCCCCTTTCTTGATTTAAATATTAGGAGGCTTTTGAAAATTTTATAATGTAGTCTTGATGGCTTTTAAATTTTAATTTTTTGCACTATAATATTACTGTTTTAGGTTCATTACATGGTGCACAATTTTATCGTGAGATGAACTACCAATAAAAATTTTAGTTAACACTTTAGGAACACCTTTTTGTCCAGTACAATTAATTTTTCTAGCATATTCGCTTGTTTCAACTAGCCAATTTAAATTTGCCTGAAAACTTGAATACTATTTTACTGTCAAATTTATTACTCTAACAACAATCTTATTTTACCCTGTAAATATTAGTGGAAATGATTATTTGCCTTCTTGAGTAGGTCCTGAGCATTCCTGGTGGTAGTCTGGATTTAGATATCATAAACCCACTTCCCCACACCATGGGCACAAGACAACTCAAACAATTCTTGTTGGAGTGAGAGGGCAGCTGCTGTTAGTTGTAGTTTTGAAGTGGTTGTGCGAGGCAGCAAGTTCAGGTGTTTACCTATGCTGCCATCTTGGTTTCCTCAAGGTAAAGATCTTGAGATGAGATCATATTGGATTAAGGCAGGCCCAAAATTCCAAGGTGTTATAATGAGAGAAGAGTGCAAAAATACACAAAGAGAAGGTGATGTGAAGATGGAGACAGAGATAAGAGTGATGTGAGGGGAGCAGAGTTTTGTGACCCCAAAATATGCTTTTTGGGGGCATTGATTATTTTCAGCTGGTTATTTTTAAGGAACAAAAGTCTCAAAAAAGAACCTTTGACCTTCCCCTAACTGCATAAAAGAATTTAGATAGAGAACCTGCTCCAGGAAAAAAGCTATCTTCATAAATAACTACAGTTTAATATGAACGTGTGTGTGATAGGGAGGAACCTAGCAAAGCTGGTTTTATCAAAGTCCCCTCTGTCATTGTTAAAGATGGCCCAACAAACATTTAATTAACAAACATTTGATTTTTCATCTCTACATGAATTGCCTTTCTGCCTTTTGAAATACCAAACCATTACTCCCCCCTACACACACACACACACACACACACACACACACATCTTTCTCTTTAGCTCAAGATGACATATAAGACTTTGCCTAATTTGTCCCAGGATCTCATATTCTTCAAACCATTTTTTTAAATTCTTATCCACTGATTTTTGAGAGAGAGGATGGGAAGAACAGAGGGAAGGAGGGAGGGATGGAGGGAAGGATAGAGAGAGAGAGAGATTTGTTGCTCCACTCATCCATGCATTCATTGGTTGCTTCCTGTATCTGCCCCAACTGAGGATCAAACACAACCCTGGCATATTGGGATGATGTTCCAACCAACTAACCCATCCAGCTACGGCCAGGGTCTCATATTCTTATGGAGCCCTGTATATACATATGGAATAAATTTGGTCATTTTTCCCTGTTAATCTGTCTTATGTCAATTTGATTATTAGACCAGCCAGAACTTAAAAAGGTAGAAGGAAATTTATTTTTCCTTCCCTACAGATGCATCTACAAGCCAAGGAATGCCAAGAATTGCCTGTAGCCATCAGAAGTTAGTAGAGAGTCATGGAACAGATTCTCTTTCAAAGCCTCCAGAAGTAACCCACCCTGATGACACCATGACTTGAGACTTCTGGCCTCCAGAACTGTGAGAGAATCAATTTCTGTTGTTTTTAAGCCACTCAGTTTGTGGTAATTTGTTAGGATAATTCTAGGAAACAAATACACTTTTGAACAGGGGGCCCCATATTTTCACTTTGCACTGGGCCTTGAAAATTATATGGTCAGTCCTGCCTTGGCAAGTGTGGATTCTGAGGCTTGGTAGGTTGTGAACTTTGGAATGTGTTCAAGAGACAATGGGAAATGAGGAAATAGACTTCCAGAAAAGACAACTTGAATTTCAGGGAGTCTTGCTACAAAAGATATCACACAGAAATGGGGTGATGGATAGTTGGGGATATATGGTCAAGAAGGTTGTGGTCCCCCGGCCAGTATGACTCAGTGGGTTGAGCATCGTCCCATGCACCCAGAGGTCGCTTGTTAGATTCCCGGTCAGGGCACATGCCCGGGTTTCAGGCTCGATCTCCAGTAGGGGGCGTGCTGATCAACCGTTCTCTCTCTCTCATTGACGTTTCTCTCTCCCCCTCTCTTATCCTCTCTCTCTAAAAATCAATAAAAACATATTTTTAAAAGAAAGTTATGGTCTTTTTAAAGAGAGAAAACATTACATGCTTGAATACGGATGGCAATGCTCCGTTGGCAGGGAGAGGGATTAGTGATGCAGGAATAATAGGGGACACTTGCTTGAGCAAAGCCCTTCCAAGGGGAACAAATGGCAAATTTTATTTTTCCCCCCCAAAATCAGTGTTTTGTATCTTAGTTGAAATTCTGCACCCATACCACACACAGCAAGCAGCAACAGCAGCATCTCTAGTCACCCGTATGTTTACCAAGAGTGTTTGCATCCATGGTCTCATTTGATCCTAACAAAAAGCCTGTGAGATAAAGTAATTCCTTTCATGTCCATTTTTCAGATGAGAAATAGAGACTCAGAGAGGTGATAATGGCCCAGGGCCATGGTAACTGGCGGACCTAGGGCTCCAATCACAATAAGGTCTTTCCCTCTCTTCTTGGATGCCCATTTAAGCCAGTTTCAAAGTGCAAAAAGTGGAGGTAGCAACTTCATGAGGCATCTCCACTCATGAGCATGGAAACCAGGATCTCTATAGCGGGTGCTGGCTGCTTCTCTCACAACAGTGATGCAGGCCAGCCCTTGGCAGGATTCCCTCCCCAGAGTCAGCTTCAGAGTGGGCCAGCTGGCAGGCAGCCAAGCTCATGGAAAGCACCCACTTGGAGCCAAGAGCCCTGTGAAGGGCACTGCAGGGACATGGGATCCAACAAGCTCAGGCTGTGTGCTTCTGCCACAGAGAAGACAAGGGTGCTGAGGGGGGACAGGTCACAGGCAGGGACTGCCTCGAGAACCACTAAAATCCCACATATGGTTGCTGAGCCTGGAGGGGCAACGGAGGCAGATTGAAGAGCATGCAGGGCCAGTGGCTGTAGAATTGAGGTTGTATCAGGATGGCAGTTTGAAGCGTTGGTTGAAGGAGGAACGTGACAAGCTGGGCTGTGGCAGGAGTGGGTGGGAGGGCAGTCAGGCTCTTAAGAAAACAGCATATGTGGTCTGAAGTGTTTATCTCTCAAGCAGATTCCTAAGTATATCAAATCTTTTGTTGCTAAAGTGTTCTGAGATGCGTGGTTAAAACAACCTTCATCCCCTAAGATCTACTTTTTAAGTCTAACATCTCCTGTAGTTATCAACAGTATGTACGGCCTCTAGAGGTTAGTATGCTAAGCTGACCAACATGATGGTTATAACTATCCATAGGGTTTGTCTCCAGAGAAAAGAATTGTTTAGCATAGCAGAAATATAAGCTATCTAGGCATGTTGTAAAGCCATTTGAAAGTAACTCAAAGCTAGTTTTGTGAATATTCGTGTAGTGCTCTAGTCACATTCTGCTTTAAAAGGTTATGGCAAATACAGACAAATTTAAAAGAAAAAGAAAACAGCACACGAACTCTCCTTTGTGACAGTACACTGATCAGAGAAATATCACTTGCAGGCCTGGAAATGGCCAGTGAGTCACAACAGTGATTCTTGCTGCAGCCTCTTCCTCACGCCAGAGCTGAGGCTGCAGGGCAAGGTAGGTAGACTTTTGCCATGTGACAAATAGACATAGCATTCCGTGTTTAGTCACCAAAGTCAAGACCAGGAGCCCAAAAGTCCCATTCCCAGTGGAGCTGAGTGACCCAGATGCTAAAAGGAGGGCCAGAGGATGGGCAGGGCCAGCAGGTGCCATGTGGGGCACCTGCCACAGCCTATCAGGCAGGTGCCAAGGGGAGCAAGGAGGCTGAGTGGCTCCATTTGCAGGAGGGGAGGGCCAGATACTGCTCTCTGAATGTCCGCTAAAGAAAACAAGCTCCAGGAAGAGGACAAAGAAGCCCAAGGTCAGCCAGGGATCACAAAACAATACAAAATCCAGCTCTGATTCACTGAGGCTTGCCATTTGCCAGGCATTGTGCTATGTGGTGTCTTTGGAAGTGCTACTTCAATTCTTAGGACACTACTGGGAGGCAGGTGTAATTAATATGACCCCCCCCCACTGTAGAGATGAGGAAGCTGAGGCACAGAGCAATGCAGTGCCTTACGAAGGTCACATGCTTAACTCTCCAAGGTGGGATTCAAACCAGGTCTTTCTGATTCCAAAGCCCATTCTTTTTTTCTTTTTTAATTGTATTGATTTCAAAGAGGAAGGGAGAGGGGGAGAGAGATAGAAACATCAATGATGAGAGAGAATCATCAATCGGCTGCCTCCTGCACGCCCCCTATTGGGGATGGAGCCTGCAAACCAGGCATGTGCCCTAATGGGAATCAAAACGTGACCTCCTGGTCAACACTCAACCACTGAGCCACGCCAGCTGGGCTAGCACCTCTATCTTGAACCCAATGGCCTTCTTAACATCACCACCTGGATGTCTAATTGCCATATCATATTTAGCAGGCTCAACACCCAATCCCTGATGCCTTCCCCCAAAATCTGTTCCATCCACAATCTTCCTTGTTTCAGAAATGGTGACTTCATGCTTTCAGTCACTCAAGCCAAAGCCTTGGTGTCATCTTGCACCCCACATCCAATTCATCAGCAAATTCTGTCAGCTCTATCTTCACCATATATCCAGAACCCAGCCACTTCTCACTTCTTGGTAAAACGTAAGCAGATCACGTCACTTCTCTGCTCAGAACTACACAACGGCTCCATCTTACTCAAAGCCAAAGCCCAAGTCCTCATTTCCAACTATTCGCACGCGCTCACCTACTGTGCGAATCAGATGACCTCCTTGCTATTCCACCAATATGGCAGCCAAGCTTCTGGCTTGGGTGCTATTTTCCCAGGTATCTGGTAGGCCTGCTGGCTCACCTCTTTCAGATCTTCTTGGTGAGACCTGTAGGGGTTCAGAATAGGCCTCCTCAAGATATGCCACTTTGGCATTTGAATTGTTTTGAACTGAAGGCAACCAAGACCCCACGGACTTGCCCATAATAAGAGTTATTACCAGAGATAACTTTTTTATGACCTATCTATAGGGCAGGGCAGGGCAGACTTCTCATTACTGAACATCTGCTCATTCTGAACCCCTTCTGTTGTGTATCAGTTTCATATGATTTCAATCTACTTGTTTATGACAAAAATTAAAGTTGTTTTTAAGAGTGAAGTTGCTCTAGCCAGTTTGCCTCAGTAGAAAGAGCATCAGCCTGCGGACTGAAGGATTCTGGGTTCGATTCTGGTCAAGGGCATTAAAAAAATAAAAAGTAAAAAAAGGAGTGAAGTTGTTTTGACCTAAGAATGAAGTTGTCATTATAAGTAGTTATTTAAAATTTTATTTTTCAATTACAGTTGACATACAATAGTATATTAGTTTCAGGTATACAGCATAGTGATTAGACATTTATATACCTTACAAAGTTAAAGTTGTTTCACTCTGAATGAGGTAAGCTGTATCATGATGTCATCATCTCATCTGTTGTCACTGATAAGCACCCAGTAGCTCAGCTGCTGAGGGGTGCCACTGGGGCTTATGGAAAAGAACATGTGAAGAAACATGACAGGGAAACATTTAGACTATCAATACCCAGAGTTTGTCAAGACTATCTGAGAATGTTTGGTCTGGTCAAGGCTACCCTTTGCTGATCTAAATCTCCCCAAAGACTTTTGAGGCATTAGCTCCTGCCATAGTAACAGCAACTCTGTTACCAGCAGCGTCAAAAGCCACGCAGCTGCCCTGCAAAGGAGAACATCTCACCCATCAACAAGGACCATCATTCCCTAGCAATGTGCTCTGGCAACAAGAAACTTTTACTTTTGTGCTGGCAGCTGAACGTCAGCTCTCATTTAGCTAAACTATCTCTCACAAGTACCAACTCATATAAAGGTCCACCTCAACTAAATTTGGACTTTATTCCTTTCATCTCCCCTTAACTAGAACAATAGTGGGGTTAATCTATTGGTTTGGGTTATATTATCTCATCTCTTTTTTATGTTTTTTATTTATTTTAGAGAGACAAGAAGGGAGAGGGAGAGAGTAATAGGAACATCGACCAGAGAGAAAGATCAACATCCATTGGCTACCTCCTGCATGCCCTAGGCATGTGCCCTGACCAGGAACCAAACCAATGACCTCTTGGTGCATGGGTAAATGCTCAACCACTGAGCCACACTGGGAAGGCTGTTATTTCTTTATTAGCTTATTAAGAGACATTGTCCTGTATGCTATTGGCTTATAAAACTATTATAATTCCTGCCCTAGCTGGTTTGGCTCAGTGGATAGAGCGTCAGCCTGCGGACTGAAGGGTCCCAGGTTTGATTCCGGTCAAGGGCACATGCCTGTGTTGCGGGCTTGATCCCCAGTGGGGAATGTGCAGGAGGCAGCCAATCAATGATTCTCTCTCATCATTGACGTTTCTACCTCTCTTTTCCTCTCCCTTCCTCTCTGAAATCAATAAAGATCTATTTTTAAAAAATAAAATAAAATTATTATAATTCCTATAGTGAGCCTGTGTTAAATAAAATATTGGAAAAAACAAACCCAGTCTCTGAGTTTGTCCCTGACAACAAAACACCTTCAATATTATATGCTTTACTCACTTGTTTTATTTCTTATTGACTGTCTTCCCCATTAGGGCAGGGATTTTTATGTTGAACACTGAGGTCTCTCCAGCTCTTAGAACAATGCCTGGCACAGAGTACGTGCTCAATAAATGTTTGTGAATCTCCCAGACGGACTAGTAAGTGACAAATACAAGTTGCAGAACAAGAATTAGTGATCTAGCCGGAGCCGGTTTGGCTCAGTGGATAGAGCGTCAGCCTACGGACTGGGGGGTCCTGGGTTCGATTCCGGTCAAGGGCATGTACGTTGGTTGCGGGCACATCCCCAGTGGGGGTTGTGCAGGAGGCGGCTGATCAGTGTTTCTCTCTCATTGATGTTTCTGGCTCTCTATCTCTCTTCCTTCCTCTCTGTAAAAAATCAATAAAATATATTTAAAAAAAGAAAAAAAAGAATTAGTGATCTAATTTATGTAAAGAACAACCAAAAAGCACCACTCTGTATCTGTACATATACATGCTTATGAATATAATTGCATGCAGTAGGCTCTGGAAAGATAACATCAAAGTGGTAACAGTGGTTATAGCTGGGTTATTCCCAGAGGGTTTGGGATGGGGGGGAGGGTGTCAAAGGAGACTTCAGTCATATCTGAAATGTTTTCCCTTTCTCCCCTCCCCCAGGAAAATGTATTTCTGTATTACTTTTGTGGGATTTAAAAGAAATAAAAATGAATCTATTGCTCTAACTGGTTTGGCTCAGTGGATAGAGCATTGGCCTGTGGACTGAAGGGTCCCAGGTTCGATTCCGGTCAAGGGCACATGCCCGGGTTGCAGGCTCGATTCCCAGTAAGGGGCATGCAAGAGGCAGCCGGTCAGTGATTCTGTCTCATCATTGATGTTTCTATCTCTCTCTCCCTCTCCCTTCCTCTCTGTAAAAACCAATAAAATATATTTTTTAAATGAATCCATTAAAAAATTATATGTTGCAACAGTTTCAATGAAATGAACAGAAAGTTTGAAGGACTCAGTAAGTGCTAAAAGCCATTCTTAGGGCAAGGGCCTGTTGTTAACCTCCAAGACTACATTCCTCCCTCCTCCACTTTATCTCCTACCCCCAGCCCCCACCCCGCACATCACACATGATGGTTCCATAGCACCTACCCTTAGTCTAAGAGCTGGTGATAGACAAAGGGAGCCCTTTTCCCCACAGAGTTGACTTTCTGGTGGGGGAGCCAGAGCCCCCCAGCTGCTCAGCCAGGACTCTGTAAATTGAAGGTCTGGATTGTGCAACTATAGAATCCAAAACACTTCGTTTCTGGTCACCAAATGTGTGGAGGTTGTTCCTTACATCAAACAATTCTTTGCCACACCAGCTAGATGCCCTGCAATTTCACTCAATTCTGATGCTATCTACCCAGAAATAGCATCAGATTCCACAGGTGAAGGGCTCAGTCTCACAAGATTGCCTTCCCCAATTCAGACGCCAGTTGTAAACCCAGGTTATCACCTGTGCTTCTGACCAACTGGCTATAGATGAGAGGTTCCAACGACCCCCTCCTTGAGTTTGATTAATTTGCTAGAATAGCTCACAGAACTCAGGGAAACACTTACTTAGGTTTACCAGTTTATTAAAGGATATGATAAAGGATAAAGATGAACAGTCAAATAAAGAGATACATAGGGCGAGGTGTGGAGTCTTCTGTCTCCGTGGAGTTGGGTGTGTCATCCTGTGTGGATGAGTTCATCAGCCTGGAAGCTCTGCAAACCCCTGCCATTAGGATTTTATAGAGGCTTCCTCACACAGCTTGATCAATTATTAACTCCATTTCCAGCCCTTCTCCCCTCTCTATAGGATGAAGGGTGAAGCTGAAAATTCAGTTTCTAATCATGGCTTGGTCTCTCTGGTGACCAGCCCACATCCAGGAGCCATCCAGAAGTCCACCAAGAACAATACTTGCCTCAATAGAACAAAAGATGTGTCTATTGCTCTTATCATTTAGGAATCTACAAGGGTTTTAGGAGCTCTGTTCCAGGGACCAAAGGAAGAGGCCATTATATATTTTCTACTATCTCACAATGATCTTAAGAAGAAAAACTTTGGTGGAGTGGTAGGGGGAAAAGCCAGATCACAGTATGTTAAGAGGAAGTTGGAGGAAAAAGATGAAGCAGCAAATGCAGATCGCTCTTTTGAACAATTTAGAAACAAAGGAAAGAGAAATGGGGCAATAGCTAAAGGAAACAGTTTTTGTTTTTTTTCAATTGGAGAATAAACAGCATATTTGTGTGCTAATAGAAAAGGTCTGGTAGAGAGAGAAAAAATGATGATATAGGAGAGGGGGCAACTGCTGGAGCAAGGTCTTGAGGTTGGTGAGAGGGGAATGGGATCGACTGCAGAAGTGGAACATAGACAGTTCATTATAGTGACAGAACTTCACAGACTCAGTATTGCATCTTCAACCCTAAAGTTTGGAAAAGACCTTAGAAGTGATGTACTCCAACTTTACTCTTATACAGGAATTGCCTCAGGCAGCCCCCCAGAAAATGCTGGTCCAGCCTCTGCTTAAACATCTCCAGTGAAGATGAACTGGCTACTTCCCAAAGTGGCAATTTGCATCTTATGTCCCCTATAATGGTTAGGTAGCTCTTCTTAATTGTACTGCATCAAAATCTGTCTCTCTGTCAGTTTCACACACTGGACCAGGCTCTGTGCTTCAGGACCACAGAGACTCACGGTAATATAAATTGCCAAGCATTTTTCAGATTTCAAGTACTCTTTTTTTTTTTTTTTTTTAATCCTTAGCTGAGGACATTTTCATTGATTTTTAGAGAGAGGGAGAGAAAGAAAAAGATACATCAATGTGAAAAACATCATCTTGGGTTGCCTCCTGTATGTGCCCCAAGCAGGACCGGGGATTGAACCCGCAACCTAGGCATGTGCCCTGACCGGGAATTGAACTGGTAACCTTTCAGTGCACAGGATGACACTCCAACCAACTGAGCCACACCAGCCAGGGCTTCAAGAACTCTTTTGACCCCTCTCTCACTGAATCCTCACAAAAGCACAATGAGGAAGATATTATCTTCTCCACTGCACTGATGAAGAAACTGAGGCTCAGGGAGATTAAGTGACTTACCAAAGGGAGCAGGCTTAGTAAATTACAGAACTATGAATTCAGCGGAAGTTCCTGAGTCCATAACCCACACTTTCCTCTCTTCTACTCTGCCTTGGGTCCCTCCCTCTCTCCCACGGGCCAGCCCTTCAGTTTTTTAAAGGCAGCTGTTATATCCCCCATGAGTATTCTCCTCTAGTTAAACATTCCCAATTCTTTCAATCACTTCTCATCAGGTGTCCCTTCATGCCTGGTCACTCCTACAGATGGGCTTCAAAACCTAAGCACCATAGTCCAGGTGTGGTCTGGCCTGTCCCGTTGTACAGAGCAGGCTTCTTGTGTCCTCACCCCCTTTGCTCTGTACACT
Source organism: Ia io (assembly GCA_025583905.1). NCBI lineage: Eukaryota > Metazoa > Chordata > Mammalia > Chiroptera > Vespertilionidae > Ia > Ia io. Next base: position 98,666,079 of record JAJQQW010000001.1, read on the forward strand.
GTCCTGCCATTCCTGTAGCCTGGAATAAAATTCCTGTCTTGGCAATGAAGCCTCATCAATTGGTTGTCTTACTCATTTTTCCCTCATAAATATGAATAATTTGCATGTGTGTTTGGTCTGTTTTATTCCTTTACAATGTCTTCAGTCCCCAGGAGCCCCGAGGAAACAAGTGTTATATGAACACAGAAGGAGATGCATGAGGCAGCCCCGACACTTAATTATACTTCAAAAAGTGTGAAGAAGTGTGAAACCTACCTGACTGGCTAGATTAGGCATGTGGCCCCTACGCATCTTTGAAAGGAGTGTGTTCTCCCTCTGGATCTTGATGAATGAAACTGTGTTGACTTATTGCATCCGCATGGATTTCCTGCAGCTCAGAGCATCTGGCAGACAGGAAACAAATCAAGTGACTATTCTTCCCAGCCTGCTCTTGCCAAACTGGCTGCCAGGGGACCCTAAGAACAGAACTTCTGATGATGCCAGCTGGCCAACTGGAATGGGTGATTAAACCGGGGCAGATTTTTCCTTGTGCCTTAAGGGAGTAGCCTAACTTCCAAAAACATGAGAGCCCTCCTGTGATAGTTAATACTGAGCTGTAGACTTCAGGGGCCTAGAGCACACTGAAGGCAGTTGACCCTGATCCCTTCACTGTCCTGGCAGGGACAGGCAGGCTTATTTTTCTTCAAGGGGTTGATAATCTGAGCAGGATGCCAAAGATGGCACACAAATCCATTAGCAATGGCACTGGGGCCAGTTACAGTGCTCTTTCCCTCTCCCTTTCCCTGCTGTTTATGGGCACCAGTAGCACCACTGGAAGAGCTGACCCCTGGGTCAGCCTGTGCCCAGCTTGAGGTCCTCGTTGCCACCTCTACCAACCTGGACTAAATCTCCAGCACATCAAAGAGATCATGCTCGCTCAGCCGGTGTGTCTTAGTAGTTGAGCATCAACCCATGAACCAGGAGATCACAGTTTGATTCTTAGTCAGGGCATGTGCCCTGGTTTCAAGCTCGATCCCCAGTAGGGGGGCATGCAGGAGGCAGCTGATCAATGATTCTTATCATTGATGCTTCTATCTCTCTCTCCCTTTCCCTTCCTCTCTGAAATCAATAAAAACATATTTTTAAAAAGAGATCATGCTCTTAGCATGATCCAATTGTGAGTGGCTGCCCACTCCTGCCCTGACTGACAGGTGAAAGCAGAGAAAGAATGTGGTTTCTCCAAGGCCACAGAATGCACAGATGACAATGACAGACTCAGTGCCAATAAAGTCACAGGCCCTATTTTTTGATGTCCAGAAACACAAGAATGACAATAAGGTGTGATACAAAATACAACCAAAAACGCTTCACGTTGAGATCTCACCAGGTTCTGCTCATTCAAGTTGGAACAATGTTCAAGAGAACTCAACCCACACATGGGTCACTGAAACATTGAAGTCAAGCCAAAACCGGTTTGGCTCAGTGGATAGAGCGTCGGCCTGCGGACTCAAGGGTCCCAGGTTCGATTCCAGTCAAGGGCATGTACCTTGGTTGCAGGCACATCCCCAGTAGGGGGTGTGCAAGAGGCAGCTGATTGATGTATCTCTCTCATTGATGTTTCTAACTCTCTATCCCTCTCTCTTCCTCTCTGTAAAAAATCAATAAAATATATATTTTTTTAAAAAAGAAACATTGAAGTCAAGGCTTGGAAGCCTTGGATCATTTACAAAGATGTCGCAAGCACAAGCAGGGGGCTATCTTCTCTCATTTACTTCATACCAGTGACAGGAATGGTTGGTCTCACAGAGGAGCCACCCTGAATTATGGGGCTCAGATAGCAGAGTTGAGTGAGCCTCCAGGAAAGATCTCTAAGACCAGAATTCTCTCCCCTATGATGCACCCCATGTCTGAAATCTCCACCATTAGAGCCACTCCTTCAGGTTAAGGCATTCAAGGCCCCTATCGCAAGGCAAATACAGGGTTTGGCAAAAGTAGGTTTACGTTGTATGTGAAACAGAGCTTATTCTTTTATTATTTATTGATTATGGTATGATTTTCCCATACAACAAACTGTAAACATACTTGTGTCCCACCCTGTGTTTCAGAGTATAGGCAACTGACTAAACATCTTCCTGTTTGAGCCATGCTGCCTGGGTTTGAATTCCGACTCCACCACATATTAGCTGTGCAATCTTGGGCAATTCATTGAAGCTTATAACTGCTCTGTGCCTCAATTTCCTCATCTATAAAATGGGGGTAATACTGGAACTCATAAAGTTAGTTTGAGGATTCAATGAGTTAATACATGTAAACTTGGAGCAGTGGCTGGCACATAAAAAGTGCTCACCCGATGTTAACTGTTATCATTATGATGGGGTAAGATTATGAAGGGCTTTGTATTCCAGGCAAAGGAACAATGTGGGCTCAGGTCCTGCCTGGTTCCTAGCCGCTACTCCTCCCTGCTGCATGACTGGAGCCACTTTCTGAGGATCTACCAACCCTCTTGCTACAAGCTCAGCCCTGCCCCAGACTCTAGGCCAGAGGGACATCAGCAGCTCCAGCCAAGCACTCTGGGATTCTGTCTGGGGTCACCCGGATGTCTCAGTTCTGGCTGCTAAATCCTTGCCTTTTCTCTTGTGTTTGCTTTGGGGATCTTTAACTTAGTTGGGAACTTGGGGCATAGTCATCTGAGAACCACTCAGGATACCATATGATAAAATTCTGGGTTGGGTGTTACAGACTACAAGGATTACATGAAGGAGGAAATGATTAGGTTTAGAGGAGTCAAGCAGAGCTACCTGGAGGAAGCAGAGCTGGGATAAGTAACATTTGCCCTGGCAGAAGGTGGGAAGGAAAAACTAGAGTCTGGTCGCCTGTCTATACCTTTAGCCCCTAAAACTCACTTTATAATCTAGTTCCACTTTCCACTCCTCACTGTCTGTCCTATCCCACTGCAGTTAATGAGGTCATGTCCAGTTGTATCTGGAAAGATGGCAATGCTACTGAAACTGAGGACAGCAGTGGCATCTCTGGATGGACAAGACAGCATATCAATGCCTTCTGTTGGTTGGAGCTCCTGGAGGAAGCCCTTGAAATAAAACTGATGCTGGATCTTTAAAGCCACCATCATTATCATTTAAAGCCAATTGTATCATTCTTGAATACCTCCCAAGAGGAAGAAGATCAAGCCTTTATTGTCTTTCACAAACCCTCAGCATCAGGTTCAACTTGGGGTGAATCAAGTCATTCCCATAATCCTTTGGAAACCAGCTCACCACTCCTCTGGCTTGGAGTTGACCAGTCCTGCCCTCAAATGACAGATCATAGACATGGATAATAGACAGGATTTATCTATACCAGTGCTTTTCAAACTATCTGTGGTGAATGATAGAGGTTTTTTTTACAGTGTAAAATTTTTATATTTAGAATTAGACAGCTGGAGTGAGTTTAGATGATCCCAATTTTGTTAGCAACATCCAGAGCATCATAGTCGGGAGCCAAACATATTCTTCTTTTTTCCATCAGGCCTGATCGGGGTGTTGACCTTGGCCACGTCAATGTTATAGAGCTTCTTCACAGCCTGTGTGATCTGGCACTTGTTGGCCTTGACATTCACAATGAACACAAGTGTATTATTGTCTTCTATCTTCTTCATGGTTGTTGATTCGGTAGTCAGGGAGAATTTGATGAGGGCATAGTGGTCAAGCTTGTTTCTCCTGGGGACACTTTTTTGAGGATATGTGGGCAGCTTTCAAAGCCGTAGTGTCTCGGGCCATCAGAAGGTGGATGAGGTGTGAATCTTTTTTTGTGGCTGTGGACGCCTTTTAGCACTGCTTTTCAAAGCCTTTGCTCTGGCTTCAGCTTTGGGAGGAGCAGGGGCTCCCTTCTTCACGTTCGGTGCCATCTTCATGGAAAGGAGATTATATCTTTTTTAAATTTCCAATCTGTCATGAACACATACTTTTGTAAAATTTTTTTAAATGATTCATACACTTGGATGTTGCAGCAATATCAAATTTCTATGAACATTTCTAAACATCCAATTTATTTTCTTGTTAGACTGGCAGCAGTCCACAGGCTGGCACCATTTGAGGCCTCTCTGGACTCCATCTGCTCAGTGAGGAGATGCTGACAGCATGGATAGTGGACTCTGTAAGAAAGGCTGGCTCGGCTGAGATTCTTTCCATTTCCTACTCAAAGCAATGATGGAAGAGACGCCAGGCTGGTGGAAGATCTGCCACTTGCTAGCAGCCAGGTGACCTTCAACAAGTTACCTAACCTCTCTGAGCCTCAGTTTCTGCATCTATAAAATGAGGATGATGTCTAATACAGTAGTTTCCCACCCTTATTCGCTAGGGATATGTTCCAAGACCCTCCTTGGATGCCTGAAACTGTACATAGTACCAAACCCTGTATGTACTATGTTTTTCCCTATACATACATACCTATGATAAAGTTTAATTTATAATTAAGCACAGTGCCAGGCCGGTGTGGCTCAGTGGTTGAGCATTGACCCATGAACCAAGAGGTCCCTGGTTCGATCCCCAGTAGGGGGCATGCAGGAGGCAGCTGATCGATGATATTTCTCTCTATCCCTCTCCCTTCCTCTCTCTCTAAAAATCAATAAAAAACCATATTTACAATTAAGCACAGTAAGATAAAAAAATAACAAAATAAAACAATTATAGCAACAATATGCTATAATAAAGTTGTGTAAATGTGCCTCTCTCTGTCTCTCTTCCTCTCTCTGATGACTGATCTGATAACCAAGAGGGTTACTAAGTGACTAGGGGTCAAATAGTGCATACAGTATGGATACACTGAACAAAGGGATGATTCACCTCCTGGGTGGAACAGAGTAGGATGGCAAAAATTTCATTAAACTACTCAGAATGGTGCACAATTTTTTTTAAAAATGAATTGTTTATTTCTGGAATTTTCCATTTAATATTTTTGGGCCATGATTGACCATAAGAAACTGAAACCATGGAAGGTGAAACCACGAATAAGGGGATACTGCTCTAGTAACTTTCTTGTGAGGCTGTTCTGAGAATTAAATGAGATATAATATATGGAAAGCAGTTGTCACAGTGCCTGGCACGTGGCTAATTCTTACTATGTGCTAACTATAACAATATTGTCTATGAAGCAGATGGGCTACAGGCAACACAATGTATTCCAGGTTTAGGAGTCATTCCATTTTTTTTACTTGGAATGCCAGCATGGCCACCTGCTCCATTTTGTCATCTTTGAAATGGAAGTAACATTCAGAAGCTATCTCATAAGACTGTGGGGAGGATCCAGTGCTCAGCTCTGTATCTGTCTTGCACATAGTAAGTCAATTACTGGTAAAGTCCAATTATGTCCACATGTTCCCTCTAATCCTAACTCCTACTCTGCCATAGAACATTCAGAGAGAAACATGCCCTCAGCTGGAAGAATAATATTTAGCAATCTTCCATCATTTTGGTGTCTGAAACCAGAAACTGTATATATTTTTTTTAAATATATTTTATTGATTTTTTTACAGAGAGGAAGGGAGAGAGAGAGTTAGAAACATCCATCAGCTGCCTCCTGCACGCCCCCTACTGGGGATGTGCCCGCAATCAAGGTACATGCCCTTGACCGGAATCGAACCTGGGACCTTTCAGTCCGCAGGCCGACGCTCTATCCACTGAGCCAAACCGGTTTCGGCAAGAAACTGTATATTTTTGAATCAGTCAAAAGCTTTTGGTCATAATAGAAGGAGCATGGGCATTGGCGTCAAAGAGACCTATTTGAATACTGTCTCCATCACATACTACCAGTAGCTGTGTATCCTTTAATGTTTCTTCACCTGTCATTACCTCAATTGTCTCATTTGTAAAATGCAACCAATGCAATGAACCAGTTGTCTCCAAAGTGGGAATTCCACAACGTGGAGCCCACCCTCTTTCATCTTATTTTTAGTCTATTCCAAGTTATGCAATTTCTGTGTTGGGTTGCAAATTTACAGATTATAACATCTGGTCTTAACTAAACCAATCTTCCCCAAATGGAAAAGTGGCTTGAAAAGATTTCTACAAATAAACCACAGCCTGAATGAAGATAATATGAAGGATACAAGTACAAGCGAGCAATAGGAAAATGGCAGAACTGACTAATCTCCCATTGCTAGTATGAGCTTTTCGTCAGCCTCATTACGAAATAAAAGCAACAATGAACAAACTGGCAATAAGAAATAAGCCACACCAAAAAGAAAGAAAAATATCAAGAAACCTAAAGTATGATTCACATTCACTTTGTTAATAACACACACTTTACGTGTTTACTTGGTCTTATATTAGTTAATAATAATATGAAGCAATCATGATTAACAAGATCTTTAAAATCTAAGCATCCTCAAAATGGATGCTTAATGAACTATGATGGTAGTTAAGATGGTGGTTACTTTTTGTGGCAATTTTAATTTTATAATCTTTTTAATCCTCACCTGAGGATGTTTTTAAATTATTAATATTTTTAGAGAGGGGGGAGGGAAAGAGAGACAAACACTGATTGGTTGCCTCCCACACACACCCCGACAGGGAATCCAACCCACAACCTGCAAGTGTGCCTTCACCAGGAATTGAAATGGTGACCCTTTGGTGCACAGGACGATGTTCAACCAAGCAAGCCACACCGGCCAGGGCTGGTTTAATTTTTTAAATTGTCTTATCGAAAAACTGGAAATACACTATGAAGTACTGCTTTGATAGCAATTTTTTCAAAAGGTGGGGGTGGATTTCAGGATAAGTTTACTGAGAAAGTTGGCAAGCTATTACAGCAAAGATAGTGAAGTCTGATATATGCAAAGTGCTATAGGGTTCATCAATATGGTATAGAAACTAGACTTTGGATATACAGTAAAACCTTTACAGTATTCTATTTTGGAACAAGGTAGGGAGTGACACTCCATTTGTCACTTGGGTACCACACAGAGGTTGAACACTGGTGATTTTGCAGCCAAGTCCTTAAAAGAGTTTCAAACTAAAAGGTCCACTTTCACACCCCCAAAGAAACCTGTACCCATTATAGTCACTCTCCTTTAGCCCCTTCCCTCCTCCACCCCACCCCCCAGCCTAGGCAACCACTAACCTACTTTCTGTCTCTAATGGGTTTGCCTCTTCTGGACATTGAACAACTTGGGACACAGGGTGTCTGAATGTCAGAAATGAAAGGCAGAAGGCACCAAGGGCAACATGCACTTACTGCAGGATGTTGTCTCTGCCCACCGTATCCAAATGAGTAAGGCGGCATGACGTAGAGGCATGGGCACACCCTCTGCTCTACCACTTTCGAGCTGTGTGACTCTGGTCACGTCCCTTAACCTCTTTCAGCCTTATGTGTGAATTCTACATAAATATTGTCTTTTCCACTTACCTCACAGGCTTGCTACCTGGATCAAAGAGATAATTTAAAAATATAAAAAGACTTTGCCCTAGCCGGTTAGATTCAATGGCTAGAACATCAGCCGGTGGACTGAAAAGTCCTAAGTTTGATGATTCTGGTCAAGGGCACGTACTTCAGTTGCAGGTTCGATCCCCAGCCCCAGTCTGAGTGCATGTGGTAGGCAACCAATCGATGTGTCTCTCTCACATTGATGTTTCTCTCTCTGTGTGTCTCTCCCCTTTCCTTCCACTCTAAAATTCAATGAAATAATATTCTCCTTCCACTCTCTAAAATTCAATGAAACAATATCCTCGGGTGAAGAATAAATAAATAAATAAATAAATAAATAAATAAATAAATAAATGATAAATAAATAAACTTTGAAAACCATAAGGGATTGTTATTCCCAAACTCCAACTCCTCTTGACTAAAGTAAGGAAACACGTTTTGCTCACCATCCTCCTTCTCTCCCCAGATTGTCACACCAAAGCCCCCGATGCTAGTTAGAACCTCCTTCCTTGCATCTACTTAAGGGCCAGGGGTGAGCATCCCGATCCTGGTTAAAAACCTGAATTCATACCAACAAAGGGTCTGCAGTGGTTTTCCTCCCACCTTGAAATCTGTGCGAACTTTCTGATTTTCTCAATCTCTAGTTGGTTAGAGCACCCTCGTGTGTCTCCACATGGTAATACTTCAGGTCTTTTCCAGGAGGAGACATTCTTTTCATCACAGTATCAATAAAATGTGTAATGAAAACTTTTTTTCTCATCACACTTCAGGGTCAATGCTTGACACTTGGACTCCAGTTAAGCCATTGCATCCCGAGTCTTTGGCAGGTTTCCTGCTTGTGCTCAGGCCTGAAGATTTCTTTCTGCTCCATGTACACCCTTTTCTCCTTAGTCCTTTTGAGAAACCTTAGTCTCATGGTTCATGGATGTCCACTTGGTCCTGCCACTACTGTTATCCCAAGCTTACACAGTTCCCGAAGTATCATCATAATTTTTTTCTTTCTAAAAAGTACATCACACTTTACTGAAGGACTAACCAAAGCCACCTTTGGTTAGGAGAAAAGGTAATTTCAAAGTATTAGGAAAGAATTTTTTTAAGTATTTACTAAATATGAAAGGTATTCAAAATGGTAAACGTTTCACAGCAGTCTTCTTATGTAAAGCCCTGGCACTTGGAAAGGAGAAAATAATAAACAGGGACAGTGACATCTGGCAGTACACACTCAAACATACACTCTCACACACACATTTACACACTCTCACAGCCACACCACTGTTGCTCAGTGGGAAAGGAGCTCTCTCACTGAGAATCATGTCATGCTATCAGCACAGGTCTTTGGAAGAAGGAAAATTTCTATTTTATATTTGGAACCTCCAGAATGTTCCCTGTTCCCTCCATCAGCAAGGGTTATGGAAGCCTGGGGGACTTTCCTTCCCATATTCCCCCCCTTGCCTGTTTGCATCCCTGGATTTTTCTGGACACATTAAGCTCCACTGGCAAACTCCACTAAGAGCCAAAGACACATGTGCCTTTTGGCATCCCCCGCGCCCCCCCCCCCCCCAGAAGCATGTTCCTGAAAAGCTGCCTGTAAATTTTTTTGCAGGACAATTATGATTCCCTACTGACTTCTAATAAGATTTCTGAGCTCCCTCTTTAAGATTTTCAATGTACACCCAACACTTCAGCTTTAAGTTCCTCTGCCCCCTGCCATCCGCTCTGACAGTTACTTAAACCTCATCTGAAAAGTGAAGAAATGATCAACGAAGCATTAAGATCTCTCCTAAGACTTGGCCAGATAGTTCAGTTAGTTAGAGCATCGTCCAGATACGCCAAGGTTGTGGGTTCGTTTCCCAGTCAGGGCACATACAAGAAGCAGCCAATAAATGTATAAATAAGTGGAACAACAAAAAATTGATCTCTCTCTCTCTCTCTCTCTCTCTCTCTCTCTCTCTCTCTCCTCTCTCTCTCTCTCTCTCTCTCTCAGCAATAAATTAAAAGCTGCCCAGCCGGTGTGGCTTAGTGGTTGAGCTTTGACCTATGAACCAGGAGTTCACAGTTCAATTTTCAATCAGGGAACATGCCCCGGTTCTGGGCTCAATCCCCAGTAGGGGGAGTGCAGGAGGCAGCCAATCACTGATTCTCTCTCATCATTGATATTTCTATCTCTCTCCTTCTCCCTTCTTCTCTGAAATCAATTTTAAAAATTACAAAATTCTAAAAAGATAAACTACAAGCAAAAAATATCTCTTCTAGTTCAAATAGTCCAGGATCTGTAATCAAACCTGTAAATACATTGGAGAGGCTGTTATTTGGAAAAGACATCTGGTACCACCATTTCTAATGCAAATACCCTACATCTAACTTTTGGGGAGGCTGTTTCCCAGGGCTTGAGGGATTTTTGCCCCACTCTCTTAGAGGGGAAGCGCCTCAGATGACTGGCATCTTCGTTTTAGGGGGGTTGGTACTTTCCCTTCTGCTCTCTGCTCCCTCTACCCCACTCCCAGGTGTCAAATTCCAGAGACCCTCTCTACTGAAATAGAGATGGGTGCTGGGATTCTGGGGAACTCTGTATGCAATACAGCTGATGGCCTAGGATAGGAAGCACTTGCTAAGAAAAGATGAAATGAGTTGCTAGGGAGGCACTGTGGCTTTGGTCTCTGGTAAAAGAGTTAAGCAAGGGCACGTGCGTCATGGGCCTTTGCAGTCTTTGAACCAGAGATATTATTAGTGCTGATAGCAAAGGGAAATGCCTGCTTAGTGGTGAGGAAAATTAATAGTCCAAGCATTCTTCCATCCTGCATTCTCCGTGTTGGCATTTTGATTAAAAAAAAATATTGCCGCAGCTGTTTGCATATTCTGGAAGTGTGTGTGTATGTGTGTGGTTTGGTGTTTACAGATTTGGGGTTGTGGAGGGGAGTTTCCAGAGCAACGGAAGTAACTGCTTGTCAGTCAGGATGCATTTTGAAAATGAAACCCTGAAAGCTGGGGCCCACTTTGGGCCTGGGCCTGGTCTCTGAGGAGTCAGCAAAGGCCAGGAGGTGGCTTTGGCTAGTTGGTTCAGTGAATGAACCACTGGTCATTATTACTTTTTTAATGAATTGACCAAATCTATGAGTTGCTTTCAGTGTCCTGCAGATTCAATCCAAGGCAGGGATGTGGGAGTGGGCATCAAGGTTCTGGCTGCTGACACACCCTACCAACACACACACATACAACGCCCCCCACCACATATACACACAATCACATTTTCCCAGGTTGCCAAACCAGAAGAAGGTAACAAATATTTCTCGCACACCTACCAGGTGCACGAGGATAGTATGACATACTCATCAAATAGTTTAGAAGGATTTTTCTTTTAAGATTTCTTTTTTAGTATTTTTAATTGATTTTATAGAGGAGAGAGGGGGCGGGGGAGATTTGTTGTTTCACTTATTTATGCTTCATTGGTTGATTCTTGTATGTGCCCTGACCGGGGATCAAACCTGCAACCTTGGCACATAGGGACGACGCTCTAAAATCAACTGAGCTTCCTGTCCAAGGACAAAGAGTTTAGAGTTTAACTGGCATGTGAGAACAAGGGGAGAGAAATACAACATAAGGCAGTTTGTGCCAGATGCCAAGGCAGCAATACAAACAGAGGATTGAGGGAGGGAGAGTGATCACTCTGGGCTGGGATAATCAGAGGCGGCTTACTGGAGAAGGTGGAAACTGAGGCCAACCTTAAAGGACAGGGAGAAGAACTTCACTATTCAGAAGCTGTGAGGGAAGACATTCTAGATAGAGGAGGGCAAGTTCAAGATGTACTCAGGCTAGGACAAGTCCATCCCTTTGGCTGAAACTTGGGACTTGTGGGAGTGATTTATAGCCAATAAGCCTGGCTTGGATACCAGTAGATCTGTGCTAGAACAAAGGCTATGGTGTCACACAGACCTGCTCTGCCACTTCCTGCTGGGTGACCTTGGGCAAGTGGCCTAACCTCCCTGCAAACTGAGGAAAATAATGATGCTTAGTTCCTGAGGCCATTGGAAAGACTAAAAGTTTTACATCTAGCACAGTGTCTGACACATAGTAAATGTTCAAAAATGGGTTACAGGGTTCAGTTCTGGTCAAGGGCATGTACCTCCGTTGCAGGCTCCTCCCCGGCCCGGGCCCTGGTGGGGGCACATGCAGGGGGCAACCAATGGATGTGTTTCTCTCACATCGATATTTCTCTCTGTCTTTCCCTCTCTCTTCCACTGTCTCTAAAAATCCATGGAAAAATATTCTTGGGTGAGGATTTTTTTAAAAAGGGTTACAGCCCTGGCCAGTTTGGCTCAGTGGATAGAGTTTTGGCCTGCGGACTGAAGGGTCCCGGGTTCGATTCCGGTCAAGGGCATGTGCCCTGGTTGCGGGCACATCCCCAGTGGGGGGTGTGCAGGAGGCAGCTGGTCGATGTTTCTCTCTGATTGATGTTTCTGGCTCTCTGTCCCTTTCCCTTCCTCTCTGTAAGGAGTCGATGAAATATATTAAAATAAGTAAATAAATAAAAAAGGGTTACAAATGCATAAGCTGTCATGAAGGAAAGCTCAAGATATTTAGGGCTGATTCCCAATATTTGAGGGCCAAGGAGGAAAAGCATCTGATACTTTCCATCACTGTCGGGCCCAGTGGTGTGAGCCCCCATCCCTCTGGCCTACACTATTGGACCAGCCTCCTAACTTCCTGCCTCTGCTTCTCCCATAATCATTTCCCTAAATACCACCTTAATCATAGCTGTGCTCCTCTCTGGCTCAAGAACCTTCTGTGGATCCCAATTGCTCACTGACTGAACTCCCTAACATGGGGTGAGGGAGGGGACAGGAGGCAAGAGCTACCATTTATTGAGGGAAGGAAAGAGCAAAGAGAAGGCCAATGTTAGGAGTTCAAAGGTAAAATGTCATCCTCTTTTAAAAGCCCCTAAGCTCTGAATTCACAGAAATCAGCAGGTCCCTGAGGGAGAGAGCAGGACACATCTCTGAAGAGGGCAGGGCGTTCCCCTTAGCCTCTGACTCAGATTCACCTGCACCTGCTTCTTCAAGCCAACCCGGGAGAGGTTAAAGAGGAGAGAAGAGGGTGGAGCAGGGACCTGGGGTGGGTGGGGCAGTGGAATACCCCTTCTCCACTCTACCTGGGCCCCGGTCTCAGGTTTCTGAAGGAATCCCGTGTAGTTCTGGGCGCTGCGGGAATGACAGCACAAAGGGCAGAGCAGGCGAATCCGCGTCACACGGGGTAGCCAGGCGGCCTCCGTGAATGCTAGGCTCGGGGACAAAGTACAGGGAGACTCTTGAGGAGATAAGAAGGACGGTCCAAGGAAGGGGGCGGGGAGAGAGCACCCAGGAGCCTTGGCTGGCAGCCGAGCTCAGCCCGCCGGGGAGGGGGCCGCCCTCGAACCTCTTCCTCTCAGCAGCTGCTGGGATGCGGAGAACGGCTGCTGGGGGCAGTTGGGCTGCTCGGGGCGACTTTGGGGGCCGCTTGCAGCCCTCCCCCCGCGGGCCAGGAGGCGGGGCCTCCCAGCTTACCTGGCCATTTGGGGCGGGGCCGCCCGCAATCGGGCGGCAGAGGTGGCGGCGGTACCCACTGCACCGGACTACCCCTCCACGCCCCCACGCCCGCGCGGGGGCCCTCCCTCGGCTCATTCGTTCTCTCCCTCTCCCCCCCTCTCCCCTCCCCTCATTTGCTCCCTCCCTTCTTCCCTCGGAGCCCAATTGCTCAAGCCGCTTCCTTCCCCAGCGCCAGTTCCTCTCCTAGTGGGGCCCGGGAAGGGCTGCGAACGCTAGAAACGCGGAGCGCGGCGGCGGAGCTGCAGGACCATGGCCGAGCCCGGACAAGCCGCGACGACGGCGCCCAGAGCCTCGCTGCCGTGGAGCGCGCACAGCCTGCGGAGCTTCCCGCAGCCCCGCCCCTCCAGAGTGGACGCCGTCAGCCTCGGCAGGTACAGGGGCACAGCCGCCGCCTCCCGGCAGGCCTCCTTGCACGGCTCGCTGACGCACTCCGGAGCGGGCTCAGGGCGCCGGCGGGGAATGCTGCGGGAGCTGTTGGGGCTGCAGGGAGCAGCTCCCGCCGGGTGGCAGTCCGAGGGGCGCACGGAGGAGCAGTCCCCGGGCGGGCCGAACGGCGCGGGCAGCGGCAGGCTGTGCCTGGAGCCCCGGGAGCACGCGTGGATACTGGCGGCCGCCGAGGGCCGCTTTGAGGCGCTGCGGGAGCTGCTGGAAGCCGAGCCGGGGCTGCTCCTACGGGGCGACCCGATCACCGGCTACTCGGTGCTGCACTGGCTGGCCAAGCACGGGCGCCACGAGGAGCTCATCTTGGTGCACGAATTCGCCCAGCGCCAGGGGCTGCAGCTCGACGTGAGCGCCCCGGGGAGCGGCGGCCTCACGCCCCTTCACCTGGCGGCTCTGCAGGGCCACTACCTGGTCATCAAGGTGCTGGTGGGCGCCTTGGGAGCTGACCCCACGCGCCGTGACCACAGCGGCCACCGGGCCTGTTACTACCTGCGGCCCGACGCGCCCTGGAGCCTGCGGGAGCTGTCGGGGGCTGAGGACTGGGAGAAGGCGAGCGACAGTGAGCGGGACAACGCCAACAACAACAGCAGCGGCGCCACCACCGCCACCGGGTGGACGCTGCGAAGGACTCTGAACTCATTGGGTGCCATGGCCGCGGAGACAACGATGAGAGAGGTGGCGTTGCCCAGCAAGGAGAAGGACTCCGCGGGCAGCCGGGTGGCGCAAATTCAAGGTTTTTTTCGCCAGATGTTCCCCTTCTTCCAGGACCGTTGAGAGCGACGTAGACGAGAGTGCAGAGGGACCGCGCCACTGTAGTGAGGCCTCGGTCCTCCCTTGTCCCAGATTCCACTGAAGGGGCTGTGCGGCCCAGTGCGCTGGGCCTGCAATGAGCAGACCACATCCGGTCTGTCTCAGGTACCTGTCACCCGTCTCCTGCAGTCACTGGCCAGGAGACATGGAGACCAGGCGTCCTCCCCTCCACCCCCACCCCGCCCCCCCAACCAAGAGAGAGCAAAGACCAAGCTGTCCTGGAGCCCAATCCCAAAAGGAGTTGGAGTTAGGGGCAGGAGCGCGGTCCTGCTTGGGAGAGGGAAAGTTAAGCTTCCAGGAGCCATTTCTGACCTGGCACAAGTTTTGGTTTATTACTAGAATGAGTTAAGACTGTAAACCACTGATGCAGAGTAAGCGCCTAACTGCAGGCTTGACTTGGCTACTAAGGGGTCACTTTGTGCTGCCAGAGTCAGCCCCTGGCTCCCTGTTCCTGAGACAACCAGGGCTTACTGGTACTTTTTCAAATGTATCATGGATGACTTCTTAAGCATATTAAAGTGGAATTGTTTTCCTTTCACATGACAAAGCTGTCCTTTGATTTTTTTCATTAACCACTGAGGTGGGGGAAGCTTCCAACATTTGCAGGGAAGAGGTCACCCACCCATGGCCAGGAGCTAGTGATCCAGGGCAGGCTCCGGACCTCATTCTCAGAGCAAATGGCTAAGCTGTGCACTGAAGGAGCTACTTTCACCTTGACTCTGAGTACAGACCCACAGTTTAACTATTGGGCTCTTGAGCATCTAGGTCTGGGCTCTGGCACAGTCTCCTCCTAGAGTTGTGTGTAGGGGAAAGAAGGGTAGTAAAAGGGGAAAGCCTCCAGATGTACATTGCTGATACTTTGTGGTGAGTCATGTCATTTACCTGGACTTCTGCCCTCCAGTGAGACACACCCACTGGCACTTTTTTCTGCGACAGGGCTTTAATCATCATCATTTGCTTTTGCTTTTTTTTTTTTTTTTTTTAATCCTCACCCGAAGATATGTTTCCATTGATTTTTAGGGAAAGTGGAAGTGAGAGGGAAAGAGAGAGAAATATCGATGTGAGAGAAACACATGGATTGGTTGCCTCCTGCATGTGCCCCCACCAGGGCCAGGGCCAGGGAGGAGCCTGCAACCGAGGTACGTGCTCTTGACCGGAATCAAACGTGGGACCCTTTGGTCTGCAGGCCGACGCTCTATCCACTGAGCCAAACTGGCTAGGGCATCATTTGCTTTTTTTAAATTACACTTAATATATAAGCTGTAGTTTGAAAAATTGTTCCCAAACAATTGAACTGAGTAGAATACAGCACAGTTAACTTGAACTGAAAGGAGGGGAAAGAAGTTGGAGACTAGAGTTGTGTATAGGGGGAAGAAAGGTGGTAAAAGAAAAAAGCTTCTAAATATACATGCTGCCTTAGAGAATATTTTAAAAAATAGTGCTGTATTCTTGTAGCCCTTGCAATCGACTGGTGTGTCCAAAGCCCTCCCATCTCAGTCCTTGAACACCAGGGAGAAATTGAGTCACTACAGAATACAGAAACCACCCTGTGCCCATTCATCCAAATTTCCATCTCTGCCTGCCTAGTGGGCCTATTTGCTCTTTTTTATTACCCACTCGGTGCCCCCAAACAATCCCACCTTCCCTTAATAACCCATTAGATTCTTCTCATCCATGAAATGATCCAAACCCTTCCTATTGGTGTTTTCTGCCTGTCCCAGGTCTCTAGGAACGGCACCTTAAACATATTTATTCCTGGCTTCTGGCATTTGGCATCAGCAGCTGGCATAACCCTCCTGCATCTTTTGTGCCCATTTTATAGATACAAATTGGCTAACTGATGCAAGACTTCAGTTTTCTGTTCCACAACCTCCCCCTTGACAACTGCCAAGGTGGGTTGGGCTTGGTGAAGGCTGCCAGGGCAGAGCCTTCCTGCCACATGGCTGAGTCTGCGGGTTCCAGGCTTGGAGGGAAGATTAGCATGTGCCTTTGCCCAACATTCAAAGGACACTTATATCAGTAGTCTCCTCCCCATAGGCTAAGTTTGAACCTAAGCATCTTAACTATTAGCAGATTTGGGGACCTGAGGCCAGCATCTGCCTTGCTCTTTCCAAAATGAAAACCAAGTCAGCTAGAAGATTTGAAAGCGGCTTTCTATAGTTTTTCCTGCAGTCAGCTATTTTCCCCCACAGACTTTTCTCATCATGTGATATTGCCTAGCCTACCTCCTCCATGTAAAATTGAGGTTTGGCTGCAGGGGACGTACTCCCATTCTGAAAACCCTCCATGCCTAACATCAAGCCATTGGCATTTCTGGTATGCTTTTCGAGGCAAGACTGGTATGCTTACCCCAAGAGAAAGAACAAATTCCCTGAGAAACTTCTTTCCTGGGAAGCAAAACGGGAGTTGAGCAGATGATGCGAATCTGCATTCTAGTGGGGCTTGCAGAGGAGAAAGGAGACCGGAAGTAGGGCTGTGAGGTGTAAACATCGGGGGAAGGGTGCTGCTCAGGGGGCAGGGCCTGGCCCAGGCTGAAAGATGCTGGAAAGGCCTTCAGGGAAGAAGGTAATTCCTGATCTGAGGCATGGGTGAGTGGGAGATGGTCAGTGAAGGGGGAGGGGCCTCCTGGCAGAGCCAGTGGAGTGTATAAGGGCCAGTACACCAAGTACCAGGAAATGTAGGTCAGCCTGTTTGGCAGGAAGGTGGGAGCTAGGGAGTAATTAATGGCAAAGCTGGAGAAGTGGGTGGGGGTCCAGATCACTGAGGGTCTCATAAGTCATACTAAAAGAAGAACATTGATTTTCACTTAAGGTACCTGGGAGCCATGGAAAGTTTCCAAGCAGAGGAGTAACATGAAGTTTTACCAAAATCACTCTGCCAGTCATGTTGAGGATGGATGTGCTAGGGGAAATACCTTGGGGAAAATGAATCACAGAAGCAGTGTTTCTGGAGAAAACCAAGAAAAGTCATACTTCAGCAGAGAAGTTCAAAGACCCCCATAGAGGTCAGTGGCTTTCAAACTTTTTTCTTCTCAATAGATTTTGATCTAATAAATCTTATTTTGAAGCCCCAGGTGTAAAACTGACAAATTGAGACTAGGTTGCTGAGCTCCCCACCCGCTGCCTCTGTCTTAGACAGTAGCATAGGGGGAGGGGGGGTCCCTGGAGCAAAATTCCAAACCACTGGTGTAGGGAAAAGCTCTCAGCCTAACCTGGGTTCCATCCTGACTGCTGACTATCTGGCTTTGAACAAATCACTTATCTCTCTGAGTTGCAATTTTCTTATCAGCAAAATGGGAACAATACAATCTCCCTTGAGGTTTGTTCTGAGGATTGGAGATAAGTACAAGGTCTAGTACCTGCAGGACACACAGGAAATAGGAAATGACAGCTATTGTTTGGCAGAATTGAAAGGTGCACAGCAGGCTTTTGTGGTGAAACTATTTTACCTGCTAGCCTAGTCCAGGAAGGATCTTGTGGTTACCTGTATTATCCCACCTCTAAAATGTGTCCACATTGCTTGCAAGTTATTTCCTCCCTGTGCCAGTTGAGTGGCTTTTCCTCAAAGGAGATGTTGGTTCCTCTGCTGATGTTCTTCACAACCTACATTCTTTTACTTTAGGCACAATTGTAACAAGCTTCCTTACCTTGTTCTAGGCCCGTAGAAGTAAAAGCAGCAACTTAATAAGTGCCCATCAAATATTAAATAGGTTAGATATTGTTTCCAGATAAAATCATAAACTAGGCCCTAGCTGGTTTGGCTCAGTGGCTAGAGCATCTGCCTGGGGACTGGTTCAGTTCTGGCCAAAGGCACATGCCCAGGTTGCGGGCATGATCCCCAATAAAGGGCGTGCAGAAGGCAGCCAATGATTCTCTCTCATCATTGATATTTCTATCTCTCCCTCTCTGAAATCAATAAATATATATATATTTTTTTAAAAATAATAAACTGGAGTCAGAGCTAAACCTGAAATCCTCTGAAGAGAATAAAAGTATACAAGTCAGTTATCTCCTGACCCTATAATCTGTGAAAATGCCTTCCTCCCATTCCAGCCAACATACCCTACATTCCACACTCAGCCTCCATGTCTTCTATTTCCGTTTATTTTAATGAAGGAGCATGCCTGTCTTCTTTCAAGATGTAACTCATGCAGTCAACCCGTCTCCTTCAAGGGCCTTATTCCCTCAATCCCTTGCCTGTATCTTCAAGCTTACCCTCAGTTTAGTTCCGTGCAATAACATTTATTGAGTGACTACTAGGAGCCAGGCTCTTTGGGTGACGAACAGGCTCAAGTTTCCCCCAGCCTTCTGGCTTAATCTTACGACTCTCTTCTCTTCACAGCCAAGCCTCTCAAAGAGATCACCTCCCCCTCTTTACTCACCTCTTTTTTTCTAATTCTTTTTTTTTATTGATTGATTTTAGGAAGAGAGAAACATTGATTTATTGTTCTACTTATTTACGCATTCATTGGTTGCTTCTTATAGGTGCCCTGACCAAGGATTGAACCCATAACCTTGGCCTATCATGACAATGCTCTAACGAGCTGAGGTACTGGCTAGGGCTTTCCTCACCTCTTAATCACTCCTCAACTCTATGCATTCTGGTTTTTGCCTCCATCATCCAAGTGCAATTGCTTCCTGAAAGGTTGCCTATGATGAACTTCCATCTGCCAAATGCAAATCCTTATCTCAGTTCACTTCTTGGCCTCACTGGTCAATGTTGGTTACTTCTTTCTCCTTGAAACCCTCTTCTCTAGTCTTCTAATATCCTATAGCTCTAATTACTGGTGTTTATCAAGCTGAAGTCCCAGAAACTTTTCTCTTCACTCTATATTCTCTCCCTAAGTCATTTCATCCCTTCTCTATTCACCCTTCCTCACTCTACTCCATCCACAGTCAGTCCTTCTTGCTGTTCCTAAAAAGAGCCATGTTCTTCTGAACTCTGGTATTCCTACATGCTGTTCCCTCTCCCGAAACACTCTTCCCTCTATTCCTTGCCTCTCCCCCCCGCACCCCCGCACCCCCGCACCCGGTTCATTCCCACTTATCCTTCAGATGTCAGTTTAAATGTCACCTCCTTAGGGAAGTCTTCCCTGCCCCTCAGGCAAGGTTAGCACCTCACCTGGTCTGCTCTTCATAGTCTTTAACACACTTGAAATTATTCAAGCAGTTATTAGATTAGTATCTCTCCCCTGCCCCCACTAGACTTAACTTCCACGAGGACAGGGACCAAGTCTGTCTTATTCACCACAGTATCCCTAATTCCTGGTAGATGGAAGGTGCTCAATTAATAGGTATTAATTGTCAATAGAATCATAGATTTGGTCTCAAAAGCACAGAAACAAAGAGCTATGTCACTTGGCTAGGCTGCAGTCCCACTTGGGGACCACCCACACCTGTGAGGTCCAGTATGCTCTTCCTGAAAGCCTGCCCTATTGATTCCCAATCTGCCAAGTCTGGCCTCATCATTGCAAAAGCCAATTCCTTGCAATAAATCACTTAATATATATACCCCTGCTGGCCCTGCCTCTCTGATTGAACCCTGACTCATACAAAAAGCAACCATGTTATTCCAAGATGATAAGTTTATGATCAGATTAAAGTTTATTCCGATGGAACATACATAATACCATTCCTCAATAAAAGGAAACAAGATCCCTTGGCTTCTTGGAGAAATGGCTGGTTCTAGGGCTAGGGAAGTAATAAATTATAACAGAAAGTATAAAATAAATATCCATAAGTCCATTTTGATATAAAGAAATGATAGAATAAACAAACAAATAAACAAATAGAGAAGAAGAGTCAAATCTCCCAAGCAGAAAAATTCCAAATAATTTATGGAGATACTCCTCTGTTAAAGAGGGGAGTGTAACACCCCACTCCTTAAAGAGAGCTACATGACTTGGGGTGGTGAACATACAATACAATATACAGATGATGAATTGTAGAATTGTATACTTGAAACCTATATAATTTTATTGACCAATGTCACCCCAATAAATTCAATGTGTGTGTTTTTTAAGAGAGCTACACATTGTTACTTCCCTCCAAAGAGTACAGTTGGGAAGGGAGAAGAATGAGTAACTTTACAGTGGAGAAACCTGACCAGCACTACTAGAGCCAGGTGAACAAGGCCAATATCAAATCATATTGATCATATGTACCCTTGGTATGATCTGATAAGAATGGCACTTTACCTCTGTGATCTTCCTTCCTAAAACGTATAACCTCAGTCTCATCATGAGAAAAACATCAAACAAAATCCAATAGAGGGGCACCCTACAAAATATTTGACCAGTACCCCTCAAAATTGTCAAGGTCGTCAAAAACAAGGAAAGTCTGAGACACTATCACAGTCAAGAGGAGCCTAAGGAGGCCCTGGCTGGTGTGGCTCAGTTAGTTGAGCGTCCTTCCATGCACCAAAAGGTCGCTGGTTCGATCCCCAGTAAATAAATACATTTATTTGTTATTGATTGATTGATTGATTGGAGAGAGAGAGAAGGGAGGGAAGGAAATTTGTTGTTTCACTTATTTATTTTTGGTTGATACTTATAGGCGCCCTGATTGGGGATCAAACCCACAACCTTGGCATATCGGGATGATGCTCTAACCAACTAAGCTACCTGGCCAGGGCAATTTCCCCATTTTATATCCAGGAAACTGAGACTCAGGGAGTGGAAGTGACTTGCCCAAGGTCTCACAGCTGGAAGGTGATAGAATCAATGTTCCAAGTCGTCAGATAGTCTGACTCCAGAGTCTGAACTCTTAACTCCTTCACTCAGTTCTGTAAGACAAATCCCAGGTCTTGTTCTAAGTCATCCCTTCCCAACCCTAGGGAGCTTTGATCCACTGACTATTTGAATGTGTCTGTCTTCCTACCTGTCCCTCTTTTTCTCTGTACTTCAAGTCATTATGCAAATAATCTGTCACTCCCAGATCAAAATAAAACCTCTCCCTTAACCCCACAGCTACCTCCAGTTCTCTCCTGACTTGCATATCCACAACCCAACTGTTTATTGGACATCTCCACCTGGAAGTCTCACAGCCATCTCAAACTAAATACAACTGACCCTTGAACAATCAGGAGGTTAGGGGCACCTACTCCTGCACAGCTGAAAATCCACATATCACTTTTGACTCTCCAAAAACTTAACTACTAATAGCCTGCTGTTGACTGGAAGCCTTACCAATAATATAAAGAATCGATAAATACATATTTTGTACATTGTATGTGTTATATATTATATTCTTACAATGAAGTAAGCTAGAGAAAAGAAAGTTTTCTTAAGAAAATCAAATGGAGCCCTGGCCGATGTGGCTCAGTTGGTTGAGCATCATCCCATGCACCAATAGGTCCTTGGTTTGATATCCTGGTCAGGGCACATGCCCCAGCTGCAGGCTCGATCCCCGGTAGGGAGCGTGCAGGAAACAACCAATTTCTCCCCCCACCCCCGTGTTTCCTCTCTCACTAAAATCAATAAAAACATATTTTAAAAAAGAAAATCATAAGAGAAAATACATCTACAGTATTTTTTTAAATATCTGCAAATAAATGGACTCCCACAGTCCAGCTGGCCACATGCCTGGCTTTTGGGCTTGATCCCCAGTGTGGGGCCTGCAGGAAACAGCCAATCAATGATTCTCTCTCATCATTGATGTTTCTATCTTTCTCTCTCTCCCTCTCCCTTCCTCTCTGAAATCAATAATAAAATAAAATTAAAAAAAATAAATGGACCCCCACAGTTCAAACTCATTTTGCTCAATAGTTAGTTGCACATCCAAAACTGAAACCTTGATCCTTCCACCCTCCCACCAGAAAACTATTCTTCTCATGGTCTTTTCCTCTCAGTAAATTATACCACTGTCTACACTGTTGCTCAAGCCAGAAACTTGGGCATCATCTTAGCAAACTCCCTCTTTCTCCTCCCCTATTCAGTCAATCACAAGTCTTATTGATTCTACTAAATCTCTCTTATCTGTCCATTTCAATCCATCTCCACTGCCTCTGCCCTAGTTTGAGTCACCATCATTTCTCACCTGGACTACAAACCACAGCCTCTTACTAGTCTCTACTTCTAGCATACCATGCCCCACCCCCAACCAGCCCGATCTCAGCAATCCACTGCTAAACTCAGTGATTTCTTAGACCCAAACTGGAGAGGCCACTATCCAATTCCAAATCCTTCAATGTTTCCCTGGGTCTCAGGGTAGAATCCAAGCAAGGTCCCTCTCAAGGCTTAAAGGCTCCCTACGATCTGGCCCCAGCTTGTCTCTCCAGCCTCATCTTCTCCACCCTCCTTACTAGTTTCCTCTAGGCAGTTTCTCCCACCACCCTACATGTTCCCTTTCTACACTGCCAACTCACAGAGCGGCTTTCAGTTCTCTAAGTCTCCCAGCTTTCTCTTTACTGGGCATTTTTGCTAGTCCACTTCCTCTGTATAGGATATGACGTATGCCATATTCCACGCCCCCCCAGACCTAATTCCTCTTCAGCCTTCAGGGCTCAGCCTGCTCCCCCCACCCCTACCTTACCCCCACCCCCCCGTTGCCTACTCAGAGCAGGTTCCCAAGGACCTGTGCCATCCTTACCACAGCACTCGATATTAGGGGTGCAACTGTCTGCACGCTCGCCTGCCCACTGTAGACTGTAAGCCCGTGAAGATGAGAGCTCACTGCTGTATCCCAGCACTCCTGCACTGTGTCTGCCCTGTAATCTATAATGGGTGTTTGTGGAATAAACAAGTGCAAGTTGGAGGTAGCTGACCTTAAATTTATATCCACAGGTCAGGCTTTCTGATTAAACTAATAGTTATTGTTTTGTGGCTCATTCACCTTCTGTTCCCATGTCCTCCTCCCATTGGTGAGCCCTGTGAAACACTTTTTCTAATGAATACCATATCAGACACACATTTAGAGAATTATAAATAGGCCATTGGAGGTTCATGATTTTAGAAGCAACTTCCTCATTTCAAATGGAAGAAAACTGAAGTCCCAAAAGCTGAAGTGGTTTGTTAGTGGCAGGCTCACTGCATCTAGAAATATGTAAGTTCAGAACACTTCCCTTGGGCCCTATAAATACTTCTCCCTCATTGTGCTTATAATACTGTATGATAATGGTCTATGAGTCTATGTGTAAAACTGGGACTCAGCCTCAGATTTCTTCATTCCAGTACTCTTTCCCCTCTTATACCATGCTGTGACAGATTAAAGATGACCATGAGTTCTTTGATACTTTTCCCAATGACAGGTGGGATCTATAGCCTCATCCCTTGAATACAGGTGGGTTCTTTAACTGCTTAGATCCGTAGTCGGCAAACGCATTAGTCAACAGAGCCAAATATCAACAGTACAACTATTGAAATTTCTTTTGAGAGCCAAATTTTTTAAACTTAAACTTCTTCTAATGCCACTTCTTCAAAACAGAATCGCCCAGGCGGTGGTATTTTGTGGAAGAGCCACACTCAAGGGGCCAAAGAGCCGCATGTGGCTCATGAGCCGCGGTTTGCCGACCACTGGCTTAGATCAATACAATACAGCAAAAGAGATATACTTGGCAGCCCAAGCTGAAAATGACAGATCCCTTCTAAAAATTTATTAAGAATTTCAAGATGGTAGTGCTCACATCGGTAGCACATATACTAAAATTAAAACAATACAGAGCCCTGGCTCAGTTGGTTGAGCAGATTCCCAAGCACCAAGAGGTAGCCACTTTGATTCCCGGTCTGGGCACGTGCCCAGGTTGTGGTCTCAATCCCCAGTAGGGGGCATGCGGAAGGCAGCCTATTGATGTTTCTCTCTGACATGGATGTTTTTCTCTCTCCCTTTCCCTCTCCCTGTCTCTCTAAAATCAATGAAAAACATATTTTTAAAAAAACGATACAGAGAAGATTAGCATGACCCTGGCACAAGGATGACATACAACTTTGTGAAGTATTCTACATGTTTAGGCCACGGAGATGTAGTGTACAGCATGGGGAATATAGTCCATGCTACTGGAATAATTTATACAATGATAGATAATTATTAAACTGTGTGGTGATCACATCATAATATATCCTATATAATAAAAGGCTAATATGCAAATCAACTGAATGGTGGAACTACCAGTTGCTATGACGCGCACTGACCACCAGAGGGCAGACGCTCAACACAGGAGTTGCCCCCTGGTGGTCAGCGTGCTCCCACAGGGGGAGCGCCGCTCATCCAGAAGCCGGACTCACTGCTAGCAAGCGGCAGCACCAAGGATGTCCAACTAACGGCTTAGGCCAGCTCCCCGCACAGCTCCCAGACTGCAAGAGGGCGCAGGCTGGGCTGAGGGACCACCCCCGACTCCTCGAGTGCACTAATTTCAGGCCTCTAGTATATATATATCAAGTCACTATGCTGAACACCTGAAACTAATATATTATTGTATGGCAACTTAATGTTAATAAAAATTTTTTAATGTCAAGATGGCAAAATCAGGGCATAAAACTAAGTACAGGGCCCTGTGTGGCTGCATAGGTCACAGGCCCATGAAGCTGGTCCTGGTGTCAGTTTCAGGGCCCAGGTTTTAAGAGACTGGAAGCTTTCAGTTCCTGTCTCTTGGGACACTCAGTCCAGCCAGCTGCCATGTAAGCACTCAACTGCCCTGAGCTGAGATCACCACACCATGAGAAGCCCAAGTCACATAGAGAGGCCCTGGTGGATGACGTGCCATCTGGAGAGAGACCAAGGAGCACCAAGGTGATGGGCACATGAGTAAAGGAGCCATCTTGGGAGTGGGCCCTCTAGTTCCTGCCACCCAGCCAAGGCCTGCCCAAGTTCCTGACCCACAAAAATGTGATAGAAACAAAATGTCTGTTTTAAGCCACTAAGTTTTGGGATAGTTTGTTACCCAGTAATAGATGAAAAAATATACTGTCTCTAGTGTTCTTCAAAATGTCAGTTATTAAGTCCTGACAATAAACCAAGCATTTTTATTTATTAACAAGTAGGGTCCCTAGCGGCTGCCAGCCACCGGCCAGGGCCTCCCTTCCCCGGCTGCCGGCTGCTGGCTGGGGCCTTCCTTCATTCTGCACCACCCTCTAGTGGTCAGCGCACATCATAGCAAGCAATCGAACTCCCAGTGAGTCGAACTCCCTAGGGGACACTTTGCATATTAGGCTTTTACATATATAAAAGATTTATTTTTGTTAATCCTCACCTGAGGATATTTTTCCATTGATTTTTTTAGAGAGAGTGGAAGGGAGAGGGAGAGACATAGAGAAACATCAATGTGAGGGAGACACATCAATTGGTCACCTCCTGCACGAGCCCTGACCAGGGCCTGGGCTGGGAAGGAGCCTGAAACCGAGGTATGTGCCCTTGATTGGAATCGAACCTGGGACGCTTCAGTCCACTGGCTGATGCTCTATCCACTAAGCCAAACCGGCTAGGGCAAACCAAGTACTTTTTACACATTGTCTCATTTAATTGTCACAGCCAGTCTGTAGCACAATATTAATATATTTTTTAAATATATTTTTTATTGAATTCAGAGAGGAAGTAAGAGAGAGATAGAAACATCAATGACACCCTAGCCAGTTTGGTTCAGTGGATAGAGCGTCAGCCTGTGGACTGAAGGGTCCTGGGTGCGATTCCAGTCAAGGGCACATACCTAGGTTGCAGGCCCGATCCCCGGCCATGGTCAGGGCTTGTGTGGGCAGCAACCAATTGATGTGTCTGTCTCACATTGACGGTTCTATCTCTCCCCTTCCCTTCCACTCTCTCTAAAAACAAATGGGGCCCTGGCCGGTTTGGCTCAGTGGATAGAGCATCAGCCTGAGACTAAAGGGTCCCAGGTTTGCTTCTGGCTGGGGGCACATGCCAAGTTGTAGGCTCAATACCCCCTAGTGGGGGCATGCAGGAGGCAGCCAATCAATGACTCTCTCTCATCATTGATGTTTGTATCTCTCTATCTCTTTCCCTTCCTCTCTGAAATCAATAAAAATATATATATATAAAAATAAAAACCAATGGGAAAATACCCTCAGGTGAGGATTTTAAAAAATGTCCACACTATCCAAAGCAATCTACAGATTCAATGCAATCTCTATCAAAATACCAATGGTAGCCATAACTGGTTTGGCTCAGTAGATAGAGCATTGGCCTGCAGACTGAAGGGTCCCGGGTTCGATTCTGGTCAAGGGCACATGCCCAGGTTGTGGGCTCGATCCCCAGTAGGGGGCATGCAGGAGGCAGCCAATCAATGATTCTCTCTCATCATTGATGTTTCTATCTCTCTCTCCCTCTCCCTTCCTCCCTGAAATCAACAAAAATATATTTTAAAAAAGAAGAAGAACAACAACAACAACAACAAAGTTGGAGGTATTATGCTACCTGATACCAAACTATACTACGGGGCCATAGTAATCAAAACAGCCTGGTGCTTGCATAAAAACAGACATATAGATCAGTGAAACAGAATAGAGAGCCCAGAAATAAACCCACGCCTTTATGGTAAATTAATCTAGGACAAGAATATACAATAGGGTAAAGACAGTCTCTTAAATAAATTGTGTTAGGAAAACTGTACAGATACATGCAAAAAAATGAAACTAGATTTCCTTCTTACACCATATACAAAAATAAACTCAAAATGGAATAAAGACTTAAATGTAAGATCCAAAAACCATAAAACTCCTAGAAGAAAACACAATCAATAAACTCTTTGACATTGCTCTTGGTTATATTTTTTTTAGATATGTTTCCTTGGGCAAGGGAAACAAAAGAAAAAATAAACAAATGAGAATACATCAAATTAAAAGTTTTTGCACAGCAAAGGAAACCATCAACAAAATGAAAAGACAACCTACTGAATGGGAGAACATATTCACTAATGATACATCTGATAAGGGGTTAATATCCAAAATATATACAGAATTCATACAACTTAAGACCAAAAAACAACACAAACCCAATCTGATTCAAAAATGAGCAGAGGTCCCTGGCTGGGTAGCTCAGTTGGTTAGGGCATCGTCCCATACACCAAGGTTGTGAGTTCAATCCCCAGTTAGGGCACATACAAAAACCAACCAATGAATGCATACATAAGTGGAACAACAAATTGATGTGTGTTTTTTTCTCTCTAAAAAAAAAAGTCAATTAAAAAAAAACAATGGATCCATGAATAAGAGGAACAACAAATTGATGACTCTCTCTCTTTTTAAAAAAAATAAAATGGACAGAGGACCTGAGTACATATTTCTCCAAAGAGGACATAGAGATGGTCAACAGACATATGAAAAGATACTCAAAGCCAGTAATCATCAGATAAATGCAAGTTAAAACCACAATGAGAAATCACCTTATACCCGTCTGAATGGCTATCATCAATAAATCAACAAACAAGTGTTGGTGAGGATGTGGAGAAAAGGGAACCTTCATGCACTGTTGGTGGGAATGCAGATTGGTGTGTGGAAAACAGTATGGAGGTACCTCAAAAAATTAAAAATAGAACTATCATATAACCCAGCAATCCCATCTCTGGGTACTTATCCAAAGGAAACAGACACACTAATTTGAAAAGATAATATGCATCCCTATGTTCATTGCAACATCTTATATAATAAAAGCCTAATATGCAAATTGTCCCCTAGGGCCATCTTTCAACCGGGAGTTTGACCGCTCGCTATGATGTGTGCTGACCACCAGGGGGCAGCATGGAACATGGTGGGCGTCAGCAACACGCTGCAACCTCTCACCGGCTACCTGGGCGTAGGGGTATGGTGAGAATGCAGGGTGCCCACCAAGCTCACTCTCACTCCCCCTGCTACCCTCCCCCAGGATGCCAGGGCTCGCACGCCGGGGAAGCCCCCATGCTCAAGTGCCAGGGGCCCACAAGGAGCCTGCCCTGCACCCATGTGGCATCTTCCGGGTGAGCCGGGCCGCAGCCACCGGGACTGCAGGGGCCAGTCAGGCTCCCCGTGGGTTCATGCAGGAGCCAATCTGCAAGGCCGGCCATAAGAGAGCACGCTGTCTGCCCAGCTTCCCTGCAGCGCTGCTGCTGCTGGGTGGCCCAGAGGCCCACGCTGCGCCCCGGCCTGCAGTGTCCGGCCGTACTTATCACATCTCTGCATGGGGACTTGAGCGCTGTGACTTAGGCAGAGGGGGGTGTGTGGGGGCTCGGGGGCCCGGGGGCCCAGGTGCTGCCCAGGGCCCAGAGGTCAGCTTGGACCTTCCCTTCCACACCAGATGCTCGTGCTTCGATTGCCTGCCAGGCCTAGGGACTGCACCCATGCACAAATTCCGTGCACCGGGCCTCTAGTTATCTATAATAGCCAAGATATGGACATCTAAATGTCCATTGATAGACAATTGGAAAAAGAAAAGGTGGTATCCTATATAATAAAAGCCTAATATGCTGTGTCTGACCGTTCAACCATTCGACCAGTTGCTATGATGCTCACTGACCACCAGGGGGCAGATGCTCCAACCAGTAGGTTAGCTTGCTGGGGTCCGGCCGATGGGGACTGGGCGAGATGGGCTGAACACGCCCTGGAGCCTTCCCCAGCCCCAACCGTGCACGCTGGGGTCCCTCGGCCTGGCCTGCACCCTCTCGCAATCCGGGACCCCTCAGGGGATGTCATAGAGCCAGTTTCGGCCTGATCCCAGCAGGCCAGGCCGAGGGACCCCACCAGTGCATGAATCTGTGCACTGGGCCTCTAGTATGTATATAATGGAATATTACTGAGCCATAAAAATAAATGAAATCTGCCCAGTCCAAGTGGCTCAGTTGGCTGAGCATTGTCCCATGCACTGAAAGATTGCTGGTTCCATTCCCGATCAGGGCACATACTTTGGTTGCAGATTTGATCCCCAGGGGAGCATGCAGAAGGCAACTGATCAATTTTTCTCTCTCACATCAATATGTCTCTCTCTCACTTCCTTTCTTGAAGCATGTCCTCTGGTGAGGATTAAAAAAAATGAAATCTTGCCATTTGCAACAACATGGCTATGTTAAGTAAAATAGGTCATACAAACACCGCCCTGGCCAGTGTGGCTCAGTTGGTTGGGCATCATTCTGTGCACTGAAAGGTTGCCAGTTCAATTCCCAGTCAGGGCATATGCCTGGGTTGCAGGCTCGATCCCCAGTAGGGGGTATGCAGGAGGCAGCTGATCAATGTTTCTCTCTTCCTCTTTCCTTTCTTCTCTCTCTCTCTAAAAATAAAAATAAAAAATTTAAAGACAAGATACCATATGATTTCACTTATATATACAACCAAAAAATGAACCAACATGCCCTAGCCAGACTGGCTCAGTGGATAGAACGTCGCCCCTCAGCCTGAAGGGTCCCGGGTTCGATTCCAGTCAAGGTCACATACCTCAGTTGCAGGCTTGATTCCCCGGCCCTGGTCAGGGCCCCTGTGGGCAGCAACCAATCAGTGTGTTGCTCTCACATCAATGTTTCTCTCTCTCTTATCACTTCCCCTCCCTTCCGCTCTGTCTAAAAATTAATGGAATAATATCCTTAGGTGAGGATTAACAATAACAACAAAAAAGAACAAACAATGAACAAAAAAGAAACAAACTCATATATACAGTGAACAAACTGATGGCTGACAGATAAAAGGGGGTGGGGCTGAGTGAAAACGTAAAGGGATTAAGTACAAATTGGTAGTTACAGAATAGTCATGGGGATATAAAGTACAACATAGGGAATATAGTCAACAATATTGTAATAACTATGTATGGTGCCAGGTGGTGGTTACTATAACTATATATGGTGTCAGGTGAGTATTACATTTATGTGTGTGTGTGTGTGTGTGTGTGTGTGTGTGTGTGTGTGTGTGGAAATCACTTTATAAGTTATATAAATGTGTAACCACTATGCTGTACATCTGAAAATAACATAATACTGAATGTGAACTGTAATTGAAAAATTAAAATTAAAGATTTTAAAAAATTTTTAGAGAGAAGAGAAAGAAACATCGATGTGAGAGTGTAACATCTATCAGCTGCCTCCTGCACACCCCCTACCAGGGATCAAGCCCACAACCTGGGCATGTGCCCTAACTAGGAATTGAACCAACAACCTTCTGGTACACGGGACAATGCCCAACCAACAGAGCCACACGGGCCAGGGCAAAAATTTTAAATATTTTTTAAAAAAGAAAATGCATACGTAATCAACTTAATCCTTAGGTGTTTGATTGGCTATTTTGTTTTATTTTTTAAGTAAACATTTTGTTTTAGATTTACAGAAAAGTTGCATGAATATTAGAGTTGCTATACATTGAGTGGCCATATTATTATGATCTCTGAACGCACAATAATCTGGCCACTCAGTGTTTACCCTATATAATAAAAGGCTAATATGCAAATTGTCCCCTCGACCAGGAGTTCGACCAGCAGGCAGGCCGGCCAACCACCCATGTCCCCTCCCCCTGGCCAAGCTGGCCGGACCCCACCCATGCACGAATTCATGCACCGGGCCTCCAATACACATACACACACACACACACACACACACACACACACACACACACACACACACTGAGTAGCCAGATTATTATGCGTTCAGAGATCATAATAATCTGGCCGCTCAGTGTATACCCTGTACTCAGTTTCCCCTATGGTTACTTTATTTTTTCAGTGTTTTCAATCACAACCTCTACCCTGTTATTTGGAACTCAATGAAATACGTTTCAGAGAACAGAGTCCGGTGCTGGGCCATAGTGTGTAAGCAGTTACAAGGGCTCCCTCCAGAAGAAGCAGCTCCAGATAAGACTCAGGGGAGTTCCTGAGTCTCTGGAGCATTTGATTTTAGCTTGGATATCTTTGCAGTCCAAACCCAATAATATGTTTTTAGCTCAAAATGGTATGTCTTTTCAAATCCCACAGCTCATAGGCCTGTCTAATTTCTTTCAGGATTCTCTCTTGTTTATTTGACATGTTATCTTTCCCACGTCTTGGTATTCCTGGAAGCTTCTGAAAATACCCACAGAAAAGCAAACTTAAACAAAAACCAGCAGACAGCACTGGGTGAACACTAGCAAACGGAAGAGGATCAAGGCCCAGAGACATAAAGTATTTCTTGAGGCAACACCAGGATTAGCACACAGGTCTGGTTTCCAGCTCAGAGCTCCACTGGAGTAAATGCTCTTGGGGATGCCTGTTCAGCCTGCACTGCTCTATCTGGAGGCCACCCAGCTCGCCCAGAGCAGTCATGATTATACAGGACCCTGTCCCCTCAGCCATAGCTGACTGACTCTTGACTGGGCCATTCAGGCTCACCCTCGCATGATGCTGCTATTGGGATTCAGTTGTTCCCACCCATTCCCACGGGCCAGCTAACCTGAGACAGAGAGGAGGCCATGTTTGGCCTTGTGCTAAGAGGAGACAAGGCAGGTCAGTCAAGACGGATAAGAGTCAAGTGCACATGCAGAAAGAAGCTATAATAAAGGTCCTAAGTGGGAGAGCAGCCTGCCTGGCTTCTCAATGGCTTCAAAGCCATAGTTCTGGCCTTTTGAAGCCTGGCTGCTCCCTGCCCTGTGTTCCATGAGACATCTATGAAAGCAATTGCTTGGCCGGCATGGCTCATTCAACCTATGAACCAGGTCACAGAACCGGTCAGGGCACATGCCTGGATTGCGGGCTTGATCCCCAGTGGGGGGTGTTCAGGAGGTAGCCAATCAATGATTCTCTCTCATCATCGATGTTTCTCTTTCTCCCTTCCTCTGAAATAACATATATATATATATATATATATATATATATATATATATACACACACATATATACATACATATATATATATATACATACATACATATATACAGTATATGTGTGTGTGTGTATAGAGTGTGCAACATATATGAATGGCTCTATTCTAATACCGAAAGTTAATTTTCCTGTTCTTTAAAAAACAAGTTTTTCAGATTATAAATATACTCATTGTAGAAATTTTAGCGTTCTTTTACTTATAAAATCATTTTTGTTGTATCTATACATCCTAAGAAATATAAAAATGAAACCTAAATCACCTGTAATGAGATGCATACATGTTTGACAAAAGATATGTACAAAGATGTTCACAGCAACACTAGTGATAAAAGCCCCAAACTGGAAACTATATAAATACCTATCAACAGGAAAAATGGGAAAATAAATTGTGGTGTATGCACACACTGGAACACTATGCAGCAATGAAACCGATGCAAACTACACGCAATAACTCAGGTCAATATGTGATTGTAGTGAGCAAAAGACCAAAGTGCAGTTTATTTCATTTATATAAAATGTAAAAACAGGCAAGAGTAATCAATGCTTAGATGTTAGGATAGTGGTTACACTTGGGGTGATAGTGACTGGAAAGGGGTTCAAGGAGGGGCTTCTGAGATACTGATCATGGTCTGTCTCCTGATCTGGGTGGTAGTGATGCAACTGGATTCACCCTGTGAAAATTTATCACACTATACACTTATAAATGCACTTTTTGTATGCATGTTATAATTCAAAAAAACTTTAAAAAATAGCTAATAATTCCAATATTGATAGCAGTGAGGTTTCTCATTGACAAGTGTTAACTTTTTTAACTTTCCCTTTTTTTAAAAATATATTTTATTGATTTTTTAGAGAGAGGAAAGGAGAGGGACAGAGAGCTAGAAACATCGATGAGAGAGAAACATCGACCAGCTGCCTCCTGCATACCCCCTACCGGGGATGTGCCCGCAACCAATGTACATGCCCTTGACCAGAATCGAACCCGGGACCTTTCAGTCCGCAGACCGACGCTCTATCCACTGAGCCAAACCGGTTTTGGCTAACTTTACCTTTTTATTTGCTTCTAGAAAATGACTCTGGCCTGGCCTATATTGCTGGTGTTTTTCTATCACTTCCTTCACTACCTTTTTATTGATAATGGATATTTTTCCAATTGCTTTTTAAAGAGTGTGATAGGAGAAACATCGACATTAAGAGACACATTGATTGGTTGCACCCTCCCAACTTGGGCTGGGGATTGAACCTGCAACCTATGTACACACCCTTGACCAGGAATTGAACCCAAGACCTTATGTGCAGGCCGATGCTCTAACTACGTAACTACACCGGCCAGGGCCCCTCACTGCTATTATACACATCTGACTTTATGAAACATCTGAATTATCAGCCCTTCTGGAATCAATTACTCAAATTGATCAAGAGAAGTTTCACTTAGGGTCAGGCTGAGAGCCCCATCCTGTCCTGCTTGCTGCCCCTGCCAGTCCCCATCAACAGCTTTGGACAGGCAGCCTGTCAGTGAGCACCATCTCTGCCTAACTTCTCCCATGACGAACTGCCCCTTCCCACTATCTTTGGTCCCTGTGTCTTTTGCTTTATCCAGCATGTAGCACGTCTTCAGGGGAGGGATCCACATCAACCTTCATCCTGCTCACTCCCCATTCCTCTTCTTTTCCTAGCCAGACACTGAATCAATGCTTTAGTGCAGTGGTCGCCAACATTTTTTACCTCATGGACCACACTGGTTGGTGACTGGTGCATTATTACATTTCATCGTCATAGGCCTTTGAGGGAGGTCCCATTGGCCTCATGCTGTAGGTGACACGGAGGCTTACAACTAGTGAAGAATTGAATCTGCCAACTCTTGACCACCCCTCTGCTGTGGCCTGCTTCTCAGTAAGCCATCAAGGGAATCACCACAGGGGTGACTGCACTATCTTGCAAAAGCTGACATCTTATACTGCACTTCTCGTGGGTAAATTAAATCCACTTCTCCCTTCAGGAAGCATGAACCTAGTCCTTTAGATGAGGAACTACTGGCAACTGTACAACCTAGTGAGGCCACTGGAACCAGAACCTGTGCCCAACTCCCAGGCTCAAATGAAACCCCTTATACACAGCCAACCAACACTGGCGCCCAAGTTCCTTTCTCAAGTCTAATCTTACCGATTCAAGGTTTGTAGAGAAAGCCGTGTTCTCGTCAGAGTGGAGTGGAGATAGGGCTGGTCCCACACCCATGTGTAGCAGCTAAAGTCAGGAATTTATCTGCTTTAGAGGTCCCCCTGAGGAGCAAGGGGTCCCCAGTCACACCAGGAGCCCAGCCCAAGGTTCCAGTGCTGGGAAAAGAAGTCTCCGTAACTTCTGGTTGTGAACACCAGCGGGGACTTTGGCTGAGTGACAGAGCGCTGCTGGAGTCATAGGCATTCCTCTTAAATGGCCCGTACACACTGACTTACTAGGGACTCAGCAGAGGCCACTATTCCTTTGCTGCGCCCTCCCCCACAGAACCAACACATTGGTGCCACATCTGAGTCTCCATCAACCTGGCTAACACTACCCAACTGATGGAAAACTTCCCAAACCTGGTGAAAGAAATAGACATACAAGTCCAGAAAGTGGAGAGTCCCAAACAAAATGAACCCAAAGAGCCCTATACAAAGACATGTCATAATTTACAAAGATTAAAGACAGAGAATCTTAATTTCCCAGACAAGAAAAAGCTAGAGCTCATCACCACTAAACCAGTATTACAAGAAATGTTGAAGTCCTGGCCAGTGTGGCTCGGTTGGTTGGGCATCATCCCATTCACAAAGTTGCAGGTTCAATTTATGATAGGGGACATGCCTGGGTTGCAGCTGATCCCTGGGTAGGGAGCATGCAGGAGACAGCCTACCAATGTCCCTATCCCCCTCCCCTCTAATATTCAACTTAAAAATGTTAAAGGGTCTTCTTTAAGAAAATAAAGACCAAAAATACAAATCAAGGCCCTGGCCAAGCAGCCCAACTGGTTGGAGCATCATCCCAATAACACCAAGGTTGTGGGTTCAACACCCCCAATCAGGGCACATACAAGAACCTGTCCCTCTCTCAAAAAAAAAAATCGATAAAAAATAAAGCAAAAAATACTATTAAATATATACATAAATCAATTGGCAATAAATACATGCCAACAATTACTTGGAATGAAAAGATTATCTCATTAAAATTGAAAGAAAAAAAGAAAAAGCTGGGATAGCAATACTTATACCAGGCAAAATAGACTTTAATTAAGGCTGTAATAAGACAAAGAAGGAACCAGCCTTTCACTTCTGGGTATTTACCTGAAGAAACCCAAAACAGTAATTTGAAAAGATATATACATCCATATGTTCATTGTTGCCTTTATAACAGCCAAGACATGGAAGCAACCTAAGTGCTCATCAATAGACAAATGGATAAAGTGGTGCCTACATACAATGGAATATGACTCAGCCATAAAAAAGAATGAAATCTTGCCATCCGCAGCATGGATGGACCTAGAGTGTATTGTGCTGAGTGAAGTCAGAGAAAGACAAATGGCATGATTTCACTTAACTGTAGAATCTAAAAAACAAATGAACATAAACTCAGAAAACATTTTAATGGTTGCCAGATGGGATCCCTGGGGGGTTGGGTGAAAAAAGGGTGAAGAAATTAAGTATAAATTGGTAGTTACAAAATAGTCATGGGGGGGGGGTGGCGGTGTGGGTGGACCCTAACCAGTTTGGCTCAGTGGATAGAGCACTGGCCCTCGGACTGAAGGGTCTCGGGTCAAGGGCATGTACGTTGGTTGAGGGATTGATCCCCAGTAAGGGGTGTGCAGGAGACAGCTGATCAATTCTCACTCATGTTTCTAACTCTCTATCCCTCTCCCTTCCTCTCTTTGAAATCAATAAAATGTTAAAAAAAAACCCAAAATAGTCATGGGGGCCCTGGGCAGGTAAGTCAGTTGGTTAGAACCTTGTCCTAATACACCAAGGTTGTGGGTTTGTTCCCTAGCCAGGGCACATACAAAAATCAACCAATGAATGCATAAATTAAGTGGAACAAATCTGTTTCCTTAATAAAATAAACCTTTTAATATAGTATTGTATGTAAACTGTAACTGAAAAATAAAAATGTAACTCTTCAGTAGGATAAATTTGAGTAAAGAATTGCTTCAAAATTTTGTCCTTCAAAAATGTCACATTATTTAAAAAAATTAGTTTTTAATGATATTAGTGCTATTTTACATTTTTGCAGATCTCTTTAATATCTGGCTTAACAGTAGACAACTAAATTCTCTTATTTAATCTTACAGTCTGTGATGTCATCTAGCCTTAAAACTGCTGAGATACATCATTATATACTGTTTAAAAGTCAAGTTCAAATTAAGAGAAACAACATGCCAGTAATTTAAACAAAGAAAACAAAAAGAACAGTAAGGTATGATGGGATATCTGTTGAAATTAGCTGCTACCTCTGGACCTGAGGGAAATGTGAATGAGTCCTTCTTCCAGCTGAGATTGACCCAAAGAACCCCCCCCCGCCCCCGCCGGTCCCCTTGCTGCAGTTACACCCTAATTCCAAGGTTATGAGAACACTTGTTTCTTCCCACCTTTTCCAGACATTTGACATGGCTTGCATAATGGCCTATTATTAGCCATTTGCATATTAAACAAATCCAACTGATTTAAGAATAGTGCTCAGCGCATAAATATCCAGTAAATTTTAGTTTCTTTAGTGTCAAAATATTTTTTCAACCATTTAAAATTGCAGAAATCTAGTTCATAGGCCTTACAAAATCAGGCAGTAGACCAGTTTGTCAATCTCTGGTTCAGATGATGCCTACTTGTATTGAGGATGAGCATATAAAGATGCTATTCATTTTAAAAAGAATGTGCTACCCTCAGGCACGAGGATATAAAAAATATGAGGGCAGGACTGGGGGAATGAGGGGACAATGGGGGGATAAGGACACATTTGTAATACCTTAATCAATAAAAAAAAATGCTCTCCTCATAACAGAAGGTATAAAAGCAACTAGCCACGTGGAGCTATTTAATTACAATTAAATAAAAATTTAGCTGTGTACAGGCTCTCGGTTGGAGTGTCGTCCCATGCACCAAAAGGTTGTGGGTTCAATTCCCCTTCAGGGCGTGTACAGGAAGCAACTGATTGATGTTTCTCCCTAAAATCAATAAAAAATATTCCTGGGTGAGGATTAAAAATAATAAGATAAAATAAAAATTAATTTCTTACTCACATTAGCCATACTGAAGTACTTAGTAGCCAGAGAACACTTTTATCATTCAACACAAACCAGAATACAACAGCAGTTTAAAAGGTCTCACATATTTATTACTGAACCATCCTACTATTGCAGGGGGGGGAAAAAATCAACAGAGCAAAATCACAAGTCCATTAATTCTCCAATTAAAATGCCCCAACTGTCCAGACAGTAGCATCTTTTCAATCATTTAAAGGTGTAGGCAACCTGGATACAGCATAAATATGTGAGTCATCTCTCATGTGTGATTTCTCATAGGCCCAGTTTGGTTCTTCTCCAATGTCTCCTCTTCGAGTTGTACCTACACAGAAGGAAATTCCAAGTTACAAAAGCAAGTCTGACCTCAATTTAGCTGCTCATTCACCACAAACTTTGCCTTTTTATGTACCACAATATCCTTGAAAGGCAAAGGGTCCAGGCTTTTCTTTCCGTTCACAAGTTTGGAGCTCTTTTTGGAGAGTAAAAAATGATTTGCTAGATGTTTAAGAACTAGTCAAATCAAATTTTTACCTCTCAAAATGATTCCAGGGTAGGAAGACACTGGTTCTTATGTGGTACTGAAGCAGTGGGTAAGCTCTCCCCTCCCCAAGTGTACGCTCACCCAACTTTGATTCAACAGACCTGAGGTAGATAGACCTAGACAGAGACATGTATATTTTGAAATACATCAAAAGTCATTCCTACATAATGGGTCACACCCCCACACAAAGTTCCTGCATAATTTTTACAATATATCAACACTCTCTCACTTCAATAGCAAAAAAAGTGAATTGCAGAGCTAAAGCCATCTCTGAACTGTCCATGTCAGCCTGTCATGATTTTACCCTCATAAAGGCAAAATCAAAATGACCAACACAAGATTTTCTTTCAGCAGGATAATGGCAGTACTTCCACAAAATGAAGCACTGTAATTGCAACCTGCTTTCAATACATTTTAAGTCTGAAGACAGCGGAGTCGATAGAAAAATAATTCTACTGTGCCAATTCCCTGGGACAAAAGTGTGCAATGCTAAATATAAAATACCTCCCCAGCTCTAGGAGTCCACAGAGCAAGACGCTAATATTGATAACCGCAGGCACCCAAGCTTCTCATACATTTCTTTCAATCCTTACAACCACCCAAAAAAAGCAGGTCCCACCATCACCAGAGAAACTGATGTTCATGTAGCTATGTTTAAAACAAAAAAATAAGGGGGGGGGGGGGCGCGCTTTACTATGGATGCCTGATGTTCTCAACAGAAATCCATCAAACTTGTAGAAGGGCTGAGCTGCCAAACAAACCACTTCACCAAGTGCCTCAATGCTCTTTTCTCAGTACTGTATGATGGCAACACCATGTGCTTTAAATTCTAGTTGCACCTGTAACAATGAGATATCCCCCATACACATTAATATGCATAAATAATAAAGACTAGTGTTTAGTACCAAATATACCAAAAGCAGCAAAGTGGTGGCAGGTAAGGCTACAGAGGGTGGTGATTTTCACACGGTGCTATTAAACACACCGCACTGTCACTGGCTGTGAGCCTTTGGGCAAATCCCACGGACTTTTCATACTAATTTTTCTTCCCCTTCAAGACCTATCTCAAGGTCCACCTGGTCTCCAAAAAGCAGTGGGGGTGAAAGGCATGCAGGAGTTTTAAGGCCCAGCTTTTCGGGAATTGGCCCAGATGACCTGGGATTGGAAATACTTGACTTTGTAATAATTCTAATGTCTATTCTTCCAAAGCCGTCAACTCAACTACTTCTGCAGTGGAAGGCAATATTCCAATCTTTAAAAAGATAAACACTTTAAAAAAGCAAACAAAAAAAAAAGAAAAAGAAAAAAAACACGAAGAAAACAAACAACAAAATAAACAAACAAACAAAAGATAAAACACTTCAAAGATGGATTAGGTGAGCATCATGGCTTTCCCTGCTGGGCTGTGCAATGAGATAGCCTCCCATATTATGTTCTGGCCCAGTGTGAAGACAACTAGGAAATTAAATATTGGAG
The DNA here is from genome assembly GCA_025583905.1 of Ia io. NCBI lineage: Eukaryota > Metazoa > Chordata > Mammalia > Chiroptera > Vespertilionidae > Ia > Ia io. Next base: position 98,705,331 of record JAJQQW010000001.1, read on the forward strand.
GAGTGTCTAAGCCCAGCTTTGGAAGCATAATTAAAAAATTTCAGAGTGGCGGCACAGGATAAACTGGATTGCATACAACTTTTCATTATGTATGACCCCAAAGCAATCTTAAATTTACAAAAACAAAACACAGGAGGGTAGTGTCCTTACCTGATTTTATTACCAGTTTTCATCCGAATCCATTGGGGAATGGGCCGATTCTGCTTTTGTTTCTTGGCCAGGAACCTCTTGATCCTGAAAGTCTTGTGGGAAGACTGGGAAGGATATGCAACCAATTTAGGAATATCAGAACTTGCTCAAAATATTCAAAGTCAAGAACTCCCTCAATCCAACAAACATCTAAATGCTTAATATATACCAAAAGCAACCCCCTAAACTCCAAAGCCATCATGCCCTTTGTTTTGTTTCTCCCAACTTCTCTGCAGGCAGGTACCATAATTCCCATAGTTAAAAAAGTCAGGAGGTATGTAACCTGGCCCCCCAAAGGAAGCATATTAATGTGCAGAGATGGGATTCAAACCCTGATCCTTTCTGTTGAGTCTAGGGCACCCTCAAGCCTTCTGGAGGAGGACCACATCAGGGATGGTGAGAGCTGGGGAACTAGGTTTTCAGGAAAGAACACAGCTTTTAGTAAACTAAATAATGTATAACTTGCAAGTCTGTAAGTCTCAGTACCCTTCTTTGTAAAACAGGAGTATCCCCTCTTTCGAGGCTCATTACAAAAGTAATGAGGATTTACACAACGTTCCCCACATTCAGTAGATCTATTCTAACCCACTGGTCACTTTGATATTAATTCTAACTCTACTTAAAAATGAAACTTCTCCAAGAATGATTATTCCCACTTCCCTTCGCATCTTTTGGCTTTCATGAAGAACTCGGGTCAACCTAACCCCAACCGACGTCCCGGAGCCGCCCTGTTTGCAGGACAATCTGGAGGAATAGCATGAATGCTCGTCTCAAGTCTGGCTCTTGTGGCCCAACACACCCTTGCGTAACAGGGGCCATTTTAAAGGCAAAGACTACACCCATCTCCCAGTTCTCCGTAGTCGTAAATTAAATTTTCTTTCAACTATTAAAACCATGAAACACCAAATACTCATCCTCTCCATACCCAGAAGCCTATACACAATTTAAACTTCTCAGGGAACCGTCACAGGAAAAACCCACAACCGTGACTGTCCGCAGTTTGGCATCTTACGAAGAATGCCCAAATGGCAAAGGTGTTCAGAGTACAGCTCCTTGCTCCAGGAGCTTCCATGGGCAAAGCTCAAGTCCCTGGAAGGACTAAAAAACTCCTGGAAGCTCAAAACGTGGTAGGCTCCTGGCCGCCAACTTTAAAAAAAACTTTACGAAAACCAGCAACCCATTCTATTCTCCATGCCAGGTACGTGTCGTAGGCAGCCAGCAGCTGGGCCACGACTGCCGCCCCCCCCTCCCCCCCGCCCCGGGTTCTCTCTCTGCCCCAGAATCACAGTTCGCTCGGGCGACGGGAAGCGGAACCCGCTCTGGGCGGCGGCCTGGAGCACAGCGCTCCGCAGCCCGCCCCTCCCCAAGGGCTAGATTGCTCACTAGTTTCCCGCCAGGCCCGCCGACTGGAGCAGGGACCAAACTCGGCCTTCCCTGCAAAAAAGCCTCGAAAAGGCCCCCGCATCTCGGCGCAGCCCGCGGCGCAGGCCAACTCGCGGCACCTGAGGACCTCGGGAAGCCCCCCGCACGCGGATGGCAAAGGATGGACTTACCATGGTGAAGGAGAAGCGAACGCGCGCACCTCGATGGCGGAGAAAGAGAGAGAAGGAAGCGGAAGGACGTATTTAGTGGCACTGCCGGGGTGGGGCTATGGGTACCGAGGCGGTGCATTCACCACCCCCTCCGGGCGGGCCCTCCCCTCGCGCGCTCCCAGGGAGCTGTGGGAACGCGGGCTCGGCCCTGGGAAACGCAGTTCGCTTTGCGTGTCTTCTGCCGGTGGGTTCCTTGGAGCCTTTCAGTGTGCCGGGGGCACCTGTTTCGGGGGTGAGGATGGCAGCGATCGGCAACACCTAAGCAGAAGCGCCGGGAGGCCATGGGAGCGGGGTGGGCGGGCCTAACTCCAAGGGGCGGAGGAGGGACGGCTGGTCTGAGCGCCAAGGGTTTGCGCCTGCGCTTGGGCTGGGAACGCCTTTTCTGAATGGTTTGAAGTACCGTAGACCCTGGGACTAGACGGTTTTAAACGGTGTGCGTTCGCCGAGCCTCTGGATCCCGGGTTTCACATCCGCAGACTCAACCAAAACAGTATTTTCCACCCGCGGTTTGGAATCCTATGGTGCGGATGTGGAGGGCCAACCTTATGCATTGGTCTCTAGAGGACTGTATGCATTGTTCTACGCCATTTTATATAAGGGACTTATATCTGTGGGTTTTGGTATGGGGGCAGGGGTCCTGGAACCAATCCCCTGGAGGATACCAAAAAGGAACTGCCTTTTGGAGAGTCAAAATTTATGCGTGGATTTTTGACTGCGTGGAGGTTGGCCTAACACTCCCCCCGCCCTCCCCCGTGTTGTTGAGGGTCAACTATAGTGGTCACCTGGCTGGGTGGTGGTGGAGAAAGCAGAACAGCTGGGGAGGGGCTGGACCAGGTTTGCCCTGTAAGCCTACAGACTGCCATAGAGCTGTCTGAGCAAGAGGTTGTCAATCAAGGTTTTAAGCTGAGAAAGTTCTGGACAGAACCATTTTTTTGGCTGTTGGGAAGGCCAGACTGGCTTTGTAGTCCACCTTTGGCAAAATGTACAGGAATTAATGGCAGCATTTTGGATGTTAATGTTCCATTTTAATTTCCCATTTAAAACCAAAGGTAGCCCTAACCGGTTTGGCTCAGTGGATAGAGCATCGGCCTGTGGACTGAGGGGGTCCCAGGTTCGATTCCGGTCAAGGGCATGTACCTTGGTTGCGGGCACATCCCCAGTAGGGAGTGTGCAGGGGACAGCTGATTGATGTTTCTCTCTCATCGATGTTTCTAACTCTCTATCCCTCTCCCTTCCTCTCTGTAAAAAATCAATAATATATATATATATTTTTTAATTGCAACTTCTGCTTTCCACTCAGCATTTCCTTACCACAATCGTGCTTTATTTTTCTCTATAGAACTTTCTGATGTAATATTTTTTTCTTTTTTGTCTGATTCCATCCCTACAATGTAAACTCCATGGGGGCCTAGATTGTGTGTTTTGTTCACTGCTGCATTCCTTAAGCCTGGAATAATGCCTCACAATAGTAGGTGCTCAGTACATTTTTTTAAAGATTAAACAATTTCTGCCTGGCCAGTGTGGCTCATTGGTTGAGTGTTGACCCATGAACCAGGGGATCATGATTTGATTCCTGGTCAGGGCACATGCCCAGGTTGCAGGCTCGATACCCAGTAGGGGGTACAGGAGGAAGCCGATCAATGATTCTCTCTCCCTCTCCCTTCCTCTCTTTGAAATCAATAAAAATGTATTTTTAAAAAATGCAGACACCATCCTCAGGTTGCTGGCTGGCTGTACACAAATAGGAAGTGGCTGGGTTTGCCTCGGTTTTCAAACCTCTCCTCTCTCCTCACACTTGCAGTCTTTCCTCTTCCATTCTCACTCTCTGTTGATGGTCTTGCTTCCTAGTCACTGAGAAAATTTGAGCCATCACAGAATTTCCATAATTCACCTATCACATCCCAGCTAACCAGCACCTAGCATTCAAATCCTCTGCCTTCCTCCTGTTCCTACAGATGAAGTACATGTGCCAAGGCCAGCCTTTATGCTTGCGTGTGCCCTCGATCCTAACGTCTGTCACCTATTCAGGACCGTGTTCTGGCAAGCCTTTCTTTTCTGTCCTGCTTTTCACTGGATTGTTCCCATCAACAAATAAATAGTTAAGCCCTAGCCGGTTTGGCTTAGTGGATAGAGCATCGGCCTTCGGACTGAAGGGTCCTGGGTTTGATTCTGGTCAAGGGCACATGCCCGGGTTGCAGGCTCCATCCCCAGTGGGGGACATGCAGGAGGCAGCCAGTCGATGATTCTCTCTCATCATTGATGTTTCTATCCCTCTCTCCCTCTCCCTTCCTCTCTAAATCAATAAAAATATATTTCAAAAATAAATAGTTGATCATCTCTCCCATCTTAAAAACTTGCTCTTTACTTCAGCTCCCTTTCCAACTACTGCTCCTTTCCCTCCTTCCCTTTACAACAAAACTCTGAAAATTCTGTTTATATTTATTGTTTCCAATTTTTCTCCCCCCATTTTTTTATATATAAATACACATACCATAAAAGTCATAATTTTAAAGTATACAATTCAGTGGGTTTTGTTTTTATTTAAAAAATATATTTTTATTGATTTTAGAGAGGAAGGGAAAGAGAGATAGAAACATCAATGATGAGAATCACCAATTGGCTGCCTCCTCCACGCCCCACACTGGGGATGGAGCCCGCAACCGGGGCATGTGCCCTGACCGAGAATGGAACCAGGACCTTCTGATTCATAGGTCGATGACACTCAATAGCTGAGCCATGCTGGCCAGACCAATTCAGTGGCTTTTAGAATGTGAGAATACTGCTATTTCGAGAATACTTTTATTGTATCCATTAGCAGTGACTTTCCATCCTCCTTCTCCCCAAGCCTTAGGCAACCAATATTTCTGTTTCTATGAGTTTCCATATTCTGCATATTTCATATAAATGGAATCATACTTTATGTCATCATTTGTTTTTTGCTTTTTCACATAGTATAATCTTTTCAGGGTTTCTTCATGTTGCAGCATGTGCCAGTACTTCATTCCTTTTCATGGCTGAAAAATATTCCACCTTGTGGACATATTTTGTTTGTCCATTATCAGCTGATGGATGCTGGGGTTGCTTACACTTTTTGGAAGTAGTGAATACTGTAAACACAGTGTGCTTAAATTCTTGCAGTCCTTTCCTGCTTTGGTGTTTTCAATACAGCAGCCAGAGGGATCCTTTTGTTGTAAAATATTGTCAGGTTATATCACTCATCTGCTCAAAACATTGCAGTGGTTCCTACTAGTATATCATCCTACATCCTATATAATAAAGAGTAATATGCAGATTGACCATCACTCCAACACACAAGATGGCCACCCTCATGTGGTCAAAGATGGCCGCCCCCATGTGGACACAAGATGGCCAGCAGGGGAGGGCAGTTGGGGGGTACCCAGGCCTGCAGGGGAGGGTGGATGGGGGGGATCAGGCCTGCAGGGGAGGGCAGTTGGGGGGGACTGGGCCTGCAGGGGAGGGCAGTTGGGGGTGAACAGGCCTGCAGGGGAGGGCAGTTGGGGGGGACCAGGCCAGCAGGGGAGGGCAGTTAGGGGCGACTGGGCCTGCAGGGGAGGGTGTTCGGGGGGACCAGGCCTGCAGGGGAGGGCAGTTGGGGAAAACCAGGCCAGCAGGGGAGGGCAGTTAGGGGTGACCAGGCAGGCAGGGGAGGGCAGTTAGGGGCAATCGGGCCAGCAGGGGAGGGCAGTTAGTGGCAACCAGGCTGGCAAGGGAGGGAAGTTAGGGGTGACCGGGCTAACGGGAGGGCAGTTGGGGGTGACCAGGCCTGCAGGGGAGGGCAATTGGGGGCAAACAGGCCTGCAAGGGAGGGCAGTTAGGGGCAACCAGGCTGGCAGGGAAGTGGTTAGGTCTTGATCAGGCTGGCAGGCAGAAGCGGTTAGGGGCAATCAGGCAGGCAGGCAGGCGAGCGGTTGGGAGCCAGCAGTCCTGGATTGTGAGAGGGATGTCCGACTGCCTGTGGGATCAGGCCTAAACCAGCAGTCAGACATCCCCTGAGGGGTCCCAGATTGGAGAGGGTGCAGGCTGGGTTGAGGGACACCCCCCCCCCCCAGTGCACGAATTTCATGCACTGGGCCTCGTGTGTGTGCGTGTGTGTGCGTGTGTGTGTGTGTATAAAAGGCTAATATGCTAAGTGTCCCTCTGCCCATCCGACCAGTCACTATGATGCGCACTGACCACCAGGGTGCAGACAATGCAGGAGCTGCTGAGCTGCAGTGACTTGGCAGCAGCAGTTCTTGGGTGACGCACCCCGAAACTAGACAGGAGGGAGCCTGATTTCTCACATGGCCACACAATTCCACCTTCTGCAATGGATTATATTGTTGCTGGGGCACTGTCAGCCCTGAATCTGGTTTACTGCACACTTGCATTTGCATTCCACACCCTGTATGACAGCACCTTTGCAGAGTACCCTCTCGTACTCCGGGACCCCTCGGGGGATGTCCGAGAGCTGGTTTTGGCCTGATCCCTGCAGGCCAGGCCGAGGGAACCCACCTGCCGGAGGGACTCCGCTTACTCCTCAGACGCTGGGGAGGGACCGCAGGAGGTTGGCTCCAGGGCATGTCTGCCCTCATCTCACCCAGTCCCGCTGGTCACCTTCTAATTAATTTCCTTTCAGTGTGCACAAATCCATGCACTGGGTCACTAGTTTGGAATAAAAGCCCAAGTCTTAACTATGACTTGCTGGATCTTGCCCATTAGCTGTTGTGACTTTATTCCATCTCTTTAGTCTACTCTCCCCCTTGCTCCAGGCATAATGGCTTCTGCCATTTCTGAACAGGCCAGGCACACTCCTAATCCCAGGGCCTTTTCACATATTTTTCCCTTTGTAGTAGGAGCTTAGTATTTGTGAATGCATAAATGAGCTCTATGATACTTCTAAGGATGGTTAATACTATGTATGTAGCTATCAATATATATTTTCCAAGAATTCACCCAGTATGAGCCTATCTTTACTACCATGCCTTCTTTAAAGATATAAATGATCATAATAAATTTTTGTGGTGTATAGGACAGCCCCAGAGACAGTAAAGAAATTTCTGTGCAGCCCCCATATAGAGCTTCTATATACCAAACAAAGGCTATAAAATTTCTCTAACTTTTCTCCTATGGAATTAGTTTCAACATCACATCTATGACTACCATAGAAAGTTAGATCTTAGTTTGCCTCTTGAATTTTTCCTGCCTACATCCCTTAGCATCACTTCTTTCACCAGCACAGCAAACTCCCCATGGCTGTAAGAATCATGGGGGCAGGGGCTGTGTTCACTACCAGTCTTAGTGCCAACAGTAAGAGGTACTCAATGAATGTTTAGATATCCAGGTCTGAGCTGTCTCCATTCTGTATTTATTTCCAGAGAAATCAAAACCTGTGTCTGAAGTGAGCAAAAAATGAAATGAATGCTAACTTTTCTGTTGTTTACAGCATAGTTTATTAAGAACATGAAACTATGAGTTATGAGGAAGTAGTCTTCACCCCCTTCCCTCCTGACACAAGAAAGAGAACAAGGAAGCAAACAAGAGGAAGGTGGCAATGTGGAAAAGGAAGGCAAGATGGACTTTAAAAACTATTTAGCAGGAGGGAGGGCCTTCCTGTAGTCTCACCAGTTGTTCTGGTTTAGGGATTTTCTCCAGCAACACGTGGCAGTTTAGGGGCAGGAGACTCCCACACCACTGCCTTTCTCACATGGTGCACTGTGCTCTGGTTATTTCTAGCTGTCTCTTGCCACCGCTGGGCCATGGTTCAAGGATAAGGACTTGAGTCCTTGACCCCCCAGGGTCTGGCACTGTCAGTGATTAGTAAATGTTTGCTAAATGAGTAAATAAACGAGAAAAATTTATAGGGGGTGGGGAGTGTGGTTTACTGAGTTGGACTGGCAAGGCAAGTAGAACCGAAGAGGGAGGTGCTGACATGAAAACAGCCTTAAGAGGGCTGGCAACAGGCCCTAGGCTGGGTAAGCAGACAAGTGATGCCAACTTACGAATGATGGGTTTCAGAGCATCACTTCTCCTCGGACCAGCTCCTCTAACTTCAGCCTCCAAGAGGGTCTGCATTTCACTGATGACCTCAATACTTCCAAATGCAATGGACACTTCAGATTTCTTATCTTCCTTAGCCTCTCTGTGGCATGAGACATTGCCAGCCATTCTCCTTAAAATTTTCCCTTCCCTTCTTTTAGTACGCTCTCCTCCAGGTGAGGACCATTCTCTTTATCTTTGATGGTTCTTCTTTTTCTTTTTATTAATCTTCACTTTTATTAATTTTCCCATTGATTTTTAGAGAGAGGAAAGGAGGGGTTAGAGCTAGAGGGAGAAACATCGATGTGAGAGAGACACATTGACTGGTTGCCTCCCATACCCACATGGTCTGGGCTGGGAATTCAGCCTGCAACCAAGGTTGTGCCCTTGACCAGAATCAAACCTGGGACCCTTCAGTCTGCAGGCCGATGCTCTAACCACTGAGCCAAACTGGCTAGGGCTTGATGGCTCTTCTTTTTATTGCTTTTTTAAAATATATTTTTATTGATTTCAAAGAGGAAGAGAGAGAGAAACATCAATGATGAGAATCATTGGTTGGTTGCCTCCTGCACACCCCCTACTGGGGATTGAGCCCACAACTGGGGTATGTGCCCTTGACCAGAAGCAAACCTGGGACCCTTCAGTCTGCAGGCCGATGCTCTATCCACTGAGCAAAACCGGCTAGGGGTTGATGGCTCTTCTTTACCTACCTCTTGGGATACTGGTTTCTAAAAGCTGAGGAAAACACAAAGCAGTGACTTATTAAGTAAAGATAAACTGACACCATGTTAGGAGGAACTAGCAGGATGAAAATTAAGCAACAGTTCAAGGATGTTGTCCAAACATTTTGGTTCTTATGGAACAAGAGGGAACCATGATTTGATCTTGGTGGGTAAAATAAAGGCAGAGGTTAGTGAAGGTAGAAACGAATATCATTCCTCCCCTTTCAGAATTTGCAAGAGGTTAATTCAGTATCAAATTTAATTTTTAAAAACTAATAGCTATTTAGTAAAGTTAATAAACACACTTAGCTTCATACTTGAGTGATGTTGATATTTATTGACACCAATGCAAAACAAGCTAAGACTGAAAGTTGTTATTTAAACAGGAACAAATATTGGTGCAGTTTCCTTCCTGGACAGGTCATGCACTCAGATCATGAGACCTAAGATAAAACAAAGACTGGATTGTCAAGAACCAAACAAGGGTTAAATTTTACTTATTAATATAAAAATTGCTAGAGGCCAAAGGAGATGTTTAAAAATATTCTTTCCACTAATATCACATAAGCAAACAAAAATCTAAAACTAATCTTAAATTTTAGGACACAGGATATAGACATGACATGACTATCTAAATTTTGCATAAGCGAACACTTGTTATAAACGTCACTGTACTTGTACTACAATTACATGCTTGCTGCTTCTACGCTACACAAAGTCAACAGTTATCACCAATAATGAATGTAACCAGATCTGAACAAGACTTCAAAAAGACTCTGCTCCATTAAATTAAGAAAATTCAATTCAGGATTAACAAATCTTTTGATTTTAAAGCGGGCTCTCTTCTTCTCATGTCATACCTAATTAAGTCCTCACTTGACATTTCCCACCTGCAAATTGCAATGCATGTCCTCTCTCTGATCTTTGTCTGACACTTTAATTTGTAGGAATTGCAAAAAAAAAATGAAATCGTACTTCCAGTCTGTACCCGCAATCAGGTTCCTGCTTTGACGCAAAATACACTCCTCTGCAGTGTACCCCACCAGCACAGCGACCCCCTTTCTCTCTCTATTCCTTTGCCCGGAGGCACTTCTGGATTGCTTAATACATGCTCTTTGGCTGCCTACACAGTCAGGAGGACATGTATGGCCATTTGGACTTATCACTCCTCTCCTCCTTCTTTTCTATGGCTAATACCACTTTCCTGCTTTTTTTCTATTGATGAATCTCCAGACTTGGTGCTGTCATCAGGGGGACAGAGTCGATTTCGGCTTCGAGCACCTGGTTGGTAAAGCTGCATTGCTGGACGATCCTAAAGTAAAATGAAATGTTAAAACATTGCTACTCGGTGTTTACAGGGGATTTTCAATCATAGGTTATGTATTGATATATACCAATACCAACTCATACAAGGCCAAAAATGTGAGGGCACTATACATGACAGTAAGTATTGGTGGTTAATTTGCTTCTAACAGCCTGCTTTCTTTCCCCTATCTCCAAAGAAAAGCAACCACTTTATAAGTATTATTTTATATGCCTAGGGTAAATTTTCTATAAAGCTATTATCTAATTTTCTTAACGATTTCAAGAGGAACTGAATTAGCTAGATTTTTTATTTATTTAGATAAACCACAGCCATTGCCTACCTCTCTTCCCTATCGGTAAATCGACTTTTATTTTTTAAAAATAATTTTATTAATTTCAGAGAGGGAGAGATAGAAACATCAGTGATGAGAGAGAATCATTGATTGGCTGCCTCTTACACACCCCACACTGGGGATCAAACCCACAATTCGAGCATGTGCCCTGACTGGGAATCGAACCTCCTGGTTCATAGGTCGATGCTCAACCACTGAGCCTTACACTATTGATTAGTTGTTTTTCCAACTTTTTATCTTGAAAAATTTTAAATCTATAGAAATGTTGTAAAACTTAAACAATGAATACTAATACCTTTCTTCTAGATTTACAATTTTAACATTTTGTCACATGTACTTTTTCTGTCTCTAGTATGTGAACATACCTATATACACATTGAACAAGGATATCCTTTTACACAATACAACTGCTATTGATCAATCATAGCATCACACTAAAAGGACACCCAGACATTATGTGCTTCCTGATATGATGCATAGGAAGTACACAACACTATTTATGAAGTGTTCTTGCCAAAAATTGCAGTCTCATATATTCAGGCCTCTAGGTGAGGGCATGCCTGTTTTTGTGAATAAAATGTGATTGGCACATAGCCACACTCATTATTTTACATATGTCTATGCTTACAGAGCTTAGTGGTTGTGACTGAGACCATATGGCCCATAAAGCTGAAAATATTTAATCTGGCCCTTTACAGAAAACATTTGCTGACCTCTGCCCTAGATATGACCATTAGCTTTCAAGAAAAAAACATTAAGGAACATGTTAAGTGATACCACAGGAATGTAATTAGCCAATCTGGACCATTAGAAGCTCTACAGAACAAACTGGTTTCTGCAACAAATAAATGGAAAATAAAAGGAGGGGATTGCTTAGATTAGAAGAGATTTAAGGGGAGATATCAAGCAAATACAATTTGTGGACCTTGTTTGGAGCCTATAAAAAAGATATAAATGAGACAATTGGGAAAATCTGAACACTGAGCAGGTAGGATGTTAAGGAATTATTATTAGGTTTTTTAATGTGAAAATGCTATTAGGATTATATTTATTAAGAAAAAGACTTGATCTCTAATATTGATGAATGTAAAGAAGAAATTATACATCTTGGATTTGCTTGAAAATAATCCAGTAGAATGGGTAGGGATAGGGTAGAGGCGAAAGGAGGTTGGCCTCTAGTTGATAATTATTGAAGCTGAGTGATGGGTACATTGTATTATTCTGTTCTACTTTTGTGTATGTTTGAAATTTCTACAATAAGTTAATAAAAGGACCCAAACAATACTGAAAAAAGCTGCAGAGTTAAAGTTCCTATAGTAAAATTGTCTATAATAGAATTTCCTTTAAAAGTTCTATAATAAACAATGAGCTAGCCCTTTTAGGAAAAGAAAAAATAAGTGTAACAAAAAGCAGCACCTTGTTTCTAATGCGATCTCTCTTAACCACTTCCTCTTTCTTTTCTGTTTTTTCTAAGCTGCTTAGTGATTCTGTACTTTCAGTCTTCTTTCCTTTATCCCGAAGTGCTTCTTTCTCTTTTTTAATTTCTTCTTCCTTTCTTTTAAAAGCCTTCTCTTTCTCATAGCGCTCCCTCTGCTTCCGGCGCTCTTCTTCTTGACGCTTTAGTCTCTCTCTTTCCCGAAGGATGCGCTCTTGATCGCGTTCATAATCCCGTTCCCTCTCCCGATAGTCTCTGCCACTCTCATCTTCAGGTCTGCATGAAAAAACAAATCTGAGAATGTACCCACAAAGATCTTCTAATCACAAATGCAGGAATACTCTGATTCTAACTTGGCCACTGCAATGAGGCTGCACTTTTGGAGCAGAGTAAAAAAAAATACGAGCATTTTAAAAAACAGTAGCAGCCCTAGCTGGTTTGGCTCAGTGGATAGAGCATCCACCCATGGACTGAAGGGTCCAGGGTTCGATTCCGGTCAAGGGCATGTATCTAGGTTGCAGGCTCCATCCCAGGGTCTTGTTGGGGCATACGCACATGCAGGAGGCAACCAATCAATGTATTTCTCTCCCATCGATGTTTCCCTCTCCCTCCCTTCCACTCTTTCTAAAAATCAATGGAAAAATATCCTTAGGTGAGGATTAACAAAAAAAGAAAAACAGTAACAAAAAAACAAAAGTCATCCACCCAGATCAAGATATTAGAATATTTAAAACCTTTCCTGCTCATCCCTCTGCCCCTGTTAAAACAGCTTATTTAATTCAGGTATAAGTCAAGGACATAGCAGTAAAACTAGCGTCTAGAAATACGTTGAAAACAAATGTACTAAAGAGCCCTCATCTACTGACCTCTTAGGCTTTTCATCTTTAAATTCGCCATCACAACGTTTGGGCAATGTACAGCTTTGCCCACTGGCTCTTTCATCGCTCAGATTCTCTTTGTCCAGTTTCTTAGCTTTCTCTCTTTTGTCCAATTCTTTTTCATCCCCCTTTTCTGGCTTCTTGAGCAGCTTTAAAGAGAACAAATTTATTTTGAAGGGTGGGACACTGTCTTCTAAGCCTATCAAAGAAAACAATATACTAAATATTTTAAATTTTGACTACAAAAGGCCCCTTTTTCTGCAGGTACTTAAACTTTCAGGTGAACCATAGTGTACAAGAGCAGCAATGGACTAAAAGGTTGCTATTAATATGAAAGTGTTATTCACTCAAGTGAAGTGGTTTAATCACTTGTGGCAATAGGATCAAGACTCCTTTGGCTTTAAATGGGGTCAGTCTTTAAGTGAACCTATGTACACTTCCAAGTATGCCTTTTGTAGCAGAGCAGCATGTCAATACAACTTGATGGGAAAATATGCCACAAATTCAAAATGCTAGGTAGATCATTACTATTGGGAGTATTTTTATGTATTATTTGGAATGACAAATATCTTGGTCACCAAAGGAGCGATCTATTGTGAGAATAATTTTGCCTTGAGCCTGAGAACAACTTACTTATATGATGATACAATCATATTATCATTAGAGATGAATAGTAAGAATTATTTAGCATTGGATTTAAAAATCCAAATACCTCATACAACAGCACGGTGAAGTTCCATCTCTACTAAGTAGGAACTCTGTACAATGTCATATGTGTATGAGAGGATGTAGTTCTAAAATAAAAGTGGTTCATACAGACCAAATTTCTAACAAAAGTTTCTTTTTCATACCACTGCTACAAATCTCTAGAATACCCTCAAGTGTTGGATATTCAGAGAGACTCTTAGGCAAAATAGAAGACTTTCAAGTCTCAGGGTAAAGGCATCATACAGGTTACCAAGCAAAAGGCCAAGCACCAAAAATTTAAGCATGAAGTACTTCAGCACACAGTCAGCCACAGCAAATGGTGAGTCCAAACTGGACACTAAGAAGGTATTAGTGTAAAGTGAGGATACCATGTACAGGTTTCATTGGAGGTGTTCTTATTTCTCTAATGAACGTCTTTGTTAGGAAGCCAAGGTGTTCATTACTCTAATAAGAACATTAATGGGTGTCTCTAGCATGGATGGCTCTACCTTCTGCCTTGCTGATAGTAATAGCAAGTCAAGTCACTTGTGGTATGGCAGACACTGCTACAAAGAATTAAGATGGGAACTTGCCCACACTGTGGCCAAGCCCCTTACCAACAATAATGAGCCCTGGCAACCCTCAGGGAACCACATACACTGCTAAGGAGGTAAAAGGAGACCCTGCCACCTCCACAGACTGTGAGATTTTTCCCTGACTTTCTCTGAAGTACTAGTACTTCCCCAAGAAGTTCATTGGAGCAAGGGCTGTCCAAGCCATGCCCTGAGAAGGGAAGCTGCAATGCCAGGATCTCTCTACAGGTTTTCTCCTTCCCTTATGCAATGTGTTAATCAGAATCAGCCGCTCAAAGATTCCCAGGGAGATGCAACAAGTTAACATGGGAATCATGTGAGAGGGGAAAGCATGCAATGCAGGATATTATCTGTAGTACTTGCACAAGGCAGTTATGAGAGGCAGCTAAAAAAGAGAAAGAGCTATTTAGGCATGGTTGTCCTCTGGCTGTATATTGTTAAAGCTTCTGGGGACAGAGCAGAGCATCAGGAAGTCATATGGGCTTCCTTTTAAAGTAGGAATTTAAAATAGCTTGCTTTTAAGAAGACTAGTCAGTCTGAAGGGGTTTTCTACAGGTATCACTACCACCACCACCAAAAGGATTTATTAACTAAGACCTGTGTGTGTGACATGATACTAGTTGTTCTGTATCATGTACTTAGTCCTTACATTTTTCTGATTCACAGCTTGTAACAGAAACCTGTGTACCTGAAGACAGTGGAAAACAAACAGATGAGGCAACTTCATGTATCAAATATGAAGGAAAAGCTGAATAAAAACCATAATTCATGCCAGCCAGCCCTACTTTATGAAGAACTGACAGAATAATTATCCAAAAATTGAACATTTTAAATGATAAAAATAACACAGATCTGCCCTGAAGAAATAGCATGTAAACTACTTAGTCCTTTTAAATTATCTTAAAATTTAAAAAGCATACTATTAGTATTATATAAAGATTTCAATTGGTTCACTTGCCCCCCCCCAACCAAAAAGGACAAAAACAAAACTGAACAACTATGTTTACACCACACAAGATGCATGCATATTTATAAAGAAGTAGATACATGCAATTTTCAGCAACATGCGGTCAGTTTAAGTTATTTTCATACCTTAATCTTTGGTTCTTCCTTTAATTTGTCCCTTTCTGGAACTCTTTCTATCTTCTTTAGCTTTTCTATATCTTTCCTTTTTCGTTTCTCTTCTTCTTTCCATTTCCTCCTCTCTTCTTCTCTTTGTCTTTTTCTTTCTATTTCTCGCCGCCTTCTTTCTTCTCTTTTCTCTTCTCTCATTCTCTAGAAAGAAAGATCAACACACACCTTCAAACAAGATAATCATCACCAAAACTTAAATCAATCCCAAAGGCATGGTGGGAACCCACTAAACTGGATCATCTTTCCTTCCTACTTTCTACCTCCTTAACCCCCTCCCCACCCCATTCAGAATATGAGAATGAAGTCCAGGACTTGCTAGTATCAGTCTCCCACCGCTGCCTTGCTGTATTTCCAGAGGCTTTCAGAAAAATCAAGAGAGTGTCTCCTGAACAAGCTAAGGACTCTCTGGGTTTGCAGAATGATTCCTTAGTCTGGCAACCAAAGAGAAGGAGGGGGCCAATAAGCCAAATCTTTAAAGAATAATGGTAAGAAAAAGCAGCTGTTTCTCCTAGGGCAGTGGTCGGCAAACTCATTAGTCAACTGAGCCAAATATCAACAGTACAATGATTGAAATTTTTTTTGAGAGCCAAATTTTTTAAACAAACTTCTTCTAATGCCACTTCTTCAAAATAGACTCGCCCAGGCCGTGGTATTTTGTGGAAGAGCCACACTCAAGGGGCCAAAGAGCCACATGTGGCTCGCAAGCCGCAGTTTGCCGACCACGGGCCTAGGGGATCCCAATGCTCTTAAAATGTTTAACAAAATGTGAACCAATGAAATAAATGTATTGAGAAAACTATAAAAACAAAGGTTTACCTGCTTGTTTTTCAGGAAGCTCAATAGTGGGGTTGTCTTTTTAGCTACATAAATGTAAAGAGATTATTAATAATACTTATCAACCCCTAGAAAGGATTCCATTTTCTGACATTCCCTGCCAACCACCCAAGGTGGGAAAAACTATACCCCTTAAACAGAGAGTTCACAACTATATTGTTGGAAGGAAATTTTTACAGTATTCCAATTCTGCAAATTTAAAATACCTTTTAAAAATTAAAGAAGTACAAAATAAAACAATAAACTGTTCTACAGACGGGAGTACAAATTTGTCCAACTGGGAATATATATGCGTCCATTAATAAAAACCAACTTTTAGAAGAATATTTAATTCATTTTTCAGTATTCTGAACAATGCTATCTAATCTTGTAGCTAGCTTTTGAAAACATACTTCCTTTGGATAAATTCTTCAGAGTGGACTTTCTGAGTCAGAGGCTATGCTTATGTTTAGTGTTGATACAGTAGTGACAGCTTACTGCTAGAACCAACATCCAAGCTAGAATTTCTCAAGAGTTTTTCAGTTTTGTAGTAACTAAATCCATTTTTTATATTTCTTTTTATGAATATTAGCTTATTACTAGAAAACATCAGCTGGTTTTCAAATGCTTACCAACATCTAAAGGTACCAACGCATGAGTCTTCAAGCATTTTATACTTATGTTACATTTGTGTGGCACTAAATAGGTCACAGAGAGTTTTCCCCATCTAATCAGAGCAATTGCATAATCCTGTGACACAGGTATTATCCTCTGCTTATTGCAGTAAAAGAAACAGAGTCTCACAGAAGTTAGTGCTTTCCCCATGACCATACAGCTATCAAGTGACAGAAGTGGAAGTCAGACAGGTCTTCTGATGAAAAAGCTGTTGACCTTAATTCCTTTTGTCCACTTACCTATTAGTTCTCTATTTTTAGCTTCTATTTCTTCTAGCAGAGTCTCTGGAGTAGATGTCATTTTCTCATTATCAGCAGCATAACTTTCCAAAAATTTTCTATATTCTGGATCTAAATAATTGTTTAAGGAAACAGAAAATATAGTAGAGTTTAAACAAGCAGGACATGATTATCTAGGATTTTATCAAAGATTAATTTTCTACTTCATGGGAGACTGAAAATAAACCTATACTCACAAGATAAACTATTTACAGCTTTATTGGTTACTCTCAGAACTCCTATTAGAGATACCCACAAAGGGAGTATGGTGTAACTTGGGGTCAGGGAAAATGAGATAGCACAGATTATAACGGAAACTTCAGGGATGATAGTTTGCTTTTGAAAGTCACTGATCCTACTAATCCAGAGTCATACTTGTGAAAGAAATGCTATGTGTATATAGTTACAGTATATATTTATTATGCATATAGAATGTAAGCAATTCCTGCATGGGTAAACCTCACTTTAAATAAACTCAACATATGAAAATCAGATGTTCCAAAAAGACACAAAAGGGGGATGTCCTGGATGGCACTGGTGATGGTAATTCCTGGAGTTCTTTCCTAGATGCCTCTGACATCAGACAGGGTAACACATCTGAGTTATTATACTTCTTGTATTTGGAGTTTCTATGCAGTGTGGACCATATCACTTGATCTAGTCTTCCAGGTCTGAATCTATCATATAATCAATAAGCAGCTGCATGTTGAGTTTTCTGTGTTCTTTATAAAATACCTATTGTAGTAGTAAATAATGGAAATCAAACTAGATGGCTCTAAAATGTCAATCTGATAGAAAATATTGCAGCTAAGCCATTATCCAATATAAGTTACAGAGATCTCAAAATCTGGGTCCAGTTTACCTATGTGGCAATTATTCCATTTTTTAGTTCCTCTCTTTTGGCTCAGTGTAATTACTATGTGTGTAGTTAACTTCATGTTCAAAGCCAAGAAAATAGGACTGACCACTTCGGTTACTTCATATTAAGTTACTTAAATACATAAAGTTTTCCAATAGAGCTCTCAATAATAAATCTTCCTCTTCATAAAAATGGAAACCCCAAAAAATAAATAATCATAATAGTGGTAAAAAGCCTCAAGTAGTTGTTGTACTACTCAATAATCAACAATGTATTATTTAATGGTGAAGGAATAAAATGCCACTAGCCAGAGAGAGTGAAAACTCTATAGGAAACCTACCTCCATTTAACAATTAAGCAAAGCTTTCATCAATGATTCATATTAACTTTATCCCATATGTTCTCTTATTTAAAGCTTGGAGTTCAGTTAATTCTCACAAAGGTAATATTTTTTAAAAGCATATGGCATTAGCATTACAAAACTAGAGCTATACTGTACCATCATCGATAGTCCCAACTTTAGTATCTCTTTTCTTAGTCTTCTTTTTTGCAGCTTTTTGAAAAGGAGCAAATTCTACTATTGCAGGATATTCCTGACCTGTTTAGAAAAAAAATCACACTTCTTATAACAAAGAAAGTGTCAAGTGGATAAAAGAGAGTCAGCCCATTGCTCTCTAGGCTTTTCTTCTTTTTTTGGAGGGAGGGGCTTTGTCTGTATTTTTTATTAAAATTTTTTAATGTTTACATTATAGGTTTCCCCCCTATTTCCCCTTTTGCCTAGGCTTCCTTTGATGGCAGTCATCTGAGAGGTGTCTCCAAACGGGCATCAATCACACTGGCCCAACTAAAGTCAACATGCCAAAGGGCTTTGTCTGTACTTTTTATTAAACAATTTTTTTAAATATATCTTATTGATTTTTTACAGAGAGGAAGAGAGAGGGATAGAGTTAGAAACATCGATCAGCTGCCTCTTGCACACCCCCTACTGGGGATGTGCCCACAACCAAGGTACATGCCCTTGACTGGAATCGAACCTGGGACCTTTCAGTCCGCAGGCCGACGCTCTATCCACTGAGCCAAACCGGTTTCAGCTAAAATTTTTTAATGTTGACATTATTGTAGGTTTTTCCCCTATTTCCCCTTTGCCTAGGCTTCCTTTGATGGCAGTCATCTGAGAAGTGACTCCAAATGGGCATCAATCATACTGGCCCAACTAAAGTCAACTCTACCAAAGGAGCCCCTAATGGAAAAAATGAAATGAATAAAACATTCATTTAAATTCTACTTCTAAAGTGTGATATTTTGATATGTGGGGGGAAATAAAATGATTTTCATTTAAAAACACATAAAAAAATCTCTAGAATAAGCAAATCTATAGAGAAAAATAACATAAGGTTGCCTAGAGCAGGGGAGAGTGGTGGGGAGAACAGGGAGTATCAGCTAATGAGTATGGGGTTTCTCTTTAGAGTGATGAGCATGTTCCAAAATTAGACTATAGTGATAGCTGTACAACTTTGTGAATAAAAACATTTTTAAAAAGAAATGTTTGGCCAAAACCGGTTTGTCTCAGTGGATAGAGCGTCGGTCTGTGGACTGAGGGGTCCCAGGTTCAATTCCGGTCAAGGGCATGTACATTGGTTGCAGGCACATCCCTGGTGGGGGCTGTGCAGGAGGCAGCTGGTCGATGTTTCTCTCTCATCGATGTTTCTAGCTCTCTATCCCTCTCCCTTCCTCTCTGTAAAAAATCAATAAAATATATATTTAAAAAAAAGAAATGTTTGTTTTTTATTGATTTGAGAGAGAAACATCGATTTGTTGTTCCACTTATTTGTGCATTCATTGGTTGATCCTTTTTAAAAAAATATGTTTTTATTGATTTCAGATAGAGGATGGGAGGGAGAAAGAGATAGAAACATCAATGATGAGAGAATCATTGATCGGCTGCCTCCTGCACGCCCCCCTACTGGGGATCGAGCCCACAACCTGGACATGTGCCCTGACAGGGAATTGAATGGGGACCTCCTGGTTCATAGGTCAATGCTCAACCACTGAGCCACACCAGCCAGGCATTGGTTGATTCTTGTATGTGCCCTCACCAGGGATCAAATCCAATACCTTGGCATATTGGGACAATGCTCTAACCAACTGAGCTAACTGGTACTAAAAACATTTTTTAAAAATATGTATTTTTATTGATTTCAGAGAGGAAGGGAAAGGAAGAGATAGAAACACAAATGATGAGAGAGAATCATTGATCGGCTGCCTCCTGCACGCCCCACACAGGGGATTGAGCCAGTAACCCGGGCATGTGCTGTGACCAGGAATCGAACCGTGACCTCCTGGTTCATAGGTGGACACTCAACCACTGAACCATACTGGCCAGGCTAAAAAACATTTTTAAAGGGTGAATTTTTGTGGTATGTTATTAAAAAAATACACCAGGGCATCAAAAGCAAGGCAACAAAAGAAAAAAATCGATAAGTTGAATATCAAAATTAACAACTGTGCATTTAAGAACACGGTCAACATAGTAGAAAAGCAACCTATAAAACAGAAAATATTTGCAAATCATACATCTGATAAGGATTCCATATACAGAACATACAAAGAACTCATACAACTCAACAAAAAACCCACAATCCGCCCTAGCCCGTTTGGCTCAGTGGATAGAGCATCGGCCTGCAGACTAAAGGGTCCAGGGTTTGATTCTGGTCAGGGGCACATGCCCGGGTTGCGGGCTCGATCCCCAGTAGGGGGCATGCAGGAGAGAGCCAATCAATGATTCTCTCTCATCATTGATGTTTCTCTCTCTCTCTCCCTCTCCCTTCCTCTCTGAAATCAATAAAAATATATTTAAAAAACAAAACAAAAAACCCCCAATCCAATTTTTAAAAGTTCAAAGGACTTGAATAGACATTTGTCCAAAGATGATATACAAAAAACATGAAAAGATGCTCATATGCGTAAGCATGTGAAAATGTTAAACTATTAGCTCACTAATCATTAGGGAAATGCAAATCAAAACCACAATAAGCTATCACCTCACATCCATTAGAATGATTACTATTAAAGGGGAAAAAAAACAGAAAATAGTAAGTGTTGGTGAAGATGTGGAAACAGAATGCTTGTGCTTTACTGGTGGGAATGTAGCTTCTATGGAAAACAATATCGTGGTTCCTCAAAAAAAAATTTTAAATAGAATTACCATATGACCTAACAATTCCACTTTTGGGTATATATTCAAAAGAAGTTAAAAGCAGAGACTTGAACAGATTATCTGTACACCTACATTCACAGAAGCATTATTCACAATAGCCAAGAGTTCAGGGAAGCATCCATGTTATATATTTTTAAGACTGAATAATATTCCATTGTATGTATATACTACATTTTGTTTATCCATTCATCTTTCAAGGGACATTTGACGAATGGATAAACAAAATGTAATACACACACACACACACACACACACACACAGATATACACATACACATACTAGAGGCCCAGTGCACAAAATTCGTGCACTTGGTGGGGTCCCTCAGCCCAGCCTGTGCCCTCTCGCAGTCCGGGAGCCCTCGCCAGCCGTGAGCCTGGCTTCTGGCTGAGCGGCGCTCCCGCTGTGGGAGCGCACTGACCACCAGAGGGCAGCTCCTGCATTGAGTGCCTGTCCCCTGATGGTCAGTGGGCGTCATAGCGACCAGTTGTTCCACTGTTCAATTGATTTGCATATTAGCCTTTTATTATATAGGATATATATACTGTGTATATATACAATGGAATATTATTCAGCCTTAAAAAGTAAATTCTGACATATGCTACAACATGGATAAACCACAAGAAGTCAAATACTATATGATTCCACTTGTATGAGGTACCTAGAATGGTTAACTTCATACAGAATGGTATTTGCCAGGGATTGGGGGGTGGGGGACATGGGGAGTAGTTTTTTAATCAGTATAGAGTTTCAGTCTTGAAAAATGAAAAAGTTCTAAAGATTGGGTGCACAACAATGTGAATGTCAACACAACTGAACTGTACACTTAAAAAACGGTTAAGACTGCAAGTTTTTAAAATATCATTTATTTAAAAAAATATATTTTTATTGATTTCAGAGAGGAAGGGAGAGATAGAAACATCAGTGATGAGAAAGAATCATTGATCAGCTGCCTCCTGCACTCCTCCTACTGGGGATCAATCCCATAACCCAGGCATGTGCCCTTGACCAGAATCGAATCTGGGACCCTTTGTTCCATAGGCTGACACTCTATCACTGAGCAAAACCTGCTAGGGCTGCAAATTTTAGTATTGTGTATTTTACCACAATTTTTAAAAATGCAAAAAAATAAAGGAATGACCTAATGATACATGCTATACAAGGATGAACCTTGAAAACATGCTAAGTAAAAGAAGCCAGTCACAAATCCTGGTAAATGCAGAATCAGATTAGCTTAATAACTGATATATGTGAAATGTCTAAAATAGGGAAAACCATAGGTAGAATAGTGATTGCCAGGGGTGGGAGGGGAAAATGGGAGATGAATGCTAATGAGTATAGGATACTTTTTGGAGTGATAAAAACATCCTGTATTTACACAGAGGTGATGATTGCACAACTTTGTGAATATACTAAAATGAATTTTATGGTATGTGAGTTATAACTCAATTAAAAAAAACAACACAAGTGTTGCCCTAGCCAGTTTGGCTCTGTGGACTGAAGGGTCTGGGTTCAATTCCAGTCAAGGGCACATGCCCAGGTTGCTCCAGTAGGGAGCATGCAGAAGGCAGCCGGTCAATGATTCTCATCATTGATGTTCCTATCTCTCCACTTTCCTTCCTTCCTCTCTGAAATCAATAAAAATATATTAAAAAACAAGTTCCCACCCTAACCGGTTTGGCTCAGTGGATAGTGTCGGCCTGCGGACTGAAGGGTCCCAGGTTCAATTCCGGTCAAGGGCATGTACCTTGGTTGCAGGCACATCCCCAGTAGGGGGTGTGCAGGAGGCAGCCGATCAATGTTTCTCTCCCATCGATGTTTCTAACTCTCTATCCTCTCCCCTCCTCTCTGTAAAAAATCAATAAACTATATTAAAAAAAAAACAAGTTCCTTGGCAGGTGTGGCTTAGTTGGTTGAGTGTGGTCCTATGCAACAAAAGATCACTGGTCAGGTTGCATACAGGAGGCAACTGATTGATGTTTCTTTCTCTCTCCCTCCACCTTCCTCTGTGTAAAATAAATAAAACATTTTGTTAAAAAAACAAGTAACTACTGGAAAAAAATATACCAGGGCCCTGCTATAGAATAATGTCACACAAAGTATAAAGATCATTCACATGTAGACATAAACCAGAATAACTAGAATTGACCAGAAAATATCACAAAGCAGTCATGGAAGAAACATGATTTTGGAAATCCTGGTGAATGCAGAATCAGATTAGTTTAATAACTGATATATATGAAAAGGAATAGATAAACCAGACTGAATCAGAAGGAAATTGTGGAAGATAGGCTGAAAAAACACACACAAAACAAACAGAAGTGAGTTCAGACTATGAAGGGCCTTAACTACGAGGCTAAAGAGTTAACTTTTTCACAGTTGTTCTTAAATCACTGTTTTCAAAAATATTAATTTCATGGCAATATAACAGATTGAATTATACAGAAATATAATTCAGAAAACCCTACAAGTTTAGACAGTGGTTGTCTAAGCATTTGGTGACAAAGACATAAAGTATGAAAGCATTAGTAAGAATAGATGGATAAGATGTTAAAAAACAAGTTCAAAAGATTCATCACTTGATGTTCCTCTCTCTCTAAAATCAATCAATAAATAAAAATTATAAAAGATTCATCACTTGTTTATATATAAGGTATAAAAAAGAGAGGAAAAGATTAAATACAACTCAGATTCCCAGGCCAAGTCACTAGGAAATCATTGCTATCTACTGGAATAAAGTTGGAGTAAAGAAGTAGCTAGTTTGTGGGGATTAATAAAGTTGGACAGCGGCATTATTCCAACAAGTAATTATTGGCAGGAGAAGATTTGACTTTGGGTAGTGGGCACACAGTGCAATATACCACACCTGATCTTGTACCACCTGAAACCTCTGTGATCATATTAACCAATGTCACTGCAATAAATTTAATAAAAAAGGAAAACAAACCAAAAAAAACCCCACAAGTAACTACTGGCTTAAAGGATTTGGATAAATAAATGTTGGTCCTTGAAGCAAGATGGAAGTAAATGTTTAAAACTTGTCATACAAGTTTAAAGAGTCACTTATCCATATTACTGCTGAAACTAGTAAATAGTCAAAACAGCAGATATTCTAATTTCAGGGCAGAAAAATTGTCACAGGAGGAGAAAATAGGCAATTTCATTCAGTTAGTCAAAGTACGAAATAACAGGTTAATAAAAACACCCGAGGGGTAAGAAAAGTCACATATCTGTAAGATTGTAATAGCCTTATCAAATGTGTGGAACTCTTTACATGTTGCATATTTTATCAATCAGGATTTTAGAAAATCTATCAAGGCATTGAGAAAATACTGTGACACACACATTGTCTTAGACAAATGACAAAGGAACCTCTTGTTACTAGGACTCACCTTTATTGTCAAGGAATACATAACCATCAAATCGATCCCTGAACAAAATAATGTCCTCTTGGTTTTTAAAGTTGATGTATGCTCTGGCATACATATGAGGATACAGACTGCAGAGAGGAAAGCAATTATGTAAATGTGCTTGCAGGTATCTGGCTGAATTATAAGAATGCATATATTAAAGAGACAGGCTCAAAAATCACATAGACAACATTAGTACGATAAAATGGAATGGAAGAAACCTTTTTCATTTACCCCCTCCCTCTTTGATTTATTTTACCTAGTATCATTAGAAAAAAACTCAAAATAATCATGCTCGGGCATAGGCTGAAGATGTTCCTGAAGCTGCTCCTTGGTCAAAGTGGGAGGTAATCTCCGAATTACCACCTTCAGAAATGAATAAGTAAAATAAAATTAGTACAAATCAATTTTCTGTCATATCTATAAGAACCACTATCCCTGAAGAAAGCTGAGCTTTAAAAGAGATCACTTATAAAAATCCAGGAGAAAATAGTCCTCTAATGCTCAGAATCAAACGTAATAGTAACGCGGTTTTAAAAATTTTCTTAGAAATGAGAACTGTCTGGATCAAGGAAAGTATCAGCTTCTGTTAATCCGAAGCCCCGCAGTTTACTAGGTTTTCGTATTATTTTCCATCACCCATTTTTCAATAGATGTAGTGGTAAGAAATGAGTAGGCCAATCCTGGTCTTTTGTGGGTACCACTAACACTTGATTTACTAATATTTCCCTAACACATCCTAAAACAAAACCCTTTCTCATTCAGCATAAAGAATTCAAAACTGAGGAATACCGAAAATTCCCTCATCCCAAACAGGATGAACCCGGTGTGGCCCCCAGACCGTTAATCCCAATACTCCCTCAACTCGCCTCCACTAATACTTCCATCACAAACTACGCCCACCCTTGATAACCCCCCTTCACTATTTAATAATCCCCTCAATTAACGTTGTAATTCATTCTCTTTATCATCACTCCCCTCCCATTATCATTTCACAGCTCTGATCTAAAACCTTCTCGTCTAGGAATTCCCCCCCCCCCCTCCCCGTCCCCGTTTTCTTCACTCCCACCCCGGGGCTTGGCCGAGAGCCGCCCCCCCCCCCCCCCGCCCTTTTGGTCCAGTGGATGAGACAGGGTGGTGCGATTTTTCACTCAGGTGAAGAAACAGAAAGGGAAACTGGGAGAAGAAGGCAGCCCCGTTCCCAACCATCCTCCATGGGTGGCGGACGCGTCCCGCCCTCTCACGGGCCAACGGCCAGCCAGGCACCTTGCTCAGCGCCTCTTTCTTCTCCTTGTTCCGATCCTGCTTATCTTCCCCTTTGGTGCTGTCCCCCGAAGCCCCACTACTACTGCCTGCGGCCCCCGGGGGAGTCAAGAGGGTTACTCGCTTCTCCTTAGGCCTATAATCCTTCTCTTCCTTCATGGCTACGGCTTGGCTCCTCACAGTCGAAGCTCGGTGCCCGACTACCGGCACCTACGACTCCCGTTCCACTCCCGTCACAGCTCGGCCCACTCTCGTCACAGCTCCGCCCCCAACAAGCTGCCCTAGTGATAAGGCAGCCCCGCCGTTCCATTGGGCCTCTTCAGGATCTCGCGAGACTTCAAGGCGTTCCGCTTCCTCCGGTGAATAGGTTTTAACACCTAGTCTTACGTTCCCGCCCGCCGAATCACCGCGTCACGCAATACCCTCTAGGTCCAGACACCCCTAGGGCCTCTCTCTACACCTTTTAGCAAATCCGCCATCTTGACTACAAAGACTTCCGAGGACTACAAATCCCGGCATGCAAAGCAGTTCGACGCTTCTGGCTGGGAGTTCTATCCCTATTTTTCAAAGTAATCCTCTAGTTTTTTTTTTGTTTTTAATATATTTTTACTGATTTTAGAGAGGAAGGAAGAGAGAAATAGAAACATCAGTGATAAGAATCACTGATCAACTGCTTCAGGCACACCCCACACGGGATCGAGCCCCCAACCCGTGCTTGTGCCCTGACCGGGAATCCAACCGTGAGCTACTGGTTCATAGGTCGGAGCTCAACCATTGAGCCACACCGGCTGGGCGATACTCTAGTTTGTAAAGTTTAGTGTTTTGCAGATCAAAACGTAGGTTCTGTGGTCTGTACTTGACTACCTGTTCCTCAGATAAACCTGATGTTATCCAAAGTTTACCTTACCAGGGAACTTGTATTTTCTATTGATTCTGAGGGGAAATAGAAGTTGCCACCCAAAATGCATCTTTTGTGATGTTGATTATTTTAAGCTGGTTATTATTAAGAAAAGAGGAAGACGCTCTAGCTGGTTTGGCTCAGTGGATGGAGCATAGGTCTGCAGACTGAAGGGTCCCGGGCTTGATTCTGGTCAATGGCACTTGCCTGGGTTGCCGGCTCCATGCCCAGTAGGGGGCGTGCAGCAGGCAGCCAATAAATGATTCTCTTTCATTATTGATGTTTCTCTCTCCCTCTCCCTTCCTCTCTGAACTCAATAAAATATATATTTTCAAAAAAGAGGAAGAACCTTTCACCATACCCCTAATTGCCTAAAAGAATTTAGAAAGCTGACTCGCTCCAAGTAGGGAGCTATCATCATAGTTATTATGAACTAGTGTGAGGGGGGGCGGGGAGGACGGACCTAGCAAATTCCTCTCTGTGTTCCATTGTTAAAGATAGCCAAGCAAACAGTTATTTAGCAAACATTTCCTTTTTCATCTGTATGTGAATTGCCTTCCTGACCTTTGAAATGTTGTTTATTTTCTATTACAAAAATATGAACAGATTTCTTGTCAAATAGTAAACAAGTATAGTAACACATTTTATAGATAATAGAAGTAAAGGAAGACAATTACAAAGAGGAATAATGAACTTACAGAAATTCAGATTTGAGGGTTTGGAACTATAAAACCCCAAATGAAAAAAAAAATCACAGAAGAATATATAAGAATAAAAGTTAAGATTAGAAATTTTTTTTTAAAATCCTCACCCAAGGATATGCTTTTTATTGATTTTTTTTTTTTAGAGAGAGAGAAAGAGGAAGGGAGAGATAAATACTGATCAGTTCCCTCCCCTATGCACCCCAACCAGGGATCAAACCTGCAACCTGGGTATGTGCTCTTACCAGAATAGAACCCAAGACCTTTCTGTGCAGGGGAGGATGCTCAATCAGCTGAGCCACACCGGCCAGGGCACATTAATTTACTCTTGTGCAAACTTCCTTATGCATCCTGGGCTTCTGTTTTCCTTTTCAATGTAATCTCTTCTGCTTTCTGTTTTCCCAACTCAGTTATTTAGGATCAAGTTTAACCACGTTTTAAACAAGATAAAAGTTTATTTCTTTCTGTTATAAATAAAACCAGAAGGGCTCTTCTGTCATTCTTAACATGAGGCTTTGCCTCCTAGTCCAAAATAGCTGCTTGAGCTCCAGCCATTTGATCAGCATTCCAGCCAATAGGAAGGAGGAAGTCACAAACAGCATGCCCCCTCTTTTAAAGGATACACTTCCATTTACATCAATTGTCTAGAACTTAGTTCAGGCATCTTCAAACTACGGCCCGCGGGCCACATGCGGGTGTTTTTGCCATTTTGTTTTTTTACTTCAAAATAAGATATGTGCAGTGTGCATAGGAATTTGTTCATAGTTGTTTTTAAACTATAGTCCGGCCCTCCAACGGTCTGAGGGACAGTGAACTGGCCCCCTGTTTAAAAAGTTTGAGGACCCCTGAGTCTATAGGGAGGCTGGGAAATGTTTTGGTTTTTTTTCTAGATAGCCATCCAAGCTTCTTTTATTCAAGACAAAGGAGAAAGGGTAATAAGGGATAATTAACAGTTTTTATCTCACCAACTAATTTGTAAACCATTCTAGAGTGAGGATCTTGCTTTATACCTTTATAAAGTTCAGTGCTGACAAGGACCTCAGTAAAAATCTCTTAATAATTATGGTTAATCTTTTCAGCAAACATTTATTTAGCACCTATTTTATGCCAAGGATTGTGTTGGGAGGCTGGGGGCTAAAAAATGAAATGAACACAGGAAACAAAGACTTCACCCAAAAAGTGTTGATCTAAGCAGGTATTTGAACCATTACAAAACTTGTCAGGAAGAGGAGGGGAAAGACATTCTAGGCAAAGGGAATAGTTTATATAAATTATCAGAGGTGTTAAACAACATATCATGTTAGGAACTGTGGACCATCTGGTATACTTAGACCAGTTGTCTCAATCAGGGGCAATTTTGCCCCCTAGAGAACATTTGGCAAAGTCTGAGAATTTTTTTGGTTTCCACAACCAGATGAGTGGTACTAGCAACTAGTGGATAGAAGATAGATACTGCTAAAAATCTCCTCCCCCAAAGAATTATTGGGACAAAAACCACAATAATATTGAGGCTAAGAAATCCTGTAGTATAGAGTGCAAAAGGGGTAGGGGTGGGAGGGCTTAAGATATGAAACCAGAGAAATCAGCTTGATCCTAAAGAATATTGTTTTCCTGCTAAAAAATGTACTTTATCCTGGCGATTGAGAAGGGGAAATAATTGAAGAAAATTTTTAAAATAATTCTTTATTGTTGGAAGTATTACATATGTTCCCCTTTTCCCCCCATTGACACCCTCCAGCCTGCACCCTCCACCCCATACCCTCACAGTCCCATTGTCTGTGTCCATGGGCCATGCATATATGCATACAAGGTCCTTGGTTGATTACCTCCCACCCACCCATCCACCCCATCTTCCCTCTGAAATTCCACACTAATTGAAGAAATTTTTTCAAACGTTTTAATTATGGAAATGTTCAAGTATGCCTAAAAGTAGAATGAATACTATAATGAATTCCCATCAAATAGTGGCTCAGTTTCAATAATTATCAATATTTTTTTATGTAATCTTTTTTTTCCATGGTCAAGAATTTTATTTTTTTTTATTTTTTATTTTTTATTTTTTAATTTTTTAATTTCTTTATTGATTAAGGTGTCACATATTTGTCCTCATCCCCCCATTCCCATCCCACACCCTTTCCCACGGATGCCCCAACCCCCTGTTGAACTTAACCATTGGTTAGGCTCATATGCATGCACACAAGTCCCTTGGTTGATCTCTCCCCCCTCCCCCCACCCTCCCCTATCTTCCCTCTGAGGCCCGATAGTCCGATCGATGCCTCCCTGTTTCTGGTTCTGTTCTTGTTCATCAGTCTATGTTGTTCATCATTTCCCCTAGATGAGCAAGATCATGTGACACTAGAGATATAAGAACTGAATGTGAGACGAGCAATAATAGTTATGCTGACAGGCAAATGAATTAGTCTGTAGTGAGTTTCTTTCTGGACCAACAGTTCTTTTGAGACCCCATATCAATGTCCACCAGTTCCTTATGTGTACATGTCAGTACTGACCCCTCAGCTCTGGATGGTGGACAAATGGTGGTAATGCAGGTCCGACACCCTCTGTTTTGGTCTTGGCCGGACCCAGGGGCATGGCTTCACCCGGACTCAGGGGCACATGGCCTCACCTGGGCCCAGGGGGCGCATGGCCTCACCTGGACCCGGGTGCGTGTGGCCTCACCCGAACCCAGGACCCAGCCTCACCCGGATCCAGGGGCACACGGCCTCACCCGGACCCGGGATGATCCAGCTTCACGGACCCAGGGGTGCGTGGCCTCACCCGGACCCAGGGGCACGTGGCCTCACCCAGACCCAGGGGGCGTGTGGCCTCACCCGGACCCAGGTGCGCACGGCCTCACCCGGACCCGGGATGCTCCAGCTTCACCCGGACCCAGGGGCGCGTGGCCTCACCCAGACCCAGTGGCACGTGGCTTCACCTGGACCCAGGGGCGCGTGGCCCCACCCGGACCCAGGGGCGCGTGGCCTCTCCCAGACCCAGGGGCGCGTGGCCTCACCCGGCCTCAGGGGCGCACGGACTCACCCAGACCCAGGATCCAGCTTCACCCGGACCCAGGGGCGCATGGCCTCGCCCGGACCCAGGGGCGCACGGCCTCACCCAGACCCGAGATCCAGCTTCACCCGGACCCAGGGGTGCATGGGCGCACGGCCTCACCCAGACCCGGGATCCAGCTTCACCCGGACCCAGGGGTGCACGGCCTCACCCAGACCCGGGATCCAGCTTCACCCGGACCCAGGGGCACATGGCCTCACCCGGACTCAGGGGCGCACGGCCTCACCCGGACCCGGGATCCAGATTCACCCGGACCCAGGGGCGTGTGGCCTCACCCGGACCCAGGGGCGCACGGCCTCACCCGGACCCGGGATCCAGCTTCACCCGGACCCAGGGGCGCGTGGCCTCACCCGGACCCAGGGGCGCGTGGCCTCACCCAGACCCAGGGGCGTGTGACCACACCCGAGCCCAGGGGTATGCAGCCTCGCCCGGACCCGGGACCCAGCCTCTCCCGGACCCAGGGGCGTATGGCCTCACCCGGACCTGGGATCCAGCTTCACCCGGACCAGGGGCGCGTGGCCTCACCCGGACCCAGGGGCGCGTGGCCTCACCCGGACCCAGGGGCGTGTGGCCTCACCCGGACCCAGGGGCGCGTGGCCTCTCCCAGACCCAGGGGCGTTTTTATGTAATCTTGAAAAGTGTGTTTATTTAAAACAGCACGACTCACCCGGACAGTGTGGCTTAGTGGTTGAGAGTCAATCTATGAACCAGGAGGTCAACGGTTGGATTCTTCATCAGGGCACAGGCCTGGGTTGCGGGCTCAATCCCAGTAGGGCATGTGCAGGAGGCAGTCAATGATTCTCATTGAAAGGAGTTTTTAGGGGTGAAATAGGCAGTTTTAGGAAATTTTAGGAATTAAGGGGTCCATGGAAAAAGCACAGGGCTACAGAGCTGCAGAAGGTACATTTCCATCAAATAAGGGAGTTGGTAGCAGCAGAAGGTATACATTTACAGAATAAAGGAAAGGAAGCCCCTCATTCAGAGAGGGAAGGGGAAAGCCCAAAAAGAATAGGAGAACAATAAGGGAGAAGAAGGAGGGAACCTCAAGTACCTCACGTGAGGTTTGAGCTCTGAAGTTGCTATAGTGACCAAATCGGAGGGGATTGTGACCAATCAGAGGGGATGTTAGGGCACAAAGAACTGCAGCCTTTATAAACCGAAGAAAAAAAGGGACTTAATGGGATTCTTTCCCCCTCCCCACGTGGGAGTCTGTGCTTGTTTCTCAATTAATTTCCACCTTTTACTATACCACCTTTCGTCTGTGGTTTCATTCTTTGACTCCACCAGACAAGAATCCGGGAAACATCCTGCCCAGAGGAACACCATGTGTTCTAGTCCAACTTTCCCGTGTCATCATCATTGATATTTCTATCTCTCCCTCTCCCTTCTTCTCTCTCTAAAATCAATTAAAAATTAAAAGAAAACAGCAAGACTTTTGGGATTGGAGTTTACTGATAAGGTTAGATTATTGGACCGAAGTATTTCATTTTAGGAAACTAGTGAGCTTGAATGATTGTTAGCATTTAAGGTGAAGCATAGTGGTCCCTCCTTTGGAAAAACTGCTGTTTGAAACTGCTGTTTGAACTACTCTGTTATTCTTAGACAGTCTCTTATTCTGTAGGTCAACTCTGTTATTTTTAGACTGTAAAATAACTTTGTTTTTTTGCTTGAATAGAAAAGATAAACAACTGTCTGACCTTGCAAGCTAGCCATCTAAAGGGGCTGATACACTGATACTGATATTAATTCACATAATTTTGCCAAATGTTTGTTCGTCCAAGGTTACAGGTGTCTATATAGATATGATATGTGCCCAAAGTTACAAGTTGTCTGTATAGATATTACAGATGTTTGATTAGATATAATATGTATTCAAGGTTACAAGCTGTCTTACACAAAGAACTAGAAGGATGTAAAAAGGAAATACTCCCTCCTGTGTTTGTTCAGAGTTTGACAGAGGTAATCTGCTCTGAACCTGCGTGCAATAAAGAAGGCTCCTAACTAATTGGCTTATTAGGCATTTTGTCCAGCTCGCTGATTTGTGATACAACAAGGAAAAGCAACTTTATTCTCTGGCAGAAAAAAGGACATGTTATCTGAAAGCTGCATTCTCTTGTTGGCATTCACATCTTTAAATTTTTCTTCTTTTGACTGACAGATCCTGCCTCAAGTTTATTTGTGCTGTTGTATTGTCAATCAGCGAGCTAGACAAGACGCCTTAATGAGCCAATTAGTTAGGAATCATCTTTATTTCAAGCGGGTTCGGAGCAGATTACCTCTGTCAAATTCTGAACAAACACAGGAAGGAGTATTCCATTTTTATATCCTTCTAGGTCTTTGTGTAAGTTATTTTTGCAGACAGCTTGTAACCTTGAGTATATATCATATCTAATAAACACCTATCATATCTATACAGACAACTTGTAACCTTGAGTACATATCATATCTATACAGACACCTGTAACCTTGGATACATAATGAACAAACACTTGGCATGAGAATATGGGAATTATTATCAGTATCAGCGTATCAGCCCCTTTAGATGGCTAACTTGCAAGGTCAGACAGTTAAGTTTTTCTTTTCTATTCAAGCTAAAAAACAAAGTTATTTTTACAGAATAAGAGACCGTCTAAAAATAACAGAGTTGACTTATGAAACAAGGTACTATCTAAAAATAGCAGAGAATTTCAAATAGCAGTTTCAAACAGCAGTTTTTCCAAAGGAGGGATCATTACTATGCTTCAGTAATGATAGCACAGGAGGACACTAACTCCATGCAGACAGCAACCCGAGGGTCACATCAGTCCTTCCATCCTCACATTGGTAGACAGAGGACTCTACTGTGGAGCTTTCCTGGGGGCACCTTTGGGAGCCTGAGCCTGAGTGGCAGCCTGGGGCTTGTTTTGAGTCTTGGCCTTGGACTTTGGCCGGCAGAGCTTGACATCTCATTTCAGGTCTTTAAATGCCTCTCAGCATGGACACCTGCTGCCCTGACCCCTGCTCAGGTTCCATACTGACCCATCCAGATGCCTCTTTGACAGCTCCTTTTAGAGATCTAATGGGCCTCTCAAACGTAGCATATTCAAACTGAAGTCCTCCTGAGCTTCCTATCAGTGTCCTTTGCTCCTCTATCCTTCTAGTTTGGGTGAAAACCTTTGCTTTATTTTAACACCTCACTTTCCTCTCATACCATAATATGCAGTCTCAGCAAACACTTCCCATCTCATTTACAATGAGTTCTCTCCCCCTGCCCCCTTGCTGTGGCCCACATGGCCCTACATGATTGGGTCTTTCTCTATCTCACCAACTCCATCTCCTACCAACTTCATCCCCCACCATCCCCCTTCATGCTGCTCCACTACTTCCCAGTCCCACCTGCTTGTTCCTTTTTTTTTTTTTTCCAAGGAAGAAACAGCTTTATTAGGAGTCTACGCATGTCTGGGGAAACCCAGTCCAGTCACAGAGAAGAGAGGCTAACATTGTATAGGGCAGGCATCTAGCATTACAGAACATCCTTTTAAAAACCAAGTATGATACTAAAGCCTCCATCTCAGTATCCTAATAGTCAGAAATGCTGCTGAGGTCAGCCCTGCTGGAACTTCTGGAGGCTCCTAGTGAAACAGCGAGCTCTGTGCATACAGGAGAGCTCCGGTACTGCTGAAGCTAAGCTCCACACAGGTGGGCAGTCTGGAGAAGGAGAGTTAGAGGGAAAATCAATGGGGATGTTCTCGTCACCCACACAAGGTCATCTCAGTCTGCAGGTAATAGAGGAACCACAGGTCCTTGAACAGAGGCTAGACTGGGGCAGCAGAGGGACGCTGGCTGAAGACACAACATCTGGGCCATCTGTCATAACTCGGAGCCCTCCGTGTAGTCTGGAGTGAGGGCACCTCCAGCAGGTCCTGCAACATTGGCTCCCTTCTCGAGGAGCCTGGGAGAGAGCCATTTTGGTTCTGTTCTGACTCCATTCACAGCAGAACTGGCGGTGTCCAGCACCAAGTCCAGGGTCATAGTCCCTGAGAGGAACTGAGTGGTCACTATGATAGCTGCACCTCTTAGTCTAGGACCGTGGTCAGCGAACTGCGGCTCGCGAGCCACATGCGGCTCTTTGGCCCCTTGAGTGTGGCTCTTCCACAAAATACCACGGCCTGGGCGAGTCTATTTTGAAGAAGTGGCATTGGAAGAAGTTTAAGTTTAAAAAAATGTGGCTCTCGCCGAAACCGGTTTGGCTCAGTGGATAGAGCGTCGGCCTGCGGACTCAAGGGTCCCGGGTTCGATTCCGGTCAAGGGCATGTACCTTGGTTGCGGGCACATCTCCAGTGGGGGATGTGCAGGAGGCAGCTGATCGATGTTTCTCTCTCATCGATGTTTCTAACTCTCTATCCCTCTCTCTTCCTCTCTGTAAAAAATCAATAAAATATATTAAAAAAAAATGTGGCTCTCAAAAGAAATTTCAATCGTTGTACTGTTGATATTTGGCTCTGTTGACTAATGAGTTTGCCGACCACTGCCCTAGGGGACTTCTTTAAGCAGAGCAGTCACTTTTCTCAGACCAAGAGAGATCTTGCCCCAAGCGGGCCCAGTCTAGAAATGACTCCACTTTCACGTGAGCACCAGGTGGAGGGAATCTTTCCCCTGAGTTGACACTTTAGATCTCGGCCCTCAGATGATGGCCCTTGAACAGAAGATCAGTGCTCAGGCGCCAGTTTCTGTCCCAAGAGTAGCAGGTGTCACCTGTTGATGACAGGCCCAAGCGATGTGCTGCTGTAATTCTCCCAAAGGAGAGCGCGCACTCTGTCAGCCTCGGACGGAAGAGTCCTGGGTTCGATTCCAGTCAAGGGCACGTACTTTGGTTGCAGGCCAGATCCCCAGCCCCGGTTGGGCGAGTGCAGGAGGCAACCAATCAATGTGTGTCTCTCACATCGATGTTTCTCTCTGTCTCTCCGCCTCCTTCCACTCTCTCTAAAAATCAATGGAAAATACCCTCGGGTGAGGATTAACAAAACAAAAAAAAAGAGTACACACTTTTCAAAGGCAGGAAAGGAAGAAACGAGGCAGGTCTCAGGGTAGTTGATGCCACTTAATTCTTCCACCGAATTTGCGTGCTACTGAGAATGGCATCCATCTTCTCCTCCTCTGCAGATCCTTTGTCCACCTTACTCCTGTACGCTAGCAACTGCTGACGGTCCTTCAGGCCCCCCCGAGTAGCAATGACAACATCGTGGCACTTGAACTTGGTAGCTAAGTTCAACTTTGTGTCCACATCTTCCACTGGATTGACATACTCCTGTAATACCTGGACGGGGGCACTGTTCTTGTGCAGAATTTCCACGACCCGATGGACGCCAATGGGTGCTCGCTTCTTGGTGTAGCCCAGCCAGTTCTTTGTGGTAAAGGGAGCATCTACTTATGCCAGGCACGGAGCTTGGCGCGGGCGGCCCGGGCAGTGAGCACATACTGTTTATCTGGGGTCTTAAATGTCTTCTTCAGGCTGACTGGACCGCTGAATGTCCCCTCGGGCTCCGAGTAGTGGTAGAAGCAGGAGTAGAAGAGTGTCGTCACTAGTGGCATATTGAGGGTGCAAGCTTTGTGGGGGTGCTTCCGGAAGGTCTCAGTCTGTCCTGCTGATTCTAGATGGCGGTCATTTGCCTCAGGAATGATCTGACGTTCCAGGAGCGTGTAATGGTCTGGTATGTGTGCAGAATCTTCCACTGAAAATGGCAAACCGACGCAGGTCTTAAGAAATTCTTTCCGTTTGTCAGGGTCCTGAATGTCAAGTGCTCTCGATAATGGGACAGCACAAGCTCTTCTGTTCTATCTAGGAACCTGAAGAGATCTAAAAGCAGCTTTTGATCCCCTATTTCCTTAAAGAAGTGAATGAGATGTCTCAGGGCGACCTGTCGCACCTCTAGCTCTCGGAAGAGGACCTCTTTGCTAGTGTCCTCTTCAGGAATATCAGAACGGCAGTAATGACGTTTCCACCATGCATGCTAACTGCTTCCTCTAAGAGTTGTAGCTTGTCCTGTAAGGAGCGGAATCTTTCTAGTGAGCAGACCTTGCCCTTCCGAAGGCGTCGCACCATGTCACTGGGGCTCCAGTCATTGCTGTAGTCCCTAAACTCCCCCTTGGGTCTCCCCAGCTCTGCAGCATAGCTTTTGGCAGGTGTGTCTGAAAGAGCATCAGAAAGGGACTGGAAACTTCCAAGTCTAGTTCTCCCTCTAAAAAAGCTGCTCAGGGAATAGGTAGAAGTAGGTTTGGGTAGCTGTGCATAGGAGGAGAAGCTGTTTCGGCTCTTTAGCTGTTCACGCCCCTCATGGTTTGACCCACTGTTACCAGCAGTCTCTTTGATGGACCATGAGATACTTCCCACAGGTTCCCCAGTCCAGCTGACTCTCTCCAGGTCATCATCGTCGTCATCATCCACGAAGTCTCAAAGGCTATTCACTGCCCGCTTGGATTCCTTTAACTGAGAGAGCTCATCATCTTCGTCATCAAAGGTGAAAGCCTTGAACTTGGAGCTATTCCAATATTCCCCCTCATCAACCTTTGTCCGATTCATCTTTTCCACACCGAGCCCTCCCAATCAGGACAGCGCCAGGCTCTTTGGCTGTCAGACAAGCCTTTCCACCTGCTTGTTCCTTGATCACCCCAAACACATTTCCCACCCCAGGGCCTTTGCACCTGCAATTCCCTTTCCCCATTCATTACCAAGGCCTGCTCCCTCACTTCATTCAGTCCTGCTCCAAGTCACTGGGTCAGGAATGCCTTGCCTGGCCACCCTTGTTTAACACCACCCTGTGCTCCCTCTGTGTTATCATCCCCTGCTTTATTTTTATCCTTTGCTGTCTCTCCAACTAGAATGTAAGCTCCGTGAGTTAAGGGGTTTGTTTTTTTACTGCCGTCATCCTCACCACCTAGTCTAGTGCATAGCACACATGTGTTGAGTCAAAGAGTGAATCAATTTAATCATGTTGCTCTCCCAGCTAAGAATCCTACAATGCTGCCTCACATCTCCGTGCCTTTGCCCATGCTATTCCCTCTGCTTGGAAGGCCCTTCCTCTCCTAGTCTGCCCGTAGAACTCTTACTCATCCTTCAAGACCTGACCCAACTGTCACCACCTTTGTGAAGCCCCTATGCCCCCAGGTAGAGTTAGCCAACGGTCCCTCTGTGACCCTGCAGCATCCTGTACGTGCCTCAATTAATGCTGGGCTCTCATGTGATTTTCCTGTCTGTCTTCTCCAGTAAACTGTGTGATCTTCCTGAGGACAGGCACCATGTCTTCTCATCCTGTTTCCCTAGGGTCTAGTCCGGTGCCTGCACAGCCTTAAGTATTTGGTAAAGGATTGCTGACTGACTAAATGGACCACCATGTGAGGGAAGGAAGTAGAAAGGAGGGAAAGAGGGGCCATCTCTCTCCCTGTAGATGTCCTCAGGGTCCCCCTCACTAGGGAAGCTCCCCTGTTCTCCAGACTGACCTCAACCCCTCGCCCCTTCATCCACACTTTCTAGAAACACGTGCTAACCTCTCGGCCACAATGACCTTAGTTTCCAAACTTCAGAATCAGTAACCAAGATCTGCGTAGTTTTATCATGTGTTTTAGAGGTAACAAGACTGCATTTTTGAAATCTATCACATGTAGGCCCTGTGGCTGCTCAGGTTTCTGTTAGGGTGAATGTGACCAAGAATCAGATACATATTTACTAGAGGATATTTAGAAGCTACTGTACAGGCGAGTGCAGAGGAAACCCACCCACGATCCTACATCCTAGATGCTAAACACTGTTAATTTTATTTATTTATTTTTAAAGAAAGGACTATTTTTTAAATTTTTATTGATTTTTTACAGAGAGGAAGGGAGAGGGATAGAGAGTTAGAAACATCGATGAGAGAGAAACATCAATCAGCTGCCTCCTGCACACCCCCCACTGGTGACGTGCCCGCAACCAAGGTACATGCCCCCCCCGCGACCAGAATTGAACCCAGGACCCTTCAGTCCGCAAGCCGACACTCTATCCACTGAGCCAAACCGGTTTTGGCTTCTCTCTCTCTCTCTCTCTTTTTTTTTTTTTAAAGTATTTCATTTATTTTAGGAAGGGAGAGAGAGAAAAGAGAGGGAAGAGAGAAAGTGACAGAGAGGGAAAGAGAAACATTGATCAGTTGCCGCAGGTAGGCGCCTCGACTGGGGATTGAACCCACAATCTTTGGTGTACTGGATAGTGCTCCAACCAACTGAACCACCTGGCCAGAGAAGACATTTATATTTTTAACAGAAATCTCCATCTGTAAGGGCCAGGCCTCCATCACTGGACCAGGCCTTCCTTCACTATCAGTTGAAAAGGCATGGATTTAAACCTTCATAACAATCTTACTCGTTTACTGTGCTTTTTCTGGAACTCTTCGATAACTGTCTCCACCCCCAAAGTCTTCTTTTGTCTTTAGGTGAAGGTGGTATTTATGGTGATGTCTTTGTCATTTTGATGAGAATTACTCAGTTTCCCTGGGTCTCTCCCATGTTACTAAACTTTGTTTTTCTCTTACTAATGTCTCATGCCAATTTGTTTAGACCAGCCAGAAAAACCTTGAAAGGCAGAGTAAAATTTTTCTTTCCCAACAGTTTAGGCAAGTAAGCCAGGAGAACTCACTGGCTGGGAAATGCTGGGAACTGCTGCAGCAGAAAATTCTGTGATGTCTGACAAAATGTTGCCAAGAGGTAAGCATTCTTACCTTGTCAGTCTCCCTGATCTCTGTCTGTGGGTTTTGGTGGAAGTTAGAAGTGTTGAGAGTCCTTTCTTTCCTTAGATTGGCAGGAGAAATTTGTGAAGCTAGCTTCTTGAGCCTAGTGACTCAGGTTTTTATCCATTGATCATCCTCCCTGAGATGGTCAGTGTTTCTTTGTCTTGTTCTGTTTTAAGAGCTTGGATCTGACCTCCTCGTTTGTCTCTGCTATCCTGACGGTGAACAGATTGGCATGCATTTGGCACCCAGCAATATAGACTGGGGGTTTCTGGCAGCAGCATCCAGTAGGATTGAAGCACAGGAATATCTGGGGCTTGCGACTGTGCAGCTGTAGCCTTTTGACTGGTATCTTGCCTTTTTGTCTGACCGCCCTAACTCTTAGGGGAATTTGTCACGAGGGGTGCCAGTTCATAAAGGGCCTTTGTCTTCTCAATCTTTACCACCTGTAATAATGAAAGGCTTTCACTGTCTTAGAGTAATCTGGGAGTGAGCTTTTGGATGTCATGAAGGCTGCATCCTTTGTATTCTCTTGCAAACGACTCTTGCTTCCTTTATTAAGCCAAAAAAACAAACAAAAAAACACCCAACATAACAGTGGTTTCAGTCGCTATTGAGATTAATCAATCTTACTTGTCAGATGTTCAGACTGATGTCATTGTAATTAGCTAGTTATTAATAATAGGAAAGGAGAAAAAGGGAGGCCAGACATTATAAGCATGACCATCTGGGCAGCTTCACCAGGAAACTTCAGATTTCCACTCTCCAGGGAATCACTGTTCCATTCCCTGCAGATTATTGGGGGAAGGACTTGGACAAAGGAGAAGGTGAGTGCATGCGCAGTGAATCCAGCTGACATAGGGAAGGTACCTGCCTGTCACCCAAACCTCGGAACAGCCCTGGCCAGGCAGCTCAGTTGGTTAGTGTCCTTCCAGTACACCAAGGTTGGGAGTTTGATCTTAGCAGGGCGCATACAAGAAGCAACCAATGAATGCATAAATAAGTAGAATAGACATTTCTCTCTCTTCCTCTCCACGTCCCCCCCTCCAAAAACCAATAAATAAAAAAACTAAAACAAACAAAACAAACCCAAAAATCTGGGAACAGAAATCATTGGTCAGAATGGGTGTGGCCTACACAAGCCCGTGACAATTAAGGGTCATATGATCCCCGAAGTTCTCTCTCTTTTTGGGTTTAGGGCTCTAGGCTGTCTTGGCTTCACTCCTGCTCGTGTTGCCTCCATAGCCATGTGGCCCTGCAGGCCCCACACACAATGGACTGATGAACTGCAGTGGGGAACACAAGCCAAGCTAGCCTGATTCTGGATTGGACAGTGCAGACATGCAACAGAAACTCTGGGCAACAGTTTCTTTTGAAATATATTTTTTATTGATTTCAGAGAGGAAGGGAGAGGGAGAGAGAGAAACATCAATGACGATAGAGAATCACAGGCTGCCTCCTTCCTGCCCACCCCACACTGGGGATCGAGCCCTCAACCCGGGCATGTGGCCTGACCAGCAATCGAACCGTGGCCTCCTGATTCATAGGTCGATGCTCAACCACTGAGCCACGCTGGCCAGGCCTGGGCGACAGTTTTAATCAGAGCCCTGCTAAAGGCACAGCAGGACTTCTTTCTTTGTGGAATGAAGGGAAACAGTACCTTGGGATCTCAGGGGTGTAATTCCACAGAAATAAAGCTTTCTACAATATCACATCCTTCTGTAGAGTCTCAGAAAATTCCTTTACTCAAGACATGGCAAGAAGCCCACTCCCACCAGCAACAGGTGGGGACAAGGAGCAATCCCCACTGATAATAAGACGATGTATCCTTTAAATTGGAAAAAGCTTCTAAATTGGAAAACTTTTAGAGAGCTCACATCATAATAGCTATTTCACTGGTACCTATAGAAAGACCAAATTTCAAAAGTGAGTGCAAAGCATTATAATGACTAGCCTTACAAACAAAAATCAGGTTGAGAAATCTTACTGAATTTTCTCTCAGCTTCCCTCATGGGTCTTATAGATGCTAATAAAAGCCTCAATTTAATAAGAGAATGGAAAGAGGCTGAGGAGTCAAGACTCTTGGAATTTTTTTACAAAAGGTTATTTAAAAATAGGGTGAATAGTGCAAATATTGATAGGAGCAAAAGAAACAGGAAACAGAGCCATGGCCAGTGTGGCTCAGTTGGTTGGAGTGTCGTCCCATGGACCAAAGAGTTATAGGTTCAATTTCTGGTCCCTCCTGATCAATACTTCTCTTTCACGTTGATGTTTCTCTCTCTCTCTCTTTCTCTCTAAAACCAATTTAAAAAATTAAACAAACAAAAGCAGGAAACAGAAAGGGAAGGTTCACAGTACTTGTCCTAGCAGGGTGGGAATCTTTAGATGGTTAAGAAATGGGATAAGTGGACATTACTGGGATTAAAACCTAAGGTTAGGCAGGCCAAAGAGCCCCCTTTCAGTCCCCCAACATTAAAGGGCCCAAACATGTCCAATCTACCGCATTTTGAAGAAATTTAAAAAGCAGAATGGCAAAAATTGCAATGAGAAACGTGACCAAACAAGCTCTTGGAGCAGCTATTTAGGCCAATTTATCAAGTTAAAGATTGACAGAGGGGCTCTATCGGTTTGGCTCAGTGGATAGAGCATTGGCCTGTGGACTCAAGGGTCCGGGGTTTGATTCCAGTCAAGGGCACATGCCTGGGTTGCAGGCTTGATCCCCAGTAGGGGGTATGCAGGAGACAGCTGATCAATGACTCTCTGTCATCGATGTTTCTTTTTCTCTCTCCCTCTCCCTTCCTCTCTGAAATCAACAAAAATATATTTTAAAAAAGTCTCAAAGCAAGTTCATATCAGTAGCCTATGGGAG
This sequence comes from Ia io, assembly GCA_025583905.1. Taxonomy (NCBI): domain Eukaryota; kingdom Metazoa; phylum Chordata; class Mammalia; order Chiroptera; family Vespertilionidae; genus Ia; species Ia io. Next base: position 98,747,039 of record JAJQQW010000001.1, read on the forward strand.
CTGGTAATGACCATTGAAAAATATTAAAAATAAAGATTGATGGAAGGGCCTGGATACCAAAACCCATTGGTGAATCCCTGACTCAGACTATAATTAGATTGAGAGATCGTAAAAAAGTATGGTTGATAAGATTATGAAAGTTGTGTTGTTTTAAGTAGGTATTATGTAAAGACGTTATGCCAACTTTACCTGGATATTTAAATAGGAATGGATATTACGTCTGGCTGTGGAACATTTCCCCTACCCAGTATTTTAATACCAAAACTTGTTGATTAAATCCTAATGGAAGCTATAGATAAGATAGTTCATTCACCCAGCACACAGCAGAGTCAAACACAGAATACCAAGAATTGCAGTGGAGGAATTAGGGTAGCTTTATTGCAGGGCACCACACAAGAAGAACTGGAAGCTATCACTTAAAAACCCAGATCACTGATGGCTTACAATTGGGGGCTTTTAAAGGCAAAATAACATGATTAAGCATGAGTAAGAGGTTCAGGGTTGTGGGCTGCGTTGTTGATTGGTCAGTTCTTGTGCAAGCTTCATAATCTCATTTTAGTTCTTGGTGGCATCCTGTCCAGGGTCTTCGTCACGCCAGGTGGTCCTTTCTGCTTAATGATTTCTGCAAGACATCTTGGGAGTGTGAGTCAGTAATGTTATCTTAAGAGCAGAAAAAAAACAGAGCTATATATCCTATGCTTAACGGTTATATTCTTCTATTATCTTAAGCAAAGTATACTTTTATATTCTTCCTGAAACTTACTTTACATGCAGGCCTCCAGGCCCCAGGACATGACTGCATTCCAGTGCAACTAAGACTCTTAAAAGAACTAATTTAATAATTTCAACTAAATGCTAAATTTTAGTATACCTATCCTATATAATAAAAGGCTAATATGCAAATTGACCCAACAGTGGAATGACCGGTCGCTATGATGCACACTCACCACCAGAGGGCAGACACTCAACGCAGGAGCTGCCCCCTGGTGGTCAGTGCACTCCCACAGGGGGAGCGCTGCTCAGCCAGAAGCCGGGCTCACGGCTGGCGAGCGCAGTGGTGGGCCTCTAATTCTGTTATGATTTGCTATTAGTTTCAACAGTTCACAGTCACTTAGTTTTCTTTAGAAATTGAGGTTTTTAGCGGTTAAAAAGCCAAATATATGTAATTGAAACTACTAGGAATAATAAGTGAATCAACTTAGAATGCAAGGAAAGTAGTATATATGTTTTCAGTAATGGAAGATATTAGGTATAGAGATACATTTTTTGAGGGAAATTATAAGAAAATAAGTTGGTCCTAAAATAAGTTGATTATGTCTGAATGAGGAAAGTTGTATAAGGTTTGTGAAAAGGATTCTCAAGAAAGGAAATTTTCTGTGTGGTCAAGTAAGATTGGAATGAATTTAAGTAAGCAAATTTAAATACTAAACGTAAACTGATGCAAAATTAGTTTTTTCTCTCTGTTTAAAGGATAAAGTTTTTATGGATTATTGGTCTGCTCTTCCTAAGATACAGTACTGAGAAAAGTTTTTTGCCAAGAAAAGATTCTATTTTATATCAACATCATATTCTGTATCTTATGATGCCTTAATTACTCCAGAAAACTGAATCATCTCAATAATAAGAACGAAGTTTTGCCCGGATGGCATGGCTCAGTAGTTGAGCATTGACCTATGATCCAGGAGGTCACGGTTCGATTCTCGGTCAGGGCACATGTCCAGGATGCAGGCTCCACCCCTGGTCAAACAGTTGCTTAGGCTTTTATATATATAGATATAAAAGAACAAAGTTTTGCTAACAGTTATGTAACCTTTTGTATGTTTTTGAAATCTTTTATTGTCACTTTGGTTAACTGAATAAGTATCCTATATAATAAAAGCCTAATGTGCAAATTGTCCCCTTGGGCGGTCACCTTGCAGCTGGCTCCCAGGCACTGAGGGAGCTGGGTGGGCGGCGGGGGGGGGGGAGCCCAGCCCTGATCACCCTGCAGGCGGGATGGTAGAGCAGGTGAGGGGGAGGTACCAGGCCAAGGTGGGGTGCCAGGCGGGGCTGCGGGGCTGCGGGGCTGCGAGGCTGGGGGCGCAAGCTGGGGCTGTGAGGCTGGGGGTGCAAGCTAGGGCCCAATTTTTGCAAGTCTCCCAGAGGGACCCCACCCATGTACCAATTTGTGCACCGGGCCTCTAATTGTTTCATAATGACCTATAATCCTATTTAAGTCAAGTATTTTAGAACTTCTTGATAATCTGACAAACTTCCCCAAATTCCAATTTTAAATAGAGCCTTTTTCTTGACCTGGAAGTAACTTTGAGGCGTTCCAGAGGGCCCCTGGAACATCTCAAAATATTTTTGTTCTCTCTATAAAATAGATATTAAACTGATTAGGCTTATTTGGTATGTTAAATTACATGGGAAGCATTGTGAAATAAATGATAAACTCGTAGGGTAAAGAATGGCTGTAAATTAAACGAATAGTTGGGATTCTGGGAAACCCAAAACAGCTGCTTGGTTCTGCCAGGCTCCCTGGTAAATTCCTTTTATATATATTCCTTATCCATTATAGTACACTGAAGCTAGATTTCATTTAACTGCCACTAATTAAGGGTTATCGATATGTTCTTATTGTTGTATGTATATTTTCCAGATGGGTTGAAGCCTTTCTCTGTTGCAAGGATGATCCTTTACAGTGGCAAAGAAATTGTTAGAAAATGTGTTTTACACTTGGTGTACACCTCCCATGGTCTCTAGTGATTGAGGCACCCACTTCATTGGGTAAAAATCATATGAGCCTTGATGAAGGCCTTGAAAACTTCTTAGAATTATCACTTTCTCTATCACCCTCAATCATCAGGCAAGCTTGAGAGAACTAGTGGAAAAATCAGATTCAAGCAAAACAAGACTTACTTACACAGGACTGAATGATGAGGATAATTACTGTTTTTATGACTTTTTGTTTCATATATAGCTGGTTCTTTAATTTTTGTTTCTTCCCCAGATATAAGGAAATCTTTCCTCTTAAACTAAGTATGACTTAGAACAATTCGATAAATTATACCCTTTGTAAGCAGAACTGAAACATTTCTATTTTCTCCCAGCTTGATCCCTCCAGAATTCAGAAACTCTCAGTGAGTATTCTTATTTTCATGGTCATATTGTTATCTGTATAAGTTCAATAAGAATCTGTTCTCCTTGTATAGGACACAATTGGAAACTGATTATATTACCAAGGCTTTGACTAGGAAGTCAAATTAGAGAAACATGCACAGACTCAGATATGACCAGACAGCTTTAAAGAATTAAAAAATGGACTTATGGAAGCCAATAAAACCCTTTGAAATATTGCCTTGACACCCTGCTTACAAGGTTCCTAGTGGCCTTACCAAGTGAGTAAGGAAGGTCATTTCCTGGCCGGTGCAGAGACTTCAAGATGTTATGGTGACCTCAAGAAGAGAGGAACTCACCCAAATCTATACGTATTGCAAGCAGTCTGATGGTAAGTCCTTGCCTTGAGAAGTCTTTTAAAGTTCAATCTGAAGATTCCTTATAAAAAATTCCAGTAAAGCAATTTAAAAGAGCATCTATATAGTTAATTGCTATTCTTGCTGCTCCTATGTAAATAACAGGACAAGTTTATTGAATCTAGACTTATTTTGCAAACAAATTAGTCTTAATTTGATGGTCTTTGGTAAAAATGGGGGGTGATTTTTAACTTTATTTATTTGGGTGACACTGGTTAACAAAACATTACAAGTTTCAGGTGATTTTAGAGAGAAAAATTATGTTCCAGTAGAAACTATAATACACATTTGTGGATATTAGATTCTAGTTAATTGTCTTCGAGGTTTTATTTCCCCCATGTAAACTGGACTAGGTCCTGAATTCTTCTAGTTTCCTCAAATATTTGGCTGTAGCTCTCCAAACTCACGTTTCTAATTTTCTTCCTCTCTTCTGACTTGGAATCATTGAGAAGTAAAACTGCCCTTTTTCCTGAAGCCCTGCAAACAAAATGACACTAGATGACTTGTAAACTCCCAGAGGAATCTCCACAATAGCTAATATATGGACAATCTTTGTGCCTATTGTAGCAGGATCACCAGAGATATTCAAACTGAAAAATCTACCAGACTATCACTGCCTGCCTTCACTCCATCAAAAGATGTTTCAATCCTGACATCTAGAAATCTTGACTGGCTGCACCCTTGGCTCAGAAACTTTTATAATTTGCTACAATCATTAACCATTGTTTTCTGTTTGTTTCCATGGGCACGCCTCTTATTAATTACCTGATTTGCTTGCATAATACAGGCCTAGCTTTGGGAGCCTACCTGCAAGACAGCCTCCTGAAATGAGGCACAACTGTTAACAGAATTGACCTAGTCTCAAGACTGAGACTGGTTTAATGCAACATGGATCACTCTGTCAACTTAGCTTCTGAAATGTGAAACTCTTATTTGAAATTTCACATGTGGGAGTGTGGGGGAGCAAAATTTGTCACCCCAAAATATATCTCTTTGGCATAAGGATTACTTTAGGCTAGTTCTTGTGGCTAATCTAATAATAAAATTAAAATGAGGCAGATTAACAGGAGAAAAACAAATTAAAGTTTAATAACATTCATACCTCCTGTATACATGGGAGAGATCCAGGAAAACTGAGTAATTTGCCTAAATGGTGGAAGCCACCACCTTAAATACCACCTTCAGCTGAAGTCAAAAGACCTTGGGAATGAAGAGCCACTTATGGGAGGTTACCAGGAAAAGCAAACTAAACAAGTATAAGATTGTTATGCAGATTTAAGCCCAGGCCAATAAATCTATTGTTAACAGTTTCTTTTACAGATTTCGATAACTTCTTCCTGGCACAGTAAGGGAAAGACCCTTACATCTGTAAGATTTCCCTTATAAATGTAAACTTCCTTTTACAAAGGGTAGCTTCTATAGTGTAACCTCCTCTCTAATTCACTCTGGAAGGCTGTTCGAAAACCAAATCATTTTTTCCTTTTTTCCCCATTAGAAAACATGTAAATTGAATTAATCCATTCCAGACTCCCAAATGATTCCCTGTTTTAACCTTTCTTATATACAGTACATGTCTAATGTACTGTTTAATCTATAAACACTTTAAAAACAAAATACATGAAATGTAAATGAAATTTAGCAAAAAGGAAGTGAAATGTACAGTTAAAAATGCAGCAACAACAGCAAAAATCAATCAAACAAAAAAACCCGAAAATATTCACAGCATTTTATGAATATCCAATACTCTTTCATGATAAAAACACTTAAAGTCAGTATAGAAGGGAACTTCTTCAACATTAAAAAAAAACATTTAACACTCTGCTAAACTCACAGCTAACAACACACCTAGGCAGTGAGAGATTGATGCTTTCCTCCTAAGATCAGGAACAAAACAAGGATGTCTGCTCTCACGACTTCTATTCAACATAGTACTAGAGAGTCCTGCTGTAGCAGTTGGTCAAGACAATGAAATAAAAGGCATCCAGACTAGAAAAAAAAAGTAAACTATTTCTCTTTCCAGATGACATGACCAAGTATATAGAAAATCTGGAGGAGTTCAACGTGATTACAGAACAAGATTAAAAATCAATTCTATTTCTATATACTTGCAATGAACAATGTGAAATGAAATTTATATAGAATTTTATTTACAACTAGGGACCCAGTGCACGAAATTCGTGCACTGGGGGTCAGGGGTCCCTCTCACATACTGGGAGCCCTCAGGGGATGTCCTACTGACAGCTTAGGCCCACGCCCCACGGGGAGCGGGCCTAAGCCACAGTATGGCCTCCCTTTGTGGGAGGCAACCGGGCTGATCAGGGGAAGGCACCAGTCCCATTACCCCGCTGCTGCAGCCACCAAGGTGTTTTTATCAACACAGACTCCAGTCCCTTCACCAAGAAAAAATGGCAACTTTCTTTAGGCATTTTCAAGATGTGTCTTTCATAGGATATGCATTTCTTTATTTTTTATCCTCACTGAGGATATGTTTCCATTGACTTTTAGAGAATGTGGAAGAGAAAGGGAAAGACAGAGAGAAACATCAAAGTGAGAGGAACACTTTCATTGGTTGCCTCCTGCATGAGCCCTGATCTGGGCCCTGGCCAGGGAGGAGCCTGCAACCTAGGTACATGCCCTTGATCAGAATCGAACCCAGACCGTGCTGTCTGCAGGCCCAGGCATTATCCACTGAGTCAAACCGGCTAGGGCAGAATATGACATTTCTTAGCCCTCCAGCAGCGGACCTTCATTTTTTTCTCCAGAAGAGTGGTAGAAAAACCCTAGATCACCTTTTTGGATTCTTATTAGCCAAGTTACTAAGAATATTACCAGTGGCATACAGGAAGCTTAGCCAATGTGCAGTCAGAAAAGGTGTTTCCTCTATAGTTCACACCAATCAACGGCTGGGCCCTGCCCAGGCCTAAAGCCTATGGCCGAAGCTTTAGGCCTGGGCAGGCCCCTCCAGCTCCCTCTGATCACCGGCTCAACCCTGCCCAGGCCTGCCCAGATTGAAAGCCTCTTGGGCAGGAGTGGAAAGCCAGCTCCCTGCGATCAATCGCAGGGGGTCCCCTCCTGCCCAGGCCAAAAGCAGACCCCCAGCTCACTGCCCAGGCGATCGATCACAGGGGGTCCGCTGGTGCATCAGGCCAAAGCAACCCCCAGCTCCCTGCGATTGATTGCAGGGGGTCTGCTCTGGCCCCAGGCCAAAAGCCTCCACCGGAGGCTTTCGGCCTAGTGCTGGAGCAGACACCCAGCTCCCTGCTATCGATTGCAGGGGGCCGGAGCAGATACCCAGCTCCCTGCTATCGATTGCAGGGGGTCTGCTCCGGCACCAGGCCAAAAGCCTCTGGAGGTTTTCGGCCTGGTGCCGGAGCGGACCCCAGCTCCCTGCGATCCGTTACAGAGGGTCCGCTCAGGGCATTTCTTCAGGGTCCAAATGCCTAATGGGAGTGTCCTCTTTAAATGCCTGGACAGGTTGAGTCAGCCCGCTTCCAATGTTTCCTTCTGCTTCCTGTGGTACATTCCTGAAGGGTGGTTTTCCTTGGCCTTTGGCATGTTCTGTGGCTTTCCTTCATTTTCTTCACAATACTTTTGCATGTTGAGTATTTTTCTATTATTTCCTTTTTGAATAAATGAATCCTGCAGGGATCCAGTGGATTTTTCTCCTTCTTCCCTCACTCAATTTGTGTCACTCCCAAAAGACCAAATGTCCTAAAAGGATCTGGGCACTTTCCCAATTTTTTTTTTTTCATTTCCATTTGCCTGAAATATCTTCTTCTATTCCTTCATTTTCAATCTGTGTATCTTTTGATCTGAAGTGCTTCTCCTGTAGGCAGCATATGGATGGGCCTTATTTTCTTCTCCATTCAGCCACCCTGTCTTTGGATTAGAGCATTTAATCCATTTAGATTTAAAGTAACTATTGATAGGTATGTTGTTATTGCCATTTTATTATTCAAATTTTTATCCCTTTTTTCTTCTTCTTAAAGAAGTGCCGTTAACATTTCTTGTGATGATGAACTCCTTTAGCTTTTTCTTATCTGGGATAGTTCTGTATTTCTTGACCTGGGTGGTGGTTATTGCAGGTGTGCCTATATAATTACTTATACTGAAAAATTGTGCTTTATGCACTTTCCTGGATGTGCATCTTTCCATCTCAGTAAGTGGCACCATCTTCCATCTGGTTACTCAGGTAAAAAATTTTGAAGTTACCTTGACTTTTCTCTTTATCTTATACCCCATATCTAACTAACCAGAAAACCTTGTCAGTTTTACTTTCACCCCTTCTCACCAGCTGGTTTGATCCACTATCATCTCTCACCTGGACAAAGGCAGTAAGTAGCCTTCTAACTAATCTGTACCCTTCATCCTTTGACCCTCCTGGTTTGGTTTATTTTCTCCCTAACAACCAGGTTATTTTTCTCCTTTGACTTGAAGGTATTTCTTAATGAGATAAATGTACACACGTAACAGATACTCCAATTAAGATATAAAACATTTCCTCTGTCCCCCCAAAGTTTCAAAAGGATCCCTTTTTGGGGATTAATCCTCACCCAAGGATATTTTTTCCCCGTTGATTTTTAGAGAGTGGAAGGGGGAGAGAGAGAAAAAAAACATCAATGTGAGTGCCTCCCATACTCTCGCCACAAATGACCAGGGCTGGGGATGGAGCCTGCAACAGATGTAGGTGCTCTTTGTGTTCTTTACTGGAATTGAATCCATGACCCTTCAGTCTGCAGGCTGACGCTCCAACCACTGAGCCAAACCACCTAGGGCCAGAAGGATCCCATTTTATTTATTTATTTATTTATTTATAAAATTTTAAGGCCAGTTTATTAAGTTCATTGATGAAAGCTTTCAGAAGAATATTCTCCTGAAAATTGTTTTTTCTTAGAAAAAAAGAAAGAAAAATCAACACCCTCTCAGCATAGCCACAGATGCTGTGGCAGTCTAAGCCTCTCTGCAGGGGATGGTCCATCAATTGATCAAGTCACTCTCTGGGTCAGTAGTATTGTAGTCTGGATTATCCTCATCATCCTCCAGCTCCAAGTCATCTATTTCCTGGGACAACGACTCATCTACCTCCACATTGTTTCCAACATCCTCCAAGAACTGGATATCAGATATGTCAAGATTGTGATCTGTTTCAAATAGCTGTTTCCTACTTATTTATTCCTGCTTGTCTTTTTTTTCTTTCATTCTTTTTAATTTCTAAGAGTTCTGCATCAAACTTGGCTTTCCAACTTAAGAAATTCTCAACTGTAACAGGAGTGCAATGAAATAATTGCTTTTCAGCTTTTTCTGCTACTTTTTTTTTGTTTTTCTTCTCTTCTAGTTTTTAATTTGATCTACTGTTTCATCTAATTTTTCTTGTACAGCTGTCACTAAAGTAAAGATCATCACCATACCAAGGTTTTCTTCTGCCTGTAATACTAGTAATTTTAAGATGCTTGAGATAACATTATCTCCTAAATTTTCCTGGGAGAATCTATACTAATAAAAGGGTAATATGCTAATTAGACCAGACATCCATCTGGACGTCCTTCCAGACAAAGCCATGGTGGGAGGGGGGGCTGAGGCAGAGGCGGTTAGGGGTGATCAGGCTAGCAGGGGAAAGCAGTTAGGGGGATCAGGCCAGCAGGGGAGAGCAGTTAGGGGATCAGGCCGGCAGGGGAGAGCAGTTAGGGGGATCAGGCTGGCAGGGGAGAGCAGTTAGGGGATCAGGCCGGCAGGGGAGAGCAGTTAGGGGGATCAGGCAGGCAGGGGGGAGCTGTAGGGGCGAACAGGCTGGCAGGGGAGAGCAGTTAGGGGGATCAGGCTGGCAGGGGAGAGCAGTTAGGGGGATCAGGCAGGCAGAGAGGTTAGGGGCGATCAGGCAGGCAGGCATGCAGAGGCGGTTAGGGGTGATCAGGCAAGCAGGCAGGTGAGTGGTTACAGCCAGCGGTCCTGGATTGCAAGAGGGATGTCCAACTGCCTCCGAGGGGTCCTGGATTGAAGAGGGTGCAGGCCAGGCTGAGGGGACCCCCCCCCCATGCACGAATTTCATGCACCAGGCTTCTAGTATTTCATAAAGGGGGACTTCATCTGGATATTTCTCACCATATGTAAACTTGAGGGTAGTCTGGACAGTTTCATCATTTTCTCCAGCCTCAGATATCATAGTAACGGTGAAGCTAGGAGAATTTTTCTGATAATACTGTAAAGGAGTCGGGGTAGATGGACTCCAGAGCCTCCAGCTCCTTGTGCTGCTCCTTGCCGTAGTTTGTCATCATTGCCCTCGCTGCTGCCCATGGATTGCCCAGACACCCAGGCAGTGCGCCACAGCTGGGACCACAGCTGTGCTGGGAGAGCGGGCAGTGGCCAGGCTGGCACAGGAGCAGAGTCCCCGGCTGGGAGGTCCAGGGCCCCCAGAAAGATCCTTTTTAAAGCCAGTATCAGATCATGTCATTCCTCTGCACAAAAGCTCCCAGCGGCTCTCCATCTTATTGAGATAAGGCTGTAAATAGTCTGCACTGCCCCTCCCCCATTATTTGTTATCTAATCTTGGCGTTCTTTCCTTTTCCTTGAGTCCACTCCAATTATATTGCTTCCTCACTGTTCCTAGAACATATGTCTGGTACTTTCCTGCCTCAGGGCCTTTGCACATGATTTTATGGCTCTTTTCTGGAATGCTCTTCTGCTGTATACCTGCTTTGTTTAGGTCTCTGCTCAAATGTCACCTATCAGAAGAGGCCCTCCCTCACCATTCTAAATAAAATAACCTTCTCCACACCACTGCACTCTTTATTTTTTTATTTATTTTATTTTTTTTTACTATATTTTATTGATTTTTCACAGAGAGAAAGGGAGAGGGATAGAGAGCTAGAAACATCGATGAGAGACAGACATCGACCAGCTGCCTCCTGCACACCCCCCACCGGGGGATGTGCCCGCAACCAATGTACATGCCCTTGACCGGAGTCGAACCTGGGACCTTCCAGTCCGCAGACTGACGCTCTATCCACTGAGCCAAACCGGTTTCGGCGCCACTGCACTCTTTATCTCCCTACATTGCTTTATTATTTTTGACATAGTACTTATGTCAATTTGATATTATGTATCTGTATGTATAAATCTGTTACTGTCTCTCATGTAAGTTCTATGAGAGGAGGAACTTGAGGGCTTTTGTTATGGCTCTATCTCCAGTGCTTAAATCAATTAGTACCTGCCCATATAGTGGGTGCTCAAAACTATTAAATTAATATCCACAGATTCTAGTTTGTTTACCATCATGTCACCTGGACTAGTGCACCAACCTAACCCATCTCCCTGTTTCATGTCTGGTTCCTTCAATTCATTTCCCACACCAAAAGATTATCTTTATAAAATTCAAATCTGATCATTTCACTTTCTTTCTTAAAACCCTTTGAAGGCACCTTTTTGCCCTTCAAAGCCCTTAACATGACTTGCAAGGTGTCTGTTATTTGGCCCTTACTACCTGGCCACTTTGCCTTTTTCCTTTAACCACCCTGGACTGTTTTGAGTTCTGAGCTGAAACCAGTCTTGTACTTCAGGTCATTGGAATGTACTTAACTCTCTGCCTGGGATATTCTCTTTCCCACCAGGGTCATTTCCTACGGGAGACTCCTCTGACTTCAGACTAGGTTAGCTCTTTCAGAGTCCAGCTGCAATCTCATCTCTGCTGGCACACTTCTTTGTAAGCATGAAAAATATCTTGAGTACACCATTGATTTATGTACTTTTGTAGTGTTATTATCCCTTTAAGGATCTGCTGCCTGGCCAGTGTGGCTCAGTGGTTCACTGTTGACTTATGGACCAGGAGGTCACGGTTTGATTCTGGTTCAGGGCACATGCTTGATACCCTGTGGGGGCATGCAGGAGGCAGCTGATCAAATTATATTTTTAAATACATTTTTATTGATTTCAGAGAGGAAGGGAGAGGGGAGAGATAGAAACATCAATGATGAGAGAGAATCATGATTGGCTGCCTCCTGCATGCCCCCTACTGGGGATCAAGCTGGCAACCTGGGACCCTTTACTCCACAGGTCGATGGCCTATCTGCTGAGCCAAACCAGCTAGGGTTAAAATATTTTTTTAAAAAAACTATACTAAAAATCTGCTGAATGCTATGGATTCTAAGAATAATGTTTATTTGCATATATTTTGGATATTCTCTTAAGATTCACAGACAGGTATTAAAAAAACATGTGGAATAGTAGACAAATGTTATCTTTCTCCTCTTCTCTCAGCTCTTTAACTTCTTGCGTGCTCTTGCTCTGGGGAGCAGGACCTGGCCTTTCCGTTCCCCTCTTCTTCGCCCCAGGCAATTAGTTTACCTTTGCCTTTCCCTCTCCTAAGTGCCAAGGGCCTTTCTTTTTATTATTACTATTTTTAAAATATTTTTATTGATTTCACAGAGGAAGGGAGAGGGAGATAGAGATAGAAACATCAATGATGAGAGGGAATCATTGATCAGCTGCTTCCTGTACACTCCCCCCTGGGAATTGAGCCCTCAACCTAGGCATGTGCCCTGACCTTGGAGTCAAACCATGACCTCCTGGTTCATAGGTTGATGTTCAACCACTGAGCCACACCAGTCGGGCCCTTCTTTTTATTTTTTAATTTATCTTTATTGTTGAAAATATTACCAATGTCCCCCTTTTGCTCCCATTGGCCCCCTCCAGGCCCTCTCCCTGCCCCGCTCAGGCCTTCACCACACTATTGTCTGTGTCCCTGGGCTATGCATGTATGCATATAAGTTCCCTGGTTAAGCTCTTCCCACCTACCCTCTATTCCTACCTTCCCTCTGAGATCTATCAGTCTGTTCTATGCTTATGTCTCTAGCTCTATTTTGTTCATTAGTTATTTTGGTTCATTAGATTTCACATGTGAGTGAGATCATATGATACCTGTCTTTCTCTGACTGGCTTATTTTGCTTAGCATAATACTCTCCAGGTCCCTCCATGCTGTCTCAAAGGGTGCAGCCACGATGGAAAAACAGTATGGAGTTTCCTCAAAAACTTAAAAATGGAACTGCCGTTTGACCCAGTGGTCCCACTTCTAGGAATATATCCTAAGAAACCGGAAACACCAATCAGAAAGATTATATGCAGCCGTATGTTCATAGCAGCACAATTTACAATAGCTAAGATCTGGAAACAGCCCAAGTGCCCATCAGTAGATGAGTGGATAAAAAAGCTGTGGCACATTTACACCATGGAATACTATGCAGCTATGAAAAAGGATCTCTTATCCTTTGAGACAATATGGAGAGACCTGGAGAGCATTATTCAAGGGCCCTTCTTTTGTTTCTATAGTTTCCTGAGCCTATGCAGCCCAGTAGGCTCATTTCTATTATCTTTGTAACTTTCTACATAAATGTTCTCTTATAATTTGAAAAAAAAAAAGACCAATTTTTGATATGTGCTTTTAATTCCATCCCTTCTCAGTTCTAGCTACCTCCTAGAACTTAGTCATCAGCAGCATTCTTTCCCTTTCTTCTTGTTTTCTCCTGGACTCTTTCTCTCAGCTTATGTAACATATAACAATTCAATGTATATCTTTTTATTTTTCCCCTCAGAAACATAACTTTACTATTTAACCATAGTGTAAAAATCTAAAAAAATTTCAAGAAATTCAGCAAAGTCCAAAGAGAAGAGTAACCAAATCCCTAGACTCTCACCATCAAAATTAAGCAATGTTCCCATTAGATGACTATTACTTTATACATTTTTTTAGTCACTGTATATCTTTTTCTATAAAGCTTTATTCTACTCTTGAATAACTTTTTTAGCATAAATTCTCAGGAATATTTATTTAAATTTAACTATTTTAATGATTATTTTGTTACTCATTGCCATATTTCTTGCCACGATACCTTTTTTAAATAGAATTTATTGGGGTAACATTGGTTAATAAAATTATATAGGTTTTGGGTATACAATTCTACAATATGTTTGTAAATTGTATTGTGTGTTTACCACCCCAAGTCAAGTCTCCTTCCATCACCATTTATCCCCCCTTTACCTTCTTCTACCTCTCCCACCCCTCCATTGATACTTTTGTTAATCCTTACCCAAGGATATTTTTCCATTGATTTTTAGAGAGAAACATCATGTGAGAGAGACACAACGATTGGTTGTCTCCTGTATGCCCACTGACCAGGGCCAGGGATGGAGCCTGCAACTGAGGTATGTGCCCTTGACCAGATTCTAACCCGGGATCCTTCAGTCCGCAGGCCAATGCTGTATCCACTAAGCCAAACCAGCCAGGGCCTTTTAAAAACACTCTCTTCCTTTGCTCCTGTTTCTCCATTTGCCTCTACAAGGTCTTCTTTCCTGTTTCCTATTTGGCTCAGTCTCTTCTCTCATCCCTTAAATGCTATTTCTGTGTGATGCTTTCTTTATTAAAAAAATATCATTGATTTCAGCGAGGAAGGAAAAGAGAGAGAGAAAGAGAGAGAGAAAGAGAGAGAGAGAGAGAGAGAGAGAGAGAGAGATGGATGATGAGAATCATTGATCGGCTGCCTCCTGCACGCCCCCTACTGGGGATCGAGCCGGCAACCCGGGCATGTGCCCTTGACCAGAATCAAATCGGGACCCTTCAGTCCGCAGGCTGACGTTCTATCCACTGAGCAAAACCAGCTAGGGCCTGTGTGATGTTTTCTTAAGCCCTTTTCCCAGTAGGCTTCTCAAAGTATCTAAGGCATCTCCACTATACTTTATACATTGTTATAGAATGTTTCACATTAATACACTGAGAAGCGTACAGCATCTCTCCTATGGTTTTTCTTCTAAAAATGAATAATTTAAATTTAATAATAAGGAAACATCAGACAAACCAAAATTTGGAAGTAGCTACAAAATAACTGGCCAGTACTCTTCAGATGTGTCAAGAACATGAATGACAAAAGAAAGACTGAGAGTTCTTCCTGAATAAGAGAGACATCACAACTAACTGCAATGTGTGACCCTGGATGGCATTGTGGTCCAGAAAGAGGACATTAGTAGAGCAATTGATGAAATTTGAATAAGGTCTGTAAATTACTTAACAGCATTGTACCAATGTTAATATTGCAATTTTACTAACAGAATGCAGTTATGTGTGTATAAGAGATCTGTTTACTCCAAATTTTTATTTCAATGCAATCACAATAAAAATTCCAGCATGTTTTTGCAGTAGTTGACATGATGAATCTAAATTTTTTACGGGAATGCAAATAAACAAACAAAAAAAGTTTCACATTGTGAGTTTATGTTTCTGAACTCCTCCAAAGCTGGGATTGGGTTTATCCTGAGAGAGCAACCCAGTGCACTTTTTTTCTTGTACTCATCACACCTGTCACTGATGTCTAGCTCCGTGAGTACAGGGGCTGTGTCCATTGTTTGCTAATATCCCTTACCCTGACACAGAATAGCTGCTCAAAGAATATCTTTAAATGGATTAATGATGTGAATTAAAAAAATCCTAACCCAGAATTTATTCTTGCATTTCTTTCCTGGGATCAGCCCAAATTCTAGCCAGATCAATAAAAATTTACTAATCATTTGGCCTAACTGGCTTCCCTACCTCTTGTCATCCATCTCCCTGCCATCTATCTGATAGTCTGCAACAAATATTTTTTTTAAAAGTCTGATTTTGTTCCCCTTCCCAAAACTCTGCTATCTCCCCATTACCAACAGAATATATAGTCAAGCTTCTCAACTTGGATTCAAGGATTTGGCCCCAATCTCCCTCTTGAAACCTCTCTGGGTTTACTTATTAAGGGCTTATTATATGTCAAGCACTGGGCTAGTTATAGGAGTTCACAAATTAGTTGGGAAAACAGGTATCTAGATTAACTTTAATAGGGGGTGATATTACAGGGTCTGTGACTATACAGTTTCAGACAATGCATTATAAAATACTAGATTTTTGCCCTCTGCAGGTTCCCAAGTTCAGTCTACAACTGCAATGTCCAATATGGTGGCTACCAGCCACATTTCAAGTGCTCAACAGCCACATGAAGCCAGCAGCTATCATACTGGACAGCAGAGCATAGATCATTTCAATTATCCATGGAAGGGGTAGTTAGTGTAGATGCTTCAAAGAGAGCAAGGGCCATTTCCCATACATGCATTCTGTGGTGCTAGCCACTAGTCAGTCCCCCAACCCAATTCTCCCACTCACCTTCCCCTCACCCCACCCCCATACCTTGGCTTGGGTGTATTATGGCACAGGCTCCCAATAGAAATAATGCATGAAAGTATTTTTGCAAACCATTAAGTGATACAGAAATGTGATACAATAAATAGATTCAGTTCTTCCTTTCACCACAGTTTTGGTTATTTCAAGCAAATTCTAGCTCTTTTCTCAAATTTCTCCCATCCTTGTAATTTATGCCAAAGAGTTCTGAAAAGTTACACACAGGCAGCATTTATACCAGGTAAAAATATACATTATACCTACCTTGATGCTTTCACAAGCCATCTATCCAGGAACCTACTTCGTCACCTGCCTTTTCCTCTGTCATTTTCCCTACAAAGGAAGGACACAAATTAATATTTCCAAAATATTTATTTTGAAATTGGAAAATAAGGGGAAAACTAAGTAATGGGAATTGGACCCGAATCGGGGTTTTCTGGAAAATCATAAGTACCATCCTCTTCTGGATCCTGATGCTTATCCAGTTTAGCAATTAATTCTTTCGCTGGATTGAAGACGCCATTGGTCTGCTGGTCACAGACGTAGCAGCGCGGGGTCGTGCGGAAATGCTGCAGTGCACAGCTCTCGCAGAAATAATGCCTGCACTTGGTGACGACTGGGTTTTGGAAGGACTGGCGACAGATGAAACATTTGAATGGTATTTCCTCACTATCGCTTCCCACTTCATAGTTTTCATCTTCATAGACACCATAGCGACCCTCATCAAGCTCACGTTCGATCTGCCACCCATGCTTGTAATCTGATCGGTCATGGAGGAATTTGCAGCTGTCTCCGAAGCCGCAAAAGCCAGTCTCCTTATAGTCTTTACAAATGTCGGGCTGGTAATCCCAGCGCACGGTGGCACGTAGATGCTCGGGAGCTCGGATGGGGCCCTTCCGCACCATTCCGGAGGAAGCATTGCCCATGGATGTATCCTTGGGTTTCATGTATTTCTGATAGTTATTGATTCCCCGATAGATCTTGTCATCTTCCTTGCCTCTCAGCTCCTCCTGGATCTTCTGGCTGCGCTCAAAGATGGCTTGTGCGTCACGCTCCTTTTCTGTGTCTAGTTCGTAGACAGCAGTCGCCCCCATATCCTCTGGCCCCACGGGTTTCGCCGAGCGGGTGGACTTATAGACCACACGGAGAGTCTCAGCCTCATTACCCTTCCCATCCCCCTCCTCCTCCTCCTCGCTACTCAATTCACAGTAAACCACCTTCTGTTTACCACTGCCACGGGTCTTCTGTATCATCGGATTGTGGGTCGCCCGCTTCTTTTCGCGGCGAACCACAGTGCTGCCTTCTTCGCTGCTGCTGCTGCTGCTGTCTCCGGGCTCTGGGTCGCAGATCGGGCGCTTCCTGCGGCCTACAGGCCCCTTTCGTCCAGGCTTTTTGAACAGGAAGGTGCACACCTGGCCCGTCGCCTTTTCAGGGGAAAGTTGTTCTGCCATTGTGCAGCCCCGAGCTCCGAAACAGATGCTTCGTGGAGCACCTGGAGCAAAGTGCGCCCGGGCAGCTGGAGTGTTCGGGTGCGCGAGTGCGCCACTTGAGAACCCTGCGGGCCACCGTCGTTTCCTCCCTGTACGTGACCCCGCCCAGCCGCGGGGCTCAGTGGGAAAGGATCGAAGTCGGTCACTCTTAAGGACCTGGAGGTATTTTGGGTATTTTTCTGGCCTCGGTAACCTTGCCGCGATGTGGTTCGAGATTCTCCCCGGGCTCGCTGTCATGGGCGTGTGCTTGCTCATCCCCGGATTTGCCACCGCTCACATTCACAAGTTCAGCGCCCGGGGCAAGGTGAGGAGGCTGCTGCGCCGCGGCCCGGCCTTACGTAATGGGCCGTGGGTTAGGGAGGTTGCTAGCCTCCGGAACCTCCGTCGGAGAAGGGGGATACCAAGGTCGCCCCAACTCCCCCCCCCTTTCCCCCCCCCCCCCCCCGTATTGCCTAAAAGCGGAGGTTTGCGGAACGAAGCCCGACGTAAACAACATTCTACTCTAGCAAAACCCAGCTAGTTGTTGGGTGGAGAAGAGTGGGCCAGAGGGCCGAGAGGAGACTGGCGCATGGAAAAGTAGGGTAGCAGAGGTTAGGTCCAAACCCCTCCATAGAGGAGGGAGGTGTCACTTACGCTCGCCTCCACTCCTTCCCATTCCTAATCTTGCATGGTTTTGATTTTAACTCCTCGTATCCACATCTTAGTAACTTCTCATTCTGCTTCCCCAACCTTAATTAGGTTTTTTACCCTGACATTTTTTTATCCCCCATTTTCTCTTGCAAGCCTTTAACAGTGTACCTCAGGATCCTGTTTTTTTTCCCCCCATATTGTAATTACCCCCTTTTCCTAGTCCTTTATATCATCTCTAGAGTACACAGTATAAATGTATTTGCTTTTTGGTTTTGTCCTTCACAAAACCGCTGTTTTCTTTCCATTAGGTCCCCAAAAGAAACAAGTAGTTATGTCGTTAAGAGGGCGTGGGGGCGGGAGGAAAGAAAAAATATGATCCGGGTTAAAATAGAAAGTGTAAATTACCATGTTAATTCTAAAGTTTGGTGGTCCGATTTTTTTTAACGGAGGGGTAGACAGAGAGGGAGGGGGGAAGGAGGGAGGAGGGAGGGAAGAGGGAGAGAGAGAAACATCAGTTCAACAGAGACACATCCATTGGTTGCCTCCCACTTGCGCCCAGATTGGGTGGGGGATGGAACCTGCAACCCAGGTACATGCCCTTGACTGTGCCCTTGACGGGGAATTGAACATGGGACCAAATGGAGCTCTGGCCCACACTCGAACTACTTACCTACACTGGCCAGGACAGTGGTCCGATTTTATTTAGGATTCTAGTCTTACACTGTTAATTTGGTTTTTGTTTCAGTAATGATTCCATTATTCTAGAATGTCACTTACTAAAGTTCTAATATTCCTCTATTGGGTCACTCATCTTAAAGTTGCAGTAATTATTTCTTTTAATTATAGGAAAAAAGGGTTGCCTATTATTCATATCAGTGGTCTTTGATGGAAAGAGATAAGCGCATCTCTGGAGTTAATCATTACCATGCGTCAAAGGTAAGGTGGCTCTGATGCTACTAGGCATCTGCCAGGGTGGAGGTGGGTTCTACTAATGTTTTGCCAAAGGTCTTACAGTTCTAATTGAATTTGCATTTTCTTGCCTGCTAGTAAGGTTGAGCAGCCTTTCACACATTTAATGATTGTATTTCTTGTTCTATGGATTATTTGCTTATATACTTTACTTGCTCTGTTCTCTCTTTTTTTATTTACAGGGTTTCTTTATGTGTTATGGATGTTAAGCTTGTCTTTTTTATATGTACAAATATTTTTGCCAGTCTCCTGCTTGTCTTTATAATAGTTTTTTGTTGTTAATCCTCACCCAAGGATACTTTTCTTTTTTTAAGTATATTTTTATTTATTGAAAAAAAATATATATTTTTTGTTTCAGAGAGGAAGGGAGAGGGAGAGAGAGATAGAAACATCAATGATGAGAGAGAATCATTGATCGGCTGCCTCCTGCACACCCCACACTGGGGATCGAGCCTGCAACCCCGGCATGTGCTCTGACTGGGAATTGAACCGTGACCCCCTAGTTCCGTGGTTGGCAAACTGCGGCTGGCGAGCCAAATGCAGCTCTTTGGCCCCTTGAGTGTGGCTCTTCCACAAAATACCACGGCCGGGGCGAGTCTATTTTGAAGAAGTGGCATTAGAAGAAGTTTAAGTTTAAAAAGTTTGGCTCTCAAAAGAAATTTCAATTGTTGTACTGTTGATATTTGGCTCTGTTGACTAATGAGTTTGCCGACCACTGCCCTAGTTCATAGGTCGATTTTCAACTACTGAGCCACGCCAGTGGGGCATACCCTAGGATATTTTTTCATTGATTTTTAGAGAGAGTGGAAGGGAAAGAGAGAGACAGAGAGAGAAACATTGATTGGTTGCCTGTTGCATGCTCACTGACCTGGGCTGGGGATGGAGCCTGCAGCCAAGGTACGTGCCCTTGTCTAGAATAGAACCTGGGACCCTTCAGTCTGAGGGCTGACGCTCTATCCATTGAGCCATACTGGCTGAGGCTGATAGTAATTTTTTAATTTTGATGTTCAGTTTGTATTTTATTATTCTTTTTTTAAAATATATTTTATTGATTTTTTACAGAGAGGAAGGGAGAGGGATAGAGAGTTAGAAACATCCATGAGAGAGAAACATTGATCAGCTGCCTCCAGCACACTCCCTACTGGGGATGTGCCTGCAACCAAGGTACATGCCCTTGACCGGGAATTGAACCTGGGACCCTTCAGTCCACAGGCCAATGCTCTATCCACTGAGCCAAACCAGTTAGGGCTGTATTTTATTATTCTTAATGTTGGGTTTTATGTCTTGTTTACAAATGAGCTTCCTATTTAAGATTATAAAAATATATTCCTCCAATTTCTCCAAATACTGTTACAGTTTGTTTTTTCTTTTCTTTCTTTCTTTTTTTTTTTACATTTAGAGCTTTGACCCATCTACTGGTCATTTTGAGGTATAATGTGGAGGCAGGATTTAACTTTCCTTTTTTTCCAAGAGATAGGCAGTTATCACAATGATCTATTTATAGATCAGTTCATTTTTTATTTGAAATACCACTCTGGTAAACTAAATTTCCGTATACACTTGGGCCTCTTTCACAAATGTGCTCTTCTATACACCATTGGTTTGCAAATTCCTGCACTAATATCATACAAATGTAAAGATTCACTATTATTTTCTACTAGAGGCCTGGTGCACGAAATTCATGCACGGGGAGGCAGGGGTGGGGGTGTCCCTCAGGCCAGCCTGCACCCTCTCCAATCTGGGACCCCTCAAGGGATGTCCGACTGCCCGTTTAGGCCTGATCCTGGTGGCATCCCTCTCACAATCCAGGACTGCTGGCTCCCAACTGCTCGCCTGCCTGCCTTCCTGATTGCCCCTAACCGCTTCTGTCCTCCAGCCTGGTCACCCCCTAACCACTCCCCTGCCAGCCTGATTGATGCCTAACTGCTCCCCTGCCAGCGTGTTTGCCCCTAACTGCCCTCCCCTTTAGGCCTGGTCACCCCTAACTGCCCTCCCCTGCAGGCCTGGTCCCCCAAACTGCTCTCCCCTGCAGGCCTGGGTCCTCCCCAGCTGCCCTTCCCTGCAGGCCTGGTCACCCCAAACTTCCCTCCTCTGCTGGCCTGGTCACCCCTAACTGCCCTCCCCTGCAGGCTTGATTGCCCCCAACTGCCCTCCCTTGCAGGCCTGGTCCCTCCCAACTGCCCTCCCCTGCTGGCCATCTTGTGCCGGCCATCTTGTGTCCACATGGGGGCAGCCATCTTGTGTGTTGGAGTGATGGTCAATCTGCATATTACTCTTATTAGATAGGATAGAGGCCTGGTGCATGGGTGGGGACCAGCTGGTTTGCCCTGAAGGGTATCCTGGATCAGGGTGGGGGTTCCTTTGGGGTGTGGGGCGGCCTGGGTGAAGGGCCTGTGGTGGTTTGCAGGCCGGCCACGCCCCCTGGTGACCCAAGCAGAGGCCCTGGTATCTGGGATTTATGTATCTTCTAAAATTGAAACTTTGTAGGCTGGAGCGGAGCCAAGCCTCCTGCTCGCTCCGTGGCCGGCAGCCATTTCTTTTGGGGTTTGTGTATCTTCTATAATAGAAACTTTGTAGCCTGCAGCGGAGGCCTAGGTGGGCCAGGGCTGCAGAAGCTTTGCTTCCTCCATTGCCGGGGGCAACCCTTGCCTCCTGCTCTATCCAGCTCATTGGCTGCTGCCATTTCTGTTTGGATTTGTTTACCTTCTATAATTGAAACTTTGTAGCCTTGAGTGGAGGCTTAGGCCTGCAACGGCAGGAAGAAAGCTTGGCTTCCTTTATTACTGGGGAAACCCAAGCCTCCCTCCTGCTCTCTGTGGCTGTAGCCATCTTGGTTGGGTTTATTTGCATATTCGCTCCTGATTGGCTTGTGGGTGTGGCTTGTGGGTGTGGCGGAGTTAGGGTCAATTTGCATATTACTCTTTTATTAGGTAGGATTTGAATGAATAATATGAAATTGCTGTTTTTATGGTTCAAAAATGACCAAGTAGAAGCACAGGGGATATAGTCAATAATGTAATAACTATCTATGGTACAAAGTAGGTCCTGGAAATATGAGGGGGGAACACTTTGTAAAGTACATAATTGTGAAACTAGTACAAAGTAATATTGAATGTAAACTGTAATTGAAATTTTTTTAATTAAAAAATAAAGCGGAAATACAAAAAATTATGACCAAGTAGTAGCATCTTCATATGGTTCAACCTAATAGTGTGTTCTAATATATTGTAGGAGTTCATCTTCATGACTCTTTTAAAAAATTTTAGTTACATTTTTATATTTTCCCTTTGCTCATTTATTCCTCACAGCAAACTTAGTTAAATATTAATCCCATTTCATAGATGAGAGAACACAGGGTCACTGGTTAAATAACACTATGAGGACTCAAATTAGGTGATCTCTCTCTCAGTGTAGTGCTATTTGAGAATCTAGTCTAAACACGATGATAGCTATCTACTCATGTAGAACAGTATTTCTCAGTGTGGTCCAAGAATAACCATCATAATTTGGCATACAAGATACAATGCAGACTCCTAGACCTCTGGCCTGACCAGACAAATTAGGATTTCTATAACGTGGCTTCTAGGACTATGTAAATTTAATTTACCTTAAGGTAATTCTTCCTACAGTAGTAATCAAAATACCTGGGCTGTGTTATTTTAATACCTGAAAGAAATGTCATCACTAATCTTTTTTTTCTTTATTGATTAAGGTGTTACATATGTGTCCTTATTCCCCCATTACCTCCCATTCCCCCCACTCATGCCCTCACCCCCCTGTTGTCTGTGTCCATTGGTTAGGCTTATATGCATGCATACAAGTCCTTTGATTGATCTCTCCCCCTTACCTCCACCCTCCCCTGCCTTCCCTCTGAGGTTTGACGGTCTGATCGATGCTTCCCTGTCTCTGGATCTGTTTTTGTTCATCAGTTTATGTTGTTCATTATAATCCACAAATGCTAATCACTAATCTTTTACTCTATAATTTCTGAAGTACTAGTATTTGGTTGTGAACTGATTTAGATAGAGTGGGTCTTCTGAATAACTAGTGTCATGTTATGCTTACATAGGGCAAGAGTTCTGGAGTTGGGGAGCCTTGAACTTGAATTCTGGCTCTGCTACTCCCTTACTGACTTAAATGACTTTTAACCTCTCCACTCCTCCTTTTTTCATCTGTAAAAATAAGTGAAATGAGGCTAATAGTATTTTCCTCACGTTGACTATTATTTTATACAATGGTTTTACCTTAGTATTCTCTGACTCTCTGAGAGTGATTTAGAGATTTCTTTAAATAGTTGTTTGACTTTAGTTCTGATTCCGGGGGGAAGGTCTTTTCATATAAAATGGTATGTTTGCTGCTGTCAGAAAATGAAAACTAGCCCAGCTGTGTGGCTCAGTGGCTGAGCGTGGACCTATGCACCAGGAGATCTCGGGTTTGATTCCTGGTCAGGGCGCATGCCTGGGTTTCGGGCTCAATCCCCAGTAGAGGGTGTGCAGGAGGCAGCCGATCAATGTTGATGTTTCTCTCATGGATGTTTTTCTCTCTCTCTCTCTCTCTCTCTCTCTCTCTCTCTCTCTCTCTCTCTCTCTCTCTCTCCCTCCCTCCCTCTCCCCCCTCTCTCTCCCTCTCTCCCTCTCCTTTCCTCTAAAAATTAATAAAAACATTTTAAAGAAAATGAAAACTAGAAGTCATTATAAGTTATTCTTACGTTAGTGATTATAAAATTCAGTCTACGTTATTGTTGCAGTGAAAGAAATGTGGGATGTAAAAGTACTAACAGAGAATGCCATTTGTTGACACTAGAAATAAGAGTACATGGTACATCTTTGACGGGAACAGAATTCTCACATTTTCCTTTTTAATTTATTTTTCAGGGTTTGGAGAATATTGATTAAGGAAGCACTTCCTGATTAATGAAAAATAACTCAGTTTTGCTCATCTACCCCTGCTAGAAGGTTATGCAGTGTATTATGTAATGCATAATAAAAGTTAAAAGTAAAATCAAAGGTTTTCTTTATTTTTTTAAATACGACTCCACAAGATCAAGCAATCTACCCAAGATAGCTTTATCACTTAAAAAACACACAAGAAGGTAGCTGAGCCTTGTAAAATTATAGACATAATGTACACCAAGCACCTATTACTATGCCCAATGCCTAATGTGTCATAAATGGTAGTTGTTGCTATTGTAATAGATATTTAAAGACATTTTTTTTCTAGTTCCTTTTCTGGGTGAATCAAATACTGTTTAAAATTCCAGTTAGGATGCCTTTAAAACTGAGACTGCACTTTCAGTTTTCATGCATTCTATATCTAACACATAATATTTGCTTAAGTGTTGATTTTTGTTTTAGTGGTAGAGCAGCAGCATTCATTCTGTTTATTAAAATGAGTATACTGAGCCCTAGCAGGTTTGGTTTAGTGGATAGAGCATCGGCCTATGAACTGAAAGGTCCCGGGTTCGATTCTAATCAAGGGCATGTGCCTGGGTTGTGGGCTCATCCCCGTGTGGGGTGTGCAGGAGGCAGAGATCAATGATTCTCATCATTGATGTTTCTATCTCTCCCTCTCCCTTCCTCTCTGAAATCAATAAAACAATATTTTAAAAAATGAGTATACTAACCACTTGAAATAAAGCATTGCATGTTCACTGCTAAAAATAACCACATAAAGATTTGAAAAGGTGAAACTCAGCGTGTATAGATCAACACCTCAGGTGATCATAGGACCTCTAGGTGAGAAGACGAAATTGTTTTTTATCTCCATCCTCTATCCACTTTGAGATTTGTTCTGCTTATGACAAACATTTGCACTGTGATTTTCGTCGACCTCATCTTACTGGGCAAGGTTTACAGAGTAAGGAGGCGGTATTCACACTTATCCTATATAATAAAAGCCTAATATGCAAATTGTCCCCTAGACCAATGGGAGTTCAACCGCTCGCTATGATGTGTGCTGACCACCAGGGGGCAGCATGGAACATGGCGGGCATTGGTGATGCGTGACCTCTCGCTGGCTACCTGGGGGCTGGGGCTGGGTGCCCCGAGAGGAGCCTGCCCCGCATCCACCTGGCTTTTCCGGGTTAGCCAGGCCGCAGCCAGCAGGACCACAGGGGCCTGTCGGGCTCCCTGTGGGTTCCCGCAGGAGCCGGTCTGCAAGGCTGGCCTGGAGAGAGTGTGCTGCCTGCCCAGTTTCCGTGCGGCCCAGAGGCCCAGGCTGTGCCCTGGCCCGTGGCATCTGGCAGAGCTCACCGCATCTCCGGGTGGGGACTCAGGCGCTGTGACTCAGGTGGAGGGGGGCACACGGGTCCCTGGGGGCCCAGGTGCTGCCCAGGGCCCAGAGGTCAGCTGGGACCTGTGCTTCGATTGCAGGTCAGGCCTAGGGACTGCACCCATGCATGAATTTCATGCACCAGGCCTATAGTCCTATCTAATAAAGAGGGAATATGCTAATTGACTGCCACACCCTCAAAGTTGGCAGTGCCCACAGCCACAAGATGGTGGCGCCCAGTCCCTCCAGCCCCGCTGGGGCGACAGGCGCGTTGCACGGCCGGGCCCACCTCAAGGCGGGTCTGGTGGCTCCGTGCACCTGCCTCCGGAGTCCCCCAGGCCCTGCAGCCCCTCAGCTGCCCAGGGCCGGCCCGAGGTGCAGGCAAGCTTCGGATGGTGGCTGCCCAGCCGCCCAGGGCTGCCCGAGGCTCAGGTAACGAGGGCCGGCCAAGGCTTGTGCTGCCGGCAGTGGCAGCACCAGAGGTGTGATGGGGGCATCGCCTTCCCCTGATTGCTGGGTCGCCTCTCGCCTCTGAGAGCTCCTGGACTGTGAGAGGGGGCAGGCCGGGCTGAGGGACCGCCCTACCCTCCAGTGCTATCTTACGATGATGAAACTCTTCAAGGAAAGTCATGATCATGATTGCAAAGTTAATATAACCTCTGATCTACATTTAGTGCTGCACAGGCCTCATTTAATTGATAGTTATGAGAACTACCTGGAAAGGAAGAAAGAGGGCAAGTAGTACAGATAGGGATACAGAAGACTTATTGACAACATTACTAAATCTGTCACTAAATCTACTGAGTTTTAGGACTATTATCTCTCCACTGTTCCTCTGGGCAGGGATCATCCACTAAGTTTATCTCCTTAGGTGAATGTCAGGACTGTATAGTGAGGGGCTACAAGATGACAGGTAGAAATCAGTTGGTCAACATTAGGGTCTGAATTCTTCACCTCTTTTTTTGTGTGGCATCTGCTATGAAATTTAGGTTTATTTTTATGTTCTACTGCTTGGGAGTGAATCAGATTAAGGCACTTGGAAGCCAGATTACAGTGGTGCTTTGTAGCCTACATTGCTCTTGATCATTTGCACGTGCACTTAGCCAGAAGGGTTTTCTTTTTTTTTTTTTTTAATATATTTTATTGATTTTTTTACATAGAGGAAGGGAGAGGGATAGAGAGCTAGAAACATCGATGAGAGAGAAACATCGACCAGCTGCCTCCTGCACACCCCCTACCGGGGATGTGCCCGCAACCAAGGTACATGCCTTTGACAGGAATCGAACCTGGGACCCTTGTGTCCACAGGCCAACACTCTATCCACTGAGCCAAACCGGTTTCGGCTAGCCAGAAGGATTTTCATACAGCAATTACAGGATGGGGTGGTCTGGCTACTGGCCTCGGGTCCATAACTCACCTGCTCTGAAGGAATTGAAATGGGAAACACTGCCATTCATTTGGTTGTATTTACTATCTTTGATTTTAAATAGATACCATATTCACATAATTCAAAAGTCTAACAATATAAGGTATTCAGTGAAAAAAACTTGCTCTAATCCCCAGCCCAGCACTTGCCCAATTATCACACCATCCAGAAAGGTCTCTTTATGCGTGTGTAAATACACATATTCTTCAGTCTTCCATAATGAAGAATAGTCCCATTTGAAATTACATTTACCAGGCTTCCATAATTATTTCTAGGGTCAAGTGAAATAGTCAATAGGAAAAGACTTTGAAAAGGGTTAGAGAAGGTTAGAGGAACCTATGAACGCACATTCAGGAAGCCGTGGCGGGGGGTGGGGGGTGGGGCATGGCTCTGTCCTTTGGGAAACATCTATGAAAAAAAGGGAATATTTTACTGTCAGCAATTTCAACTCTTAAAGACATTTCTGATTCTTCCAATGAGGAAACAAAAGTTCAGGGATGGGAAGCGATCACCTTAGATTGTGGCAGAAGTGAGACTAGAATCCTAGTGTTTTGACACAACCTAGTGTGCTTTCAACTGTTTTTTGCAGTTCACTTCAGCAAACTGCTAAGTAAATGCTACATGCCAGGCACTGTGCCTCAGATTTGAATACAATACAGCCTTGCCCTCCAGGAACTCACAGAGTGAAAGATAATGACAGGATGGGGTGATGAGTACTATGACAGAGGTTTGCCGAAGGTGCTGTTGGGAGCATAGAGATGGCGCTTGACCCAGTCTTCTGGTTGGAGGAGGGAAAGGGCTTAGGATACATATCCACGTGATGCCCACATCTGGCCAAATCTTGAAGATTGGGTAGAATTTACGACATAAACAACTGACAGGAGGACACCATGCAGAAAAAAAATAGCATGAGTCTGGGTACACAAACTAGTATGACTGTGTGGGAACAATCTATAAGCAGTTGTGCAGAGCTAGAGCAAAGATCTCAAAGCAGGAAGTAGAGGGAAAAGGGACTGGAAACATTGGCAGCCTCTGCAAGGCAGGAAGCAGGAGAGTGAGATGGTGGTGACTTGCATACATCTATCTGGCTGCCCTGAAGAGGATGGACTGAAGCAGTGGTTTTCAGCCAGGGCGAGTTTGCCCTCTAAGACACATTTGGAAAGTTTGGAGACTTTTTTCCATTGTCACAACATGGGGAGTTGGGTGAGTTGTTACTGCCATCTAGTGGTTAGAGGCCAGCAATGCTAAATGTCTTAACAATGCAGAGGACAGCCCCAGGACTGTTTTAGGTAGCCCAAAGTGTCAATAGTACTGAGATAGAAACCCTGAAAACAGTAGCAGGACCTCCATCAAGGAAGATAACAGGAAGTATTTGCTTTTTTAATTTCTACTTTTCAGGAGTATATGGAAGCAATCCCCTTTCTCCCACTCCTAGTTCTTTTTTCATTAAATTGAAGATCCCAAACTTTATCACTTCCCTGGAGGGATTTGTTTCTCAACAATGTATCCCGGCCCTAGCCGGTTTGGCTCAGTGGATAGAGCATCGGCCTGCGGACCAAAGGGTCCCAGGTTAGATTCCGGTCAAGGGCGTGTACCTCGGTTGCAGGCCCTGGTCAGGGCATGTGCAGGAGGCAACCAATCGATGTGTTTCTTTCACGTCGATGTTCCTCTCTGTCTTTCCCTCTCTCTTCCACTCTTCCTAAAATCAATGGAAAAATATCCTCACGTGAGGATTAACAAAAGAAAATAATAATAATAAATACATAAATAGTGTTTTTTTTTAAAAGAATGTATCCCAACTCACTGCAGTGTTGTGCCTCAGGCTGAGAAAGCAAGGAAAAAAAAAAAAACACGCTTCCCTTTTTGAGGAGTTGATATGCAATGTTGGGAGGATTGGGAGGACCATCACATTAGGAGGCTCCACCACCTGTCAGCTGTGTGACCTTAGGCAAGTCATTTCACTGCCCTGAGCCTCAGGTCTCCTATCTCTCAAGTGAAGATACTACATCCTCTGCATATGTCCTTGGGTATCGGAGACTGTCATGAAGTCATGTATATAAAATAGTTTGTAACGGTACAACCCTGTGTGTGTGGAAGGGATCATTGCTGGTGTTATAAGCACCCCTTGAACAGCTATCCAGGCCACCCCCAGATCCCTCAAAGGCACTTATCCAAATGTAATGTCAGGAGGATCCTTGGTCCCAGTGCATAACTAAGTGTAGGGGGTGGCAGCAGTCTTGGATTCCCACCTAGAATAAGTGATCACAACCAAAGTGCTATATTCTCAGAGCACTGCAAACAAAGACAACAGACCACACTGACCTCAATTGCTCTGAAGGTATTTTCTGGAAACAGAGAGGAAAACCCAGCTAAATGCCACTGTGAGAACCGAGTTCCTGGTTACCCCTCTCAGCAGTTGCCACTTGTTGTAAGAGAAGGTGGTGACTAGATGGGATTGAAGCCAGCCACCATACTCAACAGGAAGCTTCTAGGTAAGAGTAGGGAATGGGGTGAAAGTTAAACATCACTTGGTTTTTAAGATTTCACATCACCTTGATACTTCTGTGACTTGAGAACTCAAATTCTCCTACTCTTGTGAGACACAAAACACATGGAAAAATTAGAGTTTTTTCTTTACCGAGTATGGTGATGCAGATTTTAGGCAACTAAAGAGACTGGCACTCAACTTCTTGGTTTGGGTCTGTGTGCTTGTATAATGCTCCCCTTCTCCCTCCACCCCCCATCCCCTAACCAAATATTTCACCTCTGAGGTGTGTATACTCTAGAATATTCTTTTGGGATGTGGTCTTCCTTGTTTTCCAGACAAAGCTGGAGCAGACCCTACAGCACACTGAATTAGAGTTGAAGAATATTCTTATAACATTCATATTTTGATATATTGTTGATAAGAGACAAGAGAAGGAAATGTCAAGAATAAATGCAGAGCTATGTTTGCATAACCTATAATTGTCGAGCGTTTCTTGGGCTTATCTGTGTACACTCTATGTCTGATGCTGTTGGCTATAATAGACCTTCTTCACCGTCCAAAGGCTCTTTTGCAATGAAGAGCCAAATCACTGCTTTGGGGATTTCCACAAACTTTGATTCAGGGTTAGAGACCTAATTGTTCTTTTCAAGGCATCACTGAGAAAATGGCCTAGCAGATCTTACTTGTGTAAACACATATAATTGCTGCTTTATTAGCTGCTTTATTAATTTGAACACATTTTTCAATCTGTTGTTTTGTTTCTTGGCAGGTATCTTCCTCAGTTCCAGAAAACATGGAGAAACCAATTATTATACAGGGTATCCCCCCAAAATGTACACATACTTTAACAGCTGATAGCTCCATTTTGAAAATGAAATATATTTAAAAAAATATTTTTGTATTGATTTCAGAGAGGGAGAGGAAGAGAAAGATAGAAACATCAATGATAAGAGAGAATCATTGATCAGCTGCCTCCTGCACACCTTCCACTGGGGATCGAGCCTGCAACCTGGGCATGTGCCCTGACCGGGAATTGAACCGTGACCTCCTGGTTCGTAGGTTGACACTCAACCACTGAGCCACACTGGCCGGGCAATGAAATGTATTTTATTTTTTAATTTTAAAAAAATCTAATATATATATAATTGATTTCAGAGAGGAAGGGAGAGGGAGAGACAGAAACATCAATGATGACAAAGAATCATTGATCGGCTGCCTTCTGCATGCCCTCCACTGGGGACGGAGCCCGCAACCTGGCTATGTGCCCTTGACCAGAATCCATCCTGGGACCCTTCAGTCCGCAGGCCGATGCTTTATCCACTGAGCCAAACCAGCTAGGGCTGAAATGTATTTTAATAAATGCTGCCTTTATAACTATTCAAACTGTATGTATACATTTTGTGGAACACCCTATATATGGGCTAGAGAGTGACCAGATAATAAAATTTACAAACAAGTATGGAATTTCAATTATGACCTCAAAGAACTATAATTCCAAAAGCAGTAGAAGAAAAGTAGGGGAAACAGTGGAAACACAGCATTACTGCCCCAACAAGACAAAAATCTTTCCCATGTGTTTAAGATTTTCTACCTCACCTGTCCCCCTGTGTGCCATTTACCACACAGCTATGGAGTGTCAGTTTCATTCAGCAGATAGTTTTCCTTTCAGGTCAAATACCATTTGTTTCTATAGGCCAGAAAACACACAGCACCTAGAAGCCCACTCTCTTACCTCTAAGAGCCTAGTCTTTGGGGTGGGGTAGGTCAGGTCTCTAGGACAACCCTGGAGTTTTCATCCAGTGCCTGTAGTTATGACTGTGGCTCAGAACAACAAGGCATCACTATCAAAAGTCCAGGCAGCTCTGGCTGGTTTGGCTCAGTGGATAGAGCATTGACCTGCGGACTGAAGGCTCCCTGGTTTGATTCCGGTAAAGGGCACATGCCCGGGTTGCAGGCTCAATCCCCAGTAGGGGTGTGCAGGAGGCAGCTGATCAATGATTCTCTCTGATTATTGGTGTTTCTATCTCTCTCTCTCCCCCTCTCCCTTCCTCTCTAAAATCAATAAAAATATATTTAAAAGAAAAAAGTCCAGGCTGATAGAGCCAAACGAAATTGATTCCACGAAGTCCTTTTTTGTTACTTTTGGTCTGTACCCGCCGTGCTGCCCCTCGCTGTAAGCCGCGAGAATGTAACCGTTGCACATACCTGCCAATAGGAATGTAGAGAAGTGGACACAGTCCACTTTAGGCAAACTGCCCAGTGCCCCTGTGTAACTCGACCCCTCATCCTGCCCCCTGACCAATCGACGGGGGCCACAAATGCTCCCCCTGCCCACTGCTTTGGACTCCCTATAAAGCCTTTGTTCTCCCAAAAAGCTCGCTCCCCCAGTGATTGCTGGAGACGGGAGCACGTGCTAGCTCCAATAAAGGTTCTCTTACTTTTACATCGGGCTGGGCTCCTTCCTGGTGGGTTTTTGGGGATTCTGAACACTGGGCATAACATTTGGGGGCCCGCCCGGGATCCCCAAGCCCCCCGAGGGACCCCCAAATCCGGAGAACCTGACTGGCCACGGTAGGTGTCTGTTTGTCTTTTTTTTTTTTTTTTTTAATATGGCAGGAGTGCAGATTGGGAGGCTGGAGAGAATGATAAGCCCAGATGGTGGAGGGCCTGGTCTCCATGATAAGGAGCTCAGACTGTGTTCAGTAAGCAAAGGGAAGCCACTGAAGGAATTCAAGCAGGGTAGTGGCTTGATCAGATTTGTATTTTTAAAATTACTATGGCTGCAGCATGGCAACTGAATTGGAGTGAAAGAAGTTTTGTAGGACCTGGATGGTAGTTATGTGCAGCACTTCAAGCAAGAGATGTAGGTGGCTAGACTGGAGCAGGGTGTGGAAAAGTGGCCATAGGAATGGAGAGTGGCCACAATCCCATTTTTTAGGGCACAGGGGTCTAGGGCAGTGGTCGGCAAACTCATTAGTCAACAGAGCCAAATATCAACAGTACAACGATTGAAATTTTTTTTGAGAGTCAAATTTTTTAAACTTAAACTTCTTCTAACACCGCTTCTTCAAAATAGACTCGCCCAGGCTGTGGTATTTTGTGGAAGAGCCACACTCAAGGGTCCAAAGAGTCGCATGTGGCTCACGAGCCGCAGTTTGCCGACCACGGGTCTAGGTGATTCTGATGTGTGTCAAAGGCATGCTAGGTTTCTGGCTTGAACTCAGTAGATGAACAGGATGCCCTTTACTGATCCCAGGGCTAAAGGAGGAAGGTTTTGAAGGGACTGTACTATACAGGTTGAGTTTGACATGCCCCAGTCATCCAAATGAAACTGTAGCAATGGCAGCTAGAAATATGAACCGAGAGTTCAAGAGCAAGATCTAGATTTGAGTTACGGGATGGACAGTCTTTGGCAGAGGGTATGTGAAGCTACTGGAAGAGGATGGATCACCTAAGAGAGTATACAGGGTGGGACTCAGGAAGAGGACTCAGCTCATCAGAATGCCGATATTTAAGAGTTAGATAAAGGAGGAGAAGCAGAGGGAAGAGCATATTTGGTTGAAGGTGTGGTCAGTAGTGCCAAATGTTAGAATCAAGTCTTGTAATACGATGACTGAAGCCTGTCTGTGACAAATTAGAGCTGCTTCTGGTGAATGATTGGAATAGAAGCTAGACAGGAAAGGGTTAAGTGGTGGGACACGAGACAATGTCCATAGGGTAAGAGACCATTGGAATTACCCATTGGAGAGGGATTTAAGGAGATAAATCTTATTTATTTTTAGAAATCTTTATTATTACATAGGTCCTCCTCCCCTCCCCGCCACCCCATTAATCTCTTCCAGCCCCCTCCTGCCCCTGCCCCTGCCCCTCGAGGCCCTCACCACCCCATTGTCTGTGTACATGGTTATGCATATATCTTTTTAAAGAAATGAGAGACTTAAGCATGTTTATTGATTTATTTTTAAAATATATTTTTACTGATTTTAGAAAGGGAGAGAGAGACACACACAGAAACACCAACGATGAGAGAGAATCATCCACTGGCTGCCTCCTACATGTCCCACACTGGGGTTGGAGCCTACAACCAGGGCGTGTGCCCTAACCAGGAATCGAACCTGTGACCTTCTGGTTCATAGGTTGATGCTCAACCACTCAGCCAGGCC
This sequence comes from Ia io, assembly GCA_025583905.1. Taxonomy (NCBI): domain Eukaryota; kingdom Metazoa; phylum Chordata; class Mammalia; order Chiroptera; family Vespertilionidae; genus Ia; species Ia io. The sequence continues at coordinate 98,780,175 of JAJQQW010000001.1, forward strand.
GGCCAGGCAAGCATGTTTATATACTAGGCGGGGAAGCCGGTAGACTAGAAAAGGATGAATAACAGAAGGAAAGGTGGCTATTCTTTGGCCCAAAGTCCCCCTGAGAAAGCAGCAGGTGATGGATCAGGAGAACCAAGAGGGCAACTGTTTCTAACAGGAAGCCAATAAGGGGCGGAGCTCAGACTTGTACCTGTGGGTCTGCTTCCTAAAGGCAGGTTTGCTTTTTAAAGGGCAGAAAGACAGTTATGAAAGAGGACTGCAGAGTTCAATACAAAGGAGAAGGAGAAATCAGTATCGTGGCCTTGGGTGACCTCTGAAAGCGCGATTTCAGCAGCTTTGAGGCAACGGAAGTCACACTGGCGGGTTCAGAGTGGGAGTGGGCGGTGAAGGAAAGGGTGCAGCGGGTGCAAACCGTGCTGTAGAAAACCGGCTGCGAAAAGAAAGCGGCACAGGAAGGTGCCAGAAAAAAAAGGCGGGCAGGTGGGGGCGGGGGGGGGGAGAAGACATTTTGAAAAATTGTGGAAGAGCACCCTGGGTCAGGGCAGGTCATTGCTCAGAGGCCCTGGATGACCCTGGCTGCCCACGCAGCCGGGCTGAACCCCGTCAGCTGCCACAGGTCCCAGAGCCTCCCCAGCCCCAGCCCACCCCCGAAATAGAACAGTGCGGCCGGCGGCCGCCAGCTTTCTCAAATGGTTCTCGGAGCCGAGATGGAAAACCCTCCCCGCGGGGGCTCCCGAGCCGCGCCGGGGCAGCTCAGCGGCACCGCGTCCCAGCCAGGCCCTGCCCCGGGCCTTGGGGGCGTTGGCAGCTGCCTTCCCCGACCGCTCGCCTGACTCCCGCACTCGGATGCGGTCCAGACTCAGCGGTGCGTCTCCCGCGTCCCCACAGCGTTTGAAAGTTCCCGGGCCGAGGCCGCCCGCAGCCGCCCTAGAGCCCGCCGCTTACCGCCGCAGGGCCAGACCCGCGCGGGAGTTTCCATCCAGCCGTCCACACCCCCCTGGATTTCCCCAGCCGGCCGCACACAAGCCCCACTTCCTCCTTCACGTTTCCGCCGCCGGGTTTTATCCACCGAAACGCGGCGCTGGGGCTTAGATCACTCCTCCCCACGCGCGGGTCCCCGCCCACCTTCGCCTTCCCACTCCCGGGAGAACCCCAGCGCCTCGCCCGAAGGCAACCGAAGAACTTCGGCAAGTTCCGCCTCCAGCGCGGGGGGGGGGGGGGGGGGCGGGGCCGCTCGAACTCCTCCGGGCCGACTCGGCTGTTTCCGTGCGCGGCCGCTGCTGCCTGTGGCCCGGGCGGCTGGGAGAAGCCTGTCTTTTGTCTTTTGTGTGAGCTTGAATCTGAATCTCTGGCAGTGCCTGAAGCGGTCTGGGTGGACGCACTGGAGGACCGCGGGCGGGAGGAATTGGGAGACGTCCCGGTCCTCCTTCAGGAGGGACATGTATTCCCCTCACGAGGGACGTGTATTCCCCTCGAGCTTCTGGGATGATGTGGGTCGCTCCCGCCGGTCAGCGTGAGGCCGTCGTCCGCACTTTCGGTTTTGTTCCAACGGACCCGCGTTGGAAGGCTTGTCTTAAGGATCCTCTGTTTGTTTGTGTCTATTTGTTTGTGTATTGTTTTGTGGACTCTCTTGGCGGACGCTATGGGACAGACTCAAACCACTCCTTTAAGCATTATGATTGATCATTTCAAAGAGGTTAAGGGGAGAGCTAGCAACCTCAGTGTGGAGGTCCCGAAGGGCCAGTGGCAAACTTTTTGTTCTAGGGAGTGGCCGACTTTTAGTGTCGGGTGGCCGCCGGAGGGGACCTTCGACCTCCCCACCATCCACCGGGTGAGGGACATCGTCTCTCAGCCCAAGAAGGGACATCCTGATCAACTCCCTTACATTATTACTTGGCAGGACCTCGTGGAAGATCCACCCTCCTGGCTTAAGCCCTTTCTGTCCCTGTGCCTCCCAGAGCCGAAACCCATACTTGCCTTAGAGGAAACAGAGAAGGTGAAGGAGAAGAAGGACCTCACCCTGCCTTCAGCACCCCTCTACCCCGTCTTGCAGGGGGGAACTGAAGAGGAATTAATCTTTCCTCCACCATACCAGCCCCCTAGGAGCTCACAAGGGGGAGATCCTCCACCGCTGGGAGAGGCAGATGCAGTTCCCGGGGCGGAGAGGGGAGGAATTTTGGGGGCAGAGAGGGGAGGAGTTCCGGCGGCGGAGAGGGAACGGGTTCGGGTTCCTCCGGGGAGCCCGCCCCTCACCAGACAAAGGGCTCAGAGGGAACTTTTCATTCCGGCCGCCGACTCCACGGTAAAGGCTCTGCCTTTACGAGCAGCAGGGCCCCCAGATGCGGAGGGCAATCAGCCCTTTCACTATTGTCCCTTCGCCGCTAGTGACCTGTACAACTGGAAGGCTCAGAATCCTAAGTTCTCCGAGAAGCTGGCAGGGCTTATTGATTTACTAGACTCTGTCCTTTTCACCCATCAGCCGACTTGGTATGACTGTCAGCAGCTTTTGCAGGTCCTATTCACCACCGAGGAGAGGGAGAGGATCCTCAATAAAGCCTGGAAATTAGTTCCAGGCGTGGATGGAAATCCCACCACCAACACAGCCCTAATAGATGCTTCCTTTCCCCTGACTAGGCCTGAATGGGATTTCTTTCTTTTTTTTTTTTTAGTTTTGAAGAATAGCTATATTTTATTGAACCGTTACTCTTAATGAAACAATTCATTTCTTTTATTTATTTATTTATTTATTTATTATTATTTTTTAAATTTCTTTATTGATTAAGGTGTCACATATTTGTCCTCATCCCCCCATTCTCATCCCACACCCCTCCCCACGGATGCCCCAACCCCCTGTTGAACTTAACCATTGGTTAGGCTCCTATGCATGCACACAAGTCCTTTGGTTGATCTCTCCCCCCTCCCGCCACCCTCCCCTATCCTCCCTCTGAGGCCCGATAGTCCAATCGATGCCTCCTTGTTTCTGGTTCTGTTCTTGTTCATCAGTCTATGTTGTTCATCATTTCCCCTAGATGAGCGAGATCATGTGTCACTAGAGATATACTTATAAGAACTGAATGTGAGACGAGCAATAATAGTTATGCTGACAGGCAAATGAATCAGTCTGTAGTGAGTTTCTTTCTGGACCAACAGTTCTTTTGAGACCCAATATCAATGTCCACCAGTTCCTTATGTGTACATGTCAGTACTGACCCCTCAGCTCTGGATGGTGGACAAATGGTGGTAATGCAGGTCCGACACCCTCTGGTTTGGTCTTGGCCGGACCCAGGGGCACGGCTTCACCCGGACCCAGGGGGCCCGTGGCCTCACCTGGACCCAGGTGCGCATGGCCTCACCCGGACCCGGGACCCAGCCTCACCCGGATCCAGGGGCACATGGCCTCACCCAGACCCAGGATGATCCAGCTTCACCCGGACCCAGGGGTGCGTGGCCTCACCCGGACCCAGGGGCGTGTGGCCTCACCCGGACCCAGGGGCGCATGGCCCCACCCGGACCCAAGGGTGCGTGGCCTCTCCCAGACCCAGGGGCGTGCGGCCTCACCCGGACCCAGGGGCGCACGGCCTCACCCGGACCCGGGATCCAGCTTCACCTGGACCCAGGGGCACATGACCTCACCCGGACCCAGGGGCGCATGGCCTTACCTGGACCCAGGTGCGCGCGGCCTCACCCAGACCTGGGACCCAGCCTCACCCGGATCCAGGGGCACACGGCCTCACCCGGACCCGGGATGCTCCAGCTTCACCCGGACCCAGGGGCGCATGGCCTCACCCGGACCCAGGGGCGTGTGGCCTCACCCGGACCCAGGGGCGCACGGCCTCACCTGGACCCGGGATCCAGCTTCACCCGGATCCAGGGGCACATGGCCTCACCTGGGCCCGGGACCCAGCCTCACCCGGATCCAGGGGCACACAGCCTCACCCGGACCCGGGATCCAGCTTCACCCGGTTCCAGGGGCACGCGACCTCACCCGGACCCAGGGGTGCATGGCCTCTCCCAGACCCAGGGGCGCGTGGCCTCACCCGGGCCCGGGACCCAGCCTCACCCAGATCCAGGGGCACACGGCCTCACCCGGACCCAGGATCCAGCTTCATCTGGACCCAGGGGCGCATGGCCTCACCCGGACCCAGGGGCGTGTGGCCTCTCCCAGACCCAGGGGCACGTGGCCTCACCCGGACCCAGGGGTGCGTGGCCTCTCCCAGACTCATGGTCGCGTGGCCTCACCCGGTTCCAGGGGCGCACGGCCTCACCTAGACCCAGGGGTGTGTGACCACACCTGAGCCCAGGGGCACGCAGCCTCGCCCGGACCCAGGACTCAGCCTCTCCCGGACCCAGGGGCGTATGGCCTCACCCGGACCTGGGATCCAGCTTCACCCGGACCCAGGGGCGCGTGGCCTCACCAGACCCAGGGGCACGTGGCCTCACCCGGACCCAGGGGCGCGTGGCCTCACCCGGACCCAGGGGCACGTGGCCTCTCCCAGACCCAGGGGTGCGTGGCCTCACCCGGACCCAGGTGCACGAGGCCTCACCCGGACCCGGGACCCAGCCTCTCCTGGATCCAGGGGCACACGGCCTCACCCGGGCTCGGGATACAGCTTCACCCGGACCCAGGGGCGCGTGGTCTCTCCCAGACCCAGGGTCGTGTGGCCTCACCCGGACCCAGGGGCGCATGGCCCCACCCGGACCCAAGGGCGCGTGGCCTCTCCCAGACCCAGGGGCGTGCGGCCTCACCCGGACCCAGGGGCGCACGGCCTCACCCGGACCCAGGATCCAGCTTCACCCGGACCCAGGGGCACATGACCTCACCCGGACCCAGGGGCGCATGGCCTTACCTGGACCCAGGTGCGCGCGGCCTCACCCAGACCTGGGACCCAGCCTCACCCGGATCCAGGGGCACACGGCCTCACCCGGACCCGGGATGCTCCAGCTTCACCCGGACCCAGGGGCGCATGGCCTCACCCGGACCCAGGGGCGTGTGGCCTCACCCGGACCCAGGGGCGCACGGCCTCACCTGGACCCGGGATCCAGCTTCACCCGGATCCAGGGGCGCATGGCCTCACCTGGACCCGGGATCCAGCTTCACCCGGATCCAGGGGCACATGGCCTCACCTGGGCCCGGGACCCAGCCTCACCCGGATCCAGGGGCACACGGCCTCACCTGGACCCGGGATCCAGCTTCACCCGGTTCCAGGGGCACGCGACCTCACCCGGACCCAGGGGTGCATGGCCTCTCCCAGACCCAGGGGCACGTGGCCTCACCCGGGCCCGGGACCCAGCCTCTCCCAGACCCAGGGGCGCGTGGCCTCACCCGGGCCCGGGACCCAGCCTCACCCAGATCCAGGGGCACACGGCCTCACCCGGACCCGGGATCCAGCTTCATCTGGACCCAGGGGTGCATGGCCTCACCCGGACCCAGGGGCGTGTGGCCTCTCCCAGACCCAGGGGCACGTGGCCTCACCCGGACCCAGGGGTGCGTGGCCTCTCCCAGACTCATGGTCGCGTGGCCTCACCCGGTTCCAGGGGCGCACGGCCTCACCCGGACCCAGGGGTGTGAGGCCTCACCTAGACCCAGGGGTGTGTGACCACACCTGAGCCCAGGGGCACGCAGCCTCGCCCAGACCCAGGACTCAGCCTCTCCCGGACCCAGGGGCGTATGGCCTCACCCGGACCTGGGATCCAGCTTCACCCGGACCCAGGGGCGCGTGGCCTCACCAGACCCAGGGGCACGTGACCTCACCCGGACCCAGGGGCGCGTGGCCTCACCCGGACCCAGGGGCACGTGGCCTCTCCCAGACCCAGGGGTGCGTGGCCTCACCCGGACCCAGGTGCACGAGGCCTCACCCGGACCCGGGACCCAGCCTCTCCTGGATCCAGGGGCACACGGCCTCACCCGGGCTCGGGATACAGCTTCACCCGGACCCAGGGGCGCGTGGTCTCTCCCAGACCCAGGGTCGCGTGGCCTCACCCGGACCCAGGGGCGCGCGGCCTCACCCGGACCCGGGACCCAGCGGGGTTTCGTCTTCTTGATCCCAATTCCTGTTGGTCAGTTCCCTCTCAGCAATTCCTTCAGCCATTTTCTCAGAGCTCCAGGGCGGCTGCCGCAGAACTCGTTGGGCTGCGGGCTCGGCGAAGCTCCGGTGTGCCCGGTGCACGGTGGCGGGCTGGTCCGGGGTCGCTGCGTCGGCCCTTGGGTCTGCAGCGGTGGCCAGTCGCCGAGCGTGCGCACCTGGCCACTTCCAGGGCATTGAGATTCTTGAAGGACTCGAAGGTCAGCAAGCGTGGAGTCTCCCACCCCATGTCTCTCAGGGGCTCATCTGTCCGTGCTTGGCAGCGAGTGGAGCCATCCCCTCAGCCGGAGACCGCCGGGGGAACTGCGCCGAGCACGTTCCAGGCTGCCATTGTGTCGCCTGAGCCGTAGTTCTTAAAGTGTGATCTTTGGGTCACCGGCATCAGCATCATCCCGCGTACCCCTCTCTTTCATTCTAGTTGTAGAGCATCTGCTCAGCCAGCCTTCCGGTGGTTCTGGATGGTGTCTGCTCTGCTCTCCCGTTGTAGTCTCAAAATTGTTGTGGTAGGCAACAATCAGGCTTCCGCCCTATGCCTCCATCTTGGTCCTCCTTTGTATAGTTAAGTCTTGATTGTTGTTGGTGTCACTGGGAGGAATTGTCCTCCTGGCCAGTTGTCCGTGAGGACCCTCTGTTTCTATAAAGGAGGAGTTGCTGTGCAGGAGACACGTTTATGGGCCGGATCTTGTTGCAGCAAGGCTTTGGCGCTCACTGAGTCTGCCTCTTGAATGTGTCCCTTATGCGAGTGGTTGAAATCTGGTGTCATCTCACACCGACCACTAGATGTCCTCGTTTCTGGGTCTCCAATGGAGTGTAGGTCAGCTACTGCCTTAGGCCACTCAGCAGGAATTACAGCAAAAACTGCAGTTTCCTCCTCCTGTCTAAGCGGCCCTGGAGCAGTCCGACTGGAACCGCAGTTCATCTGGTCAAGCTGCCACAGGGCAGGCCACCCACATGCAAAAGCCGCTGCTTGGAGCCCAGGTGGGCCTGCAAAACGTGCGGGGCGGGTCTCAGGGTGGGGCGGGGTCTCAGGGTGCCACCAGGCCATGGCGTGGCAAACCGCAATGGCTGCAGGTCTGCTTTTTCTGCTTTCCACGTTTCTAAGCCCCCTCGTTCCGCACTCCAGCGCAGCAAACACTGATTGCTGGGCGCACCTCTGCAAGGAAGTTACTCCCACTCTCGGACAGGAAGGCCGAGAGTACAGCCTCTCCCCGCAGGCGTCTGGGTCTCCCGTGAGTCCCCAGAAGCTGGATTTCAGGGTGATGGGGAGCTAATCTCCCCTAGGGTTGGAAAAAAAGCCGCACGACCCTTCCCCCGCCACCAGTCCGACCCACGCGCCTCCGCACCTTATCCCTTCCGAGTTCGCTCTGTCCTCTTCCCTCTTAGCTGTAAATCCACCCTTCAGCCAGCTCTCCTGTGGTTCTGGGTGGCAGACGCTCTGTCCTCCAGTTGTATTTTTGAAATTGCTGTGCGTGGCGCAGTTCACTTGTTTAACTTTGCCGCCTTCTTGGTTCTCCTCTCTCAAAATGGCTAAAGGACTTGAATGTAAGACGGGAAATCCTAAAAATCCTCCAAGTCGGTGTCGGCGGCCTCCGGGGCCCCGAGGATCTCACTGGGCAGCTCGGCCAGGTCAGTGACGCGGATGGGCCCGTCCTGCAGAAAGATGGTCTCTTCCTTCTCCGAGAGCCACTGCGCCGAGTCCGCGGCCGCCACCACAGCAGCTGCCGCAGCCGCCCACGAGCTCATGGCCCCGGCTGAGGTGCTGACAGAGAGGAGCAGCCGCCCGGCCTGGGGAGACGCGAGCAGGAGTCACCGCGCTCACCAGTCCATCTTTTAGTTGTATTTCCGAAACTGCCATGCGAGGCAACAGATCAGCCGTTCAACTCCGCCGCCATCTTCCAGAGCCGTAGATTTTTCGGCCTGAATGGGATTTCAACACAGCAGAAGGTAAGGAGAGGCTCCGGGTCTACCACCAGACTCTAATGGGGGGTCTCTGCATGGCTGCTAGGAAGCCGACTAATCTGGCCAAGGTAGGGAATGTTCAACAGGAAAGGGATGATGAGTCCCCGGCTGCCTTTCTGGAGCGGATCGTGGAGGCATTCCATACCTACACCCCCATGGATCCAGAAGCTCCCAATAACAGGGCGGCTGTGGTCATGGCCTTTGTAAACCAATCGGCCACAGACATTAGAAGGAAACTGCAGAAGGTAGATAGGCTAGGGGAGAAGAGTTTAAAGGACCTGCTGGAGGTAGCCGAGAAGGTGTACAATAACAGAGAGCCCTTGGAAGAAAGGCAGGCTCATGCTGCGGCGGCTGCTAGCAGCAAACAAACCCGAGACCTAGCTAAGATCCTGCTCGCCACCACCATGGATTCTCCCGAGGAACAGAACTGCCGTCTCCGCCGACTCACCGGCAGCCAGGAGGACGGTAAGGGGACCGCCTGGGGCAGGAGGTGGAAGCTGCAGAAAGATCAGTGTGCTTACGGTAGGGAGATGGGGCACTGGAAACAAGAGTGTCTGAAGAGGGTCAGCAAAAAGGGAAGCGAAGCGGATCGAGTGAAGGTTCTGGAGCTAGATGAACTGAGTGATTAGGGGAGTTGGGGTTTGGACCCCCTCCTCGAGCCCAGGGTAACTCTTAGAGTGGAGGGGACCCCCATTGACTTCCTTGTCAACACCGGAGCGCAACACTCCGTACGCCTCAAGGAAAATTAGCAAATAAGAAGTCTTGGGTGCAAGGGGCAACTGGTATGAGCCAGTATTCATGGACTACCCTAAGAACAGTGGATTTAGGGCTGGGCCGGGTATCCCACTCTTTTATGGTAATTCCGGAATGCCCCTACCCACTGTTAGGACGAGACTTGCTCACTAAGATTGGAGCTCAGATAACTTTCAGACAAGGGGGGCCTCAGGTTACTGATGGCGAGGGCCACCCCATTCAGGTCCTGACCATGAGGCTGGAGGATGAATACCGGCTTCACCAAAAAGCCTCTCCACTAGAAGGCAGCATGGACGAATGGCTGCAGGAGTTCCCCACGGCTTGGGTGGAAACAGGGAGAGTGGGGTTCGCCGCCCATAGGGCCCCAGTCCTGGTAGAGTTAAAGTCAGGGGAAGGCCTGGTGAGAGTCAAACAGTACCCCATGCCTCAGGAAGCCCGGAAGGGAATTCAGCCACACGTTCGGAGACTGAGGGGCCTAGGGGTGCTGGTCCCCTGCCAGTCTGCCTGGAACACCCCCTCCTGCCAGTCAAGAAGCCTCACAAAAATGACTACTGGCCGGTACAGGACCTCCGGGAAGTAAATAAAAGAGTTATGAACATACACCCAACGGTCCCCAACCCATACACTCTCTTAAGCTCTCTAGCGCCCTCCCGTGTCTGGTATACTGTGTTAGATTTGAAGGATGCCTTTTTCAGTTTGCCGCTGGCACCCCGCAGTCAACCCCTGTTCGCCTTCAAGTGGCATGACCCGGAAGAGGGCTACAGTGGGCAACTGACATGGACCCGGTTGCCTCAGGGGTTCAAGAACTCGCCCACCATCTTCGACGAGGTCCTGCACGAGGACCTGGGTGAGAACCGGAGAACACACCCCTTCCTCACTCTCCTTCAGTATGTGGACGATATCCTGATTGCAGCAGACACGGCTGAGGACTGCAAGGAGGGGACAAGGGACCTGCTGGCCTCCTTGGGGGCCCTTGGGTACCGGGCTTCTGCGAAGAAGGCCCAGGTATGCAAAGAAAGGGTGAGTTACCTGGGATACATCCTGGAGGGTGGACAGTGGCGGCTGTCAGATGCCAGAAAAGAGACTGTTTTGAAAATCCCAACGCCCACCTCCCGAAGGGAAGTAAGGGAATTCCTAGGATCGGCTGGCTACTGCCGCCTCTGGATACCGGGTTTCGCGGAGATTGCCAGGCCCCTATACGAGGCAACCAAGGAGGGAAAGGCATTTCAATGGACTGAGAGAGAGAAGACAGCATTTAAGCAGTTAAAGAAAGCCCTCCTAAGCGCTCTGGCCCTGGGCCTGCCAGATATCACGAAGCCCTTCCATCTCTTTGTAGATGAACACAGAGGAATAGTGAAAGAGGTCCTGACTCAAACCCTAGGCCCCTGGAGCCGCCCGGTGGCTTATTTGTCCAAAAAGACCCTGTAGCTGCCGGCTGGCCACCGTGCCTAAGGATTATTGTGGCAACGGTGCTTTTAGTCAAAGACGCTGACAAGCTGACCCTTGGGCAGGAAGTCTGGATCACCACCCCACACGCCACTGAGGGAGTCCTGAAGCAGCCTCCTGACGGATGAGCAATGCACGTATAACACACTACCAGAGTCTCCTTCTCAACCCTCCCAGAGTACGGTTTCATCCCAGTGCGGCCCTCAACCCTGCCACCTTGCTGCCCGACCCCGACCTAGATGCTCCTCTACATGACTGTGCAGGAATCCTAGAGCAGGTGCATGGGCTCCGGAAGGACCTGATCGACCAACCCCTTCCAGATGCAGACGTCACCTGGTTCACGGACGGAAGCAGCTTCGTACGGGACGGAAGCAGGTATGCGGGTGCAGCTGTAGTCACTGAAACGGACACTGTATGGGCAGAGGCCCTGCCCTCCGGGACGTCAGCCCAGAGAGCAGAGCTTGTGGCCCTCACCAAGGCCCTGACACTGGGAGTTGGCAGGCGGCTCAACATCTACACAGACAGCCGTTATGTGCTCGCCACCGCTCATGTTCATGGGGCAATCTACCAAGAGAGAGGGTTACTGACAGCAGAGGGGCGGACTATAAAGAATAAACAGGAGATACTTGACTTGCTCTCGGCCTTATGGCTCCCTGCCAAATTGGCCATCATACACTGTCAAGGGCACCAGAAGGCTGACGACCCAGTGGCAAGAGGAAACTACAGGGCCGACCAGACAGCCAAGGCGGTAGCCCTTTCTCCGATCCCCACCATGGCCCTACAGCTCCCAGACCCAGGGGACCCAGTTCTTCCAGTTCAGCCAGGATATTCCCTGGAGGAGTTACAGCACATTAGGAAGCTTCCCCAAGCAAAGGAGTAGAAGGGGTGGTGATATACACCGCAAGGGGAGCTCGTACTGCCAGGCCAGCTTAGAGTTTCCATGATAAAACACATGCACCGGTCCACTCACCTGGGGGCATGAAAATTAAAGGACTTAATCTGACATGCCAGAATTAAGATCCACCAACAGGACATCAAAATAGAGCAGATTGTATCTGCCTGCAAGACCTGTCAACTCACAAATGCGAGAACCAGGCCAAGTAAAAAAGGAACCAGGCTCAGAGGAACCAAGCCTGGAGCACAATGGGAGGTCGACTTCACTGAGGTTAAACCAGGAAAGTATGGCTATAAATATCTTTTAGTATTTGTAGATACCTTCTCCGGATGGGTAGAAGCATACCCAACTAAGCATGAAACAGCTCAGACGGTGGCTAAGAAGCTGCTGGAAGACATCTTGCCCAGGTACGGTTTTCCCACTGAGATAGGGTCGGACAATGGACCAGCCTTTGTCTCGCAGGTAACACAAGCGGTGGCCAAGGCCATTGGGGCAAATTGGAAATTGCATTGCGCTTATAGGCCCCAAAGCTCAGGGCAGGTAGAGAGGATGAATAGAACTCTAAAAGAGACCCTTACCAAATTGACCATAGAGACTGGCGGGGACTGGGTGGCTCTCCTTCCATATGCCCTTTACCGGGTTAGGAACTCCCCCTACACCCTGGGTTTTACTCCTTATGAGATCATGTTTGGCAGACCACCCTATTGTTCCTAACCTTAAAGCTGAACTCCTCGCTGAGTTTAAAAATCAAGAAATATCTTTTCTCTTAAGAGGGCTCCAGAGGGTGCACGAGGACATTTGGCCGCGCCTCCGTGCCATCTATGAGGCTGGCCCAACCCCGACGCTTCATCAGTACAGACCGGGAGACTGGGTGTTCCATCAAAAATCACCGCCGGGAGACCCTTGAGCCACGTTGGAAGGGCCCCTAACTACACCCACCGCTCTCAAGGTAGATGGCCTCGCGACCTGGGTCCATCACACCCACGTCCGCCCAGCTGACCCCCCTGCAGTCCAGGAGAACTTCATCACGCGATGGAGCATCGATCAGGACCAGCGCAACCTGCTCAAGCTCAAGCTACGGCGCGCTCAACCTGCCTGATGCTGGTAACCTTGCTCGCGATCACTCCTGCCACCGGGAGCCCACACACTCCCCATAAAGTTACCTGGCAAATTATAGACACCAAATCAGGGGCAGTTCTCAATCAGACTTCTCAAATCCATCCCAAAGACACTTGGTTCCCTGAACTGCGGGCGGACCTCCTGACTCTCTTTCCCAGAAAAATCTACCCCGAGCCATTCTGCTGTTCTGCTGGGATAGGCCAAGGGATTGGGGACTCAAAACCATTAAGGGCCACCTATTTCTACGTTTGCCCTGAGCCCTCGCGAACTCGGTCCTGGGGAAAGAACCCCTGCGGGGGCGCTGGAGACTATTTCTGTGCTTCCTGGCGGTGCGTCTCAACTGGACACATTTGGTGGGAGGCCCCGAGAAAGGGTGACCTAATCACTGTTGGACGGCCGTCTGCCCCACCTTGTCCCCGTTTTGGCCGGGCTTACTGCAACCCCGTGAGCATTTCCTTCACGGAAGAGGGAAAAAAGGCTACCAGATGGGACACCGGAAAGACTTGGGGACTCCAATTTTACCAGTACAGAGAATTTGGAATGGTGTCCGCTACTGACCCTGAAATGTTGTTCACCCTCCGGGTCCAGAACACTCCCCTCGACCATCACACCCCTGTGGGAATAGGGCCCAACCAAATACCTCCCCGGCCTCCTCGGCCTACCACACCCCGAGTGTCCACACCCCGATCTCAGCCCTTTACCCCACTTACACCTGCCATGGGGAACCTGACCTTGAGTTATACCTTACCGTCTAAGGTAGACCCCCTTTGGGGCATAATCATAAGGGCATATTATGTTTTAAACACCTCTAGGCCCAACCTAACCGAGTCTTGCTGGCTCTGTCTAGATGCCAAACCACTGTACTATAAGGGCGTCGCAATTAAGGGCAATTACACAGCAGCCTCGACTGCCAACTCCTGCAGGTGGCAGCAAACTGCTGCAATGCTAACCCTACAGGCGGTGACAGGGCAGGGAACTTGTATAGGCAGCATCCCCTCTGAACAGTCACATCTCTGTAACAAAACTCTGGCTACCCCTAAGGTGGCAACATATCTTTTGCCCCCTGAGAATGCATGGTGGGCCTGTTCCAGTGGCCTCGCTCCTTGCGTCCACTCCTTAGTCCTTAATTCCCGAAAAGAGGATTTCTACGTACTTGTGCAGTTAATCCCTAAGTTAATATACCACTCGGGAGAAGAAATACTTAACAGAGTAGACGCCATTAACCCCTGAAGTAAAAGGGAGCCTATTGCTGCCCTAACTGTGGCAGCTCTCTTGGGACTAGGACTAGCGGGAGCTGGAACTGGAATATCCTCACTTGTCATACAAGACAAGAACTATGGAACCCTAAGAGCAGCCATTGACTTAGATATAGAAAAAGTTAAAAAAATCCATCACCCATTTACAAGAATCCCTCACTTCCTTATCTGAAGTAGTGCTCCAAAACAGGAGAGGATTAGACTTACTATTCATGCAGCAGGGGGGTTTATGTGCAGCCTTAGGGGAGGAATGTTGTTTTTATGTTGACCATTCAGGAATTGTTCAAGAATCCATGGCCCTTATAAGGGAAGAACTGCAGAAGCGAAAGCTAGAGAGAGAGCAATCTCAGTCTTGGTACGAATCCTTGTTTAACTGGTCCCCATGGTTAACTACTCTTGTCTCCGCCCTTACAGGACCCCTTGTAATCCTCCTAATGCTGTTAACTTTTGGTCCTTGCATAATTAACAGACTAGTCCAATTTGTCAAGGAACGAGTAGGAGTCGTGCAGATGATGGTGCTACACACTTGGTATAAACCTTTACCAATGGAAGAAGAGATAGAAGTGCCAACTGACTCATGATTGGGCCTGTAAGTCTCATGACAAGGGGGGAATGATAGAGCCAAACTAAATTGATTCCATGAAGTCCTTTTTTGTTACTTTTGTTCTGTACCCACCGTGCTGCCCCTCCCTGTAAGCCGCAAGAATGTAACAGTTGCACATACCTGCCAATAGGAATGTAGAGAAGTGGACACAGTCCACTTTAGGCAAACTGCCCAGTGCCCCTGTGTAACTCGACCCCTCATCCTGCACCCTGACCAATCGACGGGGGCCACAAACGCTCCCCCTGCCCACTGCTTTGGACTCCCTATAAAGCCTTTGTTCTCCCAAAAAGCTCGCTCTCCCGGTGATTGCTAGAGACGGGAGCACGTGCTAGCACGAATAAAGGTTCTCTTGCTTTTATATCGGGCTGGGCTCCTTCCTGGTGGGTTTTTGGGGATTCTGAACACTGGGCATAACACAGGCAACCAGGAACAGCTCTGCTATAGTACTCATATCCTAACCAAGGCACTGTTCAATGATGCACTTGCCCTGTGGCAGCCCTGCATGCTCAAGGATGGCTGGAATGTTCTGAGAGGTCTTTGTGACATCATGACTCTCAGGGGTTTGCCCATCTGGGACTGCCCAGTACTATATTTTAGGTCTGTGGATTTTACTATTGGAGGATGGGCCTCAGCTTAGGAAAGGTCCTGGGCTCCTACCACTTCCTTCCCCTTTTTGGTATAGTCTGGTAGCCCTTTTAGAATTGAAGCACATCACTCAGCCACATTTAATTAGAAACTGCCTAAATCCAAGATGCCTTGCTATGTTTGACTTGCTAGTTACCTTTTCATGTGAGCACACCTTATCTTCCTAACTAGATTACAAGTACACTGAGGGTAGGAACTTTGTCTTATTTGGCTTTACTTCCCCACAGCACCGGCCATTCCTGTGCTTTGCAGGTACTTAAAAGATATGTGCTAGCAGACTGGGTTCACTTGACAAGGGAATGTTAGCATTTAGCCAGAGCTTCATCCCCAAAAGCTGACATCCTTTCTAGGCATAGGCAGAGAGAAGGAAGAGGAGGGAGAGGGAAAAATAATAATAAGTTAAATAGGGGGGGGGTAGTAAACAAGGGAAGGGAGTGATAAGGTGAGCTTGAGGGTATAAATGTAGAGAAGGAAGAAACTGAGACGAAATGAACATGACTGAGGGGACACAGGTGGGAAAGAATATAATTCAAGGCCCAGGGTGTGAAGTCCTGAAGAGAGGATCCCCTCCCTTCCTGTGCTCTGATGTTAGCCACCCCTATATCCATCCTGCAAAACTCTCTCACCCACAGGCGCAGGTGGGGCAAGTGAGGCCCTGCCTCTCCCCCCAGGGTCTGTCCAGCCAGGCAGCCTTAGGGTCCAGGCGGGCAGGGCCCAGATGGACAAGCCTGGCCCTCTGTCTCCTAGGACCAGACACAACATACACTTGACACACACTCACCCAGGATGGCCTGCTGCCTAGAAGGAGACTCCCTAAATATTGTCTGGGCATTCAGCGGTGGTTCTTATTTGTGCACAGGCTCCATGATAGGTGATTGATGGGTGCATCCATCACCCATCGTGGGTGCATCGGGGAGGCAGGGCTCCCAAATGATAGGGGAGGCTCAGGGCATCAAGGTGGGGACTGGGGCTTGGGACTTCACAGCCTGCAGTCTGTTTCCTTCCTGAGGAGTAAGAGGCTGAGCCTCTGGCCAGCTCCTCCTCCCTGGCCCCACCTGCTTGTTGCATCTTTCCCCTCCCTCTTGGGGTCTTCCAAGCCACTTCTCCACACTTACCTGCATGGGGAGAGCAGTGTTAGATTTGGAAGAACATGTCCTCGGTGCTGTCTGAGAGTTCAAAAGGCCTCTAGTTTGGAGCACCCTGGAGGCAGAATTTGTAGTTTCAGTGAGGGCCTTGGCTGGGAGGTAAAGTTCTGGCTTAGGGGAGTTTAAGCTCCTACTTCAAAGAGGAGCCTTTCTAATCTACTGGGGCATCTCTTCTGGCTCTCCTCATGAAAGCATTTTGCCCACAAGGAGTTTCTCCTCCTTTGCCTGCATCTCTCTCTCCCCTGGACAATTAAGAACCCAGCTGCCAAAGCGAAGATGGTGGCATAGGTAAACACCTGTACTTGCTGCCTCTTACAACCACATCAAAATTACAACTAAAAGACAGAATAACTATCATCCAGAACTGCAGGAAAGCTGGCTGAGTGGAAGTTCTACAACTAGAAGTAAAGAAGAAAGCGCATTGAGACTGGGAGGAGGTGCAGAGGCATGTGCGCGGAATGGGCTGGCAATCGGGTGAGCTGCTTTTTTAATTGGGAGGGAGATACAAATTCCTGATTGCTCTGAACTCCAGTTCCAGGCAAGACTCTGGGGACCCAGACACATGCAGGGAGAAACTGGACTGTCTGGCATTGGAACAGGAACGCAAGGGCGGCTTTCTTCCAGATGGAGGTGCTAGCAGCGATCATTGTTCCTGCTCCCGGACCTCTCTGGTGCAGGGCTGACTGGAAGCCATTGCTGTTTGCTCCACCCTGGTGATTTCCTAAGACCCCACCCCACCCAATTTACAACCCCACCCAAGCTGTGCACAGTGGCTTTTGCATATGAATGGCTTGTCCTTTTGCAGCCTAAAACCTAACAAACTGCAGCTGGGTCAGAGAGCTCCAAAGCTTCCAAAAGAAGGCCCAAGGCTTGGCAGCAGCAGCCTGCCTTGCTTCATAGCTAGGCCTCATCTGGGCACTTCCAAACCCCAAACAAAGAGGAGGACTCTGCAGATCTCTCTGTAGCTCCTGCTGGGTGGCCTCAGGCAGTGGCTGACTTTGCACCTCCTTGGAGATCCAAGAGCCAGTGTGCCCAGTGGTCAGTGTGAGACCATCCAGATTACAATTCTTCACATCCATAAGCAACACACTCAAGGGGTAGAATCAGTGAGCACCAAAGCCCCATTGAGGCGAGTCCTGCCCAATAGGGGTGTCTCCAGCACAGCAGGTCTCCCACTGTAGTTGCAGCTGGTCCTCACAGCCAATTGGCCTGGAGGTCAATACCTCCCAGTGACACCAACAGCAATCAAGGCTTAACTACAACAAGACTGTGCACACAGCTCACAAAGGGGTGCACCAAGAGTGTCCACCTCAGGTAATTAGGGAGGCTGAGCCACTGGGCCCTATAGGACAACTACCACACAAGGCCACTCTATCAGCACAGGAAAGTAGCCAAAAGGCAGAGACAAAGAAACATGTCAGAAATGAAAGAAATGGAAGAAAGCAAAATACTGGATATAGAGTTCAAAACCACAGTTATAAGGTTACTCAAGAATCTTCTAGAAACCTCTGAGGAACTTAGTGAGATCTTCAAGGATCTTAGTGAGAATGCCAAACAAATGGAAAAGGACCAGTCATAAATTAAGCATACACTGACTGAAATAAAGAATAATATACAGGGATTCAACAGTAAACTAGAGGTTCCCAAGAATCAAGTCACAGATTTGAAATATGAGGAAGCAAAAAACACCCAACCGGAAAAGCAAAAAGAAAAATGAATCCAAAAATATGAAGATAATGTAAGGAGCCTCTGAGACAATTTCAAGCGTACCAACATCCAAATTATGGGGGTGCCAGAAGAAGAGAGAAAGCAAGATATTGAAAACCTATTTGAAGAAATAATGACAGAAAACTTTCCCTACCTGGTGAAATAGACTTACAAGTCCAGGAAGCGCAGAGAACCCCAAACAAGAGGAATCCAAAGAGGACCACACCAAGACACATCATAATTAAAATGCCAAGGGCAAAAGACAAAGAGAGAATCTTAAAAGCAGCAAGAGAAAAACAGTTAGTTACCTACAAAGGAGTACCCGTATGATTGTCAGCTGATTTATCAACAGAAACTAGGTAGGCCAGAAGGGAGTGGCAAGAAATATTCAAAATGATGAATAACAAGAACCTACAACCAAGATTACGCTACCCAGCAAAGCTATCATTCAGAATTAAAGGTCAGATAAAGAGCTTCACAGATAAGAAAAAGCTAAAGGAGTTCATCACCACCAAACCAGTATATATGAAATGCTGAAGGGTATTCTGTAAGAAGAGGAAGAAGAAGAAAAGGTAAAGATAAAAATTATGAACAACAAAGTGACAACAAATACGTATCTATCAACAAGTGAATCTAAAAATCAAGTGAATAAAAAAATCTGATGAACAGAATAAATTGGTGAATATAATAAAATCAGGGGCACAGAAAGGGAGTGGACTGACATTTCTCAGGGGGAAGGGGGTGTGGGGGTGCGGGAAGAGACTGGACAAAAATCTTACAACTATGGATGAGGACAACGGGGGGGGCTAAGGGAAGAGGGTGTGGTGGGAACAGGGTGGAGGGGAGCTATGGGGGAAAAAAGAGGAACATCTGTAATAATCTGAACAATAAAGATTAAAAAAAAAAAAGAACCCAGCTGCCAGCCCTCCCAGGCCAGGTCCTCTCACCAGTGGCCTCAGGGCTTCTTAGGAGAGATCTTACTGCCCTTGCCCACAAAAGCTTGACAGAAAGGAAGCTGAAGCTCTGCCTTTTTGGAATTCAGTTACTGTTGGGCCTAGTGTTTCCAGCTTCCCCCGTATCCCTCAGGGAACCCAGGAGAAGGGCAGGGCCATGGATGGGAACCTGCTGTGGCACTAGAAAGTTCCTAGCAGTTGGTCTGATGGGCCGTGTGGGAGTCAGACTAGCGAAGAGAACTCAGGCCATCATCAATAGCATTTGTATATCTGGAGCTTGCATGCTCACTAATGACAGTGCCACACAAGTCCTCCTCCTGGCTTGGCTGCTGGGCATTGGGCCTAAACAGTGAGAGCTCAAGACACACCTACCTTTATTGTCCCAGGCAAATTCTCCCCACTTTGGGGAAGTGGCAGCCCCTTTCTGACTTCTCTACTTTTTTAAAAATATTTTTTTATTGATTTCATAGAGGAACGGAGAGGGGAGAGAGATAGAAACATCAATGATGAGAGAGAATCATTGATCAGCTGCCTCCTGCATGCCCCTCACTGGGGATCGAGCCTGCAACCCCAGTACATGCCCTTGATCAGAATCGAACCTGGGACCCTTCAGTCCGCAGGCCGATGCTCCATCCAATGAACCAAACTAGCTAGGGCTCTACTTTTTTTTTTTCAGTTGCAGTTTACTTTCAATATTATTTTATACTAGAGACCCGGTGCACGAATTCATGCATGGGTAGGGTCCCCCAACGTGGCCTGCAGGGATTGGGCCCCAGCTCGCACCCCCAGGCTCACAGCCCTAGCTCGTGCCCCCAGCCTCGCAGCCCTGCAGCCCCGCAGCCCCGCAGCCCCACCTGGCACCCCACTGTGGCCTGATGCCGCCCCCTTACCTGCTCCACCATCCCGCCTGCAGGATGATAGATCAGGGCTGCCCCCCACCCCTGCCTGGTTCCCTCAGCGCCTGGGAGCTGGGTGGTGGCCCCGCCCCCTGCCACCGCCACTGGTTGACGTCTGCAGGGTGATCGGTGGGGTGATTGGGACCTCACTAGCACCCACGTTGGCCTGGTGCTACCCGCTCACCTGCTCCACCATCCTGCTGCAGCCCCACTCTCGTCAGGGCCCAGTGGGCTAGCAGCACCTCCACTGCTGCCTGCTGCCAGCACCACATGGCCCTCCATGTTCTGCGCCACCCCCTGGTGGTCAGCACACATCATAGCGAGCAGTCAAACTCCTGGTCGAACAATTTGCATATTAGGCTTTTATTATATAGGATATACACTGAGTGGCCAGATTATTGTGCGTTCAGAGATCATAATAATCTGGCCACTCAGTGTATATATAGATAATTAGCTAATTATAATGGTATCAACCACACCATCTCAGCAGCAGGCTCCTTGTGTGTGGGACCTTGATATATGTAGTGTCTTTAGGCAGCGAACTCAGCATTTCTTCCTGTATAAGGAGGAAACTTAGCAAAGCACTTGCCTTTATTTGTTGGGCTTGAGAGCAATTGTCTGAGGGTGAGAAGCCAACCATTCCATATATAGAGCACAGTGATTAAGGGCAGGGGCTCCCAGCCCTTGAAATTTCATGGATTAATAAAATAAATAAAATAAAATTGGGCCCTATCACAGGGCCTACAACTTTATTTTAATTAATTAATTAATTAATTTTGTTACTCCTCACCCAAGGATATATTTTCATTGATTTTTAGGGAGAGTGGAAGAGAGAGGGAAAGACAGACAGAAACATCGATGTGAGAGAAACACATCGATTGGTTGCCTCCTGCACCAGTCCTGACCAGGGCCTGGGCCAGGGAGGAGCCTGCAACCAAGGTACATGCCCTTGACTGGAATCAAACCTGGGACCCTTTGGTCTGCAGGCCGATGCTCTATCCACTGAACCAAACCGGCTATGGTGGACCTACAACTTTTGATTTCATCATTCAAAATAACACTTTATAGTATTATAGCTATTAATGATAATACTGGAAATAATATCTAACCATTACAGAGAGACTTTATGAAGTATCAGGCACTATTCTCAGTCTTTACATGAATTATCTAATCCTCTTAAAAAACACTTTTGTATTATCCCCATTTTATAACAAAGAAACTTAGAAATGTTAAATAACTTATTCCTGGGCCTATGCTGATAACCATTATAGTATAAGCTCATCCTGGATTCATAAAAGGTATCTTTGAAAACACTCAATAAATGAGTGGGGTGCACCAAACATGATGTATGTTCCTTCAAAAATCCAAGTACCATAGTTTTACTAATCTAAGACACCATCATCTGAAAGGTACATCTTCATTTATATTCCACTGTGAAGAATTTTTAAAAACACTATCAATTAAACCATAATATTGTTACAGGAAAGGGGTCCTGGCCCTGAGCAGGTCTGCCTAGGGCCAGCCGATGGTGTGTGGGTTTCCTGTAGGAAAAGTTTCGTGTAGGAAAAGTTTCACCACAGTCCAGGTGAATTTTAGAGGATGTTTATGAAAGCTGGGGACAGTAAAACAAGGAAGGGATGGGGAAATGAGCCTAGGCTGGTCTGTTCTAGCTCACTAAGAAGTCAGGGAAAGGGGGGCCTTGGAGACAGGTTCGGGGGTTTATCTGGGACAAACTGCTGCTGCCCATTGCTGCCCTGGTTGCAAGCCTTGTGGGGTCCCTTAGAGTTTAAGAGATGCACGCCTGTGGGGGAAGAGGTGGGGAGAGGCTCCAATGTGTTCCTGGGAAGGAGAGCAAGTGCTGAGTTGTCTCAAGGCTTGTGTTTCTCTCTTGCAGGCCAGAATCTTAGGGGAGGCCTCAGAGGAAAGTTTCAACAGAATATTCATCAGTTTTCTAGGTGTGCTCCTTCAGAGTCGTGGTCTCCACTGATTGGTCAGTGTCAGGGCAGGGGGTCCTTAGGCATTGCAGCTGGTCCTGGTGTCACCCACCTGGTTTTGTGCTTTTCTGGGTCTGGAGGCCTAGATGTTGTTTCTAGGGAGGTGACCTTCTGCATCTGCTGTAAATTGATGTCAGTTCAGCTATCTGTCTGTTTCCCTATTCCACTTGTCCTGGCTTACTGGCTTGTCTCAATATATTATTAATTATATGATGAATCCCTATTTCAGAGATGTTAAAATGTTGGGGTGGGGGGCACTGTGAATGTACTGTCACTGAATTCTTCACTTTAAAATGGATAATTTTATGTAATGTGAATTTTACCTCAATAAATTATTTTTTTAATGTGAATCAATGAAAAAGACATCTTTGAAAATAATTAAGCACACAAGGGAGGTCCTACCCTCAGAATCTGGGAATAAATAAGTAAAAAGTTCAGTCAAGAAGTCGGATAGGTGCTCGCTTTGGCAGCACATATACTAAAATTGAAACGATACAGAGAAGATTAGCATGGCCCCTGCACAAGGATGACACACATCTTCATGAAGCGTTCCATATTTTTCAGACACTGGGGGCTTGCCCGGAGTGGGAATGGCTTGGCGGGGGGGGGGGGGAGGGTCAATTGGGGAAAAAGGAGACATATGTAAAACTTTAGACAATAAAAGAAAAAGAAAAAGAAGTCGGATAGGCCCTAGCCAGTTTGGCTCAGTGGATAGAGCCTCTGCTTGTGACTGAAGGGTCCCGGGTTCAATTCAGGTCAAGGGCACATGCCCTGGTTGTGGGCTCAATCCCCAATAGGGGGTGTACCGGAGGCAGCAGATCAATGATGCTCTCTCATTATTGATGTTTCTCTCTCTCTCTCCCTTTCCCTTCCTCTTTGAAATCAATAAAAGCATATTTAAAAAAATAAAAATAGAGATTCTATATTAAAAAAAAAGAAGTCAGACAGCTCTGGGTTTGAGTTTCTGGCAACTTCTTTAACACTGTGCCCCAGTTTGTTCAATTATAATGAAAATATTAATACCTACCTCCCGGGGCTCCTGTGAGGAGCAAGTGACTTAACACATATTGAACCCTTCACACAGTGACGAGCACACAATGAGGGCACCGATACATAGCAACTAAGAGGCTCATTGTTGCTATCCTGCCTGGCACAGCCCTGCAAGCTCATCTCCTGCTGGGGAGAAGCTGGGTATGGACACTACAGCTTGGTCCTGCTTTGGGAGTCAGATTGTTGTGACTGACTAGCCCCCTCCTTTACTAACAAAAGTAGTCAGAGTTCTCATTTGGACTTTGCTTCCCATTGGTTGAAACTGGTGTTGCCCTGGTAGCACATGTAAACATTCCTTGGAATCCTGGGGAAAAGCTGCTGAGAGACTTTCTGAGGCTTCCCTGGCTACTACTTTTCCATACAAGACTCTGTTCAGTCAGGTATTGGGGGTTGTTAAGGGTGGGGGGGCTCCACAAAAAGGACTTGCAGTGGTTCTACCGATTCATCACCCAGACCCCAAACTTGATCACACCCCTGACCCTTCACACCCATTCTGCCCACCTCTTAGGGAGAGAAGGGGAGAAAAAGAAATAGGAAAGGCCAGTCACAGGGATGCTTAAGAACTGATTGTGCCCACAGATGTATGAGGATAAGATGTGAACTGCTTCCTGAGCCCTGCTCCCGCTTTTCCTTCTCCTGTTGTAGCACAGGGCTCCCAGGGGAAGTTCTTAAGGAGGTGCTTCTATGGATAAAGCCCCCACCTCACTTGCTTTGTGTTGGGAGTCACACATTTGGCTTCCAGTTCATTCATCAAGAGGCAATTTGCTGAAGCTAGGTCACTGAATGACCAAGTCACCAAATGGGCCATTTTCTGAAGGACTGAGTTACTGTATGGATTCACCAAAGCCTACTGAATTGACCAGTTTACCAAAAATATTCTATTGTCTTTAATTACAGAGTTTACAGCAAATTACTTTGGCCAAACTGGGCTGGGGAGAGCCAGTTCTCCAAGGTTAAGGGTCTTTAGACTTCCTCACTCTTCACCCTTCATTTGGGTCTTCATAGGAGCATTTTAAGCTCTGTTTGCCTCTGCCTCAATGCCCTAATGCTACAGCGGGGGTGAGTGGGGTGGTGGTTGTGGTGAACAGGTCCCCAGAACTCTCTGTGAATCTTGGAGGGAGGAGAGCAGTGTAGTTAAGAGCAGGAGCTGTGGAGTTGGACAGTCTGGGTGTGAGCTTGGCTTCCTTATTTCACATGGTAACAAAAATAGGCGCACTAAAAGTAGGATAGGTAAAAAAAATAAATAAATAAAAATAAATAAAAGTAGGATAGGTAGGGAAAGGTTAAGGGCATCTTTGGGGCTGACAGTGGGGAAGCACAGTCACCCAGGGCTAGAAATGGTGGGGCCATAGAGCTGAGGGGAGAGAATGGTTACCCTTACCAGACTGGGAAGTTGTGAGAGAGCTGCCCTGGAGAAGCTGCCTTCTCCATATACCAGCTACTGTAGGGAGACAGCCCTCTGGGGAATATAGACCTCAACCTCACTCTCGTCCGTTCAGCCTGATCTCCCCATTGTGTGGAACCTCCTGGAAGATAGAGGTCATGGGAGAGCCCATTGATGTAGTCCAACCAGGTCAGCCTTCCAGGGGAGAGAGCAGGGGAGATGGGGAGAGTGGATCTGGAAGGGCCAGTGAAAGGTGCACGATCTCACAGGGCTTGTGGTGAGAGTTGAGACCCATTAAACATTCCAAATTGGGAGTTGCTATTTATAGAAAAATAAATAGCTCCCTTTGGAGAGAGATACCCACTTTCCTGCAGCAATCCCAATGCAAGGACTGCCTGCAAGGGATTTATAACTGTGGAAAATATTAGCTATCATTTATGATGAACATTTTACTAAAACAGGAGCAGACAAATATTTTTTTAACAAGAAAAAATTTAATTACATGTATATATATGGGAACCCCTCACACATGAGAGTCAAAAATCCAAAATACGTGAGAGGTTCCGACAAATATTTTCTTTTAAAAAAATATGTTTATTGATTTCAGAGAGGAAGGGAGAGAGAAAGATAGAAACATCATTGATGAAAGAGAATCATTGATCAGCTGTCTCCTGCACACCCCCCACTGGGGACTGAGCCTGCAACCCTGGGCATGTGTCCTGACCAGGAATTGAACTGTGACCTCCTGGTTCATAGGTCAACACCCAACCACTGAGCCATGATGGCTGGGCAACAAATACTTTGTTTTCTTTTTTAAAATATATTTTTATTGATTTCAGAGAGGAAGGAAGAGGGAGAGATAGAAACATCAATGATGAGAGAGAATCATTGATTGGCTGCACTGGGGATTGAGCCCGCAACCCAGGCATGTGCCCTTGACTGGAATCGAACCTGGGACCCTTCATTCCGCAGGCCGACGCTCTATCCACCGAGCCAAACTGGCTAGGGCAACAAATATTTTCTTTCTTTTTTAAAAAAATATATATTTTATTGATATTTTACAGAGAGGAAGGGAGAGGGACAGAGAGTTAGAAACATCGATGAGAGAGAAACATCAATCAGCTGCCTCCTGTACACCCCCTACTGGGGATGTGCCCACAACCAAGGTACATGCCCTTGACCGGAATCGAACCTGGGACCCTTGAGTCCGCAGGCTGACGCTCTATCCACTGAGCCAAACCGGTTAGGGCAACAAATATTTTCTTGATGTGATAAATCTCAAGCCATAAAGCAGCATCACACTTACTGGTGTAAGGCCAGAAAGCATGCCTGTTAAAGTCAGACACAAAAGAAGGATTTTTAAAAAATATATATTTTTTATTGATTTCAGAGAGGAAGGGAGAGGGAAAGACAGATAGAAATATCAATGATGAGAATCACTGATTGGCTGCCTTCTGCACCCCCCTCCCCCCACAGGGGATCAAGCCCACAATCCGGGGATGTGCCCTGACCCGGAATCGAACCGTGACCTCCTGGTTCTTAGGTTGCTGCTCAACTGCGGAGCCATGCCAGTGGGGCTGGAAGGATTTTTTTTTATTCTTTATTTAAAATATTACACGAGTCTCCTTTTTTCCCACATTGACCTCTCCCCGGCCACCCCTTCCCCCAAGCACAAGCCCTCAGCCCCCTACTCTCTGTGTCCATTGGTTTTGCTCATATGCATGCATACAAGTCCTTTGGTTGATCTCTTTACCTCCTCACCCGCCCCCCTCCCGCCACCTTCCCTCATAGGTTGTACAGTCTGTTCGATGCTTCTATGGAAGGATGTTTATTTTTTTATTTTTTATTGATTTTTTACAGAGCGGAAGGGAGAGGGATAGAGAGTTAGAAACATCGATGAGAGAGAAACATTGATCAGCTGCCTCATGCACACTCCCTACTGGGCATGTGCCCCCAACCAAGGTACATGCCCTTGACCGGAATCGAACGTGGGACCCTTGAGTCTGCAGGCCGACGCTCCATCCACTGAGCCAAACCGGTCAGGGCGGAAGGATGTTTTTTATCTCCACTTTCACTTCACATTTTTCTGGAAGTATTTACCAAAGCTAATACTTATATATTTCAGGAAGAAATGAGTTTCTGGCAGATGACATTATTGTATACCTGGAAAATCCAAGAGAAAAACCTGAAAAACCAACCCCTCCTATACTGTATTCCCTCTAATCATTTAAATTTACTTTATCTTTAAGTAGTCAGGGGCTCTCAGTTGCCTAAAGCAGGGTTTGAGGTTCTATTAAAGACTCAACTAGAAATCAGTATTGTTAGAACTCCAAAGAAGTTAAGAATCATTCTACTACATCTTAACTCTTCATAGTTATATGAATCTGAAAATCATTGGTTTTTAGGAAAAGTACATCTCAGTGGCCAGGCACAAAGAATAAACAGTAAGGCCTCACTTCTTCCTCACTCCCTAATCCCCTCCCTAGAGGAAACAACCATTTTCTGTCTCTTGTGATTCTTCAAGAGATAGTCTGTACTTATACGAGTGTGTATGCATGTGCACAAAAAGGTAACTTCTTGAGTTTCTTTTTCTAGACAAAAGAAAATGAGGAAGACTAGAAGTATCAGATTTAATACTATGGTAGATGTGTATAAAGATTTTCCAATACCATTGATTGATAAAGAAGACATTGATGTGATTGAACCAGCAACGGATAAAGAAGACAATAATGTGACTGAACCATCAATGGATGAAGAAGAAACCGATGAGACTGAAGAAGCAATGGATAAAGAAGAGAGCGATGTGACTGAACCAGCAATGGATGAAGAAGACACCGATGAGACTGAAGAAGCAATGGATAAAGAAGAGAGCGATGTGACTGAACCAGCAATGGATGAAGAAGACAGCGATGTCACTGAACCCTCAATGGAAACAGAGAGCAATGAGACTGAACCAGCAATGGAAACAGAGAGCAATGTAACTGAACCAGCAATGGATACAGATAGCAATGTGACTGAATCAGAAATGTATACAGACAGCAATGTTACTGAACCAGCAATGTATACAGACAGCAATGTGACTGAACCAGCAATGCATACATATAGCAATGTGACTCAACGAGCAGCAATAGTTAGAGGCAGCAATGTGACTGGACCAGCAGTAGTTATAGACAGCAATGCGCTTGAATCAGCAACGGACACAGAAGATGACCGTGTGAATGAAATAGCGCTAGATTTAGCTGAGAGTGTCATCGCTACTGCTCTTAATATTGTGGAAGGTAGTGATCTTGTTTGGGTGCCTAAAGGACTGTCTTGTTATATAATGTCACACTACCAGGCAACTAACAAATTCACATCTTTTTTTGCAGAAGATGATGAATACACCATCAAAAACATTGACTGGCTCACACATGGTGAATTCACACCAGAAAAGTGCCGTAAACAAATCGAAGACTTCGTTACGGTAAGTTAGTTGACCACTCCAGCTTGGTGTACAAGGGTGAAGAACAATAAAAAGGCTCTTTTTAAATATTTTTATTGATTTTTTTTTAGAGAGAGAGGGAGAGAGAGATAGAAGCATTAATGAGAGAGAAACATCTATCGATAGGCTGCCTCCTGCACATCCCCCCCCCCCCCCGCCCCACTGGGGGACAAGCCAGCATCCTGGGCATGTGTCCTGATCAGGAATCAAAACTGAAAAAAGGCTCTTCTTTGATGAAAAGTTTAAAGTCCAGAATCCCTAGGAGATGATATAAAAGGCAACTAAATGTCCTCATCTGGATCCCAAAATCGACATGCAATAGTCTTTGAAGGTGAAAAGCACAATCGTATTTCCCTGTGCTCCTGTCATCTTAACCTTAAATTTTCTTAGTAAAATCTGATATTCCCAATTAAGCAATTTTCCCATCTGGTACTCTAAATGGGTCCTACTGGCCTAAGGAGGGAGTTGCTTCTCTCAAACAAGAGTTCTCCAACACCAACTTTATTTTTATTTATTTGTTAATCCTCACCTGAGGATATTTTTTCCATTGATTTTTAGAGAGAGTGGAAGGGGGGGGAGAGAGAGAGAGAGAGAGGGAGAGAGAAACATTAATGTGAGAGAGACACATCAATTGGTTGCCTCTCTCACATGCCCTGATTCGTCCTGGGGGTTGGGAGAGGGTTGAACCTGCAACCCAGGTATGTGCCCTTGACCGCCCTTGATTGGGAATCAAACCTGTAACCCTTCAGTACATGGGCCAACACTCTAACCACTGAGAAACACTGGCCAGGGCTCCAACACCACCTTTAGAATGTTCATATTAACAGAGGGGATGCACATGGATCAAAAGTCTTTTTACTGTACATTTGGAACATATTGCCTGTGAATTCCTTTTTCTTTTTCTCTTGTGCCTGGCTCTGACCCATTCATGTGGCTTAACCTGGCAGTTCTGGTGAAAAGGCCCTGGGTTGCTTTGCATAATGGGCAGGTGGATAAAGAAGAATGACTTGAAATACTTACTCACTGTATTTCCTCGGAAAAGAGACCAGTTGAAATTGGTTGAGGCAAAACTCCCAGACCTGGGAGAAGTTTCTTGCTATCTCTCTTCCTCTGTTCGTAAGCCCTAGACCAGGGGTCCTCAAACTACGGCCCGCGGGCCACATGCGGCCCGCCGAGGACATTTATCCAGCCCACCGGGTGTTTTTGCCGCCGCTGCCTGTCCTGCTTAGCAGCCGACTTAGCAGTGTGCATAGGAATTTGTTCATAGTTTTTTTTAAAAAACTATAGTCTGGCTCTCCAACAGTCTGAGGGACAGTGAACTGGCCCCCTGTTTAAAAAGTTTGAGGACCCCTATCCTAGACAGCCCTGGTCAGGTGAGAATGAGGAAAGGTCAGGGGTTTCTGGCTCCACACCTTTTGTTTATACGCCAGTTGGCACAAATCACCATTCCCATTAGAAGGGGTATCTAAAGCATAGTGAAGATGAATGATGCAAAAAAAAATTACCCTTGGGCCTTCTTGCTCTGAAGCATATCTCCATTTGGGGTTGGGCAAAAGTTTCTGCCTGCTATACCCAAGGTTTGTGAATCAGAGTGGAATGGGGCACAAAACAAGCAAGAAAAATTTTCCCTACAAATCTCACTGGTTATCTACACTAATAAAAGAGAAATATGCAAATTGACCATCACTTTGTGACACCCACCAGCCAATCAGGAGTGAGTATGCAAATTAACCCCATCGCCTCCATGGAGACTGACAGCAGGGAGGAGGCAGCTCCCAGCATAGCTTGCTTGGCAATCATCGCAGTGTAGAGCAGGCAGGCCCTACAAAGAGCAGAGAACCACAGGGAGTGGGCCTAAGCCATCAGTAGGACATCCCTTGAGGGCTCCCGGATTGGAGATGGTGCAGGTCAGGCTGAGGGACACCCCCCTCCCTGTGCATGAATTTCGTGCCCTGGGCCTCTAGTTCTGAATAAAAGGCAAAAGTAAGTCCTGATAATGGCCTACAGGGCCTAACATGATCTGACTTCTCTCCTCCCTCCCAACTTATTGCTTAGACTCCATCACCTACTACCTTCTCCCTTTTTACCTTCCTTACTCCAGCCATACTTGCTTCCTTGCTGTTCAACTGCCAGGCATGTCCCCACCTCAGAGCCTCTGCACTTTCTGTTCCCTCTGTCTGGAATAGTCCCCCCTGAGATCTATTCTCAGGTATCATGCCTTACCTCTCTTCAGATCTTTGTTAAGATTCTATTTGCTCATTGAGGCCTTTCCTAGCCACCTCATCTAAAATTATAGCCACTCTCCTTCTCTGATTTATTTTTTCTTCAGCATTTAGCTCTACTTAAGATATCATATTTTACTTATTTACCCTATTGCTTTTCTTCCACCACCAGATCATATGGTCCACGAGGGCAGCGACTTTTGTTAATTTATGTTCCCAGCCCCTAGATGTCAGGCACATATAGGTGCTCTATAAATAAATGTTAATTACACGAACAAGTTTGTTCTCTCTATACCATTATTTTTTCACAGATGAAGAGCTTACCTACTTTGTAGGGCTGTTGTGCAGATAGAGACAATTAGAAAGTAGAAGGTGACTGAAAAGCTAAAAGCTCTATATAACTCATGATATCAAATCACCCTGTTCCCAGCCCCACTAATGCAGCAACCCCTAGAAGTGAAGTCTACCATCTAAGTGCTAAGCATTCCTGATGGAGAGCTTTCTCAAGCTTAGTTCAGATTTCTCAGAGTTCATCATACACCAAGGGATGGCAAATAAGGAGTTACCATTTCCTGAGCATTGCTATGTGCCAAGCACTGCTAAGCACTTCATGTGCATTATCTCATTTAACCCTCACAACAAACCTGAATGCAGGTACATGAGTGTACCCATTTTACATATGAGGAATCTTGAGGCTCAGAGAAGTTGGGCAATATGTCCAAAGTCTTTCTGTTTAAGCAGCAAAATGAAGTTTTGGTCATAGGTCTATCTGATGTACTTTTTTCACCATAATAGGAAAATGACTTTTGATGACAAAAAGATATTGCAGAGTTTTACTATTAATGAAAAATGCATATCCAAAAGATTTTAAGGTATTGCAAGGTGAATAAGAATGATTAAAGCTGATGTCAGAAGGCTTGTGTGTTTGTAGGGAGGGAATATGTATGCTTCAACATTGACAATGGGCACAATAATTGGTTTATTCCCTTTAGGAATGTAATCTGGCAACATGAATAGACATGTAAGTTCTCTATAGAAGAAAAACTGGAAAATCTCCAATGGCTAACACACAATTAAAGTTATTATTTTAATACATTTTTATTGATTTTTGAGAAAGGGAGGGAGAGGGATAGAGAGATGGAAACATCAATGAATGAGAGAATCATCTATCGGCTGTCTCCTGCATGCCCTACTGGGAATTGAGCCTGCAACCTGGGAATGTGCTCTGAATAGGAATAGAACCATGACCTCCTGGTTCATAGGTCAACACTCAACAACTGAGCAAAACCAGTCGGGATAAAATTATTTTTATAAGAAAAATAAAGCATCATTATAAAAATCCCCAGTGAGCAAAAAGGTACAAAGTAGAAAATGAAACTTACCCCTTTACTCCCCCTCCAATACCCAGTCCTACTCTCTCAAAGGTCACTTACCATTGATAACAATTTTGTGCATATACTTCCAGTACCTGTTGATTTTGAGTGTCTAATCATGTGTAATGGGCTAAGCCATCATGGTAGAGTAGCACAGTGAGAAACTGTTTCCTGGAAGTGAGTTTATGAAGCAAGTTTCTGTAAACATTACAAAACACAAGGATAACACACACTCATTGGAGCTACATAAAAGTCAGCTGCCTGCACAGTGATAAAAATGGGAAGAGATTGGCCTGATGGTGATAGTTGTATTTAACATGCCCAAGGCTGCCTTAGTTCACAAAAGGGGGGAAAGCACTATCACACCAAGTTGAGAGGAAGACAATATTAGATCTGAGGCATCTGATGGAGTAGAGAGAAAACTGAGCTGGGTGTTGGGGAGCCCTGAGTCCCCATCCCGGCTGTTGTGTTGGGCTGTCCTTCCCCATTTCTAGGCCCCAATAACCTCATCTGTAAAGGAAGGGACTTCATTAGATGATCTCTAAGGACCATTCCAATGCTACAAAATCTGTGCTTATGTGACAGATTGAACATTAGGGCTGAAAATATATCAAATACTATAGAAAGGCTGAAAAAAGGGCATGCTTCTATGGGCTTCACGGGACTGACTGTTGAACTTCATTACAAGGAATGATCTCTGTAGGAAGGCGCAGTCCTTCATCTCAAGAAATCTAGAGTCTGGTGCTCCTCTCTGGCTGAGTGAAACAGCCAATTGGGTAGAGACTTGAAATAAAGTAAGCTGAAGCAGAAGGCCAGCCTACTGCTTTTTTTTTTTTTTTTTTTATAGGGAGAGCCGGAAATCATTTTACCATTTCCTCCCGCAGTCCCTCTGCAAATCACTGGTATTGTCAGACAATCCCACTTCCTTCCTTCTATGGACCTTCCTCTTAATTCAGGATCTTTTTTGATTTGAAAGTTTCCTGTGCCCTGAGAGCTAGCCCGAGGGGCTTAGGTTGAATTAAACTTGTTAAATACCTATAGCATTCAAGGCCCCTGTGCTAAGAATCAGGGCTGCATTATGACCCCTAGACTAAGGTGACCAGACGTCCCACTTTTGGCGGGACAGTCCCGATTTTTAACAATTTGTCCATTTTAAAAAAGTCCCGATTTTTGGAAAGAATGCACGACAAGCTAGGGAACAGCAGGAGAACGGGAAGGGAATATACGGTTTTTGGCGGCCATGTGGCTATTTAGCCAGGATATGAGTTTTATATTATTTTTGTTAATTTTATAATGTTAAACTTTAATAATAACAAATAATTGTTGAGAACTGATTATCGAGAACTTATCAAAGTTCGCATTGTTGATCAGTTGTTAGAATTCGACCACCATTGTTTGGACTTAATGAACAATGGTATATTTTGGGATTGGCAACGACGAAAACATTTTGTAACTGTCTCTCAGACGATACACATCGTACTGCGTGCTAGTAAGCTAGTTAAACAAGTGATGTCATTACAAATCAGCTATTCAGATAATTTAGGTAAGTAATTTATTTATTTATTTCATAAATACATAAATTTTCTTGAATTTAGCAGACAGTACTCGTATTATTTATATTTTATAGTGGCGGCAAAAAGTCTAGCGCCGGCCTTGAAAGTGACACTTATGACTTACGTTACGGCAAATTCAGAGGAAAAATAATACAAGTTAGTATTGTTATTATTTAGAAAGAAATATAGGATTAAAATAATTTTTAAAATATAGTTACTTTATAACAATCAAATTAATTTAATTTATAAACTAACAATAAAATATGTTCATGTAATTATGTACCTACTTACTGTGTTTTTAAGCAATATGTATATAATAATTTATAATATAATTTTAAATTATTTTTTTCATATTTTTAACATAATGAGTAAGAAAAGAGGATGTAAATTCAACGATGATCTAAGAAGTGAATTTCCTTTTATTAAAAATAGCAAAAGCGATTACAATAAAGACCAAATTTTTAATCAAGACCCCCCCCCCCCCCCCCCCCCCCAGCCCCGGGCCGAAACCAGTTTGGCTCAGTGGATAGAGCGTCGGCCTGCGGACTCAAGGGTCCCAGGTTCGATTCCGGTCAAGGGCATGTACCTTGGTTGCGGGCACATCCCCAGTGGGGGGTGTGCAAGAGGCAGCTGATCGATGTTTCTCTCTCATCGATGTTTCTAACTCTCTATCCCTCTCTCTTCCTCGCTGTAAAAAATCAATAAAATATATTTTTAAAAAAAAGAACTCCCCCCCCCCCCCCCCCCCCCCCCCCGGTCAATGGTGTCCCGCTTTACCAATGTTAAAGTTAAAATCTGGTAACCTTACCCTAGACCAGTGATGGCGAACCTATGACACGCGTGTCAGCACTGACACGCGTAGCCATTTTTGATGATACATGGCCGCTGAGGCGGCCGCATGCCGAGGATGAAACATTTGCTGCTCCTGAGGATGAAACATTTGCGAAATAATGTTTTTTCCTCAAAATGACACACTACCCGAGTTATGCTCAGTTATTTGGCGAAGTTTGACACACCAAGCTCAAAAGGTTGCCCATCACTGCCCTAGACCCTAGGTACTGGCAAGCTTTGTGCTTTGGTGGGGAAGCTTCTCCAAGGGTGTAGGGATCTGAGGGATTTGGAAGATCCTATTGCCTGACTCATTCCTTTCCTGACTTTATTTTACATACTACCTATGGCTGCAATGATGTGAGTCTGATATTCAAAAACAGTTTGCGACATCAGCCTCATTACTTTCTAGTCACACTTGTAGGTCTCCCTGAGTAAAGTGAGCAGATCACATGTTCTAGTCACTTATTATTTTCCAATGAACAAAACTTGCCTCCCAAGTAAGGGTCTGGAAGGAAGTGAGTGTGTTCGTATAGGCAGTGTGTATGTACACACCAACAACTGAGCATGTGAATCTACAGTCCAAAGGCCAGTCTCAAGTGATCTTTGCATTAGTAACTCATTTCATTTCAGCTTCACCTTTTCTCTCCTCCACTTGTGGAGATAATGGGAAGTTAACTAGTTTGAATCCCAATCAAAAGTGTTAGAAATGGACTCCAGAAGCAGGGCTGTAACCCCTACTATGTGCGCTGCCTTTATCTAGAGGCCTTGAACAGAAGTCTGCTTGTCTTTCTCTGTGTGCTCTTTCTTTTTTCTATGAAACAGAGTTGGGAGTATCAAGACCGTTGGGTTCACTACGCAAAGTTGGTAGAGACAAGAGACCTGATTCACAGCTTCCACTACATCTACTCTGTACGCTGGAGTGTCCCAACTTCTCAGACACCCACAGCATTCAGCTCTGCCTTTGCCTTCTTCACCGTCAAGTTCAACAAAAACAAACCTCCGGTAAGCTCTTCCCTTTATGCCCTTTTCCCTTTAGTGAGACTTCAATGAAAATGGAGATGTCTCTTGTCAAGGTCATTGATGACCCCTTCTTTGTAAAACTCAATAGTCATATTTCTGTTCTCATCCTGCTTGGCCCATTTACAGCACTTGCCATAGCTGATCACTCTCTCTTTCATGAAACAAACATTCCATTTGGCTTCTAGACCAACATACTCTTCTGATTTTGAGGCATTTGGTCACTGAAATGAGTGACTAATGACTAATGACTAATGCCTCACTGACCATTCCTTCTCAGTCTCTACCAGTTTCTCCTCTCACCAACCTCTTCATATTGGAATGCCCCAAAACTTAGGCCTTGTATCTCTTTTCTATACACACTGCTTTGATGGTCTTATCAGTCACCTGGCTTTAAATGGGTCACCTCTAGCTTATGATTCCCAAATTTATGTCTCCACACCAGACTTCTGCCACTTAGATGTTTAAGAAACATCTTACTTAATGTAACCAGAATTGAACTTACAATTTTTCCTTCCAAACCTTATCTGCAGTTTTCCTCATCTCACTTGATGCCAAAATCCTTGGCATTATCCTTGACTATCTCAGACCCCTTATCCAATCCATTAGGAAACTGTTGGCCCTACCTTCAAAAACAGGTCTTTTGTTGTTGTTGTTCTTTAAACTTCCCCAACATTTAATTATCACAACCGCTACAAAGTCCACGAGGCTGCCAACAATGTACTGTCTCTTTAAGTGGTTTCCTGGGGCCAGTTCAGTTTACAAAGAAATTCCTGAATCCAGGACAGGGATTGGGAAACAGCGCGGTCAGGAAGGGAAGCCCGTGCACCCGGAGGGACAGGTCACGGGCTCCAGGGTGGAGCCGTCCCCTGGTCACTGCGCTGACTCAGTACCAAGGCCTAGCGCACACGGGGCCCTCCTGGGCCTGCATCCCGCTCGGCTAACCCTAAATCGCTGGAGGCCCAAGGGGCGGGGCCTCTCGGGGGCTGGGCCTCTCGGGGGCTGGGCCTCTCGGGGGCGGGGCCTCTCAGGGGTGGGGCTCGCAGGGGCGGGGCCTCTCGGGGGCGGGGCCTCTCAGGGGCGGGGCCTCTCAGGGGCGGGGCCTCTCGGGGGCGGGGCCTCGCAGGGGCGGGGCCTCTCGGGGGCGGGGGCTCGCAGGGGCGGGGCCTCTCGGGGGCGGGGCCTCTCGGGGGCGGGGCCTCTCGGGGGCGGGGCCTCTCGGGGGCGGGGGCTCGCAGGGGCGGGGCCGCGCTGGTTACCTGAGTACACAGGCCCAGCGCAGCTTGCGAGCCTAGAGCCCCACCGCTTCCTCGAAGCCCGAGCTGCCCCATGGTGACTGTGCGGCCCAGCAAACCGGTGAGTGGGCGCCGACAGTGGGGTCGGGTGGCCAGGGCACTGGGCACTCTCAGGGGCGGCGCGGGAAGAGTGAGCCAGGGCTTCGGGGCTCTTCCGAGCCTGGGGCTGCACTGGGACTCGGGTCCCTAGGCTCCGCCCTGCATTGTCCCCTGCGGGTGGGGGCGTAGGGCACTGTGTGTGGGGGGGAGGGAGCGCTGTTTCGGCGCAAGGCACTGTCCAGGGGTGAGGGGAGGGCTGTCCTCGCGCTGGGCACTGTCCTGGGGGGTGGAGGCGCTGTCTCCGTGCAGGGCACTGTCCGGGGGTGGGGTGGGGCGCTGAGCCGCTGAGCTGGGAGGGCAGTCAGGGCTGGGCAGCCCTGGGCAGGGTCAGTAACCTGCAGAGGCATCTGAGAGCGGCTGCCCATGGCCGAGGGAAGCCGGCATCGCCGTGAGTCACCACATGCTCCGGGGACTGACCAGATCCTCCGGGTCACCGTGGTCATAGCTCTCGTCCTTTCATGATTACATTTTTAGTGAGTTCTGAGCCACATCTGATTGGAGATCAAGTTTGTGGCTGTCTTGGCTCCTTGAGAATAGGTCACCCCTGGGCTTGGGCAGGCTCCTGGGGCTCAGCACCATTCTGCTCCAACTAGAAGCCCAGCCGGGCGGTCCTGTCACAGCCCCATTGCCCCTTACCTCACTGGGGTGCAGTATGCTTGTGCAGACCTCAGGGTGTCCCCCCACTGGGGACCACTCATTTTAGATCCCCAATGCCGCCTTTTCTGTTGCTTCAACTTTGTTCTTCAGATTCCACATATAAGTGAGGTCATATGGTATTTGTCTTTCTCTGACATGTCACTGAGCATAATACCCTCTAGGTCCATCCATGTGGTGGCAAACGGTGAAATTTCATTCTTTTTTGTGGCTGAGTGATGTTCCATTGTATATAGAGCAGAATGGGTGTTCAGTGGCTGGGATACAGCCTGTGTCCACGGCTTTTTATCTGCTCACTGCTCCATTCCACCTGTAAACAACCAGCTCTCTATCTTAACTGGTCAGCCGGGCCTTCTCCCTGCTGTCTCCTGCATCTGGCCTAGGCCAGTGTTCACTCACAGGGTGCAAGAAGCTTGCTCTACAGCCTCTCCAGTGTTTCAGAAGGAACAGCAAGTGCAAAGGCCCTGAGGCAGGAGTATATTACTGTGTTTCCAGGCTGCTCATGCACTTAGGTGCCCAGATGGTGTGCCTCACTGGGCCCAGGTGGGCCCCGCCAACAGTGAAGAGGCACTATACTACTAATATGCTCTCCACGGCCGTTCTCCAACCAGGGCCTCAGGTAGCTTCCTGGTGACGAGGCCTCGGAAGATAACCAGCTTTTAAAAACCATGGTTCCATTCTGTGAGTGCTGACTGCTCAGGCAGGAAGCCGCACCCATAACACTGCTGAGGGCGGTGGGCTAGGGCCCCACCACTGGTATCCTACCTCCCTAGTGAGGGAAAAACAGGTCTTGAACCCAACCATTTCTTACCACTCCACTTCTACCACCCTGTTCCAAGATACCATCATCTCTCATCAAGATGATTTCAGTAGCCTTCTAATTGGTCTTTCTGCTTCCACCTTTGCCCTCATGTCTCTGTTCAATATAGCAGACAGCCAGAGTGACACTTATTAAATCAATTGATGTCACTCCTCTGTTTAAACATATTGCAATGTGTTTCTCAAACTTCAAAATGCATGCACATTATTTGGAAGATTCTGATTCAGGAGGTCTGAGGTGGGGCTTGAGATCTGCATTACCAAGAAGTTCCCAGGCAAGGCTGATGCTGCAGGTCCATAAACTATGCTTTGAGTAGTAAGGTCCTACAAGGCCTTGCGTGATCTGGTCCCTGTTATTTCTGCTTCCCCACCATTCCTTCTCCATCACTTACTCTCTCCAGCCACTCTGATCTTGCTACTCTTTAATAATATACTCCTGCCTCAGGGCCTTTGCACTTGCTGTTCCTTCTGACTGAAACACTCCCCTTGGTATGTGCATGGCCTGCTCTCTCACCTCCTATGCTGCACTTTCTACCACCACTCCCCAACCCATTGCTTTTGCTTTTTCTCCTTAACACTTTATCACCTCCTGATATCTTAATTTATCTTATCATCTGTTCTCCCTACCAGAATGTGCCATAAAAGCAGAGATTTTTATCTTGCTGTAAAACAAGGTCTGGCTGAGTAGGCACTTAATACTTGAATGACTGCTTATAGCCATTAGGTAGACCATGAATCTGAAATATGTTGATAGCTGGTGTGAAAAGAGCCAAAATAACATGAATCTAGCTAGGCATAGGGTTCTCAGAGGAGTAGGGTTGATACCAAGCATCATGCCTGGAACACAACAGACATAAAAGTTATATCCCCTTTGCTTTTCATCCTTTCACAAAAGTTATTTGAAGTTTTGTCTCACTCTAAGGCTTTATATGTGACTACACAGTGAGCTAATGATGTCCAATATTCACTCTATCATAGTACAAACTTACCTAGGCAGAGATTTTGAAACCTGAAGTAATCTAAAAAGGTAAAATATGCAGAGCTCTTGCTTTTCCTGGTCATATATCCTACCATTAGCTGTCTTGATAAATGATAAGTTTAGAGGTCAGAAAGTAAGGCTGGTGGAGGTAAGCAAGACCATAAACCATGACCAGAGAGAGAGGGGGCTTGGGAGAAGGGCTCTTGCTCAGAATTCTGAGTATAATTTTGTAGGGGAGAATTGGTGGGGATCACTGAAACAATATTACAACTTATGTTTTTATGGTGCTTTGAACAGGTTTTTTAAAATTTGTTAATCTATATTATTTTATTCCTATGCCATTACTCAGAGGTAAAGTAGCTACTATCAGTTGAGTAAACTGGAACATGTAAAGATGGTAAATGACTTATTCAAGATGCTATTAATAAGCATACGCTTCTCCTGACTTGTTTCCAATGTTGTGGTGATGCTTAAAGTATTTGTTGACCAAAAGATCTTTTGGAGAACAGAGGTTTGATGTGACAAATAACTACAACCTACAGACTACCAATTTACAAGGGAGATGAAGTCTAGAAACTTAAGAGTATATATATGGAAAAGTATAGAGATGGAAGGAATCATGAGTTGGTATGATTGGTCTAGGCTGACAACTGTCTTTTTCTCTCTTAGGATGCACCCATTGAAATCTCTTATATCTTTGAAGGACAGTCACTAGTACACAGGTAATGAACATTTGGAGACTTATTTGAAATGGGTGGTAGATAAAGGTCATCATACCCCAGGAATCCAGGAGGCCCACAGCAACAGATAATTCACGTAAGGGTCACCTTTCTCGTTTGGACCACCTACCCCATTAGGATGGACTGAAAGTAGGACACTGCCATTATTCTAGAAAATTGTTTTTGTTTGCTTTTTAGTATCTTGTTTTTCAGTGATTATAAACTTGAGGATTAGTTGGAGTAGGGTGGTGGCAAAGTGGGTCATGTCTATTGTTTTTATGGGAAAACTCACAATTACATGGGATTAACATATATAATAACCTCTTTTATTTGTATAGCAGCTCTTTTAAAGAATACATATAAGCTCATTAATTCTTTTATTGACTGGGCCTAAGGAATAGATACAGTCTTAGACCCCCCCTCCCAAAGGCTTTTTGCTCACTAGGAATGAAACAGAGTAAACAGGGAATCAATCTTTGGCTCAATGGTTTCTTTCATTTTAAAAACCTTTCGGTGTATTTGTTTTTCTTCCTCTGCAGACCAGGAACGACTCGCTTTCGAGAAAATTGGGTGAAGGAAATGGTTGTGGCCAAACATAATATAATGAAGTCATTTCCCTTCTAATTCAGTTGTGTCTGACTCTTACAGAATGTTTTATGATTGGATTTCTAATCAGAATGTATTAAAAAACACCATATTGCACATCAAACCACAAAATATTTATTGAATAATAAACCGGTGACACACAATCCAACTGTATTTTTTTTGCATTCATTCATTTTCCATTTGGCAACTTCCATCATGCTAACAGAATAACCAGTAAGTTGTTTTTTATTTTCTAAAAGGTTTTTCCCATCACTATCTATCTGCATTACTCAGAGTCTTACAAGTATAGAAGTTGAGTTTAGAGAGTTGCTAAAATTCACCTGTCAGACCAACCGAGACTGGTACTTGACTGCCTATTCCCCTATTTGAGCCAAGTGTCCAGCCCAGACACAACTCTTTTTTGTTTTTTCAATTTAGACCCAAGGATAGTTTTCCCATTGATTTTCAGAGAGAGTGGAGGGGGGGGACAGAAGGAGGGGGAGGGAGGGAGGGATGGGGGGTGAGAGAAAGAGAGAGAGAGAGAGAGAAAGAGAGAGAGAGAGAGAGAGAGAACGAACCCAGGTACGTGCCCTTGACCAGGAATCGAACCCACACCTTTTGGTGCACAGGCCGATGCTCTAACCCCTGGAGCCACACTAGCCAGGGCCAGATATATCTCTTTATGGGCACAACTGGGGAACAGAAAAATGGCAACAATTCTATGGCTCATACTATAACCAGTCTGAAGGGTTTCTCTACTCACAGACCCCTTCATTTACTGCGAGTGAAGCATCATTGTTAAACACATTCTGAAATTCTAAAACTGGGCATGCTGCCTGCCACAACACAGCATTGAAATTATGGCAGCAGGGTTGCTTCAGGAATGGGGGCAATGAAACATGGCTCAGTCTCCACCCTCACTTATTTCTTGTCTTCTTCCTATCCTCACACTAGATTATTACTTGTTCCTACCATCCCTATGAGGCTGTCTTTCCTGGCTACAAAAATTGTAAAACACCGAAGACAAATTACATTACAAGTGATTACTTATAGGTACATCAGAATACATATTTACATAGACAAGCACTGGAAGTAAACAGAACCCTTAAAGACAATTGATGTGGTAAGACTGTGGGTAATTTTTCTTCTTTTAACTGTTACATTTGTGCAATAAATAAAAAAGGAGGGAAGATCTTAGAGCAACAGGGGAGGAGGTGGGAAACTAGATAAGTCTTCCTTGGAGAAAAATAAAGTATTTCAAATAAAAAGCCTGCCTATTAGACTTATGGCTCAGGTGACTAAACATAGTTTGAAGCAGTAACTCTCATGAGCTAAAAAGAAAATACTTTTAGATTTTTATTCTTCCCTACCCTTTCCCAGAAAATATGCTGCCGAAGCTATTCTTGGCACATCTTTCCTGACCAAACCCTGATGAAAGAAATGGTAAAGTTCTGAAATAAATTAACATTTTTTTCCATTTACTCAACAAGCATTTGTTGGAGGAGGCAGAAGAATACAATGAAAATGCACAGTATTCATATATTACAAAATGTTGCATTTGAACTATCTTGCCTACTGAAAACAAGAGAACAAAAATTTTAAATGGGGATTATAAGTTTAGGTTTTATTATACAGGGAAGTAGATAGATTAGGACTCCCAAATTTGGGATCTAGTTTCCTTTTAACTTTTGGAAAAAATAGATTTCTTAGACTAGACAGCAATGATGATAAATATAAATAACTTCAAATTCAGGGGTCATAAATGTTGCTACATGCCAAGTGGCTGTTTCGTTCATTAGTTATGGGTTAAAGGTAGACATTTTCCTAAAACATGCTAAATAGTAAAGCTTCTGATCTATGCTTTGAAATCTAACTGCCTAAAAAAAAAGGAAAAGAAATCTGACTGCCTTATTTGAAAACCTTGAAAAAAATACTTTAAACTATTCTAAGGGGAGAGGAGAGGGCATTTTATAACAGCAGAGTCAGAATTTCCTTACCATCCAGGTAATTTAAATTTATCCTAGGCACATAATAATGCAGCTCAAAACAATCCACAAAAACAACCTGAGCTTCCACTGTCCCCTCCCCCTTCACTCTTGTGACCTAATGACTAAAATTGAACAAAATAGGGAAGAGAAAAGATTGTAATCTCACAGTCCCAGAATTTTCCATTTCTCCAAAATATACTAGTAAAAGTCAATAGTAGCCATAAAAAAGTGATAAATTGAGGGGGTTCTATATAAAATTAAAGATTAAACTGCATGACTGATGTAAAAAATAAACTGAAAGGTTTATGTAAAGACAAAATTACATAAAGGACAGGCAAAAATGTTTAAAATAATTTTAGCTTCATCCTTATAAAACAACTAAGTTAAAGTAATAATTCAATATATTTTTCCGTATTAAATGCCTGACCACAGTTGACTCCCATTCATTTCTAGTATTCAAATTATGATCCAAGTACAGCTTAGATGAAAATAATGTACTTACATTGGCACAACAGTAGACTTCCCAATATTTTATATTTGGAAAACAAACTTAACCTGTTAAGAATTTTTAAAACTAATGTTCACATTTTTAATTTATTAAGTCTGTGGGTTAGTTTGCTTTTGGGTTTGTTTGTGGGTTTTAGGGTGAGGGTAGGGACTAAAATCAAAATACATTTTGTTCCAGGCAGATTTTATATTGTACAATAAAGTCAATCTTCAAATTCCAGATTTGCTTTTTTTCAGTAATGCCTTAATTTTGTTAACAAAACTGGCCTCCTGTGTGTTTCTATCAATCCATTTATAACACATTCAACATAGAGGAATAATAATTTCCCACAAGTTCAGTTGGGCGGGGGTGAGCATCATGTAGAGCTAAGAGTAGCACTGTACCATGGTGTGAGACAGTGAAATTTATTTTTCATCTCACTGACATCTTCTCTCAATGTCACCTCCCCAAATATAATAGGATTTCATTCACAATTTAGATTTTTCAACCAGGAAGTTTTAATCCAAAATATCCCAAAGTTATATCAATAAGCAGCTTTTTATTGAAGGACTGAAAGAATTAAATAGAAGGCACAGTAGCACTGTAAAGCTTTCCAGATCATAATAACCTTTTTGTATGTATATATGGAACCCAGACTTTTTGTTGAAAATGTCTGCTGAACAATCTGAAAATCTTTATTTGTCATCTTTCCCTTTAGTTTTTCTGTATACCATCTCTCGAAAACTGGCCAGAATCTTGTTTTCTCTCTTTCTTCTCTCTTCTTGGTTAAAGGATGCAAGAGCTCTCTTCTCATCAGCACTATAGATCTGGTTCTCTTTCCGTAGTCGCACAGCCTCCATTCGGCGATGCCTGGAGATAATTTCATTTTTGGTTTAATTTCTCAGTAATTATTCTCATAGTTATTCTCATCATTCCTCATTAATCCTTTCTTTTAAAATATATTTTTATTGATTTCAGAGAGGAAGGGAGAGGGAGATAGAAACATCAATGCTGAGAGAA
The DNA here is from genome assembly GCA_025583905.1 of Ia io. Classification (NCBI taxonomy): domain Eukaryota; kingdom Metazoa; phylum Chordata; class Mammalia; order Chiroptera; family Vespertilionidae; genus Ia; species Ia io. The sequence continues at coordinate 98,823,186 of JAJQQW010000001.1, forward strand.
TCATTTTTCGGCGGCCTCCTGCACACCCCCTACTGGGGGCCGAGCCTGCAACTCCGAATGTGCCCTTACCAGAATCAAACTGTCACCTCCTGGTTCACAGGTCGACGCTCAACCACTGAGCCACACTGGCCAGACACTAATCCTTTCTTAATACAGAGTGGTTTACTTAAAAATATGACAAATAGAAACTGTTTTTGTAATGGGTTATATTTTCAAAAGATCATTCATTTTATCTGCCGTGTCCTTTGATTTATTTCTAGTATTCAATTAATGATCTCTGATGTCCTGTCAACATTGTGAATGTCATTAATTTCAAATACTAAGGGCATAAGTCTGGTTCTGCTGTTTCCAGTAAAACAACCAGTGTTGGGGCTGACCAGCAGACCTTGAGCAATGGATGAACAGATTGCTTTGACACACGTTTCTGTGAAAGAGAGGCTAAGGGATTAGTTTGCTTTAGGAGCAAATAGCCCTGTTCACCTGCCTCCTTTGGCTTTTATTGTAACAACAGCTTGAACTAAAATTAACTATTAGATACTATTAGTAGGGTAAGCATCCTTGAGAAAGCACATGCATCCTTTAAGCAAGGACATGTCTAAGTAAACACCCGGGGGCTCAGACTTGTTTGGGAAAGTCAAGGCAGGGGCTGCCACCTTTGGCAAGGTCCCCCAGAGGCCTCCGACCTTTCAGAGATTCCCCTTCCAGACCTTCCAACCAAGTCCCATGCTTCCCCACAAACCAGAAACAGGAAAATTATATTAAACTTCCTAGGTGATATGTGGGATTTGCTTTTGTGGAATTACTAATAGGATAGATGAAAGATGTAAGCTGTCATCAAGTAGGTGGAACTTCTTCAAGGTTCAAATTTATCATAGAACCAAAAGAACCAAGTCTAAATCTACAATTGAATTTAACTCCTTTAGCAGCTCAAAGAAAATAAAGAAGGGATTTAGCACAAGATACAAATCAGGAAAGTATAGAGGCAGGGGCAGAGGGAAACTATTACATCTTCAAAAGGTTATTTAGAAGGAAACCTTCATGAAAGCCTGCCTCTTTTATGTATATATCTCCAATCCTATACAGTCAGTTCAAGATGAAGCTTGAGCTTTCTAGAAAAATAGAGAAAACTGAGTGAGAAGAGGGGAAATCATTTCAGGTTAGTGTGAAAGTGGGGGGAGTGGCAGGATGGAGAGTCAAGGAGATGACAATGTATTTAGGTTGCTTCGGGTACAGTGAGTAGTTTAACCGGAACAGGAAGTGCTATGTGAATGATGCTGTAATAAACATCTATGTAAATATCTCCTAGTACATGGGAATGAGTTTTCTCTTGGGTATCTAGGTATGGAGTTGCTGGGTCATAAAAGTTTATGAATGCTCAACTTTCCAATATAATGTCAGACTGTTTTCCAAGGTGGTTATACCCATTTACACCACCATTAGTAATATTTAAGAGATCCTGTAGATCCACATCCCCTCAAATGCTTGGTATTGTTAGAACTATGAACTTTTGTTTATCAAATGCAAGCAAAATGGTATTTTAGTGTGTTCTTAATTTCCATTTCCAATGATAATGAACATTTTTTATATATATACTAGAGGCCCGGTGCACAAAATTTGTGCACTGGGGGGGGGGGTGGTGGTGGTGGTGTCCCTTAGCCCAGCCTGCACCCTCTCCAATCTGGGATCCCTGTGGGATCAGGCCTAAACCAGCAGTCGGACATCCCTCCCACAATCCGGGACTGCTGGCTCCCAACCGCTTGCCTGCCTGCCTGCCTGACTGCCCCTAATCACTTCTGCTTGCCAGCCTGATCACCCTCTAACCACTCCCCTGCCAGCCTGATTGACGCCTAACTGCTCCCCTGTAGGCCTGGTCCCCCAACTGCCCTCCCCTGCAGGCCTGGTCCCCCCAACTGCCCTCCTCTGCAGGCCTGTTCACCCCCAAATGCCCTCCCCTGTTGGCCTGATTGCCCACAACTGCCGTCCCCTGCTGGCCATCTTGTGCGAGGGCATGACAGTCAATTTGCATATTACCTCTTTATTATAGAGGATATATATAGGGCGTAATGTCACAGGAAGGTCATGGTATCCTGCCACCTGTGAGGAGTAAGCCCAAGTTGCTGTTGAATGTGTTATACACAGAGGAGCCATTATTCAGGCACTCTGCTCTCTCCACATCCACCATCTTTAAAATATGCATATATTTTTAATTGATTTCAGAGAGGAAGGGAGAGGGAGAGAGAAATAGAAACATCAACCCAGGCATGTGCCCTGACTGGGAATCAAATCCATGACCTCCTGATTCATAGGTGGACACTCAACCACTGAGCCACACAGGTCGGGCATGATCATCTTTTTATGTGTTTATAGGTCATACATATTTCTTCTGACAAATGCCTCTTTGTATCATTTTCCCACTTTCTTTTTTGTTTTAAATATATTTTTCTTGCTTCTTTCTTATCTCAGCTTGGAAGTTGTCTTTTTACTTATTTTAAGATGCCTTTTGATGAACAAAAGTTCGTACTTTTAACCTAGGCAAATTTATCAATATTTTATCTTACGGTTATTCCATATTTTTGCCCTTTAAAAAACACTTCCTCCACCCCAAGTTCTAATAGATATCTGCTCATATTTTATACTGAGTATTAAAGTTGTTTTTGACATTTAAGTTCTTAACCTAGCTGTACTGATTTTTAAATATGGTAATATAGGGTTCTACTTTCATCTTTTCCCATACACATAACCATTTTTTTCCTGAACCATTTACTGAATAGTTCCTTCTTTCCCCAGTGATTCTATAGGCTATCTCTTTGATATCTCTAAGTTCCTACATGTATGGCTCTGTCCCTGGACTCTATACTTTATTCCATTGAACAATTCATTTGTTCCCCAACACTTTTGAAAGTGCTGTAAGCTTCATAATAAGTCCTCATATCTGGTAGGGCAAGTCTCATCTTCCTCTTCTTCAGAAGTGAACAGGCTATTCTTGGCCCTCTAGTCTAACAAATACATTTTAAAACCAACTTACTAAGTATCACGAAAAACTTTGTTGTGATTTTGATGAGAACTTTACTGAATCTACAGATCAATTTGGGAAGAACTGATAACTTTACAATATTGCCTTTCTGTCCATGAACATGGTATCTCTCCATTTATTTCTATTTTTTAATGTCTCTTAATAATGTTTTATAGTTTTCCCTGTAGAGGTCCTAGACATTTTTTATTAAGATTTATTCCTGCTGGGCTGGTGTGGCTCAGTGGTTGAATGTCGACCCATGAATCAAGAGGTCCTTGGTTCCATTCCCAGTCCGGGCACATGCCCATGCTTCGGGCTTGAACCCCAGTAGGGGTGTGCAGGGCAGCCGATCGATGTCTCTTTCTCATCGAAGTTTTTATCTCTCTATCCCTCTCCCTCTAAAATCAATAAAACATATTTAAAAAATATTTATTCCTAAATCCTTCATATTCTCTGATACTATTACAAATGTTGTTTACTTTTTATTTAATTACATTTTCTAGTTGTTTGTTGCTGGTGCATAGAAATGAAATTGATTTTTGTGTATTAATCTTATATACAACCATTTGTTAAACCTTCTTATTAATTTATCTCTAGGTTCTTTAGGATGTTCTATATAAACAATCCATATCATTCACAAAAAATGACTGTGTTATATCTTCATTTCCAGTCCTTATGCCTCTAATTTCTTTTTATCTTATTGTGCTGATCCTCAGATATAATATTCTTAAATGTTGGGCCTCAGAATTATAAGATTCTGGAAGTACTTCAGGGGTACTGCAAATATTTGCCTCCAATTTTATTTTAAAATACGTATCTACCTTTAGAGGTTTATAAAGTTTTTAAAAATCCAAACTTCAGTTTGATCTTGGTAGAGATGCCCTTTTCATTCTCCTTGTTCTTCCTGGTACTTTGCTTTCTCTTCCCTAATTTTATATTCATTCCCCCATGCTGAACCTGATTCTGTCATAATCCTTTTCTGCTCTTCATTCTCAGAGTCCACAGAGAACTAGAGAGTCCATGTTTTCTGAGTCCACAGAGGCAAACTTAGAAACCAGGAAACATTGTTTTATGAAAATACTTTCCTCCTGAGGCAGTAATAAATAGCTGAATTTAACTATATCCTCCAGAGGACAAACTATCTGTACCAAAATATAAAATAAGAAAGAATACTGGAAAGACTGATTCTTTGACACAGCCGAGTTTGAGGCTCAGTTTCATACATACTTAGAATTTTAGACAACTACATTTATATTAATAAAACCAGTATTAAAACAATATTTATACTTTACTTTTCATTAGGAATGATCACTTAATGAAAATCAATCACCAAATATAAACCTAGTAGTGAGAAAGAAGGAAATGATGTAATCATAAAAATTGACTTCAATGCCAAGAACGTACCTGCTACCACTCATTACATAACCCGAGCATTCAAATGATGCAATTTCTTCACTTGTCAAACCAATTTCACCTCTTCGTGGGATACGTTTTCCAGCTTTTACATATTCAGCCATAGCTGCACCTTCCCCAGGTAACAGAGCATGGCCATAGCTACAAAGTAATTCAGAATTCAGAAAAGGTTCATTATAAAAAACCTCATCATCTAAAGAGAGCACAAAAATTCATTTTCTCTCAGAAAACATTAGGAATAACAATTGCTGAGTGGAAACATGTTACGAAGCCCAATATTAATTAATTTAATTAGTAACCTATGTAACGAACCCAGAAGTGCAGAGATATTTTGGAAGAATAAAAGAACTGGTGTTAGTATGTATAGATTCATATTTTACAATTATGGATAAATTTATCCCTACAGGTACTGCTTTTACTGCTTCTTTCAGCGAATTTCTTTTCCTTAAAAAAAGTAAAGAAATAATATAGCTCAAATTTAACATACTGTTTAGCCTTATAACCAATAATAACACAGTAACAATTTTCTATTACCTTTCATTCAAGGGGACTTTAAAACCTATCATCCCTTCATTCAATTCATTGAACAATTCTTAAATACCTATTAAGCAAAAATAATCTCTGATCGTGTAGGATATACTTATTAATAAGAATATAATTGAAATACAATGTAGAATATATAATACATATCACAAAAGAAACAGCAAATTCTATGAGGATTAAAGGATGAAAGAGGGGTAGGAACCACACCTACTTGTGGAGGTACTGAGAATCAGCACATGCCCCTCCTATTTAAATGGGCTTTGAAGGATGGTAAGGGTTTTAACAGGAAGAAATTTAAGGTATTGAAGAAAACAGGGCTGAGGAAAATAGGGAAAGCCTGTTGGAGGAAAAAATAAGGGAAACAAGGCACAATGTGGGAAAGTGCACAGTAAACACAGGAAAATTTAGTTCAGCTCAGTTGGAACCTGGGGTATAAAAGAGGGAGCAGAGGGAGATAAGCTTGGAAAGGAAGTTAGGGGCCTACTTTTGGGAAGCTACTCTGTAAATGCACTGTCAACTTACTTCAGAGGTTTATCATCTTGAGAGGCAAGTGTTTTTGGAGCCTCTGGGCCAATTAAATCTGAGGGTTCTTCAGGCTCTGCATGAAAGATGTTTAGAAAAATAATTCACATTTTGACAAACTGGTTAATTTAATGTTTTATCTGTTCTGAGTCAAAGTCTATCAGAAGAACCTACTTGATCGATCCTTCCAGGGATTCTCCAGAAACTCTTCTTGGGAATCTTTAGAGCTTGAGTCACTGGAATCTTTTCTACTCTTCTTAGACTTCTTTTTCTTGTATTTCTTCCTGTAATTATTATAATTTGATACAAATTGACTTAATATTCCCATGTTAAAGGGTACATTATTTTTTTCAAGGCAATGAAAAGACTGATTAAAATGATATGAATTCTCAGCTTATTCAAACTTTTTAGAAAATTTTAATTTAAAAATCTAACTTATTTAACCAAATTATGTTTCACTATAAAAAAAAGATCCCTAAAGGGAAAAATGAAATAAAGTTCTCATGATATAGAAAGATAACAGAAATAAAGCAGTTTAAAAAACAGCTCTTACCAATTTGAACATCAATAATTTCAAGTGTAATAGATTAAAAAACTTTAAACATGTATCATGTATCAACACTTGGGTTCATAATGATGTTAAAATAATTTAGCTCATTATTTAAAAAACTCATAAAACAAAAAAGGTAAGCAACTGGGGGGTAAGAGATCAACCAAATGACTTGTATGCATGCAAGCATAACCAGTGATGGGCAACCTTTTGAGCTTGGTGTGTCAAACTTCGCCAAAAAACTGAGCAGAACTCGGGTAGTGTGTCACTTTGAGGAAAAAACATTATTTCGCAAATGTTTCATCCTCGGCATGTGGCTGCCTTAGTGGCCGCGTGTCATCAGAAATGGCTACGCGTGTCAGTGCTGACACGCGTGTCATAGGTTTGCCATCACTGGCATAACGAATGGACACAGACAGTAGGGGTGTGAGGGCCTGTGCTGGGGGGCGGGAGCGGACTGGGAGAGGTCAATGGGGGAAAAAGGAGACATGTAATACTTTCAACAATAAAGAATTTTTAAAAAGTAAGCAATTATCCTGTCCTTCCTATATAAACTGTACTTTGGGGTTGCCAAATAGTTGATGAGGGTAGGTTTCTCTTATAAATACAGAGGACAGAACATGTTAAAAGGACATGATAATACAATCAGCAAAATCCATACTGCAGGAAATTCTATAGGACGAACGATTTGGTTTCTTCAACAATTTGCAATTACAAAAATAGGAGAGGATAGAAATGTAAGAGACATATAAATCAATGGCAATTTATGACATTACTTGGAGCCTGATTTGAATATATTGTACAAAAAACTATCAAGAATTGAGAGATTGTTAAATATTTTTAGTACTGTAGTTACGATGTGTTTTTTTTTTTTTAAAAGAATGCCTATCTTTTAGAGAAACATGGTGGTTTATGGATGGAATGATATCTGGGATTGGTATCAAAATAATGGGAGTAGAGACTGCCCATGAGTTGGTAATTGTGCAAGCTGGGCAATAGTTACATGGGGGATCATTTTACTGTTTATGTAATTTTATATATATTTGAACTTTTCCATAATAAAAATTAAAGGAAAAAACTGACGATCTGCGTTTCTTCTTCTTTTCCTTTTTCTTGGCTTTCTTTGATCTCCTTTTTGTGTCTTCATCTGCAAATGAAAGCACATTAGAAATTTTTAAAAAATTTAACTCTATACCCCCGATACTTTTGAGTAGATAAATATCCCATTGCTGTTCTATTTCTTGTTACACAAAATTAATTAATTCATTTATTGCTACTTGTCAGTAAGTGTGCTAGGCACTGGGGACACAGAAGTTAAAGTCACACTAAGTAGTTGGTGATATGGGGTTATTGTTTTTGTTACATGAAATAACATATTGTTATTAAATAGGAAAATATCACAAAAAGAGATGTATACAGAAATCCTTGGGGTAGCAGTGTGATATTTGTAATTTACATCGACTATCTCAGCAAAAAAATATATATATATTTGAAGCAAATATTTCAAAATACTAACAATTGTTAAAATCTAGGTGATATGTATATGGTTTTATGCTATTCTCTTTACTTTTCTGAATGTCTGGGTATCTTCATGATGGAAAGAGAGGAAACCCTATGTGTGTTTGGGGGGATGCTTTCCAGGAGCTCAGTCTAATGGAAGAGAAAGAGGTGAAGAGATAAATAGAATCTGGAGTGATAGGGGGAATCCTGGGGCACTCTGGGCCTACAGGAGTCTCAAAATCAGGCTGACATGGAGAGGGTAGTTGAGGAATTGTTGGCCAGGCAAAGGTGACTCTAAAGCTACTTGTTTTTAAAATGAATTTCTAAAGAAAAAAACCCCAATAAAATCAGTTTTATTATAAAAGTAATGCATGCTAATTGCTGAAATGAGTAAGCCAAGCCATATGCAGGGAGAGACTGGCATTGCAGGCAGACAGACTATCTGTATCAAGTAACAAAATCAAGAGAAAGAACATGGGATATTGAGGAGACAAAGTAGTTCTCAAGCTACAGAGGATGCTCTGAGAGAAAGTAAGAGAGTATATGTGATTAGAGTGGATTAATCAAGGTCTGAACTTTACCCTGAAGGCCATGAAGAGCTACTAAATGAAGCATTTTAAGTAGGGGACTGAGATGTTCAGATTTGTGCTTTAACACGTTAAGCGCCAAGCCTGTTTGGTCTTCCTTTCTGTTTCAGTCACCGGTGACTGACATGGCGCTTAACGTGTTAAGAAAGTCAAGTCTTCCAGCAATGAGGAAGGAAAGTGACAATGGAGGCTAGGCAACCCAGGTGACATGAGAGGAAGGGGTACCTTTGTGTAATGTGTCCCCAGAGGATGTACCCTCTGTCAATCATCAGCCAGGACTGGGCACAAAAAAGGTGGCTTTTTGATGCGTCACCCACAGGGGTGTCTTCCTTCCTTAAATCAGCTGCCAGCCTGAAGGGGGACCTTTATGTGTAACCTTTTGAAAATTGCACAAAGGTTCCCACTGAGTGTGAGAATTACACAAAAGAGCTGCTCCACTGGGCTGATGCAGCCCTGTATGGCTTGGTTTGGCACCACACGCCTTGCAGCCCAGTCCCAACTTGGTTCAGTGCCACAGGCCTTGTACAACTACACACAAACAATCTAGAGTCACACTGCCTATGTTTGAATCCAAAATGTGTGACCTTGAGGGTGGTACTTTAAGCTGCTCTGTGCCTCCCTTTCCCCATCGCTAAGATGTACCCTACAGTGACTGTGTGGATTAACTAGCAAGGACTTAGCAGGGTGCCGGGCACAAAGTCAACAAGTGTTAAAAGACTCTTGACTATTATTATTGTTTTTAAGAAATTACTTCTGAAATAAACTTTAAGAAGTAAAAGTAGTTTTGAAGCGAGGCTTGCGGAATGATGTTGACTTTCTTACCACTGGAGTCTGTTTCAGAATCAGAGTCACTGTCGCTATCGTCAGAATACTTCTTGTGTTTTCTTTTAGATGATTTTTTCTTTCTCCGTTTCTTGGACCTTTCTTTTGAATGACTAGATTTCTTCTTCTTCTTCTTTTCTTCTATATAAAATACAAATAAAAACTAACGTCTAAAGCAGTATTACTGAATACCAATTTTACTGTGTTTGAAATACTGAAAAGGAATGTGATAGACAATTTGAACAAAAGTAATGCCTAATGTTCAACTATTTATAAACTTATTTTTAAACTTCTAAATAAAAAAGCTCTGCATTTAAAAGAATACCTTCTGAAGTAGAAGCTGAAGTGGTGCTTTTCTTTGGCTCTTCATCCTCTACTGGTGTATGTTCATCAGAGCTGAATTTAAAAAAGATGGTTATAAGAATCAGAAAACTGGTGGGCCAGTCAAGATGATGGAATAGGTAAACATGGTACTTGGAACTTCCTACAACCACATCAAATTACAACTAAACTACAAGACAACCATCATTCATAACCACCTGAAATCTAGCTGAACTAAGTCCTACAACTAAAAATATACAGAAGAAGCCACATCGAGACTGGTAGGAGAGGAAGAGACACTGAATGGGCTAGTCCCACACCCACATGTGGCAGTTAAAAATTGGGAGGGATACCTTGGATGCAGAGTTCACCTCTGAGAAGCGAGGGGTCCAGTCCCACACCAAGTCCCCCAACCCAGGGTTCCAGTGCCAGGAAGAAAAGGTACCATAACTCCTGGCTCTAAAAACAAGCAGGGGTTGTGCCTGAGTGAGAGAAAGGGTGCTGGAGACCCAGGGATTCCTCTTAAAGGGCTTACAAATGGACTTACTCAGACTCACTCACTCTGAGTTTTAGCACTGGGGCAGCAGCTCAAAAGGCATCAGGGACATATGGGGAGAAACTAAATTCTCAGGGCAAGGGCTGGAACTTCCTACAACCACAGCTTTCTCCCAGACAGAAGTGGTGGCAGAGGCCATTGTTCCCTTGCTGAACACTTGCCACACAGAGCCAGCAAGTGGGTGCCATATCTGAGTCTCCATCAATCTGACTAAGAATGTTTGCTCTGCCCGGTGATTTCCTGAGACCCCATGCCTCCCAACTTTAAGGCCCACCAAAGCCTTTTCCAGTGGCTTTGTTCTGTTGCCTCATGCTTTGGACTTTCCTAAAATCTCTCAAACAAGCAGCATCTGGCTTCTTTGTATCCTGCGTCTCTTGCTAAGTGGTCCCAGGCCCAGCACGAGTGACAACCAGACTTGGTTTGCAGCTTGGTCTCTCTCAGGTACCTCCAAGACCAGCACAAGTAGCAGCCATCTGCAGTAGCTCATGTCAGTGGACTCAGGCAGGGCACAGGCTGTGGCTGACCATGCACCTTCCAGGAGGCCCCAGAGACAGCATACCTGGTGGACAGCTTCATACCATGCTGGATTATACCCCAACTACCTTCACGAGTGACACACTCAAATGGTGGGTTCAGCAGACACCAAAGCCCCATTGAAGTAAGTCCTGTTCTGTAGGGTTGGCCACTGCACAGCAGCTCCTCTGCTGTACTTATAGCTGGTCCTTGCAGCCGAGTGGCCTGGGGGTAAGGGGGTGGTCAATCCCTCCCAATGCCATGCCAACAGCAATCAAGGCTCAATTACAACAGAATAGTGCACACAGCCCACACAGGGGGTGCACCTGGAATGCTTAGCTTAGGTGACCAGGAACACTGTGCCACTGTGCCCTATTAGATACCTACTACATAAGGCCACTCTACCAAGACTGGGAGACATAGCAGCTCTACATGATACATAGAAACAAACACAGGGAGGCTGCCAAAATGAGGAGATAAAGAAACAGGTCCCAAATGAAGAACAGAACAAAACTCCAGAAAAAGAACTAAGCAAAATGGAGACAAGCAATCTACTAGATGCAGAGTTCAAAACACTGGTTATAAGGATGCTCAAGGAATTTAGAATTTCAACAGCATTAAAAAAAGGACATGGAGCCCTGGCTGGTTGATCAGTGGTTAGAGTGTCATCCTACAGATGAATGGTTGCAGGTTTGATTCCCAGTGAAGGGCATATACCTCATATATAGGCTCGATCTCTGCCCTGATCAGGGCATATGTAGGAGGCAACCAATCGATGTCTCTCTCTCTCTCTCTCTCAAAAACCAATGGAGAGGATATCCTCAGGTGAGGATTAATAATAAAAAAGGACATGGAGCCTGGCCAGTATGGCTCAGTTGGTTGTAGGACCGACCCGTACATGGGTTCTATTCCTGGTCAGGGCACATGTGGGAGGCAGCTGATTGCTGTTCCTCTTTCACACTGATGTTTCCCTCTCTCTCCCTCTCCCTTCCTCTCTCTCTTAAAATCAAGAAAAAAATATCCTCAGGTAAGGATTAAAAAAATAAAATAAGGACATGGAAACTATAAAAAAGGACCAGTCAGAAATGAAGGATACAATAACTAAAATGAAGAATAAATTATAGGGAATCAACAGTAGAGTAGATGAAGCAATAAATCAAATTAGCGATTTGGAAAATAAGGAAGCAGAAAACACCCATCAGAACAACAAAAAGAAAAATGGCGGCTGAATAGAGTCGTGTTTGGAGTCTGGTCCTGGGGCGGAGAGTAGAAGCGGCTGAGGTTCGCAGAGGGAGTGTATGTTGGCAAGCTAAGGGACAGCTAAACTCCAGGAGAAGGCGGGGGAGTGCTGGGCAGGGTTCCCCTGACTGTGCAGCACCCACAGGGGCTGGGTCCCCTCCCGGAGCTGCGGGCTCACTGGGGGAGGCCTCGCCATCTTGCAAGGGAAGGAGGATTTTATTGGAAACCTGACTTTCCGCGACAACTGCAAACACTGAACAGCTTTGAGCACCAGAACACCGATCCCCTATCAGCGCAAACACGCGGATTCAAAGGAACTCTTCACTGCACCACGGAAAGGTCAGATTTCGCCTGGGATAAGGTGTGGTTTCTCATCACCGCAGTGGGAGAGGGAAGCGCGTGAGCCGCAGGACCGGCAGGACCCGGGAGGTCTGTGCCTAGAAAAATCCGCGGCAGTTGGAGCTGCCGTGACCCGTGAATGTGGAAGGGGGTCCTCTGAGCTGCTAACAGAAGTGATCTCTTAAAAGCAACTCATTTTAATCTGACAAGGAGGGTCAGACTAAGAATTTTCAAAGGAGTGCAGGCTCCTTAGTCTTGTGCGCAAACCCACTGTCAGCACACTTGGGCTCTTTCCGGCTCTGATTACTAAGCCCAATACATAGGAAAACCCAGTTAAGGAATACCCTGAAAGACTGCAGGGGGAAGTTGTTTTTCCGGAACCTGGGGAGCAGAGCTGGGTGTGACCATTGGAGAGGCAGCTCTGAGGCGCACACCTCCACAAACCGGTAGTGAGTGCCATAGAGGGGGGGAAAAAAAAAAGCTAGCTAGAGAGGCCCGGAAGTCAATTCAGAAACACTGCCACCCAGGGGCCGAAACGCTAATTGTCTCTGGTGTAATCAAAAGTAAATTAACAGAAATAAAGACACGGCCCGGCTTAAAAATCAGGACTGGCTTACAACACTGAGAAGCAGTGGAATGAAGGGAACTGAAATACAGCCCAGACTGGGAAACAGGCATACCAAACAGAATAATAGAGGAAGTGAATGACAGCCGCTACTGCACATTTTATTCTTCCTATTTTTTATTTTAAATTCTTTTTAATTTTTTTATTCTAATTTTTTATTTTCATTTTTTGCATCTTTTACTTAAGAAACTAATTTTTTTTCTTTTTCCTCACTCGATTTTCACCTTTTTAATTATTACATTTTTATTTTCAATCAGCATTATTATTACTATTATTTTACTTTCTTTTTTTTTTAATGTCATTTGATTTTCTCTTTCTTTTATTTTGGGATTAGTGTCCTACATTCTATTTGCATCTTTCCCTTACAATCGTTTTACCCTATCTCAACGCTAACTTTATGCCATCACTCTCCTCCTAACCTTTCCCCTTTTGGTCTCCTGTTTATCTTAACCCTTTCTGGCTTTAGATTTTCCCTACTCTTTCAGTTTACCCTCTGCTAAAATTTCACCCTACTTATATATCTAATTCCCAACCCCCTGCTCCAAGTCCAAACACAACTCTCTCTGCACTACCTTAACTAAAAAAAAAAAAAAAATTGTTTTTCTCTCTGGCCTTTTGTTGTTTGCTTGAATGTTGATTAGATTGAATTTTTATGCTTTTTTATGAGATTGTTTTGATTATTCTTTTTGTTTGTTTGGTTCTTTTGTTTGCTTTGTTTTTGTTTGTTTTTTACTTTTGTTTTCCCTTGCCTCACTTGATATTAGTTGGTGTTGCAGTTTGTATTAATCTCCAGGCTCGTGTTGCTGGAATTTGCGGGGATTAGTGGTTGTTCTATTGGAGATTACTCCCCATATATATAGTATGTTCTCCTTCTCTCTTAGTATCGTTCTTGTCTCTCTTACTTTTTTTTCTTTTCATTTTTTTCTTCTCCTTTCCCAAGTTCAGATTCACACTCTTTTTTTTTTGTTGTTGTTCTTTCTTTTTACTCTTCCTCTTCCTCTCCTATTCCCTAATTTGTCTTTCTCTGGTGGTCACCTTTATTGGAGGTTATTAATATCGTGAATACAATTCTGTTCAGTGCCTTGTGTGTTGTGCCTGGTTGTGTTGTATTTTGTACCTTTAAATCAACGCTGGAGAGAGAGAACTACATAACCAGACATCCGGAGAAGAGAGACTATGGGGAGACAAAGAAATAGTCCCCATAGGAAAGAAAAGCAGGCATCACCAGAAAAGGAAGTAAACAAATTAGAGGCAAACAACCTATCAGAGAAAAAATTCAGAGAAATGGTCATAAGGTGGCTGAAAAGGATGGAAGACAAATTCGACAATATGAGTAAGAACCAAGAGGAAATGAAGAACCAAGAAGAAATGAAAAATGACATTGCTGCTGTAAAGAACTAAATAGAAAGTATCAAGAGTAGACTAGAAGAAGCAGAGGACCGCATAAGTGAGCTAGAAGACAAGATGGAAAAAAATACCCAAGTACAACAGCTTCTAGAAACAAAATTAGAAAGCATGAGGAGAGCCTAAGGGAACTGTGGGACAACACGAAACAAAACAACATCAGGATAATAGGGGTACTAGAAGGAAAGGAAACTGAGCAAGGAATAGAAAACCTGTTTGAAGAAATAATAACAGAAAACTTCCCTGATATAGGGAAGAAAAAACCCACACAAATCCAAGAAGCTCACAGAGTTCCAAGCAAAATGAACCCCAAAAGACCGACGCCAAGGCACATTATAATTAAGTTGGCAAACACAAATGACAAAGTAAGAATCTTAAAAGCGGCCAGAGAGAGACAGACAGTTACATACAAAGGAACCCCCATCAGACTAGCAACTGATTTCTCAACAGAAACTCATCAGGCCAGAAGGGAATGGAATGAAATACACAAAGTCATGCAAAGGAAGGGTCTCAATCCAAGAATACTGTACCCAGCAAGGCTATCAATCAAAATTGAAGGTGAAATCAGGAGCTTCACAGACAAAAAAGGACTAAGGGAGTTTATCACCACCAAACCAGCAATGCAAGAAATGCTAAAGGATCTGCTGTAAAAAAAGAAAAAAAGAAATAGGAAGAAAAGAAGGAACACAGGGGTATAGAATAAAAATGACGACAAATAAGTACCTATCAATAATAACCTTAAATGTAAATGGATTGAATGCCCCAATCAAAAGACACAGGGTAACAGATTGGATAAGAAAACAAAACCCATATATCTGCTGTCTACAGGAAACTCACCTCAAAAAAAGGATGCATACAGACTGAGAGTAAAGGGATAGAAAAAGGTTTTCCAGGCGAATGGAAATGAAAAAAAAGCTGGGGTAGCAATACTTATATCTGACAAATTATATCTCAAAGTGAAGGGCATAACAAGAGATAATGAAGGCCACTTCATAATACTAAAGGGAGCAATCCAACAAGAAGAAATAACTCTGGTAAACATATATGCACCCAATACAGGAGCACCAAAATACATAAAAAAACTCCTGGAAGATATCAAAGGAGAGATTGACAGCAATACAATTATAGTAGGAGACTTCAATACCCCACTATCACCGTTGGATAAATCCTCTAAACAAAAAATCAGCAAAGAAACATCAATCCTAAATGACTCACTAGACCAGATGGAATTAATCGACATCTTTAGAACATTTCACCACAAAGTCACAGAATATACATACTTCTCAAGTGCACATGGGTCATTTTCAAAGATAGACCATATGTTAGGACATAGGCAAAGTCTCTCCAAATTCAAGAAGATAGAAATCATATCAAGTATCTTCTCAGATCACAATGGCATAAAACTGGAAATCAACTACAATAAAAACAACCCAAAGAAATCAAACACATGGAGACTAAACAGCATGCTATTAAACAAGGACTGGGTTACCAAAGACATCAAGGAAGAAATAAAAAACATAATGGCAAAAAATGACAATGAATACACAACAATCCAAAATCTATGGGACACAGCGAAAGCAGTCCTGAGAGGGAAGTTCATAGCTCTACAAGCCTACTGCAAAAAAAAAAAAAAAAAAGAAATAATGGTAATAAATTACCTAACCCTACAACTCAAAGAGTTAGAGAGAGAGCAACAAGAAAATCCCAGTGTAAGCAGAAAGAAAGAAATAATAAAGATCAGAGCGGAGATAAACGACATAGAGACCAAAGAAACAATACAAAAGATCAACAAAACCAAGAGCTGGTTCTTTGAAAGGATAAACAAGATTGATGAACCTCTAGTCAGGCTCACCAAGAAGCAAAGAGAGTACCCAAATAAACAAAATCAGAAATGAAAGAGGTGAAATAACAACAGACCCCGACGAAATACAAAGGATTGTTACAAAATACTACGAACAACTTTATTCCAACAAACTGGACAACCTGGAGGAAATGGACATATTCCTAGAAAAATACAACCTTCCAAAACTCAATCAGGAAGAATCTAAACAGCTCAACAGGCCAGTAACTATGGAAGAAATTGAAGCAGTCATCAAAAAGCTTCCGGCAAACAAAAGCCCGGGGCCAGATGGCTTCACAGGAGAGTTTTACCAAACATTCAAGGAAGAACTAAAACCTATCCTCCTCAGACTATTCCAAAAAATTCAAGAGGAAGGTACACTTCCAGGCTCGTTCTATGAAGTCAGCATCACCCTAATACCAAAACCAGATAAAGACAACACAATGAAAGAGAATTACAGACCAATATCCCTCATGAACATAGATGCCAAAATCCTCAACAAAATTCTAGTAAATCGGCTCCAGCAGTACATCAGAAAGATCATACACCATGACCAAGTAGGATTTATCCCAGGAATGCAAGGATGGTACAATATCCGCAAATCAATAAACGTGATACATCATATAAACAAATTGAGAGATAAAAATCACATAGTCATATCAACAGATGCAGAAAAAGCATTTGACAAAATCCAACACCCTTTCTTGATAAAAACTCTCAACAAGGTGGGAATAAAAGGCTCATACCTCAACATAATAAAAGCTACATATGATAAACACACAGCAAACATCATACTCAATGGGCAAAAACTAAAACCATTTCCCCTAAGAACAGGAACAAGACAGGGATGCCCACTCTCACCACTCCTGTTTGACATAGTACTGGAAGTATTAGCTATTGCAATTAGACAAGAAGAAGAAATAAGAGGCATCCAAATTGGAAAAGAAGAAGTGAAGCTGTCCTTATTTGCAGATGACATGATATTGTACATAAAAAACCCAAAAGATTCCATCAAAAAACTAATAGATTTAATAAATGAATTCAGCAATGTAGCAGGATACAAAATTAATGCCAAGAAATCTATGGCATTTCTATACACCAATAATGAACTTACAGAAAGAGAGACTAAAAAAGCAATCCCATTTACAATCACACCAAAAAAAATAAGATACCTAGGAATAAACTTAACTAAGGAGGCAAAAGACCTATATAGGGAAAACTACAGGACACTGAAAAAAGAGATAGAGGAAGACGTAAACAGATGGAAGAACATACCATGTTCATGGACTGGTAGAATCAACATCATTAAAATGTCCATACTACCCAAAGCAATCTACAGATTCAATGCAATCCCCATCAAAATACCAACAGCATATTTCACAGACCTAGAAAGAACTCTCCAAAAATTCATCTGGAATAAAAAAAGACCCCGAATAGCCACAGCAATCCTGAGAAAGAAGAACAAAGTAGGTGGGATCTCAATACCAGATTTCAAGCTGTATTACAAAGCCACTGGTCTCAAAACATCCTGGTACTGGCACAAGAACAGACATATAGATCAATGGAACAGAATAGAGAATCCAGATATCGACCCACTATGCTCAATTAATATTTGACAAAGGAGGCACAAACATACAATGGAGTCAAGACACTCTCTTCAATAAATGGTGTTGGGAAAATTGGACAGATACATGCAAAAAAATGAAACTAGATCACCAACTTACACCATACACAAAAATAAACTCAAAATGGATACAGGACTTAAACATAAGATGGGAAACCATTAAAATACTAGAGGAATCCACAGGCAACAAAATCTCAGACATATGCCAAAAGAACTTCTTCACTGACACTGCCCCTAGGGCAATGGAAGCTAAAGAGAAAATTGACAAATGGGACTACATCAAAATAAAAAGCTTTTTTACAGCAAAAGAAACCACCAACAAAACAACAAGAAAGCCCACTCTATGGGAGAACATATTTGCAAATGCTATCACTGATAAAGGTTTAATCTCCAACATCTACAGGCAGCTTATGCAACTTAATAAAAGGAAGATAAATGATCCAATAAAAAAATGGGCAACGGACCTAAACAGAATATTTTCAAAAGAAGACAGAAGGAAGGCCAAGAGACAGATGAAAACATGGTCAAAATCACTTATTATCCGATAGATGCAAATCAAAACAACAATGCGGTACCATCTCACACCTGTCAGAATGGCTATCATCAACAAATCAACAAACGACAAGTGTTGGCGAGGATGCGGAGAAAAAGGAACCCTCGTGCACTGCTGGTGGGAATGCAGACTGGTGCAGCCACTGTGGAGAACAGTATGGAGTTTCCTCAAAAAACTGAAAATGGAACTCCCATTTGACCCAGTAATCCCACTCCTGGGAATATATCCGAAGAAACTAGAAACACCAATAAGAAAGGATATATGCACCCCTATGTTCATAGCAGCACAATTTACAATAGCTAAGATTTGGAAACAGCCTAGGTGCCCGTCATCAGATGACTGGATCAGAAAACTGTGGTACATCTACACAATGGAATACTATGCTGCCATAAAAAAGAAGGAATTCTCATCATTTGCAACAACCTGGATGGAATTGGAGAACATTATGCTAAGTGAAATAAGCCAGTCAATGAAAGAAAAATACCACATGATCTCACTCATTTATGGATAATAAAGAACATTATAAACTGAAAAACAAAAAGATAGATACAGAGACAGTAAAGCATCAAACAGACTGTCAAATTACAGGGGGAAGTTTAGGGAGAGGTGGGGGAGATAAGAAATCAAACGAAGGACTTGTATGCATGCATATAAGCATAACCAATGGACGCAAAACTCTGGGGGGTGAGGGCATGTATGGGTGTGGGGTGGGGGGGGCAATGTTAAGATATGTACACATATAATACCTCAATAAAAAATTACAAAAAAAAGAACAACAAAAAGAATTAAAAAAAAATGAGGATAGTGTATGGAGCCTTTGGGACAACTTCAAGCATACCAACATTCTTACCATGGGGGGTGCCGCAAAGAGAAGAGAGACAGCAAGGAACTGAAAATCTATTTGAAAAAATAATGATAGAAAACTTCCCTAACCTGGTAAAGAAAGTAGACATAGAAGTCCAGGAAGCACAGAAAGTCGCAAAAGTAAATTAAACCAAAGAGGCCTATACCAAGATACATTATAATTAAAATGTCAAAAGTTAAAGACAAAGAGAGAATATTTTTTTTAAAAAAATTTACTTATTGATTTGAGAAAGAGAGAGAGAGAGAGAGAGAGAGGAAGACAGAGATTAATTTGTTGTTCCACTTATTTATGTATTCATTAGTTGATTCTGGTATGTGCCCTGACTGGGATTAAACCCGCAACCTGGGCATATTAGGACACTGTTCTAATCAACTGAGATACCTGGCCAGTGCCAAAGAGAGAATCTTAAAAGCAGCAAGAGAAAAGCAGTTAGTAAACTACAAGGGAGCTCCCATAATACTATCAGCTGATTTCTCAAGAGAAACTTTGCAAGCCAGAGGGATTGGCACAAAATATTCAATGTGATGAAAAGCAAGGATCTACAACCAAGATTACTCTATACAGCAAAGCTATTATTTAGAATCAAAGGACATATAAAGAAGTTCCCAGATAAGAAAAAGCTAAAGGTGTTCATCACCAACAAATCAGTATTACAATAAACATTAAGATGTCTTCAAGAAGAAGAAAAGAAAAAAATGAATAACAAAATGGCAATAAATACATTATCTATCAATAATGACTTTAAATACAAATAGATTAAATGCTCCAATCGAAAGATACATGGTGAGCCTTGGCTGGGTTGTTCAGTTTGTTGGAGTATAATCCTGTACACCAAAAAGTTGCAAGTTCAATCCCTTGTCTGGGCACGTGTGGGAAACAACTAATCAATGTTTCTCTCTCACATTGATGTTTCTCCCCCGCCCCTCTCTGCCTCCCTTCCTCTCTTTCTAAAATCAATAAAAACATATCCTTGGGTGAGGATTTAAAAAAAAGATATACAGTGACTAAATGGATAATAAAATAAGACTTTTACATATGCTGTCTACAAGAGACTCACTTCAGATTGAAAGACACACACAGACTGAAAGTAAAGGGATGGAAAATATATTTTCTGAAAATGGAAACAAAACAAAACAAGAAGCTGGGGTAGCAATACTTAATATCAGACAAAATAGACTTTAAAGCAAAGGCTATAATAAGAGACAAAGAAGAATCCAGCAACTTCACTTCTGGGTATTTCTCCAAAGAAATCCAAAACACTAAATTTAAAAGACATAGAGCCCTGGTGGGGTAGCTCAGTTGGTTAAAGCATCGTCCCAATATGCCCTTGGTGGGTTCAATCCTCAATTAGGGCACATATAAGAACCAACTAATGAATGCATAAATAAGTGAAACAACAAGTCAATGTCTCTCTCAAATCAAAACTAAAAACTAAAAATAAAAGATATATAATCCATGTTTATTGCAGCATTACTTATAATAGCCAAGATATGGAAGCAACCTAAGTGTCCATCAATAGATGGCATGGCCCATCCAGTGTGGATCAGTGGTTGAGCGTTGACCTATGAACTAGGAGGTCACAGCTGAAGTCCCAGTCAGGGCACATGCCTGAATTGTGGGCTCAATCCCTGGTAGGAGGCAGCTGATCAATGATTTTCTCTCATCATTGATGTTTCTGTCTCTCTCCCTCTCTCTTCCTCTCTGAAATCAATAAAAATATATATATTTAAAAAGATGAAACGTATGGACCTAGAGGGTATTATGCTAAGTTAAATAAGTCAGACAGAATTAAAAAAGCCAAATTATTTCACTTATATGTGGAATCTAAAAAACAAATAAGCAGAACAGAACAGACTCATAGATACAGAGAACATTTCAATGGTTACCAGATGGGAGAAGGGTTGTGGGGATGGGTAAAGAAGGTGAAGGGATTTAGAAGTACAAGTTGGTAGTTACAGAATAGTCAAAGAATGTAAAGTATAGCATAGGAAATATAGTCAATAATTATATGGTATCAGATGGGTACTATATTTATCAGGGTGATCACTTCATAAGTTATATAAATGTCTAATCATGAGGTTGTACACCTAAAACTAATATAATATTGTATGTCAACTGTAATTTAAAAAGAAAGAAAAAAAAGAGAGAGAAACCAAGATGGCGGCATAGGTAAACACCTGAAATTGCTGCCTCGAACAATCACTTCAAAATTACAGCTAAAAGACAAAACGGACATCATCCAGAACCACAGGAAGGCTAGCCGAGTGGAAATTCTACAACTAGAAGGAAAGAGAAAAGCACACTGAGACTCAGAGGAGCTGCAGGAGTAAAGTGCAGAGGTACGGAGGCGCGCGAGTGGAAAGAGCTGAAAACTGAGTACGCGGTTGTCTTTTTCTTTTCTTTTTTTGTTACAATGAAAAATTTTTTAATGTAAGAATGTGGCTGTTTTGCGGTTGTCTTTTTCAATCGGGAGGGAGACAGAAGTTCCTGACTGCTCTGAACTCCAGTTCCGGGTGAGACTCTGGGGACCCAGACTCATACAGGGAAAACTGGACTGGCTGGCATTGGGCGGAACTCGAGGGCGGCTTTCTCTCAGAGGTGCTTGCAGCGATTACTGCGGGACACTGAGACCCGGGCCTCTTAGGGCAGGGCTGAGGATCAGCCATTGCTGCTTGCTCCACCCTGTTAATTCCCTGAGACCCCGCCCCACCTAAGCTGTGCGCAGAGGCCTTTGCATATGAATGGCCTGGCCCTTTGCAATCTAAAATTACCTAACAAACTGCAGCTGGGTCAGAGAGACCCAGAACATCCAAAAGAAGGCCCAAGGCCCCACAGCAGCTTGCACTGCTTCACAGCTGGGCCTCATCTGGGCACCTCCAAAACCCAAAGAAGAGGAATCTGCATATCTCTCCGTAGCTCCTGCTGGGTGGCCTCAGACAGAGGCTAAATTACCACCTCCGTAGAGATCCAAGAGCCAGTGTACCCAGTGGTTAGAGTGGGACCATCCAGATTACAACTCCTCAGATCCATAAGGGACACACTCAGGGGGCAGACTCAGTGAGCACCAAAGCCCCTCTGAAGCAAGCCTTGCCCCATAAGGGTGTCTCCAGCACAGAAGTTTTCCCATCGTAGACACAGCTGATTCTCACAGCCAATCGGCCTGGAGGTCAATTCCTCTCAGTGGTACAAACAACAATCAAGGCTTAACTACAACAAGATTGTGCACACAACCCACAAAGGGGTGCACCAAGAGTGTCCACCTCAGGTAACTGGGGAGGCTGAGCCACTGGGCCCTATAGGACACCTAGCACACAAAGCCACTCTATCAACTCAGGGAAGCAGACAAAATGTGAAGGCAAAGAAAAGGTCACAAATGAAAGAAATGGAGGAAAGTAAATGACTGGATATAGAGTTCAAAACCACGGTTATAAGGTTTTTCAATAATTTTCTAGAAACCACCGATAAATTTAGTGAGATCCTCGAGGATATGAAAAAGGACCAACTAGAAATTAAGCATACACTGACTGAAATAAAGAATAATATACAGAGATACAACAGCAGACTAGAGGATCACAAGAATCAAGTCAAAGATTTGAAATACAAAGAAGCAAAAAACACCCAAATGAAAAAGCAAAAAGAAAAAAGAATCAAAAAGTATGAAGATAGTGTAAGGAGCCTCTGGGACAACTCCAAGTGTACCAACATCCGAATTATAGGGTTGCCTGAAGAAGAGAATGAGCAAGATATTGAAAACCTATTTGAAGAAATGATAGAAAACTTTCCCTACCTGGTGAAACAAATAGACTTACAAGTCCAGGAAGTGCAGAGAACCCCAAACAAGAGGAATCCAAAGAGGACCACACCAAGACACATCATAAAATAAAATGTCAAGAGCAAAAGACAAAGAGAGAATATTAAAAGCAGCAAGAGAAAAATAGTTACCTATAAGGGAGTTCCCATACGATCGTCAGCTGATTTCTGAACAGAAACTATGCAGGCCAGAAGGGAATTGCAAGAAATATTCAAAGTGATGAATAGCAAGAACCTACAACCAAGATTACTTTACCCAGCAAAGCTATCATTCAGAATTGAAGGTCAGATAAAGAGCTTCACAGATAAGAAAAAGTTAAAGGAGTTCATCACCACCAAACCAGTATTATATGAAATGCTGAAAGGTATTCTTTAAGAAGAGGAAGAAGAAGAAAAAGGTGAAGATAAAAATTATGAACAACAAATACATATCTATCAACAAGTGAATCTAAACATCAAGTGAATAAAAAATCTGATGAACAGAATAAACTGGTGAATATAACAGAATCAGGGGCATAGAAAGGGAGTGGACTGACAATTCTTGGGGGGAAAGTGGTGTGGGGGGTGCGGGAGAGACTGGACAAAAATTGTACACCTATGGATGAGGACAGTGGGGGAGGGGAGTAAGGGAAGAGGGTGGGGTGGGAATTGGGTGGAGGGGAGCTATGGGGGAAAAAAGAGAAACAACTGTAATAATCTGAACAATAAAGATTTATTTAAAAAATAAAAAGAAAAGAATCAGAAAAGTAATGAAATATGGACCACTGAGTATAAAAATATAGACTTAAAATTTTTCAGTAACAAATGATTTCCAAGAAACATTAAAGCAAGCACTGGACTGCTTTTCTGAGAGTACAGTTTAAGGATTTACCACCTTCATAATAATACTAGAGGCCTGGTGCACAGATTCGTGCACTGGTGTGGTCCCTCAGCCTGGCCTTCAGGGATCAGGCTGAAACCGGCTCTCCGACATCCCCTGAGGGATCCTGGATTGCAAGAGGGCGGTTCTTGGGTGATGCACCCCGGAATTGGGCTCCCTCCTCTCTGGTTCTGGGTGTGTCACCCGAGAACTGCAGCTGCCAAGTCACTGCAGCTCGGCAGCTCCTGCATTGAGCGTCTGCCCCCTGTTGGTCATTGTGCATTGTAACTACCGGTCAGATGGTCGAACAGTCGGATGATCACTTAAGCTTTCATATATATATAGATAATAATTATTTACCCTTGCATAATGCTTTAGAGTTCACAAAGTGTTATTCCAACTGAAAGTAGAATGCAAGATTTATATTTTCAGAAGAAGCCTCAGAGAAAATGTAGGGAACCATAAAGGAAAGATGAAAGAAAGTGGAGATAAGAAGGCTTAGGGAAGACATCCTAATTTTATTCTATGTGTGTAAAGGACATATGGAAGAACAGCAACTGTCTGTCTCCCTAGAGCAAGAAGAACCTGACATACTACAGTGTAAACACATTTCATTCTCTTGTAGATAATTTTGCAAATGAGTATTATAAAAATTCTGTAATAGCTTAGAAAAGGAATCCCTATCCTATATAATAAAAGGCCAATATGCAAATTGTCCCCTTGAAAGTTCGACAACCTGGAGTTCGACCACTCGCTATGACATGCACTGACCACCAGGGGGTGGCATGGAATGAAGAAACGCCTCTGCCGGCAGCTGGAAGGCCCCGATCGGCCCTGATCGCCAGCCAGGACTAGGGACCCAACCCTGGCACGAATTTCGTGTACCAGGCCTCTAGAATCATATAATCTTTTCTCTGAAAGTCACATCTGGAATAATTTAAATATTACTTAGAAAATTATTTTTAGGGTTCTTTCCAATTCTAATTCTTTGAATTCACATTCTTCAAAGCATTTCACAAAGACATTTGTTAAGAACAAGTTTCAGATAATAATGCTTTATCACCCTATCACAAATTACAAGTTTACCTGTCAAGCCCATTGTTTCAACTCAACCTAAAGTAGACACAGAAACAGGTGAGAGGGAAGAAGAATCTTATGAACAGAATCAAAGAGAAAAAAATAAGAAAAATGAAAAAGGATTAATCCTTTAGATAGTATCTGACACAGGAAAATGAAACAGAGCCATATCAGTATATTCATTGTAAAAAAATTCATTTGGGCCCTAGCTGGTTTGGCTCAGTGGATAGAGCATTGCCCTGTGGACCAAAGGATCTCAGGTTCAATTCTGGTCAAGGGTGTATACCTTGGTTGCAGGCACCTGCCTGGCCTGGGCCCTGGTTGCGGCATGTGCAGGAGGCAACCAATCGAACTGTTTCTCTCATATCAATGTTTCTCTCTGTCTTTCCCTATCTCTTCCACTCTCTCTAAAAATCAATGGAAAAACATCCTCAGGTGAGTATTAACACACACACACACACACACACTTCATTTGGGAACAGAACAGTGAGCTCGGAAATAAACCTACACATACATGGTCAATTTGTGTACAACAAAGGAGCTAAGAATATAGAGTAGGGCACAAGTAGGTTTACAATTGTGAGCATGGGGAACACAGAGTTTATTCTTGCATTACTATTTATTAGCTATTATGTTATTTTCCATGTAAATAACTGTAAACCTACTTTTGCCCACCTCTGTATAAAAATATCAAATCATAATGTTATGCACCTGAAACTAATATAATGTTGTATGTCAATTACCTCAAAAAGTCCCTTTGTAAATCAACAACAATACAGTCATAGCAGGGGACTTCAACACCCCACTGACTTCACTGGATAGATCTTCCAGGCAAAAAACTAACAAGGAAACAGTGACTCTAAAGGACACACTGGATCAGATGGATTTTAATTGACATTTATAGAATACTAGAGGCCTGGTGCATGGATTCATGCACCAGTGGGGTCCCTTGGCCTGACCTGCACCCTCTCGCAACCCGGGACCCCTCAGGGGATGTCAGACTGCCAGTTTCAGCCCGATCCCCACAAGCTGAGGGACCCCACTGCTGCGTGAATTTGTGCACCGGGCCTCCATATAAGATCTTTGGTTAATCTCTTCCCACCCTCCCCATTCCCCCTTCCCTCTGAGATTCATCAGTCTGTTCCATGTTTCCATGCCTGTGTGTTGAGTGTCTGCCCCCTGGTGGTCAGTGAGCATCATAGCTACCGGTCAAATGGTTGAATGGCTTTTATATATATAGATTTCACCCCAAAGCTGAAAATATACGTTCTTCTCAAGTGCATATGGATCATTCACAAAGACAGACCACATGTTAGGACACAGCACGAATCTCTACAAAGTCAAGAAGATTGAAATCATATCAAGTATCTTCTCAGATCACAGTGGCATGAAATTAGAATTCAACTACAGTAAAAACCTCCCCAAAACATTCAAACACATGGAGGCTAAATAGTATGTTATTAAACAATAGATGGGTTACCAACGAGATCAAGAAAGAAATAAAAAACTTCCTGGAAACAAGTGAAAATGAACACACAACAACCCAAAATCTGAGTCACAGCAAAAGCAGTCCTGAGAGGGAAGTTCATAGGACTACTGGCCTACCTCAAAAAACAAGAAAAATCAACAATAAACCATTTAACCCTACAACTTAAAGAACTATAAAGAGAGCAACAAGAAAAGCCCAGTGTAAGTAGAAGGAAGGAAATAATAAATATTGGAGTAGAAATAAATGACACAGACACTAAAAACAAACGAACAAACAAACAAAAAACCAACACAAAAATCAATGAAACCAAGTGTTGGTTCTCTGAGAGGATAAACAAGATTGATGAACCATTAGCAAAATTTATCACAAAACAAAGAGTGAGGACCATAATAAATAAAATCAGAAACGAAAGCAGAGAAGTAACCACTGACCACTGACACCACAGAAATAAAAAGGATTTTAAGAAAATACTATGAACAGCAATATGCCAAGAAGCTGGGCAAGAGGATGAAATGGATAAATTCCTAGAAAAAAACAATCTCCTAAAATGGAATCAGGAAGAATAAAAAAACCTAGATAGGGCAATAACAACTGATGAAATAGAAACAGTAATAAAAAAAACTCCCACCAAACAAAAGCCCTGGTACTGATGGCTTCACAGGGGTGTTTTACCAAACATTCAAGGAAGAACTAACACCTATACTCCTCAAACTATTCCTAAAAGTCCAAGAAGAAGGAACACTTCCAAGCTCTTTTTATGAGGCCAGCATTATCCTAATTCCAAAACCAGATAAAGACACTACAAAGAAAGAGAATTACAGACCAATATTCCTGATGAACATAGATGTTAAAATCCTCAACAAAATATTAGCAAATTGGATCCAGTAATACATTTAAAAGATCATACACCATTAGAGGTAAACGCCATTTCAAATTAGGACGTCTCCATCGCACAAGCACCAGCTGGGGTGAACTGGAGCGGACACAGTGTTGGAAGCGGCCAGGAAAGTAACTATGGTGTGCAAGGAGGTTTCAGACTGGGACACCCGCTGCAGCCAAGAGCCCACCCCTGAGCGGGTGGTGCAGCCAAGTCCCAGGAGAGGAGCCGAGCCTCTGGCCAAGAGAACCGGTCCATCGTCCCCAACTGCGTGGGGCTGGCAATGACAGTCAGTGGACGCTTGCGTCCCCCTGCAACACTAACCGCCTCCACAGACGCCACTCCTCAGACTCTGAAGGCTCTTCGGGCCCCCCCTCCCTGAGCACCCGCAGCTGGTTCCCCGCGAGCTTTCAATTGCGGGTGCCAAAGCCGCGCTCCCACACGTCTCCCAATGACGTCACTACGACTCCCACAGTGCGCCGCCCGGAAGTCCGGCAGGCCCCGCCCCCCACTCGGTTTGCGAGCAGCAGGGCCTGGTGGGACATCTAGAGCTGTGTAAGGTGGCTGCTTCTCTCGGAGCCTTCGGAGGGCCGCCCTGTGAACACTCCGCGACTCGATCTCCTTAGCTCAGCTTGTCTCACATTGAGGGATCTCTCGCGACCTGTTGTCTCTGACAGGCATCTGTTCCAGCCCAGCAGTCGCCAACCTTGGAAACCCAGTGTGGCCCTTGGAGGATGGCCCGTTTTGGTTCCCTACTCCCTGTGGAGTGGGCGGGCTGACAGGTGAAGCCAGAGGACTTCAGCTCTACTCCTGTGATGCTCTTAGATAGCAGGTACAAGAACTTTGAGCCTGTCTCCCTGCCTGAGAAATGGGGAATCCACCATAACTCTTCCTGTGGTGTGAGCTGCTCCCTTCTGCAGGCTGCCCTAGAGCCCTTTACATTCTTAGGGTACTGACCACCCTGTGTGAGCCTGTCCTCCCCTTCAAACTTCCCCAGAAGGCAGGACCCTGTCCTCATCATGCACAGGGTCTGACATGCCCACAAGGCTTAATTCGGGTTTGTTTATGGCCTGGTAAGCCTTCCACTGGGTTCTGGAGGTGGGAGCTGCCCTTGGGCCCTGCTGCTTCTGGAAGTCTCTGGAGCAGTAAACAGCAGAAGCAGCCTTGGATTAGAGAAAGGGTGGACTCCAAGTGCCCATCAGCAGATGAGCGGATAAAAAAGCTGTGGTACATTTATACCATGGAATACTATGCAGCAGTAAAAAAGAAGGATCTCTTACCCTTTGAGACAGCATGGAGGGACCTGGAGAGTATTATGCTAAGCAAAGTAAGCCAGTCAGAGAAAGACAAGTATCACATGATCTCACTAATATGTGGAATCTAATGAACAAAATAAATGGGTGAACAGAGTGTTTCTAGAGACGTGGAAGCATGGAACAGAGTGTGGAATCCCAGAGGCAAGGTGGGGGAGAGTGGGTGGCTGACAAGAGATTAACCAAAGAACTTGTATGCATATATGTATAACCTATGGACACAGACAATAGTGTGAAGGCCTGGGGTGGGGGGCAGGTGTGGGCTAGAAGGGATCAAGGGGGCGGGAGGGACATCTGTAATACGTTCAACAATAAAGATTAAAAATTAAAAAAAATCATACACCATGATCAAGTGGGATTTCTGCTGGGATGCAAGGCTGGTGCAATATTCACAAACCAATAAATGTGATACATCATATAAAGAAAATGAAAGACAAAAATCACATGATCACATCAACAGACACAGAAAAAGCATTTGACAAAATCCAATACCCATTTTTGATAAAAACTCTCAGCAAAGTGGGAATAGAGGGAGCATATGCCAACATGATAAAGGCCATATATGAGAAACCTACAATGAACATCATACTCAATGGGCAAAAATTAAAAGCATTTACCCTAAGAACAGGAACAAGACAGGGATGTCCACTTTCACCACTCCTATTCAACATAGTACTGGAAGTCCTAGCCACATTGATCAGACAAGAAGAAGAAAAGGCATCCAAATTGCAAAGTAGGAAATAAAACTCTCATTATTCACAGATGACATGATATTGTACATAGAAAACCCTAAAGCCCTGACTGGTTTGGCTCAGTAGATAGAGCATTGGGCCGTGGACTGAAAGGTCCCGGGTTCAATTCCAGTGGAGGGCATGTACCTTGGTTGCGGACTCGATCCCCAGTAGGGGGCGTGCATGAGGCAGCTCATCCATGTTTCTCTCTCATTGATGTTTCTGACTCTCTATCACTCTCCCTTTCTCTCTGTAAAAATTCAATAAAAATACAAAAAAGGAAAGAAATCTATGTTAAAAAAAAAAGAAAAAGAAAACCCTAAAGACTCCACCAAAAAACTACTAGATTTAATAAATGAATTTGCCAATGTAGCAGGATACAAAATCAACACCCAAAAATCGAGGGCTTTTTTATTCACCAATAATGAATTCTCAGAGAAACTAAACAAACAATCCCATTTACCATTGCAACAAAAAAATTAAGATACTCAGGAATAAACTTAACCAAGGAGGCAAACTACAGTACTCAGAAAACTACAGGGTGTTGAAAAATGAGAGAGAAGAAGATATAAACAAGTGGAAGAATATACCGTATTCATGGATTGGTAGAAGCAACATCATTAAAATGTTCATATTACCCAAGGAAACCTACAAATTCAATGCAACCCCTATCTACACTAATAAAAGAGAAACATGCAAATT
Organism: Ia io; assembly: GCA_025583905.1. NCBI lineage: Eukaryota > Metazoa > Chordata > Mammalia > Chiroptera > Vespertilionidae > Ia > Ia io. Next base: position 98,852,873 of record JAJQQW010000001.1, read on the forward strand.
GACCATCACTCTGCTACGCTCAGCAGACAATCAGGAGTGAATATGCAAATTAACCCAACAAAGATGGCAGCAGCCATGGAACTGGAGTGAGCAGGAGGCTTGGGTTGCCCCCGGCGATGGAGGAAGCCAAGCTTCTCGCCCACCCTGGCCACCTCTGAAGGAGGGGCTGGGAGCCTGGGTCACCGGGGGTGTGTGGCCAGCCTGAAAACAGTCCTCAGCCCCTTACCCAGGCTGGCCAGGCACCCCAGTGGGGACCCCCACCCTGAAGGGGGTGTGGCAAGCCTGAAAACAGCCCTCAGCCCCTCACCCAGGCTGGCCACGCCCCCCCAGCAGGGACCCTCACCCCATGGGGGGCATGGCTGACCTGAAAACCACCACAGGCCCCTTGCCCAGGCTGCCCCATGCCCCAAGGGAACCCCCACCCTGATCTGGGACACCCTTCAGGGCAAACCAGCCTGGTCCCACCCATGCACCAGGCCTCTATTTACACTAATAAAAGGGTAGTATACTAATTAGACTGGGAGACCTTCCAGGAAACCTTCCGGACGTTCTTCTGGACAAAGCCATGGTGGCGGGGCCGAGGTAGAGGCGGTTAGAGGCCAAGAGGGGAGGGCAGTTGTGGGTGATCAGGCCAGGATGGGATGGCAGTTGTGGGTAATCAGGCCAGTGGGGAGGCCATTGGGGGTCATCAGGCTGGCAGGGGGGCAGTTGGGGGTGAGCAGACTAGCAGGGGGGCCAGTTGGGGGCAAGCAGGCCATCAGTGGGGGTCAGTTGGGGGTGATCAGGACAGCGGGGGGGGGAGTTTAGGGTGAGCGGCCAGCCAGCAGGGGGGTAGTTGGGGGGCGAGCAAGCCAGTGGGGAGGGCAGGTGGGGGCGAGCAGGCCAGCAGTGGGGGGCAGTTGGGGGTGATCAGGCTGATGGGGGGGAAGGGGCTGTTGGGGGTAAGCAGACCAGCAGGGGAGCCAGTTGGGGGCGAGCAGGCCGTCAGTGGGGGTCAGTTGGAGGTGATCAGGACAGTGGGGGGCAGTCTGAAGTGAGCAGGCCAGCAGGGGGGCAGTTGGGGGTGAGCAGACCAGTGGGGAGGGGAGGTGGGGGCAAGCAGGCCAGCAGGGGGAGCAGCTGGGGGTGAGCAGGCCGGCAGGGGGGCAGTTGGGGGTGAGCACACTGGCATGGGGGGCAGTTTGGGGTGATCAGGCTGGCGGGGGGCATTTGGAGGCGAGCAGACCGGCGGCGGGGGGCAGCTGGGGGCGAGCAGGCTGGCAGGCAGAGTGGTTAGGGGCAATCAGGCAGGCAGGCAGGCAGGCAGGCAGGTGAGCGGTTAAGAGCCAGCAGTCCCGGATTGCAAGAGGGATGTCCAACTGCCAGTTTAGGCCCGATCCCTGTAAATCAGCAGTAGGACATCCTTTGAGGGGTCCCAGATTGGAGAGGGTGCAGGCCGGGCTGAGGGACCCTCCCCCCCGCCCCCCGTGCACAAATTTCATGCACCGGGCCACTAGTTAAAATACTAAAGGCATATTTTACAGACCTAGAACAAACTCTCCAAAAATTTATATGGAATTAAAAAAAGACCCCGAATACCTGCAGCAATCTTGAGAAAGAAAAACAAAGTTGGAGGAATCACCATACCAGATTTCAAGTTATACTACAAAGCCACCATAATCAAAACAGCCTGGTACTGGCACAAGAACAGACATATGATCAACGGAACAGAATGGAAAGCCCAGAAATCGACCCAAGCCATTATGCTCGATTAACATATATATATTTTATATTTTATTGATTTTTTTTACAGAGAGGAAGAGAGAGGGATAGAGAGTCAGAAACATCGATGCGAGAGAAACATCGATCAGCTGCCTCCTGCACACCTCCCACTGAGGATGCGCCCGCAACCAAGGCACATGCCCCTGACAGGAATCGAACCCGGGACCCTTGAGTCCGCAGGCCGACGCTCTATCCACTGAGCCAAACCGGTTTCGGCAATGCTCAATTAATATTTGACAAGGAGGCAAGAGCACACAATGGAGTCAAGAGAGTCTCTTCAATAAATGGTGTTGGGAAAATTGAACAGATACATGCAAAAAAATGAAAGTAGACCACACATTTACAACATATACAAGAATAAATGCAAAATGAATAAAGGACTTAAATGTAAGTCGTGAAACCATAAAAATCCTAGAAGAAACCATAGGAAGCAAAATCTCAGACATCCCTTGTAGCAATATGTTTACAGATACATTTCCTAAGGCAAAGGAAACTAAGCAGAAAATAAATAAATGGGACTACATAAAAATAAAAAGCTTCTGCACTGCAAAAGAAACCATCAACAAAATGAAAAGGGAGCCCACTGTAAGAGAGAACGTATTTGGCAATGATACATCTGATAAAGGGTTTAACCCTTTGCACTCGCTTGCTTTTTTCTCGATTCCTTTATTCTACTCAGGATTTAATTTTTTAAATACCCCAGATTTTACGAAGCGCGGCAGTAGAATAAAAAACTGGAGTTTCTTTTCATACAAACTTATTTATTTGGATTTTTTTATATTTCAAATTATTGATACATTCAATACAATTCGACATACGAGCTGCTACCGATGCTAACCGTGTCGAGTCACACTCGACATCCAAGTGCAAAAGGTTAAATATCCAAAATATATAAGGAACTCATGCAACTTAACAAAAGGAAGACAATCTATCCAATAAAAAGGATGGGCAAAGGACCGAAATAGACACTTCTCCAAAGAGGACATACAGATGGCCAAGAGACATCAGAGAGATGCAAAGTGAAACGAAAAGAAGTATCACCTCACACCTGTAAGAACGGCTACCATCAACAAATCAACAGCTCTAGCCAGTTTGGCTCAGTGAATAGTGTCGGCCTGCAGACTGAAGGGTTCCAGGTTCGATTCTGGCCAAGGGCACATGCCCGGGTTGCAGGCTCGATCCCCAGTAGAGGGCGTGCAGGAGGCAGCCGATCAATGATTCTCTCTCATCATTGATGTTTCTATCTCTCTCTCCCTCTTCCTTCAATAAAGAAATATATTAAAAACAAAACAAAAACAAAAAGCAAATCAACAAATGACAAGTGCTGGCGAGGATGTGGAGAAAAGGGAACCCTAGTACACTGCTAGTGGGAATGCAGACGGGTGCAGCCATTATAGAAAATAGTATGGAGTTTCCTCAAAAAACTAAAAATGGAACTGCCACTTGACCCAGTGATCCCACTTCTAGGAAAATATTCTAAGAAACCTGAAACATCAATCAGAAAGAATGTATGCACCCCTATGTTCATAGCAGCACAATTTACAATAGCTAAGATCTGGAAACAGCCCAAGTGCCCATCAGTAGATGAGTAGACAAAAAAGCTGTGGTACATTTATACCATGGAATGGTATGCAGCAGTAAAAAAGAAGGATCTCTTACCCTTTGAGACAGCATTGAAGGACCTGGAGAATATCATGCTAAGTGAAGTAAGTCAGTAAGAGAAAGACAGGTATCACATGATCTTACTCATATGTAGAATCTAAGTAACAAAAAACGAACAAACTGATGAACAGAGTGGATCCAGAGAGTGGAAATAAACAACATAGAGACCAAAAAACAATACAAAAGATCAATAAAACCAAGAGCTGGTTCTTTGAAAGGATAAACAAGATTGATGAACCTCTAGCCAGGCTCACCAAGAAATAGAGAGGACCCAAATAAACAAAATCAGAAATGAAAGAGGCGAAATAACAACAGACCCCACAGAAATACGAAGAATCATAAAAAAAATATTATGAGTAACTCTATTCCAACAAACTGGTCAACCTAGGAGAAATGGACATATTCCTAGAAAAATATGACTTTCCAAAATTCAACCAGGAGGAATCAAAAAACCTGAATAGGCCAATAACTACAGATGAAATTGAAGCAGTAATCAAAAAACTTCCAGCAAACAAAATCCCTGGTCCAAATGGCTTTACAGGGGAGTTCTAGCAAACATTCAAAGAAGAACTAAAACCTATCCTCAGACTACTCCAAAAAATTCAGGAGGAAGGAACGCTTCCAAGCTCTTTCTATGAAGCAAGCATTATCGTAACTCCAAAACCAGATAAAGACACCACAAAGAAAGAGAAGTGCATACTAGTGCATGCTAAAATCCTCAACAAAATTCTGGCAAATCAGATCCAGCATTACATTAGAAGGATCATAAACCATGACCAAGTGAGACTTATACCGGGGATGCAGGGATGGTACAGTATCAGTATTTGCAGATGACATGATATTGTACATAGAAAACCTGAAAGGCTCAATCAAAAAGCTTCTAGACTTAATAAATCAATTTGGCAATGTAGCAGGATACAAAATTAACGCCCAGAAATCGATGGCATTTTTATATACACCAATAATGAACTCACAGAAAGAGAAACTAAAAAAACAATCCCATTTACCATTCTACCAAAAATATTAAGATATCTAGGAATAAAGTTAACTAAGGATGTAAAAGACCTGTACTTGGAAAACTATTGGATATTGAAAAAAGAGATAGAGGAAGACATAAGCAAATGGAAGAACATACCGTGTTCATGGATTGGTAGAATCAACATCATTAAAATGTCCATACTACCCAAAGCAATTTATAGATTCAATGCAATCCCCATTAAAATACCAACAGCATATTTCACAGACCTAGAACAAACTCTCCAAAAATTCATCTGGAATAAAAAAAGACCTCAAATAGTCACAGCAATCCTGAGAAAGAGGAACAAAGTAGGAGGGATCACAATACCAGATATCAAGCTATATTACAAAGCTACTGTTCTCAAAACAGCCTGGTACTGGCACAAGAACAGACATATAGACCAATGGAACAGAACAGAGAACCCAGAAATCAACCCAAGCCATTATGTTCAATTAATATTTGACAAAGGAGGCATGAACATACAATGGAGTCAAGACAGTCTCTTCAATAAATGATGTTGGGAAAATTGGACAGATACATGCGAAAAAATGAAACTAGGGTTGGGGTAAGGGGGAGAGATCAACCAAAGGACTTGTATGCATGCATATAAGCCTAACCAATGGACACAGACACCAGGGGAGTGAGGGAATGAGGGGGGGGGGGGCAATAGGGGGATAAGGACACATATGTAATATCTTAATCAATAAATAAAAAACCCAAAACAAAACTGTGGTACATCTATGCAATGGAATATTATGCTGCTGTAAAAAAAAGAAATCTTACCATTTGCAACAGCATGGATGTAACTGGAGAGCACTATGCTAAGCGAAAAACCCAGTTGGAGAAAGATAAATATCACATGGTTTCACTCATTTGTGGAATATAATGAACAACATAAACTGATGAACTAAAATAGATCCATCGGACAGACTGTTGAGCCTCAGAGGGAAGGCAGGGGAGGGTGAGAGGGGTGGTGGGTAAGAGATCAACCAAAGGACTTGTATGTATACATATGAGCATAACCAAAGGACACAGACAGTAGGGGGGTGGGGACATGTGCTGGGGGTTGGGAGCAAACGGGGAGAGGTCAATGGGGGAAAAGGAGACACATGTAATACTCTCAACAATAAAAAATGTAAATTAAAAAAAGAAACAATATAAATATAATGTATTTGTTTAAACATTGAACGCTTCTATGATTAGGAAATTAGCAACCCGTGAATAACAATTTAAGAAAACTTATCAGCATGCCAATCCACTCTCATCATGTTTTAATCTTTAGGTATGTTCAATGTTTTAAAACTTAAGGGGTAGAAGAGCATAAATCACATGAAAGGAGAAAAATGTGAGCTGTACTTCAAGTTCTTCACTTAACAAAAAATTTGACAACAGGCTGGGTTTAAACAAATGATAAATTTAAAAAAAGATTTTTAAATCACTTACTCTGGTTCTGGATTCTTTGGAGAAAGTCCCCATACTTCAGGAGCTCCCAATTCTCCAATCCTCTCTCTCTCACTTAATCTCCTAGAAGATACAAGCATGTAAATTACAACTCCATAAATAAATGATGTTTCCTAAATATATAATCAAATTACAAGGAGTCCTGTTGAGTCCTATTTTCCCTTTACATTTTAAACTTTAAATTAATAAAAACTTGGTTTAAATATAAACTCAACAATTACAATCTGATGGTACAGATTACAAACAGCCTGAGAGGCTGGGCCAGAAATGCAGCCTCTCAAGTGCATCCTTTCTGCTGCATACATGACATTGCTCACAACTGCTCATTTCATCTTCTGCAATATATGACAGAAATAGTTTTACATTTGGAAACACTTCATTTGTTTACACATTTATGAAAATAAAGAGAAGTCATTGTTTTTGTTTGGTCAAACCTTCCATTTGCTGGAACTCAAGAATTAATGAAGAAAATAAAAATGAAGCATTAGAAGTAGAAAATAAAGGAAGCTCTGAAAACAAAAGTTTTATTGGAGAAAAACTGTACTCAATGAGATACCGGGTTTGTTTTCTTTCTGTTTTCCTTTTAGTTGTTTTTTGTTTGTTTGTTTGTTTGTTTTTAGAAAAGAAGTACGTATCTATCCACTCTTGGAGGCCACAAAATTTTTTTCTTGTTTTATGTTTGTGATTTATTCTCTTAATTTTTGTTATAACTCATAAACAAGCAAACAAAATACAAAATAACTAAGGCTCTCCCAGCTGGCGTGGTTCAGTGGTTGAGCGTCGACCTATGAACCAGGAGGTCGTGATTCCATTCCCGGTCAGGGCACATGCCTGGGTTGCAGGCTGGATCCCGTAGGGAGCGTGCAGGAGGCAGCCAATCAACGATTCTATCTCATCACTGATGTTTCTCTCTCTTTCTTTCCCTTCCTTTCTGAAATCAATAAAAATATATTTAAAAATAAAACAAAAAAATAAGGTTCAGTGCCTCAAAGTTTAGCTGCTTGTTAGTCCATTAAAAAAAACATCACCTTACAATATAAATATAATTCGTTTGATTGTTTGAATAAATGGTTTTTTACTTCTTTATTCAGGGAAAGGGACATTATAACCATGCAGTCAGAATCAGGCTTCCTACTTGAAGAAACAGACAGTCTAAAAAGGGACATACTTATAACTGAACTTGGGATATAATGCATAGGGGGGTGCAGGAAGAATGCCTGATAGGCTGTAAAGATCAAGTAGTTAAATTCTCACCCCTGCTGCCATCTGTTCTCTTAAGATAAATCATTTGTCTTCTAAATGTACAAAGACAAATTTCATACAAGAAGTTCCAAAATCTTTTTGTGAGGATTGTCTAGTAAGAAGCTGGTTGTTTTTTGATTGATGCAACCTCAGGATAACGTTCTGAAAAACTTAATTTGCAGAGGAGGTCTCCAACCTTACTTAACTCAGGACCATTTTCATTCTTTCTGTTCCCATGCAGGAAAACCTAATATCTAACACTTAAGAACTATTATTATGTTCGGAGCACTAAATCATTACAATTCTAAAAGCAATTGTGCCAATTTTATCCCTTGTAAATATAGTGAAGAAATGAAGCTCATAGAGGTAAAGTAAATTGTCCAAGGTCACACAACTATTAAGTAGCAAAGAAGTGCTTCAAATTTAGGCAGTCTGATTCTGGAGCCTGTGCTCTTCATGGACTGTGCTTTATGGATTTTCCACTCCTGGAAGAAAACAATTCATGGGGACATCTCCCAGCTGTTACAACCTTAACCTCAATGACTGTAATACTTTAAAGTGCCTGACACTCAATAAGTTTAACACTCAATAAGCATTTGATATTAAGGCTTAGTAATAATTATAACCCCTTTCCTTTCTACTTTTTAAACTACCATTTTTCCCACTCTAATACTCACTCTCATTAGAGACCTGATCTCATCCTGACCTTATTTTTCATGGTCAAGAAGACTGAGAACACTTAACAAGGCCTTTCTCAATGTAGCCTAATCTACAGTTTAGGAGGTCACGTTTTCTACAATCATTTAATTATCTTGTCTCAGAAGTTTTTCTCCTCTCCAATTTAAACCCTTAATCTCAATTCTTCCCAACTCGTTATAAAACATTTCCACTTACATATCCTGTTATCATCTTAAACCTGTCTGATCATTCATTCAACAAGCAATGGTTGTGTTTCTACAAAGTACTGCAAATTTTGTAATCAATAAAATAGGGCTTCTCCTTTCCAAGAGGTCAGTCTAGTGGGAAATAAAAACATGCTCATGAATGATAACCACGCAATCAAGTAAATGCTATATAATTCCGGTAGGTCTGAGGCTCCTGTCCATGTCCGCTACATGTCAGGAGGCAGAAGGGAGTGGTGGGAGACCAGGGCACTGTCTAAAGGGACCTGAGGATGAGTGAAAACCTAAGGGAAGAAAAGAGCGAATAAGGTGTTGTCGTGGGTGGACCGAAAGAAGGGATGAAAATGGGCGCAAGGCAGGCAGAAAGAGCGAAATGCAAATAGTCAGTAGGGATGAACTATAAATCGACTAGGAAGGGAGGTGGGCGCAAGAGAGGGTGCATCCGTCTCACTCACTTCTGCCGCAGGCTTTCCTCCCTCTCCTTGTCCAGGAGGCTAGGCCAAGGCTTGTCGCTCCCGTAGGGGCGTGAGTAGCCGCCATAATAGGCGGACGAGGAGGCAGAAGCGAAGGGGGTGCCCCGTGTCGCAGAGGGCCGCTCTCGAGAGCGTGACCGCGAGCGGGAGCGGTAGGGCTGGTTTCGGGAGCCTTGGCTGAGGCCACTTGGCTGATGGCTGAGACCATTCCGATCCCCAGACCGAGAACAAGAGTGCGAGCGAGAGCGGCGGCCCCGCGGGGAGCGGGCGGATTTGCTGGGTTTAGGGCTCCTCGACGAACTGCGACGCTTCACCCTGGAGCCCGAGGCCTCCCTCTCCGGGCTGCGCGAACCAGACACCGGAGCCATCACTGCCGCTGGGTTCCCGAGGCCGGGGGCGGGGGAGGGGGCTATCTCGCTAACCTGGGAAGATAACGGCTGTCTTGGGTCGCAGAACCTGTCGCCACGCCACAACCCGAACCTGAGAAAACCTTGGAAACAGTTCCGGGTACGTTGGCAAATATCTTCCCCGGACTTAGCTAGTGCTGCCTACCGGAGGAGATGTGTGTATCGGCATAAAGAAGCCGGTGGGGCAACCGGATCCGTACATCCTTCCGGTTCCGAGCGAGGTTGCTCGATTCTAAACTGGACTGGAGACCTTGTCTTTTCTTCATCCTCAAATGGAAACACCTGAAGAGAAGGACGAGACGACAGGCCACAGCACACTTTTCACTCAGCGGCCGTATGAACAACAAGCCCATGTAATTTTACATGTTTGTGTATATGTGTATGTAGGCGCGCGCGCGCGCACACACACACACACACACACACACACACACTTTTCTGTTTCCAATCCCAAGCAAAATAGGTAAGGTTTATCTTAATTGGTGGTTAGCTATGATTCCTAAGCCCCATATTGCCCAATTAGCTTGGAGGGCACACAGTCTATGTTTAATGACTTGATCCTGATACACTCCAGTTAAATTTGCAGCCTAGAGAAAAATTGCATATTTTCCCCCAGACATCCACCCCCACCAATTTACTCCAGCAAAAGGAATTTGTAATCCCCCCCTCCTTGCCCGGCCCCTTAAACTAGTCCCATCATACACTAGGTAGGCAACACATGGTCAATTATCATTATTTCTATTCATTTTACACTGTTTTTAAATTGGAACACTAATTCTACAGACTTTAATTTTTGAAGACACAGTGAATTTGTTGTGGAATTTCTGGATCCATTCTACTAGTAGCTAGATGGCCTCGGTGCCTTTGCTCCTAAGTCATAACTTACCAGACCGTGAAAGCTAATTCCATTAATTATTGGAAAACTCCTTTTTTGGAATTTAAAGATAAGATAGATGTAGGACATAATGTTAAATGGAGAAAGTGGACCACACTATTGGATATCTCCCCCCCTCCACCACATTGGTGAAGAGAGGTAGAATCTTATTTGGAGATAAAATACACCATGAATTATTCACATTTGTATTTCCACTCAGGACTACAGAGATTTTATTTAACCTCAATAATCTTATATTTGTATTTCCTTTCTTCCTCACAAATATTCCATCTCTCAATGTCCCCAGTACAATTACTCATTTGTTTTATCCAACAATGCGCATATAGCAGCATCAGTGTAAACATACACTGAAGCTGTAATGAAATAATTGCTAAAAAGAGTTGAAGATTTTTTATCCTTAAGGTATACCCCCACTAGGGATACATGATGAAATTACTGTATCTTAAACTGACATAAAAGTGTTTCTCTGTGTGATTATGCCACTAATTTAATACACAGATTCATTTGTTTAGTTTTACTTTCAGTATTTAGGGATTAATTTTTGTTGTATAACTATGTTGGATATCTTCTATGTAAAACAATTGGTCATGGGCGAGGACCAAGAAATGAAATAAGAGAGCGGCCGGAATACTTGTTTCCTAGGAAAAGTTCGTTTTTTGGAGTTCACCAAAGCAACTGCCCCAGTCTAGGGACTGTCCATGCAGATCTTCCCGGAGCTCATAGACTCCCAGACTGCGGTAACCAGGGTCTTCATGGCTGCGCACCGGGGAAGGATCCACGTCTTGAACGTCGTCTCTGTACTCCAGCCTGTGGCGATCCCTGGCTCGGGAACTCTTTCTGGCGCCTGGTCCAAGCGGTGCTGCTGGTGGTGGGACCTGCTTGGACACGAACGCAACCAGGGCGTGGCTGTAACAGGGATGGGTGCTTGCCAGAAGGGTGTGAGTAGGGATGTGGATGTGAGGGCTCTAACTTGCAGTTTAGCTGACTACTTAGATTTGGGTGAGGGCACCTGTCTTGAGGAAGGAACTTTGGTGGATAGTGCAAGCCGACCTGGGGTGGGGCGAGGGGCGGAGAGCACAGACCCACACAGGCACAGCGAGCTTCGGGAGAAGTGTTGGGAGAAGCCTCTCCGCCTGACCCTCGATGCCCACCAGTGGGCGCTGGGCTTGTTGCCCTTAGGTCAGAGACAGGGCTGAAAAAAACGCTGAGACCCTAGCAACTCCAGCATGCTGGAGCAACGGCGGTCTACATTGTCCCGTGGGCTCTAAGCACCACTCTCCTCTCCCGGGAGTCAGTAATTAACGGATGGGACTCTCAGGTTCTGGTCGGTTCTCCCCCCAAATCCACAAATCTGACTAGTAATTCAGATGAAATGATAAATTAGGAGACTACTTGGAGTCCCACTGTGGGCGCCTGCATCCTAGCTTTGCTTTGCTTTTGCTAGCTGGCTAACTTGGTGAGTTGCTTTACCACCCTGTGCCTCAGTTTCCTCATCTGTGAACTTGCCATGATAATAGTATCTACCTCATGGGGTTGTGAAGATTAATTGAGATAATAACAGTAGGCCACACTTAGCTGGCTCTTACTGTGTTCCAGGCAATAGTCTAAGTCAGTGGTCAGCAAACTCATTAGTCAACAGAGCCAAATATCAACAGTACAATTGAAATTTCTTTTGAGAGCCAAATTTTTTAAACTTAAACTTTTTCTAATGCCATGTCTTCAAAATAGATTCGCCCAGGCCGTGGTATTTTGTGGAAGAGCCACACTCAAGGGGCCAAAGAGCTGCATGTGGCTTGTGAGCCGCAGTTTGCCGACCACGGGTCTAAGTGATCCTATATAATGAAAGAGTAATATGCAAATTGACCATCACTCCAACACACAAGATGGCCACTCCCATGTGGTCAAAGATGGCAGCCCCCATGTGGACAAAAGATGGCCACCACAAGATGGCCAGCAGGGAGGGCAGTTGGGAGGGACCAGGCCTGCAAGGGAGGGCAGTTTGGGGGACCAGGCCTGCAGGGGAGGACAGTTAGTGGTGACCAGGCCTGCAGGGGAGGGCAGTTGGGGGCGACCAGGCCTGCAGGGGAGGACAGTTAGGGGCATTTGGGCTGGCAGGGGAGCAGTTAGGTGTTGATCAGGCTGGCAGGGAGTGGTTAGGGGGTGATCAGGCTGGCAGGCAGAAGCAGTTAGGGGCAATCAGACAGGCAGGCAGGCAAGCAGTTGGGAGCCAGCAGTCCTGGATTGTGAGAGGGATCCCAGGTTGGAGCGGGTAGTCATGAATTTCGTGCACTGAGCCTCTAGTTTGTTTATATTAACACAGTCCTCTTAACAAACTTATGTTGTAAATAACTAGATTACATAGAGACTAGAGGCCCCATGCATGAAGATTGGTGCAAGAATGGGCCTTCCTTCCCCTGGCTGCTGGCACCGCCTTTGCTCCAGCCCCAAGCAGCCTTTCCACCCACGCTGCCCAGAGGCCCAGAGCGGCTGGGGCAGTGTGGAACACCTGCGTCGTCACCATTGTGATGACCAAGCATCCCGCCCCCGGCCTGTTCTGTGCCTGTGTATGCAAATTAATCGGCCATCTTTGTTGGGTTAATTTGCATACTCACTCCTGATTGGCTGGTCAGCGTCGTGAAGGTACGGTCAATTTGCATCTTTCTCTTTTATTATTGTAGATAACTAGATATCTGAATGAATAGAAGAAGGCAGGAAGCTGAAAAATACATTTTTCTCAATCCAACATTTTATTTTTCATGAAAATAACATGTTAGTGATATAATTTGTGGTACCTAAGCAACAGGAGGATAACAGAGAAAAATGGGGTGGGGGGAACCTAGAAACAAACTGAAGTCAGGATGTTGAAAATACATTCTTCTCAAAAGTGCAACTTATTACAAGCTTACCTTGGAGATATTGAGGATTTGGTTCCAGACCACAACAATAAAGTGAATCGTGATAATTTTTGTTGGTGGAGGGCCAATTTTTTATTTAAAAAATAAAAAACACATCTGTGAAGCTCAATAAAGTAAAGCACAATAAAATGAGGTATGGATTCTTCTTGAAATGAGATAACCCATGGTAAATATTTAACTAGAAATAATCAGGAAAGTACTTAATCCCTAAAGAGGAAAACATATACTTCTCATCACTAGAATAATTTATTTTCATGGAAGAATGATGCAAATATTTATTGCAAAAATATCATAAAATATTATAATAAATAATAAATGTTAACTAAATATAAAGTTAAATATGGATAACTAGAGATAAGTAGAATAAGAAAAGTTTGAAACTAGAAAAAACAATCCTTGCTAATTGTAAATTCCTATTTTTTGCTGGAATAATGAGTTACTGCTATAGATTTTCAATTGTACTTTTGTAACTACTTGAGTAGAGAAAACAAGACTACCTAGTTGAAGGAAGGAAGCTGAAAATCTATTTCTTTTCAACTCTAATTGTTGGACTAAAGAATTAGTGCCATAGGCATCTAGTGGCACGTAGGTAATTAATAGCCAATAAATTAATAGTCATATCCAAAATAATGAGTTGAAAGCAGGACGTTGAAGAAAAGTGCTTGAATGTTGGAAGTTGAATAACCATTTAGTGTTGCATTCTTATCTACTTTTGGAATAATGAGATAGTACTATAGCTGCACAATTTATAATAGCTAAGATTTGGAAACAGCCTAAGTGCCCATCAGCAGATGAGTGGATTAAAACACTGTGGTACATCTACACAATGGAATACTACGCTGCTGTAAATAGAAAGAACTCTTACCACTTTCAACAGCATGGATGGAACTAGAGAGCATTATGCTAATCGAAATAAGCCAATCAGAGAAAGATAAATATCACATGTGGGATATCATATGTGGGATATAATGAACAACATATATCAACAAACAAAAATAGATCCAGAGACAAAGAAATACTGAACAGACCGTCCAACCTCAAAGAAAAGTCAGGGGAGGGGGGAGGGTAAGAGATCAACCAAAGGACTTGTATGCATGCATATTAGCATGACCAATGGACACAGACAGTGGGGCAGTGGGGGCTTGTCCTGGGGGGCAGGAGTGGTGGGGGGAGTCAATCGGGGAAAAAGGAGACATGTAAAACTTTAAACAATAAAACAATATAAATTGCCTCCTGTCCTGGCTGGTTTGGCTCAGTGGATGGAGCGTCAGCCTGCGGACTGGAAGGTTCCTGGTTCGATTCCAGTCGGGGGCACATACCTTGGTTGCAGGCTCCTCGGGCCCTGGCCCTGGTCAGAGGCAACCAATTAATGTGTTTCTCTAACATCAGTATTTCTCTCTGTCTTTCCCTCTCTTCCACTCTCCCTAAAAATCAATAGAAAAATATCCTCGGGTGAGCATTAACAATAAATATATAATTGCCTCCTAAAACTAATATTTTCAGCTCTTTAATCTGAAACAAATTTTGGAATTTATTAAATGGCTTCTCAATAGCTATTAGAATATTTTACTATTTAAGTGTTCACTGTTATAATTACTGGACTGTGTATTTACTTTTTAATTTGTTTAATTAATTAGTGAAATAATTTTTAGCATTTTTAATGAAATTTTATTTTGACAAGTATTCTTGTGTAATATAAGCCTTGATTTCCTAGACTAATCTACTCTCAGTTATAGTGAATTATTCTCTCATGGTACCAAAATGTTGTCCAGGATCATATTTATTATTTTTTATAAATAAATTGGTCCTAAACATTGTGTATGTGTTGTACTTTTCAGATTTGAGGTGTGAAAACAATGCCTGCCTCATTAAATGAATTAAAGACCACATGATCACTTTCTGTATGTTGTACAGATGCTATATATCCGATGAGGTTTTTAAAAAATGGTCAGGCTCAGCAGTCTTTTTTATGTAACGTTTCCATTTCTTTCTCTCTTTTTGGTCTGTTTGCCTCTACATTATGGCCCATTTAAAAAATTTTACATTTCACATAAGGTTTCTTATAAATTTAACATTCTGATCAATATATCTCTATTTATTAGCAATATACACATTTATTATAAAATATATTTCATGTTTAATCATTATATGTCTCATTTTTCATTTTATTATTGTGTATTCTATTTTTTTTAATTTCTTTATTGATTAAGGTGTCACATATTTGTCCTCATCTCCCCATCCCCATCCCACACCCCTCCCCACGGATGCCCCAACCCCCTGTTGAACTTAACCATTGGTTAGGCTCATATGCATGCACACAAGTCCTTCGGTTGATCTCTCCCCCCGCCCCTGTGTATTCTATTTTTATAGAATTCAACACATTTATCACTTTCTTCTAATTTAAAATCTATTTTATTATTATCTTATTTCCCCAAAGAGTTAATTTCTAATGTGAGACTTATTAATCTCTTCTGACTTAAAAAAGTATATTTTTATTGATTTCAGAGAGGAGGGGAGAGGGAGAGAGAGATAGAAACATCAAAGATGGGAGAGAATCATTGATCGGCTGCCTCCTGCACGCCCCCTACTGGGGACGGGGCCCACAACCTGGGCATGTGCCCTTGACTGGAGTCGAGCCTGGGACCCTTCAGTCTGCAGATCGGCACTTTATCCACTGAGCTAACCAGCTAGGTCCTGACTTTAAAAAATATATATTTTCATTGATTTCAAAGAGGAAAGGAGAGAGGGGAGAGAGAGAGAAAGATTGGTGATGAGAGAGATTCATTGATTGGCTGCCTCCTGCACACTGTCTACTGGGGATCAAGCCTGCAACTCTGGCATGTGCCCTTGACTGGAAATGAACCCGGGACTCTTTGGATTCCCAGGCCAACACTCTATCCATTGAGCCAAACCAGCTAGGGCATCTTCTGATATTTCTCAATTATTTGTCATGACATATATTTAACCTGATACCATCTTTGTAATCCCTGTTTTTAGGTATTTGAAATACCGTAAATAGAATAGATTTTATTGCAATCTTAACTTTTAGTCTGTTTTTTGTCTCATGGATATAAAGTGTAATTCTTAGAGACAGTATATAATTGACCTTTTTTATAAATCAATAACCCTTCATAATCTTACAGATAAATTTAATCTATTTCTATTTTGTACTTCAAACTATTTTTGGCATGTCCTTGAATATAATAAATAAAATTATAGGTTTTTAAAATAAAAAATCAATGGGAAAATATTATCGGGTGAGATTTAAAAAAAATAAAAATAAAATAATAAATAAAACAATAAAAAGATAATGGCCAGATACTAAAATATTTGCAAAACACATATCTGATAAAGGACTTGTATCTAAAATATACAAAGATCTTTTAAAACTCAACAACAACAACAGAATAAACAACCCAATTTAGGAACAGGTGAAAAAAAGCCTTCACCAAAGAAGATATACAGATGGCAAGCAAGTAGCATATGACCTCATTTTCCATGACGGAATTGAAAATTTAAACAACCATGAAATACCACTACAGACACATTCAAATAATTAAAATTAAGAAAGCTGATGAGGATGTGGAGCAGTGGTAACCCTCATTCATTGCTGATAGGATGCAAAATGGTACAGATACTTTGGAAGACTATTTGGACGTTTCTTACAAAGTTAAACATACTCTTACCGTACATTCCAGCAACAGCACTCCTATATATTTATCCAAATGAGTTAAAAACTTATGTCTATACACAAACTTGTATGTGAATGTTTATAGCAACACTATTCACAATAATTAAAAAGTTGAAATATCAGGGGTGGGGAAAGTAAGGATAAATAGGTAAAGGACAGGGGATTTTTTTTAGGACAATGAAACTATTCTATATGATACTCTAATGCATGATATTATGCATTCACCAAAACTCACAGAATTGTACAATGCAGAGTGAAATTTCATGCAAATTATGGGCTTCAGTTAATAATTATTGATATAGGTTCATTAACTGTAACAAATGCATCACAAATGCAAACTATTAATAACAGGACAAACTGTGTATGTTGGAGGAGGGTATATGGAATTCTCTGTACTATCTGCTCAGTTTACGTAATTCTAAACTTCTAAAAATTAAGTCTACTAATTTAAAAATATGAAAAAGATAATGGCTGAGGTTTCTGGAAGCTGAGAAGGCATAAAACCAAAGATCCAAGAAGTTCAGAGAACCCAAAGCAGGATAAATATAAAAGTCAAATAAAATAAACCAAATGCATTTAGGCATGTCATAGTTAAACTGATTGAAAACAAAATTTTAAAAGAAGTCAGAGGGGAAAGGATGCATTACAAATAGAGAAACAATATTCAGAATGAAGAATGACTTCTCATGAAAAGCAAGTGAATCCAGAAGACAATGCACAAGCATCTTTAAAATACTTAAAGAAAACAATGATCAACTCAGTATCTTACATTTACTGAAAGAATTCATCACAAAAATGGTAGCTTAAAGACATGTATTAATTAACTCTCTACCTCTGACACACACCCACACACACACACTCACAAAGGAGAGGTGAGATAATTCATTTTTAGCAAACTCTAAAGTTAAACTTAACAACAACAATCAATGAATCTCTCTCATCACCAGTAATAAAGACAAACAGAAAAGTATGTCAAATATATGTTAATGAAGGAAACTAGACTTCTGTGAACACACAATAGAGTATACAGATATTGGATTATGGTGTACACCTGAAATTTTATAATGTTAGGAACCAATGTTGCCTCAATGAATTTAATAAAAAACAATAAATTATGAAAAAAGGTATATATCAAGTCCGTAACTTTGGCAGACGGTGACATTTTACTCCTAGCCAAAGTTGGAGTATATCTCAGTTATGGTGGCCATGTCTCACAGAAAATTACTTTATTGGTACTGTGCTATATTTGACCTGGGAATACAGTTCAGATCCTAATGTTATCCATCCCTGACTTTGACATTGATCTTCTCTCTGAAAAAGGACCTGCAAGCACCATTTCTCTCTCTTTTTACAGGGATGGATCTTAGATTACCAAAGCAACTTTTGAATTCCAGGAACTTTTGTGATTTGGGTACTGTTTTTTCTTAATGAAGGAAAGAGGGGAAAGAAACAGGACATGAATGGCTATAGAACACTTCCATGCCAGGCAGGGTGCTAGGTTCTTCCTGTGTACTATTGTGTTGAAGAGTCAAGACAACCTGAGGAGATGGGCACAGTCTTCGGAGATACAGTGTAAACTGGTTGAGAACTATAAGCCCCGGAGTCAGACTGCCCATGTTCCAAACCCCTGACCCTGAAAAAGTGGCTAAAACTTTCTGTACTGTTTCCTTCACTGTAAAATACAAATAATAATAGTACCTACTTTATTTATGAGGATCAAATGTGTTACTATCTGTAAAGTGGCTAATATAGGACCTGGCAAGTGCTATTTAAGTGTTAGCTATTTTTTTCCAAAAAATATGTTTTATTTATTTATTTTTATTATTTTTTCCTTTATTTTATTTTTTAAATATATTTTACAGAGAGAAAGGGAGAGGGATAGAGTTAGAAACATCTATGAGAGAGAAGCATCATTCAGCTGCCTCCTGCACACTCCCTATATGTACGCAACCAAGGTACATGCCCTTGACCAGAATCGAACCTGGGACCCTTGAGTCTGCAGGCCGATGCTCTATCCACTGAGCCAAACCGGTTAGGGCTTCTTTATTGATTAAGATATTACATATGTGTCCTTATTCTCCCATTGCCCCCCTCCCTGCTCATGCCCTCACCCCCCTGGTGTCTGTGTCCATTGGTTAGGCTTATATGCATGCATACAAGTCCTTTGGTTGATCTCTCCCCCTTGCCCCACCCTCCCCTACCTTCCCTCTGAGGTTTGATGGTCTGATTGATGCTTCTCTGTCTCTGGACCTGTTTTTGTTCATCAGTTTATGTTGTTCATTATATTCCACAAATGAGTGAGATCATGTGATATTTATCTTTCTCCAATTGACTTATTTCACTTAGCATAATGCTCTACAGGTCCATCCATGCTGTTGCAAATGGTAGGAGTTCTTTCCTTTTTATAGCAGCATAGTATTCCATTGTGTAGATGTACCACAGTTTTTTAATCCACTCATCTGCTGATGGGCACTTAGGCTGTTTCCAAATCTTAGCTATTGTAAATTGTGCTGCTGTGAACATAGAAGTGTTAGCTATTTTAAAGGCTATTTATTTATTCTCAAAGAGATAAAGCAAAGATACTTTTGTCAACATTTCGAACACCCTACAGTTGGGGATCCAGCACACAGTTAAAGGCCCTATTAATGCCAGGGCTTTAATGTGTACTTTTGGTAATGGAGCCCCTGAGGCCCCCTGGGAGGGGGAGGAAGATGCCTATTAAGAGCAGGACTAACAACAACCCTGGCTTTCTTTCTAGAAGCTGAGAGGATGTATCCATTGCACAGAGCCCAGGGCTCCCAGCACTCCTGCAGTTGTCAAATAGGCAGGGCCATTTAAATTCACCTGTTAAAAACAATCAAACATAATGTTCAATCAATGGACAAATACTATTGATATTTATACTATGACTGGATAAGGAAGAGAGGTGGAGGAAAGGAAAAAAGAAAGAACAAAAAGCAGAGAGACAGGAGGGAGGGAAAACTCCCCCTGAGGATGAATACCTGACAAGTTAGCAAACTGTTTACCTTGTGATAAGTAAACTGCACATCTTTGACTTGGGACTACAAGGGAAGATATCACTGACTTCTTCAATACTAATGAGCTCTTAACGGTTTAGAACACAGCATTCTATACACGAACATAATGTGCATCATTTTGTTCTCCACTTTGATGTTTATTTTGGAACTTGCATTAAAATCAACTTTCTGAACCTTTTCTGGGAGGAGGGAACAACCCCTCACACCTCCATTTCTCTAATTCCAGTGAAAACTAGTTTTGGGACTTATTTTTGTCCAGTCATATCTAATAATAGAATGAATCCTGGGAATAAAAACTTTCAGGAATAAAACAATTAAAATTAAAATGAGGTAAATAATTCTTTTATATTTTTTTTCATTCTGGAAAAAAATGGTTTTGGCTTGTGTGTGACATGTGACATTTTGCCCCTGTGGAAAACATATTTTTGCATCTCATATCCAGATTTCAAGATATTAAGCACACCAACCAGGATTTATAATCATATGCTATGTTTGGACTCAAGTTTTTATACTGAAAGAAATTTAGATAATGCAAGTGAGACTTTAAAATTCAGGGGTGGGGAACGTCCAGCCCGCGTGCTACATAGGCCCATGAAATCATTTGGTCTGGCCCTGCCTAGGCATTAGTGGTGAGTTAATTAAATGCTTGACCAAATAAATATAGCAGGCTATATATATATATATTTTTATTGATTTCAAAGAAGAAGGGAGAGGGAGAGAGAGATAGAAACATCAATGATGAGAGAGAATCATTGATTGGCTACCTCCTACATGTCCCACACTGGGGAATCAAGCCTGCAACCTAGGCATGTGCCCTGACAGGGAATCAAACCGTGACCTCCTGGTTCATAGGTCGACATTCAACCAGTGAGCCACGCTGGCTGCCGGTCGGGTTATAGCTGGCTAATTTTTAAGTTGGTAATTTGGTATGGCCTACGAATGATGTTATAAATATCCAAATGGCCCTTGGCAGAAAAAAGGTTCCCTACCACTGACCTAGAGGTTGGCCTTCTCTGAAGGAAGCCTGCATGCTCTGTCTTGCAGGCCATGCCACTGCCTGGGCTTGCGAACCCTCACCTGTACCTGTGAAGGGAATGGACTGGATACCCGAAAACGTCCCCACAGTGCAGATGGACTATTGTGGTTTCTTCCTTTAGCCAGGCCCTCCCCCAGAAGAAAAAGAGGTACTTTGCTTGGGAGAGCTCCATAAAATGATTGCACTACTGCTCCACCATATTCACCCTTTTACTGCTAGGCCCCTCACCATTTGTCTCATGTGCCAAATGAAGGTGATCTTGTGTGAGAGCTCCACAAAAGAAAATAAGTATGTGTCTGCTCAGAGGAGGTGGCTGAGGCAAGGATTCCTTCTCAAGGAACACCCTGCTGCCTTGGCTTAATGGGAGGAGGGGGCATAAGGCAAGTCTTCAATGAAAAATAAAAGTTATGGCATTCAGCATTCTTTTTTTTTTTAAATATATTTCATTGATTTTTTTACAGAGAGGAAGGGAAAGGGATAGATAGTTAGAAACATCGATGAGAGAGAAACATCAACCAGCTGCCTCCCGCACACCCCTCACCGGGGATGTGCCCACAACCAATGTACATGCCTTGACCGGAATCGATCCTGGGACCTCTCAGTCCGCAGACCGACGCTCTATCCACTGAGCCAAACCGGTTTCGGCTGGCATTCAGCATTCTTAGGATGAAGGTTATGTTATCACAGCAACTGACCCCAGAGGTATCCACTCAAGGTTTGGAGAACCCCAGTCCAGGCCCTGGGCTACGGGAAGTCAAGTGAGACCCAGATGCACTTCTCAATAAGCAAGTCCAGGGAAGTGCTCTGTGTTGTCTCCATTATTTCTCTCCCAGAACCCCAGCATTTCCTAGAGGTGTCCCATGAGCACCGAATGACTGCATGGTAACACGGTAGTTCCATGTGTGCTCAGAGCAAGCCCCGTGGCCATCGCAACAGCCCATGATGAGAATTCAGGCAAATGTATATCTGTTCCTGTTTGAAACAAGTCAGGTCTTCACTCCCCTGTCGTGTATACATTCACAGTAACTCTTCCCTTCCTTTAAAAAGTCCCTTTTCACATCTATTTGGAGGACCACACTGCTGTATCGCCCCATAAAGAACTGTTTCTGGGCCCATTCTTTCCCCTGCCCTTTGTTCTATGTACTTGTAGATAAAATGGTTGCTTGGACTTCTGATTGACAGGCATTTCCAAGGCAGATCTCCAAGGTTCTGATTACATTACGTTTGTCTGAATTTAGATCCAGCTTACATAAATGTAGTTTTTAAAACAAATTTTGCCCCATATAGCTCACACCTTCTTCCCACTTCATTTGACCGCCCACCTTAATATTTGGAAAGCTCACTGGAAAATGTTTTTTATTGTGAAAGCAAGAGTGCATCCAGAGCTATTACATAACTATTCCATGCTGAACCTACTGAACTCCTTACAAGATTGTGCTTATAACTCCTCAGCCACAATAAACATGTACAAGGACAAGCTGGCTAGGGTCAACGTACTTTTAGGAAGTCAGAGTCTAAAGATGTATTATAAATCAGTATATTTATGCATAAAGCATAGTGAATTTCTGATCTATGCTTTTGCCATATTCGAAGTTTACTTTGAGATAAATTATCTTTGGGGCATTAGTTAATTTGGGGGATTAATTTGAGAAGACATCTCTCTTTGCAAACCTAGGCAAGGGTAAATTATTTAAAAAAATATTTTATTGATTTTTTACAGAGAAGAAGGGAGAGGGATAGAGAGTTAGAAACATCGATGAGAGAGAAACATTGATCAGCTGCCTCCTGCACACCCGCCACCGGGGATGTGCCCGCAACCAAGGTACATGCCCTTGACTGGAATTGAACCCGGGACCCTTCAGTTCGCAGGCCAACGCTCTATCCACTGAGCCAAACCGGTCAGGGCAAGGGGTAAATTATTATATGTAGCAATGCTTTGCATATTGTTTACGTCTCATGCTACCATACCACCGTAATACGTCTGGCACCGGAAAGAAGTAGAGTCATGTTTAAAAAGTATTGTGTGTGACAAAGACACCATCCACTTACAGGAAATAGATTCACGTTTTCTTCTCTTTCGGGCAGCCTGAGCATGACCAAAGAATGTTCTTTGTGAGTGTGTGTCAGACTGGGTGTGAGGGTTCACGGAGGGATGTGTGCTGACTATTCCCTCCTTTCAGTCTCAGGTTGGGAAGGCTGAATGTGGTCCTTTCAGCTGTGGCCAGAGAGAGAAGAAATCAAGACTGGGTCTGACGGTGTCCTAGAGTTTATATTTGTACAAGCCCTACAGTTCGGTGGGTACTTAAAGCATCCAGAAACCTCATGTTTAAAAGAGAAGGAAAGTTGGTCAGCACTAGGAAGTAACAAAGTTTGACTTCAAAATCATCTAATGGAAATGGAAATGAGTATACATGGGGTGTTCTCAAATTTACCACACTCCCACAAGGCCCGAGCTCTCTCACTGGTAATATCATCTTTCTGCTGAAGTCCGAAAACACACACACACCACTTTATTGACATCGGACACCCACAATCGAGAAGGCTGGAAGAAAGGAATAAAAATCAGTGAGCACCATGGCAAAGGGGGGATGCCTTCCCAAGAAAACGGAGCCGCCCTTCACACTGGGAACGCAGAAGCACGAGACACTGACCTTTGGTTAACTCCCAGCAGAGAGGAAAGTCTGATGACACCATTGTACCTTCTCTTCAGTCATTGCAGTCACTCCCTGGGGTGACTGTGGTGTCCACAATTGGTCATTTTTAACATAAAACCCCACTAAATGAGTCTCATTTTACTAAAGATTACTGCAAAACAAAGGTTCATCTGCGAAGAACTTAATGTTATTTAAAAAGTGGGCCTGGCCTCCTCACTCCCCCAACCCCATTTTCCCCTCCCTTGGCAGTTTCACACAAGGAGGCCAGCGGGAACAAAGCAAAGGTACAACTGCTTCCTTCCAATGAGTGGGTCTTCTGCAACACCGCTCAGGAGACCTCCTTACACCGGGTTTGAGCAGCAGCAAACCCAAAGTTCCCCTTTAGTGCTCAGCAGCAGAATCTGGAATTCTCCCCAGGATGTGCAGGGGGGCAAGGTACATTTGAAGGCGTGATCGGCAGCTCCTGAGCTGAGGAAGGAATGATAGATAATAGGCTTTCCTGGGCTGGTGGGGGGAGGGGAGAAAAGGGAGCAGAGCCTCTTTGTGGCCTTGGTGGAATCTCTGCTCACTTTTCTTTGAGCCAGCAGAACCCGTGGGCCAGAATATTTCCCAACCTCCTCCACAAAAGGGAAGGAGGTGAACGGGATGTGGAGCACACTGGATGGAGGTTTGATGGTCACGTTCCCATAACACCCTGTGAGTAGCCTTCTAGGCTGATTCCCTTTGAGTCCAGTGTTCAGCCTGAACTTGTCAGCATGAATGGAGCTCACCCAGTCTGGAAACACCTTTTTATCTCACTGGAGACACACCCCATCCAATCTTGCACATGTCTGTGGTCCCAAAGGGGCAGGGTGGTGATGAGGATGGGAAGATGGTGGGAACTGAGGAGAAGGTATGGGTCAGTGCAAACTCACCCTGGGCACATGGGACATTTCTGTGATGTGCAGGGCTTCCTGAAAATGATTCAGGAGGTCATCTTATGAAAGGAGGCCTCTTTGTCATTGAATTAAAAGGACACTTCCTTCACAAGTTCTGTACATACCTTACTAGTCCCATATAGCACACAAACAAACACATGCTGAGAAATTGCCTCTTTATTAATAACACAACTGCAGAGGAGGTGAGGGAGGCATGGGTGCCATAAGGGTCAGTGGCACCCGACAAACTGATCTCCACTCAGGATCCTGGACAAGGATGGCATTCTAGGGCTTCTGCAACACCATAAAGTAGAGGTGGTTCAGAGTAGCAGGTGGTGCATTCCTCAGCATCGCTAATCTCTGATTCCTCGAATCCTTGGCCCTCCTATTCTTAAACCAAGCCTACAATGGGAGGGAAATGGGATGGGTTTAGTATAGTGAACAGTCAGTGTCATCACAGAAAAAAATCACCACATGCAACATTATATGCCATTGAGACTTCAACTGCATCAGAAGCTATTTACGTATTCCTACAATACCTCAGCCAAGTTAACACCACCACCACCACCCTTCAGCTGACACTTGGTGCACACCCCTTACTAGTATGTGCCAGGTGCTGCAATAGGCTCATTACTCCCACTTTTAATTTTCTAATGGCTTTTGCCACGTGTTGGATGCAGGTCTAGCCTGAGTTGCACCATTGCTTGGTGGCAGGATAAAGAAATGTGTGTATCCTGTGAGCTGTCAGCGGTTCAACAGGATTCTGCACCCTCCACACTAGGAAGAGTGTCACTTTGTGCGTGTGAGAATTTAGTCATGGTAAACAGCGGTCCCTATTTTAAATCATAATGAGTTTAAAGGCTGCCTATTTGAAATTCCCATCTTCTGTGTGAAGTACACAATTAATTGGAAGGAAACTATGGGCTTTTTAGATGGAAGGTTTCCTTCAGGGATGTCTAAGGGGTCTTTAGTCCTCTGAAACCTCTTGAGAGTTAGAAAGGTGCTCCAGCAAGGAAGGCTAGTCATGGAGTCTGTGGCTTGTCTACTGGGCCATGGGAGTTGCTGAAACCCCCGGACACAGCCTTGACACTTTAGCCTGTGGTGACAAGCACTGTTGGGTCCAGCTCAACCAGATGCCAATTGACTGAAACTCTCAAAACCATCTTTGGCCAACCAAAAGTTTAGAGGGAAGAGGCATATCATCGTAACCATTGTAATTTCTTCCCTTCTTTTTTTCTTAAATCCCCACCCGAGGATACATTTCTATTGATTTGCAGAGAGAGAGGAAGGGAGAGAGAGAAAAATATTGCATGTGCACCAGCCATGATGAAACCCACAACCTAGGTATGTGTCCTGAGGGTGAGTCAAACCCACAACCCTTTTGGTGCAGGGGATGACCCTCCAACCAACTGAGCCCCTGGCCAGGGAAAACCATTCTTAATTCTTTACACCCCACCCTGCCCCATCCTGCAAACCCTCCTGGGGTCAGGACCAGGTCAGCTCTCTGCTCTGGCTACAGTTCCAGGACCCTCCAGCAGAGCTGCTGCTGTCCACTGTGGTAGCTGTCCTAGGCGCTGCTACTCAACCAGGAGTCCCAACCCCATCCCTTATTCATAGGGCAGGAGAGGGAACAGGCATTTCACGAAGATAATCAACTACCATGGTAAGAGATCATAAACATTTTCCTCTCCGAATATCTACCAACGCTTAGAAAACAAACAAAATTGTCAGAATTAGACTACCTTCTCACTGTTCTAGTTAACGGGGTTTATGTTGTATTTAAATCTTTTTAAGTTCCTAAACTGCACATGTCAAGCGACATAAAGGGGCACCTCTCCTGCCTGAGACCTCATTTGTGCCCTCCCCTATTAGGATTAGTGGTCTTTGTGCTGAATGAATATATAGTCTAAACAAGCTTTGGGGGAATCCAGATACACCAGTGGTCACATCTCCATAAACGTAAACAAAGCCCACAGCTAGCTGTGGCATGGGCTCATAGTGGGTCTGTATTCCCAGTACTTGTTTCACAAAACTGTAGACGACTTCCAAAGCGAGCCAGTTTCCCCCATTCTCACCCCCATTATTCTAGCAATGTTTTCAGGTTGATATATCAGTGGGTTTCAGAAATTTGAAATATGGGGTTGTGATTTTTTACAGTGCCTTATCAAACACTTAAAAACAAAAGGAGAACCAGGTGATGAAACATGTAAGCTATCTTACCCTATCAACTTAATTAAACACAAGTTGTTGGTATCGAGCAGCAATTTTCAGCCTTTTTGATCTCATGGCACACATTAAACTAACTACTAAAATTCTGTGGCACACCAAAAAAATTTTATATTTTGCCGATCTGTCAAAGAAAAATAGGTATAATTTTGATTCATTCACACCAGACCCCTACTGTTGTGCTGGCTGTTGTCAGTTTTGTATATGACAATGTAAGGGAAAAGAGGTCAGAGACCCTGACTAAATATTGACATACTGCATGTTTTAAAAATTATTGTGGCACACAGGTTGAACATCACCGATATAGAACGTCCTGTGGATAAGTTACTCTATCACCCCAATATTTATAAACACATGGATTTAGCTAAGAGATTAAGCTTGGCTCTAAATAATTTAGTACAATCTGACATTCTTATAAGCTGCTCCTCTGTGCATTAACCTGACTATTTCCAAAGTCAGGCTGAGCCCCAACATGACTCCACACACACAGAAGTGCTCCTTAAAGGACACCAGTGATAAGAATTGAAGTTTATTGAATGTACTGACGGAGATCAAGGCAGGCCGTCCCAAAATATGTGGATGTGCATACTGATTGTTTTTATGAAAGATACCTGAGAAAGAGCTGGTGCAAGAAGAACACTCTGACTCTCCTCTCTCTGTCCCCCTGAAAGCAGAAATAAATCTCCCCATATGAAAGGTACCATCCCTGCACCGGGACTTAAAGAGACATCCTCATCGCCAGAGATAGGGAATTCAGGACCCAGAGGCCTATACGAACAAGTTTTTAATAATTATTTACTAATTTACCTCCCCCTAAGCCAAACTCTGTTTGCATTCTTCGCTGATTAAGCACCCAAGTCTAAGTCTTTTTTTCTTGTCCATTCCTCACAAATATATTGTTTCTTTCTCTAAGCAGTACAAAAGCTGCCTGCTTGGGACATTTCCTTATGTCCTCTTTTTGTGAGATCACCCTATGTACATATTAACTTCCTTTTTTTCTCCTGTTAATCTGTCTTGCTTCACTACACTTTTTACACCAACCAGAAGAACTAAGAAGGGAAGGGGGAAAATTTCCCCCCTCCCCAACAATACACTTACACATGCATATATATGTATATGTTTATAGACACAAATATCTATACTTTTATAAACAATAGTAGAGGCCCAGTGCACGAAAATCGTGCACTCTGGGGAGTCCGTCAACCCGACCTGAGTCCTCTTGCAGTCCGCGAGCCCTCTGGAGATGTCCGACTGATGGCTTACCAGGGAGTGGGCCTAAGCTGTCAGTCAGACATCCTTAGCGCTGCCACAGAGGTGGGAGAATCTCCCGCCACCACTGCTGGGCTTGCCAGCTGTGAGCCTGGCTTCTGGTTAAGCAGCGCTCCCCCATGGGAGCACACTGACCACCAGGGGGCAGCTCCTGAGTTGAGCATCTGCCCCCTGGTGGTCAGTGCTCATCATAGTGACCAGTCGCTCCGCTGTTCAGTCGATTTGCATATCAGCCTTTTATTATATAGGATATGTTTAATTCTGTACCCAGACTTGGGGAAATGTTTTTTCCCCCTTTAAGAAATTGTGTTCTAAAAAAAAAAAAGGGGACATGTATAATTCTTTCAACAATAAAGATAATATTTAATAAAAGAGATTGTGTTCTGTCTGGTAATGGGAAATAACCGTAAGTTGGAGTTTACATATCCCATTTCCCTCCATAAAGATTCCTGAGAGCAAAGCAACAGAAAAACACACCAACGTGAGAATATCTAGAAAAAAGGTGTCCAAGTCCTGAAACAGGTTTTAGTATGGCTCTGCCAAACGGCTTTTTTTCAGGTTTACTGACCTTCACTCTGGCTTCAGTATCACCGATGCGTCTCGCAAGGTCCCTTCTGAGGGGAGAAAATAAGAGATGCTCAGTATTTGGCATTGCAAATAAAATGAAATGCATGCATTTACATTTCATGCTTGTTTAAAATTTGCATTCTTCTCTCAAGTACTCCACAAGTAAATTTTTCTGCCATTCCCAGCACCAGGTTTGCTTTATGTATGGTTGCCCTGCCAAATTTAAGGTGGCATCAACTACTCAGCAGTCATAATAAATAATTTTAATGGGCTATTTAAAAATATAAACATTTATTTTAATTTAGGCAAAAATCTATGATGAACCAAGTATAAAAATTTGAAATAAAATAAGGATCTGGCATTGCAGTTGTTGGAGAGAACCTCATTCTCCTTACCCTGATTCCAAAAATCTTATTTACAAACCCAGGCCAGGCAATAAAAGAAAAAAATACATAAATTGAACCACATCAAAATTAAAAACTTCTGTGCACCCAAAGGGCACAACCAGTGGAGTGAAAAGGCAACACATGGGATGGGAGAAAATATTTGCAAGACATATATCTGATAAGGAGTTTATATGCAGAATATGTCAAGACCCCTATAACACAACTCTAAGGAAACAACCAGGTGAAAAAATGGGCAGGGACTTGAATATACTTTTCTCCAAAGATGATACACAAATGGTTACTAAGCACATGAAATGGTGCTCCACATCACTAACTAATCATAAAAATAAATGCAATTGAAACCACACTGATACCACCTCATCCCATTAGCATGGCTGCTATAAAAAATTAAATCTGAAAATAACAAATGTTGTGGAGGACATGGCACAATTGGACCTTTGTGCACTGCTACTGGGAATGCAAAGTGGTACTGCCTGATTCCATTTGCATGAGGTACTCCTATGGGTATAACACAACAGAGGCAGTTTTGCAGGGGGAAGAGCCAAGCAGATGGATGGTGGGATGGTTGCACAGTAAGAAGAGTGTGCTTAATACCACTGAACTGTCCACTTAAAAATGGTGAAGATAGTACATTTTACGTTAGCTGTATTTTACCATAATAAAAATTAGTAACAATAAGTTGTTCTCATAAAAATTTTAAATGGGAAAAGGACTTGAGGAAGCACATTAAAAGATGCTGAACATCATGTATCAATAGAAAAATGCAAATCAAAACCTTAAGATGCCACTTCACATCCACTGAGATGGCTAATATCAAAAGGCAGAAAATAACAAGTGTTGGGAAGAATGTGGAGAAATTCCCATCCTTGTGACTGCTAGAGGAAACGTAAAATGGTGCAACTACTGTGGAAAACAGTAGAGCAGTTGCTCAAAAAATTAAAACAGGATCACCGTATGATCCAGCAATTCCACTTCATGGTCTACACAAAATACTTGAAAACAGTGACTCTCTAGTGATTTTGCACACCCGTGTTCATGGCATTATTCACCAAAAGGTAGAAGCAACACAAGTGCCCATTAATAAAAAAACAGATAAACAAAATATGTATTTCCACACAATGGAATATTATTCAGCCTTCAAAAGGAAGGACATCCTATCACATGCGACAACTTGGAAGAAACTCGAGGGCATTATACTAAGTGAAATAGTCCAGTCACAAAAAGCAAACGCCTGCATGATGCCACTTCTAGGAGGCACCTGGGTAGCAGAGTTGTTTGCTGTGTACAGTTTTAGGTTAACAAAAGGAAAAGTATTCTGGGGCTTGATCGCACAGCACGAATGTACTTAACGCGCCTGAACTGTACACTGAGAAATGGTCAGGGTAGCGAAATTGATCATTATGTATACACTACCACAATTTTTAAAAGTGACCACTGACCAGAAACCAGACTTGATGCACGTGACGACTGTATGAAAGTATTTCCCTGATGCGCAGAAGGCATTCCCCTCCCCCAACCCTGGAGCACAGGTGGCTGTCTGAGCTTAGAAAGGGAGGAGAAGGTGCAGGGCAGAGACAAATGTGCCGAGAACATGGCGCCTCTTGGAGAATGCCACTTACCGTGTGATCCTGTCCGGGTATGGATTGTGTTTGTACATGTTTTCCAGCTCCTCCACTTGGACCGGCGTGAACTTACGGGGTGGCATTCGTGGCTTCGGGTTTTCGTGCTGAAGACCCGCAGCAGGCGCCAGCTGGGCGATGGCAGCCAGCTGCTGCCCGGGCTCCTGGTCGCCTCTGCCGCCTTCGTGGCCGAAGCCACCTTCGTGGCCGAAGCCGCCTTCGTGGCCGAAGCCACCATCGTGGCCGAAGCCACCTTCGTGGCCGAAGCCACCATCGTGGCCCAAGCCACCATCGTGGCCGAAGCCACCTTCGTGGCCCAAGCCACCTTCGTGCCCGAAGCCACCTTCGTGGCCGATGTCACCTTCCTGGTCGGCCTTGTAGTTGATGTCGCCTTCTTGGTGGACGTTATTCAAGAGGCACAGCAGCTCTCCTTCCTCACCGTGGGCTTCTTCATCGGCTTCTGGCCCCGCATCCTGCACAGAATCAGATCTTATTTGCGCGTCGGGGAAAATTTCGCCTAGGCTCCACAAACCGAGGTCATAGTAGTCCCAGGGCGGAGCCTCCATGGCTGCAATGCAGCCGAGGTAGAGCGCCCCCTGGAACTGTGCTGTTCCAGGTAACCCAGCTGCCTGCAGGAGCTGTTTCTTTTTGGCGCCTGCGCCTGCGCCACCCCCGCCCCCCCCCCCCCCCCCCCCCCGCGCCTTCCAGGAGAATCTCGGTGGGTGGGACTTGCTTAGGCGGGAAAGCCTCAGGGGCGTGGCCAAAAACAGGGGCACTCTGGGAAAGAAGGCTGCTGGTAGTGGGCGTGGGTGTGTGGAATCGGGGTTCTAATTCACAGCCCCACTTACTTCTCCCGGCTTTAGCAGAGTGTCTGCCCTGAGGAAGGGGCTGTGCTTTATTGTGCAAGCTGATTTGGGGTGTGGGGCATCGAGAGATGGATAATGCCAGGTGAGACCTCACAGAACCACTGGACCCCTTGTGGAAAAGATGGGAGAATGTCTCAGGAACCAACATTGGGCCCCTGCAGGCCACGGGCTAGTAATTAAGCTGAAATGATGAAACAAGGGGGCTTATTGCCCTGGGTTTCTGCGAGGACCCTGAAGGCAGAGGAGGCTATGCTCCTGGGACGCCAGGAGGTGGATCTTGGGGCTGGGTGTGCACAGTATTCTGGGCCAGATGCCCTCTGCAGGAAACCCAATGCACCCCTTGAGAAAGTTCAAGGACTCCAGAGTTGTGGTCACCAGTCCTTGCCTGAGTGCAAGCCTAGACCCCAGCCCGTTGCTTAGTGCGTCCAAGAGCACTTTCACTTCAGGGGCTCTGGACACCACAGCGGAGTCGGAGTCGGTGTCCTCTTCTTCCTGCCAGTCCAAAGTCTCCGGTTGCAGGTCCCCCAAGCCAGTTCAGGGCTCCCTGTGCTGGGCTCTGGCTGTGAAGCCAGATGAGTTTCCAACTGTTCCCCCTGCTGCCTCGTTCTTACCACTTTCCTCACTTTTTCTAGAAATATGTCGTGACTGCTTGCTGAGGAAAAGGATAAAATTGTATTATTTTCAAGAAAAGCAGATCCAGGCCAGACTGAGGGCTCTATGGTTCTCCCTTCAAGATGTGCTGTGAATATGCTCCCCGAGGTGTTAATATCTCAGATATGGAAAATAGCTTCTAATAATGGGCCTTATGTTTAGTATCGTACATGATTTACCCTCTTGTTGCCATCACCAACATCACTGTCCTCAGCATCATTTAAACCATTTTGTGCATCCTCAAAGGTATGGGGCTTGGAAACTTCACAGACTGTACCTAAGGAATAAGTGCCCCCTGCTTGGTTTGTAGAGGATGGCTACGAAAGCAGCTAGGAGATGGTGATTGACACATCCACAGTCTGTGTGTGTGTGTGTGTGTGTGTAAGAAAGAGAGAGGGAACTGGCAATAATGCAGAGGCCAGCTCATGACTTGGATGGAGAACTGGAATGCTTTCTTTTATCTTTACTTTTTCTTTAAATAGGAAATAACTGGACTCCCTCTGAAGGCAGGTCTGTGAAATTGCACGAAACACTCCATAAAGTCCCTTCATGTAAAAAACAAACACATTTAACATATACAAATCATAACAATACACTGAAAAACCAAAAGATGGGCAGATTGAAAACTTTGGATTGAAACCCACAGACATTCTGACCATATTAATGCTGTGCACTTCTCTTGCTTATAAAGTCCAGATTTTGATACCATTACGTTTAAAGACTGCTTATCACTCACCCAGGGAAAACATCACCTTCTCTTTGGAAAAGGGACAATTTAATCCACAGTTAACTTGTTCTTTCTTTCTTTTTTTAAATATATTTTATTGATTTTTTTACAGAGAGGAAGGGAGAGAGATAGATAGTTAGAAACATTGATGAGAGAGAAACATCGATCAGCTGCCTCCTGCACACCTCCTACTGGGGATGTGCCTGCAACCAAGGTACATGCCCTTGCCTGGAATCAAACCTGGGACCCTTCAATCTGCAGGCCGGTGCTCTATCCACTGAGCCAAACCAGTTAGGGCAACTTGTTATTTCTTATTGCAGTGCCTGTACCTGCGATGTTATATCTGGTATATGGCCTCAAATTCTAAGACACAATAAACGGATACATGAATGAATCAAATAGAAAAGGACACAATGCAGAGGAAAGGGAATCCATTAAATGGTGCAGGTAGAAGAAAACACAAAACATCCTCATGAGTATCCAATACCTTATCCTTTTTTATTTTATCTCAAAATATTGCATTTGGCTAAAGTGAATCCTTATTTAAACAGAATGTGCAAGAACTCTTTTAGCATCATACAATACTTCTGTCATAATACTTATTGGAGTTGAGGTTTTGGTGTGAGTGGGTGGGTTTATGGAATTCATGTGACATCCTTGCAAATTTCTCCTGGTTAGAATGACGAAATAGAACCTGGATATTATGTGGGGTTTTGGGACTGGTTACTAGGCCAGAAACAGTCTCATTTTGAGACATATTCCCTGTCTTAAATTTGTTCCTTCTTTCTGAGTATTTCAATACTGGTGCAAACCCTTAAAGTGAGCTTATGAAGTGAAAGGAGGGCAGTCAAGAGAGAAAAGGACAGCTCTGTTGCTTGACCTCATGATGAGATCTGTGGAAGATGTGAAGGACTCATCTATCCTATCTAATAAACGAGTAATATGCAAATTGACCGTCACTCCAACACACAATCTGGCCGCCCCCATGTGGTCAAAGATGGCGGCTCCCATGTGGACACAAGATGGCCACCACAAGATGGCCTGCAGGGGAGGGCAGTTGTGGGCGATCAGGCCAGCAGGGGAGGGCAGTTGAGGGGGACCTGGCCTGCAGGGGAGGGCAGTTGGGGGGGACCAGGCCTGCATGGGAGAGCAGTTAGGGGCAACCGGGCCGGCAGGGGAGGGGAGTTGGGATGACTGGGCCAGCAGGGGAGGGCAGTTGGGGGGGACCAGGCCAGCAGGGGAGGGCAGTTAGGGGTGACCAGGCTGTCAAGGGAGGGCAGTTAGGGGTTTACCGGGCCAGCAGAGGAGGGTAGTTGGGGGCAACCAGGCCTGTAGGGGAGGACAGTTAGGGGTGACCAGGCTGGGAGGGGAGGGCAGTTAAGGGTGACCAGGCCAGCAGGGGAGCAGTTAGGCATCGATCAGGCTGGCAGGGGAGTGGTTAGGGGGTGAGCAGGCTGGAAGGCAGAAGCAGTTTGGGGCAATCAGGCAGGCAGACAGGCGAGCTGTTGGGAGCCAGCAGTCCTGGATTGTGAGAGGGATGTCCGACTGCCTGTTTCGGACATACATTGAGGGGTCCCAGATTGGAGAGGGTGCAGGCTGGGCTGAGGGACACACCTCTCCCCTGTGCACAAATTTCGTGCACTGGGCCTCTAAAATATATATATATAAGTCTAATGTACTAAGTGTCTGACTGATGGACCATTTGACCAGTTGCTATGATGATGCACACTGACCACCAGGGGCCAGATGCTCTGACAGGTAGGTTAGCTTGCTGCTGGGGTCCAGCCAATCAGGACTGGGCAAGATGGGCCAGACACGCCCTGGAGCTCTTCTGCAGTCCCTCCCCGGCCAGCCAACCTCCCGCAGTCCCTACCTGGCCCGCTGGCACCCATCAGCCCTAATCAGGACTGGGCGAGACAGCCTGGATCACCAGGCAGGCCGAGAGACCCCACCAGTGCATGAATTCATGCACCGGGCCTCTAGTTTGAATATAAATCTGAGAATTTCCTTTCTCTGTCCCCAGTTAACACCCATATCCCTGCACATGCCCCCACCACCCAAAGTTCTGTAAACAGTCATTGACATGGATTTCTTTCTTCCCCTAGGTCTCCGCAGCTTCTTCCCCACTTCAGACTTCAAAACGTCCTTTGATATCTACCTTTTTCTACAATGTTCAAAGGGAATGGAACAGGGACACTTCCTTGGTCACTACTTGCCTACACCCCACTCACCCCAAACCAAGATTCTTAGGCCTGAAACAGAAAATCATGTTCCAACTTTGCAATTCTCATGCAGGGCCATTTTGTGTGGGGGACTGAGCTTTGAAGAGAGCCAGGTGTGCCAATAGGCTACCCATGGTTGAATACTAGCATTTAAATCACTTGTGTCCCCTTGCTTGTGAAACACAAAGGAAGGTGCGTCCAGAAAGTCTTTTGCATTCCTATTGGCATAATGAAGGTTTCCAGGCCATCAGCCTGCTTCCCTAGAAAAGGTATTCCATCATGTGTGCAGAGCAGGCTGCTGTTCCTCAGCTGTGCTGCCAGGTGGCAGGCCGAGCTGTGCAGGGAGATGGGAGGAAATGATGGCTGTGGTAGTGGAGTCACAGGCAGCCTTTTGTGGGAAGAGTACAAACTGCATCACTCTCCCAAGGCTCTGCGGTTTGCTGTGTAAGAGGGAACACCAGGACACTGAGTGCCCGGGGGGAGGGGCACGGACACTT
The DNA here is from genome assembly GCA_025583905.1 of Ia io. Taxonomy (NCBI): domain Eukaryota; kingdom Metazoa; phylum Chordata; class Mammalia; order Chiroptera; family Vespertilionidae; genus Ia; species Ia io. Next base: position 98,887,993 of record JAJQQW010000001.1, read on the forward strand.
AGTGCTGAAGCTGAGGGAGAAAACTTTTGTTAACGGTTCTTTGAAAGAAGAAGCTCTATGCAGGATGGAGCTGGTAAGTGTTGAAGGGCTTCACCTGGGTGTGCACGGCACATACATAGATGACCCTGGGCGAGGGCAGAGCATGGCCACCAGAGGCTAGCCTTCTCTGGAAGGAAGCCTGCATGCTCTGTCTTGCAGGCCATCCCCTTGTGTTCCTCATCTGTAATGTGAAGGGATTCTACTGGATACTGGCAAAAGTCCCTGCAGTAAAGTCAGACTATTGTGGTTTCTTCTTTTAGACCTGGCGTCACCCAGAAGAAAAAAGGTACTTTGCTTGGAGAGCAGTATAAAATGACGACACTGGTTCTCCATTATTTTCACCCTTTTACTGCCAGGCTCCTCAATCAGTGATTTCTTGTAGAGGACAATGTTCAATCAACCAAGCCACACAAGCCAGCCACAATTAAAGGAGCTTCATTTGCTAACTATTACTCCAAATTAAAAGTTCAACTGATAAGAACTTAATGCTTTTTAGAAGGCAGCTATGCTCACCACTATACCACCAACGCCTTAGAACTTAATGCTTTTTAAAAAGTGGGCCTGGCCTCTTCACTCCCCCAACCCCATTTTCCCCTCCCTTGGCAGTTTCGCACAAGGAGGCCAGCGGGAACAAAGCAAAGGTACAACTGCTTCCTTCCAATGAGTGGGTCTTCTGCAACACCGCTCAGGAGACCTCCTTACACCGGGTTTGAGCAGCAGCAAACCCAAAGTTCCCCTTTAGTGCTCAGCAGCAGAATCTGGAATTCTCCCCAGGATGTGCAGGGGAGCAAGGTACATTTGAAGGCGTGATCGGCAGCTCCTGAGCTGAGGAAGGAATGATAGATAATAGGCTTTCCTGGGCTGGTGGGGGGAGGGGAGAAAAGGGAGCAGAGCCTCTTTGTGGCCTTGGTGGAATCTCTGCTCACTTTTCTTTGAGCCAGCAGAACCCGTGGGCCAGAATATTTCCCAACCTCCTCCACAAAAGGGAAGGAGGTGAACGGGATGTGGAGCACACTGGATGGAGGTTTGATGGTCACGTTCCCATAACACCCTGTGAGTAGCCTTCTAGGCTGATTCCCTTTGAGTCCAGTGTTCAGCCTGAACTTGTCAGCATGAATGGAGCTCACCCTGTCTGGAAACACCTTTTTATCTCACTGGAGACACACCCCATCCAATCTTGCACATGTCTGTGGTCCCAAAGGGGCAGGGTGGTGATGAGGATGGGAAGATGGTGGGAACTGAGGAGAAGGTATGGGTCAGTGCAAACTCACCCTGGGCACATGGGACATTTCTGTGATGTGCAGGGCTTCCTGAAAATGATTCGGGAGGTCATCTTATGAAAGGAGGCCTCTTTGTCATTGAGTTAAAAGGACACTTCCTTCACAAGTTCCGTACATACCCTACTAGTCCCATATGGCACACAAACAAACACATGCTGAGAATTTGCTTCTTTATTAATAACACAACTACAGAGGAGGTGAGGGAGGCATGGGTGTCATAAGGGTCAGTGGCACCAGACAAGCTGATCTCCATTCAGGATCCTGGACAAGGATGGCATTCTAGGGCTTCTGCAGCACCATAAAGTAGAGGTGGTTCAGAGTAGCAGGTGGTGCATTCCTCAGCATCGCTAATCTCTGATTCCTCGAATCCTTGGCCCTCCTATTCTGAAACCAAGCCTACAATGGGAGGGAAATGGGATGGGTTTAGTATAGTGAAGTCAGTGTCATCACAGAAAAAATCACCTCATGCAACATTATATGCCATTGAGACTTCAACTACATCAGAAACTATTCATGTATTCCTACAATACCTCAGCAAAGTGAACACCACCACACCCTTCAGCTAACACTTGGTGCACACCCCTTACTAGTATGTGCCAGGCGAGAGAGAAAGAGAAAGGGGAAGGGAGAGAGAGAGAGAGAGAGAGAGAGAGAGAGAGAGAGAGAGAGAGATTGTACCTGCCTTGACCATGATGGAACCTACAACCTAGGTATGTGTCCTGACGGTGAGTCAAAACCACAACTCTTTTGATGCAGAGAAGACACTCTTACCAACTGAGCCACCAGCGAGAGCAAAACCATTTTAATTCTTCACGCAACACCTACCCCACCCTACAAACCCTGCTGGGCTCAGCACCACGTCAGCTCACTCTGCTCTGCCTAGTGTCAGGACACTGTACAGGAGCTGCTGCTGTCCACTATGGCAGGTTATCCTAGGCGCTGCTACTCAATCAGGAGTCCCAATCCCATCCCTCATTCATAAGGCAGGAGGTGGAACAGGCATTTCACGACGATAATCAACTACCATGGTAAGAGATCATAAACATTTTACTCTCCGAATATCTGCTAATTCTTCCCGCAAACAAAGCTGTTGGGAACATTTGATTATCTTCCCTATGTCCTAGTTAATGGGTTTTACATTGTATATAAATTTTTTTCAGTTTCCAAAATCCACATGTTAAATGACACAATGGGCTATCTCTCCTGCCTGAGACCTCATTCCCGCCCCCCCCCACCACCACCACCCCCCCCCCCAGCCACCCCGCTTAGGATTTGTGGTCTTTGTGCTGCAGAAATATGTAGTGTAAACAAGCTTTAGGAGCATCTAAATACACCAGTGGTCACATCTCCATAAACGTAAACAAAGCCCACAGCTAGCAGTGGCATGGACTCCTAGTGGGTCTGTATTCCCAGTACTTGTTTCACAAAAACGGTTCGATTAGCAAAAGAAAGGAGGAAACCCCTGTAGTAAGCTTCTTGTGGAAATTCATCTGTAGGGTTTGGAAATGGATGAGAACACTAAGTCTTCCCCTGGTTTGTTTCTTGAGGCTCCTATTCCCTTCTCAAAGCCATTGAGAGAGCACGATGTTAGCCCAGGGAAGGGCAAAAGCAGGTCACAGAACCTTAAGTTCTTTCCTTTCTTCGGCATATGCCTTGCAGTCTGTGGTGTCAGGATGCCAGATCTCAGTGGTCTGCTTGGTTGGGCTGCAGCCCATTTCCATCACTGCACGCACACATGCATCTGTAGCAAAGCTCATGAACCCATCCTGATTTTCTTCACTTTGCCTTGTGCAAACATCGCTTTGATACAACTTTTGATCCCAGGACCTACCAGTTAGTCAACACAGCCTGCAAGACTGAAAAAAGTATTTGAAATTCACACAGCTATGGATCCATCTGAAATGGGGCCACCCTCTCTGCCACCAAACATATTCTATGAAACTAGCATTTTTTCAATAGAGTACCATCAAAATGGGGAAAAAATCCTCATGAGAATACTCACTTTTCCATTGCATAGATTCATAACTGAATTTGTGTAGGATCTGAAAGGCTTGTTTTGACTATATGTACCTCCTCTCTAACCTTTTCTCCCTTCTTAGCTCAAATCATATTACTTTTAGCTCATTTGTTTCATTCTACACACAGCCTTCCGGAGCTAGTCAATTTCCTCCATTCTCACCATGAGAGTATCCTAGCAATGTTTTCAGGTTGATACAGCAAAGTGTTTCTGAAAAGCGAAACTTGGGGCTGCCACTCTTTACAGAGCCTTACCAAACACTTAAAAACAAAAGGGGGAGAACCAGGTGATGAAACAAGTAAGCGATCTTCCCCTACCAGTCTCAGCTTAATTAAACATAAGTTGTTTATATAGAGCAGTGATTTCCAACCTTTTTCATCTCATGGCATACAAACTAATTACTAACATTCTGCAGCCCACCAAAAATATATATAGTGTATGTTTTCCCAATGTGACAAAAAAGGTATAATTTTGATTTAATCACACTGTACAGCTATTACTGTGTTGTCCGTTGTCAGTTTGCATGTGACAATGTAAGGAAAAAGATGTCAGTGTTCTGGAATAAATACTCAAATACTGCATGTTTCAAAAATTATTGTGGTTCACAAGTTGAACATCGCCGATATAGAACTTTCTCTGGGTAAGTTACTCCATCACCCCCAATATTTATAAATGCATTGGTTTTAGCTGAGAGCTTAAGTTTGGCTTTAAATAATTTAGTGCAATTGGAACCCCCTCTAAGCTGCTCCTCTGTGCATTAACTTGAATACATCCAAATTCAGGCTGAGCCCCAACATGACTCCACACAGAAGTGCTCCTTAAAGGATACCAGTCCTAGGAGTTGCACTTTATTGAATGTACTGATGGGGCTCAAGGCAGGCCACCCCCAAAATATGTCCATATGGCATACTGATTGTTTTTTATGAAAGTTTCTTGAGAAAGACCTGGAGCAAGAACAACTCTCTGACTCCCCTCTCTCTGTCCTCCTAAAAGCAGGAGCTAAATCTCCCCTATGAAAGGTACCCTCCCTGCACCAGGAGTTAAAGAGATAGCCTCACCGCCAGAGATAGGGAATTTTGGACCCAGAGGCCTACATAAACAAGTTTCACTAATTCTTTAATAATTTACTCCCCTAAGCCAAACCCTGTTTAGATTCTTCACTGATTAAGCACTGAAGCCTAAGTCCCTTTGTCTTGTCCATCCCTCACAAATATATTATTTATTTCTTTAAAAAGTATAAAAGCTGGAGAAACCAAGATGGCGGCATAGGTAAGCACCTAAACTGCTGCCTCGCACAACAATTTCAAAACTACAACTAGAAGACAGAACGGACATCATCCAGAACCACAGGAAAGCTGGCTGAGTGGAAATTCTACAACTAGAAGGAAAGAGAAAAGCACACTGAGACTCAGAGGAGCTGCAAAAGGCTGAGGTATGGAGACACGTGCGCAGAGAGGAAGGGCGGCTGAGTGCCTGGCTGGCTTTCTCTGGCAGGGGGGAGAAGGAAGCTCCCGACTGCACTGACCCCCAGTTCCGACTGCACTGAACCCCAGTTCTGGGTGAGACCCTGTGGACCCAGGCTCATACAGGGGGAATCTGGACTGTCAGGTAGAGAGAAAGGCACACGGAGACTCGGGGGAGCCGCGGAGGGCAGGGGTCTGGAGGCGTGCGTGCGAGTGCGCACAGAGAGGACTGACTGCTGAGGTTGCCGCTGGCTTTCCCTAGCAGGAGGGAGTCAGAAGCTCCCGACTGCACTGAACCCCAGTTCCGACTGCACTGAACCCCAGTTCCCGGGCAAGCCCCTGGGCACCCAGGCTCTTAGGGGGGAATCTGGACTGTCAGGCGGAAACTCAGGGGAGCCGCGAAAGGCAGAGGTCTGGAGGCGCGTGCGAAAGTGTGCGCAGAGAGGACTGACTGCTGAGTGTGCTTCTGGCTTTCTCTAGCTAGAGGAAACCGGAAGCTCCCGACTGCACTGAACTCCAGTTCCGGGCGAGAATCTGGGAATCCATATTCATTGGGGGAAATACTGGACTGTCTGAGAGCGGGCGAAACTTGAGGGCAGCTTACTCTCAGAGGTGCTTGCAGCGATTAGCACGGGAAACTGAGACACAGGGGCCTCATAGGGCAGGGCTGACGGGAAGCCAAGACTATCTGCTCAGCCCTGAGACTCCGCCCCATACAAGCTAAGCACAGAGGCTTTTGAAATTTTGCAAGTCTTGTCTCATAAGGCTGTCAACAGCACAGAAGTTCTCCCGGCGTAGACACAGCTGATCCTCACAGCCAACTGGCCTGGAGGTCAATTCCTTTCAGTGATACCAACAACAATCAAGACTTAACCTTTTGCACTCGGATGTGGAGTGTGACTCGACACGGTTAGCATCGGTAGCAAAGGGTTAGCGAGTGCAAAGGGTTAACTACAACAAGGCTGTACACACAGTCCACAAAGGGTGCACCAAGAGTGTCCACTTCAGGTAACTGGGGAGGCTGAGCCACTGGGCCATATAGGACACCTAGCACACAAACCTACCCTACCAACTCAGGGAAGCAGCGAAAATGCGGAGACAAAGAAATAGATCACAAACAAAAGAAATGGAGGAAAACAAACGACTGGATATAGAGTTTAAAACCACGGTTATAAGGTTCTTCAAGAATTTCCTAGAAAAGGCCAATAAATTTAGCGAGACCCTCGAGGATATGGAAAAGGACCAACTAGAAATTAAACATACACTGACTGAAATTAAAAATATTATACAGAGAACCAACAGCAGACTAGAGGATCGCAAGAATCAAGTCAAAGATTTGAAATACAAAGAAGCAAAAAACACTCAACCGGAAAAGCAAAAAGAAAAATGAATCCAAAAATTTGAAGATAGTGTAAGAAACCTCTGGGACAACTTCAAGCATACCAACATCCGAATTATGGGGGTGCCAGAAGAAGAGAGAGAGCAAGGTACTGAAAACCTATTTGAAGAAATAATGACTGAAAACTTCCCCCACCTGGTGAAAGAAATAGACTTACAAGTCCAGGAAGCGCACAGAACCCCAAACAAAAGGAATCCAAAGAGGACCACACCAAGACACATCATAATTAAAATGCCAAGGGCAAAAGACAAAGAGAGAATATTAAAAGCAGCAAGAGAAAAAGAGTTAGTTACCTACAAGGGAGCACCCATACAATTGTCAGCTGATTTCTGAACAGAAACTATGCAGGCCAGAATGGAGTGGCAAGAAATATTCAAAGTGATGAATAGCAAGAACCTACAACCAAGATTACTCTACCCAGCAAAGCTATCATCCAGAATTGAAGGTCAGATAAAGAGCTTCACAGATAAGAAAAAGCTAAAGGAGTTCATCACCCCCAAACCAGTATTATATGAAATGCTGAAAGGTATTCTTTAAGAAGAGGAAGAAGAAGAAAAAAGTAAAGATACAAATTATGTACAACAAATACATATCTATCAACAAGTGAAATCTAAAAATCAAGTGAATTAAAAATGTGAGGAACAGAATAAACTGGTGAATATAATAGAATCAGGGCATAGAAAGGGCGTGGACGGATAATTCTCCGGGGGAAGAGGGTGGGGGGGGTGCTGGAAGAGACTGGACAAAAATTGTACACCTATGGATGAGGACAGTGTGGGGGAGGTAAGGGCAGAGGGTGGGGTGGGAACCGGATGGAGGCGAGCTATGGGGGGGGAAAAGGAGAAACAATTGTAATAATCTGAACAATAAAGATTTATTAAATTTAAAAAAATTATGAGATGAAAAAATAAGTATAAAAGCTGCCTGCTTGGGACATTTCCTTAAGTCCAATTTCTGTGACACCACTGCATGTGTAAATTAAATTCTTTATTTTCTCCTGTTAGTTCATCTGTCTTGTGTCACTGCACTTGCTAGATCAACCAGAAAAATTAAGAATGGAAGGGGATAAATTTCCCCACTCCCCAACCATACACTTATAGGTATAGATATGTACACATTATATGTATATGATTATAGACATAAATATTCATGTTTGTAAAACACTATATATATTTAATTTTGTACCCAGAGGGGGCGAAACAGTTAATTTTTTGTTTGTTTGTTTTCCTTTAAGAAATTGTGTTCTCTCTGGTAATGGGAAATAACTATAAGCTGGAGTTTACGTAACTCACCTCCACAAAGATTCCTTAGAACAAAACTTATTTGCCAACATAAAACACACAACAAAACACACCAATGTGAGATTATCTGCCACAAAGGAGTCCAGGTCCTGAAACAGGTTTTAGGGTGCCCCCCCAACCAAAGGCTTTTTTCAGGTTTGCTGACCTGCAGTCCAGCTTCAGTCTCACCAATGCATCTCTATGACCCTGCTGAAGGGAGAAAACCACAAATGTTTAGTAATTGGAATTGTGACTAAAATGAAATATATGGATATACATTTTATGCCTGTTTTAAGTTTGTATTCTTCTCTCAAGAACCTCTACAAGTAAACTTTTGTCATTCCCCCCACCAGGTTTCCTTTGTAGATGGTTACCCCTCAAAATTTAAGGTTGCATTAACAAATCTGTAGTCAGAATAAAAAATTTTAGTGAACATTAGAAAACTATAAAATGTAATGGACAAATCTATGATGAACCAATTATAAAAATTTGAAATAATAGGATCTGGCATTGCAGTTGTTTGAGAGAACCTCATTCTCCTTACCTTGATTCCAAAAATCCTATTTACAAAAACAGGCCACCAGCATAGGCAATAAAAGAAAAAAATACATAAATTGGATCACATAAAAATTTTAAAATGTTGTGCATCAGTAGGACACAACCAGTGGAGAGAAAAGGCAATGCTTGGGGTGGGAGAAAATATATTTGCAAGTCATATATCTGATAAGGAGTTTATATGTAGAACTAGAGGCCTGATGCACGAAATTCTTGCAAGGGGCTCGGCCCTCACAGTCCTGGCTACCTTGGCTGGCCCTCGCAGCCCCAGCTTCATCCGGAAGGTCGTTCTGTTAGGTCTAATTAGCATATTAGCTCTTTATTATATAGGATATGTCAAGAACTCCACATCACAACCCAAAGAAAACACCCAGATGAAAAAAAACAGGCAAGGGCTTGAGTACACATTTCTCCAAAGATGATATACAAATGGTTACTAAGCACATGAAATGGTGCTCCACATCACTAACTAATCATGAAAATAAATGCAATTGAAACCACACTGATACCACCTCATCCCATTAGCATGGCTGCTATAAAAAATTAAATCTGAAAATAACAAATGTTGCGGAGGACATGGCACAATTGGACCTTTGTGCACTGCTACTGGGAATGCAAAGTGGTACTGCCTGATTCCATTTGCATGAGGTACTCCTATGGGTATAACACAACAGAGGCAGTTTTGCAGGCGGAAGAGCCAAGCAGATGGATGGTGGGATGGTTGCACAGTAAGAAGAGTGTGCTTAATACCACTGAACTGTACACTTAAAAATGGTTAAGATAGTAAATATTATGTTAGCTGTATTTTACCATCATAAAAATTAGTAACAACAAATTAGTCTCATAAACAATTGAAATGGCCGAAACCGGTTTGGCTCAGTGGATAGAGCGTCGGTCTGCGGACTGGAAGGTCCCAGGTTCGATTCCGGTCAAGGGCATGTACATTGGTTGCGGGCACATCCCCGGTGGGGGGTGTGCAGGAGGCAGCTGGTCGATGTCTCTCTCTCATCGATGTTTCTAGCCCTCTATCCCACTCCCTTCCTCTCTGTGAAAAATCAAATAAAATATATTTTTAAAAAAAATTGAAATGGGCAAAGGACTTAAGAAAGCACATGGAAAGATGCTCAGTATCAAGTGTTGATAGGCAAATGCAAATCGAAACCGTAAGATGCCACTTCACATCCACTGAGATGGCTAATATCAAAAGGCAGAAAATAACAAGTGTTGGGAAGAATGTGGAGAAATTGCCATCCTTGTGACTGCTAGAGGAAACGTAAAATGGTGCAGCTACTGTGGAAAACAGTAGAGCAGTTGCTCAAAAAAATTAAAACAGGATCACCGTATGAGCCAGCAATTCCACTTCATGGTCTACACAAAATACTTGAAAACAGTGACTCCCTAGTGATTTTGCACACCCGTGTTCATGGCAATATTATTCACAATCACCAAAAGACAGAAGCAACCCAAGTGCCCATTATTAAATGATTAGATAAACAAAATATGGTATTTCCACACAATGGAATATTATTCAGCCATGAAAAATGATACCTATCACATGCTACAGCATGGAAGAAACATGAGGACATTATACTAAGTGAAATATTCCAATCACAAAAATAAAACCACTGTATGATGCCACTTCCAGGAGGCACCTGAAGTAATCAAATGGAAACTGAAAATGGAAAGGTGGTTGCCAGGCCCGGGAAATACAAAGTTGTTTACTGTGCAGTCTTAGCTTAACAAGATGAAAAGTGCTCTGGGGATTGATTGCACAGCATGAATGTATTTAACACGACTGAACTATACACCGAGAAATGGTCAAGATAGCAAAAATTATCATTAGGTAGATATTACTACAATTTAAAAAAATGACGATTGACCAGCAAAGAGACTTGATGCACGTGACGACTGTATGAAAATATTTCGCTGATGCTCAGACGGCATTCCCCTCCCCCAACCCCGGAGCACAGGTGGCTGTTTGGCTTAGAAAGGGAGGAGAAGGCGCAGGGCAGAGACAAACGCCTAAAAATAAGCCCGACGCGTGGGGGAACTGGGCAGCTCTTGGAGCGGCCACGCACCCCGTGAACCAGTCCGGGTCTTGAGTGTGTTCGTACATGCCTTCCAGCTGCCGCAGTTGGACCGGCGAGAACCCACTACTTTCGATTCGTGGCTGGGCGTTCTGGCGCTGCGATGCAGCGGCAGCCACCACGAGGGCCTTCTGGGCCAGCTGCTGCCCGGCCTCCTGGTCACCACCGCCGCCCTCGTGGCTCTCGTCGCCCTCGTGGTTCCCGTGGGCTTCCTGGTCCATGCCATCCATGAGGCACGGCTCCCCTTCATCAGCGTGGCCTTTCTCGTCTGCCTCCGGCCCCTCACTCCGCACAGATTCAGGTCTTCTGTCCACTTCCTCCACAATTTTGCCTTGGCTGCACAAGCCCACGTCACAATAGTTGACCGTGGGTGGAGGCTCCATGGCTGGAATGCAGCCGAGGACCAGCGCCCCCTGGAACTGTGTGAGGGGGGTGGGGTGGGGCACCAGCTGCCTGCAGAAGCTGAGGCTGATTCTCTTTTTGGTGCTTGGTACTGCTTATAACTGGTCTGGCGCAAATTGAATGCCTATGCGCTCTCAGTTAGATGATTGTTATTGGCTTTGTTCCCCACACACCACCCACACCCCTCTCCAGTCTTGGTGGGTGGGACTTGCTTAGGCGGGAAAGCCTCAGGGGCGTGGCCAAAAACAGGGGCACTATGGGAAAGAAGGGTGCTGGTAGTGGGCATGGGTGTGTGGAATCACGGTTCTACTTTACAGCTCCATTCACTTCTCCAGACTTTAGCAGAGCATCTTTATTATGCAAGCTGATTTGGGGTGATGGGGCATCAAGAGAGGAATAGTCTGGGGTTTTAAACCTCACAGAACCACTGGACCCCTTGTGGAAAAGATGGGAGAATGTCTCAGGGACCAACATTGGGCCCCTGCAGGCCACGGGCTAGTAATTAAGCTGAAATGATGAAACAAGGGGGCTTATTGCCCTGGGTTTCTGCGAGGACCCTGAAGGCAGAGGAGGCTATGCTCCTGGGACGCCAGGAGGTGGATCTTGGGGCTGGGTGTGCACAGTATTCTGGGCCAGATGCCCTCTGCAGGAAACCCAATGCACCCCTTGAGAAAGTTCAAGGACTCCAGAGTTGTGGTCACCAGTCCTTGCCTGAGTGCAAGCCTAGACCCCAGCCCGTTGCTTAGTGCGTCCAAGAGCACTTTCACTTCAGGGGCTCTGGCATACCATGTATATTATATATACGTGTGTGCGTGTGTGTGCGTGTGTGTGTGTGTGTGTGTGTGTTCTATCCTGGCATGTCCATGTGAAAAAGGTAACATGAGCAAAGCCAAGGTCTACTTGCTTGTTTTAAATACCGTGATTATTTTGAATCATTGCTCAAGGACCTGTTCCTCCTTCCTTCAGCCAGCACTAAATCAAGAGTTTCCTTTTAGTGTTGAATTAACTTGAAGTGAGGTTTCTCAAGGATGTTAAAGGTGACAAAATGCACTTGAAGGCATGGTTGTCAGCTCTGAGCTGGGGAAGTCCAGATCTGGGAGTAGGGAAGAGGAAGGGAGCAGGACCCTGTGCTGGCCTAGACAGAATCTCTTCTTGTGTTACCTTTGAAGAGGAAAGATCCTCCCTCTAGCATGGTTTCTATCCCCCTATCCCCTCCACAAAAGGAAGAAGTGAAGGGGACTTTGAAAGTACCGGATGAATGCCTGGCTCCCACTTCTCCATAAAGCCCTGTGAGTAGTCTCTTAGGAAGTTTCCCTTAGAGTCCTGTGTTGTGCCTGAGCTGTTACCCTGAAAAGGGCTCAGGCCTGCTTTGAAACTTACTGTTTTCGCCTTAGGGACTTTCCCCACCGTGTTTTGTATATCTATGTGTTCCCAGTGGACAGGGTGTGGGGGTAAGAGTGGGGGGAGAGGGTTGGAGGTACTAAGGTGTTGGGGGACAGGGTAGGTATGGTCCATTTGAATGGCAGTTTTTCAGCAATTTCCATCACATTCACCAACCCCATGTGACACACAAAACAAATGTATAGAGAATTCACAACTTTATTCAAACTACAAAGAATGTGCCCTGAAACAGTAGGCCAGTGACTTTGTACTTTTATTTACTACACAAAGCAGATATTTGGTAAACTGTTATTGATGGTGAGGTATGCAGAATTTGAATCTGGCTCAAATATTCCTTAGGAACGATTCCTTAGGAAATGGGAGCTATTGAAGCACCATTCCCAGATAAAACTCAGAAAAAAAACACAAAACACTTGAATAAGCATTTCTCCATTCCTTAGAAAACGGGAGCCATTAAAGCACCATTCATGGATAAAACAGAAAACCACAAGCAAATGACTTGAATAAGCATTTCTCCATTCTTTAGAAAATGGGAGCCATTAAAGCACCATTCATGGATAAAACACAGAAAAAAACCAGGCCCAGACACGTGGGTGTGGGCCACCATGAGGCAAAGGTGGATAAAACAAGGGGTGAGGAGCATGCATGAACAGATGAGGATAGGGTACCACTGGTGGCATCAGCAGCCCTAGCGGCAGTTGAGGATACCTTATCCAAGCTGGATGCGGATACCACATCCAAGCGTGTGGCAGATACATCAAAGCAGGCTGCGCATTAAAGATGATATTGTGAGGTACACCCACATTAATGCCGATGGGGTTGCCCAGGACCATGGGGTGCATGTTTCTCAACATAAATGCCCTCTGTCGTCTCCGTCTATTCTTAAACCAAATCTTCAAACAGAGAGAAAAAGGGATTAGTTTAGTACATTGAGCATTTAATGTCATATCTGAAAATAAAATAAAAACCCCACAACACACGGTAAGCAACGATATATGCCCTTAAGATTTTAAACTGTATCAGAGGAAGATACTTCCTTCTTGCTCAAGCATCTTAGTAGAGTGCCCACCAACGGAACTTTTAGCTCACCCACAGTGAGCACTAGCTATGTGCTGGGCTATGGCGTGGCCTACTGCTTTTTCTCTCCTCCCACATTTAATTTCATTGTCCCCACTCTTACATGCAGGTTGAACTGAGGAATTGTTCTCTGTGCCTACTGTTATTGCTATGCCTTGTATGTCTGTGTTCTGTGGGGAAGTAGACCACAGTAAAAAGTGGGTACCTTTTACAATCCTGCTGAGAACAGTCCCTGTTTTGAAAAGGCCTATTTATCTTCTTTACACAGTAAAGAGTGTATTGGGGCAGACTGGCTTTTTAGATAAAAGCTTTCCTTCAAGGATGCCTAAAGGGTCATTCATCATCTGAAACCCCTTAATAGTTAAAAAGATGGCATTGTGAGGGAGGCTGGGTCATGGGGGCCCCAGGGAATTTATGGCTTGTCTTGCTGGGACATGAGAAAAGCTGAAGCCCTGGAAGCTGCCTTAATATTTTAGAATTTTGAGGTAATAAATATTTAGACAGACTCCGCTAAATTTCTTAAAACTCTAAAAATCTTTGTCCAGCCAAGATTCTGGAGAGGAGTCAAACCACTGTCATACTTGTCAATTTTGCTCACTCCACCCTGCCCCACCCTACAAACCCTCCTGGGCTCAGGACCAGATCAGCGCACTCCGCTCTGGCTACAGTTCCAGGACTCTGCACCAGAGCTGCTGCTGTACAGCATGGTGGGGCCCCAAAGCCCTGCTACTCAACGAGGGGATTCCCTTATCCTTAAGGCAAGAAGGTTGAACAGGTATTTTAGAAAAGTACAAAATTACTCCTTCCTAAATATTTGCCAACTACTCTTGTAGACAGACAAATATGTCAGTTAGGCTCCACTGTATTCTCACTGTCCTAGTTATTGGGGTTTACATTGTTTTTAAATTCTTTTGGAAGTTTTGTAACTGTGAATTTTAAGAGACACAAAGGGCCTTCTCTTGCTGCTTGAGATGACATTTTCCCTCTTCAGTCTTAGAATTTGGGTCCTTCTTCTGTAAGAACATGTCATCTAAAAGACACTAAATTCAAGATCATTTTGGGGGGATCCAAGTGTACCCATGGTTAAATCTGCATAAACATAACCAAAACACAAATCAGGCTAATACTACTTCCTTATTTCCAATGCTGGTTTCATAAAAAAGTCATACTCTATTTGCAAAATAGATGGGGGAGGGGGCGGGAGAAAGCTCCATTAAAATTGCTTTGGACAAATGCTATGTGACCTCATATATATGTGGAATATTTAAAAAATCTAAAAAAAACAAACACTTGTAGAAAAAGATCAGATTTGTGGTTACTAGAATGGGAGATTGAGGGAGAGGAATTGGAGGAAGGTGGTCAAAAGGTACAACGGTCCAGTTATAAGATAAATAAGTCCTGGAGATGTAACGTACAACATTATGACTACAGTAGACACCCCTCTGTGGTATAATATGAAAGTTGTTAAGAAAGTAAATCCTAAGAGTTCTTATCACAAGGAAAAAAACCCACTTTTTTTCTTTTTTTGTTTGTATCTATGTGACATGATGGATGTTAACTAAACTTATTTTGTCAGTCATTTCACAATATATGCAAGTGAAATTATCATGCTGCACACCTTAAACTTATACACTGCTATAGGTCAATTATATCTCAACAAAACTGGGAAAAAATTTTTGGTGGAATTAATGCCTTAGAATTTGGAAATGGATTAGAGCATTATGGATTGTTTCTATGGCTCCTTTTTCCCTTTAGAACTCCATTGAGACAACACTATGCAAACCCATGGAGGGGGAAAGGAAATCACCAAAACTGAAGTGTTTCTCTTCCTTTGAGCTGGCTTTGCCTGCAGGGAGAAAGCAGAGTCCTGGTCCTCCCAAGCCTGTCCAGCCCTGACTGTGATCCCTGCCCTTAGCATCAGTGGCCTGCTTGGTTGGGCTGCTTTTCACACAGTCCTCTACCAGATCTGCAGCCAGATTCCATCACTGACCTCACACACACTCTCTGCAGCAAAGCTAAGAAGCCCATCCTGATTTTTTCTCTTTCTTCTCCATTTCCCCCCAAAATTTATCTTTGATACAAACTAGGTTTACCTATGGTCTCAGAAAAAACACTTCTTGATCCATTGACCCATGTTAGTCATCACTGACGGAACAAATGAAAAAGTATTTCAAATTACCACAGGTGAGAATCCAGCCTGAACTATGAGCCACCTTCCACTATCAACAAGTTAGACACAGCCCATCTCTTCACAGAAAGGAAGAAAAAAATCTCTCAGGTATTAGATATTTCTCAAGAGAATATTCATCAATGCATTTGGTAATTCCTAAAATTTTACTGTGTGTGGTATCCCCAAGACACATGTTCTGCTCCATGTTAATATTGCCTAACACTTCCACCTTTCTTAGGTTGGTGGAACTCTGTTTGAAATTGTTTTATTTTATTTCCCTTTTTAGACATATTTTAAATGTTGTAAGTCTTCATTTAATCTCCACCATAATGCACAACCTACTATGTTAAAAGGCTAACATATATTAGTATTCCAGAAAATTAAAATTTAGGGCTGCCACTCTCTACAATGTTTTGCTAAATCCTTAAAAAGAACAGCAGGAAAAACAGGCATTTGGACTTACCCCCACCATTAGTCTCACCTTAACTTAGCAGACATTAGTGCTCAACTGCTGTGTTCTAATGTGTGAATTATTCCCTCCCCAAACCACTAAATATTTATAAATTCACCCTTTATGCAATGAGCTTATGCTTGTTTTTAAATAATTTAGTATAATTGAATTCCTTGGTTCATTAATATGAACTATTTCTACTTCATGCTTAGCTGCAATGTGACTTCACACAGAAGTGTTATCTTGAGGATATCAGTGTTAGGAGTTGAACTGTGTTTGTGTATAATACACATGTAATATGTACAAAGGTATACATGTATCTTTGTATACAAGGAATAGTACACTGTAGTAATTCTTTTTTCAATTGGAAATCATGTTCCCTTTGATAATGGACAATTTTCAAAAGCTAGAGTTTATTTATCTTATTAATTAAGACCCCAAACTTATTTTCCAATGATGGAAAAGGCAATGAAAACACACCAACTTGAGAATGTCTTGGACAAAGGTGTTTAAGTCCTGAAACAGGTTTTAGAATGGCTGCCCCGCCAAATGGCTTTATTCAGGTTTACTGACCTGCACCCGGGCTTCAGTCACATTCATGTGTCTCGCAATGTCCTGTCTGAGAGGAGAAAGCCACAAATATTCAGTATTCAGAGGTGTGGATGGAAATTAAATATATTCTTATTTACATTTTTTTCAGAGAAATGTCTGATTTATTTTATGAACCAATTTCTGTTGTAGGGAAATTCACACCATTTCAGGATTTACAGAAAATTAAGTTGACAAAGCATTTAAAGAAAGCCAAGTCTCATGGAGGCACAGTTCCCAAGAACAAACGAAATTCGAACTTACTGTTTCTTTCAGTGTTACCAACTTCAAAATGACTAAAAAAAATCTCTGACTGAGGAAATATCTCTCCCAACTTTCAACCACTGCTCTTACACATTTTATGGATTAAATTAGATTCTTAAATGGATTGGCTTATCTATCTATCTATCTATCTATCTATCTATCTATCTATCTATCTATCTATCATCTATCAGTGATGCACAGATTGGAGTACATTCCTAGTAGATGCTAAGGGATGACACAAACTCTCTGCTGTTCATTCTTTGATTGTGAAAGAAATTAAAAAAAAAGTTTAATCACCAACCTCCTGTCCCCCCCCCCCCACACACACACACCATTCTGTAATATCTAACTTCTCAAAAGCAAGGTGTAAGGGTATGCAGAAAAATCACTACTCAAGGTAAATAATTTTCAAATGCAGCATTATAAAAGATATAAATCAATGCCAAAACAACCTATGATGAACAGATTTGTGAACATTTAAAATTAAGTTAGGATCTGGTTCTAATAGAACGTTATTTAAAATAACAGGCGCCTGCCTGGTTCCCAGTTTGATTCATTTAAATTTCGCATGACAGCCCTGGCCCCAGTGGCTCTTAGTTGGTTGGAGTGTTGTCCCGCAAGCGTCCCGCAAGCCGAAAGGTTGTGTGGGGTTCGATTCCTGTCAGGGAACATATCTCGGTTGAGGGTTGATTGTTCTGGTGCGTATGGGAGGGAGGCTCTCTCACATTCTCTCTCTCTCCCTTCCTCTCTGTCTAAAAATCAATATAAATAAATAAATAAATACCGCACTACATTATTTACCTTGAGTCCCAAAAGGCATAGCGCCCCCCCCCAACCCCAACCCAAGTGCAAGAGAGCCGCTGTCACCCCTCCCCACAGCCTCCGGTCCCCCAGATGGCATTTAGTTCAGAAGGGAAGGAGAGGGACCTGTTAGAGAGACCCAAAGGCCACCCAGGCTCATCGCCACGTGGTCCCTGGAAAGGGCGGCAAACCCTGGCAATTCGCTTACCTCATCAACATGTCCGGATAGGGGTAGCGGTGAAAAATGCGCTCCAGCTCCTGCATCTGCATCATGGTGAACGTGGTACGCTGGGCCACCCGACGCCTGTTCCGTGGCTGTGGACGCCGGACGTTGGCCTGGAGGGGCTGTGCCTCCTGCTCTTGCTCTTCTGTTTCTTCGTCACTATCGTCGCTGTCCTCGTCGGGTTCGTCGCGTTCGTGGTACATGGGGCCCGGGGCGTCTAGGCCATCTAGGCCACTGTCGCCGTCTTCTTTTGCTTCTTCTTCAGCTTCTATCACTTTTCCTTCTGCGGATGCTGTTCCTTGCTCAGGTACGGGCTCTGTATCCATTTCCTTTTCTCCCTCTTCAGTTAGCAAGATCTCTGCTGGCTCTGCTTCTGCAAAGAAAGAAACCCAAAGAGAAAGATAAGTGTGTTATGTAGCCCAGGCTGTGGGAAGGAGGAAGTTACTGGCTGCATCTGAGGGGTGTCCCGTCCGCTCGCCTCCCCCAGAAAACATTAGTTTCTTGGAGTTGGCTGAAGCTCGCGTCAGGAGCAGCACGAACCATGCAGTTCTCCCCCATCCTCCTCCACTCCTAGGCTGAGGAAGCCAGCGGTATCCTGGCTGGGCTGGCCCTGAAGATTCATGTCCTGAGTGCTGTCCATGAGGCTGTGGCGTCTGCAGATGCTGCATGCGACCTGGCTCCTTCAAGGTTCTTCTGGAGTCTAGTCAGGCAAGAGTGTTCACCGACTGCTGGGGGTGGGGTGCCGAGGTGCGCATGCGGCAGAGGGTTGGACTGCAAAAGGGAGTGTACTTGCAAGAAGGTCTCTAGTAGGGCGCATGCGTGAAAGCACAACTTGGGCCTCCAAGTTGCAACTTAGCAGACTGCTCTAGACTTGGTGGAGCGTCTTCCCAGAGGAAGGGGCTGTGCTGAATTGTGCAAGCTGATTTGTAGGGAGTAAAAGACAGACCTCACATTAGCTCTGGAGGCCTTAGAGAAATGTTTACATAATATCTCTTGGTCCAGCTTCCATACACAGTAGTCAGTACTAAGCAGGGGGTAGTAATCAAACTATGGAAGTAGGTAGGAGGTTGTTTGCTAAGTTTTTGCAACGAGGCTAACATCAGACCTTACCATACTTCTCAGGTTTGCAGGAATAGGAGGTTGGGGTTGGCTTTTCCAAGCATTCCAGGTGCTCAGATGCACTATGCAACAAAACAAAACAAAACAAAACACAACCACCACCAACACATATGAATGATATATGGTGCTTGTCTTTCTCTGACTAGCTTATTTCACGTAGCATAATACACTCAAGAGCCATCTATGCTGTTGCAAAGGGTAAGATTTTCTTCTTTTTTACATTCCAGTAGTATTCCATTGTGTACACGTACCACAGCTTTTTAAATCCACTCATTTACTGATGGGCACTTGGACTGTTTCCAGATCTTGGCTGTTATAAATTAACAAACAAAATAGAAACAGATTCATAGATAGAGAACAGAGAGACCATTTTCAAGCTGTCAGTGGGGCTGGGGGAAAAAGGTGAAGGGATTAAGAAAAAAAAAGAAAGAAAAGGAAAACATAGTTACAGAAAACAGTATGATGATTACCAGAAGGAAAGGGGGTGGGGGAAGAAGAGGGCATGGGGTTATAAATGGTGATGGAAGGAGACTTGAGTTGGGGTAGTGAACACACAATACAATATACAGATGATGTATTATAGAATTATACACCTGAAACCTATATAATTCTATTCACCAATGTCACACCAATAAATTAAACAACAACAACAACAATCAAGCCCACCCATTGAGTAAGTAAGTCCACTGCTAATAAACTTTTAGTAATGAATCCATTTCCACATGCAGGAGTAGAAACCTGCACAGTGTTTAGAGCATACAAGAATGCCCAAACTGCAAGAGGCTCCTGGTTCTTACTGTGAATAATGCCTCTTTTGCTGTGTCTGTACCTATATTCTTTCTTCAAAAGATCACTTGTTCCCTGTGCTGGGTGGATGCTGTGGACTTAGTTGAGTTTCTCCCTTTCCTGCTGCTGCTTCCTACCCTTTTCCTCTATATCTCTCTTTTCCTAGAAATATCTTCCTGAACTCTTGTCTAGGAATTAATAAATTTTATCTATTTTCAAATAAAAAGAGCCACGACAGATTGAGGGCTTAAGATTTTATTCTTCAAGGAGTGTTTTGTAGATGCTGCAAAATGTGTTCATGTTCTAATATTAAGACTAACAATGGGCCCTATGCTTAACAATGTATGTCAACTAGCTTATTTTTACCTGCATAACCACCATTGTCACCAACCCTAATTTATTTTTTTTAAAAAATATATTTTATTGATTTTTTACAGAGAGGAAGGGAGAGGGATAGAGTTAGAAACATTGATGAGAGAGAAACATCGATCAGCTGCCTCCTGCACACCCCCACTGGGGATGTGCCCACAACCAAGGTACATGCCCCTGACCGGAACCGAACCCGGGACCCTTCAGTCCGCAGGCCGACGCTCTATTCACTGAGCCAAATCAGTTAGGGCACCAACCCTAATTTATATCAGAAATTAAACTATTTTCATGGGCCCCTAAATATATCATAAACCCCAGTCACCTTATATAGTGTGCCTAATAGGTAAGGGCCCCCTGCCTCATGTTCCCAGAAAAGGGGTAAGAAAATAGCTTAAAAACAAAGTTTGGTTGACCACTTTCAAAAAGATAGGCGGAGATGGCAATCTGATATTTACTTAATTGTATACAGGGACTAGAAGAAGTAGTTCAGTTTTATTTGTCTTCCTTTAGGAAATCATGTTCCTTCTGGTAATGGGCAATTTCCATAAGCTGGGGTTTATGTATCAGAATTCCAGATAAATAATATTTTTGCACAATTTTAAAAAATCGAAATTAATTTTTTATTATGAACAAGTTACCAAATTTTAAAATAAAGACAGGATCTGACCCTTCACTTGCATGACCAATGGTCCCTTACTCTCCTTGCCCTGATCATCACCCTGTTTCCAATCAAAGGCAATTTACAAAAATCTAGCATCAGGCTAAAGTTTCTCCTGCTTGATTTATTGTAATGCGGTATAAAAATATTTGCCGTGATGCCCAGGAGGTATTGCCTCCACCCTGGCACCTAAGGGCAGGCAGGCTGCAGTGGCCTTGAGACCTATTTGGCCTTTAGCTCAGGAAGGGAGGGAAGACCTAGAGAATGAAGCCTGGGTCCAGGCCAGTGCTCCCTGGAAAATGCTTGCTGCATGAGCATGCCTCTTTCACCCCGAAGCAAAAGTGGTGCAGTAGAGGGGCTACTGTCTGTCCTCAGTCTGCCTGGGCTCCAGCTGTTGCCCTCGAGGTCCTCTTCGTTCATGGGGCTAGGAGCTTCTGCATCAACTGGCCTTGGCCTTTTGCTGGTACTGCTGGTGCTGCTGGTGCGGTTGCTCCTGAAGCAGGTTCAAACTGTATTTCCTTCTCGTCTTCTGATGCAATCACAGAAATCACAGGAGGGCTTGCATCTGGATAGGAGGAAAAGCAAATAGACAGGATCTGACCCTTCACTTGCATGACCAATGATCCCTTACTCTCCTCACCCTGATCACCACCTTTTATCTTTGGATGCCAGGGTTCAAGGGCAGGAGAAGGCCAGAGGCCAAGAACTGAGAGCAGCAGGGAAAGAAATTCGGCATTCTGTTTGCTCTGCTGTCAGGAAAGTTCGTATCCTGGAATTCTCTGAAGCACATGTCCTGGTCCAGGCACTGAGCCTGAAGTTCCTCCCAGTCTTCGCTGACTCCCAGGTAACAGGTGTCATTGCAGTTGCATCTGGGTGGTTGCTCCTTGTCTTCAGCACTGTACATGTAGCTGTGTGTCTCTGCAGACTCCGGAGTCCCCGGTAATCCCTGGTCAGAGCCTCTGTTGGTGCCTGGTCTCAGTGACAATGTGTCAGCCTCAGATTCAAAACATGTGTATTACATGTTTGATGCTGGTTATTGCCTTTGTCACATCTGTTAACGAAGGGGAGAGGACCTGATCTCCCCTGGTTGCTAGTGGGGGCGGATTTCTTGCAATATCCCTAGAAAAGGAATTTTCTGAGAATCAGATGGGAGGATGAGATATAGCAGAAAGCTTTATTTTCGTGGAATTAAATCCTTGAGTTTCCAAAGTCCCATTTCCCTTTACCTAGTAATCTATACTAGCAAAAGGGTAATATGATAATTAGGGCTGACGTCTTCTGGATGTCCTTCCAGACAAAGCTGCAGCAGCTGCCCGAGGCTTAGGAAAGTCTCGGATGCCAGGGCTGGCCTGAGGCTCAAGCAGGCCACGGATGGTGGCTGCCGCTGCGAGGGCCTGAGGCTCAGGCAAGCTGCGGTGGCTGCGAGGGCCAAGGCTCGGGCAGCTGCGGTAGCCGGCAGTGGCAGCAGCAGAGGCGTGATGGGGGCATCGCCTTCCCCTGATCAGTGGTTGCCTCCCTAGGCCATCAGTAGGACATCCCCTGAGGGCTCCCAGACTGTGAGAGGGGGCAGGCCGGGCTGAGGGACCCCCTCCCCAAGTGCACAAATTTTCATGCACTGGGCCTCTAGTAGAAGATATGTAGATGGGCTTTAGTAGAACTAAAATCAGAATCAGTGTCCAGAGTTTGCTTTCCATGTTGGAGCTGAGTCCAGTCCAGCATCAGGCTAGATTATCTTGTGTTTCCTGCTGCAATCTATTAGTCCATTGCATGTGGGGTCTGTATGGCCCACAGAGAATGCAAGGAAGCAGGAATGAGCTAAGAGCACAAGAGAGCCAAGAGCAACAAGAGTCACGAGCCAAGCACACCAAGAGAGGGAACTCCTTTGTTAAGGAAATTATGTATTCCCAAATTTTCATACGCTTGCAGTGGCCATGCCTATTCTGGCCAATGACCTCTGTTCCCAGGTGTGACTGACAGGAAGCGCCTTCGCTGCCACCCAAACTTTACTGGGCATGCATCTATCTTCCCTTTGTCCAGTCCCTTCCCCCAGTGTTTTGTAGGGAATTGGCTGGTGGATCCCTGGAGAGTGCAAAGTTGCAGCTTCCTGGTGAAGCTGCCCAAATGACATGCCTATAATGTCTGGCTTCCTTCTTTGCTCCTTTTCCATTATTAATAATTAGCTAATTATACCAATCCGGTGTTGCTCAGTAGTTGAGCATCGACCCATGAACCAGGAGGTCACAGTTCGATTCCTGGTCAGAGCACATGCCCAGGTTGTGGGTTTGATTCCCAGTAGGGAGCATGCAGGAGGCAGCAGATAAGTGATTCTCATCATTGATGTTTCTAGCTCTCTCTCTCTCTACCTTCTTCTCTCTGAAATTAATAAAAAAATACTTTAAAAATAATAATTAGCTAATTACACCGGTATCACCACCAGTTGCCATAGGTGGGATCTGCTGGTGCACACATGTGCTAGTGCATGGCCATAAAATACAAAATATTGTTTATAAATATATAAAATATAAAATATTGAATAACTATATAAAACATAAATATAAACTTTATACAGTATTTGAATAATGATGAAACTATATTTGCTATTAGAATCATGTGCACTAATAAGAAATGTTATAAAGAGAATGCTTTTAATAAATCTTGTCAGCTGCAAGAAATTTTTAAAAATATTTTTATATTTTATATTTATAATTACAAATTATATAAAATATAATTAATATATAAATATTATATATTAACTCATTAAAAGAAATATTTAATGAATATCTAAATTAAAATAGCAATATATGTTAATATAAATATATCAATATAATTTACAATCATTTTATATTATACATATTTAATATATTATTAAAACATATTTATACATTTATAATAAATATATTTATAAATATGTAAATATAAAATATTTTTTTAAATTTAAGGCTGACAAGGTTAAAGGCATTTTTAATACTTTAAACAATAAAAAAAGAAAAAATATTTATTGTTGGAAGTATTACATATGTCCCCTTTTTGCCCCCATTGACCCCTTCTAGCCTGCCCCCATCCCATGCCCCAGGCCTTCATCAGAAGGCATTTTCTTTATAGCATTTCTTATTAATGCATATGATTCTAAGAACAAATACATTTTATTATGATGATATTTAATATATATTTTTATTGATGACAATATTATAGATGTCTTCCATTCCTCCCTCCACCAAGCTCCGTACCCATCCCCCCCAGGTCTTCACCAACCTATTGCCCATGTCCATGGGCTATGCATATCTATATATATAAAAGCCTAAGCGACCATTGCAACTGAATGGATGACCAAACAGGCTGTGTGGGGTGACCAGGTCAGCAGGGGGGTTAGTGAGGGGCGACCAAATGACTGAGCAGCAGGCTGTGTGGGGCAACCATACCAGCAGGGGGGGCAGTTGGGGGCAACCAGCCCGGTGGGGGGTGGCAGTTGGGGGCTATCAGGCCAGCAGGCAGAGGCAGTTAGGGGTGATCAGGCTGGCAGGGGTGCAGTTAGGGGCGACCAGGCCGGCAGAGGGGGGCAGTGAGGGGCGATCAGGCCAGCAGGCAGAGATGGTTAGGGGTGATCAGGCTGGTGGGGGGGCAGTTAGGGGTGATCAGGCAGGCAAGCAGGTGAGCAGTTAGGAGCCAGCGGTCCAGGATTGTGAGAGGGATGTCTGATTGGAGAGGGTGCAGGCTGGGCTGAGGGAACCCCCCTGCCACGTGTGAATTTCGTGCACTGGGCCACTAGTAAGTATATACTCTTTGGTTTATCTCTCCTAGTCAAGGTATGTCAGTCTGTTCCTTGCCTCCATGCTTCGGGTCTTATTTTACTGGTCAATTCATTTTGTTAGTTAGATTCCACAAATATGTAAGATCGTATGATATTTGTCTTTCTCAGATTGGCTTTTTTCACTTATCATAATAATCTCCAGGTCCATCCATTCTGTCCCAAAGGGTAAGAGATCCCTCTTTTTTTCAGCTGCGTAGTATTCCATTGTGTAAATGTCCCACAGCTTTTTTATCCATTCACCTATTGATGGACAATTGGGCTGTTTCCAAATCTTAGCTATTGTAAATAACACTGCTATGAACATAGAGATGCATATATTCTTTCTGATTGGTGTTTCAGGATTCTTAGGATATATTTCTGCAAGTGGGATTACTGGGTCAAAAGGCAGTTCCATTTTTAATTTTTTGAGGAAACTCCATACTGTTTTCCATAGTGGCTGTACCAATTTGTATTCCCACCAGCAATGAACTAGTGTTCCCTTTTCTCCACATCCTTGTCAGCACTTGTTTGTTGATTTATTGATGATAGTCATTCTGACAGGTGTAAGGTGATATCTCATTGCAGTTTTAATTTGCATTTCTCTAATGATTAGTGACTTTGAGCATTTTTTCATATGTTTCTTGGCCATTTGTATGTCCTCTTTGGAGAAGTGTTTATTCAGATCTTCTGCCCATTTTTTAATTGGATTGTTTGTCTTCCTTTTGTTGAGTTGTATGAGTACTTTATATATTTTGGATATTAACACCTTATCAGATACACCATTGGGAAATATGTTCTCCCATACAGTGGGTTCTCTTTTCATTTTGATGGTGGTTTCTTTTGCTGTGCAGAAGCTTTTTATTTTGATGTAGCCCCACGTGTTTATTTTTTCCTTTATTACTCTTGTCCTAGCAGAAAGACAGTTTCTTTCTAGCATTTCAAATTTGTGCATTTGATTCTAAGAACGAATACGTTTTCACCATGCGCACACACACACACACACACACACACACACACGTATATATAATATACATGGTATGCCAGAGCCCCTGAAGTGAAAGTGCTCTTGGACGCACTAAGCAACGGGCTGGGGTCTAGGCTTGCACTCAGGCAAGGACTGGTGACCACAACTCTGGAGTCCTTGAACTTTCTCAAGGGGTGCATTGGGTTTCCTGCAGAGGGCATCTGGCCCAGAATACTGTGCACACCCAGCCCCAAGATCCACCTCCTGGCGTCCCAGGAGCATAGCCTCCTCTGCCTTCAGGGTCCTCGCAGAAACCCAGGGCAATAAGCCCCCTTGTTTCATCATTTCAGCTTAATTACTAGCCCGTGGCCTGCAGGGGCCCAATGTTGGTCCCTGAGACATTCTCCCATCTTTTCCACAAGGGGTCCAGTGGTTCTGTGAGGTTTAAAACCCCAGACTATTCCTCTCTTGATGCCCCATCACCCCAAATCAGCTTGCATAATAAAGATGCTCTGCTAAAGTCTGGAGAAGTGAATGGAGCTGTAAAGTAGAACCGTGATTCCACACACCCATGCCCACTACCAGCACCCTTCTTTCCCATAGTGCCCCTGTTTTTGGCCACGCCCCTGAGGCTTTCCCGCCTAAGCAAGTCCCACCCACCAAGACTGGAGAGGGGTGTGGGTGGTGTGTGGGGAACAAAGCCAATAACAATCATCTAACTGAGAGCGCATAGGCATTCAATTTGCGCCAGACCAGTTATAAGCAGTACCAAGCACCAAAAAGAGAATCAGCCTCAGCTTCTGCAGGCAGCTGGTGCCCCACCCCACCCCCCTCACACAGTTCCAGGGGGCGCTGGTCCTCGGCTGCATTCCAGCCATGGAGCCTCCACCCACGGTCAACTATTGTGACTGTGGGCTTGTGCAGCCAAGGCAAAATTGTGGAGGAAGTGGACAGAAGACCTGAATCTGTGCGGAGTGAGGGGCCGGAGGCAGACGAGAAAGGCCACGCTGATGAAGGGGAGCCGTGCCTCATGGATGGCATGGACCAGGAAGCCCACGGGAACCACGAGGGCGACGAGAGCCACGAGGGCGGCGGTGGTGACCAGGAGGCCGGGCAGCAGCTGGCCCAGAAGGCCCTCGTGGTGGCTGCCGCTGCATCGCAGCGCCAGAACGCCCAGCCACGAATCGAAAGTAGTGGGTTCTCGCCGGTCCAACTGCGGCAGCTGGAAGGCATGTACGAACACACTCAAGACCCGGACTGGTTCACGGGGTGCGTGGCCGCTCCAAGAGCTGCCCAGTTCCCCCACGCGTCGGGCTTATTTTTAGGCGTTTGTCTCTGCCCTGCGCCTTCTCCTCCCTTTCTAAGCCAAACAGCCACCTGTGCTCCGGGGTTGGGGGAGGGGAATGCCGTCTGAGCATCAGCGAAATATTTTCATACAGTCGTCACGTGCATCAAGTCTCTTTGCTGGTCAATCGTCATTTTTTTAAATTGTAGTAATATCTACCTAATGATAATTTTTGCTATCTTGACCATTTCTCGGTGTATAGTTCAGTCGTGTTAAATACATTCATGCTGTGCAATCAATCCCCAGAGCACTTTTCATCTTGTTAAGCTAAGACTGCACAGTAAACAACTTTGTATTTCCCGGGCCTGGCAACCACCTTTCCATTTTCAGTTTCCATTTGATTACTTCAGGTGCCTCCTGGAAGTGGCATCATACAGTGGTTTTATTTTTGTGATTGGAATATTTCACTTAGTATAATGTCCTCATGTTTCTTCCATGCTGTAGCATGTGATAGGTATCATTTTTCATGGCTGAATAATATTCCATTGTGTGGAAATACCATATTTTGTTTATCTAATCATTTAATAATGGGCACTTGGGTTGCTTCTGTCTTTTGGTGATTGTGAATAATATTGCCATGAACACGGGTGTGCAAAATCACTAGGGAGTCACTGTTTTCAAGTATTTTGTGTAGACCATGAAGTGGAATTGCTGGCTCATACGGTGATCCTGTTTTAATTTTTTTGAGCAACTGCTCTACTGTTTTCCACAGTAGCTGCACCATTTTACGTTTCCTCTAGCAGTCACAAGGATGGCAATTTCTCCACATTCTTCCCAACACTTGTTATTTTCTGCCTTTTGATATTAGCCATCTCAGTGGATGTGAAGTGGCATCTTACGGTTTCGATTTGCATTTGCCTATCAACACTTGATACTGAGCATCTTTCCATGTGCTTTCTTAAGTCCTTTGCCCATTTCAATTTTTTTTAAAATATATTTTATTGATTTTTCACAGAGAGGAAGGGAGTGGGATAGAGGGCTAGAAACATCGATGAGAGAGAGACATCGACCAGCTGCCTCCTGCACACCCCCCACCGGGGATGTGCCCGCAACCAATGTACATGCCCTTGACCGGAATCGAACCTGGGACCTTCCAGTCCGCAGACCGACGCTCTATCCACTGAGCCAAACCGGTTTCGGCCATTTCAATTGTTTATGAGACTAATTTGTTGTTACTAATTTTTATGATGGTAAAATACAGCTAACATAATATTTACTATCTTAACCATTTTTAAGTGTACAGTTCAGTGGTATTAAGCACACTCTTCTTACTGTGCAACCATCCCACCATCCATCTGCTTGGCTCTTCCGCCTGCAAAACTGCCTCTGTTGTGTTATACCCATAGGAGTACCTCATGCAAATGGAATCAGGCAGTACCACTTTGCATTCCCAGTAGCAGTGCACAAAGGTCCAATTGTGCCATGTCCTCCGCAACATTTGTTATTTTCAGATTTAATTTTTTATAGCAGCCATGCTAATGGGATGAGGTGGTATCAGTGTGGTTTCAATTGCATTTATTTTCATGATTAGTTAGTGATGTGGAGCACCATTTCATGTGCTTAGTAACCATTTGTATATCATCTTTGGAGAAATGTGTACTCAAGCCCTTGCCTGTTTTTTCATCTGGGTGTTTTCTTTGGGTTGTGATGTGGAGTTCTTGACATATCCTATATAATAAAGAGCTAATATGCTAATTAGACCTAACAGAACGACCTTCCGGATGAAGCTGGGGCTGCGAGGGCCAGCCAAGGTAGCCAGGACTGTGAGGGCCGAGCCCCTTGCAAGAATTTCGTGCATCAGGCCTCTAGTTCTACATATAAACTCCTTATCAGATATATGACTTGCAAATATTTTCTCCCACCCCAAGCATTGCCTTTTCTCTCCACTGGTTGTGTCCTACTGATGCACAACATTTTAAAATTTTTATGTGATCCAATTTATGTATTTTTTTCTTTTATTGCCTATGCTGGTGGCCTGTTTTTGTAAATAGGATTTTTGGAATCAAGGTAAGGAGAATGAGGTTCTCTCAAACAACTGCAATGCCAGATCCTATTATTTCAAATTTTTATAATTGGTTCATCATAGATTTGTCCATTACATTTTATAGTTTTCTAATGTTCACTAAAATTTTTTATTCTGACTACAGATTTGTTAATGCAACCTTAAATTTTGAGGGGTAACCATCTACAAAGGAAACCTGGTGGGGGGAATGACAAAAGTTTACTTGTAGAGGTTCTTGAGAGAAGAATACAAACTTAAAACAGGCATAAAATGTATATCCATATATTTCATTTTAGTCACAATTCCAATTACTAAACATTTGTGGTTTTCTCCCTTCAGCAGGGTCATAGAGATGCATTGGTGAGACTGAAGCTGGACTGCAGGTCAGCAAACCTGAAAAAAGCCTTTGGTTGGGGGGGCACCCTAAAACCTGTTTCAGGACCTGGACTCCTTTGTGGCAGATAATCTCACATTGGTGTGTTTTGTTGTGTGTTTTATGTTGGCAAATAAGTTTTGTTCTAAGGAATCTTTGTGGAGGTGAGTTACGTAAACTCCAGCTTATAGTTATTTCCCATTACCAGAGAGAACACAATTTCTTAAAGGAAAACAAACAAACAAAAAATTAACTGTTTCGCCCCCTCTGGGTACAAAATTAAATATATATAGTGTTTACAAACATGAATATTTATGTCTATAATCATATACATATAATGTGTACATATCTATACCTATAAGTGTATGGTTGGGGAGTGGGGAAATTTATCCCCTTCCATTCTTAATTTTTCTGGTTGATCTAGCAAGTGCAGTGACACAAGACAGATGAACTAACAGGAGAAAATAAAGAATTTAATTTACACATGCAGTGGTGTCACAGAAATTGGACTTAAGGAAATGTCCCAAGCAGGCAGCTTTTATACTTATTTTTTCATCTCATAATTTTTTTAAATTTAATAAATCTTTATTGTTCAGATTATTACAATTGTTTCTCCTTTTCCCCCCCATAGCTCGCCTCCATCCGGTTCCCACCCCACCCTCTGCCCTTACCTCCCCCACACTGTCCTCATCCATAGGTGTACAATTTTTGTCCAGTCTCTTCCAGCACCCCCCACACCCTCTTCCCCCTGAGAATTATCCGTCCACTCCCTTTCTATGCCCTGATTCTATTATATTCACCAGTTTATTCTGTTCCTCAGATTTTTAATTCACTTGATTTTTAGATTCACTTGTTGATAGATATGTATTTGTTGTACATAATTTGTATCTTTACTTTTTTCTTCTTCTTCCTCTTCTTAAAGAATACCTTTCAGCATTTCATATAATACTGGTTTGGGGGTGATGAACTCCTTTAGCTTTTTCTTATCTGTGAAGCTCTTTATCTGACCTTCAATTCTGGATGATAGCTTTGCTGGGTAGAGTAATCTTGGTTGTAGGTTCTTGCTATTCATCACTTTGAATATTTCTTGCCACTCCATTCTGGCCTGCATAGTTTCTGTTCAGAAATCAGCTGACAATTGTATGGGTGCTCCCTTGTAGGTAACTAACTCTTTTTCTCTTGCTGCTTTTAATATTCTCTCTTTGTCTTTTGCCCTTGGCATTTTAATTATGATGTGTCTTGGTGTGGTCCTCTTTGGATTCCTTTTGTTTGGGGTTCTGTGCGCTTCCTGGACTTGTAAGTCTATTTCTTTCACCAGGTGGGGGAAGTTTTCAGTCATTATTTCTTCAAATAGGTTTTCAGTACCTTGCTCTCTCTCTTCTTCTGGCACCCCCATAATTCGGATGTTGGTATGCTTGAAGTTGTCCCAGAGGTTTCTTACACTATCTTCAAATTTTTGGATTCATTTTTCTTTTTGCTTTTCCGGTTGAGTGTTTTTTTGCTTCTTTGTATTTCAAATCTTTGACTTGATTCTTGCGATCCTCTAGTCTGCTGTTGGTTCTCTGTATAATATTTTTAATTTCAGTCAGTGTATGTTTAATTTCTAGTTGGTCCTTTTCCATATCCTCGAGGGTCTCGCTAAATTTATTGGCCTTTTCTAGGAAATTCTTGAAGAACCTTATAACCGTGGTTTTTAAAACTCTATATCCAGTCGTTTGTTTTCCTCCATTTCTTTTGTTTGTGATCTATTTCTTTGTCTCCACATTTTCGCTGCTTCCCTGAGTTGGTAGGGTAGGTTTGTGTGCTAGGTGTCCTATATGGCCCAGTGGCTCAGCCTCCCCAGTTACCTGAAGTGGACACTCTTGGTGCACCCTTTGTGGACTGTGTGTACAGCCTTGTTGTAGTTAACCCTTTGCACTCGCTAACCCTTTGCTACCGATGCTAACCGTGTCGAGTCACACTCCACATCCGAGTGCAAAAGGTTAAGTCTTGATTGTTGTTGGTATCACTGAAAGGAATTGACCTCCAGGCCAGTTGGCTGTGAGGATCAGCTGTGTCTACGCCGGGAGAACTTCTGTGCTGTTGACAGCCTTATGAGACAAGACTTGCAAAATTTCAAAAGCCTCTGTGCTTAGCTTGTATGGGGCGGAGTCTCAGGGCTGAGCAGATAGTCTTGGCTTCCCGTCAGCCCTGCCCTATGAGGCCCCTGTGTCTCAGTTTCCCGTGCTAATCGCTGCAAGCACCTCTGAGAGTAAGCTGCCCTCAAGTTTCGCCCGCTCTCAGACAGTCCAGTATTTCCCCCAATGAATATGGATTCCCAGATTCTCGCCCGGAACTGGAGTTCAGTGCAGTCGGGAGCTTCCGGTTTCCTCTAGCTAGAGAAAGCCAGAAGCACACTCAGCAGTCAGTCCTCTCTGCGCACACTTTCGCACGCGCCTCCAGACCTCTGCCTTTCGCGGCTCCCCTGAGTTTCCGCCTGACAGTCCAGATTCCCCCCTAAGAGCCTGGGTGCCCAGGGGCTTGCCCGGAACTGGGGTTCAGTGCAGTCGGAACTGGGGTTCAGTGCAGTCGGGAGCTTCTGACTCCCTCCTGCTAGGGAAAGCCAGCGGCAACCTCAACAGTCAGTCCTCTCTGTGCGCACTCGCACGCACGCCTCCAGACCCCTGCCCTCCACGGCTCCCCCGAGTCTCCGTGTGCCTTTCTCTCTACCTGACAGTCCAGATTCCCCCTGTATGAGCCTGGGTCCACAGGGTCTCACCCAGAACTGGGGTTCAGTGCAGTCGGAACTGGGGGTCAGTGCAGTCGGGAGCTTCCTTCTCCCCCCTGCCAGAGAAAGCCAGCCAGGCACTCAGCCGCCCTTCCTCTCTGCGCACGTGTCTCCATACCTCAGCCTTTTGCAGCTCCTCTGAGTCTCAGTGTGCTTTTCTCTTTCCTTCTAGTTGTAGAATTTCCACTCAGCCAGCTTTCCTGTGGTTCTGGATGATGTCCGTTCTGTCTTCTAGTTGTAGTTTTGAAATTGTTGTGCGAGGCAGCAGTTTAGGTGCTTACCTATGCCGCCATCTTGGTTTCTCCAGCTTTTATACTTTTTAAAGAAATAAATAATATATTTGTGAGGGATGGACAAGACAAAGGGACTTAGGCTTCAGTGCTTAATCAGTGAAGAATCTAAACAGGGTTTGGCTTAGGGGAGTAGTAAATTATTAAAGAATTAGTGAAACTTGTTTATGTAGGCCTCTGGGTCCAAAATTCCCTATCTCTGGCGGTGAGGCTATCTCTTTAACTCCTGGTGCAGGGAGGGTACCTTTCATAGGGGAGATTTAGCTCCTGCTTTTAGGAGGACAGAGAGAGGGGAGTCAGAGAGTTGTTCTTGCTCCAGGTCTTTCTCAAGAAACTTTCATAAAAAACAATCAGTATGCCATATGGACATATTTTGGGGGTGGCCTGCCTTGAGCCCCATCAGTACATTCAATAAAGTGCAACTCCTAGGACTGGTATCCTTTAAGGAGCACTTCTGTGTGGAGTCATGTTGGGGCTCAGCCTGAATTTGGATGTATTCAAGTTAATGCACAGAGGAGCAGCTTAGAGGGGGTTCCAATTGCACTAAATTATTTAAAGCCAAACTTAAGCTCTCAGCTAAACCAATGCATTTATAAATATTGGGGTGATGGAGTAACTTACCCAGAGAAAGTTCTATATCGGCGATGTTCAACTTGTGAACCACAATAATTTTTGAAACATGCAGTATTTGAGTATTTATTCCAGAACACTGACATCTTTTTCCTTACATTGTCACATGCAAACTGACAACGGACAACACAGTAATAGCTGTACAGTGTGATTAAATCAAAATTATACCTTTTTGTCACATTGGGAAAACATACACTATATATATTTTTGGTGGGCTGCAGAATGTTAGTAATTAGTTTGTATGCCATGAGATGAAAAAGGTTGGAAATCACTGCTCTATATAAACAACTTATGTTTAATTAAGCTGAGACTGGTAGGGGAAGATCGCTTACTTGTTTCATCACCTGGTTCTCCCCCTTTTGTTTTTAAGTGTTTGGTAAGGCTCTGTAAAGAGTGGCAGCCCCAAGTTTCGCTTTTCAGAAACACTTTGCTGTATCAACCTGAAAACATTGCTAGGATACTCTCATGGTGAGAATGGAGGAAATTGACTAGCTCCGGAAGGCTGTGTGTAGAATGAAACAAATGAGCTAAAAGTAATATGATTTGAGCTAAGAAGGGAGAAAAGGTTAGAGAGGAGGTACATATAGTCAAAACAAGCCTTTCAGATCCTACACAAATTCAGTTATGAATCTATGCAATGGAAAAGTGAGTATTCTCATGAGGATTTTTTCCCCATTTTGATGGTACTCTATTGAAAATGCTAGTTTCATAGAATATGTTTGGTGGCAGAGGGTGGCCCCATTTCAGATGGATCCATAGCTGTGTGAATTTCAAATACTTTTTTCAGTCTTGCAGGCTGTGTTGACTAACTGGTAGGTCCTGGGATCAAAAGTTGTATCAAAGCGATGTTTGCACAAAGCAAAGTGAAGAAAATCAGGATGGGTTCATGAGCTTTGCTACAGATGCATGTGTGCGTGCAGTGATGGAAATGGGCTGCAGCCCAACCAAGCAGACCACTGAGATCTGGCATCCTGACACCACAGACTGCAAGGCATATGCCGAAGAAAGGAAAGAACTTAAGGTTCTGTGACCTGCTTTTGCCCTTCCCTGGGCTAACATCGTGCTCTCTCAATGGCTTTGAGAAGGGAATAGGAGCCTCAAGAAACAAACCAGGGGAAGACTTAGTGTTCTCATCCATTTCCAAACCCTACAGATGAATTTCCACAAGAAGCTTACTACAGGGGTTTCCTCCTTTCTTTTGCTAATCGAACCGTTTTGTGAAACAAGTACTGGGAATACAGACCCACTAGGAGTCCATGCCACTGCTAGCTGTGGGCTTTGTTTACGTTTATGGAGATGTGACCACTGGTGTATTTAGATGCTCCTAAAGCTTGTTTACACTACATATTTCTGCAGCACAAAGACCACAAATCCTAAGCGGGGTGGCTGGGGGGGGGGTGGTGGTGGGGGGGGGGGCGGGAATGAGGTCTCAGGCAGGAGAGATAGCCCATTGTGTCATTTAACATGTGGATTTTGGAAACTGAAAAAAATTTATATACAATGTAAAACCCATTAACTAGGACATAGGGAAGATAATCAAATGTTCCCAACAGCTTTGTTTGCGGGAAGAATTAGCAGATATTCGGAGAGTAAAATGTTTATGATCTCTTACCATGGTAGTTGATTATCGTCGTGAAATGCCTGTTCCACCTCCTGCCTTATGAATGAGGGATGGGATTGGGACTCCTGGTTGAGTAGCAGCGCCTAGGATAACCTGCCATAGTGGACAGCAGCAGCTCCTGTACAGTGTCCTGACACTAGGCAGAGCAGAGTGAGCTGACGTGGTGCTGAGCCCAGCAGGGTTTGTAGGGTGGGGTAGGTGTTGCGTGAAGAATTAAAATGGTTTTGCTCTCGCTGGTGGCTCAGTTGGTAAGAGTGTCTTCTCTGCATCAAAAGAGTTGTGGTTTTGACTCACCGTCAGGACACATACCTAGGTTGTAGGTTCCATCATGGTCAAGGCAGGTACAATCTCTCTCTCTCTCTCTCTCTCTCTCTCTCTCTCTCTCTCTCTCTCTCTCTCTCTCCCCCCCCTCCCCCTTTCTCTTTCTCTTTCGCCTGGCACATACTAGTAAGGGGTGTGCACCAAGTGTTAGCTGAAGGGTGGTGGTGGTGTTCACTTTGCTGAGGTATTGTAGGAATACATGAATAGTTTCTGATGTAGTTGAAGTCTCAATGGCATATAATGTTGCATGAGGTGATTTTTTCTGTGATGACACTGACTTCACTATACTAAACCCATCCCATTTCCCTCCCATTGTAGGCTTGGTTTCAGAATAGGAGGGCCAAGGATTCGAGGAATCAGAGATTAGCGATGCTGAGGAATGCACCACCTGCTACTCTGAACCACCTCTACTTTATGGTGCTGCAGAAGCCCTAGAATGCCATCCTTGTCCAGGATCCTGAATGGAGATCAGCTTGTCTGGTGCCACTGACCCTTATGGCACCCATGCCTCCCTCACCTCCTCTGTAGTTGTGTTATTAATAAAGAAGCAAATTCTCAGCATGTGTTTGTTTGTGTGCCATATGGGACTAGTAGGGTATGTACGGAACTTGTGAAGGAAGTGTCCTTTTAACTCAATGACAAAGAGGCCTCCTTTCATAAGATGACCTCCCGAATCATTTTCAGGAAGCCCTGCACATCACAGAAATGTCCCATGTGCCCAGGGTGAGTTTGCACTGACCCATACCTTCTCCTCAGTTCCCACCATCTTCCCATCCTCATCACCACCCTGCCCCTTTGGGACCACAGACATGTGCAAGATTGGATGGGGTGTGTCTCCAGTGAGATAAAAAGGTGTTTCCAGACAGGGTGAGCTCCATTCATGCTGACAAGTTCAGGCTGAACACTGGACTCAAAGGGAATCAGCCTAGAAGGCTACTCACAGGGTGTTATGGGAACGTGACCATCAAACCTCCATCCAGTGTGCTCCACATCCCGTTCACCTCCTTCCCTTTTGTGGAGGAGGTTGGGAAATATTCTGGCCCACGGGTTCTGCTGGCTCAAAGAAAAGTGAGCAGAGATTCCACCAAGGCCACAAAGAGGCTCTGCTCCCTTTTCTCCCCTCCCCCCACCAGCCCAGGAAAGCCTATTATCTATCATTCCTTCCTCAGCTCAGGAGCTGCCGATCACGCCTTCAAATGTACCTTGCCCCCCTGCACATCCTGGGGAGAATTCCAGATTCTGCTGCTGAGCACTAAAGGGGAACTTTGGGTTTGCTGCTGCTCAAACCCGGTGTAAGGAGGTCTCCTGAGCGGTGTTGCAGAAGACCCACTCATTGGAAGGAAGCAGTTGTACCTTTGCTTTGTTCCCGCTGGCCTCCTTGTGCGAAACTGCCAAGGGAGGGGAAAATGGGGTTGGGGGAGTGAAGAGGCCAGGCCCACTTTTTAAAAAGCATTAAGTTCTAAGGCGTTGGTGGTATAGTGGTGAGCATAGCTGCCTTCTAAAAAGCATTAAGTTCTTATCAGTTGAACTTTTAATTTGGAGTAATAGTTAGCAAATGAAGCTCCTTTAATTGTGGCTGGCTTGTGTGGCTTGGTTGATTGAACATTGTCCTCTACAAGAAATCACTGATTGAGGAGCCTGGCAGTAAAAGGGTGAAAATAATGGAGAACCAGTGTCGTCATTTTATACTGCTCTCCAAGCAAAGTACCTTTTTTCTTCTGGGTGACGCCAGGTCTAAAAGAAGAAACCACAATAGTCTGACTTTACTGCAGGGACTTTTGCCAGTATCCAGTAGAATCCCTTCACATTACAGATGAGGAACACAAGGGGATGGCCTGCAAGACAGAGCATGCAGGCTTCCTTCCAGAGAAGGCTAGCCTCTGGTGGCCATGCTCTGCCCTCGCCCAGGGTCATCTATGTATGTGCCGTGCACACCCAGGTGAAGCCCTTCAACACTTACCAGCTCCATCCTGCATAGAGCTTCTTCTTTCAAAGAACCGTTAACAAAAGTTTTCTCCCTCAGCTTCAGCACTAAGTGTCCGTGCCCCTCCCCCCGGGCACTCAGTGTCCTGGTGTTCCCTCTTACACAGCAAACCGCAGAGCCTTGGGAGAGTGATGCAGTTTGTACTCTTCCCACAAAAGGCTGCCTGTGACTCCACTACCACAGCCATCATTTCCTCCCATCTCCCTGCACAGCTCGGCCTGCCACCTGGCAGCACAGCTGAGGAACAGCAGCCTGCTCTGCACACATGATGGAATACCTTTTCTAGGGAAGCAGGCTGATGGCCTGGAAACCTTCATTATGCCAATAGGAATGCAAAAGACTTTCTGGACGCACCTTCCTTTGTGTTTCACAAGCAAGGGGACACAAGTGATTTAAATGCTAGTATTCAACCATGGGTAGCCTATTGGCACACCTGGCTCTCTTCAAAGCTCAGTCCCCCACACAAAATGGCCCTGCATGAGAATTGCAAAGTTGGAACATGATTTTCTGTTTCAGGCCTAAGAATCTTGGTTTGGGGTGAGTGGGGTGTAGGCAAGTAGTGACCAAGGAAGTGTCCCTGTTCCATTCCCTTTGAACATTGTAGAAAAAGGTAGATATCAAAGGACATTTTGAAGTCTGAAGTGGGGAAGAAGCTGCGGAGACCTAGGGGAAGAAAGAAATCCATGTCAATGACTGTTTACAGAACTTTGGGTGGTGGGGGCATGTGCAGGGATATGGGTGTTAACTGGGGACAGAGAAAGGAAATTCTCAGATTTATATTCAAACTAGAGGCCCGGTGCATGAATTCATGCACTGGTGGGGTCTCTCGGCCTGCCTGGTGATCCAGGCTGTCTCGCCCAGTCCTGATTAGGGCTGATGGGTGCCAGCGGGCCAGGTAGGGACTGCGGGAGGTTGGCTGGCCGGGGAGGGACTGCAGAAGAGCTCCAGGGCGTGTCTGGCCCATCTTGCCCAGTCCTGATTGGCTGGACCCCAGCAGCAAGCTAACCTACCTGTCAGAGCATCTGGCCCCTGGTGGTCAGTGTGCATCATCATAGCAACTGGTCAAATGGTCCATCAGTCAGACACTTAGTACATTAGACTTATATATATATATTTTAGAGGCCCAGTGCACGAAATTTGTGCACAGGGGAGAGGTGTGTCCCTCAGCCCAGCCTGCACCCTCTCCAATCTGGGACCCCTCAATGTATGTCCGAAACAGGCAGTCGGACATCCCTCTCACAATCCAGGACTGCTGGCTCCCAACAGCTCGCCTGTCTGCCTGCCTGATTGCCCCAAACTGCTTCTGCCTTCCAGCCTGCTCACCCCCTAACCACTCCCCTGCCAGCCTGATCGATGCCTAACTGCTCCCCTGCTGGCCTGGTCACCCTTAACTGCCCTCCCCTCCCAGCCTGGTCACCCCTAACTGTCCTCCCCTACAGGCCTGGTTGCCCCCAACTACCCTCCTCTGCTGGCCCGGTAACCCCTAACTGCCCTCCCTTGACAGCCTGGTCACCCCTAACTGCCCTCCCCTGCTGGCCTGGTCCCCCCCAACTGCCCTCCCCTGCTGGCCCAGTCATCCCAACTCCCCTCCCCTGCCGGCCCGGTTGCCCCTAACTGCTCTCCCATGCAGGCCTGGTCCCCCCCAACTGCCCTCCCCTGCAGGCCAGGTCCCCCTCAACTGCCCTCCCCTGCTGGCCTGATCGCCCACAACTGCCCTCCCCTGCAGGCCATCTTGTGGTGGCCATCTTGTGTCCACATGGGAGCCGCCATCTTTGACCACATGGGGGCGGCCAGATTGTGTGTTGGAGTGACGGTCAATTTGCATATTACTCGTTTATTAGATAGGATAGATGAGTCCTTCACATCTTCCACAGATCTCATCATGAGGTCAAGCAACAGAGCTGTCCTTTTCTCTCTTGACTGCCCTCCTTTCACTTCATAAGCTCACTTTAAGGGTTTGCACCAGTATTGAAATACTCAGAAAGAAGGAACAAATTTAAGACAGGGAATATGTCTCAAAATGAGACTGTTTCTGGCCTAGTAACCAGTCCCAAAACCCCACATAATATCCAGGTTCTATTTCGTCATTCTAACCAGGAGAAATTTGCAAGGATGTCACATGAATTCCATAAACCCACCCACTCACACCAAAACCTCAACTCCAATAAGTATTATGACAGAAGTATTGTATGATGCTAAAAGAGTTCTTGCACATTCTGTTTAAATAAGGATTCACTTTAGCCAAATGCAATATTTTGAGATAAAATAAAAAAGGATAAGGTATTGGATACTCATGAGGATGTTTTGTGTTTTCTTCTACCTGCACCATTTAATGGATTCCCTTTCCTCTGCATTGTGTCCTTTTCTATTTGATTCATTCATGTATCCGTTTATTGTGTCTTAGAATTTGAGGCCATATACCAGATATAACATCGCAGGTACAGGCACTGCAATAAGAAATAACAAGTTGCCCTAACTGGTTTGGCTCAGTGGATAGAGCACCGGCCTGCAGATTGAAGGGTCCCAGGTTTGATTCCAGGCAAGGGCATGTACCTTGGTTGCAGGCACATCCCAGTAGGAGGTGTGCAGGAGGCAGCTGATCGATGTTTCTCTCTCATCAATGTTTCTAACTATCTATCTCTCTCCCTTCCTCTCTGTAAAAAAATCAATAAAATATATTTAAAAAAAAGAAAGAAAGAACAAGTTAACTGTGGATTAAATTGTCCCTTTTCCAAAGAGAAGGTGATGTTTTCCCTGGGTGAGTGATAAGCAGTCTTTAAACGTAATGGTATCAAAATCTGGACTTTATAAGCAAGAGAAGTGCACAGCATTAATATGGTCAGAATGTCTGTGGGTTTCAATCCAAAGTTTTCAATCTGCCCATCTTTTGGTTTTTCAGTGTATTGTTATGATTTGTATATGTTAAATGTGTTTGTTTTTTACATGAAGGGACTTTATGGAGTGTTTCGTGCAATTTCACAGACCTGCCTTCAGAGGGAGTCCAGTTATTTCCTATTTAAAGAAAAAGTAAAGATAAAAGAAAGCATTCCAGTTCTCCATCCAAGTCATGAGCTGGCCTCTGCATTATTGCCAGTTCCCTCTCTCTTTCTTACACACACACACACACACACACAGACTGTGGATGTGTCAATCACCATCTCCTAGCTGCTTTCGTAGCCATCCTCCACCATACAGGCAGGGGGCACTTATTCCTTAGGTACAGTCTGTGAAGTTTCCAAGCCCCATACCTTTGAGGATGCACAAAATGGTTTAAATGATGCTGAGGACAGTGATGTTGGTGATGGCAACAAGAGGGTAAATCATGTACGATACTAAACATAAGGCCCATTATTAGAAGCTATTTTCCATATCTGAGATATTAACACCTCGGGGAGCA
Organism: Ia io; assembly: GCA_025583905.1. Lineage (NCBI taxonomy): Eukaryota > Metazoa > Chordata > Mammalia > Chiroptera > Vespertilionidae > Ia > Ia io. Next base: position 98,927,903 of record JAJQQW010000001.1, read on the forward strand.
TATTCACAGCACATCTTGAAGGGAGAACCATAGAGCCCTCAGTCTGGCCTGGATCTGCTTTTCTTGAAAATAATACAATTTTATCCTTTTCCTCAGCAAGCAGTCACGACATATTTCTAGAAAAAGTGAGGAAAGTGGTAAGAACGAGGCAGCAGGGGGAACAGTTGGAAACTCATCTGGCTTCACAGCCAGAGCCCAGCACAGGGAGCCCTGAACTGGCTTGGGGGACCTGCAACCGGAGACTTTGGACTGGCAGGAAGAAGAGGACACCGACTCCGACTCCGCTGTGGTGTCCAGAGCCCCTGAAGTGAAAGTGCTCTTGGACGCACTAAGCAACGGGCTGGGGTCTAGGCTTGCACTCAGGCAAGGACTGGTGACCACAACTCTGGAGTCCTTGAACTTTCTCAAGGGGTGCATTGGGTTTCCTGCAGAGGGCATCTGGCCCAGAATACTGTGCACACCCAGCCCCAAGATCCACCTCCTGGCGTCCCAGGAGCATAGCCTCCTCTGCCTTCAGGGTCCTCGCAGAAACCCAGGGCAATAAGCCCCCTTGTTTCATCATTTCAGCTTAATTACTAGCCCGTGGCCTGCAGGGGCCCAATGTTGGTTCCTGAGACATTCTCCCATCTTTTCCACAAGGGGTCCAGTGGTTCTGTGAGGTCTCACCTGGCATTATCCATCTCTCGATGCCCCACACCCCAAATCAGCTTGCACAATAAAGCACAGCCCCTTCCTCAGGGCAGACACTCTGCTAAAGCCGGGAGAAGTAAGTGGGGCTGTGAATTAGAACCCCGATTCCACACACCCACGCCCACTACCAGCAGCCTTCTTTCCCAGAGTGCCCCTGTTTTTGGCCACGCCCCTGAGGCTTTCCCGCCTAAGCAAGTCCCACCCACCGAGATTCTCCTGGAAGGCGCGGGGGGGGGGGGGGGGGGGGGGGGGGGCGCGGGGGTGGCGCAGGCGCAGGCGCCAAAAAGAAACAGCTCCTGCAGGCAGCTGGGTTACCTGGAACAGCACAGTTCCAGGGGGCGCTCTACCTCGGCTGCATTGCAGCCATGGAGGCTCCGCCCTGGGACTACTATGACCTCGGTTTGTGGAGCCTAGGCGAAATTTTCCCCGACGCGCAAATAAGATCTGATTCTGTGCAGGATGCGGGGCCAGAAGCCGATGAAGAAGCCCACGGTGAGGAAGGAGAGCTGCTGTGCCTCTTGAATAACGTCCACCAAGAAGGCGACATCAACTACAAGGCCGACCAGGAAGGTGACATCGGCCACGAAGGTGGCTTCGGGCACGAAGGTGGCTTGGGCCACGAAGGTGGCTTCGGCCACGATGGTGGCTTGGGCCACGAAGGTGGCTTCGGCCACGATGGTGGCTTGGGCCACGATGGTGGCTTCGGGCACGAAGGTGGCTTCGGCCACGATGGTGGCTTCGGCCACGAAGGTGGCTTCGGCCACGATGGTGGCTTCGGCCACGAAGGTGGCTTCGGCCACGATGGTGGCTTCGGCCACGAAGGTGGCTTCGGCCACGAAGGCGGCAGAGGCGACCAGGAGCCCGGGCAGCAGCTGGCTGCCATCGCCCAGCTGGCGCCTGCTGCGGGTCTTCAGCACGAAAATCCGAAGCCACGAATCCAACGCCGTAAGTTCACGCCGGTCCAAGTGGAGGAGCTGGAAAACATGTACAAACACAATCCATACCCGGACAGGATCACACGGTAAGTGGCATTCTCCAAGAGGCGCCATGTTCTCGGCACATTTGTCTCTGCCCTGCACCTTCTCCTCCCTTTCTAAGCTCAGACAGCCACCTGTGCTCCAGGGTTGGGGGAGGGGAATGCCTTCTGCGCATCAGGGAAATACTTTCATACAGTCGTCACGTGCATCAAGTCTGGTTTCTGGTCAGTGGTCACTTTTAAAAATTGTGGTAGTGTATACATAATGATCAATTTCGCTACCCTGACCATTTCTCAGTGTACAGTTCAGGCGCGTTAAGTACATTCGTGCTGTGCGATCAAGCCCCAGAATACTTTTTCCTTTTGTTAACCTAAAACTGTACACAGCAAACAACTCTGCTACCCAGGTGCCTCCTAGAAGTGGCATCATGCAGGCGTTTGCTTTTTGTGACTGGACTATTTCACTTAGTATAATGCCCTCGAGTTTCTTCCAAGTTGTCGCATGTGATAGGATGTCCTTCCTTTTGAAGGCTGAATAATATTCCATTGTGTGGAAATACATATTTTGTTTATCTGTTTTTTTATTAATGGGCACTTGTGTTGCTTCTACCTTTTGGTGAATAATGCCATGAACACGGGTGTGCAAAATCACTAGAGAGTCACTGTTTTCAAGTATTTTGTGTAGACCATGAAGTGGAATTGCTGGATCATACGGTGATCCTGTTTTAATTTTTTGAGCAACTGCTCTACTGTTTTCCACAGTAGCTGCACCATTTTACGTTTCCTCTAGCAGTCACAAGGATGGCAATTTCTCCACATTCTTCCCAACACTTGTTATTTTCTGCCTTTTGATATTAGCCATCTCAGTGGATGTGAAGTGGCATCCTACAGTTTTGATTTGCATTTGCCTATCAACACTTGATACTGAGCATCTTTCCATGTGCTTTCTTAAGTCCTTTGCCCATTTCAATTTTTTATAAGAATAATTTATATTTCATAATTTTTATTACAGTGAGAGATTGATAATGTAAAATGTACCATCTTAACCATTTTAAGTGGACAGTTCTGGGTTATTAAGTACATTTTTCTTACTGTGCAACCATCACTGCCATACATCTCCAGAACTCTTCCTCCTGTAAAACTGAAACTCTATTGTGTTATACCCATACAAATACCTCATGCAAGTGGAATCATGCATTCCCAGTAGCAGTACACAAAGGTCAAATATTGCCATGTCCTCCACAACATTTGTTATTTTCAGATTTATTTTTTTGATAGCAGCCATGCTAATGTGATGAGGTGTTATTAGTGTGGTTTTGATTTGCTATTATTTCTTTATGTTTAGTTAGCAATGTGGAGCACATTTTGGTGTTGCTTAGTAACCATTTGTATATTATCTTTGGAGAAATGTGTATTCAAGTCCATGCCCCCTTTTTTTTTTCCTCTGAGTGTTTTCTTAGAGTTTTGATGTAGTGTGCTTGACATATTCTGCATATAAACTTCTTATCAGATATATGACTTGCAAATATTTTCTCCCATCCCTTGCATTGCCTTTTCTCTCCACTGGTTGTGCCCTTTGGGTGCACAGAAGTTTTTAATTTTGATGTGGTTCAATTTATGTATTTTTTTCTTTTATTGCCTGGCCTGGGTTTGTAAATAAGATTTTTGGAATCAGGGTAAGGAGAATGAGGTTCTCTCCAACAACTGCAATGCCAGATCCTCATTTTATTTCAAATTTTTATACTTGGTTCATCATAGATTTTTGCCTAAATTAAAATAAATGTTTATATTTTTAAATAGCCCATTAAAATTATTTGTTATGACTGCTGAGTAGTTGATGCCACCTTAAATTTGGCAGGGCAACCATCTATAAAGCAAACCTGGTGCTGGGAATGACAGAAAAATTCACTTGTTGAGTTGAGAGGAGAATGCAAATTTTAAACAAGCATGAAATGTAAATGCATGCATTTCATTTTATTTGCAATGCCAAATACTGAGCATCTCTTATTTTCTCCCCTCAGAAGGGACCTTGCGAGACGCATCGGTGATACTGAAGCCAGAGTGAAGGTCAGTAAACCTGAAAAAAGCTGTTTGGCAGAGAGCCATCCTAAAACCTGTTTCAGGACTTGGACAGGTTTTAGGAATGTTTTCTCTAAACATTCTCATGTTGGTGTGTTTTTATGTTGGCAAATAAGTTTTGCTCTTAGGAATCTTTGTGGAGGGAAATGGGAAATGTAAACTCCAACTTATGATTATTTCCCATTCCCAGACAGAACACGATTTTTTAAAAATTTATCTTTATTGTTGAAAGAATTATAGATGTCCCCTTTGTTGTTTGGAACATACTTTCTTAAAGGAAAATATAAAGATGAACGGTTTCACCCAGTCTGGGTACAACATTAAACATATATTGTTTACAAACATTGGCAAATATGTTCTTCCATGCAGTGGGCTTTCTTGTTGATGGTTTCTTTTGCTGTGCAGAAGCTTTTTATTTTAATGCAATCCCATTTATTTATTTTCTCCTTAGTTTCCATTGCCCTAGGAGCTGTAACAGTAAAGATATTGCTATGACAAATGTCTGCTATTTTGCTGCCTATGGCTTCTTCTAAGATTTTTATGGTTTCCCATCTTACACTTAAGTCCTTTATTCATTCTGAGTTTATTTTTGTGTATGGTGTAAGTTGGTAGTCTAGTTTCATTTTTTTTGCATGTATCTGACCAATTTTTCCAACACCATTTATTGAAGAGACTGTCTTGACTCCATTGTATTCTCATGCCTCCTTTGTCAAATATTAATTGAGCATAATGGCTTGGGTCGATTTCTGGGTTCTCTGTTCTGTTCCACTGGTCTATATGTCTGTTCTTGTGCCAGTACCAGGCAGTTTTGAGAACAGTGGCTTTGTAATATAGATTGATATCTGGTATTGTGATCCCACCAACTTTGCTCTTCTTTCTCAGGATTGCTGTGGCAATTCGGGGTCTTTTTTTATTCAATATGAATTTTTGGAGAGTTTGTTTTAGGTCTGTGAAATATTCCATTGGTATCTTAATGGGGATTGCATTGAATCCATAGATTGGTTTGGATAGTATTGACATGTTAATGATGTTGATTCTACTAATCCATGAACATGGTATATTCTTCCATTTGTTTATCTCTTCCTCTATCTCTTTTTTTAACATCCTGTAGTTTTCTGAGTACAGGTGCTTTATTTCCTTAGTTAAGTTCATTCCTAGGTATCTTATTTTTGTTGTTGTTGCAATGGTAAATGGGATTTTTTTTTAAGTTTCTCTTTCTGTGAGTTCATTATTGGTGTATAAAAAAACCCAAAGATTTCTGGGTGTTAATTTTGTATCCTGCTATGTTGCTGAATTCATTTATTAAGTCTAGAAGTTTTTTGATGGAGTCTTTGGGGTTTTCTATGTATAATATCATGTCATCTGTGAATAAGGATAGTTTTACTTCTTTTCCAACTTGGATGCCTTTTATTTCTTCTTCTTGTCTGATCACTATGGCTAGCACTTCTAGGACCATGTCCAACAACAGTGGTGAAAGTGGGCATCCCTGTCTTGTTCCTGTTCTTAAGGGAAATGGTTTTAGTTTTTGCCCATTAAGTATGATGTTGGCTCTCGGTTTGTCATATATGGCCATTATCATGTTGAGATATGATTCCTCTATTCCCACTTTGCTGAGAGTTTTTATCAAAAATGGGTGTTGGATTTTGTCGAATGTTTTTTCTGCATCTATTGATATGATCATGTGATTTTTGTCTTTCAAATTGTTTATGTGATGTATCACGTTTATTGATTTGTGAATATTATAAGAGCCTTGCATCCCTGGAATAAATCCCACTTGATCATGGTGTATGATATTTTTAATATATTGCTGGATGTGATTTGCTAATATTTTGTTGAGGATTTTAGCATCTATGTTCATCAGGGATATTGGCCTGTAATTCTCTTCCTTTGTAGTGTCTTTATCTGGTTTTGGAATTAGAATAATGCTGGCCTCATAAAAAGAGTTTGGAAGTGTTCCTTCCCCTTGGATTTTCTGAAATAGTTTAAGGAGTATAGGTGTTAATTCTTCTTTGAATGTTTGATAAAACTCCCCTCTGAAGCTGTTCAGAACTGGGCTTTTGTTTGGTGGGAGTTTTTTGATTACTGCTTCTATTTCATCAGTTGTTATTGGCCTATTCAGGTTTTTATTCTTCCTGATTCAGTTTTGGGAGATCGTATTTTTCAAGGAATTTGTTTATTTCATCCACATTGTTCAGCCTGTTGGCAGATAGTTGTTCATAGTATTTTCTTACAATCCTTGTATTTCTGTGGTGTCAGTGGTTACTCCTCCACTTTTGTTTCTGATTTTATGTATTTGGGTCCTCTCTCTTTGTTTCTTGATGAGTCTGGCTAATGGTTTATCAATTTTGTTTATCCTTTCAAAGAATCAGCTCTTGGTTTCATTGATTATTTTGTATTTCTTTTAGTCTCTGTGTTATTTATTTCTCCTCTAATATTTATTATTTCCTTTCTTCTACTTACTCTGGGCTTTTCTTGTTGTTCTCTTTCTAGTTCTCTAGGATGTAGGGTTAAATAGTTTAATGCTTACTTTTCTTGTTTTTTTTTTTTTTTTTTTTAAGTATGCCTATAGTGCTATGAACTTCCCTCTCAGGACTGCTTTTGCTGTGTCCCAGAGATTTTGAGTTGTGTGTTTAATTTCATTTGTTTCCAGGAAGTTTTTTATTTATTTTTTGATCTTGTTGGTAACCCATTCATTGTTTAATAACATGCAATTTAGCCTCCATGCATTTGAATGTTTTGGGGTGTTTTTACTGTAGTTTAATTCTAATTTCATTCCACTGTGATCTGAGAAGATGCTTGATATGATTTCAATCTTCTTGAACTTATAGAGACTTGTTTTGTGTCCTATCATGTGGTCTATCTTTGTGAATGATCCATGTGCACTGGAGAAGAATGTATATTCTGCTGAGATGGGGTGAAATGTTCTATAAAGGTCTATTAAATCCATCTGATCCAGTGTGTCCTTTAGAGTCACTGTTTCCTTGTTAAGTTTTTGTCTGTAAGATCTATCCAGGGAAGTCAGAGGGGTGTTAAAGTCCCCTACTATGACTGTATTGTTGTCAATCTCTCCGTTAAAGTCCTCTAGAAGTTGTTTTTTTTTTAATAAATGTAGGTGCTCCTATATTGGGTGCATATATGTTTACCAGGGTTATACTCTCTTGTTGGATCAATCCCTTTAGTATTATGTAGTGACCTTGGTTGTCTCTTGTGATGGCCTTCATTTTAAAGTCTATTTTGTTGGGTATGAGTATTGGTACTCCAGCTTTTTTTTCTTTTCCATTTGCATGAAAAAATTTTTTTCCATTCCTTCACTCTCATCCTGTGTGTGCCTTTTGTTTTGAGATGGGTCTCTTGTAGATAGCATATAGTTGGGTCATATTTTTATATCCATTCAAGTACCCTACACCTTTTGAATGGAGCATTTAGTCCATTTACATTCAGGGTTATTATTGATAAGTACTTATTTATTGCCATTATATTTCTGTATTGCTAGGTTTCTCTTTCTGTTTCTTCTTACTATTACGGCAATCCCTTTAGCATTTCTTGTAATGCTGGCTTGGTGGTGATGAACTCCTTTAGCCTTTTTTTTTTTTTTTTTTTTTTTTTTTTGTCTGGGAAGCTCTTTATTTGACCATCTATTTTGAATGATAGCCTTGCTGGATATAGTAACCTTGGTCTCAGGTCCTTGCTTTTCATTACCTTGAGTATTTCATGCCATTCCCTTCTGGCCTGTAGAGTTTCTTTTTTTAAATTTTTTTATTGTTTAAAGTATTACATATAGTAGTACATATATCTCCTCCCCCCCCATTGACCTTTCCCCAGCCTCCCTTATCCCCTGTCGCATGCCCTCATCCCACCCCCACAGTGTCTTGTGTCCATTGGTTGTGCTTATATGCATGCATACAAGTCCTTTGGTTGATTTCTTTGCACTCCCTCCCCAACACTCTCCAGCCTTCCCGCTGTAATTTGACAGTCTGTTCTGTGCTTTACTGCCTCTGTATCTATCTTTTTGTTCATCAGGTTATAATGTTCTCTATTTTCCATAAATGAGTGAGATCATGTGGTATTTTTCTTTCATTACCTGGCTTATTTCACTTAACATAATGCTCTCCAGGTCCATCCATGCTGCTGCAAATGATAAGAGTTCCTTCTTTTTTATAGCAGTGTAGTATTCCATTGTGTAGATGTACCATATTTTTCTAATCCGCTCATCTGCTGATGGGCATTTAGGCTGTTTCCAAATCTTAGCTATGGTGAATTGTGCTGCTATGAATATAGGGGTGCATATATCCTTTTTGATTGGTGTTTCTAGTTTCTTGGGATATATTCCTAGAAGTGGGATTACTGGCTCAAATGGGAGCTCCATTTTTAGTTATTTGAGGAAACTTCATACTGTTCTACACAGTGGCTGCACCAGTTTGCATTCCTATCAGCAGTTCACAAGGGTTCCTTTTTCTCCACATCCACCCCAGCACTTGTCATTTGTTGATCTGTTGATGATTGCCATTCTGACAGGTGTGAGATGGTACCGCATTGTCGTTTTGATTTGCATCTCTTGGATGATTAGTGACTTTGAGCATGTTTTCATATGTATCTTGGCCTACCTTCTGTCTTCTTTAGAAAAGATTCTATTTAGGTCTGTTGCCCATTTTTTTTTATTGGATCATTTATCTTCCTTTTATTAAGGTGTATAAGTTCCCTGTACATGTTGGAGATTAAACCTTTATCAGTGATAACATTTGCAAATATGTTCTGCCATACACTGGGCTTTCTTGTTGTTTTATTGATGGTTTCTTTTGCTGTGCAAAAGCTTTTTATTTTGATGTAGTCCCATTTGTTTATTTTCTCTTTAGTATCCATTGCCCTAGGAGCGGTATCGGTGAAGAAATTGCTTCGGCATATGTCTGAGATTTCGCTGCCTGTGGATTCCTCTAGTATTTTTATGGTTTCCCGTCTTATGATTAAGTCCTGTATCCATTTTGAGTTTATTTTTGTGTATGGTGTAAGTTGGTGGTCTAGTTTCATTTTTTTGCATGTATCTGTCCAATTTTCCCAACACCATTTATTGAAGAGACTGTCTTGACTCCATTGTATTCTCATGCCTCCTTTGTCAAATATTAATTGAGCATAGTGGTGTGGGTCGATATCTGGGTTTTCTATTCTATTCCATTGGTCTACATGTCTGTTCATGTGCCAGTACCAGGCTGTTTTGAGAATAGTGGCCTTGTAATACAGCTTGAAATCTGGTATTGAGATCCCACCTACTTTGTTCTTCTTTCTCAGGATTGCTGTGGCGATTTGGGGTCTTATTTTATTCCAGATGAATTTTTGGAGAGTTCTTTCTAGGTCTGTGAAATATGCCGTTGGTATTTTAATGGGGAGTACATTGAATCTATATATTGCTTTGGGTAGTATGGACATTTTAATGATTTTGATTCTACCAATCCGTGAACATGGTATGTTCTTCCATCTGTTTATGTCTTCCTCTATCTCTTTTTTCAGTGTCCTGTAGTTTTCTGTGTATAGGTCTTTTTCCTCCTTAGTTAAGTTTATTCCTAGGTATCTTAATTTTTTTGGGTGCAGTGGTAAATGGGATTGATTTTTTAGTCTCTCTTTCTGTAAGTTCACTATTGGTGTATAGAAATGCCATAGATTTCTTGGCGTTAATTTTGTATCCTTCTACATTGCCGAATTCACTTATTAAGTCTAATAGTTTTATGATGGAGTCTTTCGGGGTTTTTTATGTACAATATCATGTCATTGGCAAATAAGGACAGCTTTACTTCTTCTTTTCCAATTTGGATGCCTTTTATTTCTACTTCTTGTCTAATTGCAATGGCTAGTATTTCCAGTACTATGTCGAACAGGAGTGGTGAGAGTGGGCGTCCCTCGCTTGTTCCTGTTCTTAGGGGAAATGGTTTTAGTTTTTTCCCATTGAATATGATGTTGGCTGTGGGTTTATCATATATGGCTTTTATTATGTTGAAGTATGATCTTACTATTCCCACCTTGCTGAGAGTTTTTATCAAGAAATGGGGTTGGATTTTGTCAAATGCTTTTTCTGCATCAATTGATATGACTATGTGATTTTTATCTCTCAATTTGTTTATGTGATGTATCACATTTATTGATTTGCGGATATTGTACCATCGTGCATCTCTGGGATAAATCCTATTTGGTCATCATGTATGATCTTTCTGATGTCCTGCTGGATCTGATTTGCTAGAATTTTGTTGAGGATTTTGGCATCTATGTTCATGAGGGATATTGGCCTGTAATTCTCTTTCATTGTGTTGTCTTTATCTGGCTTTGGTATTAGTGTGATGCTGGCTTCATAGAATGAGCTTGGAAGTGTTCCTTCCTCTTGAATTTTTTGGAATAGTCTGAGGAGGATAGGTTTTAGTTCTTCTTTGAATGTTTGGTAAAACTCCCCTGTGAAGCCGTCTGGCCCTGGCTTTTGTTTGCTGGAAGCTTTTTGATGTCTGCTTCAATTTCTTCCATAGTTATTGGACTGTTGAGATGTTCAGATTCTTCCTGATCGAGTTTTGGAAGGTTGTATTTTTCTAGGAATATGTCCATTTCCTCCAGGTTGTCCAGTTTGGTGGAATAGTGTTGTTCATAGTATTTTTTAACAATCCTTTGTATTTCTGTGGGGTCTGTTGTTATTTCTCCTCTTTCATTTCTGATTTTGTTTATTTGGGTCCTCTCTCTTTGCTTCTTGGTGAGCCTGGCTAGAAGTTCATCAATCTTGTTTATCCTTTCAGAGAATCAGCTCTTGGTTTTGTTGATATTTTGTATTGTTTTTTTGTTTGTTTGTTTCTATGTCATTTATCTCCACTCTGATCTTTATTATTTCCTTCCTTCTGCTTACACTGGGCTTTTATTGTTGCTCTCTTTCTAACTCTTTGAGTTGTAAGGTTAGGTAATTTATTACCATTGTTTCTTGTTTTTTTGTAGTAGGCTTGTAGAGCTATGAACTTCCCTCTCAAGACTGCTTTCGCTGTGTCCCATAGATTTTGGATTGTTGTGTTTTCATTGTTGTTTGTTGCCATGATTTTTTTTTATTTCTTCTTTGATCTCTCTGGTAATCCAGTCATTGTTTAATAGCATGCTATTTAGTCTCCATGTGTTTGATTTTTTTGGATTGTTTTTATTGTACTTGATTTATAGTTTTATGCCACTGTGATCAGAGAAGATGCTTGATATGATTTCTATCTTCTTGAATTTGAAGAGACTTTGCCTGTGACCCAATATATGGTCTATCTTTGAAAATGATCTATGTGCACTTGAGAAGAATGTATATTCTGTGGCTTTGGGGTGAAATGTTCTGAAGATGTCAATTAATTCCATCTTGTCTATTGAGTCATTTAGGATTGATGTTTCTTTGCTGATTTTTTGTTTACAGGATTTGCCCAATGGTGATAGTGGGGTATTAAAGTCTCCTACTATGATTGTATTGCTGTCAATCTCTCCCTTGATATCTTCCAGGAGGTTTTTTTTTAATGTATTTGGGTGCTCCTCTATTGGGTGTGTATATGTTTACCAGAGTTATTTCTTCTTGTTGGATAGCTTCCTTTAGTATTATGAAATGGCCTTCCTTATCTCTTTTTATGTCCTTCAATTTGAGATCTAATTTGTCAGATATAAGTATTGCTACCCTTGCTATTTTTTCATTTCTATTTGCCTGAAAAACCTTTTTCCATTCCTTCACTCTCAGTCTGTGTGCTTCTTTTTTCCTGAGGTGGGTTTCTTGTAGACAGCGGATATATGGGTCATGTTTTCTTATCCAATTCATTACCCTATGTCTTTTGATTGGGGCATTTAATCCAATTACATTTAAAGTTGTTATTGATAGGTACTTGTTTGTCGCCATTTTTATTCTTGGCCCATGTGTTCCTTCTTCGCTTCCTATTTCTTTTTTTTACAGCAGACGTTTTAGCATTTCTTGCATTGCTGGTTTGGTGGTAATAAACTCCCTTAGTCCTCTCTTTTCTGTGAAGTTCCTGATTTCACCTTCAATTTTGATTGATAGCCTTGCTGGGTACAGTATTCTTGGATTCAGACTGTTCCTTTGCATGACTTTGTATATTTCATTCCATTCCCTTCTGGTCTGATGTGTTTCTGTGAGAAATCAGTCGCTAGTCTGATGAGGGATCCTTTGTAGGTAACTTTCTGTCTCTCTCTGGCCACTTTTAAGATTCTTACTTTGCTGTTGGTATTTGTCAATTTAATTATAATGTGCCTTCGCATCGGTCTTTTGGGGTTCATATTGCTTGGGACTCTGTGAGCTTCTTGGATTTGTTTGGGTTTTTTCTTCCCTATATCAGGGAAGTTTTCTGTCATTATTTCTTCAAACAGATTTTCTATTCTTTGCTCAGTTTCCTCTCCTTCTGGCACCCCTATTATGTGGATGTTGTTTCTTTCGTGTTGTCCCACAGTTCCCTTAGGCTCTCCTCCTGCTTTTTAATTTTTTTTTCTAGAAGCTGCTCTACTTGGGTATTTTTTCCTAACTTATCTTCTAGGTCACTGATGCAGTCCTCTGCTTCTTCTAGTCTACTCTTGATGATTTCTATTGAGTTCTTTACAGCAGCGATGCCATTTTTCATTTCTTCTTGATTCTTCTTCATTTCCTCTTGGTTCTTACACATATTGTCAAATTTGTCTTCCATTCTTTTCATCCACTTTATGACCATTTTTCTGAATTCTTTCTCTGACAGGTTTCTTGCATCCATTTCGTTTACATCCTTTTCTGGTGATGTCTGCTTTTCTTTCATATGCAGGCTGTTTCTTTGTCTCCCCATGTTCTCTCTTCTTTGTGTGTCTGGTTGTGTAGTTCTCTCCTGCGTTGATTTAAAGGCACAAAATACAACACAAGAAGGCACAATGCACAAGGCACTGAACACAAATGTATTCACGATATTAATAACCTCAAATAAAGGTGACCACCAGAGAAAGGCAAATTACAGGATAAAAAAGAAAGAAGAAGAGAAAAAAAAAAGTGCAAAAATGAAATTGGGAAAAGGAAAAAAAAGTAAGAGAGAAAGAGAGAGAATAAGAAAGAAGAGGGGAAAAAACTATATATATGGTGACAAAATTCCAATAGAACAGCCACTAATCCCAACACATGCCAGCAACAAGTACCTGGAGATGAATGCAAACTACAAACAACAACTAATATCAAGTGAGGCAAGGGAAAACAGAAGCAAAAAACAAACAAAAACAAAACAAAAAAACAAAAAGAAAAAGTGAAACAATCTCACAAGCAATCATAAAATCTATATAATCAACAATCAAGCAAACAACAACAAAAGGACAGAGAGAGAAAAAAATTTGGATAGTGAAGAAAGAGAAGAGAGGGGTGTGTATGGACTTGGAGCAGGGGATTGGAAATTAGATATTTAAGCAGGGTGAAATTTTAACAGGGGGTAAAAAGAAGGAATAGGGAAAACCTAAAGCAGGAATAGTGTAAGAGAAACAGGACAACAAAAGGGGAAAAGTGAGGATGGTGTAAAGGTAAAGTTGAGATAGAGTGAATTGATGCTAAAGGAAAGATGAAAATAGAATGTAGAACACTAATCCCAAAGTAAAATAAAGAGAAAATAAAATGACACTTTTTTTTAAAAAAAAAGGTAAAATAGTAGTAGTAATAATACTGATTGAAAATAAAAATGTAATAATTAAAAAGGTAAAATCAAGTGAGGAAAAAAGAAAAATATTTAGTTTCTTAAGTAAAAGATGAAAAAAATAAAAATAAAAATGTGCAGTAGTGAAGGTCATTCACTTCCTCTACTGTTCTGTTTGGCACGCCTTTTTCCTAGTCCGGACAGTATTGAAGTTCCACTGCTCCTCAATGTTGTAAGCCAGTCCTGATTTTTAAGCAGGCAGTTTATTTGTGTTTACACAAGAGTCAATTTGTGATTCAACCCCTGGGTGGCAGTGTTTCTGGATTGACCTCTGGGTCTATAGGTCCTCTCTAGCTAGTGTTTAGATTTTGTTTTCCCTGTGGCACTCAATACCGGTTTGGAGGAATGGCCTGCCCCAGAGCTGGTTCTCTGATTGTTATTCCCCGCTCTGATCCCCAGGTTCCAGAAAAACAACTTTCCCTTGCAGTCTCTTAGAGTGTCCCCAATTGGGTGATCCTATGTATTTGGGCTTAGTAATCAGAAGCAAGGATTTAAAGAAGCGAAAAAAAGAGCCAGAGTTAAGCGTGCGAACTCTGGGGCTGCACGCAAGTCTGTGGAGTCTTTTTTCCCCTTGGGTCTAAGCAGCCAGCACACTTTTAAGAATTTTAGTCTGCCTTTTTGCGCCCAGATCAAAATGGGTTGCTTTTTAGAGTTCCCTTCTGTTAGCAGCTCTGCAGACCCCCTTCCACATTCATGGATCATGCCAGCCCCAACAGGCACGGATTTTTCTAGGCACAGACTTCCCCAGGTCTCCAGCTCCCGCGTGCGCATTTCTCTCTCCTGCCGGGACCACAGACCTCACCTTATCCCAGGCGAAATCTGACCTTTCCGTGGTGGAGTGTAGAGCTCCTCTGAATCCGAGTGCTTGCACCACTTGGGAACTGGTGTTCTCTGGTTCTCAGCTGTTCCATGGGTGCCGTAGTTGTAGATTCCCCAGGCTTTTCAGGCTCCCGATAACATCCACTTTTCCTTCAAGATGGTGTGGTCTCTGCATCTGAGCCGGTCGCCCCAGGAGGGAACCCAGCAACAGTGGATGCTGCCCGGTCAGGGGAGCCCCGTCCAACAGTCCCCCACAGTCTCCTGGAGTATAGCTGTCCCTCAACTCGCCAACAAACACTCCCCGTGCTACCACACACTCTCCCTTTGTTTTCTCACTCACACACTATCTTGCAGTCTGCCTTCCTGTCGGCAGCCATCTTCCTGGATTCTGGCCTGTAGAGTTTCTGATGAGAAATCATGTGTCAGCCTTATGGGAACTCCTTGTAGGTAACAGTTTTCTTTTCTCTTGCTGCCTTTAAGATTCTCTGTCTTTAATTTTTGGCATTTTAATTATGATGTGTCTGGGCATGGGCCTGTTTGGATTCTTCTTGTTTGGGATTCTCTGTGCCTCCTGAACTTGTGTAACTTTTTCCTTTACCAGGTTAGGGAAGTTTTCTACCATTATTTCTTCAAACACCTTCTCTATTCCTTTCTCCCTTTCTGCCTCTTCTGGCACACCTGCTATTCTAATATTTTTACGTTTCACACTGTCCCACAGCTCCCTTAGGCTGTCCTCCTGCTTTTTAATTATTTTTTTCTTTTTGGTTTTCTGATTGAGTGATATTTTCAACTCTGTATTCTAATTCACTGATTCAATCCTCAGCTTCCCCTAATCTGCTGTGTATTCCTTCCAATGTGTTCTTTATTTGTGTTATGTCATTATTTATCTCAGATTGTTCTTCTTTCATAGATACTACTAGTGGCCCGGTGCATGGATTTGTGCTCATTGAAAGGAAATTAATTAGAAGAAAGATTCGTGCAGTAATTACGTTACTACAAAAAATTACATGTCAAAATAGTATATGTGCCCTAGCTGGTTTGGCTCAGTGGATAGAACGTTGGCCTGCAGACTGAAGGGTCCCAGGTTCGATTCCGGCCACGGGCACATGCCTGGGTTGCGGGCTTGATCCCCCAGTAGGGGGAGTGCAGGAGGCAGCCAATCAATGACTCTCTCCTCTCTCTCATCATTGATGTTTCTATCACTCTCTCCCTCTCCCTTCCTCTCTAAAATCAATAAAATATATTTAAAAAAAATAGTATATGTAATATAGTATTATAAAACTAAAATACAAAATATTTTAATAGAGCTATTCTCCCTTTCTCTATAATAGAAGTGAAAGAAAATTACTTATAGAGATGAAAGAAAATTACTAAAATGTATATGAAAATAATATATAAATTGATTAATAAATAAACAATAACAACATGATATAAAAACAACAGAGACATGATATAAAAATAACAAAAATATGATATAAAAACAACATTGATAAAAACAATGATTGATAAATTGATTAATAAGTAAACAATAACATGATATAACAACAACAACAAAGACATATAAAAACAAAACATGATATTAAATAATAAAAACATGATATAAAAAAAACATGATATAAAAACAATGATAAAAACAATGACTGATAAATTGATTAAACTTATTCTAATATCTCCCTGTACACCACATTAAGAGTAAAAACACTTTCAGAGTGCTTGACTAATTTCCCTTGTGATAAAATATTTACAACTTTAACTTTAATGTCACATGCTCTTTGAACTCGAGAGAAAGCAACATATAACTGACCATATCCGAAAACAGGTTCAGGTAGGAATATTCCTACTCTGTCTAGAGTTTGTCCTTGTGATTTATTAATAGTCATCACAAATGCTGGCATCATGAGAAACTGTCTTTGAATTAATTTAAACAACAGGCCAGTGTCAGAAAGGGACAAATCAATTCTTGGAATCAGAACAACCTCTCCTTCTGAAGATCCTGTTAATACTGCAGCTTCGATTATGTTGGGTTGCAACCTTTTGATAATAAATCTAGTACCATTACAAAGACCCTACTTACTATTAAGATTTCTCAGTAGCATGATGATTGCACCTACTTTCAATTTTAATTTATGACTTGGCATTCCTGAAGAAGTATTACTATTAAGAAATTCGATGGGAAAATTTTCCTTGTGTGAGTCAATGTTTATTTTTAAATTGCCAGTGCACGTCATATGTACCAGCCAGTCGGTTGGTCAGATGAATGGACTGTCGGTCACTTAGCCTTTTGTATATACAGATATCTTTTTTCATGCTGTTGAGCATCTTTACCATCATTACTCTGAACTCTGTTTCATTTAAATTTCTTATCTCTGCTTCATTTATCTCTTCTTCTGGAGAATTCTCCAGTTCCTTCATTTGGATTGTTTCTTTGTCTCTTCATTTTGGCTGTCTGTTGGGGTTTGTGACTATGTATTAAGTAGATCCTCTACACTTCTCAATCTCTACTGCAGGACAGTGTTAAAGACTGTTTCTGACTAATTGGATTAGGCAAAGACTCAAAGCCTCCAGAGACCACATCTGCCTACACACTGATAGGATTCCAACTTGAATTGCACCCCAAGCAATCGTCCTCAGATGTGGTGAGAGTTTTTTTCCCAACAGGGTGGGGTAATTGCTTCTGCCTGGAGGCTAAATGTTATTATTTTTTTAAATTTTATTTTATTGTTTAAAGTATTACAAATAGTAGTACATATGTCTCCATATTTCCCCATTGACAGCCCCCCGTCTTCCCCTACCCCCCAGCATATGCCCTCACCCCCCTCATTATGTTCATTGTCTTATGTTCATTGGTTATGCTTATTTGCATGCATACATGTCCTTCAGTTGATCTCTTACCCTCCCGACCTTCCTTGCCTTCCTGCTGTAGTTTGACAGTCTGTTCGATGTTTCTTTGCCTCTGTATCTATTTTTGTTCATTGGTTTATAATGTTCTTTATATTCCACAAACAAGTGAGATCGTGTGGTATTTATCTTTCACTGACTGACTTATTTTGCTTAGCATAATGCTCTCCAGTTCCATCTATGCTGTTGCAAATGGTAAGAATTCCTTCTTTTTTACAGCAGTGTAGTATTCCATTGTGTAGATGTACCATAGTTTTCTAATCCACTCATCTGCTAATGGGCATTTAGGCTGTTTCCAAATCTTAACTATTGTAAATTGTGCTGCTATGAACATAGGGGTGCATATATCCCTTCTGATTGGTGTTTCTGGTTTCTTGTGATATATTCCTAGAAGTGGTATTACTGGATCAAATGGAAGTTCTATTTTTAATTTTTTGAGGAAACACCATACTGTTTTCCACAGTGGCTGCACCAGTCTGTATTCCCACTAGCAGTGAAGGAGGGTTCCTTTTTCCCTGAATCCTCTCCAGCACTCGTTTGTTGATTTGTTGATGATAGCCATTCTGACAGGTGTGAGATGGTATCTCATTGTTGTTTTGATTTGCATCTCTCAGATGATTAGTGACTTTGAGCATGTATGCATATGGATCTTGGCTTTCTGTATGTCCTCTTTTGAAAAGTATCTATTGAGGTCTTTTGCTCATTTTTTGAATGGATTGTTTATTTTCCTTTTGTTAAGTTGTATGAGTTCCCTGTAAATTTTGGAGATTAAACCCTTATTGGACATAACATTGGCAAATATGTTCTCCCATGCAGTGGGTTTTATTATTGTTTTGTTGATGGTTTCTTTTGCTGTGCAGAAGCTTTTTATTTTGGTGTAGTCCCATTTGTTTATTTTATCCTTAGTTTCCATTGTCCTAAGAGCTGTATCGATAAGATATTGCTACAACAAATGTCTGCTATTTTGCTGCCTATGGCTTCTTCTAAGATTTTTATGGTTTCCTGTCTTACACTTAAGTCCTTTATCCATTCTGAGTTTATTTTTGTGTAAGTTGTAAGTTGGTGGTCTAGTTTCATTTTTTTGCATGTATTTTTCCAACTTTCCCAACACCATTTATTGAAAAGACTGTCTTGACTCCATTGTATGCTCTTGCCTCCTTTGTCAAATATTAATTGAGCATAATGGCTTGGGTTGATTTCTGGGTTCTCTGTTCTGTTCCACTGGTCTATATGTCTGTTCTTGTGCCAGTATCAGGCAGTTATGAGAACAGTGGCTTTGTAGTATAGCTTGATATCTGGTATTGTGATCCCTCCAACATTGTTCTTCTTTCTCAAGATTGCTGCAACTATTTGGGGTCTTTTTTTTTTTTTATCCCATATGAATTTTTGGAGAATTTGTTCTAGGTCTTTGAAGTATGTCATTGGTATTTTAATGGAGATTGCATTGAATCCATATATTGGTTTGGATAGTATGGACATTTTACTGTTGTTCATTCTACCATTCCATGAACATGGTATATTCTTCCATTTGTTCATGTCTTCCTCTATCTCTTTTGTCAGCACCCTGAAATTTTCTGTGTACAGGTCCTTTATCTCCTTGGTTAAATTTATTCCTAGGTACCTTAATTTTTTTGTTGCAGTGTTAAATGGGATTGTTTTTTTAGTTTCTCTTTTTGTGAGTTCATTATTGGTGTATAGAAAAACCATAGACTTCTGAGTGTTAATTTTGTATCCTATATTGCCGAATTCCTTTATTAAGTCTAGTAGTTTAAAAAAAAAAAAAATATATATATATATATATATATATTGTATTGATTTTTTACAGAGAGGAAGGGAGAGGGATAGAGAGTTAGAAACATCAATGAGAGAGAAACATCGATCAGCTGCCTCCTGCACACCCCCTACTGGGGATGTACCCACAACCAAGGTATATGCCCTTGACCAGAATTGAACCTGGGACCCTTCAGTCCCCAGGCCGATGCTCTATCCAGTGAGCCAAACCGGCCAGGGCAAGTCTAGTAGTTTTTTGATGGAGTCTTTGAGGTTTTCTATGTACAATATCATGTCATCTGCGAATAAGGATAGTTTTACTTCTTCTTTTCCAATTTGGATGCCTTTTATTTCTTCTTCTCTGATCGCAATGGCTAGTACTTCCAGTACTATGTGGAACAGGAGTGGTGAAAGTGGGCATCCCTGTCTTGTTCCTATTCTTAGGGTAAATGGTTTTAGTGTTTGCCCATTGAGTATGATGTTGGCTGTGGGTTTATCATATATGGCTTTTATTATGTTGTGGTATGATCCTTCTATTCCCACTTTGCTGAGAGTTTTTATCAAGAAATGGTGTTGGATTTTGTCAAATGCTTTTTCTGCATCAGTGGATATGATTATATGGTTTTTATCTCTCAGTTTGTTTATGTGGTGTATCATGTTTATTGATTTGTGGATATTGTACCATCCTCGCATCCTGGGAATAAATCCTATTTGGTCATGGTGTATGATCTTTCTAATGTAATGCTGGATTTTGTTTTAGAATTTTGTTGAGAATTTTGGTGTCTATGTTCATGAGGGATATTGGCCTGTAATTCTCTTTCTTTGTATTGTCTTTATCTGGTTTTGGGATTAGGGTAATGCTGGCTTCATAGAAAGAGCTTGGAAATGTTTCTTCCTCTTGAATTTTTTAGGATAATCTGAGGAAGATAGGCTTTATTTGTTCTTTGAATGTTTGATAAAACTCCCCTGTAAAGCCGTCTGGTCCAGGGCTTTTGTTTGTTGGAAGTTTTTTGATTGCTGCTTCAATTTCCTCCATAGTTATTGGCCTACTCAGATTTTTTGATTCCTCTTGGTTGAGTTTTGGAAGGTCATATTTTTCTAGGAATATGTCCATTTCTTTTAGGTTGACCAGTTTGTTGGAATAGAGTTGCTCATAGTATTTTATTTTATTTTATGATTCTTCTTATTTCTGTGGGGTCTGTTGTTACTTCACCTCTTTCATTTCTGATTTTGTTTATTTGAGTCCTCTCTCTTTGTTTCTTGGTGAACCTGGCTAGAGGTTCATCAATATTGTTTATCCTTTCAAAGAACCAGCTCTTGGTTTCATTGATCTTTTGTATTGTTTTTTTGGTCTCTATGTCATTTATTTCTACTCTGACCTTTATTATTTCCTTCCTTCTGTTCACTGTTGGTTTTTCTTGTTGCTCTCTTTCCAATTCTTCAAGTTGCAGAGTTAGATGGTTTATTACCAGTTTTCCTTGTTTTTGATGTAAGCCTGTAATGCTATGAACTTCCCTCTCAGGACTGCTTTCACTGTGTTCCAAAGATTTTGGATTGTTGTGTTTTCATTGTTGTTTGTTTCCAGGATGTTTTTAATTTCTTCTTTGATCTCTTTGGTAACCCACTTATTGTTTAATAGTATGCTATTCAGCCTCCAAGTGTTTGAATTTTTGTGATAGTTTTATTGTAGTTGATTGCTTTTTTTTAAATTTAATAAATCTTTATTGTTCAGATTATTGCAGTTGTTCCTCTTTTTTCCCCCCGTAGCTCCCCTCCACCGTGATTCTCATCACACCCTCTTCCCTTACCTCCCCCTCACTGTCCTCATCCATAGGTGTACGATTTTTGTCCAGTCTCTTTCCGCACCCCCACACCCCTTTACCCCTAGAGTTGTCAGTCCAATCCCTTTCTATGCCCCTGATTCTATTATATTCACCAGTTTATTCTGTACATCAGATTTTTAATTCACTTGATTTTTAGATTCACTTGTTGATAGATATGTATTTGTTGTTCATAATTTTTATCTTTAACTTTTTCTTCTTCCTCTTCTTAGAGAATACCTTTCAGCATTTCATATAATACTGGTTTGGTGTTGATGAACTTCTTTAGTTTTTTCTTATCTGTGAAGCTCTTTAGCTGCCCTTCAATTCTGAATGTCAGCTTGGCTGGGTAGAGTAATCTTGGTTGTAGGTTCTTGCTATTCATCACTTTGAATATTTCTTGCCACTCCCATCTGGCCTGCATAGATTCTGTTGAGAAATCAGGTGACAATCGTATGGGTGCTCCCTTGTAGGTAATTAACTGTTTTTCTCTTGCTGCTTTTAATATTCTCTCTTTGTCTTTTGCTCTTGGCATTTTAATTATGATGTGTCTTGGTGTGGTCCTCTTTGGATTCCTTTGTTTGGGGTTCTGTGCGCTTCCTGGACTTGTAAGTCTATTTCTTTCACCAGGTGGGGGAAGTTTTCAGTCATTATTTCTTCAAATAGGTTTTCAGTACCTTGCTCTCTCTCTTCTTCTGGCACCCCCATAATTCTGATGTTGGTACACTTGAAGTTGTCCCAGAGGCTTCTTACACTATTTTCAAATTTTTGGATTCTTTTTTTTTTTGCTTTTCCAGTTGAGTGATTTTTGCTTCTTTGTATTTCAAATCTTTGACTTGATTCTTGCGTTCCTCTAGTTTGCTGTTGGGTGTCTGTATAATATTTTTTATTTCAGTCAGTGTATGTTTAATTTCTAGTTGGTCCTTTTCCATATCCTCGAGGGTCTCTCTCATATCCTCGAGGGTCTTGCTAAATTTATCGGCCTTTTCTAGGAAATTCTTGAAAAACCTTATAACCGTGGTTTTGAACTCTATCTCCAGTTGTTTGTTTTCCTCCATTTCTTTGGTTTTTGATCTGTTTCTTTGTCTCCACATTTTCGCTGCTTCCCTGAGTTGGTAGGGTAGCTTTGTGTGCTACCCTATATGGGCCAGTGGCTCGGCCTCCCCAGTTACTTGAGGTGGACATTCTTGGTGCACCCCTTTGTGAACTGTGTGTACAGCCTTGTTGTAGTTAAGTCTTGATTGTTGTTGGTATCAGTGGGAGGAGTTGACCTCCAGGCCAATTGGCTGTGAGGATCAGCTGTGTCTTTACCGGGAGACAGCCTTATGAGACAAGACTTGCAAAATTGTAAAAGCCTCTGCGCTCAGCTTGGATGGGGCAGTTTCAGGGTGGAGCCTACAGCCTTGGCTTCCCGTCAACCCTGCCCTATGAGGTTCCTGGGTCTCAGTGTCCCTTGGTACAAAATGCAAGCACCTCTGAGAGAAAGGCACCCTGGAGTTTCGCCCGCTGTCAGACAGTCTAGTCTCTCCCCCAATGAATCTGGATTCCCAGATTCTCACCCGGAACTGGGGTTCAGTGCAGTTGGAACTGGGGTTAAGCACAGTCTGGAGCTTTTGTCTCCTTCAGGCTAGGGCAATCCAGCGGCACAGTCAACAGTCCGTCCTCTGCACGCATTCTTGTGCGCACCTCTGGACCTCTGCCTTTTGCCGCTCCCCCGAATTTCCGCCTTACAGCCCAGATTCCCCCAGTATGAGCCTGGGTCCCCAAGGTCTCGCCTGGAACTGGGGTTCAGTGCAGTCAGAGCTGGGGTTCAGTACAGTCTGGAGCTTTTGTCTCCTTCCCGCTAGGGCAATCCAGTGGCACAGTCAACAGTCCGGCCTCTGCGTGCATTCACGTGTGTGCCTCCTGAGCTCTGCCTTTCGCCGTTCCCCTGAGTTTCAGCCTTACAGCCCAGATTCCCCCAGTATGAGCCTGGGTCCCCAGGGTCTTGCCCGGAACTGGGGTTCAGTGCAGTCTGGAGCTTTTATCTCCTTCTGGCTAGAGAACGCCAGCCAGGCACTCAGCCGCCCCGTCCTCTCAGGCTCCGTCTTCTCCGCACACGCGCACCCGTGTCTCCGTACCTCAGGCTTTTACAGCTCCTCTGATTTTCCTTGTGGTTTTCTCTTTCCTTCTAGTTGTAGGATTTCCAGTCAGCCAGCTTTCCTGTGGTTCTGGATGATGTCTGTTTTGTCTTTTAGTTGTATTTTTGAAATTGTTGTGCGAGGCTGCAGTTTATGTGTTTAACTATGGCACCATCTTGGTTTCTCCTCTGTAGTTTATTTCTAATTTTATGCCATTGTGACCTGAGAAGATGCTTGATATGATTTCAATCTTCTTGAATTTGGGGAGACTTTGCCTGTGTCCCTATATATGGTCTATCTTTGAAAATGTCCCATGTGTGCTTGAACAGAATGTGTATTCTTGGGTTTTGGGATAGAATGTTCTAAAGATGTCAATTAAATCAATCTGATCTAGTGAGTCATTTAGGATTGCTGTTTCTTTGCTAATTTTTTTTGTCTAGAGGACTTATCCAGTGAAGTTAATGGGGTATTAAAGTCTCATACTATGATTGTATTGCTGTCAATCTCTCCCCTGATATCTTCCAGAAGTTTGTTTTATGTATTTGGGTGCTCCTGCATTGGGTGCATATATGTTTACCAGAGTTATATCTTCTTGTTGCATCGATTGCTTTAAAATTATGAAGTGGCCTTCTTTGTTTCTTGTTATAGTCTTCACTTTGACGTCTATTTTGTCATATATAAGTATTGCTACCCGAGGTTTTTTTTTTTTTCATTTCCATTTGCCTGAAAGATATTCTTCCATGCCTTCACTTTCAGTCTGTGTGAGTCCCTTGTTCTGAGGTGGGTCTTCTGTAGACAGCATATATATGGGTCATGTTTTCTTATCCATTCAGTCTCTCAATATCTTTTGATTGAAGCATTTAATCCATTTACATTTAATGTATTATTGACTAAAGGCCTGGTGCACGAAATTCGTGCGGGGGGGTGGGTGCAGGGAGGGGTCCCTCATCCTGGCCAGCACCCTCTCACAATCCAGGAACCTTGAGGGATTTCCGACTGCCGGTTTAGGCCCGATCCTGCAGGGATTTCTGCGGATCGGGCCTAAACTGGCAGTCGGACATCCCTCTCACAATTCGGGACCACTGGCTTCTATCTACTCACCTGCCTGCCTAATCACCCTTAACCACTCACCTGCCTGCCTGATTTCCCCTAATGCCTCTGTCTGCTTGCCTGATGGCCCTTAACCACTCACCTGCTTTCTTGATTGCTCCTAACCATTCACCTGCCTGCCTGATGGCCCTTAACCACTCACCTGCCTGCTTGATTGCTCCTAACCACTCACCTGCCTGCCTGATTGCCCCTAACCACTTGCCTGCCTGCCTGATTGCCCCCTAACTACTCTTCATACCTTCCTGATCACCCTTAACCACTCGCCTGTCTGCCTGATCACCCTTCCTGCCTTTGCCTGCCTGCCTGATCTCCCTAACCACTTGCCTACGTGCCTGATCACCCTAATGCCTCTGCCTGCCTGTCTGATCACCCCTAACCACTTGTCTACCTGCCTGATCGCCCTAACCACTCACCTGCCTTCCTGATTGTCCCTAACCCCTCCCTGGGGGGCAGGGCCAGCCAGGGCGAGGGGCCGTGGTAGTTCCGGTCTCTGGTCATTCTAACGTTTTGGTCACTGGGCTTTTATTATATAGGATAGGTGCTTGTTTGTAGCCATTTCTGTACTTTATGCCTGTGTTCCTTCCTCCCTTTCTATTTATTCTTTTTACAGCATTCCCTTCAGCATTTCTTGCATTGCTGGCTTGGTAGTGATAAACACCCTTAGCCGTTTTTTTTTTTTGTCTGCGAAGCTCCTGATTGCCCCTTCAATTTTGATTGATTGTCTTGCTGGATAGAGTATTTTTGGATTTAGTCCTTTGCTTTGCATCACTTTGTATACTTCATTCCATTCCCTTCTAGCCTGATGTGATTCCGTTGAGAAATCATTTGATAATCTGATGGGAGATTCTTTGTAGGTAACTCTGTGTCTCTCTCCATGCAGACTTTAAAATTTTCTTTGTCATGAACATTTGCCATTTAATTATGATGTGTCTTGGTGTGGGTCTTTTGGGATTCATCTTGCTTGGAACTCTCTGTACTTGTGTGACTTTTTTCTTCCCCAAATCAGGGACGTTTTCTGTAATTATTTCTTCAAATAGATTCTCTAATCCTTGCTGCTCTTCTTGTCCTTCTGGCAGCCCTAATATATGTATGTTACTTCATTTCATGTTGACCCTAAGCTCCCTTAGGCTTTCCTCCTGCTTTCAATTTTTTTTCTCCAGTTGCTGTTCAAATTGGGCTTGTTTCTCTACCTTATCTTCTAATTCACTAATTCTGCTTCTTCTAGTCTACTGTTGAAACCTTCCATAGCATTTTTTATAGTAGCTATATCACTTTTGATTTCTTCCTGATTTTTGCATAGGTTTTTCGATTTTCTTGTCTATCTGGTTTATGAACTGTATGACCATTACTCTGAATTCTTTTTCTGTCATATTGCATGCCTCTGTTTTACTTATTTCCTTTCTTGATCATTCCTCCTTTTCTTTCCTCTGGGGATTGTTTTGTTGTCTCTCCATTCTAGCTAGCACCAGAAGGTCCAAACACCAAGTTGTGGGGGCCTGAGCCATGTGCAGTGGGAGTGTCAAACCACCCAAGTGTCACTGAAGAGCTCCAGACACCTAGACGTGTGGCTCACGTGGGTCGGTGGGAGCCACGCACGCCGAGAATCAGAGTCACTGGCACTCAGTGCGGCCTCGTGTGTGCACCTAAAATCAGGGACCCCACATGTGCTGTGCTGAGCAAGAGTCCTCACAGGCATGCGCCAAAAATCAGAGTCCCCTAGCGCAAGCCTGGAGTCAGAGTCCCCGTGTGCATGCACTGAGAATTGAGTGTCGGAGTCTCTGTCGCTCAGTGTGGCCTTGCACAGAGAATCAGGGTCCCTGTGTGCATGTGCACCGAGAATTGGAGTCATTGGTGCTCAGTGTGCATGCACTGAGAATCAGGGATCCCATGCGTGCATGATGAGAAACAGAGTCCCTGTGTGTGCTCACCAAGAGTCAAGTCACTGGTGCTCAGTGCAGTCTCTCGCACGGAAAATCAGGGTCCCCATTCTGCTTGGGGGGCCGGGGTTCACAGCCACCCCATGTCAGTGGGAGGCCAGTCCCACGCTGCAGGAAACAGACTCCTGTTTGTGCATGCCCAGAGTCAAAGTCAGGTAGCACAGCTGCCCTATGTCAGTAGGAGGCCTGGTCATGTGCAACACCCTGTGTCCACACACCCAGAGTCAAAGTCAGGTAGCACACCCGGGCAGTGGGAGAGGCCTGGTCACGGGCTGTGGGAAATAGACTCCCAGTGTGTGCACATCCAGAGTCAAAGTCAGGTAGGTGGGAGGCCCACTCCTGTGCCACAGGAAACAGACTCCTGTGTGCACACACCCAGAGTCAAAGTCAGGTAGCACAGCCCACACAGGGCAGGAGGCCTGGTCGCAGGCTGCAGGAAACAGACTCCCACCGTGTGGGCATCCAGGGTCAAAGTCAGGTAGCACAGCCGCCCTGTGTCAGTGGGAGGCCTGGTTGTGCACACGCTGCAGGAAACAGACTTCCCGTGTCTGCACAGGCCCAAAGTTAAGTTGCACAGCCACCCTCTGTCAGCAGGAGGCCTGCTCAAGTGGAGCAGGTCTAGCAGGTCCTGTGCCACTGCAGTGGCCTGACGGGAAGAGGAATGGGCTCTGTGACTCACAGAAATCTGCGGCAGGGATGTCTGGAGTCTTGGTGTCTGTGGGTCTGCAGCTGTGGTAGCAGGTCTTTGTCCCGAGTGGATGTAGGGTCCCAGTTTGCATCTGAGATCAAATTGGGTGGTGGTGAGGCTAGGATCCTAGTCACAAGCAGTTCTGCTCTTCAAGATGGTATGTTTTATGTGCTAGTGCTGGCCGCCCAGGAGTGTTTGCGGTGGCAGGGGGTTTCACAGTCTAAGACTGCCTGGTTTGGCAGCCCCCTGAAAGGATCTAACTGTCACTAGCTTACATACACACACACACCATACATGTCCACAAACTCCTCTATTGCTCCCTTACTCTCTCACACAATCTCCCTCCCTGCCTTCTTGCTGGCCGCCATCTTCTACACCAATCTCTAATAGTTATTTTTAATCTCTTACGTGGCCTCAGGACAAGGTGTTTTCCAATAGGGTGTGTCGACTGTTTTCCCCCCAGCAAGGCAAATGTCTATGTGGAAAAGAAGTCCTCTGCTGCATGAGGGAATGACTCAGCACAGGAAATTTGGGGTGTCTACCTTCTGGGCTCTATCCCCCGAGTGCAAAGTGTTGGCTTCTGCCCTCACAGCTCCAGTTCACTTCACCCTCCCTCTTCCAGAGCACAAGGTGAGTGGCGCTACAGGGAATTTAATGTGTTGACCCTTTAAGAGAGTGCTTGAATTTTCAGCTGTTACTCCCTGGCAGACAGCAGTCCACAGCCAGATGATATGTGGGTACCCTCCTCAGTTTTGGTGCTCTCTGCTGGGGGACCCAGCTTGGGGATTAAATCCCAGAGTTCTCAGAGGCAACCCCCTACAGCTGAGATATCTCTCTGGGACTTCAGTTGCTGTCTGTGGGCATCCAGCCAGCACTTTCACGCCTCCGCCCTCCTACCAGTCTCTATGCGGTCTCCACTTTCAATCCTCAAGGTATCGGGGTTCTCTCCTGCGAGGTTTCCATTGATTATTATGGAAGCTTTCCTGTATTTTAGGTGTAATACCAGTTTGTTCCTGGGAGCATGTCCGTGCAGAATTCAATTACTCTGCCGCCATTTTAGATTTTTCACATTTTGATGGTACTCCTTAAAAAATACTAGTTTCATGGAATATGTTTGCTGATGGGGGTGGCCCCATTTCAGATGGATCCATAGCTGTGTGAATTTCAAATACTTTTTTCAGTCTTGCAGGCTGTGTTGACAAACTGGTAGGTCCTGGGATCAAAAGTTGTATCAAAGCGATGTTTGCACAAAGCAAAGTGAAGAAAATCAGGATGGGTTCATGAGCTTTGCTACAGATGCGTGTGTGCGTGCAGTGATGGAAATGGGCTGCAGCCCAACCAAGCAGACCACTGAGATCTGGCATCCTGACACCACAGACTGCAAGGCATATGCCGAAGAAAAGAAAGAACTTAAGGTTCTGTGACCTGCTTTTGCCCTTCCCTGGGCTAACATCGTGCTCTCTCAATGGCTTTGAGAAGGGAATAGGAGCCTCAAGAAACAAACCAGGGGAAGACTTAGTGTTCTCATCCATTTCCAAACCCTACAGATGAATTTCCACAAGAAGCTTACTACAGGGGTTTCCTCCTTTCTTTTGCTAATCGAACCGTTTTGTGAAACAAGTACTGGGAATACAGACCCACTAGGAGTCCATGCCACTGCTAGCTGTGGGCTTTGTTTACGTTTATGGAGATGTGACCACTGGTGTATTTAGATGCTCCTAAAGCTTGTTTACACTACATATTTCTGCAGCACAAAGACCACAAATCCTAAGCTGGGCGGGAGTGAGGGTTGGGGAATGAGGTCTCAGGCAGGAGAGATGGCCCATTGTGTCATTTAACATGCGGATTTTGGAAACTGAAAAGGATTTATATACAATATAAAACCCATTAACTAGGATATAGGGAAGATAGTCAAATGTTCCCAACAGTTTTGTTTGTGGGGAGAGTTAGCAGATATTCGGAGAGGAAAATGTTTATGATCGCTTACCATGGTAGTTACTTATCTTTGTGAAATGCCTGTTCCCTCTCCTGCCTTATGAATGAGGGATGGAATTGGGACTCCTGGTTGAGTAGCAGCGCCTAGGATAACCTGCCATAGTGGACAGCAGCAGCTCCTGTACAGTGTCCTGACACTAGGCAGAGCAGAGTGAGCTGACGTGGTGCTGAGCCCAGCAGGGTTTGTAGGGTGGGGTAGGTGTTGTGTGAAGAATTAAGAATGGTTTTGCTCTGGCTGGTGGCTCAGTTGGTAAGAGTGTCTTCTCTTCATCAAAAGAGTTGTGGTTTTGACTCACCGTCAGGACACATACCTAGGTTGTAGGTTCCATCATGGTCAAGGCAGGTACAATCTCTCTCTCTCTCTCTCTCTCTCTCTCTCTCTCTCTCTCTCTCTCTCTCTCTCTCTCCCTTCCCCTTTCTCTTTCTCTCTCGCCTGGCACATACTAGTAAGGGGTGTGCGCCAAGTGTTAGCTGAAGGGTGGTGGTGGTGGTGTTCACTTTGCTGAGGTATTGTAGGAATACATGAATAGCTTCTGATGCAGTTGAAGTCTCAATGGCATATAATGTTGCATGAGGTGATTTTTTCTGTGATGACACTGACTTCACTATACTAAACCCATCCCATTTCCCTCCCATTGTAGGCTTGGTTTCAGAATAGGAGGGCCAAGGATTCGAGGAATCAGAGATTAGCGATGCTGCGGAATGCACCACCTGCTACTCTGAACCACCTCGGCTTTGAGGTCCTGCAGAAGCCCTAGAATGCCATCCTTGTCCAGGATCCTGAGTGGAGATCTGTTTGTCTGGTGCCACTGACCCTTATGGCACCCATGCCTCCCTCACCTCCTCTGTAGTTGTGTTATTAATAAAGAAGCAAATTCTCAGCATGTGTTTGTTTGTGTGCCATATGGGACTAGTAGGGTATGTACGGAACTTGTGAAGGAAGTGTCCTTTTAACTCAATGACAAAGAGGCCTCCTTTCATAAGATGACCTCCTGAATCATTTTCAGGAAGCCCTGCACATCACAGAAATGTCCCATGTGCCCAGGGTGAGTTTGCACTGACCCATACCTTCTCCTCAGTTCCCACCATCTTCCCATCCTCATCACCACCCTGCCCCTTTGGGACCACAGATATGTGCAAATTTGGATGGGGTGTGTCTCCAGTGAGATAAGAAGGTGTTTCCAGACTGGGTGAGCTCCATTCATGCTGACAAGTTCAGGCTGAACACTGGACTCAAAGGGAATCAGCCTAGAAGGCTACTCACAGGGCATTATGGGAACGTGATCATCAAACCTCCATCCAGTGTGCTCCACATCCCGTTCACCTCCTTCCCTTTTGTGGAGGAGGTTGGGAAATATTCTGGCCCACGGGTTCTGCTGGCTCAAAGAAAAGTGAGCAGAGATTCCACCAAGGCCACAAAGAGGCTCTTCTCCCTTTTCTCCCCTCCCCCCACCAGCCCAGGAAAGCCTGTTATCTATCATTCCTTCCTCAGCTCAGGAGCTGCCGATCACGCCTTCAAATGTACCTTGCCCCCCTGCACATCCTGGGGAGAATTCCAGATTCTGCTGCTGAGCACTAAAGGGGAACTTGGGGTTTGCTGCTGCTCAAACCCGGTGTAAGGAGGTCTCCTGAGCGGTGTTGCAGAAGACCCACTCATTGGAAGGAAGCAGTTGTACCTTTGCTTTGTTCCCGCTGGCCTCCTTGTGTGAAACTGCCAAGGGAGGGGAAAATGGGGTTGGGGGAGTGAGGAGGCCAGGCCCACTTTTTAAAAAGCATTAAGTTCTTCGCAGATGAACTTTTAATTTGGAGTAATAGTTAGCAAATGAAGGTCCTTTAATGGGATTTTATATTACAAGAGACTAATTATGGCCCAGCCGGTGTACCTCAGTGGATTGAGAGTCCTCCTGTAGAAGAAGAGGTCACTGATTGAGGAGCCTGGCAGTAAAAGGTGAAAATGGTGGAGAACAAGTATCATTTTATGGGGCTTTTTCATGCAAAGTACCTTTTTTTCTTCTGGGGGATGCCCTGTCTAAAAGAACAAAACACCATTGTCTGTCTGCACTGTGGGGACTTTTGCCGGTACCCAGTCCTTCCCCTTTAAATTATAGATGAGGAACAGAAGCCCAGGGCAGTGGGATGGCCTGCAAGAAAGAGCATATGGGTTTCCTTCCAGAGAAGTCCAGCCTCTAGTTGGCCGCACCCTCCCCTGGTCCAGAGTCTGTATGTGCAGTGCATACCCAGGTTCAGTCATTCAACACTTACTATCCTCATCCTGCACAGAACTCATTCCTTCAAAGGGCTGAAAACTCAAGTTTTCTCCTCAAGCTTCAGTACCAAGCTTCTGCACCCTCCCCCCACCACACCCCTCAGGCACTCAGTGTCCCAGTGTTCCCTCTTGCACAGCAAACCGCAGAGCCTTGGGAGAGTGATGCAGTTTGTACTCTTCCCACAAAAGGCTGCCTGTGACTCCACTACCACAGCCATCATTTCCTCCCATCTCCCTGCACAGCTCGGCCTGCCACCTGGCAGCACAGCTAAGGAACAGCAGCTTGCTCTGCACACATGATGGAATAACTTTTCTAGGGAAGCAGGCTGATGGCCTGGAAACCTTCATTATGCCAATAGGATTGCAAAAGACTTTCTGGACGCACCTTCCTTTGTGTTTCACAAGCAAGGGGACACAAGTGATTTAAATGCTGGTATTCAACCATGGGTAGCCTATTGGCACACCTGGCTCTCTCCAAAGCTCAGTCCCCCACACAAAACTGGGGCCTATATGAGAACTGAAGAGTTGGAACATAATTTTCTATTTCTAGTGCTAGAACTTAGGTGTTCGGTGCATGAGGGAGTAGGCAAGTAGAGACCAAGAAAGAGTCCCTGTTCCATTCTTTGGAACATTGTAGAAAAAGGAGAGTAGCAAAGGATATTTTGAAATCTGAAGTGGGAAAGAAGCTGTGGAGATATAGGGGAAGAACAAAATCCATGTGGATGGCTGTGCACAGAGTTGTTGGCGGCAGGGGGCAGGGGGCACGTGCAGGGATATGGGTGCTAACTGGAGACAGATAAAGGAAAACCTCAGGTTCATACTTAAGTACGTCCTTCACATCTTTCATAGACCCATCACAAAGTTAAGCAACAGAGCTGTCTTTCTCTGTCTGGCTTCCCCTCCTATTACCTGAAATGCTTGCTTTAAGGGTTTTCACCAGGATTGAAATACTCACAAGGATGGAAGGAAAGTTAAGACAGGCAGTTGGTCTCAACATGAGACTGTTTCTGGCCTAGTCTCCAGTCCCAACACCCCACATAATGTCCAGGTTCTATTTCGTCGTTCTAACCAAGAGAAATTTGCAAGGATGTCACATGAGTTCCATAGACCCACCCAGTTACACCAAAACCTCAACTCCAACAGGTATTCAGACAGAAGTATTGTAGGATACTAAAGGAGTTCTTATACATTCTGTTTAATTAAGGATTCACTTTAGCCAAATGCAATATTTTGGGATAGAATCAAACAGGTTAAACTATAGGATACTAGTCAGGGATGTTTTATGTTTTCTTCTACCTGCAGCATTGAAGTGGATTCCCTTTCTTCTGCATTGTGTCCTTTTCTATTTGGTTCATTCATGCATCTGTTTATTCTGTCTTAGAATCTGAGGCCATATATAACATGGCACGTACAGGTACTGCAATATGAAAAAAACAAGTTAACTGTGAATTAAGCTGTCCCTTTTTCAAAGAGAAAGTGATCTTTTCCCTGGGTGAATGTTAAGCCATCTTTAAACACAATTGCATAAGAATCTGGAAGTCTTGCACTTTAAAAAGCAAGAGAAGTGCACAGCGTTAATATGGTCAGAATATCTGTGGGTTTCAATCCAAAGTTTCCAGAATGCCCATCTTTGGTGGGGTTTTGTGTGTGTGTGTGTGTGTGTGTGTGTGTGTGTGTGTGTTTTCAGTATATTGGTATGGTTTATTTATGCTAAATGTATTTTTATATAACCGTCTTTGTGGAGTGCTTTTTGCAATTTCACAGACCTGCCTTCAGAGGGAGTCCAGTTATTTTCTATTTAAGGAAAAAATTAAAGACTAAAGAAGGCTCAAGTGCCTCTAATGCTGGAGTTCCACATTTAGAATGTCTACTTTACCTTGAAAGAAATAGTAACTGAGTGACACATTTGTCTTTGAACATCACTTGTACCCTAAATGCTGCAAAAATAGATGGCCAGTGAAATGGAGTTAAGCAATGCAAGACCAGGGGGCTATATCTTACTTAGCTCTGTAATCCACTCCTTTTTCCCCTTTTCACACATACCTGAGAACTCATAGTTGTTCAATTGTTTTTGGATTCTGTGAAACCAGGAGCCATTGGCTGTGCTTTTGGATCTGGTTTGTTGGCCAAATTTTCCACATCGTCAGTCCCTTTCATATTCTGAGGATGAAGGTCACAGGACTCAGCAATCATCTCTAGCGTAGTCAGCCAACATCCTTAGGGCAGAGTGGGCAGCAGAGCATTCCAGTTCTCCATCAAATCATGAGGTGGCCTCTGCATTATTACCTGTTCCCTCTCTCTCTCTCTCTCTCTCTCGCTCTCTCTCTCTCACACACACACACACACACACACACACACACACACACACACAGACTGTGGATGTGTCAATCACCATCTCCTAGCTGCTTTCCTAGCCATCCTCTACAAACCAAGCAGGGGGCACTTATTCCTTAGGTACAGTCTGTGAAGTTTCCAAGCCCCATACCTTTGAGGATGCACAAAATGGTTTAAATGATGCTGAGGACAGTGATGTTGGTGATGGTAACAAGAGGGTAAATCATGTACGATACTAAACATAAGGCCCATTATTAGAAGCTATTTTCCATATCTGAGATATTAACACCTCGGGGAGCATATTCACAGCACATCTTGAAGGGAGAACCATAGAGCCCTCAGTCTGGCCTGGATCTGCTTTTCTTGAAAATAATACAATTTTATCCTTTTCCTCAGCAAGCAGTCACGACATATTTCTAGAAAAAGTGAGGAAAGTGGTAAGAACGAGGCAGCAGGGGGAACAGTTGGAAACTCATCTGGCTTCACAGCCAGAGCCCAGCACAGGGAGCCCTGAACTGGCTTGGGGGACCTGCAACCGGAGACTTTGGACTGGCAGGAAGAAGAGGACACCGACTCCGACTCCGCTGTGGTGTCCAGAGCCCCTGAAGTGAAAGTGCTCTTGGACGCACTAAGCAACGGGCTGGGGTCTAGGCTTGCACTCAGGCAAGGACTGGTGACCACAACTCTGGAGTCCTTGAACTTTCTCAAGGGGTGCATTGGGTTTCCTGCAGAGGGCATCTGGCCCAGAATACTGTGCACACCCAGCCCCAAGATCCACCTCCTGGCGTCCCAGGAGCATAGCCTCCTCTGCCTTCAGGGTCCTCGCAGAAACCCAGGGCAATAAGCCCCCTTGTTTCATCATTTCAGCTTAATTACTAGCCCGTGGCCTGCAGGGGCCCAATGTTGGTTCCTGAGACATTCTCCCATCTTTTCCACAAGGGGTCCAGTGGTTCTGTGAGGTCTCACCTGGCATTATCCATCTCTCGATGCCCCACACCCCAAATCAGCTTGCACAATAAAGCACAGCCCCTTCCTCAGGGCAGACACTCTGCTAAAGCCGGGAGAAGTAAGTGGGGCTGTGAATTAGAACCCCGATTCCACACACCCACGCCCACTACCAGCAGCCTTCTTTCCCAGAGTGCCCCTGTTTTTGGCCACGCCCCTGAGGCTTTCCCGCCTAAGCAAGTCCCACCCACCGAGATTCTCCTGGAAGGCGCGGGGGGGGGGGGGGGGGGGGGGGGGCGCGGGGGTGGCGCAGGCGCAGGCGCCAAAAAGAAACAGCTCCTGCAGGCAGCTGGGTTACCTGGAACAGCACAGTTCCAGGGGGCGCTCTACCTCGGCTGCATTGCAGCCATGGAGGCTCCGCCCTGGGACTACTATGACCTCGGTTTGTGGAGCCTAGGCGAAATTTTCCCCGACGCGCAAATAAGATCTGATTCTGTGCAGGATGCGGGGCCAGAAGCCGATGAAGAAGCCCACGGTGAGGAAGGAGAGCTGCTGTGCCTCTTGAATAACGTCCACCAAGAAGGCGACATCAACTACAAGGCCGACCAGGAAGGTGACATCGGCCACGAAGGTGGCTTCGGGCACGAAGGTGGCTTGGGCCACGAAGGTGGCTTCGGCCACGATGGTGGCTTGGGCCACGAAGGTGGCTTCGGCCACGATGGTGGCTTGGGCCACGATGGTGGCTTCGGGCACGAAGGTGGCTTCGGCCACGATGGTGGCTTCGGCCACGAAGGTGGCTTCGGCCACGATGGTGGCTTCGGCCACGAAGGTGGCTTCGGCCACGATGGTGGCTTCGGCCACGAAGGTGGCTTCGGCCACGAAGGCGGCAGAGGCGACCAGGAGCCCGGGCAGCAGCTGGCTGCCATCGCCCAGCTGGCGCCTGCTGCGGGTCTTCAGCACGAAAATCCGAAGCCACGAATCCAACGCCGTAAGTTCACGCCGGTCCAAGTGGAGGAGCTGGAAAACATGTACAAACACAATCCATACCCGGACAGGATCACACGGTAAGTGGCATTCTCCAAGAGGCGCCATGTTCTCGGCACATTTGTCTCTGCCCTGCACCTTCTCCTCCCTTTCTAAGCTCAGACAGCCACCTGTGCTCCAGGGTTGGGGGAGGGGAATGCCTTCTGCGCATCAGGGAAATACTTTCATACAGTCGTCACGTGCATCAAGTCTGGTTTCTGGTCAGTGGTCACTTTTTAAAAATTGTGGTAGTGTATACATAATGATCAATTTCGCTACCCTGACCATTTCTCAGTGTACAGTTCAGGCGCGTTAAGTACATTCGTGCTGTGCGATCAAGCCCCAGAATACTTTTCCTTTTGTTAACCTAAAACTGTACACAGCAAACAACTCTGCTACCCAGGTGCCTCCTAGAAGTGGCATCATGCAGGCGTTTGCTTTTTGTGACTGGACTATTTCACTTAGTATAATGCCCTCGAGTTTCTTCCAAGTTGTCGCATGTGATAGGATGTCCTTCCTTTTGAAGGCTGAATAATATTCCATTGTGTGGAAATACATATTTTGTTTATCTGTTTTTTTATTAATGGGCACTTGTGTTGCTTCTACCTTTTGGTGAATAATGCCATGAACACGGGTGTGCAAAATCACTAGAGAGTCACTGTTTTCAAGTATTTTGTGTAGACCATGAAGTGGAATTGCTGGATCATACGGTGATCCTGTTTTAATTTTTTGAGCAACTGCTCTACTGTTTTCCACAGTAGCTGCACCATTTTACGTTTCCTCTAGCAGTCACAAGGATGGCAATTTCTCCACATTCTTCCCAACACTTGTTATTTTCTGCCTTTTGATATTAGCCATCTCAGTGGATGTGAAGTGGCATCCTACAGTTTTGATTTGCATTTGCCTATCAACACTTGATACTGAGCATCTTTCCATGTGCTTTCTTAAGTCCTTTGCCCATTTCAATTTTTTTTAAAATATATTTTATTGATTTTTCACAGAGAGGAAGGGAGTGGGATAGAGGGCTAGAAACATCGATGAGAGAGAGACATCGACCAGCTGCCTCCTGCACACCCCCCACCGGGGATGTGCCCGCAACCAATGTACATGCCCTTGACCGGAATCGAACCTGGGACCTTCCAGTCTGCAGACCGACGCTCTATCCACTGAGCCAAACCGGTTTCGGCCATTTCAATTGTTTATGAGACTAATTTGTTGTTATTAATTTTTATGATGGTAAAATACAGCTAACGTAAAATGTACTATCTTAACTATTTTAAGTGTACAGTTCAGTGGTATTAAGCACACTCTTCTTACTGTGCAACCATCCCACCATCCATCTGCTTGGCTCTTCCGCCTGCAAAACTGCCTCTGTTGTGTTATACCCATAGGAGTACCTCATGCAAATGGAATCAGGCAGTACCACTTTGCATTCCCAGTAGCAGTGCACAAAGGTCCAATTGTGCCATGTCCTCCACAACATTTGTTATTTTCAGATTTAATTTTTTATAGCAGCCATGCTAATGGGATGAGGTGGTATTAGTGTGGTTTCAATTGCATTTATTTTTATTATTAGTTAGTGATGTGGAGCACCTTTTCATGTGCTTAGTAACCATTTGTATATCATCTTTGGAGAAAAGTATATTCAAGTCCCTGCCCATTTTTTCACCTGGGTGTTTTCTTAGAGTTGTGTTATAGGGGTCCTGACATATTCTGCATATAAACGCCTTACAGATATATGTCTTGCAAATATTTTCTCCCATCCCATGCGTTGCCTTTTCACTCCACTGGTTGTGCCCTTTGGGTGCACAGAAGTTTTTAATTTTGATGTGGTTCAATTTATGTATTTTTTTCTTTTATTGCTTGGCCTGGGTTTGTAAATAAGATTTTTGGAATTAGGATAAGGAGAATGAGGTTCTCTCAAACAACTGCAATGCCGGATCCTTATTTTATTTCAAATTTTTTTACTTGGTTCATCATAGATTTTTTGCCTAAATTAAAGTAAATGTTTATATTTTTAAATAGCCCATTAAAATTATTTATTATGACTGCTGAGTAGTTGATGCCGCCTTAAATTTGGCAGGGCAACCATCTATAAAGCAAACCTGGTGCTGGGAATGACAGTAAAATTTACTTGTGGAGTTCTTGAGAGAAGAATGCAAATTTTAAACAAGCATGAAATGTAAATGCATGCATTTCATTTTATTTGCAATACCAAATACTGAGCATCTCTTATTTTCTCCCCTCAGAAGGGACCTTGCGAGACGCATCGGTGATACTGAAGCCAGAGTGAAGGTCAGTAAAACTGAAAAAAGCTGTTTGGCAGAGAGCCATCCTAAAACCTGTTTCAGGACTTGGACACCTTTTTTCTAGATATTCTCAAGTTGGTGTGTTTTTCTGTTGTTTTGGTCTCAGGAATCTTTATGGAGGGAAATAGGATATGTAAACTCCAACTTAGGGTTATTTCCCATTACCAGACAGAACACAATCTCTTTTATTAAATATTATCTTTATTGTTGAAAGAATTATACATGTCCCCTTTGTTTTTTAGAACACAATTTCTTAAAGGGGGAAAAAACATTTCCCCAAGTCTTGGTACAGAATTAAACATATATTGTTTATAAAAGTATAGATATTTATGTCTATAAACATATACATATATATATGCATGTATAAGTGTATTGTTGGGGAGGGGGGAAATTTCA
Organism: Ia io; assembly: GCA_025583905.1. Lineage (NCBI taxonomy): Eukaryota > Metazoa > Chordata > Mammalia > Chiroptera > Vespertilionidae > Ia > Ia io. Next base: position 98,965,761 of record JAJQQW010000001.1, read on the forward strand.
CCCCCTTCCCTTCTTAGTTCTTCTGGTTGGTGTAAAAAGTGTAGTGAAGCAAGACAGATTAACAGGAGAGAAAAAGGAAGTTAATATGTACATAGGGTGATCTCACAAAAAGGGGACATAAGGAATTGTCCCAAGCAGGCAGCTTTTGTACTGCTTAGAGAAAGAAACAATATATTTGTGAGGAATGGACAAGAAAAAAAGACAGACTTGGGTGCTTAATCAGCGAAGAATGCAAACAGAGTTTGGCTTAGGGGGAGGTAAATTAGTAAATAATTATTAAAAACTTGTTCGTATAGGCCTCTGGGTCCTGAATTCCCTATCTCTGGCGATGAGGATGTCTCTTTAAGTCCCGGTGCAGGGATGGTACCTTTCATATGGGGAGATTTATTTCTGCTTTCAGGGGGACAGAGAGAGGAGAGTCAGAGTGTTCTTCTTGCACCAGCTCTTTCTCAGGTATCTTTCATAAAAACAATCAGTATGCACATCCACATATTTTGGGACGGCCTGCCTTGATCTCCGTCAGTACATTCAATAAACTTCAATTCTTATCACTGGTGTCCTTTAAGGAGCACTTCTGTGTGTGTGGAGTCATGTTGGGGCTCAGCCTGACTTTGGAAATAGTCAGGTTAATGCACAGAGGAGCAGCTTATAAGAATGTCAGATTGTACTAAATTATTTAGAGCCAAGCTTAATCTCTTAGCTAAATCCATGTGTTTATAAATATTGGGGTGATAGAGTAACTTATCCACAGGACGTTCTATATCGGTGATGTTCAACCTGTGTGCCACAATAATTTTTAAAACATGCAGTATGTCAATATTTAGTCAGGGTCTCTGACCTCTTTTCCCTTACATTGTCATATACAAAACTGACAACAGCCAGCACAACAGTAGGGGTCTGGTGTGAATGAATCAAAATTATACCTATTTTTCTTTGACAGATCGGCAAAATATAAAATTTTTTTGGTGTGCCACAGAATTTTAGTAGTTAGTTTAATGTGTGCCATGAGATCAAAAAGGCTGAAAATTGCTGCTCGATACCAACAACTTGTGTTTAATTAAGTTGATAGGGTAAGATAGCTTACATGTTTCATCACCTGGTTCTCCTTTTGTTTTTAAGTGTTTGATAAGGCACTGTAAAAAATCACAACCCCATATTTCAAATTTCTGAAACCCACTGATATATCAACCTGAAAACATTGCTAGAATAATGGGGGTGAGAATGGGGGAAACTGGCTCGCTTTGGAAGTCGTCTACAGTTTTGTGAAACAAGTACTGGGAATACAGACCCACTATGAGCCCATGCCACAGCTAGCTGTGGGCTTTGTTTACGTTTATGGAGATGTGACCACTGGTGTATCTGGATTCCCCCAAAGCTTGTTTAGACTATATATTCATTCAGCACAAAGACCACTAATCCTAATAGGGGAGGGCACAAATGAGGTCTCAGGCAGGAGAGGTGCCCCTTTATGTCGCTTGACATGTGCAGTTTAGGAACTTAAAAAGATTTAAATACAACATAAACCCCGTTAACTAGAACAGTGAGAAGGTAGTCTAATTCTGACAATTTTGTTTGTTTTCTAAGCGTTGGTAGATATTCGGAGAGGAAAATGTTTATGATCTCTTACCATGGTAGTTGATTATCTTCGTGAAATGCCTGTTCCCTCTCCTGCCCTATGAATAAGGGATGGGGTTGGGACTCCTGGTTGAGTAGCAGCGCCTAGGATAGCTACCACAGTGGACAGCAGCATCTCTGCTGGAGGGTCCTGGAACTGTAGCCAGAGCAGAGAGCTGACCTGGTCCTGACCCCAGGAGGGTTTGCAGGATGGGGCAGGGTGGGGTGTAAAGAATTAAGAATGGTTTTCCCTGGCCAGGGGCTCAGTTGGTTGGAGGGTCATCCCCTGCACCAAAAGGGTTGTGGGTTTGACTCACCCTCAGGACACATACCTAGGTTGTGGGCTTCATCATGGCTGGTGCACATGCGATATTTTTCTCTTTCTCCCTTCCTCTCTCTCTGCAAATCAATAGAAATGTATCCTCGGGTGGGGATTTAAGAAAAAAAGAAGGGAAGAAATTACAATGGTTACGATGATATGCCTCTTCCCTCTAAACTTTTGGTTGGCCAAAGATGGTTTTGAGAGTTTCAGTCAATTGGCATCTGGTTGAGCTGGACCCAACAGTGCTTGTCACCACAGGCTAAAGTGTCAAGGCTGTGTCCGGGGGTTTCAGCAACTCCCATGGCCCAGTAGACAAGCCACAGACTCCATGACTAGCCTTCCTTGCTGGAGCACCTTTCTAACTCTCAAGAGGTTTCAGAGGACTAAAGACCCCTTAGACATCCCTGAAGGAAACCTTCCATCTAAAAAGCCCATAGTTTCCTTCCAATTAATTGTGTACTTCACACAGAAGATGGGAATTTCAAATAGGCAGCCTTTAAACTCATTATGATTTAAAATAGGGACCGCTGTTTACCATGACTAAATTCTCACATGCACAAAGTGACACTCTTCCTAGTGTGGAGGGTGCAGAATCCTGTTGAACCGCTGACAGCTCACAGGATACACACCTTTCTTTATCCTGCCACCAAGCAATGGTGCAACTCAGGCTAGACCTGCATCCAACACGTGGCAAAAGCCATTAGAAAATTAAAAGTGGGAGTAATGAGCCTATTGCAGCACCTGGCACATACTAGTAAGGGGTGTGCACCAAGTGTCAGCTGAAGGGGGTGGTGGTGGTGTTAACTTGGCTGAGGTATTGTAGGAATACGTAAATAGCTTCTGATGCAGTTGAAGTCTCAATGGCATATAATGTTGCATGTGGTGATTTTTTTCTGTGATGACACTGACTGTTCACTATACTAAACCCATCCCATTTCCCTCCCATTGTAGGCTTGGTTTCAGAATAGGAGGGCCAAGGATTCGAGGAATCAGAGATTAGCGATGCTGAGGAATGCACCACCTGCTACTCTGAACCACCTCGGCTTTGAGGTGTTGCAGAAGCCCTAGAATGCCATCCTTGTCCAGGATCCTGAGTGGAGATCAGTTTGTCTGGTGCCACTGACCCTTATGGCACCCATGCCTCCCTCATCTCCTCTGCAGTTGTGTTATTAATAAAGAGGCAAATTCTCAGCATGTGTTTGTTTGTGTGCTATATGGGACTAGTAGGGTATGTACGGAACTTGTGAAGGAAGTGTCCTTTTAACTCAATGACAAGGAGGCCTCCTTTCATAAGATGACCTCCTGAATCATTTTCAGGAAGCCCTGCACATCACAGAAATGTCCCATGTGCCCAGGGTGGGTTTGCACTGACCCATACCTTCTCCTCAGTTCCCACCATCTTCCCATCCTCATCACCACCCTGCCCCTTTGGGACCACAGATATGTGCAAATTTGGATGGGGTGTGTCTCCAGTGAGATAAGAAGGTGTTTCCAGACTGGGTGAGCTCCATTCATGCTGACAAGTTCAGGCTGAACACTGGACTCAAAGGGAATCAGCCTAGAAGGCTACTCACAGGGTGTTATGGGAACGTGACCATCAAACCTCCATCCAGTGTGCTCCACATCCCGTTCACCTCCTTCCCTTTTGTGGAGGAGGTTGGGAAATATTCTGGCCCACGGGTTCTGCTGGCTCAAAGAAAAGTGAGCAGAGATTCCACCAAGGCCACAAAGAGGCTCTTCTCCCTTTTCTCCCCTCCCCCCACCAGCCCAGGAAAGCCTGTTATCTATCATTCCTTCCTCAGCTCAGGAGCTGCCGATCACGCCTTCAAATGTACCTTGCCCCCCTGCACATCCTGGGGAGAATTCCAGATTCTGCTGCTGAGCACTAAAGGGGAACTTTGGGTTTGCTGCTGCTCAAACCCGGTGTAAGGAGGTCTCCTGAGCGGTGTTGCAGAAGACCCACTCATTGGAAGGAAGCAGTTGTACCTTTGCTTTGTTCCCGCTGGCCTCCTTGTGTGAAACTGCCAAGGGAGGGGAAAATGGGGTTGGGGGAGTGAGGAGGCCAGGCCCACTTTTTAAATAACATTAAGTTCTTCGCAGATGAACCTTTGTTTTGCAGTAATCTTTAGTAAAATGAGACTCATTTAGTGGGGTTTTATGTTAAAAATGACCAATTGTGGACACCACAGTCACCCCAGGGAGTGACTGCAATGACTGAAGAGAAGGTACAGTGGTGTCATCAGACTTTCCTCTCTGCTGGGAGTTAACCAAAGGTCAGTGTCTCGTGCTTCTGCGTTCCCAGTGTGAAGGGCGGCTCCGTTTTCTTGGGAAGGCATCCCCCCTTTGCCATGGTGCTCACTGATTTTTATTCCTTTCTTCCAGCCTTCTCGATTGTGGGTGTCCGATGTCAATAAAGTGGTGTGTGTGTGTTTTCGGACTTCAGCAGAAAGATGATATTACCAGTGAGAGAGCTCGGGCCTTGTGGGAGTGTGGTAAATTTGAGAACACCCCATGTATACTCATTTCCATTTCCATTAGATGATTTTGAAGTCAAACTTTCTTACTTCCTAGTGCTGACCAACTTTCCTTCTCTTTTAAACATGAGGTTTCTGGATGCTTTAAGTACCCACCGAACTGTAGGGCTTGTACAAATATAAACTCTAGGACACCGTCAGACCCAGTCTTGATTTCTTCTCTCTCTGGCCACAGCTGAAAGGACCACATTCAGCCTTCCCAACCTGAGACTGAAAGGAGGGAATAGTCAGCACACATCCCTCCGTGAACCCTCACACCCAGTCTGACACACACTCACAAAGAACATTCTTTGGTCATGCTCAGGCTGCCCGAAAGAGAAGAAAACGTGAATCTATTTCCTGTAAGTGGATGGTGTCTTTGTCACACACAATACTTTTTAAACATGACTCTACTTCTTTCTGGTGCCAGACGTATTACGGTGGTATGGTAGCATGAGACTTAAACAATATGCAAAGCATTGCTACATATAATAATTTACCCCTTGCCCTGACCGGTTTGGCTCAGTGGATAGAGCGTTGGCCTGCGAACTGAAGGGTCCCGGGTTCAATTCCAGTCAAGGGCATGTACCTTGGTTGCGGGCACATCCCCGGTGGCGGGTGTGCAGGAGGCAGCTGATCAATGTTTCTCTCTCATCGATGTTTCTAACTCTCTATCCCTCTCCCTTCTTCTCTGTAAAAAATCAATAAAATATAGTTTTTAAAAAATCATTTACCCTTGCCTAGGTTTGCAAAGAGAGATGTCTTCTCAAATTAATCCCCCAAATTAACTAATGCCCTAAAGATAATTTATCTCAAAGTAAACTTCAAATATGGCAAAAGCGTAGATTAGAAATTAAATATGCTAATATGAGGAAATAACTTTGACTTTAGACTCTGACTTCCTAAAAGTACGTTGACCCTAGCCAGCTTGTCCTTGTACATGTTTATTGTGGCTGAGGAGTTATAAGCACAATCTTGTAAGGAGTTCAGTAGGTTCAGCATGGAATAGTTATGTATTAGCTCTGGATGCACTCTTGCTTTCACAATAAAAAACACTTTCCAGTGAGCTTTCCAAATATTAAGGTGGGCGGTCAAATGAAGTGGGAAGAAGGTGTGAGCTATATGGGGCAAAATTTGTTTTAAAAACTACATTTATGTAAGCTGGATCTAAATTCAGACAAACGTAATGTAATCAGAACCTTGGAGATCTGCCTTGGAAATGCCTGTCAATCAGAAGTCCAAGCAACCATTTTATCTACAAGTACATAGAACAAAGGGCAGGGGAAAGAATGGGCCCAGAAACAGTTCTTTATGGGGCGATACAGCAGTGTGGTCCTCCAAATAGATGTGAAAAGGGACTTTTTAAAGGAAGGGAAGAGTTATTGTGAATGTATACACGACAGGGGAGTGAAGACCTGAGGTGTTTCAAACAGGAACAGATATACATTTGCCTGAATTCTCATCATGGGCTGTTGCGATGGCCACGGGGCTTGCTCTGAGCACACATGGAACTACCGTGTTACCATGCAGTCATTCGGTGCTCATGGGACACCTCTAGGAAATGCTGGGGTTCTGGGAGAGAAATAATGGAGACAACACAGAGCACTTCCCTGGACTTGCTTATTGAGAAGTGCATCTGGGTCTCACTTGACTTCCCGTAGCCCAGGGCCTGGACTGGGGTTCTTCAAACCTTGAGTGGACACCTCTGGGGTCAGTTGCTGTGATAACATAACCTTCATCCTAAGAATGCTGAATGCCATAACTTTTATTTTTCATTGAAGACTTGCCTTATGCCCCCTCCTCCCATTAAGCCAAGGCAGCAGGGTGTTCCCTTGAGAAGGAATCCTTGCCTCAGCCACCTCCTCTGAGCAGACACATACTTATTTTCTTTTGTGGAGCTCTCACACAAGATCACCTTCATTTGGCACATGAGACAAATGGTGAGGGGCCTGGCAGTAAAAGGGTGAATATGGTGGAGCAGTAGTGCAATAATTTTATGGAGCTCTCCCAAGCAAAGTACCTCTTTTTCTTCTGGGGGACGCCCTGGCTAAAGGAAGAAACCGCAATAGTCTGTCTGCACTGTGGGACGTTTTCGGGTATCCAGTCCATTCCCTTCACAGGCACAGGTGAGGGTTCGCAAGCCCAGGCAGTGGCATGGCCTGCAAGACAGAGCATGCAGGCTTCCTTCAGAGAAGGCTAGCCTCTGGTGGCCATGCTCTGCCCTCACCCAGAGTCGTCTATGTATGTGCCGTGCACACCCAGGTGAAGCCCTTCAACACTTACCAGCTCCATCCTGCATAGAGCTTCTTCTTTCAAAGAACCGTTAACAAAAGTTTTCTCCCTCAGCTTCAGCACTAAGTGTCCGTGCCCCTCCCCCGGGCACTCAGTGTCCCGGTGTTCCCTCTTGCACAGCAAACCGCAGAACCTTGGGAGAATGATGCAGTTTGTACTCTTCCCACAAAGGCTGCCGGTGACTCCAATACCACAGCCATCATTTCCTCCCATCTCCCTGCACAGCTCGGCCTGCCACCTGGCAGCACAGCTAAGGAACAGCAGCTTGCTCTGCACACATGATGGAATACCTTTTCTAGGGAAGCAGGCTGATGGCTTGGAAACCTTCATTATGCCAATAGGAATGCAAAAGACTTTCTGGACGCACTTTCTTTTGTGTTTCACAAGCAAGGGGACACAAGTGACTTAAATGCTGGTATTCAACCATGGGTAGCCTGTTAGTACACCTAGCTCCCTCCACAGCTCAGCCCCCCTTACAAAACTGGGGTCTATATGAGAACTGAAGTGTTGGAACATGATAATCCATTTCAGGCCCAAGAATCTTGGTTTGGTTTGGGTGGGGTTGGAAGCAAGCAGAAACCAAGGAAGAGTCCCTGTTTCATTCCCTGTGAACTCTGAAGATAAAGGAGGCAAAGGATGATTTGAAATCTGAAGGGGGAAAGTTGACCTAGTGTCAGAAAGAAATCCATGTCACTGGCTGTGCACAGAGCTTATTGTGGGGGCATGTGCAGGGAATGGGTGCTAACTGGGCACATAAAAAGGAAAACCTCTGGTTCATATTCAAATGGGTCCTTCACATCTTCCACAGATCCCATCATGAGGTCGTGCAACAAAACTGTCTTTTCCTCTCTGGCCTGCCCTCCTATTACCTGAAATGCTCACTTTAAGGCAAGCATGTCAAACTCATGGGCCAAATAAACAAGGTTTAAATTTATGTGTGCTGCAAAAAGACCAAAAGCTTCAATTTTCATAGAAACGTAGGTTTATTTCGATAGAGACATGCTGAATACAAAGGGCTGAAATAAATGAGTCATCTATATATATAAAACCCTAATATGCAAATAGACCAAACAGCAGAACAACTGAACAACCAGTCGCTATGATGTGTGCTGACCACCAGCGGGTGTGCACGGAACCTGGTGGGCATAGGCAGCAGGCAGCAGAGCGTGGAACATGGCGGGTGTCGGCTGCAGCAGGATGGTGGAGCAGGTGAGCAGGGGCGCCAGAACAAGGCAGGGCGCCGGTTGCTGTCATCGCGGCATGTGTCTGGTGATTACTGAAAATTCTTTGCTCCTGTGCGCCACGGTCCCGCCCAGCGTTTGCACCTGTTGCCAGTGCCCAGCACTAGTCCCAATCGCTCAGTGCCATCAGTGGGTGCAAGTGGTGGCTGCCGGGCCTGATTGCCCCCGAGGGCTTCTCCACCTCTTCCTGCTCCTGAGGGGTGATCAGGGCAGCAGCTGCCGCTCACACCCACTGATGGCGCTGGCCCCAATCGCTCCGCGCCATCAGGGGACCAGGGGCTGTGGCAGGAGGGGCTCGGTGGGGGTACAGAGGATGGGCTGAGATCTGTCCCTGTGCCCACTGCAGCCTCACGGCCCACAGTTCCTTTCAAGGTGCATGAATTTGTATACTGGGCCCCTAGTTGTTAACATAAAATAATAGAACATTTTGATAAAAATTAATATTTTTCTTGAACATTAAATTACCAGACACTGAATAACTGCACAAATTAATAAGTGTAACTCAAATGAACCTATTTTTCTTATTCTCCGAAAGCGAAATATTTCCTGTTGTGCACACCAAACAAGTCAGTCCAAGACTAATGACGTGGCAATCGGCTGCTAAAATATTCGCTGCTGGAATTAGTGGAGAGAAATGGTGTGTCTCTGCATGTAAGCCGAGTAAGGGAAATGAATGCAACACCAATATAGTAATCAGTCATTAGAGAACGTTGTCGTTCATTATTTATAATTATGTATAACAGGATATTGTAAAAATTAAGTTATGAAATTTTTATTAAAACGTTTCTTACATACTGTTACGTTGGCTGGGCTGCAAAAATATTCATTGTGGGCTGCATGCGGCCCATGGGCCATGAGTTTGACATGCTTGATGTAGAGTCATAAGCTATGGGAAACATACCCACTGTGGACATTATACAGAAGCTTGTTCTTTGTATAATTTGAACTAATGCTAGAGTCTTGGCACTCACAGGTGGAAGTTCAATTTCTAGGACACCAAAAATTCACAAGAAGTAACTATCCCCAACATTTAGCTCAATAGCTGGTGGTACACAGGTTTCTCAAGTGCTGGGCAACAATTATATGAATGTTGATGCAAACAAATATTAAGAAGGCATACAAACAGTGCACCTTTTAAAATTCATCCCTAAAGAATTGACAACAGTGGAGAACAGTATGGAGTTTCCTCAAAAAACTAAAAATGGAACTCACATTTGACCCAGTGATCCCACTTCTAGGAATATATCCCAAGAAACTAGAAACACCAATCAGAAAGGATATATGCACCCCTATGTTCATAGCAGCACAATTCACCATAGCTAAGATTTGGAAACAGCCTAGGTGCCCATCAGCAGATGAGTGGATTAAAAAAACTGGTACATCTACACAATGGAATACTACACTGCTGTAAAAAAGAAGGAATTCTTACCATTTGCAACAGCATGGATGGAACTGGAGAGCATTATGCTAAGCGAAATAAGCCAGTTGGAGAAATATAAATATCACATGATCTCACTCATTTATGGAATATAATGAACAACATAAACTGATGAACAAAAACAGATCCAGAGACAGAGAAGCATTGATCAGACTGTCAAACCTCAGAGGGAAGGTAGGGGAGGTTGGGGGTAAGGGGGAGAGATCAACCAAAGGACTTGTATGCATGCATATAAGCCTAACTAAGGGACACAGACAACTGGGGGGTGAGGGAATGAGTGGGGGTGTGGGGGGCAATGGAGGGATAAGGACACATATGTAATACCTTAATCAATAAAGAAAAAATATTTTAAAAAAGAATTGACAACATATGTGCTTGGGTGGACAGATAGAACTATTTTTCATTTCTGGCAAAAAATAATTGGAAATGCCTAAACTAGAGTTCTATTTATACTTTTGGTAATGGTGGTGGTAGTGGTGTTTAGGAACAGTGGGGTGGGGTGGAAATAAGGATCTTAACTCATTTTAGTGGCATTCTTACTTACACAAAGGGGAAATATCTGGGCATTATGCAATGATATGGAAAGATGGTTCTGCTAAGGAGTCGTCAGAACAATGAGCCAAGGTGTACTAGTATAGGTAATCACAGGGAAAATAAAACACAGGCTTAAGAACTTAAAAGTATGTTCTCTGGTATATTCCAAATCCCACATTTGTTCAGTTGTAAGCATTTAATAATGTTCCCAACTCCAGGAGACTTCTCTAGTGGTAGGAGGGAACCTGCTCTAGGCTGAGGTATACTAGGATTGGGCGGAACTTCCTGAGTCACTAGGAGTGTGCAACAGTGTTCTCTGAGCATGCACATCATGCCTGTCAGAACTAATAGAATGGGTCAGCCTGGATGGATGATGATGGATTTTTTAACGGAAGGGGAGCCAAATTTGCCACCACCAGATATGCCACTTTGGCATATTTACTACTTTGAATTAGTTACTTGAGAAACAATCATTACAAGAAGGACACTCTGACCCTCCTCTGACCCCTGAAAGCAGGAAATAAAGCTCCCATGTGAAAGGTACCTTCCCTGCACCAGGAGGTTAGATCCCGAGACAGGGAATTTAGGGCTGAGAACTGTACAGCTTTCCTAAAACACTGTTTTTATCAGCTGATGAAAAGCACATCAATGTAGAAAACTTTCCAGAGGCAAGTGCACAACTCACAACTGTGTGGACCCCTAGCTATCCCATTGGATGGAGCTAACTGCTTAGAAGCCTGGCTTGCACTTGTGGCTGGTGTACTGTTAGGTCTGATTTCCTTGCCTGACACCTGTGGCACTCCTTCTCCAGCACCCACTCATGGCTCTTCCTCACTACCCCTTGGCTTGCAGTCCTGTAAGGGATCCTGTGCAGGAGACACGGCTGTGGGCTTATGAGTGGAGCTGCCTGGCTGGCACCCAAGTTAATCCAGGCAAGGGAAAAATGGTGATGTTCTTCTGAGTTTGGTGTCCTCAGATGCCCCTTGAATAATAGAAGTTCCCACTTTTGGACACTTTCCTTCCTGGTAACATTTACATGCAGGCATCTTTGTGGTAGGTGACCACTTACTTGGATTGGCATATATCCTGCTAATGGGGCAGGCAGAAGGCTACACTACTTTTTGGAGCAACCTAGACAATATCAGCTCACAAGAGCCTGGAAGTAACCAAGGAAAGCCAGAAGCCTTATGCCCACTGTGACCACTTAAGGCTGTAGCCTGGTATAGATCAAATAAGGGTTCCCAGCAACTACAAATGTCTGAGGTAGGAAAACAACACTGTATTACACTGGCCTTCTTTAGACTACAATGTAGGGCAAAGGTAGGTTTACAGTTGTTCATATGGAAAGACATGCAGGTTATGCCTGGCCTTCGTGGCTCAGTGGTTGAGCATTGACCTATGAACCAGAAAGTCATGGTTCAATTCCCAGTGACTTTCCCAGGCCACATGCCCAGGTTTCAGGCTTGATCCCCTTTGTGGGGTGTGCAGGAAGCAGCTGATCAAGGATTCTCTCTCATTATTGATGTTTCTATCTCTCTCTCCTTCCTTCCTCTCTGAAATCAATAAAAATATACTTTTAAAAAATGCAGGTTATGATTATTACAATAGCTTCATTAACTCAAAATATCAAAATGCAACTGCAAACCTACTTTTTCCCCTCCATATATACTCATGCAGAGAAAGGATTTTAAAACCTAAAATTGGTGAGCAAAAATGAGGAATCAGGCAGGGAGAGGAGGCCCACGGAGTCTCAGTTCATAGATTGTGAACTTCTAAAAGGACTAAATATAATGTAAATTCCATTACTAGGATGCTGAATACACTGTGAAGTGTGTTTTATTTTTATTTTCTAAAAAATATGTTTTTATTGATTTCAGAGAGAGGAAGGGAGAGGGAGAGATAGAAACATTAATTATGAGAATCATTGATTAGCCTGCAACCCGTGCACATGCCCTGACTGGGAATCCAATAGTGACCTCCTGGTTCATAGGTCAATGCTCAACCACTGAGCAACACTGGCTGGGCTGGACTGTGCGGTTTAATTTATTCTTTTTTAAAAAAATAATTGCCAGGCACTTAGGGAAAAGCCTTTTTTTGTGTGTGACCCCACCTCCACATTGTTGTTGGTTTTTTTTAATTAATTCATTTTTATTGAGGTATAATTGACATATCAATATATATAAAAGCCTAAATGACCGAATGACCAAACAACTGAATGACTGGTCAACTGGTTGCTATGATGCGCACTGACCACCAGGGGGCAGACGCTCAATGCAGGAGCTGCCCCCTGGTGGTCAGTGCACTCCCACAGTGGGAGTGCCACTCAGCTGACTGACCCATCCTGGCAGCCCACCAGCCTGGTGGCAGGCACTTACTCCCTCAGGAGTCCTGCAGGTCCAATCTCCGGAGAACAGGCCCGGCACCAACGGACCAGCACTGTCATCATGATCCCGACAGTGCCACCGGCCTCCTAGAAGTTGGCCTTAGGCACTGTGGCTGCTTCCCCTCTCTAGACGCTCCACAAGGAAGAAACAATATAAAAGTGGCTGCCAGGTGGCTCCCCACAACTAGCGCTAACATCAGAGGGACAGATCCGGATCCCGGGTGGGCAAGAGTGTCCCATCACCCACCTGGAGGGCCGATCGTGTCCCAGCTCACCCCACCCCCCTTGGGACGGGCACCAAACACAGGGCTCATGGCTGGCGAGCACTGCTGCAGTGGTACGAGCCTCTCCCAATCAGGACTCACTGGGCAGGAGCCCGCAGCAGGCGCAGCAGGGCTGGGATGAGCGGGAGCGGCAGGCAGGAGCAGCAGGCAGTGTTGGCCTGTGGGTTTTGGCCCAATCCCCACAGGCCATGCCGAGGGACCCCACGGGTGTACGAATTGTGCACCGGGCCTCTAGTAACATTATATTAGTTTCAACATTGATTTGATATTTGTATGTATTATAAAATGATCCACCACAGCAATTCATTAGTCACCATACAGTTCCAGAAGTTTTTCTTGTGATGAGAACTTTTAACAACTTTCAAATATGCAATAATTTAATTAACTGTAGTTCCCATGCTGTATATTACATCTCCATGACATTTATTTTATAACTGGGAGTTTGCATGTTTTGACCTCTGTCACCCATTTCTCCCACCCCCAAACCCCCACCTCTGGCAACCACCAACCTGTTCTCTATATCTATGAGCTTGGTTCCTTTGTTTTTTAGATTCCACATGAGATCATATAGTAATTATCTTTCTCTGACTTATTTCATTTAGCATAAAGTCCTCAAGGTCGATCTATGTTGTTACGCCAAGATTTCATATTTTTTTATGGCTGAATTATATCTATACTAGAGGCCTGGTGCACGAAATTCATGCACGGCAGGTGGGTCCCTCAGCTCGACCTGCACCTTCTCCAATCTGGGAGCCCTCAGGGGATCCCTCTCCAATCCGGGAGCCCTGATGGCTTAGGCCCACTCCCCGTGGTTCTCTGCTCTCTGCGGGGCCTGGCTGCTCCACGCCCACTGCCCAGAGGCTCTCTGCAGCCTGGGCGGGACGCTTGCCTCGTGGGCTTGATCCCCAGTTGGGGGTGAGCAGGAGGCAGCTGACCGGTAATTCTCTCTCACCGATGATGTTTCTGTCTCTCTCTCCTGCTCCCTTCCTCTAGGAAATCAATGAAAATATATTAAATTTTAAAAAAGAATGAATAAAAAAAAGCGAAAAACAGCCATTCTCCAGATCATTGTCCCAACCCCTTGAGATTCTGCTTCCTGGCAAGTGTGGACAGTTTGGCTCAAGTAAACTCATAAAAGTTCTCTACAGGTTTGAATGTTTTCACATGAACACGACATATACACCTGCTGGTTTCTGAGGATGAGGCAACAGAATCAGTCCATGAGGTCTGCTGTGAAACTGTAGAGAAGTCTGTTTTTGCTGTCAAAAGCTAGGTCATCCTTAGAAAGAGTGTAGAAAACCGGAAATGGGATTTACAAAGAGAAAACAGACAGAAGCAAACAGAGGGATGCTCCCACACTCTTTTCCACCAAGACAGGCCGGTTTCTCAAACATCCTCCCTCCCTGAAGTTGGTGAGCTGCGGCCTAGGGGTGGGGAGTCAGAGAAACCCGAGGCGAGGTCCGAGGCTCTGACGTCACTGGAGAGCTTTCTGCATTTGAATGAAGCCTTGGAGTGAGATCCATTGTAATGAATCGCCCTGACCTCCTCTCCTCCCGCTTGCTCCCTAGGCAACCCCCTACTCCCCGAGCCCAGGATCTGTCTGCTCCCAGCTGCCTCCCCTGAAAATGCTGGGCACAGGTGGATCCCAGAGAGTGGGCACTGCTCCCCACAGCAGCACCCAACTCTGGAGGGTGCCAGAGCCCTGCAGCCTGTGGTGCTGCAGTCCAGGGACAGCAACACCCAGCAACGGCGGGTCCTCAGCCTCCCTCCAGACACAGGAGGAAAGACAACCTAAGCAGAAAGCCTAATGGACACCCAGGAGGGACTTGCTTGCTGAGGTTCCATGTAGAAGGCCACGCGTGCGCACTGCCCAGAGGCCCTCCGGGGCCAGGGCAGGATGCTTGCCTCGTCGCCGTGGTGACAAAGCAAGTGTGCGGCCCCAGTCGCTCTGCACTCGTGGCCCAGAGGACTGGGGGACTCTGGCGGGGCTGAGGTGACTGGGTGCCACTATCTTGTGGCTATGGGTGCCACCATCTTTGTGACGGAGTGATGGTTAATTTCCATATCACCCTTTTATTAGATAGGATATATAAAAGCCTAAGCGACCATTGCAACGGAACCACCAGAATGACCGGAATGACTGGTTGCTGTGAGGTGCACTGACCACCAGCGGGCAGATGCTTAATGCAGGAGCTGCCCCCTGGTGGTCAGTGAGCTCCCACAGCGGGAACGCTGCTCAGCCAGAAGCCAGGTTCACAGCTGGCGAGCACAGCAGTGGTGGCGGGAGCCTCTCCAGCTGCTGCTACAGTGGTCAGGAGCGGTGAGCACAGCGAGAGCAGCGGGAGCAGCAAGAGTGGCAAGAGTGCACTGAGAGAGTGGTGCTTGGGCTCCTCTCCAGCCACCTGCCACTTCACACACTGCTACATCCCTTGGGGGATGTCTGACTGCCGGGATAAGGCCTAAACCCCCAAGGGGTCCTGCATTGCAAGAGGGCGCAGGCCAGGCTGAGGGACCACCCACCCCCCACCCCCCATACAGGAATCTGTGCACTGGGCCTCTAGTATATATAGAATGTGACTATTAGCCTTGTTCTAAAATGCCTAGTTCCACTCCCTTGCCTTAGGAATTGGTGATGGAATTGGGATTGTCTAGTTGGGGAGTAAGGATGGCAGAGGCCTAGGGTACTCCTCCACCCCAGGCAACATCACCTTCCATCTGGAATCCTGAACCTGCAGCTAGACTCAGGTTAGCTGACAGTGTCCTGAATCCAGGGTAGGCACATGCAAAATTGACAGTGGTATGCCTTTTCTCCTCCTGGCTGAGCAGAAATTGAGTTTTAATAAATTTGAACCTAGTTTGGCTAAACTTTCCTTAGCATTAAAGGCTAAAATACCAAAGCAATGTCCATAGCTTCAGCTACTCTCATGTCCCAGCAAGACAAGTGATAAACCAGGCGTCCTCAAACTATGGCCCACGGGCCACATGCGGGTGTTTTTGCCATTTTGTTTTTTTACTTCAAAATAAGATATGTGCAGTGTGCATAGGAATTTCTTCATAGTTTTTTTTAAACTATAGTCCGGCCCTCCAACGGTCTGAGGGACAGTGAACTGGCCCCCTGTTTAAAAAGTTTAAGGACCCCTGTGATAAACCTACTTGGCCCCCTTGCCAGACCACCATTTTAACTCCCAAGATCAAGCATGTTAAACTCAAAGGCTAACACAGGCCAAATAACAAGGTTTAAGTTTATGTGGGCTGCAAAAATACAAAAGCTTCAATTTTCATAGGAACGTATATTTTGAGCTGAAACCAGTTTGGCTCAGTGGATAGAGCGTCGGCCTGCGGACTGAAAGGTCCCAGGTTCGATTCCGGTCAAGGGCATGTACCTTGGTTGCGGGCACATCCCCAGTAGGGGGTGTGCAAGAGGCAGCTGATCGATGTATCTCTATCATCGATGTTTCTAACTCTCTATCCCTCTCTCTTCCTCTCTGTAAAAAATCAATAAAATGTATTAAAAAAAAGAAACACATATTTTGATAAAGACATGCTGAATACAAAGGGTTGAAATAAATGAGTAATTGTTAACATAAAATAATAGAACATTTTAATAAAAATTAATATTTTTTCCTTGAACATTAACTTATCAGACACTGAATAACTGCACAAATAAGCGTAACACAAATAAACCTATTTTCCTTGTTCTCCGAAAGCAAAATATTTCCTGTTGTGCACACCAAACAAATCAGTCCAAGACTAATTGGCTGCTAAAATATTCGCTGCTAGTATTAGTGGAAATGGTGCGCCTGCACGTAAGCCGCGTAAGGGAAATGAAGGCAACACAATTATAGTAATCAGTCATTAGTGAATGTTGTAATTTGTTATTAATAATTATGTATAACAGGATATTGTAAAAATTAAGTTATGAAATTTTTATTAAAATGTTTCTTACATACCGTTACATTGGCTAGACCACAAAAATATTTGTTGTGGGCCGCAACTTTGACATGCAGCCCCTGAATGACAGAGGAATAGATTACTCAGACACAGTTTGACTGTGAACGAGAGGGCTAAGGGGCCTCTGGCTCTAGTGGCCAGGGCAGCCTCTATTGCCTGCCTTGTTAGGCCTTTATTGGAATTTTTATCTTTAGCAACAATCAGTAGGGTGAGTAATCTTGGGAAGACACATGTGTTTACATTGTACTCTAGGCAAGGGCATCCAGGGATTAAGCATAAGGATTCCAGTAAACACCCAGGGGTCTGCACATACACAGACTTGTTTGGAAAGGTCAAGGAATTATTAGAGGTGTCGGCTTCGACACTCCCCAAAATCTCCCCTAAGCTGGAATTCTGACAAATAGGGCAGGCAGCTTTCCACACACTTCCCTTTTATCAGAATGTCCTCCTTACAACTTTCCAACCAAGTCTCTTGTGCTCCCACATCTCCCCCTTTTTTGTTTTGCTGAATGTAGAAGACAGAGGGAGGTGGTAAACTTTCTGCTTTGGAATGCCAGGGTCCTCAAGGAGCATTTACTGCTGGAGTTCCAATTTTACAGACTATAAAAAAAGAGCAATGGTTAGTTATCTGGAATACATGGAGTGTGAGTACGCTCCAATAATTGCTCAGCCTCTGCTGTCAGCTTCTTCATCATCCCCCATGTTATTCCAGGGGCTGTGTGAGTCCAGAAAAGGCACATTATTCATGGTTGCAGAGTCCCCAGGCTCAGACTCTTCATTTCTGGAAGAGGATTGACCCCATGCTATGCCATGGCAGGGTTTAATCTGGTGAGCTGGAATCTACAGTGGCCCTGTGGGGGTAGAAACACATGCATATCCTCTCCCCCATGTTAATAGTTCATTGGTCCTATCCAGTTATTAGTGTCCACATCTCACCACAGGACTTGTGGTTTCTGAGATGGGGTTATTGAAATAAAGTACCATTCTACAGAGGATTGAAAATGATAATTCCGATTTTAAAAAATTAAAGGTCATTGGTTTAAGGAAGATAGGATTTACTAGATGGCTCCAAATTGCTATTCAACCCTCTCAATTTCCCTATTCTACTTGTCCTGGCTTACTGGCCTGTCATTTATACAATTTCATTTCAATATTTCTCTTCACAAAATTCTACAACTTTCACAAATCTTTCTTCAGAAACCTTACAACTTTCAGAAATAACCAGCTTTAGAATCCACTTTATTTTTCCTTCAAAATGTACCTCCACGCCTCATGCTTTATTATACCAAAGCTATAATTTCTTTCTAATTAGTTACAATTCTTAACCCTTAGAAACCTTAATTTTTAGGTGACACGTAAGTAATGAACATTCCTCAGATTAGCAATACATTCACATTTTAAGAGATATTTCAAATAGAATACAAGATATTCATTAATAGATTCAAATCCATCCTCTAGAGTCTCCACATGAGGCAAATCAGATGAATTAATATTTCAGTATCCTGTTATTAAAAAATACCTAGATATTTAATAATTTTTACTATTTAATTAAGCAAACTTTAAAGTTTTAAGTTACCAAACACTTTGGAAAACTATGTTTAGGCAAATATAATTACCACTGAAAAAGCTTTATCATATACCCTTCATTTTAGTTATATTTATTTTGCCTTAACAACTTTGATATTTTAAAGCCAATTACTATTACCTAAGGCATTTTCTTGGCAAATTTTGTAACAGGGATAACTCATTGGCCTTTAGTGGCTTTAACCCTTTTAGTGCCAGCTTCTTAGGCCTGGTATACGGCTTTTTTGACGAATTTGCACGTTTGTACTAAGAAATTTATATTAAGCTTAATACTTATTTGTTGAAGCTAGTTTTTTTTTACATACACTCTTAATACTTTCAGGTATGATAAAAAAAAGTTCATTTATGTTGTTATCTCTTCTATAAATTTATGGAAAAAAAGTAAATTTTAAAATTTATTATTAAAAAATTTAAACTTTTACATTCAGATTAGAAATTTTATTCTTTAATATTTTTTGACAGTATTAATTTTGTTAGTATTAGTTTCTACTACTATTTATTAGCTCACCAACAAATTTTTATGCTTTTGCCATTATTTTTTAAATAGTAACATTGAATTTACTAAAATGTCCCACACACAATTTAACACGCGCACTTATGTTCAGGATAGCATGCACCATGAAAACCTTTTTCACATTTACCACACACTGTACGGCTTCTTCTTCGCTTCCCTCTCCCTGTTTCACACCTTTTGCTGCACACACAACAGTCCTTCTCCTTTTTTCCAGGTAATGTTTTTAACGGCTTCTTGTCTTGTCTCACATGTTCCTCCGATTTCCCACATTTGTCATTTTTCTCTAGGAGCCATTCAATCCCAAGATCTTCAACAATACTAATAATAAAATCCAAATGAGACATAGGGCTTTTCTCAGAGGGGAGGTTTTCTTTGTAAATTATGTAACTGTTGAGGATCATTCGTGAAAATATGTTGAAACACATTTTTTTCCAGTATTTCACAGTCCATCTCTCATCAAGATACGTGTACAACATCATATCTGATGGGTCTATTCCACCCATGTAATCATTATACGATTGTATAATTGATGGTTTCACTACCTCTTTATTCTGACCTCTACGTTTTCTTAGATGTTTACTGTTTTCTGCTTTTGATTTGGTGGATAATAATATTACTGGAAAACGTTGTGACTTCTTCTCCCGCACGGCAGTAGCAAGAATAGGGCCTTGGCGGAAATACCTCTTCACTCCTACAGCAAATTTTTGTGTCAGTTGTTCGGATAAATATTTCCTACTTCTACGAATGGTACCAGTAACATAACAACCTAGCTCATACAAGTCCTTTGCCAGTGGAACAGACATAAAATTTATCCATGAAAATATGATAACCTTCTCTTAGGTAATTCCCCCATTTTCAATAATCTAATCACTACACTATATCCTAGGCCAGTGATGGGCAACCTTTTGAGCTTGGTGTGTCAAACTTCGCCAAAAAACTGAGCATAACTTGGGTAGTGTGTCACTTTGAGGAAAAAAGTAACTCCAAGACTCTAGTCGCAAATGTTTCATCCTCAGGAGCAGCAATGTTTCATCCTCAGCATGCGGCCGCGTGTCATCAGAAATGGCTACGCGTGTCAGTGCTGACACGCGTGTTATAGGTTTGCCATCACTGTCCTAGGCCGTTCTTTTGATTTCAGTTTTATCTACATAACATTTTGCTCCTCTGTATACAAAAAATGCCAAACAATAGTTAACAACAGAGTCGCACAACATCCAAAATTTTATATCCCACCGATGGTGCCGCTTAGTTGGTAGATACTGCAAGAGTTGTGTATGGTTCTTTGTTCCAACCAAGCTCTCATCAACACTCAACTGCATGTGTGGAGTATAATGGTGTCTGAACAAGATATTGGCATGATCTATGAGACGTTGGATTTTGGCACATGGGTCATATCCAGGTTCACCGGGTCGAGCAAGATTTGTAGTATCGGCTAGGTGGAAAAATTCCGCTACGCAGTAAAAGCAGGTATGCTACAAAGCAGAAAATACTTTATGTTCTTCTAGCCAAATAAACGAACATATATTTAATTTTCACAATGAAAATTAGTCAATAATGATTAGGAAGCATGACAGGTACTAAAAATATGTCTACAAAACCTATGCGACGCACAGAAAAGAAAAGGCGTGAGCGTAAACACCCGGCCGATAGATCGGCCCGTGGCATTCTTCGCACATACCCCATGGGCCGATAGATCGGCCCGCTGCCACTAAAAGGGTTAATGTTAAAGTATAATTTTTTTAAAAAATGGGAGTGCCCCCCATGCTATCTCTGCAGCCTGCTGGAGGGCATTTCTACAAGTCTAATCCTCCTAGGAAAAAGACTTGAGGGGTTCAAATTATTATTTCCCATATTTTTTCTTTTTGAGCCTTCCCACACAGGAGATGGAGGATCGGGGGCCTTAGGTACTACAGGCTTTTCAGGCTCTACTTCAGGAGGAAGGGGCAGTGGTAAATCCTCCTAGCATTCTCTAGGCCTTTGATCCTCAATATGAAGTGGACATAGTGCAGCTCAAAGAGCCCACATAGTTAAAGATGACAAAGGCACTCGTTTTCCCTGAGCCTGATTTCTCTTTAAATTCCTGCTTACCTGTTCCCAGAGATCAACATCTAATGTTCCATCATCAGGGAACCAAGGATTATAAATTATAGGCACCATTTGCTTTTAATAATTTTTTAAGTAACAGAGATGTTACTCAGTGGACAGTTGCTGTCCCGCCGTGAAACCTTAGCTGAAAAACAGTGCCTTCGAACTTGGAAATCCCAAGCAGGCTCCAATGACTTACTGTGCAGTTATTTTCGTTTCCTTCCTCTTCGTTTTCGAGAGTTTTGCCATGTCTCATTGCATTCCTTGGTCCTCACTTTCATTTCCTCACACAGGCCACCACCTTGCCGAGGCTGACCAGCAGCCCCTGAATGATGGATGAACAGATTACTCAGACACAGTTTGACTGTGAAAGAGAGGGCTAAGGGGCTCCTGGCTCTAGTGGCCAGGGCAGCCTCTATTGCCTGCCTCGTTAGGCCTTTATTGGAATTTTTATCTTTAGCAACAATCAGTAGGGTGAGTAATCTTGGGAGGACATGTGTTTACATTGTACTCTAGGCAAGGGCATCCAGGGATTAAACATAAGGATTCCAGTAAACACCCGGGGATCTGCACATACACAGACTTGTTTGGAAAGGTCAAGGAGTAATTAGGGGCACCGCCTTCGACACTCCCCTAAGTCTCCCCTAAGTTGGAATTCTGATAACAGGGCAGGTGGCCTTCCATATACTTGCCTTTTATCAGAATGTCCTCCTTACAACTTTCCAACCAAGTCTCTTGTGCTCCCCAACAAGGATGAAGATGGCCTTTTCAAATAGGGAACTGGTTCTCTCAGTATGACTTTGAAAGGGGTTGAGGTTTTACCATGCCCAGCTCCCCCTGTCACCAGAGTGACACTTTCTCTAGTGAGGAGGGAGCGGAACAGCTGGAAAGCTGATAGGCTGCTTTCAGGATGCTAATATTTCTTTATCCTGCCTGCTACCAGGCAAAATATTAACAGTAAGGACACAGTGCAATTCACTGGTTAGTCTTGCATCTAAGACCTGGAAAATAATTAAAGAATATTAAAAGTGGGAGGATAGAAACAAAGCAATAAGCCTAGTCCAGAACTTGGCACATAGTTCACTCTCACTAAGGGTGAGCTGAAGTTAGGGAGCACAGTGTTAACTTTCCTAAGATATTTTAGTAATAAAGAAATAGCTTCTCCCATTGTGATTTAAAATCTCAATACCATACAGATTTGCATGCTGTGTTTTTCTATATTAATTGTTCGATATACTAAATCAATCACCTTTTTCCCTCTGATTGAAGATTCAGTTTAAGTATAGAAGGGCCAAGTGTTGGGAGACATCAGAGGGTTTTAATTCTCAAAAATATGTCCCCTTTGCCATGGGTCACCCTGTCATCATAATCTTGGATGGACCCTATAATGACATTTTTATTCTGGATCCCAATTGGAGTTAGGTACTCTGGTGCCATTGTAGCCTAGAATACCCATGTCTCCCATGCCATCCATGCCTTGTCTGTCCTTGCCTCCTCATCCGTGCTTTCCTTTGGCTTGACTTTGACCTAGCATGGGTCCCTGTCTCAGCATTCATTTTGGAGTCCCTATCTTCCAAGGTATGTGTATTCTGACAGTTTTCCAAAGTATTTTTCTGCCAGATTCAGATTCTTCATAGCACATCATCAAGAGAAGTTTACCAATTCCCTATTAAATGAATTGAATAAATGAAAAAATCCATGCATTGGGTTTTATAGGGCATGTTTTTGTATTTTCAATAAAGATGTGAATTCTTTGCATACATGTTTTTGCATACCAAGTGGGGCTAGTGGTGTATAAACAGGAATTGCTGAAGGATAAAGATGAGGCCTCTTCTTGAGGTGACATCCCTGAGTCACTACCAATAAGCCCTTCACTTCTTGGATACATACATGTGCAAAATGAGGCAGGGTAAATCTCTACTGACAGAGCATTGTGTTGCAAGTAGAGGCAGAGCTCCACTCATGCTAAAGAGGTTAGACACAATCCTGGACTCTAAAGGAATTTTCCTAAGAAACTACTCATAGATATTTACGGTAAAGTGACATCGAGACATTCATCTAGTATGCTCCAAATTCTGTTCACTGCCATCCATTTTTGTGAAGACCAGAGGGGAACCATTTTGACCCAAAGGTCCTGCTGCTTCAAGAAACTCAAGAGGAAATTCCACAGGGCTAGAAAGACAGTCTTCTCCCTTCCCCCACCACAGGAGCAATATTGTTGTGCCTTCCCCAGCTCTGAAGTGACCATGACACCTTCAAATGTGTATTTGTTTCATTCAACATCCTTGAGAGGACCCTGGTTCTTGATGATTACACTAAAAGTGAACCTTTTAGTGCTGCTGGAAGCAAAAGGAAGGAGATGGTCCCCTGATTAATATTCCAGCTTAATGGATCATTGAAAAGAAGCAGTCAAACCTGTTTTTCTTCATGTTACCTTTATCATGTGAAACTGCCAGGCTAGAAAACAACAAAAATAAAAAATGGAGTGAGATAAGAATTGAAGAATTACTGTTACATTTTTAAGGCACTATAATGGTATTGTGGTTATGTTTTAAGAAGAAAGAATATCTTTTAAAGGAACATGCTGAATTGTTTTAAATGCAATGATATCTGAGATTTGTTTCAAAATTAATTGGGGGCCATGGCAACTTCCCACAAGTTGATAATTTTTCAAGCAGGGTGACGTGTACATGGGTGATCATTATACTATGCTCTGTACATTTATATATATTTTATATTTCCCATTACAATTAAATATAAAATCCTGGCCATCCGTGTTTCTTCCTTTGCTTCTTCTTGGCTCTTTAAAAATTTCCTTTTGGCCCTGGCTGGTGTGGCTCTATGGGTAGAGCACTGGCTCGGGCATCGAAGGGTTCCAGGTTCAATTCCTGATCAAAAGCATGTACCTGGGTTGCAGGTTCAATTCCCTAGCCCCGGTCAGGGCAGGTGCGTGAGGCAAGCGATCTATTTGTCTCTCTCGCATTGATGTTTCTCTCTCTCTTTCTTCCGCTTCCCCTCTTCCCTTCCACTCTCTCTAAAAATCACTGGAAAAAATATCCTCAGGTGAGGATTAACAAAAAAATTCCTTTTGTATCTTAATCTGCAAATTAAAACACATTATGATTTTTAAAAACTTACCTCTAAACATAATACCTTTGAGCAGATAAATATGCTTTTGCTGTACCATTTGTTGTTAAAAATAAATTCATTCATTCAAACACTTATGTCAGGAACCACGATAGGCACTGGGAACAAAGAACCTAAAGGCATACTAAGTAAAACAATCAAACTATCCCAAAAATTCAAGAGGAGGGAAGACTCCCAAGCTCATTTTATGAGGCCAGCATTATCCTAATTCCAAAACAAGATAGATACTACAAAGAAAGAAAATTATAGACTAATATCCCTAATGAACATAGATGCTAAAATCCTCAACAAAATATTAACAATACATAAAGATCATACACCATGATCAAGTGGACTTTTTCAGGAGATGAAAGGTTGGTACAATATCTGCAAATTAATAAACATGATGCACCACATTTAAAAAAGGATAAAAGCCATATGATTGGACACTACATCAAGAAGACATAATACTTCTCAATATATATGTACCTAATCAGGGAGCACCAAAATATATAAAGTAACTACTTAACAGAACTAAAGGGAGAAATAGACCAAAACACAATCATAGTTGGGGACCTTAAGACTCCATTGACAGCTCTAGACAGATCATCCAAATGAAAATCAATAAAGATTAATCGACACATTAGATCAAATGGACATAACTGACATTTACAGAACCTTTCATCCCAGAAAATCATATTATACACTCTTCTCCAGTGCACATGGAACATTCTCAAGATAGACCATATTTTGGGTCACAAAACTACCTTCAACAAATTCAAGAAAACTTAAATTATAGCAAGCATATTCTCTGACCACAATGCTTTGAAATTACAAATCAATTGCAAAAGGGAAGTAAAGAAACGAACAAACATGTGGAGATTAAACAACATACTACTAAAAATGACTGGGTCAAAGAAGAAATAAAAGGTGAGATCAAAAGCTACATAGAGATAAACAAGAATGACAATATGACATATCATAACTTCTGGGATGCAACAAAAACAGTAATAAGAGGAAAGTTTATATAATTACAGGCCTATCTCAAGAAACACACACAAAAAAACAACCAAGTAAACAACCTAACATTACATCTTAAAGAACTAGAGAAAGAAAGAAAAAAGCAACCCAAAGTCAGCAGAAGAAATGAAATAATAAAAATTAGAGCAGAATTAAATGCAATAGAGAACAACAACAAAAAAAAACTATACAAAAATTAATACAACAAAGAGCTATTTCTTTTAAAAAAAATACATTTTATTGATTTTTTTACAGAGAGGAAGGGAGAAAGAGTTAGAAACATTGATGAGAGAGAAACATCAATCAGCTGCCTCCTGCACACCTCCTACTGGGAATGTGCCCGCAACCAAGCTACATGCCCTTGACTGGAATCGAACCTGGGACCTTCCAGTCTGCAGGCCGACACTCTATCCACTGAGCCAAATAGGTTAGGGCAAAGAGCTATTTCTTTGAAAAAATTAATAAAATGGACAAATCCCATTAGGATAATAAGGCCAGCAGTTGGGGGCAACTGGGCAATTTTTTCACTAAGGAAAAAAGAGAAGAGACCATATAAACAAAATTAGAAATGAGAGAAAAGTCACCACAGATATCATCCATACTAATAAAAGCCTAGGTGGTCCTCACGCCCTCGTGTGACACCCTCACATCATCACAAGATGGCTGCCACAAATTGGCCATCACAAGATGGCCACCACAAGATGGCCAGCAGGGGAGGACAGTTGGGGGCGATCAGGCAGGCAGGGGAGGGCAGTTGCAGGTGATCGGGCTGGCAGGGGAGGACAGTTGGGGGCGATCGGGCCAGCAGGGGAAGGCAGTTGGGGGCCATCAGGCCAGCAGGGGAGGGCAGTTGAGGGCAAGATCAGGCTGGCAGGGGAGGGCAGTTGGGGGCCATCAGAATGGCAGGGGAGGGCAGTTGGGGGTGACCAGGCCAGCAGGGGAGGGCAGTTGGGGGTGATTGGGCCTGCAGGGGAGGGCAGTTGGGGGCAATCAGGCCAGCAGGGGAGGGCAGTTGGGGGCCATCAGGCTGGCAGGGGAGGGCAGTTGGGGGCAATTGGGCCGGCAGGGGAGCAGTTAGGTGTCAATCAGGCTGGCAGGGGAGCGGTTAGGGGGCGATCAGGCCAGCAGGCAGAAGCGGTTAGGGGCAATCAGGCAGAGACAGGCAATCGAGCGGTTAGGAGTCAGCAGTCCTGGATTGTGAGAGGAATGTCTGACTTCTGGTTTAAACCAGCAGTTGGACATCCCCTGAGGGGTCCCAGATTGGAGAGGGCACAGGCCAGGCTGAGGGACACCCCCCCCCATGCACGAATTTTGTGCACCGAGCCTCTAGTCAATATATAAAGGATTATATTAGAATATTATGAAAGACTATAAGCCACCAAATTCAATAATCTAGAAGAGATGGATACGTTCCTAGAAATATATAACCTTCTTAGAGTGAATCATGAAGAAGTGAAAAATCTAAATAGACCAATCAACAGTGAGGAAATAGAAACAACCATCAAAAATCTCCCAAAAAGTAAAAGTCCAGGACCAGATGGTTTCATTCTACTAAACATTCAAAGAAGAGTTGAAACCTATCCTTCTCAAACTCTTCCAAAAAACTGAAGAAGAGGCAATACTTCCTAACACATTTTATGAGGCCAAGATAACCCTGATACCAAAACCTGGTAGATACACAAAAAAAGAAAACTACAGACCAATATCTCTGATGAATACAGATGTAAAATATGCTAAACAAAATATTAGCAAATTGAATACAACAATACTTAAAAAATAATACATCACAATCAAGTGGGGTTCATTCCAGGGCCACAAGGATGGTTCAACATATGTAAATCAATTAATGTATAGACATTAACAAAAGAAAGGATAAAAATCATATGATCTTATCACTAGAAGCAGAAAAAGCATTTGATAGGATGCAACATCCATTTATGATTAAAACACTCAATAAAATAGGTATAAAAGGAAAGTACCTCAACGTAATAAAAGTCATATATGACAAACCTTCAGCCAACATCACACTCAATGGTGAAAAACTGAAAGCTTTTCCTCTAAAATCAGGAATAAGAGAAGGATGCCCACTCTCACCACTCTTATTCAACATAGTTTTGGAAGTCCTAGCCAGAGCAATAAGGCAAGAGAAAAAAACAAAAGGCATAGAAATTGGGAAGGAGAAGTAAAAGTGTCATTTTTTGCAGATGACATGATTCTGTACATAGAAAACCTAAAGACTCCACCAAAAATATATTAGAAGTAATAAACAAATAGAGTAAAGTTGCAGGTTACAAAATCAATGTACAAAAATCCACTGCTTTCCTTTATACTAAGAAAGAAACTTCAGAAAAAGAAATGAAAAAATTCCTTTCTCCATTGCAATCAAAAGAATAAAATACCTAGGAATAAACCTAACAAAGGAGTGAAAGACCTATATACTGAAAACTACAAAGCATTATTAAAAGAGATTGAAAAAGACACATGAAATAGAAAAATATTCCGTATTCATGGACTGGAAGAATAAACAGTTAAAATGGCCGTATTACCCAAAGCAATATACAGATTTAATGCAATTCCCAACAAAATCCCAATGTCATTTTTTAAAGGAATAGAACAAAAAAAAATTATCAGATTTGTATGGAACCATAAGAGACCCCTAATAGCAAAGCAATCCTGAGGGAAAAAAGAACAAAGCCGGAGGTATCACACTACCTGACTTCAAATTATACTATAGAACTACAATAATCAAAACAGCATGGTATTGGCAGAAAACCAGGCACACAGCTCAATGGAACAGAATTGAGAACCCAGAAATAAAACCACATGTATATGGGAAGATAATTTTCAACAAAGGAGCCAGAAACACACACTGGAGAAAAGAAAGCCTCTTCAATAAATGGTGCTGGGAAATTGGAAAGCTACCCACAAAAGAATAAAACTAGATTACAGTTTGTCCCGTGTATAGAAGTTAACTCAAAATGGATTAAAGACCTAAATATAAGATCTGAAACAATAAATTACATAGAAGAAAACATAGGTACTAAACTTATGGACCTTGGTTGTAGAGAACATTTTATGCAAAAGAAGAATAAATGAATGGGACTATATCAAACTGAAAAGATTTTACACAGGATGAGAAACTGACAACAAAACAAAAAAGCAACAGACCCAATGGGAGATGGTATTTGCAAACAACACCTCCAGCAAAGGGTTAATATCCAAAATACTAGTATATAAAGACCTCATGAAAGAACCAAGATGGCAGCATAGGTAAAAGCCTGTACTCATGCCTCCCACAATCACATCAAAATTACAACTAACATACAGAACAACTATCATTCAGAACTGCCTGAAAGCTGACTGAATGGAAGTCCTACAACTAGAGAAGTAAAGAAGAAAGCACACTGAGACTGGTAGGAGGGGCGGAGGTTTGAAATGGTCTGGACCAGCACCCACGTGTGCCATTATTTCAATTGGGAGGGAGATCATTTCTGTGGAGGCTGCCCATGAGGAGCAAGGGGTCCCAGACCCATATCAGACCCACAGCCCAGAGTTCCAGAGCTGGGAAAAGAAGTCCTTGTAACTTTGGGCTGTAGAAACCAGCAGGGATTGGGACTCAGTGGCATGGAGGCTGCTGGAGATGCAGGGGTTTCTTTTAAAGGGCTGGTGCATGAACTGAACTTACAAGGTCCTACTTCCTCTGAGCTCAAGTGCCAGGGCAAGGCTCTGGGGGACTCAGACACATACAAGGAAGAATTGGATTGTCTGGCATTGGGGCGGCTTTCTCCCAAACAGAGGTGGTCCCAGGGGTCATTGTTTCTGTGCTGTGACTTTCTCAGTCACAGGGCTGACTGGCAGCCATAGCTGTTTGCTCCACCATGGTGATTCCCTGAGACCCCACCCCATCCAATTTTCAGCCCCACCCAACCTGTTTGCAGCTGCTTTTGCATATGAATGGTCTGTCCTTAGTTAGGCTTCAGACTTTGCTAAAATCTCTCAAACAAACTGAAGCTTGGTCAGGGAGCCCCAAAACTATCCATAAAAGGCGCAAGACCCTGCACTAGCATAAGCCTGCTTTGCTTCACAGCTGGGCCTCACCTGAGCACCTCCAAGCACAATACAAATAGCTCCTGCCAGGTGGCCCCAGGCAATGGCTGACTTTGCACCTCCCTGGAGGCCCTAGAGCCAGTGCACCTGGTGGACAGCTTCAGACCATAGCAGATTACAACTCTACACATCCATAAGTGATACAATCAAGGGGCAGCCTCAGTGAGCACCAAAGCCCCACTGAAGCAAATCCTGCTCCATAGGGGTGTTTCTTGCACAGCAGCTCTCCCACTGTAGCAGCAACTGGTCCTCACAGCCAATTGGCCTGGAGGTCAATTCCTCCCAATGATGCCAACAGCAATCAAGGCTCAACTACAAGACTGTGCACCACAGCCCACATAGGGACACACCTAGAGTGCACAGCTCAGGAGACTGGGGAGGCTGAGTCACTGGGCCCTACAGGACACCTACTACACAAGGCCACTCTATCAATTCCAGGAGACATAGTAGCTCTACATAATACATAGAAACAAACACAGGGAAGAAGCCAAAATGAGGAGACAAAGAAACATGTCACAAATGAAAGAAATGGAAGCAAGCAAACTTCTAGATACAGAGTTCAAAACCATGATTATAAGATTGCTCAAGGATCCTCATGAGACTTTCAAGGATCTTAGTGAGAATATCAAAGACATGAAAAAGGACCAGTCAGAAATTAAGTATACACTAACTGAAATAAGGAATAATTTATAGGGATTCAACAGTTGGATAGAGGAGCCCAAGAATCAAACCAACTATGGGGAATATGAGGAAGCAAAAAATACCTAATTAGAAAAACAAAAAGAATCCAGAAGTATGAAGATGGTGTAAGTAGCCTCTGGAACAGCATCAAGCATAGCAACATTTGCATTATGGGGATGCCAGAAGGAGAAGAGAGAGAGCAAGCTATTGAAAACCTATTTGAAGAAATAATGACAGAAAACTTCCCCTACTAGACTTACATGTCCAGGAAGCGCAGAGTCCCAAACAAGAGCAACCCAAAAAGGCTCACACCAAGACACATCATAATTAAAATGCCAAGGGCTAAAGACAAAGAGAGAATCTTAAAAGCGGCAAGAGAAAAACAGTTAGTTACCTATAAGGGAGCGCCCATATGACTGTCAACTGATTTCTCAACAGAACCTTTGCAGGCCAGAAGAGAGTGGCAAGAAATATTCAAAGTGATGAATAGCAAGGACCAACAACCAAGATTACTCTACCCAGCAAAGCTATCATTTAGAATTGAGGGTCAGCGAAAGAGTTTAAACAAGAAAAATCTGAAGGAGTTCACCACCACCAAACCAATATTACATGAACTGTTGAAGGGTATTCTTTAAGAAGAGGAAGAGATACAAAATGTGAACAATAAAATGGCAACAAATACATACATATCAATAATTGAATCTAAAAATCAAAAGAAATAAACAAGAAATCTAATGAACAAAATAAACTGGTGAATAAAATAGAATCAGAGTCATGGAAGCATGGAACAGACTGATGAATGTCTGAGGAAAATGGGGGCAGGGGGATGCAGGAAGAGATTAACCAAAGATCTTACCTATGGACACAGAAAATAGGGTGGTGAAGGCCTGGAGCAGGTTGGGAACCGGGTAGAGAAGGGCAATGCGGGGGGTGGGGTGGGGGGAGTGGGGGGAGGAGAACATCTGTAATACTCTCAACAATAAAGATTTTTTAAAAATCATAAAAAAATAAAGAACTCATAAAACTCAACACCAAACAAACATATAATCCAATTAAAAATGGGCAGAGGACCTCTCCAAAGAATACATATAGATACCACTCCAAAGAATACATACAAATGGCCAACAGATATATGAAAAGATGTTCAAGCTCACTGGCAATTAGGGAAATGCAAATCAAAACCACAATAAGATACCACCTCATACCTATTAGAATGGCTATTATCAACAAGAAAAGTAATAACAAGTATTAGAGAGGTTATGGAGAAAAGGGAACTCTTATTCACTACTGGTGGGAATGTAGATTGGTACAACCACTATGGAAAACAGTCTGGTGATTCCTCAGAAAATTAAGAAGAGAGTTACCATATGACCCAGCAATCCCTCTCCTGGGTATCTACCTGAAAAACTAGAAAACATGTATTAGCAAAGATATGTGAACCCCGATGTTCAGTGCAGCAAGATGGCCAAGACATGGAGACCTTCAATAGAGGATTGGATAAAGAAGATGTGGCACATATACACAATGGTATACTCAGTCATAAGAAAAGATGAAACTTCCATTTGTGACAACATGGATGAACCTTGGGAACATTATGCAAAGTGAAATAAGTCAGTTAGAAAAAGCTAAGAACATATTAGTTCATTCATATGTGGGATATAAAACTGAAACTCGTGGATGCAGACAGCAGTGTGGTAGTTACCAGAAGTAAGGGGCTGGGAGTGCTTGAGGGGTGAGGGGCTTAATATATGGTGATGGAAGATGATTTGACTTTGGATGGTGGGCATACAGTGCAATATACACATCGTGTATCATGGAAATGTACACTTGAAACCTATATGATCCTATTAACCAATGTCACCCCCAATAAAAAATTTTAAAAGTAAATAAAAAACTACAAAATCATATCAATAGATGCAGGAAAAGCATTTGATAAAATTCAACATCCAGTTGTGATAAAAGTTCTCAGCAAAGTGGGAATAGAGGGGACATACCTCAACATAATAAAGGTCATATATGACAAACCCACAGTCAACACCCTACTCAATGTGCAAAAACTACAAGTATTTCCTTTAAGATCAGGAACAAGAGGGATGTCTGCTTTCACCACTCTTATTCAACATTGTACTGGAAGTCCTAACCATAGCAATCAGACAAGAAAATGAAATAAAAGATATCCAAATTGGAAAGGAAGAAATAAAATTGTCATTATTTGCAGATGACATGATACTGTATATAAAAAATCCTAAAGATCCCACCAAAACACGACTAGAACTGATAAATGAATTCAGTAAAGTATCAGAATAGATAATAAACACCCAGAAATTGGTGGCATTTTGTAATCCTCACCCAAGGATATATTATTATTGATTTTTTACAGAGAGAGGAAGAGGAGAGGAGAGAGAGAGAGAGAGAGAGAGAGAGAGAGAGAGAGAGAGAGAGAGAGAGAGAGAAACATCCATTGGTTGTCTCCCTGATGTGCCCTGACTGGGGATCAAACCTGCAATCTATGTATGCATTCTTTTTTTTTAAATTTCTTTATTGATTAAGGTATCACATATTTGTCCTCATCCCCCCATTCCCATCCCAAACCCCTCCCCACGAATGCCCCCACCCCCTGTTGTCCGTGACCACTGGTTAGGCTTATATGCATGCATACAAGTCCTTTGGTTGATCTCTCCCCCTTACCCCCACCCTTCCCTACCTTCCCTCTGAGGTTTGACAGTCTGATCGGTGCTTCCCTGTCTCTGGGTCTGTTTTTGTTAATCAGTTTATGTTGTTCATTATTTCCCCTAGATGAGTGAGATCATGTGATACTAGAAATACACTTATAAGAACTGAAAATGAGACAAGCAATAATGGTTATGCTGAGAGGCAACTGAATCAGTCTGTAGTGAGTTTCTTTTTGGGCCAGCAGTTCTTTTGAGTCCCAATTTCAATGTGAAACAGTTCCTTATGTGTACATGTCAGCAATGATATTTCAGTTCTGGATGGCGGACAAATGGTGGTAATTCATGTCCGACCCTTGAGAAGATATGGTTTGGTCCTGGGCAACCTACAGCGACGCACAGCTGCTGACTGCTAGTATGGCAAGACGTCATCAGCGTCTTCCATCTCTGGAATGTTTCTCTTCTGTCTTCATGGCTGGAGCAGTCCTGTCAATTCCTCTCTGTTGCAGGATCCACATGGTCTTGGAGTTGTTTTCTGAAAATATGCAAACATATTCTTGACCAAGAATTAATAAAGGAATCTTTTCTATAAATTTGACTTGGGATCCTTTTTCATTTTTTGCCCTAACGATTTTCCTTTGGCTTTTTTTTTCATTTTTTTATTAAGGTATTTTATGTGTACATATCTTACCATTGCCCCCCCCCACCCCACTCCCATACATGCCCTCACCCCCCAGTGTTTTGCGTCCATTGGTTATGCTTATATGCATGCATACAAGTCCTTCGGTTGATCTCTTATCTCCCTAACCTTCTGCTATAATTTGACAGTCTGTTTGATGCTTTACTGTCTCTGTATCTATCTTTTTGTTCATCAGTTTATAATGTTCTTTATTATCCATAAATGAGATCATGTGGTATTTTTCTTTCATTGACTGGCTTATTTCACTTAGCATAATGTTCTCCAATTCCATCCAGGTTGCTGCAAATGGTAAGAATTCCTTCTTTTTTATGGCAGCATAGTATTTCACTGTGTAGATGTACCATAGTTTTCTGATCCAGTCATCTGCTGACGGGCACATAGGCTGTTTTCAAATCTTAGCTATTGTAAATTGTGCTGCTATGAACATAGGGGTGAATATATTCATTCTGATTGGTGTTTCCAGTTTCTTAGGATATATTCCTAGGAGTGGGATTACTGGGTCAAATGGGAGTTCCATTTTTAGTTTGTTGAGGAAACTCCATACTGTTCTCCACAGTGGCTGCACCAGTCTGCATTCCCACCAACAGTGCATGAGGGTTATTTTTTCTCCGCATCCTCGCCAACACTTGTGGTTTGTTGATTTGTTGATAATAGCCATTCTGACAGGTGTGAGATGGTACCGCATTGTCATTTTGATTTGCATCTCTCAGATAATTAGTGACTTTGAGCGTGTTTTCATGTGTCTCTTGGCCTTCCTTCTGTCTTCTTTCAAAAAGATTCTATTTAGGTCCGTTGCCCATTCTTTTATTGGTTCATTTATCTTCCTTTTATTAAACTGTATAAGCTGCCTGTAGATGTTGGAGATTAAACCTTTATCAGTGATAACATTTGCAAATATGTTCTCCCATACAGTGGGGTTTCTTGTTGTTTTGTTGATGGTTTCTTTTGCTGTGAAAAAGCTTTTTATTTTGATGTAGTCCCATTTGTTTATTTTCTCTTTAGCTTTCATTGCCCTAGGAGCAGTATCAGTGAAGAAGTTCTTTCGGCATATGTCTGAGATTTTGCTGCCTGTGGATTCCTCTAGTATTTTTATGGTTTCCCGTCTTATGTTTAAGTCCTGTATCCATTTTGAGTTTATTTTTGTGTATGGTGTAAGTTGGTGGTCTAGTTTCATTTTTTTGCATGTATCTGTCCAATTTTCCCAACACCATTTATTGAAGAGACCGTCTGGGCTCCATTGTATGTTTATGCCTCCTTTGTCAATATTAAGTGAGCATAGTGGTTTGGGTCGATATCTGGGTTCTCTATTCTATTCCATTGGTCTATATGTCTGTTCTTGTGCCAGTACCAGGCTGTTTTGAGAACAGTGGCTTTGTAATACAGCTTGAAATCTGGTATTGAGATCCCTCCTACTTTATTCTTCTTTCTCAGGATTGCTGTGGCTATTTGGAGTCTTTTTTTATTCCAGATGAATTTTTGGAGAGTTCTTTCTAGGTCTGTGAAATATGCCATTGGTATTTTAATGG
The DNA here is from genome assembly GCA_025583905.1 of Ia io. Classification (NCBI taxonomy): domain Eukaryota; kingdom Metazoa; phylum Chordata; class Mammalia; order Chiroptera; family Vespertilionidae; genus Ia; species Ia io. The sequence goes on from JAJQQW010000001.1 coordinate 99,000,345, forward strand.
GGAGTGCATTGAATCTATAGATTGCTTTGGGTAGTATGGACATTTTAATGATGTTGATTCTACCAATCCATGAACATGGTATGTTCTTCCATCTGTTTACATCTTCCTCTATCTCTTTTTTCAGTGTCCTGTAGTTTTCTGTGTATAGGTCTTTTACCTCCTTAGTTAAGTTTATTCCTAGGTATCTTAATTTTTTGGTGCCATGGTAAATGGGATTGCTTTTTTAGTCTCTCTTCTGTAAGTTCACTATTGGTGTATAGAAATGCCATAGATTTCTTGGCATTAATTTTGTATCCTGCTACATTGCCGAATTCATTTATTAAGTCTGTTAGTTTTTTGATGGAGTCTTTCGGGTTTTTTATGTACAATATCATGTCATCTGCAAATAAGGACAGCTTTACTTCTTCTTTTCCAATTTGGATGGCTTTTATTTCTTCTTCTTGTCTGATCGCAATGGCTAATACTTCCAGTACTATGTCAAACAGGAGTGGTGAGAGTGGGCATCCCTGTCTTGTTCCTGTTCTTAGGGGAAATGTTTTAGTCTTTGCCCATTGAGTATGATGTTAGCTGTGGGTTTATCATACATAGCTTTTATGTTGAGGTATGATCCTTCTATTCCCACCTTGCTGAGAGTTTTTATCAAGAAAGGGTGTTGGATTTTGTCAAATGTTTTTTTTGCATCAATTGATATGACTATGTGATTTTTATCTCTCAATTTGTTTATGTGATGTATCACGTTTATTGATTTGCGGATATTGTACCATCCTTGCATTCCTGGGATAAATCCTACTTGGTCATGGTGTATGATCTTTCTGATGTTCTGCTGGATCTGATTTGCTAGAATTTTGTTGAGGATTTTGGCATCTATGTTCATGAGGGATATTGGCCTGTAATTCTCTTTCTTTGTGTTGTCTTTATCTGGTTTTGGTATTAGGGTGATGCTGGCTTCATAGAAGGAGCTTGGAAGTGTTCCTTCCCCTTGAATTTTTTGGAATAGTCTGAGGAGGATAGGTTTTAGTTCTTCCTTGAATGTTTGGTAAAACTCCCCTGTGAAGCCGTCTGGCCCCGGGCTTTTGTTTGCCGGAAGCTTTCTGATGACTGCTTCAAGTTCTTCCATAGTTATTGGCCTATTGAGCTGTTTAGATTCTTCCTGATTGAGTTTTGGAAGGTTATATTTTTCTAGGAATATGTCCATTTCCTCCAGGTTGTCCAGTTTGTTGGAATAAAGTTGTTCGTAGTATTTTGTAACAATCCTTTGTATTTCTATGGGGTCTGTTGTTATTTCTCCTCTTTCATTTCTGATTTTGTTTATTTGGGTCCTCTCTCTTTGCTTCTTGGTGAGCCTGGCTAGAGGTTCATCAATCTTGTTTATCCTTTCAAAGAACCAGCTCTTGGTTTTGTTGATCTTTTGTATTGTTTCTTTGGTCTCTATGTCGTTTATCTCCGCCCTGATCTTTATTATTTCCTTCCTTCTGCTTACACTGTGCCTTTCTTGTTGCTCTCTTTCTAACTCTTTGAGTTGTAGAGTTAGGTAATTTATTACCATTGTTTCTTGTTTTTGCAATAGGCTTGTAGAGCTATGAACTTCCCTCTCAAGACTGCTTTCGCTGTGTCCCATAGATTTTGGATTGTTGTGTTTTCATTGTCATTTGTTGACATGATGTTTTTTATTTCTTCTTTGCTCTCTCTGGTAACCCAGTCATTGTTTAATAGCATGCTGTTTAGTCTCCATGTGTTAGATTTTTTGGATTCTTTTTATTGTAGATGATTTCCAGTTTTATGCCACTGTGATCTGAGAAGATGCTTGATATGATTTCTATCTTCTTGAATTTGAAGAGACTTTGCCTATGTCCCAACATATGGTCTATCTTTGAAAATGACCCATGTGCACTTGAGAAGAATGTATATTTTGTGGCTTTGGGGTGAAATGTTCTGAAGATGTCAATTAATTCCATCTGGTCTAATGAGTCATTTGGGATTGATGTTTCTTTGCTGATTTTTTGTTTAGAGGATTTGTCCAATGGTGATAGTGGGGTATTAAAGTCTCCTACTATGAGTGTATTGCTGTCAATCCCTCCCTTGATATCCTCCAGGAGATTTTTTATGTATTTGGTTGCTCCTGTATTGGGTGCGTATATGTTTACCAGAGTTATTTCTTCTTGATGGATTGCTCCCTTTAGTATTATGAAGTGGCCTTCCTTATCTCTTTTTATGTCCTTCACTTTGAGATCTAATTTGTCAGATATAAGTATTGCTACCCCAGCCTTTTTTCATTTCCATTCGCCTGGAAAACCTTTCCCATCCCTTCACCCTCAGTCTGTGTGCATCTTTTTTTTCCTGAGGTCGGTTTCTTGTAGACAGCAGATATATGGGTCTTGTTTTCTTATCCAATCCGTTACCCTGTGTCTTTTGATTGGGGCATTTAATCCATTTACATTTAAAGTTATTATTGATAAGTACTTATTTGTCGCCATTCTTATTCTTTACCCCTGTGTTCCTTCTTCGCTTCTTATATTCTTTTTTACAGCAGATCCTTTAACATTTTTTGCATTGCTGGTTTAGTGGTGATAAATTCCCTTAGTCCTTTTTAGTCTGTGAAGCTCCTGATTTCACCTTCAATTTTGATTGATAGCCTTGCTGGGTACAGTATTCTTGGATTCAGACCCTTCATTTGCATGACTTTGTATATTTCATTCCATTCCCTTCTGGCCTGATGAGTTTCTGTTGAGAAATCAGTTGCTAGTCTGATGGGGGTTCCTTTGTATGTAACTTTCTGTCTCTCTCTGGCCGCTTTTAAGATTCTTATTTTGTCGTTGGTGTTTGCCAATTTAATTATAATGTGCCTTGGCGTCGGTCTTTTGGGGTTCATTTTGCTTGGGACTCTGTGAGCTTCTTGGATTTGTGTGGGTTTTTTCTTCCCTATATCAGGGAAGTTTTCTGTCATTATTTCTTCAAACAGGTTTTCTATTCCTTGCTCAGTTTCCTCTCCTTCTGGAACCCCTATTATGCAGATGTTGTTTTGTTTCGTGTTGTCCCACAGTTCCCTTAGGCTCTCCTCCTGCTTTTTAATTTTTTTTTCTAGAAGCTGCTCTAATTGGGTATTTTTTCCCACCTTGTGTTCTAGCTCACTGATGCGGTCCTCTACTTCTTCTAGTCTACTCTTGATGCTTTTATTGAGTTCTTTACAGCAGCAATGTCATTTTTCATTTCTTCTTGGTTCTTCTTCATTTCCTCTTGGTTCTTACTCATATTGTCGAATTTGTCTTCCATTCTTTCCAGCCACCTTATGACCATTTCTCTGAAATTTTTCTCTTATAGGTTGATTGCCTCTATTTCGTTTACCTCCTTTTCTGGTGATGCCTGCTTTTCTTTCATATGCGGGCTGTTTCTTTGTTTCCCCTTGGTCTCTCTTCTCTGGATGTCTGGTTATGTAGTTCTCTCTCTCCTTAGATGCTTCCACTCTGCTCGCTCAGTGTGAAGTAGACTGGGCCTCATGCAGGGTTGGAGTCTTCAAAATGCACACTCTGCACCCAACTCTCTTCTGGGTTTTAGCTGAGTTCATCAGCCCTTTTGCATTCCCTGGGTTTCAGTGCTGAGTAGTGAGCTGTTCTGAGCAGCAAACTGTTTCGTTCGTGTGCTGTTCCAAGAAGTGTGATGAAATCTCCTAGGTATTCATTCTGATGAGAAAACAAACCCACAACCTTTTGGTGTATTGGACGATGCTCTGACCAACTTAGCCACCTGGCCAGGGTGAAATTGGTGGCATTTTTCTACACTAATAATGAACTGTTGGAAAGGGAAACTAAAAAAAAAATCCCATTCACAATTGCTTAAAAAATACCTAGGAATACATTTAATCAAGGATGTAAAAAAAACAAAACACCCTATAGTTCGAAAATTTTAAGACAGTGAAGAAACAAATTGAAGAATATACAAATAAATGGAAGCATATACCTTGTTCATGGACAGGAAAAATTAACATCATTAAAATGTCCATACTACCCAAAGCAATCTATGGATTCAACACAACTCCTATCAAGATACCAATGACCACCCAGCTGGAGTAGTTTAGTGGTTGAGCATTGACCCAGGAACCAAGAGGTCATGGTATGATTCCCAGTCTGGCACATGCCTGGGTTGCAGACTCGATCCCTAGTAGGGGGAAAGCAGGAGGCAGCTGCTCAATGATGTTTCTAAATCATCAATGTTTCTATCTCTCTCCCTTCCCCCATCTCTAAAAAAAAGAAAGTAACTAATGGTGTAATTCACACAAGTAAAATAAATATTCCAAAAATTTATATGGAACCACCAAAGACCCTGAATAGCCACAGCAATCTTAAGAAGAACAAAATTGGAGGAATCTCCAATCTCTACCTAATATCAAACTATACTACAAAGCTATAGTAATCAAAACAACATGGTATTGGCATAAAAAACAGACATATAGACATATAGATCAATGGAATAGAACGGAGAGCTCAGAAATAAACCCACGCCTTTATGGTCAAGTAATATTTGACAAACGAGGCAAAAACATACATTGGGTAAAGATAGTCTATTCAATAAATGGTGCTTGGAAAATTGGATACATGCAAAAATATGAAACCTTCTTATACCAAACAGAAGAAGAAATTAAAAATGGATTAAGGACTTAAAGGTTGGATTCGAAACCATAAAAATCCAGGCAGAGAACATAGGCAATAAAATCTCAGACATTTCTCATAGCAATATTTTTTCTTATATATTGTCTCCAGCAAGGGAAACAAAAGAAAAAATAAACAAATGACACTACATTGAACTTAAAAGTTTTTGTACAACAAAGAAAACCATAAAAAAAACTGAAAAGACAACCCATTAAATGAGAGGACATATTTGCCAATAATACATCTGATAAGGGGTTAATGTCCAGAATTTATAAAGAAAAAAATTTATAAAGAACTTATAAAACTCACCCTGGACAGTGTGGCTCAGGTATTTGAACAACGTCCCATGCACAGAAGGGTCTCTGGTTTGACACCCAGTCAGGACACATGCCCAGGTTTTGGGCTCAGTCCACAGTAGGGGCGTGCAGGTAGGTGTTTCTCACATGGATCTTTCTCTCTCTCTCTCTCTTCTCTATCTCTCTTTCCCACTCTCCCTCCCTCCCTCCTTCCCTCTCTCCCTTCCTCCTTCCTTCCCTTCCTCTCCCTCTTCCTTTCCCTCTCCCTCCCCCCACTCTCTTTCTCTGTCTCTCCAAAATCAATTAAAACATGTAAAAAGAAGAACTTATAAAACTACACACACACACACACACACACACACACACACACACACACACACACATACACACACTCTGATTAAAAAGTGGGCAAAGGTCCTGAATAGACACTTCTCTAAAGAGGACCCACAGATGGCCAATAGACATATGAAAAGATGCTCAACATCACTAATCATCAGAGAAATACAAATTAAAATCTCAATGAGATATTACCTCATACCTGTCAGAATGGCTATCAGCAAGAAATCAACAAATAACAAGTGTTGGTGAGGACATGGAGAAAAGGGAATCCTTGTGCACTGTTTGTGGGCATGTAGATTGGTGCAGCCAATATGGAAAGCAGTATGGAGTTACCTCAAAAAATTAAAAATGAATTGCCTAATGACCCAGCGATTCCACTTCTGGGAATGTATCTGAACAAACCCAAAACTCTGATTCAAAGGAATATATGTACCCCTATGTTCATTGCAGCATTATTTACAATAGCCATGATTTGGAAGCAACCCAAATGCCTATCAGTAGATGGGTAGATAAAGTCTGTGGTACATTTACCCTTTGCGACAGCATGGATGGACCTGGAGAGTATTATGCTAAGTGAAATAAGCCAGTCAGATAAAGACAAGTATCATACGATTTCACTCATATGTGGAATCTAATAAACAAAATGAACTAACAAACAAAATAGAAATATACTCATTGAGTGAGAACAGACTGACAGCTGTCAGATGGGAAGGGGGTTGTGAGGCTTGGTGAAAAAGGTGAAGGGATTAAGCAAATAAAACCATAGACACAGAAAACAGCATGGTGATTACAAGAGGGAGGTAGAAGAGGGTATGGGGGGATAAATGGTGATGGAAGGAAACTGGACCTGGGGTGGTGAAGACACAATACAATATACAGTTGATGTACACCTGACTTGTACACCTGAAACCTATATAATTTTATTAAGCAATGTCACACCAATAAATTCAATAAAATAAAAAGTATTTTAAAAAGTCATACTAGGCATTTTTTTTAAAGAATTGCTTATGGAAATATTTAGCATTGACATTTGTAACTTACTTTCAATACCTCAGCAAAAAAAGCCCATATTTGAAAAAAATGTCAAAATACTAACAATTGTTAAAATCTAGGTGATATGTATATGGTATTATACTATTCTCTTTACTTTTCTGAATGTCTGGGTATCTTCATGATGGAAAGAGAGAAAACCATATGTGTGTTTGGGGGGATGCTTTCCAGGAGCTCAGTCTAATGGAGGAAACAGAGGTGAAGAGATAAATAGAATCCGGGGTGATAGGGAGAAGCCTGGGGCACTCTGGGCCTACAGGAATCTCAAAATCAGGCTGATATGGAGAGGGTGGTTCAAGAATTGTTGACCAGGCAAAGGAAACCCTTAAGCTAATTCTTTTTAACATCAGTTCTATTACAAAAGTAATGCATGCCCATTGTTGAAATGAGTAAGCCAAGCCGCATGCAGGGAGACTGGCATTGCAGGTGGATGGACTCTCTGTATCAAGTAACAAAATCAAGAGAAAAAAACATGGAATATTGAGGAGACAGAAAGCAGTTCTCGGGCTATAGAGGATGCTACAAAAGAAAGTGAGAGGGTATATGTGGCCCAGCCAGTGTGGCTCAGTGGGAACCAGGAGGTCACAGTTCAATTCCCGGTCAGGGTACATGCATAGGTTGCAGGCTTGGTCCCCAGTGTGGGGTGTGTAGGAGGTAGCCAATCAAAGATTCTCTCTCATCATTGATGTTTCTATCTCTCTCTCCCTCTCCCTTCCTCTCTGAAATCAATAAAAATATATTAAAAGAAAATTTAAAAATTAAAAAGAAAGAGAAGGTAATGTAATTAAGAGCAGATCAGTCAAGGTCTGAACTTTACCTTGAAGGCCATGAAAAGCTATTGAATGAAGCATTCAGTAGGGGACTGACATCTCAGATTTGTGCTTTAAGAAAGTCTATTCTTCCAACAATGAGGAAGAAAAGTCACAATGGACGCCAGGAAACCCAGGTAACATGAGAGGAAGGGGCACCTTTGTGTAATGTGTCCCCAGAGGATGTACCCTCTGTCAATCATCAGCCAGGACTGGGCACAAAAAAGGTGGCTTTTTGATGCGTCACCCACAGGGGTGTCTTCCTTCCTTAAATCAGCTGCCAGCCTGAAGGGGGACCTTTATGTGTAACCTTTTGAAAATTGCACAAAGGTTCCCACTGAGTGTGAGAATTACACAAAAGAGCTGCTCCACTGGGCTGATGCAGCCCTGTATGGCTTGGTTTGGCACCACACGCCTTGCAGCCCAGTCCCAACTTGGTTCAGTGCCACAGGCCTTGTACAACTACACACAAACAATCTAGAGTCACACTGCCTATGTTTGAATCCAAAATGTGTGACCTTGAGGGTGGTACTTTAAGCTGCTCTGTGCCTCCCTTTCCCCATCGCTAAGATGTACCCTACAGTGACTGTGTGGATTAACTAGCAAGGACTTAGCAGGGTGCCGGGCACAAAGTCAGCAAGTGTTAAAAGACTCTTGACTATTATTATTGTTTTTAAGAAACTACTTCTGAAATAAACTTTAAGAAGTAAAAGTAGTTTTGAAGCGAGGCTTGCGGAATGATGTTGACTTTCTTACCACTGGAGTCTGTTTCAGAATCAGAGTCACTGTCGCTATCGTCAGAATACTTCTTGAGTTTTCTTCTAGATGATTTTTTCTTTCTCCTTTTCTTGGACCTTTCTTTTGAATGACTATACTACTTCTTCTTCTTTTCTTCTACATAAAATACAAATAAAAACTAACTTCTAAAGAAGTATTTCTGAGTATCAATTTTATTATATTTGAAATACTGTCAAGGCAAATATGATGGGTAAATTGAGTAAAAGCAAAGTTTAATGTTCAATTATTTATAAACTTATTTTAACTTCCCAATATAAAAAGCTCTGATCTGGCCAGGTAGCTCATTTGGCTGGAGCCTCATCCTGTACACATTCCCGGTCAGGGCATATACCTAAGTTTCGTGATGGATCCCAGTTTGGGGCACATACAGGTGGCAATGGATTGGTGTTTCTCATATCGATGTTTCTCTTAGTCTACCGCCTTCATAATAATATAATTATTTACACTTGAATAATGCTTCAGAGTTTACAAAGTGCTATTCAAACTGACAGCAGCATGTAAGATTAATATTTTCAGAAGAAGCCTCAGAGCAAATGTAGGGAACCATAAGAAGGATGAAAGAAAGTAGAGATAAGAAGAGCAAGAAACCTCACACACAACAGTATAAGCACAGTTTGTTCTGTTGTAGAAAGTTCTGAAAGTAAGCTATTAAAATTCTATAACAGTTTAAAAAATTAAATTTTCATATCTTATAATCTTTTCCTCTGGAGATTGAATTTGGAATAACTTAGGCATCACCTGGAAAATTATTTTTAAAAAAATATTTTTAATGATTTCAGAGAGGAAGGGAAAGGGAGAGAGAGATAGAAATATCAACGATGAGAGCCCAAAACCAGGGCATATGCCCTGCCTAGGAATCGAACCATGGCCTCCTGGTTCATAGGTTGATGCTCAACCACTGAGCCACACAGGCTAGGCTGAAAAATTATTTTTAGGGTCCTTCTAACTCGAATTCCATTTCAGGTTGTTATAAGGATATCCATAAGAACAAGTTTCTGATAATAATGCTTTATAACCCTGTCACAAATTACAAAGTTTACCTGTGAAGTACATTGTCTCAACTCAACCTAAAGTAGACACAGCAGCCTATGAATAGCACCAAAGAGAAAAGAAATAAGTAAAAAGAAGCACTAAGATTTCAGATAATATTAGATATAGGAAAGTTAAGTAAACAAAACCATACTGGTACATTCATTATTAAAATCCCTTTGTAATGCTAAAATCTGGCATGCAATCTGCCATTGGATTAGTTGAGAAAAAATAATATAAATGTATTTTTGTGGTTAATCCTCACCTGAGGATATTTTCCCATTGATTTTTAGAGAGAGTGGAAGGGAGGGAAAGAGACACAGAGAGAGAAACACTGATGTAGAGAGACACATCAATTGGTTGCCTCCAGCAAGCGCCCCGACCTAGGTACATGCCCTTGACTGGAACTGAACCGGGGATTGGGCCCTTCAGTCCGTGGGCCAATGCCCTATCCACTGAGCCAAACCAGCCAGGGCTAAATGTATTATTTGCTTTACACTGAACCCTTTTATGAATAAGAAATTAGCACTCTGTGGATTATAATTTAAAGAGAACAATTAGCATGGTAAAATCCACTGACATCATGTTTTAATTCTTAGGTATGTTTCATGTTTTTAAAACTTAAGGGATATAAGAGGATAAGTCACAGGGAAGAAGAAAAATGTGAGATGTACTTAAAGCTCTTTACTTAATACAAAATTTAACTATAGAATCTGGACTTAACAAGTGTTACAAAATTTTAAAAATATTTTTAAAGAAATTACTCTGATTCAGGATTGTATTAGTCAGCTAGGGCTGCCATAACAAAATACCACAGACTGGGTGGTTAAACAACAGAAATTATTTGCTCACAGTTCTGGAGGTTAGAAGTTGAAGATTAAGGTACCATCAAGGTTGGTTTCTAGTGAGACCTCTCTTCCTGGCTTATAGACTCTTGCCTTCTCCCTGTGCCCTCCTGTGGTCTTTCCTCTGTGCACTCCTGTTGGGCATGGGGGCGGGGAGGAGAGATATCTCTGGTGTCTTTTCCTTTCAAATCAGGGCCCATCCTTATGCCTCATTTAGCCTAATTACCTCCTTAAAGGCCCTATGATCAAATAGTCACTTTGAGGGCTAGACTTCAACATATGAATTTGGGGGTGGGGGTTCACATTCAATCTATAACAAGATTCTTTGGAGAAAATCCTCATACTTCAGGAACTCCCAATTCTTCAATCCTCTCTCACTTAATCTCTCAGAATATATAGATATGTCAATAATTCAATGGCTGAATTCTATTTTATTCGGGCGTGTGTGTGTGTGTGTGCGCGCGCGCGTGAGATTCATTAGATCCAGTTAGGTCCAAGTATCTCTTCTCGTTTTAAACTTTAATAAAACTTGGTATAAATGTAAACTCAACATTTAGGATTTGATGTTCTGATATCAAATGGTACAGACTACAGACAGCCTGAAAGGCTGGGCCAGAAATGCAGCCTGGGAGCCTATCAAGTGCATCCTTTCTGTCACAGGCATGACATAGCTCCCAACTGCTCATGTGACAGAAACAGTTTTCATTGGGAAATAACTGCATTTGTTTACACACATTTATAAAAGCAAAAAGAAGTCTGTTTCAGTTTGGTTAAAACTTTAGTTTTCAGAAACCCAGGAATTAGTAAAAAATGAAGCACTAGAAGTAGTAGAAAATAAACGGAGCTCTGAAAAAAGTTCCATGTAACAAAAATTAAATTCTATGAAATTCATTCAGGGTTTCTTTCCTCTGTTTCTTCCTTTAATTCCTTTATGTTTGTCATTTTTTGTTTTAATTTTTGCAGTTACTCAAAGTGAAAACAAACAACTAACAGGGTCTCAATTTCCCAAAGTTTAGCTATGTCTCTATTTGTGTTTTTAAAATCTTTACCAAATAAATATATGTGGTTTCATTGTTTGAATAAATTTATTTTTTACTTCTTTATTCAGGGGAAAAGATACAACTATGCAAGGTTGGAACGCAGTGTCTCCCACTTCAAGAAGCAGGCAATCTCCTCCCCCATGTCTCTATCCCCCTTGTCTCCTGCAGTCTGCTCTGCAAATGGGCTCCTTGGCCTAGTGCTCTAGTCCCTGCCACCTATGATTACACATTGCTTGAGGCCCTAAGGAAGCATCCTGGTGGCCAGCTCACCAAAGCCAACGCAGGGACTCCCATCCTTAGTGGCCACTACCAGGCACCAGATTTCCAGAGGCACTAGGCTCTTTTGAGGGCCCTCACCCCTCCTCCTTAATCCCCTATCCCCCTCCCCACATCACCCCATAGACTAGGCAGGCTTCAGCAAGTGGAAACAATTGGGTTCTTTTTTTGTCAAAACAGCAAAACACCAAAAAGGAGTTGAGAGAGGCCTGCTCTTTACTATCCAAGCCACAGGGGAGCTTTCCTGACACTCTGTAACCACAACCTCTTGCCTTTCACCAAGTGGAAAATAAACAAAAAGCAGCCAAAAAAGAAAGGAAAGAAAAAGAGAAGCAGGCAACCTAAAAGTAAAAGTAAGTAAACACGCAAATAATAGTTCTTCTAATATATGAGTGTAGGGTAAGGTGACCAGATCGTCCCGCTTTTGGCGGGACAGTCCCGATTTTAAACCAAAGTCCCTTTTTTTTGACGCGGGACAAATGGTTAAACATCGGGACTGTCCCGCCAAAAGCGGGACGATCTGGTCACCTTAGTGTAGGGGCCAATGGAACCTGCCAGACTGTAAAGACACACAGTCTTTAAAGTGTAAAGCATAAAATTAAGGCCCACTATTATGTACTGCCTAGACATCTGGGGAAACCAGAAGGGCATCCAATGGCCTAATGACAAATTACCCTCCCCACTTTGCTCCTGCCTATAGGTCCCCTAGCCAAACAACCTTCTTTATCAAAAGGTACAGTTCCAGATATGCCTGGGTAGTAAGTCTGAGTACCCTGCCAGTCTGTGGATCTCATTTGTCCAGTGTCAAGTAACCTGTGTTCAGCCTCCCCATAACTCTAGGGAGGACATCCCTTCCTCTCTCAGTAGGAGACCATTAAAATGGTCCCTGCTGCTAACTGGTTTCATCTGTACCCTTAAGATGAATTATCTTCTACATGCACAAATGCAAATTTCATCCAAGCTGTTCTTACATCTTTTGGTTAAGATTCTAAAATAAGAAGCTGGTTCGCCCTGGCTGCCACTGTAGCTCAGTGGGTTGGAGTGTCGTCCTGTACACTGAAAAATTTCGGGTTCAATTCCTGGTCACATCGATGTTTCTTTCTCTCTCCCATTCCCTCTCTAAAAAAAAATAAATACAAATAAAAATAAATCAACAAACTTATCCTCAGGTGCGGATTTAAAGAAAAAGAAGCTATTTTGTTTTTGATTGTCAGACTGGGAGCACCTTTTTGAAACATTTAACTTGGAGAGGTAGGTATCCACTATTACTCAGAGAACTGTTTTTACCATTTCTGCTCCCAGGCATGAAACCATAATAGCTAACACGGAATGTGTACTATGTTCCAGGTATTAAATCATCACAACACTAAAAATGTCAGTATTATTTTTATCCCCTTTTTATAGGTGAAGAAATGAAGCTTATAGAGTTTAAGGAACTTACCCAAGGTTTTGACTTTGTTAAATTAACATTTGTTAAGTGGATGGTGAGCCAAAGTTCAACCACAGACCACAGGAGTAATTGAAATAGAGTAGTTTATTACTCACAGGTCTGGAAGGACGTACACAGCATGCCTGGAGTGTCCACATAGGTAGGTCAAGACAGAATACAGGTAAAGATGACAGGACCTGGAGCACATGCCTTTATTAAGGTCTGTGGGTGGAGAGCTTTGGGGTTCCCCGGCTAGGTCCAGATCAGTCTATTTAAAACAAAAGAGTGAGGTTTTGCTAAACCCCAGGGTGTCTTATCTAAGGGGCCATATAGCACACAGGTGCTAGGAGGCAGAGGAGACTGTTGATCACAAGGGCTGCTGGGTAAGTCATATCAGGAACGTACATTTGCTTGTGACTCTGTGTGCTGCTATGTAGGGCATGTGCTTGCATGAGGGGGATAGTGCCAATTTAAGGTCCCTGCAAGCCACTTGGCTGAACAAAATGGATGCTGAGGCAGTAATATCATGGAATAGCTTAGCAAAACTCTTCCGGCACAGGTATTAAGTGGCAAAGCAGGGCTTCAAATTCAGGCAGTCATAATCCTTCGACTATACTCCTTCTCACTGTGCTTTATTACCTCTCACGGCTGGAAGAAAGCACACACCATCAAGACATGTCCTAGCCCTGACTGGTTTGGCTCAGTGGATAGAGCGTTGGCCTGTGGACTGAAGGGTCCCAGGTTCGATTCCGGTCAAGGGCATGTGCCTTGGTTGTGGGCACATCCCCAGTGGGGGGTGTGCAGGAGGCAGCTGATCAATGTTTCTCTCTCATCGATGTCTCTAACTCTCTATCCCTCTCCCTTCCTCTCTGTAAAAAATCAATAAAATATATTTTAAAAAAAAGACATGTCTTAGCTGTTGTAATTTCAACCTACCCCTCAATGCCTGGAATGTTTTTAAATTTCTCATTTTTTGTAACACATCCAAGGCACTTAGTATGCTACCTGAAGTGAATACTTACACAACAATAGTTGTAACTCTTTCCTTCTCCTTCTTAAGCTAATTTTCCACTCCAATACTCAGTGTCAATAGAAGAAAACTGATCTCACCCTCCCCTCATTTCTTGAGGTCAAGATAGAGACCACTTAACAAGACCTTTCTTAAGGGAGACTCCTCTGCAGTTTAGCACATCACTTTCCCCACATTGAGCTAATCATGGCTTAGCAGGCGTCCTCAAACTACGGCCCGCGGGCCACATGCGGGTGTTTTTGCCGTTTTGTTTTTTTACTTCAAAATAAGATATGTGCAGTGTGCATAGGAATTTGTTCATAGTTTTTTTTTAAACTATAGTCCGGCCCTCCAACGGTCTGGGGGACAGTGAACTGGCCCCCTGTTTAAAAAGTTTGAGGACCCCTGGCTTAGAGGAAGGTTTTTCTACTTTCCAATTTCAACCCTTAACTTCAATCCTTCCCAACACCCTACAAAGATTTTCCACTTACACATCCTGTTATCATCTCCAACCGATCAATATATATTGGACAAGCAATTGTTGAGCTCTTATTAAGTGACAAGTACAGCGAATTCTGTGATGAATAACTCACAAAACTCCTCCTTTCCACTCAGTATGATGGAAAATAGAAACTTGTTCAAATAACACAAAGCATATAAATGCTATACAGAGGTCTGCGAGCCTTGGCCATATCCGCTACAAGACCAGAGGTGGAAGCGGGGGGAGGGTGAAGGGAGCCCATGGCACTGTCTGACGGGGCCCCAGGGTGAGTGAGAATTAAGGAAGAAAAAGGCTGAAAGGGGGGCTACAATGGATAGACTGAAGAAAAAATGAAAATGGGCGCAAGGAAGGTAGAAGGAAGCAAAATGCAAACGGTCAAAAGCGGGGTGAAAGATGAAAGAGACTCAGAAAGCAGCTGTGCGCTCCTCAGATCAAAGGCGCGTGGTTCCTACCCACTCCTCCCTGTCCGTGTTCAGCAGCCTAAGCCGGGGATTTTTGCCCGCGATAGGCAGCCAAGGAGGCAAAAGCGACCTGGCACCTAGCTCCGCTCTCGAGAACCTACCTTGAACTGGAGCAGTGGGGCGGGTTTCCGGGACCTTGGCAGAGGCCACCTAGCTGATGCCCAAGGCTACTCGGTCCCCTGACCATGAGCTGGGGAGCCCCGAAGGGAACGCGCGCCCTCGCTGCGCTCCAGGCTCTGGGGAGAGCTACGAGGCTTCCCCTCCAAGCCCAAGGCCTGCCTTCCGCCCTCCAAGGGCGAGCGCCAAGCACCAGCGCCATCCTTGTTGCAAAATAGGTACCACTTTCCAGAGCCTGGGAACCTGCCTGACTCCCAGACCCCACCACTGCCCAACCTCCCAAAGCGGGGAGACCATGGAAACCTTCTGGGTACATCCGCAAAACCCTTCCCCAGGCCTATGTGGCCAGTGGCGGACGTGAAAGGAGTGTGGGTAATCGTGTAAACAAGCCTCCAGTTACAATCGGTTCCGGGCCTGCCAGGTCCAGATTGGACCAGAGACCATGTCTTTCTCAGCCTTGTACTGGAAGTAACTAAAGGGAAGAATGACAGGCCACATGATGTATTTCAGAGTGGTCCTATCAACAATAGAGTCAATTCTGCTTGTGTTACATATTCTATACTACTAGAGGCCCGGTGCACGAAATTCGTGCACAGGTGTGTGTGTGTGTGTGTGTGTGTGTGTGTGTGTGTGTGTGTGTGTGTGTCTCAGCCCAACCTGCACCCTCTCCAATCTGGGACCCCTTGGGGGATGTCCGACTGCCGGACAGGCAGTCGGACATCCCTTTCACAATTTAGGACTGCTGGCTCCCAACTACTCGCCTGCCTGCCTTCCTGATTGTCCCTAACCGCTATGCCTGCCAGCCTGATCACCCCCTAACCACTTCCCTGCCAGCCCCTGATACCCCGGTCACCCCCAAATGCCCTCCCTTGCATATTCCCTCTTTATTAGATAGGGTTTTTTCTTTAGCATATTGGACAGTCCTAACTGTTTTGGCTCAGCGGATGGATGAAGCATTGGCCTGCAGAATCAAGGGTCCCAGGTTCAATTCTGGTCAAGGGCATGTACCTTGGTTGGGGGCACATACCCAGTGGGGAGTGTGCAGGAGGCAGCTGATGAATGTTTCTCTCTCATAGATGTTTCTAGCTCTCTATCCCTTTCCCTTCCTCTCTGTAAAAAATCAATAAAATATATATTATTAAAAAAAGAAACATTTAAGATTCCTCCATATGTGCCTGGCTGGTGTGACTCAATGGTTGGGACCCCAGGCTGCCACCGCTGGCAGGGGATGGGGCCCTGGCCAAGCTGAGACCCCTGCCCAGGCTGCCATCTCAGCCTGGCTGTGGATAGCCCGGTGGGGGTGTGCATCTCCAGCCCAGGCTGCCTTCACTGGCCTGAAGATAGCTTGGTGGGGGTGCACCACCCTGCCACTGCTGCTGGCTGGGTGATCATGCAGTTGGGTGCCCGGCCCTGCAGGAATGAGACCCCAGCCCAGGCAGCCGCCTTGGCCAGGGATCATGCGACTTGGGTGCCAGGCCCTGCAGGTCTGAGACCCCAGCCCAAGCTGTTCTCATGGCCAGGGGATCCTGCGGCTTGGGTGCAGGGCCCTGGCGGTCTGAGACCCCAGCCCAAGCTGGCGTGGCTTTCGAGCCATCACCTGGCTTGGGGGTGTGGCCCTGGCAGCCTGAGACCCCAGCCCAAGCCTGTGAGGCTTGCCAGGGATCACTCGCACGGATTGGGGATGTGGCCCTGGAGCCTGAGACCCCAGCCCAAGCCGGCGCGGCTTGAGAGCCATCACGCGACTTGGGGGCGAGGCCTGGTGGCTTGAGACCCCCCCAGCCCAAGCCTGTGAGGCTTGCCAGGGATCACTCTCATGGGGATTGGGGGCGTGGCCTGGCGGCCTGAGATCCCAGCCCAAACCGGCGCGGCTTGAGAGCCATCGCACTTGAGGGCGAGGCCCCGGCAGCCTGAGACACCCCCAGCCCAAGCCGGATCGGCTTGCCAGGGATCACTTGCGAGTCTCTGCTCCCAGCTCCTCCTGCCAGCCCGATTGGCCACCCCGAGTCCCGCCCCCATGCCTCCTGCTGGCCCAATCATGGGCGTAGGGGAGTGATGGTTAATTTGCATACTTGCCTTTTATTATATAGGATTGGGTACTTACTGTGTTTCATATATGCATATATATATATATATATGTATATATATGTATATATATATATACACACACACACACACATATACACACACACACACAAATAATAGATGCATAAATAATATAATATGTGTAAATAAAGTGTGTGTACATATATACATATAGAAAGAATAAAGGTGGGACAAAATAGGCTTACAGTTTGTGTAGAAAATAACACAATAATTAATAAATGATAATATAAGAATAAACTTTCACATACTCACAACTGTAAACCTACTTTTGCCTCACCCTATATATAGGAATGGCTCAAATATAATTAGGTAGTTATAGGCAGATTTTCAACTGCCTGGAAGGTCGGTGCCCCTAACCCCCCCCCACATTGTTCAAGGGTCAACTGCACACATTTTGAAGTCTATCTTGAATTAAAAGAAAAATCTAAATGGGATAAGAAGAAAACCCACAAAGTATTGAAACTATTTCCTAAGCAGCTGACAGTGTGTTTTAGTGTCAGATTTAGCAAAAGGAAATAATGCAGTAGGTCCACTGACATTTGAATTTCAGATACACAACAAATAATGTTTTAGTACAAGTATGTCCCATAAATAATAATACAACATGGTATTTTCATGGCTCTTTCCCTTAGTTTATTCCATTCCCTGCTCATACATCATCTTTTCAGAGAGGCAGTCCCTGACAACACTATCTGCAATGGCACCCTCATCATTCTCTGTCCCTTTACACTGTTTAATTTTCTTCAAAACACTCATTCCTATCTGATGTTATATATTTAGGTAATATATACACATGTTTATTGTATGTCTCTCCCCTTTTAAAAATATATTTTTATTGATTTCAGATAGGAAGGGAGAGGAGAGAGACGCACAGAAACATCAATGATGTGAGAAAATCATTGATTGGCTATCTCCCTTCAGAATCTGAGTTTCATGGACTGAGACTTCATTTTGATGATGACTGTATCCACAGTGCCTACAACATTGCCTGGCACAAAGTAGGTACAAAATTATATGTATTTAATGAACAAATGAATGGATTTTTATGTCCGTGTTAATAGTTATTTCATTCTGTCACATATTCATAATCAACCTTGCTGTTTGGTCTTAGTCCTCCATTTAAATAGATTGGCTCACTGCAAAATGTCCATTTTTAATTCTTTATTTTGATTCATTTCTTATTTGATTTCATATTGTCAAATAATTTTTATAAAGAACTCATGGGTATTATAGTCCCTCATTTTCTCCATATTTGAAATATGACACTGTTACAGAATAGCAAGAAGCTAGGAAAATTCCAGGACAAGTGGAACAGGGAAACTGAGACATAAACAGCAGTTTGCGGCCACCTAGGAAATCCTATCTTCCCTAAGTGGTCTGCTCTGCTTTCCTACAAAAATTCATTTCTTAATCATTGGATCACCTTTAATTATAAGTAATTTTTTATTTTAGTTTAGTTTTTGCTGAGATAGGGGGTGAGTGGCATGGACAGGAGGGAAGAGAAGCTTCCTGGGCTTTGAATTAACAGATTTTCATCTTACCTCATTTGAGGTTCCACACTTTCAAGGCCCTTTCGTGAGAGAAGCCAAAAGGCAAGACGATCCTGGGGGCAGCCGTGGGGCTGATCATATTGGCGCAAAAGAATTGTATTGAGTGTATCTTCCAATTTACTGAGTGGTAACCAAAAAACATTTGATATCAAGCGTGGCAGTTACTGCCATTGTGATCTGTATTTCAAAGTTAAGTCATTTTAGTTTTAGTCAACTTAGCTACTGAAAGATAAATAGATCCTAAACTTTCAAGATGTACTTTGTTCTAATACCATATGATTTGATTTATATGTGGTATCTAAAGAACAAAATAAATGAACAAACAAAATAGAAACAGACTTATAGACAGAGGACAGACTGATGGTTGCCAGAGTGGAGGGGGGTTGGAGGACTGGGTGAAAGAGGTGAAGGGATTAAGAAGTACAAATTGGCAGTTACAAATCAGTCACGGAAACATAACGTACAGCATAGGGAATATAGTCAATAATATTGCCATAACTATGTATGGTGCCATGTGGGTACTAAAAATATCAGGGGAAACACTTGTAAAGTATATGATTGTCTAACCACTATGCTGTACACCTGAAACCAATACAAAATAATATTGAATATAAATTGTAATTGAAAAAATAAAATTTAAAGTTTTAAAAAATATGTACTTAAAAAAAAGATGTACTTTGTCCTATTTTCTAATATTTTTTGCTACTAAATTTTGAGGGAGAATGACTCAAAAATGGTCATTAACCTGCTAACTAATTTTGTTAAGTACTCAGTTGCCAGGCAAATACTACTATCTGTTTTACTTTCTTTTATAACAACACACTCCTACCTCCCATGAAATGTATTTATATTAAACAATGAAATTTTTATAATTTTAAGTCCTAGTTTAACAAAACCAGTCTATATATATATATAAAAGGCTAATATGCTAAGTGTCTGGCCATTTGACTGTTCGACCATTCGCTATGATGCACACTGACCACCAGGGGTCAGATGCTCAATGCACAGGCATGGAAACATGGAACAGACTAATGAATCTCAGAGGGGAGGGGGGAGGGTGGTGGGTGGAAAAAAATTAACCAAAGATCTTACATGTATACTAGAGGCCCAGTGCACAGATTTGTGCACCAGTGGGGTCCCTCAGCCTGGCCTGCGCCCTCTCACAATCCAGGACCCCTCGGGGGATGCCAGACTGCTGGTTTCAGCCTGATTCCCACAGGCCAGGCCGAGAGACCCCACCGGTGCACGAATCCGTGCACCAGGCCTCTAGTGATGTAATAAGTCCCACATAGTTTGTTTTCCCACAATATAAAATCTTAGAGAAGTAACCGAGTAATTTCATATGACTTTCTTATTTCCATGTGAAAATACAACTGTATTACACTACTTTGATGCTTTACTATGCGGTTTTACTTTATTGAGGAGAATGTAGAGTAGATTGGGGATGGATAGATGAGATATTCTTGTCTGATTTCATGTTGAAGAAAATTAGATATAGTTAGATCTGTTTTAGCCTGATGGATATTTTCAGTAAGGTTTTTTTTTAATATATTTTATTGATTTTTTACAGAGAGGAAGAGAGAGGGATAGAGAGTCAGAAACATCGATGAGAGAGAAACATCGATCAGCTGCCTCTTGCACACCCCCTACTGGGGATGTGCCCGCAACCAAGGTACATGCCCTTGACCGGAATCGAACCCGGGACTCTTGAGTCCGCAAGCTGACGCTCTATCCACTGAGCCAAACCGGTTTCGGCTCAGTAAGGTTTTTGTAGGAAAGAAGCACAGAGATTCTGACTGAAAGGTAAATAGGTGCAAATTCAAATTTTTGGAAACAGATGCAATACTATCCTATACATATTTTTAAAAAAGAAAATTATACCCATGAGTCCTTTCACTGTCAAAGAAAAAAACTACTATTTTGGTTCCTTAGTTGAATATGATCACTAACCAACCTAAAGGGAAATATTTTACTCTCCAAACACCAGTCCTGTTGCTTCCTTCATCATGGTACTCAGTTGGAAGTGTATTATGAGAGGATTTTTAAAAAATTACCACAACTATCCATAGCTGGTTTGGCTCAGTGGATAGAGCATCAGCCTGTGGACTGAAGGGTCCCCCCGGGATCAATTCCAGTCAAGGACATGTATCTTGGTTGCAGGCTCCTCTCTGGCCCAGGGCCCTGGTTGAGGTGTGTGTAGGAGGCAACCAATTAATGTATCTCTCTCACATCAATGTTTTCTCTCTGTCTCTCCCCCTCCCACTCTCTCTAAAAACCAATGGAAAAATATCCTCGGGTGAGGATTAAAAAAAAAATTACCACAACTCATTTATTCATTCATTAAACAATTACTGAACACCTACTATGCAACTGACACTAAAGCCCTCCGAGGAGGAAATGCTATGTAAATAGAAATAATAAATTAATAATGCAAGTGTTACTATTATTCATCATTCAAGGTACAGCTCGAATGTTAGCATTCAATATGCTATTCCCTTCTCTGTGTTCTATACCTTGTACAAACACTTTGGTCCATGTTCGGTGTCTATCTACTGAGCTCTTTGAAAAGATAGAGACTTGGCTTATTCATGTTTGTATTCCACAGAACCTAGCATAAGATTTGGTACAGATAAAACAAGGTGGTCAGTAAATGACAGTTGAAATGAAGGAATTACAAGTACTGCATCATTTAGTAGTCAATTAAGAAGCTAGTACTTGTCCAGACACTAGATTTATTTCTTAAGAATAGTTACTGTAATGTAGTTATTATCCTACAGCTTGAATTATCATAAGTTGATGAAATCTATTGGATTTTATTTATTCAAATTATATTTCAAGGTGGTTTACTATCTAAGAAACAGGCTAATAGAGCAGTTCCAAACTTGCTGAAGAAATGAAACCCGGATAGCCTCTCAAAGTTTTTACGCCCTAGTCAGTGATGGCGAACCTATGACAAGCGTGTCAGCACTGACACGCATAGCCATTTCTGATGACACGCGGCCGCATGCCGAGGATGAAACATTTGCGACTAGAGTCTTGGAGTTCGTTTTTTCCTCAAAGTGACACACTACCCGAGTTATGCTCAGTTGTGTGGCGAAGTTTGACACACCAAGCTCAAAAGGTTGCCCATCACTGCTAGGGGATGCTTAAACTGAACTTAGATGAAAGCGTCTAGCTTCCCTTGCATCCTTAAGGGTCCTCAAGACTACATTACCCTATCTTTCCCTTTCCTTTTTCCCACCCTTTCGCCCTCCGGAAAGGGCCGAACCTTCCAAGGACTTCCCAGGCTTCCTCTGCCCACTTACGGAAGGAGCCGAAGACCGAGAGAGGAGCCCGAGCGGCCCGCCGGGAGCCGGGGCCCTTCCGGAAAGACCCGAGTGCACTCGGAGGTGGAAGGCGCCTTCGACTCCAGCGCTTCGCCTACGCGCGGTGCCCTCTGTCGGCCGACGTGGGGCAGCGGTTGCAGCGGTGGCGGCAGGAGGCGGCAGCCGCGTCGACGTCGCCCAAGACTGGAGCGACGTTTAAAGAAGGAGCGGAATCGCCGCGGAGTCTGGCCTCTTGTTGTTGGAGGACTCCCACCCTTCGGCGCGGCCTGAGGAGGAGAAGCGGCGACGCGGAAAAGCAGGTAAAGAGCCGGCCTGGCCCGGGAGCGGCTAGGGCCGCGCTGCTTCCTCCGTCCCCGGCCGCGCCTGCGTCTGCTTCCTCCTCACTTGAACCAGGAAGCGGCCGAGTTGGAGGCTTCGCTCCGCCGGCCCTTTCTTTGTGTGGGCCCTGGAGTGAAGGAGGGGGCGACCGGGGAAGGCCGCGGTGCGGTCCTCTTCGCCGTCAGGGGCCCGAGGGCTGCGGGTGCCGCGGGTAGGCCCGGAGCGTGGGAAGCCTTCCACAGAGGCCCACTTGGCGTTTTCCTTGCCCCATAACCTGCCTTTTTGTGCCTCTCTTTCTGCTCCTTGTCCCTACTTTGTTTTAGAGCCTTTCTGCCGGGCCCATCCTCCCCTTCTGTCCCCTTCCCAGGGCATAACAATGCCGCCTGCTCGGCCTTATCCCCTCCCAGCACCCCCACCCTCCTCTTCGCCACCTTCTACTTTCCCCAGCTAGCCTTATTACCCCCGCTTTCACTGTGCTGATCCTACCTCTGTCTGGATTTGCGAGACGCTGCCCTTTTGCGTGAAAGGGGGTTAAAAACCTTGGTTGCAGCCAGCTGGGTGCAAATGGAGAAGAGGGGGGAGGTGGAGGAAGGAAGATGGGGTTCAGCTGCTGTTGGGAGCCGCGTGTCGGTTTGTTTCACTCCCTTGCGGCAGATGTCGTTTCTCGCTTTTCCACCATCACTTGCCCTCCCCTCTCCCCCCCACCTCCCCCGTTCCTGGGCCCACCCTAACGGGGAGGAGAGGAAACCTAAACAAAATGAAACCAAGTCCCAGTGTCATCGGGACATACCCACTTCACGCATTCCTCCATTGGAAAAAAAAACATTTGCAAATGACAAAAATTGAGGGACCCTATTCAGAAAACCCATCCACTGAAAAGTGACTTCTTTCGAAATCCCCATATTTCTGAAGCCCTGGTTGCTGGCTCGCTGTCCAAAGGTCACCCTTTCTGATGAATGCCTAACCTGGAATTCCTTGTTACTGTTAACAAGCAATGCCTTGTTACTGATGATGATTTAAGTCCTTGATCTCTAGACTCTTCACTTACTTTTTTTAAGCTATAATTTTGAAATATTGAGAAGATATTTGAGATGCCTCTGTCTTCCATGTGTCCAGGGTATCCCAAAAAATGCATACACATTTTAACAGCTGCTAGCTATTTTGGTAATTCTAAAGGGAAAGAATATTAGCAATAAAAGTATTTCTTTACCAAAAGTACTTATCAGCTAATCTATACTAATAAAAGGATAATACGATAATTAGACTGGGAGACCTTCTGGACGTCCTTCCGGTCAAAGCCATGGTGGTGGGGCCGAGGCAGAGGCGGTTAGGGGTGATTCGGCTGCGGGGGGGGGGGGGGGGGGGGGGGGGGGGGGGGGGGGGGGGGGGGGGGGGGGTGTGAGTTGGGAGCAAGAAGGCCAGCAGAGGGGGCAGTTGGGGGCGATCAGGCTGGCAGGCAAAGTGATTAGGGGCAATCAGGCCGGCAAGCAGGTGAGTGGTTAGGAGCCAGCGGTCCTGGATTGCGAGAGGGATGTCCGACTGCCAAACGGACATCCCTGGAGGGGTCCCAGATTGGAGAGGGTGCAGGCCGGACTGAGGGACACTCCCCATGCACGAATTTTGTGCAACGGGCCACTAGTTTATATATATTTATACTAGAGGCCTGATGCATGAAATTCGTGCAAGAGTAGGCCTTCCTTCCCCCCTGGCCGCCCTCTGGCACCTGGGTCCTGGGCTTCCCTCGTACCCCTGGCTTCATCGGGAAGGTCATCTGGAAGGAGTCCGATCTAATTAGCATATTACACTTTTATAATTATAGATACTAGAGGCCCAATTCACGAGATTTGTGCACTGGGGTGGGGGGGGGCTGTCCGTCAGCCCTGCCTGCATCCTCTTGCAGTCCAGGAGCCCTTGTGGGAGAGGCTCCTGCCACTGCTGCTTTGCTTGCCATCCTTGAGCCGGCTTCTGGCTGAGCGGCGTTCCCCCTGTGAGAGCTCATTGAGCATCTGCCCCCTGGTGGTCAGTGCATGTCATAGCAACTGGTCATTCTGCCATTCGGTCAATTTGCATATTAGCCTTTTATCATAGGATTGGGGCTGGCGGGGGGAAGGGCCACAGGAAGTTGGCCAGCCCTGCCCCCAATCATGGTGGGGGTGGCAATCAGGGGTAGGGTTGGCTTGGGCGAGGGGCCACGGAGGTTGGCTGGCTGGCAGGCCCCTCCCCCGTTTGGACTCATTGGCCAGCCACAGTGCGTATCATAGTGACGGGTCGTTCCAGTCATTCTGGTCACTTGGCTTTTATATATATAGATTTTATTATATAGGATAGGATAGGGTGTCCCTGAAATATGTATATATAATTTAACAGCTGATAGCTCAATTTTGAAAATGAAATGTATTTTAATAAACATTGCCTTTATAATAATTCAAAGTGTGCATATACATTTTGGGGGACACCCTATGTATTTTAACAACTCAGGATCATTGTGACTGGGAATATCTATTAAGACGTGCAAAAATGTTTTTTACTGACGCTATTTACTGACATCCCCCCATTTTTTCTTGGGCAATAACTGCACTCTTCCAATAAGCTTATTTTCATTTTCACTAACTCATTTGATGTGAGAATGTTCTCATACCAATGCACATAGTTCTTTACTAACAAAATGTTTTTGTGCAAATAGGCATTAAGAAATGGTAAACTTTTCCTTTATCTTTTTATAGTATCATCTGTTGATTTCTTTTGGCACTCTTTAACATTCCACCTCTGGAGATTGTAAGAGAGGTGAGGAGAAGGAGGAAGGGAATGAAGAAAGGAAAGGATAAGAAAGGTGTTTACTGGTTTATCCTGATGAGGCATCACAATTTAAATAAGAATAGAAGAATAATGGGACGTTTAGAGGTAATAATTGTAAGTGCTTGTAAATGCTGATTTAGTCATTGGCTGCAGGGAGTAGTTTTTGAATATGTTCTTAAAGATAAGTTAAAATTTAGGAAGAGTATATATTGCAGACTCAGTTTTGTATACACCAAGCATATCCAACTTGTGGCCTGCAGGCTGCAAGCTTTTCTGACGTTTAAATCATTCATTTACTGGTGAAATAACTTTTATGTGTTCATAATGAAGATTTTTATTTAAAAAGTTTTAAGACAGCTAAAAATTAATTCTTAACTCTTCTTGAGAAAACAAAATTGGAACTAAGAAAATTCTGATATTTAAAAATTGCTTAGTGGTGATGCATGTATTTGAGATGCAAAGGAAGAGATTACTGTTCACATCTGTAGATCAGTTTAAAACTTGCTTGTCTCTTCTCGGGGGGAAGTCATGAGATTTGACACATGGTCCAAAACCCAACCCATATGAACAATTTATATAAAAGCCAAAAAGTTATGCCAAACTTTGGTTAAAACTTGAACAAATTATTTAATGATGCTGTAGCTAAAATTCTGAATGGTAAAATACTTTTGCTTTTCTTTCCTAATCTTCTTTCATCCCTACCTTCTCCCTTTCTCTAATAGGCATGGAGAGTAGAAAACTGATTTCTGCTACAGACATTCAATACTCTGGCAGTCTGCTGAACTCCTTGAATGAGCAACGTGGCCATGGACTCTTCTGTGATGTTACCGTTATTGTGGAAGACCGAAAATTCCGGGCCCACAGGAATATTCTTTCTGCTTCTAGTACTTACTTCCATCAGCTCTTCTCAGTTGCTGGGCAAGTTGTTGAACTAAGCTTTATAAGAGCAGAGATCTTTGCAGAAATTCTCAATTATATCTATAGTTCTAAAATTGTTCGCGTTAGATCAGATTTACTTGATGAGTTAATTAAATCAGGGCAGTTGTTAGGAGTTAAGTTTATAGCAGAGCTTGGTGTCCCATTGTCACAGGTTAAAAGCATCTCACGTACAGCTCAGGATGGTAATTCAGAAACCTTACCTCCTGGTTCTAGTGACAAGAACCTTGAAGTACAAAAATCAAAAGACGAAACCCAAGATAATGGGGCAACTATAATGCCTATTATAACAGAGTCTTTTTCCTTATCTGCTGAAGATTATGAGACAAAAAAGATTATTGTTACTGATTCAGATGATGATGATGACGACGTTATTTTCTGCTCTGAGATTCTGCCTGCAAAGGAGACTTTGCCAAGTACCAGTGCAGTGGCACAGGCCCAGCCTAATTCAGGCTCTGTTGCTATTTCAGATGTTGCACCTTGTGCTAGCAATAACTCCCCCCCTTTAACAAATAACACACCTCCTCAGAAACTTCCTACTCCTGTGAATCAGGCAACTCTGAGCCAAACACAAGGAAGTGAAAAAGTGCTGGTATCTTCCGCCCAGACACATCTGACTCCTAACATCATTTTGTTAAATCAGGCACCACATACTACGCCACCAAATGTCAGTCCTTCACTTCCAAATCATATGTCTCCTTCAATCAATTTACTTGTGCAGAATCAGCAGACAAACAGTACTGTTTTGAAAGGAAACAAGGCCAATGACGACGACGAGGAGGAAATTATAGATGATGATGACGACACTATTAGCTCCAGTCCAGATTCGGCTGTCAGTAATACGTCTTTGGTCCCACAGGCTGATACTCCCAAAAATACCACTTTTGACGGATCACTGGTACAGAAGATGCAGATCCCTACACTTCTGCAAGAGCCACTTTCCAATTCTTTAAAAGTTTCAGATATAATTACTAGAAACACTAATGATCCAGGTTTAGAATCAAAACATCTAATGGAGGGTCAGAAGATCATTACTTTAGATACAGCTACTGAAATTGAAGGCTTGTCAACTGGTTGCAAGGTTTATGCAAATATTGGTGAAGATACTTATGACATAGTGATCCCTGTCAAAGATGACCCTGATGAAGGGGAGGCCAGACTTGAGAATGAGATACCAAAAACAATTAGCAGTGAGCCAGCAAACAAACGTATGAAAGTAAAACATGATGATCACTACGAGTTAATAGTAGATGGAAGGGTCTATTATATCTGTATTGTATGCAAAAGGTCATATGTCTGTCTGACAAGCTTGCGGAGACATTTTAACATTCATTCTTGGGAAAAGAAGTATCCTTGCCGTTACTGTGAGAAAGTATTTCCTCTTGCAGAATATCGCACAAAGCATGAAATTCATCACACAGGGGAGCGAAGATATCAGTGCTTGGCTTGTGGCAAATCTTTCATCAACTATCAATTTATGTCTTCACACATAAAGTCAGTTCATAGTCAAGATCCTTCTGGAGACTCAAAGCTTTATCGTTTACATCCATGCAGGTCTTTACAGATCAGACAATATGCATACCTCTCTGATAGGTCAGGCACTGTGCCTGTAATGAAGGATGATGGTATTGGGTATAAGGTTGATGCTGGGAAAGAACCTCCAGTAGGGACCACATCCACTCCTCAGAACAAGCCAATGACCTGGGAAGATATTTTTATTCAGCAGGAAAATGATTCAATTTTTAAACAGAATGTAACAGATGGCAGTACTGAGTTTGAATTTATAATACCAGAATCTTATTGAACTCCTTTGAAATATCAAAGTTTTGGTTTGGATTAAGGGGCAGGGCTTTCAGAAGACCTATAAAACAAATTAAGAAATTTTATGTGACACGTCATCTGAAGGTAGTTTAGTTGGATTATTTGTTGATAATTTTTAGAAGCAATTATTCTGAAAGTTTGTAGAGATTGAGAAGTCCCACCCCCAAGTATCTGTTTATATAGTTAGCTATCAGCTCATTTAAAAGGGGCAAAAAAAAGCTTGGAGAGATAGTTTCCAGAATAGAATTTGAAGCAGTCTGAATGTTTTTTGAAGATAACTGGAGTTATTAGCATACCCTAGTATATCTTAAACTTTCCCCTTCTATGTTAGCACTTTACTGCTCAATTCTCAATTTTCTTAATATTGAGACTATAAATGTGTGTTGTGTTTTGTATATGGCATAAAAAGTAAACAAGAACTTCTGAAGTTGTTCTGGAAATTTTTGAAACAAGGTTCCACGTGGTTGTGTGTTCTGCTAGTCCAAATGGATAGCAACCTCCTGCCTCCTTCCATGAAAATGGCCATGCAGTCAAGTCTCATCTGAAGAATTAGTTTTAGCTAATTAGATTTAAATCTTGCTTTTATTGCCATAGTGTGGAAAAGACTTTGGTGGCTGGGACTAGTGTATATATACCTTTGCTATGTGGTCTCTGTGGTAAAAAATACTAATCTCTAGTGCAGACAGGAGGCGATGAAAAGTTCTGTTGCATTATTTTTGAATTTTTACTCTTACATGTTAGAGGCAGAGTAGAAGTGATTGGAGATTGCCTTTTTGTTCATTATGGTTAAAAATAGTCCCATGAAAATTTTCAAATTTTGAATATGTAAGCCACCAAAATAAATCTTTAATTCTATATAAATCTTTATACATGATAGGTTCCAGAAATGAGACTCCTACATATTTTGGGTAGGAGGCTACTGGCATATATTTTTCAATGTTCATATTACTTAGAATCTCTAATAGGAAGTTTTCATTTGAAATAGCTGAATCATTGATCTAGTACTTTCTTATCAGCAGGACCTTTTAGGTTTTTACCCTTTCGAAAATAAGTTCCATTCCATCTGCAAATTGCTGCAATGTTATAGCAATCAGAAACTATATATGGAATGTAATATAGGCTTGTTGATCCCCATTTATCTTGAGACCAGTAAATACCACCTTTCTTCCTTTTTAAATGACACCATATTTAAACATTTAGAAAATAAAGTCAAAACTTATTGAAGTGCTAGAACTAAAAGGAAGCAGGTTGGAAAATATAGCCTAGCATTTATAACAAGATTAACTTGTTGAACTTCTGTAAATGACTTTGCAAAGAAAAAATTTTAATAGATACTGAAAAAGATTGTTGTGCATAGTTATTAGTCACGTGTAACTTTGCTTAAGTATTTCTTAATTCAACATATTTTCTTTCTCCTTAACAATGTATTTTTTAAAATAGTCTATTTCTTGACTTCAAACTTAAATAAAGCTTTAATCGTAATTTCTCATGTATACATCATTCTTCCGATGGTAAACTAGATTTAAAGATAATGGTTTCAGTGTTTCTAAAGTTGGTAGCTGAGAGTATCAGGCATCAGTATTTGCAATAATACAAGGAGAAAGAAAAAGTAATCTGTTGCTTACCGAGGCTTAGAATGACGTACGTCTGTTTTCTGTTCTGTGAGTCTATACTGTCAAAAACCATTTTGTAAACTAATCCTTGGAAAATTTTAAATTACCTTATAACTCAAGACTCGGCGATCTCTGGATTCACAATATCTACTTACTTTCTGTGTAGATGTTGATAGCATTACTCTTTGGCTATAGGTGCATTCTGAAATATTTCACCAGTTAGACATAATTACTCTACAGGTATGAGTGATACTGATGCCAGCAGGGCTTCCAGACTTTTTATATTTAAGTGCTAGGTAAATTAGTTTGTCATCATAAAACTTGGTATTTTCTACAGGCTATTATGTCAAACCAGGAATTCTATAATGGAACACTATCCATTCTGAGTAATATGGATATTATTTTTTTGCTTCTGCTGTGCTTTATGTAAACTCTGAGTCTGAGATTTAAACTGTGCCTACTGAAGGTATCTTCCAGAGTTTGGGGGGAGGAGGAAAACCGGAAAATTAAATTGTATTTTTGCCAGAAGACTCTTACTTGCATGTATATCAGAGTCTTCAGTTTTTCTAGAAATTTATTTGAAGTTTGGAATTCATGTGGAATATTCTAGTAAAGGGTTAACACCCTTTACTCCCAGTATTTATTAGGTTGGAAATCTGCAGCAAGACATTATATAAAACTTATTGTGGGTTTTCTTATTTTATAGTTTTCTGGCTATTGAACTTCACTTTTTCTTTCAAGTTGGCTTCAAATTTGGTTCTGGGATAAATTACCCATAAATATTCTAGATAGGAACTATTCGAAATAGCAATTTGTTAAGATGACAGAAAGTGAAACTGCTCAAACTAAGCAAAGATGTTTAAATGATCATTATCATTTTGGTGGTAATTATTCCCCACATGCAACTACTATGAGGAATTAATGCTGCATTGTTTCCTATTGTACCAAAAAAGATAAAACAAATGGTAAAAATGACCCAAGGTATTTTGTATGGTCAAGGCATGCATATTCTAAAAAGTTAATTGCTATTCAACAGCATTGGCTTCCTCACCTCTGTCAATCATATGAAACCTTGTTCATTTTCACCTAATGCTGTAATATTCATACTTGTACAATCTTACCTATCATGACTTTTAAGTTCTACATTTCAACTGTTACCTGATATTAGTTCGTAGAGATTCATATGGCAAAAATAAAATGTTTTGTGATTTTTGAGTGCATTTTTTTACAAGACTATGTTTCAGAAGTTATATAGACCTTTATATTCTGTGTTTTTTCAATTTTTTGTAGCAGGAGATTGGAGCTATATATCTGATGACAGCAAGACAGAATTCTTCATTAGGTTTTATACGTTGGTTATTTGCATGCCCAATGTATCTTGAACCCTGATAGTCAAAAGTGAGTCGGCTGCTGTCTGTCACTTTAGCAGGGGTCCTCAAACTTTTTAAACAGGGGGCCAGTTCACTGTCCCTCAGACCATTGGAGGGCCGGACTATAGTTTAAAAAAACTATGAACAAATTCCTATGCACACTGCATATATCTTATTTTGAAGTAAAAAAACAAAACGGCAAAAACACCTGCATGTGGCCCGCGGGCCGTAGTTTGAGGACGCCTGCTTTAGAGCAACAATTTTCAACCTTTTTCATCTCATGCCACACATAAACTAATTATTAAAATTCTGTGCCAATCTGACAAAAATAGGTATAATTTTGGTTTATTCACACTGGATAGGTAGTGCATTAGCTGTTGTCAATTTTTTTATTTGACAATCTAAGGGAAAAGAGGTCAGTGTCCCTGACTAAGTACTGCATGTTTTAAAAATTCTTGTGGCACATGGGTTGAAAATCACTGCTTTAGAACATTTGTGACACCCTTTGTAGATTCCATGAAGACGTATGTAAGTGGATAAGGAGGAGGATAATTTTATTAATTTGAAACATCACAAAAGCAGTCAGGATTTCCAACATGGCAGTGATAAAGATTTTAAGCAGCATCCAGTTTATAGGTTCTGGATTAATATTTTAATATTTCATGCCCAGTTCAATACTTTAAAGCAGAATTAGGAATAAAGCAGTAAAGATTACAAAATACAGTTAAGGTACATATTGGAAATACAAATTCCTTCATTACAGCAAATGTTTTGCAAAAGAGTAAAGCAGCAAATATTAATTTTTTTAAGGTAACATGCACTTCATGTAATTTGATGTAATAAAAAAGAAGCTGCTCAAATTAAGTGTTACAAAATCTGTACTGTTTCAAGTTATTTTGTAAAGTAAGAAAAGTACATAGAAATGAGTCATAGAATCTTAACACTTCAAGAAATGTGATAAATGTAGGATATACTGTGTAATGATGCCTTTAAAAAATTAAATACATATTCACTAAAGCAAAAGGTAAAGTGTAAATAGCAAAATATTTCATTGAGGGAGCATTATCTCAATTCGTTGAGGTTCTGCTTCCCAGCATATGTCGACAGTTTGGCTCAAATAAACTCACAAAACTTCAAAAAAATATATTTCATTGAATATTACAAGTTGATACTTGTAAGTCAATTGGTTATTAGTTCCTTTTTGAAATCCAATAGAATTTTAATGTGCTCAGAACTATAGAAAATAATGGTAATGTTATATAACATAAAAAGATTATAGTTTTTCAGATTTGAAATCTGGATGAGACATCATTCATGGTGCTGAAAATTAAACTGAATGTCTTGCAAACATTTACTGTGAACAGTGAGTGCACTTGTTGTGCCTTGATAATTCTTGATGGCTGGGTGTCTGCAAGGTAGATGGGAGCACCAGCATTTGCCTGCTACCTCTAATCCATCAAGTCAGGAGGTAGCTAAATTGGCTGGAAAAATTTCCAGTATGTGTTCTGTTTGCAGAACGGTCTAATTAGGTACACTCCTATAGCCCCTGTATTTTTACATGATACAAGTCTAGGGTTATCGATCTTTTTTTAAATCAATCCTCAGGTTAACATAAGATTGCAATGAAAGTGTTCGTTTTGAAGTGAATGCATGAGTGCCAAAGTGTTAAATCCATCAGGTTGATGGTTTAAAGCTATGCCTAATTAAAAGAACTGTACAAATACCTACCACAATGTGCCAGGTGGATTTTTAATCTACAATAACACAATAATTTGTCAAGTTGGCTACATTTGAGGTTTTGCAGATTTAAAGCAGCATTGTAACACTTTCATAATCTTGAACACTGTCATAATTGGTCTCAACAGAAACGGGACCAATAAGAGCAGTAGCTTTAAAACATGATCTTTTGGGGTAGGGTGCAGGATACGTGCGGTTTGCTAGGGTTGAAGCACACTATTTGAAGATTAAATAGTCACAAAGATTAGTAACAATTCATGTCACGACCCAAGAACCTAATCTAGCATTTTAATTCTGAATTTAACCATAAGATTTATATCTGTAGCAAATGTTATTTTGTGATACTGCAACATGTAGTAGAACCACTGTCTCCTAAGTTATCAGATGTATAACAGATCTCCCTAAAATATCTCACATGTTGCTCTCTATGTATTTCAGTGCTTCTAGAACAATCAACCCTGTTCCCCACTACTTGAATGGATATTGCACTTTTCCCTTTGGGAGGTACCAATAACAAAAGCTGAGCTGAATGATCACGACAGCCATTTTTACAATACTCATAGAGAAGGAAAAGATATGGGCAGCTTTTTACAACATCCAGACACAAGTAAACTAAATCCTAGTCATAACTCTCTGTATTGGAACTACTGTGTAGCCCCATCATCTGGGAAATTTTCCTTAGGAACTGACTTTAGTAGTAGGGAAAGATAGGGCATATAAGCCAGGTACTTCAACCGAGGTACTAGGGTGGCAATCTGCCAAGGGCTTGAGGACAGCACTCCATTTACACAAAATGAAACAGATGACAACCACACTTTATCTGAATACAGAGGCAGAGCCACAGGTCCAAACATGACAAGCTTCTTGCTGGGCTGGCTTCCCAGCCTTGCTTAGAGCATGTGCACTGTTCTTCATGGAAGTCCTGGGTTCAGCCTAGCCACCCCTGTTCAGCACTGATAACAAATAAGCTTCATTCCTATCTTTCCCTAGCCTGGCAGGCTGTTGTAAAACTTGAAACTATGCATAAGAATCACACTTGAAATTGTGTACCCTATACACTTCCACTAAAGCAGAAATACAAAAGCCACAATAATCCCAATAGCCAGCAGACATTCCTCTAGGGGCTGTAAGGTGGTGGCTTTTCAAAAGGCGGGTAGTAGGGTGGAGAGTAACGGGGTGGTGCACTGGAGGACCACATGTAGCTGGGTGAAGGAGAGGCAGACTGGGGCTCATCAGAAAGTCCAGAGGGAGGCGAGGGTGGAAAGATACCAGAATGCTGTGTAATGAAAATAAAACAACATCAGTTTGGGCAGTGAGGTTTAATTC
This sequence comes from Ia io, assembly GCA_025583905.1. NCBI lineage: Eukaryota > Metazoa > Chordata > Mammalia > Chiroptera > Vespertilionidae > Ia > Ia io. Next base: position 99,033,884 of record JAJQQW010000001.1, read on the forward strand.
CCCAAAGTCAGTTATTTAAAAATGAAATGTAGACCAAATTTGTTTCTGTTTGGAACAACAAAGAGCTAAAACCACAAAGTTAATGAGGGGCATGAAGCTGGGCTGGACTCACTTTCTCTTGGTCACTCAAGCTGTGAAGCTCCTGCAGAGATATCTTGGACTGCTCCTACCCCTCTCGTTGAACCCCTTTTCCATGTTTATAACTCAAGCCTTCAATACCTCTCTCTGAGCTATGGCAATAGCATCCCAACTAGTCTTCAAAATGGTAGTTTGGGCCTTAAGAACATTTGATGTTAAGTCACTAATACATGGGGAAGTCTTTGCTACAAGAATATATCACAGAGGCCATCTCATAAAACAAAACAAAAAGTAAGGTCAGAGAGGTTAAATGGCTTTCTTGGATCTGTCGTCTTTTTTTTTTTTTTTTTAATCCTCACCCACGGATATGTTTTTATTGATTTTTAGAGAGAAAGGAAGGGAGAGAGAGAAACATTGATATGAGAGAAACATCAATCAGTTGCCTCCCGTATGCACCCTGACCAAGGATCAAACCCGCAACTCAAGTATGTGCCCTGACTGGAAACTGAACCCGCAACCTTTTGGTGTATGGGATGATACTTCAACCAACTGAGCCACCCGGCCAGGGCTGGATCTAGAGTCCTAATCTAAGTCCAATAATTTCAATTTCATCTTAACTGTGGCCCACCCCCCTGCCCCCCCAAGAACAGGGTAGGTGGGAGAGAAAAGAACAAAGGCATGAATAAGAGGGTGGAGCAATATGTCAAGTTGCAGAGACACTGAGGATTCCATTTTACTTTGTGTTGTCTGACTGGTGGTCTTTGAGAAAGGAGCAGATTTGGATTTAAGAAATACCAAATGAATTGGCATGTTAGGTGTCATTTGCCCCTTCTCTTTCCCTGGATCCTAATGATTTTCCTGCTCTAAAAGAGTTGGCCTGTTTTGTTCATTGCTATATCCCCCAGACCTCAGAACAGAGCTTGGCAAGTAGTAGGTACTCAATAAATATTGAATGAGTGACTATAACGTCAGGAGTATGTAAGATGAACTTGGCATGTTTTTAAAAAAATGATATCTATTTTCAAAGAATACGGTCACATCTCATGGGGATCATTGCCTTGCTCCAATGGTGGAGCATGGTTGAGACCTGAAGGCTAGAGGAGGCTATAGGGATGGCAAGAGGCAAGAGGTTAGTTTTAGACTCTCCAGAAGAGCAAACATAAGCCAACAAACAGGGCTGGGGAATGGTCTTAACTCTAGGAGGAGCCATTATACTTTTTTAAAAAACCCACTTACACCAAAATTTCTCAAGAGTTCAAGTATTGTTTGGAGAGGTCACACCTTTACTTTGTTCAGCTGGCCAGACTCTGAGTAGATCATGTCTTTTTTCCAGGCCTAGAACAATCTAGAGTCAGCCTGAGATCAGTTGGCTGATTCTCCTCATCCCCAGTCCTGACCACTGCCCATGTTTCTAGGCTTTACTTGAGACACTGAAATATCTGTCCCTTACCACTTAATGTTAGGACTCAGAAGAGACTGTAGCTGCAATCTTCCCCCTTTCTCTCTCACCCCACCCATTACCAGTATGTCATCTTGAATGAAGGAATGACAGGTTCATACAACCTGCAAAGCTGTTCAAGGCAAAACAACTTGAGGCAGTGGACTCAAGCCAGATTCCTTTCTAAAATCTCAATTTTTTCCTCCCTCCAAGAGAATATGTGTCAGTATGGGTGAATTCCCTAGTTTTCTACTCTGTGTCCCAGAACTCTTTCTCCTTTTCTCCCTTCTTCCTCTTCTGCTGCTTTCTTCAACTGATAACACTGTCCTCTTAACCAGAGAAGAGAGCAAAACCCCACCAGGGACCAAATCTCTGCTGGGGGTGTGGTACTACTCTGCCCTTTGAATTCAGCTCTAGGATGGGTAGAGTAAGGAGGCCATTTTCATGTATTCCCAGCCACAAAAGGGAGGGGCAAATTTCCTACAGTGGAGCTAAAGGCCGTTCTGTCCTGAGAGGCATTTAAAGGCTTCTGTAGGCAGCAGCTGCTGTGGGTGGCAGTTGTACACTTTGATAATAAAAGGGGGTGGTACAACAGTCTTTGGTTTTCACTTCCGAGTTTCATGTTTGGGAAGTATTGGGGTGGAGGGGAGAGGTGGGATGATTCTCACTTCCTTTGAGGATGCTGGGAATCTTAAGAATAAAATTGAAGGGCTCTTGGCAGAGCTACAGGGCTCATTGGCTGCAGTCCACACACCCTTGGGGTTTGAGTTGTTGGGTGTGGGGAGGAAGGGCCCACAGTACCAGTGCATAGTTTCCTAGCAACAGGCAGGCACCTTGGGAAAGATCTGGCTTTGTTGCAGCTGAGGAGCTGGCCTGGCGCATTTTGGTTCCTGCCTAAGAGTCGACTTTACCAGTGGAACAGGCAACTCAGAAGAACAGAGCTTTGAATCCTTGCACACCACAAAGCATGAAAACCATCTAAAGAGCCTACTGCTAGGCCTAGTTGGCTAAAACTTCCCAAGCTGCTTCTTAGAGGCTGGGGTGCCTACAGGCTGATGGCACTATAAGAGGACCACCACCTTTTCAGGACACACACAGCTGTCTTGCATCTTTGCCTGCCCCCTCTCTGCAGGATGGCTGACCCATACTCTACAAGACCAACCTGCATTTCTGTCACAGTGGGCTTCTCTCTTCAGAACTACTGGGAGGTAGTAACTCAGAAAATAGCCCTGGCACTGACCAGGTGATAAAGGTTACCAGCAAGAGATGCTGTGTTCCCAGGGGAAAATCCAGAGTCTCCTGGTCTTTGCATTCCCCCTCTATTTCTGCCCCAGAAAGAAAAGCCAGGGTAGATTGAGAGAAGAGTAGCTAAAAGGAAGAGGAAGGAAAAGAAGGGAGAGGTCAGAAACCAGAGAAAAGAGGAGAATAAAGGAAAACCTTGGCAGGAGGAGGGAAATAAAGAGAAAAAGAGTGGTGGCAGCAGCAACACCGTCTAAGGCTTTCAGCAATCTGTGCTATACACTGCCTCCCCCAGGAAAGCGAACCTTTCATTAAATGGGTCCAATTTATAATGGGTCATTTTTCACGCCTAAGATGAAATCTAGTGTGTACCCTCATGTGGTTAAATAAAGAGCATAGACAGAGGTGCTTACAGTTTTCATAGGCTTAGACATTTGTTTTAAGCTAAACTTGGCAATTCACCAAATGGACAGGAAACAGATCAGTCCATGGTTAGAATAAAGCAGGGGGACTTGCCCAGCAGCTAGACTGGGAAGTATGGCTGGAATCCTTAAGTGGTTTACATAAAGCTACACTGGGTTGACTTTCCCAGGAGAGGTAGAAACTGATGCTTTTGACCTGACAGACTTTGGACTACTTGGCTGGAGCTGAAGGACAGGTAATGGAGAAATGAGTGCAAGGGGCAAGAAAATTGAGTATTAGGGTGATGAGCAGGGAGGCAAAGGTAGTCTCAGTTTATCTCCTTCCTGCCTTGAGGGATGGGTATTTCATTAGAAACAAGGACACCTTGGAGCCCAATGTTTGAAAGAGTCCTGTTTCTCCAAGCGCAGCTCTCACAGACTCCTCAGGGCCAGCTGACCAGACCCAAATGCCTGCTCATGTCTGTCCACAAGAAATGTTTCCCAAGCTTCCTAATTGGACAGCTACCCAGTAAGGGCATGACTTTGAGGGGTTCAATCAAAACCCTATAAATCTCTTTTCTCTTCCTTCTATCAGCTTTGGGGTAAAAAGGAAGCAGAGGTCTTCAAACTTTAAGTCACCAGAATAGTCCCATTTGGAAATGAGCAGAATGGAGAAGTCATCCAGGACAAAGTCTAGAAAGGTCAGTTTTCCTGATATGATTTGGGCCCTTTTATAATCCGAGAAGAGCATAGGGAGCTCTGGCTTTTTTGGGGGCGGGGAGGTGAGGTCTGTGCTTCTGGTGGTTTTATTACAAGAGCTAGTGTACATTTTGCTGACTGCTTTCTGTTTAAATTTTTTTTAGAATTTATTAATTAAATGAGAGAGGGAGAGTGAGACTTGTGTGCTCTGACCTGCGATTGAACACCACAGCCTTGGCATATTGGGACGATGCTCTAACCAACTGAGCTACCTGGCTGGTCAGGGCCTGACTGATTTCTATTTATCTGAGAACATAAGCAGATGTTCCCCCATCCTTTTGGCTTTCTTGGGTAAAGACTGGTATTTCCTCCTATGAAACTATAAGGGAATGGAATTTAGTGAACACAAAAAAGCTCAACTCAAACACTAGAACAAAATACCATTTAAGTTCTAAAGGGAAGCAAATCACGTAACATACCCCTCATATCCCCATCATACAACTATAAAGTCTCCAAAAGGGAAATACAAAAGACAGTTTGAACCTAGGGAAAGAATTAGGAGAGGTATGTGTCCCAGTAGCCCCTGCAGTGTTGAGCAATTAAATAATGTAATAAGAGAACCTTTATGAGTCATGATTAGGAAGCCCATAATTTAAACCAGTAGAAATATAAATATCTTAAAATTAACTGGGGGAAAGATCTGTGCTGTGTTCAAATGTACAGCTTTTCCAAAGAACCTCAAGCCAATCTCTCAAGTCAGACCTGGATACAAACCCTTGCTCTTTCACTTAACATCTCTGTGAGGTAGTCACTTTCTCCATGACTTATTCATCTCATCTTTAAAATGGCAACGACAAGGGTATTTTCATCAAAGGACTAAGCAAGATGATATATGTAAAACACTTCTTAGCATAGTGCTTGATACATAGTAAGTGCTCGATGTATAGCAGCTGTTATTAAAAAGTAGAGTCCTCCTCAAATCCCTGGAGGCCCTGCTATGAGCCCATAGTGTAGGTCTGGGTGAGGTGGCTAGATTTGGATCCCTGCCCAGCCAGTGTTGCTCAGTGGATTGAGCGTCATCCCATGGACCAAGAGGTCTCCAGGTGGATTCCCTGTCAGGGCACATACCCAGGTTGTGGACACGATCCCCAGTAGGGGGCATGCAGGAGGCAGCCTATCAATGTTCCTCTCTCATCAATGTTTCTATCTCTCTCTCCTCCCTCTCTATCTAAAAATCAATAAAAACATATTTAATAGATTTGGATCCCTTTGCTGGGTTAGATACCCGGTTTTGAGGTTTCCATAGCATTCTTGGTAATAGTCTATTTACGTTTTTGTCCCCACTGATGTCCCCTATCACCCTCTCAAGTCTAGAGACTGTCTCATTCACAATGCAGGGCCTATGCCTCAGTTTCTCTAACCACAGCTCTTAGCACAGTGCCTGGCACATGGGAACACAAAGTAAACATTAGCTGAACTGAAACCAATAGCTTGAGTCACCACTGGCATTGTCAATCTTGCCTTCCCCCTGGAGTAGTGTTTGAATGAGGAATGATGGAGAGAGAGATGGCTCCATCCATACTCTAAGATAGTGCTTCCTATCTTAGAGTTTGCAGCAACCATCACTAGGGAGATCATTGTTCCTACTTAAGGGGCTCATTATAAAGTGAATATTCCTATAATCAATGTTTTACTTTGATATAGGAAAGTGGAGACGGCCTCTTCATTGAATTAATGTGTTTCCCCTCTATCTCAGGATGGCTTTTTATTACAGGGGCCGAAGAGAATGATGACCCTCCTCGTGTTAGCTTCAACATCCTTGCATTCTCTTAAATGATTCCTTTTTTTTTTTGCCTCCATTACAACTGAAATTATCTATGCATTTTTTTAACATACCTGTGTTTTCTGGTTTACATCATATTTAGGTAATAAGTTCCCTGAATTACCTGTGAATATGTAGGTTTTAAAACAATTTCTAACATTATGTTTTCCAAGTTTTAATGGACACCTCCTGGTTCTAGAATTGTATTTTATAACAGTGAACAAGTCCATGTTCACACTATATATACAGTTGTCCCTTGATATCCATGGGGAATGGTCCCAAGACCCCCCACAAATACCAAAATCCCCGGATGCTCAAACCCTTATATAAAATGGCATAGGACAATGCAGACATATCCGCAGATTCCCAGTCACAGATGGAAAATACTGTTCTCCAGCTGTGGTTGCTTGAATCTACAGATGCAAAAGCCTGAGATACAAAGGGCTGTGTCTTTATTGAAAAAATCCACGTATAAGTGGACCTGTGCAGTTCAAACCTGTGTTGTTCAAGGGTCAACAGTATTACTATTGCAATGTGGAGTCCTAGACCTCCCCAAACAGTATCTAAACAAACAAATATATGATTTATTAAACTATATGGGGTTTTCTAGTTTTAATTATTTTGTTAATCTGAACCTAAAATTAGGTTTCCCAAGGGTTTTGCATTTCTAAACTAGCTGTTTAACTTGGAAGCACCCCAAACACTCTTGCTTTTATGTCCCCTTGGAGCATTTATGGGCTCTTAATCAATAGAAGTAAATTCATTATGAGCCTCCCTTCCTTCAAAGATATTGCCTTTGGTTCCCCAATTTTGAATTAACCAGATTTTAGTGCAATTCTACTTTTCTGTGGCCAAGTTTACCACCACTAAAAATGCCTAAAGGATCGTTTCATTTGTTTTCTCAAAGTACTCTGCACACAATGAATCCCTTTTAATTAAGAGCTTTTTTTGGTTCCATTTTTCTGTGCTTCGTCTCAGCTCAAAAGGAAATAGGGAAAGTGCAAATTTGGTAACATTATTCCTGACCTATTTGATAATAGGACAACAAAGGAGAGGGGGGAGTTATAAAAATATTTTCTCTGTGTAGTCCTAGTTAGAAGTCTGGAGAAAAAGAAGGGGTTATTACAGATTTGATTCAAACCCTTGTGTGGCTCAGAATGTCCTTGTGCTAAGGATCAGGATGAGGCCTCTTCCTGTGTCAGAGAAATAGAAAATGCCACTGTTGGACAGGGGTTCATGGTGAGGTACTAATGAGTACCATGTTCTCATTGGTGTATGTCAAGGCAATTTGAGATACCTTGATCTTTCTCTCCTCTATTCTTCCATCTCGCTGTTTCTTCTCCTCTTATGTCTTTCTCGCCCTTCCCATCTATCCTATCTTTGCATGCCTACATAGTCCTTATGGTAGTCACTGGTATCCAAAGGTTGCTAAAAGCCATCAGGGACAGAGAGCCTGGCTTCCTCATACATATTAGGGAGGTTCTATGATTAAGAAGAGAACAAGAGAACATGAATGAGAGCAAGGGTAATGGAGAGTTCTTTTTTTTCTCAAAACATACCTGAAAGTCATAAGCAGAATATGGTGGCAGGTGAGGAGGGCTATGGTAGTAGGTATTGTAGGATGCCACTTGAGGACGAGCATAATAAGAAACAGTTGGATGGGCATTTTCAACAGAACAGTTCAATGCCGGGAGAGTTGGATTCTGTAGAAAACAACACATTAGAAGCCGCATTAAAGTTCATCACTAGGAAAATGGTTAAATATACAGTGGTACATCTATACTACAGAATACCATGCAGACATAACCATTATTGATAAACAATTTAGTGACAGAAAACGTTGTCCAGGATATGTTGTTAAATTAAAAAAAAATAATAAGCCACTGGCAAAACTATAGAGACAAAGATCAGTGGTTGCCAAGGGTTGAGGTTGGGGGGAGGGATTAGTAGATGGAGCATAGAGGATTTTTAGGGGAGTAAAAATACTCTATATGATGTTACACTGATGGATATGTCATTATACATTTATCCAATCCCTAGAATGTACAATACCAAGAGTGAACATATGGTAAACTATGGACTTTGGGTGATTATGATGAGTCAATATAGGTTCATCCTTGGTAACAAATGTACCACTCTGGTGGGGGATGTTGATAATAGGCTATGTATGTGTGAGGGCATGGGGTATATGGGAAATCTCTGTATCTTCCTCTCAATTTTGTTGTAAGCCTAAAACTGCTCTAAAAAATAAGTCTTTAAAAAGGAAGCCACCACATCTAACAAATCACTACATGGAAATATGAAAATATCTGGGAGATACACAATGGACTGACTCAGAATAAACTCTTTCCAAAATAAAAAAATAAATAAAAAGGAAGCCACCATGTTATATTAATATAACATGATCCCAATTTATGTAAAAATAAAGACCCAAACAATTATATATGAATATATGTTTGTAAATGAAAAGAAATTAATCTGGAAAGATTCACAACAAACTGTTAACTGTGTTTATCTCTGGGAAGGGGAGTAGTAGTAGGTGGTAAATGAGGACTCTTCACTTTCTGTTATATAGCCAGAGTTTTTACAACTAATATGAATACTTGTGTCATTTCCTCTCAGCTTATTTTGAAAAGTTCAAACCTATAAAAAAGTTAAAATTATTTATTTGTGATATTTTAAAAGAAAAAAAACAAGACCCAAAATACACAATGTCAAATAGACACTGCTCTTGCTATGATAAAAATGTAATAGGTCACAAAGGGATTTTAAGAGTTGTGAGGATTCTGGTAGATTCCAATCCTTCGAAGGAGCTCCCACGTAGACATGAAGTGTATTTATTTCTCATCAGCTCTGCAGGCTGGAGGCAAAACCCTAGCAGTGAACAGAAACCAGGAAAGACCAAGCAGAGTATACTGATTATTTTTTGCAAACAAAATAATGCAGAAAAAATTAAATACCATTTTAATATGGTGATGTGTGTAGCCCTCTAAATGTTAAGGCTAATCTTGTCCCTGATGGGAGTCCTGCTCCCAACAGGGCCAAAGCATTGCTAAAGGAAGTCACCACTGCTCATTAGTTCCTAAAGAGGATTGTGATTTGTATCTTTTGAGTGCCACATGGGTCAAGGTGTGGGGCAAATATTTTTTCCATTTTTCCATGTCATTGAAACCTCTATTTGTATGGATAATCAAGAGCTGTTTTCAAAATAAATGTGTCTTGTTACTGGTACACATCCTATATAATAAAAGGGTAATATGCAAATTGACCCTAACGGAGGAATGACCCAGAATGATGGTCACTATGATGCACACTGACCACTAGGGGGCAGAAGCTCAATGCAGGAGCTGCCCCCTGGTGGTCAGTGCGCTCCCACAGGGGGAGCTCCGCTCAGCCACAAGCCAGGCTGACCTCTCCTGCCTCCTCAGCAGTGCTAAGAGTGTCCGACTATGGCTTAGGCCCACTCGCCCCATGGGGAGCGGGGGATCGGGCCTAAGCTGGCAGTCAGACATCCCCTGAGGGGTCCCGGACTGCAAGAGGGTGCAGGCTGGGCTGAGGGACCCCCAGAGTGCACGAATTTTCGTGCACTGGGCCTCTAGTATACTCTATATTAATAGAAAACAGAAGCTTACTCTCAAGTGATAAAAATGTGTGGGCAGGCTTTGGCAGTGGCACAGGCAACCATATTGGGGTGTTGGCAGGGGAAACTCCCTTATAGCAAGTTTCAACACAGTTCTGTTGCTCTCTTCCTTGGTGTGGGTTACTGTTTACATTTCTAGGAGGCTTGAAGAGCTACAAACCTGTCATTATGATGCAGCTCACAGATAACCAGAGAAATGTTTGTTAGCCTCTCTCATTTGTGGGAGAGAGCTGAGATCTTGGATCCCAAGGGTTTGTTCACTTTACAGAATAAGAGTGCTCAGAAATGCCCCTACCTCTCCACCAGAATTCTAAGAAGAAATTTCATCCCTGAGGAAGTCCCAGAAATCATATCCGCTAGGCCTTCTGTCAATTAAAAAACCCCCACCCTCTATAATCAAAAGAGATATGGCTAACCAAGGTGGATTGGATAGTCATTATCCATCTTTATCAGAATACATACTTATACTTGGGTGCTAATGCTTTGGGTACAATAGCATGGTTTATCTAATACTGTGGTCGGCAAACTGCGGCTCGCGAGCCACATGCAGCTCTTTGGCCCCTTGAGTGTGGCTCTTCCACAAAATACCACGGCCTGGGCGAGTCTATTTTGAAGAAGTGGCATTAGGAGAAGTTTAAGTTTAAAAAAATTTGCTCTCAAAAGAAATTTCAATTTTTGTACTGTTGATATTTGGCTCTGTTAACTAATGAGTTTGCCGACCACTGATCTAATACATCATAATAGATCAATGGTTCATTGTGTACTTTCTCAGAACAACAACAAAATACTTCCAAATATCTTCCCCAACTGTATAGCTAACATATGGCCAATTTTGATTCTTGATGTAGTAATTAATTAAACAAATAATGCATTAATTATTTGTATTGAGTTAAAGAGGTAAGAAGATAAATAGTATTTCTATAACTTGGCATCCAATTAGAGTATTTCTAGATTCAATGGTTTATCATTGTCATTACTTTGTTTTCATAGATTTCCTAAAAATGAAAGGTCACCAATGAAATCTCAATAATATCCACCAATAAACAAACAAACAAACAAACACACTCTCCAGCTCTTGCAAAGTGAAACCAGTTCTTCTATGCAAATAAATTAAGCCTAACCAGAGAGAAACCATCACGCAATGTAAACTCTATCTATAAAAGATTTTTTGTGTGTGTGTATTTACCAAGTCCAGGGGGCCAGGATAATCTTTGAAAAGAAGTTGACTATTATAGAGAAAGAAACACAGACAAAATATGAGAGGAAGATTGAATGAGCACTGAAAAGCCTCAGAGAGAAGAAAGTTAAGAGTAGAGGACAGATAGAGAAAATGGACAGGGCAACAAGATAAGGTGAGGGCCGAAACCGGTTTGGCTCAGTGGATAGAGCATCGGCCTGCGGACTGAAAGGTCCCAGGTTCGATTCCGGTCAAGGGCATGTACCTTGGTTGCGGGCACAACCCCAGTAGGGGGTGTGCAGGAGGCAGCTGATCGATGTTACGATGTTTCTAACTCTCTATTCCTCTCCCTTCCTCTCTGTAAAAAAATCAATAAAATATATTTAAAAAAAAAAAGATAAGGTGAGGGATTGAAGGAAGGTGGAGTGAAGAGTTGGGCAGGGAAGGAGCAAAAGAGATGGCCCCAAATAAATGGTCTGGTTATGTTTTTAAAACAATAATTCTTATTTTACAATACATTTAAATATTTTTACAATAAATTTAAATATTTTTTCCATTTTCCATGTCATCGACACCTTCTCCATTTGTATGGATAATCAAGAGTTGGGCACTGTCTCTATTTGTGTGTGTATACAGGAGTGTGTGTATTTCTATTAAAATTTCTGGAGTTTAAGCTATGAGATCCCCATTACTGATCCATAGCTTTCTAAACTCCAGTGCAATAAAGGCTGCTAGGTAGCACAGGAAACACTGAAAGCAATCTAGTCTGGATAAAGCGGAGGCTGTTCTGAGACAATAATTGCGGCCTTTGGAAAGAATGCCACTTTTATTCCTCCCCACTTTACTCCAAACCAGAGACAACTATTAGGAGAAAATGACAAGATATTATCACTTTTGAAATATTCATTTCTAATCCTTATAGCTTTGGTCAGCAAATACTTTATCAAACATTTCTTTAAGATCCTTTTCACCAAGCACCTCTGGTCAGGGAATGAAGTCCTCCTTTTTCCTTTCAAGATCCCACAACTCTGGAAATGATGGCTCCTAGCTGATCCTGTTGAGGACTGCCAGCTCACAGCCCTTGGCTCCTATCCTCACTCCCTAGGGAATGGCTTTCATCAGCCAGCACCCCTGAGTCTCTGTGCGGACCTCAGGGCATTCCACTCAGAGGGAAGGTACATCATAAGTCACTAGCCACATTTGGACCTAGGCTGTGGATTTTAGTTAGGTTCATTTGGTTGATGTTCCAGGATTTTATATATCATGTATAATTTTAATACAGCAAGCTAAGTAATTCTTCCATGGTGGCCCCATCTTACACTCCTATTAGTATTCTCTCACCTTATGAATCAAATATCTTGCCCCCTAATCTTTGCTTTCATCTTTTGTTTTCCTCACTGGTCCTTGCCTGAGTTCTTGGGCTTGGTTGGCACTTGATAATGAACAAAATTTCCCTTGCTCTCCTCCTCTACTATTGAAGAAGCCCCAAATAGTTGTAAACAACTTGCTTTATTTTTTTTTAAATTAAAGCATCGAAACAAAGGAGGTAATTTCTGTTAAAACCCTTGTAGAATTAGAAAAGGCTATCCAAATGCTAGTTAAGAGAAGCTGGGATGGAGTAGAAAGAGCAAAGGCTCTGGCATCTGAGAAACCTGGGCTTCAGTCCCAGCTCTGCTGTTTAACTCTGGGCAAGTCAATTGACCTCTGTTTGCCCCTCATCTGTGAAATGGGGGCAGTAATACTTACTTACTTCACAAGTTACTAGTAGAGCGGAGAAAGTAATTGTGCAAAAGTACTTCATAGAAAGTAAAGGGCCATTGCTGCCACCTATGAGGACAGACCATCAACAAACCCCCTTTTCCCCCTAGAGAGCCAAGGTCACAGTGAAGTTATGAATCAGAAATAAACCTAGACATCAATGGTCCACTGAGTCTTGACAGGGGTCCTTGCCAGGAACCCCATTGAAACTACCAAGTAGCCACCACCCACTCCATTTGTGCCCATATCTGAATGCTCTAGGAATGATTCAGAGTACTTTTCACACTGGTCCTCATGACCCATCTCCTCAACTCACCAACCTAGGAGCTTCTCCACCAGCCAGCCTATTTTAGATTCCGCTTTCACCTATACCCTGGGGAAATTCTTCAAGAACAAAGGACATTCTTTTCTCCAAAAAAAGCCCCAACCCAGAAACAGTTTTTCCGCTCTCACACCCAAAGTTCCCTCAGGCCCAAACCGGAAATCTTTCTCCCTCCTCCTTCTTCCTGCTCCTTCTACTTCTGAGGGCCCCACCTTGTTGATGCTTCCCCCACTCCTCTGTGCTTGGGCTTTCCTGAATGGGAGAAGGGGCATGGGAATGAGAAGTGCACATACGAAAGAGAGAGAGAAACAGACAGACAGGCTGGGCATGAGCAGGAAAGGATTTCACTTGACTTAGAGTCACCAGCAGCAGGAACACTCAATGCTTCCAGTCAGCCTGATTCTGTCAGGGATTTGCTGCCCAAAACTGCAGAGTTTTTCTTTAGCCCACCTTTCATTTTCCATTACGCAGCCTTTTGACAGTCCAGAGTCAAATTACAAACTGCCTTTCAGGTTCTTGTTCCTCAGGGACCCCAAAATGGGACAGAAATAGCCAAGGGCCTAGAGGCTATCTGTCTCATTTCTGGAGTCAAAGGAAAACCGCTTTTAGGTACAAAATAATTCCCTAAACACATGAGGGACATTCCTTTAAAGCAATGGTACACAGTCCTGACTGCAGATCAGAATCACCTGGGCTTCAATTTAGACCATTTAAATAAGAATCTCTGGAGGAGGGGCCCAGGAATCTGGTTTTCTTTAAGCACCTCAATTGATTATATTCTTATAGGAAGCCAGGAGGATAATCAGTTCTAAAGCTATCTACACTAATAAAAGAGAAGCATGCAAATTGACCATCACTTTGTGACACCCACCAGCCAATCAGGAGTGAGTATGCAAATTAACCAGACAAAGATGGTGGCGGCCCCGCCCCCCAGCCGCTCCGGGTCTCTGGGCAGCACGCATGCAGGCACGGAGCGGCTGGGAAGGGTGGGATGCCTGCTATGAGGAGGAGGGCAGGGGGCAGAGGGAGCTACAGGAGCGGCACTCCAGCTGGAGTGAAGACTGAAGGCTCCTGGCAGAGTGAAGGCCTGGGTCTCGGGTGCCGGAGGAAAACCAGTGCTGGCAGCCAGGGGAAGGAAGGCCTATTGCACGAATCTTTGTGCAACGGGCCTCTAGTTATCTCTATAATTTGAGATCAAGGTTTATTAAATAAGCAAATAGAAGCTTAGAAATGCTTTAAAAACAAAAGAAGAAGGGAGCCCACTATTATGAAGCACCTACTGGGTGCTGAGTCTTGGCATGCCTTTGCAGACACACACAAAGATGAAAAAGAGTTGAAAGAGAGGTTAGGGAATGTGGGGAGGCTGAGATTGAGGTTGAGGTTGAGGTTGAGGATAAGAACTGGCAAGCAGTTTAGCCCACGGCTGGCTCTTCAAATGCCAGGGGGTTGAGGGGGAGTAAAAAAAGGAGTTCAGATGCTCTTTCTGGAGAAACTCCAGGATGAAATTCCTGAGATGGGGAAACTATCACTACTCTTACCTGTAGCTAAAAAAAAACACAGGAACCAGGTATAGAGGGGCAATGGGGGGAAAAAGAGGGGGTGCATCTGTAATACTCTCAACAATAATGATTTTGAAAAACCAACTCTTTCCTTCCATCTCTCCCCAAGTCTGTTGGGGAAAAACTACCCTAAAAGATTTCTGCTAAAAGTGTGTTTAGGGTGGGGGAGAGTTTGAAAAGGTTATCTATTAAAAGCATAATATGATAATTAGACCGGACAGCCAAATGACCTTCCAGACGTCCTTCTGGACGAAGCTGGGGCTGCAAGAGCCGAGGCCCTTGCACGAATTTCGTTCATTGGGCCTCTAGTATTTACATAACCAGCATGAACCAGAAAATTGATAACACCCTCCTCTCCCTCCACCCCAGAATGTGCCATAAGAACACAAGCAACTCATGTTAACAAGAAATATTTGCAGATGTTTGAAGGCAGTTACATTCTTGAAGCAATTGCTTCTGATTCCTCCCCTCAAAACATGCCCATTGTTCCTTACCCCAGCCTGGCTCTCGCCCCCAACAGGGGCCTCTGTGGAAAGGGAAGACCCTTCCTTACCATGTCCTTAAAGCCTCCAAGGACAGCGGCAGTGATGATGCCCAGGAACAGGCCGACGATGTTAAGGATGGTGGCAGACCAGAGCAGGTGGTAGAGGTGGATGATGTCCTGGCAACTGCTGACATCGATGTATTCATAGTACCCACCAGTAATTTCCACCCGGCTGGACAGGGAGAAGCACACTTCAGTCAGTCCCCAGGGAGCAGGTGGGGCCCTAAGGCTTTGGCTACCACCCAGCTCAATGAAAAACAGGTTAACCATCATAAGGGACATCATAGGTATGAATGCACTTGGGGAGCAAGACACTATAATAAACCCAAGTGTGATTGCTGTTTATTAAAAATCAACAATAAAACACTACTACCTGCCAGAGAAACACTTGTTACCACTAGCACTAATCCTAGGTGACATTATTGACACTTGGTAATATGCCAGACACAGTGCTAAGGATTTTACATATGTGAATTCATTAAAACTGTGCTAATATGGCAGTTACTAGTCACATGTGGCTATATAAATTTAAATTCATTAATTTAAAGTAAAATTTTTAAAATTCAGTTCCTCAGTCTCATCAGCCACGTGTTACATGCTCAATAGCCACACTAGTGGCTGGTTACTGTGCTGGACAGAGCAGATTACAGAACATTTCCATCATCGCATCAAGTTCCATTAGACAGCACGGTAAATCCTTAAAATACTCTGTGAGGTAGGTACTATCACTATTCCCTTTTTACCGATGAAGAAACTGAAGCACAGAGAGGTTAGGAACTTGCTCAAGTCATAAGAGGTAGGGCTGGGATCTGAATTCAGGCTTCAAAGATATCAGTATTTCCTTTCTCAAGACAAAACAAAACATCAACAGCACTAGCTGGTTTTGCTCAGTGAATAGAGCATCAGCCTGTGGACTGAAGGGTCCCGAGTTCGATTCCGGTCAAGAGCACATGCCCAGGTTTCGGGCTCAATTCCCAGTAGGGGGCGTGCAGGAGGCAGCTGATCAATGATTCTCTCTCATCATTGATGTTTCTATCTCTCTCTCCCTTTCCCTTCCTCTCTGAAATTAGTAAAAATATATTAAAAAACAAAACACCAACAAACAAAAAACAATGTCCCAATAAAGAAATACAGCCGAGTTGCTGAACAAAACCTATCATCTCCTTGGAGAGGTCTTCCCTGACCATTCTGTTTAAAGACAACCCCCCCTCCAAAAGCTCAGTCATTCTCTATCACATTACTTGCTATGGACTGCATTGTGACCAAAATTCATATGTTGAGGCCCTAACTCCCAATGTGACTATACTTGGAGAAGGGCTTATAGGAGGTAATTAAGGTTAGATTAGTCATAAGAGTGGGGCCCTAATCCAATAGGATTGGGGGTTTTACAAATTGAGAGAGAGAGAGAGAGAGAGAGAGAGAGAGAGAGCGAGAGAGAGATCTCTCCATACACAGACCCCGAGAAGACACAGTGAGAAAGCTGCCATTTGCACGCCAGGAAGAAAGCTCTCATGGGAACCCGAGCATGCTGGCACCCTGATCTCAGACTTCCAGCCTCCAGAATTGTGAGAAAATAAATATCTGTTGTTGAAGCTACCCAGTCTCTGGTATTTTGTTATGGCAGCCCCTGCACCTGACGTAGTTGATGCTACATAAATACCTGGTGAACGAATTAAATGAAGTTCCTGTCCTTCTGGATGTGGCAAACTAATTTACAACTTGACCACTGGAAGCAATAGTGAATCTAAAACACTGATTCTTGCCCTAGCCGGTTTGGCTCAGTGGATAGAGCATCGGCCTGTGAACTGAAAGGTCCCAGGTTCGATTCCCGTCAAGGGCACATGCCCGGGTTGTGGCTTCCATCCCCAGTGGAGGAGCTTGCAGGAGGCAGCTGATCACAATGATTCTCTCTCATCGTTGATGTTTCTATCTCTCTCTCCTTCCTTTCTTTCTGAAATCAATAAAAATATATTTAAAAAAATAAAACAATAAAACACTGTGATTCTTAAAATGAAAGTCAGAACCAAATGCCCTGGCATCAAGATGGTTATTACACGTGACTCCCCTGCTATAAGAATGCTGAAAATGAAAAAGGGAAACAAAACTAAAGGTTAACCTTCAGAATGAATCAAGGAGGGATTAGTCACACAAGAAAAGAGTTCAACCTGGGAGATGAATTTATTTTAGGATTCTTTAAAATCAGTGTTTCTCTAACAAATTGAAATCAGTGTGGTTACAGGACAGCCTGAGTCAGAATCATCTGCGTTTGTGTGTATGTGTGTCTGCCTGTGTGTGTCAGTACATTATTTGTGTGTGCCTATGGGTGTCTTTGTGTATAGTCATATGTCTTTGAGAAAGAGCTAGTTAACACTCAGATTCTTAGGCCCAGCCTCAGTCCTACTGAATTTGGCAGAATTGGGGGTGGGAGGTGAGGCTCAGGAATCTGTGTTAATATGCTCACTGATGTTAGGGAACCACTGTTTTACATAGTAAGCTGCCGTAGTGGAATTTTAAAGGTATTTCAATTCATCAGAATTTTAATTGGATTTAAGTATTTTCCAGAACATAATTGAAGAGACCATCCATAAGCACACATTGAGTGTCTTCTGTTAGTTGGCACTGTACTCAGTCCTGGGGATGGGGTAGGGAGGATACACAGATTACTTAAACTCAAAAAGGCACAGCTGGACAGGGACTATCCCCTGGAAAGGATAGACCTGGGTGTAAGGGAAAGTGTGGGCTTGTAGGGACCCAGGAGAGGCTTCTGACTGCCACCAAATTATCTATGCCTACCTCCTAAGACACTGAGGGCAGGCTGGCAGTACATATAGATACAGCATAGCAAACTCTGGAGTAGGACTGCATTTGAAGCCTGGCTCTGTCACTTATTTGTGGTCTGACCCTGAGCAACATTCTTAACCCTTCTGGGCCTGTGGGATTTAATTAGGGAATGTATGAAAGCAGCACTCCAGCACATAATAAGAGCCCCCACCAAAACATGCAGCTATATATTTTTCCCCTTCTAAGAGCCAGCCGCTGGCAACAAGATTCAACTTTGAATCTTGTTATTAAAGGCATTAACACTTTAAAGGCACAGGCCACCACATGGAAGATCAGCAGTTCATTTAAAAATATTCAGTAATTGTAGGGAATATATGTTTGGTTTCTGTTTGAGTGGGTTCAGTAGCTATTGAAATATTTTTTACTGAACTATGAAGCAAAAGACCGTTAATACTTAGATCTGGTTCAGGATTTAGCAAATTAGTGTGGTTTGTTTCTGTTTGAGATTTATGGTTCTATTTGGTTTAGTTTCTGGAATTGCAGAACTTCCTCTGGAATTTCATCTTTTGCATTCTCAGCACTCCTACCCTCAAGCCTCCATGGCTGCAGGGATCCCCTGCCAGACCCTACCATTGCCTGATTTAGCTTCCTAAAACATTTAAAAAACTAAGTCATTTATTTAATCAAAACCCATCCATGGCTTCCCATTACCTTCAGGAAAATGTGTCCAAATTCTTCAGTCTGCCATAATCTGACTCTAAAATGGAGTTCACACTCCAGCCAGGCTGGAGTCCCCAACTGGCCTTGCTGGGCACTTATTCCAAAATTTGCTCAGATTTCTCCCCCTGTGTGCAAGATACTGCCTTCTATTCTCTGCCTATCCTAATCTCTTCCACTGCTCAAAACATCAATAGTCAACCTCACTAGGGCTTTCTTCAAGGACTCCAGTGCCAATTCATTAGCCTTTTCCCTGGACTCCCATAGCCTCAGAGAGTCTGTTTTTCTTTTTTTAAAAAATCCTCACCCGAGGATATTTTTCCAATGATTTTTAGAGAGTGGAAGAAAGAGGGAAAGGCAGAGAGGAATATCGATGTGAGAGAAACACATCGATTGGTTTCTTCCTCCTGCACGAGCCCCAACCAGGGCCTGCAACCGAGGTAAGTGCCCTTGACTGGAATCGAACCCGGGACCCTTTGGTCCGCATGCTGATGCTCTATCCACTGAGCCAAACTGGCTAGGGCGAGTCTGTTTTTCTTAGTTTGCACTTTACATATGTCAATAATTCAGTTATTCATTTAATCCAATGTCTATTGAGAGCCTACTCAGTACTGAGTACTGTGCTGGGTACTGAAGCTACAACCAAGCCAAGGTGGACATGATGTCTCTGTCTAAATTGTAATCTCTTGAGGGCAAGGGTGGTCTTTTACCTACATTTGTTTCTCCCTCACTGCCTTGCATAGTTGTAGAAATGTTATAGGTCATCAATAGGTACTTGGTGAATGAATAACAGTTCAAAGACTGATCATTGCATTGATCATGAGATTGATCACTCAATAATGGGCTCTCATCCCCTTGCTGGGTGTATCTGTGTTGCAGACCCCATTTACCCAAGTAGGAGACGACAGATCCTGGATAAGGCAGAAGGGCATGCTTCTGCTCTTTGATAAGAGCCTGGAACCATATGCCAACTCTTGATTGGCAGGCAATGACAAGGGCAGCCTCTGTGCATCTCTCTTTTACTGTATGCATTCTGTCTAATCTCCCACCCCTTCCCACAATCTCCCTGGTAAATTAAGTTCCTTAAGGGTAAAATTATGTTTTATTGAAAGGTATTCTAGAATAGTCTCGGGCACATAGTAGGAGCTCGATAAAACTTTGTCAAAGGAAGAAATGAGTAAAAATAAGCTATCATCTTTCATTTTATTACCAGCTGAAGCAGTTCACAAACCACCCCCGTTTCCTTTCACTTCCTTTAAGTTATAACAGTGAAAACCAGTGATATTGACTTGGCCTCTCCAAAGCTAAGTAAAGTGCTCTGAAAGGCTGCTACTGAGGAGCTGTGTCCTAGAGAAAGCCACCTTCCTGCACAAGGCAAAATGAAATAATCTATGTTTGCTATTAAAACCTCACTGCCCCTGACGTCAGAGAAGGTCTGTGGCTTTGAGGGGACAGTAGCAACTCTGTGTTTCCGTAGCACTGAACAAATGACTGCCTGATGTGTTTGTTCCCACTTTTTTTTCTTGGCCTCCTTTCCAGGAAACGGACTGAAGGATCTGGCAATTGATTAAAAATAGGCTTCATATGAGGAAAACAAATACGTATTCGGCAAAATTAAAGACTCTGAGCCCTAGAATGCTTGCGGCTAGCTATATTTAGGCCTGGAGTTTAGGTCTCTTCGCGCGCTGGCTGGAAAAAGCCTTGGGTCAAGGTAAACTTTCTCCTCTATTGTAGGATCATCACCTCTTAAGTCTTATGGTCTTGATTTATGACCTAGTGTGACGGTTTCCTGATGAAGAGCTTAGTAAGTGCTTTTCTAGTGGCCTTGCCCTTAGAATCTTAGCATGACAGACTTTGGATAGGACCTTGACTGCTGCCTGAGGCTGGTCACCAGGCACCAGGTAGGTGAAAACCATTTCCAGGTTTGAAGATCTTTAAGAGCAATGTCCCCATGACCCTCTTAGTTGCCTAGTCCCATATTTTATTTTCCTGGTGAAAAGGATGTTCCTCTTTTTGTTCCTTTTCAATAAATGTCACTCCCTTTTCATCAGGCTTTTACTCATGCCTGAGCTGGAGCTGGGTGGAGCCTGGAATATAGATAACATGAAGTCATGTTTATTGCCTTTAGCGAGCCCAGAGTTTAGCACAGCTCCTCATAAAATTCCTTTAGAACCTTGAAGATAATACTAGCATAACTTGCTTTAAAAAAGTTAGAAAGTCAGCCCTGGATGATGTTTCTCAGTGGTTAGAGCATCAGCCCACACCCCAAAGGGTTGTGGGTTCGATTTCCAGTCAAGGGCACTTACATACCTAGGTTGCAGGTTCTGTCCCTGGTCATGGTTTGGCGAATGCAGGAGGCAACCAACTGATGTGTCTTTCTCACACTGATGTTTCTCTCTCTCTCTCTCTCTCTCCCTCTCTCTCTCTCTCTCTCTCTCTCTCTCTCTCTCTCTCTCTCTCTCTCTCTCTCTCTCTCTCTCTCTCTCCCTCTCCCTCTCCCTCTCCCTTTTCCCCCTCCATCTTTCCCTCCCTTCCACTCTCTCTAAAAATCTATGGAAAAAATATCCTCAGATGAGAATTAACAAAGAAAAAAATGAGAAAGTCAGTTCTTATGAAGGTTAGATTTGACAGAAAGATAAACTGGGCTTGAGTCTCTACTTAAAAAAAAAATCTAAGGGCTCAGCTAAATGGAATTTAAAGTAGGATTTAGTTTACTCAAACCTTCATCAGAAATACACCTAATTGAAAAGAGAAAGGTGTGTCTGCAAGGAATCGCTTCTCAGACTCCTCAGTGAGCCTCCTGTTTAATTCTCAGATCTCAGGCCCTATTCTGGCCAACTTCCAGCTGCCGCCCACCCCCGCCCCCACCCCCCACCTCCCCCCGGCCCCCCGACCCCCCGCTCCAGCCCCCTGCCCCAGGAGGCCTTGAAGCCGGAAAAGAGAGGGGAGCAAGGAGTAGGGAAGAGGCTGTTAAGAGGAGGGAGGAGGAAAAAAGAGAGGAAATGGCAGAGCAGGGGAGGGAGGGATAAAGAGAGGCAAAAGGAAAGATAGCAACAGAACCCCAATTCCCCTGGGACCTATTTTACATTCCTTTGATCATTTTTGGAAGGATGGACTCAGGAAGTACAATTATAGCCAGTTCTCAATCACTGCTGCTAGGAGGGAAGTCCTTTACAAGTGTTAGTTATTATTATAACATGAATAATTAAACCTCCCAGATAATCCCCAAACCTCATTTGAGTTTTTAAGTTTCCTTTCCTCCACCAAACCTTTTAACGAAATGAGACTGGTGCTAGCAAAGAAGGTAAAGGACTGGTGTGTGTTCACCCCTTCTCTTCCCTGCCTCCAGTCTGTCCATCTGTCTGGTTTTAATCCTCAATTTAGAGAACCTACCCCGCCCCATACAGAAAGCAGAGAATGTGAGGAGGGGGCCTGCATCCATCTGACCCCTCTGGTTCTAGCTCCATTCAGACTTCTTCTGCCAACTCCCCCCATTCCTCCCTCCTTCTCCTGGCCCTCAGCACTCCTGCACTGAGAGTCTAGAGAAAATATGTGCATGGGCAGGAATTGGCTGACACACCCCACAGGCAGGGCTATTTACTTATACTCTGTATCTTTTGCTCGTGCATTCCTGTCAATTTTACTTTCTAAATTGCTCTTGAAAGTGTTCCTTGCTGTCTATTATCTCCAAAGCAACTTAATCCAGGATCCATTCTCTTTGGTCTAAACTCTTGCAGTGACCCCCTAGCTCCTTTCTAAACACTCAAATCCATTTTCCATGCTATATCCGCCAATGGATCCCAATTGTTTACAGAGTCAAGTCCAAAGGCATTTCTATGGCCAAGGAGTCCTCCATAATTTGACCTGTGACTACACCTCTGCTCTTACCATCTACCCCCTTGTATAACTGTATAACCCCACCCCCACAATTCTTGGGAATAATTCCCAACTTCCACCCACTTTTAGTTTCCTAATTTCCTATTTATCCTTTAAATCTCAGCTCCCACACCAACTCCCCCTTGACACTGCACCCCCCAGTAACTCTGACTTTCAATCATTTGTGTTGCCAGTGTCCCCAATACATCCACTGATTCCCCACCACACTTATCATACTATATTGCAATCAATTGTTCAGGTATCTGTCTTCCCTACTAGCTTGTGAACTCCACAGCAGTAGTCTCTGTATTCCTAGCTCCTTTTTGTTTTGAAAGAAAGAGTAAATGATATTTTCACAATTGGAGGGCAGAGAGCCAGAATGGTTGTAGCAGAAATAGCACCAATTCTGCTCCTGCCTCAGGGCATTTGCACTTGCTGTTCTCTCTGCTTGAAAAACTCTTTCCCCCCAGGTTTCTACTTGGGTTTCCCTCTCACATTACTCAGGTCTCTACACAAATGTCACCTCCTCAAAGAGGCCTTCCCTGGATACTCCATCTAACACAGCACACACATTCCCCTCCTGTTACTATCTATCTGCATTTCATGCTTCTTTTGTTTTCAGTGCTCTGATTAATACTTGGTATGTTATACATGGTGGTGTAAAAGTATGTTTATAGTTGTGAGTACCCAAAACACGAAGTTTATTCTTCTACAAATATTTTTAAATTATTGTATTATTTTCCATATGAACAACTGTAAACCTACTTTTGCCCAACCCTGTATATTCATGTTTATTGACTGATTTCCCTAATAAAATAGAAGCTCCAAGAGGGCAAGGATTTTTGTTTTGTTTGCTGCTGAATCTCCAGTGTCTAGAATAGGCCCATGCACAGAGAAAGTACTCAATAATGACTTGTTAATCCTCACCCGAGGATATTTTTCCATTGATTTTTAGAGAGAGTGGAGGAGAGAGAGAAAGACAGAAAAACATCAACGTGAGAGAAACACATCGATTGGTTGCCTCCTGCACGAGCCTCAACCAGGGCCCGGGCCAGGGAGGAGCCTGCAGCCAAGGTACGTGCCCTTGACCAGAATCAAACCCAGGATTCTTTGGTCCGCAGGCTGGCACTCTATCCACTGAACCAAACTGGCTAGGGCAACTTGTTCAGTATCGTTTAACTTTGACTTAGAACTCTGTTTGACCCTATCTCTATCATTTCCAGCTTCTGTGTGACCTTGGGCTAGTTGTCTGTGTCATCTGAGCCTCACTCTCATCACCTGTAAAATGGGGATAATAATTCTACAGACATCATAGACAAGAATGAAATGAGATCAAATATTTAAAAGCACTTGACATGCTTCCTGGCACAGAGAAGGCAGGTAATGCATCTGGGCTGAAATCTGGTAACTGACCAGGGTCTTCTACTTCTCTGATCCCTATGGCATGCCCTTCCCCCATCCTAGCCCTTCTATCATCCATGTGATCAAACCAATATTCCCATGCCTGGAGGCTCCACTCTTACTTGCCACAGTTGTAGAGGTCACAGCAGAAGCAGGTGTTGCCCCGGATGCGAGGCGTGCAGAATCCACGGCTGAGGTGAGGGCAGTTCACCTGAGGGCACACAACAGTGAGGAAATGAGCTGGCATTGCATGGGAGGCAGGACCCTCTGGGATTGTAAATGTGAGTTAGCGACTGATGGAGACGGTAAAGATGGCTGTGAGATGAACACACCAATGCACGGGAGGGCTGGGCAGGGGACTGGCTGAATTGTGTATGAAGCAAATCACTGTGTAGCTGGGCTCAAATCCAGCCTCAGCCACGCCCTCAGTGCCCCATCCCTGAAAGGTGGAGATGGAGAGAAGGAAGGATGGATGGAAGAACAGACAGAAGAACAAATAGACAGTAGGAAATGAGGATATGAAAGGGGAAGGCAAATCATGGTATAGGAAAGGGGACCAGATGGGAAGGAAGACAGAGGGACTGTCACATGCACTCTGAAGTACAATGGTACCTCTCTAGCTGCCTGGGTAAGGTTCCTCATAACCCTCGTGGAAGGAGAATTTTTGGTTGAGGAACTTATGACCTTATATAGGAAAAATAGGGTTAGGGGGACCAGGATTATCAGTGAACCTATGGAAGTTATTAATTAACATTTTTACAGTCACCAAATTAACACAAGAAAGCAATGACGACGAAATCAAGACAAGAGCAATGACATTTTACCCATCTTGATTGGCAAATAATTTTAAAGATTAATTTCCATTTACTCTTGTTGGTAAGAAATTTTCCAGACTCTCTCCCACATATGGATGAATATATAGATGTAATGAAGTGCTTGTAAATTTGTTCTGTTGTGTTATAGAGAATATTCATAGTAAATGAGCATTCATTTTCATCCAAATGCTCACGGCCTTTCTGATAAGCATACATATTTCTACTCCTCCCTTCTAACCTGAGGATCGTTAGAAAAATGGTAACTTTGCAATTGGGGAAAGAAAAAGAAGGCAAGTGGGTGGCAGGGCCATAAAAAAAAGTATTTGCCCTGATGCCTTGGGAGCAGGGCTATCACTTTGCCTAACTCCATAAAATATAACTTCACATTATATTTTATATGGAATGGCTTCCCCTGAAGTTGTGAAATGCAGTGGTCATTTTATATCCACTCGTCTCTCTTTTCTCCCAATCACAAGTTTAAATTTGTTCTAACTATTGGGGGGGTGGAGGGGGGCTGACTTTCAATTTAGATATTAACAGAGAACCAAAGTGTCAAGGTTCCTAGAAGCACACAGTAGGGTTTCCTATGAAAGTGATCTCTGGGTTTGGGAAGGGCTATTATGTACTGAAATGGAAGCTCTCCAAAAATGACATGGAGCCATGCTTCACCTCACTGTCCACCAACTCTAGTTCTGCATGAAAGGACATGGAATACAAGGAGAGCTGTGTGGGTCAGTGTAGAGAGACACTCATGTACCCAATTCAAACATTATCAGACTGGCCTCATGAAAGGGGCCAGGCTAATAGTCTGGCCCTCCCCAGAGCCTCCAAGGGAACTAGGCCTCTCAATCACCCTCATTTGACTTCCTGACCCCTCGTGTGTGGGGGACGCAGGATCTTCCCCCTAGTCTAGGCCTAGTGCCTTGGTGGAGCTCCTGATTTTCTTCCAGCTTGGGCACCTGAACCACAGGCAACTGAATCATTATCCACCGAGATGGGGGAGGACCCTGCACTGTGGCCTCTGTACTCTTATCTGTTTCTCTAGGGATCAAAGCCACAAACTGAGAGGCTGCCTGCAGGGGCAGAGGGGCAGCCTGTGTCCATAGAACGAAGTAAATCTTACTAGGCCTCATGGGGCTCCAACCTATGACCATAACTTTATTAGCACTGTGCTCTGATCCGAAGAGCAAATCAAATATAGATACCTAGCAGCCAGCCTTAGGCCCCTGAAAAGGCGTAAAAGAAAAAGGTTTTAGACAGAACAGAAGACTCCCAAAAGGTAAGACATATAGCCTCATTCTGGCTCACCTCCTCAGCTTCCTTCTGGGATGTCTTGGGGACATAGTGGCACCGGTTAGCGTAGAGTGGTTTCAGATCCTATAAATGGAAACACCAAACCAAAGGGGTTTTGGCTTTGGAAAATAAAGCAGCAAGTGGTCTGATGGGTAATAAAAGATTTGAAAGCACACACACACACACACACACACACACACACACACACACACAACACCTGAGAGAGTAGGCAGTGGGTTGAGTTAATTAATCTAAGAAAACTGAGAATGTGAAGATCAGATAAAAATGTTCTAATAACTGCTTTCAATTGGACCACTTGGTTAATGGGAAATTAGGAAATTGATTGAGAAATGGGTTTCCTCAAATTTCCTCTCTCATTTTATTCCTAGTCTTTTTCTTCTTGCACAGAGTTCACAGGGACTGAGCTTCAAAGCTCCAGGTTATTGCAATATCACACTTCTAAATGATGGGGAGGGGCTGGGGTTGGACAGCATAGCTCTAACAATGAGGTCTCATTATTGCCTGAGGACAGGACCGGGGCTGGCTGACAGGTACTCCCTGATGTCAGAGCCACAGCTTTTCCAGAAGGAAGAGCTCAGGAAGCAAGCCCCAGGGGGATGGGCAGCTACTGAGATTTTAACTCACCTGAACTATGAGCCATTTTCACAAATTAGATAAAGACAGAGAACTCCAAAAATACCGCAAAATCCCAGAAAACTAACATGGGCCTTAAGAAAAGTTGATTTACCTACTGGCTTGGCCAATTTCCTAGTAATGAAGCTCTCAGGCACGGGGTACAGGGGGTGGGGGTTGGCATAGAACAGATAGACACAATGCTGCCAGGAAGCTTACCAATTGCTTCCCACCCTGCCCCCAGTTCTCTCAGCATTTCCAATGATCCTGGTGGCTGCTTTTTCCCACATAAGTGATTTAGCATCTCCTGTTCCTGGCACCCAAGTGCCTCCTGTCTCATAGCCTCCATACCATCAAGGACCTAGGACTTTCCATCAGCTGCTTCTACATAAACCTACTGGCTGCCCAATGTTCTAAAAGTACATTGTCCTATTGCCTTAGCTTGGAGTTGGGCTGGAAAGGAATGAGACTTCTCATATTCAAACCCAGCAGGATTTATTTTCCATGTTCGGGTGATACCAGAAGTCATTATTATCCTGTGGAATGGGAGACTTGATGTGTTTGTTGGTCACAGCACTCCTGACCTCCTGGTTCTGCAAAAAGCATTCAGCCACCAAATGCCCTAAATGAAAATACACATATGCGATGGCTGCCCATTTGGTGTTTCTGGTTGTTATTCTACATTGAGATCCCAGAGGAAGAACAAGCCTATGCAAATGAGAGGTAAGGAAAGGTCACTCAGCCAGGGCTCAGCAACCTTTTTAATCTAAAGGCTCACCATCTCTGGAGTGAAGGGATGGAAACAGATATTGCTTTGTGGTGAGTATCTGCTCTGTGCCAAGCCCTCTTAGGGCATGCACACACCCATGACTTCATATTGTCCTCATACTTACCCTGACAGGTAGGTTATTATTATATCCATTTGGAGAAGGAGAAACTGTGGCACAGAAAGGTAATATGACTTTCCCATCTAGTTAATGGCTATATTTGGGGGAGGGAAAAGGGAGGAATTAGGAGATGAGAGAGAAAAGGAATAAGAAACATTTATAGGGGTGTGTAGGAAAGTAGGTCTTGAGAAGTTCACATGCCCCAAGCCAAAAGACAGGGCAAGATGGCATTAAAGGGCTTCAAAAACAGGAAAAGCTGGCTTTAACCCATCCAAGCGATACTAGGGTCAAGATGTACCTTTAATTTAAACTGGCCAACAGATATTACTATAGATGAATAAAGCCTCAGTCCTCAAAAGTCTCTGGGTGTCAATGAGGACTGGCAGATGTCTTAGGATAGGTACAGTGGAAACACAAAGGTTTTCTTAACCTTTTGCACTCAGATGTCGAGTGTGACTCAACACGGTTAGCATTAGAATAAAGGAATCGAGAAAAAAGCAAGCGAGTGCAAAGGGTTCAAGATTCATCCAGCCTTACCCCAACCCCGAGTCAAATGTGCTACTTCAGGCCACTATCTGTGGGAGGTGCACAGAGCCTGGAGTCAAAGGCAGATAGAGGCCATTAGAGGAAACTTCTGGTAAATATAATTTGGATTTTTACCCATTGCCTTTGACTGAAGCCAGTAATAAAACATTAAGTGTTTCCGGCAAATGCAAATCAAACCAACTATCAGATATCACTTCAAACCCACTAACCCACTAGGATGGCTAGAATTAAAAAGTCAGATAATAACAAGAGTTGACAAGGGTGTGGAGAAACTGGAACACTCATACACTTGCAAGGGGAATGTAAAATGGCACAGCCACTTTGCGAAACTGTCTGGTAGTTTCTCAAAAGGTTAAATATAGTTACCACATGACTCAACAATTCCATTCATAGATATATATCCAAGGGAAATGAAAACATATGTCCATACAGAAACTTGTACATGAATGCTTATAGCAGCATTATTCATAATAGCCAAAAGGTAGAAACAACCTAAATGTCCATCAGCTGCACAAACCAACTTTGGTATATCCACACAATGCAATATTATTAGGCCATAAAAGGAAATGAAGCACTGATACATGTTATAGCATGGATGAATCTTGAAAATATTATACTAAGTTAAAGAAATCAGGTCACAAAATACCACATATTGTACGATTACATTACTATGATATGCTAATTAATATAGGGAAATCTGTAGCGAAAGAGATTAGTGGTTGCATAGGACTGGGAAGGTGACAGATAAAAGATATGGGTTTTCTTTTGGGGATGATGAAAATCTTTTAAAATTGATGTGGTGATAGTTTGCACTAACTGTGAATATATAAAAGTCACTGAATTGTATACTTTAAATGGGTGAATTATATGAGATGTGAACTACATCTCAATAAAGATGTTTAAAAAAATTAGGAGTGAGAGGAGGGAAATGGAGGAAGCCATTTTAGCTCATGATGCCATCAAAATCTACTGCAGGCTTCTTAGCCACAAGGCCTATGTTGCCATGGAGACCGCCGTAGAGTGAATACTGTTTGTCAAGTGGGAATAATAATGCCTGCCCTACATACCTCACAGGATTGTTGTGGGTCTCAAATTAAATAATAGATGTGAAGGCACAATGAAAAGCTACATGCACTACACAAAAATAAGGCATTATTATTATCAAGATGGTTCCTATTGAATACACAATAGCATGCATATTATGATTGAGTGCAACCATGCTACAAAAACAGGTATGTGTTCTGAAGGTAATATGCAAAAATGATAATAATTGGTATATGAGAGTGATAGGATTGTGGATAAGTTCCTGATGTGTCATTTGCCTTTTTAAGAAGAAAACGATGAAGAACAAGATGGCTGCTCTCAGCTCAAATCAGAGGGGATGGGTCTGATCTAAGGGCCTACATTTATATCCTGGCCCTTAAAGAAAACTGGGCAAAGGGCCTCTCTCTCCCACCTTTTTCTTTTACCCCTTCCCAGAAATTATTTCCAGAGATGCCATTTCAGAGACTGCTTGGGTGGCAGCACTGACCATATGAATTCCTCTAATCTTGGCAAAGAGAGAATTAACTGTTATGTCTGGGAGGAGGGCCCAAGAACAAGTTGAAATTGAAATAATAATGTTGCAAATCATAATTTTCCATATCCAACCATACCTATGACACTCCCTCAGCATGACCGCACTATTAGCCCATGACTGAAATGAACTTAAATATCATCGATCCACAGAAGATCCCAATAATACAATTTTGCTCCAATTCAATTGTTTTAGAAAAACAAAACAAACAAACAAAAAAAGTCAAACTAGTTCATGAGATGTTTTCATTTTTGATGTTGGTTCAGTTGGAATCAAATGACTATTGAAGTTTGTTGTGGGGGCTCAATTATTTGCTGTGGCTTGACTTTTGTTTGTGGGCCAGATCGAACTACACTATGACTTCCCCGGGACTTAGACACTTTTGCCTTTGTGGGCCCCTTCCTTCTTCAAAAAATACTGAAAATTATATTTTATTTATTTTAATTATATCTTATTTAATTGCTGTATATTCATATTATATGAAAACTTTCTTTTGACCTAAATGTGCATCATTTTCTTCTGATTTGAAAAGAAATAATATTTTTATGGGCCAGTGAAAATAGTGTGGATCATAGGTACTTGTGCCTATTGTGCCTAATGGAGAAGTTGGCCCTAGGCCAGATGTTTAGAATAGTATGAAATAGAAAGTGCTGAAAAAGGGAAATGGAGAAAGCCATTTTAGCTCATGATGCCATCCTCTCCTATGGAGAGCCACATAGGAATGCTTTGAATCCTAGGCTTCCCCAGAGAATAAGCACAGATTTGGGTTTCAGGAGTAAAATGGCCTTTTTCAAGGCACAGATTCTCCAGAGTAGGAAGCATTTGGCATCTTAACACCAGGACTGGGCTCTGAATGGAGGCTTCTAGTTCTGGGACTTTCCCTAGACCCCAATCACATCTCTACTCTCCAATAACTGCTGTATCTGAGAGCAAAGTTCAGGCATCCAAGAAAAGGTGGTCTGCTCTTGTTGCTATTGAAGGAGAGAGAGGCCATCTATTGAAAACTTCAAGTCTCTCAGGAAGTTATGTGGCTTCCTGCTCTTCTCTCCCTACCTCCTCTTTACCAACATCAGTTCCAAGCCATTCCCCTGGTCCCACTGCCCTGTCTTTGCCTTTCCAAATCTCATCCACATGCCAAAGGCTTAACTCCAGCCCCACCACCACTGGGAAGCCTGCCCTGCCCTCTGAAGTCCAAGATAAACCATTCTGGCACTTGAAGTCTATACCCTCAGCCTAGACTCAGTTCTCTAGATGCCTGTGTGTTCATGGGCGTCCTCATCTTGACTGTCAGCTCTTTGATACAGGGATCCTATCTACTCTCTCTTCTGTTCCCCTCAGGGCACTCAGCACACATCCAGCACAGATTTAGTGAAGCCTTTCTGTAGAGCACACTTACTTTAAACCAGGACTAAAAATACTCACAATGTGTCTGGCAGCAAAGACCCCATCGACTATGGCACAACAGAAGGCTGCAATCACACCAAAGCTGATAAAGACGATAGAAGCCACCAACTGTGAAGGGAACAAAACAAAAGTGTCTGTTAGCTTTCCACTCTTGCTGCTTCTGGAGAATAGATGATCCCCAAGAGACTGCCAGACAAAGCAGAACTCTGGCTTGCCACTCCATGAGGATGCTCTTTGCAGCCATGCAGGATTAGTGGGAGCTGAGGAAGGGCAAGGCAGAGAAGGGGCCAATGAAGCACCATTTACATTTTCAGGGCAAATAAAGAAATTCACTCTGTGAGCACCAAAGAAGAGGCTTGCTGGTATCCAACATGCTGTCCATGGAAGAATTTGACTGTGTGACTCTTCCATTCTCAGATTCAGAAACATGTTGGACCTTTGACATCATGTAGTCCAACTCTCTATTTAATTTATTGTGAAATTAGAGGCTCAGAGAGGGGAAGTGGTGTGTGTGCCCAGGATCACCATCTAGTCCACACAAGAGTCTGGTGCCCACCAACTCCTAGTCCAATGTTCTTCCCAACCCCTCATAGTAGGCACTGATGAATATAGAGATGATTCTGAGGCCCTGCATAACCTTACATGGTCTTCTGCATCATTGAATAAAGAGAACATTCAACTTAATACTTAAATGTCAAAGACATTTTACAAAGGTTGAAGCCTCTGACACTGAAGCCTCTCTGTGGTGCATATGAAAAATTTCAAGTAAGAAAAACGTTTGCTTGAACTAGATTGCCCTATTCTCTGACCTAGTTAGACAACAGAAATATTCTTAATAATTTGTCTTCCATTACAAAGGTGGTAGGGAGTAGGTGTTTCCAGGGGCATGGATAGGTGCAGCCTGAGTCCACCATCTACTCGTGTTGACCCTCAGAACTAGATAGATTCAGCGTTTTTCTTCCTTGAGGTGCTTGGGGGATAGAGGGGGAAATAGCATGGCATTAAGCAGCTCTCCAGGGAGAAGGAGAAATCAGAGCCAAGGCCACCCTACATTTCTCCCACCTCAACAGGCTACGGGGAAATGCTTATCTCCTTTGGGAGTTGTTGAGAAACTTCTCCCCATAAATCTCACTTCACAGCACTAAGGAGAATTGGTAAATAATGGATGAACAATGTCATGAAATTGGCATTATTAGCTATGCTATGATCAACTCTACAACTAAAACTCCCCTATTATTTTGAATAATTTAGGTCCAAAGTGCAAACACAACTGGCAGGGGGGAGTCCAGATGAAATGGAAAACAAGAACTATTAGAACTCCCCTGAGGGTGATTCCCCACTTTGCTAGGGAAGAGATATGGTTAGAGTTCTCTGTCCCTAGAGCTATTACATTATCTGATTAAACTTGCTGTTAAATAGACCCCATTATCAAAGTCAAGATGCACAGAGACTTATACTGGGGGCGCCTAATCAGTCTACCATCTGACCACTCACCAGGCATCTTGATTTACAAGCCCTATAAAACTACAATATGATTGCAGTTCAGTCTATACCTTCGTCTCCTGCCCTCTAGGAAGCTTTCTCAGACTGAACCAGAAAAATACAACAGCTTGCCCTTGTGGGCCCCCATCAGGACATAGAACTTTCTAAATTTTAACTCCTGTTATATATGCTCATCCTCACTTTCAAATTTACAACATACTTAGTTTTGAACTACAGATAATGGAAATACTTTAGGGCTCCATAATTTTATTTTGTCTTTTATGTGCTTCAAGTATATTTGTTCTCTTAATCAAAGTACCCTAGATTATAACTTCCTAAAAGTGTGAACCCTCTACAAAAACTTCTTCAAAAGATTATACATCAGAGAGAAAGATGTGACAGTCCAATAATCCGGGGCTGTGGCAATGAAAATCACAGAAGCAAAGGCATTTTAGGCGAGGATAGTTGCCTGACTGGATAGGCTGGGGCAGTCCTCTGGGAGTGAGGAGGAAAACTAAGGGCAAGATTCAAAATATTGTATCCCCGTGACTTGAGGAAACTAGCTAGGCCACTGAGGGAGCATCAGACAAGATGAGAACAAGTCCCAACCACAGGGTCACTGAAAAACAAGTTCCCTGGAGGCTTAGGCGAAAAGGCAAAGTAGCCGGGTTTTTTTGTGGCCCAATTTGGGCAAGCTTAAGAAATGTGTTACTTTCAGATGAAGAACTTGATTCTATAGTAATGAAAACTTACCATCTGCCGTTTGTTCTCAACGAGGTTGGAGCCGATGATTCCAAGGAATGATCCGAAGCCGAGCTGTAAAGCAACAAGGCACACGTAGGATGTGGGGAAATGGTCAGCCTGACCACACAGTCATTCAGCTTCTGGATATGATTCAGGTTAATGGAAAGTGACTGGGGTATAGATGCTAAAACCATATGCAGTCGTTACTTACACAAATAAAGTGTGTGCAATAAAAGTATTTCTCCCACTAGTTGCCAATTTTTCCTTGTACATAGGAATCACGCCTAAAAAGAAACGTATCTCCCCAAAACTAAAAGTCAACCATAGCTTTTCAGAGCCTGCTAATTTCAATTTCAATATCCATTACCTAGCATGTAACTGGTGAATCAGTAAGACACATATAATGGGAAAAGCACTCATTATATTCTGATCTTTATCCTTTTCTTTTTAAAGCAACCTTCTAATCTGATGTATAAATTACAAAATAAAGGTTTGAAATAGCAATTTTTGATGCATCTGGCACACTAATAAAACCCAGGAAGTACTTTAGAAAATAGCAAGCACCTTACCTAAACTTAAAAAAAAAATAACAATTTTTTTTGGAAGCCTGTATTTGTGGTTGAAGCACTGCAATTTATGTTAGCACTTATTCACCTCTCCTTCCATCTCTGCTTCATTTACGGACAGAAAGCATTCATTAAAGGACGTACAGAAATGGAAGCATAAAACCCTGAAAAACAATTTCCCTATCTAAGTGGCTGGGATGATGGTTCGGTGTAGCAGATCCCACCTTCGTCTCAGTTCTGCCATTAGTGGACTGAATCTGCCAGTCTCAGCTGAAAATGATCACTAACTGATAGCTGTTGATGGGGATGAAAATGAAAGAAGTAAAAAGTGGTGAGAATGGACCAATAAACCTTAACACAAGTTCAGCGATGTAGTTACATATTTCTTTAGCCTCACTAATGGTCTGGGTTTCCATCTGCAGCCTTACCTTGGCTCACAGGGGCATCTATTTCAGTCCAAGGCCCTAAACTTTACACGTAGGCTTGGAAATCGAATGGACCCATGGACTGGGCAGGAGTTTGGTGGGGCAGTGTAGGGGTACTGGGTGGTTGTCTCAGAAACCCAAGAGTAAAAGAAAGGAATGAGTACAAATGTACAAAGACACACTCTGCAGGGCCACTCAGCCAGCAAACCCTCTTGGGAAATACGTAGAAGCTGAAGGTCATAAGGTTGTACAGATCCCATGTCATCCAAGACTCTACTAAGAACATCCTCACTCAACAGCTAAACTATACCTATCTCCCACCTGGTTTTATTTTAAAGGTAATTAAAAAGAGTTGTCCTAAAATATACTGATTAAAACCTGGTTATTTAAAAAATATTAAAAACCTGGTTATCAGACTAACTTGGCTTCTAACCCCAGCTTGTGTTCCATTTATGTTTGTGCAATCTTGAACAAGCTGACTGACCTCTCTAAACCTCAGCTTCCTTATTCGGAAAACAGTGATTGTAGTAGTGGTCCTGTTATAGGACTTTTATAAGGATTAACCAGGATGATACAGTCAAAGAACTTTGCACAGTGCCTGGTACATAGTAAGTACTCAGTAAATATTACTCTTCTGGTAATTATTATTACTGTTTTTAAAAAATTAACTTTTGAGCAGTTCTAACCTGATTTGAGCTAGAAAATTCTACCATTATTTGCTGTGTTCCATAGTAGACTTGTGTTCTATCTCATTCGCCCTTCCAATATGTTTCACAGCTTTTATTTTTTAGGAAGAACTCCATGAATAGTATGTGCTTATGGAACTACTAGAGGCCTGGTGCACGAAATTTGTGCATGGAGGGGGGTTGTCCCTCAGCCCAGCCTGCACCCTCTCCAATCTGGGACCCCTAGGATCGGGCCTAAACGGGCAGTCGGACATCCCTCTCACAATCCAGGACTGCTGGCTCCCAACTGCTTGCCTGCCTGCCTTCCTGATTGCCCCTAACTGCTTCTGCCTGCCAGCCTGATCACCCCCTAACCACTCTGCTGCCAGCCTGTTTGCCCCCAACTTCCCTCCTCTGCCGGCCTGGTCACCCCTAACTGCCCTCTCCTGCAGAGTTGATCACCTCCAACTGCCCTCCCTTGCAGGCCGGGTGCCTCCCAACTGCCCTCTTCTGCTGGCCATCTTGTGGTGGCCATCCTGTGTCCACATGGGGGCAGGATCTTTGACCACATGGCGGCAGCTATATTGTGTATTGCAGTGATGAGCAATCTGCATATTACTCTTTTATTAGATAGGATAGAGGCCTGGTGCACAGGTGGGGGACAGCTGGTTTGCCCTGAAGGGTGTCCCTGATCAGGGTGGGGTTCCCTTGGGGCGTGGGGCAGCCTGAGCGAGGGGCCTGTGGTGGTTTTCAGGCCGGCCACGCCCCCTGGCAACCCAAGCAGAGGCCCTGGTATCTGGAATTTATTTTCCTTCTACAGTTGAAACTTTGTAGCCTGGAGCAGAGCCAAGCCTGGGGCTCCCTCCGAGGCCAGCAGCCATTTCTGTTGGGGTTATAATTGAAACTTTGTAGCCTTAAGTGGGTGGGCCCGGCCAGGGTGTGAGAAAAGCTTTGCTTCCCCTGTTGCCGGCGGCAACCCTGGCCTGCTCTCTCAAGCTCCATTCTGCCGCCATTTGTTTGAATTTGTTTACCTTCTATAATTGAAACTTTGTAGCTTGAGTGGAGGCTTAGGCCTGGCAAGGGCAGGCGGAAAGCTTGGCTTCCTCTGTTACCTAGGAAACCTCGCTCTCTGTGGCTGTAGCCATCTTGGTTTGGGTTAATTTGCATGCTCACTCTGATTGGATGGTGGGCGTGGCTTGTGGGTGTGTCAGAGGTATGGTCAATTTGCATATTTGTCTATTATTAGGTAGGATGGGCCGCTTGTGGACATTGAGAGAAAGTTGGAGGCATCTTCTTACATGGAAAATAAATGCTTTTACTGAGTAGTTCCATTTCCACAGGTATTCACTGAATGTCTCCTAAACGCCAACAGCCGTCTGCCTTAAGATGGGAAGCAAAGACACTAGCTATTTCTGCACTCTCATATGGCTCTCTAATGGCGTGACCAGAGTGGGCTAAAGTCTCAGGGAATTGACTGGCAAGACAAGGCACTCTGGAACTGGAAATCCCAGGCAAGCCAGTTACTTCGTTCAGTTCCCTCATGTATCCTTCCATTCCATTCTGTTCTACTCCAACTCATCCAATTTTCTAACATTCACTGAGTATTTTGTCAGATAAATAAGAAGTTATGGCCCTAACATCCAGGAACTCATAATCTAGTGAAGGAGATTCAGACTTTTGGTTAAGGACTACAGGTATAAACAAAGTGCGATAGGAGCAGAGAATAATTCATTTTTTATTATATCCCTGGCTCTGTTACTTATAAATTGTGTGGCCTTGGCCTAGTCTCTTAACCACTCTGTGCTTCATTTTCCTCATCTAAAAATGGGACTCATGCCCTGGCCAGTTTGTCTCAGTGGATAGAGCGTCGGCCTGCGGACTGAAGGGTCCCAGGTTCGATTCCGGTCAAGGGCATGTACCTTGGTTATGGGCACATCCCCCGTGGGGGAGGGGTGTGTGTGCAGGAGGCAGCTGATCGATGTTTCTCTCTCATCGATGTTTCTAACTCTCTATCCCTCTCCCTTCCTCTCTGTAAAAAATCAATAAAATATATTTTTAAAAAATAAAATAAAATAAAAAATAAATAAAAAATGGGACTCATGCCTATCCAGTGTGGCTCAGTGGTTGAGCATCTACTTATGAACCAGAAGGTCATGGTTCTATTCCCGGTCAAGACACATGCCTGGATTGCGGGCTCAATCCCCAGTGTGGGGCATGCTGATAAATGATTCTCTCTCATAATTGATGTTTCTATCTTTCTCTCCCACTCCCTTCCTCTCTGAAATCATAAAAATATATTTAAATTTTAAAAATGGGATCACAATGTTACCTATAATGCATGGCTACTATGAGGATTAAATGTGATAAGGTACAGGTATACTTTGGAGATAACAACTACAATAAAGCCGGTATCGAAATAAAGTGAGTTGTAATCTATTTGTTGGTGGAGGTTCTTGCCTTCACTTTGTAAAACACGCAACATCTGTGAAGCATAATAAAGCAAAGTGCCATAAAATGAGATATGCCTGTGTGTAGTGTGACTTGCATAAAGGAGGCTGCTAAATACATGGTAGATCTAAGGTTTCACAGAGGAGGAGGCATTTTAACATGAGCTCAAAAGATAGGTAGATTCACTAGGCAGGAAAGTAATTATCTTTTGAGTCCTGGCTGAAAGAATTCACTCTCCTGGATGACAGGTTGATGAACTCAGCAGTGTCGCTAAAACTACCATACCTTTGAAAAGTATTTTAATTTTGAGAAGCATTTGCCCTCCATTTTGGTCATAGTAATGTTATGGAGTTTGGTAGTGCTCATATCATTCCCATTTGACAGAAAGGAAATTGGAGGTCTAGAGCATTGTATGGACACGTTCCCTCTTGTAGCAAGTTATTGGAAGGGCCAAGACTAACCCACAGGTCCCATGAGAGTCGGGGTACTTTCAACCATGCTTTGCTGCATTTGTGGCCAGTGTTTGCAAGTATAGTGACCTTTATAGCTGCCCCTGCCCCACCCCGGGAAAAAGTTCTCTCTAGGGATGGAGTGAGAAGTCCTATCTGAGGAAGAGCTGAGGGGTTGAAAGAAGGAAAAAAAATCAACAGAATTTCCTGAAAATGGGCAGCTGCTTCTAATCAACTGTTTGCTCTCCTGAAGCCTCAGGAAAAAAATCTCTAAAGAGAACCCTCGTGCACTGTTGGTGGGAATGCAGATTGGTGCAGCCACTGTGGAAAACAGTATGGAGGGGCCTCAAAAAATTAAAAATGGAACTGCCTTATGACCCAGTGATTCCACTTCTGGGAATATATCTCAAGAAACCCAAAACACTAACTTGAAAGAACATATGCACTCCTATGTTTATTGCAGTATTATTTACAATAGCCAAGATTTGGAAGCAGGCCAAACACCCATCCGTAAATGAGTGGATAAAAAAACTGTGGTACATTTACACAATGGAATGCTACTCAGCTGTAAAAAAAAAAAAAAAAAGAAGAAGAAGAAGAAGAAGAAGAAGGAAAATTTACCCTTTGCAATAGCATGGCTGGACCTGGAGAGTATTTTGCTAAGTGAAATAAGCCAGTCCAAGAAAGACAAATACCACATGATTTCATTTATATGTGGAATCTAATGAACAAAATAAACTAAGACAAAATAGAAAGAGACTCACAGATACAGAGAACATACTGACAGCTGTCAGAGGGGAGGATGAGTGGAGGGCTGGGTAAAAAGGTGAAGGGATTAAGCAAAAACAAAAAAACAAACACCTCAGAGACAGACAATAGTATGGTGATTACCAGAGGGAAAGGGAGGTGGGGGTGGTAGAAGAGGGTAAAGGGGGGATAAATGGTGATGGAAGGAGATGACTTGGGGTAGTGAACACACAAAACAATATACAGATGATGTATTATAGAATTGTGCCCTTGAAACCTATATAATATTATTAACCATTGTAACCCCAATAAATTCAATAAAAAATTAACTATTTTTTAAAAGAAAGGTAATCTCTGTGGTCACCCCTTGAGAACTACATGGATTCATGGAACATTCAGATCTTTGGACCTCCAGCTTGATTCCCTATTACATGAACAAATAACCAGTTTGCTTTATTTTGGCTACCCTCTACTTGTAGAAGAAAAAAGATAAATCATTAGAAATCAAAGTCAGAGTGTCAAGTGCTCTTTTTGGGCTGGACCCTATAACCTATGCCTATTTCCATCTATTGCCCCAGACACCCAGTGCTGAAGCTCAGAATGATTAGTCATTCAATACACAGATATCAATTGGACACCTATTCTGTGGCAGGCACTGTGATTTGGAGTCCAAGAGGCGGGGAGGGGTATGACACCAAGACCAATAAGATTCAGCTTCAGGAACTGTAATTAGGTAAACTGGTCCACAATTCCTTTCCATTATCCTGAAATCCACAAAGCTCTTAAAACCAAAAGGGTTTTTCAAACTAACTTGGTAGCAAAACCAGACTTTAAACTGATATGAGGTTTTTGTGTTTTGTTTTTTTAAAATCATCTTTATTGGCTTAGTGCAGTGGTCGACAAACTCATTAGTCAACAGAGCCAAATATCAACAGTACAATTGAAATTTCTTTTGAGAGCCAAACTTTTTAAACTCAAACTATATAGGTAGGTACATTGTTATTAACTTAATTAGGGTACTCCTAAGCTAGCCTTTGCTAAAAACTCAAGGGGCCAAAGAGCTGCATGTGGCTCGCGAGCCGCAGTTTGCCGACCACTGGCTTAGTGTAAAAATTCACAGTTTATTGTAGAAATATGAAGGTGCTCGATTATGGGGTGTTCCTTATGAACCCACTGGGATGTTAGATAACATTTGATATATGCACTATATTGCTTTCTAAAATAAAAAAGTCTAAAGTCTAAACACCTCTAGCCTGAACCAAGGGTTCAGATAAGGGATTGTGGACCTGTATAAACAAAGCTAAATGAGAATATAGTGCAATATCCCACAAAGCAGGATGCAAGAATTTTCTAGGAATCATTAGTAGTCGGAATCTATGGTAAGTTCAAAGACAGTAGACATCACTGTGGACCCTTAGTAGCTGAGAAAGGTCCCTACTGTGTCGTTAAGTTGGGATAGGACAGAGCATTTAGATATACAGAAAGAGAAAGCAGGGTGGATGTTCTGGGCCAGGGGGAACCATGAAAATAACAGTATTAAGGCAGAAAAGCCCAAGTCATGTTCAGGGGAGTGTCAATTAACAATTTTGGCAGAAGAGAGGTCATGGGAAACCAGACCAAAGGCATCTTGCGAGAGCTTTGAATGAGAACACTCAAGAAGCAACAAGGAACCAATGAAGCTTAGAACCTTCTGGCATTATAAGTCTTATCTAGCAATCAAGTTTTGCGTTTCATCTTTAAATGTACTTACTAAAGTAGCAACTTTAATTTAGAATGATCTTATATTTTAGAAACATTTTCAACAAGAGGTGGACAAAAATTCTGCCTAATTCATAAAAAACCACCAAATCCCACTATCCAGAGCGCCTTGTATTTCCAGAGCATTCAAGTTAGTCAAAACTTGGTTGGATTTATCAAGAGTCTTTACCTGTGAAGCTCAAGTCACACTGGCCTAATGAAGGTTTCTGGGCTATTAATTGTTTCTGAATGATCCTTGTTGTCCTTATCTCCTGATGTAATTTTCCATTAACTGACCCCCAGCCCACAAAGGAAATGGGGTAAAAACTCCTGTGGTTTTTTTCTTTCCTGAAAGAAAACCCAGGCTGGTGTGGGCCCTTTCAGTACAACAGCTGGGGAGAGGGTTCAAGAATGAAAGGCTTTCTGCACTGATCCAGTGGCCAACTCCATCTTGTGGGTTGCTTGGGAAACACATTTAAAGGCCTCCCTCTTCTGGATCTAAAATTACAGAATTATAGGGAAGGAGCAGTTTCTCTCCCCTGCCTTTTTCAGTTTCATACAACCCAGGCTCTTATTTTTTTAGGCCTCCAGAGTAGAAAGTTCACCAAAATTCTTTTGGAATAGGATGTCTGAAATATGTGAAGACAGTAAAAATGCTAAATTGATGTCTTTCTTTGGGGATTTTAATTTTTTTAAATTGTACAATTCAGCCTGTATAGATGAATATAATTTTAAAGATGCATGTGTACACGTGTGTCTTAGGGTGATGATACCACATTCTAGCTCAGGTGAGTAGCTAACACTCTATCATAATGCACCTTGTTGTACAAGGGCATCTCTTTTGGCAAAATAAGTATGCCCCAGAAAAGTTTCACACGACTTAGAGTTATGCAAATGCTATTATATTTTAAAATGCTCAAGATCTCAATATTTAAATGAATTGTATGGTAAGTCTTCTTTCTTTTAATCTAATAATTGCTCCCTAATTTATCTGTATTTTTTTTCCAATTTTTTTATTAAGGTATTATATGTGTACATATCTTACCATTGCTCCCCCCACTCCCATATATGCCCTCACCCCCCAGAGTTTTGCGTCCATTGGTTATGCTTATATGCATGCATACAAGTCCTTTGATTGATCTCTTATCTTCCCCACCTCTCCCTAACCTTCCTGCTGTAATTTGACAGACTGTTTGATGCTTTACTGCCTCTGTATCTATCTTTTTGTTCAAGTTTTTAATGTTCTTTATTATCCATAAATGAGTGAGATCATGTGGTATTTTTCTTTCATTGACTGGCTTATTTCACTTAACATAATGTTCTCCAATTCCATCCAGATTGCTGCAAATGGTAAGAATTCCTTCTTTTTTATGGCAGCATAATATTCCATTGTGTAGATGTACCATAGTTTTCTGATCCAGTCATCTGCTGACGGGCACCTAGGCTGTTTCCAGATCTTAGCTATTGTAAATTGTGCTGCTATGAACATAGGGGTGCATATATCCTTTCTTATTGGTGTTCCCAGTTTCTTAGGATATATTCCTAGGAGTGGGATTACTGGGTCAAATGGGAGTTCCATTTTCAGTTTTTTTTGAGGGAAACTCCATACTGTTCTCCACAGTGGCTGCACCAGTCTGCATTCCCACCAGCAGTGCACGAGGGTTCCTTTTTCTCCGCATCCTCGCCAACACTTGTCGTTTGTTGATTTGTTGATGATAGCCATTCTGACAGGTGTCAGATGATAGCGCATTGTTGTTTTGATTTGCATCTCTCGGATAATTAGTGACCTTGAGCATGTTTTCATGTGTCTCTTGGCCTTCCTTCTGTCTTCTTTGGAAAAGATTCTATTTAGGTCCGTTGCCCATTTTTTTATTGGATCATTTATCTTCCTTTTATTAAGTTGTATAAGCTGCCTGTAGATGTTGGAGATTAAACCTTTATCAGTGATGCCATTTGCAAATATGTTCTCCCATGTAGTGGGCTTTCTTGTTGTTTTGTTGATAGTTTCTTTTGCTGTAAAAAAGCTTTTTATTTTGATGTAGTCCCATTTGTTTATTTTCTCTTTAGCTTCCATTGCCCTAGGGGCAGTATCGGTGAAGAAGTTCTTTTGACATATGTCTGAGATTTTGCTGCCTGTGGATTCCTCTAGTATTTTTATGGTTTCCCGTCTTATGTTTAAGTCCTGTATCCATTTTGAGTTTATTTTTGTGTATGGCGTAAGTTGGTGATCTAGCTTCATTTTTTTGCATGTGTCTGTCCAATTTTCCCAACACCATTTATTGAAGAGACTGTCTTCATTCCATTGTATGTTCATGCCTCCTTTGTCAAATATTAATTGAGCATAGTGGTTTGGATCAATATCTGGATTCTCTAGTCTGTTCCATTGATCTATATGTCTGTTCTTGTGCCAGTACCAGGCTGTTTTGAGAATAGTGGTTTTGTAATACAGCTTGAAATCTGGTATTGAGATCCCTTCTACTTTATTCTTCTTTCTCAGGATTGCTGTGGCTATTCGGGGTCTTTTTTTATTCCAGATGAATTTTTGGAGAGTTCTTTCAAGGTCTGTGAAATATGCCGTTGGTATTTTAATGGGGAGTGCATTGAATCTGTAGATTGCTTTGGGTAGTATGGACATTTTAATGATGTTGATTCTACCAATCCATGAACATGGTA
Source organism: Ia io (assembly GCA_025583905.1). Classification (NCBI taxonomy): domain Eukaryota; kingdom Metazoa; phylum Chordata; class Mammalia; order Chiroptera; family Vespertilionidae; genus Ia; species Ia io. The sequence continues at coordinate 99,076,426 of JAJQQW010000001.1, forward strand.
TGTTCTTCCATCTGTTTACGTCTTCCTCTATCTCTTTTTTCAGTGTCCTGTAGTTTTCCGTGTATAGGTCTTTTACCTCCTTGGTTAAGTTTATTCCTAGGTATCTTAATTTTTTTGGTGCGATGGTAAATGGGATTGCCTTTTTAGTCTCTCTGTCTGTAAGTTCACTATTGGTGTATAGAAAGGCCATAGATTTCTTGGCGTTAATTTTGTATCCTGCTACATTGCCGAATTCATTTATTAAGTCTATTAGTTTTTTGATGGAGTCTTTCGGATTTTTTATGTACAATATCATGTCGTCTGCAAATAAAGACAGCTTTACTTGTTCTTTTCCAATTTGGATGCCTTTTATTTCTTCTTCTTGTCTAATTGCAATAGCTAATACTTCCAGTACTATGTCAAACAGGAGTGGTGATAGTGGGCATCCCTGTCTTGTTCCTGTTCTTAGGGGAAATGTTTTAGTTTTTGTCCATTGAGTATGATTTTTGCTGTGGGTTTATCATATATAGCTTTTATTATGTTGAGGTATGAGCCTTCTATTCCCACCTTGTTGAGAGTTTTTATCAAGAAAGGGTGTTGGATTTTGTCAAATGCTTTTTCTGCATCAATTGATATGACTATGTGATTTTTATCTCTCAATTTGTTTATGTGATGTATCACGTTTATTGATTTGTGGATATTGTACCATCCTTGCATTCCTGGGATAAATCCTACTTGGTCATGGTGTATGATCGTTCTGATGTACTGCTGGAGCCGATTTGCTAGAATTTTGTTGAGGATTTTGGCATCTATGTTCATGAGGGATATTGGCCTGTAATTCTCTTTCAATGTGTTGTCTTTATCTGGTTTTGGTATTAGGGTGATGCTGGCTTCATAGAAGGAGCTTGGAAGTATTCCTTCCCCTTGAATTTTTTGGAATAGTCTGAGGAGGATAGGTTTTAGTTCTTCCTTGAATGTTTGGTAAAACTCTCCTGTGAAGCCATCAGGCCCCGGGCTTTTGTTTGCCGGAAGCTTTTTGATAACTGCTTCAATTTCGTCCATAGTTATTGGCCTATTGAGCTGTTGAGATTCTTTTTGATTGATTTTTGGAAGGTTGTATTTTTCTAGGAATATGTCCATTTCCTCCAGGTTGTCCAGTTTGTTGAAATAGAGCTGTTCATAGTATTTTGTTACAATCCTTTGTATCTCAGCGGGGTCTGTTGTTATTTCACCTCTTTCATTTCTGATTTTCTTTATTTGGGTCCTCTCTCTTTGCTTCTTGGTGAGCCTGGCTAGAGGTCCATCAATCTTGTTTATCTTTTCAAAGAACCAGCTCTTGGTTTTGTTGATCTTTTGTATTGTTTCTTTGGTCTCTATGTCATTTATCTCCGCTCTGATCTTTGTTGTTTCCTTCCTTCTGGTTACACTGGGCTTTTCTTGCTGCTCTTTTTCTAGCTCCTTGAGTTGTAGGGTTAGGTAATTTATTACCATTGTTTCTTGTTTTTTGCAATAGGCTTGTAGAGCTATGAACTTCCCTCTCAAGACTGCTTTCGCTGTGTCCCATAGATTTTGGATTGTTGTGTTTTCATTGTCATTTGTTGCCATGATGTTTTTATTTCTTCTTTGATCTCTCTGGTGACCCAGTCCTTGTTTAATAGAATGCTGTTTAGTCTCCATGTGTTTGATTTCTTTGGATTGTATTTATTGTAGTTGATTTCCAGTTTTATGCCACTGTGATCTGAGAAGATGCTTGATATAATTTCTATCTTCTTGAATTTGAAGAGACTTTGCCTGTGACCCAGCATATGGTCTATCTTTGAACATGACCCATGTGCACTTGAGAAGAATGTATATTCTGTGGCTCTGGGGTGAAATGTTCTGAAGATGTCAATTAATTACATCTGGTCTAGTGAGTCATTTAGGATTGCTGTTTCTTTGCTGATTTTTTGTTTAGAGGATTTGTCCAATGGTGATAGTGGGGTATTAAAGTCTCCTACTATGATTGTATTGCTATTAATCTCTCCCTTGATATCCTCCAGGAGTTTTTTTTATGTATTTGGGTGCTCCTATATTGGGAGCGTATATGTTTACCAGAATTATTTCTTCTTGTTGGAGTTCTCCCTTTAGTATTATGAAGTGGCCTTCCTTATCTCTTGTTATGGCATTTACTTTGAGGTCTAATTTGTCAGATATAAGTATTGCTACCCCAGCTTTTTTTTCATTTCCATTTGCCTGAACGATATTTTTCCATCCCTTCACTTTCAATCTGTGTGAGTCTCTTGTTCTGAGGTGGGTCTCTTGTAGACAGCATATATATGGGTCATGTTTTTTTTATCCGTTCAGCCACTCGATGTCTTTTGATTGGAGCATTTAGTCCGTTTACATTTAAAGTTATTACTGAAAGGTATTTGTTTGTAGTCATATCTATTTTTGTGTCTGTATTCCTTCTTACCTGTTTATTTCTTCTTTTTACAGTATTCCATTTAGCAATTCTTGCATTGCTGGTTTGGTGGTGATAAACTCCCTGAGTCTTTTTTTGTCTGCGAAGCTCCTGAATTCCCCTTCAATTTTGATTGATAGTCTTGCTGGATATAGTATTCTTGGATTCAGTCCTTTGCTTTGCAACACTTTGTATACCTCCTTCCATTCACTTCTAGCTTGTTGTGTTTCTGTTGAGTAATCATTTGACAATCTAATGGGTGTTCCTTTGTAGGTAACTCTCTGTCTCTCTCTTGCTGCCTTTAAGATTCTCTCTTTATCATTTATATTTGCCATTGAAATTATGACATGTCTTGGTGTGGGTCTTTTGGGGTTGATCCTGCTTGGGACTCTCTGTACTTGCATAACTTTTATCTTTCCCATATCCGGGAAGTTTTCTGTCATTATTTCTTCAAATAGATTTTCTAATCCCTGCTGCTCTTCTTGTCCTTCTGGCAGCCCTATTATACGCATGTTACTTCGTTTCATGTTGTCCCGAAGCTCCCTTAGGCTTTCCTCCCGCTTTTTAATTTTTTTCTCCAATTGCTATTCAGATTGAGCTTGTTTCTGTACCTGATCTTCTAACTCACTAATTCGGTCCTCTGCTTCTTGTAGTCTACTGTTGAAACTTTCCATGGTGTTTTTGATTGTAGCTATATCACTTTTCATTTCTTTGATTCTTGCATAAGTTGTTGATTTTCTCATCCATCCGATGTATAAATTCCACGACCATTACTCTGAACTCCTTTTCGGTCATGTTGCAAGCTTCAGTTTCACTGATTTCCTTTCTTGGCGACTCCACATTTTCTTTCCTCTGTGTGTTATTTCGTTTCCCCATTCTGGCTATCACCAGAAAGCTCAAGCTTCCGTTTGCGTGGACCTGGGCTGTGTGCTGTGGGGACTTCGCTCCACCCGAGTTTCACTGAAGTGCTCTGACACTAGGACGTGTGGCTGCCTTTGGTTGGTGGGAACCAGACTTGCCCAGGGTCAGTGTCCCCAGTGTTCTGTGTGGTCTCGTGTGCACACTTAGAATCAGGGGCCCTGTCTGCACCACACTGTTGGTATGTGCCTAAAATGAGATCCTCAGCATGTGCCAGGTGTCAGAGTTTCCCTGTGTCTGCACCAAGAATCGAGTGTCAGAGTCTCTGTTGCCTTGTGCGGTTTCTCGTTGAGAATCAGGGTCCCTGTGTGTGCACGCACCAACAATTGGGGTCGTTGGCTCTTAGTGTGAATGCGCTGTGAGTCAGGGATCCCAGGCAGCTGTGTCTGGTGTGCCAAATTCCCTGAAGTGGAGCTGCGTCCTGTGTGTGCTCTCTCTACTAAGCCAAACTGGCTAGGGCACACACTCTCAAATCCCTGAAGGTGAGCTGCCTCTGTGCACTCTCCCAGAATCCCCGAAGAGGGGCGGAGTCCGTCCTGCACGCCAAATTCCCCAAAGGGAAGCACCTCTGTGCACGCTCTAAGATTCCCTGAAGGGGAGCTGTGACCCGCAAGCCAAATTCCCCCCAATTCCCCGAGGGGGAGCCCTCTGTGCGCACTGACAGATTTCTCCGAAGGTGAGCTGCTTCTGTCCTGTGCGCCAAATTCCCTAAGGCGGAGCGCATCCCTGCGCAAAGCTCTGCAGCTTGGGCGAGGGGCTTGTCTATCAGTTACTTTGGCGCTATCCGCGCGCCTGCTGGGAGGGGGATAGGCTCTTTGACTCACGGGAATCTGCCGGGAAGTCTGGATTCTTGTTGTTTCTTCCTCTGAAGCTGTGATAGCAGTTCTCTGTCCCCAGTGGCTGCAGGGTCCTGGTTTGTGACAGAAGCCAGTATCCTAGTCTCAGGCAGCTCTGTTTCTCAAGATGGTGTGGTCTCCGCGTCCGCACCAGCCACAGAGAAGTGTCCGCTTTGTGCGCAGGGCTCCGCTGTCTAGGACTGCCCGGTTAGGCAGCCCCTTGGAAGACCTGAATAATCTAACTGACCCTAGCTCATACACACACACACACCACACACGTCTACACGTCTACACTCTCCTGTATGGGTTCCTCACTCACACTCTCTCTCTCCCTACCTTCTTGCCCGTCGCCATCTTTTTCTTTCTAATTTATCTGTTTTTAAATTTAATTTCTCATATATTGTTAACACATTTAACCAGATTCCAAAACAGCAGTGTTCCAAATAACCTGAAAAATTTTCACAGTCCTATCAATAGCATTTTATATTCAAAGTGACCAATTTGACAGTATAAATCTTAAATGCCATATTATGCTCATTCTGGTTTTATTGCTAAGCACACTGTATTTATTGTTTTAGTTGCTTGTCCACCTGAATTAGACTCCCCTGAGGTGTTCATTAAAATGCATATTCAGCATGTCTTACTCTTTAAATCAAAGGTTAGCGTAGGAAAAGAAATCTCAGGTCCTAGGGTCCCACCCAGACAAACTAAATCAGGATCTCTGGGGGTAGGGAGCAGAGCTCTGTATTTTCCACATGTTTGCCAGGTCATTTCTATGCACGCCTAGGTGGGGAAACTACTGGCTTAGCGTTTATATAGTACCTCTCTAATTGCCAAACTATTCAATTAGTGAAAGTGTCCCATTCCAGGACAAATCTTGATTCTCAGGCACTTACTGTTTCACAGGTATGAATCCTAATTGTATTTGTTACAACATGACTTGACCTATAGACTCAAATGGATTTTTCTGCTTTTCAAACTGTAATCTTCCCCCTTCGCTTTCTATAATTAAAACCCTTTAAAAATCAACAGGAACTATAAGAACAAATTTTTAAAGGTTAAACCATGGGGCACACTGTCTGTTAAAGATGGCTCTCCTATTAACATTTCCAGATTAGCTTTTAGTGAAGAGCACACACAGAGACACACGCCCCCGCTGCTTCAACTTGCCGCTCTAGCTGAACATCAGGTACTCAAATAACAACAATCATGAACCCTCCTTCCTTTGTTAATGTATTCCCACCTAGCCACCCACAGCCAGATCTTCTACAGAGAAATTTCATAGCCACCCTTCGTGAATAGGAGTTCCTACTCTCAAATCACATGGAAAATGCTTTTCCTTCACCCATGGAGAGTCTGAATCTTGGCTTAAGCATTATTAGCTCATCAGTAAGAAATATTTCACTAAATGCAGCTACCTGAAACACACAAAGTCACACAGACCCTAATATTGCTTTTCTAAGCCACCAAAATGCAATCTTCCCTCCCTTTCCTACCCCCCACCCCACCTTGATTGTGTTTAAAAGTAAAATCCAATTCTGCTGACAACTGGTTTTCTTGCCTCACCACAGGAAATGGACTGGATGAGCTCTCGCATCATATGTTTAACCGAGGGCACCAAACTGTGTCTGTGGGACACCTGCTCTTGGCTGGCTAGGAGAGCCCTGTTGGCCCTAAAACTGTAAAGCCACACCCCCAGGCCACCTTCAGCTCCTGGGAGTCCAGCCCACGTCATGCCCTAGCTTTGCTAGTGCTCTTGAGGAGGCTGACTATGGAATTAGTGACCTAGGCAACAGGCATCAGGCTTGTTCACTGCTGGCTTGTCAAAGGCATCCATATTTTACCCCTTTCCCTCTCTTTGCTTCTCTCTCCCTTCCCCACCTCTCAAAAGAAAAGAGAGAGAGAGAGAGAGAGAGAGAGAGAGAGAGAGAGAGAAAAGAAAATAAAGAAAACAAATACGTCTGACCTCTTTGCTATTCTAAAAATTATATATTAAAAGAATGAACCATCCTAAAATACCTTCCTGTTTTCCCACAATTATAATTGGGAATTCATTTGATATTGAAAATATGATCCAAATTCTAGAGTTAGGTTTTGGGGTTTAACAGCAGTGTTTGTAGATCCAAATGGGATTTTGTTTGTTTTCCTTTCCTTCCCCCGACCCAGCTTTATTGAGGCATAACTGATAAATAAAATTGTATATATTTAAAGTGTACAATGTGATGGTTTTATATAAAATGAGGTTTTGTGTACCCTGGCCAGTTGCTCAGTGGTTAGAGTGTCAGCCCTCGGACTGAAGGGTTGCAGGTTTGTCAAGGGCACGTACCAAGGTTGCCAGTTCCCTAGCCCAGTAAGGGCCAGGCCAGTGGGGGAGGCAACCAATCGAGGTGTCTCTCTCACGTAGATGTTTTTCTCTCTTCTCTCTCTCTCTCTCTCTCTCTCTCTCTCCTCTCTCCCTCCCACTTTCTCTAGAAATCAATGGAAAAACATATCCTTGAGTGTGGATTACAATAAATAAATAAATAAGGTTTTGTATGTAAAGAGTGCAGCAGTGTCCAAAGCGGATTGCATGCACCCTGGGAGTGGGTAAAACAATCCACTGAAGTATGGAAAGAAACTATTTGAACTCTTGTTTCCTATTTGTTTATTTAAAATAAGAAAGGAATTAAGTGTTACAAATATTCAATAAACAGACTGTTATTGGCACCCTCCCTCAGTGTGAATATCAGACAACAAGGTGAGCTACCCTGAGGGAGGAGGGAAAGTTCCAAGCACCAAAGGGTTGATGGTGGAGCATTTTATGTGTGACCAGACTGTCTTATCTAGTTTTACCAGTAACTAAATTAGTCCCAACAAAATGGACAAGTAGTTCAGAAAGACTACTGCTGAGAAACCACAAATTGAAGATGATCCTAATAATCTCCAGGTTTCGACCCCACAACAGTAAGCACAAGCCTGCAATAAGAAAACAATAGAGTTGACACTTGTAACTCTTAGGATGAGCTTTTTGTCAGCCACATGGTGAGAGCAACATTAAAAAACAATGACATTCACTGGTTGAGCTTCAGCCCATGAACCAAGAGGTCACTGGTTATATTCCCAGTCAGGGCACATGCCCGGGTTGTGGGCTCCATCCCCAGTGTGGGGCATGCAGGAGGCAGCTGATCAATGATTCTATCTCTCTGTCCCTCTCCCATACTCTCTTCCTAAAACCAATAAACACACACACACACACACACACACACACATCCTATATAATAAAAGCCTAATATGCTAAGTGTCCGGTTGTCTGTTCAACCAATCAAAGCATAATATGCTAATGATATGCTAAGGCTGCTCAACCAGTCGCTATGATGTGCACTGACCACCAGGGGGCAGATGGTCCAACAGGTAGGTTAGCTTGCTGCTGGGGTCTGGCCAATTGGGACTGAGTGAGACAGGCCAGACATGCCCTGGAGCCCTCCTGTGGTCCCTCCCCAGCTGGCCAACCTCCCACATCCCTCCCAGGCCCTGATCGTGCACCCGTGGGGTCCCTCAGCCTCTTGCAATCTGGGCTGAGGGACACCCCCCCCCAGTGCACGATTTTCATGCACTGGGCTTCTAGTATGTATATAAAAGGCTAATATGCTAAGTGTCTGATTGTCTGACTGGTCACTATGACATGCACTGACCACCAGGGGGCAGACGCTCAACGCAGGAGCTGCCGAGTTGTAGTGACTTGGCAGCAGAGGTTCTCAGGTGATGCACCCCAAAACCAGAGAAGAGGGAGACTGATTCCTTGCGGGGCTGGGCGATTCCATCTTCTGCTGTGGATTATGTTGTTTCTGGGGCACTGTCAGCCTCAAATCTGGTTTACTGCACACTTGCGTTTTCATTCTACGCCTGTATGACAGCAACTTTGCAGAGTGCCTTTTCGTACTCTGGGACCCCTTGGGGGATGTCGGAGAGCCAGTTTTGGCCCAATCCCTCAGGCCAGGCCGAGGGACCACACCTGCCAGAGGGACCCTGCTCACTCTGCAGATGCTGGGGAGGGACCGTAGGAGTTTGGCTCCAGGGCGTGTCCGACCCCACCCAGTTCCGCCCACTGGCCACCTTCTAATTAATTTCCTTTCAATGTGCACAAATCCGAGCACCGGGTCAATGATGCAATGGCGATCTAATCATCTGGGAAGAAGTCAGCCAAAAATATTCAAAATTATCTAGTGGATTATCTGAATAAGGATTTATAGCCACTATCTTAAATGACAGACTTCATGTGACATGCATATCATTCTTTGCAATTTAGTTAGTATTAATATAAAGATGTTAAAATTACTATTGATTTCACTGTATCTAAATTTTGAATGTCCACTTTGTATATTTTATAAACATGTACATAATTTATAAAAGAACAAATTTACATCTTTTAGGAATAAATATTCTACACATTTTTCCTGATAGGAGTGCAGGATCACTTTGGATCACAGAGTGTCAAGCTGCCAGGGTCCTTAGATTTCAGGTAAGATCAGGAGACTTCTATTATACATTGGAAAGCAGATGCCCAAAGAGGAATGCTCCAAATCACACTGCTAGTCAGGGATGGAGATGCTTAGTCCAGTGTTCTTCTTAATGAGCTCAGAGTTGTCTTTGTATATTCATATAGAGATATTTAAAGGAGGAAAACTGAGCAAACACTAGAAACTCAAACCGAATTGAAAACTATTGAAGTAGAACCCAAATGTCTGTAGCCAGCAAGCTACTGAGACCCACCTATGTCTTTTATACTTACAATAACTCCTGGGTAATAACCTCCAACAGTCACATTCTGGGTCCTGGTGGTTGCAGCAAGGCCCACCGTGAGAATTAACACGGACACAATCAGCAAAGTCACGGTGACATAGATGGAGTTTCGTTTCCTCCGATTGAAGGCTCCTGAAAGTACACAGAGAAACTAAAATTGCTCATTTTGACTGGGGAAGAGATGGACACAAAGAAAAAATCACTAGTAAAGTGTTCCTTTCCTATTCCAACTGGTAACTGGGGTTATCTCTGGGGCATGGAATTGTGGGGAAGAAATGGAGCTTTAGTTTTTTTGGCAGTCATCAGGTGCCACATTCACAATAAAAAATATATTTCCAGTTTGAAAATAAACAACAGAAGAAATATTACCAGTTACATAAAAACAGCAAATTTTTGTGCTTTCAGCACTCTATAAAAGATGTGTCATACCCACTTAGTAGAGTGTTTTTTAGTCTAAATTATAAGGCATATGATAAATGGGAAGTGTGCGTGTGGAAGTATTAAATGAAAATATTTTAAAGCCAATGTGTAACTAAGAAGGGCTTTTTTCATAAGCTGAAGATATGAAATTTCATTTTCAGTGTAAATATCAGAACCAAGCTAGGAACTGGGATTTTTTTTTCATTTATTTCTGACATTTGCCACCTCATGTATAAACTTTAAAATGGTGTGTTAGCAAGATTTGTCACATAACAAATGTGTGTAATAAAGTAAGTGTTTAGAGGCCATTAGTCCGCAAAGATATGTATCAGGGGAGGTAGATGGGGAGGATTATAACTTACACACTTATAAACTTACGTGAGGATGACATAAATATAAATGACGATAAACCCGTTCTCCTACTCAGTGCTTATCAGACATGATTGTACAAACCAATATTTTTTTCGAAAACAGGCTTGTTAAGTCAGATAGAAAAAATGGTATCTAGACTAGCTTTTCAATTTAATTTTTTTTTAAAAGGAATCATGCACTGGAGCACTACTCCATACTCTGCATGCATTTCTCTGACCTGGGGAGGGGCTCTCAACAAGAAATACCAGGCATGAGTTATCCTATGAGAATCTAGCTCTCTAGTGAGGATGAAGCAGTGGGGAGCCTTCTGATGGGGACGCCCACCCAGTGGCTTGACTGTTATTTATGGGTCTAAAAAGGCCGCTTGGGTCTGTTCATTGGATCCCGTCATTGGGGAGGCCTCACTGCAGCCTCAGGAAGCTGCTGCCAAATGAAGCTGCCTAGACTGCACCACCAGGAAGGAGGGGAGAGAGGGGTTGAGGAAAGAGGGAGAAACTGTTGGGATTCAAGAGGCCTGGTGGTGGTGAGAGGGAGGGGTGGTTGCTGACCCTTCAGCCCCCAGCAGACATACCCTTCTGTAGGGAAGAAAATCGTCAACAGTGCCATTCTGGATTAGCCCCACCATCCATCTTGTCTTCCCTAGTGCAGTCCCTGCAAGGCTCCAAGGGAGGTGGGAGGGGCTGGCGGTCTCTCCTGACGTCAGCCTTGAAAGTGAGGGGCATGACTCATCAGGGTCATTTCTAATAGGATATTAGTCTAAGACTACTTTACACTGAAATGTAGAAATAGCATGAGCATTTATAGGCACCTGGGGAGGAGAGTAAGGAGAGTTGGGAAATGAGGCTCCCCTCCAGTGGTGCCTAAGTCCAGCCTACACGGGAAAACAGAAAGGACCACTAGAGACCTCTGTGACATCAGGGCCCTGTGTGTGAAAGGGCTATTTGGGATGCAAATGGCAAGCAGACTGATGGTAAACAGGATGAGCAAGCCTGGGAGAAGCCAGACTACAAGTGGTGCGGATAGAGGAGCAGGACTTATTTCATCTGTTTACCTTGAAGGTTAGTTATCCTTCCTCTGGATTTTGAGGGGATCGAAATGATTCTCTAAACAAGGGCCCCTATATCTATTCAATAATAGATACTTCTCAGTGAATCTTCCAGTTGGTTTCAAGAGGGGCTTTGAGCTAAACTTACCAACATCACCTCCCATTCCTGTCTGCCTTTCTCCTTTGTCACTCATACCATCTCTGCCCCAACTTGGCAAAAGAGAGTAAGGGAAACATCTAGATATACCAAGATTATCTCTGTGACACATGAAAGTGTCTCAACACCTCACATGTAACCTTAGAGACTTAATTGGGGGAGTGTATGTGTGCATGATCTTTCTGATTTTTTTGTATCACTCACCTGCTCCTTCCCCAAATGGCTTTTGATCCTATTCACAGCCTTTGGGTCTCCTTTGCAAATATCACTCTAACTCTTAAAAGCACAGGAATCAGGTCAGAAAAGTGACTCAGCAAACCACACAGTGTCATTTGAAAATCTGTTTTTTTCCCCCCTGCTTTAGAACCTGAATTGAAAATCCAGTCAGCTGAGAAACCCAGGCAAAGGTCCTAGAGCTCCACTGGGGCCTTGCCTCTAGTTAGGATTTGCTTTGGATAAAATTCCTAAGAAAACTCTCCCATCACTAGGCTGAATATCTATTCTCTGTCCCCTCCTCCTCCCACATGTCACCCCTTATTTTACACTATAAGGACCATACCTGTGTAAATGAAATCATTTCTAGTTGCACTTGGGGAATGGACCATTTTAAGGAACGCTGGGGGTGAATCCTTTTGAAAAGTGTGAAGAATCATCCCTCCATTTATCTTTAGTGTTAATTTGACTTAAAAGTCACATCTACTTAGAGCAGGGGTCCTCAAACTTTTTAAACAGGGGGCCAGTTCAACTGTCCCTCAGACCGTTGGAGGGCCTGACTATAGTTTTAAAAAAACTATGAACAGCCGAAACCGGTTTGGCTCAGTGGATAGAGCGTCGGCCTGCGGACTCAAGGGTCCCGGGTTCGATTCCGGTCAGGGGCATGTACCTTGGTTGCGGGCACATCCCCGGTGGGGGGTGTGCAGGAGGCAGCTGATCGATGTTTCTCTCTCATCGATGTTTCTGACTCTCTATCCCTCTCTCTTCTTCTCTGTAAAAAATCAATAAAGTATATTTAAAAAAAAATAAAAATAAAAAAAAATAAAAAAACTATGAACAAATTCCTATGCACACTGCACATATCTTATTTTGAAGTAAAAAAACAAAACGGCAAAAACACCCGCATGTGGCCCGCGGGCCGTAGTTTGAGGACACCTGATTTAGAGAAAGACACACCTTTTCTCTGAAGGTGTGGCCCGGGCTCCTAAAAGACAATTCATGTGTCTGCTCAGGACATTTTCCTGGTGGTTGTTTTATTTTGGAAAGTAGAGCCCTGTTCTTATTATAGTACTATTTGGGACCTGTTTTAGATGTTCTTGTAAACAGAGGATCATCTGATTCCGAATATGTCTAGTAAATGAACAAATCAAAAAACCTCAAATACCACGAAGTACTTAAATAAAGCAGCAGGTACTTGAAAACAGTGCTTATCACAATGTTTGATACCTAGTGAGCAGTCAATACTTGTTGAATAAACAAGAGGCAACATCTCAGAATTGCTTCCTTTCTAATAAAAAAGGGCATGGGTGTGTGTGTGTGTGTGTGTGTGTGTGTGTGTGTGTGTGTGTGTGAATAAATATGGGTTACTTTTATGGAATTGATTTTTTAAAATAGGGTACACCTGATGGCTCTCCAGAACTAAAAGCTTTCTTGCCAACTAGTGTCACATCCCCAATGTCTCTCACTAACCTGTCTACTTGGTGCCCAGCATATTCCAGTTTGAACAACAACAACCTCCCTTGTGACTGACAGCAATGGGAGAGTCTGAAATCCCATCATTGGCATTACCTGCCCCCCCCCCTCAGTCTGGGCAGCCTCCCTGCAGAACTACGGCAGCCCTCCTTCTCCGCAGTGCCCCACCTCCACTCCAGATTCTCGAGGACCAGGATGCTCAGCTCTAGAAGCATCCAATTATTTGCTGTCTCCACCCTTTCAAATACAGCCCCTGGTCAGAGTCCCCCCACTCCATCCCCACACTGCAGTTTCTGAATCTTGGTCTTTCCCTTCCTCTGAAACCTGTTCAAAAGTCACCTCCTCCAAGTTTTTCTTGGCCAAGCTCACTCTACTGGAATCACTCATTATTTCATGTCCCTATGTACCTTACTCAATAAGTATATTAATTATAACTGCTACAATTATAATTGTAATTGTAATTGTGGGTCTGGTCCACAACTCATCTGATGTCCACCAGTTTCAGGATTATGTATCTGACAGGAACCAAGGTGTGGGTTGCCAGTAGGTAGGGTGATTGTCTCTGCTCACTTGTGTTTTACCTTGTACATGTTCTTGATTACCCTCTTGATTATAAATTATGTAATCCCAGTGCAGGGAGGATGGGGGGCCAGCATCCTGTCTTGTGCACTGACTAATTTGTTGTTGTTGATGACGGACTAATTTTCGAGGCTGATCTTTTGAACTGATTAGGATTTGCTTACCTTAGCTTTGCCACACGGGGGGAGAGGGGGTCACAGGAAGTCCCAGCCTTGAGCACCCATGGAAACAGGTGGCTGCCCACAGAAGACCCTCAAGGCTCTGCCAGTCTCCCAAACATTTCTGTGAAGGCACTGAAATCCCGCCCCCCTCATTGGCAAATCTTTGACCAGAGACACCCACCAGTGAGTTACAAAAGTGTTATTTGGGAGGGAAGGAGTGCCCTGCTGTAGTAGAGGTGCCTTGGCCGCTGGGGGTGGTGTTGCTAAAAGGGAAAAGGGGGTGCTGGGAAGGGATTAAGGGACGCTGGAGTCAGATTACCATTTTTCTATTGCCAAGCACTCTGCTCAGCTCCAAGCTATGGACTAACGGTTCATCCCCAAGCAGCAAGTAAACAAGTAACTCAGCATATAGTGCAGGCACCTTGGTTCAGTGTATCTGTGTGTTTTAAATTTTACTGTTTTATCTGTGGTTGTGTCTGGCCTGTAGGGAGAATCCCCTCAGAAATGCTGCCCTTGGAGACTGACCCATGCACTCCCCTTCCACTCCATGCAAAGGAAGTGGTGTTGCCAGGGCTAAGTGGGAGTAGCTCCTAAGTAGCCTAGACTCCCTTGTCCAAAGTGTGAAAATTCATGGTTACCACTCCACTCAGGAATTTGCTCGCACCCTGGATCTGCGGACTTTCCAAAGAGGGATGCATAGAGCATACTCCTGCTCCATAAGGGATCCATGATTCTTCTCCCGCAGTATCTGGACGAAGCCCACTCAGCTTCCTGTTGCGCAGACCTTTCAGGAAATGCAATATTGGCCGAGGGCCCCTGGGAGCCCAAGAATCTCTTCATTTTGTTCCCCAACCCACAGAGCAGTGTGCCAAGTAGCAACATTTTAAGCCCTGGGCTACTAACCTGTCTACTCCTCCGCAAGCGGATGGCCAGGCACGAGGGAGAGGGTGGGCTGCTTGGCAGGTGGTTGTGGTGGCTGCAGGCAGTGTGCTGCAGAACCCCCCACCCCGCAATCCCCTTCCCCCTCCCTCCAGACCTCCTGCGCAGCTGCCTAGAGTCTGGGAGCGAGGGCAGCTTTGGCGCCACAGCTGGCCAAGGTGAGGAGTGCATTGTGTGTGCGTGTGTGTGCGTGTTAGGGAGAGAGCTGGGGGGAGTCTGGTACTGCTGGGTTCTGGTTCGGACCCAAGTCCTTGGCCTCATTTGTACCACGTTGCAAATAACTATGCCCATTTAAAAAAAGCAAATTATTATGCTGAATATGCAAAACCAATAAAAATGTGGATCTTTCCCCCATCTAGGAGACTATACTTTATGAGTGAACTAATTCTGCTGAGACCTAGTCTTTTGCCAGCAATAGGGAGCTCACAGACTGGGTGCAATCCTCTCCCGCCCTTCCTCTCCAGGTGTTTCGCAAATTCTTCGGAGAAGACCTGAGCAGACTGAATGGCAGGAATTCAAGACGGAGGGATTTTGCAGAATGCAAAGTATGTTGGAAAGAGAGAATTCTATTTGGTTAAAGTGTATTTGAGGCGATTTTTAAGATTAGGTGGGATCAGGGTTTAACAATCCCCTCCCGCTCTCCTGGGCTCCAAATTAATTTCTACGCCCAATGAAATCATAGGGCTTGGGAAGGTGCCTAACAGCTGAGAAGAACTGGGTTTATGTTTTGTTTGTAACTATGAGAAAGCAGCTTTGAGGGGCAGCCAATTTAGTGCCTGGAGGTAGCCATCCCCCAGTTTTGATGAGGAAAGGTGTTGAACCAAATCAGGCTAGTGGGTTCCCGCCCCACCTCTATTCCACCCAGAGAGGGAAACTGCGATTTCAGAAGATGCGCGGGCTCGCGCTCGATCTTTCTTTCTCGTGCTCTCGACCCACCTCCCACCCTCCCCCCGCCCCAACGCGCACGCACACACACACACACACACACACACACACACACACACACACACACACACATTACATATCTTGTATTTGGAGCAGAACAGGAATCAAATTCAAGAAATGTTGATCCTGCCACTGCAGACGGCAGGGCTGGACTGTCTTGAGTGATTCTTCAGGAATTCCCCTCCCGCCAGCCCCACCTCTTTTCTTCCCCCACCCGCCCATCCCCCAGGGTTGCGCAAACCTCCCCGTCAGAGAGGTGCAAGTCAGTCTCCCTCCCACTACAGCTCTGAATTTCAGGGCAGCTTCGATGGAGTTGGGAGGGGGCGCCGACCCCGCTTCTTCTAATTATTGTTATTATAGAGCTCTTAGAAGTGACGCCGACTTTGCAAAGAGAAACCGTCGAATGGAAAGCGAAGGCGCAGGTTGCAGGGGAGTGTTTTGATCCCCAGACAGCTGGGATTTACCACCGGCTGCAAGTCTGTCGACACACTCACACAAACACACTCACACCCACACTCCGGGCAAGGAGATTCCCAAGCTAGCTGGGCGCTCCAACCTCAGCGCTTTGCCCCCTCCCCCGCTGGGCCGCTCCCCTGGGGCTCTGGTCCTAGACCCAGAGGCTGGGGCGCGCGGACCCCCTCCTTAACCCAGCTCCCCGCCTCTCTGGGCAGTCAGGGCACTCCCTGTCCAGAAGGCAGTGCACTCACCCCTTGCTGCCGCCGCCTAGGAAGAGCGGCTGGACTTACCCATAGAATCGGGCAGAGACATATCGCTGGACCGCTGCTGAGTCAGGGACTGATGCATGGTGAAAGCTGCCCAGTTGCCCTGGCCAACGAGGCTGCTTCAGGCGTCCCTGGTTCAGGGCGCCCCGAAGAGCATCCTACTCCTCGGCAGCCGCTCCCCCTCTCTCTCAGAGAGAGACTGCCTGGGTTTGCGAGCTGCAGCTCAAGTGCCGCCTCCTCCTCCCCTCTCCTCTCCTCCCTCCCTCCCTCCCTCCTCTTCTGCCTCCTTCTGGCAAGGGAGGCAGCAGCATTGGCGATCCCGCATTGGTGTGCGCTTGCGCAAGACCCCCTCCCTCCCCCTCGACCCCCCCCCACCCTATCCTAGTTATCCACCTCCCAGCCTCCCAAGCCAGACAGGGAGCCGTTTTTGCCCCTTGGGGCCAAGGCTGCGCAGAGAAAGAGGGGGAGGCTACAGCCTGGGACCGAATGGCCTTCTCTGTAGTTTGGAGAGAGGGTCTTGGGCAAGCATCGTGTTCTAGGATTTATAATTGGGGAGTGGGCAGAGTCTGAGGTTCAGAGCTGAGGAACACACACACACACACACACACACACACACACACACACACACACACACACACATTTGTGCAGGTTTGGTCTTAGTGCTTCCAGAATGACATAATGGAGCTGGACATGATCCAGAGAAGGGCCACTCTATAATCAAGGGGATGGAGGAGGGTGGAGGGGACTGCCATATGAAGATAGATTAAACAAACGCAGACTCTTTAGTCTAGAAAGATGAAGGCTAGGAAGGGATGTGACCAGAGTGTATAAAATTATGCAGAGATGGAAAGAGGGAACACAGCCTTATTCACATCTGAGAATTCTAGAACCAACAGCATCCAAGAGCTAGAAGGAGATCCAGCTAAAACAAATCTGACTCTGTATCAGCTCCCCAGTTTGTGCTTTTGTTGAAGGAGCTTTTAAGTCAAACACTTAATTTTCTCATCTTAGCAGCCATGCAAGGCAGAAAGAGGAGTTTTCAAGAACCCCATTTTACAGAAGAAAAACCGAGTCTCAGAAAAGGAATAAAAATTTACAGCAGGAAGGTTAGGGAGAGGTGGGGAAGATAAGAGATCAACTGAAGGACTTGTATGCATGCATATAAGCATAACCAATGGACACAAAACTCTGGGGGGTGAGGGCATATATGGGAGTGGGGTGGGGGGGCAATACACATGTAATACCTTAATAGAAAATTTCCTGTAGTCACTCAGCTAGCAGGTGGAAGAGGTGGGATTTGAACCCAATTCTGTTGGACTCCCAGGTCAGTGATCTTCCCACCATGGCAGCTGAAAATAAATATTACTCTATATGCCATATTAAAAACCCAAGGAATTCATTAGCCCCAAGAGGTGCAATAGGATGAAAACATAAGTAGCTTTGGAAAGAGTGATAAAGTCCTGGCTGAGAGATCCACTGTGGATTGTTAAGGAAAACTGGGGATGAGATGGGAATGTCCTTAATCTTGGAGGACAGCCAAGTCCTTCTCCAACGCGTCCTTTCGGACCCCATTAGAATATTGGGCTGGGAGCACTATGTTGTCAGCCCAGAAGCGTGGTTCTGATGCCCTCAAAACAGTCACAGAACAGGATGAGGCTTCCTTGAAATGCCCCAAGACATCTGCCTGGTGGCCACAGAAAGTGGAAGGCGAGGGAGGGGATCACAGTGGGTGCCAGCTCCTTCTGGAAACTCAGCTCTGTGCATACCAGGGAATTGACCTTTTGAAGGCATCCATCTGTCCCAGTGAGAGCTCCCAGGTTCCACTTGCCAGGTTTCCTTCCAACCACCTTTCCCTGATGATTGCTTGCAGCCTTTTCTCCGTGACCACTCCCCACCCCACCACCTCACACATGCAAAACAAAAAACAAAACAAAACCCATCTCAGAACTGAGCATAAAACTTCTGAGAGTTGATGAAGAAGAGTAGTAGTTTTCTCCCAGCTCTGGTTTGCTAATCTACTCTGAGACTTTGTTTCCTTTTGCAGGAAATGGAACCAAGGGCCCTGGCCCTTTCCCATCTTCCAAAGGAAGAAAAGATGCTTCCTGAAGGTTAAAAGGGAAACCCTTTGTAAAGAACTTGGGCACACCCCAGGGCCAGGCTGAATGCTGTGTCAGGTATTATTAGCAATCCTACACTATAGATGTGGTTTAGAAATCTGTGATATATGTCCTAGATAGAGATGAGATGTTGTAGAAATGTATGTCTTAAGCATGCTTGGCCTATGTGTCCATCTCCATGAGCTGCACAAAGGCAGAAAGAAATCCCATATTTGCACTCTTGCCATGTTTGTCTTCAGGTCTGTTTATTTATCTCTTCCTCCCCCATTCTAAATATCTCATATATTTAATGTAAAAAACTCTGGCAATCAGCACTGAATTCTCAGGAGTACTTCATAATTAACTGATTTTGTTTCTGTGAAAGTAGCCTGGAAGAAAAGAGGGTTTTATACAGGCTGGAAAAGACTGTTTTATACCTTCTTTAGAGATTTTTGGCTTCCCTAAAGCAACCATATAGCTAGAGATCCCTAAAGAAGACAAATAGAAACTTGTTACCATGCTGATTTCAAGGGAGAGAATGAGGTCTTTTCATTTTAGAGAGAAGCACGTTACTCATCAATTGACACAGAGGGCATATGTAATTTGACCTTTGTAATCAAAGCCGTATACTAGTGAGGTGCCTTTAATGGGGGTGAGCCTTGCTTTATGCAACATCTGTATTACTGAATCCTGTGTGAAGATTAAAAGCTATTTTAGAAATTGCTACAGGATCTGGCTATTTAAAACAACTATGTATATTTCCTTTAGACTCTCACTTGAGGTACCTTATGGAACTTGGAACACAGCAGGCTCTTAGTCAAGTTAAAAATGACTTTGAGTCCAGTGGTAGTGACAATAGCAGCAGCTGTGGCAGCTCAGAAAGTAGTAGCAGTCTTCTCCCCAGGGATTGTATGCTTGTTTGGACAGAGGAGGAACTGAGATAAGGGGAAGGACTAGAATGGGAACTGGGGTTGTGGGGGGGGAGACTCACATTTCAACCAAGCCTGGCACAAAGACCCCCAAAAGAAAGTTTATTTTAACTCAGAATGAGCTGGGCAATTAAAAAGCAAAGGCAATTTTTCATGAGCTCCATTCTGATTTTATTCAAAACACATGTGGATTTGATACATTAATAGAGTCATAGCATCATAGCCAAACTGATCAATAGGCAAGCCACCTAGATGCAAGAACAAGAGAAAAGGTGTTTCATGCCAGTGAGGGCTACTATAACACACACACACACACACACACACACACACACACACACACACACACACACACACACACACACATCCCAGCCATTGTCTCTCTAGCCTGATTATTCTGATTATCACCACCCACCTCTCAGCTCCCAGAATTGAGTTGACCAAGGATATAAAGGAAGCTTCAGAATAATGGAGAACCTCAAAGGGTCTAAACAGCCAAATTGAGGTTGGAGTTGTGCCTACTGGACTACTTTAGGTTTATGCCTGGCACTCAGTGCTCACACCACAAGCAGCTGAATTTTAACTGAGGAGAACTGTGGTTGATGGTACGATTTCAACCATGAAGCTTGACTGGTTCCCATCGTCAGCTGGTCATTTTCTGTGTGTACCAGGAAAATCGCCACTGCACCAGGGAGCAAAACTGGTATTTATCTTTGTTATTGTTTCCTTCCTATTCTGCAACCTGCTTCAGTTACCAAACACTATTATCGTAAGTGTTTTCCAGTATCAGTAAGACATTTTTGATGACATGATTCTAAATGGATGGAGCATCATTTATTTACCATTCCCTATTATTGAATATTTTAAAGGTTTTTAATTTTTCAACATTATAAATAACACAATGAGCTAAATCTTTGCATCTTTATTACCATAGGATACCACATTATGGTGGAATTATTGGTTCAAAAATTCCAAATATATTTTTCTGATGAAAACATTTTTTCAACATGTACATAGTGAAGTGTCTTAAGTGTACATAGTGATGCTTTTTTTACATATACGCACCCTTTAACCATCCAGATCAAGATGTTGAACCTTTCCAACATCCCAGATGGCTTCTTTGAGCCCCCTTCCCGGGCAATAACCCTCTTAGAGATAAACGATATTCTGATTTTTATCATCAAATCCAAATAATTTTAAGGTTTTTAATACATATTGCCAAATTGTCCTCCAAAATGTTTGTAGCAAAGTACATTCCCACCATCAGCAAGTGCAAGTGCCTGGGTCCTCACACCCTCTTGGTTTTACCTGCCAAAGGAGATGTGTTAGTACTTAAGACACACCTAGTTACAGTTAGAAACAGGCAGGGCCAGTCAAGAAGCCAAACTGGAGTTCAGCTGGGCACTGGGCAGCCAGTATGAACCACAGATCTAAGAGCCAGAGGCTGAGTGCAGTCCCAGCAGGCAGGCAACACTATGTCATAGTCCACAAGTCCCTTAGAGACCTGCAACTTAGAGATATCAGTTGTTTTCATTGTCCTATTCATTATTGGTCTCTGTTGCACATACCCAAAGTCTTCTTTTTTTAAAAAAAATATATTTTATTGATTTTTTACAGAGAGGAAGGGAGAGGGATAGAGAGTTAGAAACATCGATGAGAGAGAAATATCGATCAGCTGCCTCCTGCACACTCCCCACTGGGGATGTGCCCGCAACCAAGGTACATGCCCTTGACGGGAATCGAACCTGGGACCTTTCAGTCCGCAGGCTGACACTCTATCCACTGAGGCAAACCGGTTAGGGCGGTTTGGGGAATTTTAGAATGAATGCAACAGAGGTTAATAATTACAAATGTTAGGCATAGAGCGAGGTCAATCAATGAATAAGCAACATATTTTATACAGTAAACTATGTATTGAAGCAAAAATCTAAACAGAAAAATCACCACATGTATTACTTTTTAATTAGGATAAAAGGGCAGGAGATGAGGATGAGTGGCCTTAAGCCCACAGGAATGGGTTGGGAGATCACTAAGGGGGTCTCACAGTTTAGAGAGAGGGAGGTTTACCTGCCAGAGATGGCGGTTGGTGATGATAGGATTCAGTTAAGCTGTAACTACCCTGTTTCCTTCCTCTAATTAATTACAGAGCTCAATACATCCTTTTCCTTTATCACCATAAAAAGCGCTCATTAAACACCTAATTAGATGTGGCATTGTTACAGGCAGGGTGTGTGTGTGTGTATGTCCAACTGCTTGGTTCAGGTTTGGACTAGAGAGGATTTCTGTGTTCAGTGGTTTCTGGGAAATCAGTAGATTTGCTCCCAGTTCAAACTGCTCCACAAAGCCTGTAAAAATGTTTACACTCTGTGACCCAGTAATTCCACTTCTGGGAATCTGTACTAAGGAAAGAGAAATCTGGACTACAATTTGTGTGCAAGGATGTCCATGGCAACATTATTTAAAATAAGGATGAAAATTGGAAAAATACAGTGAAGTGCCCCAAATTAGGGAAATGATTAACTAGATGACACCACAGCCATAAGATGCATATATTATATACAGCTATTACAATCATGTTTTCAAGTGGTAAGGACATAGAAATATCCATAATAATGAGGTAGAAAAGCAAGCTAAGGACTGCATGTATAGTTTGGTCCCAATTTTTGTTTAAAATTGCATATATATGCAGAGAAAAATGAATTGAGGAAAGTCATGAAAATATTTACTTTATCTCTGGGAGGTGGAATTACAGGTGACTACATTCTTCTTCATATTTTTCTATATCCTTCAAATATATTCAGTGAGCATGTATTATTATTAAAATTAGGAAAAAACTACAAATTCCATTTTATAAGTAAACAAGTGAATGTTTCGTTAATTGCACTCTGTTCTGCCTGAGGGCTGCTCAGGACCCACCTCCCACCTCTCTCAAGTTTCAGGCAATATGTCACCTCTCTCAAAGGAATTGGTATTACTCTTTCATTGTGTGATTAAAGCTTATTGGCGCTGGCAGGTGGGCAAGTACTTTTTCTGGTCCAGCTCTTCCTGTGCCCCTGGAATTACACCGATAGGGGGCTGTCTACTCTGTGGATTGCCAGAAGGGAACAGCTTTCTGGGAAACTAACCTGTCTGGGAAGGTAAAGGAAGTCTGCCTGGGGTGGGATGATGGGAATTTGAGGGACAGATAGAATAGAGAAAAGGATAAAATGAGCAACCTTATTAGAGAGGATTTTTTTTTTTTGGTAAGATTGTATTTTAGTGTTTTGCTGTTTAAATTAAATATTTGCATTGCAGTTCAGTTGGACCTGTAAGAAGTTCTATTGAAGGTGACATACATCTAACTTCATGTCTGCCCCTCAGCTCAGCTCAGGAGCCCAGAATCCTGCTATAACGAGGAGGGGGCTGTTCAATAAAGGCGGCTGTCCTTTAACAAACAGCCAATAATTACAAAAATAAAATATGCATCTAAATTTCAAAGAATTACAGACATATATAAATTAAAAAGTGAAAGTCTTTCCCTCCCCAATCTCACTCCTCAGATGTAAACTCTATTAAAAGTCTGGTGTATATTTTCCCAGACTTTTCCACTTTTCTTATGCACATACAACAAATATGTGCATACACACAGAGTTACACACATAGGCATTTAAAAAAATGGAACAAAACTATAAATATTATCTTGTAACTTACCTTTCTAAAAACCCAATACAATCA
Source organism: Ia io (assembly GCA_025583905.1). Classification (NCBI taxonomy): domain Eukaryota; kingdom Metazoa; phylum Chordata; class Mammalia; order Chiroptera; family Vespertilionidae; genus Ia; species Ia io. The sequence continues at coordinate 99,099,140 of JAJQQW010000001.1, forward strand.
TTGTAATGGGCACATTTCCATGTCACATATATAGATTTACCTCATTTTTTTTAGCAGCTGCATAATATTTCATCTTGCAGATGTTTCAGACTTATTTAACCAAGCCCCCGTGGTTGGACATTTGATTTAGTTTGTTTTTTCATAGCTACAAGCAATACTGCAATAAGCATCCCTGTACATATACCATGGAATCAATTTAAGGGGAAATCTTTCCATCAGCTGTGCATTACCTAACCATTTGCAATTAGTTTCTGGGCTCTTGAGAATATATCTTAATGGCTATGCCAAATGTTCTGTAACGTCTCGAATGGTCAAAAGCATCCTTTCCAATTAAGTTGCAGTCTACTACACACTGCATTTTAAATGACATTATGCTTTAAGGACAGGACACTGTCTTATATTACTGATACAGTGTTATAATGTTCTTTATTCTAATTACCTGGACTTGAATGGTTACTGCCTAAAGAGAGTGGGCGGCCAGAGGCTTTTGGTACACATCAAGGGCAGCCCAACCCAGGGGAACACAAATATGTGATCTTTCTGCCTCCATTTACATCCAGCATCTCTCCATTACTTCTGGCAAGAAGACTCTACTAGACATAAGGCACTTTATTTGCCACCTACCGGCTTGGGGGAAAGTAATACGGGAGCACTAATACTAACATCTGTATTGAAGACCAGGCTGCTTTCCACTCCTCTCACCTCCCCATCTTTCCCTCCTTTACTCAGGTGTTCATTGTCTCCACAAAGCCTCCTGGCTGTTTGCTGACCTTCTCTCTGACACCCTACTTAGAGGTGACCTCAGCCATTGCCTGCACTCCCATCAAAACATGTCTCTTTTTAGAATTCTCAGTTGCCTGTATTAAATTGTGTGTGACAGAAAGTGCTTAAGGCTTGGCATCAAGAGACCAATTTCTAGCCCTAGACCTTTGAGCAAATCAATTAATCTCTCTGAGCCTCCATTTTGACATCTGTAAAATGGGGATAGTAATAATAAGTTCTTCACAATGTTAATGTAAAATGAAATGAGATAGCATATGGAAAAGTACATTAAAACCAAGGAAAAATGCTCTGTGATTATCAAGTTCCATTTTATTTATGGATTCTCTCTTCCAGATAAATGTTTTATTTGATTTTTTTTAAAACAGAGGATTTCTGGAGACTACAGTGTTTCAAATGAAACTGGGAAGAGCGCTTATTACAGTAAAAATGGCAGGTGGTGGAGCAGGCCAGTGGGGAAGCTATTCTAAGACGTAGAAACCCTTCTAGACCTTCAGATTCACAGATGTAGGGGGTTGCTGGCACCACAAGACAGAAGGCTGGCCAGAGTCCCCAGGCAAGAATGTCAGAAAGCTCTCTAGAGAAGAATAAGGTAAGTTAGAGGGGGCGAGGACAATATAGATTTCTGTGGGCTGGCCCAAGGACCTGTCCTCTCTAAGGAGATGTGTTCTAGCAACTGTTTGGTGTATTTTTAAAAGTCAGCGAGGCTTTGGCTCTATAGGATAGAGTGGCTGTGACACCTGATTAATGTCTGTGCAGTACTTTCCAGAAAGAAATTTAATCAGCAGAATGATTGCAGCAAGCAGCTGCCTGAAGGAAAACGATCCGGTTCTAATGGTGGCTTGTTTGATGTGTTGGCATTGTAGTAGGGCACGTACATTATTAGTCCAGCCCAGGGGGCCCCAACTGGGATGCTGGATCAACTAGTAAGGAAATGCAGCAAACACAAGCAGACTATCTATGGCCCCATGTAGGATCATCACTATCACGTTGTCAGTTCCTCCTCACTTCAAGGAACTTTACTGTCAATCTCCCTCCCACCATCAGAGTCTTCCCTGTCAGATCTTTTGACCTCCTCCTATCATTATTATCTATTCCCTGAGCCCCCTCAGATCCATCACTCTTAAGGCATCCCCAGCTTCAAGACCTTCACTCACAGCTTCCTCCAATGCACTGACACATACATTCAAGCATACAGCTCCCCTCTTCCCACAGGTGTTCTCAAGGCTTAAGTGAAATGAAAAATGGCCTCTCCTTACAAAATGACGGGAGTCCTCTTGTCTAATTAACCCTTCTTGGCCTACTTTTCCATCAGAAACACAGGAATTATTATACTGACTTGCAGAAATTCTGTAGTCAGTATTATACTCCCTAACAGGTAGAACATACAACAGAGACCTAGGTGACTGTTATGTCCCATCACTCAAATGACATGGTGTCCTTTATATTAAAGATGACTATGCCTTCCTTACCAGGTTTTTTTAAAAATAAATCTTTATTGTTCAGATTATTACAGTTATTCCTCTTTTTTCCCCCCATAGCTCCCCTCCACCCGGTTCCCACCCCACCCTCTGCCTTTACTCCCCCCGCCCCACTGTCCTCATCCATAGTTGTAAGATTTTTGTCCAGTCTCTTCCCGCACCCCCACACCCCTTTCCCCCGAGAATTGTCAGTCCACTCCCTTTCTATGCCCCTGATTCTATTATATTCACTAGTTTATTCTGATCATCAGATTTTTTATTCACTTGATTTTTAGATTCAGTTGTTGATAGTTATGTATTTGTTGTTCATAATTTTTATCTTTACCTTTTTTTTCTTCTTCCTCTTCCTAAGAATACCTTTCAGCATTTCATATAATACTGGTTTGGCGGTGATGAACTCCTTTAGCTTTTTCTTATCTGTGAAGCTCTTTATCTGCCCTTCAATTCTGAATGATAGCTTTGCTGGGTAGAGTAATCTTGGTTGTAGGTTCTTGCTATTCATCACTTTGAATATTTCTTGCCACTCCCTTCTGGCCTGCATAGTTTCTGTTGATAAATCAGCTGACAGTCATATGGGTGCTCCCTTGTAGGTAATTAACTGTTTTTCTCTTGCTGTTTTTAATATTCTCTCTTTGTCTTTTGCTCTTGGCATTTTAATTATGATGTGTCTTGGTGTGGTCCTCTTTGGTTTCCTTTTGTTTGGGGTTCTGTGCTCTTCCTGGACTTGTAAGTCTATTTCTTTCATCAGGTAGGGGAAGTTTTCTGTCATTATTTCTTCAAATAGGTTTTCAATATCTTGCTCTCTCTCTTCTTCTGGCACCCCCATAATTCGGATGTTGGTATGCTTGAAGTTGTCCCAGAGGCTCCTTACACTATCTTCATATTTTCAGATTCTTTTTTTTTTTTTTGCTTTTCCACTTGAGTGTTTTTTTGCTTCTTCGTATTTCAAGTCTTTGACTTGATTCTTGGGATCCTCTAGTCTGCTGTTGGATTTCTGTATATTATTCTTTATTTCAGTCAGTGTATGCTTAATTTCTAGTTGGTCCTTTTTCATATCCTTGAGGATCTCACTAAATTTATCAGAGGTTTCTAGAAGATTCTTGAGTAACCTTATAACCATGGTTTTGAACTCTATATCCAGTAGTTTGCTTTCCTCCATTTCCTTCATTTGTGACCTGTTTCTTTGTCTCCGCATTTTGGCTGCTTCCCTGTGTTGATAGAGTGGCTTTGTGTGCTAAGTGTCCTATAGGGCCCAGTGGCTCAGCCTCCCCAATTACCTGAGGTGGACACTCTTGGTGCACCCCTTTGTGGGCTGTGTGCACAGTCTTGTTGTAGTTAAGCCTTGATTATTGTTGGTATCACTGGGAGGAATTGACCTCCAGGCCAATTGGCTGTGAGGATCAGTTGTGTCTACGATGGGAGAACTTTTGTGCTGGAGACACCCTTATGGGGCAAGACTTGCTTCAGTGGGGCTTTGGTGCTCACTGAGTCTGCCCCCTGAGTGTTTCCCTTATGGATATGAGGAGTTGTAATCTGGATGGTCCCACTCTGACCCCTGGGTACACTGGCTCTTGGATCTCCAAGGAGGTGTAAATTTAGCCTCTGTCTGAGGCCACCCAGCAGGAGCTATGGAGAGATCTTCAGATTCCTCTTCTTTGTTTGGGGTTTGGAGGTGCCCAGATGAGGCCTAGCTGTGAAGCAATGCAAGCTGCTGTGGAGCCTTGGGCCTTCTTTTAGAAGTTCTGGCACTCTCTGACCCAGCTGCAGTTTGTTAGGTAATTTTAGATTGCAAAAGGCCAGGCCATTCATATGCAAAAGCCTCTGCACACAGCTTGGGTGGGGTTATAAATTGGGTGGGGTGGGGTCTCAAGGAATCAACAGGGCGGAGCAAACAGCAATGGCTGACCTTCATCCCTGCCCTAAGAGTCTCCTGGGTCTCAGTGTCCCGCGGTAATCGCTGCAAGCACCTCTGAGAGAAAGCCACCCTCGTGTTCTGGCCTAATGCCAGACAGTCCAGTTTCTCCCCATGTGAGTCTGGGTCCCTAGAGTCTTGCCCGGAACTGGAGTTTGGAGCAGTTGGGAGCTTGTGTCTCCCTCCTGATTGAAAAAGCCAGCCGCGTACTCAGTTGCTAACTCCTTTCCACGAGTGCGCCTCCTTACCTCCGCACTTCACTTCCGCACCTCCTCTGAGTCTCAGTGTGCTTTTCTCTTTCCTTCTAGTTGTAGAATTTCCACTCAGCCAGCCTTCCTGTGGTTCTGGATGATGTCCGTTTTGTCTTTTAGTTGTAGTTTTGAAGTGGTTGAGCGAGGCAGCAAGTTCAGGTGTTTACCTATGCTGCCATCTTGGTTTTTCTCCCCTCACCAGGTTTTGTAGTTTGAGATGTTTCCCAGTAGTGGAGATAGGTTGAATGAGCTAGTCACACTTTCTTGCAGATTTTTCTTTCCCTTTAGTATGAAAAACTTTCATGTAAGCCTGCCAGAGTATACCCCAGAATCACCACAAGGATCTAACCCAGGATGACAGCTGTGTTTGTAATTAAGGCCCCAGTTTACAGTGAAAGGGTAGTCTTTGAGGACCAAAGGGACAAAAATGGATATGGCTGAAACAACTCTCTCTCAACTCAGATAAAATAACTCAGCAGTTTCTTCTCTCTGGGCAAGATTCCTAGGTTTTGCCTGAGGCACAGCCCTATGTATGAAATAAATTTGGAATCCAGGAACAAAAAAACTGACTAGTGTTTCTGGCCACATTAAGTTGTGTATGTGTGTAGGAGGATTTGGAAGTGGAATTGAACCATAGAGGATAGAGATGGTATTCAAAGTTAGAAAACACCTTGAATAGTATAGAAAAAAACATTATTGAACACTTTCAATGTGCCATGTCCTAGAAATAAATAAGATTCAGATCCTGCTCTCAAGGATTTCACAGTTAATTGGGAGAGAGAGATTTATAAAAAAATTTATAATTTCAGCACAAAAAACTAAATACTGAGAGAGAACTAGGAAGGGGGTCCTAACTAACCCAGGCAGGAGGAATACAGGGAAGTAGTGCCTGATTTAAGTATTAAAAGACTTATTCATTCACTGATTCTCTAGGATATAAGTTCTATGAAGTCAGGGACTTGTTTTGTTCACTGTTATAGGTCTAATGCCTTAGAATAATGCATGGAATATGGTTAGAGCTCAATATCTATTGACTAAACTAGAGGCCCGGTGCATGAAATTTATGCATGGGGGGGTTCCTCTCAGCTCAGCCTGCACCCTCTCCAACCCAGGACCCCTCAGACATCCCTCTCACAATCTGGGACCACTGGCTCCTAACTGCTCACCTGCCTGCTGGCCTGGTCTCCCCTTACTGCCCCCCCTGCCAGCCTGGTTGCCCCTAACTACCCCCCTCTGCCGGTCTGGTTGCCCCTTACTGCCCCCCTGCCGACGTGGTCTCCCCAAACTGCCCCCCCCCCTGCCAGCCTGGTCGCCCCACGCAGCCTGTTGTTCAGTCGTTTGTTCATCCCTCACTAACCCCCCCTGCTGGCCTGGTCACCCCACACAGCCTGCTGTTCAGTCATTTGGTCATCCCTCACTAACCCCCCTGCCAGCCTGGTCGCCCCATGCAGCCTGCTGTTCAGTCATCCATTGGTTGTTTCAGTTGTGACGGCCCCTGGATTTTTATATATTAGGATGAATACATGCCCACTATGTGCCAAGTACTATGCTCAGCACTTGGGATACACGGGGAAAGGGTGATAGAATCAAGAAATATTTCTCTAGGTTTCTGGCTTGAATACAAGGATTGGTATTAAATCTTTAAGTGCTTCGTAGAATTCACCAGTGAAGCTCTTTGGTCCTGGAATTCCCTCCTCCTCCTTCTCCTCCTCCTCCTCCTCCTCCTCCTCCTCCTCCTCTTCCTCCTCCTCCTCCTCCTCCTCCTCCTCCTCCTCCTCCTCCTCCTCCTCCTCCTCCTCCTTCTCCTCCTCCTCTACCTTCTCCTCCTCCTTCTCCTTCTCCTTCTTGGAATATTTTATTACTGACTCAATAACTTTACTTGCATATATCTGTTCAGACTTTCTATATCTTCTTGAGTCAGTTTTGGTAACTTGTGTCTTTCTAGAAATTTGTCTATTTCCTCTAGGTTATCTAATTTGTTGACATACAATTGCTCAGAGTATTCCTCTATATTTTTCTTTTGTAAGATTGCTAGTAGTGACTCCCACTATTATTGTTGAATTATCTATTTCTCTCTGCAATTCTGTCAGATTTTGCTTTGTATATATGGGGGAGGGGTTTCTGTTTTCTGTTGTGTATATATTTATAATTGTTATAACACCTTCCCTGACTTATTGACCCTGTTATCATTATAAAATGTCCTTCCTCATCTCTAGTAACAATTTTGGTCTTAAAGTTTATTTTTTCTGATATTAGTATATCCACTCTAACTCTCTTTTCGTTACTGTTTTCATGATATAGTTGACCCTTGAACACAGGTTTGGACTGCATGGGTCCACTTATGTGCAGATTTTTTCAATAAATACTGTAAATGTAGTCTCTTTTTCTTATGATTTTCTTAATAACACTAGAGGCCCGATGCATGAAATTCATGCAAGGGGATCGGCCCTCACAGCTGCAGCTGCTGGCCCTTGCAGCCCCAGCTTCATCCGGAAGGTCGTCTAGGTGGTCGTTCTGCTGTTCGATCTAATTAGCATATTAGTTCTTTATTATATAGGATTTTCTTTCTCTAGCTTACTTTATTGTAAAAATACAGTATATAATATATGTAACATACAAAATATGTGTTAATCAACTGTTTGTTACTGGTAAGGCTTCTGGTCAATAGTAGGCTCTTAGTAGTCAAGTTTTGGGGGAGAAAAAGTTAAATGTGGATTTTCAACTGCATGAGGGATTTGCACCCCTAACCCCCACATCATTCAAGGGTCAACTCTACATTCTTTAACTTTCAACTCAATTGTGTCTTTGAATCCAAAGCATGTCTCGTAAGCATATAATTGGGTCATGCTTTTTAATCCACTCTTTCAATTTCTGTCTTTGGAGTGTAGTGTTTAAGCTGTTTGACTTTAATGTAATTACCCAAAATATAGGATTTATGTCTGCTATTTTGCTTTTTTTTCCCTGAAAATCCAGTTTATTTCCATGTTGTGGACAGATCCAGTCAGTGTGATCAGTTTTTCTGCTCATGTAATAATTTATCAAAATGCTTTTGTTTTTTCCCTCGCTGGTTTGGCTCAGTGGATAGAGCATCCGTCTTCAGACCAAAGAGTCCTGGGTTCAGTTCCGGTCAAGGGCATATACCTTGTTTGCTGGCTTCTCCCCGGCCCAGGCCCTGGTGCAGGAGGCAACTAATCAATGTGTTTCACATCAATGTTTATCTCTATCTTTCCCTATCTCTTCTATGCTCCCTGAAAATCAATGAAAAAAATATCCTCATGTGAGAATTAACAACAAAATGCTTTTGTTTTTTATATTTCATGTCTTTTTTGTTCATCAATTCCTCCATTACTGCCTTCTTTTGTGTTAAATTGTTTTCTAGTTTATAATTTTATTTGCCTTGTTTTTGTTTCTTTCCTTTTTTACTATATTTTCAGTTATTTTCTTTCTTTATTGTTGAAAGTATTACATGTGACCCCTTTTCTCCACCATTGACCCCCTCCAGCCCGCCCCCGCCCCCCACCCCAGGTCTTCAGCACCCTATTGTCTGTGTCCATGGGTTATGCATATATGCATACAAGGTATTTGGTTGATTACCTCCCACCCACCTTCCCTCTGAGATTCTGCACTCTGTTCCGTGCTTCCATGTCTCTGGATCCAATCTGTTCATCAATTTATTTTGTTACTTAGATTCCACATATGAGTGAGATCATGTGATACTTATCTTTTTTTTGACTGACTTATTTCACTTAGTATGATACTCTCCAGGTACCTCCGTGCCATCTCAAAGGGTAAGAAATTTGTCTTTTTTACTGCTGTACAGTGTTCTGTGGTATAAATGTACCACAGCTTTTTTATCCACTCATCTACTGATGAACACTTGGATTGTTTCCAAATCTTAGCTATTGTAAATTGTGCTGCTACAAACATAGGGGTGCATACATTCTTTCTGATTGGTGTTTTGGGATTCTTAGAATATATTGCTAGAAATGGGATCACTGGATCAAATGGCAGTTCCATATTTAATTTTTTGAGGAAACTCCATATTGTTTTCCCTAATGGTTGCACCAGTCTGCATTCCCACCAGCAGTGTACTAGGGTTCCCTTTTCTCCACATCCTCGCCAGCACTTGTCATTTGTTGTTTTGTTGATGGCAGCCATTCTGACAGGTATGAGGTGATACCTCATTTTCGTTTTAATTTGCATCTCTCTGATGATCAGTTACTTTGAGCATTTTCATATGTCTCTTGGCCATCTGTATCTCCTCTTTGGAGAAGTGTCTATTTAGGTCCTTTGCCCATTGTTTTTTTAATTTCTTTATTGATTAAGGTGTCACATATTTGTCCTCATCCCCCCATTCCCATCCCACACCCCTCCCCACGGATGCCCCCACCCCCCTGTTGTCCTTAACCATTGGTTAGGCTCGTATGCATACACACAAGTCCTTTGGTTGATCTCTCCCCCTTACCCCCACCTTCCCCTACCCTCCCTCTGAGGCCCGACCGTCTGATCGATGCTTCCTTGTTTCTGGGTCTGTTCTTGTTCATCAGTCTATGTTGTTCATCATTTCCCCTAGATGAGTGAGATCATGTGTTACTAGAAATATACTTATAAGAACCGAATGTGAGACGAGCAATAATAGTTATGCTGACAGGCAAATGAATCAGTCTGTAGTGAGTTTCTTTCTGGACCAACAGTTCTTTTGAGACCCAGTTTCAATGTCCACCAGTTCCTTATGTGTACATGTCGGCACTGACTTTTCAGATCTGCATGGTGGACAAATGGTGGTAATGCAGGTCCGACTCCCTCTGGTTTGGTCTCGCCCAGACCCAGGGGCACGGCTTCACCTGGACTCAGGGGTGCACAGCCTCACCCGGACCTGGGGCCCAGCATCACCCCAGACCCAGGGGTGCGCGGCCTCACCCGGACCCGGGCTCCAGCCTCACCTTGACCCAGGGGCGTGCGGCCTTCCCCGGAACCAGGGGCGCACAGCCTCACCCGGACCCGGGGGCGTGCGGCCTCACCCGGGCCCGGGATCCAGCCTCACCCGGATGCAGGGGCGCGTGGCCTCTCCCGGACCTAGGGGCACGCAGCCTCACCCGGGCCCGGGACCCAGCCTCATCCAGACCCAGGGGCGCGTGGCCTCTCCTGGACCCAGGGGGGCGGCCTCACCAGGACACGGGACCCAGCCTCACCCAGATCCAGGGGCGCATGGCCTCACCCGGACCCGGGATCCAGCTTCACCCAGACCCAGGGGCGCGCGACCTCACCTGGACCTGAAACCCAGCCTCACCAGGATCCAGGGGCACACGGCCTCACCCGGACCTGGGATCCAGCTACACCCAGACCCAGGGGCACATGGCCTCTCCTGGACCCAGGAGCGCGACCTCACCTGGGCCCGGGACCCAGCTTCACCCGGACCCAGGGGCGCGGCCTCACCCAGACCCGGGACCCAGCCTTACCCAGACCCAGGGGCGTGAGGCCTCACCCAGAGCCAGGGGCGCTCAGCCTCGCTCAGACCCGGGACCCAGCAGGGCTTCGTCTTCTTGATCCCAATTCCTGTCGGTCAATTCCCTCTCAGCAAATCCTTCGGCCATTTTCTCAGAGCTCCTGGGAGGCTGCCGCGGAGTTCGTTGGGCGGCGGGCTCGGCGAAGCTCCGGTGCGCCTGGTGCACGGCGGCGGGCTGGTCCGAGGTCCTTGCAGCAGCACCCGGGTCTGCAGCGGTAACCAGTTGCCGGGCAAGCGCTCCTGGATCCAGGGCCCAGCAAGGCTTCGTCTTCCCGATCCCAACTCTCTTCTGTCAATTCCTTCTCAGCAATTCCTCCAGCCATTTTCTCAAAGCTCCGGGGCGGCTGCCATGGAACTCGCTGGGCAGCGGGCTCGGAGAAGCTCCGGTGTGCCCAGTGCGTGGTGGCGGGCTGGTCTGGGGTCGCTGCGTTGGCGCTTGGGTCTCCAGCGGTGGCCGGTCACCGGGCGTGCGCACCTGGCCACTTCCAGGGCGTTGAGATTCTCGAAGGACTCAGAGGTCAGCAAGCACGGGGTCTCCCACCCCATGTCTCCCAGGGGTTCGTCTGTTCGTGCTCGGCAGCAAGTGGAGCCATCCTCTCAGCCGGAGACCACTGGGGGAACTGCGCCGAGCACGTTCCAGGCCGCCATTGTGTCGCCAGAGCCGTAGTTCTTAAAGTGTGATCTTTGGCTCACCGGCATCAGCATCATCCCGCGTACCCTTCTCTTTTATTCTAGTTGTAGAGCATCTGCTCAGCCAGCCCTCCGGTGGTGCTGGATGGTGTCTGCTCTGTTTTCCTGTTGTAGTTTCAAAATTGTTGTGGTAGGCAACAATCAGGCGTCCGCCCTATGCCTCCATCTTGGTCCTCCTTTGTGTCATTAAGTCTTGATTGTTGCTGGTGTCACTGGGAGGAATTTTCCTCCAGGCCAATTGGCTGTGAGGACCTGCTGTATCTCAGCCCTTCCACGTTTGCTCTTTTCTCTTCCCTCAGCCAGCTCTCCTGTGGTTCTGGGTGGCAGACGCTCTGTCCTCTAGTTGTATTTTTGAAATTGCTGTGCGCGGCGCAGTTCATTTGTTTAACTTTGCTGCCATCTTGGTTCTCTCTCCTCTAGTGTGTCCTTTGCCCATTTTTTAATTGGATTGTTTGCCTTCCTTTTGTTAAGTTGTATGAATTCCTTATATATTTTGGATATCAACCCTTTATCTGATGTATCATTGCCATATATGTTCTCCCATACAATGGGCTCCCTTTTCATTTTGTTGATGGTTTCTTTTGCTGAGCAGAAGGTTTTTCTTTTTATTTATTTATTTTTTAAATATATTTTTATTGATTTCAGAGAGGAAGGGAGAAGGACAAAGAGATAGAAATATCAATGAGGAGAGAGAGGGTCATTGATCAGTTGCCTCCTGCACGCGCCATACTGGGGACCAAGCCCACAACCCAGGCATATGCCCTGACTGGGAATCAAGCCGTGACCTCCTGGTTCATAGGTTGATGCTCAACCACTGAGCCATGCCGGCCAGGCTGTGCAGAAGCTTTTTATATCACAATACCAGGTTTCAAGTTATACTACAAAGCCACCGTAATCAACAAAGCCTGGTACTGGCACAAGAACAGGGACAGAACAGAGACCCCAGAAATCGACCCAAACCATTACGCTCAATTAATATTTGACAAAGGAGGCAAGAGCATACAATGGAGTCAAGGCAGTCTCTTCAATAAATGGTGTTAGGAAAATTGGACAGATACATGCAAAAAAATGAAACTAGACCACTACTTTATTCTTATACACAGTAATAAACTCAAAATGGATAAAAGACTTAAATGTAAGTCATGGAGACATAAAAATCCTAGAAGAAGCCTTAGGCAGCAAAATCTCAGACATCTCTCATAGCAATATGTTTATGGATACGTCTCCTAGGGCCATGGTCGGCAAACTGCGGCTCACGAGCCACATGCAGCTCTTTGGCCTCTTGAGTGTGGCTCTTCCACAAAATACCATGGCCTGGGCGAGTCTATTTTGAAGAAGTGGCGTTAGAAGAAGTTTAAGTTTAAAAAGTTTGGCTTTCAAAAGAAATTTCAATCGTTGTACTGTTGATATTTGGCTCTGTTGACTAATGAGTTTGCCGACCACTGTCCTAGGGCAAAGGAAACTAAGGAGAAAATAAACAAATGGGACTACATCAGTTATTTTCTTTAGTGGCTTCCCTGGGGATTGCAATGAACATATTAACTTATAAAAACCTAGTGAAAATTAATGCCATATTAATTTCAGTATTATTCAAGAACTCTGCTCCAACATACTTCCACTCTCTGCCCCCTCCTTTGTGCTGTTACTGTCATACAAATCACATCTTTATACATTGTATGTCCATCAACACAGATTTGTCATGATTGCTTTATGCAGTTGTCTTTTAAATCAGAAAGGGAAAAAAAGAATAATGTATACAGCCTGGAATTAATATTATGTGTTGCCTTGACATCTGGTAAAATTGGGAGTGCCTCAAATGGCCTAACTGCAATTTCACCTCCCCATTTTGCTCCCACATATAATGTCCTCTAGCCAAACAGCCCTACTTATCATGGAGACCAGGTACAGTGTCTGCTTATCCCTGAGTAGTGGTCTTCAGTTTTCTGCCAGCCCATAGAATTATTTAAATAAGCCAATCGAATTCTCCCCTGAAGGGTGTCCCCATCCTCTTGATACTACAAAGCCTGCCTCCCACAGCCCCTGGTTGTTCACTCTGTTTTCAAGTGCAAACCACTTGTGGGTCTTTGTGACATGCAGTATTATCATTTTCAGGGCTGTGAGTACATGTGACTAATAAACTGTCAGCCCTGGGTGAGTAGCTCAGTTGGTTAGAGTTCTTCCTGATATACCAAGGTTGTGGGTTCAATCCCCAGTCAGGGGACGTACAAGAATCAACCAATGAATGCATAAATTGTAAGCGGAACAACAAATCAATGTTTCTCTCCCTTTTACTCTCTCTCTCTCTCTCTCTCTCTCTCTCTCTCTCTCTCTCTCTCTCTTCCTCTCAAGTCAATTAAAATGTGCTGTCAATCTCATCTGTCCAGTATTTGGTGTTTAGTGGTCCCCATAACCCTAAGGCAAGATCTCTCCCTCACCAATGGAGTGAAGAGGAGGAAATCAAAAACAATTGGCATCATGAACAGGATGAACCAACCATGACCAAGGACATCCGGTCAGCATTAATTCATTGCTAATGGCTAATTAACTGGTTCCATGATATGGCAAATGCTGTGGGACAGAACTGCCAATTGCTGGTGGTCTTGTACTTTGGCCTGCATGGCATTGTATTGTCTTTGCCAGGTATTGTCATCTCTTTCCACTCTAAATGCTCTAATCCTCAAACCAAAAATTGCTGCTAGTTGACTATATCACATCAGGATATGCCAGTGGTCGGCAAACCGCGGCTTGCGAGCCACATGCGACTCTTTGGCCCCTTGAGTGTGGCTCGGCGTTAGAACCACTTCTTCAAAATAGACTCGTCCAGGCCGAAAACCAACTTCTGCGCATGAGCCACGAAGTTTCAATCGCACTGTACGTGCGCGCCGGCACATGGTATTTTGTGGAAGAGCCACACTCAAGGGGCCAAAGAGCCACATGTAGCTCGCGAGCCACGGTTTGCCGACCACTGGGATATGCCATTGGGTTTTGCCTGCTTTTGGCTGGTGGTCTCTAAGGCTCTGGCCTGTGAAGGCAGTACACATAGCATCTTAGCCAGTTGGCACTTGTCTCAGTTACCAAGGGTGGGGCTGTAGCTCTCTGGTCATTGTGTCTAACTTGGGCAGCCATGCAAACCTTGTTTGTGATTGTACATTTCCAGGACATCCCCGGGGGCACCTCTTTGTGAATTTTGTGGAAAGGAAGGAGATGACCCTCCCAGGAAGAATTAAGCATGGCACCCAAGTTGCCTAATAGTCATTGTTGTTCAGGCAAGGGTAGCATCCTTGCTTCTCTCCTGTGCTGTGGCTTCCCTTGCTGCTGTCATGTATGCTTTCCTGACCCCCAAAGATATTAATGTGCACATCCTCAGTGGCCCATGGCCCAGGTACTGATGATTTAAAAGAAATGGGAAGGAGTATTTCATACTTAATTACTCTCTTAATGCATAACCCCTAGCCAATGCATCTAGGCTTTGCCTAGAGCTGCTGCTTACCAGCTCACTAAAGGGCTAATCTTGTGATCATGGGGCTTGATAGATCCCTATCCATGCCCTACATAGATGAAATGATTTTACTGGATGTGAACTTCGAGCTTGGGAAGATTGACTGGCATTTCCTGGAGGAAGAGGCAGCTGCCTGTGAACCGCTGAACATTTTCCAATAACCATCAGAAGGTCCACATCATAGGAAATTGGGCAATGACAAAAATTGAAAGCAATGGCTTTCTGTGACTAGAAATCTAAATTATTATGAGGGAATTTGTATAGAGAGGAAAGAGGGGGAAAAAAGAAGTCCCTGTTGGGGAAAGACTGGGGCCATAGTAGAATTGTGGACCCAATGCTCTGCTATGCCACTCTGCTTCTTATGCTTCCATGGAAACAAAAAGCTTGATCCTCAAGGTTGCAGGAAAAAAGATTAAATTGAAACAAAAGTCCACACTGACACAATTGGAAATACAAAATTTACTAAAATAATTTTGCAGCAAAAAGAATAAAGGGCACTTTTGCATCTCTACAACATAGGTTCTGAATGAATTTCAGCATTTGCTGAAATGCACCAGTTGGCAAATATTCATGGTCTTAATCAATATTGAGGCTCAAATTATAGTTATACCTGGGGACACATTAAATTTAAACAAGGTACCCTCTATAATCTTAAGGGACTCACTGAATATAAAATAGAAGACAAATAAATATGCCTCACCTTAACCTTCAGAATTATTATTTTGTCTAAATTTCCCATGGTCATAGCAACCATTACTGTAAAATATCTTGTAGTGGGCATGAACACTCTGACCCAATGAGTAATAAATTAAAGTTAAACAAAGTATTTAGCACTTACAAACTTACTAGGCTAAATGAGATGCCATGGATCTCTATATTAAAGTTTTAATATGGCCTAATGTAACTTAAAACAGGGCCTTGCAGGATGAAAATTCGTAATACTTAATCATTAAAGGGGTTATTATCCCCCTGCTCCTTGATTGAACATTCCAGTTGGTGTGTTCTTAAGCCTGGCAGGAATAAACTGTGCCTCACAGTGAATAACTGCAAGCTTAATGCTGTGGTCCCATCCATTAGAGCCCCCATATCCAATACTCAGTATTATTTGGATTACTAATTTCATCCACTCAGCAACTCACAAATATTTTGTTATTATCTATTTGGATAATATATTCTGTTCAAAAGCTTCTCAAGTATAATTTGGCTTTACCTCCAAAATAGTACCTTTACCAGGCTAATCCTGGGGTGCCTCAGCAGCCTTGTAATTATATACAGTCCATGACTGCATCCACCTTTCTCTAGGAACATAGATATGACATTACATTGATGACATCTTCCTTCAAGGAGTTTTATTTTACACATATTAAGGACATATAAATATTTACACAAGAACTCAGAAAGGGAATAGAACATTGCTCCATACATAGTGCAAGGTCCCACCTCCTCTGTTACATTCCTAAAATTATTTGATAAACTGAGGGCTTTTCCATCTCTGACACTGTCAAGAAACAGCTATTGAACCTTTCCACACTCACTATGTTAATATAAATTCAACATCGTTCAGGATTTTTATTTTTGTTTTTAGTTCTGGAGGTATAGTATTTGTCATTTAAAAATTTTACTTAATTTCACTGGTGCTGTTACTTGCAAATTAACCCACCTTGAAGAGGGTTTTCTCCAATAATAAGCACCAGAATCTGTCCAAATTGAAATCAGCAAGCATTCCTGTTAGTGTCCTCAAGACTTCTTCGCTGTCACTTTAGTAACCTCCTTTCATGCCTCCTGCAATCTCTAGGCCACCTATGATGACCATAAATTATAGCCTTCTGATGCAAAAAATTATCCTTCATAGTCCTGCACTATACATATACCATTAGGGCAGCAATTGCTGGCCACATACTGAAGTCTGAACATTGAGGCTCTTACAGTCCTTTAGTGTGTGACTTTCCATACCCAGCTGTCCATTATGCCTTGTGTCATGGAGGCAGTACCCCACAAGCACACCACAGCTATTGAGACCTCCTGCCACAGGAAGGAGCCAAACCTGGGCTCTTTAGTAGATCTCACCTACAGGAGAGGTCATCTCCTCTATCTTCAGTCACTTGCCAAATGCCATGAAGCTGGAGAAGGTCAATCCTCTCCCAGACCCTTGACTACCTGGGGACCCCTTTAAGACCAACACTGGGAGTTCATACACTTTATAGATGGTATTGCACCTCATACTTGATAGAGTTCAGTAGACAGTTGCTGTTTTTCATCCCTTAAGAAGAATGTCTCTGAAAAGGATACCACACAAGAGTCAGCAAAATTGAATTGGCCACACTTCAGGTAGTCATTTTAACATTGGATGCCTTGGCAAAAAGATAGTTCCATGTGCACATATTTACAAAGTCTTGGGAATCTCTTGTCTCATAAATATAAATCAAGGTCATGTATGTCTCTACATGTACTAAGGCCACAATACTGATAGTGACAAAGGCACTCAATTCACTTCTCAGAATCCACGATGCTGGCTCTTAAAGAAAATATTCAGTGGAACTTCCACCTCTCTGATAGGCCTTGGGAAGTTGGATTAATTTAAAGACACACTGAGCTCTTCAGAGAACTCTTATTTAAAAGTTTCAAAGTGGCAGATGGATTCCCCACTGGGCGTCACAATTACCACAGGCATTGATTAATCTAAATTTCTTGCCCCTGGGGACATAAACTCCCTATACCAATGCCACACAGGTCCTTCAAATGCCCTTATTGACCCCAAAAGGGAGATACCTTTAAAGTTAAGGTTTTGTGATGATCACCTTGCTATGCAGCACTTTTCCTTCTGGTCAAATGCCTACTTCTCTTCCTAGAGAGGCACTTCTCCTACTCCCTAAAATTTCAGCCATAACCAAGATTTAAATTGATGTCAAAATGTTCAAGTGGTCAGTTGTGACCTGACCTAAAATTAATATTAAATGCTGCCTTGATAGCTTGTAAAATCAGGAGGGCCTTAAATAGCAAGTTCCCCTCCTCATTCTGCTCCCATGGACAATGTTCCTTCCCTTAGCCAAAAACTCTCCTTATCATGGGACCAGGCACAGTTCTTGCTTATCCCTGAGTAGCAAGACTCAGTTCCATGCCAGCCCATGGAGTTATTCAAACAATCACACACTTCAGTGGGAACCAAGGGTAACCTCTCCCTCTTGGTACTATGTTTGACTCCTTCCTACCCTGCTTGTTCACCATGTTTCCAAATGCAACCCCTGTGGCCCGAAATGGCCCTCCCCTGGGCTGTGAGTATATGTGACTGATAAACTGCTGTCCATCTCATCTGTCCAATGTTGGATGTTGGATGTTTGGCCATCTCTATAACCCTAGGATGGGGAATCCATTCTTCACCAATGATGTGAAAAGGAGATGATCAAAACAAGAAGTTATAAAGAAAAAAATTATGTTGTCTTTTATATTTACCTATTCAATCAGTTTATTTTTTCATGTGGATTCGAGTTACTACATAGTGTTCTTTCACTTAAACTTAAAAATCTCCTTAGTATTTCTTGTACAGCTTGTCTGCCAGCAATACATTTTCTTTATTTTTTGTTCATCTGGGAATGCCAGTCTTTTTTTCGCTGACAGTCTTTTTTTGTTTCAGCACTTTTAGTATGTCATCTTACTGTCTTCTGGCCTCCATTATTTCTGGTGAGAAATTAGCTGTTAATCTTGTTGAGCAACCCTTATATCTAATGAGTCACTTCTCTCTTGCTGCTTTTTAGATGACCTCTTTGTCTTTGTCTTTTGACAGTTTGATTATGATTTGTCTAGATGTGGATCTTTTAACATGTATCCTACTTGGCTGTATTTTTAGTTTCTTGGATGTGTAGGCTCATGTTTTCCTTTTTACATATGTAAAATTTGGGAAGCTTTCTGACATTATTTCTTTTAAAAATATATTATTATTGATTTCAGAGAGGAAGGGAGAGGGAGAGAGAATCATTGATAGGCTGCCTCCTGCACACCCCACATTGGGGATCAAACCCATAACCCAGGCATATACCCTGGCTGGGAATCAAACTGTGACCTCCGGGTTCATAGGTCGATGCTCAACCACTGAGCCACGCCAGCTGGGCTTGACATCATTTTTTCAAATATACTCTTTGTTCCATTCTTTCTCTCTTTTCCTTCTGAGTCTTCCATTGTGCCTATGCTTGGTTGTGTCCAACAGGTCTCTGAGGATCTGGTGTGTTTTTTTTCTTTCTGCTTCTCAGGTTAAAAAACCTCAACTGACCTATTTTTAAGTTCATTGATTCTTTCTTCTGCCTGCTCAATTTGTTGTCAAATCCCTGTAGTGAATTTTTCATTTCAGTTATTCTACTTTTCAACTCCATAAATTCTATTTCATTTATTTTATAATTTCTATCTCTTTATTGTTAATCACTACTTGGTAAAATATCATTTTCATACTTTGCTTTAGATGTGTTAATTTGGGTTCCTTTATTTGAGCATATTTAAAACATCTCATTTAAAGTTTTTATCTAGTAATTGCAAAGCTTGGTCTTTCTCAGGGACATTTGTTCTTATTTCTTTGCATGTCACATAAATTTTTTTGAAAACTGGATATTTTTCTATAATATAATGTGGTAACTGGAAATTAGATTCTCTCTTATGCCAAGGGTGCTTTATGTTTTGTTTTGTTTCATTTCTCTGTTTTTATTATTGTTGCTGTTCTTTGTTTCATGACTTCTGAAGTAATTCTCTGAAGTGTGTATTCTTTGTCATGTGTGACCACTGAGAATGCTGTCAATCTTCTATTTTTTTTTAAGCTGGGTAGTTGTTTCCCTATGGTATTTGTTTTTTTAAACTTTCATTAAAGTTACACAATAACATTTTATGCATCAAATTTGTATGTAATCAGTATTAAAAAGAAATGAGCTATTCAGCCATGAAAATACATGGAGTAACCTTAAATGCATATACTTAGAGTAGCCAATCTGAAAATGTTATATACTGTATGATTTCAACTATATAAAATTCTGGAAAAGGCAAAAGTATGAAAACAATAAAAATGCCAGTGGTTTCTAGGGGGTGGGAGGGATGAACATATTCTATGTACCACAGAATATTTTAGGGCAGTGAAACTATTCTATATGATACTATAATGGTAAATACATGTCATTATACACTTGTCAAAATGCACAGAAAGTACACGCCATGAGGGAACCCTAATGTAAACTATGGACTTTGGGTGATAGTGATTTGTCAATGTAGGCTTAACTATTAAAACAAATGTACCACTCCGGTGTGGGATTTTGATAGTGGGGGAGTTGTGTGTGAGGGTAAGGGCAGAGGGTATATGGAAACTATACTTTCTGTTCAATTTTGCTGTGAACCTAAAACTGTTCTAAAAATAAGGTCTATTTAAAAATCTGTATGTATATTTCACAATTTTTAAAAGAGGAAATGTCTAGAGAGACGTAATTATAGTTGTAGTGCTCTAAGTTTCTCATTTTTTAGGTGATACATCAATATATTAACTTTACACTTAATAAGTATACTGGGCTGTCAACGTCCACATTCTTACTTTTCCCGTTACACCATCCTTCCTCTGTAGGATCAAGTTTGGAATTATTAACTACCCAAGTTCTCCTAGGTTCAATCTTGATAAGTGAACAGCCATATTCAACACCTGGGCTAATTTTTGCAGTTGTCCTAGCTTCTTTCTCTTCCCTGCTTGTAAGGATCTCCTTGTTGTCATGTTTAAAAGTTTATTCCAATATCATTCTCTCCAAAGAGTTGGTTCCTCTCCTTGATCTTCAAGTTATTCTAGCTGAGAGATAATGACCTCCTCTTTCATGCCCTCCCCTGAAGTTAATCACCCTTTACCCCCTGCTTCGGGGAGGAACAGTGACAGAAGCCTTGGCATACTACTTGGAAAGGTCCCTGACTTGTGATCAAGAGGATTAGACTAAGAAAGAGGCCGAGCTAATGATTAAAGAGAGAGTCAGGGATCATGTTTCCTTGCTTCTATTCCTAGCAGTACTGTACTAGTATGGGAATGGTTCAAATTAACACCTGACTTTCTATCTGTGAAACTAGAGATACCAATCTATTTAGGCTCACAAAATACTTGGGGGAAATGTTTTTGTTGATACCATAGGAGTGACTTACCAGAGAAGTCTGGGAATTTTTATAAATAAAATAACCATGAATCGGCTTGTAAACACCATGCCATTCCACAGCATCATTCCTTTTTTTAGCTAGGTTTTTTTGTGTGTTTTTTTGTTTGTTTGTTTTTTAGAACAGATTGTGTCACCCAACAGATGCAGGCTTTGCTAGGAAGGAAAGGAATGAAAGTGTGTTACAAGACATGTGTAAGGTACAGGTCTTGCCTTCAAGGTTCTTACAATCCTACTGGAGAGAAAGAAAATTCATGTACGAGGAGGAAGGATGATAGCAAACCACTAAAAATATCTCACTGGTTTGGAGTGCATGATCATTGCTTTATAAGTCAGAAGTGAGGCTGACCTTGGAAGAAAGAGAGGAAATTTTGTGTAGCTAATTAACTAAAAATTTAGGGCACTCCATAGGTTCCTTAAGAGTAAAGGCCAAAAGATCTGCTTTCAGACTCCTTCAGAAGCTGTGTTTTCTCTTAAAGAATGACTCTGTTAATGTCAACTGGGATCTGTTTTTTCAAGTCCTCAGCATACTTTACTGGTAGAAGCCTTATTTTCCTGACTCTCCTTTTTATCACAATGCTGCTGCCTGTCTTGGAAAGTAATAGGACTCCACCCCTTGGACAGTGTTCTACATCCTAGCTGGTCTACAAGTTTAGATTGACCTTTTACCTAGTTAGGGTTCAGAAGTAAAGTTTGACTCCATCAAGGAAAAGTGGTAAGAGATATGATCCTTTGTGGACAGTGTCTCCCAGTGAGGCACTGTAGATCGAATAGGGGAAATGGGGATAATATTCTCTTCCATATGTTATGCTTTCCTGATGACCAATAATTTTGATTTAATTTAATGACTATTTTCCTAACTAAATGGCAGATTCTTGGAGGGTGGTGACTATATCTTTTTCATTCTCTGCTGTATCCCCAATACTTAACACAGTATCTGACACATAGTAATTGTCCTACAAATATTTGTTAACTGAATGAAGAATTAATTAAATGGGACTTAATTTTTTACAGATTAAAAAAATAGGACTCAAAGAGGTTAGATAATTTGCTCATGGTCACTATTGTGAGATAATTTCCTGTGTATCTCTCCTGTTTCTGCCCATCTTCTGACCAGAGACATTGACTAACATTGTTCTGGACTATTTTTTCAAGGATATTTATATAGTGAACAGCTTTGGAAGATACAGTGTCTCCCTGTGAAACCAGGAAAGACATACTTACTGCCCATCTTAAAGATTCTTTCAGCTCAATTCAGATTCATTAAGCTCAATGTTACTTCCCTGTAACACAGCCCCATAGCATGTTAACATGTCACCTGGTCCTTTTCAAGTAGCTCATATGAGATTTGGGGGAAATGGGAACTGACACAAGAAAATGATATACTCTGGCTATTGCTATTGCTGCGAGAAA
This sequence comes from Ia io, assembly GCA_025583905.1. Classification (NCBI taxonomy): domain Eukaryota; kingdom Metazoa; phylum Chordata; class Mammalia; order Chiroptera; family Vespertilionidae; genus Ia; species Ia io. Next base: position 99,120,824 of record JAJQQW010000001.1, read on the forward strand.
TAAGTTGCCTTATCTCTGATCCAGGAGTCTCATGTCTTATGCCAGCATCCATGAAAATGTGGCAGGCTAACTTGTTAGCTTGCAAGTACACATATATAGTGGAATATCACTCATCCATAAAAGGAATGAAATCTTGCCATTTGCAACAACATGGGTGGAGGGTATTGTGCTAAGTAAAACAGACATAAAAAGACAAATACTGTACGATTTTACTTATATGTAGAATCTAAAAAACAAACAAAACAAAATAGAGCCTGGCCAGTGTGGCTCAGTGGTTGAGCATGGGCCTTATGAACCAGGAGGTCACAGTTCGATTCCCAGTCAGGGCACATGCCCAAGTTGTGGACCCTCTCCCTAGTGGGGGGCATACAGGAGGCGGCCGATTGATGATTCTCTCTTATCATTGATGTTTCAGTCTCTCCCTCTCCATTCCTCCCTGAAATCAATTAAAAATATGTATTTTTAAAAATGGAAACAAACTCAGATACAGAGAACAAACTGATGGTTGCCAAATGGGACAGGGTCAGGGGATGGGCAGAAAAGGTGAAGGGGATTAAGAAGTACAAACTGACAATTATAAAAACAGTAATGGGAATGTAAAGTGTAGCCTAGGGAATATAGTCAATAATATTGTAATAACTATGTATGGTATCGATGGGTACAACATTTATCAGGGCAATTACTTCCTAAGTTACGTTATATAAATGTCTAATCTCTATGTTGTACACCTGAAACTAATACAATAATGTATTTCAACTGTAACTGAAACTTTTTTAATTTTTAAAATAATATTGTAATAGCTACTTATAGTGCCAGATGGGTAGATAGACTTATTGTGGTGATTACTTCATAAGGTATGTAAATGTCTAATCATTATGTTATATGCCTGAAGTTAATATAATAGTGTATGTGAACTATAAGTTAAAAATAAATTTTAAGATGAGTGGATAAAACAGCCATGAAACATTTACACAATGGAATACTACTCAGTTGTAAAAAGGAAGAAAATTTTACCCTTTGTGACAGCATGGATGGACCTAGGGAGTATTATGCTAAATGAAATAAGCCAGTCAGAGAAAGACAAGTACCATATGATTTCACTCATATATGGAATCTAATGAACAAAATGAACTAACAAGCAAAATAGAGACAGAATTATAGATAGCAGTCAGACAGCTCTGTTGTGGGGGGAGGGATTTGGCAAAAAAGAAAAAGAAAAAGCTTATGAACATGGACAACAGTGTGGTAATTGCAAGGGTGAGGGGTGCCGTGAGACTCCAAAGCAGCTTTAATTATCACCATCTTTTTATCTTCCTCTTGTATAATGCTCCTGCTTCCCTCTGTAAGTCTGCTCGATTCTTATCTCGATACTGACTTGAAATTCCCTCCACAGTCTATAGGAAGAGTTTCACAGGGTGCTGGCTGGATTGCCATAGCTTGTTACTATCAATTCTATCAGGCAGAGCTCTTTGTGCCTTGCTACCTTATCTGTCACCAAATTGTTGGGCCCATTCATGGTATAATCAAGGTCACCTCTAGGCCACAACTAGCTGCATTTGCTTTCTTGAGCAGTATGCAGTAAGTATAGTATTGGACATGGCAGTCACCATGACTAATATGGTCTAGTACAGAGGACTTCCCTCTGAAGGTTTATGTCAGCCTTGGTGACAATTCCCCTGTGAGAGATTTAGCTGAACAGGATAAAAGACAGGCTAGTTCTCTGTGTATATGGAATAGATAACTGTCTATGCCAGTGTTTCCCAAGTCATGATCCTTGAACCCCTGCATCAGATTTATCTTAGTGCTTTTTAAAAAATATTTTTATTGATTTCAGAGAGGAAGGGAGAGGGAGAGAGAGTTGGAAACATCAATGATGAGAGATAATCATTGATTGGCTGCCATCTGCATGCCCCCAACTGGGAATCGATCCCACAACCCGAGCATGTGCCCTTAACCAGGATCGAACCCGGGACCCTTCAGTCCACAGGCTGACACTCTATCCATTGAGCCAAACCAGCTAGGGCTTAGTGCTTTCTAAACATTCAAATTTCTGGGCTTTAATTCAGACCTATAGAATCAGAATTTTGGAGTTGGGATCAGGGAATTTGCATAGTTAACAAGTTCCTAATGTACTCTGTGCACACTAGAATTGAGAACCTCTGCTCTATAGTCTTCAAGTTTCACTTGACTTGTTGCTTCTTTCTGGAAAGTTCTTTCCCTATTATCTCTGCTTGGCAAAATCCTGCCCCATCCCTGGAGGCTATGCTCAGATGTAGCTGCCTTCATGAAGCTTTCCATGATTACATGTCTCCTTAACTCCAACTATATCCAGTTGCTATGGCATAGGGAATATTAAGTGTATAAGAGCTGGGGTGCAGGGGAGTTTTGAGGATATGAGGAAGTACACCTGGAATAGAGCTGTAGGAAAGGATTTGTGTTTAACATCAAAATTTTTATTTAGAAAAATTTGAAAGTAAGCTGTGATGAATACCAGCATACCCTTTACATTTACCTAGAAATTATTAACATTTTAGATTTGCACACATGTTCTTTCTCAATACAAATATATATGTATTTGGTGACATTTGAAATTAAATTGCAGTATCACATCACTTTGCACCTAAATATTTCAGTATGTATCTCCTAAGAACAAGAGCACTTACTCATTATCTTGCATAATCTAATAGCATTATCATATCCAAGAAATATAACATTGATAGAATAATATCATCCATATCAATTCCATGTAAAAAATTTTCAAATTATCTCTAAAACACCCCAGCTGTTTGTGTTGACACAGGATTAAATCAAGAATCGTGGATTTCATTTTATAATCTTTTTTCTTTAGTCTCTTTTAACCTAGATTCTATAACAGTACTTTTAGCTTTTTTCTTAATGATACCGATATTTTTTGAAGAGTTCAGTTGTTTTGTTTACACTCTGGATTTGTCTGATTGTTTCCTCATAATTAAATTCGTATTAAACATATTTGGCAAGAATACTACAAAAGAATGTTGTTTACTTCTCATTGCATCACACCAGGAGGTCCATATGCCATTGCCCTGTTATTGGTGATGTTAAATTTGATCACTTATTTAAGGTGGTGTCTTCTAGAACTTTTAGTTGTAAAAGTACATTTTCTTCTTTGAATTTAATAAGTAATTTGTGAAATAATAATGAACACACATATTTAACAAGCTGTCAAGGTGGTTCTTGAGTGCACTGAATTCTGAATCACATCACAGGGCTCCTCAAAGGCCTTATCTACCTTTAAGATACTGACTCACTCCAAGCTTAGCATGTCTGCTTTCACCATTCACCTCTCACTCCACCTCCAAATACCTCCTCCCTCTTTCCTGGCCCCAAATCCTTAGCATAAGAGACATTAGTAGGCCAAATGGAGTTGTTGCCTTCAACCTGAGGAGGCTTGCTTGCTCCCTTTACCTCTCAGGTCATTGGCCTTGTGATGAAGAGCCCTTGAAAAAGAACAAGGTATTTTTGATTGTTTGATTTGTTTGTATTGTTATCAATAATCATTGCTATTATTTTTGAATGAACTAAGCCGAGCACTTTATATAAATTACATTATTTGATACTTATTCTAATCCAGTGATTTTACAGATGGGAAAATTGAGGCTCAGAGAGGTAATGTAACATCCCTAAGGTTACACAGCTATTAAGAATTGGAACTGGATTCAAATCCATGTGCAATTATAGAGCCCATGCTTTTGTTGTTGTTGTTGTTTTTTATATATTTTACTAGAGGCCTGGTGCACGAAATTTGTGCACGGGGGGGGGGGAGGTTGTCCCTCAGCCCAGCCTGCACCTCTCCAATCTGGGACCCCTTGAGGGATGTCCAACTGCCCGTTTAGGCCTAATTCCGGTAGGATCGGGACTAAACGGGCAGTCGGACATCCCTCTCACAATCCAGGACTGCTGGCTCCCAACTGCTCGCCTGCCTGCCTTCCTGATTGCCCCTAACTGCTTCTGCCTGCCAGCCTGATCACCCCCTAACCACTCCCCTGCCAGCCTGATTGATGCCTAACTGATCCCCTGCCAGCCTGATTGCCCCTAACTGCCCTCCCCTGCAGGCCTGGTTATCCCTAACTGCCCTTCCCTGCAGGCCTGGTCTCCCCCAACTGCTCTCCCCTGCAGGCCTGGGTCCCCCCAACTGCCCTTCCCTGCAGGCCCGGTTGCCCCCAACTTCCCTCCTCTGCCTGCCTGGTCACTCCTAACTGCCCTCTCCTGCAGGTTTGATCGCCCCCAACTGCCCTCCCTTACAGGCCTGGTCCCTCCTAACTGCCCTCCCCTGCTGGCCTGATCGCCCACAACTGCCCTCCCTTGCAGACCTGGTCTCTCCCAACTGCCCTCCCCTGCTGGCCATCTTGTGGTGGCCATCTTGTGTCCACATGGGGGCAGCCATCATGTGTGTTGGAGTGACGGCCAATTTGCATATTAGTCTTTTATTAGATAGGATAGAGGCCTGGTGCACGGGTGGGGGCCAGCTGGTTTGCCCTGAAGTGTGTCCCAGATCAGGGTGGGGGTTCCCTTGGGCATGGGGTGGCCTGGGTGAGAGGCCTGTGGTGGTTTGCAGGCCGGCCACTCCCCCTGGCGACCCAAGCGGAGGCCCTGGTATCTGGGATTTATTTATCTTCTATAATTGAAACTTTGTAGCCTTGAGCAGAGCCCAAGGCAGCCAGGAAGCTTGTCTTCCTCCATCACCAGGGGCAACCCAAGCCTCCTGCTCTCTTCAGCTCCATGGCTGCCTCCATTTTTGTTGGGATTTATTTATCTTCTATAATTGAAACTTTGTAGCCTTGAGTGGAGTCAGGGCTGGCCAGGGTGTGCAGGAAGCTTGGCTTCCTCCATTGCTGAGGAAACCCAAGCCTCCTCCGTGGCCACAGCCATCTTGGTTGGGTTAATTTGCATACTCACTCCTGATTGGCTGGTGGGTGTGGTTGGTGGGTGTAGCAGAGGTACGGTCAATTTAAATATTACTCTTTTATTAGATAGGATTGATTTTTTACAGAGAGGAAGGGAGAGGGATAGAGTGTTAGAAACATTGATGAGAGAGAAACATTGATCAGCTGCCTCCTGCACACCCCCCACTGGGGATGTGCCCACAACTAAGGTACATGCCCTTGACCGGAATCGAACCTGGGACCCTTCAGTCCGCAGGCCAACGCTCTATCCACTGATCCAAACTGGTTAGGGCAGAGCCCATGCTTTTAAGCACTATACTATACACCCTAATGAGCAATAATTCCACCTGACTTCAGAGTTCTCTGACAATTTCCTTTTGAAAAGTTTTAGGCCCACAGCATTCATGAGAATGAAGAAGCAGGGACATTGGACTTACTCTCTTTCAAAGTGATGAGATGGTGCAACAGAGAAATCAGTTGGCATTCCTGTGGTCTTACAGCAAATGAGTAACTGAGCAGGGCTGTTGATGGGGAGACCTTAAGCTCTTGCTTATGAATTTGATTTTGATTTAAGAGGCAGCTAAGAGCCACTGTGATTTCTGGCTGGTGCTTACTAAATACAGAGTGGGTTCAGGTTGGATTAATATCACTGTCCTTTGTGGGGGAAATGCTGCTGCTTGATAATAGACAGGCTTGCAGGATTTGGTGGAAAAGACTGGTGTTGACTAACAGCCCCTTCTGTGTTTGGCGCACTTGATTGGTGTCTTTCAGTTTACAGATCTCTGTCCAGCCTGTCACAGGGGAAAATACCACCTCTTAGATCAGTGGTTCTCAACTTTTCTAATGCCATGACCCTTTAATACAGTTCCTCATGTTGTGGTGACCCCCAACCATAAAATTATTTTTGTTGCTACTTCATAACTGTAATTTTGCTACTGTTAATGAATCGTAATGTAAATATCTGTGTTTTCCGATGGTCTTAGGCTCTACAGCAGTGGTTCTCAACCTGTGGGTCACGAAAATAATTTTATGGTTGGGGGTCACCACAACATGAGAAACTGTATTAAAGGGTTGCGGCATTAGAAAGGTTGAGAACCACTGTCTTAGATTCTAGTTAGCTCAGAAAAAAACCCTCTTGTTCTCACTCTACATCCTCCATTCCCAACAAACTGAAAGAAAAAAAAACACCTTGTAAAGGTGCTCCAAATTTGTGTAGCCTACAGTTTTCTCTAGTCTACCAATTATCCCATGAGAATGCCAAACACTGCAGTGAAACAAAATAAAACAAAACAAATCACAAAAAGCAAGACTCTCCCCTGCTAGCAAGAGTCACTTGTAATTTTGGAGGATGGGGTTATTGTACAATTTATCTTTAGTATCAGGTTGTCCACTTCTTAGTGACAGAAGTATCAGGAAAATATCTCTGCACCTGTTGCAAAGTTTCATCTATGGCTTGAGATAGACACAGACAAATACATATAGAGTATCATCCCAATTTTAGCATATGTGCTGTTGGAACAAGCATATGTACAAATAAAGTATCATCCAAGTTTAGCATATGTCCTGATACACAAAACAGCATTGTATATACTGTAGACACAGGATTTCAAAGTGGGAAGAGTTCTAAGAGGTCATCTTGCAAAGCCCTCCATCCTAGTCATCACCCTCTCCCCACCCCCACCCCTGGGCAGCCATGCATGCTTAGAACATCTCTATACTGAGATATACCAAACTTTGGGCAGCTCCAGTGACAAGTTGTTGTTTTTTTAAAATATATTTTATTGATTTTTTACAGAGAGGAAGGGAGAGGGATAGAGAGTTAGAAACATTGATGAGAGAGAAACATTGATCAGCTGCCTCCTGCACACTCCCCACTGGGGATGTGCCCGCAACCAAGGTACATGCCCTTGACCGGAATCGAACCTGGGACCCTTCAGTCCGCAGGCGAACGCTCTATCCACTGAGCCAAACTGGTTAGGGTTCCAGTGACAAGTTTTAACCAAGTTTCAGAAGCAGCTGGTTTCTGTGACCAGCTTTTCTTTTCTTTCCTTTCCTTTTCTTTTTTCTTTTCTTTTCTTTTTCCTTTTCTTTTCTTTTTCCTTTTCTTTTCTTTTCTTACTTTTCTTTTCTTTTCTTTTCTTTTCTTTTCTTTTCTTTTCTTTTCTTTTCTTTTCTTTTCTTTTCTTAGCAAAAGCCTTTTATAAAATAAGGTGAAACCCATTCTCCAAGTGCCTTCTAGCCTCTGGAGGATACTTCCTTCCTCTGGAGTCACTCAGAACAAGGGATCTCCTTTTCCACCCAAGCCCCACCCCTGACCCTAGAGAGGTTGAAACTTCTAGCATCACAGTTCCCAGTCAGGACCCTCTCTGCAATAACTCATCTCCCCTTTCAACTGCTCCCTTTCAATGGCAGGTGTCTCCAAGGTTCATTCTCTCAGTGGGTGCTGCCCCACGTATATTGCTCTGCTCCTCCCTGCCTACCAAGTAAGCACAAGGCTTCTTGGTGGCTGGGCCTCTGCGGGCCCACTGCAGTGCTATCACTCTGCTTGCCAAAAGTCATTTGATGCAGCAGGTAAGAAAGCGTTAGAGAGGTACATTGGGTTTCTGAGAGGCACCAGTCTAGCTAAGACAGAAATAGGCTCTAACTTAATAATAATCTGCTCATCACACACAGTAAGAGACACCCTGACTTATTCAAAGACACCGTGGGTGGTGCAGAGGATGAATAAGCATGATTCATTGCCACTCTGACACCCAGGGCACGAAGAATAATAAAACCCAAAGAATTGTAACCGCGTGAGTAGTAAATTAAGAGATCAAGGGCTCAGCTAGACTCTAGACATCAATGTTACCATGGCAATAAAGGGCTGTAGCGTTCAGCAGCTATTACAGAGCAGGCATCTAATAGCCTAGTCTATGTCACAGACAAAGCTCAAGGGGTTAGCAAAGAAGACCAATTAGCATATGCTTTCATTAGGGGCTGCTGCACACTTCTCTTAATTCCAGTTAGTTGTTTGTTTGAACCAACATATCTTGCCTGCGTTATACTCATTAGTGCCTTTTAGCCACTGGAAATAGGTTTGAATCTCCACAAGGGCCTCATAATTTCCCAAGCCTTCATTTTTTCCTCTAGGGGTCTAGGTGTTTACAGTCACAAACCCATGGCCCCCAGTCCCTCGAAATGAAAACATCTCTCACTGTACAACTGTACTTGACAGATGGAAACTCTGTTCAGGAATGTGATGTGCTAAGGGTTCTTCCCAGAACCTAGTGAAATAGGGATCTGGGGCCATTATCTGGACCATTCAGGTCAAGAAAACCCTCTGGCCTTAGCCAGTGAGCCTACTGGCCCCGCTTGCTGGCCACTACTCAGAGGCTAGCTATGCAGGAGGGGGAACTTTGGGCACTGGGGACCATACTGACATCATCAAAGTCGGGCAGTAGCTGTTCCAGCTTGAAGGACTGCCCTTCAAGGTCCAGCCCAAACCCTGCCTATTCCGGGAAGCCTTCCCTGATCTTTGCAGCCCCAAATGAGTTCCCCCTCCTCCATACACTTCTAAGATGACACCCTATGCTGGGCAGCATTCACAGGCAGCCTCAGGCCCTAGGCCAGCCTGGAGTTTCCTCACCCATGACTTCAGAGTCCACTAGGCCATGAATGCTGGAAGGGATTGGGGTTCTAGACAGCACTCAACAATGCCTGGGTGACTCCAATGGCAAACTTTTAAGCTCCACTGCACATGATCTCCCAGAGACTCCATGAAGATTTAGCCGATTCCTAGGTAAAGAAAGTACAAAACTGCTCTTCGATGGCTCTGGGACACATTCTCTCCTCCCACATCCCACAATTGTGGAAATAATCCACCAGAACAGATGCCATCTCATGGTAGAGACAAAGATTCTCTGAAGAGTGCTACCATCTCTTCCTTCCTTTGGGAACAGGAGGAACCAGTCCATAAGATTGTTTCTATTCCATGTTAGCAACCATGTAGTTTTCTGGGGGGTTTTGTTAATCCTCACCAGGTTTTGTTAATCGTCTTTGTCTTTCCCTCTCTCTTCCACTCTCTAAAAATCAATAGAAAAATATCCTGGCCTGGTTGCCTCTTACTGCCCCCCTGCAGTAAGAGGATATTTTTCTATTGATTTTTAGAGAGTGGAAGAGAGAGGGAAAGACAGAGAGAAACATTGATGTGAGAGAAATACATCAATTGGTTGCCTCCTGCACGCACTCCGAATCAGGGCAGGGAACCTGCAACCAAGGTATGTGCCCTTGACCAGAATCGAACTCAGGACCCTTCAGTCCACAGGCTGATGCTCTATCCACTGAACAAAACCGGCTAGGGCAGCAACCATGTACTACCCTAGCGCAAACAGGAAAAGGGGCTTATAGAAGCAGCTGCTAACACTTGTGCCCAAGGACTGGGCATATAGTTTTAGAGACTTGAATCATTTGCCTTTGAACCTACTGTCATATTCAAAGCTTCTCCTTTCTCCCTACTCTCTTGCCTCTGTAGCCACTCCTGCATTATGTTCCCATTGGTCACTCTGTCTCCAATCTGCTGCACTGTCAATCAGATTGCTTTCCCCCCCAAATTGGTGGGATTGATTTCTCCCTTAGCTAGATTTTCCCCCCCCCCCCCCCCTGTGGATTCATAGAGGTTTCTGTCTTTGAGATTCTTTGGGATTTTTTTATTTTACCCCACTCAACTGTCATTCCAGAAGGCAGCCTGGGCTATAGTCAAAATACATTGCAAATATATTAAGTATGTAGCAAGCCTCAAATTACCCAGAATGCTAGGGAACAAGAGATTTTGGAGAATGAAATATTTTATTACCTGAGGTCACATTGTTCCAAGTCCCCTTTTATCTTCTCACCCTTGGTTTTTTTTCCAGATTTATTGAGATATAATCCTATATAATAAAGAGGTAATATGCAAATTGACCATCATGCCCTCACAAGATGGCTGCCCACGACCAGGCCGGCAGGGGGGTTAGTGAGGGATGACCAAATGACTGAAAGCAGGCTGCATGGGACGACCAGGCCTGGAGGGGGGCCATGAGGGGTGAACAGGCTGGCAGAAGGGGCAGTTGGGGGCTACCAGGCCAGCAGAGGGGGGCAGTTGGGGGCGACCAGGCCAGCAGGGGGGCAGTAAGAGGCAACCAGGCCAGCGTAGGGGCAGTTAGGAGCAACCAGGCCGGCAGGGAGGGGGCAGTTGGGGGTGACCTGGCCGGCAGCGGGGGGCAGTTAGGAGTGACCAGGCAGGCAGGCAGGTGAGCAATTAGGAGCAAGCAGTCCAGGATTGTGAGAGGGATGTCCGATTGTGAGAGGGATGTCCTGGGGATCAGGCTTAAACCGGCAGTCGGACATCCCCCGAGGGGTCCTGGTTTGGAGAGAGTGCAGGTTTGGCTGAGGGGACCCCCCGCCCATGCACGAATTTCATACACTGGGCCTCTAGTGGACATATAACATTGTATAAGTTTAAGATATACAATGTGATTTGATACACTTATTTTTATTATTTTCAATCCTCACCCAAGGATATGTTTTTACTGATTTTAGAGAGAGAGGAAGAGAGAGGGGAAGAGAGAAAGAGAGAGAGAGAAATATGGATGTGTGAGAAAAACATCAATTGGTTTCCTCTCATACCCACCTGACCAGGAATTGAACCCTCAACCTGGGTATGTGTCCTGACAGGGAATTGAACCCAAGAACCTTCAGTGTATGAGATGATGCTCCAACCAACTGAGACACACGGCCGGTGCTAAAAGTTTGTACCCTTTGACCAACATATCCCCAGTTCTCCTACTCCCAACCCCTGGTAATCACTATTCTACTCTCTATTTCTATGAGTTTGGTTTTTTAGAATTCCATATGTGAGATCATACAGTATTTATCTCTCTCAGTATGACTTATTTCACTTAACATAATGCCCTCAAGGTCCATCCATGTTGTCACCAATGGCAAGATTTCCTTCTTTCTCTTGGCTGAATAATATGCCACATCCTTTTTATCCATTCATCTGTAGACAGACACTTAGGCTGTTTCCATATCTCCAATATTGTAAATAGTGCTGCCTCCCACGCTTGATTTTTGAAATCTTACTAACATGACTATACTTTCTTTTTTGCCTTAGTAAGATAAGACCAGTTAACTATGCTTTTGTTTGTGTTTTACTTTTTATATTTTTTATTGATTTCAGAGAAGAAGAGAGGGAGGGAGGGAAAGAGAGAGAGAGAGAGAGAATCATTGATCGGCTGCCTTCTGCATGCCCCACACTGGGGATCGAGCCGGAAACCTGGGCATGTGCGCTGACTGGAAATTGAACTGTGACCTGCTGGTTCATAGGTCGATGCTCAATCACTGAGCCACGCCAGCTAGGCTTGTTTTGTTGTTTTTTTTTTGAGGCTTCCAAGGGTTCTCACATTTAACATCAGGAATTGCACAAAAGTCTCAAGTGGAGAAAGTATAAGAGGTAGAACTTGGTATCTACTGAGACCAGGTTATCCCTTGGAATACATTTGCTTTTATTAAAATCCAAAAAGAGGAATGAGTTTCTTTTATTTTTTTAGTGGCCTCTCTTCAAATAAAGGTATGGGAGGAGATTCTGCTAAGGAAAAGTACCAATTAGTAACAATCTAGTAAATGAAGTCTTTATTTTAAATTAACCACTACCAAACTTATCTGCATCCAGATAGTCTAGAGTTGGAATTATGAATAGATAGAGAAATCTACTCAAGGTATTATGCTATTTTTCTTGGTTATGAATCTGCCCAGAATATCAGTATCTGCAATATTCTTAGTCATCTGGGTGTAATGGGGAGAAAAAGGGGAGTAATTTGTGAAGGAAGGATTACAAACTCTACCCAGGCCTTTTAGCCACCCAGACTCCAGTGAGATGGATCAAACAGCCAAAAATGCTATACACTGTTCTTGGCTGTTTCTATAATTTTTCTTTTGTTGGATCCCACTTTGGCTTCAAGGGTTATGTATGTCTGGGAAACTGACACTGCAAAGTTCTGGCTTGTTCCCTGCCCCGATGCTAAGGGATAAATATAGATCTCAACCACTACAGAAATTTGGCCAGGATTCCAAGGGATGTGTGTGTATGAGGGGCAGCAACTGATGGGGCCATTCTGACATGTGGGCTAGAAAAAGGCTTCTTTATGTCCAAGACCCTCTGGTGTGGGGAGGGGTAAAACTAAAGCCTGGCTTCTAAAATCAGGACCCATAATCTACATTTTCAGGAGCTCCTGGGTTGATGTGGATAAATATTGTAGGTGGCTTGGTGTGTGTGTGGGATGGGGAGAGCAAAGGGAATCTTTCCTGACACCCTAGATCCTTTTGCATGAGATCAGCCTAATGAAAAAAGAAAGTTATTCTTGGCCATCTCCCTTCACCCCCAACTCCCACTCATGCCCCACCTCCTGCACACACTGATATTCAACTCTCAATTGAGAAGAACACAATTTAAGATTTTCATTGGGCCCATAGTATCTTAGGCACTAGAGAAGGGCAGGGGGTGGGAAGAGACATGAATTGGGGGGAGGTGAGTTGCTCATCCTTGTGACCCAGAATATCTCCCCCTCCCTGTAATGATGAGCTTGCTTTTCCATAGGGCTTTCCTTTGATTCAGGGAAGGGGCCAACCAATGAGAGAGGGGCAGGTTAGATTATTTTGGGGAAGGACTTATGCCAGGAGGGTTCACTTTTACTAGGCAGCAAGTGGCCCCAGCAACCAGTGTCTCCTGCGAAGCTCCAGAACTCTCACCCACTTGCCTGCCTCTGCTTCGCCTTTGCCCACTGAACAGCTATGAGGAGGCAGCTCCGGTCCAGAAGGGCTCCGGTCTTTCCTCACAGTTATCGCTACAGACTTGTGAGTCCCAGGGAACAGAATATTTTGCTGCTTCTTTTTAGTGGGGTGGGGTGGGGGTTGTGTAGGTCTTGGCTTGTGGCTTCTTCTCCTTGGGATGGCAGAACAGTGAAGTTTAAGGAAGCACATAATTTCAAGAGCCAGCAGTGACTCCCAGCATTCCATTTCACCCTAAATTTCTGGGTTGAAAGAGGAAGCCTCTCTTCCTATGGAAGAAAGATAAGGGAAGGGGAAGATGCTAGATAATGAGAGGAAATTTTTCTTGAGATCTTAGAATTAGAACAAACATTTTGGAGTCTGGGAGTAAAGGTTTCGTTCTGATAGCAGGAAATTCAACCAAGAGAGAGGGGAAGGGGAATAGGAAATGAAAGTCACTGCCTACTCAGCTGTCTCAGTCCCTTTTGGTGGTAGCTTCTTAGAAACCCAGCTGCTCTTTTACTGAAGCAGAATTCCAAACTATAGCTAAAACCATAGAATCCTAGATAGAAGCTGGTAGTAATCCTAAACATCATTTCTCCAGGACCCCTCATTATGTAAAAGAGGCTGCTGGGGCTCAGAGCACAGGAGTGACTTGAAAATTAGTGGAAGAGCCAAGGTGAAAATGCAAATTTTCTTACTTCTAATCTTGTGTTCTTTCCATTATACTTGCAGTGTGCAATTACCCAACCCTCTGACCCTCCGCCACCCATTGCCATCCTGCCTGTCACCCCAACCTGACCAACACACACACACACACACACACACACACACACACACACACACACACACACACACGCACGCACACACGCACACACACACACACCTTTGATGCCACCATTTATCACCAGAGTGCATTACACATTTTTTGAACCCGAAGTTTCTTTACATTTACTTTGCTATAATTCATTAATATATGCCACACACAGTACTTGTTTGAAGGGGGGTATATTCTGAAATCTCCCCCCAAAGAGGATTTCTATCTGAGCCCCAGGAGGAAATAAAGCTTAATCCATTTTTCTTTGGGAATCACCACTTATATAATCAGGGAGTTAAGTAAAAACAACCAGCAGAGGAAAACATAAAGTATTGTAATCTTATATGCACCTAAAAAGGGCTTCCCTTAACTTTCCAGCTACAATTTGTAGATCCTTTCTTTTGACATCCCAAAATTCCTTCCAGCTCTTACAGCAGTCACAATCCGTAGGACATATATAACTGTTCCTTATTTGACTTCTTGTCTGTGTAATGTTGCTAAAGTGTTGTATGTAATTTCAATGATTTGTCAACTGGTTTGTATTTTTTTCTTGTTTATTTATTTTAGTTTTTCAATTACAATTTACATTAACTATTATTCTGTATTAGTTTCATATGTACAACATAGTGGTTAGATAGTCATGTACTTTACAGAGTGGTTCCTTGATATTTCCAGTATCTATCTGGCCCCATACATAGTTATTATGATATTATTGACTATACTCCCTATGCTATAATTTACATCTCTGTGACTATTCTGTAACTACCAATTCATACTTCTTAATCCCAATTCCTTCACCTTTTATTCCCAGTCCCTCAACACCCTGCCCCGCTGTCAAGCATCAGTCTGCTCTCTATCTATGAGTCTGTTTCTGTTTTGTTCCAATTTGGATTTTCAATGCATCAGAGGATCTTGCTCTTTATAAAGAACACAATCAAATTTTAAAATTTAAAAAAATTTTAAATTATTTGATGCAGTGAATAATTGTGTGATAATTTCTCTTTGAAAATTAACCAATCATTTCTTAAAATTTATTTTTATAATTGACAGTATTACAGATGCCCTCCATTTTCCCCCTTTGCCCCCCCCTCTACCCAGCCCCTGCCCTACCCTAGGCCTTCCCTACGCTATTGTCCGTGTCCATGGGCTATTGTTCAAATATTTACAGGATATTACTCAATGAAGGACACAAATTTATCCTTTGGGTCATACTGCTTGTTTATATATTTGTTTATATGTTTATATATTTAGAGTTCTCAAAATGGAGCCACCCTCTGTCCTTCAGACTCTTTCCTTTTAGGGCAACATGATGGCCCCAGCACACACCCACTATTATATCCCAGCACATTCACACTATCACATGAGGGCAGTGCCACTTTAGGAAACTGACAAAAGCAGACCCTCTCATTACCAAAGGATTCCCTACTGGATACCGTTAAATAGTTAGTTGCACAAAAGCACCTCTCTTCCACATAGTGAGGTTCTCCTGTATCTGGAAGCAGGGGAGCGAGAAAAAATATTTGAGGTTCTTGATACTGAGGCATCGTGAGAGCCGTGGGGAAATCAGCTCTGAGAAGGTTAATTCTTCCCTCAAGGGTAAAGCTTTAATGACAAGCCATCTTTAATAGGATTATAATGAGAGCTCATATCTACAAATAAGATCAGGCTGAGGTCAAGGCCAGCTGCCTCCTCTGTGAAGCAGAGGTGGAGGGCAGGCATATAGGCACAAGGAGAGAAAAGGAAGTTGTTCAGAAAATATAAAGGGAATATAAATTCCGCCATAATGAAATGTTACATTTCAAATTCTCTGAGATTTTCAGTTGCAGTAGATTCTCTGGATGCCATGATGACTACCCACTGCAGTCTACATGATTGCTCATGTTAGAGTGACAAGCCCTGTGAAAACATTTCCCCAGAGTCAGGCAGTTGTTATTGACATTTATTAAGTACCCACTGGTTACCTAGCTGTGGACTTTACACTGTGGTCGGCCATCAAGGTGTTAGAATATAGACAATGGCCCCTGGTGCTCAGAATACATTTTGGGAGGTCAAATGTGTACATATGTTCACACCCAAGTGAGATATAAGAACATTTCTTAATCCATTCAACATTGAATAATTGAGTTTATTTTCCTAAGCCTTACATTGTAAGTCCATGTCAGAGTCAGAAATCCTCAATTATAAGTACCTACTATATTTTGGGAACATAGAATCTAACATATTATTGTTCTCCATAAATCTGCTAAATCACCTTTAGGCACTTGTGCTCAATGTGACAGAGGAGAAACATTATTGTCTAGGGTATCAGGAGATAAAAGTTCTGGGACTGACAATTCTATCATGAACTTGCTGTGTGGCTCTGTTTAGAGCCTGTTCCCTCTTTGAGCCTCAGATGGACAAGGTTACTATCATTTTTGATATAGTGTGTGATATAAAGCTGCATATTTGAACAAATTAGGGAGTAATTCCAGAGTGCTTATAATCAAGAGTTAGATAGGGCTGGGCAGACTGAATGCTGAGTAGAGCCTTATCATTCTATATCACTTTTATTTATTCTGAACAATCTAATTTTCTGAGGCCCCTCCCCATGAATGGCAGAATTTTTAGTTGAGTGTCCTCTAAATGGCCTTTGAGGAGTTGAGCAGGGAGGGGGCAGCATGGAGCCCCTGGCCTCTATCATTCAACACATCCAACCCCAACAGGTGCACAGGCCCCGCCACTCTGCAGATTTGGACAGTTAGAGAGAAGGGAGGGCGACCTCATTTTCTGCTGCTGCAGTGAGCCTTGGCAGATCCACAAAGAACAAAGATCCAACTCTCTGGCCTGTGGCTGGGAGGCATTTGAAATACCATTTGGTGAAGTCTGGTTTTTTCTCCCTTAGAACCACTCAGAGAATATTACAGTTTCACATCTCAAGTAATGGCTGCAATCAGTCAATCAACAAATATGTGCTGAGTACTTACTACATGCCCAGATTTTTGCCTAGTGTATGGGGTTTGGGAGGGGTGCAGACTAAGGAAGTGTCAGTTGGGGTACTAGCCCTCAGGTGGTCTTTTAAACCAGCTTAAGACAGAAAGAAGTTCCAGACCAGGCAACAGTCAGAGAAGCAACAAATAGCAACCCCCCACCCCCATCACTTGTTTCTGTTGGGAGTTGGGAAGGCAGTCTACATTTTGAGAAGGGGTATAGCAGTTGGCCTCTCCACTTGATATCTATCCAAGGCTATTTTTAGCCACAACTTGGGATGGTGAGGTGGAGCAGCTGAAAGTGTACAGGGTATTAAAATAAAGCTAGTTTGGACTGAGAATTTACCATCATAGACACAAATGTCTAAAACTACTCCATCCTCCAGCATTGAGCTCAGCTCTGTCCTGACAAGCCAGACAAAGTGAAGCAGGAGGCCAAGGCCCCAGGACAGAGTAATGACACAGCAGTCCTGGAGGAAGAACCCAAATACCTAAAGCTGAGAATAAAACTTATACCTCTATGGAAAGAATATTGAATCAAAATGGTCATAGAAAGGATATTTCTTTCAAAAGAACAGAGAGAAAGAAAATATCTCTTGTAACAATGGGTATTTATGGGGAAGTGGAAATTTGAAGCATCTCCAAATATTCAGTTGTTTTCCATTTTTATTGGCTGGTGGGATGTGCCACTGGAAATTTTTTTTTCAAAGAGGGGGATTGTGTTTTGTGGCTGTTCCAGGATGATCAGGATGAAGTGAATCAGAACTACTTAGCAGATGAAGAGGAAGAAGCAGAAGAAGAGGCTCGAGTGATGGTGGTACCCAATTTGGAGGAAGAGGAGGTTAAAGAAGAGGAGGAAAAGGATGAGGAAGAGGGTCAGGGTCAGCCAACAAGCAACACCTGGTGGCGGAAATTGCAGATCATGAATGAGTACCTGTGGGATCCAGAGAAAAGGATGTCTCTGGCCCGAACAGGTCAGAGTTGGAGTAAGTCCCAGTTGTCCCAGTGCCCCACTAAAGTGCCCTTTCCTTTTGGCTTGGTGTACAGGACTCGTTTACCATATGTTGGATGGGCTTGTCTGCAAACTTTTCTTAGGTATCATGTAAAAGGATCAATGCTTAGGGATATGTCTAGACTATGGGCAGATGCCATCAGAACAAACTCAAAGTGGGTGAACAAAATTGACTGTATGGCTGAAATCCACTGGGTTCAAAAACATTTGCAATGCAGAGACACAGTAAGAATGAATTGGAAAGCAAAGACATTTTTTAAAGTCCCAACTCTGTCACCTTCCATCTGTGTGACCTTGGGTTTACATTTACTCTCCGGAACCTCAGTTTCCTCACCCAGCAAATGAACAGTCCCTTTCTTGCCTCTCTCACAGGATCAGCCTAGAGGAAGAGTCAGGGGGCCTGCCCCTACACCCAGCTTTTTGGTGGTTTACACTCCCGTGATGTACACAGAGAAATTAGGTTTGAAAGGATAATTTCTAGAGATTAAGGCTGAGCCCCCAAATCACTTGATCAATAGAGGAGCCACATTTTTAGTATTTCCTCTTTGTACCACATGTTGCCACCACTTCCACTTCACAACTTCCCCAGCACTCCTCTCCCAGGGTCCTACTCACCTCTTAAACTATTAGTGCTGAGCCTTCTCCTCAGGAGATTTTGCCTGTGGTCAAATTCACACTTGCCACACGCTTCTGTGCAGCCCAGAAAAAGAGCAGATGCTGGTTTGGAGAAGAAAAAAAAATAGAGGACACCATGGATGAAATAAGAGTTCCCTAGTGCCAAGGGTCTAGGTTGCTGAAGTTGATGGTCATGCCTTCTAGAGGCCCTTTGGCTGAGAATTCTCTCCCTCATCATTTATGTTTCTAATTCAGCCCAGTGAGGGTGCAGTCAGGGTGAAGCTAGCCCTGCTTCCTGGAATTAGGAATAGCAAGTGTGGGACTCTAAACAACGTCCACCTCCCTTCACCCTTCCTCAGTTCTCAATCCCACCCCTGTACATCCCTCAAACACTCAACTGGAACAAATGTACCATTCAGGGAACATTCCAACATTCTGAAGCTGCAAACAAATGCTGGACACTCACTGGGGCTCAAAACGGGGCACAGCTGCTTCTCCCTTGTCTAAAGAGGACTGAAAAATTAGGCCTTGTGAAAAGCAAGTGTGATTCTGGGAGAGGGTGCCCTACATTAACCCCCAAGTAGCCAGCAATTGGAACTTAATCAGATGAGCTTATTCAAATTGCTCCCGTGGAGAACAAGTGATAGGCCAGTAAGTAGGGATGAGGGAGGAAGGTTCAAGTGCCCAGGGAAGATATGGCAGTGGGGACACTGCACAGTAGGCCCTATCCAGGCCTCTGGGTGCAGGTCTAAGGACAGTCCATGAATTCTGGCTTCTTCTGTTCAGCTACCCCTGAGCAAAGGGAAAATAGTGATCCTAATGTTTAGGCCACCAAGCATATGCCTTGCTGCCCTCTTGCTTGAGAACTAGGTGTCCACTTGAGCTTGTACAGCAACATGACCAACATAATCACCTACCTATTATTATAGTATTAGGGGCCAAGTGCATGAATTCGTGCACCTTGAAAGGAACTGTGGGTCTCGAGGCTGTGGTGGGCATAGGGGTGGGTCTTGGCCCATCCTCCATGCCCCCGCCCAGACCCTCCCACTGCAGCCACTGGTCCCCTTTCTGCCTGCAGTCCTGCTCCTGCCGCCGCCACTCCCACATGGTAACAGCGCCAGCCCCACTCGCACCTGCTGACCCTGCGGAGCGATTGGGGCTGGTGCCAGCAGCAGGTGCAAGCAGCAGCTGCTGCCCTGATCACCCCTCAGGAGCAGTGGGAGGTGGAGAAGCCCTCAGGGGCAATTGGGGCCAGCACTGGATGCCAGCAACAGGTGGGAGTGGGACCAGCAGGTGCGAGCACCAGGAGGGACCGTGGCACACGGGAGCAAAGAATTTTCAGTAACCACCAGACGCTCGCCCCGATGACAGTGACCTGCGTCCCACCTTGGTCTGGTGCCCCTGCTCACCTGCTCCACCACCCCGCCGCGGCCGACAGCTGCCATGTTCCGTGCTCTGCTGCCTGCTGCAGACGCCCACCATGTTCCACGTGCCCCCCCCCCCCCCGGGTGGTCAGCGCACATCATAGTGACTGGTTATTCAGTTGTTCCGCCGTTTTGTCTATTTGCATGTTAGGGTTTTAGATGAGCTTTTCTTTTGGTAGCTGGGCAACCTCTATTCTCAGGAACTACATTTTATTTTATTGGATACTGACAAGAACCATTTGAGGTAGTAATATTATCCCCATTTTACAGATGCAGAAACAGGCTTAGAGAGGGTAAGTAATTTGTTTAAAGTGACAGAGTTAATAAGTGATAGTGTAAATATTTCTCTCTTTTCCGCATCCAGCGCGGCTAGAGAGTGGTCCAGTTCCTGAGTCGGGGTGGCTGGGGATTGAGAAAATGAAATAAAGAGACAGACACAGAGATAGAAGGAAAAAGCCAGGGCCGAGTGGGACCACTGTCCTCTGACATGGACAGGGACAGAGACAGTGACCCCGAGCCAATACAGCGTGTTTATTTTATACAGCAAAAAAACAGGAAGTTTTACTAAAAGTCAAGACAAAGGAGATTATGTGCATTCTTGGGTGGGCCCCGAGTCGGATTTATTCCTGGTGCTTGGCTGGATTTAAATAACAAAACCCACCCCCTGGCACTGGGCTGAAGGTCAAGCTGATAACACTCCTGCCTTTTGGCAAAGCGTGTTTCCAGGACATGGCTTTGCCAACACCACTGGATTCAGCTGACAATAATTAATGAAATGCCCATGTGCCTTCACAGGCGCTCTCTACATGGCAGTACTGGGAGTCAAACCCAGATTGGATGAACACTAGGGTTCATTCTCTTGCCAGAATACTGCACCATCTTCATGAACTGTAGCAATGAGCAAGGCCCTAATGGGTAGGGCCTCAGGAACTGATGAGGGTGTTTTGGTGGGAGGAGTGAAGAGTTGTGATCACGGGTACCTAGTCTATCCAAGATATCCAGGTCTACCCATGCTTGGGTGGAGCATTCAGAAGAGAGCCTTGGATTACCTACAGGAGTGGCCAATTAAAACTTGGACATCCAGAGTAGAAAGGGTTGATGGGGTCAATGAGTTCAGATGGGTATGGTGCTTGGTTTTGCCTTTGGCTGAGATTCCAGGGCACAGACTCCTGGGTAAGGCTGAGAGGACTCATTGCTAGTGCCATTCTCCCATCTACAGCTTCCTGGCCACACATCGTAGGCAGGAAGGAAGATGTTTCCAAGGGAGTTTACCTGTATTCTATTGCTTTCCTTTCATCCATGAAACTAAGTATTCCAGTCTTCGAGCATTGGCTTCAGCTGTTGATCCATTCCTAGGATGGAGATGAGGGTAAAGGAATGGAGGAGATGGCATAGGGCACATCCTATTAGGACAGCCACTGGTCAGTAGCCAAGTATCACAGGCACACAGGTGCTGCTATTTCTTCTCCAGGGACTCCAGCTGAATCAATGTATTCATGTTCCAGTTCTGCTTTAGTTTATCTTATAAAGCATAAACGTTCCATTTCTAGTTGGATTACTAAGGATTTTTTTTTTCTCCTTCTCCAATCATTTTTGGTTAATTTTTTGGTTCATGGTTCAATTAAAAAATTAATATTTGGAATCGGGTTTGGGTATAGCAAAGTTATGTGGTTTGTTCCAGTTTCTGGTTCATGATTCAGTTCAAATGTGTAGTTCCAACATCATGTCTCTGTTATGAGCAGAGCCAGATATTGTTGGCTGAAAGAGCCCAAGGAGGACTTGGAAAGAGCTTCTCAGCAACAATTTCACTCTTATTTACCTCACTCTGCGCTGCCTAATCCTGGGCAAAACTAATTCTAATATAGCCCACAGAGGAGGAATTCACACAATTATGCTTCTGGTCCTATAGTAATAATAATATTAATAATAGTAATGATGAAGACTGCCATTTATAGAATACTTGGTATCTGCCAGGCAGTGCTATGCTATTTATGTGCATTATTCAAGTGCTATTATTGTCCTCATTTTACATATGAGAAAATTGAGGTTCAGATGTCTAAGATTAAATAGTTAGGAAGTAGTAGGGTCAGGATAAGATATAAGGAAAGACTGAATTTCAGATACAGTAGTCCCCCTTATCCTCAGGGGATACATTCCAAGACCCCCAGTGGATGTGAACCCTACATATACTAAAATTTTTCCTGTACATACATACCTATGATAAAGTTTAATTTATAAATTAAGCACAGTAAAAGATTAACAACAATAACTAATAATAAAATAGAACAATTATAATAATATACTATAATAAAAGTTATGTGACTGTGGCATTATTAAATAAAACTAGAAACCCGATACACGAAGATTGGTGCTAGAATGGGCTTTCCTTTCCCTGGCTGCCGGCACCGCCTTTCCACTCCGGCCCAGCCCCTTTCCGCTCAGGCCCTGGAGCTGCCTCTTTCCACTCCGGCCCCACCTTCCCACACTGCCCAGAGGCCCTGAGAGACAGGGGTGGGGCAGAACGCCTGTGTCATTGCCATGGCGACCACGCAAGTGTCCCGCCCCATCACTCAGCGCCTGTGTATGCAAATTAACCACCATCTTTGTTGGGTTAATTTGCATATTACTCCTGATTGGCTGGTGGCATAGCAGAGGTACGGTCAATTTACATGTTTGTCTATTATTAGGTAAGATAAGGGTGACTTGAACACAAGCACTGTGATACTGTGACAGAT
Source organism: Ia io (assembly GCA_025583905.1). NCBI lineage: Eukaryota > Metazoa > Chordata > Mammalia > Chiroptera > Vespertilionidae > Ia > Ia io. The sequence continues at coordinate 99,143,100 of JAJQQW010000001.1, forward strand.
GATCTGATAACCAACACAGCTAATGAGTGGTTAATGAGTGGGTACCATATACAGCGTGGATAGCTTGGACAAAGGGATGATTCATGTCCTGGGCAGGATGGAGCCGGATGGTGTGAGATTTCATCATGTTACTCAGAATGGCGCACAATTTAAAACTTATGAATTGTTTATTTGGGGAATTTTCCATTTAATATCTTTGGACAATGGTGTTGGCCGTGGGTAACTAAAACCACAGAAAGCAAAACCGTGGATAAGTGGGGACTACTGTACTGATACAAATATGAAGAAGGGTATGAGGTAAGTGCTAACCTTATTCCCATTTTACCTATGAGGAATCTTGGGTGCAGAGAGATTCTGTACCTTGCCCAAGCTCACAGGTAGAACTCACAGGTAACAACTGTCAATAATTAAGAATAATTTTCCTGTCCTGTGTTAGTGTTCTTTTTGAAAAGCAGAGCCACTTAAACTTTTGCTAAAGATGAATAAGATATAAAATAAGTAGGGTGAAACCTCATTTTACCTTGATTAGGGGCAAGTCCCACGGAAATTAATCAAAAGTTGGACTTATAGGCTATGTGAAAATAAATGCTGTTTCCATCCATTGTAAATACATATAATCACTGGAACCAAGCTTCTAGGACTCTTCAGGGCACCTGCTTTAATGAATAGTGAAGAATGATTTGTACCTAGGACATCAACTGTTGCCCAGAGGACTCCTAAGCAATTTACTCACTGCAGTACTTTAAACTCTATTCTGTAACCTTATTCATTGTTATCATTTGCTCAGCAAGCCCTTCCATCAAAGACACAATTCTCACCAATTCCAAATTGTTGAAATCTGAATGAGCAAGGAAGGATATACTGAATCTGGGGCATTAAAAAAAAGCCATCTCATATGTTTGGATTGGTTCTGGTTCATAAATTCAAGTGAGGAGTCAGAATCTGTTGGTAAGCACTGACCACTTTCATCTCTGATTGTTCTGCAGGCTTGATCTTAGTCATTTACTTCTTCTTCTACGCCTCCCTGGCTGCTGCGATCACCCTCTGCATGTACACGCTATTTCTGACCATCGGTCCTTACATGCCAACATTCACTGAGAGGGTGAAGCCTCCTGGTGAGTGCCCAAATGCCCTGTGTTATCAGAACTTGCTGGACAGAAATCTGCTTGCACAGCATGTTCAGCCTCAATTAACTTTGGCTCTTCCCAGTAATGACTTAGGGATTCAATTATTAAGAGTAAAAGTAAATTGGTACTTGGCAAATGATGATCCTTTTCATTTCGATTGCCTGGGGGGAAATGGTTTCATGGGACTCAATACCAAAAAATTATCCCAAGAATGGGTTAATATATCCAAGACCTGTTTTCATTGCCAGGAGTTATGATCAGACCCTTCGCCCATAGCCTTAACTTCAACTTCAACGTTTCTGAACCTGACACTTGGCAGCATTATGTGATTAGCCTAAATGGCTTTCTCCAGGGTAAGTAAATTCCTCTGAATGGTGCAAATATCTTTGGAAAGGTTCTGGGTGGGAATTCAAAATTCACCTATCCTACTCTTACTAATCCCAGCCCATCCTCGTCTTTCCTTACCTTGCATCTCCCTCAGAACCTATAGATGCATTCAAAACTGCTCTAATTTATGGTTGTATGTTTCCTTGAAAACATATAAGCCAACTTTCCAGCAATCTGATAAGTTAATTGGGGCAGAGAACCTGTCTTCTCTTCTTGAACACCCTATAGCACCTAGTTATGACTTGGACACATCCAAATGGCTCAATAATGATCAATTATTAAAATATAATTTGGGGCGGGCGGGGGGAGGTAGTGGTGAGAAAAAAAGAATGTTCTCCAGAACTGGAAGGTCCCTATCTCCTACACTTTCTCAAGGTAAGATAATTCATTTCTTGGAGATGGGCCATCTTGAAGTAAGAAAGCAAGGGTCTTTATTTAACAGCATTCCAGAGGGAGTTAGAGAAAAAACTCTGGGTGACAGTCACTCCTACATTTTAATCAGAAGTGTTTTCAAGATGCTTATGTCTATAGTGTCATCATATACATTTTCAGTAACTAATGAATGGCTTTTTGAAAAGCCCTTCCACAGGGTGAAAACTGAGGTAGCAGCTTGGTTAGAGTTAAACACAGAGCACACGACCTCTGTATTTATCCAGCTATGAAAGAGGAGCTCCAGTGAGTTTACATTATTGACCTGTGATTTGTGGGGGGAAATCCAGTTAGACTAATTTCGTTGGCCTGGCCTGGCTGAAATGGGAGGGGGTGAGGTGGGAGTGGCCAGTAGAATGTGCACTGAATTAAGAGGAAAACAATTTCTTATGTGATAGGAAGTGTTCATTAAATGAATAAATTTTGTCATTTAATTTTAACCCTGCATAGCAGAGTGTATTGTCTCATTTTACAAATGGGGAAACTGCGGCTCAGAAAGGGGGAGTAACATGATCAAAGTCTCCTAGCAGAACCAGTGTTTAAACCCACGTCCATGTTCTTGACACCCTTGGTACTCAAAGTGTAATCGAGGGACCAGTTACATAAGCATCACCTGGGAGTTTGTTAGAAAGGCAGAATCTCAGGCCCACCCCGGACTTGTTGAATTAGGACCTGCATTTTAACAAGATCCACAGGTCACTTTGTATGACCTTTAAAGCTTGAGAAGTACTGCTTTACATAATTCTTTGCTGCTGGCATATGGCCAAGAATTAGAAACTCAGCCTTGTATCAGTAATACTGGTGTTATTTTGGGTAACTCTAAGTTTCAGATGGCTGGGTTCTTTCTGAGTCCATGTAGTTCAATTTTTGGCCCCCCCCCCAAATGTCTTGGACATCATAGCCAGCACAATATCTTCTTTACTTTCAAAATGCTTGTGAGCTATTGCAAATGTACTGCTGGGATCTCTGCTGAGGAAATTCCTGAGAAGCTAGTAGATGGAGAAATACCACTTCTGACCTGATGACAGAGGTGGGGAACATTAAGAAAAGCATTTGTGTGTGTTTTTGTTGTTGTTGTTCTTAAGCATAGATAATGTGCCCTGTTTAAAAGGAACACATCTCTGAAATAGAAATCCCAGAGTATCAATTTCATTCCCATGAGGACTGGGATTTTGCAATATGTGTCATGCCCATGTCACATTATTTTTTTATGGAACTACCTCAAGAGAAACAATGAGCACATGATTAGAGCTTCTATTTAGAAAGCTTCTATTTAGAAAGTTATTATTTGAACATAGTTCTTGCTCTAAAAAATGATCAAAGCAAAACTTTGAATTGAATGTAGCTTTGTCCGAGGAATAATAAAGGCTTAGCCATAACTGGAATAGATTTAAAATTCCCATTTGCTTCCTAGTAATACCAAACCCAGGTCACAACATGTCTAGATGAAGATCCAGCAGTACATTTGGAGTTTTACCTCTGGTAGATTATAGATACACAATCTTCTCTGAAAAACTGAGCTACTTGGAACATGAATGCACAGGGGCTAGATCTAACAGGACTAACATTATCATTTAGAACCAAATTTGAACTAATGCAGTAACTTCCAACGCCTAGATCTATGACATCTAGTAGCCCAAAAAGTCAGCTTATAGATAGCCCCTTTCAGCTCTCTCCCTGACAAGCGTACCTTGGACACATGTTACATTCCATTCAATGTAAAGAGACACTTACATTGCTTCAGGTCTCAGTAGACAAGATCTCACCCCCTCACCCTCTCAATGGAGATGCTATGGTTGTCATTGGCTTCTGTCTTTCAACCTAAGCTTCTATTTTGCAGTGCTAACTTTCCTTTGTAAAGAATGAGGAACTTTTTTTTATTTCCGCCTCCTCCGCCTTTTTATTATCCTCCTCCTCCTCCTCTTCTTCCTCCCCCTTCACCTGTCTCACAACACACACTTCTCACTCTCTTGCATCAGGTGCCTCTCATTGACTTCAAAGGGATATGTCTCTTAGGCTGAGCTTAAAGAGATTTAACACAGGAGCTTTGCTGCCTCTTATATGCCATGCCTTGACCTGATCCAGTCCCTCTTCCAAAATCTGCCTACTATGTACCTATTCCTCTCCCAGAAGTAGAAGAGGTAGAATTCCACATTTACAATTTACCATATCTGAAAAGTAGAAGTTATAAAGTGACCCAGAGATGGATATCCAAAAGTTCTGAGGAAATGAGAAGCAAGAGGGCAGTCAATCAAAGTGGGCTGAGGGGAATATCCTAGAAAGTGTCCTGGAGACATGTTGCTGATGAAGGGCCTTGACCCGATGCCATGTCACAGGGCCTAGGAAAGATTGAACAGGCTTTCAGTGGAGCACAAGCAAGCTGGAGAAAGGAAACTAGGAAGGAGGACTACTGAAAACATCGTCTTCCCATATAGCACCCATCTAACATGTCTCCTTGCTACCCACACACACTTTAGGTTATAATGACAGTCTTCAAGAGGAAATGAATATAGATTGTCCTCCAGGGCAGTACTTCATCCAAGATGGAAGTGAAGATGAGGACAAGAAGGCGTGCCAATTTAAGCGCTCCTTCCTGAAGAATTGCTCTGGCCTGGAAGACCCTACTTTTGGCTACTCTACTGGACAGCCCTGCATCCTTCTAAAGATGAACCGGGTATATTGGCCCTTGACACTCTGGTGATAAGTGGATGAGCTGGGTAGGAGGGCTCTGGACACTCTATTTCTCTTGGGCTCTGTCTTCACACATTGCCATTTTTGCCATTTTTACTGACAGCATCAGTAATATAAACAACCGGACAAACTATCAAGCAATAATTCTTTTTTCTCCTTGGACATTCCCCGTTTCCATTCTTCTCCCACACCCCCAAACCTCCCCCTTTTGATGCTCTCTGTCAGGAATGAGATCCTGAGTTGTTTGGAACAAAAAGTTGACATGGGGTGGGGTGAGGGACAATTCTCATATCACAATAAGTGCATTTTCCTTCTCTCCTGCCATGTCTTAGAGGTGTGGCAAAGTCTTACCAGGCACTTCCTTATTGAAGCCAGAAAGTTATTTACACCTTCAGGGTTATCTTACTGCAATTACCATTGTATGAATGTGAGGCACAAATACAAGGCGTAAGCTGAGCTGCACAGCTCTAAAGATATTTTACATTTTTTGCTTTTTGTAACATTTGTGAGAGGGCAGAATACATTAAGCTTATGCCTAAGGAAGGGATGACTCAGAGGGGATTTATAAAAGCCCCATTTTTACTGTCAAATGTGTTTTGCTTTTTTGTTTTTGTTTTTTTAAAAAAAAACACGCTGATTTTCTCTTGACAGATTGTAGGTTTTCGTCCTGAGCTTGGAGATCCTGTGAAAGTTTCCTGCAAAGTTCAGGTAAAGTGACTTTTTGAGTAAGCATTGCTCAGCACATCTATTTCATTCAAAAAGGTGGCTCATACCTTCCAAGGCTTTACCACGGATGGTTGACTATGGGTTAGGGAAAGGGTTAATCTTTTCAAAACTACACCTCCCTTTAGTAACTTCAGTCCTCCCTATTTCCAGAAAGCATTCATTTCCTGTGTGTTTGTGGTGTGTGTGTGAGTGTGTGCACGCGCGCGTGCGCGCTGGTTTTTACCTGTGAAAGCCAAAGACTGAACCTCAGCTAAGGGCCACAGCAGGGAACAATAATGTGCCAAGTCATTAATTGGGATTCTGTTTACACTTTTGGTTTTTGCTCTAATTACTTGTTTCTTTGAACTAAACAAACAGCTTTCTTTAGAGTCATTAGTCCCTGCTTTTAAAACTGAATTTCACTTTTTGTAGCAATGGTCAGGGCACTGGTGTTGCAATAACAAATGACTGTAAGGGAGTGTAAACAGAACTCCATTAATATGCTAATTAACTGTCCTTGGAGGGACCATTAACTCCTATCTCATCTGCCCCAATTAGCTCCTTTGTAGGAAAAAGCCCTAGATCTGGGATTTGCTTCTTAAATTGGCAGTAGCTCCCTCCTGTTTGACAGCACCAACTGTACCCCAAGTCCTGGATAATTGTCTTGCAATTGTGTGAAGCCAGGTAATGCCATTTTCAGTACTAGAAATACAGCTCAAAACCCTAGTCTTGATGGTGGCAGATGAGAAAGCAGTAAAGGCAGCATTTAATGATCACTTACTATAGATCAGGTACTTTGCTAGGTGTTGGGAGTGCAAAGATAAATATAACTCCCTGAAATCAGGACAGTCAAGTATTACAGGTACTATGAAAGGTGCAGTGGGGGCATTGACCAGGGAAAGGTTGATTCCACGTGGAGGGTGGTGATGCTGAAGATGAGCTTTGAAAGATCAGGCTGTGTTTGCCAGGTGAACAGGTAGAAAAATATTCATTTTGTTCACATGCACGTGAGTATGTGTAAATAAATATACACACATGCAAGGCATGACCATAAACTAGTAGAATTGATTCCACATACCATTCACAAAAATGAATTTCATAGCCCTTTAGAAGAATATGTAAATAAATCATAAAGACCAACTCTGTAGGAGACTAGTGTATTAATTGAATGGAAGCCATTCATTTTGCAGCTTACATCAAACCTTGCTGAAAATGTTCTTTTATTTAAAAAAAAGAAATATTAAGGGTCTTTATGCATTCTATAATAATCAATACTGGTCAATCTACACCCACTTGTGGAAATCAAGCAGGATGAGGTAATTACTAGAATACATTAAGGAAAGCTGTTTATACTAAGAACGATTATACTATATTGACAGAAGTCATCACATGGCCCTCGTGAGTGATTTCCTAGTAGTGATACACGATTTGTCCCTTATTAGCCCCCAGACTTCTACTATTCAGGGCAAGACTAATGCAAAGGCAGAATGGGCAATCCCCTACCTGGCATGATATGATGAGGGTAGACTTGTTTATTTAATCTAGGCCCTGCTTGCTTATCCTCCTGACTTCACCTACTGTAATTAAGCACTACAGAGAATGTGATCAGAGACATGAGTTTAGGTGAGCCAACTATAGGCTGTATCCCTGTGTACCTGGTCTGACTTCCAACAGAACCAAATCCACAGTGAGTAAATTGTTGTGGGTGGGATTTAATAAACATGTTCCAGCTTACAGCCGCCTCAGCTCCAAAGTCCAACATTGGGAGCCAGGCCCATATGATTCTTTTGGTAGGGGCTCGCTTGGTAAGTCCTCTTGCCAGAGCAGCACCAGGTACTGCAAGCCCTTTGGAGCCCTTCTGTCTGGGTCTCCTAGGAGCCAGTACAGAGCCATACTGAGCATCTTCAGCCTCCTAAGTTCAGGCCTTCTAGTCAGTATTTTTTTAACTGAAAAGCCAAGGCACAATCTCTTCCTGGAAATGGTTCTCTGGGGATAGGTCTGGGTTGAGCTCTGTCTCATTCTACTTCCATGGTCTTCTTGGGAGAGGTGGTTGTGGGTCTCACAGTGATTTCACCTGGGGCATAGGTCCCTTTAGCTCAGGCTCCAACCAAGTGACCCAGCACCCCATGTATGCCTGCTTTTACTTACAGAGAGGTGATGAAAACGACATCCGATCCATCAATTACTATCCAGAGTCGGCTTCCTTTGACCTCCGCTACTACCCTTACTACGGCAAAATGACTCACGTAAGCCTGTATCCCCTTCAGTCTTTGCTGTCAAAAAGGGCTCAGAGGCAAACTGAAAAGCTGGCTGGGATCTATGAGAGTTAGGGAGCAGGGAGTAGTAACAGAAAGGTGAACAGCTGCTGGCCAAGACCAGGAGCCCACTCTACCAATTCCTATCATAAGTACTCCTTTCCATATCTAAAGGAGTCTCAGATATAGTGTGGTCTAACTCCCTCAGTTTACAGATAGACAAACTAGGGTTCTGAGAGGAAGTGATTTGCCCAATGTCACATAGCATTGTGACAGGGCCAGGAGCAAACAAGTCACTGCCATTGCTCTAAATTATGCCCAACAATCTCACTTCCCTCCTCCTCCCATTTGAGGCCTTGGGGTAGTGAAAGCTTCTTCTCTAGCGTAGAGACTTGACAGATAGTTCCCATTTGATTCATGGTTTGATATCCAGGAAACCATACCATACTGAGTTAGAACTGGTTTTCCCCAGAGGACAATCAGACATCTGACAGTGACTTATGAGAGAAACATGTAATTTCCCCGCTGCCTGAGGGCAGAGAGGGCATGTCATTTGCTTTAGCCATTTGTGTCTTAGAATCATGGGATTTACTCAGTTCTCTTTTGGAGGTTATTCCATCCTCCACTGAATATCTGATCACTTCCATCCTATTACTCTCCCACACAGCCACCCCTCCTCACACTTAGAATTAATTGTTCTTCCGTTTACAGGTCAACTACACCTCCCCACTGGTGGCAATGCACTTTACAGACGTGGTGAAGAACCAAGCAGTGCCTGTGCAGTGCCAGCTGAAGGGCAAAGGCATCATAAATGATGTCATCAATGATCGTTTTGTGGGTAGGGTAATCTTTACTCTGAACATAGAAACCTAAGAATATCAGGGGGCCACACCCACCAGTTCTGTTTCTGTTTTGCTTCATGTTATCCTTGGTAGCACCTGAATTCTTTTTCTTCAATCAGGACACAGCCAGTTGGACACCTAAGAGCAGATCCTCTTTCCTTGCCTTTGACATATGTATAAAATGACACTGTGGGAGCTATTTGATTTTTTAAAGGTGGTTTCTCCTGATGACAGATTATATTAATTTCCTTTCCCCCCACTTAAAACTAAAACCCATTCTTGCTGCTAGAAATCTCAGTGTAGTACAAACATAGTATATGATAAAATTCACAGTAGCCATGAAGGAGAATTTCTATGATGATTATAAATTCATTGTTTTCTAAAACTTGGTTGTTTTTAGAGGTGAGATTCCTCCCAACTAGGATGATAACCTGCTTGACAAGGTTCTTCTGTGGGAATCACCAGTTAGACCAACCCAGAATATATCTAGGGCCATCATACTTAAGGAATTCTATATCCAGGGCTGCTTGAAAAAACTGGCTGTCTCATGTGGGCAACTAAATACTGATTCAAAGACTAGGGTATCTTCAACTGAAAGCATGCTAACTGGATATTGCTCTGGATAGAGATGAAGACTTCGCCTATGATTTTTTGCGGGGGAGGTAAGGCCCACTGCAATTGAGGAGAACACCTATTATGTGGATGTGATTGGTATTTGATTCCTCAATCTATGGTGTAATCATCCAAACATTCCTGCAAACAGGGTTGTCTCAGCTTCAGGAAGAGGAGAGAACAAAGAAGATCTCTACCCACTATTTCTTCTTGGGCTATTTGTTTGACAGTAGTGTGATGTTCTTTGAGACCACAAGGGATGGGTGTGTTGACCCCCAGCTACAGCTCTAGGGATTGAAATCAGGGTCTGCCAACTGATACATTATAAGACAGAAAGCTTCTTACAGGAAACCCTAATTCAAGACCCATTAGCCAGATTTTCATTTGCTTAAAAATGATATGAAGCAGATGTTTATCCAGGCTATGGATCAGCCCAGCTGCTTTGTCAATCTTTGGCCACTGCTTCTTAACACCTCCACCAGGGGGAGAGATGGGACAAGAAGAAGCGAACATTAGAGAATAGCATAGTGTCTCAGGATCCAAAGCTAGCTTAAATGCCACCTAGAAGCATCCAGAGTCTGAAACTATAATGTTTACCTTTTTTCCAAACAAGGAACTGGCAGTTTGGTAATGAAGACAAACAAGTGAAGAAGTAATTACAATATAGTGTAACAAGAGTTCTAAAACTATTATGTGGAAATGCTATTGGAACATGAGGAAAAGTTACTAACTTGAGCTGAGAAAGTAGCAGGGGAAATTTCACATGCAAAGTCACAATCAGGAAAGATCATGGTGTGTTTGGTTACCTGTGAGCAGTTCATGTCATTGGAGTATAAAGGGCTCAGGGAAATGGCAGGGGGTGACCGGGGGTTGGGCTAGAGAGGTATGCAGGTACCAAAAGAGGACTTTTAATTTTATCCAGTAGGTGAAAAGGAGTCATTAAAGCAAGGAATCTCTGTGACCATATTTGCATTTTAGAAAGAGCACTTTGGCAGCCATAATGTGAAGAGTGGATTGGAGAGGAACAAGACTGGGGAATGGGCAATGAGGGATAAAGAAGAGTCGAGAATGACTCTGAGGTTTTGAGCTTGGCTAGAGCCAGTGAGATGGTGATACTGTTGATCGCGACTGGGAATACAAGAGAGAAGCAGGATTGGAGAGGGAGATGTTGAGATCAATTTTGGACATTTTAGGCTTGTGATTTCTATTGGTCAGATATTGGTGTGGAGATGTAAACACTAGTTGGGTTGGGGAGAAGGAAATCTGAGAACAAAAGCAAGATTTTCTTAAGCAAACTCTCAAGAAATTCTAAGCTATTTAATCTTGGGAATTAGAGCCAGTTATGTAAACACATCACACCAATGTAGTCTCTCAGATAGTGTTTTTCTCTTGGCTTTGTGGCAGAAAGGCTGCTGCTCTTTGGAATCTCCTTCCCAGACACCTTCCAATTTCTGCCAACTCTTAACAACAGAGTAGATGGGGGTTGACCACTATTAACAAATAATAGAAGATATACGACAGCAGATCTGTGGAAAATACGAAAAACAATAAAACTGTCTCCTCCCAACACTTTCTTACCAAACTCGATTTTAAAAACTAACCTTAACAAAAATTAGACAGACACTTAAAGAAAATAACTTTTAAACCATTTAAAAATCACCTCAAATAAACTCTCAAGATTCAGTAGTAAAAGATCACATTAAATCTGGAAAGGATATTAGAGAGCATTTAGGGAAAACAACCTGCATTGCATCTGACTCCAGGTCCAGTGCTCTTTCTACTCTGAGCTGCTGCTTACCAGGAAGTACCATCTTTTTAAAAACCAATGAATGATATCCCCAACATTTGAAACATATGTCAAATTTGAGTTATAATAGTTAACATTTCACAGGAATTCAATTACTGGTGCTATAGTTTATACATAATACATTATCCTGTTAAATATGTTAACTATTAAACAAACAAGGAATTATGAATCTTTTGTCATACAGTATTTCTCATTCAATGGAACCCATTGTTTCCACAGTTTCAAATAAGTGTTGAAAAGTACTAGGATAGTTTGGGTTGTCAGCTGGGACATGAACAAATACCTTTTTTATACAGAATTGGATATTATAGTTTAATCATTATTAAATTGAATTTTAACAGTTCAATAACTTCTAGTTGATTAATTCAAATAGTCCCCCACACTGTGCTATACCAGTGTTTTATCTGTATACAATTTATTGCAATGCACTTGGTTTTACTTGATTGTCAATGAGAAATACTACTTCAAAATGCCTTCATGGTTTTGTCCATGCTTAGACATGTGATTTTTCACCCCTCCCCTCTCTGAAATCATTATCCTAAAGTAACCTCTTAGGCATTTATTTGCTGGGAATCTTCATGTAGAAAACATTAGTATTGTCTTGGTAACTTGTTGACAACAATAAATAGATTTTTTTAAAGTGTATGATTTCCTCTTTCTAGACTGTACCACTGATTTTCCCACTGGAATATTGGGCATCTATGTAGGTAGAAAACTTGACAACTGACAGCCCATTAATTTAATACTTTCTCTCCCCCCACCTTTTTTCAACTCTTGGGGTTTAGCCATGAGAGGGTGAAACTAAGTTGTTTCATTCTGAGCATTTTTTATTTTGCAGTCTCCATGCTCTGGTTTCTCAGAAGACTACTTTCTCAGAGTAAACTTCCTTTCTTCATCAAAGTTGAGTCCAGGTACAAATTGTTCTATGTGTTTGTGTAGAAGAACACTAAGCAAAAGTTGAGGTGGGGAGAAGGAACCAAAATCCAAAAGAAACTTCTATTGCTTGAGGAAAGATTGGCTAAGTGACTTCAGTGCACATCTGGCCACAAACTGTCTCCCAGAGCAAATCTGTAGTGGTAATTCATGACAGAAATATTTCTCTCCCTTGTTTGATTCAGAGACTAGGATGCAGTAGGAATCTCTTCTTTCCTTGGAAGCTGCCCTGGCCTAAGGTCTACGCGGATAATATAGTTGCATTGGGGAGAGGTCCGTGACCCCAATATATTTCTCCCATCTAGGTTCTTTGTTAGAGTAATCTTCCTTACTGACTTCCTTTTAAAATATCCAAACATGATAAAGTAATTTTGCCAAATAATACAGAAATGTGATTTACATTATGATTTTATGCAGGCAGAAAATAGAGGTGTGTGTGTGTGTGTGTGTGTGTTGAGAGGTGGGGGAGGAATAGGATGGATGGAGGTACAGGGCAAGGGAAAAGGAGCTGGAAGACTGAATAGCCCTGCCTACTTCACAAAGTTATTTAGTTTCAGGGTAGGAGGAAGAAAAGCTGATAGCAGTACCCAAAAAGCTTAAGAAGGATATAATAGGCTCTCAATCTAGCAGCTGAATCTTCAGGATGTACTTCCTTGCCGGCTCCTGTATGGGCATAATATCAGTCAGTGTTCCTAAAAGAAATAGTACACTTGACAAAATGGAATATTTGGAAAGGGGGTTATTGATAAAGAGGTTACTTATAAATGTGTAGATGTAGAGAACCACAGAGAATCGCACAATAACCAAGGCTAGTGGTTCCCAGAGCTTTAAAGGACTGAGTCGAGTACAATTGACTACCTTGAGAGGAGTAGTGACTTGTTGAAGAGCTAAAGTAGCTCAAGGTGGGCTTGTAGTGAGGGAAACAAAAAAATAAATACCCTACTTAATTTTCTGCCTCCCTCTGATAGCCTCTGATGGTAAATTCACCAAACCCAACCAAAAGCCAGAGGGCAAGGAAGCTCATTGATGTCCATACATATCAGCCTCCCAAGGAGGAGAGTGGAGAAGGGTGGAGAGTGCAACTGGTGGGGCAAACAGGAGATATCTAACACAGCCATTAAGTGGAGGTTCTGTGGGTAGACTCCTTGGAACCTGGTACAGTGCTGGAAACATCTACTGAACCAATTCCAGTGATTGGGAAATTTTATCTTCATGCATACTCTACTCTGTGGCTATGGGGTCAATACAATCCTTTCAAAGTCCCAACTTCCTCTTCAGAAATTGACAAGGTGACCCTAAAATTTATATAGAAATACAAGGGACCCAGAAAAGCCAAAATAATCTTGAAAAAGAAGAACAAATCTAATTTAGAAAGCTCATACATCCCAATTTCAAAACTTACTACAAAGCTAGAGTAATTAAAACAGTATGGTACTGTCATAAGGGTAGACATATAGATCAATGGAATGGAATTGAGAGTCCAGAAACAAACCCACACAACTATGGCCAATTGCTTTTTGAAAATGGTACTTTCTCCATTCAACAGTCAAAGAATACGGTCCTTAAGAAATGGTGCTGGGACAATCCACGTGCAAAATAAATAAATAAATAAATAAATAAATAAATAAATAAATAAATCAACACTAATAAAAGAGTAAGATGCAAATTGACCATACCTTCGTGACACCCACCAGCCAATCAGGAGTGGGTATGCAAATTAACCCAACAAAGATGGCCCGCCCCACCCCAGCTGCTCTGGGCCTCTGGGCAGCATGGGAAGGCAGAAAGGCAGCTCCGGGCCGGAGCGAAAAGGTGGCTCTGACTGGAGCAAATGTGGTGCCAGCAGCCAGGGGAAGGAAGGCCCATTCTTGCACTAATCTTTGTGCATCAGGCCTCTAGTAAATAAATAAATAGAAAGAAAGTAAAGAATTTGGACTCCTACTTTATACCATATACAAAAATTAACCCAAATGGATCAAAAACTTAAGTGTAAGAGCTAAAACTATAAAACTCTTAGAAAAAAAAAACATAGACATAAATCTTTGGGACCTTGGATTAAGTAATAGTTTCTTAAAAATAATATCAAAAGCACAAGTGACAAAAAGAAAAATAGATAAATTTGATTTCATCAAAATTGAAAACTTTTGTTTTCAAAGGACACCATCAAGAAAGTGAAAATATGTCCTAGCTGGTTTTGCTCAGTGGATAGAGCGTCAGCCTGCAGACTGAAGGGTCCCGGGTTTGATTCCAGCCAAGAGCACATGCCCGGGTTGTGGGCTTGATCTCCAGTAGGGAGTGTGCAGGAGGCAGTCAATCAATGATTCTCTCTCATCATTGATGTTTCAATCTCTCTCTCCCTCTCCCTTCTTCTCTGAAAGCAATAAAAATACTTTTTAAAAAAAGAAAGTGAAAATATAGCCTAAGCTGGTTTGGCTCAGTGGATAGAGTGTCAGCCTGTGGACTGAGGGGTCCCGGGTTCAATTCTGGTTAAGGGCACATACCTTGGTTGCAGGTTCTCCGGTCCTGGTCGGGGTGTACATAGGAGGCAACCAATTGATGTGTCTCTCTGACATCGATGTTTCTCTCGGTCTCTCACCCTCCCTTCCACTCTCTCTAAAAATCAATGGAAAAATATCCTTGGGTAAGAATTAACAACAAACAAACAAAAACAGAAGAAAAAGAAAGAAAGCGAAAATATAAAGTACAGCATAGGAAATGTAGTCAAATCTATCTGTATAAAACCCTAATATGCAAATAGACCAAATGGCAGAATAACCAAACAACTGAACAACCAGTTGCTATGGCATGCGCTAACCACATGGAACATGGCAGGCATCAGCAGCAGGCTGCAGACCACGGAACATGGCAGGCGTCAGCCATGGAGGGATGGTGGAACAGGTGAGGGGAGCACCAGATCAAGGCAGGGCACTGGTCACTGTCATCGGGGCGAGCCTCTGGTGGTTACTTAAAATTCTTTGCTCCACATGCTGCTGTCCCGCCTGGTGCTCACACCTGCTGTCGGCACCAGCCCCACTCGCACCCACTGCCGGTGCCTGGTGCCAGCCCTGATCGCTCAGCGCCATCAGTGGGTCCAAGTGGTGGCTGCTGGCCCTGATCACCCCTCAGGGCTTCTCCACCTCCCCCTGCTCCTGAGGGACGATCAGAGCCAGCAGCCACTTCTCACACTTGCTGCCAGTCACACCCACTGCCGGTGCTGGCCCCAGTCCCTCTGTGCTGTCAGCGGGTGTGAGCAGGGCCGACACCATCAGCATGTGGGAGCGGCAGTGGCAGAAGCAGGGCTGCCAGCAGACAGGGAACTGGGGGCCGTGACAGGAGGGGCCAGGCAGGGGCATGGAGGATGGGCCGAGACCCGCCCCTGTGCCCACCACAGCCTCGCGGCCCACAGTTCCTTTCAAGGTGCACGAATTTGTGCACTGGGCCCCTAGTAATATTATAATAACTATGTATGGTGCCAAGTGGGAACTGAAAATATTGGGGGAAACACTTTGTAAAGTATATGATTGTCTAATCATTATGCTGTACACCTGAAACTAATACAAAATAATACTGAATGTAAATTATAATCGAAAAATAAAATTTTAAAAAGACAGAAACTCTAATGTGTAAGTGCACAGTTGTGATAGAGGTAGTATTTAAAATTATGGGAGTGAATATATTTATCCAAGAAGAGCATATAGAATGAAAGGGGTCTGAGAACAAAACGGGGGAAACACCAACTTTGGGGCCTTGGGCAGAAGAACAAGTAGTTTAAAGAAACTGAGAAAGGCAGAGGAATAAGAAGAACAACAGTAGAATGTGGTGTCACAGAAACCAATACAGGATGGAATATCAAGGATGAAATGGTCAACAAGAATCAAAACCTATTGAAACATCATGTGAAAAATAACTTTCAAAGTATCCACTAGCTTTGTACTGGAGTAGGGACTGCTGGTGACCTTATCAGTGAATTTTTACTAAATTTGGTAGGGGGCAATAAACAAAGTGCAGCAGATTGAATGATGAAGGGAGCACAATGAAGTGGACATAGTGTAGACCACTTCCTTTTTAATTGATTAAGGTATTACAAATGTGTCCTTATCCCCCCATTGCCCCCCACCTCACTCCTGTTCATGAACTTTCTTTTTTTAAATATATTTTTGAGATCCTTCCGTGCAGAAGCCAATGCTCTAACCACCGAGAAATCGCTGGATTTTCTTTTTTTAAAATATTTTTTTTATTGATTTCAGAAAGGAAGGGAGAGGGAGAGATAGAAACATCAAGGACGAGAATCACTGATCGGCTGCATCCTGCACGCCCCCTACTGGGGATCGAGCCCACAATCTGGACATGTGCCCTGAAGGGGAATCAAACTATGACCTCCTGTTTCATAGGTTCACGTTCAACCACTGAGCAACACCACTGGGCTGGATTTTCTTAATGAGAGGAACTCCAAGGGAAGAGTGCAGACAGCTTGAGACCGTATAGAAAGTTTGATATAGCAACTGAGAGTTATGGGAGGGGAAGCTGAACCAGAGTGCCCCCTTGCACCTACTCATCCTACTCCCAGGTTAGAAATTCATTCAGCGTGTCTGGGTGTTGTCTGTCAAAAACTCAGAAATTCTCTGAAACAAGAATCCAGTACTCTCTGGGCTCATTGAAGTCCCCGGCACAGTGTCCCAGCAGGCTTGCCCTGAAGGAGGCGTTGTACCAAGAAAAGTAGCTCCGCCTCCCCGCAGAGCTCAGAGCACCTCCCAACTTGCCCGTCCAGCAGGGGGCGCACTGCCAAGGCCAGTGGCTCGCGACACGCCTTTCCACAAAACTTGGAGCTCAAATCTGTGTGGTGCTACCCCGTTATTAAGAGGATTGGCCTCAACTCTTCGTTAGAACAAGTGGGTGAACAAGGAAAGAGGCCAAGGAGGAGGCCAGGACTGGGCAAGGACTGAAGTGGGGCCAATAGGTAGGTGGCCACCGCTTTCTACAGCAGCTGCGGAGGCGGTCTGCTGACTGGGCCGCCATGGCAATATCCGTAGGGGACGCCCGGAGCGGTTTCCGCTACAGCGAGATAGTCCGGTTCATCAACGAAGAGGTGCTCCAAAACGGCGGCGGCCCGGACTTTTACTCGACATTCAGCACGCGGCCCTGGTACGAGATAGAGGACCAGCTGCGAAGCATTGTGATGAACCCTCAGGTGCCGGACACCAGCAAGAGGGCTTTCGCCTGGAGCGCGTTGGCCTTGGGCGTGCGTGCAGCCGAGAGGCAGCGCGATGACTACGCGCGCGGGGTCTGGCGACTGCAGGAGCAAATAGAGGAGCAGGAGACCGCCGCCAGGATTCTGGCGTCCGAGCTGCAGCGGCTGCTCAAAGAGCGCGATTGGCTGGTCTGGCAGTGCGGTCGGGCTCGGGAAGACCTGCAATGGACGCTGAACCAGCGCGAAGCCACGCGACGGCGGCTGATCCTGGCTGAGAAACGGAGTCGGCAGGTCGTACCCAAGCCTCTAGCGCAAGGGCCCTGGTATGATACGCAGCCTCTGAATGTAGGGGAGCGGAGCCAGGTGCTAGCCAAAATGAGGCAGCGTAGTTTGGGTGCTGATTCCCAGAGGGAGATGGTCTCGACAACAGGTGTGCTTTGCGTGCCAGGCCCCCCAGGCCCCCAGATGCCTACTGGGGTGATCCACACACCTGGCAGGTACCCTGCAGTTGGGTCCAAGAAGAAAGCCCTGCAGTGTGACGAGGAGAGCCAAGGCCAAAAGAAGGGTCCTGTGAAGTCCCACTTCATAAACCCCTCAGGGCACAGCTGGAGCATAGATCGAACCTCAGAGAAGCAGCAACCTCAGGGACAGGTGCCCAGTCTACTAAAAGGTAAGAAAGTCTTTGAATCCCAGCAAGAGGAGAAACCCAGAACTCAGGGGTAGGTATTGGGACTGTCTGTGGTATAGAGTGTGAATAATTTTTCCAGACACTTTGCTGGAGATAAATGCGATAGAATCTAGATATTAAGTGAGGTGGTAAGCCTTGGCACAAAACAAGCTCCTCACTGAGTTCAGGGATGTAGAAAAAGAATGGACACATACTCCAAAGAGAAAGCAATTTCTAGAAGCTCCCTTCTGATAAAATAAAAACAAAACTTTTATTTACATCATAGAAAATTTTAAAACATAGCAAACAAAAATTGTCATTATCCTACCATTAAGCAATAACCATTTTAACATTAATATATCTATTTCCACATGTTGATCTCTTTCCCCCAATTTCATATTATACATGTATGTATATATGTGTATATAGTGTGTATTGTTTTAAAGAAAGATGAGATTCTATTGAATATGTTCATTAATCATTTTTTACTTTACTTTTATTATTGATACTATTATAGATGTCCCCATTTCCCCTCCTTTGCTCACCTCTACCCAGCCCCCCTTTCCTCTGGCCAAACTGTTGTCTGTGTCTATGGGTTATGCCTATATGTTCTTTGATTAATCATTTACCTTCTTTCATCCAGTCCCCACACCCCCTCTTTTCTGACAGCTGTCAGTCTGTTCCATGTATCCATGCCTCTGTTTCTATTTTTTTTAATTAGAGTATTTTTAAAAATATTTTTATTGATTTTTAGAGAGAGAGGAAAGGAGAGGGAAAGAGAAACATCGATTGGGGAGTGGAACATCAATTGGATGCCTCCTGTACGTCCCCCACTGGGGATTGAGAGAGAAACTGGGGCATATGCCCTGAGCAGGAATTGAACCAGCAACCCTTTTGTGCACAGGACAATGTCCAACCGAGTCACACTGGCCAGGGCTCTGTTTCTATTTTGTTTGTCAGCTTATTTTGTTCATTAGATTCGCATATAAGTGAGATCATATGGTATTTGTCTTTCTCTGACTGGCTTATTTCATTTAGCACAATAATCTCCAGGCCCATCCATGCTGCTGCAAAGGGTAAGATTTCCTTTTTTACAGCTGCATAGTATTCCATTGTGTAAATGTACCACAGCTTTTTTATTCACTCATCTACTGATGGGCATTGCGGCTGTTTCCAGATCTTGGCTATTGTAAGTAATGCTGCTATGAACATAGGTGTGCATATATTCATTCAAATTGGTGTTTTGGGGATTCTTAGGTTTATATTCCCAGAAGTGGGATTGCTGGATCAAAAGGCAGTTCCATTTGTAATTTTTTGAGGAATATTTATTAATCTTTTAAAGGAAAATTTCTCTAATTGCATTTAAGTTCACAGGTGTTGGATTCTAGATGGCTGCTACCAATTGGTTGACACCCTGTGGAGGCTGACATGATGAAACATTCTCTTTTTCTCCTTTCTGTATTCTCCGTAACCTCCTCTTTCCCATAATACCAGGTATTTGGCTAAGAATAATGATGCTTTTAGAAAATGATACAGTATATTCCAGGAACAATGCTTTTCCTTGAAAATGTGATTATTACGCTGTAAACTACAACAGCATTCATATTTGTTTCTTGATTTGGTTTTTATAACGTCCTTAGGTGAAGGCCTTTTCTTTGTGTCTCTAAGCTCCAGGAAATTGTGTGAAGCTGAAGAAGCTCTGGCTCCCAGTGCGTGAACCCTCACGAAGTAACCCTTCTGCCTCTGAGCAAGCAGCCTTCACCTCAGTGACACCTCAGCTGGCTGGAGATAAAAAGAATGTGAAGGGATCAGGGAATAGGAGATATTCTGGCATACATCTTAGAACAAAGGAGAGCAGATAGATTTTGTTAGAACTTAATCCTTCTATTGGTGAAAATGGATTAACAGCACAGTTCAAAGAGGATTGGGAGAGTAGTATTAAATTTTAGAGATTATAGCGATTTTATTGAGTTTTATTCATTAATTCATTGAACAAATAGTTGTCTAATATTTGTAAGGAACTACAATTATATGTTATGTGATATACACATTATTTCCCAGTTGGATGAGTTTGATTAGATGATAGGAGAGAGCCTAATTTGAGATACAGTATAGACCAGGGGTGTCTTCTTTGCCTAGCATGTACTGTGGCTTTTGGGTGAATCCAACTGAAATAATGTCAAGATCCATCTCTACGATTTTGAGGACAAAGTCAGAGACTTTCATAGAAGAACTTGAATGACTGAACCACTCATCACATTAATCCCAATGGAGACGAATGGGCAGTGGCAAAGATCAGAAAAACGGCCTCACAAGAATGTAAGCGGGACTTTTCTAGTATTCTTCTGATTTCCTCCCTTGAGAGGGACAGCTGTCCTGGTTGCCTGAAAGGCCACTGGGAGACTGTCTTAAAGAAGGGTAGTGCTTCAGGAGTGTTGGCTATACACTCAAGCCCTGAGCCTCGGCCACTTTCATCACAAGTCCCCTTCCAGTCAAGAGTGGATGAAGAGCAAAAGGAATTCTAAGGACAGACATTGCACTTCTCTTGGGAAGGCTAACTGGATTAAAAATAGACTGGACTGGGTGGGACAGGCACTCTTGAGAATGCTCCTTCCACTTGGTGTATTCTGGACAGGCTCTCCACTCCTGAGGCAGCTGCTGCAAGGGGGCAGCCAAGGTGGAGCCGGGGTGGGGGCAGGGAGGAGGAGTTAGATCAGCCTCCTGTTTGAACAAAAGATGTCTTAGAGTTTCCCCCTTGAGATCTGCCCAGTTCACCAAGCTCACCCTTTGTCAAGGTTTCTCTGATTCTAACTAGAAATAAAGCGTGTGCACTTTCCTGCTGTGTCTTCTGGGTAGTGTGCATCTCAGGGCAGGTTTGCTCCAAGGCTGCAGCTTAAATCTGCATCTTCCCTCCATCCCACTGAGGTGAAAGGTCAATCTCATTCATTAATGAAGGGCCCCTCCTCTTCCTGAGAGTTACTCAAGAATGGGAGGGGGAGACTGTGGGGCCTTCAATCATTTACTTACAGTCTCTGCTCTCCTTGCTGTCCAAGTCCACATAGTCCCTCGAAGGTGGGCATCTCTGCTTCTCCTGGGCCCGTGGGGCATGAGAGGTGAGGTGGGGAGGGGGCTTCTGCCTAGGCTAGGAGACCTAATGATGTCCAGCCTTGATGTCCTGCATTTCTGATGTCCAGCCTCCCTATGTGCACCATTTCCCTGAGGCTCTGTCCCTCTCGGTAGAAATTTTTCTCCTGCATTTCTGTTTTCCAAAGCACTGTCCCCTCCTTCCTGTGCACAAACCCATCAAGGTGCTCAGGATTCTGGAAAACAGCCAGGCTTAGACAGTCTGCTAACAAGAAATTTTCCCTGAGGCAAATGGGGGTGTATGGCTATCTGCTGGGTACAAGGGCAGCAATGGGGCAGAGCACAGAAGCGATCCTACCCCAATAAAACTGATTATAATGGAAGGATTATGCGTCGTAGAGGCAGTGGGGGAGAGGAAAGTGGGTGGAGATGGCAAAAGCGTCAGGCAGGCTTGGTCACTGTGGAGTGTTGGTGCTCAAAAAGAAGATCTTGGAAGAAGATGATTGTGGACATGGCTCCTAGAGATGTCAGCCTGGTGAAGCCAGCAGAGATAGAGATGCAGGAAACAGAGCAGTATGTGGTGGCTGGTAGGTTCCCCACCCCACCTCCACAGAGCCCCTTGCCATCAACACTTCCACTACTGTTTATCTCAGATGTTAACTAGTTGTTCCAATCCTGACCCTTCTTATGGGGACCTCTGCAGGAGCATGTGCAAAAATGTAGGGATGGGGAAAAGCATCTCTCAGGTGTCACAGGAAGCAACAACAGACCAGTGATAAGTGTGCCTCTGCATCCCTTTGAGAGTCAGAGAGCTATGCATGATGCATGGTAAAGGCAAGGTGACTGGACTAATGAGCAATGTAAAGTAATTTTTCTTTATAAAAACATGTTTCAAATGAGGGGAAAGCCCTCACATCTGGTAGGAATGGAGGCTTTGTCCTCTCTCAGAGCCAGCTGTCCTTTATGAGTAGAATGTAGGAGAGAACTAGGAGATTCAAAACCCACTCTCTTGGGAAATCATTTTCCTATGGCCCTTTCTGATTATCAAAGTAAACTGGATTTACCAAAACAGAAATATAAAAAACAAAATCTTCTATGATCTCCCAACCTGGAGATGACTACTGTTTATATTTTACTGTACTTACTTTATATATATATATATATATATATATATATATATATATATATATATATATATATATATATATACACACACACACACACACACACACGTACATATATACGTATACACCAAGACAGGATGTGGTACACACTTTTTTTATAGCCTCCCAGGCTGTAGTAGTGGCTCCAATGTGGACCCTTCCTGCAGTGGAGTCTTTAGCATGGGGGAAGAGTAAGAATAAGGAGAAGCACCTCTTGGGTGGCATATATATATGCCACACACACACACACACACACACACACACACACACACTAGTATATATATGCCAGAACAGAATAATGGTACATTTTCTTTCCAACATTCTTAACAGTAAGACACAAACATAGTCTCATATTTGTATTATTTGATAAAGTGATTTTAAATGGCCATGTAACATTCTGTCATGTCAATGTTTCAATTTGCTTAATTAGTTCTATTTTATTGGGCATTTAGATTGTTTTCCAATTTTTATTTTCACTCTCAACATTATGTTAGTGTACAGTTTTCTTTACTGTGGCCAAAAGTAAATATCATCATTAAAAAGACCTTATCTAGTTTGAAGGATATCTCATTTTAATTTATATTTCTTTGCTTACTAGGAAGATGGAACATTTTTTCAACTTACTTTTGTTGTTGTTGTTGTTAATCCTCATCCAAGGATATTTTTTCCATTGATTTTTTTTTTTTTTTACAGGGGATGGAAAGGATCATCCCTGGGCATGAGGGAGGAAGAGAGAGAGAGAGAGAGAGAGAGAGAGAGAGAGAGAAACACCTACCAGTTGCCTCTTGAATGTGCCCAACCAGGGCTGGGGATCAAACCCAAAACTCAGATACGTGCCCTTGACGGAGAATCAAACCTGCAACCCTTCAGTGGTCCCACTGATACTCTAACCATGTAGCAACACTGGCCAGGGCTCAACCTATTCATTTGTATTTCTTCTGTCATGATTTAGCTATTCATGTCCTTATTCAAGTTTACTCATGGAATATTCATCGTATCTTGTTTTGTATTTGATTGTAAGGATGTTAACCTAATCCTTTGTCATACTTAAGATTGCAAGTATTTTCCCTTGTTTATAGTTTAAATTGGTATCTGGTGGCATTTTGATGGTTAGAAGTACTAAACTTTTATATATTGAGATCTTTTTTTTCTACTGTCATTTCATTATATTCTTAGGAAGACCTTTATTTTAAGACTAGTGGCCCAGTGCATGAAATTCGTGCACATTAAAAGGGAATTAATTAGAGGAAATATTTTAATATTGCTATTTTCCCTTTCTCTATAATAGAAGTGTCAGAGATGAAAGAAAATTAGTAAAATGTATATGAAAATCTCCCTCCTGTCAGAGTCTGGGGCACGCTGTGGGACCCAGAGTCAAGTCCCTGCCCACCCATGTGCACCTCGAAATTGCATGAGACCCAGACCTGGCCGGCCCCACCCCCATCAAGCCCCACTGGGTGGGGGGCACAGCCTCAGGTCCCCTGTCAAGCCCCACCAGGCAGGGGGCGCAGCCTCAGGTCCCCCGGCCTGGTGCTGGGCAGGGGGCACGGCCTCAGGTCCCCAGGTCCTGGTGCCAGAGTGGGGGGCATGGCCTCAGGTCCCCAGGCCCCAGTGCCGGGGCAGGGGGCACGGCCTCAAGTCCCCCAGCCCTGGTGTGAGGACGCGAGGGCACGATGGCCATATTAGCTCTTTATTATATAGGACTGGAGGCCTGGTGCATGAAATTCGTGCACTGGAGGGGTGTCCCTCAGCCCAGCCTGCACCCTCTCCAATATGGAACCCCTCACAATCCAGGACTGCTGGCTCCTAACCACTTGCCTGCCTGCCTGATTGCCCCTAACTGCTTCTGCCTGCCAGCCTGATTGCCCCCTAACCACTCCCCTGCTGGCCTGATTGATGCCTAACTGCTCCCCTGCTGGCCTGATTGCTCCCAACTGCCCTTCCTTACAGGCCTGATCGCCCCCAACTGCCCTCCCCTGCCGGCCTGATTGCCCACAACTGCCCTCCCCTGCTGGCCATCTTGTGGTGGCCATATTGTGATGATGTGGGGTGTGGCCATCTTGTGGTGGCCATATTGTGACAACATGGGGGTGGCCATCTTGTGACGATGTGGGGGCAACCATCTTGTGATGATGCGAGGGTGCAAGGGCCACCTAGGCTTTTATTAGTATAGATAAGATATACAACCATCTACATTTGATTCTATATCTTTTATAGTTTTAAAAAAATTTGAACTCTTTAATCATCCTTGAGTTTATTTTGGTGTTTATTGTGATGGTGGTGTTTAAATGTATTTTCCTAAAGAATAATTAACCTTGTATCTCAGTATTATTTTTCAATGTTCCATTCTTTCCCCATTGATCTGAAAAGAACATCTTTATCAAATGCCAAATACCTAGCAGTGTGTGTGTGTGTGTGTGTGTGTGTGTGTGTGTGTGTGTGTGTCTTTGTGTTGTCTGTTAAACTTGTTGTATTCTTACATTCATCTAACATTTAATTACGGCTTTATAACATTTTAATACATGCAGTACAAGTTGTCATCACTGATTATTCATCTTTTTCTAAACTTTCCTGGTAGTCATCACCTGTTTATTCTCTCAGTTGAAGCTTTATAATTTAACTCGCTATCCCTTAGGGCCTCGGGTCTACTTCCTTCAATTGGATACTGTGAGACTTACCATACAAGTTTGTAATTCTTTCCTTTGTAAAACCTAGTGTGAGTGGATTTCTGTTCTTTGAGGTTTTATCTCAACCCTATTCTTGTTTCTTCACTTCCTCCTTTTGTGATCTTGTCTAAACATTTTACATCTGCCGTCTTTAGGAAAAATATCCTGATCCATATCATCAAAAACAGCTCAGTTATTACTTACTACCATGTACTTGGTAGCATTATGTTATTTAATTCTCCTTAAAACTTTACAGGATGAGAAGTAGTATCATCTCCATTTTACAGATGGAGAAACCTAAGCTTAGCGAGGTTAATAACTGTCCAAGTTCACACTGCTACGGTGTAGTAAAAGCCAGGATTCAAGTTCTATTCTGATATACTTGTCAAACTATACTATCTAGCACTTCAAAGAAGGATGAAGGAACAGTACATATTGTCTGCTTTAAAGTTGAAAATTATACCAACCACAGATACAGAATTCTGTTTTTGGAATTGAAACTGACACAAGAACCAGCATGTCATACTAAAGAGAGGCTGGAATCTTAGAGTGCTTAAAGACTTCACCTCCGACAGCTTGGCTCTGAATCCCAACTGCATTAAATGGAATAAATGGTAGATGATATAATCCATACACAGCAATCTCCACAGTGCCTGGCACACATCAACTCTAAGATGTACATTTTTTTCACATTTTAACAGGGTTGAAAACAGTAGGCCTCTCATAACCACAGTTTAATTGGCAATATTTATGTTACAGTTGATGGCATCTTAGATTTGATGAAATAAGGTATTGAGTGCTTAATAAATGTTTAGTTATTACACAAGATAACTGGTCATCCATTCAGCAAGTATTTATTCAGTGTGAATTATGTGCCAGGCACTGTTCTAGGGACTTGGACAGAGTAGTAAACACAGAAAAATTCCTGCTCTCATGAAGTTTACCTTCTAGTGGGAAACACACATGGAACACAGATTAAGTAAACTATATAGTGTATCAGATGGTGATAGGTGATAAGAAATGAAATAGTAAGGGGAATGGACAGTCCTGGGATCAAGGGGTGCTATTTTAAATAGGGTGGTCAGGGAATGCCTCACTGACTGGGTGACATTTGAAAAAAGTATTGAATGGGATGAGAGGAGAAGCATGATAGCTGCAGGATCTTTCCAAGTAGAAGGCAGGTCAAGTACAAGGGTCTTGAAGTGAGAGCAGCCTTAGGATTTGTGAGGATTAGCAATAGGGCCAGTATGGCTGGAGTGGAGTGAGTACAGGAGAGCAGTAGATGAGGTGGGGAGGGTAACACTGCAGAGTAGGGTTGGAAACTTTAAGTATGTGGGTTAGGATTCCTTGAAATCTTTTCCAAAAGGCTCTAGATCTAAGTGTAGAAACTGCATATTGGGACTCAGAACCACCCAGCAAGGATAGCTGTCATGGCTATACTGCACTTAAAGCCACAGGATGACTTGGGGTAGGGGTGTATTAATTTAGGGACAGTGAGGAGAGAAATAGTTCCATTTAGTCTTTTAAACATACTAATGCACCGTCAAAATGACTCATGGTTCAGGACAGTTTGAGGGCAGAATCATAATGGTACGTGATCAGAATAACTAGATGAGGCTACTCTGAGAAAAGTGACATTCAGGACTTAAGCATTACTGATGAGGCACAGCACAAACTGGCCTGGGTTTGTTCTTTCAAAAGGCATGCTGCCACAACATCCGTCTGCCCCTCCAGTGGGCTGAACAAAACTCAAGTTATTTTAAGAACACTGAAGAACATTTATGGGTGACTACATCATACAGGACAGAAGAGTACAAAAGTCCGATTTCTATAACCATTTAATATAAGGCATAAATTTTAAAAAAATTGATTGTTTCTTAGAAACCAGGATGCAGAGTGGTTAAGAGCATGGTTTTTGAAGGCAGGCAGAGCTGGGCTTAAATGGCAGTATTGTCACTTAGTCCCTGTGCGACTTTGGTTAAGTAACCAACTCAAGCCTCAGTTACTTTATCTGTAAACTTGGAATGATACTGCCCAATCTCAGAGTTGCTGTGAAGATTAAGTGAAATAATATGTGTAAAGCGCACAGCACTGTAACTGCTCAGTAAAACTATAGCTGCTTTTTCCTACTAAAAATGCATTGCTTACCAAGATTTCTTCTGCTCATTATGCATAGGTCTTAAAACAAATGGACTGAAATTGACACTTTCATTAAAATACAAATAATAAAAGCAAAGAACCCTGGCCTGGTGGCTCAGTTGGTTGAAATGTCGTCGGGTACACCAAAAGGTTGCGGGTTTGATGCCCAGTTGGAACAAATATGGGAGACAACCAATCAATGTTTCTCACATCTATGTTTCTCTCCTCTCTCTCCCTTCCTCTCTGGCTAAAATCAATAAAACACATATCCTCAGGTAAGGATTAAAAAATTCAGATAGTAAAAGTAAAGAGAAAGTAGAACATTTCTCTAGAGTTTTAAAGGTAGTTCTAGCATTCAGAGTGTATGCATTGAACTTAAGACAAACCACCAAATTGACTTTTCAGATACATGGTAACCCTCACAGCAATATACAGGGTGGGGGCAAAAGTAGTTTATAGAAGTAAGTACATAAAACACAAGAGTTTATTCTTGTATTATTATTTATTAATTATTGTATTATTTTCCATACAAACAACTGTAATCCCACTTTTGACCCACCGAACCACTCTTCTTGCTATCAGTAATCTTAAAGTGGTTCTTTCAGAGGACCTGAGAGGTGCATGGACTTGTGAAGTATATTCAGTGAATTAGCTGAGACAATAAAGACAGGTTCTATTGAGATCCTCCTCCCCAGCCCCACAAAGCAAGGTAAGGCCATTTTTTTTCTTAATTAAAAGCCAGTAAGTGTCTAACAATCAGAATACAAAACCCTATTACTCAGAAACTATAGAGAGAGCCAATGTTTAATTCTTTTTGCCACCAAAGGTGTCCCTTATTTAAAATGGAGTGTGTTGCCCTTTAATACAATTATATAACATTTGAGCATTAGACTATGTTGTAAGGAATTTGAAGACATTTTCAGAAAATGAATAGCTCTTCCTCTGCCTGGCCACATCACTGAGGTCTACCAGTATCTTGCTCAGGATGGCATGAACTTCAACAATGCGTACAGTTCATCAATGCAGATAGATACACGCTAGAAGTACATTTATATAAAACCTGTTACATTTGTCAGACCCAGATTTGATTCAGAATGTTTTCTAGGAATATTCATGATCAGACAGGCCCTCATACTTGAGGTATATGAATTAAAGGTTCTAATGCCTTCTTAATGATGGCACTTAGTTAATTTGCAGACCTATGAGATCATATGATTCCTATTGACAATTCAAGAGACTAGAATTTGAGGAACTTAGATCACACAAATCAATCCAAGCTCTTACGGCCGAGTATATGAATAAAAATGAAATTATCCACAGTGATATGGATTGTATGATCTTTATTATTTTATAATCCATTGATTATAAAAATCACACATATCAGATCAAACAGGAGTACCACAGTATGATTTATTTTGCAGGTATTAATTAGTTCCTTAAATTGATATATCCAAAACTTTAGTTAGCTGCAAGCATCAGTTCTTCCAAAGAAGCTTAGGTGAAAAACAATTCTTTTTATTCATGAGCTCAAAGTCCTACTGTCTGATGTACTGTTGTACTGATATAAAAATGAACTCAATAAGCAAAGCTAATTGAACACTCATATCATAGATTTGGGGCTTCCTGTATTTTATTGGAGTTGAAGCAGTGTTTGTTTTAACCCTCTAATAATATTTTGTATTTTAAACTTAATTCTCAAACAAGATTAAACACACATATTTGGTAATTATCTAAAATAAAGCCATGAAACTTAATGAAGAAATAGTGATATTAGTTCCCTACCCAAAAAGTAGAACACTTTTAAACAAATCTATAATTTTGAATGTATTTGAATTTCCAATTCCTATACTTACCAAGGTCACAATCTGATTTAAATAACCTGGCTTCTAGATAATTATCTCAAAAATGTTTATTGAAATGAAGCTACTGTTCTTTATGGTGCCATCATTTTGGCCAAATAACAAACAAGCAATTGTTTTTACAGAACATTTGAAAAGAGAACATTCTTTCTTTTTTGTTAATCCTCACCCAAGGATATTTTTCCATTGATTTTTAGGGAGAGTGGAAGAGAGAGGGAAAGACAGAGAGAAACCTCGATGTGAGAGAAACACATTGATTGGTTGCCTCCTGAACCAGGGCCCGGGCCGGGGAGGAGCCTGCAACCAAGGTGCATGCCCTTGACTGGAATCGAACCCGGGACCCTCTGGTCTGCAGGCTGACGCTCTATCCACTGAGCCAAACTGGCTAGGGCAAGAAAACATTCTTGATATACTTAGCAAATAGGGGAGAGCTTGACTCTGCAAGTCAGAACTAGAGTGTTCGAAGGGAGAAGTGATTGAGCAATCTGACTTTCTACTCCAGTTTGGAAATATGCTTTTGAGATGCACATATAGGTAAGATAGTAAAGAAAGATGTTAGTGAATTTTCTTTTTTCAAAAAAATGTTATAGCCGAAACCGGTTTGGCTCAGTGGATAGAGCATCGGCCTGCGGACTGAAAGGTCCCAGGTTCGATTCCAGTCAAGGGCATGTACCTTGGTTGCGGGTACATCCCCCGGTGGGGGGTGTGCAGGAGGCAGCTGGTCGATGTTTCTCTCTCATCGATGTTTCTAGCTTTCTATCCCTCTCCCTTCCTCTCTGTAAAAAATCAATAAAATATATTTAAAAAAATGTTATAGTTCCAGTTTTTGGAAGAGTTCTGGCATCAGTTAATGGCAACAATACAGTGGTGAGCATCTGCATTGCGGCGCCAAGAGTAGACGGGGACTTGATTCCTGGTTTTAATAACAAACTAACTTGAGGTTTAAGCTTAATTATTCCATGGAACATTTTTGAAGTGAAGGCAGATCTTTGGAAACCTTTGTTTTTAGTTATATAGAGAAAAAAAATAGCTTGATAAAATAAACATCTGCCTCATACTAGTAACAGGTGTGCAAAGCAGCTACTTGGGCTCTAGAGAAATACAACACAGTGCTTGTAAATCAAAGGGCAATTCAACAGCCTTGCCAATCAAACAGATACTGGGATGAATAGTCTCTAGAATCTTACCCCAAAAGCTAGAGGTCTCTTCCAGGATATAATTCTATATCAAGATAAAAAAATTTACAGAATAATCCCAGTCCAGCTTTGGCTAGGCAGCCATCTAACTGATGACACGTCAGGGTCCACTAGCCTCTAGAGTTAGCACTTGCTGCTTTGAGAAGAAAGAAAGAAATACATTTAAAATACCCATTAGAACTTATTCACATAGGGAACGGGAGAGTACAGGAGGCACACAAAGTACAGACGTTTGTTTTTATCGAAGGATGGATTAACTTTCTGAACAAGTTAAGGCTCTAAAGGAAAAATACATTCTAAATCATAACCCTTATAAAACCATAACCCACTCTATATCAACACCTTAAAAAAAAAGCCGAAGATCTTACTTCATCCTTTGGCATAAATGTCAAGTCTGTATAATCAGTATAGTATAAACTCCAAAGGAAAAGAAAAAAAAAAGTCATCCTCATTAAAATATAGTAGCCACTAACAGTGAAGAAAAGAGCCAGACTTTTGCTATTGAACACAGTTTTGTGAAGCCATTTCTTTCCTTCCTTTATTAACTAGCAGAAAAACAGAGATTTAAATAATCCTGATCAGGAGGTTGGGAAAGGAAGTCTTATTATGAACCAAATTTTATGTTTGCCTCCCACGAAAATGAATTCATTATTTTCTTGAATTTATTTCCTGAAGCAAGTTAAATTCTCTAACAGCTTTGATTCTGCAAATAATGTCAAAGTAGCAAAATACAAGTAACTGCAACATATAAAATTATACTTCAGTAGACATGCTTTCATAATTAGATCCAGAGGCTTAAAATTATTTCTTACTAAAAAAACATATTCTAAGCCACAATTTTTCTTTCAATTATACTTTAACAAAGGAAGGAAAAATAGAAAAACAAAGGAAATTGGTCTTAAAACTTTTTTTTCTTAAATAAGTGCTACTCATGCCCAAGTTAGCTAGCAAGTCACTGAGGTTAGTCTGCATATCTCAAACAATCGCACTAAATTTAATTGGCTACACAGACTGATATCCAGTACGACTTTTCCTTCTTCCAATCATGTAAGAGATAAAGACAACAATTATAAGGAAGCCCAAGGCCACACCCACTGCAACAGGAATAAGAAAGTTGAGGTCAGAGTCCGCAGAACATTCTTCAGCTGTTAGAAAAGGACAGAAAGCAAGAAACAGAAATTAGTAAGGAATGCAATTAAGCAGAAACAAGCAAATAAAAAATAAGCATTTTGAAAGTGTATGTAGGTTAATCTTTTAGAGCATTACCCCGATTCTCTTATTTTCTCTATATCCACCCAAAGATTTCTAAGCAGCTGATCCCCTTATATCTCTCATCAGTTCATCTCAGATCACACCAAATGTCTCAGTACACAAAGGAGAAGTTAAGAAAAGAAGGGGGAAAGGTTCAAAACACAGAATTGTGTTTTCCTAACATGGGGAGACTTGATGTTTAATTGTGCAATGCACTGGGGAAAAGAACTATCATCTACACTTAAGACCACTGCCTGAGTATTTCCCCACTCCTTTTCTCCCTTGCCACAACTATCATCCTATATAATAAAAGCCTAATATGCAAATTGTCCCCTCAACTGGGAGTTCAACTGCTCGCTATGACGTGCACTGACCACCAGGGGGCAGCATGGAACATGGCAGGCATCAGTGACACAGTGCTGGCAGTAGGCAGCAGTGGAGGTGCTGTTGGCCTGATGGGCTCCGGATGAAAGCGGGACCCTATTGGGATGGTGGAGCAGGTGAGCAGGTGGCACCAGGCCAAGGCAGGTGTGAGCCGAGCCCAACCGCCACCCAATCACCTCACAGATGGTGATCAGCAGCGGGGGGGGGGGGGGGGGGGGAAGAGACCCAGCCCAGATCGATGGCCCTGCAGATGGCGAGATGTGGGGTGTCTGCTCAGCTTGTTCCCACTCCCCCTGCTACCCTCCCCTGGGATGCCAGGACTTGTGCACTGGGGAAGCCCCATGTTCAGGTGCCGGGGCGCCTGTGAGGAGCCTGCCCCACACCCGCATGGCCTCTTCCAGGTGAGCCAGGCTGCAGCCACCAGGACCGCACGGGCCGGTTGGGCTCCCCATGGGTTGGCACAGGAAATGGTCTGCGAGGCCGGCCAGGAGAAAGCACACTTGCCCGCCTGGCTTCTGTGAGGCACCACTGGGCAGCCCAGAGGCCTACGCCGTGCCCCAGCCTGCAGCATCGGGCCGTGCTCACCGCATCTCCGGGTGGGGACTCAGATGCCGTGACTCAGGTGGAGGGGGGCACACGGGGGCCCGGGAACCCAGGTGCTGCCCAGGGCCCAGAGGTCATCTGGGACCTGCCCTTCCATGCCAGATGCTCGCACTTCGGTCGCTGGCCAGGCCTAGGGACCAAATTTCATGCACTGGGCCTCTAGTCCTATATAATAAAAGCCTAATATGCTAAGTGTCCAACCATTTGACTGTTCGACCGGTCGCTATGACACGCACTGACCACCAAAGGGCAGACACTCTGACCAGTAGGTTAGCTTGCTGCTGGGGTCCGACCAATTGGGACTGGGTGAGACGGGCCAGACATGGTCCCTTCCCAGGCCCTGATTGTGCACCTGTGGGGTTCCTTGGCCTGGCCTGCACTCTCTTGCAATCTGGGACCCCTCGGGGGATGTCAGAGAGCCAGTTTCAGCCCAATCCCCACAGGCCAGGCCGAGTGACCCCACCGGTGCATTAATCCATGTACCAGGTCTCTAGTTAAAATATAAATAAGAACTCTGTATGAATAATAAAATTTAAATTGAAAAGGACTTAGGATTAAAAAAAAATGCAGTATAAACTTTTTCACACAGGCAATAGGTAATTACAGGATTATATACAGTTATTTTTAGCTGAGCAGTGGCCTGGAAGAATAACAGAAGAATCCTATACATTTCAGTTCATTCTACTGGACCACCCAGAAGGCAGTGTGTGCCACATAGATTTTGAGCTCTGGATTCAGACAGAACTGAGTTTGAATCTTGACTCCATCAATTACTAAATAAAGGACCTTGGTCAAGTTATTTAAACTTGGCCTCACTTTTCTCATCTGTAAAAGGGGGATAATAAAACCTATTATAAGGTATTTGAGAATTAAATATAATTGCATTTCTAAAGCATCTGATACACATCAGGTGATCAACAAATGTTCTTTCCCTTCTGTTTTCCTCCCATGTTTGAGATCCCATCCAAGGAGGTTTAGGTTTTGAAATAGCAAATAGAGATCAAAATAGGAGTGTTCCAGTATATTATTATTATTGAAAAAGCAAATATTCACTGCTTTAAAAATACTTAAAAGAAGTTGAGATTCTGTGTTATTTATTGAAAGTAGTACAGAAGTTCAAAGTGCCCCATTCTGATCATACAATTTCAAGTTTAAACTAGTTTTACTATTCAGTGACTACATTTTACTGGGACAATTTTTATCAAAATCCTAATAAACGTTTTGTTGACCACTAGATATGTAACTTCATTGAAGTTACTTCCCTTTCTGTAAAATTATAGGATTAGAGTAAATAATCTTTAAGGTCCTTTCCAGTGTAAGTCTAATGCAATTAATAAAATGGGATATTTGGTATGATTTATGATTAAATAACTTGCATTTTCCTCTAAGTTTATCTTTTCCTCCTCTTGTACTTTTGTCATTCATAAAAAAAGAAAAACAGCTGCTAAGGTTCTGAGTATATGAGTTTTAAGTAATTACGGTAGCCTTTGTTGAAAGGATTTCCTGTATGTTACGTAATGAAAGCCTTCAGAGACTGATAGCTGGGCACCAAAATACTGTAATCAGTGAGTTACAGAAATTCTGAACAAGCCAATATACACATAGAATGAATAAAATAATCATTTCAACGTGACCGTCTTCTCAAGTCTATTGATTAAGAGTCCTTCTTGTTTGTACATTCAATATCTGTGCTGCACTTATAACAAGGAATATGCTTCAATAGGGGCAGATTATCTAGCCCCTATTGAAGCATTATAATAATGCCAACAGTTTCTCTCTACCATCCATCTATGCTCTGCGCCCCAGGGGCAATCATGAAGAAGCAAGAGCCTAGTTGCTATGCTTCACTGCATCCCTTCTAAGATTGCTGTTAACTTACATGTCATAGGTACCAGTCTGATGACAACACTAAATAGATTTTAATGCTCTAGAGATCAACAAAATGAGGTACGGAAACACAACACAATCTGTCCTAATTAATTCATAGAATAGTTCTATCTTTCAATGCTAATCAGGCATCTGAAGATAAGAATAACAAGAAGAAAAAAAAGGCAAGTGGTTAAATATGCTTGCATCTTTTCAGTGTCTATTGAGGAAAAGGAAACATTAAAAAAAAAACAACTAAAAAATACTGATGGCCCTGAGGACATTCAACTGAAAAGCAAGTTTGAGTATATCTGATGGACATTCATGCCACATCAATATTTAATGAACTGTATGCAGACACTGTGATGAGTTTAAATCAGTATAGTTCTTATACATTGAAACAGAATACTAGTGAAATAGTACTTATTAATTCTATTAAGAGACAGCTACATATTTTATTCTTATAATGACCATGTTAACAAGTTTAAGGCATTTTAGGATCAAAATTTGGCCAAAGCTTAAGACAGATCTTAAAACATTGCACACCAATGTTCTTTTTAACAAGTTTATATTCAGGACCAGCGAAAACATTTTTTATTTTAAGCTGATCAAACATAACAGTTTTTTATTTATAAAGATTTATCTCAAAATGCTAGCACTGATTTAATAATTAATTTTAAGGAGCAAAGTGTTTCAAAATTAAGAGGCAAGAAAATCTTATGTGCATGTATTTTTCTATAATCAATCAGATTGCAGGTTCTAAAACTGCTCATATCCAGTGTGATGGTGCTTGAGACCAATTAAGTAAATCAGCAACACTAGAATAAGTACTCCTGCCAACGCTGCTCCCACTGCTATGGGCACAAGGAAGTTGTCTTCATCTGCACTGCAGTCTTGAGCTAGATGTGGAAAAAGGAAATTGAGACAGAAAGTGACAGAACTTCAAATCTGTAAATTTTAAGTTAAAATGACAGCACTTCTCAACACATATTTGTTTTTTACACCAAAGTAACAAGTCATTGGCATTCATTACCAGCAAATGAGATGTCCCACAAAAGTGATTTTCCAAATAACAAAATCACACATTTTTAAGCACCCCCAAAATATAGTCATTTTGGATGAAAGTTATATAAAACGATCACATACTTCCCAGATTTCTTAAACAGAAGATAATGGATAAATATAATTAGCCTTTCCTTGATGTTCATGCTGTGAGCCTTTAGAGGCAAACTGTTATGATGTTGAAGCACAGTGGAACACTGCAGGTTGTGAAGTATTAATGAAATGAACCAAGTGAACAACTATACTATGCAGACCCAAGAACTCACTGCATAGCAATCTGGAGTCATTTAGTAGTGGGAAAAGATGCAAACTAGCCCTGGTGGTATAACTGTCTGTCTCAAGATGATCAGTCCAGTGTGAGAATCAGACAAAAAAATCAGTGATTATAATTTAAAAATGGGCTGTAATAGAGGCAGGCAACACACAAAGTGTCATGGAAGTGTTCAAAAGCATGCACAACTCAGCCTTGTTACACAAGACATACTTTAAAAAGAAGTAACACTGGAGCTGTTTTTAAATAAGCTGATGGAAAAAATAGATCCAGAGACATAGAAGCATGGAACAGGCTGATGAGTCTCAGATGGAAAGCAGGGGTGGGTGGGTAGGTGGGGAGAGATTACCCAAAGAACTTGTATGCATAACCCATGGACACAGACAATAGGGGAGTGAAGGTCTAGGACAGGGGACGGGTAGAGGGGATCAATGGGGGAAAAAGAGGGACATCTGTAATACTTTCAACAATAAAGATAAATTTTAAAAAGAAGAGTAGGAATTAACTATGCAGGTAATGGGGAAAAGGCACTCCAGATACAGGGAATAGCACAGACAAAAATAAGGAAGGTATGAAAACATGGCACTTCAGGAGAAATGCAAAAAGGTTGGCATAGCTAGAACATCGTATCAAGAGGTACTTTTGGCTGGAAAAGCAGCAGGAAAGGGGTACTAGGACCATCTCACAAAGGCATTGTATGCTCTAGTAGTTTTGGGCTTATCTGACAGCAAAAAAAAAAACCAAAAAAAAAACAAAAAAAAACGTGCAACAGGATTTTAGTCAGGAAGCTATGGCAGATGGAAGACTGGTACTATTAAGTTAGAAAGCACCTCTACTGCTAGAGTTCAGATGTCCAATAATATGGTCCTGAACTGGGTTAACAAAGTGGAAATGCATAAGGGACAGGCTAGAGATCCGATTAGAAGGCAGAACTGACCAAATGGATGCCAGAGGTGTGATAGGAGATAATTTGAATGGATTCCAATTCCACACAGCTTGAGTGACTATGTAGATGCTGGTGCTAGTTCATGATGATAGGGAATACAGGAGGAAGAATATATGCATTTCAGTTTTGTTTGTAGTTATTTTTGTGTGGGGGTTGTTTAATTTTTTAAATTTTGTGTATGGGGGAGGGTAGAGAGGGATATGTGCAAGATGGGGATGTTCAGTGTTAGATCTGCTGAGTTTAAAATACCTGTGTCTGAGTCAAGTGGTTGATGAACCTAAGTGGTAGTTAAACCACAAAGATATTTTTCAGTGACAGAAAGTAGTAAAAAGAGGACCAGAGGCAAAGCCCTTGTGAATACCACTATTTGAGGGATCAAGGAGCAGAAAAAAAGTAGAAAAGGCAGGTAGAAAATAGTGCCACAGAAGTCAATGAAGGAAACAGTTTCGGGTAGTGTGGGAGAATAGTGTAAAATATTAAATAAGTCTGAGAAATTGCAATTGGATCTGGCAATATGGAAGGTGAGGGCTATGAGTCAAATTTCTGCAGGTTTAAGAGTGAACAAGGAGTGACTGGTAGAAGATCAAGAACTTGGGATGGGGAACACACAATACTTTCAAGAAGCTTAGAATAACAGAAAGGACAGTGGGGAGGTAATTATAAGGGGGATACAAGGTCAAGAAAGGATATCTTCAAGGTGTTTATAGGATGAGGGAAAGGGCCATTAGTATCTGACAGGTTGGAGATGCTGAATAGTACAAGGTTTCCTAAGAGGTAGAAGAAATTGGATTCCAGAAGCATTGACCAGGAAAAGAAAAATTACTGAGACTGGAGAAGAGGAAGGAACAGTGGTTCAGATAGAGATACGTTTGCAAAAAGGGAAGAAGGCTAGGATGTTGAATCACTTCTTACTATTTTTCCATTTCCTTGACTCTTAATGCCCTAGATCTCCTCCTAGCTGGCAATCTACCAGGGATGTACAAATCAGATAATTAAACTTATTAGAATTTGTGTCAAAAATAAGACTGAACAGGCTGCAAGGCAATTCTGATTGTGCTTGTATTTAAGAAATGTGCCACGCTAGCCTCTGGGGCAATAACTGGGAACAAGATGCAGTCCTGGAGTTTATGGACTTTATGACATCAACTGTGGCTACCAGCTCAATGATCTTTTTTACCTGCCTCTTGGTCCTGTTAAAAATCCAGATAGCTGAGGTTGCTAGATGTGACTTGTAAATACATGGTGTTTGTTAAGAGCACCCAGTTAGCTCCTCCCTTTCAATTTCCCAAATTATCACCCAGCACATAAACTATTAGGTAACATACACCTTATAGTATTATGCCTTGAATTTAATATAACTTGGGTTTTTAAAAAATTCATTAGTAGATTAATTTCTAATTCTGGCAATTGATTCATAGTCATCTTTCCCAAATTGGGTATTTGACCTAGTACTGAAACAGTTTTCATAAACAGTGCTAATAAAGCTTTCATGTAAGACAAATATTCCCAAAGTAGATCAAAAAGGCAATTCCACTCTTACAAAGATCTTCCTAGATGCTGTTACTTATTTAAAATGCTCTCAATTAGCATGTGAAGTATTAATTTATAATAAATAATGATTTTGTGCATCCAACCTTTAAGGATTCTTTAAGTAATGGGAAGATATTTTGGTAAAACAGGAATTTTAATAGGATCACATCCTGAAGAAAAGAAAATCTCATTTTATAAGTCATTTTGTTCCAATTTTAGTATATGTGCTGCCGAAGCAAGCACTCTATAAGTCATTTTGTACTGATCTATTTGCCTAATGTACACTTGAGACGGTACTGAAAATATTTTGGGGGAAAGGAAAAGTGTATTTTTGGAAGAGTTTAATAGTCAGAGAAGCAGTGAAGATTTTTAAAGATAAACTATTCATGGGCATTGAAATTTCCACAAAGTTTCTTGTAGATTAAAAAACCTGTTATCTTCAAATTTCTGTTCAGAAATCTTTCAAAAATAATATTCAGTGTGAGTTGGAAAGCTGAGATACACATTTTTTGAGATATACATTTATTAAAAAATGTAAAACAAAAACTCCTCTTAAAATCGTGTCAAATTTCTCTTTGTAAAAGTCAGTGTTAGGAATTACATTATGTGACATTTTTTTTATTATATATCTTTTAGACCTATAACCAAACTGAACTATATCACATGAATCTGAAAAGATACCTCAAGCTATTGAGTATCACCCAAATATGTCTATACTACTTTCAAAAACAAAATATGGCAATTTTGATGCAGAAAGTTAGATACCAAGGTAATAGATAAGGAAACAGGTGGGAGAGAGATGAGCCCAAGCCAATTTAACATTATCTACCTAAACAGAGATGAAACGCTATAATCTTAAAAAATGTGTGTCTTATAAGAATTCCTCCTAAAAAAGAAAAGAAACAAGATGGTGCATTTTACACTGTATGTAAAGTTATGTTCTTGATACATAATAAGGAGCTTCTTATCAGATTCCTTCTACTGGTAAATATACTCAAATCTTCACTGACATGGAAAACTACCACTCAAAATAGAGAAATAAAGCCCTCAGCTTTAAGAGACCACAGAAGTTAAACAGCTTGGCCAAAGTGACATGGAAGCTAATAGCAAAGGTGGGAGCTGTGATGATTAACTGGCAGTCACATGGCTTAACTGGGCAATCCAGAGGAAAGTTATGAGCCAGACTGCTAAATTTTTGTGTGTGTGTGATATACTAAGGTTCAAATATTTTAGAGTGAGAGATTACACACAATCCTATTTTGGTTCATATCAATAGTTTGGATTATATGGCTGCAATGCATAGCTGCTATGTATAGGTATGAAATATCAGCCTCATTTTAGGAGTTGAGAAAAATGCACAAGATACTCTGATGCTTTTCACTATTAAATAAATATTCTTTTGTTGTTGTTAATCTGCACTCGAGGGTATTTTTCCATTGATTTTTAGAGAGAGCAGAAGGAAGGGGGAAAGACAGAGAGAATAATCAATGTGAAAGAGACACATCAATTGGTTGCCTCCCGCACACACCCTGACCAGGGCTGGGGAATCAAGCCTGTAACCAAGGTAGTGCCCTTGACCAGAATCGAGCCTGGAACCCTTCAGTCTGCAGGCCAACGCTCTATCCACTGTGCCAAACCAGCTATGGCTTAAATGAATATTCTTGATTGCTGGTTCTACAACTGGCTACACACCAGGTCTGGCTGAGGAGCTTACACACACACGCACGCACGCACGCACACCTTATCCCAGACCTGCTAAATTAAATATTAAATACTCTAGGAATGGTGCCTGGAACTTGAATTTTTATAACAAGTTTCCCAGGTGATTCTTATACTGTAGCCAGCCTAGCATCAGTACAGACCCATGTATTGGACCACTCTTCCAGATAGTAATAACACAACAGAACATTTTGGAAATAATTTAGTTCTAGTTCTAAGCATTTGTAAACTTTTTCCTGTCCGAGGAAATTGCCATTATGTGATATACAAAATCTTAACTTCAACCAATGGGAAATAATGTGAGCAAATTTCCTTAAGAAATAAAATAACCTTTATTGTTTGTTTTAGAAGCAATATGTTGAGCAAATGGACAAGCAAATAACTAGAGAAATACCATACATCAACTAGTGGCTTAAACATTTGAAAGAAAAACATGAGAAGTATTTACATGGACCAGTTTCTTTATATAAATGCTAACACATGAAAAACACTCAGAACCATCTAGAGTGTTAGACCATCAAGGTGTAAACCCAGTAAAGCAAATGAAACTACAAAAGGTACAAAGAGCATGTGGCTGTAGGAAATAACCGTATATAAACTGGCCCACGTAAGATACAAAAATATTCAATGAAGTCAGATTTTCTAGGAAACAGTGTTAATGAGAGATATTTTCATATGAATCAGATATATAATTAAATGTAGAAACATTAACAGCATTAAGCCAGTGCCACCCACTTATGCTTTAATCTCTTTTTTTAAAAAAGCTGCTTTGTTTTGACTCATTAGAAACATCTAAGACCTACGTTCTTATAAGCATTATCCATTCTTTTAAGGTTAACAATCTTACACTAACATACTATTTAAATAAAAAATACTTTAAAAAATCAGATCTATATTTTGTCTTTTATAAGTGCCTTAAGCTGACAATGCAGCTCATTGTAGCTTTAAGAGAGGGGTTGATCAGGAATCTGATTCTGAGCCAGTAAGAATTTCAGGCTACTCTAAACAGAGAGCAAATTTAAGTGGGAAAAAATATTCAGCACTCCAATATAACTCGAAAGATAGTTATAGATATACACATGCTAACAGGCAATTGCTTGTGTGTGTTTGTGTGTGTGTTTTTAGTTATACTACCAAATTAATTCAACATCAATAATACTTCGGAACCCAGATATCTCATTTTCCAGTGAACAGGGGTATACAATCTCCTACCCCCCCAAAAAAACCTCAGGCACCTTTGGTATATGGCTGTATATTAACAATTTCTAAATATTTGCTCAGCCATTCCAATAAAAAACACCTAGAAACAGCAAGAAATACTTGATATGTTAACTATGAAACTGAAATGTTTTGCTTTCTCATATAAACATTAGGTGGTTCATGGTACATGGACAACCGGTGCATCTCCCCAGAGGATAAAACTGAACACAAAATACATGAATTAATAATGATTCTACCATAATGAATAATAATAATGTAAGTTTTAATTAGCGTATAACCATTTAAATAGGAAAGCCAAATTAGTAAATGTTGTAGTAATCA
This sequence comes from Ia io, assembly GCA_025583905.1. Classification (NCBI taxonomy): domain Eukaryota; kingdom Metazoa; phylum Chordata; class Mammalia; order Chiroptera; family Vespertilionidae; genus Ia; species Ia io. The sequence goes on from JAJQQW010000001.1 coordinate 99,184,024, forward strand.
CTGGAAACTGGAAACAAAGAACAACTCTTAAAAAAAAAAAAAAAAAGAACAACAACATTTTAATGGAGAAGACCGAGACTTTTGGGTTAGGTGCAAGTTACTTTATAGGTGTAAGTGCCCTTATTTATCTAGGTTCTAGGACATACTGGCATTTCTTCTTTAAGGAAAAGAAAAAATAAAAATGGAATAAAAGATACTACTACCATCAAGGATATTGGAAGTCTAAAGAGAAGACTACATTAACTTTAGCTCTGCAGGTAGAGACCAATTTACAGGTAAAATGACAAAGGCCCGAAATTGGCACTGCCTAGCAATTATCTCTAAAGCACCTAGAAAATTAAAATGCCCAGCGGGAATAGTCTTGTATCTTGCAATTTAAAAGATTGAAATATTCAGGGGTTTTTTTTTTCCAGAAGGGATTAAACAATAAGCTTAACACCTATTCTAAAATTTCAAAAGCTTTCTATCTTTTGTCATTACAGCCACATTAAATACAAATGTATTCAAAAAGCATTAGGAAAGCAGTCATTGCTAAGAACATAATATTAGACTGTTCAAATCTACTGGCATATCTCTATTAGGTCAAATATGTAGCAATGTCAAAGCAGCTAAGTTAACCTGCAAACAAAATCACAGAAAAAAATGCAAAAGGAGCAAGTACAAATCCACTGTAGAATGTAGTCTCAATTCAACCACATGCAAGAAAACAAATCTCTTTTTAAAACCTGTTTTTCCTAAACTGTATATTTCTAGTCAGAATGACTAAAGTAAAAACACTGAAACACTAATTGAAGCCAATAAAATAGAACCTATAATCCAGGTGATTTTGCACATGCCTTTGGCTGTAGAAACAACAGATTTAAATGTCTTGGTTAGGAAAACAAAATTCACATGACCAATTTGTAGTTTATAGTTTTGGGGTGTTTGTATTTATTTAAGTACAAAACCCCCCATACCACTGGTTCTAAGATCAGAACTAAAAGTAAATATACCTTAAATTGAATAGTATTGCATGTTGGAACTTGTACTTGCTTTTTTACTTTGGAACAGAGATCACATATGCATTAGTGTTACAGAGTCTGATATCCAGCATAACTTTTTCTTCTGCCAATTAGGTAAGCAATCACTATAACGATAATCAAGCCTGAAAGACCAGCACCAACTATAATTGGTATTAGAATGGTGTCATCATCCAGCGAACACTCCTGGGCTGTAGGTGAGAAAAAGTGTGTAACAAATAATGAGTATAATAAAAAAAAAGAATGTCCAAATGTAAAAGATGTTGATTCAAAAGTCAGAAGTGCTCTTACAAGTTCAACTTTAAGTAATTAAGACAGGTATATTTTAAAGATAAAGCTACAGAATATTATAGATTGCTCTAGAATTAAAATCCTAAAACTCATTTGTTCTTTCATTCGTATATGTTTGTACATATATTAATATATATGAATACATATATATTCGAATTTATGAATAGACGCATACATGAGTACATGTTTCTTTATTTATATGCAAAATCCTTTCCAAAACAGGAGTATTACTTTATTTAAAGTGAAGCAAGCTAATCTAGCCCATTTCACATGGCCAGATGAGCCTCTTGGTGGTAGAGTGAATGTCTTTTGGGAGACTGGGACCAGATCAGGATGGTTTTTAATCATGGGATTAGGATGGCCAGACTAGCTCTGGAATCCTTTAGACAGAGAACGGAAAATTAGCCCATGGGCCAAATTTGGCCCAAGAGCTAAAAATGGCTTTTAAAGATTTAAATGGTTTAAAAGAAACAAAGAATATTTTGAGACATGAGAATTACATGAAATTCAAATTTCAGTATCCACAAATAAAGTTTTATTGGAATATAGGCACACTCATTTGGTTATTGCCTGTGGCTGTTCTCATGCTACAATAGCAGAGCTGACTAGTTGTGAGAGAGACCATATGGCCTTCAAAACTTAAACATTTACTGTCTGGGCCTTTATAGAAAAGTATACAGATCCCTGACTTAGAGTACATGGTTTTAGTGGCTGCAAAAGTCAAGAAACTGGGACCTCTTACTACTTTGAGTGTGTTTATTACATTTATCATACATTTATCAATCTGGTCAGGATTGGCAGTCCATAGAATATTTTTCTATTCCTAGGGAGTAGTCTGATCCAGTAAAAATCCAATCAACACTCTTTTACCTTACTACAAGTCTATTTCTTTCTCCTATATAGTCAAGTATTACCAGTGCATTGTATTTATAGGCACCCACAGTCAAAAAGCATAGCCCAACAAATTGGTGATGCATTCATTATCAACACAGAGATTGGCAAAATCAGATTAAAGTTGTTCATATGGAAAAATACAAAATAATAATACAAGAATAAACTGTTTCGTGTACTCATAACTATAGACCTATTTTGCCTACGCTTATATTAAATGTTGTATACTCCTTTGGGTGACATTTTAAATTCTATGTACATAAAAAGCAAAGTTTCAAATTAGAGAATTTACAGAGCTCATCTCTATTACAGCTGACTAGATATACAGGCTTGAGCTGATATTACACTGCAAATAATTTTAAATTCTAAACACAAATCTGGACCTAAAATTAAGGTAATAATGTAGAGGAGCTAGATAAAGACTCAAGAAGAAAATTATTAAAGGATCAAAATAATTGAAGTAAAAAAGAAAAACAAAAGGGAAAATAAATGTTTTTAAAAATTTTTAAGTGTGATTAACCTCTCTTGTCACAAGAATGGTAGTAGGGTGAAGAACCCAATTTACTGTGACCTAACCAAGTCAGGCTAGGTATTCAGCACTACTGCAAAAGTAGCTGAATGGCTCAAAGCATATTGATTTTTAAACACAGCTTCTACATTTCTTTCTAAACCAGGGGTGGGGAACCTTTTTTCTGCCAAGGGCCAGATGTATATTTATAACATTCGTGGGCCATACAAAATTATCAACTTAAAAATGAGCCTACTATATTTGGTAAAACATTTATTTAATTCACCCTAATGCCTCGGCAGGGCCAGACCAAATGATTTAGTGGGCCTTATATGGCCCACAGGCTGAACGTTCCCCACCCCTGTTCTAAACGATGTAATTAATTGTTAAAAATGCTGTGAATGACTGGATAGCTGTGCTCAGCAGAGCTGCAATCCACAAACCAACAATTTTAAGTAAATGGTTTAAAAGGTCAAGTCAATTAAGGAATTTTGTGTACTTTTTCCTTCATGCAAATTTTAATCTTGTGATGCCAAATGCATCTTTCATACTCATATAAACACTGTAATGAGCCGCTCACAAAGGTTTCATTAAAAATCTATCTGATAAACACTATCATAAGGACTGAGAAGATCTTCAAAAAGGCTCATTCACACTGGCACATGCTTTTTAAATTCTCCAGATCATTCTGGCTGGCCAAAGCATAGTTCCTGATATTTGAGGCTTTGCTACCATAATCTTTTGTCTCAACAAAATATGACCAAACTGCTTTTACTCAAGTATGAAAATGTTTCCAGCTAAAAGATGGCCCCAAGACGGATGCCAGATGCTCAAAGCTGCTGCTCCCAAGTGCCATCCTTCTCACAAACGAAAACCTGGGGGAAGTGTCCCTACCTTAAGTAAAGCTCATGTGAAGCTTTTATCAGTTTTTAGCTTTAAGAAGTTTGTTGCAAATGGTTTTCAGATCGCACGAAAATCTACGTTGAGCAAAATGATGAGCCAAATATAGAGTGACACAACTTGCTCAAGGCTTTGAGAACTCTACAATGGAGTCGAGAGGGGAGTTTATATTTCTCTAGTTCAATGCTCAAGTTTCCATGACTCAAAGGAAAAATCAACATAAGACTATCAATTATTAATAAAACTGGTTTGACTCTTACCTGTAGAATACTTTCCTTCTATCACATTGAAAGGCTGAACCCTTAGATAAAAGGTATTTATCTGAAATGCTCCAGACACTGAAACCGTCTGCTCTTTGTTGCACATATAAGAACTTCCCAGGGGGGCATCCCAGTAGCTAAGATTGTTATTTGCAATGCTGAAAACTTTAAAGAAAAAAAAATATGTTAGTAACTTCTTATCCTATTAAAATAAAAAGTGAGACTGTCCTCAGGATTTTTCAGTGAAGTATAAGAGCTTGGGGTACAAGGTCTACCTAAAAAAAGCAATTCTTCCCATCACTAGGTTCCCTATCTTTCCTTTTTTCTAAATTTAAGTATAGTTGGTATACAATATTATATTAGTTTCATGTGTACAATACGATTCAACATTTTGTACCTTACAATATAATCAACTCACTAACTCTTGTCATTATCTGTCACTGTTCCCTGCTTTTTCTATAGATGTTTCTATAGTCTAAAAATCAGTCACATCCTTAACTATTACCCACCATGATTTGAAAATATGGTATACTGCAAAAGATAGACTAGTATAGTGCTAAGTTACTGATTTTAAGTTGTAGTCAAAGTATGATTTTTCACACAAAATCTGTCCCATTAGATAAGGCACTATTTGGTAACAGGACAATTATGGTTTCTATTCCTTCAGTGTAACATACACTCTTTACCCCGAGGCCAATATTTTGCTTACCAGAGCCATTAACCAAATACATGCTGACATTCACTTCCTTCAGATAGAATCGGTTTTCATTTTTCTATTTAAAAAAATGAGTTTGCAGTTAATCAACACATTATAAGGACTGTTTCATATCAGAGAATTTACAGAGCTCATCTCTATTACAGCTGACTAGATATACAGGCTGGAACTAATATTACACTGCAAATAATTTTACAGATAGTTACTTTATAAGAGCAATCTAATACCATTACCCAAAAGATAAAACTATGAATTAGACCTTTATTCAACAGAAAGTATTCTACAGGTCTAATTGCTGTGCTCAGCAGAGCTGTAATCCCCTGGGGGTCTTGGAATGTTTCAGTGGGTATTGGAATTTAATATTAGAATAAATTGTAACTAAGAAGAGAATACAAAACAGGACAGAAACCCTTCCCCTCTGCATTTTGTTTCCAATTTTTGGACCAGAGATATAGTACACGGTTCTCAGACACTCCACAATTAATTTCCTCCATTTTATTCCTCCTGTCACTTGCTAAGCCCTCCCCACCTCTAGCTTGGATCATAATTGCCTCTAACTGAGCTCTCTACCTTTCAGCCTCTCAAGCTCAAGCTTTCTTTCTCTGCTATTATTTTTCTGAAGCACTCATCTGATTAGCTAGTCATTCCAATTATGTCAGTGCTTAGTATGTACAAGGTAACATATTGAAGCGCTCCAGGGAGCTAGCAAAATGAACCAGATTTGAATCCTGCGCCCTCCACCCCACGTTTGCAATCTGCCAGGGAAGATAAGATAAATACAGTAGTCCCCCATTATCCAGTTTTGCTTTCTGCAGTTTCACTTTCCACGATTTTAGTTGTTCATGATCAACCACAGTACACAAATCTTAAATGGAAAATTCCAGATATTTGTAGAGAGAGAAACCAAATTCACGTAACTTATATTACAGTATATTGTTCTAATTGTTCTATTTTATTATTTATTGTTAATCTCTTACTGTGGCAAATCTATAAATTAAATTTATCATCAGTATGCATGTATAGGAGAAAACACAGTATATACAGGGTGTGGTACTATCTGTGTTTTTAAACATCCCCTGGGGGTCTTGGAATGTTCCAGTGAGTCTTGGAATTTAATATTATATTCACTGGTCATATATGTACTATAACAGAGGAATGATTTGAATGTTAGAAAAGGAAATATTTTTTGTAAACCTTTCTAAAATGTAATTAGATATAATCCTCAATTATTCAGCATATATTCCATAGAGAAAAAAGGTTTTAGGTTCAAGAAACCAAGTTCAGATATTAAACAATTAACAGACCTAAATTTATATATATACTGTACATAAATGACCATATTACAAAAAGAAAGTGATTAAGTTATGAAAATAAAAAGGAGAAAAATTACTTCCAACTAAGGGAGGAGCAAAAGTAATGCAAGCTTAGGGATGGGTCATTTGAATTGGGTAGGATTCAATTAGAAAAGAAATAGAAAAGGGTATTCAAGAAGGCAACAACATGAGTAAAGGTAGAAAATAAGTGCAATCATGCCCTAGCTGGTTTGGCTCAGTGGATAGAGTGTCAGTCTGGGGACTGAGGGGTCCCGGGTTCGACTCTGGTCAAGGGCACATGCTCGGGTTGTGAGCTCAGTCCCCAGTGAGGGGCATGCAGGAGGCAGCCAATCAGTGATTCTCTCTCATCATTGATGTTTCTATCTCTCCCTCTCCCTTCCTCTTTGAAATCAATAAAAATATATTTTAAGAAAATAAGTGTAAACACAAGTATACTAGCATCTGAGAACTTACTAAGTGCCAAGCACGGTTCTTAAAACTTTACATATGAAGCTTCATTGAATAATTACACCACCCCGTTTTGAGATGGGGTAATCAAAGTGAAGAGATGTTAAGTAACTTTCCCAGAGGCTATATGGTTAGTAGTCAGTGAGCTGGGATTTGAATCCAGGAAGTCTGGCTGCAGAGCCTGTGTGCTGGTTACTACCTATCTCCTACCTCACTGGATTGTGTACAGAAAACAAGGTGAGGAAAGCATGAGATTCATGAAGAGGGAATGAAGGAAACAAAGCTGGATTGCAGGTTACATTGCACAGTGTTGGGGAGGGATGTTATCTTACTGGCAAAACAGAACCACTGAAGATTTCTGAGGAAGGGATGTACTTCAAGAAGATTAGCTGGTGCAGAACATTGAGGGAGGGGAGGAAGAAGAGGGATTAATTAAGGAGACTGAATAGTCCAGGTATGAGGTAATGGAAACTGGAATCAGGGCAAAAGCAGTACGGAATGAAAACGAGGGGACAGACTCAGAAATTTCAGAAGGAAGCATAAAGGAATACTTGACCACCTCCTCACATCTCTCCTCTGCTTAGGCTATGTCCTGGCTCAGCATTCAAGGCTCTCCACAATTTGTCCCAACGACTCTTCCATATTTATCTTTTACTAAACATGCTACATGCCCTTGACTGGGTTACTTTATCCAGAGATAACCTGTACTTTTGTACTCACTCCCCTTGTGTACAAATATGACCCATCCTTGAAGGTCCAGCTCAAATGTCATCTATTCCATTAAGTTTTCCTGACTCACCAACAGCCAGAATTAACCACTCCAGCCTCTGTACTCCCATAGCACCTTGTATTTTCCTCTGGTCTAACACTCATCTCACTTTGTATGTACCTTCTACAGTACTCTATTGCCCACAGAATCAAGTTCAAAAGTCTTAGCATGGCATTCAAGGCCTTCCACAAAACAATAATTATTTGTCCATTTCTATCTTTACCACTAAATTGTGGGCACCTTAAGAATATATGCCTTCTTTGTATCCCACCATAGCATCCTGCAAATAATACAATGGAATTCAATAAATTCTCCTTTGGAAGCATCTATCATGAAGGTGAGATGGGCCCCACTGAACTCTAGTGACATTACAGGTGTTTCCTGAATTTTCAAAAAATGCCTGTAGCATGGTTAACCTTTTGCACTCGGATGTCGAGTGTGACTCGACACGGTTAGCATCGGTAGCAGCTCGTATGTCGAATTGTATTGAATGTATCAATAATTTGAAATATAAAAAAATCCAAATAAATAAGTTTGTATGAAAAGAAACTCCAGTTTTTTATTTTACTGCCGTGCTTTGTAAAATCTGGGGTATTTAAAAAATTAAATCCCGAGTAGAATAAAGGAATCGAGAAAAAAGCAAGCAAGTGCAAAGGGTTAAAATACAACTATTCTGCATTGCACTTTAAAATAGTCTGCTAGGCAAATTAAATATTGTAATTATTCAATGTTTTCCCATGAGAGTCAGAAGAAACCATGGTCCTTTTACCACATATAGGACCTTACCATATATATAGAAAGATCAAACTCAATCACTCAAAAGGGAATAAACCTAAAATATTAATTTCCTCATTCTTAGTGACTATAGTATAATCACCATGCAACTTTAAAAGATAATGTGTCACCTGGCTGGTGTGGCTCAGTGGCTGAGTGTAGACCCATGAACCAGGAGGTCATGGTTTGATTCCAGATCAGGGCACATGCCTGAGTTTCAGGCTCGATCCCCAGTGTGGGGCATGCAGGAGGCAGCCAATCAACAATTCTCTCTCATCATTGATGTTTCTATCTCTCTCTCTCTCTCCCTCTCCCTTCCTCACGCTGAGATCAATAGAAATATATTTATAAAAATAAAAGAGGATGTGTCTGGGGAGGCCTGCTCTTACCATACTGAAAAGGACAAGTATAACTAAATGGTTTTAATAGTAATTCACTGATCATATATGTAGTATAACAGAGGAATGATTTGAATGTTAGAAAAGGGAAGATTTTTGTAAACCTTTCTAAATTGTAATTGTCTAATATAATCTTAAATTTCTTGGCATTATATTCCATAGAGAAAAAAAGGTTTTAGATTCAGTAAACCAAGTTCAGATATAAAACAAATAGTAACAGACTAATTTTTTCTATATCAGATGTCGAGACTATTTTCCCATCCCTTAGATACACACACACCCCTCCAAAAATTGTGGGGATAATAATTGCTTCAGAGAAGGTGAAAATAAAGGCTCCCGATGATTCATTTATGCTAGCAAGAAGTAGAGAATGTGTGTAACTTGGAACTTTCTGTTTAAGGTTTAGCCCTTGATACAAATATGAACAAAAACCTGAATGCTGCCATTATAAACTGTCTTGATTTAATGAATTAATGCATGTAAAGTACTTATATAGAGCCTTATAGATATCAATTACTCAATAAATGTAGCTGTTATTACTGGTACTATTACAAATAGTATAGCTTCCAAAATGCCTAAAATGTTATAGTACACAAACATGAGAGTTTTCTAACCAATAATAGAGAAAAATAATACGGCTATTACTTTATCTTACATATATATACTAGCGGCCCAGTGCATGAATTTGTGCATGGGTGGGGTCCCTCAGCCTGCCTGGCGATCAGGGCCAATCGGGGCCATCTCGCCCAGTCCTGATCAGGCCGATCGGGCCACCGGCCAGGGGTAGGAACCACGGGAGGTTGGCCAGCCGTGGGAGGTTGGCTGTGGGAGTGCACTGACCACCAGGGGGCAGCTCCTGCATTGAGCATCTGCCCCCTGGTTGTCAGTGCACATCATTGCTACCAGCTGGTCATTTGGTCGTCCAGTCCTAAGGGTGCTTAGGCTTTTATACACATAGATATTATAAGTATACATGTGCATATATATGTACACATATATATGTATATATACTTTTTATATATGGAGAGATTAGACAGTTGTTTTTTTTAAATATATTTTTATTGATTTCAGAGAGGAAGAGAGATAGAAACATCAATGATGAGAGAGAATCATTGATCAGCTGCCTCCTGCATGCCCCCTATTGTGATCAAGCCCACAACCTGGGCATATGCCCTGACCAGGAATTGAACCAGTGACCTCCTGGTTCATAGGTCAATACTCAAACACTGAGCCACACTGGCTGGGCTTGACAATTTTTTTGATGTGGGTTAATTCATGCTCCTACCCTAAGATCTATATAAATGCATAATAGCCACAATTGGTGAACATTAATGTAAGAGTCCAGCCACAGACCATTGAGGTGACCCTGAGGGGTTAACAGGAATCAATGGACTACACTCTATAATTAAGTAGTGTTGAAATGGAAAATAGAGCTAAATATCTCCCCAACACACACATACACACACACACACACACCTATTTATACTTTCAGATGTCTTTCTGAGAGAATAAGTCTAATTTTAGAAAAATCTATTACTCACCACAGCAAAGACAAAGTCAAGATAGTTAATGTTGCTGCCGTTCAGCCTAAGTAGAGCAGTTTGAGAATGGCAGCTGCCAGTGAAGTCAGTTGTATTGGGTTTGATGTTAATAACTGTAACAACCTTTAAGGGAAGAAGGGGGGAGGAAGGTACAGATTAGCCACAAATGTATACAACAAAACCTTATAATCTAATAAGATCAATTTTAGTGGAGAATAAAAAAATCCTTTTGTCTGGATACTTAAGTTTATGATGTCTTACTTTAAAACAAAGCTGGCACAGGCCCTCAAGCTGTAACTCAGATGACTTAAAAAAAAGAAAGAAAAACAAGAGGGAAGCTTCCTTAGTAAGGAGCCAAATGAAAATACACATAATTTATGGAACAAGAGCTGTCTGGCTTGTTTAAGTCATGGGTCTCTGGAAATGGGATTTGTTTGTTGGTACACCCTCTGTAGGTTCAGTGGAACACTGCAACTAGAAGTGCCATGCTGTATGTGGACATATCTGTATGATTCCAGTCATCAAATAGCAGGAGAAATAGATAGCTACACTGTTCCCATACATCAACCTATAGTGTATGTTTTCAATAAAAGTGTGAAGGAGTTATATTTAAACTGACTGAAATAATGATCAACTTTGATATTGCCTGATCTACTGATGGCAAATGGAATCTAAACCCAGAGTCCTTTAAACTGCTAGGTTTCCCACTGCCTGATATAACACCTCAAGAGTGACATTAACTCTTCAAGGTTATAGTAACTCCAAACTCATCAAAACTCAATGAGTCAACATCAAATCTCCATTTAAAATGCCGTCATTCCAGTAACACTACTCTTGAGCTGAATGTAGGATACACTATTTGAAAGGAGATGCAAATAGAATGTAGCCATAAAAATAAACAACCATACATTATCTTGAGTGATGTCTATAGACAACTATACCTTATCTTGAGTCATGTTCAGCTGCAGCCCCATGGTAGCCAGAAGACAAGTACCATTAGTATTATTAACTGAATAGGATCCAATCTCTGGTTTTTCCTTTTGAGCAGGTGTTGTAGTAGGAGATGGTAAAGTTGTGGGAGCAATGGGCACGACAGTGGTTGAAGTTTTATCTTTATCACACAGAAACTCTAAAACAAACAAAGGACAAAATAAACTAAAGTAGACTTTTTCTTAACTCATAAGGCCTAGGAAGAGCAAACTATTTATCATAATAGAAGTCCAAAAGAAGGGGAGGGAATACTTTGATAGCTATTTTAAAATAAATGAGTCAGATTTCTCAAACTGCTGCTTCATATGCAGACAATTTCGGAGAGTTATGACACAGCAGACAGGCTCGACACACAAATGCTTTATCTACTCAAACATGGCCGGCTGCACATTCATCATTTCAGACCCTTAAGTCCCTTTATTCCCAAAGACTTCACTGCCTCTTATGTGAAAATCAGAGATTTAAGTTTGAAAACATTTTGCTCCAATGTAGGCCTGCCCCCTTCTCTACCATATACAACCACCATAAAGAAGGATAGTGTTTACCAGAAGAAAGTTTACAAATTATGGAAGGATTTAAATACAAATGTGTTTTTTCTTTTTGTTACCCCTATAGCAAATCATAGGCATTTCAACCTCTTTTTAGGAAGTGTTGGTAGTTTCCCAGAAGTGATGAATGAGAAACTGTTACATTTCCATAAAGTTATATGAAAAATATAAAACTAATTTATAAAATTCAAGATTAGAACTCAGACATATAATTTCTATGCTTTGGACTTGCATCGTCAAAATCGAAAGAGCTGAGGATCAAATACTATTTGAGGATTTGATCAAACAAAGACTAGATTGTATTGGCTGAAAACACTATGAATAAAGCATTTTAATATACCATTCCAGCCCAGCCGGCATGGCTCAATGGTTGAACATCAACCTATGAAATAGGAAGTCATGGTTCGATTCCTAGTCAGGGGACATGCCTGGGTTGCAGGCTCGATCCCCAGTGGGAGGTATGCAGGAGGCAGCCGATTAGTGAGTCTCTCTCATCATTGATGTTTCTATCTCTCTCTCCCTCTCTGAAATCAAGAAAAAATAATTTTAAAAATACCATTCCACAAGAGGTACATTATAAATTTAAAATAACAAATTCCATAAGAATTGTTATTATTTATAAAAATTTTACAGTCCAGTGTAAACTATGAATAAATCTTAGTATATGCTTGCTTGCAGGTAACAACTTCAACAAAGCTACCTGGTATACTCATTTTAATTTAGGACCCAAGTACAGAAACATATACTTTAAGTAGTCACCTTTTGCGCTCACTGTGCCATTTTGGACAAAAGCTTGTACATGAACATCCCAATAGTGCTGGACAACATCTTTCTTTTCTAAAGTCAATATACTATTGCATCTAAAGATCTCATCCAATGGAATTCTGACTGCCACAGGTTCATGAACAGTAAAATTTTCTGTTAAAAAAAAAAAGAAGATTAACAATAGCTGTTTTCAGGAAGGTAGGAAAAAAAGTGATAATATAAATATACATTACACTTTTTTCTCTTCTGCCTGCCCCACCCCATCTCCAAAGTGACAAAGGACATGGCATCTTCAGGGAACAACACATTTGCTATGGCTTAAACACAGGGTATAAGAGAAATGGGGGTTAGGAAGGGAAGACAAGCTACAGGTGGTCACACTCTGAAGTGTTTTATCTGATTTAAGGACATGTTAGTGGGGCTTTATTTTTTAGCAATGGGAGGTCAGCTCCAGTTTTTAAAGCTGGAAATAAATAACACATGTATAATTTATTTTGAAGGAAATAGCAAAAGTATAGAGGATAGGCAGGGGAGAAAAATGTTAGGGGAAGTAATTTAAGAGGGAAACCACTTAGAAGGCTGATGACATGGTCAAGGAGAAAGCAAGGAGGGGTACGCGGAAAACTACAGGACACTGAAAAAAGAGATAGAGGAAGACATAAACAAATGGAAGAACATACTGTGTTCATGGATTGGTAGAATCAACATCATCAAAATGTCCATACTACCCAAAGCAATCTATAGATTCAATGCACTCCCCATTAAGATACCAACAGCATATTTCACAGACCTAGAACAAACTTTCCAAAAATTCATCTGGACTAAAAAAAAAAAGACCCCGAATAGCCACAGCAATCCTGAGAAAGAAGAACAAAGTAGGAGGGATCTCAATACCAGATTTCAAGCTGTATTACAAAGCCACTGTTCTCAAAACAGCCTGGTACTGGCACAAGAACAGACATATAGATTAATGGAATAGAATAGAGAACCCAGAAATTGACCCAAACCACTATGCTCAATTAATATTTGACAGAGGAGGCATGAACATACAATGGAGTCAAGACAGTCTCTTAAATAAATGGTGTTGGGAAAATTGGACAGATACATGCAAAAAAAATGAAACTAGATCACCAACTTACACCATACACAAAAATAAACTCAAAATGGATAAAGGACTTAAACATAAGATGGGAAATCATAAAAATACTAGAGGCATCCACAGGCAGCAAAATCTCAGACAAATGCCGAAGCAATTTCTTCACTGATACTGCTCCTAGGGCAATGGAAACTAAAGCGAAAATAAACAAATGGGACTACATCAAAATAAAAAGCTTTTGCAAAGCAAAAGAAACCATCAACAAAACAACAAGAAAGCCCACTGCATGGGAGAACATACTTGCAAATGTTATCACCAATAAGGGTTTAATCTCCAACATTTACAGGGAACTCATACAACTTAACAAAAGGAAGATAAACGACCCAATCAAAAACTGGGCAAATGACCTAAATAGATACTTTTGGAAAGAAGACAGAAGGAAGGCCAAGAGGCATATGAAAACATGCTCAAAGTCAGTAATTATCCAAGAGATACAAATCAAAACAAAATGAGGTACCATCTCACACCTGTCAAAATGGCTATCATAAACAAATCAACAAACGACAAGTGCTAGAGAGGATGTGGAGAAAAAGGAACCCTCGTGCACTGCTGGTGGGAATGCAGACTGGTACAGCCACTGTGGAGAACAGTATGGAGTTTCCTCAAAAAACTAAAAATGGAACTCCCATTTGACCCAGTGATCCCACTTCTAGGAATATATCCCAAGAAACTAGAAACACCAGTCAGAAAGGATATATGCACCCATATGTTCAGAGCGGCACAATTCACCATAGCTAAGATTTGGAAGCAGCCTAAGTGCCCATCAGTAGATGAGTGGATTGAAAAACTGTGGTACATCTACACAATGGAATACTATGCTGTGGTAAAAAAGAAGGAATTCTTACCATTTGCAACAGCATGGATGGAACTGGAGAGTATTATGCTAAGTGAAATAAGCCAGTCAGAGAAAGATAAATATTACATGATCTCACTCATTTATCCTACCTAATAATAGAGTAATATGCAAATTGACCTACCTTCGCTACACCCACCAGCCACGTCCACCAGCCATGCCCACCAGGAAACCATTTCAGGGATGCTGGGCTTTGGCAGAGCCCAAGGCCGGGAAAGCCTCGGGTGGAGGCTTTCCCGGCCTTGAGCACCAGCGGGGAGCCTGCACGGATTGCAGGAAACCACCGGGGGTCGGCTCCTGCGATCCGTAGCAGGGAGGCTGGGTGCAGCGGAGCCCAAGGCTGCCGCCCAGGGCCAAGCCCCGACCCTGAAAGAAGGCAGAAGGCGGTGGCCACAGCCAAGGCCTGGGTCCCTGGTGCCGGCAGAAAACTGGTGCAGGCAGCCAGGTGAATGAAGGTCTATTGCACGAATCTTCGTGCAAATGGGCTGCTAGTAGAATATAATGAACAACATAAACTGATGAACAAAAACAGATCCAGAGTCAGAGAAGCATCGATCAGACCGTCAAACCTCAGAGGGAAGGTAGGGGAGGGTGGAGGTAAGGGGGGGAGATCAACCAAAGGACTTGTATGCATGCATATAAGCCTAACCAATGGACACAGACAACAGGGGGGTGAGGGTATGAGTGGGGGGGGTGGTCGGGGGGTAATGGGGGGAGATGAGGACACATGTGTAATACCTTAATCAATAAAGAAATTTTTTAAAAAGCTAGTAGGGTGATGCCTAAACTAAGATGATGAGAGGAAGAGAGCAAAGAGGCAAGGCTGAAAACATATATCTAAGGTAGAATCAACAGGACAGTGACTAAAATGGAAGAGAGATGCACTAATCAGGGATTTTATAGTAAATTCTTATTTTTGTGCTACTATCCCAAAGTAAGTTATAGTAACTATATGAATTTTTGGAACCTCTTCTTGGATAGAATTCAAAGACTATTCCATTTCATGAAATCTTCAGAATGTGAAAGCAGTTAAGTTTTAGCCATTCTGTACATAGTATTTATTATACTTCCTATAGTAAAACTTCAAAAGACTGTGATCACACTTATCAACCCAAAAGGCTTAGTTTCTTTTGGAGAAGCAGTAAGGGAGGAAGGTACTATTCAAGGTCCATAATATAGGCTGCTTTCTGTGTCTCCCTATCATATAGCTAGGCAGCCAGTTAATGCTGCCTTGGCGCCCCCTAATGGCCAATGAAAAAAATTTTACCAATAAACTAGAACATTTTTCTCCAAAATTTTTACCCTTAAAGTAAGTGAACAGCTACATGAACTCGCTGTATTTAGACCTCAAAAAACAAATGAATATAAGCCTAACCAATGGACACAGACAACAGGGGGTGAGGGCATGAGTGGGGGGGATAGGGGGGAATGGGGGGATAAGGACACATATGTAATACCTTAATCAATAAATAAATTTTAAAAAACACACGAATGAAAAAACAAGTTGTAGAAATATTGAATTATACTATAAAACTATCATTTTAAAACTATGTATTGTTTATGAACATATATATTGACATGTGTATTAGTCAAGAATGAACAAATAGACAGGAAGGCTATACTCCAAATTCATGAGAGTGGTTACCTCTCAGGAGGCAGAGAAAATGGCTCTAGAGCAGTGGTTCTCAACCTTTCTAATGCCACGACCCTTTAATACAGTTCCTCATGTTGTGGCGACCCTGCTAGCGGTTCTCAACCTGTGGGTCGCGACCCACAGGTTGAGAACCGCTGCTGTAGAGCCTAAGACCATCGGAAAACACAGATATTTACATTACGATTCATAACAGTAGCAAAATTACAGTTATGAAGTAGCAACGAAAATAATTTTATGGTTGGGGGTCACCACAACATGAGGAACTGTATTAAAGGGTTGTGGCATTAGAAGGGTTGAGAACCACTGCTCTAGAGAGTGGGTACAAAGAAAACCTCAAGTGTATTTGTAAGATTTTATTTCTTTAGCCCAGCCAGCATGGCTCAGTGGATGAGTGTCAACCTATGAACCAGGCAGTCACAGTTCAATTCCTGGTCAGAGCACATTCCTGTGTTGTGGGCTCAATCCCCAGTGTGGGGTGTGCAGAAGGCAGCCGATCAATGATTCTCTCTCATCATTGATGTTTCTATCTCTCTTTCCCTCTCCCTTCCTCTCTGAAATCAATGGGAAGGTCAATGGGGAAAAAAAAAGAGATATATGTACTACTATATGTAATACTTTAAACAATAAAAAAGGAAAAAATAAAAAATATATTTAAAAATAAAATTAAAAGATAAGATAAATATGAAAAACAATGGCATTTACTAATTCTGGGTAATTGGGTACATGTGGGCTTGTTATATTATTCTTGGTACTTTTCTGTATTTTAATCAAGAAAAAAAAATTTAAAGAAAACAGCAATTTCCAAGTCACTTCAATTATCGGAAGCGTAAAAAGAAAACACAAAATTATTTCAAAAACCATCAACAGTCCATTTAAGGAAGCCCTTTTAAATTCCAAATAGTTTCAAATATTACACAGATACTAGTAATAAAAAAAAATCTGCATTCTCCTTATTTAAAATAAAAGCTGGATGAAATAGGTGTTAACTTTTAGAGTCCAAAGTTTTCCCATCAAATCTGTCAGATTAAACCCCGCCTCCTTTTCTTGCCACCCATTTGGTCCAGGCACTCATCACATCATACCTTAATTACTATAATGGCCTTTGAAGCTGGCTTCTCTGCATACAGTCTCCTCACTTCCAAATTAATCCTGCAGAACATTCTTTATAAACTAGTAGTCTCTGCTTTTGTTATATCACTCTCCTGGTAAAAACCTAAAATGGTTCCCCAGTGCCTACCCCATCAAGCTAAATGCCTTTCCTTGGCTTCCAAGGCTCCCTATAATTTAGACCCACTGCCACCTAGCCAACTTGATTTTCTTGCTGCTACACACACAGCCTCTATTTTAATCAGGCAGCTCTCCAATTACTGCTGCACACACTATGCTTCCCCCTGCTGGAAATACTCTGCTCAAAATTCCCTGCTTACTCTAATTCTACATTAGCAGAGTTTCAGCTCAGGTCCTACTTTTCACTTCAACACACACTGACCTCTCCTTTCTCTGTGCTCTTTCTTAATCAGGGCCCCTTATGAGAACACTTTAAATCTGGCCTCTTAACTGCAGGCATGCACAGATGGGCTCAGGGAGTATGTACAATATGCAAAAGTCACTCTATATTTTGAGAGAGGGGGTCTAGAGCTTCTCTCACATCAGAAAAGGTTTATGAGAGCCCTCCAGCCTCCCAAGCACAAACAACAACTTCACACAGATCTCAATGCCTTCTAATTTTCCCATATAACTTGAAAAAATAATTTCACTTTGTCTCTCCAACTAGTGTTTAAGCTCCTTGAAAGTGAGGGACAAATCTTATACTAGCTCTGAAATACAATGTAGGGCACAAAAACTAAATATATACAATATCTCATAACAAATTTGCTTTAATTATCCCCTCAAACTAAGAGATTAGTAAAAAAGAAAACTAGGATTTGATTTCCAAATCTCAGTCTGAGATAACTCCCATTTTATATGACCACAGTCACTTCTGGGTCCTTAAAATATGATCTTTTGATATCCATATGTCCAAATGAGTCATTTATCTCCAGGTCTAGGCAACTGAAGCCTCTGTATCTATTTCTGGGGTCAGAATGAAATAATACTGGTGAGAAATGCTATGCTACTACAAACATCATGTGAACTCAACCTCAACAGAGGGGGAAGAAAGGAGAGAATTATATCCCTAACACAATGGAAATCTCCATTATCCATGCCTTCAAAACATTTTAATAGCCGAAACCGGTTTGGCTCAGTGGATAGAGCGTCGGCCTGCGGACTCAAGGGTCCCAGGTTCGATTCCGGTCAAGGGCATGTACCTTGGTTGCAGGCACATCCCCAGTAGGGGGTGTGCAAGAGGCAGCTGATGGATGTTTCTCTCTCATCGATGTTTCTAACTCTCTATCCTTCTCTCTTCCTCTCTGTAAAAAATCAATAAAATATATTTTTTAAAAAAAACATTTTAATACACATTTCAGTTCTAGTAGTTACAATGGTGACCTAATTGCCAATGCTTTCTCCAAGTTCATTTTGACCTGATATTGTCTCAAAATAGCAGCAAATGTTGACTCCAGTCATTTTACCTTTAATTAATCATCATTTATTTTTGGCAAAATCCTACTGAAATGTTAAAAAGATTTGCAGATGAATCATTTCTGCTGCTCTTAGATTACTGAACTTATACACATTTAAAATAGTTATTAATAAAGGATTTGTTCATTGATTCAACATTTATTGCGTGCCCATTGAATGAAATAAATAGTAATAGTTAAGTGTGTAGCTCAATAGACTTTGGTTCAAAAAACAGCTCACCCACTTACTAGACTGTGTGATGTTTGGGAAAGTAATTTAATATCATCAAGCCTCATTCCTTTTACCTGTAAAGTTGGGAAAATACTTCTCAGGCTTATTGGGAAGGATTAAGGTATTATCTGGTACAAAGCATAGCAAATATCAATTTTGTGTTGAACATGGGTGTACATGGGTGTGGAAGGATACAAAAGCATAGTTTCCAGTCTAGTTAGGAAGACATACATGCATAAGCATAATTTTTAAATTATTCCCATTTTTTATTATTAATGAACAGCAAGAGAACATAACACAAATCCAATTATTAAGGTTACCTTTCTTTTTAGCATCAGGAAATGTTGTGCTATCATTAGTGTTATAGGAAAATGAGATACTTTCAATTAAATAAGTAGACACCTCCTTTGTAAAATACGCAGTCCAGGAAAAACCAGATCCAAATTGCACCTCAATTTTGGGACCATTCTGATCATCACCACAGATGCTTCCATTATACGTTGCATTGCCAAAGTCTGAAATGGTTACAGTTTTCTAAAAGAAAAAGAAGTTTGATTTGTGGATGATTAGATAAAGAAGATGTGGTACATACATACAATGGAATACTACTCAACCATAAAAAGATGAAATATTGCCATTTGCAACAATATGGATAGGTTTTGAGAGTATTATGCTAAGATGAAAAAGGACAAAAACCATAAGCTTTCACTCATATATGAAATATAAAATAAAAAGCAATAAACTAACAAAACAAACAAAAACAAGCTCATAGATACAGACAACAGGGGAAAGAGAGGTGGGGAGAGCAAAATAGGTAAAGGGGGTCAAATATAAGGTAATGGAAAGTAGATTGAGTGTTGAGCATACAATGCAATATACAGATGATGGATTATAATTTTGTACACCTGAAAATTACATGTTATTAACCAATAAAGCACAATAAATTTAATCTATACTAATAAAAGCCTAGGTGGTCCTCGCGCCCTCACATGACGCCCACACGTCATCACAAGATGGTCAGCAGGGGAGGGCAGTTGGGGGCGAACCGGCCAGCAGGGGAGGGCAGTTGGGGGCAACCAGGCCTGCAGGGGTGGGCAGTTGGAGGTGACCAGGCCAGCAGGGGAGGGCAGTTGAGGGCCATCAGGCCGGCAGGGGAGGGCAGTTGGGGGGCGAGATCAGGCTGGCAGAGGAGGGCAGTTAGGGGTGATAGGGCCTGCAGGGGAGGGCAGTTGCAGGCGACCAGGCTGACAGGGGAAGGCAGTTTGGGGCAACCAGGCCTGCAGGGGAGGGCAGTTAGGGGTGACCAGGCTGGCAGAGGAGGGCAGTTAGGTGTTGATCAGGCCTGCAAGGGAGGGCAGTTGGGGCAATCAGGCTGGCAGGCAGGCGAGCAGTTAGGAGACAGCAGTCCCGGATTGTGAGAGGGATGTCCGACTGCCGAGGGGTCCCAGATTGGAGAGGGTGCAGGCTGGGCTGAGGGACACCCACCCTCGTGCACGAATTTTTTGCACTGGGCCTCTAGTAGTAATAAAAACAAACCAACAAGATGAAGTTGAAATAAAAAAGAAGTTTGTAAGGAACAAACAGACAGTAGTGAGCATCAAGCATTTTCGCAGGATGTGCCACTTCAGTCTACATCACACATCCCCCATGGCTAGGTTGCCCTTTGCCTGATTTGCTGTGTAAACCAGTCTCAGATTCCTCAGCTACACACCAGTCTTCTGGACAAATGACTATGTCTGAAAGGAAAAGGAAAACTAGCCTGAACTTCTGTTCTTAAGTTGATTTTTTTAAAAATCAGGTTGTAAGCAGGCAAGACCTTAACTAAAAGAAAATAAAAAGGCAAAGGGATTGAGAAGTACTGCCAAAAAGGGAGATTTTTAATAGCAAGCTATTTTAAAAGGGACAAGCTTTGATGTTAATACATGTTAAAAACATTACAGAAGTAGTTAGAACACCATAGAGTCTTCAGATCATTTGCCCTTAAGCAACTCCAAAAACACTTCAAAGCACCAATTAAAATATTCCTTCCAACACTGATCAGAATATATTCAAGGATACAAGTTTTTTTAAAAACCCACAGAATTTAAGTCAGTTAACATATGAAATCTTATTTGTATAAATGCATGCAAAGGATAAAAAGAATTAAATTCCTGCTATAAAACTCAAAGAAAAATAAAAATACTTACATTACTTTTGCTTGTAGTCTCATAGCCTATTGTGAAATTCATCTGCCATTTTGCATAAAGGCAAGTGGCATTTTTTGAATCCGTCAAATTAAGTTCTAATGCATAAGATGAGACAGCTCCTAAAAAGATTTAAAAAGAATAAGATTTTTAAATTGTACTACAAAAACATATATAAAAACAAGCTCTATCCACCACTGAAGTTCAACCAGCTCTAAAATGAAACAAAGTATTTTTAATAGATATGGTATCTTGGTCATTGTTTTTCTTTTTATCTTTAGTGGAATGCTATTGATAAAGTTAGCATTTCTTCTTCCCAAAAGAATGATTGCTTGACCTAGGATGTATAGGTAATGGCACAGGTTGGTGACATTAATCTGTGCCTTGCTGGCTTTGTTTTAGCCAATTATAGTTTGCCAGTTCAGATTTTTGCCCTTTAGGATAAACGAGGTAAGGGGGAGCTTGGAAAGGGTATTAAACTCCTGCTTCTCTCAAACCAACTCCGGGAACTCTCTCTGCAAAAATAATGATAGATCTGATATTCAATGGTCTTGTTGCCTTAAAGTCTGTCAGAAACTACATGAACTATGACATACGGATGTCTAGGCAAACTACTTTCTTCTGATGTGAAGAGGTGGGATAACTCTTTCGATGCGTGTCTACCATGTGAGCAAAGGAGCGGAGTTGCAAAGGTCATCTGATCCATAAGCAAAAAGTTATTTTTTATAAATGCAATATTGGTTCATCACTTTTTGTTTCACTTACAAATCCTATTAATTAGAAAGGCTGATGGATCCTTTGACAGGGACTCAAAATCACTTCCTGCATTGTCAACCTGCTGCCTCTTTAGGTAGAGAAACCATGCGGGAGACAGACAAACCCTTGAGTCTTTTCTGCTAATTTGAGTAAGATCTACACTAAGCTAAATATAGGGAGGATATTACCTATTATCCTGGAGAGATCGAGGGCTCAAGGAACTATATGCCAGCAAACACACTAGCAGCTTCAATGATGGGTAACTATCTAAGGATTTTCTTCACTATTTCACACATCACCCAAGGGATGAGCTGTTTCCTGTTAAGATAGCTGCAGATCCTTTAATGATATCTGAGCAATCTAGCATAATCTACAAGTAGGAACATGTTACAGACTATAGAGAATAAAGTCCTAAGAGGAATACTAAGAAGGCGAGCCTCAGCAACAGCTTACAAGCTGTACACAAAAGCCTGTCGCCAGGCTCCAGAGTCCAGGCTGCCTTGCCAAGCCTGAATATTGTGTTAAAGACAGTGCCTAAATGTACTGGCTAAGGCTCGAAAAGACCTGGTGAGGCCTAAGTAGGTTTTACAGCCATTCTTTTCTAAGTACAATATGGAATGGAGCTGTCATCACTGATCCAAGGCTACCCGGTAGTGGTGTTGAGAATTCCAGCTCATAATTTTTCTAATCAACTGGAGGCCTGCTTTTTATATGCAGCCTCTCTCAGTCTTGTTTAAAGTCCCTAGCTTGAACATATTCTCCTTGTATTCAAAACTATTAGAAATAACCAAGAGAAGCCTCATATGGATTAATTATATACACTTCAAAGATGTTAGAGTAACAGCAAGAAAACAGCATCAAATAATAATAGTATCAATATGGGCCGAGGTGAAGCTTTACGAAGCAGAAGGTCCAATTTGTAGTCCAAATTTTCCACTACATTATATTTACCACTACATTAAATGTGAGATCTGAGAAGCACTCTGAGCTCTGGCACATTCGTTCTAGTCCCTTCACACCCTCTATTCCTGTGAGAGCTACTAGTGTTCCTTCCGAAGAGCTTACTTCACTGTCTGGCCTCTATATCCAACTGCACAGGGACTACTTTTACTAGTATTTAAAGACCTATTACCTCAAATTCAACAATTCCAAAATGAAAATTCATTCTTCTATTTTCTCCAAACTGGCCCCCTTCTCACCCTCTCTAGCTCTGAATGAAAGGCAGTACCACATCAGGCTCAAAAGTAGGAGAATTACCTTCTCTTTCGTTTTCTTTGTTAAGGCCTATTGATTTTTTTCCCCTTCAAATGCTCTCTTAAATCCAGTCTTTGTCTTTTATTTCTACTTGCAATCCGCCACCCATTCCCTAAATTACTAGACACCTCCTAGCTGCTGCTCCTAGAAGTGTTGCCAGATTAATGGTCCTTGAATACCTCTTCCTCTCAGGACACATTCTTGTTCACAAACTTTTATTGGCTCTGAAATTCCCATATTAAATTTGAATTCCTCTGCCTGGCTCTCAAATTAATCCTTAATCTTTCCCACCCTACTCCTTAAACTTTTCTCTAGCCATTTTCCCAGAACACACCCTTTGACCTGGTTAAACTTGTTCCACTGGACCCAAATGCTATGTTGTATTCAATCTCTACCCCTAGACACTGTACCTAACATTTGAATTTTACTTTCTTCTACTGACCTAAATGTTCACCTCAAGAAAGATTTCACTTTGAAACACCCCCTCCACTGCCTCCTCCCCTCCTCCCCCTCTCCCTCCTCCTTCTTCTCCTTCCTCTCCTCCTTCTCCTCCTCCTCCTCCTCCTACTCCTCCTTTTACAATTTCTGGCAGACATCACTGCCTACTTTAAAAGCTAAAAATGTCAGTTATTTGCTTTCCCAAGCCTCCCTTGCAGCAAGGATGGGATCTTGTGCTAGGCTCCACCTAACAAAGCCATCCACACCAGAATTTGTATAGGAGCCAGGAATGGAACTGTCTCCCTCAGGTGGAAGTAGCTACAGCAGAATTAAGCTCCCAGGGAACAAGGCAGGCAGAGCTGGTAGTGATAGTGGCCAGTGGTGCAAGCTTCAGTTCAATGCTTGGCAGTGGAAGTGCAGTTCAAGAACATGATTTGGGATACTGAATCAGACTTTGGGATATATAGCCAGGACCTCCAGTAATTCTGCACTACCTAATATGCATATTTTATAAAGGAAAATTTTATTGATGTGCAACACACATATGGAAAAGTATGCAGCATAACATATGAAAGGGAAAAGTACGCATAGCCCAGCTGGTGTGGCTCAGTGGTTGAGCACTGACCCTTGAACCAGGTGGTCACTGTTCGATTCCTGGTCAGGGCATATGCCTGGGTTATGGGCTTAATCCCCAGTGTGGGGCATGCAGGAGGCAGCCTATCAATGATACTCTCTCATCATTGACCCCCCAGAATTTCTAACTCTCTCTCCCTCTCTCTCTATGAAATATATAGTATATATCCTATATAATAAAAGCCTAATATGCTAAGTGTCCGGTCATCTGGTCAGCTGTTCAACCAATCAAAGTGTGATATGCTAATGATATTAAGGCTGCTCAACCACTTACTATGATGTGCACTGACCACCAGGAAGCAGGCGCTTCCACCGGTAGGTTAGCTGGCTGCTGGGGTCCAGCAGATTGGGACTGAGCAAGATGGGCCAGACACACCCTGGAGCCCTCCCGGGTCCCTCCACAGGTCTGATGGTGCACTGGTGGGGTTTCTCGGCCTGGCTTGCGCCCTCTCACATTTGGCCCGATGGCAGAATGACCGATGGCAGAATGACCGCTATGAGGCGCACTGACCACCAGGGGGCAGACACTCAACACAGGAGCTGCCCCCTGGTGGTCAGTGCACTCCCACAAGGGGAGCGCTGCTCAGCCAGAAGCCAGGCTCACGGCTGACGAGCTTAGCACTAAGGATGCTTATGGGGGAGCAGGCCTAAGCCATCAGTCGGACATCCCCCGAGGGCTCCCAGACTGCAAGAGGGTGCAGGCCGGGCTGAGGGACCCCCTGAGTGCACGAATTTCATGCACTGGGCCTCTAGTATATAAATAAAAGTATGTATAACATTAAGTATACAGCTCAAAGATTTTTCACAAACTGAACCCACCTGTGTCAAGAAACAGAATATTCCAGTACTCTCACAGTTCTCTTGGTTCCTCATTCCAGTTACCATTTCCCTCCCAAGGGTAACCATTATCCACTATCCTGACTTCTAACAGGAGAAATTAGTTTTGCCTGTTTTTCAACTTGATATAAATGGAATCATTCTATGCTCTTTCATGTCTGGCTTCTTTCACTCAATATGTTTGTGAGGTTCATTCCAGTTGTGTGTAACTACAGTTTGTCCATTCTCACTCTGTATGTATAGTTTTCTATCATTGGGTGACTACTCTACTACTCATCTATGCTACTGTTGATGGGCATTTGCATAATTTCCAGTTTGGTTCTATTACAAATGAACACATCAGTGAACCCATGTGTATGTGTATCTATTGGGTATGGGGGTCAAAGGGTATGCATATACCCAGATATCTTTTTAATAAATTCATTTTCTGCTTAAAATCAATTGGATTTTATTTCTGTTGCTTACAATTAAAGAACCTGGACTGATATGCTATCCATTTTTCCAGCAGCCATTTTCTCCACAAAGATTTCCTTGACTATAAACGCCCTGCCCTGGAGGAGCAGTCATGGTGCACATCCCCAAATTTCAATATATCTCATACTATCCTGAATTATTCAGTTATTTTATGTCTGCAAATCCTGTCTTCCTTATTGTCATAAGCTCCAAAAACAGTTTTCAACTATCACTTCCCAACAAACTTATGTGCTATGGTAAATTACAGCATGCAACAGGTAATTTGTTAACTAATAAAAAAATACCAAAGTCTATGACTGAATGATATATATGAATTCAAGATTTCTTTTGATAATGTCTCTGCAATTCCTTTGAATTCCAATATACTCCTTTAAACAAATGATCATATCTATGCCACAGCCCCTAGGAGTGTGTCTTTTATATGAATGTCATCCATCATGGGTGTCATGGTGGTGGGGACTATGTCTATTACCTTTATTCTATCTCCTATCATTCCTAGTAGTGCTGAATATATATTAGATTCTCAATAAAAACTGATTGATTATATCAAGGTACAAATACACTGCAATAAGGACCTGAAATATAGCTTAATCTAATTATAGGAAGGCCAATCTTTTAGCTCTTCCAAATCATGAACCCAACCTGTCAGTTTTCTAGATGCTCCTTCAAACCCCATGTCAGTTTCCTCAACAAATTTTGATATAAATTCCAGGCTAGGAATAATGCTTTTCTCATAAGGTATGTTTATAGTTGAAATATTTACACTTCGGTAAAAAATCTCCAGCATTTTCCATCCTGGTTTCGGTGTTTGATTTTAGACCAACCAAACCATTTTTGTTTAAAGGCTTTGTGCCATTAAAAAACCACAGCTGACTATATCCTAGAGTATGTAATTATAGAGCTGAGAGTTCATTCTCCAAAGAAAAGAAAAAGGCAGTCCTCAAAATCAATTTTCTCAAATTCAAATATCCTCTCTAATTTGTTTTTAAAGAGATCATGTATAGGTTCTTTTAGAAATCAGAAGTTATTTCTCAAAGCATAAGATACTGCAAAAAAATGGCTAGGTTTTTACAAGTCTATTTGATCCAATGTAGCTGAAAAATATGCATTTGTAAAGAAGATGGGGTGGGTGGGAACATAATACTGATAGTAAAACAAACAATGACCTAAGAGGCAATATTATGAGGTGCTTAAGAGCCCCATCCCTGGAATTGAAGAACTAGAATTCAAATCAGGCCATCCAATTTACTAGCTGTGAGACTCTGGGTAAGTTAACCTTGTGAAGAATTGTAGTGTGCATATTTCTCTAATAGGTTCTTCAAAAGCATATAAACCCTCAGAGCTAAGAGAACTTTGCCAAGCAAGTTAGAGGTTCCAGCTTACAAGCTTCCCTTCTAGTAAACACAGCACCTAAAGGAACCCTTCCCAACTTTTAGGTTTATGTTTACTTTCATCATATTAAAGTTATGGATTCTTGTCCTCACACTCACCAATTCAAAATGATGTTGAGCAGAGTCTTAACAAAAGAACAGGACATAGGCATATACTACCTATTTACTCTTTCTTTTCTATTCATAGGTTTAAGGCAGATTAACTGTTCCTCATTTACAATTCCTCACTTATAATTTCTAATATAGGTACAATCATCACATTCAGTTGCTGATACTCTTGATTTCTGGTAAATCTCTTAAAAGTAATAATATGATTGCAAGCTAAAAAATAATGTAATGTTTTTAAGGTCACAGAGTGGGTAATGAAATAAGATTCAACATTATCCAACTAGTGGAAAGTGCTTATTGCGGAGTGGCATTTGGCAGACCTCCAGAACTCTCTTGCAACATATAGCAGGATACCAACAAGTACTCATAAAGTATACTTTTGGATAGGAGATCTCTGATCACTGTAATACAAAATTATGACCAGAATGCTTTTGTTACTACATGCGGAAAAGTAGCCTTCCTGCACCAATGGATCACTTAAGTCAGACATAGTACTGTGAAACAAACCTTGATCATAAATTCCACCCAAGGATACAGAGGAAGAAAGCTGCACTCATATGAAATATTTGAATATCTACAGTCCTATCAGATGTGATAACCAATGATAGCCTGTCCTTTCAAGTCACACTAATATAGCTAGAATAATTTTTAGCAGAACCTTGAAATCAAAGTTATCAGTTTAACCAAATGTGGTTAGGCTACAGAAAAATCTCAATGCTTACGTTCTCTTTTAGATCACCCACAAAAGGAGAGAAGTTGGTTCTTTGTTAAAACCTATTCTCCTTCTCACCAGACTTCTTTGTTCTTCATGTTAACCTTCACTACTATGTAGGTATATCTGAAGGGGTACAGGTAAGATACTAGCATTGTTATATGGGATTATACTTTAGTAAATAGGTTTATAATTATCTGTACTGCTTAGCACTAATCTCAATGTTCTCAATTCAAAGACACACAAAAACAACTTTGCACTCGCTTGCTTTTCTCGATTCCTTTATTCTACTGCTAACCGTGTGGAGTCACACTCAACATCCGAGTGCAAAGGGTTAAGATTCAAGAGGAATAAGAAGACCAAGTTGGTCTAGTTCACCATCATATCCCCAGTGCCCATCAATGAGTACCCTCAACAAAAATTTACGGAGAGTTAAATATGTACCAAGCCCTGTGCTAGGTAGACACAGGGAAATAACTGTACATAAGATAGTCTCCACTCTCCGAAATGAACACCACTGGTACTGTTAGGAAAAAAAGAGTGGAAAATAGGCTAGCGTAATGAACTAAGAATTTGGGAAAGTCAAGATTTACTCCTGTTCCTCCAGAAGCTCACCTGGTTGATCTCCTTCCAACACTCAGTTCTCTGCTCAAATGTCAAACAACAACGAAAGGCCTTCTGACTCCATTACCCACCCCTATCATCTGCTCATTCCTTTTCCACATTACCTGCTGCATTTTCTTCACACTGCCTAGGACTATCTGAAATTCTATTATTTACATGTTGGATTGTCTTCTGCCACTAAAATGTAAGCTTCCCAAGAGCTGGGACCTCATCTGTCTTTCCCTTTGCACTATCTATACCTTTCACCTAGTATAGCGGCTGGTACAAAATACGCATTCAAGAAACATTTGTGGAAAGGAGGGGCTCCAACCAGGGAAAAACACACTCAGGGTATTTCTATGAGGTTTTTCCCTCCCAGAAAAGCTTCAACCCTATAAAAACCAGAAGTCACTAGTTATAAGAATCAAAACCCACAAAATTCTGAAATCTCTGATGTCACATGATGGGAACACAGTTAGGCAATGATGCTAGGAAAGGATTTTCATTTAGTACTCTCTTTATAATGTTGCTATATAGCTCTTCTCCAGAAAGTGCTCTAGTCAGTTACAATTCAAATAAATATCAGCATATTTAACTCTGTGGAAAAGGCCAATAGATAGACTTGAAGAATTCTTTTCTGCACTTCCTCTAAAGCAGCTGTTTTTAAAAAGTAAAGTTACTGGTGAAGCTGGGATAGAGTTATAAAGTCACAAAGTGGCACAGCTAAAACACTAATGCTAATGAGGCTATAAATTCAGAACAGATCATCCTTCACCACCCTCCTAGTACCCAGGAACAGCATAGGATCCATAACAGATACTTTACAAATATTTGTTGAGTTTTCAAAAACTTATTCTTGGTAGCCATTTTGATATATAAAAGCAACATGCAAAATGCACCAAGCAACTGAAGACCTGCTAAAATTTCAAGAGACAAAATCACATGGAAGGAGTTAGTGCCACACTGAACCAACAGCTGTCAGGAAAAAGCAGCTGTATAGAAGACATGGTTTCTATTTCATCCTGGTACCTTTTATTATTTTTTTACATTTTTTAAGATTTTATTTTATTGTTTAAAGTACCTTTCAAAAATCTGATCTGGGTACATTATTAACTTTTACTCCTCCAAATCCTGTTTTGAACTTGCAAGTGGAGGTAATCAATCTAGGAAATCTTCCCAGAGGGTGAATCTAGTTAGTCCCAATCAATAAATGGCAAACTAGCAGATGAGCTGATAGGTTCTTTTATGTTTTTTTTGCATGTTTATTTTCTGCAATGAGCAAGCATTGCTCTTATAAAATCAAAACAAAAGAGCATTCATTAAAAAAAATTAATGACATGAAAACCAATAAGTAAGACAACTATTTATTAGTTTCACTTTCTCTAAACAATAACAGTGTTGTATTTGTGCAGATTCAATTGGCAGCGAATTACTGGTTAACAGATGCTGTGGTTAGATGCGTTCTAGTCACTGATAAGGTGCTTTTCTGGTAAATAATCCTTTCTTAGGATCGCTCAGTTCTCAGTAGCATGAAAGCTTCAAACTGTGCTTGAGCAAAGCCTCAACGACCCCCTTTCAGAAAGGCTACAGAAGAGTTTCCTGCACTTTGTGGACAGCTGGACTAGATCAGAGATTCACAAATGTTTCAGTGTCAAGACCCCCTTTACTCTCTTATCCACCGAGGATCTCAAAGAGCTTTTATGTGAATTATATCTACAGGCATTTGCCATAGAATTTAAAACTGAGAAGTAAAACATATCAGAGCCATCAGGGTGATGTCATCACTCATTATGTGGCTTCTGGAAAACTCCACTGAACACTGGTGAGAGGATGAGAATGAAAATTACAAATAATATCTTAGTATTTTTCTGTAAATAGTTTTGATCTGACAGACTCCCAGCAAAGATCCTTGAGAATCACTACATCAGATAATCAAGAATCCTTTCAATGCTATGGATGTGGAGCAAGATTTCTCAGCTTTGGTACTACTGACATTTTGAGGTAGATAATTCTTTGTTTGGGGAGGGGGAGCTGTCTTGTGCATTGTAGGTTATTTAGAAGCATACCTGGCCTCTAACCACTAGATGCTAAAAGCAATTCCCAGCTGTGACAACCAAAAATGTCTCCAGATATTGCCAATATCCCCTGATTGAGAATCCACTGTTCTAGGGGGCTGATTTTATTCTCCTGAAGTGTGAATTATAAGATGTGTACTCCTCACTGTCTTCTCAGGCCCCTAATATATCAATTTCCTCTCCGCTCCCATCTGATCTGTCCCTTCAGTTTTTTGTTTCTTTTTTAATTAGGTCACAAACAGCAAGAGTCAGTGGGTAGCAACAAACAGGATGAATCAGGTCAGGAAGAGACATTTTAGTCAAAGTTCACCTTTCAGGCATTAAACTGACTGCTTATGGGGGGGAGGGGACACAATCAGCCAACATTCACCCAGCCATTCTGAGATGATAAGATATTATTTGTCTTTTTCACTCTCATCCTCTCACCAGTGTTTGGTGGAGTTTTCCAGAAGCCACATAATGAGTGATAACAACCCAGTCCTTAGCAAGTTACCTACCCTCCTCCACCTTTTCCTCCTCCGAAAACCAAGTAATAGGCCAGTTGTATGATACGGAAGAAGAAAACGAGCTTCTGAAAGCAAAGAAGCATACAAGACTCGGATACACACTCAAAACCTTGGATCTGGAAGGTCCTTCCAATTGAAACATTTGAGGATTTAAGGGCTTGGAAAAGTAGCAAAACTAGTAGAAAACTAACACCTCCAACTCAGATATTCACTCCTTATCGAAGTTCCCACTCATCCCTTTACTCTCTCCAAAGGTTGAGCCCGAGTTTTCTTGCCAGGAAATTGCCCAGCCACCTTAGGTCCCTTCCCCCTCAGAAATCCAACTACCAAAGTCAAATCCAGAATCATTCCTCATCTCTTTAGTCACCCTTCCACCAAAGCCCCCAACCCTCTCACTGTCCCTCATAGTCAACTGTCATATCTGCCCCACTTTCCTCAAGTTCTTCACGCAAGGAAGTCTTTTCCTTCCCCAATCTTCTCTCTCGCCCCTTACTTTTCCACCATCTTCAAAACTCTTCCCTGATCCTAGGAAGCCAGGGCTTTCCTAATTGTCTCTGCCACCCTAGAACCAGCACGTATTGACTTCCTAAGCTCATTCCTTCGTATTTTCCCCAAATGACTCTTCCTACCCCAGCCGCTTCACTCCTTGCTCTTTCCTACCTACTTTCTTGGCATCCAGCCCACCCTGATTACTTGCCCTTTCTTACTCTCACTGGCCCTTCTTCCTCCGCCATCCCTCCCGTCGGGTCTTGTCTAGGTCATTGCTTGTCACCTGAGGCAAGCGCCATCGCCCAGTGTCAGCTGTTCAGCCTCTCAATCCCCACCCCTGAGACCAGTTCGGCAAGTTGTGGCCTTTGAACTGGGCGCCCCGGGCCCAGGCGGGCGGGTACTAAGCAGGAGGGCCCGACAACTCACCCAGAATGAGGCAGAGCAGAACGAGCCCCGAGCCTGGCACCGGAGAAAGGCGGAAGCACACCATGATCCGGAAGAGCAGGCAGCAGCGAGAACAGCAACACCAAGGAAAAGGCTCGGGGAAGCGGAGGAAGACAGTTGCTGACCACCGACCACAGCGCGGTAAAAGCCGGGACTGGGAGCTTCAGCGCTGGTCATAAGACTAGGGGCGGGGCTCTTTCTTGCCTTCAGCCAATCTCTGCGCTTCAAAGCCGCGAAAAGGGTAGTGATGTAGGGCGGGTGGGCGGAACGACCACGCCCTGGCTTTTTGGTTCACGGTCATTCTCACGTTCTTAAGAGATATGCGCGGACGGCCTTATCTGAGGCGAAAGAGAGAGGGTGAACTTTTGGGTGGTGTAGATGGTAGAGATTACTTCAGTTCCTAATCCTTGAACAAGAGAATAATTTTGCTGGAGTAAAAACGGTTGCTAGGCATCACAACGTAATACATACAAGAATCATATACGATGATTCTCCAAACACTGTTGTTACCTATGCAGTTCATGCTATTAAATGGGCAAGTGAGCTAGTGGGTAGTATGAAGTCACTGACCACCAGAACAGGACCTGGTCTTGAAGTTCACTAAGTTACAACACCTTGTTTTTCAGAAGGGGAAATCCAACTCAGAAAGAGGAAGATTCTTCTTTAAATAGAGAGAGAAAATGAGATAGAAATAAAATAGAAAGGGGGGGAAAAACAAAGATCATCCATATACCTACTACCCAGAGACAGTGTTTATCTATCTATATTCATCCATCATCCTTCCAGTTGCTTTTCCTATGCATATATACTTGTAAATATCCTTTAATGAATTCATACTAAACATACTATTTGGTATATTTAACAGTTGAACAGATGAAACCTACAATATTCAACAAATGAAAGCATTCAAAAGCTATAAAAATTTCCAACTGAAATAAAGTACTGCTTCTCAAATGTAAGTTTCCAAAAGAATCATCTGGATATTTTTAATAACATACAGAATCCTACACTTTATTCCCTCAGAGATTCTGAAATAGTAGGTCCTGTCCCTTTTTTGTGTGTGTGTGTTTTGTTTATATATATATATATATATATATATATATATATATATATATATATATATGTATTTTTTTTTTTTACCAAGAGCTGTTTCTCAATCCTGTTGGAATCACTTGTGGGGCTTTAAAACCAGAGGTGCCCCCTTGGTCCTGTCCCTTGAGATTCAAATTCAGTTGGTATAGAGTGGGGCCTGGGCATTGTATTTTTCTCAAAACTCCCCAAGGCAATATTAATGGGTCAAAGATTATCTCTAAGTGGCTCCAGCTTTATAATTCCAGGAATCTGTAAGAGTAAATGCTCTTTTATTTAAAATACTAGAGGCCCGGTGCATGAATTTGTGCACACGTGGGGTTTGGCCGGCTGGACTGGATTGGGATGATCAGGCAGGGTCAGCCAGGGGGAGGGGATGTGGGAGGTTGGCAGGCCACCCAGCCCTTGATGGGAGGGGGTGGCAGTTGGGGGTGGGGCAGGTTGGGGGAGGGGGCCTCAGGCAGTTGACCAGCCAGCCCTGACCCCTGGTCCAACTCCCGGTCGAGGGGACAATTTGCATATTAGCCTTTTATTATATAGGATAAGGAAGCAAAGTGCCTCAATGAGTCAAAGATCTGGTTTAACAAATTGTTGCCCTTAACCTCTTGCAGATGTCATCAAATTAAAAAATGGAACACAGTAAGATAGATCAGCCTTTTATACTAAATCCACCATTGCAACCTTTTCCTCTGACAAAACAAATGCTGGTTCCTTGACTGGGACAGGCATGTTCATGAGACAGAACAATGTTTTGGAAGTCACAGGTAAGTGATGGGTCTTTTGTAAAAAAAGAAAATAGGATAAAAATACTTAAAGCTTTGTTTGGTCTGAGCTTCCATACTTAGAGTTGTTTAATGTTTCCCCCATCTCAAACGTTGTGAAAACTACTTATTTTTTAAAATATATGTTTTTAGTGATTTCAGCGAGGACGGGAGAGGGGAGAGAAACATCAATGATGAGTGAGAATCATTGATTGGCTGGCTCCTGCATGCCCCCTCCTGGGGATTGAGCCCACAACACAGGTATAAGCCCTGACAGGGAAATGAACCATGACCTCCTGGTCATGGGTCGATGCTCAACCAACTGAGTCACACAGGCCAGCGCTGAAAACTACTTACTTTTGTATGCACTGTCTTTCATTACCCCAGCCCAGTTGAAGGAGCTTTCCCCAAGCTCTTCTGCAGTACAGTCAAGCCTGTGGGACTAGGGTCGATGTTAGAGAAACTCTAGAAGATCCCTTCCAATCTGAGCTTCATATGTGTTGACTAGATTGTTGATAGTGCTGCATCCAGAGTGCTTTCATGTGCACTTCCTCTCCTACCATACCTCACACCTCCCCAGTGGGCGAAATTCCTCAGCAAACACACACATACACACACACATGCCCAGTTATATTATGAGTCTTTGGAACCCTTTGAGAGCTCATGATTCTTTGGCCAGGGAGCAAGGATCACTAGCAAACACTTCCTAAATGTCAAGACACTGAATGGTGTAAGAAATAATGAACTTATCACATTTGGTAAATGATAGACAATGAAATGTGTAGGTCAGAGGAACAGAAAGTCTGTCCATCCAGCATTAGCAGAGCCAAACACTGAAAATTACAGTGGAGAAATATTAGTTATTTTATTATAAACTAGAGTCCCGATGCATGAAATTCATCCAAGAGTAGGCCTTCACAGCCCTGGCCACCCTCACAGCCCCAGCCACCCTTGCAGCCTCGGCTGCCTCAGCCCTCACAGCCCCGGCTTCATCTGGAAGGTCGTCTGGATGGTCATTCCACTGTTAGGCCACTCGGTTGATTTGCATATTACCTTTTTATTATTATAGATGACAACACCCAGGAGAATGGGAAGCTGATGTTCAATACCCCCAACTGCCTGATGGCATGTAGGTTACAGGTAATAAAGGGCAAAATCACAAGACACTTGTGTGTTAGGGGTTTGGGGTTGTACTGGGTGCTGATTGGTCAGAGGTGAGATAAAGGTAATAAATCATTTCTTCTGGTCTTGAGGATAGTTCTGAGGTCTGTTCCCGTGTCCTTCTGTCTGGTTTATTTGGAAAGTAGCCAGGGGATCATTCCACCTGAGGGCCTGGAGCTGAAACATAACTTAGATCAAGATGTTATCTTTAGCCTGCCAGAGGTCCAGACCTTGACACCATTAGTCAGGACTGAGTTCTATCTTTTGCTGCCTCCTGGGTTAATGATTTGGGGGCAGGAGGGAGGATAGATTTCTGAGGGGTATATATACATATACAGAGAGAGACATATGATTTCTAGAGCTATGATTTCAAGCTAAACTTAATCAATGTCATAGGACCCTCAGTTTCATAGACAATGAAATGTGTGAGTCAGAGGAAGGAAATTAACAAAGATATAGAGATTTATAATTTTAAAATGATAAATATGAATTAACTCAGTGAATGAGTGGCCCTAAGGTGTTGGTGTCATCTACTTGCCATCTTATGACTTTTTTTATCTTCATTCTCTCTCTGCCATTTTTCCTTTCTTGACTAATCCTTGTTTAGTTTCTTCTATACTCCTTTTACCTTCTCCTTTTTTTTTATTGATTTCAGAGATGAGGGAAAGAGAAAGAGGAACATCAGTGATGAGAGAGAATCATTGATCAGCTGCCTCCTGCACACCCCACACTGGGGATATAGCCCACAACCTGGGCATGTGCTCTGACCGGGAATTGAATTGTGACTTCCTGGTTCATAGGTCAACATTCATCCACTGAGCTATGTTGGCCTGGTTCTCCTTCTAACATGTTCTCCTTTTCTAGATAATGCCTTCAAACTGTGGCAGTACGGTTATCACTCAACCCCAATGTAGAGGTCACAGTGAGTTCAAGGGGCTGCCAACCCTCGACCAAGAGCTCGCTGGGTAAATGGAGACATGTCATTTTGAATTATTAGTTTTCCCCAGGAGGATTCTTCTCAAATCCCCCGTCCCCCCCAACACCACCACCAAAGATCTAGTCTAACCTGCTAAAATGAAATGATTCTCAACTTTGAGCATGCACCAAAATTACCAAGGGGCTTTTTAAAATACAGATTACTAGGCTCCGCTATGGAATTTGAGTAAATCTGGGGTGGGGCATGAGAATCTGCATTTCTAGCAATTTCTCAGATGATCCTGATGCTGCTGTTCTGGAAACCACACTGAGTAACCAGGCCCCAAACTCATATCCGTGGTTAACTGTCCTCTAGGGATGGGATTAAGAGGTGGGAGAGAAGGGACTTCCATTAACTTCTGCTGTATTTAAATTTTTACAGCAATTGGACTGTGTAATAATGATTTTTAAATTAATGGATACAAATCATTAAAAATTGAAATAATTTTCCCTAGCTGGCGTGGTTCAGTGGTTGAACATCGACTTATAAACCAGGAGGCCACTGTTTGATTCCTGGTCAGGGCACATGCCTGGGTTGCGGGCTCACGGGGGTCCCCCCCCCATTTCCCCACTCCACACCCCATGCAGGAGGCAGCTGATGTTTCAATCTTTCTTTCCCTCTCCCTTCCTCTCTGAAATCAGTAAAATATTTAAAAAGATTGAAATAATTTTAAAAGATATAAAATCTAAAGGAAATACCCTTTCCCCTCCCTTGGACCACAGTCCCACTCCTCAAAGTTGCCTGACCTGCATGGCTCAGTGGTTGAGTGTCAACCTATGAACCAGGAGGTCATGGTTTGATTCCCAGTCAGGGCACATGTCTGGGCTGTGGTTGTGGGGTGTGCAGGAGGCAGCTGATTAATGATTATCTCTCATCATTGATGTTTCTATCTCTCTCCCCCTCTCCCTTCCTCTCTGAAATCAATTATATATATATATATATATATATATGTATATATATATATATGTATATATATGTGTGTGTGTGTGTGTGTGTGTATATATATATATGTGTATATATACATATATATACACATATATATGTGTGTGTGTGTATATATATATAGCAATAACTAGGTGAGGTCATCACGTGGGTGGGCGGGGTCAGATGATTTGAACGAGAGGAAGACGGAACCAAAGCCGGGCTCGGCCGTGGACGTGGTTCCTCCGCGAGCCAAAGATGGCAGTGAACGTATATTCAACATCAGTCACCAGTGATAACCTAAGTCGACATGACATGCTGGCTTGGATCAATGAGTCCCTGCAGTTGAATCTGACAGGTGGAACAGTTGTGCTCAGGGGCTGCCTATTGACAGTTTATGGACATGCTGTTCCCTGGTTCCATTGCCTTGAAGAAAGTGAAATTTCAAGCTAAGCTAGAACATGAATACACCCAGAACTTCAAAATACTACAAGCAGGTTTTAAGAGGATGGGTGTTGACAAAATAATTCCTGTGGACAGATTAGTAAAAGGAAAATTTCAGGACAATTTTGAATTCATTCAGTGGTTCAAGAAGTTTTTTGATGCAAACTATGATGGAAAGGACTATGACCCTGTAGCTGCCAGACAAGGTCAAGAAACTGCAGTGGCTCCCTCCCTTGTTGCTCCAGCTATGAACAAACCGAAGAAACCTCTCAGCTCTAGCAGTGCAGCTCCACAGAGGCCCATTGCTACACACAGAATTACTGCAACCCCTAAGGCTGGCCCAGGTGTGCTGCGAAAGAATCCTGGTGTGGGCAATGGGGACGACGAAGTAACTGAACTGATGCAGCAGGTCAGCGTATTGAAACTTACCCTCAAAGAATTGAAGAAAGAAAGAGATTTCTACTTTGGAAAGCTAAGGACCTTTAAATTGATTTGCCAAGAGAACTAGGGGGAAAACAACCCTGTATTGCAGAGGATTGTGGACATTCTCTATGCCACAGATGAAGGCTTTGTGATACCTGATGAAGGGGGCCCACAGGAGGAACAAGAAGAGTATTAACAGCTTGGGCCAGCAGAGCAACATCTGAATTCTTCAATCCAAATCATGTGCTTGACTGTAAAATACTCCCTTTTATTATTTTTAGAGGACTCACTGTTTTCTTTTCATAAGCAAAAAGTAACTCTTCTTAAAGTGCACTTTGCAGAAGTTTCGCTCTTTTTTCAATAAGTTTGAGTTAGGAGGTTTTACCTTATAGCAGAGCAGTGTTACCATCTAGTTGGTTCACTTAGGGAACAAAGAGGCTGACCATGGGCTCACCATATGGATGATGGTAACACTGATTGCTGGAGAAGGTGTTTTTATGTGATACGCTGAGGTGGATACCTCAGGAGCGAAATGTAAAGACTGATTTTAATTTTAAGCTAATGTGAAATCTTGGCAGAGAACGTTTTAATAAATGAATGCCTTAAGAGTATTTAAATTATGTTTGCATATTTTAAAATATAAATTTTAACCTGACAGGAGAGTTTGTGTGTTGCCCTTGTGTCTGGGAAGGAAGGGCCAGACCTCAGGACCTTTAGAACTTGCTGTTCACAGGTCTTGCAGGGCTACTTGAATCTTCATAGGCCTAACCTTGGCCCAGAAGGAAAATTTAAAAAGTTGCTCTCTAAAGCCATTTGGTGTCCTTGACCAATTGCATCTCTGTTAAGAAACAAGAGGCATTGTTGGCTGAATGAATAGAGGGTATGTTTCAGCCCTAAGATATTTGAGTTGAATAGCTTGATATTCATTGAGCATTTCTCTGATGATTTTTCCAGTTACCCCTGAAATTTCTGTGTATTGTGTTTTTGGGAAATGAGGTGTGTTCAGTTTTAAAATCTAACAACTGGGAGCATTATCTCAATTTGTTGAGGTTCTTCTTCCCGGCATATGTCGACACTTTGGCTCAAATAAACTCACAAAAATTCTTTAAAAAAAAAATAAGTAAAATCTAACAACTACTTTTGGGAACTTGCCCACATCTCTGAGATTTGAATGGGGGTTTGTGTCCCATTTTGCTGTCTTTTAAGTTTACATTTAACATGTTTTTCTGCATCCCTTGCCCACTGGGGACTCCTCTTGGGCTCCTTAAAGTTTGCTGCTTAGAGTGAAAGTTCAGCAGGCAGGTGATCATGCTGCAAGTTCTTTTGGGACTTCTGACAAAGGGAGTGATCAGTGAAGGCCATCGCTACCTTGAGAACTGCAAAGCTGGGTGTTTTTGGTACCTGCTGTCCACAGCCCTCCACTGTTATCAGAATACTTTGCCAGTGCACTAATCTCTTTGGAGATAAAATTCGTTAGCGTGTTACTAAATGTTAAGTTTCTTTTGCAGAAAATACAGTACTATGTCTGAATTAATTATTAATATTTAAACTATTTCATTCCTTAACACTCCTCATTTGCTTTGCCTATAGCCTATTCAGTTCCTTTGTTTGGCAGAATTCTGCAAAATGTGTGTTACCCACTTTTGAGCTTGTTCAGCCCCTGATGTGATTGTATTGATTTGTTGATGGTGGTAGTTTGTCCTAAAATGTGTGTGAAAGCTGGTATTTTATAATAAACTAGAGGCCTGCTGCACGAAAATTTGTGCAAGAGTAGACCTTCCTTCCCCCTGGCTGCCAGCACCGGCTTCCCTCCAGCACCTGGGACCCGGGCTTCCCTCCTCTGGCCACTGGCAGGTACCCAGGACCCAGGTTGCTTCCCTCTGGCCCCGGCTTTGTCAGGAAGAATATCCGGAAGATGTCCGGTCTAATTAGCATATTACCCTTTTATTATTATAGATTGTTATTATTATAGATTGTTGTATAGATTGTGAAATTCAGAGATAAACCCTGATTCAGAGATTAACAATGCCAAAAATGCAAGTAACTAGCCATTATTCAAATAACAGTGGTGCTATTTCTCTTTTGTGGCCTTTAGACTTTTATTGCCCTAAAATTCCATTTTATTGGGAACCCATTTTCCACCTGGTCTTTCTTGACAGTGTTTTTTTCTTTTCTACTTTAAGCAGTTTCTAAATAAAATTCTGTATTTCAAGAAAAAAAAGCAATGACTGTTAACAGTCTCTTTTTTACATGCTCAGGTAAAAAATATGCATATATCTGCATATATATATATATATATATATATATATATATATATATATATACACATACACTGAGTGGCCAGATTATTATGATCTCTGAATGCATAATAATCTGGCCACTCAGTGTGTATATATATTAGAGGCCCAGTGCATGAATTCGTGCATGGGTGGGGTCCGGCCAGCCTGGCCAGGGGAGGGACATGGGAGGTTGGCCGGCCTGCCTGCTGGTCGAACTCCTGGTCAAGGGGACAATTTGCATATTAGCCTTTTATTATATAGGATCATAATAATCCAGAGATCATAATAATCTGGCCACTCAGTATATATATATATATATATATATATATATATATATATATATATATATATATATATGTGTGTGTGTGTGTGTGTGTGTGTGTGTGTGTGTGTGTGTGTGTGTGTTTGTGTGTGTGTCTGTTTGTGTATGTATACTCTTTTTTTTTAATTAGACAAATGTGAGCCTGCTCTTCATATTGTTTAGTGACCTGCTTTCCTCACTTATTTACATATCTTGAAAATGTTCCTTAAAAGTCATATGGCTTTACCTCATTCTTTTGGATGGCTTTAATTATGTAACTCTATCACAATTTATAAAAATACCACAATTATTCTTAAACCCGTTTCCTCAAATTCCTAGATTTGTCTGCAGCATAACCATGTGGTTAACATAGGGATTGCATGACAGCACACCACCATTAATATAGGGGACTTTTAATAAACCATTTGGATTTATGGCACTGATTTGAAAACCGGATACTTCCCATAAAATAAGCTTTGCTGGTGTGACCAGATCAAAGCAGCGGTCCTGTAGTTGGGATGCTGAAGTGGATTTTTGGAACCCATTCAGCCATCAGCTAGTCATGCAACCTTAGGAAACTCACTTCCTGCTCTTTGTGCATCTGATCTCCCTCTCGGCACACACATGAAAACTATCCCGCCCTAGCTGGTTTGGCTCAGTGGACAGATCCCAGGTTCGATTCCAGTCAAGGGCACATGCCCAGGTTGTGGGCTCAATCCCCAGTAGGGGCCATGCAGGAAGCAGCCAATCAATGATTCTCTCTCATCACTGATGTTTCTAACTCTCTTTCCTTCTCCCCTCCTCGCTGAAATCAATAAAAATATTTTTTTAAAAAGACTATCCGTTGACCCCCCCCCACCCCTACTTGGAGGAGACAGAGACATAGTCAGCTGATGGCAAGCAGTTGCTTCTTATAAGAGGAAGAAGTTAAAACACTAGTTGATCTCTGTGTGTATCACTTTAATCTTATAGAGAGGGGCAGTACAATGTAGTAGTCACAAGCCAGGGTTCTGCCATTGGGCTATTTGGATTTGATTCCTGCCTCTACCACTTAATAATTGTGTGACCTCTGGGCCTTAGTTTTTTCACCCATGAATAAAGATGATAATAATTGTGCCTATCGTGGAGGATTATTGTAAGGATTAAATGAGGTGCCTGGAAAACACTAACATATAGTAAGAACTCAACAAATATTATCATTACTGTTATTATTAGTAATAATTGCAGTGTTCTCTTCTCTCCCTGTCAGTGTGTCACAAAGCTAAGGAAGTTCTCATTGGTGCTCACTGATTAAGAGAGGGCCATTGTTAATATTATTCAGCCATAAAAAAGAATAAAATCTTATTTGTGACAACATGGGTGAACCTAGAAGATATTATGCTAAGTGAAATAAGTCAGTCCGAAAAAGAAATGCCATATGATCTCACTTATATGTGGAATCTAAAGAACAATATAAATGAACAAACAAAACAGAAACAGATTCAGAGATACAAAGAACAGACTGATGGCTGCCAGAGGAGTGGGGGTGGGGGACTGGGTTAAAAATGTGAAGGGATTGAGAAATACAGATTGTTTGTTACAAAATAGTAATGGGGATGTAAAATACAGTATAGAAAATATAGTCAATAATATTGTGGGGGTGGGGTCGGAGTGGAGGGAGTCAATAAGGTAAAAGGGGGACATCTATAATACTGTCAACAATAAATATAAATTTAAAAATAATATTACAGTTACTATATATGGTGCTAGGTGGGTATTGAAAATGTCAGGAGGATCACTTTGTGAAGTGTATGATTGTCTAACCACTATGCTGTACATCTGAAAGTAATACAAAATAATATTGAATGTAAACTGTAATTGAAAAAAATTAAAAATTAAAAATTTTTAAAAATAGATAGCTATTGCTATCCTTTATATTTTAACATTCTTTCTATATAAATGTAATATATGTCCAATGAAGAACATTTGAAAAACACTGCTAAGCACAAAGAAAATAATTAAAATAACTTGTAGTTCTACTTCTGCCTAAAGCATTCTTTCTCCTTCCACCTCCTCCAACACCAGGCTGGCTTTTGCTTCTCCTTCAGGTGACATGACTTTTTCCAAAGAATCCTTCTTTAACAAGCCAAGGATGAAATTTGGAAGTTTTCACTTAATCCCTGGACTTCCCTCATCATGGTATTTATCATACTGTAATTGTCTGTTCGCTGGGCCAGAACCCATAGCAGCCTATGAGCTTCTTTAAGATAGAGAATGTGGCCACTAGTCTATTCTCATAGTAAGTGCTCAGTAAATGTTTATTGAATTAATAAATAAATGGCAGGTATAAAAATAGGTTCTATCTCTCAGAGACTATATTACCTAAGTGCTGAGCTGGTGGAATGGCCTTCCCAGAAATTTTTCCCATCTGTCTCACAACAGAGAAAGTGGCAGGATATATGCCTTCTTTCCACTAGACTTGCCAGCTGACGGTTGACACACTTCTGACTTCTGCTTCTACCACTTTCTCCTTGTCTATAATATATGTCTCTCTTTGACTCTCTCTTTTCTGTGTCACCTCTCTCTACACACACACACACACACACACACACACACACACACACACACACACTTGTATGCCAGCCTTACTTATCTCTCCATTGTAATCTGCACCTTCTCCTTCAACTCAGTAGATTATGAAAGGAGAGTGATCCCAGGACATTGTGACCCATGAAACTGAAGTGATGTGTTTCTTAGGAAATAATCATATTGTTCTCTTCCTTTGCATTAGTGGTTTAGAGGAGAGAGTTCAGATTCAGAAATCATTACCTACTCTTTATGACACTATTGATGATGACAATGGCCTGACTCTGCAGGTGTAACTGAGAAGACAGCTCTTTGGCTTAAGATGGCAGCCATTTGCTGCAGACTCTTTTTTTTTTTTTAATATATTTTATTGATTTTTTACAGAGAGGAAGGGAGAGGGATAGAGAGCCAGAAACATCGATGAGAGAGAAACATCGATCATCTGCCTCCTGCACGCCCCTTACTGGGGATGTGCCCGCAACCAAGGTACACGCCCTGACCGGAATCGAACCCGGGACCTTTCAGTCCGCAGGCCAACGCTCTATCCACTGAGCCAAACCAGTTAGGGCCAGACTCTTGATATGGAATAAAAGACATTTTAAAACCAGAAGAGTCCTTGTCTGCTTCAACCCCTTCATTTTGCTCAGGGAGGTCAATTTACTTGCCCAAGTAGGCAGCAGAGCTGACAATACAACTCTTGCCTCTATATTTCTTATCTGGAGCTCTATTCTCAGTTGGCTGAAACAATGTGCTCTAAAAGGCCCCCTTCATTGCCCAGCTGGCGTGGCTCAGTGGTTGAGCATCGACTTATGAACCAGGAGGTCATGGTTTGATTCCCAGTCAGGGCACATGCCTGGGTTGTGGGCTCGATCCCCAGTGTGGCAGGAGGAAGCCAACCAATGATTCTCTCTCATCACTGATGATTCTATCTCCCTCTCTGAAATCAATAAAAATATTTTTTAAATAAATCTTTATTGTTCAGATTATTACAATTGTTTCTCCTTTTTCCCCCCCATATCTCCCCACCACCCAGTTCCCACCCCCCTCTTCCCTTACTTCCCTCCCATTGTCCTTATCCATAGGTGTATGATTTTTGTCCAGTCTCTTCCCGTACCCCCCACACAGACACCCCTTTCCCCCTGAGAATTATCAATCCACTCCCATTCTATGCCTCTGATTCTATTATGTTCACCAGTTTATTCTGTTCCTCGGATTTTTAATTCACTTGATTTTTAGGATCACTTGTTGATAGATATGTATTTGTTGTTCATAATTTTTATCTTTACTTTTTTCTTCTTTTTCCTCTTTTTAAAGAATACCTTTCAGCATTTCATATAATACTGGTTTGGTGGTGATGAACTCCTTTAGCTTTTTCTTATCTATGAAGTTCTTTATCTGCCCTTCAATTATGAATGATAACTTTGCTGGGTAGAGTAGTCTTGGCTGTAGGTTCTTGCTATTCATCACTTGGAATATTTCTTGCCATTCCCGTCTGGCCTGCATAGTTTCTGTTGAGAAATCAGCTGACAGTCGTATGGGTGCTCCCTTGTAGGTAACTAACTGTTTTTCTCTTGCTGCTTGTAAGATTCTCTCTTTGTCTTTTGCCCTTGGCATTTTAATTATGATGTCTTGGTGTGGTCCTCTTTGGATTCCTCTTGTTTGGAGTTCTGTGCGCTTCCTGAACTTGTAAGTCTATTTCTTTCACCAGGTGGGGGAAGTTTTCTGTCATTATTTCTTCAAATAGGTTTTCAGTATCTTGCTCTCTCTCTTCTTCTGGCACCCCAAAAATTCGGATATTGGTACGCTTAAAGCCATCCCAGAGGCTCCTTACGCTATCCCCACACTTTTGGATTCTTCTTTCTATCCGCCTCTCTGGTTGCGTGTTTTTTTCTTCCTCATATTCCAGATCTTTGGTTTGACTCTTCGGGTACAGTGGTCTACAGTTGAGTATCTGTATATTCTTTATTTCAGACAGTGTATGCATAATTTCTGACTGGTCCTTTTCCATTTTTTTGGTATTCTCATTAAGGTCCTTGAAGGTATCTTCAAGTTTCTCAGCGGTTTTTAGAAGATTCTTGAGTAACCTTATAAATGTGGTTCTGAACACTGTGTCGTCCATTAGTTTGCTTTCCCCCATCTCTCCTACTCATGACATACTTCGGTGTCTCTGCATTTTGGCTGCCTCCCTGTGTTGATGGAGTGGCTTTGTGTGGTCAGTGACCTTTGGGGGCCGGTAGCTCAGCTTCCCCAATCACTCTAGGTGGTCGCTCTTGGTACACCCCTTTGTGGGCTGAGTGGAAAGTCTTGGTGTAGTTAAAAGCCTTGATTGCTGTTGGTTCACTGGGAGGAATTGACCTCCGGTCCAATTGGCTGTGAGGACCTGCTGTGTCTATAATGGAAGAATTGCTGTGCTGGAG
This sequence comes from Ia io, assembly GCA_025583905.1. Taxonomy (NCBI): domain Eukaryota; kingdom Metazoa; phylum Chordata; class Mammalia; order Chiroptera; family Vespertilionidae; genus Ia; species Ia io. The sequence goes on from JAJQQW010000001.1 coordinate 99,228,870, forward strand.
ACACAGTAGGGCTTTGGTGCTCACTGAGTCTGCCTCTTGAATGTGTCCCTTATGAGAGTGGTTGAAATCTGGTGTTGTCCACACCGACCACTAGATACCCTAGTGTCTGGATCTCCAATGGGGTACAGGTCTGAGGCCTCCCAGCAGGAGCTACAGCAAGAGCTACAGTTTTCTCCTCTTTGCTTGGGCGGTTTTGGAGCAGTCTGACTGGAGCTGCAGTTAATTTGGTTGAGCTGCCACAGAACAGGCCATTTATATGTAAAAGCCGCTGTGTGGAGCCTGGGCGGGTTTGTAGAATGTGCAGGGCGGGGTCTTAGGGCGTCACTAGGCTGGGGTGTGGCAAACTGCGATGGCTGCCGTCAGCCGTCTCTGCCTTTCCGCATTTCCAAGTCCCCGTGTCCCATGCTCCAGTGCAGCAAACCCTGATTGCTGGGCGCACCTCTGCAGAAAAGTCACTCTCACTCTCCGACCGATGGCTGAGAGTCCAGCTTCTCCCCGTAGGCGTCTGGGTCCCCCCACGTGTCCCCAGAAACTGGAGTTCAGAGTGATCAGGAGTTTGTCTCCCTTCGGTTTGAAGAAAAGCCGCGCGCCCAGTCACCCGCCGCCAGCCCGTTTCGCGCGCGCCTCCGTACCTCAGCTCTCCAGCGTTTGCACTCCCTTCTCTTCTTAGTTGTAAATCTAACACTCAGCCAGCTTTCCCGTGGTTCTGAGTGGTAGACATTTTGTTTTTTAGTTGTATTTTTGAAATTGTTGTGCGAGGCGGCAGTTTAGTTGTTTACCTTTGCCGCCATCTTGGTTCCTCCAATAAAAATATTTTTTAAGTAAAAATAAATAAAAGGCCCCCTTCATTAAAGTTTCATGTCAGCGAGAAAGGCCAGGAAACACTGAATGCCCTGGTCAGTTCCAATATAGAACTTATTAGATGGAGACCTTAGTACTCACATGAATGGAAATGTGTAAGTTTCCTAGCAACTTCATTCATACAAATGTTATTTATTCTGTTTTCTACCTGACTGTTCAGGAAAGTACTTGCTGGTTTTACAATGGGCTTTCAGGAAGATAGTCCATCCCACCAACCCTTTCATTAGGGATTTACTAGAAGTTAAGAAAAGTAAGTACACTTTACTTGATTCCATCTCTTTCTTTCCATCCATATTTCCCCATATTTTCTCCCCAGACACAGTGATTTCTGAAAGCCAAGGTGGCTTACAAGGGTAGACACATCCACCTGAAGACCTATAAACCAGTATAGAGACACCAACCACCTTGATGAAACCTAAGTGACGGGTGTCATAGGGCCCTGCTGAGGCTTCCCCATATACTGCCACATCTAGCATAGCACTTGCACCTAACAGCTGCTCACTCTTCTCAGCATAAAAATCAGAAGAGCAGCCTGCCTGGTGTGGCTCAGTAGTTGACCATGGACCTTTGAACCAGGAGGTGATGGTTCAGTTCCCACTTAGGGCACATGCCCAGGTTGTGGGCTCAATCCCCAGTTGGGGGTATGTAGGAGGCAGCCAATCAATGATTCTCTCTCATCACTGATGTTTCTATCTCTCTCTCCATCTCCCTTCCTCTGTGAAATCAATAAAAACATATATTAAAACAAAACAAAAGAGCAGGTTTCTGATCCCAGTTTGGTTGCCAATCACTCTGTAGCCTGTTCAGGTCACATAATCTCTTTGTCCATTTAATCACACTTTCCTCTACTGCAAGCATGTCAAAATCGTGGCCCACGGGCTGTATGTGGCCCACAATGAATATTTTTGCATCCCAGCCAATATAACGGTATATAAGAAATGTTTTAATAAAAATTTTGTAACTTAATTTTTACAATATCCTGTTATACATAACTAGAGGCCCAGTGCACAAAATTCATGCACTCGTGGGGGTCCCTCAGACCAGGCTGTGCCCTCTCACAGTCTGGGAGCCCTTGGGGGGATGTCCGACTGATGGCTTAGGCCCGCAGGGAGCAGGCCTAAGCCATCAGTCAGACATCCTTAGCACCACTGCCACTGCACTTGCCAGCCGTGAGCCTAGCTTCTGGCTAGCACACTGACAACCAGGGGGAAGCTCTTGCGTTGAGCGTCTGCCCCCTGGTGGTCAGTATGCGTCATAGTGACCAGTTATTCCACTGTTCAGTCGATTTGCATATTACCCTTTTATTATATAGGATTATTAATAAGGAACTACAACGTTTGCTAATGATTGATTACTATAATCATGTTGCATTCATTTCCCTTACATGCCTTATGCGCAGGCACACCATTTCTCTCCACTAATACTAGCAGTGAATATTTTAGCAGCCGAATGCCATGTCATTAGTCTTGTACTGACTTGTGGTGTGCGTAACAGGAAATATTTCGCTTTCGGAGAACAAGAAAAATAGACTTATTTGCATTATGCTTATTAATTTGTGCAGTTATTTAGTGTCTGGTAAGTTAATGTTCAAGAAAAATATTAATTTTTATTAAAATGTTCTATTATTTTATGTTAACAATTTCTCATTTATTTTAGCCCTTTGTATTCAGCATGTCTCTATTGAAATAAACCTACATTTCTATGAAAATTGAAGCTTTTGTTTTTTTTGTGGCCCACATAAACTTAAACTTTGTTTATTTGGCCTGTGTTAGCCTTTGAGTTTGACATGCTTGCTCTACTATCTAAGTGTTTGAACTCCATTAGTGTTTCTCAAAGCATGTCCCATGGAGTCCTTGGGTTTAGATCAGGTATCTCTGAGTGTGTATGTAAGTGATTGTGTGGGCAAGACATCCTGCTTTTTACCCCACACCAACCAGAATGGATCCAGTTTTCTCTGTTTTTAGATCATGATTTTTGGGTGAAATTTTGTTTGAATAAGGGGCTTCATGGCTAAAACATTACATGAAACTCTGGACTAGAGAATCACCACAGTCACTTTCAGCTTTAACAGTCTAAAATCCTAGGTTCTTTCTGGGTTTCCAAGATGTCCCTGTCTTATAATGAAACAGTATGGCATATTTTGCTCTAAAAATAGTAGCTCAAATGAGAACATTCAAAGAGCATATCCATGACAGGCATCTAGGATTACCTACCTTTTCACTGGTGACACCCTAAAAGTAATAATAGCTAGCACATCATATATAGCAGGGACTGTTACAGCCCTTTACATGTATTATCTCATGTAATTCTCACAAACTCTATAAAATAATTATCACTATCTCTGTTTTACAGATGAGGAAACTGAAGTACAGAAATATTAAATAACTTGCCTGTTTTTGTCAGTTTTAACTGCTATGACATTACAATAGAGTGAGTGACAACAAACTTTTATTTCTCATAATTCTGGATGCTGGGAAGTCCAAGATCAAGGTGCTAGGAGATTCAGTGTCTGTTGAGAGCATGCTTCCTGGTTTACAGACAGCCACCTTCTTGCTGTGTTCTCACATGGTAATGAGTTCATTCTGTGGAGCTCCTTAGAAAAATTAGGAAGATTCGTTTGAAGTTACAAGGAGACAGGATTCAGTTCAGTAGGAAGGAAGAATTTCTAACAATAAGACATGAAAAGCTAGTAACTCATACTGATTTGTTTCAAGTCACTGGAAGTGTTTAAAGAGAAGCTGAATGAGCACTTGTCCAGAAAATGTTGAATGAGTTTTAATATTGGGGAAAAGTTAGATAAGATGACCTCTAAGCACTCTATCAACTTGCATCACACAGCTTTCAGATATTCCCCAGTAGTTGTTAGAGGAAGGAATTTATAGTGAGTGAAAATACAAAGGACAGTGATATAAAAGGAAAGGGACCATGAGATAAGGAATGCAAGCAAACTCTATAAACTAGAAAAGGCAAGGAAATGGATTCTCCCCCAGAGCTCCAGAAGGAAACCACCCCTGCCAACACCTGGATTTCAGGACTTCTGACCTTCAGAACTGTAAGATAATAAATTTGTGTTGTTTTAAGTCACCAAGTTTGTGGTGAGCTGTTAAAGCATCAGTAGAAAACTAATACACTATTATTGACTATATTCCCCTTCACCTTTTTCACCCATCCCTCCACCTACCTCCCCTCTGGAAACCATCAGTTTGTTCTTTGTTTCTATGAGTCTGTTTTTGTTTTGTTTGTCCATTTGTTTTTTAATTCCACATATAAGTGAAATAGTCAATGATAGTGTGGTAACTTTGCATGTTGACAGATGGTCACTAGACTTTGTGTGGTGATCACATTGTAAGGTACATATTGTTGAATCACTATGTTGTACACCTGAAACTATATACTATTATATTCCAACTATATTTTAATAAGAAATTAAATTAAATTAAAAAGAAAACTAATACAACAACCCTTGTATGGAAGACTGGCAGATTTTAGGCAAGAAGAGGTGGATCCCTGAGCATTTTTCCCCCAAAGTCAGCATTTATAAGATTTTGATAAAAAATGTAGTTTGTTGTTTTCGTTTTTTGGATGGTTTGTTGCTTCCTTTGCCACTTAAAAGTCCTAAAATAAGAGTATATGCAAAAAAAAAAAAAAAGAATATATGCCAGTTTTCAATGGTCTCAAGACTTGAGTTTCTCATCTAGCCCTATAGAAACCTGCAAGCCTGGACAATGATTGTGGGGTGCTTTGAGGCCCTGGCTCCATTTTATAAGCCTTCTCCACCTTACCCTCCCATGGAACACTGAAGTTCCACAAAGCCTATCTAAAACTGTCTTCATCTACATGGAAGCATAGAACAGAGTGCGGAATCTTGGAGGGAAGGAGGGGGAGGGTGGGTGGATGGGAGGTAATTAACCAAAGACCTTCTATTCATATATACATAATCCATGGACACAGACAATAGGGTGGTGAAGGCCTGGGGCAGGGGGCAGGAGCGGGCTGGAGGGGTCAGTGTGGGGGGGAGGGAGATATATGTAGTACTTACAACAATAAAGTTTTAAAAAAATAATAAAACCATCTTCACCTGATAACTTCTTTCTAACTCAGCAGCTGCTCATGCACTCAATACTTTCAATTTGCAGTATGGTTTTTTTTCATTCTTGCTAACATCTTGCTTTGTAATCACATATCTAGCCGTTTATTCATTTAAGCAATAAACTTTGCTCCTCTTCATCCATGTCTGTTGCCTTGCTGTTCTTCAGTTACAGTCCCACTCCAGGGCCTTTATACCAGCTGCTTTCTCTGCTTGGAACATTCTTCCCTTAGACGTCCAGATGGCTAACTCTCTCACTTCCTCCAAGTCTTTGCTTACCTGTCACTTTCTTAATGAGACCTACCCTGAATACCCGATTTTATACTGAAACATACACATGCATACACTTTTCAAACTCTCTTTTCTTGCCCTTCTTTCATAGAACTTATCTCCTCCTAACATAAAATATAGTTTACTTATTATTATGCTTACTAGTGACCTGGTGCACGAAATTTGTGCACATTAAAAGGGGAGTAATTAGAGGAAATAATTTAATATTGCTATTTTCCCTTTCTCTATAATAGAAGTGTCAGAGATGAAAGAAAATTAGTAAAATGTATACGAAAACCTTCCTCCTGTCAGAGTCTGGGGCACACCACGGGACCCAGAGTCAAGTCCCCACCCACCCACATGCACCTCAAAATCATGTGAGACCCAGACCCAGCTGCCCCCCCCCCCCCCCGATTGGGCTAGATCCAAACCCGGCCAGTCCCACCCTTGTCAAGCCCTGCCAGGCAGGGGGCGTAGCCTCAGGTCCCCTGGCCCGGCGCCAGGATGGGGGGCGAGGCCTGAGGTCCCCCAGCCCAGACTGGGGTGGGGGGGGCGTGCCTTGAGGTCCTCTGTCAAGCCCCGCCAGGTGGGGGACACAGCCTGAGATCCCCTGTCAAGCCCCGCTGGGTGGGTGGCATGGCCTGAGGTCCCCCATCAAGCCCCGCCAGGTGGGGGGGTGCAGCCTCAGGTCCCCCGTCAAGCCCCGCTGGGTGGGGGCGTGGCCTGAGTTGCCCTGACCCAGCACTGGGGGTGCACCTTGAGATCCCCCATCAAGCCCCGCTGGGTGGGGACCACGGCCTGAGGTCCCCTGTCAAGCCCAGCCAGGCAGGGGGTCATAGCCTCAGGTCCCCTGGCCTGGTGCTGGGGTGGGGGGCACGGCCAGCCAGGTAGAGGGTATGGCCTGAAGTCCCCTGTCAAGCCCCACCTGGTGGGGGGTGCGGCCTGAGGTCCCCCGGCCTGGCGCTGGGGTGGGGGAGCAGCCTGAGGTCCCCTAACTCAGCACCAGGATGGGAAGCACACCTTGAGGTCCCCTGTCAAGCCCTTATGGGTGGGAGGGCACAGCCTGAGATCCCCTGTCAAGCTCCACGGGGGCGGGGGAGGGCGTAGCCTCAGGTCCCTGCTGATTGCTCGTTAAGGCTCCTTATGGGAACTTGGCCTCAGCTGTGGGTGCAGCCATCTTTGTGATGGAGTGATGGTCAATTAGCATATTCCCTCTTTATTAGATAGGATTGTTTAGGGTCTGTCTCTCCCCGCCCCCCCCCCCCCATTAAAATGCTGATAATACTGAGCACCAAGAACAGTGTCTGGTACATAGTAGATACTCAGTAACTATTGTTGAATGAGTGAATTAATTATCTTTTCTGTGCTAATGTTAGGCCAGATCCTAGGGTAGAGTTATAAAAGAATAAGACACTATGTGACTTAGAATCTGCCTGGCCAATATTGCACATGGGTTTGATTTTATTGTAACTGGCTGGGCTGTAAACACTTGAGGGCACAAACACTTACTTTCCTCTAGTCCCCTGGAGCTCAGGCGCCCCCCCCACCCAAATACTAATTGCTAGTGATTGCCCATTATCTTCAAGTTGCTTCTACTCAGTGGAGAGGAATGATTGGGAAGGGAGTTAAATCATTCCTTTCCCTTGATGGAGGAACTTGTGGATATATATGATGTTGAAGTGCTTTGGAAAAAACACAAAAGATGCTTTGAACAACAGTTTACAGTTTTCGGGCTTTTTCAAACATACATTTGTAGGAAACCCTCAAACAACTCCCAAACTTTAAAAAAAGTTCAGGTGTTCTTTATCTTAAGCAAACCCAATAAATGATAACTCAAAAACTTCTGCAGGGGAGCAGAAACTGCCACCCCCAAATATGCCACTTTGACATGTGGATTGCTTTGAGCTGAAGGTATTTAAAACCCAGCAGACTCAGGAAATGCTTCTTACCTCCCCCTTAACTGCCTAAAATAATCTAGATTTGGGTCCTGTACCCAGAAGAGGTCTATTACCAGAGATAACTTTTTATATCAGAAAGACTTATCTGCATGGCATGGCAAACATTTGTTTATCAAACATCTGCACTTTCCATCTTCCTGTGAATTGTTTTCTTCCCCCTTTGAAACCCCAGAGCCCTACCCCCTTCTCCTTAGCTCAGGATGGCATATAAAGCTCTATTGCCTGACTGCCTGTGGGTCTCATATTATAGGACACCTATGTATACTAATAAAATTAAATGTTTTTCTCCTGTTAATCTGTCTTATGTAATTTGATTATTAGGCCAGCCAAAGAACCTAGAAGGGAAAATTTTTCCACCCTATACTTATAAAAATAAGTGTCTGTTATAGCAGTTAGACATACATTATCAGAGCAAGGACTATGGGCCAGGTACAGAAGGTCACCAGAGAAGAAAGCCCCAATGCCTAGCAAGGGGCAAAACTAGGAAAACAAGAACCTCGCCCCCAGGGTAACCTATCCTCCCCTAGCATATCACTAGTCATGTAGTTAGACCCCCTGACCTTTTCCTCCCTAAAGATAACACCTAGGCCTCAGTTGTATTTCAGTTTCAGGCCCAGAAAAGAAGCAAAACCAGACAAGTGAAGAGGTGGCTGCCTGAGGACCAGCTGCATTGACTAATGACCCCCTGGCACTGACCAATCAGTGGAGACCACAACCCTGAAAGAGCACATCTGGAAAGCTGATGAATTATGAGTCCCTTCACTGAGACCTCCCCTAAGATTCCACCTACAAGAGAGATAAATACTCTCAGGATGAAAAACCCCACATGCTCTCCTCCAGGGAAGCATGCCTGAGCCATTCCCCTTCCCCTTCTTCCCTCTAAGCCTTAGAGTCTAAGGGACTCCATGAGACTTACCACCAGGGGGACAATGGGCAGTGGCAGCTCATCCTAGGCTAACTCCCTGAACCTGTCTGCAAGGCCCCCTTTTCTCTGACTTCTGAGTGAGCCAAAGCAGCCCAGCCTAGGCTCTCCTGTTGCTTCTTCTATGCATCTTCCTTGTTTCACTGTCCAAGTATATTTTTGCTGTGGCCAATAAATTCTTGCTTACTTTGCTACACTTTGTCTCTTGAATGAAATCTTTCCTTCCAGAAGACAAGAACCGATCTCCTGTTGTCTTGCCAGTAACAGGTCTGGAATAACTATTCACATTTCAAAGGCTGCCTCACTACACAGAAAGAATTTACAACAGGGTTATTTTAAAACAGAGGCCCGGTGCATGAAATTCATGCATGCGGGGGAAGGGGTCTCTCAGCCCAACCTGCACCCTCTCACAATCCAGGACTGCTGATTCCTAACCACTGGCCTGCCTGCCTGCCTGCCTGTTCACCCCCAACCACTCGCCTGCCTGCCTGATTGCCCCTAACCACTCGCCTGCCTGCCTGATCGCCCCTAACTGTCTCTGCCTCAGCCCCTGCCGCCATGGCTTCATCCGGAATGACGTCCGGAAGGTCGTTTGGCTGTCCAGTCTAATTAGCATATTATGCTTTTATTATTATAGATACTTGGCTCAATTGAAAATATTGAAGTTGAATGTTCCAAAATGGAAGATTAAATGATTCATGTTACATTCAGACAACCGACTATTAAACAGTCATTAAAAGTTATGCTCCAACTTATACAACTTAACAAAAGGAAGATAAACAATCCAATAAAAAAATGGGCAAAGGACCTAAATAGACACTTTTTGAAAGAGGACATACAGAAGGCAGAGAGACATATGAAAACATGCTCAAAGTCACTAATCATCCCAGAGATGCGAATCAAAACAACAATGTGGTACCATCTCACACCTGTCAGAACGGCTATCATCAACAAATTAACAAATGACAAGTGCTAGAGAGGATGTGGAGAAAAAGGAACCCCCGTGCACTGCTGGTGGGAATGCAGACTGGTGCAGCCACTGTGGAGAACAGTATGGCGTTTCCTCAGAAAATTAAAAATGGAACTCTCATTTGACCCAATAATCCCACTTCTAGGAATATATCCCAAATAATCAGAAACACCACTCAGAAAAGATATATGCACCTCTATGTTCAAAGCAGCACATTTTACAATTGCAGGGGCCTGAATGTGGCGGGGGCCAGACATGGCAGGGATCTCCCTTTTCCGCGTCCCACGCGGAAAGAGAGATGAACGAACCAGTTCTAAATGGAGGCGGCCAGGGATTGAGAAATATTAGAAATAAAGAAAACAGGACACAGAAATAGATTCATGGAGCTGGGTGGATCTTTCTGTGCCTTGCTGAGGCCACAGAACAGATCCAGACTGCAAAGCTGGTGCTTTATTTATCATCAGGGACAAACAAGGTAATCTACAATGTTGTTGTAAGTTTCACTTGTTTTGGCAGCACTTGCTGCCCCTCCCACAGCCCACTAGCTACCCAGGAAAGATCTAGGGAGCAGTTACAGGATCAAGCTTAATTATGCTTAGAGGACTGAGCCCTCCAAGCTGGGACTTGTTTGCGACTTTGCCAGCAGGTCAGTCCGAGGCTTAACTCTATAACCGCTTCCAACATCAATAGCTAAGATTTGGTAACAGCCTAAGTGCCCCATCAGCAGATGAGTGGATTAAAAAACTGTGGTACATCTACACAATGGAATACTACGCTGCTGTAAAAAAGAAGGAGTTCTTACCATTTGCAACAGCATGGACGGACCTGGAGAGCATTATGCTAAGTGAAATAAGCCAGTCAGAGAAAGATAAATACCACATGATCTCACTCATTTGTGGAATATAATGAACATAAACTGATGAACAAAAAATAGAGCCAGAGAGAAAAAAATATTTTAGAATATAATAGAAGTAATCCTGTTATTTGCAGATTTTCATATTTCCTACAACTTTTGTGATATCATACTATGTTAGTACAGTTTTGGTAATATTATTTTACTTAATATCTTTTTTCTTGAAATAGTAATGTTTATTGCATGTAACATTATTATATTTAAAATTGTTTTTCTGAGATATTAATGTTTATTGCATGTCTTATTACATTTAAGATCGTTTTTCTTAAAATATTAATGTCTAATGCATGTAACATTATTATATTTAAAATCATTTTTCTTGAAATAAAAAAAAAAGTTCAAAAAGAAGTTATGCTCTTAATACAATGGGAAAATGCTAACATTTAATGAAGGAAAATAAGTTGGAAACATTGGTGAGGATGTGGAGAAAAGGGAACCCTAATATGCTTTTAGTGGGATCATAAATTGGTGCAGCCACTCTGGAAAATGGTATGGAGAGTCCTCAAAAAATTTAAAATAGAGCTGCCATACAATGCAGCAATACCACCTCTGAGTATTTATCCAAAGAAAACAAAAATATGAATTTCAAAAAATATATGCACTCCTATGTTCATTGCAGCATTACTTACAATAGCCAAGATATGGAAGCAACCTAGGTGTCCATTGATATAGGAATGGATAAAGATGTGATACATAGCCCTAGCTGGTTTGGGTCAGTGGATAGAGTGTCAGCCTGGGGACTGAAGGGTCCCGGGTTTCATTCAGGCCAAGGGCATATACCTCCGTACCGCTGTTGCAGGCTCCCAGCCCTGGTCAGGGTGCATGTGGGAGGCAAGCAATTGATGTGTCTCTCTCACATTGATGTTTCTCTCTCTCTCTCTCTCTCTCTCTCTCTCTCTCTCTCTCTCTCTTTCTCTCTCTCTCTCTCTATCTCTCCTCCTTTCCACTCTCTCTAAAAATCAATGGAAAAATATCCTCAGGTGAGGATTAAATAAATAAATAAATAAAATTTCAAAAAGATGTGATACATATACACAATGGAATATTATTCAGCAATAAAAAAGAATGAAATCTTGCCAGTTGCAACAACATGGATGCACCTAGAGGGTATTATGCTAAGTGAAATAAGTCAGACAAATACCATGTGATTTCACTTATACTAGAAAGCTAAAAAAAAGGAACAAAACAGAAACAGACCCAAAGACACAGAGAACAAGCTGATGGTTGCCAAAGGGGAGGAGGTGGGGGGATTGGTAAAAAGGGGAAAAATTACAATGTTTTTTTTAAAATCCATAATAAAAAGACTGGAAGGCAAGATATCAAATTATTAATAGGGATAATTTCCAAGTATTGAAACGATAAATAATAACCTTTTTGTCTTTTGAATTGTCTGCTTAGTCACATTTTCTAAAATAAGTATGTATTATTTTATTATAAGATTAAAATAAATTTTTGAAAACAAAAATCATGGTTTAAGTTCTAAAAATTCAATTCGCACAAAACTTTTCAGAATTGTCATTATTGGGGTATACCTGTGGGGGAGACAGAAAACAATTCCAAGAAAACTGTCTATCAATTCTTTATCTAATTTGTTTATTTGCTCACGAATGGGTCTATAATAATGGAGAACTAAAGTAGAAGAGTGGTGGTGTGGGGAACACACCTGATGATCTTTTAAGGAAATGTGTGGCAGTTCCTCCCCTGGGGAATGAGGGAGGAGACTGTGTCAAGTGATTATTTAAACCCCTATATCATTTTGTGGGCTTGAAATGAATTAAACATGTGATTTATTTGTTATTTGTATCAAGTGGGAAATTCTGCTTAAATGTTCAAAACTGGTAGAGTTACACTAGTACAAGAAAAGGTGAAGGCGGTGATGACAAACCAACAAAATAAAGGAGGCTGAATGGAGAAATCGCTGAGTTGAGAGTCGGGAAGTCACGTGAAGTTTTAGTAAAAACGAAACTTAACCAGAAGTGGTTGGCTTCTCCCCACCCCCCAGCCCCCCACCTTCCCACCTTTTCTTGGTTTTGTTACTGGCGCCCAGAGCCTCCGTTCAATCTATTCTTTGGATCCTGGACTGGGCGGACCTGGGCCGGCCAGAGCGAATGGGTAGTGGAAGGAGGGGGATCTGGGCCGGCAAGCCGAGCCAGTGGACTGTCAGTCAGCGTTTCGGGAACGAGAACACATCGATCTGGGCGAAACATTAGCTTTTTGTGTCTCCTGCCTTTGTTACCCTTGGAGGGCTGGCTGCAGCTGTGAGAGACCGCACTGTCTGCCAGGGTCAAGGAGGCCTCGCTCCGCAAAGCAACTTATTGCACTCTGACAAAGTGACTCGGAGACTCTGCCGCCTCTAGGAATTCTTCCAGGAGCTTTCTCCCCCCTAGAGGCCTGACCTGTAAATGCAATTTGTTTTTGCAGTGTGATGCTTTAGTCTTGGCGTTGGCGCCAAGGGTAGCATGTAATCCTTACCAGTTAATGATGGCCTCTCGGAGAAAAGAACAATAAAATGCTGTTCTTTATGTCTAAAGTTGGTACTTCTGAGTTCACTGGCAGTAGTTGCTTTGAAGTTTTTCTCCACAGTACTGACTCACCTGTTAGCATTTATGACCGTAGGAACCTGCACCAAAGCCTGGTGCTTTCCTGGGTTGGCTATAGATTAAGGTGACCAGACGTCCCGCTTTTGGCGGGACAGTCCCGATTTTTAACAATTTGTCCCGCGTCCCTCGGTGTTTTAAAAAAGTCCCGATTTTTGGAAAGAATGCACGACAAGCTAGGGAACGGCGGGAGAATGGGAAGGGAATATACCGTTTTCGGCGGCCATGTGGCTATTTAGCCAGGATATGAGTTTTATATTATTTTTGTTAATTTTATAATGTTAAACTTTAATAATAACAAATAGTTGTTGAGAACTGATTATCGAGAACTGCTTATCAAAGTTTGCATTGTTGATCAGTTGTTAGAATTCGACCACCATTGTTTGGACTTAATGAACAATGGCGTTTTTTGGGATTGGCAATGACGAAAACATTTTGTAACTGTGTCTCAGACGATACACATCGTACTGCGTGCTAGTAAGCTAGTTAAACAAGTGATGTCATTACAAATCAGCTATTCAGATAATTTAGGTAAGTAATTTATTTATTTATTTCATAAATACATAAATTTTCTTGAATTTAGCAGACAGTACTCGTATTATTTATATTTTATAGTGGCGGCAAAAAGTCTAGCGCCGGCCTTGAAAGTGACACTTACGACTTACGTTACGGCAAATTCAGAGGAAAAATAATACAAGTTAGTATTGTTATTATTTAGAAAGAAATATAGGATTAAAATAATTTTTAAAATATAGTTACTTTATAGCAATCAAATTAATTTAATTTATAAACTAACAATAAAATATGTTCATGTAATTATGTACCTACTTACTGTGTTTTAAGCAATATGTATATAATAATTTATAATATAATTTAAAATTTTTTTATTATTTTTAACATAATGAGTAAGAAAAGAGGATGAAAATTCAACGATGATCTAAGAAGTGAATTTCCTTTTATTAAAAATACCAAAAGTGATTACAATATAGACCAAATTTTTAATCAAGAACCCCCCTCACCCCCGGGCCGAAACCGGTTTGGCTCAGTGGATAGAGCGTCGGCCTGCGGACTCAAGGCTCCCAGGTTCGATTCTGGTCAAGGGCATGTACCTTGGTTGCGGGCACATCCCCAGTAGGGGGTGTGCAAGAGGCAGCTGATCGATGTTTCTCTCTCATCGATGTTTCTAACTCTCTATCCCTCTCTCTTCCTCTCTGTAAAAAATCAATAAAATATATTTTTTTAAAAAAAGAACCCCCTCCCCCCACCGGTCAATGGTGTCCCGCTTTACTAATGTTAAAATCTGGTCACCTTACTATAGATAGATGACTTCGACACAATAGACACCACCATCATTTTGTTATAGGCAGTCAGATAGACATGAGCAGAGCAAGGATGTTGGCCCAGGTACAGGTCACCAGGGCAGAAAGCCCTGGGTGCCTATCAACTTGCAAAACTGGCAAACAAGGACCTTGCCTCCAGGGTAACCTTTCCTCTGCCAGCATATCACTGGTAATGTGATTTAGGTTTCCCCCCACCACCACCACCATTCCTCCTTAGAGATAACATCTAGGCCTCATTTGTGTTTCAGCTCCAGGCCTAGAAAAGCAGCAAAACCCGGTGGGTGATGCCAGGACCAGCTGCATTGACTAATGACCCCCCTGCCCTGGCACCGACCAATCATCGGAGACTGCAACCCTGAAAGAGCACACTCTGAAAATTGATGAGCATTCTACTGAAAACCTCCCCTGGGCGCTCCCCTAACATTTCAACCTACAAGCTAGAGAGAAAAACACTCAGTACAAAGAACCCAGCCTGGGCTCTCCTTCTGGGGATCACACCCACACCATTCCCAACCCCCTCTCTTTCCCCCACAGGCACACATCTCCTAACTTTGAAGGGACCCCCAGGAGACTTGTAACCAGGGCAGCAATTGGCAGCAGCAGCTCCTGCTGGGCTAACCCTCTGAAACTGTCTCCAAGGCCCCCTATTCTCTGACTTCCCAGGCGCTAAAGCAGCCCATCCTAGGCTCTCCTGTTGCTTCTTCTATGCTAAGCCCTTCCTTGTTTCACTGTCCTGAGTGTGCTTTTGCTGCAGCCAATGAATTCTTGCTTGCTTTGCTGCACAGTCTCTTGACTGAATTTTTTCCTTCAAGAAGAACCTAGGTCTCCTTGTCTTGGCAGTAACAATTTCATGCAGTTACAAATGTCATAACTTATCAAATCATACACTTTAAATATGTGTTGTTTATTGAATGTCTATTATACCTCACTAAGGCTTTTCTTTTTACTGTGAAGTAACTGTTCACATCTTTGCTAATTTTTATTATTAATTTGTAGGACCTCTTTATATATTCTAAAAAGTAATAATTTGTTATAATTACAGTAAATAGTGTCTTCAGACTATTATTTTACTTTTTATTTATGACTAGAGGCCCAGTGCACGAAATTCGTGCATGGGTGCGGTGTCCCTCAGGCCAGCCTGCACCCTCTCCAATCTGGGACCCCTCGAGGGATGTCCAACTGTGGAATCGGGCCTAAACCAGCAGTCGGACATCCCTCTCACAATCTGGGACTGCTGGCTCCCAACTGTTTGCCTGCCTGCCTGCCTGATTGCCCCTAACCACTTCTGCCTGCCAGCCTGATCACCTCTTAACCACTCCCCTGCCAGCCTGATTGACGCCTAACTGTTCCCCTGCAGGCCCAGTTGCCCCCAACTGCCCTCCCCTGCAGGCCCGGTCACCCCTAACTGTCCTCCCCTGCAGGCCTGGTCCCCCCCACTCCCCTCCCCTGCAGGCCTGGTCCCCCCAACTGCCCTCCCCTGCAGGCCTGGTCCCCCCCAACTGCCCTCCCTCCCCTGTAGGCCTGGTCCCCCCCAACTGCCCTCCCTCCCCTGCAGGCCTGGTTGCCCCCAACTGCCCTCCCCTGAAGGCCTGGTTGCCCCCAACTGCCCTCCCTTCCTGGCCCAGTCACCCCTAACTGCCCTCCCCTGCAGGCCTGGTTGCCCCTAACTGCCCTCCCCTGCTGGCCTGGTCCCCTTCCACTCCCCTCCCCTGCAGGCCTGGTCACCCCCAACTGCCCTCCCCTCCTGGCCCAGTCACCCCTAACTGCCCTCCCCTGCCAGCCTGGTTGCCCCTAACTGCCTTCCCCTGATGGCCTGATTGCCCACAACTGCCCTCCCCTGCTGACCATCTTGTGACCACATGGGGATGGCCACCTTGTGTGAGGGTGTGATGGTCAATTTGCATATTACCTCTTTATTATATAAGATGTCTCTTGTAAAATCAGAAATTATGAACCTGAAAAAGAATCTGGCAATCTTTTTCTTTATGACTTCTGGGCCAAAGAAATAAGTGAAGGTGTAAGGCTTGTTGATCACTATTTATAACACACTTTTCCCCTCTTTATTTAATCCATCACCTTCCCCCCTCCCCTTTGGCCATCATCAGCTTATTTTCATAATGTTTCTGTTTTGTTTGTTTTGTTTTTTTAAATGCCACATATAAGTGAAATAATACATTTGTCTTTCTCGTCTGATGTATTTCACTTAGCATAATACCCTCAAGGTCCATCCATGTTACCACCAATGACAAGATTTCATTCTTTTTTATTGCTGAGTAATATTCCATTGTGTGTGTGTGTATCACATCTTTATACATTCATCTGTTGAAGGACATCAATAAGTCTATATAAAAGGAAAACATTCAGAGGATTAAGTAATAAATAATTAACTGATAAAATATGACAATATATTTCCTTTATCTATGTCATTGACTAATGAAAAATAATAACTATTATCTTTTTTTGGTGAGTTAACAGCAATATATTTTAAAGCCTTATATTTCTGTAAATATAGACACATGGTTTTACTTGCACAGTTTTTCCAAAATGAGGATATTTCATTAATATTTTATTTACTACTAGAGGACCAGTGCATGGATTCATGCACCGTTGGGGTCCCTTGGCCTGGCCTGTGGGGATCAGGCTGAAACCAGATCTCCGACATCCCTTGAGGGGTCCCAGATTGCGAGAGGGTGCAGGCCAGGCCAAGGGACCCCACCAGTGCACGATTGGGGCTGGGGAGGGCCTGCAGGAGGACCCCAGGGAGTGTCTGGCCCATCTCACCCAGTTCTGATCAGCCAGACCCCAGCAGCAAGCTAACCTACTGGTTGGAGCATCTTCCCCCTGGTGGTCAGTGCATGTCATAGCAACTAGTGGAATGGTTGAACGAAAGGTTGGATAGTTTGCATATTAAGCTTTTATTATATAGGATGGCTGTGACACCTTAGTAAACACAAAGCCATCATGCCTCAAAAAAAGATAAGAAGCAAAATGTCACAGCACCAGAGTCAGAGGAGCCCGGCCAGAGAGTTAGGCTGGCCTAGGTCTGAACTCAAACTGCCATTCATTAGCTATGGGAGCAGAAGCAAGTTTTTTTTCTCTGAGGCTCCGCTTTCCCCCAGAGTCCTGAGTGAATTGGGGTCAGCAGAGGAGGAGCAGAAAGAGACATCATTTGGCCGAAGCCTTGACTCTAGGTGGGCCTCAAATCTGGGCTGCTGCCTGGTAGTAAACTTGTGTGGGATTGCTGGGAGAATGGTCATCAAAAAGTTGATCCTAGTCGAAACCGGTTTGGCTCAGCGGATAGAGTGTCGGCCTGCGGACTCAAGGGTCCCAGGTTCGATTCCGGTCAAGGGCATGTACCTTGGTTGTGGGCACATCCCCAGTAGGGGGTGTGCAAGAGGCAGCTGATCGATGTTTCTCTCTCATCGATGTTTTTAACTCTCTATCCCTCTCTATTCCTCTCTGTAAAAAATCAATAAAATATATTTTAAAAAAAAAGTTGATCCTAAGTGAAATTCATGGAACCCTGGCACTAAATGTTGGGAGGTTAGTGAATGTCTTCAAAATTTGAAATCATCCCTAGCCATGAGAACCTTTAAGGAATAAATGAGATAATAGTCAATGTGAAAGCTTAAAACTGTACCTGATATCTGGTCAGTACTGTACTAAGTCAATGGTACTTGTTTTTATTTTGTTACTAGAGATCCAGTGCACAACATTTGTGCATGGGTGTGATCCCTAAGCCTGGCCGGTGATGGAAGTGCTAGAATCTGGCATGGAAGTGTAGGTCCCAGCTGACCTCTGGGCCCTGGGCAGCACCTAGGCCCCTGGGCCCCCGCGCACCCCCCTCTGCCTGAGTCATTGGGCCCCCGCCCAGCTCCCTCAGTGCCTGGGAGCCAGACAGCGGTCCTGACCCCTGCCACCGCTGGTCACCTATGCCCGCCATGTTCCACGCCGCCCCCCCAGTGGTCAGCACATGTCATAGCAAGTGGTCAAACTCCCAGTCGAACTCCCGGTCGATGGGACAATTTGCATATTAGGCTTTTATTATATAGGACTAGAGGCCTGGTGCACGAAATTCGTGCACTGAGGGGGGTTGTCCCTCAGCCCAGTCTGTACCCTCTCCAATATGGGACCCCTCAAGGGATGTCCAACTGCCCGTTTAGGCCCGATCCCAGAAATGGGCAGTCGGACATCCCTCTCACAATACAGGACTGCTTGCTCCCAACTGCTTGCCTGCCTGCCTCCCTGATTGCTCTTAACTGCTTCTGCCTGCCAGCCTGATCACCCCCTAACAACTCTGCTGCCAGCCTGTTTGCCCCCAACTTCCCTCCTCTGCCAGCCTGGTCACCCCTAACTGCCCTCTCCTGCAGGGTTGATCACCTCCAACTGCCCTCCCTTGCAGGCCTGGTCCTTCTCAACTGCCCTCCCTTGCAGGCCGGGTGCCTCCCAACTGCCCTCTCCTGCTGGCCATCTTGTGGTGGCCATCCTGTGTCCACATGGGGGCAGGATCTTTGACCACATGGGGGCAGCTATATTGTGTGTTGCAGTGATGATCAATCTGCATATTACTCTTTTATTAGATAGGATAGAGGCCTGGTACAGGGGTGGGGGCCAGCTGGTTTGCCCTGAAGGGTGTCCCGGATCAAGTGGGGGTTCCCTTGGGGCATGGGGCGGCCTGAGTGAGGGGCCTGTGGTGGTTTGCAGGCCAGCCACGCCCCCTGGCAACCCAAGCGGAGGCCCTGGTATCTGGAATTTATTTTCCTTCTACAATTGAAACTTTGTAGCCTGGAGCGGAGCCAAGCCTGGGGCTCCCTCCGAGGCCGGCAGCCATTTCTGTTGGGGTTATAATTGAAACTTTGTTGCCTTAAGCGGGTGGGCCCGGCCAGGGTGTGCAGAAAGCTTTGCTTCCCCTGTTGCCGGTGGCAACCCTGGCCTACTCTCTCAAGCTCCATTCTGCCGCCATTTGTTTGAATTTGTTTACCTTCTATAACTGAAACTTTGTAGCTTGAGTGGAGGCTTAGGCCTGGCCAGGGCAGGCAGAAAGCTTGGCTTCCTCTGTTACCTAGGAAACCTTGCTCTCTGTGGCTGTAGCCATCTTGGTTTGGGTTAATTTGCATGCTCGCTCTGATTGGATGGTGGGTGTGACTTGTGGGTGTGGCTTGTGGGTGTGTCGGAGGTATGGTCAATTTGCATATTTGTCTATTATTAGGTAGGATTATTATTGGTGGTGGTAAAACCACCTACATCTTAGTATCGTGAGCAGAGTACTAATGAAATAAAGCAAGTGAAGTTCCTAGCAGAGAGCTTGAGGCATAATGATATTATTTCTCTTCCCTCTTCTCATTCCTTACTTTGAAATATTCACCTCAAATTCAGACCACTCCATGAAGCTTTCACTGTTTCACGTCCCCTACTTAAACACAAATGGCTTTTTCTGTGCCCATGGGTCAGGATACAGGGAAACATGGTGTGGGAGACCTGGATTGGGTCATTAGGCACTGAGCTGCAGGGAAGCATCCAAGTTTGCACTGAGATTGCCCTGGACTTTGTGGACTTAAAAAAATTCCAACTTTATTATATACTAAAGGCCCAGTGCATGAAATTTGTGCACTGTGGGGGAGGGGGGGTTGTCCCTCAGCCCAGGCTGCACCCTCTCCAATCTGGGACCCCTCGGGGGATGTCCTACTGCCAGTTTAGGCCCTATCCCTCAGGGATCCGGATCAGGCCTAAACAGGCAGTCGGACATCCCTCTCACAATCCAGGACTGCTGGCTCCTAACCACTCGCCTGCCTGCCTACCTGATTGCCCTTAACCGCTTCTGCCTGCCAGCCTGATCACCCCCTAACCACTCCCCTGCTGGCCGATCACCCCCAACTGCCCTCCCCTGCTGGCCCGATCACTCCAACTGCACTCCAACTGCCCTCCCATGCAGGCCCAATCGCCCCCAACTGCCCTCATCTGCCAGCCTGGTCGCCTCCAACTGCCCTCCCCTATTGGCCTGTTCGTCCCCAACTGCCCTCCCCTGCTGGCCTGATCGCCCACAACTGCCCTCCCCTGCCAGCCATCTTGTGGTGGCCATCTTGTGATGACGTGGGGGCAGCCATCTTGTGACAACATGGGGCAGCCATCCTGTGATGACGTGAGGGCGAGACGCCACCTAAGCTTTTATTACTATAGATTTTATATATGTCTTATTGATTTCAGTGAGGAAGATAGAGGGAGAGAGAGAAGCATTAATGCTGAGAGAGAATCATTGATTGGCTGCCTCCTGCATGCCCCCTACTGGAGATCAAGCCCGAAATCCAGGCATGTGCCCTGACTGGGAATCCAACCATGACCTCATGGTTCATACATTGACACTCAACCACAGAGCAACACCCGCCAGGCTCAATATCAACATAACCTTAACATAAAATAATTTTTAATGTTAACACCAAAATAAAATCTTTTTTTCAGTATTATTTTATATTGGTTTTAGGTGTACAGCATAATGATTAGACAATTATATACAAGTGTTCCCCCTAATATTTTCAGTACCTACCTGGCACCACACATAGTTATCGTAATAGTATTGGCTGTATTCCCTATATTGACTCTTCTGCAACTACCAATTTGTACTTTTTAAACCCTTAACCTCTTTCACCCAGTCCTCCAACCCCCTCTCCTCTGGTAATCACCAGACTGATCTCTGTGTCTGAATCTTTCAATTTTGTTTGCTCATTTATTTTGATCTTTAGGTTCCACATATAAGTGAAATCATACGTTATTTGTCTTTCTCTAACTGATTTATTTCACTGAGCATAATATCCATACCGTTGTCTGTAGTGACTGCACCAATCTGCATGCCCACCAAGAGTGCACAAGAGTTCCCTCTTCTCCACAACCTCACCAACACTTTTTGTGGATTTATTGATGATAGCCATTCTGAAAGGTGTGAGGTGATATCTCATTGGAGTCTTAATTTCTGATGATTAGTGATGTTGAACATCTTTTCATATGTCTATTCATCTGTATGTCCTCTTTGTGGAAGTGGCTATTCAGGTCTTCTGCCTACTTTTTAATTGGGTTTTTTGTTTTTCTGGTGTTGAGTTGTATGAGTTCTTTATAAATTTTGGATATTAACGCATCAGATGTATCATTGGCAAGTATATTTTACCATTCAATAGGCTGACCTTTCATTTTGTTGACGGTTTCCTTCGTTGTGCAAAACATTTTAGTTGGATGTAGTCCCATTTGTTTGTTTGGTTTTTCTTCTGATTCCCTTGCCCAAGAAAATATATCATTAAAAAAATATTGCTAAGCTCTAGCTGGTTTGGCTCAGTGGATAGAGCATTGGCCTGTGGACTGAAGGGTCCCAGGTTTGATTCTGGTCAAGGGCACATGCTCGGGTTGCAGGCTTGATCCCCAGTAGGGGGTGTGCAGGAAGCAGCCAATCAATGATTCTCTCTCATCATTGATGTTTCTATCTCTCCCTCTCTCTTCCTCTCTGAAATCAATAAAAATACATTTTTTTAAAATAGTGCTAAGAGAAATGTCTGATAGTTTACTGCTTTTGTTTTCTTCTAAGAGTTCTATGGTTTTGAGTTATATTTAAATCTTAAATCCATTTTGAGTTTATTCTTGTATATAGTGTAAATTGGTGGTCTAGTTTCATTTTTTTTGCATGTATCTGTCCAATTTTTTCAACACCATTTATTGAATATACTGTCTTAAGGCATTGAATGTTTTTTACCTCCTCTGCCAAATATT
Organism: Ia io; assembly: GCA_025583905.1. Lineage (NCBI taxonomy): Eukaryota > Metazoa > Chordata > Mammalia > Chiroptera > Vespertilionidae > Ia > Ia io. The sequence goes on from JAJQQW010000001.1 coordinate 99,250,537, forward strand.
AATTGACCATGTAGGCATGGGTTTATTTCTGATCTCTTTATTATGTTCCATTGATCTATGTGTCTGTTTTTATGCCAGTACCATACTGTTTTGATTACTATAGTCTTATAATATAGTTTGTTGATTATTATAGCCTTTGTAGTATAGTTTGGTATGAGTTTGCATGATACCTCCAATTTTTTCTTCTTTCTCCAGATTGAGGTGGTTATTTAGGGTCTTCTGTGATTCCATATAAGTTTTCTGGATTATTTGTTCTCGTTCTGTGAAAAAGCCATTGGTGTTTTGATAGGGATTGCATTGGGTCCATAGATTGTTTTGGATAGTATGGACAACAAAGGAAACCATCAACAAAATGAAAGGTCAGCCTATTGAATGGGAAAATATACTTGCCAATGATACATCTGATAAGGGGTTAATATACAAAATTTATTTTAACGATGTTAATTCTTCCTATCCATGAGAACAATATATACTTCCACTTATTTGTGTCTTCTTTAATTTCTTTCTTCAGTGTCTTTTAATTTTCTGAGTACAGGTCTTTTACCCCCTTGGTAAAAAGTATTCCTTGGTAAATTTATTCCTAGGTGTATGGGAGTTTTTTGGTGCAATTGTAAATGGGATTGTTTTCTCAGTTTTCCTTTCTGATAGTTCACTATTGGTGTATAATAATGCAACCAATTTCTGACTATTTTGTATCCTGTTATTTTACTGAATTCATTTATCAGTTGTAGTATTTTTTGGTGGAATCTTTAGGGTTCTCTCTATACTGTATAGTATCATGTTACCTGCAAATAATGACAGTTTTACTTCTTACTTTCCAATTTGGATGCCTTTTATTTCTTCTTAATGTGTGATTGCTGTGGCTAAGACTTCCAGTACTATGTTGAATAAGAATGGTGAAAGTGGACATGTCTGTCTTGTTCCTGATAATGGAAACACTTTTAGTTTTCCCCCATTGAGTATAATATCAATTGTGAGTTTGTAATATATGGCCTCTATTACGTTGAAATATGTTCCCTCTGTTCCCACTTTACTGAGAGTTTTGATCATAAATGGGTGCTACATTTTGTCAAATGCTTTTATGCATCTAATGATAGGATCCTATGGTTTTTATCTTTCCTTTTTTATGTGGTATGTCATGTTAATTGACTTGAGGATACTGTACCAATCTTTCATCCAATAAATAAATCCCAGTTGATCATGTTGTATTATCTTCTTAATGTATTGCTGAATTCTTTTTGCTGATATTTTGTTGATTTTTGCACTTACGTTCATCAAGAATATTGGCCTATAATTTTCTTTCTTTGTAGAGTCTTTATCTGGTTTTGGAATTAGAATAATGCTGGCCTTGTAAAATGAGCTTGGGAGTCTTCCCTCCAATTGAATTTTTTTGGGAATAGTTTGGGAAGCATAGGTGTTAGTTCTTCTTTGAATGTTTGGTAAAATGCACCTGTGTAGTCATCCAGTCCAGGGCTTTTCCTTGCTGGGAGTCTTTTAAATTACTGCTTCAATTTCTATTGTTGTAATTGGTCTGTACAGATTTTCCATTTCTTCTTGATTCAGTTTTGGAAAATTGTATGTTTTAGGAATTTATCCATTTCTTCCAGATTGTCCAATTTGTTGGCATATAGTTGTGCATAATATTCTCTTATACTCCTTTGTATTTCTGTGGTCTCAGTTGTTACTTCTATTCCATTTCTGATTTAATTTTTTGGATTCTCCTGTTTGTTTGTTTTTTCTTTATGAGTCTGGTAAAATTTTTGTCAATCTTGTTCATCTTTTCAAAGAACCAGCTCTTGGTTTCATTGATCTATTTTATTTATTTTTAGTTTCTATGTCATTTATATCTGCTTTAGTCTTTATTATTTCCTTCCTTCTACTCACTTTGGGCTTTGTTTGTTGTTGTTTTTCTAGTTCCTTTGGGTGTAAGGTTAGATTATTTATTTGAGATTTTTCTGGTTTCTTGAGGTAGGCCTGTAAGTGCTATAAATTTCCCTCTTAGGACTGTTTTCACTGTGTCCCATGGATATTGTTTTGTTATATTTTCATTTTCTTAAGGTGTTTTGTGATTTATTCCTTGATCTCATTATTAATGCATTCGTTGTTCAGTAACATGTTTTTTTTGTTTGTATGTTTTTCTGTTTTTCTCTTGTGATTGATTTCTAGTTTCATATCATTGTGGTCAAAGAAGATGCTTGATATAATTTAAATACCTCTTAAATTTATTGAGACTTGTTTTGTAGCCCATCAGAAAAAATATTCTATGTGCTCCTTTGGGGTGAAATGCTCTGAAAACATTAATTAAATCAATCTGGTCTAGAGTGTCATTTAAGGCCACCATTTCCTTGTTGATTTCATGTCTGGAAGATCTATCTATTGATGTCAATGGGGTGTTAAAACCCCTATTATGACTGTACTATGTTCTTCAAAATTTGCTTTATATATTTAAGTGCTCCTATGTTGGTTGCATAGATGTCTACAAGGGTTAAATTTTCTTGTTGGATTGATCTTTTTATCATATGTAATGTCCTTCTTTGTCTCTTATGATAGCTTTTGTTTTATAGTCTATTTTGTCATATAAGTACTAGTGGCCTGGTGCACAAAATTCATGCACAGGGAGGGGGGTGTCCCTCAGCCCAGCCTGCTGGCTCCTAACCGCTCACCTGCTTGCCTGTCTGATTGCTCCTAACCACTCTGCCTGCCAGCCTGCTCACCCTCAACTGCCCCACCCGCCAGCCTGCTCACCCCCACCTGCTCCCCCTGCTGGCCTGCTCGCCCCCAACTACCCCCCTGCTGGGCTGCTCACCCCCAACTGCCCCCCCCCCCCCGCCGGCCTGATCACCCACAACTGCCATCCCATCCTGGCCTGATCACCCACAACTGCCCTTCCCTCTTGGCCCCTAACTGCCTCTACCTCAGCCCTGCCACCATGGCTTTGTCCAGAAGAATGTCTGGAAGGTCTCCTGGGAGGTCTCCCAGTCTAATTAGCATATTACCCTTTTATTATTATAGATTGAGGCCTGGTGCACAGTTGGGGACCGGCTGGTTTGCTCTGAAGGGTGTCCCGGATCAGGGTGGGGGTTCCCTTGGGGGGTAGGGCGGCCTGGGCCAGGGGCCTGTGGTGGTTTGCTGGCCAGCTATGCCCCCATTGGGGTGGGCGTCCCTACTGGGGATGGTGCCGGCCTGGGCGAGGGCCTGGGGCAGTTTGCAGGCCAGCCATGCCCCCATGGGGTGAGGGTCCTGCTGGGGGGCATGGCCAACCTGGGTGAGGGTCTGAGGGCTGTTTGCAGGCTGGTCACACCCCCTTCAGGGTGGGGATCCCCGCTGGGGTGCCTGACCAGGCTGGGTGAGGGGCTGAGGGCTATTTGCAAGCTGGCCATGCCCCCAAGCAGGGACCCTCACCCCATGGGAGCATGGCCAGCCTGGGTAAGGGGTTGAGGGCCGTTTTCAGGGTGGCCACACCCCCTTCAGGGTGGGGGGCCCCGCTGGGGTACCTGGCTAGCCTGGGTGAGGGGCTGATGGCTGTTTGCAGGCTGGCCATGCCCCCCAGCAGGGATGCTCACCCCATGGGGGCCTGGCCAGCCTGGGTAAGGGGCTGAGGGCCGTTTTCAGGCTGGCCACACCCCCCAGCAAGAACCCTCACCCCGATGGTGGCATGGCCAGCCTGGGTGAGAGGCTGAGGGCTGTTTGCAGGCCCCTCCCTCAGTGGCTGGCCCAGGTGACCCCAAGACTCCCGCATGCTCAGGCTGGCTCCATGGCTGCCGCCCACAGGCCCGACCTTCACTGGCCAGCCCAGGCAGGTGGGAAGCTTGGCTTCCTCCATTGCTGGGGGAGGCCCAAGCCTCCCGCTTGCTCCAGCTGGCTCTGTGGCCGCCGCCATCTTTGTCCTGCTAATTTGCATATTCCCTCCTGATTGGCTGTGGGCGTCATGGAGTGACAGTAAATTACCATATTACTCTTTTATTAGATAGGCTTGCTACCCCAGCTGTTTTATTTTTTTTATTTCCATTTTCAGGAAATATCTTTTTCATCCCTTTACTTTCAGTCTGTGTATGAGAGAGAAACGTCATCGATAGGCTGTCTCCTGCTCTCCCCCTACTGGGGATCAAGCCCACAACCTGGGCATGTGCCCTGACTGGTGATCGAACCAGCAACCTCTTGGTTCATGGGTCAACACCCAACTACTGAGCCACACCAGCTGAGCTACCCTATGTCTTTTGATTGGAGTAATTAAGCCATTTACATTTAAAGTGATTATTGAAAAATATGTATTTATTGCAATAGTCTTTTAACTATGTTCCTCTTTTTTTCCTTCTTAAAGAAGTCTCTTTAACATTTCTTGTAAAACTGATTTTGTGGTAATAAACTCCTTTAGCTTTTTCTTTTAAAAAAATATTTTTCATTGATTTTTATTGAGAAGAAGAGAGAGGGAGAGAGAGACAGAAACATCAATGATCAGAGAGAATCATTGATTGGCTGTCTCCCACACACCCCACACTGGGGACCTTGAGCCCACAACCCGGGCATGTGCCCCAACTGGGAACTGAACCATGACCTCCTGGTTCATAGGTTGATGCTCAACCACTGAGCCATGCCCACTGGGCTCCTTTAGCTTTTTCTGGGAAGCACTTTATTTCTCCTTCAATTTGAAATGATAGCCTAGATGGCTAGAGTAGTCTTGGTTGTAGATCCTTGGTTTTCATCACTTTGAATATTTTGTGCCAATCTTTTCTGGCCTGAAATGTTTCTATTGATAAATCAGCTGGAAGTCTTATGGAGGCTCTTTTGTAGGTAACTAACTGTCTTTCTCTTACGGCTTTTAAGATTATCTCTTTGTTTTTAATTTTTGCCATTTTAATTATGATGTGTCTTGGTGTAGGCCTCTTTGGGTTTATTTTGTTTGGGACTCTGCACTTCCTGATTGTGTGTCTTTTTTCTTCACCTGATTAGGGAAGTTTTCAGTGATTATATCTTCAAATAGATTTTCAATCCCTTGGTCTCTCTTCTCCTTCTGGTACCTCTATGATGCAGATGTGAGGTCCCTTAGACTATCCTCATTGTCTTTAATTCTTTTTTTCTGCTCTGATTGGGTGTTTTATGCTATCTTTACTTCCAAATCACTGATTTGATCCTCTGCTTCATCTTACCTACCATTGATTCCTTCTAGTGTATTCTTCATTTCAGATATTGTGTTCTTCATTTCTGGTACTTTTTTATGTTTCCTATGTCTCTTTTATGTTTGCAATCTCCTTGTTTAATTTCTCACTGAGTTCATTCATTCTTCCCCCAAGTTCCTTGAGCATCCTTATAACCATTGTTTTGAAATCTATATATAGTTTATTGCTTGCTTCAATTTTATTTAGTTCCTGGGTATATTTTTCTGTTCTTTCATTCAGGGCATATTTCTTTGTCTCAACATTTTGGTTGCCTCTCTGTATTTGCTTCTGTGTATTAGATAGATCTTCTATGTCTCCCAATCTTAGTATGGTGACTTTATGTAGTAGGTGTCCTATGGGGCTCAGTAGCACAGTCTCCCTTATCACTCGAGCAAGATGCTCCAGGAATGTCCCTTGTGTAGATTATGTGGGCCCTCCTGTTGCAGTTGAGTCTTGATTGCTGTTTGCCCCTCTGTGCACAGGGTTGATCATTAGGCTGGCTGACTGTGAACATTGACCCTGAATACAGTGTATGGGCTGCTGTTTGGGTGCTGACCACGTGAAGTGGAATTCACCTCAGCAGGATCTGCTGGCTGCCAAGATCTCCACTTGTGGAGCTAATTGGATCCTGCTCTGATCTTGTCTTAAGCTTTGCACTGGGTTTGTTGTTCTGGGGCTTCTTTGGAGAAATTCTGGTTTAGATCCATGTCAGACTCTCCCTTTGACTAGCCCTGGGCAACCTACTTGCAGCTACAACACATTCCACAGAGTGTAGCTGCCAGTTCTGGGCCTTGGTGTGTTAGGGAAAGGCCAAGTTGCACAGCAAGCCTGGCTTCCACCAGCATTGAGCCCACAGGCAGGTCAGCAAAAGGCCCAGGGCTCCCCAATATCCACCTCTGCCTGCCTCTGCCTTTTAGGCTCAATCACTAAAAGAGCCTCTGGTGGTACACAAGTTGCATAAGGTAGGTTCTCAGTGAGTCACAGGGTAGGGCTGAGTGTTGTTCACCAGATTGTTCAACTTTAGTGCCAGTGCTGGATCTGAGGCCACTCAGAAAACATCCCAGGGTATAACAAGGCTATCTACCACCCTCCAGGTGCCCGTAGACCTCTGTGGTGGGACGGGGGGAGGGGTGTCTCAGGGAGTCATTGGGGTGAGAACAGCAGGGTTATCAGGCCCAAAGAGACCAAGATTTGTGTGAAGAGAGGCTTCTGCATTGGTCGGACATGCAAGGGGAAAAAGGCCCCATCCTAAAGCCACACAACTTAGTCTGTCCCAGATTCTGCCTAGACCTCCTAGAAAGCCCTAGCTCAGTGGGTAGGGCCACTGGGAGTTGGGAGGGTGGGGCTAATGGATCTCCTGTGAGAGGCATTGGAGGTCAGGGTCATGGGAAGATTCAGGGAACGGCTCCAGCCCAGAAATATACAACTCAGTCACTGACACCCTCTGAGTATGCCCACACCTCTACACCTGAGGCTCAGGCAGCTGACTCCTCCACATGGAATGAGCTCTACAGTGCATGTGACAGAGAATCTGGAGGGTGGGGCTATTACTTCTTCCAGTCTGATGCCCTATGGAGGAGAGTTTTCCACCCAAGAAAGATGGTATCTGTGATGTGGGAGAGGGATTCATCACAGGAACCCTGGTGGTTGTCCCTTCAGCTCTCTCCTGAGCCACAAACCTCAGTCTCTCTTCACATGACTCTAGTCTGCTCCAATAGTTGACTAGAAATGTGAGTTGAAATGTTTGTGTATCCCTCTTCCAGAGCCCAGGATAAGTGGCTGTGAATGAGATTTTGTGCATTGGCCCTTTAAGAGTGTGCCTGGATCCTGGCCAGTGTGGCTCAGTGGTTACAGCATTGACCTATGAACCAGGAGTTCACGGTTCGATTCCCAATCAGGGCACATGCCTGGATTGCAGGCTTGATCCCCAGTAGGGGGCATGCAGGAGGCAGCCAATCAATGATTCTCTTTCATCATTGATGTTTCTATATCTCCCTCTCCCTTCCCCTCTGATATCAATAAAAATGCATTTTTCTTTTTTTAAAAAAAGAGAGTGCCTGGAGTTCTTGAAGACTCCTGTTTCTCCCAGGTGGTCAGAATCCCCACTAATTTTCATATCCAGATGTTGTGTTGGTGCCTCTTCCCGGGTCTGGTGTTCTGGGCTGGGGAGCCCAGTGTGGGGTTGAGAAGACTTGCTTCTCAGGGGGAACCTTTGCATCTGAGATATTCTCCAGAATCTCAGCCACCACATGTGGGAGTGAGGCCAACCCTTTTCACATCTCTGCCCTTCCTACCAGTCTCAATGTGGCTTCTGTAAATCCTTGGTTATAAGACTTCTGTTCAGCTAGTTTTCAGTTGGCTATTCAGGATGATTGCTCTATATTTGAATTATAGTTCCAGTTTGGTCCTACTCTGCCCCCATCTTGGATTCCTTGGACTTTGTGGACTTTAGTTGTAGTTGCTATAAGGGCAGGAAGTGGGGTGACACAGTTTGGATTTTCCAGATGTGGAATTTGGGGTACAAGGTGTGTAGACATCAATATCTTTGAAAGGAATAAGTGGGAGCCAGGATTGGGTGGAGAAGTCAAGTGGTGATATCAGCCTAGGAAAACCTTGGTCAACCCAACATGGAAGTCTGAAGTGAGCATTACCCATAAGAGTGTCCCACAATAAACTGGCAAGGCTGAGCCTTAAACCTGCCTCTCTCTTTCAATCACTGGAAACTGGCTGCCCTGGGAAGAGCATGACCTGACATGGAGTCAGACCCTGAAGTGACTGATAGCAGGTGTCTGAGCACACACTCCATAGCTGGACAGCAGGTCCTTCCTTGAAAGGAATCAGGATGGCATATTCTCTGTGTCCACCACCCAGGGGAAGGGGTGGTGGTGGTGGTAAACCAACAATGGAATAACACATAACAAACTGTTGATTGTTCAGAATAGTGAATTCTAACCATATCTCAATATGTTAAGGGAGAGGATTGGCAGCCATCTCTCGATAAAGGATAGTAGGAAAAGTGAGTTGAAATGTCTGTGCACCAGACAACTTTCCATGTGCAGTAAGATCAACTATTGCCAAATGGATCAGGTGCAATTGGTAGGGTTTTATATAGCATGAGAACAGGGAGAAGTTAGGATGATGGGAGGAAAGGACTAGAGGTAGAGCAAATCTTAGCCCAGGGCTGTCCCAGAAATCTATATGGCTCACAACAATGTTCCTCATTCCTTGGGATGATTCTTAGACTCACCATCCCACCATCCCACACCAATCTACTCAATCAGAATCTCTGGGGTTGAAAGAAACTTATAATACTAATTCCAAAAAATATATTCACCCCTATGTTCATTGCAGAGTTATTTACAATAGACAAGATATGGAAGCAACCCAAGTGCCCATCAACAAATGAGGGATATATATATATCCTAATACGGTATATAAAAACCCTGGGTCGCCGAAACCGGTTTGGCTCGGTGGATAGAGCGTCGGCTTGCGGACTCAAGGGTCCCAGGTTCGATTCCGGTCGGGGGCATGTACCTTGGTTGCGGGCACATCCCCAGTAGGGGGCGTGCAAGAGGCAGCTGATCGATGTTTCTCTCTCATCGATGTTTCTAACTCTCTATCCCTCTCTCTTCCTCTCTGTAAAAAAATCAATAAAATATATTTAAAAAAAAAACACAAAAAAAACCCTGGGTCATAACGACCAGTAACAACTGGAGGCTGACCAACAGGAAGTCAGTGCTTGCCCTGCCCCCAAGCAAGCAGTTAGGAGCAATCAGGCAGGCAGGCAGAGTGATTAGGGGTGATCAGGTAGGCAGACCAGCGGTTAGGGGTGATCAGGTAGGCAAGCAAGCAGTTAGGGGAGATCAGGTAGGCAGATGGCCCCTCTCTGGGCTGGCCCCACCCCCAAGCAAGAAATTAGGGGTGATCAGGTAGGCAGGCAGAGTGGTTAGGGGTGATCAGGTAGGCAGACAGTCCCTCTCAGGGCTGGCCCCGCCCCCCAGCAAAGAAAGAGGGAGGCCCAGGCCAGCCAAGCAATTGCATCCCAGCCTGTCGCCTGCATAGGGAGGCCACCATTGGCAGGGGAGGGGGGGCAGCACTGCACAGGGGGTGGGGCCAGCTGCCTGCAGCCTGGGGAAGGAAAGCCCCGATAGGTCCTGATCTCAGGCCAGGCCTAGGGACCCTACCCGAGGGGTCCCAGATTGTGAGAGGGTGCAGGCTGGGCTGAGGGGACACCGCCTCCCCCCCCCCCCCCCCCCGCCGAGTGCACAAATTTTCATGCACTGGGCCTCTAGTATATATATATCCTCCTCTTCATTATTCAATGAAATATTACTCAATCATAAAAAAGAACGTAATCTAACCATTTTCAACAGCACGGATGGACCTAATGGGTATATACTCAGTGAAATAAATTAGTCAGAGAAAGACAAATATCATATGATTTCACTTATAGTATATAGAATCTAAAGAACAATGTAAATGAAAAGCAAAGATAAACAGACTCATAGATATAGAGAACTAATGATTGCCAGAGGGGAGGGAGTTTGGGGTACTGGGTGAAAAAGATGAATGGATTGAGAAGTACAAATTGGTAGTTACAAAACAGTCATGGATGTAAAGCACAGCATAGGGAATATAGTCAATAATATAGTAATAACTATGTATGGTTACATAGTTAGAAATGTAAGGTAATAAATGTGGTGTTTTATTTTATTTTATTTTTTTTATTAAGATACTATGTGTACATATCTTACCATCGCCCCCCCACTCCCATATATGCCCTCACCCCCCAGAGTTTTGCGTCCATTGGTTATGCTTATATGCATGCATACAAGTCCATTGATTGATCTCTTATGTTCCCCACCTCTCCCTAACCTTCCTGGTGTAATTTGACAGACTGTTTGATGCTTTACTGCCTCTGTATCTATCTTTTTGTTCAAGTTTATAATGTTCTTTATTATCCATAAATGAGTGAGATCATGTGGATTTTTCTTTCATTGACTGGCTTATTTCACTTAACATAATGTTCTCCAGTTCCATCCAGGTTGCTGCAAATGGTAAGAATTCCTTCTTTTTTATGGCAGCATAATATTCCATTGTGTAGATGTACCATAGTTTTCTGATCCAGTCATCTGCTGATGGGCACCTAGGCTTCTTTCCAGATCTTAGCTATTGTAAATTGTGCTGCTATGAACATAGGGGTGCATATATCCTTTCTTATTGGTGTTCCCAGTTTCTTAGGATATATTCCTAGGAGTGGGATTACTGGGTCAAATGGGAGTTCCATTTTCAGTTTTTTGAGGAAACTCCATACTGTTCTCCACAGTGGCTACACCAGTCTGCATTCCCACCAGCAGTGCACGAGGGTTCCTTTTTCTCCGCATTCTCGCCAACACTTGTCATTTGTTGATTTGTTGATGATAGCCATTCTGACAGGTGTGAGATGGTACCGCGTTGTTGTTTTGATTTGCATCTCTCGGATAATTAGTGACGTTGAGCATGTTTTCATGTGTCTCTTGGCCTTCCTTCTGTCTTCTTTTGAAAAGATTCTATTTAGGTCCGTTGCCCATTTTTTTATTGAATCATTTATCTTCCTTTTATTAAGTTGTATAAGCTGCCTATAGATGTTGGAGATTAAACCTTTATCAGTGATGCCATTTGCAAATATGTTCTCCCATGCAGTGGGCTTTCTTGTTGTTTTGTTGATAGTTTCTTTTGCTGTAAAAAAGCTTTTTATTTTGATGTAGTCCCATTTGTTTATTTTCTCTTTAGCTTCCATTGCCCTAGGGGCAGTATCGGTGAAGAAGTTCTTTTGGCATATGTCTGAGATTTTGCTGCCTGTGGATTCCTCTAGTATTTTTATGGTTTCCCGTCTTATGTTTAAGTCCTGTATCCATTTTGAGTTTATTTTTTTGTATGGTATAAGTTGGTGATCTAGCTTCATTTTTTTGCATGTATCTGTCCAATTTTCCCAACACCATTTATTGAAGAGACTGTCTTTATTCCATTGTATGTTCATGCCTCCTTTGTCAAATATTAATTGAGCATAGTGGTTTGGGTCAATATCTGGATTCTCTATTCTGTTCCATTGATCTATATGTCTGTTCTTGTGCCAGTACCAGGCTGTTTTGAGAATAGTGGCTTTGTAATACAGCTTGAAATCTGGGTATTAGGATCCCTCCTACTTTATTCTTCTTTCTCAGGATTGCTGTGGCTATTCGGGGTCTTTTTTTATTCCAGATGAATTTTTGGAGAGTACTTTCAAGGTCTGTGAAATATGCCGTTGGTATTTTAATGGGGAGTGCATTGAATCTATGGATTGCTTTGGGTAGTATGGACATTTTAATGATGTTGATTCTACCAATCCATAAACATGGTATGTTCTTCCATCTGTTTACATCTTCCTCTATCTCTTTTTTCAGTGTCCTGTAGTTTTCCGTGTATAGGTCTTTTACCACCTTAGTTAAGTTTATTCCTAGGTATCTTCATTTTTTTGGTGCGATGGTAAATGGGATTGCTTTTTTAGTCTCTCTTTCTGCAAGTTCACTACTGGTGTATAGAAAAGCCATAGATTTCTTGGCGTTAATTTTGTATCCTGCTACATTACCGAATTCATTTATTAAGTCTATTAGTTTTTTGACGAAGTCTTTTGGATTTTTTATGTACAATATCATGTCGTCTGCAAATAAAGACAGCTTTACTTGTTCTTTTCCAATTTGGATGCCTTTTATTTCTTCTTCTTGTCTAACTGCAATGGCTAATACTTCCAGTACTATGTCAAACAGGAGTGATGAGAGTAGGCATCCCTGTCTTGTTCCTGTTCTTAGGGGAAATGTTTTTAGCTTTTGTCCATTGAGTATGATGTTTGCTGTGGGTTTATCATATATAGCTTTTATTATGTTGAGGTATGAGCCTTCTATTCCCACCTTGTTGAGAGTTTTTATCAAGAAAGGGTGTTGGATTTTGTCAAATGCTTTTTCTGCGTCAATTGATGTGACTATGTGATTTTTATCTCTCAATTTGTTTATGTGATGTATCACGTTTATTGATTTGCGGATATTGAACCATCCTTGCATTCCTGGGATAAATCCTACTTGGTTATGGTGTATGATCTTTCTGATGTACCGCTGGAGCCGATTTGCTAGAATTTTGTTGAGGATTTTGGCAACTATGTTCATGAGGGATATTGGTCTGTAATTCTCTTTCATTGTGTTGTCTTTATCTGGTTTTGGTATTAGGGTGATGCTGGCTTCATAGAAGGAGCTTGGAAGTGTTCCTTCCTCTTGAATTTTTTGGAATAGTCTGAGGAGGATAGGTTTTAGTTCTTCCTTGAATGTTTGGTAAAACTCTCCTGTGTAGCCGTCAGGCCCCGGGCTTTTGTTTGCCGGAAGCTTTTTGATGACTGCTTCAATTTCGTCCATAGTTATTGGCCTATTGAGCTGTTGAGATTCTTCTTGATTGATTTTTGGAAGGTTGTATTTTTCTAGGAATATGTCCATTTCCTCCAGGTTGTCCAGTTTGTTGGAATAGAGCTGTTCGTAGTATTTTGTAACAATCCTTTGTATCTCAGCGGGGTCTGTTGTTATTTCACCTCTTTCATTTTTGATTTTGTTTATTTGGGTCCTCTCTCTTTGCTTCTTGGTGAGCCTGGCTAGAGGTCCATCAATCTTGTTTATCCTTTCAAAGAACCAGCTCTTGGTTTTGTTGACCTTTTGTATTGTTTCTTTGGTCTCTATGTCATTTATCTCCGCTCTGATCTTTGTTATTTCCTTCCTTCTGGTTACACTGGGCTTTTCTTGCTGCTCTTTTTCTAGCTCTTTGAGTTGTAGGGTTAGGTAATTTATTACCATTGTTTCTTGTTTTTTGCAATAGGCTTGTAGAGCTATGAACTTCCCTCTCAAGACTGCTTTCGCTGTGTCCCATAGATTTTGGATTGTTGTGTTTTCATTGTCATTTGTTGCCATGATGTTTTTTATTTCTTCCTTGATCTCTCTGGTGACCCAGTCCTTGTTTAATAGCATGCTGTTTAGTCTCCATGTGTTTGATTTCTTTGGATTGTATTTATTGTAGTTGATTTCCAGTTTTATGCCACTGTGATCTGAGAAGGTGCTTGATATAATTTCTATCTTCTTGAATTTGAAGAGACTTTGCCTGTGACCCAGCATATGGTCTATCTTTGAACATGACCCATGTGCACTTGAGAAGAATGTATATTCTGTGGCTCTGGGGTGAAATGTTCTGAAGATGTCAATTAATTCCATCTGATCTAGTGAGTCATTTAGGATTGCTGTTTCTTTGCTGATTTTTTGTTTAGAGGATTTATCCAATGGTGATAGTGGGGTATTAAAGTCTCCTACTATGATTGTATTGCTATTAATCTCTCCCTTGATATCCTCCAGGAGTATTTTTATGTATTTGGGTGCTCCTATATTGGGAGCATATATGTTTACCAGAATTATTTCTTCTTGTTGGATTTCTCCCTTTAGTATTATGAAGTGGCCTTCCTTATCTCTTGTTATGGCATTTACTTTGAGGTCTAATTTGTCAGATATAAGTATTGCTACCCCAGCTTTTTTTTCATTTCCATTTGCCTGGAAGATATTTTTCCATCCCTTCACTTTCAATCTGTGTGAGTCTCTTGTTCTGAGGTGGGTCTCTTGTAGACAGCATATATATGGGTCATGTTTTTTTTATCCGTTCAGCCACTCGATGTCTTTTGATTGGAGCATTTAGTCTGTTTACATTTAAAGTTATTACTGAAAGGTATTTGTTTGTAGTCATATCTATTTTTGTGTCTGTATTCCTTCTTACCTGTTTATTTCTTCTTTTTACAGTATTCCCTTTAGCAATTCTTGCATGGCTGGTTTGGTGGTGATAAACTCCCTGAGCCTTTTTTTGTCTGCGAAGCTCCTGATTTCCCCTTCAATTTTGATTGATAGTCTTGCTGGATATAGTATTCTTGGATTCAGTCCTTTGCTTTGCAACACTTTGTATACCTCCTTCCATTCACTTCTAGCTTGTTGTGTTTCTGTTGAGTAATCATTTGACAATCTGATGGGTATTCCTTTGTAGGTAACTCTCTGTCTCTCTCTTGCTGCCTTTAAGATTCTCTCTTTATTATTTATATTTGCCATTGAAATTATGACATGTCTTGGTGTGGGTCTTTTGGGGTTGATCCTGCTTGGGACTCTCTGTACTTGCGTAACTTCTATCTTTCCCATATCCGGGAAGTTTTCCGTCATTATTTCTTCAAATAGATTTTCTTATCCCTGCTGCTCTTCTTGTCCTTCTGGCAGCCCTATTATATGCATGTTACTTCGTTTCATGTTGTCCCGAAGCTCCCTTAGGCTTTCCTCCCGCTTTTTAATTTTTTTCTCCAATTGCTGTTCAGATTGAGCTTGTTTCTGTACCTGATCTTCTAACTCACTAATTCGGTCCTCTGCTTCTTGTAGTCTACTGTTGAAACTTTCCATGGTGTTTTTGATTGTAGCTATATCACTTTTCATTTCTTCCTGATTCTTGCATAAGTTGTTGATTTTGTCATCCATCCGATGTGTAAATTCCACGACCATTACTCTGAACTCCTTTTCGGTCATGTTGCAAGCTTCGGTTTCACTAATTTCCTTTCTTGGTGACTCCACATTTTCTTTCCTCTGTGCGTTATTTCGTTTCCCCATTCTGGCCATCACCAGAAAGCTCAAGCTTCCGTTTGCGTGGACCTGGGCCATGTGCTGTGGGGACTTCGCTCCACCCAAGTTTCACTGGAGTGCTCTGACACTAGGACATGTGGCTGCCTTTGGTTGGTGGGAACCAGACTTGCCCAGGGTCAGTGTCCCCAGTGTTCCGTGTGGTCTCTTGTGCACACTTAGAATCAAGGGCCCTGTCTGCATTACACTGTTGGTATGTGCCGAAAATGAGATCCTTAGCATGTGCCAGGAGTCAGAGTTTCCCTGTGTCTGCACCAAGAATCGAGTGTCAGAGTCTCTGTTGCCTTGTGCGGTTTCTCGTTGAGAATCAGGGTCCCTGTGTGTGCATGCACCAACAATTGGGGTTGCTGGCTCTTAGTGTGAATGTGCTGTGAGTCAGGGATCCCAGGCAGCTGTGTCCGGCGTGCCAAATTCCCTGAAGTGGAGCTGCGTCCTGTGTGTGCTCTCTCTACTGAGCCTAACCGGCTAGGGCGCACACTCTCAAATTCCTGAAGGTGAGCTGCCTCCGTGCACTCTCCCAGATTCCCCGAAGCGGGCGGAGTCCGTCCTGTGCGCCAAATTCCCCAAAGGGAAGCCCCTCTGTGCACGCTCTAAGATTCCCTGAAGGGGAGCTGTGACCCGCAAGCCAAATTCCCCCAAATTCCCCGAAGGGGAACCCTCTGTGCGCACTGACAGATTTCCCTGAAGGGGAGCTGCTTCTGTCCCACGTGCCAAATTCCCTAAGGGGGAGCACGTCCCTGCGCAAAGCTCTGCAGCTTGGGCGAGGGGCGGGTCTATCAGTTACTATGGCACTATCCGCGCGCCTGCAGGGAGGGGGATAGGCTCTTTGACTCACGGAAATCTGCCGGGAAGTCTGGATTCTTGTTGTTTGTTGGTCTGAGGCTGTGATAGCAGTTCTCTGTCCCCAGTGGCTGCAGGGTCCTGGTTTGTGTCAGAAGCCAGGATCCCAGTCTCAGGAAGCTCTGTTTCTCAAGATGGCATGGTCTCTGCGCCCGCACCAGCCGCCGAGAAGTGTCCGCTTTGTGCGCGGGGCTCCGCCTTCTAGGACTGCCTGGTTAGGCAGCCCCTTGGAAGACCTGCAGAATCTAACTGACCCTACCTCATACACACACACACACCACACACGTCTACACTCTCCTCTGTGGGTTCCTCACTCACACTCTCTCTCTCCCTACCTTCCTGCTGGTCGCCATCTTTTTCCTTCATAAATGTGGTGTTTTAAGCAAACAAACAAACAAAATCTCTCGGGTTAGACCCAAGAATCAGCATGTTTAAACATCCCCCGTGCTTCTTCTGCAATTTGAGAACCCTGCAAAGGATGGGTCAGCACCATGGAATACACTCTACAAGACTGCACAGAGTACTTTCATTGTATAGAGTCTGTAAGAAGGGATGATCCAGCTAGCATCCTCAATCATAAGACTCTAATGGGAGAGATGGCAAACCCAGTGGGAAAAGAACCAATGGCACAGGACATGCGGACATATGTAAGGTTTTGTTATTGAACTTCTCAACCAATTACCACCATATAGAGTAAATCATTCATAAATGTTGAATGTTGTATTACATATGCCACAATCTGAATTGGATCCTGAGTTATGGGAATAAAGTAAGACCTCTCTCTAGTCAGTGTCCTGAACTCCTAGCTCCAAGGCAGAAGTCCTTAACCCAGCATCCATAGATAGCATTTAAAGGGGCTCATGAACTAGGATGGGGGGGGTGGGGTGGTAAACATAGCTTCTTTATGAGAACCAGCCATTCACCAAAATTTAGGATTTCCTTAAATCATGGATATAGGCAACAAATCACAGTAGAATTAGCAATACCTATGACTTGGTCATCAATAGAAACCATGGGTATGTTTTATATCACTTTAATATTATTGTAGCTATCTTGAAATATGGTTTACTCATCAGTACTTTAATACTGTTACTTTTTAGATTTCTAGATCTTGATATTTAGTATGTTCATAGAGAAGTGCATGTATTATATCACATATTTCTTTTAATTATTTTGATAATTTTATTTTTATACTAGAGGCCCAATGCACAAAATTCATGCAAGGGTAAGGTCCCTACATCTGGCCAGCGATCAGGGCCGATCTGTGGGATGACTGGCAGGGCGATCGGGGGTGGGGTGGGGGCCCTGCTGGCACTTGCCTTGGCTGACCTGGCACCGCCCCTCGCCGCAACCACTGGTTGGGGCCTGCGGGCTGGGGGCAGCTCCTGCACTGAGTGTCTGCCCCCTGGTGGTCAGTGTGCATCACAGCGACTGGTCATTCTGCCTTTCATTCCACCATTCAGTCAATTTGCGTATTAGGCTTTTATTATATAGGATCATTGGTTTCCTTGGTAATCATATATATAATTTTATACCTTTAAACTTTATTCTACGTCAGGGTCTATAGGCTTAATCAAATTTGTAAAGAGGTGCATAGCACACAAAAAGTTAAGAACTCCTAAACAATAAGAAAACCCACTTCATGGGAGAACATATTTGCCAATGTTATCACAGATAAGAGTTTAATCGCCAAAATTTACAGAGAACTCATACAAATTAACAAAAGGAAGATAAACAATCCAATAAAAAAAAATGGGCCAAGGACCTAAATAGACACTTTTTAAAAGAAGACATACAGAAGGGCAAGAGACATATGAAAACATCCTAAAAGTCACTAATCATCCAAGAGATGCAAATCAAAACAACAATGAGGTACCATCTCACACCTGTCAGAATGGCTATCATCAACAAATCAACAAATGACAAGTGCTGGCGAGGATGCGGAGAAAAAGGAACGCTCTTGCACTGCTGATGGGAATACAGACTGGTGCAGCCACTGTGGAAAACAGTATGGCATTTCCTCAGAAAATTAAAAATGGAACTCCCAGGAGAGATCAACCAAAGGACTTGTATGCATGCATATAAACCTAACCAATGGACACAGACAACAGGGCGTGAGGGCATGAGTGGGGGTGGGTGTGGGGGCAATGGGGCGATAAGGACACATATGTTATACCTTAATCAATAAAGAAAAAAAAATTTAAAATGAAACTCCCATTTGACCCAGTAATCCCACTTCTAGAAATATATCCCAAGAAATCAGAAACACCTATCAGAAAGGATATATGCATACCTATGTTCATAGCAGCACAATCTACAATAGCTAAGATTTGGAAACAGCCTAAGGGCCCATCAGCAGATGAGTGGATTAAAAAACTGTGGAACATCTACACAACGGAATACTATGCTGCTGTAAAAAAGAAGGAACTTCTACCATTTGCAACAGCATGGATGGACCTGGAGAGCATTATGCTAAGTGAAATAAGCCAGGCAGTGAAAGAAAAATACCACATGATCTCACTCATTTATGGGGTATAATGAACAACATAAACTGATGAACAAAAACAGATCCAGAGACAGAGAAGCATCAAACGACTGTCCAACCCAAGAGGGAAGGCAGGGTAGGGGGTGAGAGGGGGAGTAAGAGATCAACCAAAGGACTTGTATGCATGCATATGAGCATAACCATTGGACACAGACAGTAGGGGAGTAAGGGCATGTGCTGGGGGATGGGAGCGGCCAGGGAGAGGTCAATGGGGAGAAATAGAGACTTATGTTAATCAATAAAGAATTTAAATTTTAAAAAGTTAAGAACTCCTATGGTTGAAAAGTCTATGTAGCTAGTGGTTACCTACATTAGGTCATTTGTATTTCAACCACCTCCCAACCCCATACAACACAACTACTCTCAACATTTCGGCCAGTTACTTCCTGGATAAGACACATTAGAAAGAAGAAGAGACAGAAAATTTTGCTTTAGGTCCTTTAAGTTGAGTCATGCAATTATTTCATTCATTCATTCATTCAATTCAACAAATGCTTATTGAGCACCTATTATGACTCAGGCACTATGGTGGGTACTGAGGATACAGTGATAAATAAGATGGATATTGTCTTTCTCCTCAAGGAGTTTACATTGTAGTTGGGGAAACTAGTGAGAAGCAAGTAAACAGACAATAACATTTCCAGATTTATTGCTTTATGCAGGTGTAGAGACCCTTTTTTCTGCCATTTGGATATTTATAACATCATTTTCTGGCCACACAAAATTATCAACTTAAAAAATAGCCTGCTAAAAAATATATTTTTAAATTAGCCTGCTATATTTGGTCAAACATTAACTCACCCCTAATGCCTTGGCAGGGCCAGACCAATTTATTTCGCAGGCCTTATACTGCTCGTGGGGTGGATATTCCCCACCCCTGGTGAAAAAAAAAACCACACAAAGAAGGGATAGAGATAACAATAGTCAGCATTTATTGAGTGGAATGCTTAATATGTGCCAAATATTGCTCTAAGCTTTATACTGACTAGCACAACTTTATATGGTTCCCATAGGTTTAATATTCCCATTTTAGAGATAAGGAAATTAAGGCACATAGAAGTGACCAATGCCATAACAGCTAAAAAATGACAGAGCCCAGGATTCAAATCCAAGCATCAGTTCATTTTTAGACATGTTAAGTTTGAAATGTCTATAAAATATCTAAGTGGGTAAGTTGAATAAGCAAGTGGGGATATGAGTGTGGTCATAAAAAAAGCCCAAGATGAAGATCCAGATCCAGAAGTCATAAGCACAGAATTGGTTTTTAGAACCATAGATTTAGATGAGATCCCCTAGGAAGAGAGTGCAGGTAGAGAAGAGAGGTAAGTCCAGGACTGAGCCCTGAAGCACTTTTAACATTTAGAGCTTAGGTAGAGGAGGGGACACATCCAAGTTAAGATGAAAAGTCCCCAGAATCCATGAGAAGGAAGGACATTTTAAAGAGAATAGTGTAATCAACTGGGTTAAAAGTTCTTCATCATCACTATATTATTACTCTAAGATACTGGTTAAGACCATGTGGGATTTGTAAAGGGGACCCAGTTTAAGATAATCCAGTGAGATGTAGTGTAACCAGGATGGCTATATATTTTTGGTTTGTCTGGGACCGTCTTAGTTTACACCATTGTCCTACATTTAATCCAATTTAGCATTTGTCTCATGTTTTTTATTTTTTAACTATTACAGTTGTGCTAAGATAATTTGGTTTGGGTTTAATAGGTCTCCTTTAACTTCCAGTTTCTACAGAGTTCTTTCTCTCTTTGGCTCTTACATGATTAAATCTGAAAGACAATCAGTGATAATCCATCTCTTTTCCTAACACTTTCCAAATCTAACATAATTAACCTCCTCATTAGGGGAAAGCAAGCATGGAGCTCACTGATGAAAGGAAAGATGCCCAGATAACAGCAGCTGGGGACAACTAACAACCTTAGTTCTCAGGTAGCGGTGGAGTAAATATTTGACACTGTCCAGCTACCAGCCACATCACTCCCTTCCTCTCTGAAATTAATGAAATATGTGCAGGAAATAGGGGCTAAGCAGTCCTGCATACAGTATATAGATAGAGCATTCTAAACATTCTTGCAACAGTGATTGTGTAATTTATTAGTATGTAAATCCACAACTATTTATTTTATTGTTTGATAATGCTTTTCTATATTGCAAAAATCCTCAGCAGTAATGAGCACAAATAAATGAAAGTATTTGTTTATGAAAATGTAGGTACTAAGATGATGTACATGAAACTCGTGAAAATGTTGATTGCTGTTTATCAGCCAAGGGGGCCAGAGTAATATAACTGACTACACAAAACTAGGAGACACCTATCTGCTGAAGAAGCATCATCATCTATCTCAGAATTCAGTAGTTATTTTAATGTGCTCAAGGACCCCACATGCAGATACAGAAGATTTACATATCTCTGTGAAGCATAACTTTTCATGTAAATCAACTGGTTGTTCTTCTAAATTCATTTTGCTCATTTTTATTATAAATTTTCTTGTGCTTGTATGAAAACTGAAGCAATAGCTGTTGGCTGAATTAACCAAACAAATGGTTCCATGACACCAGCTTTATATCGGTGTCTTCAGGTGCTTCAAATAGATGAGAAGTGAAATTAATAATGACTCAATTATTTCATCCCATCCGTGGAATCAAATAACAATGTTGGAAGTTAATTCTGATGAAGGTGAAACAAAAATGCTATTTATAAGTTCAGTAACAAAGTTTATCATTCAAGATAAAAACATTTGTTTTTTTGTTTTTTCAGTGATAATATGGATATAAATTTTAGCAGAGGAAAATTTTTATATGAAAATAATGTTCTTAATTAAGAAATCTATACAGCAGGAACATCCTCGAGATTGGTTATAGTGCACATATAATTGATAACTGCATCCAAACCAAATGCATGCCCGGGTGGGGTTTCGGTCCCCAGTCGGGGGCATGCAGGACGCAGCCAATCAATGATTCTTTCTAATCGTTGATGTTTCTATCTCTCTTTCTCTCTCTCTCCCTCTCCCTTCCTCTCTGAAATTAATAAAAAATATACATATTTAAAAATAGTATGATTTACAGACATGAACTAATTGAAGGTGTGAACAATTTCAAATTCATTAGCCTTAAAATTCAAGTTTGAAAATGATTGCAGACAATTTTATTATTAAAATTTTTTAAATAATCAAACTGCCCTGGTCAGTGTGGCTTAGTTGGTTGGAGTGTTATCCTGTATACTGAAAGGTTGCAGGTTCTGTTCCCCATCACAGCACATACTCAGGTTGCGACTCTGATCCTGGTTTGGGGCGAGTTCAGAAGGCAACCAATCGATGTTCTCTCTCACATTGATGTTCTCTCTCTCTCTCTCTCTCTCTCTCTCTCTCTCTCTCTCTTTAAAATCAATAAGCATATCCTCTAGTGAGGATTAAAAATAATAATAAATCCATATTGAAAAAAATACACACTTCACAAAAATATCAGTGATTATTATGAAGGCAGGACTAAGAAACTGATCAAACTATGTGCATATGTAGCAATAATAATTACTTTACTTACGCTATTTTTAAATGTTCAGATAATTAACATAAATAACTTATCTCTTGCTTTAATATACACCTATTTTATTTTTTAATGACAGATATTACTTTTGACTATGTGTTGTTGTGTGTGTGTTTGTGTTTTTTTGCACACTGGTATAATAAATCAATTTTTGGTGAAAAATATTTTTTAAATCTAAAAATATTTATTGTTTATAAAATTAAATCTTTATTGTTGAAAGTATTGCATATGCCGCCCTTTCTCCCCCATTGACCCCTGCTAACCTGCCCTAGCCCCCACCCCAGGCCTTCACCACCTTGTTGTCTGTGTCCATGGGTTATGCATATACTAGTATGCATACAAGTTTTTTGGTTGATCTCTTCCCATCCATCCACCCACCCCCGCCTTCCCTCTGAGATTCGACAGTCTGTTCCATGCTTCTATGTCTCTGGATCTATTTTGTTCATCAGTTCATTTTGTTCATTAGATTCCACATATGAGTGAGATCATGTGATACTTGTCTTTCTCTGACTGGCTTATTTCACTTAGCATAATACTCTCCAGGTCCCTGAATGCTGTCTCAAAGGGTAAGAGATCCTTCTTTTTTACTGCTGCATAGTATTCCATGGTGTAGATGTACCACAGCTTTTTTTATTCACTCATCTACTGATGGGCACTTGGGCTGTTTCCAGATCTTAGCTATTGTAAATTGCACTGCTATGAACATAGGGGTGCATACATTCTTTCTAATTGGTATTTTGGGTTTCTTAGGATATATTCCTAGAAGTGGAATCACTGGGTCACATGGCAGTTCGATATTTAATTTTTTGAAGAAACTCCATACTGTTTTCCATAATGGCTGCACCAGTCTGCATTCCCACCAGCAGTGTACTAGGGTTCCCTTTTCTCCACATCCTTGCCAGCACTTGTAGAAAAAAATACTTTAAAACTATGTAGTAGTTTTAGAGCCTCCTTCACTCTCCAAAGTGTCTCAGTTTGGACAATTATCATCTAACTGTGGCATACTTAGCACATTGGCTTTGTCAGCAGCTGGTCAGGGCTTTAATCCCAGCTCTGCAATTTAGTAGCTATGTAACCTTAAGTATGTTATTTAATCTCTCTCAAACTCAGTTTCTTTATCTTTAAAATGGGGATGATAATAATGGTAACTTGCTCATTGGGTTGTTGTGAAAGTGAAATGATAATGTGTATAAAGGCACTTAGCACAGTGCCTTGGCATATAGTGCTCTCAATAAACAAATTGTTATTATCACTGTTGTTGTTACTATTATTGAGAAGTTATGGTCATGATTGCTGTCTGATTTTCTTTTCTTTTTCTTTCTTTCTTTCTTTCTTTCTTTTTTTTTTTTTTACAGAAAAGCACTCTCAATAAATTTTATATTCGAATGATTAACCTTCAGGTCCTGTTTTTGCTCCTAAAATGTTCACATCATAACCCCACACACTGCCTATCCCCTGTCCAGTGACCAGGTCCAGGGTCCAATTTGGGGACAGAAAACTGGCAAGTGATGACTCTAGGATCACCCTCAAGTTCAAGCTCAAGTTTCTTCTTCAACCGCAGCATCAACTGAGGCACCCCCAAAGTAACAATATTTGAGTACTGTGAAAAAGTAACCTTTCACAAAATTGAAGTATAAAATTTGGCTGAGTCCTGTACCCCTTCTCCCCAATCACGGTATCTGGAGTACCAAACTAGCCATGGGCTTAGTTCATAGACAACTAAGTTGTGAATGCTTCTTTTGCAGCTATCACAATCAGTCCATCACCACTACCAATGTCCACCAGAGGTCCTCTTCTGCTTCACATTTTCCCATTTCAATCTGCATTGCAATTGCAGATACAAAAGGCATGCAAATTTTTCAGAGGGCTGGTATTATAAATGGAGTGACCACAGGCATGCACAGCCACCAGTGTTCTACCAAACCATCCCAGTAAATAAGAAGTCCCACCTGCTTTTCTTCAAACCGTTGGGTTCAAGACTTGTAGGTAGTACATATACTAACAGACTTTCTTCCTTAAGTGTTTCTGGAGGTGCACCTCTTCCTCTGTTGTCTGATTTTCTTTATTACTGACTTGGTGTCCTAACAAACATTAGCAGATTGGTTGCTTGACCTTGACTTTATCTAGAAAAGAGACCCAGTGATCAGGAAATTCACCAAATTAAATTATGGCATAGGTAATCATTTTCAAGAATATTTTCCTTAGAATATTGGACCTGCAAGATGCTCTGCAGTCAAATGACACTGGGAAACCATAGCCATGTCTTGCAAATTCATAATATTGTATCAGTACCACATAAGCTCTGAGAAATCCTATAATTAAAAAAATAATTTATTTAAGCCCCATTTTCCAAATTTATCTACACTAATGAAAGACAAACATGCAAATTGACCATCCCTCCACTACGCCCACCAGCCAATCAGAGTGAGTATGCAAATTAACCGAACAAAGATGGGGGTTAATTTGCATACACAGGCACGGAGCGAAGACTGAAGACAGCTTAGAAGGAAGCCAAGCACTGCAGAAGGGAGCGAAGCGGCGGAGACGGGAGGGAGCCAAGGCAGCGGAGAAGGGAGCGAAGCCTGCTTTGCTCTGGCTGCAGGAAGCCCTATTCTTGCAGGAATCTTCCTGCAACGGGCCTCTAGTATAATATAAATGTGTGTATGTGTGTATGTGGTGCCTCAAAATTAATAGAGTATTCTACAAACATATTTTTGAAACACAGATATAATCTAACTTCTTCATTTAAAAAATGTGAGGCCCAATTGGGAGGAAGACTTTCCCAAGGCCACACAATAATAATGGGTATGTGGGCATGAATTCCAAATCTTCAAATCCTTGTGCCTTTTTTTCTAGGAAAGTCTTTTTGTATGTAATAATCTTTGTGCACATACACATTTTCCTGGGCTGTATATTAATTAGCAGATGTGTAATACCTTTGAAAGTCCAAAGACAAGAACTTTTTATAATTGCCACAGGTTTTGTATTGTGAACTTACAGTTTAACAGCCCCCATCCTCTCTTGGACTGAGGATTTCTGTTCTTTTTAATTTTTTTTATTTTTATGAGTTATTTGAGCCAAACTGATGATAAGTGCCAGGAAGCAAAACCTCAACAGATTGAGAAAATTCTCCCCCCAAAATGGCAGTTTTGCACATTATGTTATACATTACAATAAAAAGAGAAGACGTAAGTGAGTTAAAGGAAATCCATTGGTGACAGATTAGGGAGGCGGGAGAAAGCAAAGCAGGGGGTACGGGTGAAGGGACCTCTGGGATTGGATAAAAACTAAAATGATAGACCCATACTTCTTTTACATAGGTGGGTACAGGTTAGTTAACAGTCAACAATTAACATGATACAATAACAATCAGGGGGTTTGTGGTCTCCAGTCTTGTATAGTGCCTGTGCTTTGAGGAATCGGGAAAAGGGGAAATAACAGTGTTATTGCAAAGGCATTTTTTTAAAATAAATCTTTATTGTTGAGATTATTATAGTTGTTCCTCTCCCCCCCCATAGCTTCCCTCCACCCGGTTACCACTACACCCTCTGCCCTTACGCCCCCTCCCCACTGTCCTCATCCATAGGTGTACGATTTTTGTCCAGTCTCTTCCCACATCCCCCACATCCTCTTACCCCTGAGAATAGTCAGTCAACTCCCTTTCTATGCCCCTGATTCTATTATATTCACCAGTTTATTCTGTTCATCAGATTTTTTATTCACTTAATTTTTAGATTCACTTGTTGATAGATATGTATTTGTTGTCACATTGTTGTTCATAATTTTTATCTTTACCTTTTTCTTCTTCTTCCTCTTCTTAAAGAATACCCTTCAGCATTTCATAAAATACTGGTTTGGCAGTGATGAACTCCTTTAGCTTTTTCTTATCTGTGAAGCTCTTGATCTGACCTTCAATTCTGAATGATAGCTTTGCTGGGTAGAGTAATCTTGGTTGTAGGTTCTTGCTATTCATCACTTTGAATATTTTTTGCCATTCCCATCGGCCCTGCATAGTTTCTGTTGAGAAATCAGCTGACAGTTGTATGGGTACTCCCTTGTAGGTAACTAACTGTTTTTCTCTTGCTGCTTTTAAGATTCTCTCTTTGGCCCTAGCTGGTTTGGCTCAGTGGATAGAGTGTTGGCCTGCAGACTGAAGGGTCCCAGGTTCTATTCCAGTCAAGGGCACATGCCTAGGTTGCGGGCTCGATCCCCAGTAGGGGGCGTGCAGGGGGCAGGCGATCAATGATTCTCTCTCATCATTGGTATTTCTATCTATATCTTCCTCTTTCCTCTCTCTGAAATCAATAAAAATATTCTTAAAAAAACAAAAGATTCTCTCTTTGTTTTTTGCCCTTGGCATTTTAATTATGATGTGTCTTGGTGTGTTCCTCTTTGGATTCCTTTTGTTTGGGGTCCTCTGCACTTCCTGAACTTGTAAGTCTATTTCTTTCACCAGGTGGGGGAAGTTTTCTGTCATTATTTCTTCAAATAGGTTTTCAATATCTTGCTCTCTCTCTTCTTCTGGCACTTCCATAATTTGGATGTTGGTATGCTTGAAGTTGTCCCAGAGGCTCCTTACACTATCTTCATATTTTTTACTGCTTTTTTCTTTTTGCTTTCCTGGTTGGGTGTTTTATGCTTCTTCGTATTTCAAATCTTTGACTTGATTCTTGGGATCCTCTAGTCTGCTGTTGGATCACTGTATATTATTCTTTATTTCAGTCCATGTATGCTTAATTTCTAGTTGGTCCTTTTTCATATCCTTGAGGATCTCATTAAATTTTTCAGAGGTTTCTAGAAGATTCTTGAGTAACCTTATAACCATGGTTTTGAACTCTATATCCAGTAGTTTGCTTTCCTCCATTTCCTTCATTTGTGACCTGTTTCTTTGTCTCCGCATTTTGGCTGCTTCCCTGTGTTGATAGGTGGCTTTGTGTGCTAGGTGTCCTATAGGGCCCAGTGGCTCAGCCTCCCCAATTACCTGAGGTGGACACTGTTGGTGCACCCCTTTGTGGGCTCTGTGCACAGTCTTGTTGTAGTTAAGCCTTGATTGCTGTTAGTATCACTGGGAGGAATTGACCTCCAGGCCAATTGGCTGTGAGGATCAGTTGTATCTACGATGGAAGAACTTCTGTGCTGGAGACACCCTTATGGGGCAAGACTTGCTTCAGTGGGGCTTTGGCGTTCACTGAGTCTGCCCCCTGAGTGTGTCTCTTATGGATGTGAAGCATTGAAATCTGGATGGTCTCACTCTGACCACTGGGTACACTGGCTCTTGGATCTCCAAGGAGGTGCAAAGTCAGCCACTCCCTGAGGCCACCCAGCAGGAGCTACAGAGAGATCTGCAGATTCCTCCTCTTTGTTTGGGGTTTGGAGGTGCCCAGATGAGGCCCAGCTGTGAAGCAATGCAAGCTGCTGTGGAGCCTTGGGCCTTCTTTTGGAGGCTCTGGGGCTCTCTGACCCAGCTGCAGTTTGTTAGGTTTTAGATTGCAAAGGGCCAGGCCATTCATATGCAAGAGCCTCTGCACACAGATTGGGTGGGGTTGTAAATTGGATGGGGCAGGGTCTCAGGGAATCACCAGGGTGGAGCAAACAGCAATGGCTGACTGTCAGCCCTGCCCCTAAGAGTTCTCTGGGTCTCTGTGTCCCGTGGCCCCATGCAGGAACAATGAACGCTGCAAGCACCTCTGAGAGAAAGCCGCCCTCAAGTTTTGCCCGATGCCAGACAGTCCAGTTTCTCCCCGTATGAGTCTGGGTCCCCAGAGTCTCACCCAAAACTGGAGTTCAGAGCAGTCGGGAGCTTGTGTCTCCCTCCCGATTGAAAAAGACAACAGCGTACTCAGTTGCTAGACCTTTTTCGCGCGTGCCTCCGTACCTTCGCACTTTACTGCACACCTCCGCACCTCCTCCCAGTCTCAGTGTGCTTTTCTCTTTCCTTCTAGTTGTATAAATTCCACTCAGCCAGCCTTCCCGTGGTTCTGGATGATATCCGTTTTGTCTTTTAGTTGTAGTTTTGAAGTGGTTGTGTGAGACAGCAAGTTCAGGTGTTTACCTATGCTGCCATCTTGGTTCTTCTGCAAAGGTATGTTCTAACAAGTATGTTATCCTAAATTCAAAAAGACAACAGGCCCTGGCCAGGTGGCTTAGTTGATTTGAGTGTCATCCCATATACCAAAAGGTTGTGGGGTTCGATTCCTGGTTAGGGCACATACGTAGTTTTAGGTCTTAGTTCCTAGTCATGGTGTATACGGGCGACAACCCATCAATGTTTCTCTCACATCAGTGTTTCTCTGTCTCTGTCTCTCTCTCTCTCTGTCTCTCTCTCTCTGTCTCTCTCTCTCTCTCTCTCTCTCTCTCTCTCTCTCTTCCTGTCTCACTAAAAAGCAAATCAAAACAACAGCAAAAATCAGCCCCACCGGTGTGAGTCAGTGGTTGAGCATCGACCTATGAACCAGGAGAGGTCAGCATTCAATTACCAGTCAGGGCACATGCCCAGGTTATGGGCTTGATCCCCAGTAGGGGGCATGCAGAAGGTAGCTGATCAATGATTCTCTCTCATCATTGATGTTGCCATCTCTCTCTTCCTCTCTGAAATCAACAAAAATATATTTTTTAAAATCAACAAAAACATATGCTCGGGTGAGAATTTTATAAAATAAATGACAAGCTTAGTTAAGGTGAAGATTGACCTTTGTTAAGAAAAAATACTTCCAGAGAACATGACTACTTGCCATGAACTGCCTTTAATTAAAAAGTTTAAAATCCCACCATCCTATGTGGTTACTTTAGGTCTCTGAGTTTGTAAGACCACCATGCAGGCCTCTCCTGAGCTAGTCAGGTTTAGTATGTGGCCCCTTTTCATCCATAGCTGATATGTATGAAAAGCATTAAAATGTGTATACACAGTAATTATACCTCTGTGAGTTTACTTAATTGAGATGTGTGCAAAACATATGTTTATGAGTATTCAAGAGAACATGCTACATTCTTCTTTTCTCTCATAACACTATAGCATGAACAGTCTCCATCTCAATAAGATATTATTTATGAATATCTTTATTAAAAGCTGCATAGCATTTCATATTGGAATGCCACACTATTTAGTCATCTAGCAAGTGTTGAATATCCATTATTTCTGAAATTTCATCATCATTAATAATGTTGCAATGGATATCTTCTCTGCATAATTTTCAGAATAGAATCACGGGGTAAAAGGTTGGGTGCACTTAAAATATGGATGCATATGTTTAAATTTCTTTCAAATTAACTGAGTTTTAACTCAATTTCAATTAGCAGTATACAGTATATGAACAATACCACTGAAATTTTATTAGTGTTTTAAAAATAATTTTTAAAAAATATTTTATTGTTCAGAGTACTATAGCTGTACCCCCCCCCCCCCCCCCCCCCCCCCCCCCCCCCCCCCCCCCCCCCGCCCCAGGGACTTTGTCTCTTGAAGTGATGAGCGTTGAATGCCAGAGGGCGCTCTTACCTTAGGCTATCAATTTAGACTCAAGCAGCTGGAAGTTACAGAAGCAGCAAGTTTCAGGAAAACTTAGTTTCCCTCTCTCCCTCTCTCCCTTCTCCCTTCTCTCTCCCCTCCCTCACTCCCTTCCACTCTCTCTAAAAATCAATGGGGGAAAATATTAGGTATGGCAGGGACCATAGACCACAGTTAATAGGGTAATGTCTCTTGAAGTGATGAATATTGAATGCCAGAGGGCGCACTTTCCTTAGGCTATCAATTTAGATTCAAAGGACAGAAAGGTACAGAAGCAAGTTTCAGAAAGATTGAGTTTCCCTCTCTCCCCCTCCCTCCCTCCCTCCCATCCACTCTGTCTAAAAATTAATGGAAAAAAATCCTCCGGTGAGGATTAACAAAAAATGTAATCAATCAATTTTTTAAAAAGAAGATTGAGGAATCGCTGGGTGATAAGGCAGTTCCATTTTTAATTTTTTGCCACTTCTGGGAATATATCTAAAGAAACCCAAAACACTAATTTGAAAGAATATATGCACCCCTATGTTAATTGCAGCATTATTTACAATAGCCAAGATTTGGAAGCAGCCCAAATGCCCATCAGTAGATGAGTGGATAAAAAAGCTGTGGTACATTTACACAATGGAATACTACTTGGCGATAAAAAGGAAGGAAATCTTATCTTTTGCGACAGCATGGATGGACCTAGAGAGTATTCTGCTAAGTGAAATAAGCCAGTCAGAGAAAGACAAGTGCCATATATGATTTCACTCATATGTGGATTCTAATTTTAAAAATAAACTAACAAAATAGAAACAAACTCATAGAGAATAGACTGACAGTTATCAGAGGGGAAGGGGATTGTGGAGCTGGGTGAAAAAGATGAAGGGATTAAGAAAAAACACACCTCATAGACATAGACAATAGTATGGTGAATATCAGAGGGGAAAGGGCTGAGGGAGGTAGAAGAGGTTAAATTGGGGATAAATCGTGACAGAAGGAGAAGACTTGGGGTGGTAAGCATAATATATAGATGATGTAATATAGAATTGTACACATGAAAGCTATGTAATTTTATTAACCAATCTCACCTCAATAAATTCAATACAAAATAATAAAAATAAGACTGAGGAAGGCAGAAGACACTGTCACTGTAGAGGCAGTGATAATAACATTAAAGTCATGGGAGACAAATTAGAAAAGGAGGCCAAATAGGACTATATCAATGTATAAAACTTCTGTTTCATAATTTTAAAAAAACTAACATTAAAAAGTAATGTGATCCCTGGCCAATTTTGCTCAGTGGTTCAATTCCCAATCAAGGGCATGTATCTTGGTTGCAGGTTCTATCTCTAGCTCCAGTCAGGGGGCATGTGGGAGGCAACCATTCGGTGTGTTTCTCTTTCTCTCTTTCACCCTCTCCTCGCTCCCTTCCACTATCTCTCTGAAGATTAATGGAAAAAATATCCTCGGTTGAGGATTTTTTAAAAAAGTAATGTGAAAAAATATGTGTATATGTGTGTATGTGTGTGTATGTATATATACACACATACATATATCCTATACAAATCTATGAGACCACAAATTTCTAACAACCAAGTATATCAAGTTCATATTAGATGAAATTATATAGAAATAATAATTGGCAATATTTACTAAGCATATTCTATGTGTTAGTTATCTTACACTACCTCATTAACACTTAAGTCTATGAGGTAGGTATAGAGAAGTGTCTTCATTTTACACAGAAAGCTGAGGCTTAAAATCCTATATAATAAAAGGTTAACATGCAAATCGACCGAACGGTGGAATGACCGGTCGCTATGATGCGCACTGAGCCTGGATCATGGCTGGCGAGCAGAGCAGCAGTGGCAAGAGTGGGCCTAAGGTGCGAGAGGGTGCAGGCCAGGCTGAGGGACCCCCACACACACCAGTGCATGAATTTTGTGCACTAGGCCTCTAGTTTTAAGTAATTTGCCAAAGTTTACACTACTAAGTAAAAGAGACAGTTGAGACTCTAAGTGTCTCCCTTCAGAGTATTCAACTACTCCTAACTTCCTCCCCATGGCTTATAAGGCCCAGTGAAGCCTGGTTCCCACTTACCTCTCCAGTCTTTCTCATCACAATTTGTACAGCAGGACAGAAGTACTTTCAGTTCCTTGAGCAGGTCATATTCCCTGCATAGGAATCTCTTCCCTCCATCTTTATCTGAGTCAATCCTATTCATCCTTCTGGTCTCAGCTTGGACATTATTCCCTCCAGAAGTCTCCTCTGCTTTCCAAGTCTGGATTAAATAACCTGCTTCTGTGCTTCTATAGTTCCCCATCATTTCAGCACACTGTATGGCAAGTGCCCATTTCCTGATCTGTGCCCTCTGTTAGATTGAAAATTTGAGGAGAGCTGAGACTAGGTTTGTCTTGCCCCCACTGCATTCCCAACTACTGACACAATGCCTGGCATATGGTAAGTTCCCTAGACATGCCGAAACGCCTCTACTTGAGATATTTCTTAGAGCCACAAGCTGTATGGAGAGCAAATGTCATCAAGTCTCTGCCACCAGCAGATAGTTATTGACTCTTATTTTGGTCTCTGGAATTGGTGCTCATCAGACATGTTTGCAGTGATTTTGCTTAGGTTTGAGCAGTTTAATGAACATTATTAACATATATCTGATACATACAAAAGCAGTAGAGAGTGTTGAAAGTTCCAGTAGGAAAAATCATAGGGATACAATAGAAATGAAATTAGAACAAATATATATAAAAATTACCAGTTTTGCACAAAAATATACATGATAATTGAAGAGCAGTGAACATTCTAATGGGCAAACACTGGATCATGCAACGTGTGAAGAATGCTGTGCCTATGATGATCAAAAGAATAAGAACCATGTATTTTTGACTAAGGAAATGAGAGTACTAAGCTAACTCCTAGAGTACCTTATTGGGGGCAGGGTGCAGGGTGGAGCTACAGGTTTTTGCCCACTTTCCAGACATCTTTTTTCAACCCTTTTATGACACACTGCTATCCTGAGCTTCTCTGAAAACTATTAATGTGAAATCTTGAATTTAAAGATGTAATGGCAAAGAGCCAGGATAATCAATCTTTATGAAGAAGGGCCACATCCTTAAAAAAAAAAAAAAAAGCAGTGAATTCTTCCCCATTGTGCACCACCTTGGTCTATTGGTATAGGCTTTTACAACATATTGTTATCTAGATTTAGTAATGGTATTATTACTTTTTATGTTTTTGTTGGTTTTTAGAGAGAGAAAGGAAGTGAGAGGGATAGAGAGATGGAAACATCAATGAGAGAAATTTCATCAATTGGCTGTCTCCTGCATGGCCCCTACTGGGGATTGAGCCCACAACCTGGGCATGTGCTTGTTCCAGGAATTGAACCAGTGACCTCTTGGTTCCTGGGTCAAAGCTCAACCATTGAGCCAGACTGGCCAGGCTATTACTACTTCTTGAGTACCTGTTAGAGGTTTGGCACTTCTGAATACTATCTCATTTAAGCCACAATGTACCTGTGAGACTTATATTATTTATCAATTTCTACAGGTTAGGAAATGAGAGCTCTGAAAGGTTAAGTATCTTCCCCATAGTCACACAACTTTGAAGTGTTTATGTTGGAATTGGAAGTATCATTTGTTGGTCTGACATGCCTATTACACTACACCAGTGTGCCTCCCCTGTTATCTAATTTTATCTTCACAACAATCATGTAAATGAAGGTAAAATTATTTTCCCCGTTTTAAGATGAAAGCATTGAAGCCCAGAAATTATCAAGGTCCCACTACTAGGTAATAATAGAGATAGAAATAAACTAAGAGCTTGTGTCTCTAAGTCCAGTGCTTTTTCCATATCACCGTACCTTTATTTCTACATTTATTTGTTATAGGCTAATGATAGGAGCCTTTACAAGGGTTGTACCTTCTTAATGGCCAAGGTGTAAGTGCCTGGGGTGAGGTAATGAAGGGGCTGACTTGCTCTGTTGGTGGGATTATTAAGGGTCAAAATCCAAGTGGCCCCAGCCCTTGGATTTTATCCCCTAGCTGCTAGGCACTTCCCACTGCCCTGGCCTTTGGTAACATTCCTAATCTGTCCAGTAGAAATTGCCCATTGCTGACATTTAGTCTTGAGTTGAAATCTATGGAATATTATTTAGCCATGATTAAGAAGAAAATCCTGCCATTTGTGATAACAGGGATGGACCTTGAGAATGTTATTCTAAATGAAAGAAGTCAAACAGAAAAGACAGACTTTCAGCTATAAAATGAGTAAGACCTGAGGACCTAATGTAAAACATGGTGACTATAGTTGATAACACTGTATTGTATCATTGAAATTTGCTGAGAGAATTTATTATTTTTTAATTTTTTTAAAATTTCTTTATTGATTAAGGTGTCACATATTTGTCCTCATCCCCCCATTCCCATCCCACACCCCTTCCCATGGATGCCCCAAACCCCTGTTGAACTTAACCATTGGTTAGGCTCATATGCATGCACACAAGTCCTTTGGTTGATCTCTCCCCCCTCCCCCCACCCTCCCCTATCTTCCCTCTGAGGCCCGATAGTCCGATCGATGCCTCCTTGTTTCTGGTTCTGTTCTTGTTCATCAGTCTATGTTGTTCATCATTTCCCCTAGATGAGCAAGATCATGTGTCACTAGAGATATACTTATAAGAACTGAATGTGAGACTAGCAATAATAGTTATGCTGACAGGCAAATGAATCAGTCTGTAGTGAGTTTCTTTCTGGACCAACAGTTCTTTTGAGACCCAATATCAATGTCCACCAGTTCCTTATGTGTACATGTCAGTACTGACCCCTCAGCTCTGGATGGTGGACAAATGGTGGTAATGCAGGTCCGACACCCTCTGTTTTGGTCTTGGCCAGACCCAGGGGCATGGCTTCACCCGGACTCAGGGGCACGTGGCCTCACCCGGGCCCAGGGGGCGCGTGGCCTCACCTGGACCCGGGTGCATGCGGCCTCACCTGGACCCAGGACGCAGCCTCACCCGGATCCAGGGGCACACGGCCTCACCCAGACCCGGGATGATCCAGCTTCACCTGGACCCAGGGGCGCGTGGCCTCACCCGGACCCAGGAGCACGTGGCCTCACCCAGACCCAGGGGGCACGTGGCCTCACCTGGACCCAGGTGCGCGCGGCCTCACCCGGACCCGGGACCCAGCCTCACCCGGATCCAGGGGCACACGGCCTCACCCGGACCCGGGATGCTCCAGCTTCACCCGGACCCAGGGGCGCGTGGCCTCACCCGGACCCAGGGGCACGTGGCCCCATCCGGACCCAGAGGCGCGCGGCCTCTCCCGGACCCAGGGGCGCGCGGCCTCTCCCGGACCCAGGGGCGCGTGGCCCCACCCGGACCCAGGGGCGCGTGGCCGCTCCCAGACCCAGGGGCGCGCGGCCTCACACGGACCCAGGGCGCGCGGCCTCACCCGGACCCGGGATCCAGCTTCACCCGGACCGAGGGGTGCACGGCCTCACCCAGACCCGGGATCCAGCTTTACCCGGACCCAGGGGCGCATGGCCTCACCCGGACCCAGGGGCACACAGCCTCACCCAGACCCAGGGGCGCACGGCCTCACCCGGACCCGGGATCCAGCTTCACCCGGACCCAGGGGCGCGTGGCCTCACCCGGACCCAGGGGCACGTGGCCTCACCCGGACCCAGGGGCGTGTGTCCTCTCCCGGACCCAGGGGCGCGCGGCCTCTCCCGGACCCAGGGGCGCGTGGCCCCACCCGGACCCAGGGGCGCGTGGCCGCTCCCAGACCCAGGGGCGCGCGGCCTCACACGGACCCAGGGCGCGCGGCCTCACCCGGACCCGGGATCCAGCTTCACCCGGACCGAGGGGTGCACGGCCTCACCCAGACCCGGGATCCAGCTTTACCCGGACCCAGGGGCGCATGGCCTCACCCGGACCCAGGGGCACACAGCCTCACCCAGACCCAGGGGCGCACGGCCTCACCCGGACCCGGGATCCAGCTTCACCCGGACCCAGGGGCGCGTGGCCTCACCCGGACCCAGGGGCACGTGGCCTCACCCGGACCCAGGGGCGTGTGTCCTCTCCCGGACCCAGGGGCGCGTGGCCTCACCCGGACCCAGGTGCGCGTGGCCTCACCCGGACCCGGGACCCAGCCTCACCCGGATCCAGGGGCACATGGCCTCACCTGGACCCGGGATCCAGCTTCACCCGGATCCAGGGGCGCGCGACCTCACCCAGATCCAGGGGCACACGGCCTCATCCGGACCCGGGATCCAGCTTCACCCGGACCCAGGGGTGCATGGCCTCACCCGGACCCAGGGGCGCGTGGCCTCTCCCAGACCCATGGTCGCATGGCCTCACCCGGATCCAGGGGCGCATGGCCTCATCTGTACCCAGGGGCGTGAGGCCTCACCTAGACCCAGGGGTGTGTGACCACACCCGAGCCCAGGGGCACGCAGCCTCGCCCGGACCCAGGACCCAGCCTCTCCCGGACCCAGGGGCGAATGGCTCACCCGGACCTGGGATCCAGCTTCACCCGGATCCAGGGGTGCGTGGCCTCACCCGGACCCAGGGGCGTGTGGCCTCACCCGGACCCAAGGGCGTGTGGCCTCACCTGGACCCAGGGGCACGTGGCCTCTCCCAGACCCAGGGGCGCGTGGCCTCACATGGACCCAGGTGTGCGAGGCCTCACCAGGACCTGGGACCCAGCCTCTCCCGGATCCAGGGGCACATGGCCTCACCCGGGCCCGGGATACAGCTTCACCCGGACCCAGGGGCACGTGGCCTCTCCCAGACCCAGGGTCGCGTGACCTCACCTGGACCCAGGGGCACGCGGCCTCACCCGGACCGGGACCCAGCAGGGTTTCATCTTCTTGATCCCAATTCCTGTTGGTCAATTCCCTCTCAGCAATTCCTTTGGCCATTTTCTCAGAGCTCCAGGGTGGCTGCCGCAGAACTCATTGGGCTGCGGGCTTGGCGAAGCTCCGGTGTGCCCGGTGTGCGGTGGCGGGCTGGTCCGGGGTCGCTGCGTCAGCCCTTGGGTCTGCAGCGGTGGCCAGTCGCCGAGCGTGTGCACCTGGCCGCTTCCGGGGCGTTGAGATTCTTGAAGGACTCGGAGGTCAGCAAGCGCGGAGTCTCCCACCCCATGTCTCCCAGGGGCTTGTCTGTCAATGCTTGGCAGCGAGTGGAGCCGTCCCCTCAGCCGGAGACCGCCGGGGGAACTGCGCCGAGCACGTTCCAGGCTGCCATTGTGTCGCCCAAGCCGTAGTTCTTAAAGTGTGATCTTTGGGTCACCGGCATCAGCATCATCCCGCGTACCCCTCTCTTTTATTCTAGTTGTAGAGCATCTGCTCAGCCAGCCCTCCGGTGGTTCTGGATGGTGTCTGCTCTGCTCTCCCGTTGTAGTCTCAAAATTGTTGTGGTAGGCAACAATCAGGCTTCCGCCCTATGCCTCCATCTTGGTCCTCCTTTGTATAGTTAAGTCTTGATTGTTGTTGGTGTCACTGGGAGGAATTGTCCTCCTGGCCAATTGTCCGTGAGGACCCTCTGTTTCTATAAAGGAAGAGTTGCTGTGCAGGAGACACATTTATGGGCCGGATCTTGTTGCAGCAAAGCTTTGGCGCTCACTGAGTCTGCCTCTTGAATGTGTCCCTTATGCGAGTGGTTGAAATCTGGTGTCATCTCACACTGCCCACTAGATGCCCTCGTTTCTGGGTCTCCAATGGGGTGCAGGTCAGCTACTGTCTGAGGCCACTCAGCAGGAGTTACAGTAAAAACTGCAGTTTCCTCCTCCTGTCTAAGCGGCCCTGGAGCAGTCCAACTAGAACCGCAGTTCATCTGGTCAAGCTGCCACAGGGCAGGCTACCCACATGCAAAAGCCGCTGCTTGGAGCCCAGGTGGGCCTGCAAAACGTGCGGGGCGGGTCTGCAAAACATGCGGGGCAGGTCCCAGGGCAGGGCGGGTCCCAGGGCGGGGAGGGTCTCCGGGCGGGGTGGGGTCTCAGGGCACCACCAGGCCATGGCGTGGTGAACTGCAATGGCTGCAAGTCTGCTTTTTCTGCTTTACACGTTTCTAAGCCCCCTCGTCCCGCACTCCAGCACAGCAAACACTGATTGCTGGGTGCACCTCCGCAAGGAAGTTACTCCCACTCTCCGACACGAAGGCCGAGAGTCCAGCCTCTCCCTGCAGGCGTCTGGGTCTCCCGCGAGTCCCCAGAAGCTGGATTTCAGGGTGATGGGGAGCT
Organism: Ia io; assembly: GCA_025583905.1. Taxonomy (NCBI): domain Eukaryota; kingdom Metazoa; phylum Chordata; class Mammalia; order Chiroptera; family Vespertilionidae; genus Ia; species Ia io. The sequence goes on from JAJQQW010000001.1 coordinate 99,288,072, forward strand.
AATCTCCCCTAGGGTTGGAAAAAAAGCCGCACGACCCTTCCCCCGCCACCAGCCCGACCCACGCGCCTCCGCACCTTATCCCTTCCGAGTTCGCTCTTTCCTCTTCCCTCTTAGCTGTAAATCCACCCTTCAGCCAGCTCTCCTGTGGTTCTGGGTGGCAGACGCTCTGTCCTCCAGTTGTATTTTTGAAATTGCTGTGCGCCGCGCAGTTCATTTGTTTAACTTTGCCACCTTCTTGGTTCTCTCTCAAAATGGCTAAAGGACTTGAAATCCTAAAAATCTTCCAAGTCGGTGTCGGCGGCCTCCGGGGCCCCGAGGATCTCACTGGGCAGCTCGGCCAGGTCGGTGACGCGGATGGGCCCCGTCCTGCAGAAAGATGGTCTCTTCCTTCACCGAGAGCCACTGCGCCGAGTCCGCGGCCGCCGGCATAGCAGCTGCCGCGGCCGCCCACGAGCTCCTGCTGAGAGAATTTAGATGTTCTCACCAAAAAAAAGGAATAAAAAATAAATATATGAGGTGATAGATGCATTAATTAACTAGACAGTGGGAGACCTTTCACAGTGTATACATATATCAAATCACCACAATGTACATGTTAATGTCATACAGTTTAGTTTGTCAGTTATATCTCATTAAAGCTGAAAATTTTAGGGAGGAAGATGGCTGCCGATGGGAAGGCAGACTGCAAGATAGTGCGTGAGTGAGAGAACAAAGAAAGGGTGTGTAGTCACACGGGAAGTATTTGTGAGTTGAAGGACAGCTATACTCCAGGGGACTGTGGGGGATAGCAGGACGGGGTTCCCCTGAACGGGCAGCCTCCACTGCTGCTGGGATCCCTCCCGGAGCGACCAGCTCTGATGCGGAGACTGTGCCATCTTGAAGGGGAGAGTGGATGTTGTCGGAAGCCTGAAAATCCGAGAATCTACAACACCAGCACCCAGTGAACAGCGGCGAACCCTGGAACACCGGTCCCAAGTGGTGCGAGCATGCAGATTCGTAGGTGCTCTGTGCCTCCTCACGGAAAGGTCAGATTTCGCCTGGGATAAGGTGAGGTCTGTGGTCCGGGCAGGAGAGAGAAGCGCACACGCAGGGAAGTCTGCACCCAGAAAGAATCCACGGCCGGCCATTGGGGCTGGAGTGATCCGCGAGTGTGGAAGGGGATCCACAAGGCTGCCAACAGAAGGGAACTCTAGAAAGCGGCCCATAGCTGAACTGGGCATAAAGGGGCAGCCTAGGGATTTTAACAGTGTGCCAGCTGCTTGGACCCAAGGGGAAAAAACACTGCACAGCCTTGTGCAGCAGCGCTGGAGAGCATGCGCTTGCTCTGGCTCTTTTTTTTTCTCCCTCTTTAAATGCTTGCTTCTGATTACTAAGCCCAATACATAGGATCACCCAATTGGGGACACTCTGGGAGACTGCAGGGGAAAGTTGTTTTTGTGGGACCTGAGGATCAGAGCAGGAATAATTATCAGAGAACCAGCTCTGGAGCAGCCCATTCCCCCAAACCATTATTAAGTACCACAGGGAAAACAAAATCTAAGCACTAGCTAGAGAGGACCTATAGACCCAGAGGTCAATCCAGAAACACTGCCACCCAGGGGTTGACTCACAAATTGACTCTTGTGTAAACACAAATAAAGGAGTATAAGAAACAAAGAAGTACTGCCTGCTTAAAAATCAGGACTGTGGCCTACAACACTGAGGAGCAGTGGAATGCAGGGAACTTCAATACGGTCCTGACTAGGAAACAGGCGAGCCAAACAGAAGAGTAGAGGAAGTGAATGACCTTCACTACTGCACATTTTTATTTTTATTTTTTTCATCTTTTACCTAAGAAAGTAAATTTTTTTCTTTTTTCATAACTTGATTTTGCCTTTTTAATTATTACACTTTTATTTATAATCAGTATTGTTACTACTACTATTTTACCTTTTTTTTAAGTGTTGTTTTATTTTCTCTTTATTTTATTTTGGGATTAGTGTTCTACATTCTATGTTCATCTTTCCTTTAGCACCATTTTACTCTATCTCAACTTTACCTTTATGCCAATGCTCTCTTCCTCACTTTTCCCCTTTTATTGTCCTGTTTCTCTTACCTTATTCCTACTTTAGATTTTCCCTATTTCTTCTTTTTACCCACTGTTAAAATTTCACCCTACTTATATGTCTAATTTCCAATCCCGTGCTCTAAGTCTATACACACCTCTCTCTTCTCTTTCTTCACTATCCAAATTTTTTCTCTCTGTCCTTTTGTTGTTTGCTTGATTGTTGATTATATTGGGTTTTTTTATGGTTGTTTGTGAGATTGTTTCAATTTTTCTTTTTGTTTTTTTGTTTTGTTTTTGTTTGTTTTTTGCTTCTGTTTTCCCTTGCCTCACCTGATATTAGTTGTTTGTAGTTTGCATTCATCTCTAGGTATTTGTTGCTGGCATTTGTTGGGATTAGTGGCTGTTCTGTTGGAGTTTTCCCCCAAATAAATAGTTTTTTTCCCTCTTCTTTTTTATTCTCTTTCTTTAATCTCACTTTTTTTTTCTTTTCCCATTTTCATTTTTGCACTCCCTTTTTTTCTCTCTTTTCTCTTTTTTTCTATTCTTCTTTCTTTCTTACACTCTAATTCTCTTTTCTCTGGTGGTCACCTTTATTTGGGTTTATTAGTATTGTGAATACATTTGTTTTCAGTGGTGTATGTGTTGTGCCTTGTTGTGTTGTATTTTGTGCCCTTAAATCAATGTCGTAGAGAGAGAACTACATAACCAAACACCCAGAGAAGACAGATCATGGGGAGACAAAGAAACGGCCCACATATGACAGAAAAGCAGGCATAACCAGAAAAGGAAGTAAACAAAATGGAGGCAAGCAACCTGTCAGAAAAAGAATTCAGAGAAATGGTCATAAGGTGGATGAAAAGAATGGAAGACAAATTCGACAATATGAGTAAGAACCAAGAGGAAATGAAGAAGAACCAAGAAGAAATGAAAAATGACATCACTGCTATAAAGAACTCAATAGAAAGCATCAAAAGTAGATTAGAAGAAGCAGAGGACCACATCAGTGAGCTAGAAGACAAGGTAGGAAAAAATACCCAAGATGAGCAGCTTCTAGAAAAATAAATAAAAAGCAGAAGGAGAGCCTAAGGGAACTTTGGGACAATATGAAACAAAACAACATCCACATAATAGGGGTACCAGAAGGAGAGGAAACCGAGCAAAGAATAGAAAACCTGTTTGACGAAATAATGACAGAAAACTTCCCTGATATAGGAAAGAAAAAACTCACACAAATCCAAGAAGCTCACAGAGTCCCAAACAAAATGAACCCCAAAAGACCGATGCCAAGGCACATCATAATTAAATTGGCAAACACCAACGACAAAGTAAGAATCTTAAAAGGGGCCAGAGAGAGACAGAAAGTTACCTACAAAGGATCCCCCATCAGACTAGCAACTGATTTCTCAACAGAAACATATCAGGCAAGAAGGGAATGGAATGAAATATACAAAGTCATGCAAAGGAAGGGTCTGAATCCAAGAATACTGTACCCAGCAAAGCTATCAAACAAAATTGAGGGTGAAATCAGGAGCTTCACAGACAAAAAAGGACCAAGGGAGTTTATTACCACCAAACCAGCAATGCAAAAAATGCTAAGGGGTCTGCTGTAAAAGAAGAAATAGGAAGCTAAGAAGGAAAACAGGGGTAAAGAATAAAAATGGCAACAAACAAGTACCTATCAATAATAACTTTAAATTTAAATGGATTAAATGCCCCAATCAAAAGACATGGGGTAACTGAGTGGATAAGAAAACATGACCTATATATCTGCTGTCTACAGGAAACCCACCTCAGAAGAAAAAGACACACACAGACTGAGGGTGAAGAGATGGAAAAGGGTTTTTCAGGCAAATGGAAATGAAAAAAAAGCTGGGGTAGCAATACTTATATCTGACAAATTATATCTCAATGTGAAGGACATAACAAGAGATAAGGAAGGCCACTTCATAATACTAAAGGGAGCTATCCAACAAGAAGAAATAACTCTGGTAAACATATACGCAACCAATACAGGAGCACCCAAATACATAAAAAAAACTTCTGGAGGATATCAAGGGAGAGATTGACAGCAATACAGTCATACTGGGGGGACTTTAATACCCCCCTATCACCATTGGACAAATCCTCTAAACAAAAAATCAGCAAAGAAACATCAATCCTAAATGACTCGCTAGATCAGATGGAATTAAGTAGCATCTTCAGAACATTTCACGCAAAAGCCACAGAATATACATTCTTCTCAAGTGCACATGGGTCATTTTCAAAGATAGACCATATATTGGGTCACAGGCAAAGTCTTTCAAATTCAAGAAGATAGAAATCATATCAAGCATCTTCTCAGATCACAATGGCATAAAACTGGAAATCAACTACAATAAAAACCAAAAAAATCAAACACATTGAGACTAAATAGCATGCTATTAAACAATGACTGGGTTACCAGAGAGATCAAGGAAGAAATAAAAAAACATCATGGCAACAAACGACAATGAAAACACAACAATCCAAAATCTATGGGACACAGCGAAAGCACTCTTGAGAGGGAAATTCATAGCTCTACAACCTGAAAAAAACAAGAATGTATGGTAATAAATTACCTAACCCTACAACTCAAAGAGTTAGAAAGAGAGCAACAAGAAAAGACCAAAGTGAGCAGAAGGAAGGAAATAATAAAGATCAGAGAAGAGATAAACGACATAGAGACCAAAAAAAAAAAAAAATACAAAAGATCAACAAAACCAAGAGCTGGTTCTTTGAAAGGATAAACAATATTGATGAACCTCTAGCCAGGCTCACCAAGAAGCAGAGAGAGGACCCAAATAAACAAAATCAGAAATGAAAGAGGCAAAATAACAACAGACCTCACTGAAATACAAAGGATTGTTAAAAAATACTATGATCACCCTCGAAAAGATTGCGACCGGCAAGAAGGTAGGGAGAGAGAGAGTGTGAGTGAGGAACCCATAGAGGAGAGTGTAGACGTGTAGACTTGTGTGGTGTGTGTGTGTGTATGAGCTAGGGTCAGTTACATTCTGCAGGTCTTCCAAGGGGCTGCCTAACCAGGCAGTCCTAGAAGGCGGAGCCCCGCGCACAAAGCGGACACTTCTCGGCGGCTGGTGGGGACGCAGAGACCACACCATCTTGAGAAACAGAGGTGCCTGAGACTCGGATCCTGGCTTCTGACACAAACCAGGACCCTGCAGCAACTGGGGACAGAGAACGGCTATCACAGCTTCAGACCAACAAACAACAAGAATCCAGACTTCCCAGCAGATTCCCGTGAGTCAAAGAGCCTATCCCCCTCCCCGCAGGCGCACGCGGATAGCGCCATAGTAACTGATAGACACGCCCCTCGCCCAAGCTGCAGAGCTTTGTGCAGGGACGGGCTCCGCCTTAGGGAATTTGGCGCATGGGACAGAAGCAGCTCACCTTCGGGGAAATCTGTCAGTGCACACAGAGGGTTCCCCTTCGGAGAATTTGGGGGAATTTGGCTTGCGGGTAACAGCTCCCCTTCAGGGAATCTTAGAGCATGCACAGAGGGGCTTCCCTTTGGGGAATTTGGCGTGCAGGATGGACTCTGTCCCCCTTCAGGGAATCTGGGAGAGTGCACAGAGGCAGCTCACCTTCAGGGATTTGAGAGTGTGCGCCCTAGCTGGTTTGGCTCAGTAGAGAGAGCACACACAGGACGTAGCTCCACTTCAGGAAATTGGGCACGCCGGACACAGCTGCCTGGGATCCCTAACTCACAGCGCATTCACACTAAGAGCCAACGACCCCAATTGTTGGTGCATGCACACACAGGGACCCTGATTCTCAACGAGAAACCGCACAAGGCAACAGAGACTCTGACACTCGATTCTTGGTGCAGACACAGGGAAACTCTGACTCCTGGCACATGCTAAGGATCTCATTTTCGGCACATACCAACAGTGTGGTGCAGACAGGGCCCCTGATTCTAAGTGTGCATACGAGAACACATGGAACACTGGGGACACTGACCCTGGGCAAGTCTGGTTCCCACCAACCAAAGGCAGCCACACGTCCTAGTGTCAGAGCACTTCAGTAAAACTCTGGTGGAGCGAAGTCCCCACAGCACATGGCCCAGGTCCACGCAAACGGAAGCTTGAGCTTTCTGGTGATAGCCAGAATGGAGAAACGATATAACTCACAGAGGAAAGAAAATGTGGAGTCACCAAGAAAGGAAATTAGTGAAACCGAAGCTTGCAACATGACCGAAAAGGAGTTCAGAGTAATGGTCATGGAATTTACACATCGGATGGATGAGAAAATCAACAACCTATGCAAGAATCAGGAAGAAATGAAAAGTGATATAGCTACAATCAAAAACACCATGGAAAGTTTCAACAGTAGACTACAAGAAGCAGAGGACCGAATTAGTGAGTTAGAAGATCAGGTACAGAAACAAGCTCAATCTGAACAGCAATTGGAGAAAAAAATTAAAAAGCGGGAGGAAAGCCTAAGGGAGCTTCGGGACAACATGAAACGAAGTAACATGCGTATAATAGGGCTGCCAGAAGGACAAGAAGAGCAGCAGGGATAAGAAAATCTATTTGAAGAAATAATGACGGAAAACTTCCCGGATATGGGAAAGATAGAAGTTACGCAAGTACAGAGAGTCCCAAGCAGGATCAACCCCAAAAGACCCACACCAAGACATGTCATAATTTCAATGGCAAATATAAATAATAAAGAGAGAATCTTAAAGGCAGCAAGAGAGAGACAGAGAGTTACCTACAAAGGAATACCCATCAGATTGTCAAATGATTACTAAACAGAAACACAACAAGCTAGAAGTGAATGGAAGGAGGTATACAAAGTGTTGCAAAGCAAAGGACTGAATCCAAGAATACTATATCCAGCAAGACTATCAATCAAAATTGAAGGGGAAATCAGGAGCTTCGCAGACAAAAAAAGGCTCAGGGAGTTTATCACCACCAAACCAGCCATGCAAGAATTGCTAAAGGGAATACTGTAAAAAGAAGAAATAAACAGGTAAGAAGGAATACAGACACAAAAATAGATGTGACTACAAACAAATACCTTTCAGTAATAACTTTAAATGTAAACGGACTAAATGCTCCAATCAAAAGACATCGAGTGGCTGCATAGATAAGAAAACATGACCCATATATATGCTGTCTACAAGAGACCCACCTCAGAACAAGAGACTCACACAGATTGAAAGTGAAGGGATGGAAAAATATCGTTCAGGCAAATGGAAATGAAAAAAAAGCTGGGGTAGCAATACTTATATCTGACAAATTAGACCTCAAAGTAAATGCCATAACAAGAGATAAGGAAGGCCACTTCATAATACTAAAGGGAGAAATCCAACAAGAAGAAATAATTCTGGTAAACATATATGCTCCCAATATAGGAGCACCCAAATACATAAAAAAACTCCTGGAGGATATCAAGGGAGAGATTAATAGCAATACAATCATAGTAGGAGACTTTAATACCCCACTATCACCATTGGATAAATACTCTAAACAAAAAATCAGCAAAGAAACAGCAATCCTAAATGACTCACTAGACCAGATGGAATTAATTGACATCTTCAGAACATTTCACCCCAGAGCCACAGAATATACATTCTTCTCAAGTGCACATGGGTCATTTTCAAAGATAAACCATATGCCGGGTCACAGGCAAAGTCTCTTCAAATTCAAGAAGATAGAAATTATATCAAGCATCTTCTCAGATCACAGTGGCATAAAACTGGAAATCAACTACAATAAATACAATCCAAAGAAATCAAGCACATGGAGACTAAACAGCATGCTATTAAACAAGGACTGGGTCACCAGAGAGATCAAGGAAGAAATAAAAAACATCATGGCAACAAATGACAATGAAAACACAACAATCCAAAATCTATGGGACACAGCGAAAGCAGTCTTGAGAGGGAAGTTCATAGCTCTACAAGCCTATTGCAAAAAACAAGAAACAATGGTAATAAATTACCTAACCCTACAACTCAAAGAGCTAGAAAAAGAGCAGCAAGAAGAGCCCAGTGTAACCAGAAGGAAGGAAATAACAAAGATCAGAGCGGAGATAAATGACATAGAGACCAAAGAAACAATACAAAAGATCAACAAAACCAAGAGCTGGTTCTTTGAAAGGATAAACAAGATTGATGGACTTCTAGCCAGGCTCACCAAGAAGCAAAGAGAGAGGACCCAAATAAACAAAATCAGAAATGAAAGAGGTGAAATAACAACAGACCCCGCTGAGATACAAAGGATTGTTACAAAATACTACGAACAACTCTATTCCAACAAACTGGACAACCTGGAGGAAATGGACATATTCCTAGAAAAATACAACCTTCCAAAAATCAATCAAGAAGAATCTCAACAGCTCAATAGGCCAATAACTATGGACGAAATTGAAGCAGTCATCAAAAAGCTTCCGGCAAACAAAAGCCCGGGGCCTGACGGCTACACAGGAGAGTTTTACCAAACATTCAAGGAAGAACTAAAACCTATCCTCCTCAGACTATTCCAAAAAATTCAAGAGGAAGGAACACTTCCAAGCTCCTTCTATGAAGCCAGCATCACCCTAATACCAAAACCAGATAAAGACAACACAATGAAAGAGAATTACAGACCAATATCCCTCATGAACATAGATGCCAAAATCCTCAACAAAATTCTAGCAAATCGGCTACAGCAGTACATCAGAAAGATCATACACCATGACCAAGTAGGATTTATCCCAGGAATGCAAGGATGGTACAATATCTGCAAATCAATAAACGTGATACATCACATAAACAAATTGAGGGATAAAAATCACATAGTCATATCAATTGATGCAGAAAAAGCATTTGACAAAATCCAACACCCTTTCTTGATAAAAACTCTCAACAAGGTGGGAATAGAAGGCTCATACCTCAACATAATAAAAGCTATATATGATAAACCCACAGCAAACATCATACTCAATGGACAAAAACTAAAAACATTTCCCCTAAGAACAGGAACAAGACAGGGATGCCCACTATCACCACTCCTGTTTGACATAGTACTGGAAGTATTAGCTATTGCAATTAGACAAGAAGAAGAAATAAAAGGCATCCAAATTGGAAAAGAACAAGTAAAGCTGTCTTTATTTGCAGACGACATGATATTGTACATAAAAAATCCAAAAGACTCCGTCAAAAAACTAATAGACTTAATAAATGAATTCAGCAATGTAGCAGGATACAAAATTAACGCCATGAAATCTATGGCCTTTCTATACACCAATAGTGAACTTACAGACAGAGAGACTAAAAAGGCAATCCCATTTACCATCGCACCAAAAAAATGAAGATACCTAGGAATAAACTTAACCAAGGAGGTAAAAGACCTATACACGGAAAACTACAGGACACTGAAAAAAGAGATAGAGGAAGACGTAAACAGATGGAAGAACATACCATGTTCATGGATTGGTAGAATCAACATCATTAAAATGTCCATACTACCCAAAGCAATCTATAGATTCAATGCACTCCCCATTAAAATACCAACGGCATATTTCACAGACCTTGAAAGAACTCTCCAAAAATTCATCTGGAATAAAAAAAGACCCCGAATAGCCACAGCAATCCTGAGAAAGAAGAATAAAGTAGGAGGGATCTCAATACCAGATTTCAAGCTGTATTACAAAGCCACTATTCTCAAAACAGCCTGGTACTGGCACAAGAACAGACATATAGATCAATGGAACAGAATAGAGAATCCAGATATTGATCCAAACCACTATGCTCAATTAATATTTGACAAAGGAGGCATGAACATACAATGGAATAAAGACAGTCTCTTCAATAAATGGTGTTGGGAAAATTGGACAGACACATGCAAAAAAATGAAGCTAGATCACCAACTTACGCCATACACAAAAATAAACTCAAAATGGATACAGGACTTAAACATAAGACGGGAAACCATAAAAATACTAGAGGAATCCACAGGCAGCAAAATCTCAGACATATGTCAAAAGAACTTCTTCACTGATACTGCCCCAAGGGCAATGGAAGCTAAAGAGAAAATAAACAAATGGCACTACATCAAAATAAAAAGCTTTTTTACAGCAAAAGAAACTATCAACAAAACAACAAGAAAGCCCACTGCATGGGAGAACATATTTGCAAATGGCATCACTGATAAAGGTTTAATCTCCAACATCTACAGGCAGCTTATACAACTTAATAAAAGGAAGATAAATGATCCAATAAAAAAAATGGGCAACGGACCTAAATAGAATCTTTTCCAAAGAAGACAGAAGGAAGGCCAAGAGACACATGAAAACATGCTCAATGTCACTAATTATCCGAGAGATGCAAATCAAAACAACAATGCGGTACCATCTCACACCTGTCAGAATGGCTATCATCAGCAAATCAACAAACGACAAGTGTTGGCGAGGATGCGGAGAAAAAGGAACCCTCGTGCACTGCTGGTGGGAATGCAGACTGGTGCAGCCACTGTGGAGAACAGTATGGAGTTTCCTCAAAAAACTGAAAATGGAACTCCCATTTGACCCAGTAATCCCACTCCTAGGAATATATCCTAAGAAACTGGGAACACCAATAAGAAAGGATATATGCACCCCTATGTTCATAGCAGCACAATTTACAATAGCCAAGATCTGGAAACAGCCTAGGTGTCCATCAGCAGATGACTGGATCAGAAAACTATGGTACATCTACACAATGGAATATTATGCTGCCATAAAAAAGAAGGAATTCTTACCATTTGCAGCGACCTGGATGGAATTGGAGAACATTATGTTAAGTGAAATAAGCCAGTCAATGTAAGAAAAATACCACATGATCTCACTCATTTATGGATAATAAAGAACATTAAAAACTTGAACAAAAAAGTAGATACAGAGGCAGTAAAGCATCAAACAGTCTGTCAAATTACACCAGGAAGGTTAGGGAGAGGTGGGGAAGATAAGAGATCAATCAAAGGACTTGTATGCATGCATATAAGCATAACCAATGGACGCTAAACTCTGCGGGGTGAGGGCATATATGGGAGTGAGGTGGGGGGGCAATGGTAAGATATGTACACATATAATACCTTAATAAAAAAAATTGGAAAAAAAATACTATGAACAACTCTATTCCAACAAACTGGACAGCCTGGAGCTAATGGACATATTCCTAGAAAAATACAACCTTCCAAAACTCAATCAGGAAGAATCTAAACATCTCAATAGGCCAATAACTATAGAAGAAATTGAAGCAGTCATCAAAAAGCTTCCAGGAAACAAAAGCCCAGGGCCAGACGGCTTCACAGGGGAGTTTTACCAAACATTCAAGGAAGAACTAAAACCTATCTTCCTCAGACTATTCCAAAAAATTCAAGAGGAAAGAACACTTCCAAACTCATTCTATGAAGCCAGCATCACCCTAATATTAGCCAATATTGCACTCGCTTTTTTCTTGATTCCTTTATTCTAATGCTAACCGTGTCGAGTCACACTCAACATCCGAGTGCAAAAGCTTAATATATAGGATTTATCAGTTTTGACAGAAATGTATTGATTTTATTGACTTTTTGTGTAGAACTGGGCTTTTGTTTCATTGATTTTTTTCCTATTGTATTCTTTGGTTGTTGTTAATCCTTACTTGAGGATATTTTCCCCAAATGCTTTTCAGAGAGTGGAAGGGAGGGTGAAGAGAGATGTGTGAGAGAAACATCAATCATTGTTGCCTCCTGCACATGCACTGACCCAGGGATGGGGAGCGAACCCTCAACTCAGGTACTGCCCTTGAGTGGGAATCAAACCCACAACCATTCAGTGTGAAGTCTGATGCTCTAACCACTGAGACACTGGCCAGGGTCTATTGTATTCTTATTTTCAATTTTATTGATCTCTGCTCTTTTTTATTTCCTTTTTCTGCTTACTTTGGGTTAATTTTGCTCCTCTTATTCTAGTTTTTGAGGTAGGCACTACGATTATTGATTTGAGATTTTCTCTCCCTTCTAATGTTTTCTGCACATGGTGTCTCTAGGTGGAAGAAGGGTTGTAGACCCACCCAGTGGGAAGAAGAGTGCTTCTCAGACAGGTTTGGTGGGATCTTCTAGTTACTACCCCAGAATGCAATTTCTCTGAGACGGGGAACTGAGTTTGAGGCCTAGCAGGAAAGGAGAGGGATTCTACTGATTGCATATTGTCAGTAGGGCTTCTGATCATCTCCCTTCTGGTTCGTGTAGATAGGCTTCTCTGGTGGTGTCAGCGGGACTTCCTTTTGATCCAGGGGAGGAATAAGCATAATTGGGTTACCTTCTGTCATTAGGTTAATGATCAGAAAAGGTTACGCCTGTATCACCCTCTTCTGTTGGGAGCGTTTCATAAGATGCTCTGCTGATGTTTGTTCCTCTAGTCCTGGGGTCCCAAACCAGTTCAACTTCTTCTTACTACCTTTAAGGATTCTCCTTTGGTAACTTCCTGTGTTATTTAGTAGGGAAGTGTATGTAGAGATTAATCTATGCCATCTTGTCTGGACTTTAAGTCCAGACAAAATTACTATTGTAATTTTTAAATTATGTTACTTGAAGCCTCAAGAATAAATGTAATTGCCCTATGTGTCTGTGAGAAGTAACAAGAGTCCTAGAGAATGCCAAAATACAAAGGAATTAGAGATAGTTTATATAATAATAATGTAGTCTGGGACTTTGTATAATGACAAGTATAGTTATTACAGAAGCATCATTCTGCATAGGAATTATATAAAAAACAAGCCTTCCTTTTGAGATCAAGTATAAGACAAGGATTCCAATTATCACCACTTTCATTCCACACTGTAATGCAAATTCTAGCCTGAAGTATAAGACAGTAAAAAGATGCAAAATCTATAATGCTTGGAAATGAGGAAACAAAACTCTAATTTATCACAAATAATATGATTGTCTGACTAGACCATCTACAAAATAGAAAGATAACATTTTAAAGTTTGGCAAGGTTACTATATGCAAAATTAATATACAAAAATCAATTGTACTTCTATATGCCAACCACAAACAGAAAAATGACATACAAATCCCTTTACAATAGCATAAAAAACAAGTATTTAAGATTAAATCTAAGAAATGATGTATAAAATCTTCATTGAAAATATCATAAAAATGTATTAAAATGTTTTAAAGTATAAAAACAGATAGCTGGCAATATTTGACCTGCAAGTCATAGCTTCTTTTTTTATTATATTTTTATTGATTTCTGAGAGGAAAGGAGAGAGAAAGAGAGAGAGAGAGAGAGAAACATCAATGATGAGAATCATCGATTGATCGGCTGCCTCCTGTACACCCCCCACTGGGGATCGAGCCCACAACCCGGGCATGTGCGCTGACCGGGAATCCAACAGTAACCTCCTGGTTCGTAGATCTAAGCTCATTCACTGAGCCATGCTGGCCAGGCAACTCATAGCTTCTTGATTCCTGTTCCAGAACAGTGGCTTTCAAACTTCAGAGTGCACCATAATCACCAGTAGAGCTTTTGAAAACACAAATTCCTTAGCATTACCCTCCCGTAGATTCTCACATTTAGTAGGTCTGGAATAGAGCCTAAAATTTGCATTTCTAATAAATTTCCAGTTGATAGTGATGCCATACTTTGAGAACCACTTCTGTAGAAGAACAAAGTGATAGAATTTGCTTTGCCCAATATTAAGATATATCATAAAGTCATAGTAACTAAGATAGCATTAGGTCATAGACTGCAAAAATACCAATGGAACAAACTGAGCATCTAGAAATAGACCCACATGTACTAGTATATGGACACTTGAAATATGACTGAGGTGGCCCTGCAAATCAGGGGAGAAACAAAGTTTTTCCCCCAGTAAATGATGCTCAATTGGATTTCAATATTGAAAAAAAAATTGAAACCTTACCCTAAACTCACTCCGTACTCCACAAATCTATTCCAAGTGGATTATAAATCTAAATGTGAAAGTTAAAACAATAAAGCTTCTGAGAAAAATATTCTTAAGACCTTGTGGTAGGAAAATATTTCTTAATATACCAAAAGCACTAACCATGAAGTAAAAGATGGATAGATTGGACTAAAGTAAATTAAGAACTTCTGTTCCTCAAAAGACATCATTAGGAAGAAGCATCGCCAAGGAGAAACCAAGATGGTGGCATAAGTAAACACCTGAAATTGCTGCCTTGCACAACCACTTCAAAACTACAACTAAAAGACAAAACGGACATCATCCAGAATCACAGGAAGGCTGGCTGAGTGGAAATTCTACAACTAAAAGGAAGGAGAAAAGCACACTGAGACTCAGAGGAGGTGCGGAAGTAAAGTGCAGAGGTACGTACGGAGGTGCGCACGTGGAGAGGGCTGGCAACTGAGAACGCGGTTGTCTTTTTCAATCAGGAGGGAGACACAAGCTCCGGACTGCAACTCCAGTTCTGGGCGAGACTCTGGGGGACCCAGACTCATACGGGGAAAAACTGGACTGTCTGGCTTCGGGCGGAACTCGAGGGCAGCTTTCTCTTAGAGGTGTTTGCAGCAATTACCATGGGGCACTGAGACCTGGGGGGCCTCTTAGGGCAGGGCTGAGGATCAGCCATAGCTGTTTGCTCCGCCCTGTTGATTCCCTGAGACCCCGCCCCACCCAAGCTGTGCACAGAGGCTTTTGCATATGAATGGCCTGGCCCTTTGCAATCTAAAATTATCTAACAAACTGCAGCTGGGTCAGAGAGCGCCAGAACTTCCAAAAGAAGGCCCAAGGCCCCACAGCAGCTTACATTGCTTCATAGCTGGGCCTCATCTGGGCACCTCCAAACCCCAAACAAGAAGAGGAATCTGCAGATCTCTCTGTAGCTCCTGCTGGGTGGCCTCAGGCAGAGCTAAATTTGCACCTCCTTGGAGTTCCAAGAGCCAGTGTACCCAGTGGTCAGAGTGGGACCATCCAGATTACAACTCCTCAGATCCATAAGGGACACATTCAAGGGGCAGACTCAGTGGAGCACCAAAGCCCCTCTGAAGCAAGTCTTGCCCCATAAGGGTGTCTCCAGCACAGAAGTTCTCCCAGCGTAGACACAGCTGATCCTCACAGCCAATTGGCCTGGAGGTCAATTCTTCCCAGTGATACCAACAACAATCAAGGCTTAACTACAACAAGACTATGCACACAGCCCACAAAGGGGTTCACCAAGAGTGTCCATCTCAGGTAATTGGGGAGGCTGAGCCACTGGGCCCTATAGGACACCTAGCACACAGAGCCACTCTGTCAACACAGGGAAGCAGCCAAAATGCGGAGACAAAGAAACAGGTCACAAATGAAGGAAATGGAGGAAAGCAAACTACTGGATATAGAGTTCAAAACCACAGTTATCATTCTAAATTGGCCCCTCTTGCCCTTTTGGCCAAGAGGGACCCACTTCTCACAATCCAATTGTCCACAGCTGTTGCCTGAGCTTCTGTTCATGCCAAGGTTGAAACCTCATGATGGCTGGTACCATGGATCTGTCTCTTGCCCAGTGGGGTGAGCTGGGCCTCCTTGGAGAAGAACCCTGGGTTCCACAAGATATGTGATCAGTGCCGGGACCCTGCCAGCAGGCAAGGGGATCCCAAGGCAGGTGCTGGGCATGGAGGCCATGGGGGCATAGGCGACCAAGGAGACAGAACTAAACCTCACATCACCCTGCTTGGCCCCGGAGGATGGCTGGTTAGCCAGAGACAGGTAAGATTCCTCAGGGAAGGAACAATCTAAGACAGGCACAGTCGCATAGGGGCCATCAGGAGAGAACTTGGGGGGGTCAACAGAGGTGGGGCACAGACCTTCACCCCCCCCCAAGTTTTCAGGGGCCTGAACCCTCACCCCTGCTGAAGGAGATCTCCTGCCCCCATGGCTGCTCAGCTTCACATGCCCAGCTCAAATCGGGACCCAGGTAACAGAGACTTGGCCAACAGCAGATGCCCTCTCACTGCAACAAGACTTGATGGAGATGTCTTGCACCCATGATCCGGGGAACTGGGGTCTATGATATCTAAATCCAGCCTAGCACCAGGAATGCTCAGGGCCTACTCAAGAAGGCAAATAATCCTCTCCACTAATATTTACAGGGTAAAACAAGATGGTTTGTAGAGTATTAAATTTGACAGTAAAATAGTAGTCACGTTTTCAGACTAATTTAAATTGGCCAATCAAAATAAGCAAATACTCTAGAAAAATCAATTGTACTGGACAAAAAAGCTGTTCCTAGAGTGTTAACTAAAATTTTTATTGGTAGTTCATCTCATGGTAAAATTGCATAACATATAATGAACTTAAAGCAGTCACATTTTAGTGCAAAAAAGTAAAATTTAAAAGCTATCAAGATTACAGCATAAAATTTCCCAAAGCCTCCAAATATTTAAACCAAAAAAGGGGGGATAGTAGAAGAGTATCAATATAAGAAAAAATATCCTGTAAATAAATTACATCTAGAAAATTTTTACTTTAGAAAATTAACTTTCATTTGTAATGCTAACAGCAAGACACCAAGGTAAAACATACATGGTGTCAAAACAAGCCAAAGGAAAATCGTTTGGGTAAAAAAATGAAAAAGGATCGCAAGTCAAATTTATAGAAAATATTCCTTTATTAACTTTTGGTCGAGAATATGTTTGTATATTTTCAGAAAACAACTCCGAGACCATGTGGATTCCTGCAACAGAGAGGAATTGACAGGAGTGCTCCAGCCATGAAGTCAGAAGAGAAAGAGTCCAGAGATGGAAGACGCTGACCATGCCTTGCCATACTAGCAGTCAGCAGATGTGCATCACTGCAGATTGCCCAGGACCAAACCAGAGAGGGTCAGACCTGTATTACCACCATTTGTCCACCATCCAGAACTGAAATATCATTGCTGTTATGTACACATAAACAACTGTTGGACATAGAAATCGGGATTCAAAAGAACTGTTGGCCCAGAAAGAAACTCACTATAAACTGATTCATTTGCCTCTCAGCATAATCATTATTGCTTGTCTCATTTTCGGTTCCTATAAGTGTATTCCTAGTATCACATGAGCTCACTCATCTAGGGGAAAAGATGAACAACATAGACTGAAGAACAAGAACAGCATTAATCAGACTGTCAGACCTCAGAGGGAAGGTAGGGGAGGGTGGGGACAAGGTAGATAGATCAACCAAAGGACTTGTGTGCTTGCATATGAGACTAACCAGTGATCACAGACAACAGGGGGATGGGGGCATGCGTGTGGGGGGGTTTGGGATGGGGATGGGGGGGTTTGTTGACAAATATGTGATACCTTAATCAATAAAGTAATTTAAAAAAATAACAAAACCACGGTTATAAGGTTTTTCAAGAATCTTCTAGAAACCACTGATAAATTTAGTGAGACCCTTGAGGATATGAAAAAGGACCAACTAGAAATTAAGCATACACTGACTGAAATAAAGAATAATATACAGAGACCCAACAGCAGACTAGAGGGTCGCAAGAATCAAGTCAAAGATTTGAAATACGAAGAAGCAAAAAACACCCAAACAGAAAAGCAAAAAGAAAAAAGAACCCAAAAATATGAAGACAGTGTAAGGAGCCTCTGGGACAACCTCAAGCGTACAAACATCCTAATTATGTGGGTGCCAGAAGAAGAGAGAGAACAAGATATTGAAAACCTATTTGAAGAAATAATGACAGAAAACTTCCCCCACCTGGTGAAAGAAATAGACTTACAAGTCCAGGAAACACAGAGAACCCCGAACAAAAGGAATCCAAAGAGGACCACACCAAGACTCATCATAATTAAAATGCCAAGAGCAAAAAACAAAGAGAGAATATTAAAAGCAGCAAGAGAAAAACAGTTAGTTACCTACAAGGGAGTACCCATACAACTGTCAGCTGATTTCTCAACAGAAACTATGCAGGCCAGAATGGAGTGGCAAGAAATATTCAAAGTGATGAATAGCAAGAACCTACAACCAAGAATACTCTACCCAGCAAAGCTATCATCCAGAATTGAAGGTCAGATAAAGAGCTTCACAGATAAGAAAAAGCTAAAGGAGTTCATCACCCCCAAACCAGTATTATATGAAATGCTGAAAGGTATTCTTTAAGAAGAGGAAGAAGAAAAAGGTAAAGATAAAAATTATGAACAGCAAATACATATCTATCAACAAGTGAATCTAAAAATTAAGTGAATAAAAAATCTGATGAACAGAATAAACTGGTGAATATAATAGAATCAGGGGCATAGAAAGGGAATGGATTGACAATTCTCGGGGGGAAAGGGGCGTAGGGGGTGCGGGAAGAGACTGGACAAAAATCATACACCTATGGATGAGAACAGTGTGGGGGGGTTAAGGGCAGAGGGTGGGGTGGGAACCTGGTGGAAGGGAGCTATGGGGGGAAAAAGAGGAACAACTGTAATAATCTGAACAATAAATATTTATTTTTTAAAAAAAGACATCATTAAGGATGTGAAAAGGCAAGCTATCATGTATAATAATACAATAGTCACTACCTATATGTGGTTATTGAAAACAAGAAATGTGACTTATCCAAATGGAGATGGGCTGTATGTATAAAATACACTCTGGGTTATGAGAGTCTAGTATAAAAATATAAAATATCCCATTAATTATTTTTACATTGATTACATGTTGAAATGAAAATAGTTTGTATATATTGGATGTAATGGTTAATTTCCTGTGTGAACTAAACTGGGTCATGGTGACACTGTTGTAATTACCTAGTTTTGAATAATTGGAAAGGAGCAAAGGAAAGACCAATTAGACACATGCCCAGTAAAATCTGGGTGAGGTAGGGAAGGTACTTTTCTGTCAGTCACACCTGGGAACATGTCATTTGGTCAAAGTAGATGTGGCAATTGCAAGAGTGGGAAGATTCAAGATACTTATCTCCTAAACAAAGGAGCCCTCCCTATTGCCTCTTGCCTCTTGCCTGGCTGTAGGACTCTCACACTCCGGCATTTGCTCACATGGCCCACGGCCCTGTGGACCCCCACACAATGGACTGATAGACTGTAGCTAGCCGAATGCTGTACCGGACCCAGTTCTACTATGGAATGGAAACTGAACACTGGCTTTGCTTCTAGCTCTGCTGAATCCCCAGCTGCACCTCTTCCAGGACTGGACTAAGGGAACTGGGACTTTAGAAACTAAGGAACGTAATTCCATGCAAATGAAGATCACTTATACTCCCATGCGAGTCTCAGAAAATTATTTTTCTTGAGGTATCATAAGGATCCGACCAAGAGCACCCAGTGGGGAAGGGTATACCCCCTTCCACTGGTGGACACCCCACTTCCACTAATAATAATGCGGTGCCCAGATATTTAGTCAAACTTTATTCTGGGTATGTCTATGAGAGAGTTTTTTTGGATGAGATTAACATTTGAATTGGGAGACGGAGTCAAGCAGATTGTCCTTCCTAAAGTGGCTAGGTCTCATCCAACTAGTTGAAGGCCTGGATAGAGCAAAAAGGCTGACCCTCCCAAGCGTGAGTGGGAATTTCCTCCTGCCTGACTGCTGGGGTAGGACATCTACCATATTATTGGACTTTTGACTCTCTACTATATTATGTTGAGCTTTGTATTAACTTTGTTTTTTCAAAGCTTATTTTCCTGCACCCTTTCTCTGACTCTATTAGATTGATCACATTTTCCCTCCTACTGGTTTGGCTGTTATAAATTCTATTTCTTATTTGGTAGCCCTTAAAATATTTTTTAGAAATTTAATCTAGCCCTAGCTGGTTTGGTTTGGTGGATAGAGCATTGGCCTGCAGACTGAAGGGTCCTGGGTTTGATTCCAGTCAAGGGCAATAAAAATATATTTAAAAACTTAATGTATATATGGTCAAATTAATTTTTTGGTATACACTTGCAAGTTTTGACAAATGCATAGTGAAACCACCACAACTAAGACAGAGTAGTTCCATTGCTCCCTCAAATTCTCTTATTATCGACCTTTGTTTTCTGGTTAATCCTCACCCAAGGATATTTTTCCATTGATTTGTAGAGAGAGTGGGAGGGTGGAGGAGGGAGAAAGAGAGAGCAGAGAGAGAAATATCAATGTGAGAGACATATCAATTGGTTGCCTCCCACACACGCCCTGACTGGGGCTGGGGATCAAACCTGAAACCCAGGTATGTGCCCTTGACCAGGAATTGAACCCGTGACCCTTTAGTGTGAATGCCAATGCCCTAACCACTTAAGACACACTGGCCCGGGCCCCTTACTATCCCTTTTTAGTTACGCCCTCCCCCATGCCAATCCATGCTAATTGTTGATCCGTTTCTACTTCTGGGTTTGCCTTTTGCATAATGTAATGTAAGTAGAATTATACCATATACAGCATTTTGGTTCTTACTTAGCAAAGTGCATTGGAGATTTATTCATGTTGTTGAATATATCAATAGTTCATTCCTTCATGTTGCCAATAGTAATGCTCCATTGCACAGAGGTACTACTGTTTAGCTATTCACCAATTGAAGGACATTTTGGTTGTTTTAAGTTTTTGGAAATTATAAATAAAACTACTGTAAAATATTTATACATAATAAAATATTTATTATGATCTCTGAACGCATAATAATCTGGCCACTCAGTGTATATCCTACATAATAAAAGCTAATATGCAAATTGTCCCCTCGACCAGGAGTTCGACCAGCAGGCAGGCCGGCCAACTGTCCATGTCCCCTCCCCCTGGCCAGGCTGGCCGGACCCCACCCATGCACAAATTAATGCACCGGGACTCTGATATATATATTAGAGTGGCCATATTATTATGCGTTCAGAGATCATAATAATCTGGCCACTCAGTGTATACAGGCTTTTGTGTACATAAGTTTTAATTCCTCTTGAGTAAATTAGGAGTGGTATTTCTAGTTATCCTTAAATTTTAATATGCACAGTATCTTTATCCTCCATCTTCACAAAACAAAGACCTTAATACATATAAATTCCAAACTCTCCCTTTCCATGTTAGCTTGTTTAGTATTTAAGTGCCAATCTTATTTTTACCTTCTCCAACAAAATTAACTAAAAATAACAATCACTTTAGTCACCATTGCTTCTTGCACCCCACTCTTTTCATATAAATAGCACATTTTAATAGTCTGCTTTGGATCAATAAATTAGAAATTAAATGAACAGAATGTTCTAGTATTATGACTTGATATCCCCAAAATACATTACTGGCTGATAGAATCTAATGATCTGTTCTATGTGGGAATTATATATACTACTGATCTAGAACAATTAACTTTTCTAGTCCACTTCAATTGTCAAGGAAACGACCCTCTGCTTATTACTGCCTACATAACAGTAGAGTGAGAAGGCTAATACAGGCCCCATGCCTTTAAGAGCCTTGAAGCTTTCACGCTACTTATCTTTGGTTAAAACATACAACCTACTCATACCTAACTTCCTCTTAGAATAATCAAATACAAAACCATGTTAAGCAAGATACTCCATATTCTTAATACATTATGAAGTATATTAAGAATTTAATATCTTTGAAAGTTAGATAAAAGGGAAAATGTTTGTATAATATCTTTCTACCTCATAATCATAACGCCTTAACTCAAAGAGGAATTAGAAATAAATCTTTGAAATATGCCAACTCCACATCTTATATTGCAGTTAGTGTTATAGGACAGAAGCTTCATTCATCATGTAGGTCTGATTCCAAGAAAATATGCCTTTGCTTTTGTGTTGTCTTTAAAAATCTAGCAAATTTCATACTGCCATTTTAGGTATAATGTTAACCATTGTGATGAATTTTCAGACAACTACTAGTAATTATCTTTCAAAAATATTTTCAAGGTATAAACACAACAATGATTTAATGATCTAAACTTAATAAAAACTTTCTTACTGTCTGAAAAATGTTTTAAAAATGACTTCCTACATATAGTAATAAACAATAAGGAAATGGTTTTATGCATAGCAGAAATTTAATCAACACAAAACAGTTAAAAACTAAAAACCTCACTCTTTGATAGATATATAGATATATATATATATATATAGATATATATATATATCTATATATATATATATATATATAGATATATATATATATATATATATATATATATATATATATATATATATATATATATATATATATATATATATATATATATATATATTAGGGGCCTGGTGCATGAAATTTGTGCACGGCGGGGGGGTGGTCCCTCAGCCTGACCTGCACTCTCTCCAATCTGGGAGCCCTCAGGGGATGTCCTACTGATGGCTTAGGCCTGCTCCCCATGGTTCTCCGCTCTCTGCCGTCCTGCCTGCTTGATGCCACTGCAGGCCCTGGTATCTGCTCTCTGTGGGAGCCTGCTTGCCCTTAGCCGCCGGGGCCAGGGGCAAGCAGGGCCCTCTTGTCTACTCTCTGACTCGCCACCGCAGGGGCAAGCAGGGACCTGGTGTCTGCTCTCTATGGGGCCCTGTGGGGGACTGCTTGCCCCTCGCTGCCACAGCCAGGGGCAAGCAGGGCCCTGCTGTCTGCTTGCTCACTGCGGGGGATGTTCCTGCCCTGCCCCCGGCTGCTCCATGCCTGCTCGCGTAGGCCCAGAGTGGCCAGGGGTCTTTCCGGGACTCCAGCCACTCCGGGCCTATGTGCAGGCCTACAGGCTCAGAGTGGCCTGGCTCCTGAGGACGCCTGTCCCTGGGATGCAGGCCGCTTGGTGCTGGCGCGCGCATAAGCAGCCGCAGGGCAGGAACATCCACTGCGTTGTCATGACGACACGGCAGATGTCCCACCCCGCCCCCAGCTGATCAGCGCCTGTGTGCGTAGGCCCAGAGCGGTCAGGGGTCATTCCAGGACCCTGGCTGCTCCAGGCCTACGTAAGGGCCTACAGGCTCAGAGTGGCCTGGCTCCGGAGGACGCCTGTCCCCGGGACGCAGGCCGCTTGGTGCTACCCCACCCCCAGCTGCTCCGCACCTGCCCATATAGACCCAGAGAGGCGAGGGGTTGTTCAGGGACCCCAGCTGCTCCGGGCCTATGCGCGGGCTTACAGGCTTAGAGAGGCCTGGGTCCTGATGATGCCTGTCCCTGGGATGCAGGCCACTTGGCGCCAACATGCACACAAGCAGCTGCAGTGACCCCAGCTGCTCCGCACCTGCGTATGCAAATTAACCTGCCATCTTTATTGGGTTAACTTGCATGCTCACTCCTGATTGGCTGGTGGGTGTCGCAGAGGTACGGTAAATTTGCATATTTCTCTTTTATTAGTGTAGGTATATATATATTGTTTTCAACTTAATTCCTCATTGCCTACTTAAGACTGATCAGGAAATATGAAAAAGATTTTCCTCTATGATAATGGACACACAATGTATAAAGATGTAATTTGTGACAATAACTACATAATGGAGGAGGGGTAGAGGTTTATAGGAGCAGAGTTTTATATATTACTGAAGCTAAGATGGTATTAATTCATACAGTTTGTAGTAAATTTAAGATAGAAAGAACAATCCTCAGGGTAACCACTAAGAAAATAACTAAAAGATATACTGAAAAAGGAATGAAAATAAAAATGGTATACTACAAAAAAATCAAATACAAAAGAAGGCAATAATAAGGGTATTGAGGAACAAAAAAGACATGATATATAGCAAACAAAGCAAAATGGCAGTTCTTCATCAGTAATTATTTTATTTTTTAATTGATTTCAGAGAGGAAGGGAGAGGGAGAGAGAGATAGAAACATCAATGATGAGAATCATTGATAGGCTGCCTCCTGCATGCCCTCTACCGGTGGATCGAGCCTGCAACCCAGGCATGTGCCCTTGATCAGAATCGAACGTGGACCCTTCAGTCCACAGGCCAACACTCTATCCACTGAGCCAAACCAGCTAGGGCATCAGTAACTATTTTAAATGTAAATGGATTAAAATCTCCAATTTAAAAAGGAAGAGGTTGAAAGAATATATTTTAAAAACATTTAACTATGGGCTGTCTACCAGAGACTCACTTTATTTTTACATTAATATCCTTTTCAAAAAATATATTTTTACTGATTTCAGAGAAGAGGGGAGAGGGAGAGAGAGATGGAAACATCAGTGATGAGAGAGAATCATTGATTGGCTGCCTCCTGAATGCCCCTTACTGGGGATTGAGCCTGCAACCCGGGCATGTACCCTTGACTAGAATTGAACCCGGGACCCTTCAGTCCACAGGTGATGCTCTATCCACTGAGCCAAACCAGCTAGGGCATATCAGAGACTCACTTTAGATCCCATGACACAAATAGGTTAAAAGAAAAAGAATGGAAAAGATATTTCATGCAAATAGTACCCAAAGGAGAGCTAGGGTGGTTTTACTAATATCAGACAAAACAGACTTTTAAGTAAAAAACTGTATTATTATAGCCCTAGCTGGTCTGGCTCAGTGGATAGAGCGTCGGCGTGCAGACTGAAAGGTCCCAGGTTTGATTCCGGTCAAGGGCACATGCCCAGGTTGTAGGCTTGATCCCCAGAAGGGAGCATACAGGAGGCAGCTGATCAATGATTCTCTCTCATCATTGATGTTTCTATCTCTCTCTCCCTCTCCCTTCCTCTCTGAAATCAATAATAATATACTGTATATGTTTAAAAAGCTGTATTATTGTAAAAGACAAATGATATTATACAGGGTGACCAAAGTAGGTTTATGGTTGTGAGTATGCAAAACACAGTTTATTCTTGTATTATTTAATTATTGTGTTATTGTATGAACAACTGTAAACCTACTTTTGTGTATGATTGTGTGAACAACTGTAAACCTACCTCTGTATATTAAAGGCCAATCTAGCAAGAAGATATAACAATCATATATATATATATATATATATATATGCACACACACACACACACACACACACTCACACACACACAACTAACAATCCCAACATATATGAAGCAATAATGGACAGAACTGAAGAAAGAAATAAACAGCCCTATAATAATATTTGGAGAATTTAATATTCCACTTTCAATAATGGATAGAACAACTAGGCAGAATATCAATAAGAAAATAGAGAACTTAACGCCATAAACCTACTTGACTTAGCAAATATATATAGCACATTCCACCAAAAATGGCAGAATACACATTATTCTTAAGTCCATATTAAACATTCTCCAGGATAAACCATATTAGGCCACAAAACAAGTCTCAATGAAATTTAAAAGACTGAAATCATATATAGTATCTTCTCTGACCACAATGAGATATAATTAGAAATCAATAACAGAAAAAACCCTGAAAATTTCACAATATGTGGAAATTAAACAACAAACTCTTTTTTCTTTTTTTTAAAATATATTTTATTGATTTTTTTACAGAGAGGAAGGGAGTGGGATAGAGAGTTAGAAACATCTATGAGAGAGAAACATCAATCAGCTGCCTCCTGCACACCCCCTACTGGGGATGTGCCCGCAACCAAGGTCCATTTTTAAAAAAGGGGGGAGAGGGAAAGGGAAAAACTAAAATGAGGACAGGAGAAGAAAACCGAAGGAAAGAGAAGTGAGGAAGAAAAAGGTGCAAAAAAGTAAAAAAAATAAAATAGGATAAAATGAAAAATAAAAAATTAAATAAAAAAAGTGAAGTGTCTAATTATGGGCTTTCTGTTAGGTACTTAGGTGCTGGCCCCTGTCAGGCATTGTATTTTGGCTTTTGGCCCCCTCCTTGAAGCTCCAAGTGATCCACAGTCCCTCTGCTTATGTCTGTCTCCACAGGCCTTGGCTGCAAGCAGGTGGGGCCAATCTTCTCTCTTTGCCTGTCTGCCAGCTGTTAGTCTTAATCACTCAAGTGTCTGTTTCTGACAGGGCTTTAGGTGGGGTTGGTGCTGTTTCGCTTTCAGGGAGTAAGATGGGTGTTTTTCTCCTGACCCAGACCTACTCCTCCATGAGTGGCCCAAAATTAAGGTGACCAGACGTCCCGCTTTTGGTGGGACAGTCCCGATTTTTAACAATTTGTCCCGCGTCCCGCGGAGTTTTAAAAAAGTCCCGATTTTTGGAAAGAATGCACGACAAGCTAGGGAACGGCGGGAGAACGGGAAGGGAATATACGGTTTTCGGCGGCCATGTGGCTATTTAGCCAGGATACGAGTTTTATATTATTTTTGTTAATTTTATAATGTTAAACTTTAATACTAACAAATAATTGTTGAGAACTGATTATCGAGAACTGCTTATCAAAGTTTGCATTGTTGATCAGTTGTTAGAATTCGACCACCATTGTTTGGACTTAATGAACAATGGCATTTTTTGGGATTGGCAACGGCGAAAACATTTTGTAACTGTCTCTCAGACGATACACAGGTCCCTCTTCCAATCCAATTACTGCAGGGTCTTTGGGCCTATTCAGACCCATAAACTTGGCCTCTGCCTTTGTTTCTTTTCTATAGCTCAAAATGCAGGCAGGGTGTGGCAGGCTGTATTACCTGCCTTGAGGCTACAGGGAGGGGCTAGCTCCCAGAAGAGTGGGGTCCTAAATCAGCTCCCATGGGGTATTAAAATTTGGCTGAAGCAAATGACACTTCACTTGTTCATTTCCCCCTCTCTTTACTATTCAATTTTTTCTTTTTTTCTCTCTTCTCTTGCTCTTTTCTTCTCCTAATTTTTAACTTGCTATCTGCTCTCTCTAGTCTTCTTTTCAAAAAAAAAGAGAAAAAATTTTTTTTTAATTTTTATTTTTCCTTCTCATTTCTTTTCTCCCTCCTCTATTCTAAACTGTTGTGGAGCAAACGCTAGTAAATGACCACTGGAGTCCAGACCAAATTAAAATTTAGGGAGCCTTTAATAACCGGCTGGCTGACTGCTCTCTCTCCACACAGCAAGCCCAGAGAGCAGCCCCAACCCTTTGTGTCCGACCATATTTAAACCCATTCACTACATCCTGTTTTTGCAGAGCAAACAATTTAAAACAAAGCAGTTTTTCTTAAGTAACATCAGCATGTAATTTACAGGGTCCTGGCGCCTGGTGGAGTAAGTAACTGCATCCCGTTATCAGGAAAGTTGACAGTGATCTATCTTGTAAGGTTTACTGGCATCCTGTTCTCAAGAAAATTGACAATAATTTATCCTGTAAGGCTATTTTGTTAGTTGCAGCTGGGATTTATGGCCAAGTCGACTAGAAGGAAGCATGCTCAAAAATTCTCACTCTCTAACATTCCCCACTGGTTTTATGTACATGAGTCATATCATTGACTCTTTTGGGTCATTGTTGGCAAGGGAGTTATATTGACCTATGAGGACTATAGGCTTGATAGAATTAATTCTCTGCTGAATAAAGTCAGTGGGCCTGTTTATAAGATAAGGGCCCAGAATGAGGGCCAGGACTAATCTTTAGAGGGTCAGAAAAGTCCTGGACTCTCTATTTTGCCTGGGCTGTCTTAAGCCAGGTGTGATGAAGCCATGTCAGGATCCTGTTGACCTTGACTGTTGTGGGGGTGGTCCTTTCCAGGTAGGAGTCAGTCCTTGTGTGGCAAATTTCTTTACCCAAACAGAGTCACCAGGGTGGAAGGATGGACTGGATCAGAAGTTGGTATACATGCTTCTGGACTGCTTTCTGGGTAGACTATAAAAAAGCCTGTAAGAACTTGAATAAAGACTGGTTATGGATTTCAGCTTTTCTAGATTGGGTATATCAGGGTCTGGAAGAGTCACTAGAATCTGTAGAGGCTCCACTGGTTTTAGGGCAGCCTCCTGGGCAACTTCATCTGTGGCCCGGTTCCCTCTTGCTTTTATGGAGACCCCTTACCTTGTAAATAGCACTATGTACGTGAGCCATTGTAAATGCATACCTGCTATCAGTATAAATTGTTACTGATTTTTCTTTTGTCTACCACAGAGCCTGAAACTGGGTGACTCAAGTGTTTGACATCCAGCGCTCCAGTGTGTTCCAAAGTAAAGCCTCGACCTCATGTGGGGCAGTTAGGATTAGTTACTGCCCTAGGGTTAACTTATTTGCTTTTTTGATAAGCATGGCTGTGGCTGCTACTGCCTGGAGGCAAGTATGTCACCCAAATGCAAAGGGGTCAAGTCTTTTGGACAAATAGTCTACTGGCCTTTTCTAAGGGCTGAGACTTTGAGTGAATACCTCTTTGGCTATGCCCCTTGTCTCACATAATTGAGGTGGAAAGACTTAGTTACATCTGGTAGCGCTAGTTGGCCCATCGTCCTTGCTCTGCTCATGTCTGTCTAAGTGTCTAATATATTACCTCAAGGATCCTGACTCTGAATTCTTTTAGGGAAAATGGATGTTGAATTTCTTTTGTAGCTGCTTCGTGCTGAGGAGGGACAAAGTTTTCCCTCAGAGCCAAGAGATCCTTGCTGTCTGTCAGAGGGACGATGAGGCCTGGGCACAGAAGGAGGTGGGCTTGTGACCTGGCAGAGACAAACTGTAACAAATAGTCCAGTGGAAGGGAAAGAAAACATTTCAGTTTTAATAACCTCTATTGAAATAGAATTTTTCTCCTCACAATTACCTCTATGTTTATCAAAAGAGCCAGATAAAGACCAATTTATCTATTGTATTTAATTTGCCCTGATTGTTTGCATAAACACAACAAGAATGGTAACTAACTACATTTGCCGGAATTTCATGATTGAATCTTAGTGTGCCCCATAGGGCCAGGAAGCCAAGCCATCCAGCTGCCGTCCAGCCTGCCTGTAGTATCTGCTGAGTTAGGTGAATCCTTCACCTACAGCGACTCCACCTGGGCCCACGCCCTAGGTTTTAAGGCCCATCTCAGTAGCCCTCTTACTTGTCACGGCCTAGAGTGCGTGGGGGTCCCGCAGGGACACAGAGGCACCCTTATTGCTCCCCTGGCTGGTCGTCCATTGGAGGATCCATCAGCACATCTGCCAGCTCTTTTTTCAGCTGCTGCTCACTTCCATTCCCTATAATCTTGAGTCCAGTTTTCTCGTCATCACTCCCATTATTTGTAGATGGTGTCTCATCTCCTTGCCTGGAAACCAAGACAAAATCTTCACTATTAAGAGTGGATACTGAGTCTGAGGACACACTGATTTTTCCAACAGAAGCCTTGTCATCCATGACTCAAAAATGAAGCTCAACTCATGAATGATTAGATATTTTTTAAATGCCTAAAATAACCTTTACCATAATCTTCTTTTATTTCTAAAGACACAGAGAAGGTAAAGATGTCACTGTCAGGAGTCTGGGGTGCAGCAGTGGCTGAAAGTGGGGTCTGCTTGGCAGAACGGTGGAAGGCAGTGGCAAAACTGTAGAGTATCTGGCTTACAGCTTCTTGTATTTCACATCGGAAGACGTGTATCCTAAAGAGCTCTGCATTGTAATGACTTTCAGTGAAAGCAAAACAGTCACTTTCAGGAGTTCCATCATGCCCTCTGACACAGAAAAGGATTTTGTAGATAGGATAGTTTGCTATTTCAGTGTTTGTCTGAGGATCTAAGAGTCTCACAGTTCCTTCAGACACATTTGGCATTGATAGGGTTATATCCAGTGAAATCTGACACTGGCTTCTTAAGATGGACATCATCCTTAAGGCTTCCACTTCACTCCGGGGAGCATTGACTGAGGCACAGCCTAAGTAAGTTAGCTTGCTAAAGACCACACTGTCTTCATCAGCCACTGGGGTGAAAGGACTTGACCCTTCAGAATCTCCTTGTCCAGGTTGCACTGGCAGGCTCATCTCCGGTTTTTGGAGCCCTACTAATGGCACAGGGTTAATGGTGGATGAAGCTGAGAGCGGATTAGAAAGAGGCCCATCTCCTTAGCCATCCAGTTGCGACCTTTCCACAAGCTCCTTTTCCTTTCTGGTTTCCTTTCCTCCCGTCTCCTTTTTCCCTGTTCATGGTTAATAAAACCTGTGCCGTCTTTTTGGTTAACTCACCAGGGTCTTCTCTATTGTTGAACGTCTTCTGTGCTACCGCTACCAATTCTGACAGCATCTTTCCCTCAAAGCCTTCTAACTTTTGTAATTTTTTTCTTATGTCTGGGGCTGACTGGGACACGAAAGCAATGTTAACTGCCCACCTGTTTTCTGGCGCCTCTGGATCTATGGGGGTGTAGAGCCTGTAGGCTTCACACAAGCGCTCTAGAAAAGCGGCTGGGGATTCATTCGGTCCCTGCACAGTTTCAGTTACCTTAGACAGATTGGTGGGCTTCCGTGTGGCTGCTCGGATTCCCCTCAGCAGAGTCTGGTGATACCAATCCAGAGCCTCCTTACCTTGATCCGAGTTGGGGTCCCACAGGGGTTGGGAGAGTGGAAAAACAGCCTCCAGCCACGCCAGGTCCAACACTGACTGACCATCTGGTCCGAGGATCAGTTTCCTCCCTTCCGTTCTCACTCTTTCTCTCTCTTCCGAAGTGAACAGACTCTGGAGGAGTTGCTGACAGTCATCCCAAACGGGCTGATGGGTAAAAACTACAGACTCCAAAAGAGAGATGAGTCCCTGGGGATTTTGAGAGAACGAGGGGTTCTGATTCTTCCAGTTATACAGGTCACTAGTCATGAAAGGGACATAAACCATAAACGGCCTACCATCCTCTGCTACCAGAGTTACCTGACGCAGGGGCAGCATTGGGACCCCTGAGGAATCAGGGGAAGGGTCCGAATGATGGGGTCTATACTCAGTCCTGCTGCGGTGTGGAGCGGACTCATTGGGTCTTCAGGGGGACCCGCAATTGGGGCAGACGGATACGGGGGAGGTTCCGTCAAGAGGGTGTCCTTCGGGGGTGGTGGAAGGACAGGAGGCTGTTTCTCAGTCTCGGGGCGAGGCAGCGGCTCGGATTTCCCGGCCAGCACGCAGCGGCATTCCTGCGTCAGCACTTCCCTGTTCCCGTCCCGTGCCTCCATCCCCTTGCTCTCTCCCTCCCGCCTTCCCGGCAGAGCTGGCGTAGCCAGCTTCCCCTGGGTCTCTCTGGGAGGAGGTTTAGTAAGGAGGATAGTCCGTCTTTATCTCTGTCCCAATTTTTCCT
This sequence comes from Ia io, assembly GCA_025583905.1. NCBI lineage: Eukaryota > Metazoa > Chordata > Mammalia > Chiroptera > Vespertilionidae > Ia > Ia io. Next base: position 99,319,090 of record JAJQQW010000001.1, read on the forward strand.
TCTTCTGGGGAGGTTTCTGGCAGCCCCGGAGCCACTTGGGATTGTCAGTCAAGATGTCTATCCAAATTTGGATATAAGGAATTTGGTCTGGGTGGCCGGGATTGTCAAAAACGGCACGTTGGATGTTATATGCCAGCCCTAGATCGGTGGACCCCTCTGGAGGCCACTCACTGGAATATGGGAAAGTTGGCCATTCCCACTCACAAAATTTCTGTAAATCAAAAGCATTAACAGGCTCCGTAGTCATCAACTCGCCGCTTGAATTCCTGAAAATTTTTCAAAAAACATTTCAGGGGAGTACAGACAGAGGAACATGAACTAGACTGACCCATTCTAATGATAGACCACAATAACACAGAATAATTATTCCACAATAACACAGAATAACAAAGACAATGACAACCAAACAGGATCGCCGGGCACCGTCGTGTGCCGGGATCTGGTCTTGGAAGTGGCACTGCATCCAGCCTTCCAGAAACCCCAGATGGGTGCCCACAGAACGGAACCAGAAATACATTTCTTACCGGTAAGAACCAGATCCAGGTGGCTCCGATCAGAGTCAATCAGGAAATTTAGCAGGCGGGGTTTCCGACCTCTACCAGTCCTGGGGCTGAGAAACGTCTCTCAGAGATCTCCCCCTAGGTCAGAGAGTCCGGGGACCCCAGTGGGCTCTGGTCATAGGACCAGGCAAAGGCTGGTTATCTCGCTGGGGCCTCCAAGTGTTGTGGAGCAAACATGAGTGAACGACCACTGGAGTCCAGACCAAATTAAAATTTAGGGAGCCTTAATAACCGGCCAGCTGACTGCTCTCTCTCCACGCAGCAAGCCCAGAGAGCAGCCCCGACCCTTTGTGTCCGACCATATTTAAACCCATTCACTACATCCTGTTTTTGCAGAGCAAACAACTTAAAACAAAGCAGTTTTTCTTAAGTAACGTCAGCATGTAATTTACAGGGTCCTGGCGCCTGGTGGAGTAAGTAACTGCATCCCGTTATCAGGAAAGTTGACAGTGATCTATCTTGTAAGGTTTATTGGCATCCCGTTCTCAAGAAAATTGACAATAATTTATCCTGTAAGGCTATTTTGTTAGTTGCAGCTGGGATTTATGGCCAAGTCGACTAGGAGGAAGCATGCTCAAAAATTCCTACTCTCTAACATAAACCATGGTCCTTCCTCTGTTCATCCAATTCCTCAACCTTATTTTCTCTATTTAAGCTATTCATCTACAGATTCTGCACTGCCCCTTTTTTTCTGGGTGTTTTTTGTTTGTGCTTTTGGGTTTACTTGTTTTGTTGTGTTTTCTCCCCAGTCTTTCTTTCTTTTTCTCTCTCTTACTATCATTCTTGTTCTTTTTTCTATTTCTTAATTCTCTTTTCTCTGGTGGTCACTTTTATTGGGATTATAGGTGTTTTGTGTACATGCGTGTTCTGTTCCTTCTGTGCTGTGTCTTGTGTTGTATTTTGTGCTATTCAGTCAGAACCTCCACAATGGCTGGCACAATGTGGTAGGGAGAAAGCCACATAATCAGAAACCCTGAGAAGAGACTCCATCCACGAATGGGACAATAACATTCAAGATCCAACTACATCAGGAGAACCCCAATATCTCAAGTAGGGGGCCTCCCTAGAACTCCCAGCCCAGGATACCTGAGAGAATGCACCACTGGGTCCCATAAAACATCTACTACATAAGACCAATTTAAAAAATCTGGGTGGCATAGCAGTTTTATCTAATACATAGAAACAATTACAAAGGAATAGCAAAAATGGAGAGACAAAGAAACAACCCCCAAATGAAAGAAAAGGAGGAATCACCATAAAAGGAACTAAATGAAATGGAGGCAAGCATTTTGTCAGATAAAGAATTCAGAGTAATGGTTATAAGGATGCTCAAAGGTCTGGATGAGAAATTCACCAACATGTGTAAGAATCAAGAGGAAATGAAGAATGACATAGCTAAAATAAAGAACATAATGGAAGGTTTCAACAGTGGACTAGAAGAAGCTGAGGACCAGCATGAGGGCATGTGCTGGGGGTGGGAGCAGCCGGGGAGAGATCAATGAGGGAAGAGAAAGGAGACATATGTAATACATTCAACAATAAGTTATTTAAATTAAAAAAAGAAGCTGAGGACAGAATTAACGAGTTAGAAGACAAGGTAGGAAAAAACATCCAAACAAAGCAGTAACTGGAAAAAAATGAAAAAGCAGGAGGAGAGTCTCTGGGACAACACAAAACAGAACAACATCCACATAATAGGGGTGCCAGAAGGATAGGAAGCTGAGCAAGGAATAGAAAACCTATTTGAATAAATAATGACAGAAAATTTCCCTGATTTTGGAAAGAAAGAAGTCACACAAGTCCAAGAAGCACAGAAAGTCCCAAACAAGATGAACCCAAGAAGACTGATACCAAGACACATCATAATTAAATTGGCAAATGTCAATGACAAAGTAAGAATCTCAAAGGCTGTCAGAGAGAGACAGAAAGTTACCTACAAGGGATCTCCCATTAGACTAACAACTGATTTCTCAATAGAAACACATTAGGCCACAAGGGATTAGAATGAAGTATACAAAGTGATGCAAAGCAAGGGACTGAATCCAAGAATTCTCTCTCCAGAGAGGCTTTCATTCAACATTGAGAGTGAATTCAGGAGCTTCGCAGACCAAAAAAGGCTAAGGGAATGTACTACCACCAAGCCAGCAATGCAAGAAATGCTAAAGGGACTTCAGTAAAAAGAAGAAATAGAAAGATAAGAAGGAACATAGGCATAAAGAATAAAAAAGGCAACAAACAAGTACCAATCAATAAAAACCTTAAATGTAAATGGATTGCATGCTGAATTGATAAAAAAAAACATGACCCTTATATATGCTGTCTACAAGAGACCCACCTCAGAACAAAGCACTCACACAGACTGAAAGTGAAGGGGTGGAAAATTTTTCAGGCAAATAGGAATGAAAATGCTGGAGTAGCAATACTTATATCTGACAAAATTGACTTCAAAGTGAAGGCTGTAACAAGAGATAAAAATAACACTAATGTGATCTTTAACAAGAGGATATAATTCTGGTAAACATCTATGCACCCAATACAGGAGCACCCACATACATAAAAAAACTTCTGGAAGATATCAAGGGAGAGGTCGACAGCAATACAATCACAGTAGTGGACTTTCATACCCCATTGACATCACTTGATAAATATTCTAGACCAGTGATGGCGAACCTATGACATGCATGTCAGCACTGACACGCGTAGCCATTTCTGATGACATGCAGCCGCATACAAAGGATGAAACATTTGCTGCTCCTGAGGATGAAACATTTGCAACTAGAGTCTTGGAGTTAGTTTTTTCCTCAAAGTGACACACTACCCGAGTTATGCTCAGTTTTTTGGAGAAGTTTGACACACCAAGCTCAAAAGGTTGCCCATCACTGTTCTAGACAAAAAAATCACCAAAGAAACAGCAATCCTAAATGACTCACTAGATCAGATGGAACTAATTGACATCTTCAGAACATTTCACTGCAAAGTTACGAAATATACATTCTTCTCAAGTGCACATGGGACATTTTCAAAGATAGACCACATATTAGAATTCAGGCTAAGTCTCTCCAAATTCAAGAAGACTGAAATCATATCAAGCGTCTTCTCAGATCACAATGGCATAAAATTAGAAATCAACTACAATAAAATAAAACTATCAAACACATGGAGGCTAAATAGCATGCTATTAAACAATGAATGGGTTACCAAAGAGATCAAAGAAGAAATAAAAATCACCCTGGAAACAAATGGTAATGAAAACACAACTATCCAAAATCTATGGGACACAGTGAAAGCAGTTCTGAGAGGGAAGTTCATAGCACTACACGCCTACATCAAAAAACAAGAAAAAATAGTAATAAATGATCTAACCCTACAATTTAACCCTTTGCACTCGCTTGCTTTTTTCTCGATTCCTTTATTCTAATGCTAACCATGTCGAGTCACACTTGACATCCAAGTGCAAAAGGTTAAAGAACTAGAAAGAGAGCAACAAGAAAAGCCCAGAGTAAGTACAAGGAAGAAAATAATAAAGAGCAGAGCAGAAATAAATAACATAGAGACCAATAAAACAATACAAAAAAATCAATAGAACCAAGAGCTGGTTCTTTGAGAGGATACACAAAATTGGTGAACCTCTAGCCAGGCTCACCAAGAAACAAAGAGAGGACTCAAATAAACAAAATCAGAAATGAAAGGGGGAAGTACCAATTAACCCCACAGAAATACAAATAATTGTAAAATATTTTATGAACAACTCTACTAAAAAACTGGACAAGCTAGACAAAATGGACATATTACTAGAAAAATATAATCTTCCAAAACTCAATCAGGAAGAATCAGAAATCCTGAATAGGCCAATAACTACCAATGAAATTGATGCAGTAATAAAAAAACTTCCAGCATACAAAATCCCAGGTCTGGACAGCTTCACAGGGGAGTTTTACCAAACATTCAAAGAAGAATTAACACTGATCCTCCACAAACTATTCCAAAAAATTCAAAAGGAAGGAACAAGTCCAAGCTCTTTCTATGAAGCCAGCATTACCTTAATACCAAAACCAGATAAAGACACTATAAAGAAAGAGAAATACAGACCAATATCCCTGATGTACATAGATGCTAAAATCCTCAACAAAATATTAGCAAATCACATCCAGCAAACATTAAAAAGATCATACACCATGACCAAGTGGGATTTATTCCAGGGATGCAAGGCTGGTTCAGTATCCGCAAATCAATAAATGTGATACATCACATAAACAAATTGAGAGACAAAAACCACATGATCATATCAATTGATGCATAAAAAGCATTTGACAAAATACAACACCCTTTTTTGATAAAACCTCTTAGCAAAGTGGGAATAGAGGGATCATACCTCAACATAATAAAAGCCTTATATGATAAACCTACAACCAAAATCATACTCAAAGGGCAAATACTAAAACCATTTCTCATAAAAACAGGAACAACACAGGGATGCCCACTTTCACCACTCCTGTTCAATATAGTATTGGAAGTGCTAGCCATGGTGATCAGACAAGAAAAAGAAATAAAAGGCATCCAAATTAGAAAAGAAGTAAAACTGTCATTATTTGCAGATGACATGATATTGTACATAGGAAACTCTAAAGACTCCATCAAAAAACTACTAGATTTAATAAATGAATTCAGCAATGTAGCAGGATACAAAATTAACACCCAGAAATCTATGGCATTTTTATACACCAATAATGAACTCACAGAAAGAGAAACTAAAAAAAATCCCATTTACCATAACAACAAAAATATTAAGATACCTAGGAATAAACTTAACGAAGGCGGTAAAAGACCTGTACCCAGAAATCTACAGGACGTTGTAAAAAGATAGAAGGAAATATAAACAAGTTGAATATACCATGTTCATGGATTGGTAGAATCAACATCATTAAACTTTCTATACCAGTGTTCACCAACTGGTGGTCCGCAGACCACTGGTGGTCTGTGAGGTCCGAAAGGTTGATGACTGCTGGTCTATACTAGCCAAAGCAATCTATAGATTCAATGCAATCCCCATTAAAATACCAACGGCATATTTCACAGACCTAGAACAAACTCTCCAAAAATTCATCTGGAATAAAAAAGGACCCCAAAATAGCCGCAGCAATCCTGAGAAAGAAGAACAAAGTTGGAGGGATCACACAATACCAGATATCAAGTTATATCACAAAGCTACTGTTCTCAAAACTGCCTGGTACTGGCACAAGAACAGACATAGACCAATGGAACAGAACAGAGAACCCAGAAATCAACCCAAGCAATTATGCTCACTTAATATTTGACAAAAGAGGCAAGAGCATAAAATGGAGTCAAGACAGTCTCTTCAATAAATGGTGCTGGGAAAATTTGACAGATATATGCCAAAAAAGGAAATTAGACCACCAACTTACACTACACACAAAAATAAACTCAAAATGGATAAAGGACTTAAATGAAGGACGGGAAACTATCAAAATCTTAGAAAAATCCATAGGCAACAAAATATCAGACATATTGTGCAGCAGTATGTTTACAGATACATCTCCTAGGACAATGGAAACTAAGGAGGAAATAAACAAATGGAACTACATCAAAATAAAAAGCTTCTTCACTGCAAAAGAAACCATTAACAAAACAACAAGAGAGCCCACTGCATGAGAGAACATACTTGCCAATGTTACATCCGATAAAAGTTTTAATCTCTAAAGTTTATAAGGGAACTCATACAACTTAACAAGAGGAAGATAAACAATCCAATAACAACATGGGAAAAGGACATAAATAGACACTTTTCAAAAAAGGACATACAGAAGGCCGAGAGACATATGAAAATATGCTCAAAGTCACTAATCATCTGAGCTATGCAAATCAAAACAATAATGAGGTATCACCTCACAACTGTCAGAATGGCTATCATCAACAAATCAACAAACAACAAATGCTGGTGAGGATGTGGAGAAAAAGGAACCTTCATACACTGCTGGTGAGCCACTGGGGAACAATATGGAGGTTTGTTTTTTTTTTAATTAAAAATGGAACTCCCATTTGGCCCACTAATCCCACTTCTAAGTATTTATCCCAAGAAACCAGAAACACCAATCAGAAAGGATATATGCACCCCTATGTTCATAGCAGCATAATTTACAATAGCTAAGATTTGGAAACAACCTAAGTGCCCATCAGCAGATAAGTGGATTAAAAAACTGTGGTACATCTACACAATGGAATACTATGCCACTATAAAAAAGCAGGAACTTTTACCATTTGCAACAGCGTGGATAGAACTGGAGAGCATTATGCTAAGCGAAGTAAGCCAGTAAGAGAAAGATAAATATCACATGATCTCACTCATATGTGGGATATAATGATCAACATAATTTGATGAACAAGAATAGATCTAGAGACAAATGGCAGGGGAGGGGGTTTAGAGAGCAACCAAAGGACTTGTATGCATGCATATTAGCATAACCAATGGACACAGACAGTGGGGCGGTGGGGGCTTGTCCGGAGTGGGAATGGCTCGGGGGGGGGGGGTGTCAATTGGGGGAAAAGAAGACATATGTAAAATTTAGGCAATAAATTAAAATAAAATGGTAGGGACAATCAGGCTGGTAGGCAGAAGCAGTTAGGGGCAATCAGGCAGGCAGGTGAGCGGTTAGGAGCCAGCAGTTCTGAATTGTGAGAGGGATGTCCAACTGCTGGTTATCCCATGAGGGGTCCCAGATTGGAGAGGGTGCAGGCCAGGCTGAGGGACACTCTCCCCGCTGCCCCCCGTGCACGAATTTCATGCACCAGGCCTCTAGTGAAAACATAAACTGATGAACAAAAATAATCCAGAGACAAAGAAGCATTGCAATGACCATCAAACCTCAAAGTGAAGGCATGGGAGGGAGATGCGGGGAGTAAGAGACCAACCAAAGGACTTGTATGCATGCATACAAGCATAACCAATGGACAGACAATAGGGGGGTGAGGGCATGTGCTGGCAGTATGGGGGTGGGCTGGGAGAGGTCAATAGTGGGAAAAAGAGATGTATGCAATACTTTCAACAATAAAGAATTATATATATATACTAGAGGCTCAGTGTACGAAATTCGTGCACTTGGGGGGGGGGGTCCCTCAGCCTGGCCTGCGCTGTCTTGCAGTCTGGGAGCCCTGGGGGGATGTCCGACTGACGGCTTAGTGGGCCTAAGCCGTCAGTCAGACATCCTTAGCATTACCACGGAGGCGGGAGAGGCTCCCACCACTGCCACTGTACTCGCCAGCCGTGAGCCCGGCTTCTGGCCAAGCGGCACTCCCCCTGTGGGAGTTCACTGACCACCAGGGGGCAGCTCCTGTGTTGAGTGTCTGCCTCCTGGTGGTCAGTGCGCATCATAGTGACCTGTCATTCTACCATTTGGTCACTTGCATATTAGCCTTTTATTATGTAGGATATGCTGTAGATGAGGTCCCCTAGAACCATAAGAAATGCAAAAAATTCACTGTTAACTCTTTCTCAAATTGCCCCCACTTAAAAGCAAATTGCCCCCCCCCCCACTGTGGGTCGTGTGCTGCACCTTGGGAACCAGTGGGCTTGACACTTTTCCTCTCTGAGCTTCATTTCTAAATACATACGCATATACCATGGGAAGTGTAATCTCTTCTCCGCCTACCTCACTGGGTTGTCATGAGGAGGTTCTGAGCTAATAAACCTAGAAATGTTTCATCAAGTAAGTGATGTCTAAACAGGAAGGGATTGTTATTTTTAAGCTCATGGGTACCCTCGCAGGTAGCAGGTGCTGATTAGGGGAGGAGGGCATGATTGTTTACCGGGACTGTAGCTATGGAAGCTTTGCAGAGGGTTCCACAGGCCTTGGAGGGGCAGGCTCTGGCCAGCAGCCCTGTAGGGTGGTCATCCCTGGAGGTGCTGGCGGGGGGCAGGGAGTTAGGGCGGTTGTGAGGCTGAAGGGGGAGTAACTGTCAAACCTTCCTGCTTGGCACCATTCTTTAAATTGTACATGGCTGTTTCACAGACGCACCTGCTCAGGGCGGGGCTCCAATCTCCTGGAGCGGGGTGGGAGCCCGGCCAGGGCGGAGCCAGGTGGGCTAGGAGGGCGGGTTTAGCCATGCCCCCAACAAGGCGCTGCTGCTGTCTGGGGGAAGGGTCTGACCCTGGGGGGCCGCTCAGGCCTGCCTCCACTCAGGTCTGGAGTTGTAGGGAGGAGGTGTGTGCCTGGCCCCAGCGGAGGGGGCCTGGCAGTGGCGGACTGTGGGCCCCGTGGGCACTGATGGGTGGTCTCCAGTGTGCTATTGTCGTGGGTGCCCCTGGCGGGGGTGGCGGGGAAAGAGATCTGGAGTCAAGAGGTAGGGGCTTCAGCTACTCCCGCGGCTGGGTCTTCTCCCCGTCCGTCCGGTCAGCCTCCTCATCCCCCCAGGGGTGCGGGGGCTGGGGTAGGGTGTCTGTGCAGGGGGATTGGAAGAGCTCTGCGTGGCCGCTTCCTCTTCCTTCTTTGCAGTCTGGGCTCCTATCAGGCAGTCTCCTCAGACCCCCGGGAACTTGGCTCCAGCCGCCTGCCCCCTGCTGTGCATGCATCAATATGCCAATAGGTCATTATGGGGACACCATCATGGACAAATTAGCATATTACCTCTTTATATGTATGTATGTGTATATATATGTATCTATATATACACACATATATATGTGTGTGTGTATATATATATACCTCTCTCTCTCTATATATATATGCTATGAACAATTGTACACCAATTAGATAACAAAGATGAAATTGACAAATTCCTAGAAACAAACAAAATATTAAAGTTATTAAATAATAGAAAACCTGAACAGACCTGTAAGAGATTGAATCAATAAACATGAACTTCCCCATAAAGCCCAGGACCAGACGGCTTCACTGGTGAATTCTATTAATATTTAAAGAAGCATTAACACTAATCCTTTTCAAAGCCTTCCCCAAAATAGAAGAGGAATACTTTGTAACTCATTCTTTGAGGCCAACATTACCCTGAAAGCAATGCCAGACACTGCAAGAATACTACACACCAATATCACTTATGAAAATGCAAAAATCCTCAACAAAATTCCAGCAAACCAAAGCCAGCAACATATCAAAAGGATTATATGCCATGATCAATTGGGATTTATGTGAGGAATGCAAGGGTGGTTCAACGTATGAAAAATAATCAATGTAATAATAGTTCCTCCTTATACATGGGGGATATGTTCCAAGACCCCTAGTGAATGCCTGAAACCGAGCCCTACATATACTATTTTTTCCCTATAGAAACATACCTTTTTACTTACAAGAAGCACTTTATGGCTTCTCTCTGGCATATCCAAATTGTCAGCATCACTACTCTTGCACTTTGGAGCCATTATTAAGTAAAATAAGGCTTCCTTGAACACAAGTCCTGCAATACTGTGACAGTGGATCTCATAACCTTGACGGCTACTAAGTGACTAATAGGCAAGTAGTGTACACAGCATGGATACACTGGACCAAGGGATGACTCATGTTCTGAGTGGGATGGTACAAGATTTCATCATGCTACCTAGAAAGGTACACAACTTAAAACTTATTAATTATTCCTGGAGTTTTCCATTTAACATTTTTGAGCTGCAATTGACTATGGGCAACTGAAACTGGAAAGTTAAAACTGGATAAGGGTGTACTACTGTACACCAATTTAATAGAAATAAGGGGGAAAAACTACATGATCACTTCAATTGATGCAGAAAAAGCATTTGACAAAATGCAACATTCTTTGGTGATAGTATCACTAAAAAAACTACAAGTAGATTGGATAAAGGGCATTAATGAAACACCTACAGCTACTATCATCTATATATATAAAAGGATAAGCGACTGAACAACCGGTCACTGTGATGCGCAGACCACCAGGGGGAAGACGCTCAATGCAGGAGCTGCCCCCTGGTGGTCAGTGTGCTCCCACAGCCAACCTCCTGTGGTCCCTCCTCCCCGAGCCAGCCAAACCTCCCACAGTCCCTCCTGCAGGGTGGCCGGCCCCATTGGCCCCAATCAGGGCGGCCAGCCAACCTCCTGCGGCCCCTCTCCCTGGCCAACCTCCAGCGGCCCCAATCGCCAGCCAGGCCGAGGGACCCCACCCGTGCACAAATTTGTGCACTGAGTCTCTAGTACTCAATAAGAAAAGACTGAAAGCTTTTCCCCTAAAATGAGGAAAAAGACAAGGATGTCTGTGTTAGCTACTTCTATTCAATACTGCATTGGAAGCTCCAGCCAGAGAAATTAAATAAAAATAAAACAGAACCAAATTGGAAAGGAAGAAGTAAAACTGTATTTATAGGCCAGAGATTTTCACCCTTTTTTCTCATGGCGCACATAAACTAATTACTAAGTGAAAAGAAGTCCCAAATTCCCTTAGTAATTTCATGTTTTAAAAGTTGAAAAATCAGTCATGTGCAACAAAGATGCTATATATAAAAAAATCCTTCAAGATCCATAATACATTAGAGCTAGTAAACAAATTCAGCAAACTTGCAAGATACAAGATTAACACACACAAATTGTACACATTAGCAATGTAAATTCCATTTACCATAGCATCAAAATGAATAGAATATGTAGGAATGTATTTAACCAGGGAGACGCAAGACTCATACAGTGAAAGCACAAAATACTGAAACAATTTTTTAAAAAATATATTTTACTGATTTTTTAGAGAGGAAGGGAGAGAGACAGAGAGCCAGAAACATCAATGAGAGAGAAACATCGATCAGCTGCCTCCTGCACACCCCCTACTGGGGATGTGCCCGCAACCAAGGTACATGCCCTTGACCGGAATCGAACCTGGGACCTTTCAGTCCGCAGGCCAACGCTCTATCCACTGAGCCAAACCGGTTTTGGCTGAAACAATTTTTTAAAGAACTACAACAAATGGTTTTAAAAATGCAAAGCCCTGGCCAGTGTGGTTCAGTTGGTTGGGCACTGTCCCATGCACTGAAAAGTTGCCAGTTTGATTCCCGGTCAGGGCACATGCCTGGGTTGTGGACTCAATCCCCAGTAGGGGGTATGCAAGAGGCAGCCAATGGATGTTTCTCTCTCATCAAAGTTTCTCTCTCTCTCTCTCTCCCTCTCCCTTCCTCTCTCTCTACAAAAAAAAAAAAAATCTTTAAAAATGGAAAGACATTTTGTGTTCATGGTCTGGATGACTTAATATTGTTAAGATGGTAAAACTCCCAAAGCTGTCTAAAGATTTATTGCAATCCCTATCAAAATCCCAATGGCCTTTTTTTGCAAAAATGGAAAAGTTGATCCTAAAATTCATACGAATAGCAAGGAACCAAAATATTTAAAACAATCTTGAAAAAGAAGTTGAAGACTCACACTTCCCAATTTCAAAACTTACTAAAAATCAATAGTAATCAAAACAGTATAGTATTGGCATAACAATTCATATATAAATCAATGTAATAGATGAGAGCCCAGACATAAACCCACAGAAATTATGGTCAACTGATTTTTCAACAAGGGTGACAAGACCATTCAATGCAGGAAAGAATAGTCTCTTCAACAAATGGTGTTGGGACAACTGGATAGCCACCTGCTCAAGAACAAATCTGGGCACTTACTTGATATCATATGCAAAAATGAACTCATGAGATTAAAGTCCTAAATTTAAGAAATAAAACCAAAAACTCTTACAAAATATAGGTGTAAATCAACATGGGTTCCGATTTAGTGATGAGTTCTTAGCTATGACACCAAAAGCATGAGACAAAAAAATAGGTTAACTGGACTTCGTTAAAATGAAAACTTTTGTGCATCAAGAGACCATCAAGTCAACTATAATTGAAAAGTAAATTTTAAAAAGGACACTTTCAAAAGAGTGAAAAGACAACACACAGAAGAGGAGAAAATATTAGCAAACCATTATATCTGCTAAGGGTCTAGTATCCTAATATATAAAGAACTAGAGGCCCAGTGCACGATTCGTGTACCGGTGGGGTCCCCTGGCCTGGCTTGTGGGTATCGGGCCAAAACCAGCTCTCCAACATCCCCCGAGGGGGCCCAGATTGCAAGAGGGTGGTTCTCGGAAGACAAACCCCAGAATCAGACTCCCTCCTCTCTGGTTCCAGGTGTGTCACTGGAGAACCGCAGCTGCTAAGTGATGGCAGCTCGGCAGCTCCTGTGTTGAGTGTCTGCCCCCTGGTGGTCAGTGCGCATCATAGCTACAGGTTGGAGCGTCTGCCCGCTGGTCATTGCGTGTCATAGGTGTTGCTTAGGCTTTTATATATATATAGATTCTTACAACTCAACATAAAGACAAACCATTTACAAAATAGTCAAAAGACTTGAATAGACACATTTCCAACGAAAATGTACAAATGGCTGACAAGTACATAAAAAGATGTTCAACATCATTAGTCATTAAGGAAATAAAATTCAAAAACTATACCCACTAGGATAACTATAATAGGAAAAACAGAAAATAACAAGTGTTGATGGGGGTGTGGAAAATTATAAATCCTTGTTTTTGCTCTTGGGAATGTACTAGTAAAATGGTATAGCGGCTATGGAAAAGTTTGGTGGTTCCTCAATAAGTAAAGCATAGTATTGCCATATAACCTAGCAATTCCACTCCTAGGTATACTAATACAAAGACATGAAAACAGGGAGCTGAACAGATATTTGTATACAAATCGTCATAACAGCACAATTGCCAAAAGGAGGCAACAACCCAAATGTCCATCAATAGAATGAACAAAATGTGGTATATGCATACTATTATTATTCAAGCATAAAATGAAGTACTGAAACATGCTACATCATGGAGGAAACTTGAAACATCGTGCTAGGCCACAGAAATCAGACACAAAAGATCACATGCTATATGATTGCATTGATATGAAATATCCAGACTAGGTAAACCATAGACACAGAAAGCAGATTAGTGTTTTCTAGAGGCTGGGTAGGTAATGTGGAGTTAATGCTTAATGAGTAAAGGGTTTCCTTTTGGGATGATGAAAATATTCTGGAACTAGAGAATGGTGATGGTGAATGTACTAGTCACTGAATTGTACACTTTAAAATGGTTAAAATGGTGAATTTTACATTGTATTTTACAGTAAGTTATTTTTAAAAGTTTTAAAATATTTTCTTACAAAAATTAGAGGATGTGAGCAGAATATGTTCTACTTATGGTTTGCAAAACTATTAAATTCTAATGTGTCTCTACAGCACATTCTAATATTCTACATCAAAATGATTCTACAAGCCTTAGCCCGTTTGGCTCAGTGGATAGTGTGTCGGCCTGTGAACCAAAGGGTCCCGGATTTGAAGGTCAAGGGCACATACCTTGGTTGCAGGTTCCTCCCTGGCCTGGACCCTGGTCAGGGCTTATGCAGGAGGCAACCAAGAGATGTGTTTCTCTCACATCAATGTTTCTCTCTGTCCTTCCCACTCTCTTCTACTCTCTCTAAAAATCAATGGAAAAATATTCTTGGGTAAGGATTTAAAAAAAATAGTTCTACAAAAGAAAGGTTAGATTTAATTTTTTACTATGCCAGACAAAAATTCCAAGGACTATTAAATATAAAAGTATGTTATATGTGCAAAAAAGAAATGCCTTTCTCAATAGCAAGGAAAATAATCAAACAAAGTGTTAATTTTGAACCAAGTGCTTCAAGGTGAACAAATCTCTTCATTGCTCAAATGCAAAGCCAATTTTTTTTGTAGGAAACTGAAAAATATTAATGGCGTATTAGCATGGATACCATGCAAAGTATAATTATCCAAATTCCCATTAGTAATGCTCTTTACTTTTTAATGAACAATTTGTTTTGGCAATTTTCTGTAGATGAGAGAACAGAACATGTTGATAACATACCTGTCATTCATAGCATTAAACAGAATGATCTTCAAAACAAAATAAAAACAGCTACTATAAAAAAAAAAACCTTATGAATGCTAAGATTTAAAAAAACAACTTCTGAAAATCTTCAGAAGCAGATGCTACATAGAATAAACTGATTTCCTGAACTGTTCACACATGTACAAGATAAGACTTGCCAGTATGGCAAGACACCATGTTGAGGCCTTTCAACAGACTCAGGAACTGGGTTTGAAAAGGCTTCTGAATTTCTGGTTTGGTAAAGTTCTTCAGTAGAATCTTAGTGTGAGAGTATATGGCCTAGAACTCATAACAACAGAAAAGGTAGATCAAAAGCCATAACTAAAACAAAAGTATTTAATCTTTTATTCTCCCCTCAAGGTAAATCTAGACTCTTCTCATATTGACTTTATGCAACTATTTGACTTTGAGGATTAGAATGAAAGAATGTTTATACTTCTATTTGATTTTTCTAAATGATATTTAAGAGTATCTAGCCACCTTGAGGATTCCTGGGAATTTTACTCACCCTTTACCATACCCTCCTCCCTCTGCACATTCCTATGCTATTACCACTAAACCACCACAAAAATAAACTTAAAAAGTAACAGAATTGATGTGAATCCAGTCAAAGAAATCACTAGGAAGATTTTAGGGTCTTCAGTTTTATAACTTTCTTTTACAACATTTGAATTTTAAAGGTCTTCTCTAGAAACTTTTTTTAAATAAAACTTTTATTGGAGAAAAATAGAACCACCACATACACAGGAAAAAGAACACAAAAATTTAACCGATACAGAACTGAAAAGTCACAATAACCCAATGTTTGCAATTACTTTTCAATTTCTTAAACAGTTCTACTCAATTTGTTTTTAATAGCCTTGCCAATTTTTCAGATGAACCAGCATCAAGTTTTCAAAAATTAAAGAGCCTCAGAGAAGGGACCAGCTGTCAAGATGATAAAGGTGACACCAAGAATCTCCTCCTAACAGGACCAATCTATATCATTTCTTAAGAGTAACTACCAAGTCTTGTGGAACCTGTCTATATATCTCAGAGACCATCAGGGATGAGTTAGAACACTGATGTAGATGGTCCAATATGGAGAAAAGGCAAACAAAATAGTTGTATTTCCTGGTCAGATGACCTCATATAAGGAAACACCAGAAGAGCTGAGAATATAAAGGTAATGACTATTCAAAAGAAAATTAGGAAGGCATTCAAAATACCACATATTTTTACACAACAGTGTGCACATTGATGCAATTAGAGACACAGGCAACTTTGTTAAAATAACTGTTCACAGGTCTTTGAAAACTCAAGAAAACAATACCAGACACAAAAATCACGTCTCTGGCTAGAACCTAGGTATACTTCCTAGTGACTCCAAATAGTAAAGGAAATAAACTACTGCAAAAACAGTTCTAGTTTTTAGAAACAAGAACAAAATTTTCTACTTTTCCTTTGTGATCGATTAATTTCCAAAGCTTCAAGAAAAAACAAATACAAAAGAAAAAAAATAAAACAAAAAAACCCACCACTGGTGGTAAAGATAAGCCTTTTACTCTCAAGATCAATCTGAAGAACAATACTTTTGCTATATTCTATGTCTGAACAATCCTAGGACATTCCCCTGGAAAGTAGGTGCCTGGTCATTATGCGAAATCTTCAAACAATTTTGAAAGAAATGAGATCAGCATGAAATAGAATTTGAAATTCCCAACTAGGGAATGTGTGGAGAAAATGAGGGGACCTTTACATCTAGGGCTTTAGGAAGTTAGAATAAAAGACAGTAAAGGCTTATTTACCAACAAAGAGTTAGGGTGCTTCCCCCAAAAAAACTTTGGTAATAAAAAATAAGAATGCTAATCCTAAAAAGCCTGTAACAATCTACAATTGGTCCAAGTTAAACAGAAAACTGTTCAAGCAACATTAAAGTCTAAATGAAGTTGAAAACTACCTGATGAATTTTTAGTTGTGTAAAAATTTACAAAATATGCGGGTTTTGGTCTCTTTTGCAATGTTCATATTGTATTCATTTTTAATATGAAGAAAGTTGGATTTTTCTCTATTTTGTTCTTCTAATACAAATGATCAGCAATTTTCTATTCCAGCTATTTTTATAAGTACCTGTTAATTAGCACAGTAAACTCAAGGCTAAGCCATATACACACATCTCACAGCCATAAATGGAACATTTGAGGATGTGTATATACAAGAGATTATATAAGCAACTGTCCCTCTACTTGAAAACTTGTTTCCAAATAAATTTTTCAAAGCATCCCTTTGAGTGTAACAGAACATTACTTAGTAAAATGGAATTAGTTGCGACAACTTATTTTTCTTTTCAAGGGAAATCACAAAACAGGTGAACAACCAAGTCCAGGGTGGTTTTTCTATTAGATAAATACATCCAGAACTCTGTACAGTAAATAAAGTTTGCATGCAGTTTAAGTATCTTTAAATGACATTTTAAGCAAATAAACCTTTGCTTCATAATTAACGGTGTATAAGAACCCCCCTTTTTTAATAGCCATGGGGACTTCTTCCCTATTTCCAAAGAGGAATCATGAAGACCAAGTACTTTCTTAAGAGTTTTCTGTACATCATACTAAATAACATGCAAAGAGTTCAACAACATTCTTCTTAAAGGTAAGTATTACTCTTTTAATGGGCATGTTAACCACTGAAAATGTCCACTCAACTATTTCCATTACACTGCTTCATTTGGTCATCGGTAGTATAAAAGAAGTCAAACAATATAGGATCAACAAGTTAAGTTTATCCACTGGCTACAGCATGAAACACAAAATGCTCCGAGGACAAACTTTTATGCAATGTAGTTGTACTGATTTGGGTTTTCTTTATCTCTTTCCATGTAGTCCCGGTCAATTAAGGATTCTATTCTCTTCTTAAGATCAGCAGGCTGTAAGAGAAAGCAAATTTTCAGTGCAAAGCTCATAGTCACTGGCTCAAGCCCATTTACCAACACCCCATTAAAAAAAGGAACAACCCTAGTCGGTTTGGCTCAGTAATAGAGCTTCGGCCTGCAGACCAAAGGGTCCCGAGTTCAATTCCGATCAAGGGCATGTACCTTGGTTGCAGGCTCCTCCTTGGCACGGGCCCTGGTCAGGGCGTGTGCAAGAGGCAACCAATTGATGTGTTTCGATGTTTCTCTCTGTCTTTCCTTCTCTCTTCCACTCTCCCTAAAAATCAATGGAAAAATATCCTCTGCAGAGGATTAAAATAATCATCATCATCATCATCATCATCACCATCATCTAAAAAAGGAACCGTTTGGTTGTTAATCTCCTTAATTTTTTTAATTTTCACTTTTGTTTTTTGTTAATCCTCACCCGAGGCTTTTTAAAATATGTTTTTATTGATTTCAGAGAGGAAGGGGGAGGGAGGGAGGGAGGAGAAACATCTATGAGGAGAGAATCATTGATCGGCTGCCTCCTGCACAACCCCTACTGGGGATCGAGTCCACGACCCACACTTGTGTCCTGACCAGGAATCGAACCATGACCTTATGGTTCATGGGTCAATGCTCAACATTTGGCTGTTGAGTCACATTGGCTGGGCAACTGAGGGTATTTTTTCCAGTGATTTTTATAGAGTGGAAGGAAGGGAAGACAGGGAGGGAGGAAGAGAGAGAGAGAGAGAGAGAGAGAGAGGGAGGGAGGGAGAGAGAGAGAGGAGGAGAGAGAGAGAGAGAGGGAGGGAAGGAGGGAGGGAGGGAGGGAGAGATTCATTGATGTGAGAGAGACACACCAATTGGTTGCAGCCCCAAACGCCCTGACAGGGGTGGGGATCAAACCTGCAACCCAGACTCGTGCCCTCAACCGTTTGGTGCTCTGGCCAAAACTCTAATCACTTGGCAACACCAGCTAGGGTTAATTTTTACTTTTTAAAATCTCCAACTTTTTAAAAGATAAAGTATAATGGAAATAAACCAGTTAAGGAATATTTTAAACAATACACATACTGTCACACCTTGTCATATTACTATACAACACTTTCTATTTTAAAGAGGTCGTCTAAGAACCAGCTATTCTCTGCACAAATACAAGAAAACTAACTCATAACTTCACATGAGAAACACATTATAAGTTTAGGGAGACAAAATGCTATTTAATTTTGCCAAGATAGTTTGAAAAGACAGGTAAACCTTACATTTGGGCAAAAAATAGTTCTCAGAGTCAGGTTGCATTTTTATTTTTAAAAAATGTACTGGCGCCTGGCAGTGTGGCTCAATGGTTGAGTGTTGACCTATGAACCAGAAGGGTCACACTTCGGTTACAAGTCAGGGCACAGGCCCAGGTAGCGGGCTCGATCCCCAGTTTGGGGTGTGCAGGAGGCTGCTGATCAATGATTCTCTTATCATTGTTTCTTTCTCTCCCTCTCCCTTCCTCTCTGAAATCGATGAAAAAATATTTTTAAGAAAAGAAGTAATGGCCCTGGCCAGGTGGCTCAGTTGGTTGGAGCGTCATCCCGTACACCAAAAGGTTGTGGGTTTGATTCCTGGTTAGGGCACATGCCTAGGTTGCACATTTGATCCCTGGTTGGGGTGCATATGGGAGGCAACTGATCAATGTTTCTTTCTCTCTTTCTCTCCTTCTCTAAAAAATCAATGAACATATCCTCGAGTGAGGATTAAAAATAAATGTACTATATAAGAATATTACAACAAATGGCTTAATGAGTGAATTATCCTATATAATAAAAGGCTAATATGCAAATCGACCAAATGGCAAAACGACTGGTCGCTATGGTGTGCACTGACCACCAGGGGGCAGATGCTCAACACAGGAGCTGCCCCCTGGTGGTCAGTGTGCTCCCACAGGGGGAGCGCTGCTCAGCCAGAAGCTGGACTCACAGCTTGTGAGCGCAGCTCTCGGTGGACATTCCCCGAGGGGTCCCGGACTGAGAGAGGGCGCAGGCCAGGCTAAGGGACTCAACCCCCCACAGTGCATGAATGTCGTGCATCAGGCCTCTAATTATCTAATAATCCAGATCTTTGTATTCCAGGTTTAATGTAAGATTTAACTATTACCTACTATAAATAATTTGGATTTTTGAATCCTGCTTGTGGTTAAAAAAATTGAGAAAGCTTATGTTTGCTTTCAAAGCTATATTCTTAGCTACCTCTTGGATGACAAAATTCCAGTGGCTTTTGTCTCTGGCCTATAAAAATATAATCTTGCTTGCTAATAGAGAGTTTTCAGATTGTGTATAATAACCACTTGATCAAGAAGGTTAAAGAGGGAAAGTAGTCTGATGGGGCAGCCAAAATTTCAGCCATAGTATCACCCAGTAATTCCAAGATTTGAAAATCAAAATGGCTTTCTCTTAATTATGTTGAACCTAGACTATCAGCACAATATTTATTATAGTGATACTCTTACCTTCTCTAGCACCAATGATCTCTCTAGCTGGAAGTGAATGGTTGTTAGGCAGAGGATGAGGGTAACAGTGTGGTGATGAGGCAGCAGTGTTAGGTATGGAGAAGACAGAAAGCCTACCTTATTAGCATTAATAGCTAATGAGCACTTATTATGTTCCAGGCCCAGTACTAAGTTTTTTACATATATTATCTAATTTAAGCCTCACAATAATCTGCAAGTAAGTCCTATTACTATCACCACTTTATAAAAGAAAAAACAAGCCCAAAGATCATGAGGACATCAATAGTCAAGGGTCTAGCCAAACTCTACCAAGAGTTTATCATCACAAGTGTTTGGAAATTGTATAAAACTTGGAAAACAGTGCAGTACACCACCACATTGTCTAAGTCTCTTTATTATTGGGCATTTATACTGGAATGTCCATTTAATACCCAATTTCAGTTTGCCAGAACTATTGCTAAACTTTTCAAAAGATGGCTTAATGATAGCTAGTTATTTATATAGACTTTCTAATGGATACTCATAAAAGCTAACTAAACAAACGATTTAATTTAAAACAACCAGATTAGTCAAATACCAAGCTATTAATATATATACATATACGTGTGTGTGTGTGTGTGTGTACATATATATATTTTCAATTACAGTTGACATTCAGTATTATTTTATACTAGAGGCCCAGAGCACAAATTCGTGCATGGGTGGGGTCCCTCGGCCTGGCTGGCAATTGGGGCCAATCGGGGCCATCTCATCCAGTCCCGAACGGGGCCAATGGGGGTCGGCCAGCTGGGGAGGGACCGCGGGAGGTTGGCTGGCTGGCTGGCTGGCTGGCTGGCTGGCTGGCTGGGGAGGGACTGCAGGAAGGCTCCAGGGCGTGTCCAGTCCATCTCGCCCGTCCAGATCAGCCAGATCCCAGCAGCAAGGTAACCTACCGGTCGGAGCATATGGCCCCTGGTGGTCAGTGCACGTCATAGGGACTGACTGAGTGGTCGACTGAATGGTCGACCGATCAGTCGGAAATTTAGCCTATGAGGTTTTTATATATATACTAGAGGACTGGTGCACGAAATTCGTGCACGGGGGGGGGGGGGGGGGGGGGGCGGTGTCCCTCAGCCCAGCCTGCACCCTCTCCAATCTGGGACCCCTTGAGGGATGTCCGACTTCCCATTTAGGCCCGATCCTGGTAGGGATCCTCTCACAATCCAGGACTGCTCGCTCCCAACTGCTTGCCTGCCTGCCTGCCTGCCTGCCTGCCTGCCTGATTGTCCCTAACCGCTTCTGCCTGCCAGCCTGATCACCCACTAACCACTCCCCTGCCAACCTGATTGATGCCTAACTGCTCCCCTGCCAGCGTGTTTGCCCCTAACTGCCCTCCACTGCAGGCCTGGTCACCCCTAACTGCCCTCCCCTGCAGGCGTGGGTCCCCCCCAACTTCCCTCCTCTGCCTACCTGGTCACCCCTAACTGCCATTCCCTGCAGGCTTGATCGCCCACAATTGCTCTTCCTTGCAGGCCTGGTCCCTCCCAACTGCCCTCCCCTGATGGCCTGATTGCCCACAACTGCCCTCCCTTGCAGACCTGGTCCCTCCCAACTACCCTCCCCTGCTGGCCATCTTGTGGTGGCCATCTTGTGTCCACATGGGGCAGCCATCTTTGACCACATGGGGGCAGCCATCTTTGACCACATGGGGGCAGCCATCTTTGTGTTGGAGTGATGGTCAATTTGCATATTACTCTTTTATTAGATAGATTAGTTTCAGACATACAGCACAGTGGTTAGACAATTGTATAATTTATGAAGTGATCCCCCTAATAATTCTAGTACACAACTAGGACCATACACAGTTACTACAATATTATTAACTATATTCCCTATCAGAGGCCCGGGGCATGACAATTCATGCACTGGAGGGGAGGTCCCTCAGCCCGGCCTGCCCCCTCACAGTCCGGGAGCCCTCAGGGGTGGGAGGTGACCCGGCTATCAGGGCAAGGCGACACCCATCACACCTCTGCTGCTGCCATTGCCAGCAGCGCAAGCCTCAGCCGGCCCTGATTACCTGAGCTTCGGGCGGCCCTGGGCAGCTGGGCAGCCACCATCCGAGGCTTGCCTGCGCCTCAGGCTGGCCCTGGGCAGCTGAGCAGACACCATCCAAGGCTTTTCTGTGCCTCGGGCCGGCCCTGGGTGGCTGGGGGGCTGAGGGGACTAGGGGACTCCAGAGGTGGGGGTGGGCCCAGCCTTGCCGTGCACCTACCGTCCCAGTGGGGCTGAGGGGACTGGGCACCACCATCTTGTGGCTGTAGGTGCTGCCATCTTTGAGGGCGGGGCAGTCAATTATAGCATATTCCCTCCTTATTGGCTGTGGGCACCGCCATCTTTGTGACGGTGTGAGGGTTAATTAGCATATTCCCTCTTTATTAGATAGGATGCTATAACAAGGTATTTCAAGGAGAAAAAAATAACAAAAGTAACAAAGAAGCTCTAAAGAAGTAAACGAACTTGAAAACTGCAAAGACTCATTTAGCAGCTAAACTTCCAGGTATAAGAGCTTTTATAAAATATTTTCCCTCTTTTGTCACAGCTGCCCCCATATGACAACAAATGTTATTTTGAATCATATATATGAACATGAGAAATTAAAACTTCTGTCCCTCACTCTAGCCAGTATGGCTCAATTGGTTGAACATTATCCTGTGCATCAAAAGGTCAATGGCTCAATTCCTAGTCAGGGCACATACTCAGGTTGTGGTTTTAGTCCCCGGTAGGGGGCATGCAGCAATTGCTGTTTCTCACATCAATGTCTGTCTGTCTCTCTCTCTCCCCCCCGCTTCCACCCTAAAATCAATTTTAAAATATTTTTTAAAAAACTTGTGTCCCTCCAAATCACTTTGAGGCTTTAATCTATGTTTGTAAGATTCATGTTTGAAAATATGTATTCTTTCATATATAACTAGAGGCCCAGTGTACGAAAATTTGTGTACTTGGGGGTAGGGGGGAGGAGCCTTCAGCCCAGCCTGAGCCCTCTCGCAGCCTGGAAGCCCCCGGGGCATGTCCAACTGATGGCTTATGCCCGTAGTCGGACATCCTTAGCACTGTGACGGAGGCAGGAGAGGTTCCCACCAATGCTGCTGCGCTCGCCAGCTGTTAGCCTGACTTGTGGCTGAGCAGCGCTCCCCCTGTGGGAGTACACAGACCACCAGGTGGCAGCTCCAGCCCTGCACCCCATCACTCCGCTGCACCGCCACTGGTGGCCACTGCCCCCCAATCACTGTCCCCTCCCTCTGCCCGCTGGCACCCGCCTTGGCTGGCCTGACACCACCCGCTTGCTGGTCCCGCCTCCCACTGACTGTTCTGCTGTTGGGTCTATTTGCATATTAGGCTTTTATTATATAGGACAAGCTCAATATATAAAAACACAGAAGTACCTACCTTTACTGGAAATTTCAACTGGTTGTACACTTCTGAAACCAGGAGATTGTGGCTAAGTGTCTTCCTCATCTTCATAATTCGAACAATTGCAGCATCAATTTGATACTGTCTGTCTTGAAATACTCTTTCTGTAGTGCTTGCTTGTTCCTCAACCTAATAAAAAAAGTTTCACTTAGGAATTGTATCTGAAGTTAAACTTGATTACTTACACTAATTTTACATTTTAGGAACATAACACACTGTTAATGCGCTAAATATGCTGAATTATCTAAAGGACTTTTATAAATACAGAAAATTACAGGAAAAAAAACATAACTTCTTTCTGTCCTAATTATATTGCCCTGTACCTATGAAGTAATATCAGTATTAGTTAATAAAAAATACAATCTTTGAGTTGTTTTTCTAGTAGACACCAGATGATATAGAACTTGGTTATTTTATTCTGTCCTTGAAATTTTCTAAATGTGTCACAAGGGGTTGTTGAGTAGATTTCTGTATACTTCTCTGTAAAAATGATGGACTCTGACCTCTGACTCAAAAAATCATACTAACTAGCTAAGTTAACAGAGTCAAACGTTTTTAAAATAATTTTTGTGCCTTGCTGGTGTAGCTGAGTGGTTGAGCATCAACCTATGAACCAGGAGGTCATGGTTTGATTCCTGGTCATGGCACATGCCTGGGTTGCAGGCTCAATCCCCAGTATAGGGCGTGCAGGGGACAGCCAATCAATGATTCTCTCTCATCATTGATGTTTCTATATCTCTCTCTCCAAAAAATAAAAATTTTTAAAATATAATTTTTAGCACTTACATCAAAAGAATAGTTTGGGTCCTAACCGGTTTGGCTCAGTGGATAGAGCGTCGGCCTGAGGACTGAAAGGTCCCAGGTTCGATTCTGGTCAAGGGCATGTACCTTGGTTGCAGGCACATCCCCAGTAGGAGGTGTGCAGGAGGCAGCTGATCGATGTTTCTCTCTCATCGATGTTTCTAACTTTCTATCCCTCTCCCTTCCTCTCTGTAAAAAATCAATACAATATATTAAAAAAAACAGACTCGCCCAGGGCGTGGTATTTTGTGGAAGAGCCACACTCAAGGGGTCAAAGAGCCGCATGTGGCCTGCGAGCCGCAGTTTGCTGACCACGGTTCTAAGGGAATATCACATCTTTGATGTGAATGTGAACAAAACAGGAGCTTGTCTGAGATACTGACCTCTGTCCCACATTAAAACTTTTTCTGGTTTCAATTAATGCTATGGTTCCTTAATAAAAGTCATACAAATTCAAAAGGCAAAACCCAACAAAATATTCACTGTTAATCAAAGAAATACTAAATCATTCAGATTTTTCATCAAGCAAGTTGGCAAAAATTTAAAAAAGAAAATACAATCTTTAGTGCTGGTGAGGGCACTGTTAAGTCAGGCAGCCATGCTGCTAGACAAGAGTGTAAATTGGTACAGCCTTTCTGGAACACAATATGACATAATGTATTAAGACTCTTCAAATGTTCATACTCATTGACCCAACAGATCTACTTCCATGAACTTATCATAAGGGGAGGCTCAGAGAGATTAAGATTTAGGTACAAAGAGGTTTCTTACAGTTTTATTTACAAATACTAAAAATTTTTTAGCCCTGTAAAAGAATATTGTATGGCCATCTGCCATTTTATCAAGATATTTATTTAAAAGCATGGAAGAAGTCTAAAGATTTAATATTAAACACAAAACGCAGGATATAAAACTATGTTCAATATCAAGTCTAACTGTGTGCACCTCCCTTGCAAAAAAAACCCCTGCAAAATCAAATTCTGAAATACACTGAGCTAGAGATAGCCATAGAAAATATTAACACCAGTGGTAGTATTATAGCTATAAAATCTTCTTTATAGCCCTAACCGGTTTGGCTCAGTGGATAGAGCGTCAGCCTGCGGACTCAAGGGTCCCAGGTTCGATTCCAGTCAAGGGCATGTACCTTGGTTGCAGGCACATCCCCAGTAGGGGGTGTGCAGGAGGCAGCTGATTGATGTTTCTCTCTCATCGATGTTTCTAACTCTCTTTCCCTCTCCCTTTCTCTCTGTAAAAAATCATAAAATATATTTAAAAAATAAAAAAAACAATCTTCTTTATCAATTTTTATCATGAACACATATAATTCCAGTGCATTAGGATGAGGAGAATGTAAAAAAAATACCGTTTCTTTCATTTGGATTTGGTTGATCTTTATCCTGAAAAGTTTGTGTTTGAAATCATCATTACAAATGAACTTGTCACCATCTTCGATATCTTTGCCCTTCGGATTTTTTGCCAGAACTCTAGCTTTGCCACAGGCCAAAGACTGCAGTGTTCTCCTTAATTCGCCATCCTCTGAAGAAGAAATGGTGGCTTAAGTCACTTATAATAGCTCATCAACAAGAATAGCTACATTCAACCTCAATCTAGCTTCCACCCCATCCCTCTATTAATATTGTTTCGTTTTTACCCCACGGTCACCAACGACTCCCTCTGTATTTCATCTAATGGCTTTTTTTCCTGGTCATCCTCTAAAGACTTCAATTACCATTCCATGTGAATTAACTACCAAACCTTCAGAAATGTTATCTCACTTCTCTCCAGTCCCACATTTAAAGGACACTCCACTGGCTGTTTTTACTATCATCTACTCCAGTATGTTCAAAATTTTATTCATCATCTTCCCCATAAAACTGGGTCTTCTTTCCAACTGTTAGTCATGAATCTACCAACCTATTCGGGTGAGAAACCCTGCAATTATTTTTCTTCCCCTTCATCTTCCACTTATCTAGTAAGTTGTTGATTCCTTAGAGATGCCTCTTCTCCATTCTCATTGGCCTCATTCTAGTCTAAGCCCCTATCATTTTATGACAGAACTAGAGGCCCGGTGCACGAAATTCGTGCACGGGGTGGGGGGTGTGTGTGGGGTGTCCCTCAGTCCAGCCTGCACTCTCTCCAATCTGGGACCCCTCGAGGGATGTCTGACTGACCGTTTAGGCCTGATCCCACCAGGATCGGGCAGTCGGACATCCCTCTCACAATCCAGGACTGCTGGCTCCCAACTGCTTGCCCCTAACCGCTTCTGCCTGCCAGCCTGATCACCCCTAACCACTCCCCTGCCAGCCTGATTGATGCCTAACTGCTCCCCTGCCAGCGTGTTTGCCCCTAACTGCCCTCCCCTTTAGGCCTGATCACCCCTAACTGCCCTCCCCTGCAGGCCTGGTCCCCCCCAACTGCTCTCCCCTGCAGGCCTGGGTCCCACCCAACTGCCCTTCCCTGCAGGCCCGGTCACCCCCAACTTCCCTCCTCTGCTGGCCTGGTCACCCCTAACTGCCCTCCCCTGCAGACTTGATTGCCCCCAACTGCCCTCCCTTGCAGGCCAGGTCCCTCCCAACTGCCCTCCCATGCTGGCCATCTTGTGCCAGCCATCTTGTGTCCACATGGGGGCAGGATCTTTGACCACATGGGGGCAGCCATCTTGTGTGTGGAGTGATGGTCAATCTGCATATTACTCTTTTATTAGATAGGATTACCCCACTAGTTATTAGACTGGAACCTCTTCATCTTCCAAGCTACCCTATATAAGTCATTTCCACTATGTCACACACTTGAGACCCTACAATACGTTTCATTTCCTATATTTGTAAGTCTCTACCCATCTTACCCTAACTTTTTAATCTCCCTATTCTGTGCTGCAGTTAAACTCTTCATGACTCCTGCTCACACTGTGCTCATTGCTACCTCCAAGTCTTTTCTCACAATATTTCCACTTGCAGCATATGCTTTCTCCCTAACTAAAGCTTAAAGGTCCAGCTCAAGTCCCACCCCCTTCATAAAGGCTTTCCCAAATATACCACTCCACAGTGATCTCTTGCTTTGCCAAACCCCTTACACACTACGAGTCAGCACCACAGATTGGTACTAGAAATTTCAAGTGTCATTTCCCCCTTTCCCAGTGGTTACATTAGGAGTGCCAAAGAGAGGGATTATTCCTTTATATCCCCCCAGAGCTCTTAACCTAGTGGAGTGCACAGAGTAGACACTGAATAATGCTTTCTCATCAACTGATTCAACACAAACCTATTCCAGTAGCCTGCTTGATCTCTTCTAAACTGAACTCCTCTCCCTCATTAAACATCAGCAGCACCAGTGTTTGAAAAAGAGAGACTTGGAGTTCTTTTTTACCCTGTTGGAGAAACAGCAGGGTTTAGCCATCATTTTTTTTAAAACACATGAAACATTAATCAAATAACTACTCTTACAGGGAAACCATTTTTTTTCAATTATTGGACTTAGAAGCATGGATTAACAGTATCCAGAAAAGCCAGTATGTTCAGTATTGGGCTTAGGTGTGGTCCTACCTAAAACAGGAGGAAGTATTAGGTGACCTTTCTAAAGTCTTTTTTAAAGCCTTATAATTAAAACTGAACAACAAAGCAATGAAAACTAATAACTTAGCCTTCTTATTTGTCATTACAGATATTTATCATGAGCAGCAAAAAATCACTATTTCAAATGCATTTTTGACTTTTTTGATTCAGGTAAGTCATGAAAAGCTGCAGGAACGCTATTCTCCAGCCCTCAGCAACAAGAAAATAAGTTTTCTGTCAAGAAGTGGCAGTGGATTCTACTAGTACATCCACGGGTGGGGAAAGAGTGGGCAAAAGGGTTACTGTTCTTGGTTTTGCAGCAGGGTCAAATCAACTGTGGAAAGGACCAAATTCTTATAATATACAGAAAGCTGTGACAAGCTATCACTGTCATATAGGCATTAAAGATACAATTATAAACAAGATAGGAGGGATGACCTCAATATCAAAGATGAACGTGAAAATTAAGTTTGGGGAACATCCACTTACCTCTTTAAATTCTGCCTTTAACACACAGTGTCCTAGGGTCGACTGCCATTGAAGTTTCCTGCCACTATGTTTGCCTAGGTAAAATGTCTTAAAAATCTCCTGAAGTTTTACCATCTACAGTAAATAAAATAAAGCTTTATTTAAGCTGTTTCCAATATTACACATTCACCACTCTTTATATTTACCTCATGTATACTAATTTCTGGATGTTTTTAAGACTGTCCAATAGGTCCACTGATCACTGATATAAGGCAATGATTCCCCAATTACAAAATCTAATGGCATTTGTCAGTCTTCACACTCTTGCTTTAATCATTCCCTCTTTTGAAACATTTACCTCCAATGCCTTTTGTGCCTCTGCACCATGCTAGATCCTTTCTCTCACTATTGCTTCTTCATTGGTTTTCTTCACAGGTTCCTCTTCCAACCACCTTCCAAATGACAGCCCTTTCCAAAGTTCTGCCTCAGCCGTCTTCTTCCTGTTTCTACCTTCTCCCTCCTAATGAGAGAGATCTACTCCCTGGAGGATTTTCAGTTATCTCTCTCTCTAGTCTTAACCCCTTTTCTAAGCTTCAGTTCTAAGTTCAACATTTCCCCAAGGAGTTAGAATGGATTTACTCAAGCACTCATCATTCAGCCATCCAATCCCCAGGTGACACATGAGCAAGACTTTTTGAGCGCTGAGCAGAGAGGTGAGTACTATCTTGGGAAATGAAAGAAGAGCCAGGAAAATCAGCCCTGAACCCAGAAACTTGGCATCTTTGTGCTCTAATGATATTAATGCAAAAGTAATATAAATAGAAGAGTAAAATATTAAAATAGCTGGCATTTTGTATTGGTGTGCTTACTGACACAAACTTTTATTAAAAGTATTTTCAATGACAAACAAAATAGAAGTGTCATGTATTTCTATGCTTATAATTCAAGTCCTAAACAGCAACTCTTACCTCTGGCGGTAAATGGACTTCCATAGGCACATATGTTGGCCAATAACCCATTGTCAGGATATTCACAGTTAATTCAATATTCCCAGGTACATTCTGGTTCTGCATATACTATAATAAGATCAAACACACACACTGAGATTTTAAAACTAAAAATGGAAACATTACATTTCATAATAATGACCCATTCAAGAAGTTCCCCATTATAAAATTGCATGCAAATACTGACCATCTCTAAAATAAAAGGCAACTATTAAAGGACTACAAATGAAGCCTATATTAAACGCACTACAAAAGTGCACTGGTTAACATTTTGTTACAATGGCACAAGGTCACATGACCTTGTTAGAGGCATTATCAACTTAAGTGGTCTCTCACATATAGCTGGGCTGTTATAGGATCTCTTCTCCTTTGTTTTCCCCATACCACCTGTAGTCCCCACCTTTGGAGACCCCTATGTGGTTTGGAACACTTTGCAGCAAACCCCCATTCCTCACCCCACCAGCCAGCCCAAGTCTCCGGTTTTTCACTTCCTCCACCGCCTGTTTGCAGGGGGTGACCTGAAGTGGGGAAGGAAGAAAAAGGGGAAAGGGCAAAGCAGATAAACCCTATCCTGTAGCTACCATAGGACCCATGATCCTACTGATCCTGATCTTTCTCTTGATTCTTCAACTCTCATTTCCCACTGTAGCAATATAGTGGTAAAGAAGTCATTATTAAAACCCTAAGAGAGGAAAATCTCATTTGCTATCACTATTCCTAAGTTTTTTAAGTATTTCAAAACCACCTCTCACAACATCTGCTAAACTTTGGATCTAGCTTCTCATTGCCAATGTTCCCAAAGGGTTTACACAACCTCTGTCACATCTCCTCCCTCTCCATTGCCAGCTTTCAACATGTGAATCATCAACAGTGATTAGGTGCTAGAGGAAGTCCTATTCTATCCAGCTACAGCTTTTCTTGTTCTGACTTCAGCTCAATCCACTTTATTTCTATTTTTGTGTTATTGTGGGTATACATTGAGAATATTAAAGTAGGTCAAATATACTTACATTTCACTTAAGTTGCTATGAAATATTTACAAAAATATGTTTCTATTTATCCTTTTCAGTACAAACCACATCAAAGAGATAACGAAATATATTTAAGTTCAAGGGATGAAGTAAGAGTTTAACTCACTTTTACCTGTTTGAACTGAATCATGATGTCTTTAGAAAGTTCCATGTCTTTAAACATTCCTTCAAGTTTGCTGGTGAAAGCAGCTCCACATTCTATTAAAGATGTTTATACATTTACAATATTTCAAAGTGGTTAAAAACAAGGAATTTAAAATTAAAAACATGAATGTAAAACAAAGTAATAACATAACTATGATTTGTAATTATTCATAAGCATAAAAAAATCCCTACCCCAAAGTGTATGCCCCACTAATTGAGAATTAAACTCTTTAATCCTATAGTAGTAACTTTATCTCCTACTTAGGAATAAAATAAATGGGAAATATTTTATACAAATAATAAAAACAAAAAGAATCTTTTATTTTTTAAGAATCACAACAGCTCTGGATATGTTTGCAAAAATAGGCTGGAAAACTCATGAGCTTACTTAATTTACATTTTCATCATACGAACATAGAATAATTGACAAAACAGTAAAAATTAAGCTAACGTTTCCCTCCCCCCCCCCCCCCGTTCCCAGAAGTCAAAGAAGAAAATGAACAGAAAGACTGACAAACATACCATGTTTAAGTTTTGAGAGCATTGATTTTTCAGCATCTACAGATGCACTCTTCCCAACTAACAGGCGTTTGGCTAAATCTTTCTTATAGAAGGCCTCAAAAACATCCTTGCCTATTTTAAATAATAAAACATTCCAATTAAAAGTTCTGACAAAATTGCTTTGAAGTATTTAATAAATCACACTATTACTCCAAGTTATTTAAATTTATACATTTTATCCAAGTTCGTTAAATTCAAGAAATATTAGAAGCAGACATCTGTATCAGATGTTTCAAAAGTTCCTTGTGCCCTGGCCAGTATTTCTCAGTGGTTAGAGCATTGGCCCACACATTGAAGGGTCGCAGGTTCAATTCTTAGTCAAGGGATCTGGCTCATACCTGGATTGCAGGTTTAATCCCCCGTTTTCGTCAGCATGTGCAGAAGGCAACCAATCGATGTCTGTCTGTCTGTCTGTCTCTCCCTCCCTTCCTCCCTTCCTTCTACTCTATAAAATCAATGGGAAAAAATACCCTAGGGCAGTGGTTGGCAAACTCATTAGTCAACAAAGCTAAATATCAACAGTACGATTGAAATTTCTTTTGAGAGCCAAATTTTTTAAACTTAAACTTCTTCTGACGCCACTTCTTCAAAATAGACTCGCCCAGGCCGTGGTATTTTGTAGAAGAGCCACACTCAAGGGGCCAAAGAGCCGCATGTGGCTTGCGAGCCACAGTTTGCCGACCACAGTCCCAGGGTGAGGGAGGATTAACAACAACAACAAAAAAGTTCCTTGCTACAAAGAATTAAGACTGCATTAATTTTTGTTTAGAAAAGCTTTAGTCACCCTAGCTGGTTTGGCTCAGTGGATAGAGTGCCAGCCTGCAGACTAAAGGGTCCCGGGGTTCAATTCTGATCAAGGGCATGTACCTAAGCTGCAGGCTTGATCCCCTGGCCCTGGTCAGTGTGCGTGTGAGAGGCAACCAATTGATGTGTCTCTCTCACATTGATATTTTTCTCTCTCTGTCTCTCCCTGTCCCTTCCACTCTCTCTGAAAATCAATGGAGAACTATCCTTGGGTAAAGATTAAGGAAAAAAATTTAAAAATAAATTTAAAAAAAGAAAAGCTTTAGTCAACTAGTAGCTTTAGCATCAATACTCTAGAGATTACAAGTAACAAAAATCAAGGCTACTAATAATGGAAAAGTCAAAACACAGGGCAATTAAATAATATTCCTCAAGCATCCCAATGAATTAAAATGCAAGGAATGTAATCGAATTTTAAATATCCCAAATAGAATTTTACATTAACTCCCAAATAATACCCCTTCCAGGTTGATTATACTTGCTAATTTCTCTGTTGAGTGTTTTAAAAGAAAAATATTAAAATAAAAAATAAACTTACCATAGATAAATCTAAATATGATCATAATTTTATCCAACATTTTTTCAAGTTCCTCATCTGTAGCTTCTTTGTTGCCAGCACGAAGCTTTGAATCTACATACTTAGCTAAAATGGGGGTAAAGTTTGTTGTTTAGTGATCACAGATATCCTTATCATACTGGGCATTACATATACCCAAACAGAAGTATGATATACTGAGTTTTTCAGTGCTTGAGGGGTATACATGCATTTCTTTAAACAATGTCACAGAGTTAGTAAATATTACAGTCTTAACTCAAATCCAAGTCTTCTGGCCCCAGACCTAATGAACTTTTTCCACTAAAGTGTCCATTTTACAATGATGGTAAGCAATCTTAAAACACTACTTTTCTATTTAAACAAACCATATGAATTACAAAGTTGAAGGCAAAATTTGCAAAAAAATTTAAGTAAAAGTAGTACACCAATGAAATTTTATCCTTTTCGCAGAAGACCCTAGACTTTCTCAGAGTACATCTTCTTCTGACATTAAGGGGTATTGAGGTGTGAAAACCTGAGAAACACTACAGTTAATCACACCCTTACACTAAATGGGCCCAGATTATTTGGTTTGTTTTTGTCCTGGGCATTTCCTTTTCTCACTGGCAATTTTAATTTCTGCTATACTTCCTTGTACCCCTAACTATGAGCCTCTAAAAATAGCAACTGGTCCTCTAAACTGCTGTGGGCTTATAAAACAGATCTCGAGCTTATTATAAACAAAAATAAATAGGGTCCAATGTACTGTCTTACAATGAAAGAACATTATGTTTGACAGGTTGGCTTTGAGTCTTTCTTTAGTTTCAAGAACTAATATTCCTTACATTCGGTTTCTTAGAAATTACCAGCTAAGCGACATCAAATAAATAGTATTGATATATTGCCATCCTGTCAAAATTTCAGGTTAACTGAAATTTTATGAATAAAATAAAAGCATTCAATAACTGGAAAAAGAGACTGGAAAAGTACCTATAAGTTCGGCAGGTTTGTTTGGTCTCTTATTAATGAATGTTTCAAATGCTTCTTTCATGGCGTTGATAAATTTTTCATTCTTCAGAAAACAGATATCAATAATATGGTCAACCTTATCTTTAAAATCCAGCAATTCTTGAACCATGGTTTTATCTTTTTCAGGATTAATTACAATTGTGCTGCCAAATGCCTAAAAACAAAAATTACCACTTTTTACTAAAATTGAATTTTCCACAATGAAAACAATCCCCAAATCATATTTTAAGTAGGTATACATATTTTTAAATCTCAACAAGTAAAATAAAGCTGTTTTTGAAGTCAGGAAAACATAAAGTGATAAAACATCTAGACTGATACCATTCCTCTGTACCACAAAATAACGAATGAGCACTGGGTATACAATATCATAATGGGACATGACTGTAAGTCTCTAGGCTCTTTTTCCTACTTTTAAAGAATTTTGCCCTAACTGGTTTGGCTCAGTGGATAGAGCATCGGCCTGCGAACTAAAGGGTCCCAGGTTCGATTCCAGTCAAGGGCATGTACCTTGGTTGTGGGCACATCCCCAGTAGGGGGTGTGCAGGAGGCAGCTGATCGATGTTTCTATCTCATCGATGTTTCTAATTCTCTATCCCTCCCCCTTCCTCTCTGTAAAAAAATCAATAAAATATATATATTTTTAAAAAGAAGTCAACTTTAAGTTTTATAAAAATGGCAATCTGCCTTCGGATTTAAGAAAGGAAAGACTTAAGAAAGGAAAGGAAATTTTGGATCCAATAAAAGTCCTCTTTCCATATTCACTGCTATATAAGCATTGTAGCTAGAAATTACAGACAATATCAAGAAGGTAAATGTTTCACTGCTGATTTACCACACAGCTATCATTCTCAGGTTGACTGCTCTCAAAATGCCCATTACTTTAAAAATACTGGGCCCAACCAGAGCGGCTCAGTTGGTTGAGTGTCGTCCTGTGCATTGCAAGATTGCCAGTTTGATTCCCAGTAAGGGCACATACTGGGTTTGATCCCATCAGGGCAACCAATCGATGTTTCTTTCTCACATCAATGTTTCTCTCTCTTTCTCTCCCTTCTTCTCCCTAAGTATGTCCTCTAAGGATTAAAATTTTATTTTATTATTTACTTATTTACTTACTTACTTATTTAAATTCTCACCCAAGGCTATTTTTCCATTGATTTTTAGAGAGAGTGGAAGAAAGAGGGAAAGACAGAAATATTGATGTGAGAGCAACACAATGATTGGGTGCCTCCTGCACACGCCCCAACCAGGGCCCAGGCTGGGGAGGAGCCTGCAATGAAGGTATGTGCCCTTGACCAGACTCAAACCCGGGACCTTTTGGTCTGCAGGCCGATGCTCTAGCCACTAAGCAGAACTGGCCAGGGCTAACATTTTTAAAAAAATACTGGATCTAACTAGTACTAGTAAGAAATACTTGCTGATATGCACTCTAGGTGTACAGATTAAACCATGATGGAGAAAAAAATCAGAAGTTAATTGTTAGTACCTTAATGTATTCAATCCACTGTTGCAAGAGAACCTGAACTCCCCCTCGAACTCTACTAAAGAGCTGATACAGAAGAGATAAATCTTGAATTCGGTTTTCATCAAGGAGGTTATTTAAACCTGAAATTTGAAACATTTTGGTATTTAAAAAATAAACAAAAATGACAGATATTTTAATGAAAATTAAGTTAAGTTATTATTGCAATACTGGCCTGAACTATGACTAGTCTGTGGATTTTATATTGAGATTTGCTTTAAATTAAACCCAAATAGAAAATCACCTTTCCAAGTGAAAACTAAATATAGGAAACTTTAACCTATATAAAAATAATTGTGTAACAGCTTGTACCATTTAGCATGGTAGATCAAATGCATAAACCAATTTATAAAAATGAATTTGCGTAAATGCACATTATAAAAATCTTGTATCTCTAGTAGCCATACTATACCTGGCATTAGTGTACATAGCTATATTTCAGAGTATTGGATATGGCCTGTAGTATATCAAGAACCATACATTAACAGGACAAGTTTAAATGAGGTTCTAATGTATTTGATTTTCAGAATGAAATAACAGTGTAACTGTATTCAAGTTCTAAAATATATCCATTTTATACAAAAGAAAAGATGGTTGAAGAGAAAAGTAAGACTTTTTACCTATCACTGGCATTAGCAAAGTAAATGCAGGGTATACTCTAAAATCACTTAGCAATGCTTGGTAGAAGTGCTTGGTTTTATATGCTACAAACAAAAACACTTTAATGCAAAACGTAATGCCTTTCCTTATTGTAGTGTTACAAATTAAATCAAGAATTCCCAAATTCCCACTGTTTCTTCACCAGTGTTGGTGGACCTTTCTCATCTCAGCTCCTGTATCTTAAGTTAAGGAAAGGGGCACCTCTTAAAAGTTTACTGTGATGAATAGGAAAAAAGGGTTGTATCCATCCTTAGAAGTGCAGCCACCACATGCTATCAAGCTTTTAAAAGTGCAATCTTTAAATTTGTTTCAGTTGTTTGCTGCTATCTGATTTATAAATTGCCAATACCTTTCTGAAGAATTGCTGTTAAGTGTTCACCAAGAAGTTGTTTTTCTACAGTAGCGATTAATGACTTCCTACAAAGAAAAAAAAGAAGTTTAGAGTTACTGAGATTTGACTTTTCTGAAATTTTAAAGCCTCTTCTGGATGAGAAAAATCAAATAGCTCATTTTGTGTTCATTTTAATATTCCTATCCTATGTATAAACTTACCAGTGATCAGCATTACTCTATGCCTAAAAGAAGGAAAAGACTGCATATTTCAAAACTTGATTTACACTATGAAATAAACTAGAGGCCTGGTGCATGGATTCCTGCACATTGAAAAGAAATTAATTAGAAGGTGGCTAGTGGGGTGGGACTGGGCGAGACAGGCCTGACACGTACTGGAGCCAACCTCCTGTGGTCCCTCCCTGGCCGCCGCACCTGGGGCGGCTGGCGCTGGGGCTCGAAGGGTGTCCATGAGTGAGCAGGGTCCCTCCCGCAGGTGGGGTCCCTCGGCCTGGCCTGTAGGGATCAGGCCAAAACCAGCAGTCTGACATCCCCCAAGGGGTCCCGGAGTGCAAGAGGGCACTCTGCAAAGTTGCTGTTGCTTGGCAGCTCCTGCGTTGAGCGTCTGCCCCCTGGTAGTCAGTGCACATCGTACCTATCAGCCGGTCAGCTGGTCACTTAGCTTTTTATATATACACTAAAGGGGGGAGGGGGTGTCCCTCAGCCCAGCCTGCACCCTCTCCAATCTGGGACCCCTTGGGGGATGTCCAACTGCCGGCAGTCGGACATCCCTCTCACAATCCGGGACTGCTGGCTCCCGCCTGCCTGCCTGATTGCCCCTAACCGCTCCCCTGCCAGCCTGATCGACGCCTAACTGCTCCCCTGCCAGCCTGATCGCCCCCAACTGCCCTCCCCTGCAGGCCTGGTTGCCCCTAACTTCCCTCCCCTGCCAGCCTGGTCGTCCCTAACTGCCCTCCCCTGCAGGCCTGATCACCCACAACTTCCCTCCCCTGCCGGCCATCTTGTGGCAGCCATCTTGTGAAGACATGGGCGTGGCCATCTTGTGCAAGGGTGTGACAGTCAATTTGCATATTATCTCTTTATTATATATGATTATACAGGATAGATATTTCCAAGGTCTTGCCATGGCTGCCTTTTTCAAGTTTCTCTGCTTTTATTAGGAAGGTAAAGAAATTATTGATGCTGCTTTCTGGAACTCCTTATTTTGGTAATATATAGGGGAGCACAGAAACAGTTTCTACTATTCACACCCACTGAATTTTAGTCAGCCCAAAGATTTCAAAGATAACCAGCTTCTAGCATTATTTTTAAATTATATCCTAAACACATACACACAACCAATAACCATATCCTTAACCTTAATCAAATAACAACTTAAAGCTTGTATTATAAAAACAATTGTTAAGCAATCTCAAGTCACACCTGAAAATAGTTACTAACATATTTGGGGATGCCTAAAGTGCCTTAAGCAATTCCACAACAAAGGTTAAGGCTATTAGGCAGAGCTTGTCATACTTACTGGGTGGTCTGATCTAAGTAAGTAATAAGTCTGTCTGCTTCTTCTTCTAGACGTTTGTTAACATGATGAAGATATTCAGGAACCTACAAAGATAGTTTTTTATATTATTGTTTTCCTCCCCATAAATCATTCAGAAAATGTCAAGTCCAAAAGATCCTGGAAGCAGCCCTGCCAAATGTGGCAGGGTTGAATCATATGTAAAATTATAGGTAGAGTTTATGATCCAGAATTCTGGCCTTTAAGAAGAGAGAAAAGAAAGGAGCACCTAAGTGAGAGAAAAGCATCACAATGTTGGGAAGATAAATGCAAAGGGCAGCTTATGTTCTATAAGTAAGGTCTATTGTGAATACAGTGGATTTAGTAATCATGATTTTTAAATACCTCTCTTTCTTGCATTAATTTTTGGCCTTCAGCTGCATAAAGCCGGTTAGTTTCTTCCAAAAACCGTTGTTCAAAAGAATCCTGATAAATCTGGGAGAAATAAAATAAAGGCGTTTATTTATTCATTAACTACTTATTGAATGTTCTTTATGTAAACAGCACTATTAATTTGGTTTTTACACATCAAACTACGGACAACCATCAGCTCTGTAGTAAGTGAAGTAGTTATCTTACTTGCAAGTCAGAGAGCATGCTTAAAAGGCTTCGGAGTAAACTTCTATCAATTGCTTCACCATTTCTTTCCCGCTCAATCAACAGAAGAATGCCATCAATTGTCTTAGTCTGGACTTTTTGATCACTTATAATATGAGCCCTAAATAACTCCAGTCCCATGTCCCTAAAATAAAAATATAATCTAAATTAATTGACAGCGATACCACTTCTGGAGACATACATGTTAATTAGGGCTTCAGGCTTTGAAACAGCCATTGTAAAAGGATAAAATCCACACATTTAATCTATATATATATATATATATATATATAAATATAAAAGCCTAATATGCAAAGTTCGACCGCTCGCTATGACGTGTGCTGACCACCGGAGGTGGCGCAGAATGAAGGAAGGCCCCCAGCCGGTGGCTGGCAGCCAGGGAAGGAAGGCCCTGGCTGGCAGCTGGCAGCTGGCAGCCGCTAGGGACCCTACCCGTGCACAAATTTCGTGCACTGGGCCTCTAGTTTTAAATAACATTATTAAACTCAAGTATACAGGAAACTCATTTTGTCTCTAATGAGAAATAAGGTTAAACTCCTATCTTCCTCCAGAACTAAGTTTTATTATATTATCTCCTTTGGTGGATTTCTTCCTTGGCCAAATTAAGAGACAAAATTAGTTCAAAGTTATAAAATGGTCTTCACTGTACTGTTAATGAAGGCTTAATTGGTCATTTGTCATCTGGCTTTAGTACTCAAAAATCAGCAACTCTGATAATTGCTATAGGTAGATGCTAGGTACACATGATGGAGGAAGAGCTCATTACACTATTCTATTTTCCTGTATAGATGGAATTTTCCATAAAATTGTTAAAAGATAATGAGCAGCCCTGGCTGGTTTGGCTCAGTGGATGGAGAAGTCAGCCCTCAGACTGAAGGGTCATGGGTTTGATTCTGGTCAAGGGCATGTACTCAGTTGCAGGCCCCAAGCAACCAATCAATGTGTCTCTCTTACATCCATGTTTCTCTCTCTGTCTCTCCCCCTCCCTTTCACCTCCTCTAAAAATCAATGGAAAAATATCCTCAGGTGAGGATTAATCACAACAAAAGGATAATAAGCAAATTCTTGATCAGCAACAAAATAATACACAATCATAGATAGTTCAGAGCAAACTTTTAATTCCCATAGAAAAACTTTATAAATTATTATAGGCTCAGTGAATGTTAGCTATCTCTAATATTAGCATAAAACATAATTAAGAAAGTAAAACTGCTATATAAACATAAGTTTTTAGAAGCCAAATGTGAGGTTTTAAGAGAATATTCACATTATTACTTAATCTCTTCAATATTAGTGTAATTAAGATTTGAAAATGATTTGTAACAAATCTTTTCAAAAATTTTTTCTAGCATCCTTACCAAATGGAGGGTAGCATTGAATTCTGAAGAACATAAGTTCTATCCAGAAACAAAAAAATGCTCCTGATCATGATCTGTCAAAAAAAAAAAAAAAACAACGAAAGAAATCAAGCAATTTTTATATTATGTGAGGCTGAAATACTTGCTCAATAAAGTAAGAATAAAATTGCAGGATTTGCTTGAATATATATTAGACTACTAGGATCAAACATACAGATGAACAGATATACCATAGAATATGGCCATACCATTTTTATTAAACTACTCTATTATCTTAATCCTTCTGTAGTTTCCAGAAAAGGGGCACTTAAAATGATCCTATGACTTCTTTGCAACTTGAGAAGTAACTGAGGTCCTGGTGGGGTAGCTCAGTTGGTTAGAGCATCATCCCAATATACTAAAGTTGCAGGTTCGATCCCTGGTCTGTACACATACAAGAATCAACCAATGAATGCATAAATAAGTAGAACAACAAATATACATATACATATATATAAATATATCCCCCTTCCACTCGTTCTAAAATCAATAAATTTTAAAAAGTAACTGAAAATAAAAAACGGAATCAAGCCCTGGACGGTGTGGTTCAATGGTTAGAGTATTGGCCTGGGCACCAAAGAGTTGCAGGTTTGATTCCTGGTCAGGGCACATACCTAGGTTTTGGGTTTGACCTCCGGTCGAGGCATGTACAGGAGGCAATCAATCAATGTTTCTCTCTCACATCAATGTTTCTCTCAAATCAATGAACATTAAAAAATTTAAATGCTTGCTTACTTATAACTTGCATTTTCAAAACAGAAAACAAAACCAAAATTAGTTTCCAATTCAGAAGAACAGATATGGAGGCAGGCCCTTACTGCATAGCTTTTAAAACTAACATTCCTGTATTGGAAGAAATTTATTTTTTAACTATAATATTTAGCTGAAATGTAGTACTTTTTCCAGCTTACCATTTGTCTACAGTGGTTCTGCCAGCATCTATCAATCTTCTTTAGAAAAAGAACACTATCCAATGAGTCCGTGAGATGTACGTCAAGGATATTTTAAAGTGCTTAGTCCAAGTGGCATGTGCAAAGTAAGAGCACATTTGTCTTAAATTTGGAATACCTTACATACTAATGAAACTAAATAGTACTTAATTATAGAACAAAATGCCATTTCTTAAACTGTAAAAATATTATATCTCACTAAAAATACCTAAAAAACAAGTCTTGACCTAGCTGGGTTGTCACAGTGGATAGAGTGTCGGCCTACAGACTGAAGGGTCCCGGGTTCAATTCTGGTCAAGGGCACATGCCTAGGTTGCGGGCTCGATCCCCAGTAGGGGGCGTGCAGGAGGCAACGGATCAATGAGTCTATCATTGATCTTTCTCTCTCTCCCTCTCCCTTCTTCTCTGAAATCAATAAAAATATATTTAAAAAAACTTAAGCATAATTGAGCATTGTGCTTTCAGTTTATGATTTCCTTACAGTTTATGATTTCCTTAAATTATCTTTCTTCAAATGGAAATTTGTTAGGGCAAAGAAAGGGTAAAGATGCAAGAACATCTTATTTACATTAATACCACATAGTAGACTTACATCCTAATTAAAGCTAAAAAAATTCTTCTTTCTCTAGAAGCAAAATAAACAAAAATAAATCTACAAAACACAGCTACAGTGGAACCTCAGTTCTCAAACTTACTTCGTTCCAGAAGGCTGTTCAAGAAGCAATTTGTTCGTAAATAGCTTCTTTTTTTTTCCATTAGAAATCATGTAAATTGAATTAATCCGTTCAGACCCCCAAATGATTCTGTTTTAACCTTTCTTATATATAGTACATGTCTAATGTACTGTTTAATCTATAAATGGACACTTCTTTTCTTAAATTTATCAAACCAGC
Source organism: Ia io (assembly GCA_025583905.1). NCBI lineage: Eukaryota > Metazoa > Chordata > Mammalia > Chiroptera > Vespertilionidae > Ia > Ia io. Next base: position 99,360,269 of record JAJQQW010000001.1, read on the forward strand.
CCCTGAAAGGAATCACTGTCCTTAAAGGAATCACTTTCAGCTCTTGTTTTATAGGTGTCTTTAAGATCAACATGCAGCATCTTTGCGTTTTCACATTATCACTGTCTCTGAAATGCTGTCACTGGCTAACTGCTTTTCGTTTATCCAAATCAACAACAGTTTTACTACCTCTCCAATTGCCCATCATTTTTTCTTTCACACCCTTAGCAACATTAGCATTCTCAATGGCCTCTTTATGTTTTAAAATTGTACTAATTGTGGGATTTCACCAGCAACAAAAGCATTCTCTCCTTTGTACAAGCATGAAAGGGTTGTCAGGTCAAAAACCAAGGAAGTTGGTTCAACAACAGAGATATTATTTTTGTAAACAACTTGGTTGAGAACTGAATTATTCAAGGTGGGAGACATTGGAGAAATGAGGTTTGACTGTATTCCATTTCAAGCTGGATTAAATAGTGAGGGATAGGAAGAAAATAAATGATAAAAATACAAGATGTTTTGTTTTTAAAAGGATATTCTCTGAATTGATGAATTTGTGCTTTGATGTGATCTTCACAAATCTGTCTCAGCTGTTTGTACAAGTTTGCAGAAATCTTGTAAGAACAGAGATTTTCTACAGCCTGTAAGATTAAACACACACATGCTTAACGGAAGAACGGGGGGGGGGGGGGGGGCGTTCTCAATTATTTACATTAATTTTTATTATTTTGGTATTTCTACCACGTAAGCTTATTAAAAAGGGTTGAACATCCATTTAAAACACATAGTAAAACAACAATATATTAACAATGTGGGTGGTGAACTTTTTCATAACCAATGTACTATAATTTATTGATTATGGCTGTAAAGGTCTTAAGGATGGGGGGAATCAAGCCAAGATCCCCTCCCCCACGTGAAGGTAAAGACATTCAATTTATAACAACTGCTACATATAAATGCTGTCTTGTTCTTTAAAATGTCCATTGTTTTGATAAGCAGAAGTCCATTTTGAGCTTAAAAAATAATTTCACCAATTTTTCATCGGAAAGGTTGGGCAGTCTGACCACCACTGAATAAAATTTTATTAATGATTTGGTTCTCATGAACAGAATGCAGAAATTACTTCTAGCAGTATTATAAGTATGATGTAATTAACCACTAAGAATTTTTCTCCAACGTTTCAGTTTTAAAATATTTAAATAAATATGTTTCAAGATTTGAACTGAATAAACATTAATTATAAAAGAAATGACTGTATTTTTAATTCATTCTAATAGTTGAATTGGTCTTCTTTTATACTCAGCTCCTAAAAGGACAAACTTCAGATTTCAATGAGTTTCTTGTTATGGATATTAAGACTTTCAAATTTAAAACAACAGCCTGGGTAAAACTCTTTGGATGAGCTCCGATATAATCTATAATTCCAACTAGTTATGACTTAAGTATAACATCAGGATTCCTGTCTTACCATAACAGAAGGCAAAAATTCATTAAAATTGACTCTAAAGGAGCATCCAAGTTCTGTTGGTTGAAGTGGAATTTTATAAACATGTAGTTGTTAGTCATATTGCCAGTATGCAGGTCCAATAAATCAATTAGCAAATGAAAAGAAAGCTTAAAGGAAACCACTTATATCATTGGAGGAAAGGAGTCACAACTCACCAGAAAACAGCAGTCCAATTAGATCCAGCAGCTAAGAAGGAATAAGAAGGCCACTTTCCTAGGGTTAGGCCACAAATGTCTAAAAGGTGTCTTTATATTTATTTATGTGCTTTTCTGTTCATATTGGTCCTCTATGGACTCTCCCCCTTCCTCCTTTAGGATTCTTCTCATTGTATCAAGGTGATCCTTTTGAGGGACTCATTTTCTCAGCATTTCTCATTTTCCTGCTTAGATTCTGCCTTTCTACTTCATCTTGTCCACATTTCCCACCCACTTTCAGTACTTCTCCAAGTCCTATTTCTCCATTCCCTTCTGCTGTATTCCTCCTTCTCCCATATTGTAGTCCTCAACACATCTATTTATCTTCTCACACAAGATACCATATTCTCTCACTACTCAACTAAGTCCTCCTTCTTCCAATAAAGCTTTCCTTAATTGCCTCGGCAACTAGTGACTCACCTGGCATACCACACTGATGTCACTGAGTCAGTACCACATGTCTTCATGTGTATATCCTGTCCCCAAATTCTCCTTAATGACAGAAAGAGACCATGTGTTCAAGTCTCTACTGATATGTTTTCATTAATACTTTTTGGGCTTTGAACTAGGTGAACATAGTAAATACTAAAAAAAACCACAAACAAACAAATACAAAAAAACACTAACATACCTCTAACTCGCAATGTGTGCTGCACATAGAAGAGGCTTTTGTGGTATAAGGAGAAAACTGGCCAGAAAACATACAATTACAATACACTGTGCTAGATGCTGTGATAGGGATAAGCATACAGGTGCCACCCCTAATCCAGTCTTTGGGCCAGAGGCAAGTCAGGAAAGATTTCTTAAGCAGAGGTAAAGAGGTGGATTCCAAAAAGACCCAGAGGGAAATGGATAGAGAGCTAGTGGGAAAAATGAGAAATAGAGAAGTAATCTGGGCTTTAAATGCAAACAGCCTGACCTGTGTTTAGATGGAGGGTTAGAGGAAAGAAAAGCAGGATGGATACAGTTCTTGGAAGATGGCGGTGTAGGTAAACGCCTATACTTGCCACCTCCCACAACCACATCAAAATTACAACTAAAATGCAGAACAACCATCATCCAGAACTGCTGGAAAGCTGGCTGAATGAAAGTCCTACAACCGGGAACAGGGAAGATGGCGGCCAACAGAACAGCAGTGAGCAAGATAGTGTGAGTGAAAGATCAAAAGGAGAGTGCATGGACAGTTATATTCCACAGGATTGTCGGGGACTGGCGGACCAGGCTTCCCTGGCCAGGCAGCCTCTTACCACCGCTGCAATCTCTCCCAGAGCAGCTGGCTTTGCCGCAGAGACCTTGCCATCTTGAAGGGGAGACCAGCTGTGATCAAAAGCCCAGCCTTACCTTCACCCAGGGAGACCTCGGATACCACCCAGGAACCTATAGCCACAATGCCCAGGGACCGCCTGCCTCAGCTGTGAACCTACCAACACTGAGACTCCAGCCTACCCAGCCTCAGGAGCCTAAAACGTTTGTCCAGGGGGAGACAAGGTGGCAGCCAAATAGACGGACAGGTCCTGCGCCTTCTTACAGAGCAGATAGAAGAAACAACTGAATCGGATAACCACCACCCGGAATTGGGGAATTAAACACAGCTGGTGAGGCAATCCACTGACGGAAAGGTCAGAGATTGCCTGGAGAGAGGTGAGATCAGGGATCTGGGCTGGAGGGAGAAGAGTGTGCAGCCGGAACTAGAGTCTTAGAGGGAGACTGCGCTGCACCAAATCCCTGTCTCTTGGGGTCAGTGTAGCCCTCGAATGTAGAAGGGGGTCCACAGGGCTGCTAGCAATGGGGGACTCTAGATCTAAGCCCACAGCCGTGGGAAACTGCACCCAGAAAGGCAGCCTAAAGTTCTATACCAGTTGCACAGTGCTGGGGGGAGAAAGACACGGAGGCAGTGTGGTTGCTCTGTCTTTATAACTTCCTTGCTTTTACTAGCTAAACCCAGTGCATAGGATCTTTCTATTAAAGCACTCACTGAAAAAAAAGAAAGGAAAAAAAGTAAATTTTTAAAAAAGTAAATAAAAAAAAAAAAGCACTCACCAAGACTGCAGGGGAAGGTGGTTTTTGAGGAAACTGGGGAGAGGAGGGACAGATGAGCAGGAAGCCACCTCTGGGACAGTCCAACCCTCAATCCTGAGCATTTTTCTCCTGAAGACCAGGCACCTTCTAGCAGTGCAGCCACACCCAGTCTTGAGCGCCCCAGGGAAAGGAAGATTCTAAATACCCACAGGGAGCCCTGGGGGACTGGGTTGAGGGGCCATTTGATCCCAGAAACTAATACAGAAACACAGCCACCTAGAGGCCATGTCAGAAATAAACGCTTGTGTAAATACGACTGAAAGCAGGCAGAAAAACAAAGCGGACAGATTGATTCTGTCTACTTGAAACTAAGGTCGTGGCAGAAGAGCGGTGAATCACTGGGAACTTCAACACTGTGGTGACTATCTGACAGAAAACTGAGATGTGGCAGGCAGAACAGTATAGAGGGGTCTTAAACCAGCCCCCATGAGACACTGAAGCTCCAATGAAGCTAACGAACTTCACTACTTCAATTTTCTTTTACTTAAGAAACAATTTTTTTCACTTTATTTTTATTTATTTTAATTTTTAATTAATTTTTTTCAATTATTATTTTCTACTTTTTTAATTATTTTGTTTTTCCTTTTCTTCTTATAAACTCATTCTCTTTCTACCCTCTCTAAACTGAACCATGGCCATTACCCCATTCGTTCAATTCCTTGACCTTACCTTCTGGAAATAAGCTCTGCCTCTTCAGATTCAGCTCCCCTCCTTCTTTTCTGGGTGTTTATTGTTCGCATTGTTTGGATTAGTTGTTGGTTTTTTTGGAGTTTTCTCCCGATACACATATTTTTCCCCTTCTTTTTTTCTTTTTATCTTACCTTTTCTCAGTATCATGTTTGAGCTCTTTTCTCCACCCTAATTCTCTTTCCCCTGGTGGTCACCTTTACTTGGGGTTATTACTATCGTGAATACATTCGTGTTTTGTGCCCTCTGTGTTGTGTCTTGTCGAGTTGTATTTTGTGCCTCTAAGTCAATGCGGTAGAGAGTGAGTCACATAACCAGTCACCTTGAGAGAAGCAAAAATGGGGACACAAAGAAATAGCACCCATATGAAAGAAAAGGAGGAATCACCAGAAAAGGAAGTAAATGAAATGGAGGCAAGCAATTTGTCAGAGAAAGAATTAAGAGCAATGGTCATAGGGACGCTGAAAAGGATGGAAGACAAACTCAACAACATGTGTGAGAACCAAGAGGAAATGAAGAAGAACCAAGAAGAAATGAAGAATGACATAGCTGCAATAAAGAACACAATAGAAAGCATCAACAGTAGACTAGAAGAAGCTGAGGACCGCATCAGTGAGCTAGAAGACAACGTAGGATAAAATAACTAAATAGAGCAGAAAATGGAAAAAAAAAAAAAAAACCTTAAAAAACAGGAGGAGAGCCTAAGGGACATTTGGGACAACATGAAACAAAACAACATCCGCATAAAGGGGGTCCCAGAAGGAGAGGAAACTGAGCAAGGAATAGAAAACCTGTTTGAAGAAATAATGACAGACAACTTCCCTGATATTGGAAAGAAAAAACCCCACACAAGTCCAAGAAGCTCACAGAGTCCCAAACAAGATGAACACAAAAGACCCACGCCAAGGCACATTATAATTAAATTGGCAAACACCAACGACAAAGCAAAAATCTTAAAGGCTGCCAGACAGAGACAGCAAGTTACCTATAAGGGATCTCCCATCAGACTATTAACTGACTTCTCAACAGAAACACATCAGGCCAGAAGGGAATGGAATGAAATATACAAAGTCATGCAAAGCAAGGGTCTGAATCCAAGAATACTATACCCAGTAAGGCTATCATTCAAAATTGAAAGTGAAATCAGGAGCTTCACAGACAAAAAAGGACTAAGGGAGTTTATTAGCACCAAACCAGTAATACAAGAAATGCTAAAGGGACCACTATTAACCTTTTGCACTCGGATGTCGAGTGTGACTCGAAACGGTTAGCATTAGAATAAAGGAATCAAGAAAAAAGCAAGCGAGTGCAAAGGGTTAAAAGAAGAAACAGGAAGGGAAGAAGGAACACAGGCATAAAGAATAAAAATGGCGACAAAAAAGTACCTATCAATAACTTTAAATGTAAATGGAATAAATGCCCCAATCAAAAGACATAGGTTAGCTGAAAGGATAAGATAACATGACCCATATATCTTCTGTCTGCAGAAGACCCACCTCAGAACAAAGGACTCACACAGACTGATCGTGAAGAAACGAAAAAAATTTTTTTGATGCAAATGGAAATGAAAAACAATCTGGGGTAGCAATATTTATATCTGACAAATTAGATCTCAAAGTGAAGGCCATAACAAGAGATAAGGAAGGCCACTTCACAATACTAAAGGGAGCAATTCAACAAGATACAACTCTGGTAAACATATATGCACCCAATACAGGAACACCCAAATACATAAAAAAACCTCTGAAAGATATCAAGGGAGAGACTGACAGCAATACAGTCATGGTAGGGGACTTTAATACCCCACTGACACCACTGGAGAAATCCCCTAAACTGGTGGTCAGCAAACTACAGCTCGCGAGCCACATGCGGCTCTTTGGCCCCTTGAGTGTGACTCTTCCACAAAATACCACAGCCTGGGCGAGTCTATTTTGAAGAAGTGGCGTTAGCAGAAGTTTAAGTTTAAAAAATTTGGCTCTCAAAAGAAATTTCAATCGTTGTACTGTTGATATTTGGCTCTGTTGGCTAATGAGTTTGCCGACCACTGCCCTAAACAAAAAATCAGGAAAGAAATATCAATCCTAAATGACTCACTAGATCAGATGGAATTAATTGATATCTTCATAATATTTCACTCCAAAGCCACAGAATATACATTCTTCTCAAGTGCACATGGGTCATTTTCAATGACAGACCACATATTGGGACACAGGCAAAGTCTCTTCAAACCCAAGAAGATAGAAATCATATCAAGCATCTTCTCAGATCACAATGGCATAAAATTAGAAATCAACTACAATGAAAAAAATCAAACACTTGGAGGCTAAATAGGATGCTATTAAATAATGTATGGGTTACCAAAGAAATAAAAAAAATAAAAAGCATCCCAGTACCAAATGACAATGAAAAGACAACAATCCAAAATCTATGGGACACAGCAAAAGCAGTCTTGAGAGGGACATTCAGCGCTCTACAGGCCTACCTCAAAAAACAAGAAAAAATGTTAATAAATTATCTAACCCTACAACTCAAAGAGTTAGAAGGAGAGCAGATAAAGATACCACAAAAAAAGAAAACTACAGGCCAATATCCTTGATGAACGTAGATGCTAAAATACTCAACAAAATTCTAGCAAATCAGATCCAGCATTACATTAGAAAGATCATACACCATGACCAAGTGGGATTTATTCCAGGGATGCAAGGATGGTACAATATTTGGAAATCAATAAATGTGATACATCCCATAAACAAAATGAGAGATAAAAATCACATAATCATATCAATTGATGCAGTAAAAGCATTTGACAAAATCCAATACCCTTTCTTGATAAACACTCTCAGCAAAGTGGGAACAGAGGGATCACACCTCAACATAATAAAAGCTTTATATGACAAACCTACAGCCAACATCATACTAAATCCATTTCCCCAAAGAATAAGAACAAGACAGGGATGCCCACTTTCACCACTCCTGTTCAATATAGTACTGGAAGTGCTAGCCATAGCAATCACACAAGAAGAAGAAATAAAAGGCATCCAAATTGGAAAAGAAGATGTACAACTGTCCTTATTCACAGATGACATGATACTGTATATAGAAAACCCAAAAGACACCATCAAAAAACTACTAGACTTAATAAATGAATTTGGCAATGTAGCAGGATACAAAATTAACACCCAGAAATCTATGGCATTTTTATACACCAATCATGAACTCACAGAAAGAGAAATTAAAAAAACAATCCCATTTAACACTGCACTAAAAAAATCAAGATACCTAGGACTAAACTTAACTAGGGAGGTAAAAGACCTGTACTCAGAAAACTACAAGACATTGGCCCTAACCGGTTTGGCTCAGTGGAGAGAGCGTCAGCCTGTGGACTGAAAGGTCCCAGGTTCGATTCTGGTCAAGGGCATGTACCTTGGTTGCGGGCACATCCCCAGTAGGAGGTGTGCAGGAGGCAGCTGAATCGGTGTCTCTCTCATCGATGTTTCTAACTCTCTATCCCTCTCCCTTCCTCTCTGTAAAAAATCAATAAAATATATTAAAAAAAAAAAAAAGAAAACTACAAGACATTGGAAAAAAGAGATAGAGGAAGACATAAACAAACGGAAGAACATACCATGTTCATGGGTTGGTAGAATCAACATCATTAAAATGTCCATACTACCCAAAGCAATCTACAGATTCAATACAATCCCCATTAAAATACCAACAGCTTATTTCAAAGACCTAGAACAAACTCTCCAAAAAATTCATCTGGAATTTAAAAAGACCCTGAATAGTCACAGCTATCCTGAGAAAGAAGAACAAAGTTGGAGGGATCACAATACCAGATATCAAGCTATATTACCAAGCCACGGTTCTCAAAACTGCCTGGTACTGGCACAAAAACAGACATATAGACCAGTGGAACAGAACAGAGAACCCAGAAATCGACCCAAGCCACTATGCCCAATTAATGTTTGACAAAGGAGGCAAGAGCATACAATGGAGTCAAGACAGTCTCTTCAAAAAATGGTGCTGGGAAATTTGGTCAGATAATGCAAAAAAATGAAACTAGATCACCAACTTACGCCATACACAAAAACAAACTCAAAATGGCTAAAGGAGTTAAATGTAAGACAGGAAACCATAAATATCTTAGAAGACTCCATAGGCAGCAAAATATCAGACATATGTCATAGCAATAGCTTTACCAATACAGCTCCTAGGGCACTGGGTACTAAGGATAAAATAAACAAATGGGACTACATCAAAATAAAAAGCTTCCGCACAGCAAATTAAACCATCAACAAAACAACAAAGCCCATTGCATGGGAGAACATATTTGCCAATGCTATTTCAGATAAGGGTTTAATCTCCAACATTTACAGGGAACTCATATAACTTAACAAAAGGAAGATAAACAATCCAATCAAAAAATGGGCAAAGGACCTACATAGACACTTTTCTAAAGAGGATATACAGAAGGCTGAGAGACATATGAAAACATGCTCAAAGTACTAATCATCCCAGAGATGCAAATCAAAACAACTAGATACCATCTCACACCTGTCAGAATGGCTATCATCAACAAATCAACAAAGGACAGGTGCTGAGGAGGATGTGGAGAGAAAGGAACCCTCTTGCACTGCTGTTGGGAATGCAGACTGGTGCAGCCCCTGTGGAAGACAGTATGGATTTTCCTCAAAAAGTTACAAACGCCAAAACTGGTTTGGCTCAGTGGATAGAGCGTCGGCCTGCGGACTCAAGGGTCCCAGGTTCGATTCCGGTCAAGGGCATGTACCTTGGTTGCGGGCACATCCCCAGTAGGGGGTGTGCAAGAGGCAGCTGATCGATGTTTCTCTCTCATCGATGTTTCTAACTCTCTATCCCTCTCTCTTCCTCTCTGTAAAAAATCAATAAAATAAAATAAAAAAAAGTTACAAATGGAACTCCCATTTGACCCAGTAAGCCCACTTGTAGGACTATATCCCAAGAAACCAGAAACACCAATCAGAAAGGATATATGCACCCCTATGTTTATAGCAGCACAATTTACAATAGCTAAGATTTGGAAACAGCCTAAGTGTCCATCAGCAGATGAGTGAATTAAAAACTATGGTACATCCACACAATGGAATACTACACCGCTATAAAAAAGGAACTTTTACCATTTGCAACAGCATGGATGGACCTGGAGAGCATTATGCTAGGCGAAATAAGCCAGTTGGAGAAAGATGATATCACATGACCTCACTCATGTGTAGGATATAATGATCAACATAAACTGATGAACAAAAATAGATCCAGAGACAAATGGCAGGGGAGGGAAGGGTTACATATCAACCAAAGGACTTGTATGCATACATATTAGCATAACCAATGGACACAGACACTGGGGTGGTGGGGGCTTGCCTTCGGGGTTGTGAGTGGCGGGGTGGGGGTCAATGGGGGGGGGGAAGGAGACATATGTAATACTTTTCTTAAATTAAAAATAAAAGTCCTACAATTGGAGAAGTAAAGAAGAAAGCACATTGAGATTGGTAGGAGGTGCGGAACAGGCTTGTCCAGCACCCTTCATGTGCCGCTTTTTTAATCAGGAGGTAGATTATCTCTGCACAGGCCACCCAAAGAAGGATGTCCCAGCCCCACACCAGACCCCCAGGCCAGGGTCCCAGAGCTGGGAAAAGAAGTCCCTACAGGCAGTAAGAACTATGGGCTGTAAAAAACTGTGGATTGGGGCTCAGTGACCCAGAGAATGCTGGAGACCCAGTTGTTCCTCTTAACCAGTTAACTGCCACACGTCCAAAATGGAAACCATCCCCATTTCTTCCATATGCACTGGAATATTTACGAATTTAAGTTACCACAATTTTCTTTACAAACCCAGAAATGTCACTAAAAAGTGTGATTTTTAAATTGGGCGACCCGAGTTTGCGGCTATAGATGCAGGTGGTGTGTGGGGAAGGTCCACTGCTTGGGTCTACATACGCTTATGGTGTACAAATGGTTAAACTTACAAGGTCCTGCTTCCTCTAAACTCCAGCACGAGGACAAGGTTCTGGGGAACACAGACACATACAAGGAGGAACTGGATTGTCTGGCATTGGGGCAGGAACTTGGGGGTGGCTTTCTCCCAGATGAAGGTACTCGCAGGGATCATTGTTCCTATGCTTGGACTTCTCTGGTCACAGGGCTGACTGGCAGCCATTTGTTTGCTCCTCCCTGGTGATTCGCTAAGACCTCCGCCTTATCCAATTTACAATCCCACCTAAACTGTGTGTATCGGCTTTTGCATATGAATGGCCTTTCCTTGCTCAGGGTAAAAATCTCTCAAACTGCAGCTGGGTCAGGGAGCTCCAAACCTATCAATAAAAGGCCCAAGACCCAGCACCAGCACCAGCCTGCCTTGCTTCATAGCTGGGCCTCATCTGGGCACTTCTAAACCTGATACAAAGAGAAGGAATCTGCAGATCTCTCTGTAGCTTCTGCTGGGTGGCCCCAGGCAGTGGCTGACTTTGCATCCCCCTGGAGACCCAAGAGTCAGTGTATCCAGTGGTCAATGTCAGACTATACCAGATTACAACTCTACACACCCATAAGCGACATACTCAACGGGCAGAGTCAGTAAGCACCAAAGCCCTACTGAACCAAGCCCTGTTCTATAGGGGGGTCTCCTGCACAGCAGCTCTCCCACTGTAGTCACAGCTGGTCCTCACAGCCAATTGGCCTGGAGGTCAATTCCTCCCAATGACACCAACAGCAATCAAGTCTCAACTATAACAAGACTGTGCACCCAGCCCACAAAGGGGTGCACCTAGAGTTCCCAGCTCAGGTGACTGGGGAGGCTGAGCCACTGGGCCCTATAGAACACCTACTATACAAGGCCACTCTACCAACTCAAGGAGACATAGCAGCCCTACCCAATACATAGAAACAAACACAGGGAAGCAGCCAAAATGCAGAGACAGGGAGGCATGTCGCAAATGAAAGAAATGGAAGAGAGCAGACTACTGGATATAGAGTTCAAAACCACGGTTATAAGGTTACTCAAGAATCTTTTAGAAACCCCCAAAAAGAACCAGTTAGACATTAAGCATATGCTGACTGAAATAAAGAATATACAGGGATCCAACAGTGGAGTGGAAGATTCTGAGAATCAAATCAATGCTTTGAAATATGAGGAAGCAAAAAACACCCAATTAGAAGAGCAAAAATAAAAAATAATCCAAAAATGTGAGGATGGTGTAAGGAGCCTCTGGGACAACTTCAAGCATACCAACATTCGCATTGTGGGGGTGCCAGAGGAGGAGAGAGAGCAAGATATTGAGGAACTATTTGAAGAAATAATGACAGAAAACTTCCCCTACCTGGTGAAAGAAATAGACTTACAAGTCCAGGAAGCATGGAGTCCCAAACAAGAGGAAGCCAAAGAGGACCACACCAAGACACATCATAATTAAAATGCCAAGAGCAAAAGACAAAGAGAGACTCTTAAAAGCAGCAAGAGAAAAACAGTTAGGATGTGAGGGCGATCTGGCTGTGACATCTGTCACCCCATTGATCACCAGGGTTGATTCGGCTGATCTGGCTGGCTAGGCGGGTGTCCCCCTCCTCCCTCACCGATCCATGTGCGTCCCTCCCGAAGCTGTGCGCTCGGTCGAAGAGGACGACCTTCCCCCCAGAGGAGAGGACCGGTCTTCGGTCAAGGGTATACGAGTAGCTGCGCTCCCCTGCTAGAACCTCCAAACAAGCTCTCAAGAGAAAAACAGTTACCTACAAGGGAGTACCCACTGTCAGCTGATTTCTCAGCAGAAACTGTGCGGGCCAGACACGAGTGGCAAGAAATATTCAAAGTGATGAATAGCAAGAACCTGCAACCAAGACTACTCTACCCAGCAAAGCTATCATTTAGAATTCAAGGTCAGATAAAGAGCTTCACAGATAAGAAAAAGCTGAAGGAGTTCATCACCACCAAACCAGAATTATATGAAATGCTGAAGGGTATTCTCTAAGAAGAGGAAGAAAAAGATAAAAAATATTAACAACAAAATGTCAACAAATACATACCTATCAACAATTGAATCTAAAAATCAAAATAAACCAATAGGAAATCTAATGAATAGAATAAACTGGTGAATAAAATAGAATCAGAGGCATGGAAATGGAACAGACTGATGATTCTCAGAGGGAAGGGGGGCAGGGGAAAAGATTAATCAAAGATCTTACGTGCATGTGCATACTAAAGGCCCGGTGCATGAAATTTGTGCGTGGGGGGGTGCCCTCAGCCCAGCCTGCACCCTCTCCCATCCAGGACCCCTCAGGGGATGTCTGACTGCTGACCGCTGGCTCCTAATCATTCACCAGCCTGCCTGCCTAGCCACCCCTAACTGTCCCCCGCCAGCCTGGTCACCCCCAACTACCTCCCCTGCTGGCCTGGTTGCCCCTAACTGTTCCCCCTGCCGGCCTGGTCACCCCCAAATGCCCCCCCTGCTGGCCTGGTGACCCCAACTGCACCCCCACCAGCCTGGTCAACCCTCACAGCCCCCCCGCTGGCCTGGTCAACGCAGCCTGCTGTTCAGTCACTTGATCATCCCTCACTAACCCCCCTGCCGGCCTGGTCGCCCCAAGCAGCCTGCTTGTTCAGTCGTTTGGTTTTCCCTTGGGCCAGCCCTGTTTGGCTGGGCAGCTGACATCCGAGGCTTGCCTGCACCTCAGGCGTCAGCTGGGTAGCAGACACCCAAGGCTTGCCTGCACCTCGGGCCAGCCCTGGGTGGCTGGGGAGCTGAGGGGACTGGGCACTGCCTTCTTGTGGCTGTGGGCGCTGACATCTTTGAGGGCATGGCAGTCAATTAGCCTATTCCCTCCTCATTGGCTGTGGGTGCCGCCATTTTGTGAGGGTGTGACAGTCAATTAGCATATTCTCTCTTTATTAGATAGGATATCCATTACCTATGGACAGACAACAGGGTGGTGAAGACCTGGGGTGGGGTGGGAACCAGGTGGAGGGGGACAATAGGGGGAAAAAGAGGGACATCTGTAATAATCTCAACAAAAAAGATTAAAAAAAGAAAAGAAAAATAATAATAAAAGAAAGAAAAAAAGGAGGAATGGAAGGTACATCTAAGGTGAATTTGGAAGGTCAAGTTGGAAGAGAACACTTTGCTTCTCTAATTTAGCTTTGACTGCTTAACATATGGACTAGATCCAGTAATTTCCCTTCCTCAACAACTTTTCATCAACCTCTTCAAGTACTATTACAGAGAAATTCCACAATAGGTATAAAAAATACAAAGAACTGAACAGTGCAATGTGGTGCATGGCCTACTATCATTTATGTAAAAAAAGAGAAAATGAATAAAAACACAGTTGTTTTTATATACATAAAAAAAAAATCTCTGGAAAGATACCCTCTGTCTAGTAATATTTGTGGAGAGGGAAACTAGTTGGGCGTTGGGAGATAGGGTGGAAGTGAAACTTTTCAACTACATAATCTGTAATACTTTGGGAGCTTTGACCCAGGCAAATATATTTAGTATTCAAAACACTTAAATACTTGCCTTATCTAATATGATCCTTTCTATCTCCCTGCCCCACACCACACTTTTTATTTTAGCACTAGAGGCCCAGTGCATGATTGAATCATGCACGTGTAGGGTCCCCTACACGCTTTCGCTTTCGATCGTGGTGGAGCTGGGTGCCTGTCCGTTGGTGCACCAGGCCTTTCAGAAGCCTCCAGCGCGGCGGAGGCTTCCGAAAGGCCTAGTGCTGGAGCGGACAGGCACCCAGCTCCCACGCTTTCGCTTTCGATCGCGGGGGAGCTGGGTGCCTGTCTGCTGGTGCACCAGGCCTTTCAGAAGCCTCCAGCACGGCGGAGGCTTCTGAAAGGCCTGGTGCCGGAGCAGACAGGCACCCAGCTCCCCAGCTTTTGATGGTCCGCGGCGGGACATGAGCTCGCTGCCCCAGAGGCCCCTTCTGTTCCGCAGCACAGCCATGGTGCAGACGCTGAGCTCGCGCCGCCACTGGCGACACGAGCTCAGCGTCCTGTCGGCCCAATCAGCTATCCCGGCCACCCCGAGTCCCGCCCCCTGTGCCTCCCTCTGGCCCTATCGTGGGCATAGCGGAGTGATGGTAATTTACATATTACCATTTTATTAGGTAGGATGACATTCAAGGCTTATGTACTGTTTTAGCTCATGTCTGTTTATAATCTTCTACACACCCTGTAATCTAAACACTCTGCTTTCCTCACTTTTTAAAAAAATATATTTTTATTGATTTCAGAGAGGAAGGAAGAGGGAGAGAGAGACAGAAACATCAATGATGAGAATCATTGATCAGCTGCCTCCTGCTAGCCCCCCACTGGGGATCGAGCCCACAACCCAGGCATGTGCCCTTGACCAGAATCGAACCTGGGACCTTTCAGTTCACAGGCCAACGCTCTATCCACTGAGCAAAACCGGGTAGGGCTGCTTTCCTCACTTTTAAGCAAGGTTTGTTAGGGACAGTTGTGTGTGCTAGAACAGTAGCTTCCAAAATTTTTTGAGAAGCCCCAGTAAGAAATACATTTTATGTCATAATCCACTGTACCTAAAATAAATGTATGTGCCTTGGCCTATGTGGTCAGGGCACAGGCCTGGGTTACAGGCTCAATTCCCGGTGTGCAGGAGGCAGCCAATCAATGTTTCTCTCTCCTTCCCCCTTCTCTCTCAAAAAATTAATAAAAATTATTTTAAATAAATAAATTTATAATAATAAAAGTGTAATATGCTAATTAGACCGGACGTCCTTCCGGATGACCTTCCAGATGAAGCCGGGGCTGCGAGGGAAGCCCGGTCCCGGGTGCCAGCAGCCAGGGGAAGGAAGGCCTACTCTTGCACAAATTTCGTGCATCAGGCCTCTAGTAAGTAAATAAATGTATGTAATTAAAACAAAATCTTCATGAAACTACAATGAATCATTACTATGCGTTATATTCTCTGATATTTTCTATTTTATTTCTTAAAAAATTTGCTGGTCACAAACTACTAATGTCATGAACATACTAGAATATAAGCACCTTAGGGACAAGAACTAAGAGGTTATTATATGCCCATGGCTTCTGTCCAGCTTTGCACACAGGAAGCAGTCACTGACTCAACAAGGATTGAGTCTTTACTAAGTACACTGTATCATGTTAGGTGCTGGGATAGAAACATGCATAAGAAGTTAAGTCACTACTTAGGAGTTTGAGATAAGTTCTATTTTATACCAGATATTTGAAATGCACTATTAGATATGTACAATTATTTTACATTTTACTGAACACTTTAGAAATCCCTGGAAGTTTGATCTAGTATAATTATTACAAAAATAACCTCATTTCACAGGCAACTATTTGTATTAAACAGATTCTAGGTAGAGTTATACAATTCCCTCAAGTAAAACTCTTTTCACTTAAGCTCATAATCATTACTTGGTAAAAATGCTGCCGTAAATCTTTTTTGAAGGTAATTGGGTATAAAATAAAAACATTCTTCCTCCAAATCCTAGTCCCTCCCCCCAAAAAATCCACATATGTCATATCAAAAATGTGTTTTCCTAAAAGGAAAAAATCACTCCAAAGAAAATATAAATATATAAGAAGTGAAATGCAAAACTATAAAAGGTGAAATTTGATGCTTTGAGGAACAAAGAATTTAAGAAACAGCAAAAGCAAAGATTACATTTGGAACAAGGGAAGGAATAGAAATGAGGGTGAGAAGACTAGAATAAAAAAGATTATTGAAATAAGGATAAACAATACAAAGATACAAAAAATAAAGAATTAAACATAGTGCCATGTCTGGGTGACTCAGCTGATTGGAGCATCACCTCCTATACCAAAAGGTTGTGGGTCCAATTCCCAGTCAGGGCACATACCTAGGTTGCAGGTTGGATCCCTGGTAGGGGGCATATGGGAGGCAACCCTATAGACGTTTCTTTCTCTTTCTCTCCCTCCCCTCTCTCCCCTCCTCTCCTCCCTCCCTCCCTCCCTCTCTCCCTCCCTCCCTTCTTAAGAACCCTCCCTCCCTTTCCCTCTCTAAAATCAATAAACATATCCTTGGGTGAGGATTAAATAAAAAAGACTTAAAAGTAGTAAGGGAGGAAATCTAGAAATTTTTCTGATTTAACAATGCCAGAAATAAGAAAGATAATTAAATTCCCACCACGGTGCTGAACTCTGGTCATTGGCCTAATGGGTTGTTGTCTTATTTTTCAACCCATATGTTTAAAGAAACAAAATACATCAAAAAACTTTTCAACAACTAATACAGAAATAAAACCTACATTAACTCTCTTTTTACATCTAATAAAAATGACTAACAATCGCCGAAACCGGTTTGGCTCAGTGGATAGAGTGTCGGCCTGCGGACTCAAAGGTCCCAGGTTTGATTCTGGTCAAGGGCATGTACCTTGGTTGCGGGCACATCCCCAGTAGGGGGTGTGCAAGAGGCAGCTGATCGATGTTTCTCTCTCATCAATGTTTTTAACTCTCTATCCCTCTCTCTTCCTCTCTGTAAAAAAATCAATAAAGAAAAATGACTAACAATCACCCTAGCCAGTTTGGCTCAGTGGATAGAGCATCAGCCTGTGGACTGAAGGGTCCCGGGTTCGGTTCCGGTCAAGGGCACCTACATCAGTTGTAGGCTCGATCCCCAGTCCCAGGTTGGGCATGCATGCAACCAATCTGTGTGTCTCTCTCACATTGATGTTTCTCTCTCTCTCTCTCTCTCTCCCCCGCCTCCCTTCTACTCTCTCTAAAAATCAATGGAAAAATATCCTCGGGTGAGGAATAAATACAAATAAATAATTTTTTTTTTAAAAAAAGATACTCACAATAGAGCAAAAACTAAGAATTTGCAGAGCCCTGGCTGGTTTGGCTCAGTGGATAGAGCGTCGGCCTGGGGACTGAAGGGTCCCAGGTTCGATTCCGGTCAAGGGCATGTACCTTGGTTGCAGGCACATCCCCAGTAGGAGGGTGTGCAGGAGGCAGCTGGTTCTCTCTCATCGATGTTTCTAACTCTCTATCCCTCTCCCTTCCTCTCTGTAAAAAAAAATCAATATATTTTTAAGAATTTGCAGAAAGGAAGACAGACAATGAAACCTAAATTATTTTTCTTTTTACATATAGCAAGGAGGAATTAAGACTACAATTATCAAGGCCTAAGAATTTATAGTTGCACATTTTTTTAAAGTAGCAGGGATGGTATTTTTTAAGTATATTTTTTATTGATTTCAGAGAGGAAGGGAGAGGGAGAGAGAGAGAGATAGAAACATCAATGATGAGAATCATTGACTGGCTGCCTCCTGCATGCCCCCTATTGGGGATCAAGTCCACAACCCGGGCATGTGCCCTTTACCAGAATCGAACCCAGGGCCCTTCTGTACACAGGCTGACAATCTATCCACTAAGCCAAACCAGCTAGGGCAGCAGGTTTAATAATTCAGTAAAAGGAGGAGCAATACATTCATCTATTAGTGGATACATAGGTTGTTTCCATATATTGGTTAGTGTAAATAATGCTGCAATGAACATAGGGGTGCACATATATCTTTCCAAGTTGGTGTTTTATTTCCTTTAGATAAATACCCAGAAGTGAAATTACAAAGTCGTATGACAGCTCTATTTTTTTTTTTTTTTTTTTTTGGTGGTTAATCTTCACCAGAGGATATTTTTTCCAACTGATTTTTAGAGAGAGTGGAAGGGAGGGAGAGACAGAAACATCGATGTGAGAGAGACAGATTGATTGGTTGCCTTCCACACGTGCCCCAACCAGGACCAGAAATGAACTTGCAACCCAGGTACGTGCCCTTGACCAGAACTGAACCTGCAATCTTTCCGTGCGAGGGCCAACACTCTAATCACTGAGCCACACTAGCCAGGACTGGCAGTTCTATTTTTAAGGGACCTTCATACTTTTTTTCCATAGTGGATACACCAATTTATGTTCTCCCCAATGGTGCAGGAGAGTACCCTTTGCTCCACATCATCACTAACACTTATTTGTTGTCTTTTTGATAATAGCCATCTGACAAGTATGAGGTGTTATCTCACTGTGGTTTTGATTTGCATTTCCCTAATGCAGCGATTTTCAACCTTTTTCATCTCATGGCACACATAAACTAGTTACTAAAATTCTGTAGCATACCAAAATATATATGTATATTATAAAATAATGAAAATTGCTGCCCTGCCCTAGCCGGTTTGGCTCAGTGGATAGAGCATTGGCCTGAGGACTAAAGGGTCCCAGGTTCGATTCCAGCCAAGGGCACATGCCCCGGTTGTGGGCTCGATCCCCAGTGGGGACTTGCAGGAGGCAGCCAATCAATGATTCTCTCTCATCACTGATGTTTCTATTTCTCTCTCTCTCTCCCTTCCTCTCTGAAATCAATAAAACATATATATATTAAAAAAATGGGAGCTTGTTAAAAAAAAAAAGAAAATTGCTGCCCTAATGATTAGGGATGTTAAGCATCTTTTCATGTGTCTGTTGGCCATCTGTATGTCTCCTTCGGAAACAACCTAGGTGTTCATCAATAGATGAATGGATAAAGAAGATGTGGTGGCGCACACGCGCGCGCGCACACACACATACACACACGAAAATTACTCAGCCATAAAAAAGAATGCAAACTTGCCATTTGTGACAAAATGAATGGACCTAGAGGGTATGATGCTATGTTAAATAAGTCGGAGAAAGACAAATACTGTATGATTTCACTTATTTGTAGAATCTAAAAACAAACAAAAAATAACACAGAAATAGACTCCTACAGAGAACTGATAGTTGACAGAGGGAAGGGGGTTTAAAAGATGGGTGAAAAAATAAATAAGTAATGGGGATGTAATGTACAGCATAGGGAACATAGTCAATAATATTGCAATAACTCTGTATGGTGATAGATGATAACTAGACTTATTGTGATCATTTTATAAGGTATACAAATGTCAAATCTCTATGTTGTACTCCTAAAAATACGTCAACTATACTTTAAAAAAAGAGGAGCACTACATAACATGATAGACTAAGCTTAAAAACACCAACAGAGTGACAAGCTAAACGTACATAAAATACTAAATATAGAACGTATCCATCTCTGCTAAGACACTAACTGCTCTATTAACCATTGGCTGCTTAAACAACCAGATTTTACAATGGATAATAACCTATATACTGAAATGGAAAAACTATTTGCTTCCAGTCTGTGGTCATTTACTCAATAAATTAATCATTAATAAAAAGGTTCATTATTTAAGAGTTATTTCACAAAAAGCTAACCAAGCAAGAGTTCCCGTTATTAATACAAAGTTCTTTTCATCAGAATTGAACAATGGGACTAGGCTTGCCTCTAAAGATAATAGCTAGGCATTTATATTAAGAATAAATGTTGCCCTAGCTGGTTTGGCTCACTGGATAGAGCATTGGCCTGCGGACTAAAGGGTCCTGGGTTCAATTCTGGCCAAGGGCACATACCTGGATTGCAGGCTCCTCCCTGGCCCAGGCCCTGGTCGGGTCTCCTGCAGGAGGCAACCAATCGATGTGTTTCTCTCACATCAATGTTTCTGTCTTTCCCTCTCTTCCACTCTCCCTAAAAATCAATGGAAAAATATCTTCGGGTGATGATTAACCAAAATAAATAAATAAAATTGAAAAAATACAGATGTAGCCAGCTCCGAGAATGGTAGATGATTTAAAAACACTACACAGCTATTCATACAAAGGCTGAGAACATGAGGAAAATAACCCCATTATTTAAAATATTTAGTAAAAAAAAAGTCACATGCCAATACCAAAATTCTAATTATTAAGCTACCACATGTAAAAACAAGATACATTCTTGAGAAAGTGCAGAGAGACACTGTTCCTAGAGATCTCCTCTCTTTTTCTATTATCTTCCAATTTGGCTAATGGTATCTACTGATACATATTTAGAATGTAATGTATTCAGCCAGCTGTTCTGGCTCAGTATGGATTTAGAATTTGAAAACATGTGGCTTTAGAGTTATATAATAAAACGTAATATAAGACAGATATCTTTTTTAAAGACTCAAATATTTATATTATTATTATCATCATCACCACCATCCATGACACCAGAATATATAGCAGGCACTGTAGTAAGTACTTTCCCCCAGTATTTTATTTATAATTAAACAACCTTGCCATATAGGTTGTGTTAGTTTTCCCCATTTTTTAAATGTGGAAACCAAGGCTTAGAGAACTTGTACTTTCCCAAAGTTATCATGAATGGCTGATCTCTAATCTAAAGCAGGCTGGTCAACTAAAAAGAAGTGCATTTAACCATACTCCTATCTGTAATCAATTAAAAACCAACTAACCAAAAAGAAATCCAAACCAAAACAACATTAACCATTGCCTCACTCTTATGGGGTTCCAGGTTGTCAAGGAAAGATAATTATTATACTCAGGTATAATCTCATTTAAAATAACTTTTAAAAGATAACAAAAATAAATAATTAAAAAATAACTTTTATCCCTAGCCCATTTTGCTCAGTGGATAGAGCATTGCCCTGCGTACCGAAGGGTCCTGGGTTGGACTCCGGTCAAGGGTATGTACCTGGGTTTCAGGCTAGATCCCAGACCCTGCTCTGTGAGCGTGTGGGAGGCAAACAATCGGTGTGAAACACATCAATATTTCTCTGTCCTGCCCTCTCTCTTCCACTCTCTCTGAAAATCAATGGAAAAATATCCTCGGGTGTGGATTACAAAAATAAAATAAATAAAAAAATAAAAATTACTTTTAGACTGGGCCGGCATTGCTCAGTGGTTGAACATCGACCTATGAACCAGAAGGTCGAGGTTTGATTCAGGGTCAGGACACATGCCTGGGTTGCAGGGCTTGATCCCTGGTGTGGGGTTTGCAGGAGGCAGCCGATCAATGATTTTCTCTCATCATTGATGTTTCTCTCTCCCTCTCTTTATATATATATAAAGTAAAACTAAAGTCACTTCTAAAAGACTAGCTCTGCGTACTGCTAACGCACTCAGAAGAGCATGTTCTTTTCCAGAAATTAAAAACTTAGGAGCAGTACATGCAATCCACACTAGGGACTTTCATGCTTAAGCTTTAAAGCAAAACGATTTTACAAACACAGAAAAAAGTTCTGCACAGATTTATGTCATGTAAATGGTGACATCAGGGATAGAGAGAGGGTCAGATGAATAATGAGAGGTTTGGGGAACTTTTATTTGGTATACTATATACTTCTATATTGTTTCAATTTTAAATTACATTTCAACCAGTCAAAATCAAACACACACCTGAAATCCAGATGGTATGAAATAATTTTACTTCCTTTATCCTTTTTTGAACTTGAACATCTCAAAATAATCTTTCTGAGAATCCAAAGAAGCACTTATAAAATTTTGGTCAAAAACAACAAAAGACCTTTCCCTGCCGATAGCGCTCTCGCAAACATGGTGAACATTCCTAAAACCCGCCGCACTTTCTGTAAGAAGTGTGGCAAGCTTCAACCCCACAGAGTAACACAGTACAAGAAGGGCAAGGATTCTCTGTGCGCTCAGGGAAAGCGGCGTTATGACAGGGAGCAGAGTGGCTATGGTGGGCAGACTAAGCCGATTTTCCGAAAAAAGGCTAAAACTATAAAGAAGATTGTGCTGAGGCTTGAATGCGTTAAGCCTAACTGCAGATCTAAGAGAATGCTAGCTATTAAGAGTTGCAAGCATTTTTAACTGGGAGGAGATAAGAGAAAGAGTCAAGTGATCCAGCTCTAAGCTTCATATTTTGTCTTATTATATGACAGTAAAACCTTGCTATGTTCAAAACAACAAAAGAGCCCTAGCAGGTCTGACTCAGTGGATAGTGTCGGCCTGCAGACTGAAAAGCCCTGGGTTTGATTCCGGTCAAGGGTACGTGCCCAGGTTGCGGGCTTGATCCCCAGTAGGGGGCATGCAGGAGGCAGCTGATCAATGATTCTCTTTCATCATTGATGTTTCTCTCTCCCTCTGTGAAATCAATTAAAATACATATATATTTTAAAAGAAGAGCTAGACACAACTGCTTTTGAATTTACTTTAGCAGCTGTAGTAAATTACTATTAAAAAAACAAATAGTGGCCGAAACCGGTTTGGCTCAGTGGATAGAGCGTCGGCCTGCGGACTGAAAGGTCCCAGGTTCGATTCCGGTCAAGGGCATGTACCTTGGTTGCGGGCACATCCCCAGTAGGGGGTGTGCAAGAGGCAGCTGGTCGATGTCTCTCTCTCATCGATGTTTCTGACTCTCTATCCCTCTCTCTTCCTCTCTGTAAAAATCAATAAAATATATTAAAAAAAAAAAGGAAAAAAGCAAATAGTGAAAAGTTATAACACTGCCCTAGCCAGTTTGGCTCAGTAGATAGAGCGTTGGCCTGCGGACTGAAGGGTCCCAGGTTTGATACCCAGTCCGGGGCATGCAGGAGGCAGCTGATCAATGATTCTCACCCCTCATTGATGTTTCTATTTCTCTCTGCTTCTCCCTTCCTCTCTGAAATCAATAAAAATATATTTAATAAAAAATTATAACACTGATTTTAGGTAGAACAATGCAATTGAACAATAGCAGGTAATAATTCTGAAGTACAAGAAACAAAAAACATAAAAAGATAAACTATGTGCTCTTAAAACATTAATGGATATAACAGGATCAATGTATCAGGAAAAATATTTTTGAACCCAAAAGCTCTAGAAAAATATTCAAGGTAAAGTAACAAGGTAAATTAGCAACCAAAATCAATGTCATAAGTACGAACTAAAGAAAGTACTACATCACAGAAATTAAAGATGCTGTACAGTGTACCCAAATAAACACCCTATATATGCACAAATGAAAAAAAATCACCTTTGATGACGAGTTTTTTCTCCTAAAGTAAAACTATTCGCTTTAAACACTGCACTACAGAGGCATTTAAAGCGCTATGGTGTATTAGTGAGGCAGCATGGTAGAGAAAATGCACTGAACTAGAAATAGAAACTTGGGCATCTTAGTTTGAGTCTCCTGCTGTGCCAGTATATGACTCTGGGCACATTATTTAACTTCCCTGAGACTCAGTTTCCTTGTTAGTAGAATAGAGATAATAATTACTACCCTATCTACTTCACAAAGGGTTTCTATAATGCTTAAATGAGATAAGAGATGAACCTTTATACGCTGCCATGTGCACTCAACGAAGATATTAGATCACATGATCTCTTAAGGCCTTTCTAACTCTTAAGTCTGCAATTCTACTTTTATTGTTGTACAACTCAGGAGCCATGTAAGGAATCTAACAACATAGCCAAATGAGGTGGGTTTATCCTGAAGCAATAGCTGAGGTACTACTATTACTACCTGACACACAGCATTATAAAACTTAAGATATCAGCACTAAAATGCTTACGGTATTCCATAGCATTATTACCATGTGTTGGTCATTGTTCTTAGTGTTTTGCATGCATTGACTCATTTAATTTTCACAGCAACAGGAAATGGTGATCTCAATCGACAAATCACAAGTGAAAAGGCCACACTGGCTTATGAAATAAGTTTAACTTATATTTCTATATCATAGTGCTTCAAGGTATTTTTCACATTTTATTTGATTCTTATAAGCAACCCCATGAGGTAAATAGGACAAGCATTTTCCCCCTATGTTACAGAGGAGGAAACTAAAGCTGAGTTCCTTGCCCAAGATCAAAAGGGTAATTGCAATCAAAACTAGATCCTAATCTAGGATTTGTCAATCACCATACTACCTCTGCAACTAAAATGAACAGATGAGCCCTGGATGGTGTGGCTCAGTTGGTTGAGCATCTTCTCATGCACCAAGAGGTAACGGGTTTGATATCCCGTCAGGGCACATGCCAGGGTTGCAGACTTGAATCCCAGCAGGGACGTGCAGGAGGCAGCCAATCCATGTTTTTCTCTCTCCCTCCCTCTCTCTCTAAAATCAATAAAAACATATTTAAATGATAAAATGAACATATATAAAACTATGAATTCTGATCAACCCAACAACATAATTTCTCACAAGCTACTCATTAATGCAAAAACTCAAACTACTGGACCCTGAAATATATTTTTTTTAAATACAAAAGTGCTGATGCTATAATGCGAAATTAACTTCTTAAACTGGTTGTGTCAAAAATATAGTAAGGCAGACCAGCTGGCGTATCTCAGTGGTTGAGAGTGACTGAACCAGGAGGTCATGGTTTGATTCCCAGTCAGGGCACTAGCCTGGGTTGGGAGCTCGTATGGGGTGTGCAGGAGGCAGCCGATCAATGATTCTCATCATTAATGTTTCTCTCTCCCTTCCTCTCTGAAATCAATAAAAATTTATTTAAAAAAAATACAGTAGGGAAGCCCTGGTCAACATGGCTCAGTTGGTTGGAGCATCATCCCATACACCAAAAAGGTGGCAGGTTTGATTCCTGGTCAGGGCACATACCCAAATTGCAGGTTCTAATCCCTGGTCAGGGCGCGTTCAGGAGGCAACTGATCTATGTTTCTCTGTCCCTTCCTTTCCATAAAATCAATTTTAAAAATTCAGTAGGGCAAAATAAGTTGGTAGCAAGAAGTCTAAATTATTAATTGTCCTTAAGAGTATATTTAAATTAAACACTTCAAGTACAGACCCATTTGCTAAGCAAGAAAAACAAACCTGGACCTCACGCCAAGTTGCTGGGCTACAACCTGCAGCTCATTTTTTGTGTAAGGTGTGTCCCAGGAGGTAAGAAGAACACAAAAAGAAAAAGAAATGGCAAAAGGCTAACAGGAAGGAGGTAGACAAAAGTATATGGAGAATATCTGCATTTCTTGAGGCCTTTCCTATAGGTGAGTAAAACAACTTAGCAAGTACAACAGAATGACATGTCACCAGAAATCATCTTCGGGATTCAGGCATAGGTAAAACCTCTATTATACGAAAGTACTCCTAATTGTAAATCATAATCAGATGGGTCCAAGATAAGCCCGATTTATACCAATATGATTGTACCCATAGCTTATTAAAGTGTGCATAAATTAATAAGAAATTGTAATTTGAGAGGACCCCAAAGGCTACATAAGGACCCGTATTAGGGAGAATGCTTTGTAAAGTATATGATTGTCTAACCACTATGCTGTACACATGAAACTAATACAGAAAAATATTAAGTGTAAACTAAAATTGAAAAAATTTCTAAATGTAAAAATAAAATAAAAGTCGTATACATCCAACTCAGTTTACACTGACCAAAGCTGGTTGTCCACATTAACCCTTTGCACTCGCTTGCTTTTTTTCTCGATTCCTTTATTCTAATGCTAACCGTGTCGAGTCACACTCGACATCCGAGCGCAAAAGGTTAATACATACCTGATAGAGTTCTTCTAAATTGTACTTAATCGAAGTACTATTCTGGATAGCTTCCACTGCTTCTTTCAGTTTCTGCCATGTTTCATCTGTGTAGTTTTCGGGTAATTTAGGCTTATCTAGATAATATATAAAAAGTTGATATCAGAATAATATGTAGGATAGAGCAACACAACTTGTCAGAGCAACAGAAGGATCCGTAAAATACAATAATATTACTACTTTTTAAGGGTAAATTGTGATCTTTATAATTATTACACCTGAATATTAAAGTAACCACTGTGTTTAGGCTTAGTATGAAGAATAAAATTTGAAATGGCAGAATATTATTTAAGTCATTTTGAGTCACCTATTAAAACTGAAAGTGAGGGTTTTTCTACTATTGGCTGTACTGCTTCAAAAAATAAAAATTCAAGAATGACAAATAAAAAAAGCAATCCTGATCTTATTCCATCATGTGTAAAACCTCCGTCAGTCAACATGAATTTTATACCTGAGTTTTAAAATACTGAGAACCTATTATATACAAGGTACTTTATAAACATCTTAGTTTTCCTAATAATGCCTTGAGCAAGGTATCTTTTTCCCTATTTTGCAACTGAGAAAACTGAGGCTGGAAGATTTAGTAAGGTTTGCCCAAGGTCACTATAGTCAGTCAGTGGCAAAATTGGGATTCTAATCCAAGTCTGTTTGGCCCCCACATTTATGCAGGGTCTACATAAATGGAGACAACCATTTTTAATTCAGGTTTGAATTTAAACTACATTGAGCACAGTGAGATTTTTAAAAATTAAAACACCCGAATGACTTCAGAACCTATGTAGCATTTTCAGAAAGGAAAGGAACATGTTAATCCAGGCTTTAATTTCCTTTATTAGCAACAAGTATTTTTTAAAATTAAAACATATAAATGCCTTAATAATGTGTTTTCCGTTTAAGAGGGAGAGAAAAAATCCAAACAAAATCTGAAACCAGTATGCAAATGCAATTAGGATCATAGCTCATCCATTTAAAAACCCTTGGCTATAAACCGATGTATTTTAAGTGAAACAGTGAACACATTAGTCAATTGTAATTTATATCTACTTCAGAAAAGTCTACTATTAAATCAGGAAGATTACATACAACACACTCTTGAGAGCCTCGGAATGGAAGGAGTGATAGAAAAAAAAAGGTTAAAAATAAACAACACTATAACCCTCTACTTCAGACAAAACAGAGCATATTCCTGATTTCTAAATTAATGTTGAAAACACAAGCATGGAAAATCTATTTTCCCAATATTGATATTTAGTCACAAGGCACTAATCTGGTAATTACTTTAGTTCATTCATTTACTTCTCCATTTAACAGTTTAGCATCTATTACCTGCAAGCTAAGAGTGTTGAAAAAGTCAGAAAAATAGAAACACAGCCAACAGATGCAAACTAATTCAGCTCAATTGACATTTTTTTAAACTGCTAATTTTATACTTGTATCAATGTATTCATAATACTCTCAATCACATATCTCAAACAAAAAAATGAACCAATGTTCTGAAAAGCTGCAGGTCAGTACTTTAAAAACCACTTTAATGGTAAAATATAGGTATAGTAATTTTTCCTATCTTTAGATTAGTGGTACAGAGAGTTACTACTTCTGAGTATATACACCATTTTTCACTTCCAAACCCTACCTTTGGAAAGAAATGCAGAGATCATAAATATTTTTCTCCAAATATTGCTTCCACAGTGAGTTTCAAGAATATAGTACTCAACATTATGAATCTAACTATAAATCTTTGAGCATGAAATGATCATCATTGCTACCTGCATTTCTAGAAACTGGAGAATGTGGCCTACTGGAGCACAAAAATAAAAATCCCAGCAGTGCTAAGACTGTGTACCTGAAATAAAGGAAGCTCTTTAGAATATAAATCTCTCACCTGTAAAATCCGGATCACTCATACCGAATGTCAATATTATAAGGAATAACAGATTAGCTACAATAAGCTGAGACAGATCTCAAAATCCAGCACAGAAACACCCCAGTGTATGCTTCAGCACAAGGATACCAAGCACCCCCGGAAAATGAACCCTCCACCCAAAAAAGGACCTCCCTCCACCTCATTGATTATGCATAAAACATTAGACCACCTCTATTCTGTTTAATATATTAACATAAATAGGCACGTGACCGCTCTCAAGTGTCAAATTCTTAGGTGATTATGGATTTTAGCCTTGGTTACCTTTAAAGTTCTTGATCACTAACTTCTTAGCAGAGCCAGGCTTGCTGTTAGCAAAGCTAGAGGCGGTTGTAGAAGATTTAGCCAGGCCGTTTGCGTGATGCACTGAAGCCACAGAAGAGATTAATATACTCTTATTTTTAAGTTGCTGCTGCTGAGATGTTGCAGCAGTTGGTGAAGAGGAGGAGGAGGAGGAGGAGGATTCCTCAGCCATCTTCGCATCAAACCCTACAAACTCCAGGGTGTCTTCAAAGCGCAGCTTCTTCTGTATCGGTACGTGGCTGGAAGCAGCCAACGAAACCCCCACGCAGAAAGACGAGGTTGAAGGGGATGCCGAATCCCTAGGTGGTAAAGGAGGAGTGGAAGAGGAGGGAGAGGTAGAATCAAAGTCGTCTCTCTCGTTACTACTGTTACTGCCGCTACTGCTGCTGCTGCTGCTATTTAACTTTCTCTTCTTGGCAGAGGTGGGCGGAGTGGTGCTGGTATTACCATCAGTGGCAGATCTGACCTCCTGAGCAGCAGCAGCAGCTGAGGGATTGGGGGAAGAAAAACCTGTTGGAAACATGAAAATAGCGGGGTCAAGAGGCAGAGGAGCATCAAAAACCTACGTTTAGGTGCCTTGCGTGCGTGTAGGAGAGAAGGTGGCAATGCTAGAGGGGGAAGGGAAGAAAGAAGAGAGGAGAAACACAGAGGACAAGAAGGAAAGTGAAGGGGGAGGCTACACCGGGGGAATGGGAGGGTTTGGGAAGGCGGATAGGCTGACACCAGGAGCGAGCAGAACAAGGGGGGGAGAGCGAATGAGAAGGCAGACAGGTAAACGGCCAAACGGTCCGCCTTTCCTGCTTTTCGGTCTCTCTCTCCCCCCCTTGCTGCAGAAGCGACTCAGTGAGTCTGTGAGGCGGCAGCTCCTCCCCCCCCTTCTCTCCCTCTAGGAGGGAGGGGAGCTGCCCTGGTTGGGGGGAGGGGGAGCGAGCTGGGGCTTGTTATTGTCAATAGCACGAGAGGCTAAAGATGGCGCTACTTCCGGTCACGCGGCAGCGAGAGCGGGGCGGTGTCTGAACCGGAGAGTGGAGGAGGGTGGAGAGAAGCACTGCGGTCTCCAGGGGGGCGGGGGAGCTGGCAGGCGGCGGGAAAGCAGCGACCGAGGTGCTCTAGACGCTCGGACTCTCGGGCTCTCGCTCGCTCTCCCCCCCTTCACTCTCCCGCCCCCCGTTTCACTCTCCCGCTCCCCCTCTCCCGCCTCCCTTTCACTCTTCTGCCCCCCGCTCACTCTCCCGCTCCCCCTCTCACTCTCCTGCTCCCTCTTCTCACTCCCTCCCTCCCCAAGCCAAGCAGCACTCTCCTCACCCTGCTCCCCGAAACTCCCACCGGCTCCTTAACGGTCCCGCGGGAAGCTCCGTGCCGCAGCGTCCTTACCGGAAGTGACTGAAGAGATACTTTTCATAGCTCCCAGATCCAGAAGCCCCCAGGTCCGCAGGACTTGGGGGGTGTGGGGGAGGGGGGAAAAAAGGGTGAGAGCTTTGGCCCCGGCGGAGGGGGCGGGCCTTCGAGACACCTTCGGAGCTACTGATTGGAGCTTTGTGGACGCAAGGCCGGCGCGGGGCGGGGGGAGAAAGGTAGTGGGAGACGGGATCCGGACGGATCCCGAAAGGGAGGGAAGGTGGTGACTGTGAGGGGCGGGGTGAGCTAGATGGGAAAATAGGGGAGGAGGGAAAGAGGGATGGAGAAAGGGAGGAAGTAAAGAGCAAGGGAAGAGAGAATGGAAACTTTGAAAGAGATAAAGGAATAAGGAGTGGCTAGGGAAGGAGTAACCCGAAATGGATAAAAACATCATCATGCCACTACGTCTGCTGCTAGGGAGGAATGTCATGATAGGAATGGGAAAACAGTTTAGATAGCAAGAAAAGGAGTTTTTGATTTGGGTGAGCTGTGAATTGTTTCTCTTGTGTCAAGGACACCCATAACCCAATACTGAATAGGGCCTGAGTTTTTATATCTTTCTCAGTAATGAAGCTGCGAACCCTTTTTCCTTCCTACCAGGAGCATTTTATAAGATGGCAAGCCAAAGTTAAGGATGCATTCTAAGGCTGAAAAACAGGAAGGTAACTAACATACCCCCCCCAAACACACACACACACCACACCACAATTCCCAGGACCAACCCGACCCCATCAGTCATTAACCCAATAGTATACAGACTAAACAAAGTCGTTTAATTTTACTAAATCTCAGCTCATATACATTGTCTAAAAGGAGAAATTTTAGGAGAATATTGATTAAAAATATTAAGACAATATTTTCTATCATTGTATTCCACGACCCAAATTTTTGATTACTCATAAGAACAAACCTCTAAATTTTGTTAAATTGTAAACCTTGTAAATCCCCTGCTGGGAGTTTTTATTTAACCTGAGAACATTGCTGGGAGAGAACACAATGTCAAATAAAGCTAAATTTGCCAACCTGTTGATTGTTCTAACTGGAGAAACATTCAACAAGCATGTATTGAAAGACTTTATATGCCAGAAGCTATACCAGGCCCTGCCATTGAGAAGCCAGTGAGGTAAGAGAGTTTCAAAACTAATTTCCATATACTACTATAGCAGGTGTACAAAGTGCTGTGTAAACAGGTGAAACAAGAAATTTGGGGGAATTTTGTAATGGAGTTTCACAGAAGAATTGACGTTCATGCTGGGTCTTAAAGTGGGAGTTGCCAAAAAGACGAGGAGAAAGAAGGTAAAAGGCATTCTGGGCAGTGGGAAGCAGGCAAAGGAGGGAGTTGTGAGAGGGCCTGGCCTACTTACAGAAATATGGAAAGTGTAGTGGGGCTGGAAAGTAGGATGTATCTGGTTGGAAGTAACGAAGGTGAGGCTCAAGAGTGCCTGGCACAAAAAGCAAAAAAATTTTGGAGTCTACCCTGTAGGCTAGGATAGACAGCATGGAAACCAGCAAGCAAGCTGGGCTTTTAAAAGCAGGGAAGTGACAGGATTGTGGGTGGAATAAAAGCAGTTTGTGCTCTGGCTGGTGTAGCTCGTAGTTAGAAAGTCGGCCCTCAGTCTCGGGTTTGATTCCTGGTCAAGGGGGTGTACCTGGGTTGCAGGTTAGATCCTTGGTCGGCTGCTTGCAGAAGGCAAGGAATTGAGAAGTCTGACATAGAGTTTCTCTCCTTCTTCGCTCCCTCCCTTCCATTGTCTCTAAAAATCAATGGGAAAAAAATGTTCTTGGGTGAGGATTAACGAAAAAAAAAAATTTTTTTAAAAAGCAGTTTGTATCCTATAACTTGAGATAGACCTATCAGAACCCTAAGAATAAATAAATTTTCTAACTTTGTTTGCACAGGCTCACTTTGTTCTTTTTGATTATTAGTTTTTGTTGTTTTCACTTTGTTTTTGTCTCGAAAATTCCTTGGTTAAAATGCAAATCCTCCTTGAAAAGGTACCACATTGGGCCATTATCAGCTTTGTGCTGTTTGATGAGCCAGCTGAGAGCAAGGCTCTAGTAGAACTTAGGCTCCTGGGCCACACAAAAATAGGAAGATAGAGGCCTGAAAGGGGGAGGATGGACTCCTGTCTGTTTTTAAAGAACCTAGTGCCTAATATGAGACTGTAAACTCTTAAGACCAAGGAAGGTATCCAAAAACATTAAACCTTTATTGTGTCTCACATTTCACAGGATGCTGAACATGTGTATATGCAGAGTAAATACTTGTTGAATGGAATATTTCATTGAATGAGAATAAAATAATGCCATGGCTAATTTTCAGGATTATGAACAAGGTTGTTCTAATTCATGCAGTTATATTCCTAAAACGGGTGTATGGATGGGTCAGCTGATAATGCCCTAAAAGTACCTCTACTACAGGGGTCCTCAAACTTTTTAAACAGGGGGGGCCAGTTCACTGTCCCTCATACCGTTGGAGGGCTGGACTATAGTTTAAAAAAACTATGAACAAATTCCTATGCACACTGCACATATCTTATTTTGAAGTAAAAAAACAAAACGGCAAAAACACCCGCATGTGGCCCGGGGGCTATAGTTTGAGGACGCCTGCTCTACTAGGAGGATTTGTATTTTAACCAAGAACTTTGCAAAACAAAAATGTGGGTCCTGTTCTAATTAATGAATTATATTCCTTGGAACGATGTATGGAAGTGCTAGCTATTTTTTAAATGACAAATATTAGTGCAACTGAAAGGCAATGGGCATAAAGATAAAAGAAAACTGGTTTGCCACACAAAGATAAACTTTTATAAGTAACATAAAGGATAGGCTGAGGCCTGTTAATATTCAACTACATTCTAGTAATAATAGCTCCTAATCTGACATGGTTATCTAAATCCTTCACTCTCTGGAGTTGTGTGTTAGTTATGAAAGCACAGATCCTTGGCTCTTGAGCTCTAGTTTAATTTCAATGGTCCAATAGTCCAACCTATTATTTAAGTTTTCTGCGAAATAGCCTCAAGTGAGTTTTGTGGAAAAAATTTTTTTTTCTTAGTGATTAATAATAATCTTCCTTTTGACACTTTATAGCCTCATTTTACTTTGTGCCAGGTTAGTCCTCGGTAAATAGCACATCTTAATATGTATATGTTATTTTAATAATGATATTTACATTTTATGGCACAAACCAACTTAGATATTATATGATGTGTGAGGACCAGAACTTTGTGTTTTCTTTACCCCTTGGACCAATCTAAAGGAAGAAAAACCTCCCACATTGCTTTGTAAAACATCATTTACTTCAAGAATCAACTAACTGAGGCTAGCTAAAACATAAATTATATTCTATACACCCAATGTTAAACACATCCTCAACATAAAAATACATTTTTCAAGTTTAAAATCACTGAAACCACAATAATGTAGACATGCAGTATAGGACACCATACAATTATGGCCATTACCAGACTAAACCAGATTGGGCACTTACCACATATTCCATATATTAGAATATTTCATTTTGTGAGTTCAATTCATACATTAGAAACAGTAATTAAACTTTACAATGCTGCCAAATGATGTATAGTTATTATTGGCCTTCTTTTAATCAAGTAAATAAACAAATGTAGGTACTTATAAAGGCAAATATATGTATAAAGGAAGAAATACGAGGAGGGCTAGTTTTTCTAAATTCCATTCCTGTACTTCTGTAGGCATCTCTCTAAAAAGGCAGAGTATAACCTGTTTCCCTGTTTTCATCAAGGGAATTCCCCTGAGTGCTTGATTCTTATCCAGATATCTCAGAGCAGGGGCTTGTCAAAGGGATAGACACTCCTGGAAGCCTTGTTCTCCATGAGATTTTTGATAAAAATAAGAGATACTGCTTGCTCAGAATACCAAAGATGTTTCTGCAGCCATATTTGTTTAAAATTGTCCAGAAAAAAAACAAACTTCTGGGTAAAAGGTGGCCCATGTTCTCTATTCACTTTTATGAAGGACCACTTTTGAAGCAGGGAAATATGGCAAAGGCCAACCAAGCAGTGATGAGATGAGAAACACTATATCATAATAAGGGCTTTGTTATGCTATCAACAGCGAGGCGCTGCTATGGGATGACTGGGGAGGCCAGAGTTTAGGCAAAGATGATCCAGCTACACAATGTGAACTGACCCTTTATCCATCCTGGAATTGCTTTATATAAAAGACAAATGAATAACAAATGCTGCGAAGCATCCATCTTATATAAAAACTGCTGTTTGAAATTTTAACCCTGCTATTTGGTTTCTGTAAATGCTTGCTTGCTTAAATAATAAGGAAAATAAGACTACTCCCACTTCAGAGAGGCCATTATACCTTCCCGGGACGAAATTATCAGTGCTGGCACCAGGCCAGGCCTTTGGTTGAGGTCTCAAGGCCCGAGCACATAGGGGCTCTTTAAGAACTTGCAAAGGGGGCCAGAAACACCCCATATTTGGGAGACAAAGAAGGTAAAAACATATAAATAGGGAAAGTTCCTCCATGTTAGGGCCCAGAATTTGAGAGACATTTTCCTCTGGACCCGCGCATAATAAATGTAACTCCATCTAAGTATTGCTTGGTTCTTCTCCGGTTTTCTGTAACAGCTGAACCCTTAGTGCTCAGTAAAATGTAAATAAGCAACACAAACCTCATTTGTAAAAAAATCATTTATCTTATATGTAAAATTGTCTCATCTGAAGAACTACTGACTCAGGTACATCAACAACCATTTGAGGACTTAGTTCCTTAGCTCAGAGATTTTACCTAAGGTCATATCCAGGAGCCATCTGGAAAGCAGATTTAAGGACCAACAGGGCCAGGTCATTTACCCTGGAGGTTTGGGAATGAGAGACTGAATCTGCCATAGGTTAACTTCTTCCTTTGGTGCTGCCAAGCACTTGCTTATTATGGAATTTCTGGGCCTATTTTTAACCCTTTGTTCACTTTATCAATGATTCTCGCAGTCCCTCCATCCTCACCCTGCTTAAAGGTTTGATCTTCAAATGATATTCAGCTTTTCTTTTTCTCAAGAGCAGGGCCAATTTAGGTTTAAATCCGAGGTTCCCAACTCTGACAGCACAACAGAATTGCCTGGGGAGCTTTAAAAAAACACCTTTGTTCAGGTCTGAACCTAGTCCAAGTAAATTAGAATCTCTGTGAGTAGGGTCTCAACTTTCAGTACTCTAAAGAGGCTATCTGGGTGTTTCTACATAAACCAGAGTAGAGACCACAAGTGAAGGTGAAGTAAGTACCATTGTAATTTGAATGGGGCTGATAAGCCTACTTTGTACTCCCTTTAATGCCTAAAATTTAAATTATTTATTCATTCCATTTGATTAAAAAATACCCTTCTCTAGGAATCATTTTTTTTTCAAGTGCAAATTAGCCAGGGAGAACCTGGTGGTAAACAGAACTAGGAGTAGGCATTGCAGTGGGGGTGGGGTGGGGGGGTGTAAAGTTACAGTCAAGGGAGGAAAGATTTCAGAGAGTACATTTTTGCTAACTTCACAGTATTGCCTGGGGCAAATCCAACTTTGTAAACTAAATATTTAAGACCTAGTCAAATTTGACAGCTCATTTTACCTAGCAAACTATCTTAGAAAATTTAAATATTTTTAATAAGCAAAACAAAGAGCAGACATTAGGAGTGTAGGTTTGGAACTATCCATAAATGCCCAACTTCTGAACTATTACTTACCATATGGATGTTTCTATTGCCAAGTGATCCGTTTTTCCTGATTCTATTAAATGTTCTTCATTCCCACCAATAGCATTATTTCTCTTGCCAATTCATTTGGTCATTCCACAAAAATGTATTGAGCAACTAACTACTCCAGGCAAAGCATGGTGCTAGATGTCATAAGGGGATACAGAACTAATACGAAATTCCATTTGCAATTGATTTTATAGACTTTCCAGACACTTTCACACACAATCTTATTTTGTCCTCATAGTCACAGTGTGAGATAGGTCAAAGCCATCCCCATTTTACAGATGAGAAACAGGCTCAGGAAAGGAGGTTAAAAGGACTCATCAATGACACAAAGCCCACAGACTTAAACCAAACCTATTTTTTTTCTAATTCCAAATACAGTACTTCTCATACTTGACAATTTAGTAAGCAGACATGCCAAAAAATTGTCTCAAATAATAGACAAGTTAGGAAAAGAAGTTCAGAGCCCCACTCACCAGGAGAAAAAAAATGAGGAATCATAAAATAACTCCTTTATTGAGATGAGCCAAATCACAGTGTCCAAAAGGAGGCCAAGCTTGGATTCAGTCCAGGCCATCCTTAAGCTGGAAGGACACAGCAGTAAGAAGTGTACATTCAAGGAAACAGTGGTGCCCTGGCCGGTTTTGCTCAGTGGTTAGAGTATCATCCCTCCCTCACCAAAGGGTCTCGGGTTCAATTCCTGGTCAAGGGCACGTACCTAGGTTGCAAGTTCAATCCTGGCCCGGTGGGAGCTCCTGTGGGAGGCAGCAAATCGATGTCTCTCTCCTCACATTGATGCTTCTCTCTCCCCCTCCCTCCCTCCCTTCCACTATTTCTAAAAATCCACTCTCTCTAAAAAACTCAATGGAAAAAAACATCCTTGGGTGAGGATTAACAACAAAAAATGGGGTCAGTGGCAATTTGGCTCTAGGAAATCAGTGGGTTCTCTGGCTGGACACTCAGCCATTGGCTGATCACCGGGTGTAGAAATCAGCTCCTTCTACTAGCCAAATCCAGGCAAACATTGGATAAACACTGCCTGAGGACCCATTATGATCCAGTCACTGAGCATACAAAGACAACCCTTGACCTCAAACAGTTCTCAATTGGCCTAGTGGGGGAGGAAGACAGTTAACAGGACCCAGAGATAAAAGCTGCCAGGAACCCAGAGAGAGATACCTGCACAAATGTAAGGTGGGTGGGGTAGAGGAAGGGTAGGAGTCAGGAGAAGAGTTTCCAGAAAGAGTAGTTCAATTTAAATCCCTGAAGATAAGTGGGAATTAGCCAGGCTAGGGGAGTAGGAAGGAGCAGGGGGCACAAAGAAGGAAAACAGGGAGCATGCTTAAATCCTTAAGGTGAGGGAGAATGAATAAGGCATATTCAGGAAATTTCAAGGAGACTATTTCTCAAGGAATAGTTTCATTCTTTTCTTTTTTTAAAAATTTTTTTAAATTTTTATTTCAAGAAAAACGATTTTAAATATAATAATGTTGCATGTAATAAACCTTAATATTTCAAGAAAAATTATCTTAAATATAATGTTACATGCAATAAACATTAGTATCTCAAGAAAAACTATTTTAAATATGATGTTACATGCAGTAAACACCAATTATTCAAGAAAAATGATCTTACATATAATATTACATGCAAAAAACATTAATATTTCAAGAATAAAAGGATTTTAAGTATATTAATATCAAAACTGTACCAACTTAGTATGATATCACAAAAGTTGTAGGAAATATTAAAAATCTGCAAGTAACAGGATTACTTCTGTTATATTCTAGTATATTTTTCCCCTTTGGCTCTGTTTTTGTTCATCAGTTTATGTTGTTCATTATATTCCACAAATGAGTGAGATCATATGATATTTATCTTTCTCTGACTGGGTTATTTCGCTTAGCATGATGCTTAAGTCTATTTTGTCGGATATGAGTATTGCTACTCCAGCTTTTTTTTTTCTTTTACATTTGCATGAAAAAATTTTTTCCATCCCTTCATTTTCATCCTGCTTGTCTTTTGTTTTTCAGTGGGTCTCTTGAAGACAGCATATAGTTGGGTCATGTTTTTGTATCCATTCAGCTATCCTACACCTTTTGATTAGAGCATTTAATCCATTTACATTTAAGATTATTATTGAGGTACTTATTTGTAGCCATTTTAATTCTGTATGGCTAGGTTTCTCTCTCTGTTTCTTCTCAGCAATCCCTTACATCAATCCCTTTAGCATTTCTTACAATGCTGGCTTTCATTCTTAACCAGAAACTTTGGAGTGCTAAGGAGGAAAATAAAGGCAGCATCCCAGTCTCAAATCCTGGAATGTAAGTGATTTTCTTTTCTTTTTAAAAAATGTTTTTTTAATTATTTTAAAGAGAGAGGGGAATGGAGAGGAAGAGGGAGAGAGAGAAAAACATGGATAGGTTGCATCCTCCAGGTACCCCAACCTGGGGTGGAACTCACAACCTTTTGGTGCATGGGGCTGCACTCAACCAACTGAGCCACAACAGCCAGAGCTATAAAGCAGTAATTTTCAACCTTTTTCATCTCATGGCACACATAAACTAATTACTAAAATTCTGCAGCACACCAAAAAATATATTTTTTGCCGATCTGACAAAAAATAGGTATGATTTTGATGATTTGCAAAAAATAATAATAGTAATTACCTACCCTTTTTGCTCCAAAGTGATTTTTATTTTTTATTTTTTCCTATCATCTTTTATCCCCTCTATGCCCTCTTCCACCTCCACCTACTCCCTCCACCCCCACCATCACACACTAATGTCCCTGTCTCTGAGTTCTCTCATTTTTTTTTTTTGCTCAATCTTCCCACCCCCAGTTGTCTGCCTGCTCTCTATCATGAATCTGTCTCTATTTTGCTTGGTAGTACAGTGTGCTCATTAAATTCCACATATGAGTGAAATCATATGGTACTTGTCTTTCTCTGACTGGCTTATTTCACTTAGCATAATATTCTCCAGGTCCATTCATGCTGTCGCAAAGGGTAAAATTTTCTTCCTTTTTATGGCAGAGTAGTATAGTATTTTATTGTATAAAGGTACCGTAGCTTTTTAATCCACTAATCTGATGAACACTTGGGCTGTTTCCAGATCTTGACTATTGTAAATACGTAGGGGTACATATATTCTTTTGAATTAGTGTTTTGGGCTTCTTTGGATAAATTCCCAGAAGAGGAATCGCTGGGTCATAAGGCAGTTCCATTTTTAAAATTTTGAGGTAACTTCATACTGCTTTCTACAATGGCTACATTCCCACCAACAGTGCACCAAGGTTCCCTTTTCTCCACATTCTTGCCAACACTTGTTGATTTATTGATGATAGCCATTCTGACAGGTGTGAGGTAGTATGTCATTGTGATTTTATTTATTTATTTTTTAAATATTTTATTGATTTTTTACAGAGAGGAAGGGAGAGGGATAGAGAGAAACATCGATGAGAGAGAAACACAGATCAGCTGCCTCCTGCATGCCCCCCCACTGGGGACGTGCCCGCAACTAAGGTACATGCCCTTGACCGGAATTGAACCTGGGACCTTTCAGTCCGCAGGCCGACGCTCTATCCACTGAGCCAAACTGGTTAGGGCTGTCATTGTGATTTTATTTTATTTATTTTTCTTGAAGACTGTGTACAGGATGTTATGGTTTTTTTTGTTTGCCTTAATATATTTGTATTGAGAGAGAGGAAGGGAGAGGGATAGAGAGATAGAAACATCAATGATAAGAGAGGAACATCATTGATCAGCTGCCTCCTCCATGCCCCCTAGCGGGGATCTAGCCTGCAATCCTGGCATGTGCCCTGACCAGGAATTGAACCAGCAACCTCTTGGTTCCTGAGTTGATGCTCAACCGCTGAGCCACACCAGCCAGGCTCATTATGGTTTTAATTTGCAATCTCTGATGATTAGTGACATTGAGTATCCTTTCATATGTCTATTGGTCATCTGTATGTCCTCTTTGGAGAAGTGTCTATTCAGGTCCTTTGCCAATTTTTATTTTATTTTATTTTTTTTTTATTTTATTTTATTTATTTTTTATTTATTTTTTTTTTTATTTTTTATTTTTTTTTATTTTTTATTTTTTTAAATTTCTTTATTGATTAAGGTGTCACATATTTGTCCTCACCCCCCCATTCCCATCCCACACCCCTTCCCACGGATGCCCCAACCCCCTGTTGAACTTAACCATTGGTTAGGCTCATATGCATGCACACAAGTCCCTTGGTTGATCTCTCCTCCCTCCCCCCACCCTCCCCTATCTTCCCTCTGAGGCCCGATAGTCCGATCGATGCCTCCCTGTTTCTGGTTCTGTTCTTGTTCATCAGTCTATGTTGTTCATCATTTCCCCTAGATGAGCAAGATCATGTGTCACTAGAGATATACTTATAAGAACTGAATGTGAGACGAGCAATAATAGTTATGCTGACAGGCAAATGAATCAGTCTGTAGTGAGTTTCTTTCTGGACCAACAGTTCTTTTGAGACCCCATATCAATGTCCACCAGTTCCTTATGTGTACATGTCAGTACTGACCCCTCAGCTCTGGATGGTGGACAAATGGTGGTAATGCATGACCGACACCCTCTGTTTTGGTCTTGGCCGGACCCAGGGGCACGGCTTCACCCGGACTCAGGGGCACGTGGCCTCACCCGGGCCCAGGGGGCGCATGGCCTCACCTGGACCCGGGTGCGTGTGGCCTCACCCGGACCCAGGACCCAGCCTCACCCGGA
This sequence comes from Ia io, assembly GCA_025583905.1. Taxonomy (NCBI): domain Eukaryota; kingdom Metazoa; phylum Chordata; class Mammalia; order Chiroptera; family Vespertilionidae; genus Ia; species Ia io. The sequence continues at coordinate 99,400,216 of JAJQQW010000001.1, forward strand.
TCCAGGGGCACACGGCCTCACCCGGACCCGGGATGATCCAGCTTCACCCGGACCCAGGGGTGTGTGGCCTCACCCGGACCCAGGGGCACGTGGCCTCACCCAGACCCAGGGGGCGTGTGGCCTCACCTAGACCCAGGTGCGCGCGGCCTCACCCGGACCCGGGACCCACCTCGCCTGGATCCAGGGGCACACGGCCTCACCCAGACCCGGGATGCTCCAGCTTCACCCGGACCCAGGGGCGCATGGCCTCTCCCAGACCCAGGGGCGCATGGCCTCGCCCGGACCCAGGGGCGTGTGGCCTCACCCGGACCCAGGGGCGCGTGGCCTCACCCAGACCTAGGGCCGTGTGTCCTCTCCCGGACCCAGGGGCGCGTGGCCTCACCCGGATCCAGGGGCGCACGGCCTCACACTGACCCAGGGGTGTGAGGCTTCACCTAGGCCCAGGGGTGTGTGACCACACCCGAGCCCAGGGGTACGCAGCCTCTCCCGGACCCAGGGGCGTATGGCCTCACCCGGACCTGGGATCCAGCTTCACCTGGACCCAGGGGCGCGTGGCCTCACCCGGACCCCAATTTTTATTTTTTTGATGTTGAGTTTTATTTATTTTTATTTTTTAAAAAATATATTTTATTGATTATTTTTACGGAGAAGAAGGGAGAGGGATAGAGAGTTAGAAACATCAATGAGAGAGAAACATCTGCTAGCTGCCTCCTGCATGCCCCCTACTGGGGTTGTGCCCGCAACCAAGGTACATGCCCTTGACCGGAATCAAACTTGGGACCCCTCAGTTTGCAGGCTGATGCTCTATCCACTGAACCAAACTGGTTAAGGCTGGTGTTGAGTTTTATAAGTTCTTTACAAATTTTGGATATTAACCCCTTATCAGATGTATCATTGGAGAATATGTTCTCCCATTCAGTGGTTTGTCTTTTCATTCTGTTGATGGTTTCCTTTGCTGTGCAAAAACTCTTTAGTTTGATGTAGTTCCATTTGTTTATTTTTCTTTTGTTTCCCTTGCCTGAGGAGCTATATCAGAAAAAATATTGCTGTGAGAAATGCCTGAGATTTTACTGCCTGTGTTTTCATCTAAGATTTTTATGGCTTCCAGTCCAGCATTTAAGTCGTTAATCCATTTCAAGTTTATTCTTGTGAGAGGTGTAAGAAGATGGTCTAGTTTCATTTTTTTGCACGTATCTGTCGTATTTTCCCAATACCATTTATTGAAAAGACTATCTTTAGTCCCTTGTATGTTTTTGCCTCCTTTGTCAAGTATTAATTGACTATAAAGGCATGGATTTATTTCTGGGGTCTTTATTCTGTTCTGTAGATCTATATGTCTGTTTTATGCCAGTACCATGCTGTTTTGATGATTATGGCCTTGTAGTATAGTTTGATATTAGGTAGGGTGATTCCTCCAACTTTGTCCTTCTTTCTCAAGATTGCCATTGCTATTGTGGTTCCATGCAAATTTTTAATAATACTAGTATGTTTTTATTGATTTTATTGATTTCAGAGAGGAAGGGAGAGGGAGAGAGAGATAGAAACATCAATGATGAGAGAGAATCATTGATCAGCTGCCTCCTGCACACGCCCTACAGGGCTTGTGCCCTGATTGGAATCGAACTGTGACCTCCTGGTTCATAGGTCAATGGTCAGCCACCAAACCACAATGGCCAGAAGGTTCCATACAAATTTTTGAAGCATTTATTCTAGTTCTGTGAAATACTCCATTGGTATCTGTGAAATGCATTTGTAGGTGCTTATCCTACCTAATAAAAGGGTAATATGCAAATTAACCATCACTCCATCACAAAGATGGCGGCACCCAGTCCCCTCAGCCCCGCCAGAGTCCCCCAGTCCTGGGGGGGGGCGGCCACTGAGAGCAGGCAGCATGAGAGGCCTGGTGGAATGCTTGCTTTGTCACCACGGCGACAAGGCAAGCGTTCTGCCCCAGCCACGGAGGGCCTCTGGGCAGCGGCTACGGAGGGCATGTGGGCAGCGCGTGCACGCACAGAATGGTCGGTGCGGGATGCTTGCCTTGTCGCCATGGCAACAAGGCAAGTGTCCCACCCCAGCTGTGGAGGGCCTCTGGGCAGCAGGCACGGAGCGGCCAGGCCCTGCAGAGAGCTACTGGTGCATGGATCTGTGCGCAGGGCTACTAGTACCTGTATATGAGGATTTCTGGTACCAAGAATTAACCAGTCAGCCTTGGCTGGTGTGGCCCACGTACTGGAGGGTCCCGGGTTCCATTCCCAGTCAAAGGCACCTATGTGGGTTGTAGGTCTGGTCCTTGGCCCTGGTTTCAGAGGCAACCAATCAATATGTCTCTCTCACATTATTTCTTTCCACCTCTCCCACCCTTTCACTCTCTCTAAAAGTCAATGGAAAAAAAAAGAATTGACTTGTCAGATGCCCTAATTTTGCCACATGACCAATAAAATGCAACTCTAGCCCTAGCTGGTTTGGCCCAGTGGACAGAGTGTTGGCCTGTGGACCAAAGGGTCCTGGATTCGATTTCGGTCAGGAGCAGGCTCTTCCCTGACTTGGGTCCTGGCCAGGGCTTGTGCAGGAGGCAACCAATTGATGTGTTTCTCTCACATCGATGTTTCTGTTTGTCTTTCCTGTGCCGCGCCAGCACAGCCAAGGTTTCAGCGAGCCTGAGGGAGGGCCGGCGAAGGATGAAGAAAAGACAAAGAGAATAAGCTGGGTCTAGGTGGATCTTCTGTGCCTGGGTGAGACCACAGAACAGATCCAGAAGGCAAGCTGAGCCTTTATTTTATAGTTAGAGGTAAACAAGGTAGTGGTCACCATAGTTACAGTGTTCTTGTGAGTTTCACTTGTTTCTGCACCTCCCACAGCCCATTAGCTACCCAGGAAGGATCTAGGGAGCTCATAAGGTCAAGCTTAATTATGCTAAGAGGGCTGTGCCCTCTAAGCTGGGACTTGTTTGCGGCTTTGCCAGCAGGTCAGTCCGAGGCTTAACCCTCTAACTGCTCCGTACACTTTCCCTCTCCCACTTTCCCTAAAAAAATCAGTGGACAGATATCCTCGGGTGAGGATTAATAACAACAAAAAAGATGCAACTCTATTGTATGACCTACATACTTATGATTCAAGTCATGGCATTTACACCAGTTGGCTATTGTGTTTGGCTGTTGTCATTTTTTTAAATTTAACAATCTAAGGAAAAGAGGTCAGTGCCCCTGACTAAATAGTCGGGTATTGCATGTTTTAAAAAGTCTTTTGGCACACCAGTTGAAAATCACTGCCTTAAAGTAATTCCTAGGCCTCTTAGCACCAGGCCTTACTCCTATATCCTACGTACTGTTGGAGCTGTGGCTACTGGTAATAATTCTTTAAAAAATATATTTTTATTGATTTTTTTAGAGATGGAAACATCCATGAGAGAGAAACATTGATCAGCTGCCTCCTGCATGCCCCCTGCTGGAATCGAGCCTGCAACCCAGGCATGTGCCCTGACCAGGAATCTAAGGGAGACCTCTTGGTTCATAGGTCAACACTCAACCAGTGAGCCACACCAGCTGGGCTACTGGTAATAATTTTTGCTTTGCGCCATACTAGTTCAGGAATTGTACTTACAGGTTGGGCTTATCCTTTGATATAGGAGCTCAGAATCACAATGGCAGGGTTGGGGGGTGCTGATGAGGCATGGGAAATAAGATAATGAGAAAGAAGTGAGATAATAGAAATTAATGTATGACCAAGACTGGACAACGCTATAGGGATTCATATGAATGAGATCAGGGTTTGAGAATGATGGCCAGTGGACCAAACACAGCCAGTTGCCTGTTTTTCTAAATAATTTTTATTGGAACACTGCCATCCTCATTCATCTACATATTTTCTGTGGCTGCTTTTGTGTTAAAACAACAGAGTTCAGTAGTTGTCATAGACCTTAAGGCCCAAAGAGCCAAAAATATTTCCTATCTAGTCTTTTTTTTTTTTTTTAATATATTTTATTGATTTTTTACAGAGAGGAAGAGAGAGGGATAGAGAGTCAGAAACATTGATGAGAGAGAAACATCGATCAGCTGCCTCCTGCACACCCCCCACTGGGGATGTGCCCGCAACCAAGGTACATGCCCTTGACCGGAATCTAACCTGGGACCCCTGAGTCCGCAGGCTGATGCTCTATCCACTGAGCCAAACCGGTTTCGGCCTATCTAGTCTTTTACAGAAAAAAAAAATGCTGACCCTTGCCAAACATGCTAAGGATTTCTGTTCCTAGTATGAATGAACATACTACAAACTCCAAAGAGTGGGAAAAGAATATTATTTGATAGAATGGCTAAATAAATTGTGGTATATTCACACAATAAAATATTATACAGCATTGAAAAATGAATTCCAACTACATGCATAAATCACAGAAATAATGTAACATGGAAAAAGCAAATCACAGAAGAATACATATGATTCTTTAAAAATATTTTTTTATTTCCGAGAGGGAGAGAGAGATAGAAACATCAATGATGAGAGAGAATCATTGTTAGGCTGCTTCCTGCATGCCCCACATCAAGGATCGAGCCCACAACCCGGGCATGTGCCCTTGACTAGAATCGAACCTGGGATCCTTCAGTCCACAGGCTGAAGCTCTATCCACTTAGCCAAACCAGTCAGGGCAGAATACATACGATTTGATAACTTTATTGTAAAGCTCAAAAGTAAGGAAAACTTATGGATATACATGGTAAAACTATTAAAATTTATAAGGGAAATAATAAACACAAAATCCAGGATAGGGGATTGATTGCTCTGCAGGAAGCAAGGGGGGAGAATTTAGGTGGATTCAAAAGCATTGGTAGTGTTCTAGTTCTTAAGCTGACGACGGGTTCATGGAGGTTTGTTTTATTATTATAAATCACATGTCACAAATATTCCTTTGTAAGTATTAAAATTATATAATTAAAAGTTTTTAAAAGTCAAAGTTAAACTCTGGAGCATAGCAGTTTGGGAAACTCTGGAGCATAGCAGTTTGTCAGGGATGGCAAATGACAACTAAGACTGATTTTCAGCGCATTTAAGAATTTTTTGTGGGTTCTCTGAAATTACTTGGGGGCTAGAGGAAGCACTGTCCAACCTGGTAGAAGAATAGACTTTCCTTGGTCAACAAGATAGGGGCTTAGAGTTGTAATTTGTATACTAATTATACAAATCTGAACTTAGTTTATAGCAGGGGTCCTCAAACTTTTTAAACAGGGGGCCAGTTCACTGTCCCTCAGACCGTTGGAGGGCTGGACTATAGTTTAAAAAAAACTATGAACAAATTCCTATGCACACTGTACATATCTTATTTTGAAGTAAACAAAACGGCAAAAACACCCGCATGTAGCCTGCAGGCCGTAGTTTGAGGACGCCTGGTTTATAGTATCAAGATATGAGATCTGGAGACCTTTGAGTTACTTGAAAAAGGGAATAGTGTGTACAAAGACATGGAGGTATGAGAAAAACCATGACCCATTTAAGCAAACGCATGTTTTATCATGCTGTGTGAGAGAGAAACATATATGTGAGAGAGACACATTCTTTGGGTAGGACTGGGAATCAAACCTGTGACCTTTCAGTCTGAGGGCCGATGCTCTAACCACTGAGCAAAAGATCTTATATGCATGTATGCAGAACCTATGGACACAGACAATAGGGTGGCAAGGGCCTGGGGTGGGGTGGGAACCGGGTGGAGGGGAGCTATGGGGGGGAAAAAGAGGGACATCTGTAATAATCTCAACAATAAATATAAAAAAATAAAAACAAAATTTTAAATATGTTTTTATTGATTTTTTTTAGAGAGAGAGGAAGAGAGAGAGCGAGAGGAAGAAACATCGATGTGAAAGAGAAACATCCATCAGTTACTTCTTGCACACACCCGGACCAGGGATCGAAACTGCAACCTGGTTATGTGCCCTGACCTGGAATCGAAACAGTGACCTTTCGGTGCATGGGACAATGCTCAACCAACTGAGCCACACCAGGTAGGGCCCTCTGTCACTTTTTAAAAAATTCTAATCATCAAACTTGATTGTGGCTTCTCCTTACTCTTTCCTTACTTTTGCTGGACTGACTGAATTTTTTTCCTTTTTTCAACTATTAATGCAAGTTTTACACACTATTTACAGTTTATTGATGGTTATCTTTCAGTTTTGTTTACTTATACAAATGATACACATATACATTCTTGTAAAAAAAACAAACCAAACCATATTGAAGATTATAGGATAAAACGTGGAAGTGTTCCTTCACTGATAAGTTTGGTGCATTGTCTTCCACAGTATTTATGTACATATATATTTGTATATCTATATATATAAAGAGGTAATATGCTAATTGGTCCTAATGGTGCCCCAGTCACGACCATTCAACAGGCTGCACGTGCATAGGAGCTGGTGGGCAGGGACGGGGGCGAGGACTTGTGCCACTGGGACATGAGGCTACCGCCGAGAGTGGGCTCTCTGGTAGAGTCACATGCAGGCTCACCACGCTGCCCCGCCCAGAGGGGGGGGGCGTCAGGACAGGGGCGGGGCCTTGGCAGAGAGCTCTCAGCCCTCCTGCGCCGGGATCTGAAGGTGTGGAGAGGAAGGGAGAGCAGATGGGCAGTTAGGGGGTTTAGGCCAGGAAAGGAGAGCAGATAGGCAGTTAGGGGGATCAGGCCATGAGGGGAGAGCAGTTAGGGGCAACAGGTTGGCAGGCAGGTGAGCGCTTAGGAGCCAGTGGTTCTGGATTGCAAGAGGGATCCCAGATTGGAGAGGGGGCAGGCCAGACTGAGAGAACCTCTGCCCCCATGCACGAATTTCATGCACCGGGCCTCTAGTCTATAAAATAAAAGCCTAAGCGACCGTTATGGTGGAATGACCAGAATGACCGGTTGCTATGATGTGCACTGACCACCAGGGTCCAGATGCTCAATGCAGGAGCTGCCCCCTGGTGGTAAGTGCACTCCTACAGGGGGAGTGCCGCTCAGCCAGAAGCCGGGCTCACAGCTGCTGAGCACAGAGGTGGTGGCAGGAGCCTCTCCCGCCTCTGCGGCAGCGCTAAGGAGCAGTGAGCTGAGCAGTAAGGACCAGCGAGCAGGTGGGTGGTAAGGAGCGAGAGGTCCTGGACTGTGAGAGGGATGTCCGACTGAGGGGAGTGGGCCTAAGCCAGCAGGTGGACATCCACCAATGGGTTCTGGACTGCGAGAGGGCACAGGCCGGGCTGAGGGACCCCCCTCAATGCACGAATTTTGTGCACTGGGCCTCTAGTATACTAATAGGAAGCTTTGGTATTTTTTAAAATATATTTTTATTGATTTCAGAGAGGAAGGGAGAGGGAGAGAGAGATAGAAACATCAATGATGAGAGAGAATCATTGATTGGTTGCCTCCTGTATGCCCTCTACTGAGCCTGCAACCTGGGAATGTGCCCTGACTAGAAATCTAACCATGACCTCCTGGTTGATAGGTCAATGCTCAACCACTAAGCTACACCAGTCGGGCAACTTTAGTATTTTTAAATGGTATCATTACTGTACATATAGCTCCACAATTTGCTTTTTGTTTTCTACTTCAGGGCCTTTTTTTATTGTTGAGAGTATTGTAGATTTCCCCTATTTCCCATCTCTATAACCCCCTCTACTCAACCCTTCCCAGGCCTTTATCACACTACTAGAGGCCCAATGCATGAAATTCATGCACTTGGGGGGTTCCTCAGCCTGGCCTGCACCCTCTCGTAGTCTGGGAGCCCGTGGGGAGCAGGCCTAAGCCGGCAGTTGGGAATCCTTAGCGCTGCCATGAAAGTGGGAGAGGCTTCCACCACTGCCGCTGTGCTCGCCAGCTGTGAGCCCAGCTTCTGGCTGAGTTGTGCTCCCCCTTTGGAAGCGCACTGACCACCAGGGGGCAGCTCCTGCATTGAGCATTTGCCCCTTGGTGGTCAGTGCATGTCATAGCGACCGGTCTTTCTGCTGTTCGGTCGATTTGCATATTAGCCTTTTATTATATAAGTTTGTCTGTGTCCAAGGGCTATCTATGCATATATGTTCTTTGATTAACCTCTTCCCATCCCCCTACCCCCTCCCCTCTGAGATCTGTTACTCTGTTTCATGCATCCATGTCTCTGGACATATTTTGTTTGGCAGTATATTTATTTTTATTTATTTTATTTTTTAAATATATTTTTATTGATTTCAAAGATGAAGAAAGAGGAAGAGAGAGATAGAAATATCAATAATGACAGAGAATCATTTATCGGCTGCCTCCTGCATGCTTCCTACTGTGGATCTAGCCCATAACCCAGGCATGTGCCCTTGACAGGAATCGAACCCAGGACCCTTCAGTCCACAGGCCGACACTATCCACTGAGCCAAAACAGCTGGGCGGCAGTTTATTTTATTCATTAGATTCCACATATAAGTGAGATCACGTGATACTCGTTTTTCTCTGACTGGCTTATTTCCCTCAGCATAATAAGCTCCAAGTCTATCCATGGTGTTGCAAAGGGTAAGAGACCCTTCGTTTTTAAAGCTGCATAGAATTTTTTTAGTGTTACACAGTTATTTTAAAATTTTATTTATCTTCATCGTTTAGGGTATTACACATGTCCTCCATTGCCTCCCTCCACCCCGTTCCTGCCCTATGCCAGGTCTTCACCACCCTATTGTCTGTGTCCATGGATTATGTATATCTATACTAATAATAGAGGAATATACAAATTGTCCAGGATGCCGTAACATAACGACCACACAGCAGGGACGTGAGGCTACATGGCGCCTGGCCGGGGCAGGGGACCTCAGGCTGCACCCCCAGCCCGGCAGGGCTTAATGGGGACCTCAGGCCGCGCCCCCTGCACTGGGCCAGGGGACCTGAGGCTGCGTCCCCTGCCCAGTGGGGCTTGATGGGGGACCTGAGGCCAAGCCCCCCGCCCCAGCACCAGGTTGGGGGACCTGAGGCTGCGCTGAGGGACCTGAGGCTGCACCCCCTGTCCAGCAGGGCTTGACAGGGGATCTGAGGCTGCACCCCCCGCCTGGCAGGGCTTGATGGGGGACCTGAGACTGCGCCCCCCCACCTGGCGCTGGTCCAGGGGACCTGAGGCTGTGCCCCCTGCCCATAGGGGCTTGACGAGGGTGGGGCCGGCTGGGTCTGGGTCTCACCCAGTGGGGATGGGGGTGGCCAGGTCTGGGTCTCCTGCATTTTCAAAGTGCGTGCGGGTTGTGGGCGGGGACTTGACTCTGGGTCCTGAGGCATGCCCCAGACTCTGACAGGAGGGAGATTTTTATATACATTTTACTAATTTTCTTTCATCTCTGACACTTAAAGAGAAAGGGCAAATAGCAATATTAAACTATTTCCTTTAATTAATTCCCTTTTAATGTGCACAAATTTTGTGCACCAGGCCACTAGTATGCATATAAGTTATTTGGCTATTCTCTGCCCACCCCTCCCCACTCACTTCCCTCTGAGATCTGTCAGTTTGTGCCACACTTCCATGCCTCTAGGCATATTTTGTTTGGCAGTTTATTTTGTTCATTAGATTCCACATATAAGTAAGATCATGATACTTGTCTTTCTCTGACTGGCTTATTTCGCTTAGCCATAATACTCTCCAGGTCCCTTCACATCTCAAAGTATAAGAGATCCTTCTTTTTTTACAGCTGCATAGTATTCCTTTGTGTAAATGTACCACAGCTTTTTTATCCACTCATCTACTGGTGGGCACCTGAACTGTTTCCAGATCTTAGCTATTGTAAATAGTGCTGCTATGAACATTGGGGTGCATATATTCTTTCTGATTGGTGTTTCAGGATTCTTATAATATACTAGAGGCATGGGTGGGTCCCTTGGCCTGGCCGTGATCAGGGCCGAGGGGGGGGCCACAGGAGGTTGGCTGGCCAGCTGGAGAGGCCGCAGGATTTGGCCGGCCGCAGGAGGTTGGCTGTGGGAGTGCACTGACCACCAGGGGCAGCTCCTGTGTTGAGCATCTGCCCCCTGGTGGTCAGTGTGCATCATAGCGACTGGTCATTCAGTCGCTTAGGCTTTTTTATATATATAGATTCCCAGAAGTGGGATTGGTAGGTCATAAGGCAGTTCCATTTTTAATTTTTTTGAGGAAACTCCATACTGATTTCCATAGAGGTTGCACCGTTTGCATTCCCACCAACAGTGTACTAGGGTTCCTTTTTCTCTACATCCTCACTGAAGGGTCTCAGGTTTGATTCCTGGTCAAGTGCACACACCTGGATTTTGGGTTTGCTCCCTACCTCCGGTGGTGGCACGTGTGAGAGACACCCAGTCGATGTGTCTTTCTCACATCAATATTTATCTCTCTCTCTCATCCCCTTCTTCCCTCCCTTTCATTCTCTGTGAAGAGCAATGGAAAAAATATCCTTAGGTGAGGATTAAATAAATAAATAAATAAATACATAAATACATAAATAAAAAAAATACTGCTATGTGAGATGTCTGAGATTTTACTGCCTATTTTATTTTAGGATTTTTATGGTTTCATGACTTACATTTAAGTCTTTTATCCATTTTGAGTTTATTCTTGTGTATGCTGTATGTTGGTATTCTAGTTCCATTTTTTTTGCACACTCCTGTTCATTTTCCCAAGACAATTTATCGCAGAGACTTAACTCCATTGTATGTCTTAACTCCATTGTATGTTCTTGCCTTCTTTGTCAAATATTAATTGGCCGTAATGGTGTGGGTTGACATCCTGGGCTCTCTGTTCTGTTCTATTGATGTATATGCCTGTTTTGTGCCAGTACCAAGCTGTTTTGATTACAATGGCTTTGTAGTGTAGTTTATTATTGATTTTTTACAGAGAGGAAGAGAGAGGGACAGAGAGTTAGAAACATCGATGAGAGAGAAACATCGATCAGCTGCCTCTTGCACACCCCCTACTGGGGATGTGCCCGCAACCAAGGTACATGCCTTTGACCGGAATCGAACCTGGAACCCTTGAGTCCGCAGGCCGACGCTCTATCCACTGAGCCAAACCGGTTTCGGCTGTAGTGTAGTTTAATATCTGGTATTATGATCCCTCCAACTTTGTTCTCCTTTCTCAATATTTCTAAGGCTATTCAGGGTCTTTTTTGGTTCCATATAAAGTTTTGGAATATTTGTTCTAGATCTGTGTAATATACTGTCAGTATTTTAATAGGGATTGCATTGATTCTATAATTTGCTTTTGGTGTTATGGACATTTTAATGATGTTAATTCTTCATATCCAGGAATACAGTATGTTCTTCCACGTGTTTGTATCTTCCTCTATTAATTTTTCCAATGTCCTATAGTTTTCAGAATATAGGTCTTTTACCTCCTTGATTAGGTTTATTCCTAGGTATCTTATTTTTTGTTGCAATGGTAAGTAGGTTGTTTTCTTAATTTCTGTTTCGGATAGTTCATTATTGGTGCATAGAAATGCTATCAATTTCTGAATATTAATTTTGTATCCTGCTACTTTGCCAAATTAGTTTATTAGACCATTTTTGGTGGAGTCTTTAGGGTTTTCTATGTACAATATCATGTCATCTGTAAATGATGACAGTTTTACTTCCTCCTTTCCAATTGGATGCCTTTTATTTCTTTTTCTTGTCTGATTTCTGTGGCTAGGACTTCTGGTGCCATGTTGAATAAGAGTGGTGAAAGTGGGCATCCCTGTCATGTTCCTGATCTTAAGGGAAACGCTTTTAGTTTTTTCCCACTGAGTATGATGTTGGCTGTAGGTTTGTCATATATGCCCTTTATTATGTTGAGGTCTGATTCCTATTCCCACTTTGCTGAGAGTTTTTATCACAAATGGGTTCTGGATTTTGTTGGAATTCTTTTTCTGTGTCTGTTGATATGATCATGTGATTTTTAAAAATATATATATATATTATTGACTTTTTACAGAGAGGAAGGGAGAGGGATAGAGAGCTAGAAACATCGATGAGAGAGAATCATCGACCAGCTGCCTCCTGCACACCCCTCACCGGGGATGTGCCTGCAACCAATGTACATGCCCTTGACCGGAATTGAACCTGGGACCCTTCAGTCCACAGACTGACGCTCTATCCTCTGAGCCAAACTGGTTTCGGCAATCATGTGATTTTTATTCTTCATTTTGTTTATGTGATGTATCACATATTTTGATTTGTGAATAGTGTACCAGCCTTGCATCCCTAGAATAAATCCCATTTGGTCATGGTGTATGATCTTTTTAATGTATTGCTCGATCAGATTTGCTAATATTCTGTTGAGTATTTTAGTACCTATGTTCATCAGGGATATTGGCCTATAATTTTCTTTTGTTGTAGTTTATCTAGTTTTGAAGTTAGCATAATGCTGGCCTCATAAAAAGAGCTTGAAAGTCTTCCTTCTTCTTGAATTTTTTTGGATAGTTTGAGGAGGGTAGGTGGTAGTTCTTTGAATGTTTGGTAAAACTCGTCTGCGAAGCTACCCAGTCTAGGACTTTTGTTTGCTGGGAGTTTTTTTTTTAGACTACTGCTTCAATTTAATTAGTTATCAGTCTATTCAGTTTTCTTTTTTTTTTATATTTTATTGATTTTCTACAGAGAGGAAGAGAGAGGGATAGAGAGTTAGAAACATCAATGAGAGAGAAACATCGAACAGCCGCCTCTTGCACACCCCCCACTGGGGATGTGCCCGCAACCAAGGTACATGCCCTTGACCGGAATCGAACCTGGGACCCTTGAGTCCGCAGGCTGACGCTCTATCCACTGAGCCAAACCGGTCCTGGCTCTATTCAGTTTTCTTATTCTTCCTAATTGAGTTTTAGAAGATTGTATGTTTCTAGGAATTTGTCCATTTTGCCCAGGTTGTCCAATTTGTTGGCCTATACTTTTTAATAATATTCTTTTACAATCCTTTGTATTTCTGTGATGTCAGTTGTTACTTTTCCTCTCTCATTTCTGATTTATTTATTTGGGTCCTCTGTCTTTTTTTCTTGATGAGTCTGGCTAAAGATTTATCAATCTTGTTTATCTTTTCAAAGAACCAGCTCTTGGTTTCATTGATCTTTTGTATTATTATTATTATTTTTAGTTTCTATGTCATTTGTTTCCACTCTGATCTTTATTATTTCATTCTTTCTACTTACTCTTGGATTACAATTTTCTTTTTAAACTTAATGAAAGTACTTTGAAAAAAACCCTTAATATACTTTGGAGAGATCTTTCCATGACAGTGCATAGAGATCTATCTATATCATTCTGTTTAAGGGATGCATACTATTTTGTAGTAAACATATACTACATTTTTAAACCACTCCCATATCTATATATAAAAGGCTAATATGCAAAGTGTCCCCTTGGGAGTTCGACCAGGAGACTGGGAGTTTGATCGCTTGCTATGATGTGTGCTGACCACTAGGGGGTGGTGCGGAACGAAGGAAGGCTCCGTCCGGCAGCCGGGGAAGAGGGGCCCCAATCGGCCCTGATCGCTAGCCAGGCCTAGGGACCCTACCCATGCATGAATTTCATGCACTGGGCCTCTAGTTTTTGTATATTTGGTTATTTTTAAAATTTTTTTTTTTTGCTACGACAATCATGTAGCAGTGAATATCCTGTAACATAGATATTTGTGAATGTGTACAAGTAGCTTTGAGGATTTATTTGGAGAAGTAGTATTGTATCAAGGGGAAGGTATATTTAAACTTTTGATAGATTGCCATGTTACTCTTCAGAAATGTTGTGCATACACTCCCACTTTCAGAATGACTGCTGATTGCCCTCACCATTAGCAACACTTAATACTATCAAACTTTAAAGGTGTTTTTTTTGCCAAAATATTACACAAATTCATTCTTACTATAAAACAACCACAGGAAAGCAAAAGCAGAAATGCCCTCTTGACCATCATCACCTAATAACAATCTTGGGAAATTTATTTCCACCTTGCTATTAATTTTCTATTGATGGTTCCATTATGCTTCATCTTCTTAGGAATAACTTCTTAATAATTAACTCCAGCTTCCTAGACATATTCTTAAAAATTATTTGGACTTAACTCTAAGTTTTATTAGTTCATTGACTCACCATTATCTTCTGAGATGGCCTCATCATCATTCTCATCTCCTGATCCAGGTGACTGTGACATTGTCTATCTTTGGGACTCTATGTTAGAAAACAGAGAATTCACTTTTACAGTAGCCCTCTCCCATATCATTATGGTGTCATGGATTCATTGACTCTAGTTTCTCAATCAATTTTATCCTATTTGTTTCATATCTTCAAGAAAATCATGACAATTTTGGCCTGTTAATCACACCCTTCCCTGTTATCTCTTGTGTTTATGGCTCTATTTATATATTTTTTCTTCTTTCATTTAAAGCTAATTTGGGGAGAAAAGCACATTTGTTCAGACTAACATCTTAAACTGGAAGTATAACATGTCCTTTTAAATATTATGGTGGCTTAAGCCCCTGCTGGCTTGAATGCTAAGAAATAGTCTCCCTTCAAAGTGTCCTCCAGCTAATTTGGAGGGTTTTCCAAAGTATAATCTTACTTGTGATCTCAATCAAGTCTCTCATTATCTTTTATTTTGGTCTTTTCAACAGGCTATAGTGCTGTGGCTGTTGAGGGTCCTCTTGTGGTCAGATAACTATGGCTCTAACATGTTTTTCTCTAAATTCTCCATATCACAGGTGAGTAAAGGCTGTTACTTCTAATATGCTTTTTCTACATTTTTGGGTATAATGAAAGGAAGTGTAACATAAAGAATAATTTAAAATTTCCCAAAGATGTGACAACACTTAGACTCTTGGTCAAAAGCAGATAAAAAGTTCCTAACGAATAGCCTCCCTGAATTTTACCATCTCCAATACGGGGGTTAACTCACCGTCCCAGGAGAACCAATAGGATTTGTTGTTGTCCTGTTCTATATCTAGTCGGATCTGAAACCAGAGGGCTAAGAAGAAGAGTTTTAGTAAACAGTAATCACCATAGCAACGTTTGTGCTCTTTCTTCACGTGAAGTTCTACCCATGGATTTTATGTATATTTAATGATTTCAAGGATGATTGACAGCAGATTTGACCAATCCCTTCACGGGAAACCCTACTAGCCCAGCAGGGGCCTGGTTGGCACCAAAAGCAAAAAAATAAAACTCGAATGATCTGAAATAGATACATTTCCCCAAGTCTGGGTTATTCTGTACAAAGACGGGCCCAATTCCTACCTGACACCGCTGGGGTCTCCCTCCTGCCTTTGTGATACCACACCAGTGGGGAGGGGGCGGGGTTTCAGACTCCCCACCTAGTCTCCACAGAAGGGGGAGGGGAGAGGGAACTAGCAGGTGGGGGTGCGGATGGGAGCCTGCCAAGGTTGGAGTCTAGGCTCCCCACTTGGCTATTCCTGGCGTGGGTGAAGCTGGGGCTGCATTTTTTCCGTTGCGGGTGACTAGAGTAAATCAGTTATCTAAAATTTTCTGTCTTGCTAGGTTGCTCCTTTCCTGATCCTTTGTCTAGCGAGAGCAGAATTTTATGAGAGCTTTAGTTGTCTGTGCTGGTTAGTGTTTCACACATATCTTTTTCCACTATTGTGAATGGGATACGTTTTTTCCTGTTTCTATTTCTGTTATTGCTAAAATAAAAGAAAGCTATTGGTATATAATAATAAAATATTAATTGTAAAATCTAAGTGGTGGGTATATTGGTATTCATGGTAAAATTCTTTAAACTTTTCTGTCTGAAAATTATTATAATAAAAGTTGGAAAATAGTAAAACAAAAGGGAGCTCCTTTATAATACTTAGAAAAAAGAAAGCTATGGGATTTGGTATATTTATCTTACATCCAGCTTGTATCAGTTAAGACTCTTGTTTGCAGGTGACAGATATCCAACTTGAATAAGCTTAAGAAGAAAATGGAGTTCATTCATTTTTTTTTTTTTAAACTGGGAAGGACAGGGCAGATCTCAGACAGGCCAGAGACTCAAATGGTATTAGGCTCTCACTCATCTCTTCATTTCTATTCTCAGCTTCTCTCTTTTTTGCATTGCCTCATTCTCTAAGATTCTTCTAAATAGTAGAGACAGGACTACCAACTGCTCTTAGGATTCAAGATCCAAAGAAAAGAGAAAGCTACTTCTTTACCTCTGTTTTGGAATATTCTAAGAAAGGTCTTATATCTCTGGCCTGGGTCACATGCCTTCCCCTTGGAGCTGCCACTGTATCCAGCAGAATTTGATTTTATGGGTAGCTCATCCAGGGTTAGGGGCCCAGCCAGGCACGTGTGTATACGAGGAATGGAGTAGGGCAGTCTCATAGCCCATCCTACCAGGACAGTGAGTGAGGGATAGACCTCCAAAGGAAGAAGAGTGCTATTATCAGAAGCAGGGAGAAAGGAATGCTGGGCAAACCAAAACAGTAGATGTTCACTACATAGACTTCTCAGTTTTAACCCTTTGCACTCGCTTGCTTTTTTCTCGATTCCTTTATTCTAATGCTAACCGTGTCGAATCACACTCGACATCCGAGTGCAAAAGGTTAATAATTTTTAAATTGCATTTCTTGGATTCTCAATGCATATAATCATATCATCTGCAAACAATTATTCTTTTTTCCTCTTTTTGTCTTTCTTCCTTATACAGCTTATTTCATTTTCTTGGTTCATTATATTTCAGAACCTTTAGAACACTATGGAGGACATCCGTGTCTTATTTGTGAATTTCATGGGAAGTGACTTGATTATGATGCTTGCTCATGGCTTTTTGATACTCTTTAGAAAGTTCTCTTCTATTCCATTGAGTTTTATAAGGAATGGCTGCTGATTTTATTAATTAATTAATTTTCATTGAGGTAACATTAGTTAATAACAAATTTCAGGTATATCACATTATAATTCAGTACCTATATGCTCTATTGTATGCTTACCAACAAAAGTCTAGTTTCCATCAATTAATATAAATTTGATCCCCTTTACACATTTCACTGTCCTCCCCCTTCCCTCTGGTAACCACCATTCTGTTTGTATCTATGAGCTTGTTTTTGTTTTGTTACATTTGTTCATTTGTTACTTTTTTGTTTTATATTCTGGGTATGAGTGAAATCATATGGTTTTTGTCCTTTTCCATCTGACATTTCATAGTAAGCATAGCAACAAGTCAAGAACACAATGCAGCAAACCGTTGATATAGATAATTTCTGGGAGATGGTATTAGAGAAGGGCACATATATTTCTACATCTACATCTATATATGTTTATGTATATCTATGTGTATCATCTCCTGTAGATTTGCCAAGAGAATTACATCTGGTAGATATGCTGATGGTCCAGGTTGGGTGAGTGGGGGTAGATTGTGGGGGCAGGAGAGGAAGGTCGGTAGAGTCCTTGTCCCTAGTTCCTAAGCACAACTCTTGGAGTGACCTAGTGGTGTTTAATGGTCTCTGAGCAGCCTATTGGTGGCATTTGCATTCAAGACCTTTCCTCTTGGTGCTGAGAGTGGCTCTACTAGAAGTGAGGAGGGCCTAGTTTGTAAAATCAGAGTTCTCTGGGCTGCTCTTTAATGTTGGCTGTGCAAGGGCTCAGGGAGGTCAAAGGCCTATTTCTTGGGGTGGTGAATAGCAGGGAGCAAAAGCTGCTTTTATAGGAGGCTCACTTAAGGAAAGTTTTTCTGAGCTTGAACCTGACCTCTCAGGCTTGTGTGGAATTGGGAGAAGCCCCAGAGTATGGAGGCCTTATCTCTGGACATTGTAATTGGCACTGACAGAGGCTATTGTTTACTATATATGGTTCTGTAGAATATTTGGCAATTTGCAGGGAGCAGGGGGAACAATCTCTGTCTCCTTCATACCCACTTCAAAGTGAACCCTCTGTGTGTGTGTGTGTGTGTGTGTGTGTGTGTGTGTGTGTGTGTGTGTGTGTGTGTTGGAGGTAGGATTAAATCTATCCTGTATTCTTCTAGTCTACAAGCCTTGATTGCTAATGCCAGGATGCCACTGTCAGCAGAGGAAAGCTAGAATTTTTGTACTTGGACTACCCAAAGGGATGCCTTTTTCTAATTAATTCACCTCAAAGGGGGTACTTTTTCTTTCACAATTTTTCTGCTCCAGGGTGGTGCCTGCTCGTTGGTGCCTTGGCTTTCTCAGAAACATTGCTATGCAAATACTAGATTTATAAATCCTAATGGGCCTCTATTGGAAGTCCTGAGTGATCAGAAGCTATCACTAGAAGAGGCCCTTTCCCCTTGCCTCTCAGAGTGAGCCCTGGCCACTCTCCTTGCCTCAGGCAAATTGACATAAGAAAATGACTTTGGTCAGATTAGATCAAGATGGCAACATAAATGCTTGTAATTTTGTTCCCATCTTCTCTTCCCCAAGTCCCTTAAAGCATCAGAGTAGAAAAAACAAATAAACAACAAAAAACACACACAAAAAAACAAGAGTGGTATAATAAAGGAAAATGTACCATCATTAGTTCAGAAATTGAGATGAATTCCTTGAGGATAGAAATCATATATGATCATATTGATAAGAGAGGAGGAGTAGTCAAGTCCAAAGCCTGCAAGAGAAAATTATTAGAGAAAATCAAATCTCAGAATGAATAAATACAAAGAGCGGGTTTAGTGGGAGCCCCCTCTGGTCGATTGAAGAATTGGCCAGGAAGAAATACACTGGAGTCCTCCACTGCCACAGTAAAATTGTTTTGGCAATTTGCAGGGAGTAGGGGGAACAGTCTCTGTCTCCTTCATATCCACTTCCAAGTGAAGCCTGACAAGTCAACACATGCAACCTACTTACACAAGGCCCTCCAGCTCAGGAGATGGGCCATCTAGGGACACATAACTGCAGAGTAAACTCAGGCAAGTTTTTCTTTGCATATGTGTTTGTTCCTTATTCACTAACATGCATAGACACCAAAGGATCAACAAATATTTGGAGAAAATCTACAATATAGAAGAAAAGAACCATAATGAATAAATAGAATAATTGGCCCTGAGTTGGAAATAATACACAGAACAAAACTCTGATTTTTAGATTCTAATTTTTCTACATATTCAGAGCACATTGCAGACAAATTCAGAACCATTGTGAATTAGTCAGGTAGGTTTATAGCAAAATAAAAAATGAATCTTGAAAAGAACATATAGAATATAAGAAATAATGTGAGCAAAGTAACAGTAAAATTCTGAGTTGTCTAAATGCTAGCAAAAAAGAGCACCATTTGAATCAAACAAAGAATTCAGAGCTAAAATATTAAAAGAGACAAAGGGATATTTAATATTGATAAAAGGTGCACTCAACTAAGAATATGTGACAGTCATGGACCTTTATGCACATAACAACATGAATTAGAGATATATAAAGCAAAGTCTATTAGAAATACAAGGAGAGTAAAAATTTACAAATAACCAATCATGGGAGAGGGAGAGTACCCCCTCCTACTCCCCCTTTTCTCCTTCCTCCCTTCTCTCCTCCCTTTCCTTTATTCTTCCCTACTTTCCTCCAAAAATATATGCTTAGCACATAATATGTGCCACACATTGAGTTAGGTACTGTGAGTACAGTAACAAGCAAACCAACCTTGATGCCTGCAGCCTGAAGCTTATAGTCTAATCAGGGAGACAAACATTCAAATATTTATTCAAATACACAAAAAATTACAACTGTAATGAGTGCTCTGTAGGAGTGTTGACCTATGAACTAGGTTATTCTTCCATTCCTGGTCAGGGCACATGCCCAGGTTGCAGACTCAATCCCCAGTAGGGGGCATGCAGGAGGCAGCCAATCAATGATTTTCTGTCATCATTGATATCTTTATCCCTCTTCCATCCTCTGTCTGAAATCAATTAAAAAAACATATTAAAAGAAGAGAGAATGATTAATTGTGACAAGAGCTGCTAACAGGTCAAATAAATAGGGATGCAAACATGTCTATTACATTTAGCAACATGAGGCCATTTTTAACTTCCAATTATTTATTTCTGTATAACACACAATCCCAAAACTTAGTGACTTAAAACAGTTATAATCATCATCATCATGTCTCATGGTAATTTGGGTCAGAAATTCAGATAAGGAATATCGAGGACAGCTCACTTATGCTTCATGACGTCTGGGCCCCTCAGTTGGGGTGACCTGAATGGCTAGGAACTAGAATAGTTGGACATCTTTCTCTCTAGATAGTATCTCCACCTGGCTAGTTTGGGTCTTCTCACAGAAAGATAGACTTTGGGCAGGCAGACTTGTTACACGGCATCTCAAAAGTCCAAGAGTGAGTGTTCTAAGAGGCCCAGGTGGAGGCTGCAAGGCACTTAGACCAGCCCAGTTTCAAGGAGAGGGGAATTAAACTTCACCTCTTGAGAGACATATAGATAGAGAAGGGGAGGGCTGGTGAGGGAGGAGGTGGGAGAGAGAGAGAGAGAGAGAGAGAGAGAGAGAGAGAGAGAGGATAGAGAGAAATAAGTTAAGAGAGAAAAGGGAAAATTGATAAGGCCAGGCTTCTGAGAAAGCGGAAAGGTATGGAATTCAAAAGTCAGGTGGAGTGCCCTGGCCATTGTGCTCATCCCATGCATGGAAAGGTTGTGGGTTTGATTCCTGGTGTGGACACATGCCCAGGTTGCAGGTTTGATCCCTTGGTGGCGTGGGTTTAGGCGGTAACCAATAGGTGTTTCTCTCTTGCATTGGTGTTTCTCTCTCTCTCTCCCTTCCACTCTATCTAAAATCAATTTAAAAAGCATATCCTCGGGTGAGGTTTTTAAAAAAAGGTCAGGTGGAGAGATTAGTCTCAGAAAGAGGGAGAGCTACACAAATGAGAAAAGTTAAATGGAATGAAATGGGGTAGACTGTTTTAAGGTGTGTTTGGTAGCAGGCAGATAAGAGCAATCCTATTTTCTCTTCAAAAGTCAGGTGGAGTGCCCTGGTATTTTATGTATAAAGGAGGATGTGATGGAACAAGAGAGGGTGGTGGAAGTTTAGGAAAGTGGGAAGGGTTTGAAACAGTTTGGAAGGACTTGACAAGAGATAAATATTAGGATTGCTGGTAGACTTTTGGGCATAGTCGAGGTAAAATATTTCTCTCATAAATCAACAGATTAGGTGAATAAGTAAGGATGTAGAAAAGTTCATAACACATAACACTACTTAATAAGGTTGATTATATATGATAAATTACCCTGTACAACCATAGAAAGTATTTTTTTGCAAATGCAGAAATCATACAAGTAACATTCTCTGATCACAGAGCAATAACATGAGAAATTAACAACAGAAAAAGAGCCAAAAATAGCAACACAATATTTTTTTCCGGTTAAATTCTCTTAGGTAACAGCTTCTTCAGATATAATTTACATAAATTATTTTCTTTAGATAGTAATTTGCATACTGTGAAATTCACCCTTTGAAAGCATACAATACAATGGTCTTAGTACATTCACAGAGTTGTGCAACCATTGCCTCTTTCTAATTTTAGAACATTTTTATCATCCACAAAAGGGACACTTTATTCCTTAGCTGTCATATCCCATACTCTCCTTTTCCCATACCCTGGAAACCACTAGTCTACTTTCTGTCTCTATGTGTTTACCCATTCTGGAAATCCTATATAATAAAAAGCTAGTATACAAATCGACCCAACGGCGGAACAACTGGTCACTATGATGCTCACTGACCACCAGGGGGCAGACGCTCAATGCAGGAGCTGCCCCTTGATGGTCAGTGCACTCCCACAGGGGGAGCACTGCTCAGCCAGAAGCCGGGCTCATGGCTGGTGAGTGCAGTGGTGGTGATGGGAGCGCTAAGGATGTCTGACTGCTGGCTTAGGGGGACATCCCCCGAGGGCTCCCGGACTGCAAGAGGGCCCAGGCTGGGCTGAGGGACTCCCCCCCCCGAATGCACAATTTTTGTGCACCGGGCCTCTAGTTCCATATAAATGGACCCACTCAATATGGGTTTTTTGTGTGTGGCTGCTTTACTTTACCTAATATTTTCAAGGCTCATCCATGTTGTAACATGTATTAGTATTCAATTCCTTTTTATGGCCAAATAATATTCCATTGTATGACTATGCCACATTTGTTTATCAATTCACCAGTTTAAGGATATTTGGGTTATTTCTACTTTTTAGCAATTATGAATAATGCTGTTATGAACATTCATGGGCATATATTTTCATTTTTCTTGAGTATATACTGAGGAGTGGAATTGCTGGATCATATGGTAACTCTATGTTTGACATTATGTAGAAGTACCAAACTGTTTTTCAAAGAGGTTGTACCATTTTATTTTCTAACCAGCAAAGTATGAGGGTTCCAGTGTCCCACATCCTCTCTAATGCATACATTTGTCTTTCTAAACAAATTTTATAGTATGCTGTGGAAAATTTGAATTGAGTAAAGGTATGGGGGGAGATGGCATTTTTCAATGGGGAGAGTAGAGAAATACCTTATTGAAAAGGTACCATTTGAACAGAGGCCTGAAGGAGGTGAGGGAAGTAGTTATGTGGAGATTTGGGGTAGAGCTTTCCAGATAGAAGGAACAACCAGTGTAACAATCCTAAGGTGTGTGTATGCCCAAGGTGTTAGAAAAAGAGCAAGGAGGTCACTGTGACTCGAGAAGACTAAGAAAAGGAAAGGAAGGTGAGGAGGAGGAGGAGAAGAAGGAGGAGGAGAGGAGAGTCAAAGAGATAACAGGAATTCAATTAAAGACCATATAAGCTATTTTACAGATAATGGTTTTACTCTGGTTGAGATGGAGAGCCATTGGAAAGGTTTGAGCAGAGAAGATACTTCAATTTGACTTTCATTTTTAATAAGAAAACCTGGCATGTGTCAAGAATAAATTGTGGTGTAAGGAAGAAGTAAAAGACCAGCTTGGAGGCTATTAAAATAATCCAGGCAAGAAATGATGATGATTACGTCTACACAATGGAATACTACACTGCTGTAAAAACAAAGAACTCTTAACATTCGCAACAGCGTGGATGGACCCAGAGAGCATTATGCTAAGTAAAATAAGTCAGTCAGAGAAAGATAAATATCACATGATCTCACTCATTTGTGGAATATAATGAACAACATAAACTGATGAACAAAAAATAGATCCAGAGACATAGGAGCATCGAACAGACCGACCAACCTCAGAGGGAAGGTGAGTGGGGGGGGGAGGGGCGGGTAAGAGATCAACCAAAGGACTTGTATGCATGCATATAAGCATAACCAATGGACACAGACAGTAGGGGGGGGTGAGGGAATGTGCTGGGGGGTGGGAGTGGCTGGGGAGAGGTCAATGGGGGCGGGGAAGGAGACGTGTAATACTTTATACAATAAAGAATTTAAATAAAAAAAGAGAGAGATGATGATGATGACTTGAACCAGGAAGGTAGCTGTGAAGGTCATTAGACGTGGTCGAATTTTTTAATATATTTTGAAGAGGCAATAGGATTTGTCAATGCCTTGGATGTGGAATGTGAAAGAGGATTTAAGAAAATTCCCACAATTTTGGGTCTGAGAACATGAAAGGATCGAGTTGTCAATAACTGAAGACTATGGGTAAAATAGGTTTGGGGACTTGATGCGTTGGGCAGGGGGTGGAATGGAGAGAATCTAGAAGTACAGTTTTGAACATGAATTTGAGATATCCTTTAGATATCTAAGCAGAGAAGTCAAGTAGGCAGTTGGATATAGAGTCTGGAGTTCAAAGGAGAAGTATAGGCTGGAAATATAAATGTGGGTATCATTGGCATATTCAAAGCTTTGAGACTAGGTATCAAGGGAGGGAGTGTGGACAAAGAGAAGGCCAAGGATATGCCTGGGCCCCTCTTGATCATTGTTGAAAGTGGGTAAAAACCTTGAGGATGGTGTGGTTTTAGTCCCAGTGTATAAGTTTATTATTGATTTCTGCCAGGGGCAGGCCTGGTTAAGATAGGTGTTAGAGCATAGGGCTCTGATCCCTGATAGTGGCAGGCCAGTAGAAGGTCTGAGGAACATTGGGGTTCTGTGACTCATTCGACCCTTCAATCTTCTTGCAGGTGCCTAAATGACTATCAGAAGAGGACTGGTTAAATAAATTATGGTATATACATACTATGAAATGCCCTATAGCCATCAAAAGCAGTGAAGCCCTGGCTGGTTTGGCTCAGTGAATAGAGCGTCGGCCTGCGGACTGAAGGGTCCCAGGTTTGATTCTGGTCAAGGGCATGTACCTTGGTTACAGGCACATCCCCAGTGCGGGGTGTGCGGGAGGTGGCTGATTGATGTTTCTCTCTTATTGATGTTTCTAGCTCTCTGTCCGTCTCCCTTCCTCTCTGTAAAAAAGTCAATAATATATATATTTTTTAAAAAAGCAGTGCAGTTATTCTGTGTATCTAGCTATCTATATGATCTGACATGGAAAAATCTCCAGCATATATTTCACCTATAAAGTGAAAAAGCAAAAGCAAAATAGCATGTTCAGTATGATTCCATTTATGTTTCTTATGCATATGTACAATATATATGTAAATATGACAATAAAATTTCTGGAAGGATGCACACAAAACTATTACCAGTTATTAACTATGGGGAAGGAAAGGAGGGAAGATCTGAAGAGGGGAGGATAGGGCAGGGCACAGAAGGGTGTCTTTAAGTATTGTGATTTAGAGGGTAGAGTTTGATTACTTGGGTTCAAATCCAGATTCTAGTACTTCATAGCTTGGTAATCTTGGGCAAGTTACTTAACTGTAGGGAGCGGCTATAGGGTTAAGCCTCGGACTGACCTGTTGGCAAAGCCACAAACAAGTCCCAGGTTAGAGGGCACAGCCCTCTTAGCATAATTAAGTTTGACCTTATGATGCATATTCCCTCCTTATTGGCTGTGGGTGCTGCCATCTTTGAGGGCGGGCAGTCAATTAGCATATTCCCTCATTATTTTTTTAATATATTTTATTGATTTTCCACAGAGAGGAAGTGAGAGAGACAGAGAGCTAGAAACATCGAGGAGAGAGAAACATTGATCAGCTGCCTCCTGCACACCCCCAAATGGGGATGTGCCCGCAACCAAGGTACGCGTCCTTGACCAGAATCGAACCCCGGACCCCTCAGTCCGCAGGCTGACGCTCTATCCACTGAGCCAAACCGGTTTTGGCATATTCCCTCCTTATTGGCTGTGGGTGCCACCATCTTTGCGAGGCATGAGGGTCAATTAGCATATTCCCTCTTTATTAGATAGGATGGAAGACAGTCACAGAATTAATTGACTTGCCCAAGAGCACATAGCAAATAAGTTGAACTGGGTGCTTACATATTGGGTAATGACAAAGGAAAACAGGGATGTGGGTTTGGCTTATCACAAGTTTGGCAAGATGGTTAGTCCTGACAATCTTCTGATAAATAGGGGGCTTTCAGATTTCTCCAAATTTAGCTCTACTAGTATTTGGGACTGCAGGCAGGAGCTGCTGTTTTGTTGGTGTTCCTTACGTTGCTCAGTATGGACAAGTATCCAGGCAGGGGTTGGGCCAATGTATTTTCTCACCAGAGTTCATTGGTGGTGGGTATAGTGCTGTAATTCTTAGGTATGTCTTGCTCTTGTGGGGGATATAAAGCCAGTTGCAGGGGGCTCTAAGGTGTGAGGCTGAGAAGCAGTTTGTGGGAAAAGTGACCCTAATGGAAGACTTCACAGCTGTAGATTCTTAGAGATGTGAGGCCCAGCAGGATTCTGGCAGTGGCCCAATTCTTTCTTGCAGCAAAAGCAGTTTTTTCAGTGTACAAAGCTGTGGCCCAGCTCCTAAAGAAACTTTTCTTTACTGGACACCCTGAAGGGTTTTGGTGCCATGCTTATTGCTCAAGGAAGCTTACAAAGAAGCAAAGGAGTTCTTTTTACAAAACTCATTTGGGCAGAATTTTATAGTTTCATGTCAAGATGATTCTATAAAATAATTTCCGAATTGTAAGGCAAACACAATAATTAAATATTTAATGCTTGTTATAGCTAAGTTACTTATTTTAGTAAAATGTTTGATAGACTTGGGTTTTCTATGTTCTGTGCTGCATGTACATTGAGGACCTTTGTAAAATAAATTAAATAAAATGTGCACAGAATACTTACCAGGTATGCACAAATTATAGTACAGAGCATGTATGTATAAAGCATTAAAATCCATTATAGTAACTATTTATTGCATGAATAAATGAACTTCATTATTTTAATTTTTGAAGAGGTTTATTTTGAGGTATTTCTTCTTTTATGACATATTGTTTGTTGTAGTGATGATTTATTTGAAGATGAGTCCTTTGGCAGGAGCAAACCCCAGTTGTAATCTTGGAAAAACAGAGTCCACTTTATGATTATACTGTTTACAACACAAAACCAGAAACACATTGTAGTGACAAGTGGGCCCTGCCTATGTATCTGTGTAGGTGGGTTATGAATGAAGGTATTGATGCACACATAGAGAACTCAATACCTCATTAATACTAATGATCTAACTTGGCATTTGTCATAACTCAGATTCAGTTTCTGTGATTATCAGAGTGTATGAAAATGAATTAAATAAATATATATGTACAACACCTGAAATTAATATATAATTGAATGTAAACTGTAATTGACAAATTAAAAATTAAAAATATGTATGTATATGTAGCTGTATATCTATTCCCATGCATGTGGGATTTGTCACAATTTAGATAGTGTCTCATTTTTATAGAATTAAAAGTTAACTATCATTTCTAACACTGCAAATATTCAGCATAATACTTTCTAGAAGGTCTAAAATTAGTAGGTTTCTCAAGCCAAAAGTTCAAGAGATTAGGAATTCCATCTAGGTATTATTAATTTTGGGGTCCATCAAGTTAAATTTTGTTTCTAGTGGAATATATAGTTATTATATTGTGTTATATATACAACAAATACAAATGATCTATTTTATTAAACTGCTTGATACAATGCATATTGTTACATGGCAGGCTCCCAGGATGATGTGAGAGTTGCCAGGGGAGGAAAGCTGTTTGGCAACAAACCTGACACTGTAGTACTAACCACAACTAAGGGTTTGGTTTTCAGTTTTGCATGTTCATAAACTCAATATTCTAAAGGTCTCAAATTGACTGATGCTGGGAATGCGAAGTCATGATAAGGATGTTCACAAGAGCCCCATGTGTAAACCAGAATGCCAATTATTAATTTACAAAGACAAACAATTGTTCATGGGACTTGATTTGAAAATAGAAAATTGTTTCCAGGCAGATCTTTATTGGAAGCTAAATTATAATCAGAAGATTGTTGCTACCATAGAATCAACGCAAAGGGAGTTAGTTGCACAATTCAAATATATATGATTGCTCCAAGCGTCCATCCCCCCAATAGAGACTTGAGTATATACTTCCTGGAGGGTCTGGTGTATTTGCTTTATAGGTCAGTGTACATCTACCCCAACGCCTGGGGGTAGTGCCTGTAGATTTTGTATTTTTCTATGCTTTCTTTGCTGATCAAAACCCTTGATTCACTCTACTTTTAAAAATTACATAAGTAAAACGTGTTTTTTAGTTGTTATCTCTTCCATCAGATTAATCTTCTATTGCTCGCCTACAGGCCGTTTTATCACTCAAGGAAATTGCCTTTATTGATTTATAGCTCACCTCATAGGTTTGGGGGTGAGGCAAGGGATTGGAACCTTGTGAATAATTCTATGGGGACACTTCGTTTTGGCCAGTGAATATGGTTGCCAGATTAAAATACAGGATGTCAGCCGAAGTCGGTTTGGCTCAGTGGATAGAGTGTTGGTCTGTGGACTGAAGGGTCCCAGGTTCAATTCCGGTCAAGGGCATGTACATTGGTTGCGGGCACATCCCCGGTGGGGGGTGTGCAGGAGGCAGCTGGTCAATGGCAGCTGGTCAATGGCAGCTGGTCGATGTTCCTCTCTCATCGACGTTTCTAGCTCTCTATCCCTCTCCCTTCCTCTCTGTAAAAAATCAATAAAATATATTTTAAAAAATAATAAATAAAATACGGGATGCCAAATTAAATTCAGATAACAAAATTTTTTAGCCTAAGCATGCCCAAATATTACATGAGGTATATTTATACTTTAAATAATATTCATTGTTTATGTAAAATTGAAATTTAACCGATGTCCTGTATTTTTATTTGCTAAACTTGGCAAGTCCACGAATACATCTACAGGAGACTATAAGGCTAGCCTGAGTTTATACTCTTGGGTGAACACCAATCCATTCGGTTGCCTCGGGGAACAAATATCCTTTCCTGGTAAAAAGAACTGTTTAGGTTAACGGTAGGTTGCGCCGACACAGGAGAATTTTGATCCTTTGAGGAACCCGTAAGGACGCAACTGCTATAAGTGCTGCTTTGATTGAGTTCCCCGCCCCCTCCATTCTTCTCTTCCAGCAACTAGAATGATTTCTCTATTTTTCCTTCCTTCTCAAGTCCCGCCCTTTCAGCTACCCGCTCTGGATAGCAATCGGTTGCCCAAAAAGGGCCGGCAAAAGTGGGCGAGGTGTTCAGAGGAACGGAAGTAGTCAAATTTCGCTGAGAACCGGAAAGTGCTGCTGGCTGTCTCCCTTTCCGGAGAACGAAGACAGCTCCGCCTGTCAGTGCCGGCCTTCCTCCTGTAAGGGGATCCGCCGGACCCGTGCTAATTCAATTTTCCCCCCATTCCAGGCCCTTCCCCATCGTCGCCCCCTTCACCTTGGATCATGTTCAAGAAGTAAGGACATGGTGTGGCCTCCGTCCGCTGCTCACAAAGGTGGTAGGGGTGGGAGGTGGGGAAGAGGGCGAGAGCAAAGATCCTCTTTCTCTCTCTCCTGCCCCTGCCATCCTTGCTCCCTAAGGTTTTCTATAGTACTATGCTCTCACTCACAACTTACAACACTTCTTTAAGCTTTCCATCCCTAATCCCCAGTCGGGTTTCGGTTCTCCCATCTTTATTTTCTTTATCCTTACTACCCCTCTTTCTCTTTTGCTCCCTTTCCCAATACTATCTCCATTTCCAGGTTCTACCAGTCACATCCTTGCACTGTGATTTAAGGGTGTATCCTCTTTACCTAAGAGGAGAGCCTTGCACTCGCTGCCGTCTGTTTATTAGTTATGAACTGAATAAGGGGAGGCTTGACTTCCTGGGTCATGGGAGTGAAGGAGTCTGGGTGACAGGAAGCAAGCGGGCTGTCATGCCTATTGCTTAGCTGCCAGATTAACCTTGTCTTGAAAACAGCGTGATTGCCCCATAGGCTATTCAGTGTAAGGAAGACAAAAATTCCTTGGGAACCTATCTTTTCCGTAGACGCAAAAAGCAAAGGGGAAACATGGGCAAAGGAAGGTGGGTTTTATTTATGACATTTTGAGCAAAAATAAACAGGGATCTTAGAAATCATCATTATTATCATGACTTTTAAAAAAAAATCTCAGTAGATTGCATAGTTTAGCAGGGACCGATTTTCTGTTATACTTGCGTTGGTCTTCTGTATCTCAATGCTTGAGGGCTCTTTGGGTTTGCTTCTTTTGTTCCCCCACACAGGTTTGCTATAGGTGGAAATCTGTGTTTCTTCCTGGGTAGAGACCAGTAAGATTTTCTAAAACAGGCATTTGTGTAGCTGATTACAGGTTATAATGTGAAATATGCCTCATATCCTCCCCTCCCCAGCTAATTGTGTATGTATGACAGCTTATTTTAATGTAATAAGACGTTGGTTGTGCTGGACAGAATAAAAGGTAAATAGTATTTTAAAAATGAACTTATTTCATTATTATTTTAGGCATCTAAATACTTTCTTGGGAATATATGACTAATTAAAACATTACCTTTAGCTGTTCTGATATGTTTACTTAGAAATACCTTTTTTTTTCTTTCAAAAATCATTTGGCAGATTTGATGAAAAAGAAAATGTGTCCAATTGCATCCAGTTGAAAACCTCAGTTATAAAGGGCATCAAGAACCAATTGATAGAGCAATTTCCAGGTATTGAACCATGGCTTAATCAAATCATGCCTAAGAAAGATCCTGTCAAAATAGTGCGATGGTAAGTCTTTATTTTTCTCTATGTGAAGCTCAGGCCTAAGTAGTTGAATATTGTATGATTAGATTGTACCCATAATAAATGGAATTATTTTCACATTAACTATTGATAGATTATGGGAGTAGATAAATAGAATTATTCTAAGCAATATTTATATTTGCAAGTGTTTTTCTATATGAAAACATGTACTGATTTTTTTATCAGTTAAATGTTTAGAGTTGGATTTAATTTATTTCATTTGTACTTTAGAGATTTGTTTTATTGAATTACATAACAATGAAATTAATAATATGTGAAATAAAATTGAGTGTAGCAACTCATATTTTTTCTCTACACTGGACTGGTATGATAGGTAAAGCAGATAAACAATTTTTTTTGGCTTGGATCTTTATTGAAAAATTTTTAAAAAGCTTACTTTATCTGTATATACATGTTTCATATTATACATTATTTAAAGGCTATTTGGCATATTCATTTTAGAAAGAAAATATCTAACTTGTACTTTGTGACATTTGTCTCACAGCCATGAACATATAGAAATCCTTACAGTAAATGGAGAATTACTATTTTTTAGACAAAGAGAAGGACCTTTTTATCCAACCCTAAGATTACTTCACAAATGTAAGTCTTATTAGAAAATATGTATTTGGGGATGTTGAAAGGCACACAAGGAGCTGAAAGTGACTTCTGGTGTTAACTTATTTATTAGTACTAGGTATTAAGGAATATAAAAGTAAAATGAATTCCCACCTTGTGGTAAATCTGAAAAATGCAGATTCTCTCATTATGTGTTCCAGAAAGACCAAGAAAGAACATTCATTCATTCATTCAACAAATATTTATTGAACTTACTATGTTCCAGACTTGGTCCCTGTCCCTATGAAACTAACAGTCTAGTTGGGAGAATAGACAACACTTACATAATTACACAAGTATATATTCACAAACTGTGATAAGTACTCTGAGCATTTCCTTTTAAATTTATATCTAAATTTGCCTCATAGAGATAATTCTCTATAAGGGAAAGCATTGTCTAATTGTTGGAGTCAGTTATTGTTAGTTGAGTGCCAAGTTCAGGTGTTATGAAACAAAATAATGTTTATTATCTACCCACTTTTGCATATTAGATTGAGTATATTACAAAAAAATCCAGAGGAAGATATAATCCCAGTGCCCAAGAAGTTTTAAATGTGAAGAAAAATTTCTGCTTTTCAAACCAGTATGCATATCTGGCCTTCTAGCCAAGAGGCAGAAAGGAAGGGAGTGACTGGAGGGTTCTGTAGGTGGTATTTGTGATTTAATTAATGAATTTGATTTTTGGTAAGAGGAGATAAATTTTTCATTACTTGGTGAAGCAGAGGTCCAGAGCAGTAAAGCTGTTAGGCAAGTTTTAAAAAAGGTGAAGCATTTAATTTAATTTATTTTTTTAAATTTTAAATATATTTTTAATTTAAAAAAATATGTTTTTATTGATTTTTTTAGAGAGAGAGGAAGAGAGAGGGATAGAGAGAGAGAAACATGGATGAGAAAGAAACATCCATCAGTTTGCCTCCTGCATGCCCCCTACTGGGGATCAAACCCGCAAACTGGGCATGTGCCCTGACTAGGAACCGAACCTGAGACCTCTTGGTCCATGGGTCCATGCTCAATCACTGAGCAACACTGGCCAGGCTATTTATGAATTTGAAATAGAGGGAGAGAGAGACGGAGGGACAGCGGTGGGGGAGGAAGGAGGAAGGGAGAGAGAAAGAAAAACATCAATTTGTTGTTCCACCCATCCATGCATTCATTGGTTATAGATGAAGCATTTTAATATTTATAAAGGAATATTTACAATTATTGGATTAAGTATTGATTTCATCAAGTTAAAAAACTATGATGGACAGAAATTGAGTCCTGATGCAATGGGGAAAAGCTTAAAATAAAAATATTTTGGTGATATTAAGACATTTTAATGATATTAATTCCTCCTTAACTAAAAGAGAATAGAACAAAATAATCAAATATATTGCATGAATCTAGATTGGTTTGAAAAACAAACCAAAATCAAGCGCTCCTCCTCCTCCAAAAATAGATATAAAAGACTTTCTTGGGACTATTGGGAGAAATTTGCATATGGTTTGTTTATAAGATGATATTGCAGAACTGTTGTTAAATTTTCAGGTATGATAAAGTGTTGTGGTTATGTAGGAGAATGACTTTATTCTTAGGTGGTGTGTGCTCATTTTGGTGAAGCATTGTGTCTGAAATTTAAAATAGAGGAAAAATATGTCTGTTTAAACAGAAAGAGATAAAGCAAATATCACAAAGTGTTAATGAACAATTGTTGAATTTTTTTTCTTTTAGATAAGCAAACAAGAATTTATTGACTGCAGCAGTAAAATTGTACTTAGTACAGTGAAACAAGGAAGGGCATAGAAGAAGCAACAGGAGAGCCTAGGCTGGGCTGCTTTGGCTCACTCAGAAGTCAGAGAAAAGGGGGCCTTGCAGACAGGTTCAGGGGGTTAGCCTGGGACAAGCTGTCACTGCCCATTGCTCCCCTGGTTGCAAGTCTCATGGGGTCCCATAGAGTTTAGGGGATATGTGCCTGTGAGGCTAGTAGAGGGGGAAGGGAATGGCATGGGCATACTTTCTAGAAGGAGAGCACCCAATTGTTCAACCTAAGTGGATAGTGTCCAGGTGTTCATTGAGCTATTCTTCCAGTTTTTCCATATGTTAAGGAAAAGTCCTAATAAGCTGAAGAAAAAGATGTTCCTATTTAGTAGTATTTTTTCTGGGAGCCAACCTTTTAGAGCGTCTTAAAATTATTTTTGTGCAAGAAGCAGGATACTACGGTGGTTAAAAGTATGAACTTGGAGTTAGGCAGACCTGGGTTCAATTTCCAATGCATTTCTTTTGTCAGGTCATTCAACCTGTTTAAATCTTATTTCTTTATTTTTAAATACGGACATAGTGGTTTTTAATATGGACATATATTATGGGTTGTGAGGATTAAATGAGATAGTATATGTAATCTACCTAACACAATGTCTAGAATGTAGTAAGTACTCATAAATGGTAACCATTATAATGATTTAGTAATTGTTTAAACAGTGTCCACTAGCACTAATTATCATCATTATCATCATCATTATTATTAAAGGGTAGCTGTTCAGCTGTTAATGATGATGGAGATCTGGAAAGTAAATTATGGCTTATGAATAATAAATGTATTCATTCACATTCCTTTTTTTAAGCCTTAGGAGCTAGGCATTATTATTATTATTATTTTTTTTATCTGATAAAATGGGATTCTTTTTTGTTTTAATGAAAAGTATAATTTTGAAAGGAAACAGAGCATGTAGTATTTTATAAATTAAAAATACTTATACAGGCTCAGTCATGCAAATTAACTAATATGCCATAAAATAAAACTTGAAATATTTCTCTAATTTTATAGCCCCCAAGAAAAATCCTTAAAACAAATAAGATAAGCAAAATGATGATGTGAAACCAGTATAAAGCTGATAAACTTATTTATAAATCGGTTCCCTACGTTTTCTATCATCTTGTCTCATTACTGACTTTGAGCTGTAACACTGCTCATCTCTAAGAATTCTGCCATTATGTCTTCTGTTCCAAAGAATAATACCTTTGCTCTGTGTTATTTCTCAACATTTGTATATTCCTACTAAAATAATAACTGTTTCATCTTAAGTATATAAGCTAAATGTATCGTATATATTCTTTTTATTATTGTTTAAAGTATTACACATAGTAGTACATATATCTTTTTTTCCCCCCCCCCATTGACTTTCCCCCAGCCTCCCCTACCCCCTGTCACATGCCCTCATCCCACCCCCCCAGTGTCTTGTGTCCATTGGTTGTGCTTATATGCACGCATACAAGTCCTTCGGTTGATCTCTTTCCCCACCCCCCCCCCCGCCCCAACACTCCCCAGCCTTCTTGCTGTAATTTGACAATCTGTTCAATGCTTTATTGCCTCTGTATCTATCTTTTTGTTCATCAGGTTATAATGTTCTTTATTTTCCATAAATGAGTGAGATCATGTGGCATTTTTCTTTCATTGCCTGGCTTATTTCACTTAGCATAATGCTCTCTAGTTCCATCCATGCTGCTGCAAATGGTAAGAATTCCTTCTTTTTTATAGCAGCATAGTATTCCATTGTGTAGATGTACCACAGTTTTCTAATCCACTCATCTGCTGATGGGCATTTAGGCTGTTTCCAAATCTTAGCTATGGTGAATTGTGGTGCTGTGAACATAGGGGTGCATACATCCTTTCTGATTGGTGTTTCTAGTTTCTTGGGATATATTCCTAGAAGTGGGATTACTGGGTCAAATGGGAGTTCCATTTTTAGTTTTTTGAGGAAAGTCCATATTGTTCTCCACAGAGGCTGCACCAGTCTTCATTTCCACTAGCAGTGCATGAGGGTTCCTTTTTCTCCGCATCCTCGCCAGCACTTGTTGTTTGTTGATTTGTTGATGATTGCCATTCTGACAGGTGTGAAATGGTACTGCATTGTTGTTTTGATTTGCATCTCTCGCATTATTAGTGACTTTGAGCATGTTTTCATATGTCTCTTGGCCTTCCTTCTGTCTTCTTTTGAAAAGTATTTAGGTTGGTTGAGAATTTTTTTTTGGATCATTTATCTTCCTTTTATTAAGTTATATGAGTTCCCTGTAAATGTTGGAGATTAAACCTTTATCAGTGATAACATTTGCAAATATGTTCTCCCATACAGTGGGCTTTCTTGTTTTGTTGATGGTTTCTTTTGCTGTGAAAAAGCTATTTATTTTGATGTAGTCCCATTTGTTTATTTCCTCTTTAGCTTCCATTGCCCTAGGAGTGGTATCGGTGAAGAAATTGCTTCGGCATATGTCTGAGATTTCTCTGCCTGTGGATTCCTCTAGTTTTTTATGGTTTCCCGTCTTATGTATAAGTCCTTTATTCATTTTGAGTTTATTTTTGTGTATGGTGTAAGTTGGTGATCTAGTCTCATTTTTTTTGCATGTATCTGTCCAATTTTCCTAGCACCATTTATTGAAGAGACTGTCTTGACTCCACTGTATGTTCATACCTCCTTTGTCAAATATTAATTGAGCATAGTGGTTTGGGTCAATATCTGGGTTCCCTATTCTATTCCATTGGTCTATATGTCTGTTCTTGTGCCAGTACCAGGGTGTTTTGAGAACAGTGGCTTTGTAATACAGCTTGATATCTGGTATTGAGATCCCACCTACTTTGTTCTTCTTTCTCAGGATTGCTGTGGCTATTCGGGGTCTTTTTTTATTCCAGATGAATTTTTGGAGAGTTCTTTCTAGGTCTGTGAAATATGTCATTGGTATTTTAATGGGAAGTGCATTGAATCTATAGATTGCTTTGGGTAGTATGGACATTTTAATGATGTTGATTCTACCAATCCATGAACATGGTATGTTTTTCCATTTGTTTATGTCTTCCTCTATCTCTTTTTTCAGTGTCCTGTAGTTTCCACATGTAGGTCTTTTACCTCCTTAGTTAAGTTTATTACTAGGTATCTTAATTTTTTTCGTGCGATGGTAAATGGGATTGCTTTTTTAGTCTCTCTTTTTGTAAGGTCATTGTTGGTGTATAGAAATGCCATAGATTTCTTGGCATTAATTTTGTATCCTGCTACATTGCCAAATTCATTTATTAAGTCTAATAGTTTTTTGGTGGAGTCTTTAGGGTTTTTTATGTACAATATCATGTCATCTGCGTATAAGGACAGTTTTACTTCTTATTTTCCAATTTGGATGCCTTTTATTTCTTCTTCTTTTTTATTTTTTATTTTTTATTTTTTAAATATATTTTATTGATTTTTTACAGAGAGGAAGAGAGAGGGATAGAGAGTCAGAAACATCGATGAGAGAGAAACATCTATCAGCTGCCTCTTGCACACCCCCTACTGGGGGTGTGCCCGCAACCAAGGTACATGCCCTTGACCGGAATCGAACCCGGGACCCTTGAGTCTGCAGGCCGACGCTCTATCCACTGAGCCAAACCGGTTTCGGCTTCTTTTTTATTTTTAAATATATTTTATTGATTTTTTACAGAGAGGAAGGGAGAGAGATAGAGAGTTAGAAACATCGATGAGAGAGAAACATCAACCAGCTGCCTCCTGCACGCCCCCAACTGGGGACGTGCCCACAACCAAGGTACGTGCCCCTGACAGGAATCGACCCTGGGACCCTTCAGTCCGCAGGCTGATGCTCTATCCACTGATCCAAACCGGTTTGGGCCTTTTATTTCTTCTTATTGTCTAATTGCAATGGCTAACACTTCCAGTACTATGTCGAACAGGAGTGGTGAGAGTGGGCATCCCTGTCTTGTTCCTGTTCTTAGGGGAAATGGTTTTAGTTTTTGCCCATTGAGTATGATGTTGGCTGTGGGTTTGTCATATATGGTTTTTATTATGCTGAGGTATGAGCCTTCTATTCCCACCTTGCTGAGAGTTTTTATCAAAAATGGGTGTTGGATTTTGTCAAATGCTTTTTCTGCATCAATTGATATGACTATGTGGTTTTTCTCTCTGTTTATGTGATGTATTATGTTTATTGATTTGCAGATATTGTACCATCCTTGCATCCCTGGGATAAATCCTACTTGGTCATGGTGTATGATCTTTCTGATGTACTGCTGGACCCGATTTGCTAGAATTTTGTTGAGGATTTTGACATCTATGTTCATGAGGGATATTGGCCTGTAATTCTCTTTCATTGTGTTATCTTTATTGGTTTTGGTATTAGAGTGATGCTGGCTTCATAGAATGAGTTTGGAAGTGTTCCTTCCTCTTGAATTTTCTGGAATAGTCTGAGGAGGATAAGTTTCCGTTTTTCCTTGAATGTTTGGTAAAACCCCCCTGTGAGGGCGTCTGGCCCTGGGGTTTTGTTGGCTGGAAGCTTTTTGATGACTGCTTCAATTTCTTCTATAGTTATCAGCCTATTGAGATTTTTAGAATCTTCCTGGTTGAGTTTTGGAAGGTAATATTTTTCTAGGAATATGTCCATTTCCTCAGGTTGTCTAGTTTTTTAGAATAGAGTTGTTCATAGTATTTTTTAACAATCCTTTCTATTTCGGTGGGGTCTGTTGTTATGTCTCCTCTTTCATTTCTGATTTTGTTTATTTGGGTCCTCTCTCTTTGCTTCTTGATGAGCCTGGCTAGAGGTTCATCAATCTTGTTTATCCTTTCAAAGAATCAGCTCTTCGTTTTGTTGATCTTTTGTAATGTTGTTTTTGTTTTTTGTTTTTTTTTTTTTGGTCTCTATGTGGTTTATCTCCGCTCTGATCTTTATTATTTCCTTCCTTCTGCTTACACTGGGCTTTTCTTGCTGCTCTTTTTCTAACTCTTTGAGTTGTATGGTTAGGTAATTTATTACCATTGTTTCTTATTTTTTTGCAGTAGGCTTGTAGAGCTATGAACTTCCCTCTCAAGACTACTTTTGCTGTGTCCCATAGATTTTGGATTGTTGTGTTTTCATTGTCATTTGTTTCGAGGATGCTTTTTATTTCTACTTTGATCTCTTTGGTAACCCAGTCATTGTTTAATAGCATGCTATTTAGTCTCCAGGTGTTTGATTTTTTTGATTGTTTTTATTGTAGTTGATTTCTAGTTTTATGCCATTGTGATCTGAGAAGATGCTTGATATGATTTCTATCTTCTTGAATTTGAAGAGACTTTGCCTGTGACCCAATATATGGTGTATCTTTGAAAATGATCCATGTGCACTTGAGAAGAATGTATATTCTGTGGCTTTGGGGTGAAATGTTCTGAAGATGTCAATTAATTCCATCTGGTCTAGTGAGTCATTTAGGATTGATGTTTCTTTGCTGATTTTTTGTTTAGAGGATTTGTCCAATGGTGATAGTGGGGTATTAAAGTCCCCCACTATGATTGTATTGCTGTCAATCTCTCCCTTGATATCCTTCAGGAGTTTTTTTTAAATGTATTTGGGTGTTCCTGTATCGGGTGCATATATGTTTACCGGAGTTATTTCTTCTTGTTGGATTGCTCCCTTTAGTTTTATGAAGTGGCCTTCCTTATCTCTTGTTATGTCCTTCACTTTGAGATCTAATTTGTCAGATATAAGTATTGATACCCCAGCTTTTTTTTCATTTCCATTCTAGGCATTATTGTTTAAAATATATTTTTTATTTATTTTCAGAGGGGAAGGGAGCGGAAGAGAGAGATAGAAACATCAATTAGAAAGAATCATTGATTGGCTGCCTCCTGCACACCCCACACTGGCGATTGAGCCCACAACCCAGGCATGTGCTCTGATCTGGAATTGAACCACATCCTTCTGGTTTTTAGGTCAACACTCAAGCACTGAGCCTTGTTGGCTGGGATGTGTTTTTTTAATTTTAAATCCTCACATGAGAGTATTTTTTTCCATTGATTTTCAGTGAGAGGAAAAGGGGATAGGGGGAGAGAGACAAACATCGATGTTGGAGCTACACATCAACTGGTTGCCTCCCTCATGTGCCCTGATCTAGGGGGCAGGGGATCGAACCTGCAACCCAGGCATGTACCCTTGACCGGAATCGAACCCAAGACCTTTCAGTGCTCAGGCAAGTGGGATGGCTAGTGGTAAAACATTAAAGTGAATAAATTTTACCAATTATTGTTGTTATTCCTAGAGAGCCCTGAGACGCCTAAAACATTTCCCCCCAGGCATTGTTTTAAATCCTCCAGGGACCCTTTAATTGTTAGATTATGAGTTATTTGTAGACACATATACACATACAAAAATATTTTTTTTAAGATTACAAAATGAATATTTGTTCATTCTAGATATCAGGAAATATATAGAAATAAAATTACCTGTATTCCCGTGACTTAGAGATAATCATTGTTAACATATTGGTGTACTTCCATTCAGTTATTTCCTGTGTTGTGTATGTGTTTGTATGTATGTGTAAATGTGTATATTTTTCCTTTTTAAGTTGGGCTCTCTGTTATATAGTTTTTAAAAAATTAATAGACTTATTTTTTAAAACAGTTTTAGGTTTACAGGAAAACTAAGCAGAAAGCAGGGAGTACCCACCCTTCTCTTGTTATTAATATGTTGCATTGATGTGATATATTTTTTATAAATGATGAACCAATATTGATATATTATTGATAACCAAAATCCATAGTTTATATCAGGGTTCATTTTTTGTCTTGTACACTCTGTGGGTTTTGCCAAATGAATAATGGTCACTGTTAAAGTATCATATAGAATAGTTTCACTGCCCTAAACATCCTCTGTGCTTCACCTATTCATCCCTCTCTCCTGCCTCTCCCCTAGCAACCACTGATATTTTTGGTAGTTTTTTCATTTTGCTTTTCCCTTTTAACATTATATTATGAACACTTCCCAGGGTATTATGTATTCTTCAAAAACATGGCTCTATTATATAGATGTTGTATATACACTTTAAGTCATATATCTCTTACTTTATTTTTGGACATTTAAGTTGATTCCAGTTTATTTCTATTATAAATATTAGTGTGGCAATGAATATCTTTCTAACTAAATATATTGTACATCTTTCATTTTTTCTTAGAATAAAATCTTAGAAGTAGAATTACTAAATCAAGAGAGTTCGAACCTTTTTAAGGATGTTGATACATGTTGCCAAGTAGTCCTAAAAAAAGGTTGTAGTAATTTATAAGCCTTCTAGCAGTATATGGGAATGCCAGTTTACCTACACTCTTGCTAGTACTGAAAATTACTTTTCTTAAAAATATTTTCTAATTTCTCTGGATCTATTTTTGTTCATTAGTTTATGTATGTTATTCATTAGATTCCACATATGAGTGAGATCATGTGATATTTATCTTTCTCTGACTGGCTTATTTCGCTTAGCATAATGCTCTCCAGGTCCATTCTTGAGGGAAGGGTGGGTGGGTGGGAAGAGATCAACCAATGAACTTGTATGCATATATGCATAACCCATGGATACAGACAATAGGGTGATGAAGGCCTGAGGTGGGGGCAGGGGTGGGCTGAAAGAGTCAAAGAGGGAAAAAAGGGGACATATGTAATACTTTCAAAAATAAAGATTAAAAAATACTGATAAGAAATATTTACTAATTTGCTAAGTGAAGGATGGTATTTCAGTTTTATTTTGCATCTGTCAGAGTACTGTAATTTTGGGAAATACTTGTTTATGTCCTTTGCCTTTTTTTCTGATGAGTCATTACTCTTATTAAGTTACGTAATGTATTTATTTTCTTCTAGATCCCTTTATCTTGCCACACCAACAGGTTGATAAAGGAGCCATCAAATTTGTACTCAGTGGAGCAAATATCATGTGTCCAGGCTTAACTTCTCCTGGAGCTAAACTTTACCCTGCTGCAGTAGATACGATTGTTGTATCCTTCTCGGGATCTAACTATTGAAAAAATATATTTATGTCATTACTGAAAGATCTATCATCCAAGGGAACATAAGATGTACTTTTTTTGGAGGTGACTGTTAACTATTATCTCATGCCTTTCTGGTTACATTTGAAAATGTGGGAAGTAACATTATTTCTTGAGATTAAATTGTGACCCAATTTAGAATTTAAAGGAGAACAGGTAATAAAAGAGTCCCAGCTGCATTTCAGCCTAGATAGTGCCCAAATGTTATCAGATTCAGGACACAGTATAAAACTTTTGGTTATTAATGAAGAAGATATCTACATATATAAAAGCCTAAGCGACTGGCTGACCGGCCAGTAACTATGATGCACACTGACCACCAGGGGGCAAACACTCAATGCAGGAGCTGCCAAGCTGTGGTGACCTGGCAGCTGTGGTTCTCAGGTGATGCTCCCGGAACCAGAGAGGAGGGAGCCCGATTACAGGGTGCATCACTCGAGAATTGCGCTCTTGCAATCTGGGACCCCTCGGGAGATGTTGGAGAGCTGGTTTTGGCCCGATCCCCGCAGGCCAGGCCGAGGGACCACACAGGTGCACGAATCCGTGCACCAGGCCTCTAGTATCTAATATGATTGGACCACTTCTTTGGACATCAGCTTGCTACTGTTATGTTTGACATTGGAATAAAAGGACTCAAAAGGGAAAAGAGCTTAGGTAACAGGTAGAGTGCTAAAAGTAGGTAGAGTGGGTAGTGGAAAATGATAGCAGTTCCCAACTTTTAAAGTTCATTTTAAGTTGGTTGTTTGGGCCTCAGAACATGATTTCTCAAAGAGAAATGTTAAAGTCCCAGATAGTCCTTAAGGATCTATTCAACTCATAGCTGAGTAATTCTGCATTATTTCCATTTATATGGTGCTGTTTCAGCTATATTCTAGATTAAATAGGTTTTTCTAACTAGTCTGGACAGGTTTTTGCCAACTAGTCTGTTAAGGTCCCAGATAGTCCTTAAGGATCTATTCAACTCAGAGCTGAGTAATTCTGTATTATTTCCATTTATATGGTGCTGTGTCAGCTATATTCTAGATTAAATAGGTTTTTGCCAACTTTGTCATAGATGAAGTGGCCATTTGCCTCAAGTTGAGAGAAGGAACCATACTTGGTGGGAATGGGGAAATCACTGTGGAGTGGGAAGGCTATTGGAATGGGTTTAAGAATGTGTCTTGTGCTCAAAAGGAGGCTGTCCTCTGTTGTGGAAGTTATATCTAAGGGGTAGTATAAGTTGTATGGTTATATCTTAGGAATAGTTTATATTGACACAGATACTGGTCACATAATAGGTGCTTAAATATTTGTGGAACATTGAATGAATGAATTGAAAATCGGTGGAGAAAAGTATTCTGTAAAGATAGGTTACCTTTTCATGTTTATGATTTTTCTAAGTGTTGCAAGTTTAGAGTTCTAGAGTTCCTTTTTTGTGGTTAATCCTCACCAAGGGATATTTTTTCCATTGATTTTTTAGAGAGAGTGGAAGGGAGGAGGAGAGACAGAGAGAAACATTGATATGAGAGAGACACATCGATTGGTTGCCTCCTGCAAGTGCCCCAACCAGGGCCAGGGTCTAGCCTGCAACCGAGGTTTGACTGGGAAAATCCATCCTGGACCCTTCAGTCCTCCGGCCGACACTCTAATCACTGAGAAAAACAGGCTAGGGCCTGGAGTTCCTTTAAATGGGAAATTTTCCTAGTACTTAGACTTTACTTTTAAAATAATTTTTATTTTGAAAAAAGGAGATATATGTACTACTATGTGTAATACTTTGAACAATAAAATAAAATAAAAATAAAATAATTTTTATTTTGAAATAATTGTAGACTTTTAGAAAGTTGCAAAGCTAGTACAAAGGGTACTGTGTATCCTTGAACCATTACTTTTAAAAATATGTACTGCAGTGTTTAACATTCTAGATGCTTCAAATGATAACCAAAAATGCTCTGTTTGTTCTAGGTTGACGCTTACATTG
This sequence comes from Ia io, assembly GCA_025583905.1. NCBI lineage: Eukaryota > Metazoa > Chordata > Mammalia > Chiroptera > Vespertilionidae > Ia > Ia io. Next base: position 99,442,545 of record JAJQQW010000001.1, read on the forward strand.
GGCTCTTAAAGATAGACTAGAGATAGAATTATTGTTTTACTGTGTCCTTTACATAAAACCACCATTCAATGATTAAAACACTAGAACAATTGATATTTATTTATTTCAGTTTTTAATATTTAGGTGCAAAAAATTTCCTTTTTTGCATGACTTATTCTGGTTTTGTTGGCATTAGGTTATAGTATTAACATCTGACTTAAAAACCAAGAATGGCCGAAGCCGTTTTGGCTCTGTGGATAGAGCATTGGTCTGCGGACTGAAGGGTCCCAGGTTCAATTCCAGTCAAGGGCATGTACCTTGGTTGCGGGCACATCCCCAGTAGGGGGCGTGCAGGAGGCAGCTGGTCGATGTTTCTCTCTCATCGATGTTTCTAGCTTTCTATCCTTCTCCCTTCCTGTCTGTAAAAAATCAATAAAATATATTTTTTTAAAAAAAAACCAAGAATGATTATTAGATTCATTAATATAGCATTTATTGAGTATTTATTCACAGTGTGCCCAGAGACTCTGATCGGTCCCTGCCCTGAAGAAGTTAATGGTGTAGGCAAGGATATGAGATGGGTTCATTGTGGCTTAACTAGAAATGTGATCATTATTTGACACCACCTCTCCAAGGCATTTTGATAAATAGTTCTTAGCTGTGTGTTTCCAGGCCATCATGGCAGAAGGAAAACAGCATGCTCTGTGTGTTGGGGTCATGAAGATGTCTGCAGAAGATATGTAAGTCTCACATTAGGCCCCCTTAGCTTTTGAGATATGGGTAACCTATGCAGGAAGCATCAGAATGACAGGGGAAATTTGCTTTCATTCATATCACATCTTACAAATATGTAAGCACAGAAGCCTCATTTCTGATTTTTCCTAACACTTAGAAAGCCAGTGAAACATATTTTGTCTCCGGGATTGCATTCTTTTTTAAGTACTCTGAAAAGAACCCATGTGCCAATGTAACTGTTTTATATGTATGTATGTATGTATGTATGTATGTGGCATTTTAGGAATTTTTTATTTAGTATGACTTAAATTAGGTGGAAGGAAAGATGTTTTGCTACTAATTTTTAAAACAGTGACATAGTTTGGCACCACACAGTATTTGTCTTACTAGTTTAGTATATTTTGACCTGGTGGTATAGAATAGTAAGGAAATATTAAATATATATTATCAAAATGTAGTCAAGATATTTAAGAACTTCGCAAGTCATTTGAAGAATACATTATTGCTATTAATTTCATTTCAGGGTTAATTGTAACACTTTGATTTTCTCCTGATACGTTGGCGCATTATTACTCTGTTTCTATACACCCAGTAGATCACTAGAATCACTGTAAGACATGAATTGCCCCAGAGTAATATAGTTTAATGTAGACAGTAATGCGAGTGTAATATAAATAAATTCTCTACATGTAACTCAATAATTGCAAAATAGCATTCCACTTTGAATTATATGTACCATGACTAAGCCTATAAAAATGCACAACAATATGTTTATGTGCTTTTTTCCTTCTACAGTGAGAAAGTCAACAAAGGAATTGGCATTGAAAATATCCATTATTTAAATGATGGGCTGTGGCATATGAAGACATATAAATGAGCCTCAGAAGGAATGCACTTAGGCTAAATACGGATATTGTGCTATATCTGTGTTTGTGTCTGTGACAGCATGAAGACAATACCTCTGTAGTTATGCTGAATAAATTCAAAAGATGCTAAAATTCTGTTAGCTTCAAAAATTATTTTAGTTTTTCTTAAGCTCCAGTTAAAATTGGGTAGTAACAAACTTGGACATTAAAACGTATCTGGTAAGTAACCAAACTCAGACAACTTCATGTCCTTTCTTAGGCTAATGATGTACTGGTAAGATGAAGGGCAGGACTTGATAAATGAACTTGCCAGTATACGGCTGACCACCCCCCCACCCCAGAGAATCTAACAACTTCATGGGGCTGGAAACTAGATTGGGAATTTTATCCCATTATCCCAGGACACCTAGATGTGCCCCTTCTCTTTTTGTGTGTTTGTTCATTGTTGTTTTTAAACTTTTCACTATGGAAAATTCCAAACATATACAAAAGTATGGGGAGAATAGTATAAGGGACATTTTCTATATCCATCACCTAGCTTCAATTCATAAACAGTCTTATTTCATCTATATCTCACTTATTCCTTCCCACCCCAGTCCCTGATTATTTTGAAGAAAATCTCAGATATATAATTTTATCCATAATTACTTTAATATGTATCTTTTAAAAGATAAGTGGTTTTCTTTTTAAAAACACAAACATAACCACAATGTAGTTATCACACCTAAAAAATGTAACTGTTTCTTAATATAATCAAATATCTGGACAGTGTCCAAATATGTGACAAATTGACTTGATTGCTTCTCATTTTAATTTTTTTTAAACTGTTGGTTTGCTTGAAACAGAAACCAGACAAGGTCCATTTATTGCATTTGGTTGTTATTTATTGAAATCTCTTTTAATCTGTAAGTTCCCCCTCTTTCTTTTCCTCTTTATTTAAGAAATTTAGTTGTTTTGTCATATAGAGTTTCTTCCCACATTCTGGATTTTCGATGATTATATTGCTGTAAAGTAATTTAACTTGATTTTATGCCCCCTGTCTAGCCTGTAAACAAGAGTAATTAGATTCAGGTTCCATTTACTTAGTGTCCTCTCTTGAAACTATATAGGTGCCAGAACTTCAGATTTGGGTCTCCACTGTATTCCTCAAACAATGTGCATCTTCTATCATAAGTGGACCTACTTCAGTAAAGATCAGTAAGTAGTTTTGGGAGTTACATGAGCTGTTACGAACTTATATAGTGATGATGGGCCTTTCTTCCTAATAACCTTGCTGTTATGCTAGTATCGCAGCCATCTTTATTTGGTTGTTTACAAGTATGTGACGTGGTTTTACTTTTCAGATGGATACAGACATTTACAAGCTTGTGGTGGCCTGTGTTACAGTTAGAAGTTGGTGAGAAAGGTGAGGGACAGTAAAAGAGAGAGACCATTTGGCTGGCTGTTACAGCTGGGCCTCTCAAAATATGACATAGGTGAAGGTAATATATCCAAGGTCTGACCCTGAGATTGAGAAATGATTTCCCACTAATGAAACTTGTAGGACTTGGAGATTCCTATGTTAGAATGTAGATGTATTTATAGTGGTAAGTTTGCTTAGGGTAAACAATTAGTAAACTGGAAGTTTCTTGGTGAACATGGCAAAGAGCAAAAGAAGGTTAATAATTTTGGGGAATATTTCATCTGGGCTGGGGCAAGGCTTAGAGAGGTTTTTCTGCTTCATCACTAATTAGAATGCTTATGTCTGCCATCTTTGTTTCTGAGCCTGTACAGGCACCCTGATATTTTACTTCCTGCATCCTTTTTAAATTATACATAGAATGTTTTTCTGTGTTATGACAGTTATATTCTACAGTCTACCATATTGTTATATTTTATTATTTATTCCTGGTGGATAAAAGTGTAAATAATCTCATTAGTACCACATTTATAAATCATCTTTCAGAGTAGGTTTCTTCAAAAGATGTTTCATTTTATGCTGATTTACCAGTTTCAAATTCAGATATCTGCCCATCTGGGGGAGGAGGGACCCTATTTGAGGCCTATATAGCTCCTTATAGTAGTCTTAAAAAGAGAATATCTGAGTCAGTGTCAAAACTAAACTTTGAAATGGAAAAGTAAGCATACGTTTTTTCCTTCTTTGAAAAGCAGTAAAAACAAAACAAACACTAAACTTTTAACCTTTACTTTTGGTGCTAAGGTAATGTTAATTGACCAAGATTGCCTATAGAATATTAGTAATGAAAAACAAAGCACACATAGTACAGAAGTTAAAATCTTTTATTGTCTTGGTTTCTGAAATAAGTTATCCTTTTTTCTAACCACTGTTACGGTGGGTATAGGGAATACTTTTTAAATATTCAACATCAGCATCTGTGCTTGTTTATCTACTCTGGTGAGGTACATTGACTTCGTTGCCTTGGTGATTGGTGATGTGGAGTGAATACGTATTGTTTCCTGCTTCCCCTGGGTCTGAGGCCTCAGGTCATTGGTGTTAATCAAGGGAACCTTATCAGTTTCTAAACATTAGGTCATGCAGGGAACCCAGTTCAAAGAGGTTAAACTAATACGTCAGCCTCCTTAGGCACTATGCTTACAGGAAACCTAGTTTACCCACATTCCTGAGAGTAGAAATACAGGAAGAGCCTGTTTTCTCTTAGGCAATACCTTCAGTTTCAAAATTAATTTTCTGTCAAGTTAGACTACATTTATGTATATCTGATACACGTTTACTCAGGCAAGGTCAGTTCAGCTCAATGGACATGTATTGAATATCTCCTAGGTTCTAGGTGATGTGGCACGAAGTTGAATAATACACAAGTAGCCCTTGCCCTTAAGGATCTTCCAGTTTAGTGAGTAAATTTAAATTTGAAAAAATTCTGCACAATGGTGACAGGCCAGTAGGAAGTTACTAATGCTTTTCCAATTTCAGCCATCAAAATTTGCAAATTACACATGAGCCAAATATAAGAATATTTTTTTATTGTATCCAGTGTAAGAAGGTTAAAGAAATCTAGATGTCTTGGAGTTTGGACAATTCTGCATTCCAACTGTCCCATTGTGCAGTAATGTAAAGGCCTGATCAACCCTTGTCTAGCAGACTTATACTGGTTTTGTGGTATTCTGTTGGCAACTACTTTTTTAAAAAAATGTTCTGGATCTAAAACAAGCAGCTGGATTTATCCCAGGGGTAGTCATGAACATTTCAGGTCAAGGTATTTGGCATTTGTCAAATAATAATGATATCCAGTCAACTTCCCTCTCTGTATACAAATCAGCTACTTAGGATATAGTATTTCTAAGCATAGTATTTCAAAAAACTATATAAGAATGGCAAATAACTAAATTTGCAGTGGTATTTAATAAATATTTTACTTTTTTGTTCATAAAAATTTTAACGGGAATATGAAATGAATGTATTTCCAAACAAAATGTAAATGTTTTAACTTTTTAATCTAAGTTCCTTAATTTTGAGAATATATTTCTCAAGGCTCTTCAGGAAACTCAAAATGTTCCAATTTTTCCCCTATATATTGAATTTATTGGGGTGACACTGGTTAACAAAATTATACAGGTTTCAGGTGCACAATTCTACAACATATCATCTGCACACTGTATTGTGTGTTCACCACCCCAATAACTCCATACTGCTTTCCACACTGACTGCACCAATCTGCATTCCTACCAACAGTGCACTAGTGATCCATTTTCTCCACATCCTCATCAGCACTTGTTATTATTTGTTATCATCGTTTATCACTATGCCCTCCTCCACCTTCTCCCAAGTCCCTCCACCAAGCAATTACCACACTTGTTTCTGTCCATGAGTTTTCTCTTTTATTTCTTTTTTGCTCAATTCCTCCACACTCCCAGCCCCAAACCAGCACTCCCCCGCCCCAACAGCTATCAGCCTACTCTCTATGACCCTGTCTCTATTTTGCTTGTTAGTTCATTTTGTTCATTAGATTCCACATATGAGTGAAGTCACATATTTGTCTTTCTCTGACTGACTTATTTCACTTAGCATAATGCTCTCCAGGTCCATCCATGCTGTTGCAAAGGGTAAGGTTTCCTTCTTTTATTTTTTAGGGCTGAGCAGTATTCCATTCTGTAAATGTATCACACCTTTTTGTTTTTTAAAAATATATTTTTATTGATTTTTTTACAGAGAGGAAGGGAGAGGGATAGAGTTAGAAACATTGATGAGAGAGAAACATCGATCAGCTGCCTCCTGCACACCTACTAGGGATGTGCTCACAACCAAGGTACATGCCCTTGACCGGAATCGAACCTGGGACCTTTCAGTCCACAGGCCAAAGCTCTGTCCACTGAGCTAAACTGATTAGGGCTATCACACCTTTTTTATTCACTCAACTACTGATGGACACTTGGGCTGCTTCCATATATTGGCTATTGTAAATATGCTGCAATGAACATATGGATGCATATATTCTTTCAAATTAGTGTTCTGGGTTTCTTCGGATAAATTACCAGATGTGAAATCACTGGGTCATAAAGTCAGCACCAATATTAATTTTTGGAAGTAACTCCATACTGCTTTCCACAGTGACTGCACTGATCTGCATTCCTACCAACAGTGCACTAGTGATCCATTCTCCACATCCTCATCAGCACTTGTTATTTTTTGATTTATTGATGACAGCCATTCTGACAGGTGTGAGGTGATATCTCATTGTGGTTTTAATTTGCGTTTCTCTGATGATTAGTAATGTTGAGCATCTTTTCATATGTCTATTGGTCATCTCTATATCCTCTTTGGAGAAGTATCTACAGTAGTTAGGTTTTGTGCTAATTTCTTAATTGGATTTTTTTTAGTGTTGAAGTTTTTTTAAGATCTTTATAAATTTTGGATATTAACCCCTATCAGAGTTAACATTGGCAAATATGTTATGACATTCAGTAGGTTGTCTTTTAATTTTTTTCATGGTTTCCTTTGCTGTGAAAACACTTTTTAGTTTGATATAATCCTATTTGTTTAATTTTTCTTTAGTTTCTCCCACCCAAGGTGATATATTAGGAAATATATTGCTAGAAGTGTAGGAACCCCTTTCCCCGTCCCGAGTGGTTCAGGGTTCCGGTTCTGGAGAAGGGCTGCACACAAATGAAAGGAGACTTGAAGAAATTCAATTTGGCGAAATGGGGGGCCAGGCGGTAGTCCAACTCTAGTGGGAGAACTACTCACTGCTCTGGCCCTGCCATCCCTTTTATTGAGGCTATGGGGAAAACACCTTAGGCAGGAAATAATAGAAATTTACATGGGACAAACAGAGGTGGAGGCTGCTTCAGCTAACAATGTCTCAACTAAAGGGTGAGTGGTTAGAGCAATTAAGGTTGTTGACCAGCCTTCCTGTCAACATCCTCTTTTAGTGAAACTGATTGGTTTCCGGCATAGGAGAAATACCAAAACTTTACTGCCTGTGTTTTCTACTAGGATTTTTGTGGTTTCAAGTCTGACTACCTTTAGTCCATTGTATGTTTTTGCCTCCTTTGTCAAATATTAATTGACTATAAAGGCATAGATTTATTTCTGGGCTCTCTATTCTGCTCCATTGATCTAGATATATGCTTTTATGTCAGTACCATGCTGTTTTGATGACTATGGCCTTATTGTACAGTTTGATATCAGGTAGTGTGATTCCTTCCATTTATTTATTTATTTATTTATTTATTTAATTTCCTCACCTGAGGATGATATTTTTCTTTTTTTAAAAAAATATATTTTGTTGATTTTTTTACAGAGAGGAAGGGAGAGGGATAGAGAAGTAGAAACATCAATGAGAGAGAAACATCCATCAGCTGTCCCCTGCACAGTCCCTACTGGGAATGTGCCCGCAACCAAGGTACATGCCCTTGACTGGAATCGAACCTGGGACCTTTCAGTCCACAGGCCGACGGTCTATTCATTGAGCCAAACCGGTTAGGGCTGAGGATGATATTTTTCCATTAACTTTTTGTTTTACAGAGAGTGGAAGAGAGAGGGAAAGACTGAGAGAAAGATCGATGTGAGAGAAACATGTTGATTGTTTGCCTCATGCCCGAGCCCTGGCCAAGGCTCATGCCAGAGAGAAGCCTGCAACCTAGGTACGTGCCCTTTACTGGAATTGTGCCCAGGATCCTTTGGTCCGCAGGCCGATGGTCTATCTACTGGGCCAAACCAGCCAGGGTCAACTTTGTTCTTTTTTTTCCCTTCAAGATTCCTGTGGCTATTTGGGGTCTTTTGTGGTTCCATATAAATTTTTGGAATATTTGTTCTAGTTCTCTGAAATATGCCATTGGTATCTTGGCATTGAATCTATAGATTGCTTTGGGTAATATGGATATTTTAATGATGTTAATTCTTCCTGTCCGTGAAGATGGTATATACTTCCACTTATTTGTATTTTTTAATTTCTTTCTTCAGTGTCTTATAATTTTTTGACTACAGGTCTTTTACATCCTTGATTAAATTTATTCCTAGGTATTTTATTCTTTTGAAGCAATTGTGAATGGGATTGTTTTCTTAGTTTTCCTTTCTGATTGTTCATTATTGGTGTATAAAATGCAACTGATTTCTGGATATTTGTTTTGTATCCTGCTACTTTACTGAATTCATTTATCAGTTTAGTAGTCTTTGGTGGAAACTTTAGGGTTCTCTGTATACAGTATCATGTCATCTGCAAATAATGACAGTTTTACTTCTTTCTTTCCAATTTGGAGGACTTTTATTCTTGTCTGATTGCTGTGGCTAGGACTTCTAGTACTCTGTAGAATACAAGTGGTGAAAGCAACATCCCTGTCTTGTTCCTGATCTAAAGGGAAACACTTGTAGTTTTTGCCCATGGAGTATGATGTTGGCTGAGGGTTTGTCATATATGGGTTTTATTACATTTAGGTATGTTCCCTCTATTCCCACTCTGCTGAGAGTTTTATCATAAGTGGGTGCTGGATTTTATCAAGTGCCATTTCTGCACCTATTGATATGATCATGTAGTTTATACTTCATTTTGTTTATGTGGTATATCCCATTTATTGATTTGCAGATATTGTACCAGCCATGCATCCTTGGAATAAATCCCACTTGATCTTTTTAATGTATTGTTGGATCCAGTTTTCTAATATTTTGTTGAGGATTTAAATGTTCCAATTTCTAAAAGAGTATCCACTGAAACTGATTTATAATGAATGGGGAAAATGTGTATGCATCCTATGTCAATATAACCATCACTTCTGAGATCTCAGCAATCGGAAACTTATTTAAGTTTTTAGTAACTTGTAAGAATTAGGTCATCCTATATAATAAAAGGCTAATATGCAAATAGACTGAAAGGCGGAATGACCAGTCGCTATGACGTGCAGTGACTACCAGGGGGCAGACGCTCAATGCAGGAGCTTCCCCCTGGTGGTCAGTGTGCTCCCACAGGGGGACATCCCCCAAGGGGTCTCGGACTGTGAGAGGGCGCAGGCCAGGCTGAGGGACCACCCCTTCTCCCCCCAGTGCACAAATGTCATGTACCGGGCCTCTAGTTAAAAGATATTTTGAAAGCCCTCCAGAACACTTATGTTTAGTGTATAATTGTATTAAGGCAGTAAAAATTAGACTAAATAAATTGTATTCTTAATATTTGAGTCTCTCAATAATAATTCCTAATGAAATCATGCTTGTCACCATGCAGACTGACACATGTAAATGTATACTTTGTATTATATGTCTTTACACTTTGTATGTATATTTTGTTATTTTTTTTATGGCAGGTAAAAGAGTAGATATAATGAACCATAACACTGATTTGTTTGCTATTATATTTAAACTAATTAATGACTTGTAAAGGACTATTAACTCCATTAGAACAGGAATGAATGAACAAGATTGAGAATGAGTTTTTAAATCTGCTGAGACTACTAGGTAGGCTGGTTGGTTGGTTGAAGAGGCTGGCCCTCTTGGAGAATATAATTTACGTATGGAAAGAAATATGGGGGATGACTCACTGGAATTTCTTTTAATATGTTCATTAGGACAGGTCATAGGGAAGAAACATTGATTAAAAAATATAAGCTAATTAATATTATTAAATTAGTTCACTTTAAATTAGTGAAAAAATAAAAAACACCACATTTTATCCCCAAACACTTTGAGAAATAAAACATCAATTTGTGAAATAATTTCTACTTAAAACTCTAGTTGTTACAGAGAATGACATGTCTCACTATTGTGCAATGTTATTTAGATGTCTTATACACTTAAAATTGAATTTTAAAAGCAAAACAAATTATAATTTCCAAGTCATAATTTTGTTGCTTTTCTTGTTTCATTTGCCAATTCTAAAATACGTTAATTTCAGAAAATATGTGAATATAGTGGACTTCTAAGGCATAATAATTTACCCCACTCTTTTCAAGTTCATTGTGAGCGTTCTCAGAACTGTACCATATTCATAAATTTAAAAGGTACAAAGATTTACTTTTCTTTCCTTCTAATTTTAATTTTTATCATAAGACTTGATTATCAACTATAGCTATTAACTTTAATCTATGGTGAAATTAGTAATTTCTTCTGATTTTCATAAACATAAGAGCAAAAGACTGGATTTTAAGCATCAATCAGTTGTTTTAACTAAGTACTTGGAGAAAGTGCCATTTCTCTAAACATGTGCCTTGAAAACAAATCTAATTCAGTTCCCATATTCGGGAGACTTTTGCAGTCAGGTGATCTATTTTTATTCTTACCAACTTCTGTTTCAAAAGGGGACACTTTCTATCTTTGTTCCTAAATGCTGGGTTGTCCTTCTATGCTGATGCATGATGAAGCCGTGAGGCTGGGAAGTTGCAAACCAATAAGATGATTTTGTGATGAAACTGCATGTTAGATTGACACGATTAATAGTCCTTGAATTAACTTAAATTTGAGACAACTTTTAAAAGCTGCAGCATACACTTCCTTCTAGTTTTGCTTCCCTATCAACAGGGCTTGACATTTTTTTTCTGCATATTGTCATTTTAACAAATTTTCTGAAAGATTTTATATATACTTCTTAGTCTGGATACTGTTTTCATCAGTTCTAATGTTTCCCCATTCAGGTTTAAAGACAAAATTCACTGTTCACTTAAACATTAGACTAAATTGGGCAAGGCAAAGAAGACTGGGGCGGGGGGAGGGGGGGAGGTGTCCTTTTTCCCTATAGCTCTGGACAGCTTTCTTAGAGTTGATTTATCCAAGATTAGGAAAAAGTATGCTTTTGCATGACTAAGATTGTTCTAATGTTTGCTTCTGTAAGCATTTTATACTTAAGAAAGTTCAACCTGAAATGTATTTGAATATAGATAGAAACAGCTTCATTTAGCGGAATAATAGCAATATCTAACCCATCATATTAATATCTCTCTCTTAGATAGCTTTCAAAAAGCACGTGACTTAGAGAAATATTTTTCACTGCAATGCTTTGTTCTGTTTAAAAAATAGGGGTGCCTGGCTAGTGTCGCTCAGTGGTTGAGTGTGGACCTATGAATTCCCGGTCAGGGCACGTGGCAGGGCTTTGGGCTTGATTCCCAGTGTGGGGCATGCAGGAAGCAGCCAATCAATGATTCTCTCTCATCATTGATGTTTGTATCTCACCCTCTCCCTGCCTCTCTGAAGACAATAAAAATATATTTAAAAAAATAGTAGGTCTAAAATGTAGTAAAAACTTGGATACTTATATAGTACTGTACTTAGGTTGTTTTACAAGGTAAAAATTTTATGTTTTGTAAAATTTTTAAAAGTAGTCCACTTTCTTGCTTCCAAATGCAGAGGTCTGAGAGAAGGCACATGGCCTCATTTGCTTCTGGGTGTTGTCAAACCCAGTGCTCTCTCAAGTAGTAAATGCCCAGATACATTTACTAGGGATGCAGGAATCTCAGTTAACCAATAGTTTTGCCAGTCTATAGTAATAAAAGGGTAATATGCTAATTAGACCGGGAGACCTTCCGGACAAAGCCATGGTGGCGGGGCCGAGGCAGAGGCAGTTAGGGGCGATCAGGCCAGGAGGGGAGGGCAGTTGAGGGTTATCAGGCCAGCAGGGGGGCCAGTTGGGGATGAGCAGGTCAGCAGGGGGGACAGTTGGGGGCAAGCAGGCTGGCAGGGGGGCGGTTGGGGGCGAGCAGGCCGGCAGGCAGAGTGGTTAGGGGTGATCAGGCAGGCAGGCAGGTGAGCGGTTAGGAGTCAGCGGTCCCAGATTGTGAGAGGGTACAGGCTGGGCTGAGGGACACCCCTCTCCCCCGCTCCTCCCCCCCCACCCCTCCCACTTCACCCCGGGCCACTAGTATAAAGAAAAACATCTTGATTAAAGTGTGAGGAGATAGAAACCATACTGATCTGGGCAATTTTGGCTCCAATGATGTCTAATTTGTTGTGGAAGGGGAACATGCTCTAAATTTAATGTTTTTAAAAGCAACTTCTGAATTTCACCTTAAAAATATTTACCTTATAAAAAAGATGTTTGAGGAAGAGCTATTTTATTACATGGCACATATTAAGTGTACAGATGTTATCTTAAACTATTAATTAAGGAGTTCCCTTGTGAATTTGAATATTCAATACCAGCTGTTATTCACATCAATATTTTAATATTTTACCATAAAGATATTTAATAGAAAGGATTGGTACACATTTAACTGTATAAAGTGCTAGTTAAACTTGTGAGAGGGAAAGGGAAGTAACATTCCCTGAGCACTTACTTAATTTTCTTGCTTAATTTTTATGATGATTCCATGAGGTAGATTTTAATTCTTTTTACAAATGAAGATACTAAGGCACAGAGGGGTTATATAACTTTCCTGAAAATACCTAATAAATGGCAGAATTAGGATTTGAACCTAGGTCTGCCTGATTTCAAGGCCTGTTTTTCAGACAATCTCCCCTCATTTGTTGTTAAATGTTAACCTCAGCCCATAGTCCCATCACCATCTTTGTTTATGGGTTACTGGCGAGAAATAGAATTTGCCAAACCTCTGTTCCACAGTGGGAAATAGGGGTAGGATGTGTTTGCATAAGAGTGGGTTGTTGCTTACACATTGTCTTTGTGCTTTTGAGGGATTGTTTTTCTGTTTCCCTCTTAATCAGCAGGTATAACTTTTGAAATTGGACTTAATCCTGAGGTCTGAACCTTTTCTGTTATTAGTCACCTGACGTTTTTTTAATTTAAAAAATAGAAGTGGGGAGGTGACAGTGTAGAGTGTAATATACAAAGGCAGTACTAGCAGCTGCTTTGTGACTATCAATATATCTAAAAGACAGATGGGGAGGATTAGTGAGTATTAAATTTAATGATAGGAGCAGATTGGTTCAGTTGTAACCTAAGAAAAAAAGCTGAGGGACCTAATCTTTATTTTGCTCCTGACCTAATGATTTAATTTTGATAAAGAAGAGCCAGTGATTGAACTCATGCAAGGAGATGGCCTGGAGCCTACTAAAAGCGAGGTTGCAATTTCCAAAGCGCTCAAGACAACCAGAAAAATAAACAGGACTTTTAGAAGAAACCAAGTTTCCCAATAAATTCAATTAAAAAGAAGAAACCGCCGAAACCGGTTTGGCTCAGTGGATAGAGCGTCGGCCTGCGGACTCAAGGGTCCCAGGTTCGATTCCGGTCAAGGGCATGTACCTTGGTTGCAGGCACATCCCCAGTAGGGGGTGTGCAGGAGGCAGCTGATGGATGTTTCTCTCTCACTGATGTTTCTAATTCTCTATCCCTCTCTCTTCCTCTCTGTAAAAAATCAATAAAATATAAAAAAAAAAAAGAAGAAGAAACCAAGTTTTCTTTCATTCAGGGGTGGAGGTAGGGTCCTTGCACTTACGGAATTGTGTTCTTTTTGTTTTGTTTTATTTATTTTGTTTGTGTTCTTTTTTTAAAATTTATTTACTTAAAGAGAGAGAGAGGAATGAGAGAAACATCTATTTGTAGTTCCACTTATTTATGCATTCATTGGTTGCTTCTTGTATATGCTCTCACTGGAGGTCGAACCTGAAACCTTGGCATATCAGGATGACACCCAGCCAGGATTTGTGGAATTGTTTAGACCTGTGCTGTAACTATAAAATACATACTGGATTTAAAAAACTTGATAAAAAGAATTTTAACTATATTTTCTTCTTTTGATTACATGTTGAAACAACAATATTTTGGATATATTTACGTTAAATAAAATATGCTGAAAGTAATTTCACCTCTGCCTTTTTACTTTTTGTTTTGTTAATCCTCATCCGAGGATATTTTTCCATTGATTTTTAGGGAGAGTGGAAGAGAGAGGGAAACACTGAAATATTGATGTGAGAGAAACACATCGATTGGTTGCCTCCTGCATGAGCCCCGGCCAGGGCCTGGGCTGGGGAGGAGCCTGCAACTATGGTACGTGTCCTTGACCGGAATCAAACCCAGGACCTTTGGTTGTAGGCCTATACTCTACCTACTGAACAAACTGGCTAAGGTGTGCCTTTTTACTTTTTTTATTTTTATTTATTTATTTTTATTATTTTTTTTTTTTCTTTTTCTTTTTTTTTTTTTTACTTTTTTTAATGTGGCTACTAGAAAATTTAAAACTACACACATGGCTCACATTATATTTCTATTGGACCACACTGGAATGGAGAATGGGCAGTATTCCCTGAAGTGCCATTCATTCATTCATCTCTATATATAAAAGGCTAAGTGACCGTCCGAATGACCGACTGTCCGACCGGCCGGTAGGTATGATGCACACTGACCACCAGGGGGCAGACGCTCAATGCTGGAGCTGCCGAGCAACAGCAACTTTGCAGAGTGCCCTCTCACACTCCAGGACCCCTCGGGGGATGTCGGAGAGCCGGTTTCAGCTTGATCCCTGCAGGCCAGGCCGAGGGACCCCACCTGCCAGAGGGATCCTGCTCACTCTGCAGATGCCTTTTGAGCCGCGGCACTGCCCCAGGTGCGGCTGGCTGGGGAGGGACTGCGGGAGGTTGGCCCCCGAGTGTGTCTGGCCCATCCTGCCCAGTCTGGCCCCACCAGCCACCTTCAAATTAATTTCCTTTCAATGTGCACGAATCCGTGCACCGGGCCACTAGTTAATTTATAATTTTAAATGGTGGCAGAGTTTATTCTTTTTAAAAAAATCCTCACCTGAGGGCCCTAGCCAGTTTGGTTCAGTGGATAGAGCGTTGGCCTGTGCACTGAAGGATCCCAGGTTTGATTCCGACCAAGGGCACATACCTCAGTTGCAGGCTCCTCCTCAGCCTGGGCCCTGGTCAGGGTCCATGGTGGAGGCAACCAATTGATGTGTTTCTCTCACATTGATATTTCTGTCTTTCTCTCTCTCTAAAAATCACTGGAAGAATATCCTTGGGTGAGGATTAAAAAATAATAATAAAAAATAAAATCCTCACCCAAGGATAGGTTTTCTTGTTTTGTTTGTTTGTTAATCCTCACCCGAGGATATTTTTTCCTATTGATTTTTAGAGAGGATGGAGAGAGAAAAAGAGAGAAACATGATGTGAGAGAGAAACATCCATTGGTTGTCTCCTGCATGCGCCCCGACCAAGGCTGGGGATAGGGCCTGCAACTGAGGTATGTGCCCTTGGTCAGAATCGAACCTGGGACCCCCCAGTCCACAGGCTGACACTCTATCCACTGAACTAAACAGGCTAGGGCAACCTTTACTGATTTTAGAGAGAGGAAGGGAGAGAAAGAAAAACATTAATGTGAGAGAGAAACATCAATTGGCTACCTCCCACATGCCTCCTGACCAAGAATGGCACTCACAACATGGGTATGTGCCCTGACCAGGAATCAAACTGGCCACCTTTTGGTGTACAGGATAACGCTCCAACCAGTTAAGCCACACAGGCCAGGGCCAAACTGAAGACTTTCAAGGCAAAAGGACCACCATCCTACCTAATAAAAGGGTAATATGCAAATAACCATCACTCCGCTACACCCATGATTGGGCTGGCGGGAGGCTGGGGGGCGGGACTCGGGGTGGCCTATCCGGCCGTTGAGAAGATCAAGATGGCGGCCCCCAGTCCTCTTAGCCCCAGCAGAGTCCGCCCAGTAGCAGCAGTCCAGGGTGTCTGGCTGGGAGGCACCAGCGCGCCCAGCGTGAGCTGCGGGATCGCTGGCAAGTGGTGGCGGTTTGGGGGCGGGGGTCTCAGCCGTCCCCAAGCAGCAGGATCCCCTGGCAAACCAGGGCAGCTTGGGGGCGGGGGTCTCAGCCACCCCCAAGCAGCAGGATCCCCTGGCAAAGCGGGGCGGCTGGGGGGCGGGGGTCTCAGCCGCCCGCCCCCAAGCCGCAGGATCGCTGCCAAGCCGGGCTGAGACCTCCTCCCCCAAGCCGCAGGATCCCCTGGCAAACCAGGGCTGCTTGGGGGCGGGGGTCTCAGCCGCCCCCAAGCAGCAGGATCCCCTGACAAGCCCGGCTGAGACCCCTGCCCCCAAGCCACAGGATCCCCTGGCAAAGCGGGGCGACTGGGGGGCAGGGGTCTCAGCCGCCCCCAAGCCGCAAGGTCCCCTGGCAAAGCGGGGCGGCTGGGGGGCGGGGGTCTTGGCCGCCCCCAAGCCGCAGGATCACTGGCAAGCCTAGGCGGCTTGGGGGTGGGGGGTCTCAGCTGCCCTCTAGCTGCAGGATTCCCTGGCAAGCCTGGCTGAGACCCCTGCTTCAAAGCCTCATGATACCTTGGCAAGCCAGGGCGGCTTGGGGGCAGGGGTCTCAGCCTCCCCCAAGCCACAGGATCCCCTGGCAAGCCAGGGCAGCTTGGGGATGGGTGTCTCAGCCACCCCCAAGCTGCAGGATCCCCTGGCAAGCCGGGGTGGCTTAGGGACGGGGGTCTCAGCCGCCCCCAAGCTGCAGGATCCCCTGGCAAGCCAGGCTGAGACCCCTGTTACCAAGCCGCAGGATCCCCTGGCAAGCCCGGCTGAGACCCCCGCCCCAAAGCCTTGCAATCCCCTGGAAAGCTGCAGGATCCCCTGGCAAGCCGGGCTGAGACCCCACTACCAAGCCGCAGGATCCCCTGGCAAGCCGGGCTGAGACCCCACTACCAAGCCGCAGGATCCCCTGGCAAGCCCTGCTGAGACCCCTGCCCCAAAGCCTCATGATCCCCTGGCAAGCTGGGGCGGCTTGGGGGCGGGGGTCTCAGCCGCCCCCAAGCTGCAGGATCCCCTGGCAAGCCGGGGCGGCTTGGGGACGGGGGTCTCAGCCGCCCCCAAGCCGCAGGATCCCCTGGCAAAGCGGGGCGGCTGGGGGGCGGGGGTCTCAGCTGCCCCCAAGCCGCAGGATCACTGGCAAGCCTGGCTGAGACCCCCGCTCCAAAGCCTCATGATCCCCTGGCAAGCCAGGGTGGCTTGGGGGCAGGGGTCTCAGCCGCCCACAAGCCGCAGGATCCCCTGGCAAGCCGGGCTGAGACCCCCGCTACCAAGCCGCAGGATCCCCTGGCAAGCCCGGCTGAGACCCCCGCCCCAAAGCCTCGCAATCCCCTGGCAAGCCGGGGCTGCTGAGGGGCGGGGGTCTCAGCCGCCCCCAAGCCGCAGGATCCCCTGGCAAAGCGGGCTGAGACCCCTGCCCCAAGCTGCAGGATCCACTGGCAAGCCGGGGCGGCTTGGGGACGGGGGTCTCAGCCGCCCCCAAGCCGCAGGATCCCCTGGCTGTGAGGACAGCTTGGGCTGGAGTCTCAGGCCTGCAGGGCCCGGCACCCAAGCCGCAGGATCCCCTGGCCGGGCTGGCTGCCTGGGCTGGGGTCTCATGCCTGCAGGGCTGGGCACCCCCACTGCATGATCACCCAGCCAGTGGCAGCAGCCTGGGCTGGGGTCTCAGCCTGGCTTGGCTGAGGCGGCAGCCTGGGCTGGGGTCTCAGCCTGGCCAGGGCTTGATCCCCTTCCAGTGGTGGCAGCCTGGGGTCTCAACAATTGAGTTACACCAGCCAGGCAGATATGGAGGAATATTAAATGTTTTTTTTTTTATAATACATATTTTATTGATTTTTTACAGAGAGAAAGGGAAAGGGATAGAGAGCTAGAAACATCTATGAGAGGGAAACATCGATCAGCTGCCTCCTGCACACTCCCCACTGGGTATGTGTCCCCAACCAAGGTACATGCCCTTGACCAGAATCGAACCTGGGACCCTTGATTCTGCAGGCCAATGCTCCATCCACTGAGCCAAACCAGTTAGGACTGTCCAATATGCTAAAGAAAAAACCCTTTCTAATAAAGAGGGAATATGCAAGGGAGGGCATTTGGGGGTGACCGGGGTATCAGGGGAGGGCAGTTAGGCATTGATCAGGCTGGCAGGGGAGTGGTTAAGGGGTGATCAGGCTGGCAGGCAGAGCAGTTAGGAGCAATCAGGAAGGCAGGCAGGCAAGTAGTTGGGAGACAGCAGTCCTAGATTGTGAAAGGGATCCCAGATTGGAGAGGGTGCAGGTTGGGCTGAGAGACACCCCTCCACCCCCCGTGCATGAATTTCGTGCACCAGGTCTCTATCTATATAATAGAGAAATATGCAAATTAGCCGGGACGCCATAACATCACGACCAAACAGCAGGGCCCTGTGGCTGCATGGCGCCTGGCCGGGGTGAGGGACCTCAGGCCATGCCCCCCACCCTGCGGGGCTTGACAGGGGACCTCAGGCTGCACCCCCTGCCTGGCAGGGCTTGACAGGGGACCTCAGGCCATGGCCCCCACCTGGCAGGGCTTGACAGGAGACCTCATGCTATGCCCCCCGCCCCAGCGCTGGGCTGGGGGACTTCAGGCTGTGCCCCCCACCCAGTGGGGCTTGACAGGGACCTCAGGCCACACCCCCCGCCCTAGTGCTGGCCTGGGGGACCTGAGGCTACACCCCCCGCCCAGAGGGGCTTGATGGGGGTGGGGCCAGCCAGGTCTGGGTCTCACCCAATGGGGGTGGGGCTGGCCGGGTCTGGGCCTCCTGCATTTTCAAAGCGTGTGTGGGTGGTGGGCGGAGACTTGACTCTAGGTCCTGGGGCGTGCCCCAGACTCTGACAGGAGGGAGATTTTCATATACATTTTACTAATTTTCTTTAATCTCTGACACTTCTATTATAGAGAAAAGGCAAATAGCAATATTAAAATATTTCCTCTAATTAATTCCCTTTTAATGTGCACGAATTTCGTGCACCGGGCCTCTAGTTTTCTAATAATAGACTATGGCTTGTTTTACTACTCAGGCAAAACTTACACAAAGTGATTATTTATTTGACTCCCTGTATGAATCATGAGTTTGGGCTCTTTTTGCTTTCCACAGAATACCAGGCCTAGTGTTGAGCTCATCAATACTCAGTATATACAAGGAATATTATAGTGTATAGACTTCATACTAATAAAGGTGGATTTCTCTTTCTTTTATTATGATAGAGACCCCAGATATATACTATCATTTCATACTTTCCAAAATATTCATTGTTCCCATTACCCTTTAAATTCTTATCTTTGATGATATGGGAATTATTGAGTGAATATTTTTTAATTAAACCTTGGGGGAATCCTTTGCTGGGAGGTTGACAAACATTTCTGAATTTCTTTGTATGCCAAAAGAAAGCTAAACTTTTACAAACATGCTCTTCATGTAACAACTCAGACAAGCATTTAACCATTAATCCAATCCCCTAGTCCTAAAAGGAATATCATATTCTTAACAAACATAGGACAAATAAGTAGTACATCATCACCAGACTGTTTTCAGTAACTTTTCTAATACAGATGTGCCCTGTTTTAAAAAGGGCACATAGGTGGGTTTGTTTAAATGCATTATAGGAGCATTTAAGATCTTGCTGCCTGGTAATTGTCATCAATTTGGCTCAAATACAGGCACTGGGGATACAGTGAAAATGAGTTTGACAAGGTTCCTGCTTTCATGGAACTACTTTGAGAGGCTCACAGGACACCTGTGTAGCTGAGGCTCTCCATCTTATGTGATCAATCTGGACAGAGATGTGTATGAATGAAGTTCCCTTCCCTGCCAATAATGATATTTGTGACACTGGGAAGTATAAAGAAGTCACGAAATAATGTGGACTTGGGCACAATGGTGGCATAGTGACCTCAGTTAATCTCTTTGCATCCTCATTTCCAACAATTGTCACTTATGTAATGGACACATCAAGAAGTATCAACCCAGTGACCTTCCTGTACAATATGCTCTATGCCTGCAGTATCTTGTACAAAACCAAGCTACCTTTCATTGTGGTCATGGATAAAACTGACATCACTGATCACAGCTCTGCAGTGGAATGGATGCACAATTTTGAGGCTTTCTGAGATGCCTTGAATCAAAAGACTACATATGTCAGTAACCTGACTTGTTCAATGAGCTTGGTGTTAGATGAATTTTACAGCTCACTCAGGGTGGTAGTTGTATACTATTATGGGTACAGGCTCAGGTGAACACTTTGTACAAGTCACCAGTGCTATAATGACTAGGATAGTTTTTAATTTTTTTTTTATATTTTATTGATTTTTTACAGAGAGGAAGAGAGAGGGATAGAGAGTTAGAAACATCGATGAGAGAGAAACATCGATCAGCTGCCTCTTGCACACCCCCTACTGGGGATGTGCCCGCAACCAAGGTACATGCCCTTGACCGGAATCGAACCTGGGACCCTTGAGTCCACAGGCCGACGCTCTATCCACTGAGCCCAACCGGTTTCGGCTAGTTTTTAATTTTATTGTAAGCCTGCCTGTCATGATTTCAAATAAGAAAGTTTTATAATCACAAACAGATTCACTCTATTCATCAGAGAGGTTTAAAAGTTACATGTCCAAACCTGTCTCAGTAGGAAGGTGATGTTTACTCAAGTTTGCCCCATATACATATCTAGTAACCAGGTATAGAGCCAAGCCCTGTTTGTATTGTACTTTTTTTTTGGTACTAGAGTCCCGGTGCACGAAATTTGTGCAAGGTGGGTGGGGGGTGTCTCTCAGCCCGGCCTGCACCCTCTTGCAATCTGGGACCCCTCGGGGGATGTAAACTGGCAGTCGGACATCCCTCTCGCAATCCGGGACCACTGGCTCCTAACTGCTTGCCTGCCTGCCTGATCGCCCCTAACCACTCTGCCTGCCTGCCTGCCCGCCCCAACCACTCTGTCTGCCTGACCACCCCTAACCACTCTGCCTGCCTGCCCGATTGCCCCTAACTGCTCGCTTGCATGCCTGATCACTCCTAACCACCTCTGCCTAGGCCCCGCCACCGCTGCTTTGTCCGGAATGACATCCAGAAGATTGTTCGGCTGTCTGGTCTAATTAGCATATTATGCTTTTACTAGTGGCCCAGTGCACGAAATTCGTGGACATTAAAAGGGGGACCCAGAGTCAAGCCCCCGCCCACCCACACGTGCCTCAAAATCACGTGAGACCCAGACCCAGCTGCCCCCCCATTGGGCTAGATCCAGACCCAGCCAGTCCCACCCTTGTCAAGCCCCACCGGGCAGGGGGCGTAGCCTCACGTCCCCTGGTCTGGCGCCAGGATGGGGGGCGTGGCCTTAGGTCCCCCAGATGGGGCAGGGGGCGTCCCTTGAGGTCCCCCATCAAGCCAAGCCAGGTGGGGGACATGGCCTGAGATCCCCTGTCAAGCCCTGCTGGGTGTGGGGCATGGCCAGAGGTACCCCGTCAAGCCCCGCAAGGCGGGGGGGGCGGGCACAGCCTCAGGTCCTCCGGCCCAGCACCAGGAGGGAGGTGTAGCCACAGGTCTCCCAACAAGCCCCACTGGCAGGGGGGCACAGCCTCAGGTGCCCCATCAAGCCCCGCTGGGCGGGGGGAGTGGCCTGAGTTCCCCCAACCCAGCACTGGGGGTGCACCCTGAGGTCCCCCGTCAAGCCCCACTGGGTGGGGAGCACGGCCTGAGGTCCCCTGTCAAGCCCCGCCAGGCAGGGGGGCGCAGCCTCAGGTCCCCTGGCCCGGTGCTGGGGCAGGGGGTGCGGCCTGAGTTCCCCCGGCCTGGTGCCAGGGTTGGGGGCATGGCCTGAAGTCCCCTGTCAAGCCCCGCTGGGCGGAGGATGCGGTATGAGGTCCCCCGGCCTGGTTCTGGGGCGGGGGGAGCAGCCTGAGGTCTCCTAGCCCAGCACCAGGACAGGAAGTGCATCTTGAGGTCCCCCATCAAGCCCCGCCAGGTGGGGGTCATGGCCTGAGGTCCCCTAGCCTGGCGTCCGGGCAGGGGGTGAGGCCTGAGGTCACCGTCAAGCCCCACCAGGTGGGGGGCGTGGCCTGAGGTCCCCCAGCCTGGTGCCAAGGCAGGAGGCACGGCCTGAGGTCCCCCAGCCTGACGCCAGGGCTGGGGGCATGGCCTGAGGTCCCCTGTCAAGCCCTAGGGGGGCAGGGGAGGGTGTAGCCTCAGGTCCCTGCTGATTGCTTGTTAAGGCTCCTTAAGGAAACTTGGCCTCAGCTGTGGGTGCAGCCATCTTTGTAACAGAGTGATGGTCAATTAGCATATTCCCTCTTTATTAGATAGGATTATTATAGATTGTTCTTTGACCTTAGTGCAAAGTACCCCTGGTGATTTACTCAAAGGTCATGGATTTGGGTTAGGTGTACATTCCATATATAACAGTAATGGTAAGGATTTACTCTACCTCCATTATTCACAGTATCTTAAAATGTGGCACATTTCTCTTAAGGAATTTTATCCCTCCCTGCAATGGTTCTGAAAGTGTGGTCTCTGGACCAAAAGCATAAACATCGCCGGGGAAATTGTTAGACATGGGACACTGGAGACCTGAATCAGAAACTGGGGGTGGGGCCCAGCAATCTGTTTGAATCACTGCTCTAACTCAAACAGCCTGTGACAATTCCAGGCCAGGTGAATCTCAGGTATTAATCCTCATATGTCCTGCTTTATCAGAGTACCATACCTTTGCCCCTCTGGTGTCTATTCTACAATTTAAACATTCTAGTCCAAACCGGTTTGGCTCAGTGGATAGAGCGTCGGCCTGCAGACTCAAGGGTCCCAGGTTCGATTCCGTTCAAGGGCATGTACCTTGGTTGCGGGCACATCCCCAGTAGGGGGTGTGCAAGAGGCAGCTGATCGATGTTTCTCTCTCATCGATGTTTCTAGCTCTCTATCCTTCTCTCTTCCTCTCTGTAAAAAATCAATAAAATATATTTTTTAAAAAATAAAAATAAACATTCTAAAAATAAAAGTATTTTACCAGAAATAAATGTATTACAGAAAAATCTGGACATTATAAATCAGATTTGACACATAAGCAATCTTTTAGCTAAAAAAAAAAAAAGTAAATTGCTCCAAATTCAATGTTTCAATTTTGAGAAGGAAGATCTAGTCATTGAACCTGTGTAAGGAGATGTCCTGAGGCCTGCTAAGTCAGGTTGCAGTTTTCACTGTATTCAAGACAACCAGAAAGATAAATATAACTTTTAGAATTTTCAAATTTTTCTTGTTCATATCTCAGTCAATGGGTCTCACACTTCTGGAATTTGTTACACCTGTGTTGTCCAATATGGTAGCCACTAGCCATATGCAAAATACTAGAGGCCCGGTGCACAAAATTTGTGCACTTGGGGGGGGGGCGTCCCTCAGCCAGGCCTGTGCCCTCTCAGTCTGGGAGTACTCGGGGGATGTCTGACTGATGGCTTAGGCCTGCTCCCCACTGATGGCTTAGGCCCGTTCCCTAAGCTGGCAATTGGACATCCTTAGCGCTGCCACCGCCGCTGTGCTCACCAGCTGTGAGCCCGGCTTCTGGCTGAGCGGCACTCCCCCTATGGGAGCACACTGACCACCAGGGGGCAGCTCCTGCGTTGAGCGTCTGCTCCCTGGTGGTCAGTGCGCATCATAGCGATCAGTCGCTCTGCGGTTCAGCCAATTTGCATATTAGCCTTTTATTATGTAGGATATTCACAATCATGATCAGTTTCCATTAGACTTCATTCTTCCCAACTCTCCCCCCAAATAACGGTGGGGTTCGAGTTACAGTTTTTGGCTATTGAATGCATGGTGATCAAATCTGTAACCATGACCTCAATACTATTATTTTCTATGTGACAGATTCAGATTTTATCTATAAGAATGGGTACAAATAAGTTCAAAGAGACAGCATGTTAAGACAACCAACATTTTATAAAGAAATACTTATGTATAAAAATATAATCAAGAGCATCAATTTGGTTTAAAGCAACTGTTACCTTAGCACCTATTAGGAAATGGAACAATGGAATGCATTCACTGATATATTTATTACAAATATACATTGATACACTAATGTAACCAAACATGATATAGTAGACATTTAATATATTGGTGTTAGGGGCAAGGTGGCACTCATAAACTGGGTGTTATAATCAGTGAGATACTGTTTATCATTGGACTCACAGTGAACATGATTTGATTTGTAGTAATTGCATCTGAGACCACATATTAGGTTGCTTGATAAAGGGGTTTTATTTTTCAAAGTAACTCTTCATTATAACAAAAATCTCTAATAAGGAAAATGAGATAATTTAAAACAAAAGGTCTTTTACACACTACTCTGATGATCAGTAATTTGAAGCCCAAGGTCCTCTTGAGGAAATTTCTGGTTTGCAAAAGCTGTGGGTGACCATTAATTTCATGAACCCAGTTACAGGAAATACTGATCTCTAGAATGCCATGGTCTCACATGCTATGGGGCCTCATGGGTCTAATCGAATAGAGCCTGTGCAGCCCCAATGATAAGACAAATCAGCTCCAACTATTTCACACATTTATAAGCACAGGAACTATTGTATTCACCACTGGATAAAACTTCTGGGTAGCCACTGGAATTAGGCAACTTGTATGGTAATCCAAGGTGAATGGCGAGGTGAAGGCTTCCACACCAAAACCAGTTGGAATATGGTGCAACCATGAACATGGGGAAAAACTTCAAAATTTGAACAGGTAAACAAAACTAGGAAAGACTCAACTCAGGTTAAGCGAAACTACCCGACTGCCAAAAGTTTTTCAAAGGAGACTTCCACAGAACTCATTTGCCCACCCAAAGTAAATAAATTTCAATTGATATAGTTTTACCTGAGACAGCTGAGAGCTTGATTAACTGGGAAACAACACAGTTAAATGACATTACATTCCTCATAGTCACCACTTGAATTTCAGTATCTGCATAGGGAAGTACAGAGAGTTGCATTGAAATTGTGTATGCTGAGGAATGCCACTAGATTAGCTCCCAGGAAAATTATTAAACTCTATAATTGTCAATTTTTCTCTCAAGGATAGATGTCAACTTCCACTTTTACATTGGTTGGGAACATTTCTTTTGTTGGTGTGTATTCTGAGAAAGCAAAATCATTGGCACTTGCAGAGGCTTAGAACATAAACCAACATTAGAAGTAATGGAAACATAGCTAAAAGTTTTACTTTAATCACAAATTAACAACAAGAGATTCATTTACATATCTTAGAAAGCTAAAAAGGCATGTTAAATTTTTAACCAGTCAGCAAAAAAATGTGCCACAGATTTTAATGTTCATAATTTAGAATTTATCACATAAATATAAATATATGCTTGATTTGCAAAATTATTCTTAAAACACTTCTTTCCAACATGTTTGAAATTTTCATATACGTTTTAAGGAAAAAACTCTGCCTATTTAAATTTTAATGTGTGATTAAACCAGTGTCACCTAACGG
This sequence comes from Ia io, assembly GCA_025583905.1. Taxonomy (NCBI): domain Eukaryota; kingdom Metazoa; phylum Chordata; class Mammalia; order Chiroptera; family Vespertilionidae; genus Ia; species Ia io. Next base: position 99,467,744 of record JAJQQW010000001.1, read on the forward strand.
AAAAAGAGAAATAAAAAGAAACATACTGCTGTATTGGATATGTAGTTACTACAAATAATGACAACACATGTCCTATACAGTGATCATATACATGCTCTTATTTTATTTCTCAGTCATTGTCAGAAACATTTGGAGGTAAGAAAACCAATGCATCATTGAAAATATGCCCAAATGCCCTAAGACGGTATACTCCATACATCATTACATGCATCTGATTAGGAGTCAGTCCATTAAAAGTAACAGCCATATCTGAACAACATCCTTCTACTACCTGGTTGGGTTGATTAGCCATTGCCTCTTTAATAAAAAGCCCAACAGATTTGGTATTAAATATATCTTTTCCTTCAGAATCTTCTGCATTTTCTGCAAACACTCCCGCATATTTCAGGCAGACTGCTAGCTGCTTATCTTCAGATATCTTCCAAATCATCCCTCCCTGTTCAGGACACTTTTCAGGGAACCTGAGAAGTTTGTTAAGTATTTTCATTGATTCGATACTTAAGACAATTCCTCCTTCCACATTCACATAATCAAGGTCTCCAGATTTTACAGTGTGGCCTAGATAGAAAGGTTGTGATGGATCCTTTCTTAACAAAAAATACTTTAAATTTTCAATAATAGCAAATGTTGAGGGGCGTGCAAGGAAGAACCAGTTGTAATGGTCTCTATATTTATCAAAGGCGTATTTGTAAGCTTTTCTCATCATTAACCACATGTCATCTGTTTCCATGTTAATTGACTCAAACACTTTAACCTTTTCAGAACTGAAGAACTCTGCTTTGTCACAGTGTTTGGTCCAAGTCTCCTTCACTGCAGCCCAAAGACTCACATCTTTAGGTTTTACAAGGATGATACAGTATACCCGAAAGCTCTTACTGAGCTCCATGCGTTCATTCTCTGAAATTTTCAAGATATCTTCTTTATTAGGAGCTTGTAGGTGATGATGCTCATGGTGGTACATTTTATTTCCATAACCAATCTTAATATGTCCTAGCATAGTGATTAAGGCACAGAAAATGCTTCCCAGCATCATACCCTTCAAAAATGAACTGCTTTCAGAAAGCATTTTTCCTATAAAGAAGAAAAAAATTCTTAGGATACTTAACAGAAAAATATCAGTCTACTGATTTGATTTGGTATTCCTTATACAAATATCTTTTGCCCAACATTAAAAGAAGGTTCCCAAGTTTGAAATAAGTTAGTTGCATATAGTACCAAGGAGTCTAGAAATCATGAGCTTCCAATTTATACTGTTCAGTATAAACTGGAACTTTGCAGCAACACCTCTAGATAGTAGAATTTTTCTAGGAGGCTATTTTGGTACTTCATCTATGGGGACTTAATTAACCAAGTATTAAATCAAAGCATTAACCCGAGAAACCAATTTTACATAGGTTACCTGTTTATAATTCCCTTTAAAGGAATTTTGTTTCATAAGTTTGCATTATATTATTTAAATACCTCTGCAGATATAAATAAATAGACTTTTATATCAAAAGTTTCAATTGAACAGATAATACCACCAACAATGGACAAATCACCAATGGTATGTGCGTTGGCATTTTTTGTTCTCAACCTCGTGCTTTATTTAACTCATGGCTGCTGTCCTTAGGAGTTTTAAGTAAATTTAAAACAAGTTTCTTGAAATTGACACCATATATGTTAATATTTACCCTTTTGTTCCTAAGACTAAATGGTTTCCAGTAAGTATCCCAACTAACTGATGCAATAAAAGCCCATAATGAAAATAGTTAAATTATTTGCATAAGAACTCAGTCAATATAGGCATATCTAGGAACCATTGATGACCATTTTTATTTCCTCCCAAGGCATTTTCTTATTGTGGGGGGCAGTAAAAGGGGTGAGGTCTACATATTTCTTTCAATTAGAAATTAAAAGAAAAGCCAACATTAATTACAACTATTGAGATTTTCCCAATCTCCCCTCTATCTCCACAAGAAATGGTTCTATTTAGCTACTGAGATTTTTCCCTTTGACTCTTAAAGTTGAAAGGGGTCTTAGAAGCTACTTAATGTCATTTTTCATTTTACAGATAGGGAAACAGAGGGTCAAAAGAGTTCAAGTAACTGACCCAAAGTCACATAATTAGTCAATGGTAGAACTGAAGTAGAAATCCGATCTCTTGACATCAGTGTAATGTGTTTTTTTCTATTACAGAATAATGATCTCAACAATGCTTCTACCCATATTATCGATAACTTAATAAACAAGTTACAGAATAACCTTGTTTTCCTACAAATGAAAAAAAAATGTTGGATTTGTTAACCACAGTTGACATTTTGCACACATACTATATAGCTACAAGCAAACCATCCCTTGATTTTCTTCCAGAGGAAATGGACTTTGACTTCTACTAGAAAGACAGGTGTGGGATAGCTTGGCAGATGTAATTCCTTAGTGGGGGTGGGAGGTGGGGAGAGGAAGGACGGTTTCTTGTGTCACCCACAGAACTTGTTAAACAAACACAGCTCTAAAGAGGAAAACAGAATTGACAGGAAACAAATTCTACCTAACATTACAATTGTCAGATGCACTCTATAATTTAGATAAGATTTTCGCATTTCATTTTCTGGCCAATATGTGATAATTCACACGTCTCCCAGCTTGATAATGGCATATGTATGTCAGAATTCTTTCTATGGGGATTCTACTCATGTATTACTTGCACCAAAGAATAGATATTTTTTCCAATAAGGGAGAAAAAAAATTACACTGGAGATTAACATGATGGGATATTTGGTGCAGAGGAGAGGGAAACTTAAAACGGCGCAGGGCACAAATGAAGCCAATCTTACCAGAGTGGTTGTTGAGATGCATCTTTTTAGGTGAAGATAGTTGGGGGAGGAATATGGAAAAGGGAGGAGGATTAAATGGAGACCAGAAGTGAGAGGGAAGTCATGGTCACCTGAAGACCCCACAGAAGGGCCAAGAAGTGCCTCCAGGAAGGTGGCTCTAAGTATCTCTCCCCCGACCTCCAACTACTCCTCCCACTGCACCTGCCCGGGAACCCCCGCCTAGATCATGCTGGGAGTAGGCTAGGGCCCAGGCCACCCCGAAAAGAGGCGTGGGGGGGCCCCTCTGGGGGTCGCTCTGGGTGCGGGCTGATGCCCAGGCACTCACCCGCGTCTAGAAAGACTCAGGGGTGGGAAAGAGCAGCTGCGCAAGGCTTTTCTCTCACGTTCGCGTGCCCCTCGGTCAAGCTCTTGGCCGGGCTGCTCTACACGCAGGCGGTGTCCTCTCGTTGGTTTCGCTAAAAGTGGGCAGGGCCAGGAAGTGGACGCCGGGAAGGCGGGGCAGCGGGGCGGCTGGCCGCGGAGAAGTGGGAAGGGCGGCGCGCACGCAGCACGCCCTTTTCCCCGCCCCCTGCCGAGGTCAGGGAAGCGCATCCTGCTGGCGTGACCTGCACGCTGGTCTGTACCCAATGGGACCTCCAGAGAGACCAGCCTGCGTCTGATCTGCTTACACCTCCTACCTCTTCGCTTTCCCAGCGTGGAAGCTGCGAGAGCTTGGCATAACTAGCGAGAGCGTTGCTCTTGCAGTTGTAGCTAGTGTCAGATTTGTTAATGTTTTCTCTCTAACGTTTGCCGTCGTCATTGCACCCGCTAATTAACAGAGGGTGCTCATCCCGGTACTACGGGGCTGGGACGAAAATGCAAGGCACAGAAATAGTTATCAAATTATGAGGGCAAGGATTCGCTATGGTTATTGGAATGGCATCTGAAGCCTCAGTCTGGAATCCAAGCCTGTCTTCACTGGCTGTGGTATGCTGGGAAAGTTACTTCACCTTGCTATGCCTCAGCCCCCTTCTTCGTAAACTACGGTAGTGCTATCTCATAGGAGATTAAATGAGATAGTGCATATGACTCCATCAGCAAAAGACCAAGTATAAAGTAAGCATTCGTTAAATGTTGGCTATTATTTTCACCCCTGCATCACTAGTAGTTAGCTTGGTGCTAGCAGTAGACAATATATATTTGTGGAATTAATGAATGCTAGAGCTACAGAAGAGGAACCAGGACTAGGATAAGGCACTTCCTCAAGGTTACAGAGAAATTAAAGGCAATGGTGGGACTAGAACCCAGGTCACCTAATTAAAAGTGCAGAACTCTCCACTAAACATGTTATCTGCCTTTTTAAAATTAATTTTTGTGGCAGATAGGCACAAAGTCTTAGAAATATTTAAAATGTACTGTTAGTAGATTCCATCCAAATAACATTGAATGGTGACTTAGGCCTGAGTTTCTAAAGACAATATACTTGAGTATTGGCAATGATCCAATGTAGTTGGAAGGTTTCAAGAAGCTCTGAAACAATGGACAAATAGATTTTAGGCATTTACTATCCTGGTAGCACTACCCTAAATTCTGGAGTTAGAGTGGTGAACAAAATTAGCCGCCCCCTCCCGCCCCCGCCCCGCCTTTTGGAGCTCTCAGCTTAGGGAAGAAAGCAAACAATTCATTACAAACAGTTATAATGGTGTTACGTTCTTTTTAAAAATATACATTTTATTGATTTTTTTTACAGAGAGGAAGGGAGAGGAATAGAGAGTTAGAAACATCTATCAGCTGCCTCCTGCACACTACCACTGGGGATGTGCCCGCAACCAAGGTACATGCCCTTTACCAGAATCGAACTTGGGACCCTTCAGTCCGCAGGCCGACGCTCTATCCACTGAGCCAAACCGGTCAGGGCATGTTACTTTCTTTAAAGGAATACAAAAACCAATTTTAGTACTGGTAAGTCCGCAGAGTATCTTCACTATATTTTGTTAAATAATGTGTATTGTCTATTTTCACATCATATATATAAATATGTACATATGTACATAGTTAAGTGAAACGAGTTGCAGTATAATGCGTATAGTATGATTATACTTTGGTGAAAGCAAACAAATTTTATATATGTACACATATTTTTTATCTGTTTGTATGAGCAAGGAGAGTTGTGGGAGGCTCCTCAGCAGGCTGTTACTAGTACATCAGAAAGTCCAGGTGTGGGTGAATAGTTTTGTCTTTATACTAGTACAGTGGTCGGCAAACTCATTAGTCAACAGAGCCAAATATCAACAGTACAACGATTGAAATTTCTTTTGAGAGCCACATTTTTTAAACTTAAACTTCTTCTAACGCCACTTCTTCAAAATAGACTCGTCCAGGCCGTGGTATTTTGTGGAAGAGCCACACTCAAGGGGCCAAAGAGCCGCATGTGGCTCCCGAGCTGCAGTTTGCCGACCACGGTACTAGTACATCCTTGTATTGTGTTGTTCCACTGGTTATAATAAGCATTTGTTATTTTTGAATTTGAAGAATAGCTAATAAAGGGATCTTTAAAATTTGAGGGACAATATGGATAAGAGGAAAAGAAACCAGTAAAAATACCCTTTAAATAATGAAATCTTACTTTTTGTGACAGCATGGATGGACCTGGAAGGTATTATGCTAAGTGAAGTAAGTCAGACAGAGAAAGACAAATACCATATGATTTCACTTATATGTGAAATCTAATGAAAAAAAAAATAAACAAAGTAGGGACAGACTCATAGATACAGAGAACAGACTGATAGCTGTCAGAGGGAGAGGGTTGGGGGCCTGGGTGAAAAGGTGAAGGAATTAAGCAGTACAAATTGGTAGTTACAGAATAGCCACAGAGATGTAGATTACAACATAGGGACTAGAGTCAATAATATCGTGATAACTATGTATGGGGCCAAATGGTACTTGAAGCAGTGGGGGAGCCACTCTGTAAAGTACATGATTTTTTAACCACTTTGCATCTGAAATTAATACAGAATAATGTTGAATGTATACTAATTGGAAAATTTAAAAAAGAAATTAAAAAAAGAAACCAACAGACTAATTAGAAGAAAAGTAATTCAGGGGATAGAAAATTTGGGATAACCTAATGAGCAGTCTATGCACTGTATATAAGACAGAAAAATAACATGCAATTAATGTCTGTTAAAATTAAGAATATTTATACTCTTTGGCCCAGCAAACCCACTTCTTGTGATCTCTCCCCCAGAAATTAAAGCACCGAAATGTAAGGCTTAATGTATAGGGCAAATGCATTGTTATTTATATAGCAAAAGTAGGGAATATCCATCAATAAGAGGATGGTTGAACTAATTATGGTGCATCCATGTAGTGGAATAGTAAGCATAAAATAAACATCTTATTTCAGTAACCTGCATTAAACAATTCACTAAACACACTAATCTGCACCTTGTGGGGGAGGGTTACTTTTGAGTTTGGCTGCCTTTATGTACCCAGTAGGTAAAGCAGAATTGCATTCAAAACTGACAACACTGCATTTTTGGTAAAGCCCTCCTGCCAAGTACATGCATTATTCAGCATGAGAAGTGATTAATATCTAGTAATTGGCAATTCACTTGCATATGAGCACTCAAATTTTCAAAACCACTGGGAAGGCCTTTGGGAAATGAACATGGCTTTCTACAACAGTTCACTGGAATAATAAATATTGAAGAAAATCTAAGTTGGGTTGTTTTCTACATAACATCTTTTTGGAGAGTTAAAAATGTCTTCTGTATTTACCAACATTAAGTACCTGTGGTATATGTACCTATTCTGCCTAGAGTTTCACAACTGTTCATCTTTAATAAACAAATTCCCTTGTCTGAGCACATTCATTATTGTTTCCATTTGAGTATAATTTGGTCCCTAAATGAATCTCATTTGTGTGTTCAGACATAGTTATGTTTACAATCCCGTTTCAAAAATGTTTTTCCATTTGATGGCTGTCTGAGAGCTTTCCTTTTTTAAAAAAACCCGTTTACCTGCCAACAAATATGTATTATGTGTTTGCAGTAGGTCAGGCACCATGCTAGGTATTGTTTCCTTTAAAAACTTTATTATGGGAAATTACAAACATATACAGGAATAGAGAGAAAAGTTTAATGAAACCACATGTACTTTTTGGGAAGCTTTAACGTAAATTCAAAGCCAATTTTGTTCATCTCTGTCACTTCCACTTCCCTCCTAGGTTATTGTGAAGCATCTTCAGGACATCATGTAATTTAATCCACAAACATTTCAAAATGTATCTATAAGAGATAAAGGCTTCTTAACCCCCCCCAATACCACTAGACAACTAAAAATGAATGATTCTTTAATATAACCAAACATCCAGTCAGTGTTCAAATTACCAATAATATCACAAATATCATGCTTATTTTTAATAATAAAAATTCAAATAGTCTACATATTGTGATTGGTTTTTGTGTCTCAAAGGTCTCTTTTTTGTCTATAGGTTCTCTGACTTTCTTCACTCTCCCCATCCTGTCTTGATATTTTTTTGTTGAAGAGATCTGTTTTTTGTCTTGTACAGTTAACCACAATCTGTGCAGGTAGCCTCATCCTGTTTTCTTTTTTTTTCATTTTTATGTTTTAAATTTAATAAATCTTTATTGTTCAGATTATTACAATTGTTCCTCTTTTTTCCCCCATAGCTCCCCTCCACCCGGTTCCCACCCCACCTTCTGCCCTTAGCCCCTCCTCCCCCACTGTCCTCATCCATAGGTGTACGATTTTTGTCCAGTCTCTTCCCACACCCCAACACCCCTTTCCCCCTGAGAATTGTCAGTCCACTCCCTTTCTATGCCCCTGATTCTATTATATTCACCAGTTTATTCTGTTCATCAGATTTTTTTATTCACTTGATATTTAGATTCACTTGTTAATAGATATGTATTTGATGTTCATAATTTTTATCTTTACCTTTTTCTTCTTCTTCCTCTTCTTAAAGAATACTTTTCAGCATTTCATATAATACTGGTTTGGTGGTGATGAACTCCTTTAGCTTTTTCTTATCTGTGAAGCTCTTTATCTGACCTTCAATTCTGAATGATAGCTTTGCTGGGTAGAGTAATCTTGGTTGTAGGTTCTTGCTATTCATCACTTTGACTATTTCTTGCCACTCCCGTCTGGCCTGCATAGTTTCTGTTGAGAAATCAGCTGACAATTGTATGGGTGCTCTCTTGTAGGTAATTAACTGTTTTTCTCTTGCTGCTTTTAATATTCTCTCTTTGTCTTTTGCTCTTGGCATTTTAATTATGATGTGACCTGGTGTGGTCCTCTTTGGATTCCTTTTGTTTGGGGTTCTGTGCACTTCCTGGACTTGTAAGTCTATTTCTTTCATCAGGTGGGGGAAGTTTTTGGTCATTATTTCTTCGAATAGGTTTTCAGTATCTTGCTCTCTCTCTTCTTCTGGCACCCCCATAATTCTGATGTTGGTACGCTTGAAGTTGTCCCAGAGGCTCCCTACACTATCTTCATATTTTTGGATTCTTTTTTCTTTTTTCTTTCCCGGTTGAGTGTTTTTTGCTTCTTCGTATTTCAAATCTTTGACTTGATTCTTGCGATCCTCTAGTCTGCTGTTAGATCTCTGTATAATATTTTTTATTTCAGTCAGTGTATGCTTAATTTCTAGTTGGTCCTTTTTCATATTCTCGAGGGTCTTGCTAAATTTATCGGCCTTTTCTAGAAAATTCTTGAAAAACCTTATAACCATGGTTTTGAACTCTATATCCAGTCATTTGCTTTCCTCCATTTCCTTCATTTGTGATCTGTTTCTTTGTCTCCGCATTTTGGCTGCTTCCCTGAGTTAATAGAGTGGCTTTGTGTGCTAGGTGTCCTATAGGGCCCAGTGGCTCAGCCTCCCCAATTACCTGAGGTGGACACTCTTGGTGCACCCCTTTGTGGGCTGTGTGCACAGTCTTGTTGTAGTTAAGCCTTGATTGTTGTTGGTATCACTGGGAGGAATTGACCGCCAGGCCAATTGGCTGTGAGGATCAGCTGTGTCTACGCTGGGAGAACTTCTGTGCTGGAGACACCCTTATGAGACAAGACTTGCAAAAGCCTCTGTGCTCAGCTTGGATGGGGCGGAGTCTCAGAGCGGAGCAGACAGCATTGGTTTCCCATCAGCCCTGCCCTAATAGGCCCCTGTATCTCAGTGTCCCATGGTAATTGTTGCAAGCACCTCTGAGAGAAAGCCGCCCTCGAGTTCCGCCTGCTGCCAGACAGTCCAGTTTCTCCCCGAATGAGTCTGGGTCCCCAGAATCTCACCCGGAACTGGAGTTCAGTGCAGTCGGGAGCTTTTGTCTCCCTCCTGCTTGAGAAAGCCAGCCACGCACTCAGTTGCCCGCCCTTTCCGCGAGCGTGCGCCTCAGTACTTCTGCCTTCCGCAGTTCCTCTGAGCCTCAGTGTGCTTTTCTCTTTCCTGACAGTCCAGTTTCACCCCGTATGATTCTGGGTCCCCAGAGTCTCGCCCAGAACTGGAGTTCAGCACAGTCTGGAGGTTTTCTCTCCCTCCTGGTTGAGAAAGCCAGCTGCACACTCAGTTGCCAGTCCTCTCCGCGAGCGCGTCTCAATATCTCTGCCTTCTGCAGCTCCTCTGAGTCTCAGTGTGCTTTTCTCTTTCCTTCTAGTTGTAGAATTTCCACTCAGCCTGCCTCCCTGTGGTTCTGGATGATGTCCATTTTGTCTTTTAGTTGTAGTTTTGAAATTGTTGTGCGAGACAGCAGTTTAGGTGTTTACCTATGCCGCCATCTTGGTTTCTCTCATTATCCTGTTTTCTTTAATATGTTTCTCTGTCCTAGGGTTGCCAGATTTAGCAAATAAAAATACAGGGTGCCCAGTTAAAATTGAATTTCAGATAATCAACAAATACTCTTTTAGTTTAAGCATGTCCCAAATATAATGCATAGGACACACTAAATATTGCATGGGATATGCTTACACTAAAAGAAATTGTTTATCTGAAATTAAATTTTAACTGGGCATCGTGAATTTTATCTGGCAATGGTAACCCTAATCTAAAAGCTTCGTTTGATTCAGTTTCAATTTATTTTTTGGTAGGGAGCAGGCACAAAATTACTTCAAAGATGGTAGCATGTGGTGCTTCCTTCAGAAGCCTTGTGTCTGTCCCTTTTTTTTTAATCCTCACCTGAGGAGACTATATGTATAGTTTTTTTAATCATCACCAGAGGATATTTTTCCATTGATTTTTAGAGAGAGTGGAAGAGAGAGGGAAAGACAGAGAGAAATATCAATGTGAGAGATATTGATTGGTTCCCTCCTGCACGTGCCCCGACCAGAGCCCAGACTGGGGAGGAACCTGAAACCTAGGTATGTGCCCTTGACCCCTTGACCCCTTGACTGGAATCAAACCAAGGACCCTTCCATCTGCAGGGTGATGCTCTATCCACTGAGCCAAACCGGCTAGGGTGTGTCTATCTCTCTTTGTGATGATAGCTGTCATTTATGCTTAGTGCCTAGATTCATAAATCATTAGGGTTGCAATATGGTGATCTAATTTTCCAAGGCATATTTTAAAGAGGAAGTTTGATGTAGTGAGTAAGAGGTCAGGCTCTGGCATTAGGAAGGATATAGTCTGTGCCCTGGCTCAGAGGCTTACTAGCTGTGTGACCAGGGGCAAGTTAGTTTCCTTCTCACAGCCTTAGCTTCCTCATCTGTAAAACAAGGCTAATAACCTATTTCATAAGATTTTTTTTGAGGATCAAATCAGTATGTGGAGCATTTAGAACAGTGCCCATACACAGTAGATATTCATAGGAGCTAGCTATTAGATCTAATGAGACTCTTGAATTATGGCCTTTCAAATTCATGATTTTCCATTATTAAGAAATTTAAATCCTACATTCAACAGTCAAGTATTTTCACATTATTAATAAAAATAACAATAAAGATTTATTGAATGACTAGCCCCTCATATTTGTCCAGTGCTTTGCAGTTGGCTAGTCTTATCCATTTTTTTTTATATCTGGAGAATCTTGGGTTTAGAGTGGTGACTTGCTCTTGCTGTGTGTAAAAGTTAAGAAGTATACAATAGATCAAAGACTGGGTCCTATCCCAAGACTCTTTAAAAAATAAATATTTTTATTGATTTCAGAGAGGAAAGGAGAGGAAGAGAGTTAGAAACATCAATGATGAGAGAGAATCATTGATTGGCTGCCTCCTGCATGCCCCACACTGGGGATCGAGCCCACAACCCAGGCATGTGCCCTGACTAGGAATTGAACCCTGACTTCCTGGTTCATAGGTTGATGTTCCTATGAACTGAGCCATGCCGGCAGGGCCCAAGTCTCTTTTGATGGAAAATATTAAGTGAGCAAAATTGTGTGGTCCTCCTTCTGTGCAGCGCTTTCATTTCTTGATTCCAGTGACAATACTGTCTTATTTGCTTTTTCAACTTCTTGTTTCTTTCTCAAATTACCCCCTCCCTAACCCCATTCTTGGTGTCTCTTTCTCCTCTTTTGAATGTAGTTGCTCCCCAAGTTTCTATCCTTGGGTCATTTTTATTGCTATATTCTCAACCTTTGATACCTACTTAATAGCTTCATCTATTAAAATAGCTTCAACCATTAACCTCCAGGAAGATGGTTTCCAAATCTGTATTTCTGGCCACTATCTCTTCCTTGAGTTTTGAACCCCAAATTGAATAACTTGTTTGATATCTCCATATGGCTGTTTCAGAGAGAATCTTACATTCAATGGGCCAGTTTATCTGGATCCATATTTTAACCAATCAACTGTAAACAAACAAACAAGGAGCAAATTGAGAAAATTTGCTTAGTTACTGATGACATTTACTATTTTTGATGACATTAAAAGCTTAATGTTAACTTTTTAGGGGAGACAATTATATGTGGCTACGTTAAGACAATCTTTCAGAAATATATATTGAAGTGTTTATGGATAATATAATGTCTGGGATTTACTTAAAAATAATCCAGTTGAAGATAGGAGTATGGGTAAAGGTATTGAAACAAGATTGACAATAACTCAGTTATCAGTGAGTTGATAATTGTTGAGCTATGTAATGGGTATATGGGGCTTCAATATCCTATTCTCTCCGTTTTTGTTTATGTTTGGAAATTTGTGTAATAAAAATGTTAGAAGCTTAAAAAGGTCCAAAACCAAATTGATTAACCTTGCCTATATCCATCTCCTGACAATCATTTTTCTATTAATATCCCCTTATCTTCCCAGTCACTTATTATGAAAACCGAAAGCTCTTTTAATTTCCTTTTTCTCCCTGACTTCTACACCCAATCAGTTGCTAAGTCGGGCCAAGACCTTTCAGAGTGAATCCTGTTTCTATCCTTTCTTTTTCATTCAAACTGCTATCCTTCTATTAAGTCCCTCATTACTTCTTGCCTAAACTAGTGTAATGACATTCATAAATTCCTCCCCACTTCCAGTCCCTTCTTACTTGGTGTATGTAAAGCATGTAATCTAGTGCTTGATACTTAATCCCTCCTCTCTTTCTCCTGACTTGTGAATTTATCTTCCTCACTGCTGCCTGCTTAGCCCTCTGATACATCATCATCCATCTTCTCTGAGAGAGACTGCTCCTCACTCCCTTTCAGAATGCTTTCCTATCAGTCCCTTCTGGATCCTGCAACCTCACTGCTGCCTCCACTTCACCCTAACTGCCATGTGGAGGAAGCATGTGTGACTGAATTGAGACTGATCTCTCAGTTCCAAATTTAGATTTAAGATGAAGGGAGTCTTTACCTATAGAAAAAACAAGCATACTAAATGTGAGTAAAAGAGAAGTTTTAAAGCTGCTTCTTGTCTCCCCAACTCAGTGGGGAAGAAAAGGAAGGATCTCTAGTCCAAAGGGGTCAGCTTCTAGATCCAGGCAGGGAAGGATAAATGCTGATGGCAAAGGAGCTTCATGGATATTATTCGGCAAGCCAGGGGTTTCTTTTTAAAATTAATTTTTAAATATATTTTTATTGATTTCAGAGAGGAAGGGAGAGGGAGAGAGAGATAGAAACATCAATGATGAGAGAGAATCATTGATTGGCTGCCTCCTGCATGCCCCACACTGGGGATCGAGCCTGCAACCTGGGCATGTGCCCTGACTGGGAATTGAACCGTGACCTCCTGGTTCATAGGTTGACAATCAACTACACCGGCTGGGCAAGCTAGCGGTTTCTTTAAATACGTGTTTCCTCGTCTGGCTAAGGGAAGAAAAGCAAGCACTGCCTTCAGCGGATCTCAGGGGCAGTATTAGCAGTATGGACTGGGGAAAGATCCTGTAGCCCAGGGCTGTCCTAGAGAAATGGCTATAGAACATTTATTTTTGGTGGTCTGGCCGGGTGTAGTTCTGCTATGGAGAGCAGCAAAGCATTCAGGGACTGGGCTGACCAAGCACAAAGAACCCCCATCCTTTAAAAAGAAAATTCTGTAAGTCAGCCAGTCACATTCTTCATTTTAAACATAACACTTTGCAACTAAAACCCAACTGCTGCATTATAATCAAGATGCATCCGCCTGTTTTATATTTAAGGCCCATAGGCTTCAACTAATTTAAGGGACCATCTGGTGAGAAAAAGAGCAAGTCTTACTACAGAGTGGCATTGTTTGCAGGCTCAGGCCTCAAAAGAAATTGTCCGTGGGACCCCAACCAATTTCCTATGTCAGTGCCCAGTGCTCCTGACCCTATAACTTGGGGAGAAAGGGCACAGCTTTGGAGTCAGACAGGTTTAATTTCTCCTCCAAGGCTCAGAAACTGGGTACCTTGAGCCACAGGACTTCTGAGATTGAGTTTCCTCATTTAGAAAATGGGAATTAGATTATACCTGAAGTTTTGGAGAAGATTAAAAGAAATAGAGTCGCCTTGGCCAGGTGGCTTGGTTGAAGCATCATCCTGTACACCAAAAGGTTGTGGGTTTGATTCTGGTCAGGGCACAAACCTGTGTTTCGGGTTCCATCCCTGGGGGTAGGGGCACGTACGGGAGGCAACTGGTTGATATTCTCTCTCTCTCTCTCTCTCTCTCTCTCTCTCTCTCTCTCCCTTCCTCTCTCTAAACATATCCTTGGGTGAGGATTAACATTTTTTTTTAAATATATTTTTATTGATTTTTTACAGAGAGGAAGAGAGAGGGATAGAGAGTCAGAAACATTGATGAGAGAGAAACATCGATCAGCTGCCTCCTGCACACCCCCTACTGGGGATGTGCCCACAACCAAGGTACATGCCCTTGACCGGAATCGAACCTGGGACCCCTGAGTCCGCAGGCCGACGCTCTATCCACTGAGCCAAACCGGTTTCGGCAGGATTAACATTTTTAAAAAATAAAGTAAAATAAATAAAGTCTCCCAGAGGGCACCTAGAACTATTGCTTCCTTTTCCATTATCCATAACTTAATCCTCCATCTTATCCCCTGTGAGCCTTGTTCTTCTTGCCTTCTTTTCCTAACATCCACTTTCACATGCACGGACATGAGCAGGTTTTTAAACAGATCTTTGAACAAAAGGTCTAAAAGACAAGTTTTTTTCATTTTTTAAAATCCTTCAGGATATTTTTTAAAAATTGATTTTAGACAGAGAGGAAGGGAGACAGAGAAAAAACCATCGAGCGGTTGCCTCTGTTTGGATTGAACCTGAAACCTAGGTATGTGCCCTGATGGGGAACTGAACCTACAACTTTTTGATGTATAGGACAAAGCTCCAACCAACTGAGTCATCGGCTAGGGCAAAAAATAAGTTTTGTTCTAATGCTGTTACTTGTTCGCTTCTCCAGAAGGTAAAGAATTGAAAAGAAATTGCTCTGGGATACAGTGGTCAGAGACATTTTTACCTCTTCTGTAGTATGGTAAGCAAATCTACTCTCAAAGTCCTCCTGTCCTACAATTATGTAGTTGAAAGGGTTAGACCAGTTAGCTGGGATAAATGCCAGTTGCAATTCAGGAGTAGGGGGAGAGAGAACTGGGGAGCAGGTTGGTTAGAGATAGAAACTCTGGGAATGGGGATGCTTTTAGATTCTAGCTAGATAACTGCTACTTAGGTGACAACTTTATTTTACATGAGAATATCAATTTGGCTGTATTAATAATTAGAATCTAATGCTAAAAATTTCCTCTACATCAAGAGACAAAATTAAAAAGTAATGATTAAGATTGGAAGAATGTAATTGCTGAAGCTGAGTAATGGATACCTGGAACTTCACCGCACTATTCTCTATACTTTTGTGTGTGTTTGAAAATATCCATAAGGTGAAGTTTTTATATGACAGTTATGGGACCATGATGGTCATTCAAGAACTGGAGACTTTGACTATCACGTCAGTAAAGCTAGTAAGGATATTTGAACCAAAAGAATTCCTTAGAGCAGTGGTTCTCAACCTTTCTAATGCTCCGACCCTTTAATACAGTTCCTCATGTTGTGGTGACCCCCAACCATAAAATTATTTTCGTTGCTACTTCAAAACTGTAATTTTGCTGCTGTTATGAATCGTAATGTAAATATCTGTGTTTTCCAATGGTCTTAGGTGACCCTGCTAGCGGTTCTCAACCTGTGGGTCACCTAAGACCATTGGAAAACACAGATATTTACATTACGATTCATAACAGTAGCAAAATTACAGTTATGAAGTAGCAATGAAAATAATTTTATGGTTGGGGGTCACCACAACATGATGAACTGTATTAAAGGGTCGGAGCATTAGAAAGGTTGAGAACCACTGCCTTAGAGGAAATGTGACCATTTCTTATAATGCTTATCTAGTTAACTGGATTTATTAGAAGGATTACATTGCATGCAGATAAAACATTTGGTGGATATAATATAAATTGATCTCACAAAGCTTTTGATAAGATGTTACAGCCACATTTTTATTTATTTATTTTTATTTTTTTGAAATTTTTTTTTTTTATTGATTTCAGAGAGGAAGGGAGAGGGAGAGAGAGATAGAAACATCAATGATGAAAGAGAATCATTGATTGGCTGCCTCCTGCATGGCCCCCACTGGGGATGGAGCCTGAAACCGGGACATGTGCCCTTGACTGGAATCGAACCCAGGACCCTTGAGTCCGCAGGTCGACGCTCTATCCACTGAGCCACACCAGCTAGGGCATATAGCCATATTTTTAATGGAATTGAGTCACCATAGGACTGTGACCCTCTTTTCTCTCAGTAGATATATTGCCTTTAGAAATAGGAAACAATAGAAATAGTAGAGATAAAGGAGGTTAGGGACATTATTCTGACGTTTCAAAAGTATTGTTTCTTAGGGATAGAAGAGGGGATAGTTTTTAAAAAATAAATCTTTACAAAAAGATATGAAGGA
Source organism: Ia io (assembly GCA_025583905.1). NCBI lineage: Eukaryota > Metazoa > Chordata > Mammalia > Chiroptera > Vespertilionidae > Ia > Ia io. Next base: position 99,483,885 of record JAJQQW010000001.1, read on the forward strand.
AGGAATTGCTGTGAAATCTCCAAGAGGACAATACATGAAACTCTTCCTGACAATAAAAAGCTTAGTTGATGGTAATAAAGTATAAGGAAAACTCAGGGGCATGGGCATAAGCTCATTATTGAATGACTTAAAGATAATTTACATATGTAAATGTACACATGTGCAGTTGATGCTAGAGTCATGGCTGTGATTGATTGTGGAACTCAGAACAGATTTATCTCCTGCTAAGATTGGCATTTTGGAAGGTATGGGCAGATACTCTAGTATAGACACCCATAATCCATCTTGTCAAGGGCTCCAAGATTGAGTAAAGCTAAAATCTACTAGGGAAGAAAATAGTCTGCCCTCAGGGGTTTCCCCTCCCCTTCCAGGGAGAGGGTTGATATGTCTACTGACAGTGGAAAAAATTAGTCAAAAGAGAGTTGAGAGTTTTTTCTCCTTCTATTTGAAGGAAGGAAATGAAAATAGCAAGTTCTTAAAGTGGTGATGGGTATAGATCAACACACTTCACGCAAGCTGTACTCCTGACAGGACCAGCTACATAATTTGCAGGACCCAGTGCAAATGGAAAATGTGAGGCCCCTTGCTCATGAATTGTTCAGAATTTCAACATATTGACAACAAAATATTAAACCAAACATGGGCTCTTCTAAGCTTGGGACTCTGTGTGACAATATAGGTTGTATGCCTATCACTTCTGGACAGCAGGAGTAAGTGACAGCAAAAATTCAGAAGGCATAATAGAAAGGTATAACTCTTTTTTTTAAAAAATATATTTTATTGATTTTTTACAGAGAGGAAAGGAGAGGAATAGAGAGCCAGAAACATCGATCAGCTGCCTCCTGCACACCCCCTACTGGGGATGTGCCTGCAACCAAGGTACATGCCCTTGACCGGAATCGAACCTGGGACCTTTCAGTCCGCAGGCCGACGCTCTATCCACTGAGCCAAACCGGTTTCGGCAGAAAGGTATAACTCTTAAAACCAAGCTCATGTAAAATTCTACCACCTATAAACAACTATTGTTATAATTTTAGTATATATCCCAGAGATTTTCTATATACATACACACATGTAGACATGTACTCATACAGTTTTATACTATAGAAATGTTATATTGTACATTCTCTTCTGTAGCCTTTTAAAAAACATATTACATTTTGGACAGTTTTTCGTGTTAAAAGATATAAATCATCTCAATCCTATTGTGGGGGGGGGGCGGGCAGAAATCATTTTCCTTTTAACTTTCTAAGTTCTTCCGGCATGAGTCAGATTAATGGGAGAAATTGGCTGAATAATTATGGATGTACAGACAGGGATTCCATAAGAATATGAGAATAAGAAAACAATTACAATAAAAACAATGAAAAAAATCAAGCATTTGGCAGCTAAATAGCATGCTATTAAACATGATGGGGTTACCAAAGAGATAAAAGAAGAAATAAAAAACATCCTCGAAACAAATGACAATGAAAACACAACAACCCAAAATCTATGGGACACAGTGAAAGCAGTCCTGAGAGAGAAGTTCATAGCATCACAGGCCTACCTCAAAAAACAAGAAAAACTGGTAATAAATGATCTAACCTTACAACTTAAAGAATTAGAAAGAGAGCCACAAGAAAAGCCCAGAGTGAGCAGAAGGAAGGAAATAATAAAGATTAGAGCAGAAATAAATGACACAGAGACCAAAAAAAACCAACAAAAAAATACCCCAAAAGATCAATAAAACGAAGAGCTGGTTCTTTGAAAGGATAAATGAGATTGATGAACCTCTAGCCAGGCTCACCAAGAAGCAAAGAGAGAGGACCCAAATAAACAAAATCAGAAATGCAAGAGGTGAAGTAACGACTAACCCCACAGAAATACAAAGGATAGTAAAAAAAAATACTGTGAACAACTCTATTCCAACAAAATGGACAACCTAGATGAAAAATGGACATATTCCTGGAAAAATACAACCTTCCAAAACTCAATCAGGAAAAATAAAAAAACCTGAGTAGGCCGATAACTATGGAGGAAATTGCAGCTGCAATAATAATAATAATAATAATAATAATAAACTTCCAGAAAACAAAAGCCCTGGTCTGGATGGCTTCACAGGGGAGTCTTACCAAACATTCAAAGAACTAAAACCTATCCTTCTCAGACTATTCCAAAAAAAATTCAAGAGGAGGGCACATTTCCAAGCTCTTTCTATGAAGCCAACATTACCCTTATCCGAAAACAAGATAAAGACATTACAAAGAAAGAGAATTAAAAGCAAATATCCCCGATGAACATAAATGCTAAAATCCTCAATAAAATTCTAGCAAATCAGATACAGCATTACATTAGAAAGATCATACACCATGACCAAGTGGGATTTATTCTGGGGATGCAAAGCTGGTACAATATCCGCAAATCAATAAATGTTATAAATCACATAAACTAATTGAGAGACAAAAATCACATAATCATATCCATTGATGCAGAAAAAGCATTTGACAAAATCCAACACCCTTTCTTGATAAAAACTCTCAGCAAAGTGTGAATAGAGGGATCATACCTCAACATAATAAAAGCCTTATATGACAAACCCACAGCCAACATCATACTCAATGGGCAAAAACTAAAACCATTTCCCCTAAGAACAGGAACAAGACAAACCACTTTTACCACTCCTGTTCAACATAGTTCTGGAAGTGCTAGCCATAGCAATCAGACAAGAAGAAGAAATAAAAGGCATCCAAATTGGAAAAGAAGAAGTAAAACTGTCATTATTCACAGATGACATGATATTGTACATGGAAAACCCTAAAGACTATCAAAAAATGATTAGACTTAATTAATGAATTCGGCAATGTAGCAGGATACAAAATTAACACCCAGAAATCTATGGCTTTTTTATACACCAATAATTAACTCACAGAAAGAGAAACTAAAAAAAAATCCCATTTACCGTTCCACCAAAAAAAGTAAGATACCTAGGAATAAGCTTAACCAAGGAGGTAAAAGACCTGTACTCAGAAAACTACAGGACGTTGAAAAAAGAGATAGAGGAAGACATAAACAAATAGAAAAATAAACGGTGTTCATGGATTGGTAGAATCAACATCATTAAAATGTCCATACTACCCAAAGCAATCTATAGATTCAATGCACTCCCCATTAAAATACCAATGACATATTTCACAGACCTAGAAAGAACTCTCCAAAAATTCATCTGGAATAAAAAAAGACCCCGAATAGTCACAGCAATCCTGAGAAAGAAGAACAAAGTAGGTGGGATCTCAATACCAGATATCAAGCTGCATTACAAAGCCACTGTTCTCAAAACAGCCTGGTACTGGCACAAGAACAGACATATAGATCAATGGAATAGAATAGAGGACCCAGAAATTGACCCAAACCACTATGCTCAATTAACCTTTGGAAATGGGATGTCGAGTGTGACTTGACACGGTTAGCATCAGTAGCAGCTCGTATGTCGAGCCACACTCGACACATAGTTTCACCGCGGGGGGAAGGGGAGTTTTGTCTATTTTTCCAGTATCTTTTCTTGTTTTCATTAGCATGAAAGGACAAGTAAAACGTAAATGCCGTCTCAACTGATGCCAAAAAAGAAAAAATGAAAAACCGATAACGCATGTGAAATTTATTAGGAAACTAGTACATGATCTTGTTGGAGAATTCAGAGATGGTACACTAACTTCCAGGGGTAGATTATTATCCACTAACTTAGAGCAACGTTTAGATGGAAAGCTCCATATAATCACACCTCACCCTAACAAAAAACACAAAGATTGTGTTGTTTTTTCTAACAGAAAAATCAAAGGAGGAAGAAGAGAGATGATTTATATTTGCGAAACATGTGAATGTAAACCAGGTCTTCATGTGGGTGAATGTTTCAAAAAAAATATCACACCACGAAAAATTATAGAGATTAAAATTACTCTTTGAATGTATCAATAATTTGAAATATAAAAAAATCCAGATAAATAAGTTTGTATGAAAAGAAACTCCAGTTTTTTATTCTACTGCCGCGCTTTGTAAAATCTGGGGTATTTAAAAAATTAAATCCCGAGTAGAATAAAGGAATCGAGAAAAAAGCAAGTGAGTGAAAAGGGTTAATATTTGAGAAAGGAGGCATGAACATACAATGGAGTCAAGACAGTCTCTTCAATAAATGGTGTTGGGAAAATTGGACAGATACATGCAAAAAAATGAAACTAGACCACCAACTTACACCATACATAAAAATAAACTCAAAATGGATAAAGAACTTAAACATAAGATGGGAAACCATAAAAATACTAGAGGAATCCACTGGCAGCAAAATCTCAGACATATGCCGAAGCAATTTCTTCACTGATACCGCTCCTAGGGCAATGGAAACTAAAGAGAAAATAAACAAATGGGACTACATCAAAATAAAAAGCTTTTTCACAGCAAAAGAAACCATCAACAAAACAACAAGAAAGCCCACTGCATGGGAGAACATATTTGCCAATGTTATCACCAATAAGGGTTTAATCTCCAACATTTACAGGGAACTCATACAACTTAACAAAAGGAAGATAAACAATCCAATAAAAAATTGGCAATGGACCTAAATAGATACTTTTCGAAAGAAGACAGAAGGAAGGCCAAGAGACATATGAAAACATGCTCAAAGTCACTAATAATCCTAGAGATGCAAATCAAAATGACAATGTGGTACCATCTCACACCTGTCAGAATGGCTATCATCAACAAATCAACAAAAAACAAGTGCTGGTGAGGATGCGGAGAAAAAGGAACCCTTATGCACTGCTGGTGGGAATGCAGACTGGTGCAGCCACTGTGGAGAACAGTATGGAGTTTCCTCAAAAACTAAAAATGAAACTCCTATTTGACCCAGTGATCCCACTTCTAGGAATATATCCCAAGAAACTAGAAACACCAATCAGAAAGGATATATGCACCCCATGTTCATAGTGGCACAATTCACCATAGCTAAGATTTGGAAGTAGCCTAAGTGCCCATCAGCAGATGAGTGGATTAAAAAACTGTGGTACATCTACACAATGGAATACTACCCTGCGGTAAAAAAGAAGGAATTCTTAAAATTCACAATAGCATGGATGCAACTGGAGACCATTATGCTAAGCAAAATAAGCCAGTCAGAGAAAGATAAATATCACATGATATCACTCATTTATGGAATATAATGAACAACATAAACTGATGAATAAAAACAGATCCAGAAACAGAGAAGCATCGATCAGACCTTCAAACCTCAGAGGGAAGGTAGGGGAGGATGGGGGTAAGTGGCAGAGATCAACCAAAGGACTTGTATGCATGCATATAAGCCTAACCAATGGACACAGACACCAGGGGGGTGAGGGCATGAGTCGGGGGGTTAGGGGGTAATAGGGGAATAAGGACACATATGTAATACCTTAATAAAGAAATAAAAAAATAAAAAAATAATATGAGAAGAGAGGACATATTGGGTAGTTGATGCTTTATATGCCATTCTGGGCTAAGGAGAGGAAGGCAGGGAGGGGTCTGGGACTTGAAAGTGAAAGTAGGCAATTCACAAGTAGACCAGAAAGAGCAAACATTTGGTAAATTCTTGCCAGACCTCCCAGAAAGAATGGGACACAGGGGAATTATAACAGACATTGCTTGGCTTCTCACTTTCTACCACACTTAGGTCATATTATGATGCTAAGGTGATAGCTTCCTTTCTTTAAGCAGGTTTTTCTACCTGAATTCCGTTAGGCAGGTAAAGGGGGAGGTTCAAAAGTTCTTTATGAGTCTTTTGTTTCTTAAAAGTAACCAGCATAGACCCAGGAACCAGGAGGTCACCATTTCGATACCTGGTCGGGGCACATGCCCGGGTTGAGGGTTGCTGGTTCGATTCCCACTGGGGGGCTTGCAGGAGGCAGCCTATTGATGATGTTTCTCTTTCACTGATGTTTCTGTCTCTCTATCTTTTTCCCTTCCTCTCTCTCTAAAAATCAATAAAAAGCATATTTAAAAAATAAGCAGCTTAAAATAATACATATTCCAAAGAGGCATATTTTGAGGTGGCAAAGTCTGCTCTCCCTTACTGTTGTATAGAGGTTCCATGATCCATTTAACTAAACCTGATTGTTGAGTATCTGAAGAGTCTTGTATCTTTCATTATTACAAGTGGTGCATATTGAATATCAATAAAGTTGGGTGAGGATCCAGTAAGTAAGTCACTTCACAGAGTACTTGGCAAATAGCAAGCTCATTACAAATGTTAGTGTTATTTTTATATTGTCAAATTGCCCCATGTAAAGGTGAATTAATTTACATTCTCAACAGGACTTAGTTTCCCTAAATGCTTGCCAATTCTTTAAATTTTTCCTTTTGTAGTTCTTCCTGTTAATGGCCTCTTCATGTGCTTTGATTGTTCTCCTATTGAATTCCTCATGCTTTCAAAAATTTAATTGATTTCTGATTTGGGGCTGTCAATCTTTTGTAATATGAATAACAAGTACTTATTTTTCCTGTTTTTTTGTTTGATGTTTGATTTTGTTTGCTTTAACTACACAGATTTTTTTTTTTAGGGTTGTAAATAAAGAGAAGAATATATTACAAAGAATAATTATAAGGTGAACATTGTTACTATGATAGAAAATTTTTGCACAGTTTCCAGAAAACTTGCCTTTTTTTTTCTTTTTTTTTTTTTTTTACTTACTTTGGGTAAGTCATTTTTCAATATTAGGAAACATACAATTCATCGCAGGATATAAAGTTTTTCCTGGTATAAATTCTGCAAAATTTGTGCTAATGTCCTCCACCACAGTTTTAGAGCAAATGCTGAAATGCTGAATTTTTACATGGTTATTTCTTTTTTTTTTCTTTTTAATTTCTTTATTGATTCAGGTGTCACATATTTGTACTCATCCCCCCATTCCCATCCCACACCCCTTCCCACGGATGCCCCAACCCCCTGTTGAACTTAACCATTGGTTAGGCTCATATGCATGCACACAAGTCCTTTGGTTGATCTCTCCCCCTTCCCCCCACCCTCCCCTATCTTCCCTCTGAGGCCCGATAGTCTGATCGATGCCTCCTTGTTTCTGGTTCTGTTCTTGTTCATCAGTCTATGTTGTTCATCATTTCCCCTAGATGAGCAAGATCATGTGTCACTAGAGATATACTTATAAGAACTGAATGTGAGACGAGCAATAATAGTTATGCTGACAGGCAAATGAATCAGTCTGTAGTGAGTTTCTTTCTGGACCAACAGTTCTTTTGAGACCCAATATCAATGTCCACCAGTTCCTTATGTGTACATGTCAGTACTGACCCCTCAGCTCTGGATGGTGGACAAATGGTGGTAATGCAGGTCCGACACCCTCTGTTTTGGTCTTGGCCGGACCCAGGGGCATGGCTTCACCCGGACTCAGGGGCACGTGGCCTCACCCGGGCCCAGGGGGCGCATGGCCTCACCTGGACCCGGGTGCGTGTGGCCTCACCCAGACCCAGGACCCAGCCTCACCCGGATCCAGGGGCACACGGCCTCACCTGGACCTGGGATGATCCAGCTTCACCCAGACCCAGGGGCACGTGGCCTCACCCGGACCCAGGGGCACGTGGCCTCACCTAGACCCAGGGGGCGCGTGGCCTCACCTGGACCCAGGTGCGCACGGCCTCACCCGGGCCCGGGACCCAGCCTCGCCTGGATCCAGGGGCACACGGCCTCACCCGGACCCGGGATGCTCCAGCTTCACCCGGACCCAGGGGCGCATGGCCTCACCCGGACCCAGGGGCGCATGGCCTCACCCGGACCCAGGTGCGCATGGCCTCACCCGGACCCGGGATCCAGCTTCACCCGGACCCAGGTGCACATGGCCTCACCCGGACCCAGGGGCGCACGGCCTCACCCAGACCCGGGATCCTGCTTCACCCGGACCCAGGGGCGCATGGCCTCACCCAGACCCGGGATCCAGCTTCACCCGGACCCAGGGGCGCACGGCCTCACCCGGACCCGGGATCCAGCTTCACCCGGACCCAGGGGCGCGTGGCCTCACCCGGACCCAGGGGCGCATGGCCTCACCCGGACCCAGGGGCGCACGGCCTCACCCAGACCTGGGATCCAGCTTCACCCGGACCCAGGGGCGCATGGCCTCACCCGGACCCAGGATCCAGCTTCACCCAGACCCAGGGGCGCGTGGCCTCACCCGGACCCAGGGGCGCGTGGCCTCACCCGGGCCCAGGGGCGACTACACAGATTTTTTAAAGTTTAATACAGTACAGTTAAATCTGTCCATCTTTTTTGTTAAGATTTCTGTCTTTGCTACCCTTTAGAAAGTCTTTGTCACAGAACAGGTCTAGAGTTCAATGGTGGCTCCACCAGTTTTCCTCTGAAGCTTCATTCTTCTGGGGTGTCATTTTCTAAATTCGATCAATGGAATTCACAACACTAGACTACTTTAAACGTATATTGGAAGGGAATACATTTATTAACCTTGAATCCACATGTGAAGACATCTACAAGATGTATTAAAAATGAGTGTTGTCTACCTTCTCCCAATGCAGGAAAGGCTTTTGCTCTTTTCATATTTTCTGCTTTTCTTTGCCTTCTAGGGAGAGTTTTGTTTTTACCAGAGCTATTCTTTGGGGATCCAATGAAATAGAAATTGAGTTGCAGATACTTTATTTAGGGTTAGTAGGATACAGTTATGTGGTTCTCTGTCACTTCTGCATATAGTTAAGTTATTGCTGGCTATACCAGTGTAGGAATGGCTTGTGGGAACACTTCTAAAATAGTAAATCTAAAACTTATTTAAAATTAGTCTTGACATAAAAACATGACATATCCTAAAACATTGTAGCTAATATATCAAATAAATGATAGAGGTTATATATAGGTTTTTCCAAATTTGACAACAACCCAGAAAATGTACATGACATTAACCATGTGATGAGTGGTGGTGAAGCTGAAAAACACTTTTCTAAACCCAGAAAAAAACTCATTTGTTTTTCTATTCTTGCTATAAGAATTATACCACAAAAAGTGGTATCAGGTGAAGAGGTGATCAAAAGATATGCAGCTCCAAAATAAAAAGGGTAGCAAAGAGGTATGTTAATTTAATTAAAAACAATATGGTGTTTTTTCGATTTTGTGATGTTCATGGTATTTGTCAGTTAAAAAAATAAATATATTTTCATTGATTTTAGAGAGACAGGAAGGAGAGGGAGAGAAATATCAATTGACTGCCTCCTGCACGCCCCCTCCTTGGTATCGAGCCCGAAACCTGGGGATGTGCCCTGACCAGGAATGGAATTGGCGACCTCTTGGTGCACTGGATGACACCCAACAAACTGAGCCACACTGGTCAGGGTGGTATTTGTCTGTTTTTAACACATGTAATTAATAAATGTTTAGGATTGCACCCAACTTTGACTAAAAAAACTTATTTAACCCAAATGGTATAAACTTCAGGCCCCACAGTTCTACATATGCTTGTGGGGTAAATATTGATGATCATTTGGAGTGTTTCATGTTACAGATGACACTGGCTTGCCCAAGCTAACACAGATAGTTAGTGAAAGAGCCAGGATCCAACTCTAAGTCTGTCTGTCTTCAAAACTTACGTTTTTTTCAATATTTAAAATTGTCTTCTTTTAGATGAAAATATATAGTAATCAACCCAAATTATAGTAATAACTAGAGGCCCGGTGTCCCTCAGCCCAGCCTGCACCCTCTCCAATCTGGGACCCCTCGAGGGATGTCCGACTGCCCATTTAGGCCCGATCCCACTGCCTAAACGGGCAGTCGGACATCCCTCTCACAATCCAGGACTGCTGGCTCCCAACTGCTCGCCTGCCTGCCTTCCTGATTGCCCCTAACTGCTTCTGCCTGCCAGCCTGATCACCCCCTAACCACTCCCCTGCCAGCCTGATTGATGTCTAACTGGTCCCCTGCCAGCCTGTTTGCCCCCAACTTCACTCCTCTGCTGGCCTGGTCACCCCAACTGCCCTCCCCTGCAGGCTTGATCGCCCACAACTGCCCTCCCTTGCAGGCCTGGTCCCTCCCAACTGCCCTTCCCTGCTGGCCATCTTGTGGTGGCCATCTTGTGTCCACATGGGGGCAGGATCTTTGACCACATGGGGGCAGCTATCTTGTGTGTTGAAGTGATGGTCAATCTGCATATTACTCTTTTACTAGATAGGATAGAGGCCTGGTGCATGGGTGGGGGCCAGCTGGTTTGCCCTGAAGGGTGTCCCTGATCAGCATGGGGGTTCCCTTGGGGTGTGGGGTGGCCTGGGTGAGGGGCCTGTAGTGGTTTGCAGGCTGGCCATGCCCCCCGGCAACCCAAGCGGAGGCCCTGGTATCTGGGATTTATTTATCTTCTACAATTGAAACTTTGTAGCCTGGAGCGGAGCCAAGCCTTCTGCTCGCTCTGTGGCGGCAGCCATTTCTTTTGGGATTTATTTATCTTCTATAATTGAAACTTTGTAGCCTTAAGCAGAGGCCTGGGCCGGCCAGGATGTGCGGAAAGCTTGGCTTCCTCCATCGCCGGGGAAACCCAAGCCTCCCTCCTGCTCTCTCTGTGTACCACAGCCATCTTTGTTGGGTTAATTTGCATACTTGCTCTGATGGGCTGATGGGCGTGGCTTGTGGGTGTCGTGGAGTGATGGTTAATTTGCATATTACTCTTTTATTAGATAGGATAATAATCTACCAAGTTCTAGGTATCAGGCATTGGTATATAATATTTCATTTAAACTGCACAATATTGTGTAATTATTATTAATTCTCATTTTACAGATGGGATTCAGAGAAGGGAATTAAATTTCTTAGGCTCACACAGCTAATAAGTGGTAAAGTTAAGATTTGAATCCATGTCTTAAACGAGTCTAAAGCCTCAACTATGTTATATACTGCCTGGGGAGAAAACTCTGGAGTTATTATGAAGGAAGACCCCACTTACCTGTTCCTTCCATCAACCTCCAGATGAGTACAGAAGAGAATAGATATGCTTTCTCCAATCCAGATGTGAAGGAGAGGGTCAAATCCTCCCACCACAAGTTTTTGCATAACACCAAAATGCCCCAGATGCCTCCTTCTGCAAATCCTACACAGAGTTCTGTCATTGCCTTTGCCCACTGTCCTTTAATGCTCTGATTGGCTGCTCAGCTGTTGTGTTCTTGATGATGGGAGGCTTGAATGTGACCAGTCAAGGAGATTTCTGGCCTCTTAGGGCAGTGGTTGGCAAACTGCGGCTCGCGAACCACATGCGGCTCATGAGATGCGGTTTGCCGCTCTGTTGACTAATGAGTTTGCCGAACACTGCCTTAGGGAAAAACACTTAAAAATATTTTAGTAATGTACTTATATCTTTAACCTGAAGTCAAAACTTCTGGGTAAGGGTAATGCCTTACGTAGTGGTTGGCAAACTCATTAGTCAACAGAGCGGCAAACCGCGGCTCACGCACTGCATGTGGCTCGTGAGCTGCAGTTTGCTGACCACTGTCTTAGGGCCATACTCAAAGTTGCCATTGAGGGCCCACTGCATTAACATGCTTATTTAAAGCAATCCTGCCCTTCCTTGCTCTCACTGATCCTGTTTTTGGCAACAGTACTACCTTTCTCAGCTATTTAGTTGATGTCAAATATGGTTGTCAGCACCTTGGCTACCATGGTCCCTTTTTCTTTGAGAAACATAGACCCCAGGGCACACACCTGGATCATGTCAGTTCTCACCTCCCTTCTCAGGTTGGAGGAGAATAGGGACTTTTGGGTCACAGCCTTTCCACATTCTAATGAGATTTCAACTTGCCTCTCTCTACATAGGGCATGTGGTGGCTGAAATAAGCATTTTGAGAGCCTGTGAAAAGAGGCAGGGTTTGCTTCTCGAATTAGTTTACTTGACTCCAAGCACCTTAGGGAAAGCATTTTGCAGGTGTCTTCGCAATTCCAGAGGCTGATGCTGTACTTCCTTTATTCCTTCCTCTCCATTCTCCCTACCCAGCCAATAGTTCACTTCTCTACCATAAAGGAGATGCCTTTCCTCAGACAACCAACCTGGGCGTATAGTCCCTGCCTTCCAGGTCACCAAATTCGAATTTTTGAATTTGGATTTTAGGTCTCACAAGCTGATAGACTCCACTTGGCAAAAAGCAGTATCTTTACCTCTGTGTCTTCATGACATAGCACAGATTCCAAGTCCTTAAAACTGGCAACAATTTATAAAAAGGCTTTGGTAGTGGTGGACAGCATGTGCTAAAACAGAACCCTGAGCATGGCAGCTTGCCAATCTACAAAAGTTCAAGTAAGAGGTAGGGCACATGAGAGAAGTGTGGCCAGGTGAAAACTACTTTGTGTGATTGCTTTTTGGCGTCCCCTTACCCCAGAGCAGCTTTATTTTGATATGCAATACTAGAAGCCCAGTACATGAAATTTGTGCATGGTTCGGGGGGGGGGGGGGGGGGGTCCCCTCAGCCCAGCCTGCACCCTCTCCAATCCGGGACCCCTAGGGGGATGTCCGACTGCCAGACAGACAACCCTCTCACAGGCAGTCAGACAACCCTCTCACAATCCTAGACCACTGGCTCCTAATCGCTCACCTGCCTGCCAGCCTGGTTGCTCCTAACTGCACCCCCTGCCGGCCTGGTCGCCCCTTATGGTGCCCTCGCCGGCCTGGTAGCCCACGCAGCCTGCTGTTCAATTGTTTGGTCGTCCCTCACTAACCCCCCCGCTGGCCTGGTCGCCCCATGCAGCCTGCTGTTCAGTCATTTGGTTGTCCCTCACTAACGCCCCTGCCGGCCTGGTCATAGGCAGCCATCTTGTGAGGGCATGATGGTCAATTTGCATATTACCTCTTTATTATATAGGATTATATAGGATAGTTGTGCCCCCAGCACAAGTACTCCTGACCTCTAGCCCCCGGTATTTTGCACCTGCCTTCCCCTCCCTCTTCAACTCATGTGTGCTACAATTCTTATCTGATCACCCTAAGCCAACTCAGTGAAGTGTTTTACAATCTTTGAACAGTTCTTCAACCAGCTCTAATAGTGTCTCCTGAATCTCCCAAATATTTTTAAAATTTGGGCCCTGGCCTTCAATGATCTTTTCAGAGTGTGTGCCTATCCCTTGTTGTGATTTTATATGTCCAACATATTTTATTCATGTCTGGAAGAACTGGCATTTGTCAAGGGACAGTTTTAGACTGGGTTTCCCAGGTGATCCAGTAATATAGGAAGTCATTGTTCCCCTCCGCCAAAGTGCACCCAAACATAATTAACTCATTTAAACAAATAAGTACCTCCAGGTAATTCATATTGCCAATTGCTTTTTTTTTAATATCTTTTTATTGATTTCAGAGAGGAAGGGAGAGAGATAGAAACATCAGTGATGAGAGAGAATCATTGATCGGCTGCCTCCTGCATGCCCCCTACTGGGGATTGAGCCCACAACCCGAGCATGTGCCCTTGACCCAAATCAAATCTGGGATCCTCCAGTCTGCAGGCCGACGCTCTACCCACTGAGGCAAACCAGCTAGGGCTTTCCAATTGCCTTTTCCCCCCCATCAAACTCCTGAAGGTGTCTGGGGCTCCAAAGTTGTTCGGGGCAGCCTTTTAAATAGATAAAACCCCACAATCTTTTAAATAGGTAAATCCCCAGTCAGCCATAGGGATTCAACAATAGCATTTCTCAAACACAGAAGTGGAAATTACAGATTCCCTACCATGCATTCTAGAGGCTAATGTGCACACAAAACTCCCTCTGTAAGATAGAAAAAGATAATAGAACATTGACACCCCCCTGGTTTTTGTCTGCTCTCTCCTGTCATGAGTTTTCCTTCTTCTCCTTTGCATATTTGCTTATTCAGCTAAATAGTTCTTAACCCCAACTGCCTATTATAATCTTTGGAGTTTGCTATAAAACATCTATCCCTGGGCCCCGTCCACCCATAGAGATCCTAACATTTTCTAACTATCTATTCTATGTGAGGACCTGTGCCCTGCCCTAGGAGTAGAGATGATGCAATTATGGTCCCTGCCTCCATGTAACTCATAGTCCAGGGTCAGAGACAGAAAACTTAAAAAGTATAATTCAGCCCTAACTGGTTTGGCTCAGTGGATAGAGCGTCGGCCTGCAGACTCAAGGGTCCCAGGTTCAATTCCGGTAAAGGGCATGTACCTTGGTTGCGGGCACATCCCCAGTAGGGGGTGTGCAAGAGGCAGCTAATCAATGTTTCTCTCTCATCAATGTTTCTAACTTTCTATCCCTCTCCTTTCCTCTCTGTAAAAAATCAATAAAATATATATTTTTTAAAAAGTATAATTCAGACAGGCTGGTGTGGCTCAGTGGTTGAGTGTCACAGTTTGAGTCCCAGTTGGGGCACATGCCCGGGTTGCAGGCTTGATCCCCAGTAGGGGGCATGCAGGAGGCAGCCGATCAATGATTCTCATCATTGATGTTTCTATCTCTCTCTCCCTCTCTCTTCCTCTCTGCAATCAAAAATAAATAAAGAACAAGCTGGAATTACAACTGAAATATGGAAAGGCTTCCTGAATAATCAATGGAAAATTCACAGCAAAGAACCCTGAGACCCAAGGACCAAAGGTGGAGACCACATAGAGACTGGTAGGAGGGGTGGAGACTAGAAAGGGCTACCTGGGCACCCATAGACAGCAACTGAAGTCCTGGAGAGTTATCTCAGCTGTGGGAAGGGTGCCACTGAGAACTCTGGGATCTAATCCTGAAGCTGGGTTCCCAGCAGAGAGCACCAAACTGAGGAGGGTACCCACATAACATCTAGCTGTGAAAAGCAGTGGGGTGCTGTCTGCCAGGGAGTGGCATCTGAAAGCTCGGGCACCCTCTTAAAGGGCCAATGCACAAAAATTCCCTGTGGATCCACCCACCTTGTGCTCTGGCAGAGGGAGGGTGAAGTAGACTGGAGCTGTGAGAGCAGGACCCAGAACTGGGGACTCGGGAGATAGAGCTCAGAAGGCAGACACCCTAAGTTTCCTGAGCTGAGTCATTACCTCATACAGCAGAGGACTTCTTTTCCACGTAGACATCTGCCTTGCCTGGGGAGAAAACAGTCGACACACCCTATTGGAAAACACCTTGCCCTGAGGCCACTAGCCTCCAGGCAGAAGCAACTGCCCCTCCCTGTTGAAAAAACTCTTGCCACACCTGAGGATGATTGCCTGGGGGCAATTCAAGTCGGGAATCCTATTAGTCTGTAGACAGAGGCGGTCTCTGGAGGCTTTGAGCTTTTGCCAGGTCCAATTAGTCAAAAACAGCCTTTAACACTGTCCTGTACTAGAGATTGAGAGGTATAGAGGATCTACGTAAAACATAGTCACAAATCCAAACAGACAACCAAAATAAGGAAACAAAGAAACAACTCCCAAATGAAAGAACTAGTGAATTCTTCAGAAGACGAGATAAATGAAGCAGAGATAAGAAATTTATCTGAAACAGAGTTCAGAATAATGATGTTAAAAATGCTCAACAGTATAAAAAAGATATAGTAACTATGAAAAAAGAACAGTCTGAGATAAAGAATGACATAACACAAATAAAGAACACATTGGAAGGAACACACAGCAGATTAGGGGAAGCTGAGGATTGAATCAGTGAATTAGAAGACAGAGTTGAAAATATCACTCAATTATAGAACTGAAAAGAAAAACAATGAAAAAACAGGAGGACAGCCTAAGGGAGCTGTGGGACAATGTGAACATAACAATATTAGAATAGTGGGTGTGCCAGAAGAGGTAGAAAGGAAGAAAGGAATAGAGAAGGTGTTTGAAGAAATAATGGTAGAAAACTTCCCTAACCTGGTAAAGGAAAAAGTCACACAAGTTCAAGAGGCACAGAGAACCTCAAACAAGAACACAAACAGACCCATGCCCAGACACATCATGATTAAAATGCCAAAAATTAAAGACAGAAAATCTTAAAGGCAGCAAGAGAAAAGAAAACTGTTACCTACAAGGAGTTCCCATAAGGCTGACACTTGATTTATCATCAGAAACTCTATAGGCCAGAAGGGAATGGCATGAACTACTCAAGGTAATGGAAAGCAAGGATATGAGACCAAGATTACTCTATCTAGCAAGGCTATCATTCAAAATAGACAGTCAAATAAAGAGCTTCCCAGACAAAAAAAAAAAAAAGGCTAAAGGAGTTCATCACCACCAAGCCAGCATTACAAGTAATGCTAAAGGGATTGCTGAGAAGAAGAAACAGAGAGACAAACCTAGCCATACAGAATTAAAATGGCAATAAATAAGTACCTCTCAATAATAACCCTAAATGTAAATGGATTAAGGCTCCAATAAAAAAGTATAAGGTAGCTGAATGGATACAAAAACATGACCCAACTATATGCTGTCTATAAGAGACCCACCTCAAAACAAAAGACACACACAGGATGAAAGTGAAGGGATGGAAAAAAATTTTCCATGCAAATGGAAAAAAAAACAAAAAACTGGAGTAGCAATACTCATATCCGACAAAATAGATTTTAAAAGCATCATGCTAAGTGAAATAACCCAGTCAGAGAAAGATAAATATCACATGATCTCACTCATTTGTGGAATATAATGAACAACTTAAACTGATGAACAAAAATAGAGCCAGAGGGGGAAAATATTCTAGAATATAATATAAGTAATCCTGTTATTTGCAGATTTTTAGTATTTCCTACAACTTTTGTGATATCATACTATGTTAGTTTTGGTAATATTATTATACTTAAAATCCTTTTATTCCTGAAATATTAATGTTCATTGCATGTAATATTATTATATGTAAGATCATTTTTCTTGAATAATTGGTGTTTATTGCATGTAACATTATCATATTTAAAATCATTTTTCTTGAGAAAAAAATAAATCACCAATGACCAATGGGGGAGGGGAGGTAAATAAATAAATAAAACAAAACAAAAAAGTATAAGAGCAAGAAAAGTAAAGAGCAAAAAATATAGTGTAACTCCATGTTCTTTTCTTAATCTAGCTTGTTTCTCACAAAACTGTACAAGTATGGGTAAGATAAACATGGATTTGTTCAACAAGTCCTAGTATAGAGGAGGAAGAGACTTTCTTGGGTTCTTGGGTGACATAAGTAGAGAATTTAAAAAATAGTTAAAATTTACAGAATGTCCATAGAAATTTTATTTGTAATAGCAAAAAATTGGACACATTCCAGATGCCCTTCAAAAGATCAATGGTTAAATAAAGTGGTACATCCATACCTTAGAATACTACTTAGCAAGAAAAACAAAAAGGAATGAACTATTGATACATGTGACAACCTGGCTGAATCTCCAGACAGTTGTGCTGAGTGAAAAAGTCTAATCCCCAGAGGTTACATATTGTGTGCTTCCTTTTGTATACCATTCTTGAAATAATGAAATTATAGAGATGGAAGAATGTTTAGTGATTTCAAGGGGTTAGGGAATCGGAGAGGGAGGTTGGTTATGAAAGGGCAACCTGAAGGAAACTTGAGTGATAGAAATGTTCTATATCTTGATTGGGGTGGTGGTTACACAAGGCTATACATGTAATAAAATTATATAGAACTAAACACCCACATCCCACACACACCCAAACACAAATGAGTACATGCATAACTGTTGAAATCTGAGTAAGCACTGTGGATTATACCAATGTCTATTTCTTGGTTTTGGCATTACACTATAGTTGTATAAGATGCTAAAATTTGGAGATACTGAGGAAAGGCTGCATGGGACTTCACTATACATTTCTTGAAACGTTCTTTGAATGTACAATTATTTTAAAAAAAAGTAATAGCACAAGAAATTACTAACCAGAAGTCAAAAGAATTATGTGTTAGACACATTTATAAATACAAAAGCATAAATGGCTACATTAGGAGAAGATGGTAATATCACTCCTCTTTGACAAACAGTTCTTCTTAAGGAATATTAAATTTTAAAATAGATAAGTTTAATTGTTTTTTTCTAATTAAAAAATAATGTTTCTTGTGGGATATTTAGAATATGTAGCTCAAGAAAGGTCAAGTAATCCTATCATTTTGAGATAACAATTTTTTCAATATTTAGAATACATCTTTTTAATCTTTTTTCTATGCATAAAATTTAAACAAAAAATTTCATACTCAGCAAGAAATAGATTTTTCCTGTCTTTAAAGAGTCGTGTATATTATTACTTTAATATATAAATAGTATTCTATCATAGGGATGCAGAATGAATTATTTCCCCAATCCTCTATTTTTAAAATAAATATGTTTTTATTGATTTCAGAGAGTAAGGAAAAGGGGAAGAGAGAGTAAAAACACTAATGAGAGAGAAACATTGATTGGCTCCCTCCTGTACACAACATGACTGGGGGACCTGGGCCTGTGCCCTGACTGGGAATCCAACCGGCCACCTCCTGGTGCACAGGACAATGCTCAACCAACTGAACCACACCCAGGCTGGGGCCCAATCCTCTATTTTGGATATTTAAATTGTTTTCAAGTTTTTGGCATTATAAATAATGCTGCAATACACACCATTGTACTCGCATCTTTGTATATGTCTCTGATTACATCCTTAGTATAAATTCTTAGGAGCAAAATTCCTGTGTCAAAGATTATGTACAAATTTAAAGCTTTTGCTTTGTTTGGCTAAATTGCCTGCCAGAAAGGGTATGAATGTTCCACCTCTGTTTTTTTCCAGGGCGCATTCTTTGTTACCAATGTTAGCAACTGGGTAGTAGGCTGGATAAACCCACTGTGGCAATTCTTCTGTTCCTTGGTATAGTGTTATAGGATCTAGCACAATGCTGGGTATGCACTAGGCTCTCAAAAATATTTGCTGATTTAATATTCTTCATAATGCTTTATTTGAAACTCTTATCTGGGGTTGGTGGGAAACAAAATTATCAAAATGTTACTGTGCTTTCACCCTGAAATTATATCACTGACATCTAGTAAAGAGTAAGGACTTGAGGGAATGGACAGGTACATTTTGATAAAGAAGAAGAACTTGGGAAAAAGTCTGGAGGCTCTAAAGTGGGAAGCAAAAACCATCTGAAGTTTCTGGGAATAGACTGAAGGGGTCTGAAAAATTGAAGTTTGCTGGGAAGGGAGGTGGTCTCTGGGGTATCAGGGTAGTTGTTGGGAGGGTGGGAGAGAGGAAAGCTTTTGTCTGATATGGGCTTCCTACTACCTCACTCCTTTAAAGACTCAGGATGTTAATCAGCCTGGTGGCTTTTATGTAAAACAATAGTGACCCGGTGCATGAAATTTGTGCACATTAAAAGGGGATTAATTAGAGGGAATAATTTAATATTGCTATTTGCCATTTCTCTATAATAGAAGTGTCAGAGATGAAAGAAAATTAGTAAAATGTATATGAAAACCTTCCTCCTGTCAGAGTCTGGGGCGCACCACGGGACCCAGAGTCAAGTCCCCACCCACCCACATGTGCCTCAAAATCGTGTGAGACCCAGACCTGGCTGCCCCCCCCATTGGGCTAGATCCAGACCCGGCCAGTTGCACCCTTGTCAAGCCCCGCCGGGCAGGGGACGTAGCCTCAGGTCCCCTGGCCTGGCGCTAGTACAGGGGGCGTGGTCTGAGGTCCCGCAGCCCAGACTGGGGCGGGGGGCGTGCCTTGAGGTCCCCCGTCAAGCCCTGCCAGGTGGGGGACACAGCCTGAGATCCCCTGTCAAACCCTGCTGGGTGGGGGGCATGGCCTGAGGTCCCCTGTCAAGCCCCGCCAGGCAGGGGGGTGTAGCCTCAGGTCCACTGGCCCAGTGCTCAGGCGGGGGGTGCGGCCTGAAGTCCCCTGTCAAGCCCCACCTGGTGGGGGGCATGGCCTGAGGTTCCCTGGCCTGGTGCTGGGTTGGAGGGAGCAGCCTGAGATCCCCTAGCCCAGCACCAGGACAGGAAGTGCACCTTGACAACCCCATCAAGCCCCGCCAGGCAGGGGGCATGGCCTGAGGTCCCCTGGCCTGGCACCGGGACGGGGGTTGTGGCCTGAGGTCCCCTGGCCTGGTGCCAAGGTGGGAGGAGCGGCCTGAGGTCCCCTGTCAAGCCCCGCCAGGCGTGGGTATGGTCTGAGGTCCCCTGTGGGGTGGGGCAGAGCATAGCATCAGCTCCCTGCTTATTGCTCGTTAAGGCTCCTTATGGGAACTTGGCCTCAGCTGTGGGTGCAGCCTTCTTTGTGATGGAGTGATGGTCAATTAGCGTATTCCCTCTTTATTAGATAGGACTAGGGGCCCAGTGCATGAATTTGTGCACCTTGAAAGGAACCGTGGGCCGTGAGGCTGCAGTGGGCACAGGGGTGGGTCTTGGCCCATCCTCTTCACCCCCACATGGCTCCTCCCACTGTGGCCCCCCAGTTCCCTCTCTGCCCGCAGCCCCGCTCCTGCTGGTGCCGCTCCCATGTGCTGACAGCGCTTGCACCGCTGACAGCACAGAGCGATTGTGGCTGGGGCCAGCAGCAGGTGCGAGTGGCAGCTGATGCCCTGATCAACCCTCAGGAGCAGGGGGAGGTGGAGAAGCTGTCAGGGGTTATCAGAGTCGGCAGCCGCCCACTGACGGCAATGAGTTGATCGGGACCGGTGCCAGGCGCTGGTAGTGGGTGTGAGCGGCAGCTCCTGTGCTGGCTGTGGGTGTGAGTGGGGCCAGCACTGGCAGTGGGTGTGATCATCAGGCAGGACCGCAGCATGCAGGAACAAAGAATTTTCAATAACCACCAGAGGCTCACTCCCATGACAGTGACCGGTGCCCCACCTTTGTCTGGCGTCCCCGCTCATCTGCTCCACCATCCTGCCACGGCCTTGCCCGCCATGTTCCGTGCTCTGCTGCCTGCTGCCAATGCATGCCATGTTCCGCTTGCACCCCCTGGTGGTCAGCACATGTCATAGCAACCGGTGGTTCGGTTGTTCAGCCCTTCGGTCTATTTGCATATTAGGATTTTATATATATAGGTTAATGTGCCAATTTCTCCCAGCAGAAGTCTGTGTATAATTATATTGAATTGTGCTTTTATTTTTTATTTGGACGGGGGGTAGTTTGATTTTCAAGTTTCCCCCTTTATGTCCTGCATGTGGCTATTATTAGTTAAATGGGACCAGTGGCCAGAGGTCTGGGCTTCCCATCACTGCTGCTCCTTCCACTCTGCCTGAAATACAAACAGGGCTTGTGACCACACAGGCCCCAGAGCTCTCTGGGAAGAGCCCACCATGGTTTCAGAAAAGAGCAGGCTATGGCCAGCTCTGTTTAATCACCAGATGTTATTAAATAATAAAAATATGTGAGCTCTTGAAAAATTATACCAGACACTTCTTGGATGACTATGTCATTTCATTTAATTTTTCTAAAAACCTGGTAAGATAGATCTTTATTAACCCCATTTTACCATTGATAAAGTGGACTTAATTAATTTACCTGGATTCTCCAGCAAGTATGTTGCAAATGCAGGATTTGAAATCCCATCGATCTTATTCCAAACCCCGATGCTAATCACTGCCTGATTTGGACCACACAGGGCCAAATGTGCTCTTCTTGAGTCTATTTTCTGCAATTGCATGTCTTATTTTCTTAGATTGCACCATTTGAGATTTAATCCCTTGAATCCTGAAGGCTTTTCCAATCCAGAGGTCCTTATTTATTTATTTATTTATTTAAAGAGTTTTTATTCTTTTTTTTTTAGAATTTTTAAAATAAATCTTTATTGATTTCAGAGAGGAAGGGAGAGGGAAAGAGAGATAGAAACATCAATGATGACAGAGAATCGTTGATCGGCTGCCTCCTGCACGTCCCCTAATGGGGATCAAGCCTGCAACCCAGGCATGTGCCCTTGACTGGAATCGAACCCGGGACTCTTCAGTCTGCAGGCCGATGCTCTATCCACTGAGCCAAACCAGCTAGGGCCAGAGGTTCCTATTTAAAATGCATCTATTCAAAGGAGCAGCAATGGCTTAAGCACATCAGATAACATTTGAATGGAGGAAAATGGGCTGTTAGTTAAATCCCCAAAACAAAGGACCTGGACAATTAATTCAGTTTCCTCAAGGTAATAAATTTTGGAGAATCAGAGATGCAAAGGTCCAAAGAAGGGTAGATTAGGTCAAGTATGAATTTATATTGGCACCCTCAGTGGTTTCCTGCCATTTAGATAGCCAAATCACTGGGGCTTCCTCCCTTATGTTTACATTCCTGACAATGGTTATTAGCACATAAAATAAACAATGCATTTTAAAAAGTATGCTTTTATTGATTTTAAAGAGGGAGATAGAGAGAGGGATAATCATCAATGATGAGAGAGAAACATCAACATGCCTACTGCATGCCCACTGCTGGGGATCAAGCCCATAACCCAGGCATGTGCCCTGACTGGGAATCCAAGCAGTGACCTCCTAGTTCATAGGTCAACCCTCAACCACTGAGCCACAACAGCTGGGCAAACAATTCATTTTAATTCTTAGAGGTCCCTGACTCAATCTTCTGTGGCCTTTCTTGTCTCCTTGAAAGTTCCCTTTAGTTCTCAAGGTTATAGGAAGATTATAGTATATCATGAGGGGGTTTTTTTCAACAGAAAGCTGGACAGTATGCTGTCACAGGTCATTTTAATAGGTATTTGTTCAAATTAATCAAGAATCTGTAAGGTGTAACAGTAACATTATTGAGTGCATATTACATTGCAGACACTGTGCTAAGCACTTTCCATGCAAAATCTCATTAAAGTCTCATGAGTCTGAGAATAAACACTGTCCCAGAAACTTGTTTGAAATCACAAAGATAGTAGCAGAACAAGGATTTAGGTCTAGTCTGACTTCAGGGTCTCATAATCATGCCTGGTGGTAGCTATTGTTATATAATAACTAGAGGCCAGGTGTATGAATTCATGCACTGGTGGGGTCCCTCGGATTGGCTGGCAATCGGGGCCACTTGGGGCAGGCCGGCTGGGGGGAGGGGGGGACCGCGGAAGGTTGGCCGGCAGCAGGAGGTTGGCTGTGGGAGTGCACTGACCACAAGGGGGCAGCTCCTGCATTAAGCGTCTGCCCCCTGGTGGTCAGTGCGTGTCATACTTACCGGTTGACTGGTCATTCGGTCATTCAGTTGCTTAGGCTTTTATATATATATAGACTAGAGGCCCAGTGCATGATTGAATCATGCACGTGTAGGGTCCCCTACACGCTTTCACTTTTCGCGGTGGAGCTGGGTGCCTGTCCGCTGGTGCCGGAGCAGACAGGCACCCAGCTCCCCCACTTTTGATGGTCCACGGCCGCTGAGGGGGGCTGCCGCGGACACCTGGCTACCCTGCCATTGAGAGGCGCAGCTGGGTGTCCGCGGCAGGCCCGCTCAGCGGCCACGGATCTGGCCGTTGAGAGGCACAGGGGGCGGGAGTCCCGCCCCCTGTGCCTCTCAACAGCAGGGTAGCCCCGTCAGTGGCAGTGGATCCATGCCTCTCAATGGCCGGATAGGCCACCCCGAGTCCCGCCCCCCAGCCTCCCGCTGCCCAATCCTGGGCGTAGCGGAGTGACGGTAATTTACATGTTACTCTATTATTCGATAGGATAATAATTGATCCAGCCTGGCCGGAGTGGCTCAGTGGTTGAGCATTGACCTATGAACTAGGAGGGCACAGTTTGATTCCTGGTCAGGGCACATGCCCGGGTTGCAGGCTTGCTCCTTAGTAGGGGGCATACAGGAGGCAGCTGATCAATAATTTTCATCATTGATGTTTCTATCTCTCTCTCCCTCTCCCTTCCTCTCTGAAATCAATAACAAAATACATCCTATATAATAAACGGCTAATATGCAAATAGACCAAACAGTGGAACAACTGGAACAACCAAACAACTGGTCGCTATAATATGCGCTGACCACCAGGGGGCATGTGAGGAACATTGCAGGCATTGGCTGCGGCAGGATGGTGGAGCGGGTGAGCAGGGGCACCAGATCAAGGTGGGGTGCCAGTCGTTGCCATCAGGCGAGCCTCTGGTGGTTACTGAAAATTCTTTGCTCCTGTGCGCCATGGTCCCACCTGGCGCTCACACCTGCTGCAGGCACTGGCCCCACTCACACCCACAGCTGATGCCAGAGCTGCTGCTCACACCTGCTGCCAGTGCCCAGCGCCGGTCCCAATCACTCGGCACCATCAGCGGGTGTGAGCGACAATTGCCAGCCCAATCGTCCCTGAGGGCTCCTCCACCTCCCCTTGCTCCTGAGGGGCAATTGGGGAAGCAGCCACTGCTCACACCCACTGACGGCGCTGGCCCTGCTTGCATCTGCTACTGAGGACAGCCCCAATTGCTCCGGCAGTCAAAGGGGGCAAGCAGGGCCGCTGGCAGACAGGGGACCAGGGCTTGTGGTGGGAAGGGCCAGGCAGGGTCATGGAGGATTGGCCAAGACCCGCTCCTGTGCCTACCACAGTCTTGAAGCCCACAATTCCTTTCAAGGTGCATGAATTCGTGCACTGGGCCCCTAGTATATATATAAATAATTGATCCAAATATAGATATAGGGGCTCTGAATAAAGGTGCTAGGGTAATTATTGACCAGCAACATGGTCTGTGCCGTTATTTTGCTTGGAGCTGATTCCTGGAGGGGTAAATATGAATAAAATTGTACATTTATAATAATAAAAATATTTAATGTATTTAAATAATCCTATATAATAAAAGGGTAATATGCAAATTGACCCCAAAGGCAGAACAACCAGGAAAGGCTGGTCACTATGATGCTCACTGACCACCAGGGGACAGACGCTCAACTCAGGAGCTGACCCCTGTGGTCAGTGTGCTCCCACAGGTGAGCTCTGCTCATCCACAAGCTGGGCTGATTGCTGCGAGCGCAGCGGCAGTGGCAGGAGTCTCTCCCACCTACATGGCAGTGCTAAACATATCCGACTGCAGCTTAGGCCCTCAGTCGGACATCCGCCAAGGAATCCTGACTGCCAGCTTAGGCCCCATCCCCCGGGGAGTGGGCCTAAGCTGGCAGGTGGACATCCCCCAAGGGGTCCCAGACTGTAAGAGGGTTCAGGCCGGGCTGAGGAACCCTCTTAGTGCACGAATTTTCATGCACCAGGTCTCTAGTACATTAATAATAATAATGAAAAATTTTACTATTATTTTTATTTGTAGCAGTAGCTAACATCTTAACCATTCAAGGAACAGATATTCACTGAGAGCTTCCTATATGTCAAGTGTTGGGCACAGTTCTGAAAATAGAAAAGTAAGCAAAAAATATGTGTTCCGAGGAGAAACCAAGATGGCGGCATAGGTAAACACCTAAACTGCTGCCTTGCACAACAATTTCAAAACTACAACTAAAAGACAAAACGTCTATCACCCAGAACCACGGGAAAGCTGGCTGAGTGGAAGTTCTACAACTAGAAGGAAAGAGAAAAGAGCATTGAGACATGCACAAGCGCTGAAAAGCTGAGGTATGGAGGCGCGCAAATCGGGCTGGCGGCAGGCGACTTAGTGCACTGCTTTTTTCAACCCGAAGGGAGACTAGCTCCCGATTACTCTGAACTCCAGTTTTTGGGGAGACGCTGGGGACCCAAACTCCTACGGGGAGAAGCTGGACTGTCTGCCATGGGGTCGGAAAGTGAGGGTGACTTTCTTGCAGAGGTGCTCCCAGCAATCATTGTTTACTGTGCTGGGGTGCGGGATGCGGGGACTTGGAAACGCGGAAATGCAGAGACGGCTGGCTGGCAGCCATCACTGTTTGCCACGCCCTAGCCTAGTGACTCCCTGAGACCCCGCCCCACACAATCTACAAACCCACCCAAGCTCCACGCAGTGGCTTTTGCATATAAATGGCCTGCCCTATCTCAGCTTAACCTAACAAACTGCAGCTCTGGTCAGATAGCTCCAAAACCTCCAAACCCCAAGCAAAGAGGAGAAAACTGTAGTTCTTGCTGTAGCTCCTGCTGGGTGGCCACAGACAGTAGCTGACCTGCATCCCATTGGAGATCCAGAAGCTAGTGTATCTAGTGGTCAGTGTGAGACGACACCAGATTTCAACTACTCACATCCATAAGAGCACCAAAGCCCCACTGAAACAAGTCCTGCCCCATAAGCGTGTCTCCAGTACAGCAGTTCTTCCATTATAGACACAGCGGGTCCTCACAGCCAATTGGCCTGGAGGTCAATTCCTCCCAGTGACACCAACAACAATCAAGACTTAACTACAACAAGTCTGTACACACAGTCCACAAAGGAGTGCACCAAGAGTGTCCACCACAGGTAACTGGGAGGCCAACCCACTGGGCCATATAGGACACCTAGCACACAAAGTCACCCTACCAACTCAGGGAAGCAGCAAAAATGCGGAGACAAAGAAACAGATCACAAACAAAAGAAATGGAGGAAAACAAACGAATGGATATAGAGTTCAAAACCACGGTTATAAGGTTTTTCAAGAATTTCCTAGAAAAGGCCAATAAATTTAACGAGACCCTCGAGGATATGAAAAAGGACCAACTAGAAATTAAACATACACTGACTGAAATAAAAAATATTATACAGAGACCCAACAGCAGACTAGAGGATCGCAAGAATCAAGTCAAAGATTTGAAATACAAAGAAGCAAAAAACACTCAACTGGGAAATCAAAAAGAAAAAAGAATCCAAAAATTTGAAGATAGTGTGAGAAACCTCTGGGACAACTTCAAGCAAACGAACATCAGAATTATGGGGGTGCCAGAAGAAGAGAGAGAGCAAGATACTGAAAACCTATTTGAAGAAATAATGACTGAAAACTTCCCCCACCTGGTGAAAGAAATAGACTTACAAGTCCAGGAAGTGCACAGAGCCCCAAACAATAAGAATCCAAAGAGGACCACACCAAGACACATCATAATTAAAATGCCAAGAGCAAAAGACAAAGAGAGAATATTAAAAGCAGCAATAGAAAAACAGTTAATTACCTACAAGGGAGCACCCATACGATTGTCAGCTGATTTCTCAACAGAAACTATGCAGGCCAGACGGGAGTGGCAAGAAATATTCAAAGTGATGAATAACAAGAACCTACAACCAAGATTACTCTACCCAGCAGTTATCATTTAGAATTGAAGGTCAGATAAAGAGCTTCACAGATAAGAAAAAGCTAAAGGAGTTCATCACCACCAAACCAGTATTATATGAAACTAGAGGCCCAGTGCACGAAATTCGTGCATGAGGTGGCGGGTAGGGAATCCCTCAACCTTGTCTTCACCCTCTCGCAATTTGGGACCACTGAGGAGATGTCCGACTGCCGGTTTAGGACCGATCCTGCAGGCAAGATCAGGCCTAAACCGGCAGTTGGACATTCCTCTTGCAATTCAGGACTGCTGGCTCCTAACTGCTTGCCTGCCTGCCTGCCTGATCACCCCTAACCACTCTGCCTGCCTGCCTCATTGCCCCTAACCACTCTGCATGCATACCTCATTGTCCCCAACTGCTCGCCTGCCTGCCTGATCGCCCCTAACCCCTCTGCCTGATGCCTGCCTGATCGCCCCTAACTGCTTGCCTGCTTGCCTGATCACTCCTAACTGCCTCTGCCTTGGCCCCCACCTGCCATGGCAACTGCCTCTGTCTTGCCCCTGCCACCGTGGCTTCATCCGGAAGGTCGTCCGGAATGACATTCAGAAGGTCATTTGGCTGTCCAGTCTAATTAGCATATTATGCTTTTATTATTATAGATGCTGAAAGGTCTTCTTTAAGAAGAGGAAGAAGAAGAAAAACGTAAAGATAAAAATTATGAACAACAAATACATATCTATCAACAAGTGAATCTAAAAATCAAGGGAATTAAAAATCTGAGGAACAGAATAAACTGGTGAATATAATAGAATCAGGGGCATAGAAAGGGAGTGGACTGACTATTCTCAGGGGTAAGAGGATGTGGGGGATGCGGGAAGAGACTGGACAAAAATCGTACACCTATGGATGAGGACAGTGTCGGGGAGGTAAGGGCAGAGGGTGGGGTGAGAACCGGGTGGAGGGGAGCTATGGGGGGAAAAAGGAGAAACAATTGTAATAATTTGAACAATAAAGATTTATTAAATTTTAAAAAATGTGTTCTTTCCTTTCTTGGTGCTTATAATTTAGTGTCAGAAACAGACATTAAAAAATCACACTGATGACCATGTAATTACAGAGATAAGTGATCAGAAGGGAAAGAACATGGTTCTCAGTGAGTAAATTACAAAAGAACTTGAAGTAGATGGTCGGCTGCGATCAGGGAAGGCTTCCCTGAAGAAGAGAAATAAGGATGAATTGGAATGAAGTAGGTGAGCAGGGGGTGGGAGTCCTGAGCTGAAATATACATCTTAGGGAGGGGAGCAGCATTAGCATATGTCTTAAGGATTTGGTCTCTATCCTACGAGCAGTGAGAAGTCACTGAAAGGTTTTAAGCAAAGTTGTGCCGTGATCAGATTTGCATTTTAGTAAGATCATTTGGGTTGCTGCAAAGATAATGGATTGGAGGGGAGCAAAAGTGGAGGTCACTAGGACAATGGAAGCTAAAGAGAAAATAAACAAATGGGACTACATCAAAATAAAAAGCTTTTTTACAGCAAAAGAAACTATCAACAAAACAACAAGAAAGCCCACTGCATGGGAGAACATATTTGCAAATGGCATCACTGATAAAGGTTTAATCTCCAACATCTACAGGCAGCTTATACAACTTAATAAAAGGAAGATAAATGATCCAATAAAAAAATGGGCAACGGACCTAAATAGAATCTTTTCCAAAGAAGACAGAAGGAAGGCCAAAAGACACATGAAAACATGCTCAATGTCACTAATTATCCGAGAGATGCAAATCAAAACAACAATGCGCTATCATCTCACACCTGTCAGAATGGCTATCATCAACAAATCAACAAACGACAAGTGTTGGCGAGGATGCGGAGAAAAAGGAACCCTCGTGCACTGCTGGTGGGAATGCAGACTGGTGCAGCCACTGTGGAGAACAGTATGGAATTTCCTCAAAAAACTAAAAATGGAACTCCCATTTGACCCAGTAATCCCACTCCTAGGAATATATCCTAAGAAACTGGGAACACCAATAAGAAAGGAAATATGCACCCCTATGTTCATAGCAGCACAATTTACAATAGCTAAGATCTGGAAACAGCCTAGGTGCCCATCAGCAGATGACTGGATCAGAAAGCTATGGTACATCTACACAATGGAATATTATGCTGCCATAAAAAAGAAGGAATTCTTACCATTTGCAGCAACCTGGATGGAATTGGAGAACATTATGTTAAGTGAAATAAGCCAGTCAATGAAAGAAAAATACCATATGATCTCACTCATTTATGGATAATAAAGAACATTAAAAACTTGAACAAAAAGATAGATACAGAGGCAGTAAAGCATCAAACAGTCTGTCAAATTACAGCAGGAAGGTTAGGGATAGGTGGGGAAGATAAGAGATCAATCAAAGGACTTGTATGCATGCATATAAGCATAACCAATGGACGCAAAACTCTGGGGGGTGAGGGCATATATGGGAGTGGGGGGGGGCAATGGTAAGATATGTACACATATAATACCTTAATAAAAAAATTGGAAAAAAAAAAAGTGGAGGTCAGAGGACCAGTTAACAATAGTCCAGATTAGAGACAGTGACTTGGACTAAGGTGACAGCAGGGGAGATGGAAATCAATTTTGGAGGTGACAGGTTTCTTGAAGGTTGTGCTGATGGATCTTGGTAACAGAGTCAATAAGAAGGTGTGGATGGGAGAGGGCAGGGGTGCCCTTTAATATTTACAGCTACCCTGTAAGGGAGGAGTTACTATTTTCCCTCGTTTACAAATAAGGAAAGGGAGACATCTCATTGCTTTAGTGTGAAGTCTACAGGCTTTATAGGGCTCTCAAGACACTATGTAACCTAGGCTCTGTTGAATTACATACCTCAGTCTCCCCTCTGCCCTTAACCCCATAGTTCTCTGTGCTCTAGTTACTGTGTTCTTTTAGTGCCTTGCTATGCCAACCTCCTTCCAGTCTTAGAGCCCTTGCACATGCTGTTCACTTGACCTGAAATGAACTCATCTTTTCCTGGCTTATCCTTCCTTGGGAAACCTTCTTTATATATATAATTGATTTCACAGAGAAAGAGAGGAAGAGAGAGACAAACATTGATGAGAGAGAAACATTAATCAACTGCCTCCTGCATGCCCCTTACTGGGGATCAAGCCCACAACTGGAGCGTATGCCCTGACTGGGAAAGGAACCAGAGACCTCCTGGTTCATGGGACTATGCTTAACCAACTGAGCCATGTGGCTGGCTTGGGGAAACCTTCTTTGACCTACTGAACTGGGTTAGGTTTTTAGGTAATCTGCTCTCATAGCACTCTGAACTTTTGCACTTATTACAATTTTATCTAGTTTCCTGTGTGATTATTTTTGGATTGTCTCACCTACAAAACTGTAAGCTCCAAAGAAGGGATCTTGTCTGTCATGTTTATCTCTCTATTCCCAATGACTAGCATAGGGCTTAGCATATAGTAATGTTACATACCTTATACATATTTGTTGAATGAACAAGTGAGGCCTCAGAAGCTAAGTAAACTTGCCTACTATTGAACAGATAGTAAGTGACCGATGCAAGAGTTAAACTATGTCTAGCTAACAGTAGAGCCCAAGCTTTAATCACTATCCCAGATTGTCACTATGTTTGCAATGGAAACATGATAAAGGCCATATAGCAATATCTAGGGAACTTAGAATCAGTTTTCTTTTTCTTTTCCTCCCCACTTTCCCCCTCCACTTCCCTCCTTTTCCTTCTTTTCTTATTAACACCTCTCTCTCTCTCTCTCTCTCTCTCTCTCTCTCTCTCTCTCTCTCTCTCTCTCTCAAAGATTTGGGAGGGCAATTAGAGGTCATCTTGTCCAACCTGAACATTTTACAAATGATGAACAAGCTAGATCAAATTGCTATAGTTATTGCTAGACTTAATAGATAACTTTAGCTTTTATGGTGGGCAAAATTTTAACAAAGTCAATGGAGATCTAATTTATTTCACTCTTGTTTACCCAATATCTGATTGTTGTAACCAGGTTAGTGTCATCACTGACCTGGGTGCATGTTTCTTCATTTCTACCTCAGCAGCACGACCCACACTGGTCCCTTTGCCTGGGATTTATTATTTGTTTCAAATCTATTTTATTCTTCCTTCAAGCCCCAGCTCACTTCTCACTTCCTCCATGTTTACTTACCTGCCCATCTGGATCCTAAACTTATACAGCAGTCTGTATCACTCACTGGGCTCATAATCACATGTATTCTCTTTTTAAAAATATTGATTTTGAGAGAGAGAGAAGAGAGAACATCAATTTGTTTTTCCACTTAGATTGTGCCCTGACTTGGGACTGAGCCACAACCTTGGTACCATATCAGGATGATGCTTGAACCAACTTAGCTACTTTGCATGTGTATTTTCATTTGAAGGCTCTCAGGTGTTTTTCTACCCAACAGACTGCCCTTCCCTAAAGCTCATTAGGTCAGGAACTACACCCCTTAGTGTGCCTCTTTTGTAATTAAAATTTTTTTTATTTTAATTTTTATTAAGGTATTATATGTGTACATATCTTACCATTGCCCCCCCACCCCACTCCCATACATGCCCTCACCCGCAGAGTTTTGCATCCATTGGTTATGTTTATATGCATGCATACAAGTCCTTCGGTTGACCTCTTATCTCCCCCACCTCTCCCTAACCTTCCCGCTGTAATTTGACAGTCTGTGTGATGCTTTACTGTCTCTGTATCTATCTTTTTGTTCATCAGTTTATAATGTTCTTTATTATCCATAAATGAGTGAGATCATGTGGTATTTTTCTTTCATTGACTGGCTTATTTCACTTAGCATAATGTTCTCCAATTCCATCCAGGTGGTTGCAAATGGCAAGAAGTCCTTTTTTATGGCAGCATAGTATTCCATTGTGTAGATGTACCATAGTTTTCTGATCCAGTCATCTGCTGACAGGCACCTAGGCTTTTTCCAAATCTTAGCTATTGTAAATTGTGCTGCTATGAACATAGGGGTGCATATATCCTTTCTGATTGGTGTTTCTAGTTTCTTAGGATATATTCCTAGAAGTGGGATTACTGGGTCAAATGGGAGTTCCATTTTCAGTTTTTTGAGGAAACTCCATACTGTTCTCCCCAGTGGCTGCACCAGTCTGCATTTCCACCATCAGTGCACGAGTGTTCCTTTTTCTCCGCATCCTCGGCAACACTTGTCATTTGTTGATTTGTTGATGATAGCCATTCTGACAGGTGTGAGATGGTACCGCATTGTTGTTTTGATTTGCATCTCTCGGATAATTAGTGACTTTGAGCATGTTTTTATGTGTCTCTTGGCCTTCCTTCTGTCTTCTTTTGAAAAGATTCTATTTAGGTCCATTGCCCATTTTTTTATTGGATCATTTATCTTCCTTTTATTAAGTTGTATAAGCTGCCTGTAGATGTTGGAGATTAAACCTTTATCAGTGATAACATTTGCAAATATGTTCTCCCATTCAGTGGGCTTTCTTGTTTTTTGTTGATTGTTTCTTTTGCTGTAAAAAAGCTTTTTATTTTGATGTAGTCCCATTTGTTTATTTTCTCTTTAGCTTCCATTGCCCTAGGGGCAGTGTCAGTGAAGAAGTTCTTTTGGCATATGTCTGAGATTTTGCTGCCTGTGGATTCCTCTAGTATTTTTATGGTTTCCTGTCTTATGTTTAAGTCCTGTATCCATTTTGAGTTTATTTTTGTGTATGGTATAAGTTGGTGATCTAGCTTCATTTTTTTGCATGTATCTCTCCAATTTTCCCAACACCATTTATTGAAGAGACTGTCTTTATTCCATTGTATGTTCATGCCTCCTTTGTCAAATATTAATTGAGCATAGTGGTTTGGGTCAATATCTGTATTCTCTATTCTGTTCCATTGATCTATATGTCTGTTCTTGTGCCAGTACCATGCTGTTTTGAGAACAGTGGCTTTGTAATACTGCTTGAAATCTGGTATTGAGATCCCTCCTACTTTATTTTTCTTTCTCAAGATTGCTGTGGCTATTCGGGGTCTTTTTTATTCCAGATGAATTTTTGGAGAGTTTTTTCTAGGTCTGTGAAATATGCTGTTGGTATTTTAATGGGAAGTACATTGAATCTGTAGATTGTTTTGGGTAGTATGGACATTTTAATGATGTTGATTCTACCAATCCATGAACATGGTATGTTCTTCTATTTGTTTATGTTTTCCTCTATTTCTTTTTTTCAGTGTCCTGTAGTTTTCCGTGTAGAGGTCTTTTAACTCCTTAGTTAAGTTTATTCCTAAGTATCTTAATTTTTTTGGTGTGATGGTAAATGGGATTGCTTTTTTAGTCACTCTTTCTGTTAGTTCACTAATGGTGTATAGAAATGCCATAGATTTCTGGTGTTAATTTTGTATCTTGCTATATTGCCGAATTCATTTATTAAGTCTATTAGTTTTTTGATGGTGTCTTTTGGTTTTTTTATGTATAATATCATGTCATCTGCAAATAAGGACAGCTTTACTTCTTCCTTTCCAATTTGGATGCCTTTTATTTCTTCTTCTTGTCTAATGGCTAATACTTCCAGTACTATGTCAAACGAGTGGTGAGAGTGGGCATCCCTGTCTTGTTCCTGTTCTTAGGGGAAATGGTTTTAGTTTTTGCCCAATGAGTATGATGTTTGCTGTGGGTTTATCATATATAGCTTTTATTATGTTGAGGTATGAGCCTTCTATTCCCACCTTTTTGAGAGTTTTTATCAAGAAAGGGTGTTGGATTTTGTCAAATGCTTTTTCTGCATCAATTGATATGACTATGTGATTTTTATCTCTCAATTTGTTTATGTGGTGTATCACATTTATTGATTTGTAGATATCGTACCATCCCTGCATTCCTGGGATAAATCCTACTTGGTCATAGTGTATGATCTTTCTGATGTACTGCTGGAGCCGATTTGCTAGAATTTTGTTGAGGATTTTGGCATCTATGTTCATGAGGGATATTGGCCTGTAATTCTTTTTCATTGTGTTGTCTTTATCTGGTTTTGGTATTAGGGTGATGCTGGCTTCATAGAAGGAGCTTGGAAGTGTTCCTTCCTCTTGAATTTTTTGGAGTAGTCTGAGGAGGATAGGTTTTAGTTCTTCCTTGAATGTTTGGTAAAACTCTCCTGTGAAGACGTCTGGCCCCGGGCTTCTGTTTGCCGGTAGCTTTTTGATGACTTCTTCAATTTCTTCCATAGTTACTGGCCTGTTGAGCTGTTTAGATTCTTCCTGATTGATTTTTGGAAGGTTATGTTTTTCTAGGAATATGTCCATTTCCTCCAGGTTGTCCTGTTTGTTGGAATAGAGTTGTTCGTAGTATTTTGTAACAATCCTTTGTATTTCAGCGGGGTCTGTTGTTATTTCACCTCTTTCATTTCTGATTTTGTTTATTTGGGTCCACTCTCTTTGCTTCTTGGTGAGCCTGGCTAGAGGTTCATCAATCTTGTTTATCTTTTCAAAGAACCAGCTCTTGGTTTTGTTGATCTTTTTTTTTAATTTAATAAATCTTTATTGTTCAGATTATTACAATTGTTTCTCCTCCCCCCCCCATATCTTCCCTTCACCCGGTTCCCGCCCTCCCTTCTGCCCTTACCTCCCCCCCACTGTCCTTATCCATAGGTGTATGATTTTGTCCAGTCTCTTCCCATACCCCCCATACAGACACCCCTTTCCCCCTGAGAATTATCAATCCACTCCGATTCTATGCCCCTGATTCTATTATGTTCACCAGTTTATTCTGTTCTTCAGATTTTTAATTCACTTGACTTTTAGATTCACTTGTTGATAGGTATGTATTTGTTGTTCATAATTTTTATCTTTACTTTTTCCTTCTTTTTTCTCTTTTTATATAATACCTTTCAGCATTTCATATAATACTGGTTTGGTGGTGATGAATTCCTTTAGCTTTTTCTTATCTGTGAAGCTCTTTATCTGCCCTTCAATTCTGAATGATAACTTTGCTGGGTAGAGTAGTCTTGGTTGTAGGTGCTTGCTATTCATCACTTTGAATATTTCTTGCCACTCCCATCTGGCCTGCATAGTTTCTGTTGAGAAATCAGCTGATAATCGTATGGGTGCTCCCTTGTAAGTAACTAACTGTTTTTCTCTTGCTGCTTTTAATATTCTCTCTTTGTCTTTTGCTCTTGGCATTTTCATTATGATGTGTCTTGGTGTGGTCCTCTTTGGATTCCTCTTGTTTGGGGTTCTGTGTGCTTCCTGGACTTGTAAGTCTATTTCTTTCACCAGGTGGGGGAAGTTTTCTGTCATTATTTCTTTAAATAGATTTTCAGCGTCTTGCTTTCTCTCTTCTTCTGGCCCCCCCATAATTCTGATGTTGGTACGCTTGAAGTTGTCCCAGAGGCTTCTTACACTATCTTCTACTTTCTGAATTCTCTTCTCTTCTTGCTTTTCTGGAGGCATGTCCTTTGCCTCTTTGTATTCCAAATCTTTGACTTGATTCTTGCGTTCCTCTAGTCTGCTGTTGGGTCTCTGTATAATATTTTTTTATTTCAGGCAGTGTATGTTTCATTTCTAGTTTGTCCTTTTTCATATCCTCGAGGGTCTCATTAAATTTATCGGCCTTTTCCATGAAATTCTTGAAAAACCTTATAACCGTAGTTTTGAACTCTATGTACATTCGTTTGTTCTCCTCCTTTTCTTTTGTTTGGGATCTGTTTCCTTGCCTCCTCATTTTCGCTGCTTCCCTGAGTTGGTAGGGTAGCTTTGTGTGCTAGGTGTTCTATTGGTTCAACTGGTCAGCCTCCCAGTTACCTAAGGTGGATGTTCTTGGTGCACCCCTTTGTGAACTGTGTGTACAGCCTTGTTGTAGTTAAGTCTTAATTGTTGTTGGTGTCACTGGGAGGAATTGACCTCCAGGCCAATTGGCTGTGAAGACCCGCTGTGTCTCAGCTTTTCCGCGTTTGTTCTCCTTTCTTTTTCCTTCTTACTTGTAAATCTACCATTTAGCCAGCTTTCCCGTGATTCTGGGTGGTAGACGTTTTGTGTTTTAGTTGTATTTTTGAAATTGTTGTGCGCGACAGCAGTTTAGTTGTTTAACTTTTCCACCATCTTGGTTCCTCCTCTCTTGTTGATCTTTTGTATTGTTTCTTTGGACTCTATGTTGTTTATCTCTGCTCTGATCTTTATTATTTTCTTCCTTTTGCTTACAATGGGCTTTTCTTGTTGCTCTTTTTCTAACTCTTTGAGTTGTAGGTTTAGGCAATTTATTACCATTGTTTCTTGTTTTTTTGCAGTAGGCTTGTAGAGCTATGCACTTCCCTCTCAAGACTGCTTTCGCTGTGCCCCATAGATTTTGGATTGTTGTGTTTTCATTGTCATTTGTTGCCATGATATATTTTTTTTCTTTCTTGATCTCTCTGGTAACCCAGTCATTGTTTAATAGCATGCTGTTTAGGTCTCCATGTGTTTGATTTCTTTGGATTGTTTTTATTGTAGTTGATTTCCAGTTTTAGGCCACTGTGATCTGAGAAGATGCTTGATATAATTTCTATCTTCTTGAATTTGAAGAGACTTTGCCTATGTCCCAACATATGGTATATCTTTGAAAATGACTCGTGTGCACTTTAGAAGAATGTGTATTCTGTAGCTATGGGGTGAAATGTTCTGAAGATGTCAATTAATTCCATCAGGTCTAGTGAGTCATTTAGGATTGAAGTTTCTTTGCTGATTTTTTGTTTAGAGGATTTGTCCAATGGTGATAGTGGGGTATTAAAGTCTCCTACTATGATTGTATTGCTGTCAATCTCTCCTTTGATATCCTCCAGGAGTGTTTTTATGTATTTGGGTGCTCCTGTATTGGGTGTGCATATGTTTACCAGAGTTATTTCTTCTTGTTGGATTGCTCCCTTTAGTATTATGAAGTGGCCTTCGTTATCTCTTGTTATGCCCTTCACTTTGAGATCTAATTTGTCAGATATAAGTATTGCGACCCCAGCTTTTTTTTTTCATTTCTATTCGCCTGGAAAACCTTTTTCCATCCCTTCATTCTCAGTCTGTATGCGTCTTTTTTTCTGAGGTGGGTTTCTTGTAGACAGCAGATATATGGGTTTTGTTTTCTTATCCAATCCGTTACCCTATGTCTTTTGATTGGGGCATTCAATCCATTTACATTTAAAGTTATTATTGATAGGTACTTATTTGTTGCCATTTTTATTCTATACCCCTGTGTTCCTTCTTCACTTTCTATTTCTTTTCTTTCTTTTTTTTTTTTTTTTACAGCAGACCCTTTAGCATTTCTTGCATTGCTGGCTTGGTGGTGATAAATTCTCTTAGTCCTTTTTTGTCTGTGAAGCTCCTGATTTCACCTTCAATTTTGATTGATAGCCTTGCTGGGTACAGTATTCTTGGATTCAGACCCTTCATTTGCATGACTTAGTATATTTCATTCCATTCCCTTCTGGCCTGGTGAATTTCTGTTGAGAAATCAGTTGCTAGTCTGATGGGGTTTCCTTTGTATGTAACTTTCTGTCTCTCTCTGGTCACTTTTAAGATTCTTACTTTGTCGTTGGTGTTTGCCAATTTAATTATAATGTGCTTTGGCATCGGTCTTTTGGGGTTCATTTTGCTTGGGACTCTGTGAGCTTCTTGGATTTGTGTGGGTTTTTTCTTCCCTATATCAGGGAAGTTTTCTGTCATTATTTCTTCAATCAGGTTTTCTATTCCTTGCTCAGTTTCCTTTCCTTCTGGAACCCCTATTATTCGGATCTTGTTTTGTTTTATGTTGTCCCAAAGTTCCCTTAGGCTCTCCTCCTGCTTTTTAATTTTTTGTTCTAGAAGCTGCTCTGCTTGGGTATTTTTTTCCATCTTGTCTTCTAGCTCACTTATGCGGTCCTCTGCTTCCTTTATTCTACTCTTGATGCTTTCTATTGAGTTCTTTACAGAAGCGATGTCATTTTTCATTTCTTCTTGGTTCTTCTTCATTTCCTCTTGGTTCTTACTCATATCGTCGAATTTGTCTTCCATTCTTTTCAGCCACCTTATGACCATTTCTCTGAATTCTTTCTCTGATAGGTTGCTTGCCTCTAATTCGTTTACTTCCTTTTCTGGTGATACCTGCTTTTCTTTCCTATGCTTTTCTTTCCTTTTCTTTTCTTTGTTTCCCCATGGTCTCTCTTCTCTTGATGTCTGGTTATATAGTTCTCTCTCTCCTTATCCCCGGAGAAATCTGACCTTTCCGTGGTGGAGTGAAGAGCTCCTTTGAATCCGCGTGTTTGCACCAATTGGGAACCGGTGTTCAGGGGCTCGCAGCTGTTCCATGGTCACTGCAGCTGTGGGTTTTCAGGCCTCCGATAAAATCCTTTTTCCTTTGCAAGAGGGCGAGGTTTCTCCCTCCGATCCCACAGCTCCAGGAGGGGACCCAGCTGCTGTGGGTGCTGCCCGGTCAGGGGAACCCGCCTACCACTCCCCTACCTTCTCCTGGAGTTTAACTGTCCCTCAGCTTTCTAACAAACACTCCCCGTTCGAACCTCAGCTGTACTTTCTTTCTGCTCTGGGACAAGGCTTGGAACACGTCTCTATTCTGCCACCATTTTTCTAGTCCTGTGTCCACATCCTCCCTATTGATTTTTTCCTTTTTTGTAATTTTTTGATTCCTAGAAAAGCACTGGACATATAGTAGACACTCAAAGAATAATTCTTGAATGAATGAATGATGTAAGCAAGAAAAAATGAAATGGTAAACTCTGCCATCTTTTGGCTATTAGTCCTTAGTATTGACATTTTCACTGCATTTTTTTAAGATTGAAATTAGAAAAGTAGCACATGGTAAGTAACAAAGCTGATGGTGGTGAAGTGTGTAAGGTTTCTTTTTCTTTTGCACAATGTACCAATGACATCATTAATGAAATATTTTGCAAGAGAAAACAGAGATTGAGGGAAACCCAAAACCACACCTGGGGAATATTGGATGGATTTTCTCAGATACAATCCTTGCATTAAAAGGGCCAAGTAAAATAAAACTGTCCCAACATGTTCAACAGTTAAGAACTCTGATCAGATAACCAACCTACTTTTT
Organism: Ia io; assembly: GCA_025583905.1. Lineage (NCBI taxonomy): Eukaryota > Metazoa > Chordata > Mammalia > Chiroptera > Vespertilionidae > Ia > Ia io. Next base: position 99,522,934 of record JAJQQW010000001.1, read on the forward strand.
AAGGGGAGGGGGCCTATTAGTAGACGTTTTATAAGATTTACCTAAAATTTGGTAAAGAGAATGTCTGCCTTTGTGTTAAAGGTCATAGAATCCAGTCTTAGTTTTGCTGAGCAACCTGTGTGAAGCACACAGGCTCTCTTGTCTCAGTTTTCTTATTAGTTAATTTGCTACCCAGTTTACTTTCAGTGCTGTTGTGAGACTCTTTGAGACTACAGGATGACAATTCTTAGAAAGTTTAAAAAAAATTATATATATATATATATATATATATATATATATATATATATATATATATACATATATATATATATATACATATATATATATATATGTGTGTGTGTGTGTGTGTGTGTGTGTATATATATATATATATATATATATATATATATATATATATATATATAATTCCTGGAAAATATCAAGGGAGAGATTGACAACAATACAATCATAGTAGGGGACTTTAATATGCCACTAAAATCACCGGATAAATCCTCTAGACAAAAAATCAGCAAAGAAACAGCAATTGAAAATGACTCACTAGATCAGATGGACTTAACTGACATCTTCAGAACATTTCACCCCCAAACCATGGAATATACTTTCTTCTCAAGTGCACATGGGACATTTTCAAAAATAGACCACATATTGGGTCACAAGAAAAGTCTTCACAAATTCAAGAAGATTGAAATCATATCAAGCATTTTCTCAGACCACAATGGCATAATATTGGAAATAAACAACAATAAAAACAATCGAAAAAAATCAAAAACACGGAGACTAAATAGCATGCTATTAAACAATGACTGGGTTACCAAACAGATCAAAGAAGAAATTAAAAACATCATGGCAACAAATGACAATGAAAACACAACAATCCAAAATCTCTGGGACACAATGAAAGCAGTCCTGAGAGGGAAGTTTATAATGCTACAGGCCTACCTCAAAAAATAAGAAAAAATGGTAATAAATCATCTAACACTACAACTCAAAGAATTAGAAAGAGAGCAACAATAAAATCCCAAAGTGAGCAGAAGGAAGGAGATAATAAAGATCGGAGCATAAATGAATGACATAGAGACCAAAAAAAACAATACAAAAGATCAATGAAAATAAGAGCTGGTTCTTTGAAAGGATAAACAAGATTGATGAACCTCTAGCTAGGCTCACCAAGAAGCAAAGAGAGAGGACCCAAATAAACAAAATCAGAAATGAAGGAGGTTAAATAACAACACACCTCACAGAAATACAAAGAATTGTTTAAAAATACTATGAACAACTCTATTCCAACAAACTGGACAACCTGGAGGAAATGGTCATATTCCTAGAAAAATAAAACCTTCAAAAACTCATTCAGGAAGATTCTAAAAATCTCAATAGGCCGATAACTGTGGAAGAAATTGAAGCAGTCATCAAAAAGCTTCCAGCAAAAAAAAAAGCCTAGGGCCAGACGGCTTCACAGGGGAGTTTTACCAAACATTCAAGGAAGAACTAAAACCTATCCTCCTCAGACTATTCCAAAATATTCAAGAGGAAGGAACACTTCGAAGCTCATTCTATGAAGGCAGCATCACCCTAATACCAAAACCAGATAAAGACAACACAATGAAAAAGAATTACAGGCCAATATCCCTCATGAACATAGATGCCAAAATCCTCAACAAAATTCTAGCAAATCAGATCCAGCAGTACATCAGAAAGATCATACACCATGACCAAATAGGATTTATCCCAGGGATGCAAGGATGGTACAATATCTGCAAATCAATAAACGTGATACATCACATAAACAAATTGAGAGATAAAAATCACATAGTTATATCAATTGACACAGAAAAAGCATTTGACAAAATCCAACACCCTTTCTTGATAAAAACTCTCAGCAAGGTTGGAATAGAAGGATCATACCTCAACATAATAAAAGCCATATATGACAAACCCACAGCCAACATCATACTCAATGGGCAAATACTAAAACCATTTCCCCTAATAACAGGAACAAGACAGGGATGCCCACTCTCACCACTCCTGTTCGTCATAGTTCTGGAAGTACTAGCCATTGCGATCAGATAAGAAGAAGAAATAAAAGGCATCCAAATTGGAAAGGAAGAAGTAAAGCTGTCCTTATTCGCAGATGACATGATATTGTACATGAAAAACCCTAAAGACTCTATTAAAAAATTATTAGACTTAATAAATGAATTCGGCAATGTAGCAGGATACAAAATTAACGCCATGAAATCTATGGCATTTCTATACACCAACAATGAACTTACAGAAAGAGAGACTAAAAAAACAATCTCATTTACAATTGCACCAAAAAAATTAAGATACCTAGGAATAAACTTAACTAAGGAGGTAAAAGACCTATACACGGAAAACTACAGGACACTGAAAAAAGAGATAGAGGTAGACATAAACAGAGGGAAGAACATACTGTGTTCATGGATTGGTAGAATCAACATCACTAAAATGTCCATACTACCCAAAGCAATCTATAGATTCAATGCACTCCCTGTTAAAATACCAACGGCATATTTCGCAGACCTAGAACGAACTTTCCAAAAATTCATCTGGAATAAAAAAAGACCCGAATAGCTGCAGCTATCCTGAGAAAGAAAAACAAAGTAGGTGGGATCTCAATACCAGATTTCAAGCTGTATTACAAAGCCACTGTTCTCAAAACAGCCTGGTACTGGCACAAGAACAGACATATAGATCAATGGAATAGAATAGAGAATCCAGATATCGACCCAAGCCACGATGCTCAATTAATATTTGACAAAGGAGGTATGAACATACAATGGAGTCAAGACAGTCTCTTCAATAAATGGTGTTGGGAAAATTGGACAGATACATGCAAAAAAATGAAACTAGATCTCCAACTTACACCATAAACAGAAATAAACTCAAAATGAATAAAGGACTTATACATAAGACAGGAAACCATAAAAATACTAGAGGAATCCACAGGCAGAGAAATCTCAGACATATGCCGAGGCAATTTCTTCACCGATACCACTTCTAGGGCAATGGAAGCTAAAGAGAAAATAAACAAATGGTACTAGGTCAAAATAAAAAGCTTTCTCACAGCAAAAGAAACCATCAACAAAATAACAAGAAAGCCCACTGTATGGGAGAACATATTTGCTAATGTTATCACTGATAAAGGTTTAATCTCCAATATCTACAGACAACTTATACAACTTAGTAAAAGAAAGATAAAGGATCCAATAAAAAAATGGGCAACGGACCTAAATAGATACTTTTAGAAAGAAGACAGAAGGAAGGCCAAGAGACACATAAAAACCTGCTCAAAGTCACTAATTATCTGAGAGATGCAAATCAAAATGACAATGCGGTACCATCTCACACCTGTCAGAATGGCAATCATCAACAAATCAACAAATGACAAGTGCTGGCAAGGATGCGGAGAAAAAGGAACACTCGTGCACTGATGGTGGAAATGCAGACTGGTGCAGCCACTGGGGAGAACAGTATGGAGTTTCCTCAAGAAACTAAAAATGGAACTCCCATTTGACCCAGTAATCCCACTTCTAGGAATATATCCCAAGAAACTAGAAACACCAATCAGAAAGGATATATGCACCCCTATGTTCATAGCAGCACAATTCACCATAGCTAAGATTGGGAAACAGCCTAAATGCCCATCAGCAGATGAGTGGATTAGAAAACTATGGTACATCTACACAATGGAATACTATGCTGCTATAAAAAAGAAGGAATTCTGACCATTTGCAGCAGCATGGATGGACCTGGAGAACATTATGTTAAGTGAAATAAGCCAGGCAATGAAAGAAAAATACCACATGATCTCACTCATTTATGGAAAATAAAGAACGTTATAACCTGATGAACAAAAAGATAGATACAGATGCAGTAAAGCATCGAAGAGACTGTCAAATTACAGGGGGAAGATTGGGGAGTGTTGGGGAGGGGGCGAAAGAGATCAACCAAAGCACTTGTATGCGTGCATATAAGCACAACCAATGGACACAAGACACTGGGGTGTGGGTGGGATGAGGGCATGCGACAGGGGGCAGGGGAGGCTGGGTGAAGGTCAATGGGGGGAAAAAAAGGAGATATATGTACTACTATGTGTAATACTTTAAACAATAAAATAAAATTAAAATAATGAAAAAAATGGGCAAAGGACCTAAATAGATACTTTTTGAAAGAAGACAGAAGGAAGGCCAAGAGGCATATGAAAACATGCTCAAAGTCACTAATCATCTGAGAGATGCAAATCAAAAGGACAATGAGGTACCATCTCAAACCTGTCAGAATGGCAATCATCAACAAATCAACAAAGGACAAGTGCTGGCAAGGATGCGGAGAAAAAGGAACCCTCGTGCACTGCTGGTGGGAATGCAGACTGGTGCAGCCTCTGTGGAGAACAGTATGGAGTTTCCTCAAAAAACTAAAAATGGAACTCCCATTTGACCCAGTAATCCCACTTCTAGGAATATATCCCAAGAAACTAGAAACACCAATCAGAAAGGATATATGCACCCTATGTTCATAGCAGCATAATTCACCATAGCTAAGATTTGGAAACAGCCTAATTGTCCATCAGCAGATGAGTGGATTAAAAAACTGTGGTACATCTACACAATGGAATACTACGCTCCTGTAAAAAATAAGGAGTTCTTACCATTTGCAACAGCATGGATGGAACTGGAGAGCATTATGTTAAGTGAAATAAACCAGTCAGAGAAAGATAAATATCACATGGTCTCACTCATTTATGGAATATAATGAACAACAAAAACTGATGAACAAAAACAGATTCAGAGACAGAGAAGCATCGATCAGACCATCAAACCTCAGAGGGAAGGTAGGGGAGTGTGGGGGTAAGGGGGAGAGACCAACCAAAGGACTTGTATGCATGCATATTAGCCTAACCAATCGACAGACAACAGGGGGGTGAGGGTATGAGTGGGGGGTATGGTAGGGGTAATAGGGGGAAAATAAAAAAAGTAAATGAAAGGTATTTTTCTTGCAAAAAGAAAGTGATATATATGTTTAATATTTTCACAAAAGAAAAATAATTCTTATAATTTCTATTTGTAAAGCCTAAACATTTATAAAATGCCTTTATGTTTATCTATTTTCAGTCTCACAGCAACCCTAGGAAGTAGGTAGGCAGGCAGGCAGGCATTATTACCTCCAACTTACAGATGAAGCTCAGAGATTCATATTCAGAGTTAGTAAACATATATTGGGGACCTGTTACATGCCAAGTATATGGATAGGTACTTTCACATGTTAGAGAAGTGAAGTTAGTTGTCCAAGGGCATCTGGCTGGTAAGTGGCAGAGTCAGTATTCCAACCCAGGTCATCTGACTTCGATGCTCAGCACTCAGCTACTACTATTTTTAGGTCAGTCTAATTCCTCTCCTGGGCCATTTGTATTTGAGTATTCTTTCTCTTTTGTGGAATGAAATATTTTGTTTTCTGTTGAAAATAATTAACATCTCAAGAGTAGGTGTAAAAGAAAGTAGTTGGTATAGGTTACAAGCCTGTACTCTACATAATGCAGTGGTTCTCAGCCCTGGTTTGGCCTAAGAATAATTAAATCAGAGTTTCTGGGGGCAGGGGTGGATCCCAGGACAAGTTTTTTTTAAAGCTAGTTCTAAGGTGCAGCCAAGGTTGAGAACTACAATGCTCAGAAAGGTCAGTGACCCAACATTATAGCAGAGTCACTCCAACTTTCTCAGAGTCTGGTCCTGTCAAATATCAAGAGCATTCAAGGAAGAAGAGGGAAGAGGAGTAAAGAGATACCACAGAAATGTTGTTTGTTCAATCTGATTTTAGCAGTACATACAAACTGAGCAGCAGTGACAGAGGTAAATCATTAGAGATAAAAAAGCAACAGGAAAGAGAAGGACATGGATCCCACTTTGAGGTGGAGATCCATAAGAATAGACACTAAGTCCTTATTCGTCCGTCCATCCATCCATCCATCCATCCATCCATAAATCAAGTATTTACTGAGCATCTACTGTGTGTCAGGTGCTGTTCTAGTTCCTGGGGATATAGCAGTGAACCAGCCATATACAGACTTTAGAATCATGGAACTTTCATTCTAGTTGTGGGTATAGGGGGATAATTCTGCCACAGTATCCTGGGGACCTTGAACTGTTCCATATAGGCCACATAGTCAAGGCTCAACCACAGTCTGACTCAAGTTTTAGAGGTATTCCCTGTAATCCTCTCTGGAACATGGAACAATATTGTGAGGAGCTGTAATAAGACCATTTCTCATCTACCTTCATATCGTATGGGAGGTTGCCATGAGGCAGTTTCTCATCTGCCTTCCTGGTTCTGGTGAGGTATAATACTTTCTATCATTGTGCACACACTTATCCTGCAGTATAAAGGCTTGGCTGTAATTTAGAGTTGGCTCCTCTACAACAGAGCGACCCACTGCTCATGTCATCTGTCATCTGGTCCCAGAAATTCATTGTAATCTTGTGGCACTAGAGACATGGGATGCTGACACCATGAGGATCTTGCTTTGGTACCTGCATAAGTAATAAACTGTATCTATTTGGGCTTGTAGTCTTGTTGGCTGAATCTATGGAAGTATAGTAAGCCAACTTAGCAGCTGCCAATGTACTGCTGCTTAGGGACTGCTTGATAGAGGGACAGGTACCAATTAGACAGAAAACCAAAATTATTACAAATTGTGATAAATACAATGAATCCTAAAATATCAGCTCTATGTGAACTTATAAATCTCCTAAACTTTGGGGAGACGGGACAGGCCTTACATATGATTTCCAATGAAGAAATGTAAAAAAAAATGAGAAAAATACAATATTACCATTAGACAAATACCTCAATAATAATTGTTGTGGACAATATGGATGCTAATTTAGTGGGTGAAAATTTGAGAAGAAGTGGGATATTTGTGCAGTTTCAAAGTAACTCCCCCAAGATATTTATTAATTACAAGGGGGAAAATAGTAACTTTGTAGTGGAGAAACCCAGCTTTCTCTATTCTAGAGGGAACAAATGGGGGTCAGATAATGAATGGAGTCCTGGCCCAGGAGTAGTTTGCCATGGGTCTGATGGGTCTGGACTTAGCTGATAGTCCAGACTGTATTATTGCATTAGAAAAATTTAGCAGATTGCAGAATCCTCACATAGGTTCCTTGACCAGTAGTAGAGTAAGAGCTATCCTATCTAATAAAAGAGTAATATGCAGATTGACCATCACTCAACACACAAGATGGCTGCCCCCATGTGGTCAAAGATCCTGCCCCCATGTGGACACAAGATGGCCACCACAAGATGGCCAGCAGGGAAGGGCAGTTGGGAGGGACCAGGCCTGCAGGGGAGAGCAGTTGTGGGCGATCAGGCCAGCAGGGAGGGCAGTTGGGGGAGGACCCAGGCCTGCAGGGGAGAGCAGTTGGGGGGGACCAGGCCTGCAGGGGAGGGCAGTTAGGGGTGACCAGGCCTGCAGGGGAGGGCAGTTAGGGGTGACCAGGCCTGCAGGGGAGGGCAGTTAGGAGCAAACAGGCTGGCAGGGGAGCAGTTAGGCATCAATCAGGTTGGCAGGAGAGTGGTTAGGTGGTGATCAGGCTGGCAGGCAGAAGCGGTTAGGAGCAATCAGGAAGGCAGGCAGGCAGCTGAGCAGTTGGGAGCCAGCAGTCGGACATCCCTTGAGGGGTCCCAGATTGGAGAGGGTGCAGGCTGAGCTAAGGAACACCCCGTCCCCCCCCTCCTCCGTGCACAAATTTTGTGCACCGGGCCTCTAGTTTTAGTATGAAAGGCCAAGTAGAAGCTTCAGAAACTCCTTACTCCTTACTACTAAGATAGTAAGTAAATAAAATTTAAAAACTATATTGCATCCCAGAGAGAACTGCAGAATTTAGTGCTCTTGAAGACTTACACAATGCAGTGCCCATCAGGTACCTATTTAATGAAGTTCCACAGATTTTACTAAGTAGTATTACCAACTGCTGTGTCAGATGAGATAGCTTCACTAGAACAAATTAGCATAGCTATGTCTATGTGGCTATCGATCTAGTAAATGTATTATTTTTCAAAAATATGTTGTTTTTTTTTTTTACTGATTTTGGAGAGATGGGAAGAAAGAGATAGAAACATCGATTGGCTGTCTCCTGCATGCCCCCTACTGGGGATTGAGCCCACAACCCCAGGCATGTGCCCTGACTGGGAATCAAACCAGTGACCTCTTGGTTCATGGATCAACACTCAACCGCTCAGCCACCCTGGGAGGGCTGTATTCTTTTTTAAGAAATTGATTTTAGGGATAGGAAGGAGAGAGAGAGAGAGAGAGAGAGAGAGAGAGAGAGAGAGAGAGAGAGAGAGAGAGAGAGAGAGAGGGAGAGAGGGAACCTGCAACCTGGGTATGTGCCCTGACTGGGAATCAAATCCACCACTTTCTGGTATACGACGACATTCCAGCCAACTGAGCCACACTGGTCAGGGCCTAGTGAATGCATTATTTTCCATACGCATTAGAAGGCAAATCAGAAAGTTTGCATTCACATGGTATGGCCATGAGTACATGTGGTGAATGCTGTAATGTGTCACCCAGATCTCCCTATAGCAATGAAGATGTTATTCCTCCAGCTGCTGGGAGCACATTTAGAATATGGCCCTCAGGTGTCAGCTGTCTTTAGGGATTGCCTTGGCTAAAGAAAACTGTCTCACCCAAGATCATGCCTCCTTGCAAGGTAAACCCACATCTAATGAGTAATTAATGCAGTGGTGTCAAGGTCCAGTCCTCCCTCTTAACCAAATTTGGGACAACCAGCCATTCTAGTTCGAGAGACTACCATGGGGTTGGCTGAGGCCTTTGTTGGGACTGCATCATAGCTTCATTTCTCCCCCTGCCAAATGCTGTTTCCTCCACCTCTTTTTCACAGGTGTTGTTCCCAAGGGCACTCTCTAATAAATATCTGGCACACTAATCTCCATCTCAGAGTCTGTTTTCTTGGGAACCCAGACTCTGTGACAATTTAGTGACAGGAGTGGTCTGAGGAAGCAGGTATTATCATGGAGTTTTGGACCTGGATCACCACTGCCTGGCTGGCACTGAGGACTCCATTGAGGTGGTAGGTAGATATTCCCTGACACAAGGTAGCAGTGCAGTTAAAACTTTTAATTGGTGGAAGGGAATATATCAGCTATTGATTGCATCAGACATTTGAGAAATATAGGGAGAATAGTAATCTTTATAAAAATGGAATTTCGTAGTTATTCATAAGTTTGACATTCTGGAAAAAGATAACAAAAAGCTGAAAGTGATAGTTGGCAATTTAAAGTTAAGTGTCAAATCCATCAAATCTTCTTGGTAGCATATAAAGAGGCTCTTTCCTCCTGTAGCAGGATGATAGAGAAAGCAAAGGACCAGGCGCAGGACTTAATTATGAGTAGTCAGTCTCTAAATGTGATTAAAATCCCAACTAAGGCAGGTCTGCTATGCCAAGGTCAGGGCTCTGGTTAGGGAAGAATGATTATCTGACATACAAGAGAGAGACTTCTGGACTTTGAAAACGAATTCCCAGATTTCCATGAACCTCTGAGCATGTAGAAGTGGCCCACTCGTTGCTATTAAGAGCTAGCATGCTCCATTAGCTTGAATACAATACAGAGGCCCTCTCCTTTGCAAGGCAGGTGTTTGCCCCCTTGGGACTTGCCCCACCTCCCTGCATTGCTCTTCCTGGACAGTAGGCTAATTAGTGTTACATTTCAATGTAACCCAACGGGGGGTGTGTTATGCTTGCTAAGATAGGAAAGGTACAATAACTGGATAAAACTGAAGCATCTAGTCAAAATGTACCAGCAGGAGCTGGGATAGTAGGTATAGGCAAGGATTTTGCTGAACCAAGGGAGGTAGAACACAAATTTGGATAAAAGATAGTTTGTAAATATAGGACTCTTTCCTGGAATCCAGGATTAAACACCCTGGCAAGGACCCTGGAAGATGGTAAAAACACACTGCTAGGATGGACCCTAGAAGCATGGAAAGCATGTTGGCTAACACTAAGTTGGGTAGAAGTGCCTGAATTGTCCTGACAGACAGTGATTAGAAGGCTCAGAGTGGAGCCTGTTGAGTGAAACTGTTATGTGAGGTCAGAATATCCACTGAAGGATTATGTTCCACATGAGGGCTCATGGAACCTACTGTTCCCCAAGGCCACGATGAATGGGCAGATGAGAGAGCATCGGCCTCATTAAGAAATTCATGTGCAGGCCAGGGTGGACAGTAGGAGAGGCAATCACGGAGCTGGGCTCATTAACTAGCGATGGAGATTATGGGAAAACCAAAATAATAGAGGCCCGGTCGTTATACTCAACTGCCAGAACTAGGTGAATACAATAATCATAGTATGGACCTAGGTCAGAGAGGCAGCCAAGGGGGTCTGAACCAGTGGGAATTGTGGAGGTGGTTAATAAAATATAATATCCCTTGGTGGCAAAATAGACGGGGAGATAAGGGCACTGGTCAATCTGCAATATTCAAAAGCAGTCAGGCTTGAATGATCAGGAGGCTGAGGGTGGTTGCTCCAGTACAAAATCATTACCTCCTGCTGAGTTTCTGGACATGAGCTAGTGTCCAGACCCGGAGCCCATGGACTACATGGGGTCTAAGTCCCCATGGAAGAAGGACCCTGCAATACCACTGCACGTATATATAGTAATGATTACTTCAGTTCTTTCCCAAAGTCATTTCTTTAGGTAAGTGTGCACTAGAAGAAGGGAACTTAAACATTTTGAGAACTGTTGGACTGATGGGCATGGGGGTACAAAAGGTCTTTTCCTCAAGGTGGGGAGGTGAATACTTGGTAGTGCAGTTTATACTCCAGAGGATTTCTGTGGGATCAGACTGAGGTTGATCTCCATTTAAGACCAAATTCTTCCCTAGCTTTCTCCTCTGGCCCTATCCTGCTTGCCTTCCTCCCTTCTCCTGAGAGCACCTCCCCAGTAAATCTTGTGCACAAGAATCCTTGTCTCAGACCCTGCTTCTAGAAACCCAAGCCAAGACCAACTATGTCTATTCATACATGAAACATTCATAGTGATCCCCAGCATGGTTGTGTCCTGGTACGTTTAACTATTCTCCAAAATGATAGACTTTTGGGTTTATCTAAGTCTTTTTCTATCACCAGGCATACCTCATTTTATTGTGCTTTTCTTTATTGCTCTTCACAGGCGTTGCCTATTTTACAAATGGAAGGCAAGATCCTTCACTAGCACAAAGATTACGAATTGCCTGATTGTGATACTCACTTTATTATGGTGGTCTGAAACCAAAACCATAGTATCTCTGAGGTATGCCCTTACTCAATTTATTGCAGTGGTCTGTAACTGAACCCGCAATATCTCCAAGGTATGTCTGTACAAACAATGCTTCAGTGAACATCTATGCATCTGACTCTTTATGTACCATATGTCCTCAAATTTCTTTATATAACTTGTTCTCAGAAATGCTTGTCTAGGATTTCAGATATTCACAGGATGTCTCTGAATATTAGTTTTGTAGACTGTGGCTATATTCCAGGAAATTAATTACCTAAGGTTAATCATAAAAGAGTTCATGAATTATGAAGCTACATAGAGGTATTGACAAAGGGTCATGGATTAGAGAAATGGAAAGGATAAAGGATGGTTGGAGAAATAATTTGAGTTAGTGAGAATAGTCCAGATAAGCTTTGAGAAAGTAGTTAGATTTAAGTAGCATTTATCAGTATTTAGAGTATTAAAGTTAGGTAGGATTAAGTGGCAAACACATATTTGAATGTTCTGGTTACTTGGGAGACTGAAGATATGAGGCAAAGGATATAAAGGATCTTAAAGTACAGTATTGGAAATTACAATAAAAATGGCTGAACTTAAAGTACACCTAGGAATGAACTATTAATGAATACAAATGTCTATGAATCATTTTCCTTAAACTTATTTCCTGTAGTGATTTTCTGAAAGAACATTGTGCTCCTTATAAGCTTATTTTCTTTGTTTTAATCATCATCCCTCCCTTACTTTCTGTCTCCATTGCCAAGACCCAGGAGGCAAATATAGGCATGAGAGCATGTCATGGATCATAACTGGACAAGCTGTGTGACTCAGGAGGTCAAACAAAGGTTGGGGCACAGGAATCCTGCTTTGGCTATGCTCTTACACAAAGGTCAATGGCTATGTTTTTAATATAGCCATTAATATGACAATATGCATTTTGTGAGAGTTGCATTCTATATGTTTCTATAGCATGCTGCTTTTACACCCATTGTACCACAGTTTTCATTCTGACTTGCATTAATAGTTAAATTATTTACTATTCTTTGGTCACAAAGTAGTGCCTTCTGGAACACTTCTGGTCCATAGATAGGCTTCATTAAGCTAACACATGCTCACATTTAAAATAGTTGCTAATATTTCAAAAATAGGAGGCTTCATATAAAAAGATGGATTCCTGACTTCTGAAAACATGGAATCTGGCATACAGGGCCCCCATTTTCTCAGAACAACCAACTGGAACTGAACAGTGGCTGCCCATATCAAATTGACATAGAATCTGAAAGTTGATTACCATTTTTCATGGAACTGGCATTGTTCTTTTTATAGTGACATTAAAAATACATGAAATATTTTTCTATATCCAGTTTCTATAAAAATTGGGAAAACAAAAGCTAGACTGAGAAGATGAAGACGAAGGACGAAGATTTAAAGGATAGAGGGTGGGTTGAAGAATGGGTTAGATTAGGAATGGAGATCTTGGACAAAACCGCAGAAATGGTAGAGGAAGAAAGTAGAGGAGGTAGTTGGGTCACTTGTATCACTAGCCTTCTCGTTATTTTTTATTTATTTTTTCTCTCACCAGTCTTCTCATAGGGAAACCACTTCTAGGGAATATTGTACAGTTTCTCTGCCTTCAGCTGAAATTTTCATTGAGTACCTATACTACACTGGGGATATGGTGGTGAACAAAAGGGACATAGGCCTTGCTCTTCTGGAGCTCACAGTTGAGTTGGGGAGCCAGACAATAAATACTATGAGGGAAAATAAGAGGGTGCTAAGAAAACAAACACTCAAGAAATATTTTCCCTCAAGGTCCATCCATGTTGTTGCAAATGGCAGAACGTTCTTCTTTCTCATGGCTAAATTATATTTCATTATGTACACATCTCACATTTTCTTTATCCATGAGTATATTATGCTAAGTCAGATAAATTAGAAAGAGAAAGTCAAATACTGTATGATCTTACTCATATGTGGAATCTAAAAAACCAAACTCATAAAAACAGCATAAAATGGTGGTTACCAGGGGGTGGGAATGAGGTGTGGAGGGTAGGACAGATGTTGTTCAAGGGTACAAACTTACAATAAGTAGCGAAAAAGCCCTAGAGATCTAATGCACTGTACAGTGAATATAGACAACAATATATTATATTCAAACTTGCCAGGAGACTGGACCTTAATTATCCCAACTGCTAAAAACAAATGATAATAATGCCATGTGATAGGGGTGCTAATTATCACTACAATGGCAATCATATCACAATATTTATATGTAAATGTATCAAATTAACATGCTGTACACCTTAAATTTACACAATGTTATATGTCAATATATTTCAATTAAAAAAAAGAAAGGGACAAATATGTGATACCTTAATCAATAAAGTAATTAAAAAAAGGAAAAATTTGCCGAAACCAGTTTGGCTCAGTGGATAGAGCGTCAGCCTGCGGACTCAAGGGTCCCGGGTTCGGTTCCGGTCAAGGGCATGTACCTTGGTTGCGGGCACATCCCCAGTAGGGGGTGTGCAAGAGGCAGCTGATCGATGTTTCTCTCTCATCGATGTTTCTAACTCTCTGTCCCGCTCTCTTCTTCTCTGTGAAGAATCAATAAAATATATTTAAAAAAAAAAAAAAAGGAAAAATTTCCTAATCTAGGGTATCAATGAGAAAGCTTTCCTGTATAAGCGACACTTAAATTGGGGCTTGATGAGTAAGGTCAGGCAAAGAGGACGAGATAGAACTTTACAGAGAGAGGGAACAGCATGTGCAAGTACCAGGCAGGAGTTTGGCACCACTGAACACCTGACCGCAGGTCAAGTGGATGTTGTTAGAGAGTAGGGAGGTGAGTGGCTGGGAATGAGGCTGGAAGGGCCAACAAGGCCGCTGTGCAGCCTCAGAGGCTGTGGAAAGGAATCTGGATCTTTAGAGCTGCAGTAGTCATCAACAGGTTTTAATCAAAATGTACCATAATTCAAATTTTGTTTTAACTCTTGCGTCAGTCACCCAATAGTGAGTTCTTGTCCATAGAAGGCTTATTATCCTCATTATTTTCTATGCTTAAAGCATCTAAAAGTTTTTCCCATAGAGGATTTTTTTTCCCACTTAGAAATAATAATTGCAGCACAAATCTCTGACTTCTGTGGACAATGCTTTTAGGAAATATAAAATAAATCTAGAAAAAAACCCTCCATTCTTTCCTGGCTCACTGGCCATATTGAAAATAATTGCAGTGGTGAGACGGATATTTTTCAGTTATGGAAATTAATTTTAAAATTTAGAGGAATATCAACAAAATCATTTTATTAATTAAGTCCCGCTCATTTCACCTTGGATATATTTTTCCTATACCTCTCTGCCATTCTGACCTCACGGTTACTACCCTCCTTCAGGCCCTTGATACTCACGTGTGAATTGTGGTCTCCTCACTGTGCTCCCGACCAGATTTCCAACCATTACATGCATGAGATGGAAACCATCACTTCATCTTTCTCCTGCTAGCAGGCTGCCTATCCCATCACCATGTAACTCAGCAGCTTAAAAAATCCTAACAGCTCTCCCATTGCCTACAGCAGAATTTCTAAAGTGTGGCCCAGGACTCTGCTCATATATATATTTCTTTTCACATACATCAAACATCTCTGGAAGGATGCACAAAACTGATAACATTGGTTGCCTGCAGGGAGTGGGAATAAGTGGCTGGGGATGGTGGTGGGAAGGAGATTTTTTCCCTTACATAATCTTTTTCTTTTTTTTTTGGATTGGATTTTTTTTTTATTGTTTAAAGTATTACATATAGTAGTACATATATCTCCTTTTTTTCCCCATTGACCTTCCCCCAGCCTCCCTTAGCCCCTGTTGTATGCCCTCATCCCACACCCCCGGTGTCTTGTGTCCATTGGTTGTGCTTATATGCATGCATACAAGTCCTTTGGTTGATCTCTTTCGCCCCTCCCCAACACTCCCCAGCCTTCCTGCTGTAATTTGACAGTCTGTTCCGTGCTTTACTGCCTCTGTATCTATCTTTTTGTTCATCAGGTTATAATGTTCTTTATTTTCCATAAATGAGTGAGATCATGTGGTATTTTTCTTTCATTGCCTGGCTTATTTCACTTAACAGAATGCTCTCCAGGTCCATCCATGCTGCTGCAAATGGTAAGAATTCCTTCTTTTTTATAGCAGCGTAGTATTCCATTGTATAGATGTACCATAGTTTTCTAATCCACTCATCTGCTGATGGGCATTTAGGCTGTTTCCCAATCTTAGCTATGGTGAATTGTGCTGCTATGAACATAGGGGTGCATATATCCTTTCTGATTGGTGTTTCTAGTTTCTTGGGATATATTCCTAGAAGTGGGATTACTGGGTCAAATGGGAGTTCCATTTTTAGTTTCTTGAGGAAACTCCATACTGTTCTCCACAGTGGCTGCACCAGTCTGCATTCCCACCAGCAGTGCACGAGGGGTCCTTTTTCTCCGCATCCTCTCCAGCACTTGTCATTTGTTGATTTGTTGATGATTGCCATTCTGACAGGTGTGAGATGGTACCGCATTGTCATTTTGATTTGCATGTCTCGGATAATTAGTGACTTTGAGCATGTTTTCACATGTCTCTTGGCCTTCCTTCTGTCTCCTTTCGAAAATATTCTATTTAGGTCCATTGCCCATTCTTTTATTGGATCCTTTATCTTCCTTTTATTAAGTTGTATAAGCTGCCTGTAGATGTTGGAGATTAAACCTTTATCAGTGATAACATTTGCAAATATGTTCTCCCATTCAGTGGGCTTTCTTGTTGTTTTCTTGATGGTTTCTTTTGCTGTGAGAAAGCTTTTTATTTTGATGTAGTCCCACTTGTTTAATTTATCTTTAGCTTCCATTACTCTAGGAGCAGTATCAGTGAAGAAGTTCTTTCGGCATATGTCTGATATTTTGCTGCCTGTGGATTCCTCTATTATTTTTATGGTTTCCTGTCTTATGTTTAAGTCCTGTATCCATTTTGAGTTTATTTTTGTGTATGGTGTAAGTTGGTGGTCTAGTTTCATTTTTTTGCATGTATCTGTCCAATTTTGCCAACACCATGTATTGAAGAGACTGTCTTGACTCCATTGTATGTTCATGCCTCCTTTGTCAAATATTAATTGAGCATCGTGGCTTGGGTCGATATCTGGATTCTCTATTCTATTCCATGGGTCTATATGTCTGTTCTTGTGCCAGTACCAGGCTGTTTTGAGAACAGTGGCTTTGTAATACAGCTTGAAATCTGGTATTGAGATCCCACCTACTTTATTCTTCTTTCTCAGGATTGCTGCAGTTATTCGTGGTCTTTTTCTTATTCCAGATGAACTTTTGGAGAGTTCTTTCTAAGTCTGTGAAATATGCTGTTGGTATTTTGATGGGGAGTGCATTGAATGTATAGATTGCCTTGGGTAGTATGGACATTTTAATGATGTTGATTCTACCAATCCATGAACATGGTATGTTCTGCCATCTGTTTATGTCTTCCTCTATCTCTTTTTTCAGTGTCCTGTAGTTTTCCACGTATAGGTCTTTTACCTCCTTAGTTAAGTTTATTCCTAGGTATCTTAATTTTTTTGGTGCGATGGTAAATGGGATTGCTTTTTTAGTCTCTCTTTCTGTAAGTTCACTATTGGTGTATAGAAATGCCATAGATTTCTGGCGTTAATTTTGTATCCTGCTACATTGCTGAATTCATTTATTTTGTCTATTAGTTTTTTTGATGGAGTCTTTCGGGTTTTTTATGTACAGCATCATGTCATCTGCAAATAAGGACAGCTTTACGTCTTCTTTTCCAATTTGGATGCCTTTTATTTCTTCTTCTTGTCTAATTGCAATGGCTAATACTTCCAGTACTATGTAGAACAGGAGTGGTGAGAGTGGGCATCCCTGTCTTGTTCCTGTTATTAGGGGAAATGGTTTTAGTTTTTGTCCATTGAGTATGATGTTAGCTGTGGGTTTATCATATATAGCTTTTATTATGTTAAGGTATGATCTTTCTCTTCCCACCTTGTTGAGAGTTTTTATCAAGAAAGGGTGTTGGATTTTGTCAGATGCTTTTTCTGCAGCATGATATGACTATGTGATTTTTATCTCTCAATTTGTTTATGTGATGTATCACGTTTATTGATTTGCGGATATTGTACCATCCTTGCATTCCTGGGATAAATCCTTCTTGGTCATGGTGTATGATCTTTCTGATGTACTGTTGGATCATATTTGCTAGAATTTTGTTGAGGATTTTGGCATCTATGTTCATGAGGGATATTGGCCTGTAATTGTCCTTCATTGTGTTGTCTTTATCTGGTTTTGGTATTAGGGTGATGCTGGCTTCATAGAAGGAGCTTGGAAGTGTTCCTTCCTCTTGAATTTTTTGGAATAGTCTGAGGAGGATAGGTTTTAGTTCTTCCTTGAATGTTTGGTAAAACTCCCCTGTGCAGCCGTCTGGCCCCGGGCTTTAGTTTGCTGGAAGGTTTTTCATGACTGCTTCAATTTCTTCCATATTTATTGGCCTATTGAGATGTTTAGATTCTTCCTGATTGAGTTTTGGAAGGTTGTATTTTTCTAGGAATATGTCCATTTCCTCCAGGTTTTCCAGTTTGTTGGAATAGAGTTGTTCATAGTATTTTTTAACAATCCTTTGTATTTCTGTGGGGTCTGTTGTTATTTCTCCTCTTTCATTTCTGATTTTGTTTATTTGGGTCCTCTCTCTTTGCTTCTTGGTGAGCCTGGCTAGAGGTTCATCAATCTTGTTTATCCTTTCAAAGAACCAGCTCTTGGTTTTGTTGATCTTTTGTATTGTTTCTTTGGTCTCTATGTCACTTATCTCTGATCCAATCTTTATTATTTCCTTCCTTCTGCCTACACTGGGCTTTTCTTGTTGCTGTCTTTCTAACTCTTTGAGTTGTAGGGTTAGGTAATTTATTACCAATGTTTCTTGTTTTTTTTGCAATAGGCTTGTAGAGCTATGAACTTCCCTCTCAAGACTGCTTTTGCTGTGTCCCATAGATTTTGGATTGTTGTGTTTTCATTGTCATTCGTTGCCATGATATTTTTTTCTTCCTTGATCTCTCTGATAGCCCAGTCATTGTTTAATAGCATGCTGTTTAGTCTCTATGTGTTTGATTTTTTGATTGTTTTTTATTGTAGTTGATTTCCAGTTTTATGCCACTGTGATCTGAGAAGATGCTTGATATAATTTCTATCTTCTTGAATTTGAAGAGCCTTTGCCTATTACCCAACATATGGTCTATCTTTAAAAATGACCCATGTGCACTTGAGAAGAATGTATATTCTGTGGCTTTGGGGTGAAATGTTTTGAAGATGTCAATTAATTCCATTTGATCTAGCGAGTCATTTAGGATTGATGTTCTTTTGCTGATTTTTCATTTAGAGGATTTGTCCAATGGTGATAGTGGGGTATTTAAGTCCCCTACTATGATTGTATTGCTGTCCATCTCTCCCTTGATATCCTCCAGGAGTTTTTTTTAATGTATTTGGGTGCTCCTGTGTTGGGTGCGTATATGTTTACCAGAGTTATTTCTTCTTGTTGGATTGCTCCCTTTAGTATTATGAAGTGGCCTTCCTTATCTCTTGTTATGTCCTTCACTTTGAGATCTAATTTGTCAGATATAAGTATTGCTACCCCAGCTTTTTTTTAAATTGCCATTCGTCTGAAAAACCTTTTTCCATCCCTTCACCATCAGTCTGTGTGTGTCTTTTTTTTCTGAGGTGGGTTTCCTGTATACAGCAGAGATATGGGTCATGTTTTCTTATCCACTCAGTTACCCTATGTATTTTGATTGGGGCATTTAATCCATTTACATTTAAAGTTATTATTGACAGGTACTTGTTTCTAGCCATTTTTTTTTCTTTACCCCTGTCTTCCTTCTTTGCTTGCTATTTCTTCATTTTACAGCAGACCCTTCAGCATTTATTGCATTGCTGATTTGGTGGCAATAAACTCCCTTAGGCCTTTTTTGTCTGTGAAGCTCCTGATTCCACATTCAATTTTGATTGATAGCCTTGCTGGGTATAGTATTCTTGGATTCAGTCCCTTGCTTTGCATCACTTTGTATATTTCATTTTATTCCCTTCTGGCCGGATGAGTTTCTGTTGAGAAATCAGTTGATATTCTAATAGGAGATCCCTTGTAGGTAATTTTCTGTTTCTCTCTGGCAGCCTTTAAGATTCTTACTTTGTCGTTGGTGTTTGCCAATTTAATTATGATGTGTCTTGGTGTCGGTCTTTTGTGGTTCAACTTGGGACTCTATGTACTTCTTGCACTTGCGTAGTTTTTTTCTTGGCAATATCAGGGAAGTTTTTTGTCATTATTTCTTCAAACAGGTTTTCTATTCCTTGTTTCTCTTCCTCTCCTGGTACCCCTATTATGTGAATGTTGTTTTGTTTTGTGTTTTCTCAAAGCTCCCTTAGGCTCTCCTCTTGCTTTTTAAGTCTTCTTTCCAGTTGCTTCTGTGTTTGTGTGTTTTTTCCTACCTTCTCTTCTAATTCACTGATGCGGTCCTCTGCCTCTTCTAGTCTACTGTGTAAGCCTTCCATTGTGTTCTTTATTGCAGCTATGTTGTTCTTCATCTCCTCTTGTTTCCTTTTAATGTTGGTGACATTCTCATTCAGCTCCTTATAATTCTCATTGAGTTGTGTGTATTTGTCATCCAGCCATTTAAACATCCTTATACCATTACTCTGAATTCTTTCTCTGATATTCTGCTAACCTCAGTTTCATTTAACTCCCTTTCTGGTGATTCCTCTTTTTCTTTCCTTTGGGGATTGCTTTCTTGTCTTCCCATGTTTTGCTGTAACGTTTTAATTGTAGGTCCGATTGGTTTGATGCTCAGTTTCTTTTGGGGATGGTGCTACTGGTGTTACCTCTCAGGTCTCCAGGGTTTGGTGATCTAGTGTAGCTACCTACTTGAGCTATTTGGGTTCTCTTGATGTAGGCCTGTGAGCTGGAAAGGTACAACTGAGGTGTCTAGAAGTCAGCAGCCATGGAGGGGAGGTGTCCCAATTTTTGCTGTGTTGTGCCCTTGATTGAAATTGCATGTGTCCAGTGGGGACTCACAGTGGCACCCAGGAACCGTCTGTTGGAGTGATGGGTCTCAAGCATCCTGTGTCCTGGAAAGGCATGACTGTGTTGTCCAGAGTTCTGTAGTTGTGGGGTGGGCAGACTCAGCTTTTGCTGCTGCACCTGTGGTGGATATGTGCATGCTCCCAGTGGAGAATCACAGGGGCACCCATGGTGCATTTGCCAGCGAGGGGCGCTGAAGTACTCTCACAGGCCCTGGCACTGAAGCTGCGTAATTGAGGAGTCTGTGTGCAGGTATCCAGGATGAGTGAATTCAGAACTTCTACTGCCAGGGGGAGTGCGTCCCTGTTTGTCCAAGATCACACCCAGTCAGGACTCACAGCAGCTCCCACAAGCGCCCTGTGGATAGATGGGCTCACGGTGCCTGGCCATTGGAAATGCACACGCAGCCATTTCTCTGAATTCTTTCTCTGACAGGTTGCTTGTTTCCATTTCGTTTACTTCCTTTTCTGGTGATGCCTGCTTTTCTTTCATATGCAGGCTGTTTCTTTGTCTTCCCATGATCTCTCTTCTCTGGGTGTCTGGTTATGTAGTTCTCTCTCTACTGCATTGCTTTAAAGGCAGAAAATACAACACAACCAGGTACAATGCACAAGGCACTGAACAGAAATGTATTCACGATATTAATAACCCCAAATAAAGGTGACCACCAGAGAAAGGCTAATTAGAGGATAGGAGAGAAAGAAGAAGAGAAAAAAATGGAGTGCAAAAATGAAATTGGGAAAAGGAAAAAAAAGTAAGAGAGAAAAGAAAGAGAATGAGAAAGAAGAGGGGAACAAACTATATGTGGGGAGAAAATGCCAATAGAACAGCCACTAATCCCAACAAATGCCAGTAACAGGTACCTGGAGATGAATACAAACTAAAAACAACAACTAATATCAAGTGAGGTGAGGGAAAACAGAAAAAAAACAAAACAAAACAAAAAAACAAAAAGCAAAATCAAAACAATCTCACAAACAAGCATAAAAAATCGATATAATCAACAATCAAGCAAACAACAACAAAAGGACAGAGAGAAAAAATATTTCTTTGGATAGTGAAGAAAGAGGAGAGAGAGGTGTGTATGGACTTGGAGCAGGGGATTGGAAATTAGATATATAAGTAGGGTGAAATTTTAACAGGGGGTAAAAAGAAGGAATAGGGAAAATCTAAAGCAGGAATAAGGTAAGAGAAACAGGACAATAAAAGGGGAAAAGTGAGGAAGAGAGTGATGGCATAAAGGTAAAGTTGAGATAGAGTAAAATGATGCTAAAGGAAGGATGAAAATAGAATGTAGAACACTAATCCCAAAGTAAAATAAAGAGAAAATAAAATGACACTTTTTTTTTAAAAAAGGTAAAATAGTAGTAGTAATAATACTGATTGAAACTAAAAATGTAATAATTAAGAAGATAAAATCAAGTGAGGAAAAAAGAAAAAAATTAGTTTCTTAAGTAAAAGATGAAAAAACTAAAAATAAAAATGTGCAGTAGTGAAGGTCATTCACTACCTCTACTGTTCTGTTTGGCATGCCTGTTTCCTAGCCAGAACAGTATTGAAGTTCCCTGCGTTCCATTGCTCCTCAGTGTTGTAAGCCAGTCCTGATTTTTAAGCAGGCAGTATGTCTTTATTTCTTATATTCCTTTATTTGTGTTTACACAAGAGCCAATTTGTCACTCAATCCCTGGGTGGCAGTGTTTCTGGATTGACCTCCGGGTCTATAGGTCCTCTCTAGCTAGTGTTTAGAATTTGTTTTCCCTGTGGCACTTAATACCAGTTTGGGGGAGTGGGTTGCCCCAGAGCTGGTTCTCTGATGGTTATTCCCCGCTCTGATCTCCAGGTTCCAGAAAAACAACTTTCCCCTGCAGTCTCTTAGAGTTTCTCCAAAAGGGTAATCCTATGTATTGGACTTAGTAATCAGAAGCAAGGATTTAAAGAGGAAAAAAAAAGAGCCAGAGTAAGTGTGCGAACTCCGGGGCTGTGCAATCTTTTTTCCCCTTGGGTCTAAGCAGCTGGCACACTTAAAAATTTTAGGCTGTCCTTTTGCATCCAGATCAAAATGGGTTGCTTTTTAGAGTTCCCTTCTGTTAGCAGCTCTGCGGACCCCCTTTCCACATTCATGGATCATGCCAGTCCCAACAGCCATGGATTTTTCTAGGTGCAGACTTCCCCCAGTCCTCCTGCTCCCGCTGTGAGCATTTCTCTCTCCTGCCAGAACCACAGACCTCACCTTATCCCAGGCGAAATCTGACCTTTCCATTCGGAAGTGTAGAGCTCCTCTGAATCCGCGTGCTTGCACCACTTGGGGACCGGTGTTCTTGGGTTTGCAGCTGTTTGGTGGGTGCCGTAGTTGTAGATTCCCCGGACTTTTCAGGCTTCTGATAACATCCACTTTCCCCTTCAAGATGGCGTGGTCTCCATGTCCGAGCCGGTCGCTCCGGGAGGGAACCCAGCAGCAGTGGATGCTGCCCGGTCAGGGGAGCCCTGTCCAACAGTCCCCCACAGTCTCCTGGAGTATAGCTGTCCCTCAACTCACCAACAAACACTCCCCGTGCTACCACACACTCTCCCTTTGTTTTTTCACTCACACACTATCTTGCAGTCTGCCTTCCTGTCATCAGCCATCTTCTTTTCCTTCCTGTACATAACCTTTTGTTCTTTTTGAATTTGGATATTTGTAATTTTACTATTTTTTAAAGGAAGAATGGTTCAAGAGTATATTAGTTTGCTACACCTGCTATAACCAAATACGGACGATCTACAACTTATGGTTCAACTTATGATTTTTTGACTTCACAGTGGTGTGAAAGCGGTATGTATTCAGTAGAAACCATACTTCACATTTTGAATTTTGGTCTTTTCCCCAGTGAGAAATATCAGGTGTGATACCCTCTCATGATGCTGGGCAGCAGCATCAGTGAGCTATAGCTCCCAGTCAAGTACATGATCACAAGGATAAACAAGTGATACTTTACATTGCACTGTGTTGCCAGCACTTTTTAAAATTAATTTTTAAAAATTTATTTTTATTGTCAAAAGTGTTATAGATGTTCCCTGCCCCCTTAACCCCTCCTCCCACACTCCCTCCCTGGTCTTCAGTGCACTATTGTCAGTGTCCATGGTTTATGCCTATCTACCTAATAGAAGAGTAAAATGCTAATCGACCATACCTTCGCGACGCCCACCAGCCAATCAGGAGTGCTTATGTAAATGAACTCAACAAAGATGGTGGGTTAATTTGCATACACAGGCGCCAAGCAGCTGGATGACGCAGGCGTTCCGCACCACCCCAGCCGCTCTGGGCCTCTGGGCAGCTTGGGAATGCATATTACCCTTTTATTTAGTATATATATATACATATATACACACATATACACATATATACACATATATACATATACATATACATATACATGTATGTATATATATGTGTATATATATATATATATATGTGTGTGTATATATATATATATATATATACTAGAGGAGGCCCGGTGCACAAAATTCGTGCATGGGGTGGGGTGTTCCCTCAGCCCAGCCTGCACCCTCTCCAATTGGGGACCCATTGGGGGATGTATGCTTGCCAGTTTAAGCCCTATACCGGCAGTTGGACATTCCTCTCACAATCCTGGACCGCTGGCTCCTATTTGCTCACCTGCCTGCCTGCCTAGTCACCCCTAACTGACCCCCCATGATGGCCTGGTCACCCCTAACTGCTCATTCTGCCGACCTGGTTGCCCCAACTGCCCCCTCTGTGCTGGCCTGGTTGCTCCTAACTGCCCCCCCCCCGCCGGCCTGGTCACCCCTTACTGCCCCCCCTGCCAGCCTGATCACTCCCAACTGCCCCCTGCCAGCCTAGTCACCCTCACTGCCCCCCCTGCCAAACTAATTGCCCCCAACTGCCCCCCCTGCCAACCTTTTCACCCCCAAATGCACCCCCCAAAACTGGCCTGGTTGCCCCTAACTTCACACACCAGCTGGCCTGGTCACCTCTTAATGCCCTTCCCCACTGGCCTGGTCACCCCCAACTGCCCACCTCTGCCAGCCTGGTTGCCCCTAACTTCCCTCCCCGCCAACCTGGTTGCCTCTTACTGGCCCCCCTGCCAGCCTGGTTGCCCCCAATTTCCCCTGCTGCCAGCCTGGTTTCCCCCAATTGCCCCCCCCCCGCCGACCTGGTTGCCCCACACAGCCTGCTGTTCAGCTGTTTGGTCATCCCTCACTAACCCCCCTGTCAGCCTGGTCTTAGGCAGCCATCTTGTGAGGGTGTGAGGGTCAATTTGCATATTACCTCTTTATTATATAGGATAAATATCCTATATAATAAAAGGCTAATATGCAAATCGACCAAATGGGGGAACAACCGATCACTATGATGCGCACTGACCACCAAGGGGCATTCAATGCAGGAGCTTCACCCTGGTGGTCACTGTGCTCCCACAGTGGGAGAACTGCTCAGCCAGAAGCCAGGCTCATGGCTGGCGAGTGCAGTGGTGGTGGCGGGAGCCTCTCCTGCTTCAGCAGCAGTCGGACATCCCCTGAGTGCTCCCGGACTGCAAGAGGGCTTAGACTGGGCTGAGGGACCCCCCCAAGTGCACGATTTTCATGCACCGAGCCTACACACACACACACACACACACACACACACACACACACACACACACACATTTTGGAGAGGAAGGGAGCAGGAGAGAGAGATAGAAACATCAATGAGGATAAACCAAGATGGCAGCATAGGTAAACACCTAAACTGCTGCCTTGCACAACCACTTCAAAACTACAACTAAAAGACAAAACGGACATCATCCAGAACCACAGGAAAGCTGGCTGAGTGGAAATTCTACAACTAGAAGGAAAGAGAAAAGCACATGGAGAATCAGAGGAGCTGCAAAAGGCTGAGGTACAGAGACACGCACGTGGGCGGCTGAGTGCCTGGCTGGCTTTCTCTAGCGGGAAGGAGACAAAAGCTCCCAACTGTGCTGAACCCCAGTTCTGACTGCACTGAACCCCAGTTCCAGGCAAGACCCTGGGGATCCAGGCTCATCTGGACTGTCAGGCGGAAACTCAGGGGAGCCGTGAAAGGCAGAGGTCTAGAGGCACGCGCACGAGTGCGCGAAGAGAGGACTGACTGCTGAGTGCACCGCTGGCTTTCTCTAGTGGGAGGGAAATGGAAGCTCCCCACTGTGCTGAACTTCAGTTCCGGGCGAGAATCTGGGAATCCAGATTCACTGGGGGAGTAACTGGACTGTCTGGCAACAGGCAAAACTTGAGGGTGGCTTACTCTTAGAGGTGCTTGAAGCGATTACTGAGAGACACTGAGATCCATGGGCCTCATAGGGCAGGGCTGACGGGAAGCCAGGACTGTCTGCTCAGCCCTGAGACTCCACCCCATCCAAGCTGAGCACAGAGGCTTTTGCAATTTTGCAAGTCTTGTCTCATAAGACTGTCTCCATCACAGAAGTTCTCCCAGCATAGACACAGCTGATCCTCACAGCCAATTGGCCTGGAAGTCAATTCCTCCCAGTGATACCAACAACAATCAAGACTTATCTACAACAAGGCTGTACCCACAGTCCACAAAGGGGTGCACCAAGAGTGTCCACCTCAGGTAACTGGGGAGGCCGAGCCACGGGCCATATAGGACACCTAGCACACAAAGCTACCCTACCAACTCAGGGAAGCAGCAAAAAAGTGGAGACAAAGAAACATCACAAACGAAAGAAACGGAGGGAAACAAATGACTGGATATAGAGTTCAAAACCACGGTTATAAGGTTTTTCAAGAATTTCCTAGAAAAGGCTGATAAATTTAGTGAGAGACTTGAGGATATGAAAAAGGACCAACTAGAAATTAAACATACACTGACTGAAATAAAAAATATTATACAGAGACCCAACAGCAGACTAGAGGAACACAAGAATCAAGTCAAAGATTTGAAATACAAAGAAGCAAAAAACACTCAACTGGAAAAGCAAAAAGAAAAAAGAATCCAAAAATTTGAAGATAAGTGTAAGAAGCCTCTGGGACAACCTCAAGCATACCAACATCAGAGTAATGGGGGTGCCAGAAGAAGAGAGAGAGCAAGATACTGAAAACCTATTTGAAGAAATAATGACTGAAAACTTCCCCCACCTGGTGAAAGAAATAGACTTACAAGTCCAGAAAGCTCACAGAACCCCAAACAAAAGGTATCAAAAGAGGACCACACCAAGACACATCATAATTAAAATGCCAAGAGCAAAAGACAAAGAGAGAATATTAAAAGCAGCAAGAGAAAAACAGTTACCTACAAGGGAGCACCCATACGATTGTCAGCTGATTTCTCAACAGAAACTATGCAGGCCAGATGGGAGTGGCAAGAAATAGTCAAAGTGATGAATAGCAAGAACCTACAACCAAGAATACTCTACCCAGCAAAGCTAGCATCCAGAATTGAAGGTCAGATAAAGAGCTTCAGAGATAAGAAAAAGCTAACCGAGTTCTTCAACACCAAACCAGTATTATATGAAATGCTGAAAGGTATTCTTCAAGAAGAAGAAGAAGAAGAAAAAGGTAAAGATAAAATTATGAACAACAAATACATATTTATCAACAAGTGAATCTAAAAAACAATTTAATTAAAAATCTGATGAACAGAATAAACTGGTGAATATAATAAAATCAGGGGCATAGAAATGGAGTGGACTGAAAATTCTCACGGGGAAAGGGGTGTGGGTGGTGCGGGAAGAGACTGGACAAAAATTGTACACCTATGGATGAGGACAGTCGGGGGAGGTAAGGGCAGAGGGTGGGGTGGGAACCGGGTGGAGGGGAGCTATGGGGGGAAAAAAGAGGAACAATTATAATAATCTGAACAATAAAGATTTATTAAATTAAAAAAAGAACTTTAAGCAATGTAGAAAATGTTAACATTTGGGATAGCTGGGTGATGCATGTATATGAATTTTGGTCTTATTCTTGCAACTTTTCTGTAAGTATGAAATTGTTGTCAAAATAAAAAGTTAATCCCGCCCCCCCCCCCAAAAAAAAGAAACATCAATGATGAGAGAGAATCATTGATTGGCTGCCTCCTGCACACCCCACCCTGGGGATCAAACCTGCAACCCGGGCATGTGCCCTGACCAGGAATCGAGCCATGACCTCATGGTTCATAGGATGACTGCTCAACATCTGAGCCATGCTAGCTGGGCAAGATTAACATTTTAAGAGGTATTGTCCTTTCTGAATTGTCTGTTTCTGTGGACAGGGACTGGACCACCTACTGTTCAGATGTTGTGACAGATGTAACTAGAACATCTGAAGGGCATTAAATTAGTTGACAATTGGAGAAGTTCAAGTCATTTTGTCTTGGTCAACAGAGCCATAAGAAGTGCTGAAGGAAGGAAGTACAACTAGCAGCTAATGGAGGAGAAACACAAATTGAAGCAGAATTCCTCTCATTTGTCAACCTTCCTACCAAAGGGTTTCCTGATGAAACTCATCTGAACTTAGTTTCTTTACTTGAATGAGTCAGGGGTTTAGAAATCAAGCATCTGGCTGCCAGGAGGTTCCTGTAGCTCCCACTGGAAGGTGCCAGCCAGAGCTCTTCTGTGAGTGCAATAATTACCAAGTTATTATTGAAATGGGCTTTGAAAGAAAACTTGTTTAAAGGGTTATATCCTGGGAATTTTCACTTCTCCAATGTTATTAAAACCCAGTTTCTGTTTTCTCAGTTAGGCAAATGTTAGCAGAAATGAAATATAAACAGACATTAATTTATTCTCTCTGACTTTTGATTTGCATTAGGGACCAGCTATATTGTGTAGCTTTTAAAGCTCTGAAAAAGTTAACATTTTTTCTTTTGAGATTGACAATGAACTCTAAAACTCATGTTTCTAGGAGAGAGCTTTGATGTGACCAGCCTCTGTTTGCTTGTTTGTTTATACAAATGGTATATTCTTGAATATGTCTTTTTGGGCAGCAAATAGCCACAAAATAGCTATGAAGAAGGATGCAAAAACTTCCATTGGTGAATCCCCACTTCTTTAGCCATTTTTCTCCATTCTCCTATTCCAGATTGTACTGATCACTCCCATTGTAGTGTAGTGTACCTACTCCACTTTTCCCTCTCTCTTTCAAGAACTTTACCTCCATCAAAATGTCCTCCCTCAGGGCCTTCTACTCTACCCTCTGGTTTCGTTCAAGCATTCTCTTTCTTTCATTCTGGACTGGAACTATCTCCTCCTCACTGTTTCTCCTGGTCTGACCCTCACATGACTTGGGTTTCAGCCTTGCTATACCTTATACTGTGCCAGAGGAAACAGTAAGTGTTTGTTGAATCAATGAATAGGTAAGTGAATGGATTTGAGGAATTCTGATAATCAAACAACATATCAGATCCTTTATTTTATTTTTTACTTCTAAATTACTTTAGTAAGAAAAATTTCAAATATACAGAAAAGTAGAGGGTGTAGTATAAGGAACCTGATTTAGTCATCACCCAACTTCAATAGTTATCAACATATAGCACTTTTCTTTCATTTTTACCCACTCTACCTTTTGCCGGGCTTTTTAACTGAATGTAGTTCAGACAAGCAAGTGCATGATGGAAACATTTAAGTAAAGAGCCACTAAATGTATCTGTTCTTCATCATCTGAATTCATTGAGACCTCCTACTCAACCCCTCTGTTACTCTTTTTTTTTTTTAAATTATTTTATTAAGGTATTACATATGTGTCCTCATCCCCCCATTACCCCCCAAACCCCCCACGCATACCCTCACCCCCCCTATTGTCTGTGTCCATTGGTTAGGCTTATATGCATGCATACAAGTCCTTTGGTTGATCTCTCCCCTTTACCCCCACCCTCCCCTACCTTCCCTCTGAGGTTTGACAGTCTGATCAATGATTCTCTGTCTCTGGATCTGTTTTTGTTCATCAGGAGAGCATTATACTAAATGAAATAAGCCAGTCAGAGAAAGATAAATATCACATGAGTGCTGGTTTAAACGCTTTAAAAGTGATGATTTCGATGTGAAAGACAAAGAATGTCCAGGTCAACCGATAAAGTTTGAAGACCAATGATTACAAGCATTATTGGATGAAGATGCGTGTCAAACTCAAAAACAACTTGCAGAAAGATTAAACGTTGCTCAGCAAACAATTTCCGATTGTTCACAAGCAATGGGGAAGATTTAAAGGAAGGAAAATAGGTGCCACATCAACTAAACGAAACAAATGGGAAACTGAAAAGTCATCAGTAAAATGTTGCTTCAATGGCACGAAAGTCTTTTTTGCATCGAACTGTGACTGGCGATGAAAAGTGGATTTATTTTGAGAATCCCAAATGCACAAAATCATGGGTTGATCCAGGTCAACCATCAACATCGACTGCAAGGCCAAATCCCTTTGGAAAGAAGACAATGCTCTGCGTTTGGTGGGATCAGGAAGGTGTGGTATATTATGAGCTTATAAAACCAGGTGGAACCATTAATACTGATCACTACTGACAGCAAATAATCAATTTGAACCATGCTTTGATCATAAAACAACTAGAATGGGCCAGAAGACATGGCAAAGTATTTTTGCTTCATGATTACGCACCATCACACACTTCAAAACCAGTTAAAGACACATTAAAAGATCTTGCCTGGGAAGTATTAACCCACCCACCATATTCACCAGACCTTGCTCCTTCAGATTACCACTTTTTCCGATTGATGGCACACGCACTTTCTAAGCAGAACTTCAAAACGTACGAAAAAGTGGAAAGTTGGGTCTGTGAATGGTTTGCCTCAAAACAAGAAAAGTTCTATTGGGACAGTATCCACAAATTACCTGAAAGATGGGGTAAATGTGTAGCTAGCGATGGACATTACTTTGAATAAAGCACTTTTGATGTTTCTCTTGAAATTATTATGTTTTCTTTGATTACAAAAATCCGAATTATTAACCAGTACACCTAGTAACTCAGTCTCTGAGTTTTCATATTATTGTTGAACTTTATGAAAGAATTCCTTCAGTTTATGTTCCTTTTGCAAATGAAGTTTCTTTTTTTTTTTGTATTTGCAATTCAGTTTTATTTTATTTTTTTTCCAATTTTTTTTATTAAGGTATTATATGTGTACATATCTTACCATTGCCCCCCCCACTCCCATATATGCCCTCACCCCCCAGAGTTTTGCGTCCATTGGTTATGCTTATATGCAAGCATACAAGTCCTTTGATTGATCTTTTATCTTCCCCACCTCTCCCTAACCTTCCTGCTATAATTTGACAGACTACTCTTTGTTTTTAAGTTTCCTGGTTTCTGGTTTTGGCTCCTATTTTTCACTTCTACCAGTTCTTAATCTGGGTGCACAAGTTCCCAAGCTATCCATGAAAAATATATGTCAATTATATCTCAATTAAAAAATATAAATGGGTCTCTACAGAAATGTCTTACAAAGGATGGTCTGCTCTCAGTTGTGTTTCATTTTGTTTTTTTCCCACTCCTTAAAAATCAGTTCCATGAGGAAAGGCAGATGATGTCATGTGTGAGCTGCACATGGGGCCAACTCCATACATATGTGAGGGCATCCCATGTGTGTGCACATGTGTGTGTTGATGTGGAGATGGGGTATGCTGCTCCTCACTTCAGTCCCTGCCCTGGTTTCCTGTCCATGCAGTTAGGGACTTAATTTAAAATATTTATTTTATAGGGCTGCCTTTTTCTAAGACTTGCTTCGACATTCTAATAAAACCTCAGTTAAGTGCCTCCTCCAAATAAAGGGGTCAATACATTTATATTGGAAAAAATACAGCTTTGCTTTCACTAACTTCAAACTGAAATTGAATACTTCCTATCATGAATGTAAGCAACAAACCACAGTAATATTCACAGTATCTGCAACTTTGAAACTAGTAGAAATCCTTTCACATAAAATAACAGAAGTTGTAGAGTTTTCAAAATACCTCTTATGTTCATCACTGCTTTGAAATCATGGTACTTATATTCACAACTAGATCTTGTTAATTTAATTCTATATAATAAAAGACTAATATGCAAATAGACTGAATGGCAGAACGACCGGTTGCTATGATGCGAATTGACCACCAGGGGGCAGATGCTCAATGCAGGAGCTGCTCCCTGGTGGTCAGTGCGCTCCCACACGGGGAGTGCCTCTCAGCCAGAAGCCAGGTGAGTGCAACCACAGTGGCGGGACCCTCTCCCACCTCCATGGCAGTTGGACATCCCCCGAGGGCTCCCAGACTGGAAGAGGGTGCAGGCTGGGCTGAGGGACGCCCCCCCCCAAGTGCACGAATTTTGTGCACCGGGCCTCTGGTTTGTTAATAAAGAAACATATTACTAAGTCATGTATGAAATATTATAGAATTGTATAGCAGTATATTTGGTTTCCTTTGTAATCCATTGTGTTTTATTTTATACTAGAGGCCTGGTGCACGAAATTCGTGCACGGAGGGGGGGGTGTCCCTCAGCCCAGCCTACACCCTCTCCAATCTGGGATCCCTTGAAGGATGTCCGACTGCCCGTTTAGGCCCGACCCCGGTGGGATCGGGCCTAAACGGGCAGTCAGACATCCCTCTCACAATCCAGGACTGCTGGCTCCCAACTGCTCGCCTGCCTGCCTTCCTGATTGCCCCTAAATCGCTTCTGCCTGCCAGCCTGATCACCCCCTAACCACTCCGCTGCCAGCCTGATTGATGTCTAACTGCTCCCCTGCCAGCCTGTTTGCCCCCAACTTCCCTCTGCCGGCCTGGTCACCCCTAACTGCCATCCCCTGCAGGGTTGATTGCCTCCAACTGCCCTCCCTTGAAGGCCTGGTCCCTCTCAACTGCCCTCCCTTGCAGGCCTGGTGCCTCCCAACTGCCCTCCCCTGCTGGCCATCTTGTGGTGGCCATCTTGTGTCCACATGGGGCAGGATCTTTGACCACATGGGGGCAGCCATATTGTGTGTTGGATTGATGGTCAATCAGCATATTACTCTTTTATTAGATAGGATAGAGGCCTGGTGCATGGGTGGGAGCCAGCTGGTTTGCCCTGAAGGGTGTCCTGGATCAGGGTGGGGTTCCCTTGTGGCGTGGAGAGGCCTGAGCAAGGGGCCTGTGGTGGTTTGCAGGCCAGCCAAGCTGCTGGTGACCCAAGCAGAGGCCCTGGTATCTGGAATATATTTACCTTCTACAATTGAAACTTTGTAGCCTGGAGTGGAGCCAAGCCTCCTGCTGGATCCGTGACTGCCGCTTGCATTTGTTTACCTTCTGTAATTGAAACTTTGTATCCTTGAGTGGAGGCCTGGGCCCGCCAGAGTGTGTGGAAAACTTAGCTTCTTCTGTTGCCGGAGAAACCCAATGGTAGCCATCTTGGCTGGGGTTAATTTGCATACTCGCCCTGATTGGCTGGTGGGCGTGGCTTGCCTGGTGGGCGTGGCTTGCCTGGTGGGCGTGGCTTATGTAGCAGAGTGGTGGTTAATTTGCATATTACCTTTTTATTAGAGAGGATATTGGAAAATATTACTATGGAAAGGAATCAATATTTCACCAAGCTGTCAAAGGGTCTATGGCTAAGAAATGATCAGGAAACCCAAGCCTAGACACTTTAATTAATAACATATTTGAGCTCCTTATTGTAACTTGGACTTTCTGTCTTCCTCCCTGCCATCATTCTGTCTCCCCACACCACTAAACTGTTGCTTGTTTTCTGGCTAATATACAGCAAAGAAGCACCTCTCTTCCAAATTATGCCTATAGGGCTAACTGCCCAGGGCCTCCTTCTTTACTCACTACCTTTTCTGGGCAACCCCAGAAATTGGATTTGGCCAGTTCTCATTTACTAGCAATAGGAGGGCCTGATGAATGACTTTAATACTTCTTAGTTTTCTACTGCTCAAGTAATTCTCATAATTCAGCTGGTTTCACCTTATAATCTATGTTAGTCCCTGAATATTGAGTAAATATTGAATCTCTGACTCTTCTGGGGTTTTGCAAGCATCTCAGCCCTTGGAATTGTAAAATAAGAAGCAGGTTGGGTGCTGTGCCCCTCCACATTTTTCTTTTATCAATGTTTCCCCTACCCCAACTTTTCTATACATTCTCTGCCTCCTTCCCCTTCACACTCAAAGGCAGTTTCATTCCTTTTGGGCTATGTTTGTGCAATGTGGAAACAGAATCTGATGGCCTCTGCACTGAATTTATAAGCATGAGCTGTGGGATCACTGTTCAGGTTGAAAGGGGCGACCATCCTAGTTGTGTAATAAGTCTCTTATACCAGAGGTTTTGTCTCACTCTTTGCCTCAGCTCCACCTAGATGCACCCATTTTCTCTACCTATTATCACTCTTAGCCTTTAGGACACTGACCTTACCTGGACAACTAGCATTTGGGTTTTGTGGCTTTGGAGGCGAGGCTTCTATAGCAGTTACTAACACCCAAGAAACATGTTTCATATAATATGCAATTTCCAATATCCAAT
Source organism: Ia io (assembly GCA_025583905.1). Taxonomy (NCBI): domain Eukaryota; kingdom Metazoa; phylum Chordata; class Mammalia; order Chiroptera; family Vespertilionidae; genus Ia; species Ia io. The sequence goes on from JAJQQW010000001.1 coordinate 99,556,768, forward strand.
ATCCAGTTTCAGGGAACAGACAATTACTCTGTCTTCCATTTCTAAAGTCCCTGTGCCTGTAATGAAGTGTCCTTCAAATTCTTTTATAATGACTGCTGGATGCTGCTATTTTTATAGATAATTTGCAGAGGAGAAATGATTGACATTCTCTGATTCTTCCGTTCTCCGGCTAACAGTTCCATCAGTTTCCTAGGTAACTTCTCTCCTTAAAAGGGAATGTTCTTAAAAGAATCTATTCATTGTGGTTTATAATGTCAAAATACCTTAAACTTTCAGTTCTTTTCAGGCCTTTACATACAAAATCAGGCATGAGAATTCTATAAAAATCTGAGGCAGACAGCTCAGGATTAACTTAAGCCCTCCCTAACCCACTTCATGTGTTAGCTTCTGCATCTTTCCCATTTTCACTTTATATCTTGGTTCTACATTTCTGCTAACCCCTTAGACTTGGTGATCTATATTTTGGGTTCTATACCAACTTGCATCTTGGCTTCCTCAGGATTCTGCATTTGGAAGCTGCTCCTTGGCTCCATGCATTGTAACCCTGGGCAACACTTTGGCTCCACCCACAGTCCTTCACCCACAGTCCTTGGAACATCCTCTTCCCCTGCCTAACACAAATGCTGAGTTTATTACTTTCCAGGCCTACAGAGTCACAGATTATGCATTCCATCCCGTAGCTCAGTAAAGCAGCATCTGATGAGAATGGGACAAAAGTTGAACCAGCACACTGAACTACCACCATCTTTGTGCAAAAGTAAGATTGAAGTTGCCATACTATTCTCAGGCCCCCTGTCAATATGCCCTTGGGCTGCTTCTGCTTCTGTTATGGCTTCTCACTTCCAATATAAGTATTAACACAGATAAAACAATTTTTTCCATTGTGGTTAAATATATATGATATAAAATTTGCCATTTTAACCATTTTGAGTGTACAGTTCAATGGCATTAATTACATTAACAATGTTGTGCAACCATCATCTCTTTCTAAAACGTTTTCATCACCCCAAACTGAAACTGTACTGATTAAGCAATGCATCCCCATTCTTTTCTCCCTTCCATCCATGGGCCATGGTAACCTCTAATCTATTTTCTGTCTCTATGAATTTGCCTATTCAAGATAGTTCATATAAGTGGAATCTATATATATAAAAGGCTAATATGCTGTGTCCCTCCCTCCATCTGACCTGTCACTATGATGTGCACTGACCACCAGGGGGCAGATGCTTAACACAGGAGCTGCTGAGCTGCAGTGACTTGGCAGTGGCAGTTCTTGGGTGATGCACCCCGAAACCAGAGAGGAGGGAGCTTGATTCCTTCTGGGGCCACATGATTCTACCTTCGGCCGTGGGTTATGTTGTTGCTGGGGCACCGTCGGCCCAAATCTGGTTTATTGCACACTTGCATTTGTGTTCCACACCCTGTACGACAGCAACTTTGCAAAGTGCCCTCTTGCACTCTGGGACCCCTCGGGGGGATGTTGGAGAGCTGATTTTGGCCCAATCCCTTCAGGCCAGGCCAAGGGACCCCCACCTGCCAGAGGGACCCCCGCTCACTCTGAAGACACCTTTCAAGCCACGGTGCCACCCCAGGTGCGGCTGGCTGGGGAGGGACCGCGGGAGGTGGGCTCCAGGGCATGTTCGGCCCATCTTGCCCAGTCCCGCCCCACTGGCCACCTTTTAATTAATTTCCTTTCAATATGCACGAATCTGTGCACTGGGTCACTAGTCATATAATGCTTGTTCTTTGTGCCTGGCTTATTTCACTCAGCAAATTTTCAACTTGGTTTATGTTGTGTCATGTATCAGTATTTCATTCTTTTTTATGGCTGAATAATATTCCATTGTGTAGATATACATTTGTTTATCCATTCATCTGTTGATATACACTTGGATTGTTTCTGCCTTTTGGCTATTGTGAGTAATGTTGATACAACACTAATGAAGGGGTTCAGAATAGGCCTCCCAAGACATGCCACTTTGGCATGTGGATCATTTTGAGCTGAAGGCAATCAAGACCCTGCAGCCTCAAGAGAAACTTTTACCTCTCCCTTAAAGACTTTAAATTGGGAAACTTGTCTATGATAAGAGTTATTACCAGAAATAACTCTTTGTGATCTATCTATAGGGCAGGGCAAACTCCTAATTACTGAATACCTGCTCCTCTTATCAGCCTGGGAATGACCTTCCTCCCCTCTGAAGCCCCATAGCACTTGACTCATCCTTATCTTAGAATGCCATATACACCTCATTTTTCCTTTCTGTCTCTGAACCTCTCATGTATGTGGGGTCTCTGACTCTCTCATGTATGTGAGGTCCCCAGACATACATATGTAATTAAGTTTACTTATTTTCTCTTGTTAATCTGTCTCCTGTCTATTTGATTATTAGACCAGCAAAAGGAACCTAGGAGGGTAGAGGAAAATTTCTTCCTCCCCACACTGGTATACAAATATCTGTTTGAGTCCCTACTTTCAGATTTTTTTGGGGTATATACCCAGAAGTGGAAATGCTGGATCATATAGTCATTTTATGTTTAACTTTTTGTGGAACTGCCAAACTGTTTTCCCTAGTGATAGCACCATTTTACATTCCCATCAGTAATGTGTGAGGTTTCCAATTTCTCCACATGCTCACCAACTTGTTATTTTCTGATTTTAAAAAAATTATTAGAGCCATTCTAGTAAGAGTGAAGTAGTATTTCTTTATGATTTTGCTTTATGTTTCCCTAATGACTAATGATGTGGGGCATCTTTTCATGTGCTTATTGGACATTTGCATATCTTCTTTGGTGAAATAGCTATTCAAGTCTTTTGCCCATATAAAAATTGGATGGTTTGTCTTTTAATTTTATTTATTTATTTATTTATTTATTTATTTATTTATTTATTTATTTATTTAAAGTATTACAAATAGTAGTACATATGTCTCCTTTTCCCCCCCCCCCATTGACCTTCCCCCGGCCTCCCCTAACCCCTGGCACATGCCCTCACCCCCACCCCAGTGTCTTGTGTCCATTGGTTATACTTATATGCATGCATACAAGTCCTTCGCTTGATCTCTTACCGGCCCCCCAACACTCCCCAGCCTTCCTGCTGTAATTTGACAGTCTGTTCGATACTTTACTGCCTCTGTATCTATCTTTTTATTCATCAGGTTATAATGTTCTTTATTTTCCATAAATGAGTGAGATCATGTGGTATTTTTCTTTCATTGCTTGGCTTATTTCACTTAGCATAATGCTCTTCAGTTCCATCCATGCTGCTGCAAATGGTAAGAATTCCTTCTTTTCTATAGCAGCGTAGTATTCCATTGTGTAGATGTACCATAGTTTTTTAATCCACTCATCTGCTGATGGGCATTTAGGCTGTTTCCAAATCTTAGCTATCGTAAATTGTGCTGCTATGAAAATAGGGGTGCATATATCCTTTCTGAATGGTGTTTCTATTTTCTTGGGATATATTCCCAGAAGTGGTATTACTGGGTCAAATAGCAGTACCATTTTTAAATTTTTGAGGAAACTCCCAGGCGTCCTCAAACTACGGCCTGTGGGCCACATGCAGGTGTTTTTGCCGTTTTGTTTTTTTACTTCAAAATAAGATATGTGCAGTGTGCATAGGAATTTGTTCATAGTGTTTTTTAAACTATTGTCCGGCCCTCCAATGGTCTGAGGGACAGTGAACTGGCCCCCTGTTTAAAAAGTTTGAGGACCCCTGCTCCATACTGTCTTCCACAGTGGCTGTACCAGTCTTCATTCCCACCAGCAGTGCACGAGGGTTCCTTTTTCTCCGCATCCTCTCCAGCACTTGTCTTTTGTTGATTTGTTGATGATTGTCATTCTGACAGGTGTGAGGTGGTACCGCATTGTCGTTTTGATTTGCATCTCTCAGATGATTAGTGACTTTGATCATGTTTTCATATGTCTCTTGGCTTTAGGAATGTCCTCTTTCAAAAAGTGTCTATTTAGGTCCTTTGCCCATTTTATGATTAGGTTGTTTATCTTTCTTTTGTTAAGTTGTATGAGTTCCCTATAAATTTTGGAGATTAAACCCTTACCAGAGATAACATTGGCAAATATGTTCTCCCATGCAATGGGCTTTCTTGTTGTTTTGTTGATGGTTTCTCTTGCTGTGCCGAAGCTTTTTATTTTGATGCAATCCCATTTGTTTATTTTATCCTTAGTCTCTCTAGCCCTAGGATTTGTGTCTGTAAAGATATTGCTATGACATATGTCTGCAATTTTGCATCCTATGAAGTCTTGTAGGATTTTTATGGTTTCCGGTCTTACGTTCAAGTCCTTTAGCCATTTTGAGTTTGTTTTTGTGTATGGTGTAAATTGGTGATCTAGTTTCATTTTTTTTTTTGCATGTATCTGACCGAATTTCCCAGCACCATTTATTAAAAAGGCTGTTTTGACTCCATTGTATGCTCTTGCCTCCTTTGTCAAATATTAATGGAGTATAATGGCTTGGGTCCATTTCTGGGTCCTCTATTCTGTTCCACTGGTCTATATGTCTGTTCTTGTGCCAGTACCAGGCAGTTTTGAGAACCGTGGCTTGGTAATATAGTTTGATGTCTGGTGTTGTGATCCCTCCAACTTTGTTCTTCTTTCTCAGGCTAGCTTTGGCTACACAGGGTCTTTTTTGGGTTCCAGATGAATTTTTGGAGAGTGTGTTCTAGATCTTTGAAATATGCCATTGGTATTTTAATAGGTATTGCATTGAATCTATAGATTCTTTGGGTAGTATGGACATTTAAATGATGTTGATTCTACCAATTCATGAACATGGTATGTTCTTCCACTTGTTTATGTCTTCCTCTATGTCTTTTTTTTTTTTTTAATGTCCTCTAGTTTTCTATGTACAGGTCTTTTATGTCCTTGGTTAAGTTTTTTCCTAGGTATCTTAATTTTTTTGGTTGCAATGGTAAATGGGATTTTTTTTTCATTTCTCTTTCTGTGACTTCATTATTGGTGTATAAAAAGGCCATAGATTTCTGGGCATTAATTTTGTATCCTGCTACATTGCTAAATTCTCTTATTAGGTCTAGTAGTTTTTTGATGGAGTCTTTGGGGTTTTCTATGTATAGTATCATGTCATCTGCGAATAAGGACAGTTTTACTTCTTCTTTTCCAATTTGGATGCCTTTTATTTCTTCTTCCTGTATGATCGCTATGGCTAGTACTTCTAATACTATGTCGAACAGGAGTGGTGAAAGTGGGCATCCTTGTCTTGTTCCTGTTCTGAGGGGAAATGAGTTTATTTTTTGCCCATTAAGTATGATGTTGGCTATAGGTTTGTTATATAGGCCTTTTATTATGTTGAGGTATAATCCCTCTATTCCCACTTTGCTGAGATTTTTATCAAGAAAGGGTTTTGGCTTTTGTCAAATGCTTTTTCTGCATCAATTGATATGATTATGTGATTTTTGTCTCTCAGTTTGTTTATATGATGTATCACATTTATTGATTTGTGGATATTGTACCATCCTTGCATCCCCAGAATAAATCCCACTTGGTCATGGTGTATGATCTTTCTAATGTATTGCTGAATCTGATTTGCTAGAATTTTATTGAGGATTTTAGAATCTATGTTCATCAAGGATATTAGCCTATAGTTCTCTTTTTTTGTGGTGTCTTTATCTGGTTTTGGTATTAGGGTAATGCTGGCTTCATAGAAAGAGCTTGGAACTGTGCCTTCCTCTTGAATTTTTTTGGAATAGTCTGAGGAAGATAGGTTTTAGTTCTTTGAATGCTTGGTAGAACTCCCCTGTAAAGCTGTCTGGACTGGGGCTTTTGTTTGCTGGAAGATTTTTGATCACCGTTTCAATTTCTTCAGTAGTTATCAGTCTATTCAGGTATTTTTATTCTTCTTGGTTGAATTTTGGGAGCTTGTATTTTTCTAGGAATATGTCCATTTCATCTAGGTTGTCCGTTTTGTTGGAATAGAGTTGTTCATAGTATTTTTTCATAATCGTTTGTATTTATGTGGGATCGGTTGTTATTTCACTTTATTAATTTTTGATTTTGTTTATTTGGGTCCTCTCTCTTTGCTTCTTGGTGAGCCTGGCTAGAGGTTCATCAATCTTGTTTATCTTTTCAAAGAACCAGCTCTTGGTTTTGTTGATCTTTTGTATTGTTTTTTGGTCTCTATGTCATTTATCTCTGCTCTGATCTTTATTATTTCCTTCCTTCTGCTTACGTTGGGTTTGTCTTGTTGCTCTCTTTCTAACTCTTTGAGTTGTAGGGTTAGGTAATTTATTACCATTGTTTCTTGTTTTATGCTGTAGGCTTGTAGAGCTATGAACTTCCTTCTCAAGAATGCTTTCATTGTGTCCCATAGATTTTGGATTGTTGTGTTTTCATTGTCGTTTGTTGCCATGATGCTTTTTATTTTTTCTTTGATCTCTCTGGTAACCCAGTCATTGTTTAATAGTATGCTATTTACTCTCCAGGTGTTTGATTTTTTGATTGTTTTTATTGTAGTTGATTTCTAGTTTTATGCCATTTTGATCTGAGAAGATGCTTAATATAATTTCTATCTTCTTGAATTTGAAGAGACTTTGCCTGTGTCCCAATATATGGTTTATCTTTGAAAATGACCCATGTGCACTTGAGATGAATGTATATTCTGTGGATTTGGGGTGAAATGTTCTGAAGATGTCAATTAATTCCATCTGATCTAGTGAGTCATTTGGGATTGCTGTTTCTTTGCTGATTTTTTGTTTAGAGGATTTGTCCAATGGTGATAGTGAGGTATTAAAGTCCCCTACTATGACTGTATTGCTGTCAATCTCTCCCTTGATATTCTGCAGAAGTTTTTTAATGTATTTGACTGTTTCTGTGTTGGGTGCATATATGTTTACCAGTGTTATTTCTTCTTGTTTGATTTCTCCCTTTCGTATTATGAAGTGGCCTTCCTTATCTCTTGGTATGTCCTTCACTTTGAGATCTAATTTGTCAGATATAACTATTGCTACCCCAGCTTTTTTTTCATTTCCATTCGCCTGAAAAACTTTTCTCCATCCCTTCACCATCAGTCTGTGTGAGTCATTTTTTCTGAGGTGGGTTTCATGTAGACAGCAGATATATGGGTCATGTTTTCTTATCCACTCAGCTACCCTATGTCTTTTAATTGGGGGCATTTAATCCATTTACATTTAAAGTTATTATTGATAGGTACTTGTTTGTTGCCATTTTTATTCTTTACTCCTGTGTTCCTTCTTTGCTTCTTATTTCTTCTTTTTACAGCAGACCCTTTAGCATTTTTTGCATTGCTGGTTTGGTGGTAATAAACTCCCTTGGTCCTTTTTTGTCTGTGAAGCTTCTGATTTCACCTTCAATTTTGATTGATAGCCTTGCTGGGTACAGTATTCTTGGATTCAGACCTTTCCTTTGCATGACTTTATATATTTCATTCCATTCCCTTCTTGCCTGATGTGTTTCTGTTGAGAAATAAGTTGCTAGTCTGATGGGGGATCCTTTGTAGGTAATGTTCTGTCTCTCTCTGGCTGCTTTTAATATTCTTGCTTTGTTGTTGGTGTTTGCCAATTTAATTATAATGTGCCTTGGTGTCGGTCTTTTGGGGTTCATTTTGCTTGGGACTCTCTGAGCTTCTTGGATTTGTGTGAGTTTTTTCTTCCCTATATCAAGGAAGTTTTCCGTCATTATTTCTTCAAACAGGTTTTCTATTCCTTGCTCAGTTTCCTCTCCTTCTGGTACCCCTATTATGAGGATGTTGTTTTGTATTGTGTTGTCCCAAAGTTCCCTTAGGCTCTCCTCCTGTTTTTTAAGTTTTTTTTTACTAGATGCTGTTCTGATTGGCTATTTTTTTCTACCTTGTCTTATAGTTTACTGATTTTGTCCTCTGCTTCTTCTAGTCTACTGTTGATGCTTTCTATTGAGTTCTTTATAGCAGCGATGTCATTTTTCTTTTCTTCTTGGTTCTTCTTCATTTCCTCTTGGTTCTTACACATATTGTTGAATTTGTCTTCCATTCTTTTCAGTGACCTCATGACCATTTCTCTGAATTCTTTCTTTGACATATTGCTTGCCTCCATTTCCTTTACTTCCTTTTCTGGTGATGCCTGCTTTTCTTTCATATGTGGGCTGTTTCTTTGTCTCCCCATGATCTCTCTTCTCCAGTTATCTGGTTATGTAGTTCTCTCTCTCCTTTTCCTAGGCAAAATCTGACCTTTCCGTGAAAGGGTGCAGAGCTCATCCGAGACCGCGTATTCATGCTGCTTGAGGTTCGGTGTTCCTGGGTTTGCCGGATGATTTGTCTTTTTGTTATTGAGTTGTAGGAGTTATTTATATATTTTGGATATTAAATCCTTCTCAGATATATGATTTGCAAATATTTCCTCCTATACTGTGGGTTGTCTTTTCACTTTTTTGGATAATGTACCTTGATGAACATAACTTTTTAATTTTGATGAAATGCAATTATATTATGTTGCCTGTGCTTTTGGTGTGATAATTAAAAAGCTATGCCAAAATAAAAGGTAATGGAGATGTTCCTCTATATTTCTTCTACAAATTTAAGTTTTTTACTTATTTTGAGTTAATTTTAGTATATGGTATAAATTAAGGTCTTGAGTCATAAGTTCTATTGGCTCTTCCTCCAAATTTGACTTAATACCATTGTTTCTATCTTTAAACAAAATATATATGCACTTTTGAATTGGTTATGCAGCTAGGACCTGGGCCCTATCAAGTCTCTGAAACCATGAATAAGAGTCATTTAACCTATGTGCTCTCTGCCAGAGTTTCAGAGGATGGTATCAGACATAAACAGAGTACCAGACAATTGGTCACCAAGTCTAAGAGCAGGATGTTTTCTTTTATGTTAATCCTCATTGGAGGATATTTTTTCCATTGGTTTTTAGAGAGGGTGTAAGGGAAGACGGAGGAGGGGTGAAGTGAGATAGAGAGAGAAACATTGATATGAGAGAGACTCATCAATTGGTTTTCTCCTGCATGCACCCCAACGGGGGCCAGGGATTGAACTTGCAACCCAGGTACGTGCTCTTGACAGAAAATTGAATTTGTGACCCTCTGGTGTGCAGGCTGATGCTCTAAACCACTGAGCAATGACGGCCAGGGCAGGATGTTTCCTTATAATGTAGGAGAATCATGTGCTTATCATATGCCTAATTGAATATAAAAGGATAAAAAGTAGAATATATATAATATAACAATACATTGTATAAAAACTATAAAAGGATATTGTAATCAGAATTCAGAAGGATTGCAGAATCATGGGCTGCCCACAAAAGAGCTGTAAGAAATGAGATCTGGCTCTCTCCACATTAATCAGATGATCCAATCTTTGCTGCTTGTTAATACTTGATCATATAAAGTGTGTATCCTATAGTTTAAGAGAAAGGATAGTATAAAGTACATATATTAACCCTTTAAAGAGTGAAAACTACTACTCAGAAGATAAAAGAGATGACAGGCCACTGTAGGGGATCACTTTAGGCAGGAAGCACATTTATTGCTGCTTGGTGTTCACACCATGCTGCTGGCGATTGACTGTGACAACAGAGAAGACAGGCCATCTGCAAGGAGTAAGGAGTTTGCATCTAATGTGAGAGAAAGTGACTCTGGAATGAAAGCCTTGCTATGTCCCTACTTATACTGTAGATGACAGCATTTCTCTCTCTCTCTCTCTCTCTCTCTCTCTCTCTCTCTCTCTCTCGGTTCCTCTACTGCCTAATGCTGTGGCATCTGCTAAGGGAGGCTGAGAATCACTTATCTTCTCTGCTTGTGCAATTCAATAAAATTTCACCAAGCATCTACTCTGAGCCAGGTTTTCCACTAGATTGGGGATTTAAAAGTGGAAAAAGTCTTGGTTCTTATTCTGGGAGCATTCTCATCACAGACTTGTTTCACTGCTGCCTTGCTTTATCACTTTATGGAAACTTGAGTGCTTCAGTCTGTATTGATTTCTGGGTACACTTGAAGGAGCCTACATGTCAAGGAAACTCAGGATTTTATGCTCATGTTTCCATAGAGGAAATGGGCTTTCAGGATGCGTGTGAGAAAGGTATAAATTTGAACGAGGGAAACAGTATGGTTCCATAAGAAAATCTTCCCTCTGCCAACCACTATATGGCTGTATCTTCATAGATTGTTGGGGTTTGAAAAATGTGTTAATATAACAACAACAATAAAACAGTTAACACTTAGTGAGCATTTACTGTTGTCAGGCACTGTACTAAACATTTTACATGTATGAATTTATTAAATCTTTGACTCAATCTTATGAAGAGGGTGTTGTTATCATCCCCATATTACAGATGAGTAAACAGAGGCATAAACTGATATGCTGTTTTGCTGTCTATATGATAGATGTTTCTTTTCAAGGAGTGCCAGTCCAGTCGAGTTCTGCCTGAATTGGGTTGCATTTATAGCCTAAAATTCTCTGGCTACCATGTTGATCCTGTTGGCATGGATGACGTCTTGAAGGAAGTTTGAACCCTTCTAGGAGAGCATGCCTCTTCTGCCTTCACCCCCCTCTGCCAAAAGGGGCCATGAAAAGCCTTAGAAACACGTTGGTAAAATTTTAAAATATGACCAGAAAGGTGAAGTGAATGTCATATCTTGGGAGAACTACTTGAATTCACACTTGTTATAACTGACTTAATATCAATTGAGAGATTCATGACATGAGAATTTTAAAGTCATGGGTTCTAAATGTAAAGCCAGATTAACCAAGCAAATTTTCACCTAATTGTGCTTTGGAATTTCTTATTTCAATCAGATTTTTCTGACTAATGAACTTGTTAACTCTTAATGTTAAGTATTTTTCATGTAGTCATGACAGTGTAGCCTATATAGCTATTGGCCAAAGATACCTTGAAAGCTTTTGGGGTGTGTGTGGGGGTGTTGAGTAACGAATCATAACATTCCTGGGATAGAACATTTCCTATTTATCTTTCTCCTTCCTCTTTTCTTTCTCCGCTTTTCTTTACTATAAAAACTCTCAGTCCAATGTTCTCACTAAAATACATAATCTACCTTGCAAGTAAAGACAAACTCTCTTTCAATAGCTCCCAATTGCCCCTTCAGTTGCAATCTGAGCTAGTTTTGCAAATTGTGCCAATTATATACAAAACACCAGGTAAACTACATTTAAGGGGAAACATAAAAAGTAATTTTATTAAGTCCCTGATGCTGATAATATAATAATGGTCAACAAATATATATTTCTCTCATATGCAAAGTTCTCTGCTAGATGATACAGTTTAAGAGATAAAAGAAGAATAAGACCCAGTTTCCACCAGAGGCTTAATCCCAAGTCCTCATAGTCTTCTTCACAAAGTCTCTTGAAATGCATGTCACTCAGTTCTCACTGCCGAGGTGGTAGTATGGGCTGCTATTCCACCTGCTTAAACTGCCCATTGTCTCCTGGCCTGCATTCATCTAATTTCAACCTTTTTTGTACACCCAGATTAACCTTCATAAAGTCCTATATCCCAAATTGTACTTTGAGGAACATTAGCCCTGATATATGTCCCCTGTTAAAAAGAGGGTTCTGTGCTAATGCAAGTTTAGCAAGCAGGGGCCATTCAGATTCCTCCTGAAGATTCACAATGTACATGCTAGCATACTAAGAGTTGGAGAAGTCCTGCAATAAAGAAACACCTTTGCCCTAGCCAGTTTGGCTCAGTAGATAGAGCATTGGCCCACGGGTTGAAGGGTCAATTCTGGGCATGTACCTCAGTTGTGGGCTTGCCACAGCCAGGGCGCATGCTGGAGGCAACCAGTTGATGTGTCTCTCTCACATCTATGTTTTCCTCTCTCTCCCTCCGTCCCATTCTTTCTGAAAATCAATGGAAAAAAATATCCTCAGGTGAGGATTAACAACAAGAAAAATAAAAAAAATAAAATTACTTAAAAAATAAAAGAAACAACTTTTGCTTTCTTTAACCCAGTGTTTCCTAAACTTAACTGACCACAGAACTTCTTTTTCATGTAACATCAATTAATATTATATACAACATTTTAAAAAATGCTGCAATAAAACATCATTTTAATCATGCCACTCCCCCAATTTTAAAATCTCCAGTGGTTCTCCTTTTTTTCCCATGGGAGGAAGGATACTCACCTTATCAGCCTTATTTTAAGGACTCTTGCAACCTGAACCTAACTTCATCAGGCCCAGTTTCATCTCCCACTGCTTCCCTAACTGGACCATTCTGCTTATCATTCTGTGCTCATTAGCTACTAGTATTAAAGGCCAGATGAGGAGATAGGCAAAAAATGGTTGCCCACAGAGAGCTAAGGCTTTTATTAGTGGTCATTTGTGAATAGGGTACACTTGGAAGACCCAGTAGCAGGTACCTGGGAATGGGGCAACCCAAGAAAAATAAAGTGGAGGTATAGTTCAGAGTGAATATGTGTGGTAGAGAGTGAAAATAGCTTAGAACTTGAGAAGCACCTAGTGCAAATAAAGCCTGATAGAGAAATGAATGTCAAGACAGGGCAGATGGGAAAAAAAAAAAAAGGAAAGAAGCAATGGTGAAATTCATGAGCACAGGTTTAACAAAATGTTTTTATCTGATGTTTAAGGAGAGAGGGAAAGGGAAAGAGCGGAAGAGAGAGTGAGATGGAGAGAGGAAGAAATGAAGAAAGGGAAAGGGAGAGAGGGAGAGGGAGGGAGAGAAGGAAAGTGGGAGGGAGGGAGAAGTAAAGGAAGAAAAATAGAGGGAGGGAGGGAGAGGGAGAAGCAGAGGGCTAGGAACAGAAAGAGAGAGAGGATTAGGAGAGAGGGATATATTGGGAGAGAGGGAGAAATTGAGGAGAGGCAGAGCAAGAAGGAGAGTGAGAGAGGGAGAAGGAGAGGGAGAAAAAGAGAGATGGAGAGGGAAAGGAGAAAGTCAAGAGGAAGAAGGCCAGGGAAAGAGAGGGAAAGGATTAGGGAGAGAGAGATGGAGAAGGAAAGGGAGACAGGGAGAAGGGGAGAGGGAGGGTAAAAAAGGAAGGATAGCGGGGGGAGGGAGAGTGAGAGAGGAAGAAAGAGAGGGAAGGAGAGGGAGAAGGATAGGGAGAGGGAAGAAGAGAAAGGGAGAGATGGAGTGAATGGAAGATGGAGAAACTGGGAGAGGGGAGAAAGTGAAGGAGGGGAAGAAATAGAGAGAGGAAGAGGATGAGAGAGAAAGGAAGAGGGAGAAAGAAAAAAGGGAGGGAGAAAATATTGAGAATGGGAGAGGGAGGGAGAGGTAGAGGAAGGAAGTGAGTGGGATACAGAGGGGGAGAGGGAATGGTAGGTGGAAAAGGAGTGAGTGGAAGAGAAAGGGAAAGGAAGCAGGAGAGGGAGGGAAAGAGGGAGAGAGGGAGAGGGCAAAGGAGAATAAGGAAAGAAGGGGGAGAAGGAGATAAAATGAAAGAGAGTAAGAGGGAGAGGGAGAGAGCGAAGGGGAGAGGCAGTGGAAGGGGAAAAGGGAGAGGGAGACTAAGGGTAAGGAAAGGAGAGGGAAAGTGAAAGGGAGTAAGTGGGAGAGGGGTGAGTCAGAGGGAGGAGAGAAAGGGAAAGAGTGAGAGGCAGAGGGAAATAGGGAGAGTTAGAGTGAGGCAAAAGGGAGTGATAGAGGGAGAGATAAGGGTAAAGGTAGAGAGGGAGAAAGAGGCAGAGAGGTAAGAGAGGAAAAGAGAGAAGAAGGAAACAAAGAGGGAGAAATAGAGATACTGAAAGGGAGAGGGAGAGGGGAAGGGGGAGAGGAAGAGGAAAAAAGGGAGAGAGAGAGAGAGGGAGGATAGTGGGTGAGGAGTGAATGTGAGAAAGAGAGAGATGATAGGAGGCGGTATAGGGTGAGAGAGGAATTGGAGGAGAGACAGAGGGAATGGGAGGGTGAGAGGGAAAAAGAGGAAGAAAGAAGGCAGGGGAGGGAGAGAGAGGATGAGAGGGAGAGAAAAAGGAGACTGAGAGGGACAGGGAGAAAAGTAAGTAGGAATAGGGAGAGTTAGAGGAAGATTGTTGGAGATAAATGGGAGGGAAGTGAAAGGTGGGAGGGAGGGGGAGGTAAAGAGGTAAAGAAAGAGGGAAGAAGGAAGAAAAATATAAGAGAGCGGGAGATAGTGTGAAAGAGCGGGACACTGGGAGAAGAACAGAGAGCCAGAGAGGATGAGAGAGGGAAAGTGAAAAAGAGAGAAGAGGGAAAGTGAGAAAGACCAACAGAGAGGATGAGAGAGAGGCTGAGCTAAAGGTGGATGGAGAGAGAGGGAGATGTCAGAAGAGAGAGAAAGAGAGGGAAAGATTGGAAGAAAGAGAGGTGGAGAGGGAGAGGTAAAGGGAGCCAGAGAGTGGGAGAGGTAGAAGGGGAAGGAGTGTATGGAAGAGATATGAGAGTAGTAGAGAAATTGAAAGAGATGGAGAGGGAGGAGACTGGGGGGGGGGGCGGTCAGGAAAAAAGAGAGGAGAGAGAGAGATGGAATGGGATTTGGACAGAAAAGGTAAGAGAAAGGGAGAGGGAGGGAAGGAGGGATAGGGCGAGAAAGGACAGAGTGGGAGGCAGAGGGAGAGATTTAAAGGAGGTGGGAGGTGGAGTGGTAGAGAGTGAAAGAGAAAGGAAGAGACAGGAAAAGGGACAAGGAGAAAGAAAGCGGGAGAGAAAGATGGGGAGAGTGAGGTGTAGGAGGAGAGTAAATCAAAGAGAGGAGATAGAGAGGGGGAAATAGGTGATGGACATGGAGAGAGATGGAGATAGTGAGGGAAAGGGAGAGAAATAAATGTTAGGGAGAGAGAAAACAGAGTGAGGCCAGTGGGAGATGAAGGTTAGGGAGAGGCAGTGTGAGAGAAAGTGAAAGAGGGAGATGGGGATAGTTTGGGAAAGGGAGAAATAAAGGGGGAAGAATAGAGTGAGGGAGAGGAACAGTGACAGAGAGTAGAAGAGGGAGGGAGACAGGCTGTGAAAGAAGGAAATATTTATTAGAGGGAAGAAAATACAAAGATAAAATGGGAGGGAGGGAGAGAAATAGAGATAGATTGAGAGAGAGAGAGAGAGAGAGATGTAACCAGAGAATTTGAGAGGAATAGGACAGAGTTAGGGAGAAACAAAGAGGAAGAATGAAAAAATGAGAGGCAGTGGTAGAAAGAGAGCCAATAAGAGAGTGAGAGGGAGTGAGAAGAGAGTGAAAGATAAAAGGGTGAGGAAGTAGGATAGAAAGAAGGAGGTTAAGGAAGAGAGAGGGAGGTAGAGCGAGGAAGGGGATGGAAAGTGAGGGAGAGAAATGGAAAGACAGTGGGATATGGTGAATGAGAGAAAGATAGGGGAGAGTAGAAAAACGATAGTGGTAGAGGTAGAGAGGGACAAGAAGATGGAATGAGAGGGATAGGACAAAACAGGAAGAGAGAATGAAAGAAGAAGGAGACAGAGGGAGAGGGCCTTAGTGGTGGGGAGTGAGAGGGAGAGAATAAGAGGAGGATGGATAAAGAGAGAGAGAAAGAGGGAAGCAGAAGGGGAGAGAGGGACAAGGAGATGGAAAGAAGAGAGGGAAGATGGAGTGGGAGAGAGGGATAAATAGAAGAGGAGAGAGTGAGAGATGGAGATTGAAGGATAGGGAGAAGGAAAGAGATAGAGAGAGGGAGAGCGATGGAAAGTGAGGGAGGTAGTGTGGGAAGATATAGAGAGTGGGAGAGAATCGAAATTAAAAGGTGAGAGAAAGAGTGAGATAGGGAGAGAAAGTGAGGGAGAGGCAGAGGAAGCAGGATAATGGTTGAGGAAGAGCGACCAGAAGAAGGGAGAGACAGAAAGAAAGTGTGGGAGAGAGATGGAAAGGGAAATTCAGAATGCTGGGGGGAGATGAATGGAAGAATATGACAGAGGAGAGGGAGAGGCCATGTGAATGGAAAATGAGAAGAGAGGGAGAGGGAGGAAGAGTTAGAGAGAACAGGAGGGGGAGATGGAGGGTGAGGAAAAGAGGCAAATTGAGAGGTAGAGGGATAGGGAGGAATAGAGGGAAAGGGAGAGAGGAAAAGATAAAGTGAGAGAGAGAAAGGGATTGGGATACAGAAGAATAAAGGGAGAGAGAGGGAGAGGGAGGCAGAGAAAAAGAGGGAGAAGAGAGTGAGGAAAATGAAGGGAGAGAAAGAGAGCAGGAATATGAGTTGATGAGGTAGATGTGTTACTGGATAGAGGAGGAGACTAGGTTCTTGTCTTATTGAAGGAAATATTTCAATTGGGAGACAAATTGCAGCAAGGAAAGCAAGAATTTATTGGGTGCAGCAAAAGCACACCTATATAGGCATTTATTAAAGCTGGGGGAAGTGAAACAAGGAAGAGCCTAGCATAGAAGAAGCAACAGGAGAGCCTAGGCTGGGCTGCTTTGGCGCCTGGGAAGTCAGAGAAAGGTTGGAGACAGGTTCAGGGGGTCTATAAATGCTAGTGAAGGAAAAGTTACTGTGGGGAACCAGGTCCTTCTTTTTCCAGTTTTGTTTCTTGCTAGGCACCTGGGGCTTTCTGCTCTGGTGACCTTTTCTACCTGACCCATTGTCCTTGTTCTTCTCTATGTTGTCTAATTGCCTATTAGAGACCAAGTGGGAAACGAAGAGAAAGAGAGGGGAGGGAGGAGAAGGAGAGGAGAGGAAGAGGGATAGAGGGAGGGAGAGAGAGAGAGGGAGAGGCAGTGGGAGAGCGGAGCAGAGTGTCAGAAGGAGTGGGAAAGGGCAGAGAGGGAGAAGGTTAGAGGGAGAGATAGAAAAGAAGAGAGGAAGTGTCAGTGAGGAGAGAGAGGAAGAGATGGACAAAGAAATGGAGAGGGGAAGAAAGAGAAAGAGGGAAAAGGACAGGGAGTGATGGAAGAAGGGAGAGATGAAGAGAGCAATAGAAAGATAGGAAGAAAGAGAAAAGGAAAGGATTAGGGAGAGGGAGAGAAGAGCAGAGAAAGGGAAAGAGACTGGGAAAGAAACACTGAGCGGGCTAGGAAGTGGGATAGTGAGCGAATCTGGAGAGTTGGAGAGGGAGGGAGAGATAAAGTGGAAGAAAGAGAAAGAGCAAGTTAGAAGGAGAGGGAGTGAGTGGGAGGGGAACATGTAGCAGGAGAGGTAGTGAGGTAGAGAGAAAAGGGATATGTTAGAGAGGAAAACAAAGGGAGATAAATAATGAGAATGTTAGACTGAGAGCGACAGAGGGAAGGAGAGGAGAGGGAGAAGGAAGAGAGAAATGGATAAGAAGGCAGAGAGAGTTGGAGAGATAGTCAGAAAGGGAAAGAGAGTGAGGTAGAAGGAGGAAGAGAGGGAGAGAGAGAGAGAGAGAGAGAGAGAGAGAGAGAGAGAGAGAGGAGACAGAGTGAGAGCTAGAGAAAAAGAGAGAGTGGGAAGGATAGAGAGGGGAGAGATGTAGGAGAGGAACAAAGAGGGGGTGAGAGGGAGAAGTAGAGGAAGAGAAAGAGAGTAAGACAGAAAGAGATGGCGAAGTTCAGAGAGAGAGAGAGTGAGATGGAATAAGATGAAGAGAATTGGTATAGAGAGGGATAGGGATATGATGGAGGTTGACAGGGAAAGAGAGAGGCCTAGGGATACAGGGAGAGAGAAGGAGAAGGAGATGGGGAGGAAAGGAAAGAGTGGGCACAGGAGATAGAGGGAGAAATAGAGGGAGACCATGTGTGAGAGAGGGAGAGAGGAGAGGAAAATATAAAGGGTGGAGAGAGAGAGAAAGAGAAGGGGCAGGTGGAGAGGGATAGTGGAGGAGAGATTGATGTTATATGGATATGATATGGGACACATGGGGTCCAATGCTGCCTGTCACTATTTGAGCCAAATTAAGCAGAGACAGTGTTGAATGAAATATGAGTATTTATTCCAATAATGCTGGCAGTATCTGGAGAGCAGGTGTTCACCTGGAAATTCTGCTCTGACCCCCCTGGCCAGTTGGGATAGCTATATGCAGCTGAGAGCTGCAAGTGTAACATGGAAAGGGGAGGGTCGGGTCTGCAGTCTGGCCTTTAGGAGCTCAAAGTCTGGTAACAAGGTGGCTAATCTTCTATGGTGTTACAAATAGCTCAGTCTGTTCCTGAGACTGGAGAATGGTCAGTGTTCCTGAGGCCAACTCCCAGAGGGGGTCAGGGTCTAGTTACAGCAGCCACAGAAAAGCGTGTTCCATCCTTGGTCTGTTATCAAAATGTATTTCTTTTTTTTATCTTTTTACAGCCTTGTTTTATCCTCCAGTTTCTCAGGATCTGTAAGAAAACCTCTTATTTATAGTTAGCAATGTGAATAATTATTAAACATCTGTGGCTCTATTCTTATTACATGCCTTTCCCCTCTAGCAGTTGGATAGTGATAGGAAGAGATAGATGGGGAGAGTGAGGGAGAAGGAATTGGAGAGAAAGAAAGTGAGAGGGGAAGATAGAGGAGAGAGGGAGAGGGAGAGAAGGGGATGAAGAGGGCAGAAGAAATTCAGAGACAAAGGGTAAGAGAGGTAGAGTGAGGGAGAGGGAGAGGGAGAGGGAGAGGGAGAGGGAGAGGGAGAGAGTAGAGAGAGTGGGATAGTGAGAGTTCGAGGGAGGGAGTATGAGGCAAAAAGAGTGAGGGCGGAGAGATATAGGTAGAAGTACAGAGAGAGAAGGCATGTGATGGAGAAGGAGAGGGGGACAGGGAGAGAGGGAAATATGGAGGGAGAGGAAGAGGGAGAGAGGGAGAGAGGCAGAGTAGGAGACAGAGAAAGTGATATTGGAAGACCTTTCTTTGTACACAGTCAGAGGGAGAGAAAGAGAGAGAGGGGGAGGGGGTTGAGGAGGTGAGAGATGAAAGAGGGAGTGTGTGTGTGTGTGTGTGTGTGTGTGTGTGTGTGTGTGAGAGAGAGAGAGAGAGAGAGAGAGAGAGAGAGAGAGAGAGAGAGAGAGATTCTACAAGGCTGATCATCGTTTATTTTTGCCCTTTATTTTCCTAAACAGCCCCAATTATGAAAGGTAGCAGCTTGGCATTAAAGTGCATTAATTCTGGTTCTTGATTTTGCTACCCCTGAAATATTCTGTGA
The DNA here is from genome assembly GCA_025583905.1 of Ia io. Taxonomy (NCBI): domain Eukaryota; kingdom Metazoa; phylum Chordata; class Mammalia; order Chiroptera; family Vespertilionidae; genus Ia; species Ia io. The sequence continues at coordinate 99,575,748 of JAJQQW010000001.1, forward strand.
AACACACTAACTCATTGACTGACTGACTAACTGACTGAGTGAGTCACTCACTCACTCAGGGTTGCGTAGATACTTCCATGCCATTGAGTATTTTGGAGAAGAGGAGACACATGAAGGAAGACAAGGGGGTGTATAAGATCCCAACATATGGACTGTATTTTTATTTTTTAAAAAATTCTTTATTGTTTAAAATATTACATGTGTCTTCTTTTTCCCCAAATGACCTCTCCTTGGTGACTCCCACCCCCAGCACAGGCCCTCACCTGCTACTATCTGTGGCCATTGGGTATGCTTATATGCATGCATACAAGTCCTTTAGTTGACCTCTCCCCCTAAGCTCCACCCTCCCCTGCCTTCCCTCCGAGGTTTTGATGGTCTGTTCCATGCTTGTATGTCTCTGGATCTATTTTTGTTCATCAGTTTACATTGTTCATTATATTCCACAAATGAGTGAGATCATGTGATATTTATCTTTCTTTGACTGGCTTATTTCGCTTAGCATAATGCTCTCCAGGTCCATCCATGCTGCTGCAAATGGTAAGAGTTCCTTCTTTTTTACAGCAGCGTAGTATTCCACTGTGTAGTTGTACCACAGTTTTTTAATCCACTCATCTGCTGGTGGACTGTTTCAGAATCTTAGCTATTGTAAATTGTGCTGCTATGAACATAGGGGTACATATATCCTTTCTGACTGGTGGGATTACTGGGTTAAATGGAAGCTCCATTTTTGATTTTTTTTTGAGGAAACACCATACTGTCTTCCACAGAGGCTGCACCAGTTTGCATTCCCACCAGCAGTGCACCAGGGTTCCTTTTTCTCTACATCCTCGCCGGCACTTGTCATTTGTTGACTTGTTGATGATAGCCATTTTGACAGGTGTGATATGGTACCTCATTGTCATTTTGATTTGCATCTCTAGGATGATTAGTGACTTTGAGCATGTTTTCATATGTCTCTTGGCTTTCTGTATGTCCACTTTCGAAAAGTGTCTGTTTAGGTCCTTTGCCCATTATTTGATTGGATTGTTTATCTTCCTTTTGTTAAGATGTATGAGTTCCCTATAAAAATTGGAGATTAGACCCTTATTGGAGATAGCATTGGCAAATATGTTCTCCCGTTCAGTGGGCTTTCTTGTTGTTTTGTTGATGGTTTCTTTTGCTGTTCAGAAGCTTTTTATTTTGATGTAGTCCCATTTGTTTATTTTCTCCTTAGTTTCAGTTGTTCTAGGATCTGTATCAGTAAAGATATTGCTACGACATATGTCTGATATTTTGCTGCATGTGGAATCCTGTAAGATTTTTATGGTTTCCCGTCTTATGTTTAAGTCCTTTATCCACTTTGAGTTTATTTTTGTGTGTGGTGTAAGTTGGTTGTCTAGTTTCATTTTTTTGCATGTATCTGTCCAACTTTCCCAACATCATTTATTGAAGAGACTGTTTGATTCCACTGTATGCTCTTGCCTCCTTTGTCAAATATTAATTGAGCATAATGGCATGGGTCGATTTCTGGATTCTCTGTTGTGTTCCATTGGTCTATGTATATTCTTGTGCCAGTACCAGGCAGTTTTGAGAACAGTGGCTTTGTAATATAGCTTGATATCTGGTATTGTGATCTCTACAACTTTGTTCTTCTTTCTCAGGATTGCTGCGGCTATTCAGGGCCTTTTTAAAAAATTATTATTCCATATGAATTTTTGGAGAGTTTGTTCTAGGTCTGTGAAATATGCCGTTGGTATTTTAATGGGGATTTCATTGAATTTATAGATTGCTTTGGGTAGTATGGACATATTAATGATGTTCATTCTACCAATCCATGAACACAGTATATTCTTCCATTTGTTTATGTCTTCTTCTATCTCTTTTTCCAATGTCCTGTAGTTTTCTGAGTACAGGTCTTTTACCTCCTTAGTTAAGTTTATTCCTAGGTATCTTCCTTTTTTTTGTTGTTGTTGCAGAGGTAAATGGGATTGTTTTTTAGTTTCTCTTTCTATGAGTTCATTATTGGTGTATAAAAAAGCCATAGATTTCTGGGTGTTAATTTTGTATCTTGCTATGTTGCCGAACTCATTTATTAAGTCTAGTAGTTTTTGTCATGGAGTCTTTGGGGTTTTCTATGTACAATATAATGTAATCTGGGAATAATGACAGTTTTACTTCTTTTCCAATTTGGATGCCTTTTATTTCTTCTTCTTGTCTGATCACTATGGCTAGAACTTCTGGTACTATGTTAAACAGGAGTGGTGAAAGTGGGCATCCCTGTCTTGTTCCTGTTCTTAGGGCACATGGTTTTAGTTTTTGCCCATTGAGTATGATGTTAACTGTAGGTTTATCATATAAAGCTTTTATTATGTTGAGGTATGATCTCTGTAGTCACACTTTGCTGAGAGTTTTTATCAAGAATGGGTGTTGGATTTTGTTGAATGCTTTTTCTGTATCAATTGATATGATTATGTGATTTTTGTCTCTCAATTTGTTTATGTAATATATAATATTTATTGATATGCAGATATTGTACCAGCCTTGCATCCCCGGAAAAAATCCCAATTGGTCATGGTGTATGATCTTTCTAAGGTAATGCTAGATCTGATTTCCTAGAATTTTGAGGATTTTAGCATCTATATTCATCAGGGATATTGGCCTGTAATTCTCTTTCTTTGTAGTGTCTTTATCTGGTTTTGTGATTAGGGTAATGCTGGCTTCATAGAAGGAGCTTGGAAGTATTCCTTCCTCTTGAATTTTTTGGAATAGTCTGAGGAGGATAGATTTTAGTTTTTTCTTGAATGTTTGGTAAAACTCCCCTGTGAAGCCATCTGGCCCCAGGCTTTTGTTTGCTGGAAGCTTTTTGATGACTGCTTCAATTTCTTCCATAGTTATTGGCCTATTGAGCTGTTTAGATTCTTCCTGATTGAGTTTTGGAAGGTTGTATTTTTCTAGGACTATGTCCATTTCCTCCACGTTGTCCAGTTTGTTAAAATAGAGTTGTTCATAGTATTTTTTAACAATCCTTTGTATTTCTGTGGGGTCTGTTGTTATTTCTCCTCTTTCATTTCTGATTTTGTTTATTTGGGTCCTCTCTCTTTGCTTCTTGGTGAGCCTGGCTAGAGGTTCATCAATCTTGTTTATTCTTTCATAGAACCAGCTCTTGGTTTTATTAATATTTTTATTTTTATTTATTTTTTTTGTTTCTGTGTCATTTATTTCCGCTCTGATCTTTATTATTCATTCCTTCTGCTCACTCTGGACTTTTTTGTTTCTCTCTTTCTAATTATTTAAGTTGCAGAGTTAGATGATTTATTACCAGTTTTTTTTTTCTTTTCTTTTCTTTTCTTTTTTTTTTCCAATTTTTTTATTAAGTTATTATATGTGTACATATCTTACCATTGCCTCCCCCCCACCCCACTCCCATATATGCCCTCACCCCCCAGAGTTTTGCGTCCATTGGTTATGCTTATATGCATCCATACAAGTCCTTTGATTGATCTCTTATCTTCCCCACCTCTCCCTAACCTTCCTGCTGTAATTTGACAGACTGTTGGATGCTTTACTGCCTCTGTATCTATCTTTTTGTTCAAGTTTGTAATGTTCTTTATTATCCATAAATGAGTGAGATCATGTGGTATTTTTCTTTCATTGACTGGCTTATTTCACTTAACATAATGTTCTCCAATTCCATCCAGGTTGCTGCAAATGGTAAGAATTCCTTCTTTTTTATGGCAGCATAATATTCCATTGTGTAGATGTACCATAGTTTTCTGATCCAGTCATCTGCTGATGGGCACCTAGGCTGTTTCCAGATCTTAGCTATTGTAAATTGTGCTGCTATGAACATAGGGGTGCATATTTCCTTTCTTATTGGTGTTCCCAGTTTCTTAGGATATATTCCTAGGAGTGGGATTACTGGGTCAAATGGGAGTTCCATTTTCAGTTTTTTGAGGAAACTCCATACTGTTCTCCACAGTGGCTGCACCAGTCTGCATTCCCACCAGCAGTGCACGAGGGTTCCTTTTTCTCCGCATCCTCGCCAACACTTGTCGTTTGTTGATTTGTTGATGATAGCCATTCTGACAGGAGTGAGATGATAGCGCATTTTTGTTTTGATTTGCATCTCTCGGATAATTAGTGACCTTGAGCATGTTTTCATGTGTCTCTTGGCCTTCCTTCTGTCTTCTTTGGAAAAGATTCTATTTAGGTCCGTTGCCCATTTTTTTATTGGATCATTTATCTTCCTTTTATTAAGTTGTATAAGCTGCCTGTAGATGTTGGAGATTAAACCTTTATCAGTGATGCCATTTGCAAATATGTTCTCCCATGCAGTGGGCTTTCTTGTTGTTTTGTTGATAGTTTCTTTTGCTTTAAAAAAGCTTTTTATTTTGATGTAGTCCCATTTGTTTATTTTCTCTTTAGCTTCCATTGCCCTAGGGGCAGTATCGGTGAAGAAGTTCTTTTGACATATGTCTGAGATTTTGCTGCCTGTGGATTCCTCTAGTATTTTTATGGTTTCCTGTCTTATGTTTAAGTCCTGTATCCATTTTGAGTTTATTTTTGTGTATGGTGTAAGTTGGTGATCTAGCTTCATTTTTTTGCATGTGTCTGTCCAATTTTCCCAACACCATTTATTGAAGAGACTGTCTTTATTCCATTGTATGTTCATGCCTCCTTTGTCAAATATTAATTGAGCATAGTGGTTTGGATCAATATCTGGATTCTCTATTCTGTTCCATTGATCTATATGTCTGGTCTTGTGCCAGTACCAGGCTGTTTTGAGAATAGTGGCTTTGTAATACAGCTTGAAATCTGGTATTGAGATCCCTCCTACTTTATTCTTCTTTCTCAGGATTGTTGTGGCTATTCGGGGTCTTTTTTTATTCCAGATGAATTTTTGGAGAGTTCTTTCAAGGTCTGTGAAATATGCTGTTGGTATTTTAATGGGGAGTGCATTGAACCTATAGATTGCTTTGGGTAGTATGGACATTTTAATGATGTTGATTCTACCAATCCATGAACATGGTATGTTCTTCCATCTGTTTACGTCTTCCTCTATCTCTTTTTTCAGTGTCCTGTAGTTTTCCGTGTATAGGTCTTTTACCTCCTTAGTTAAGTTTATTCCTAGGTATCTTAATTTTTTTGGTGCGATGGTAAATGGGATTGCCTTTTTAGTCTCTGTCTGTAAGTTCACTATTGGTGTATAGAAAGGCCATAGATTTCTTGGCGTTAATTTTGTATCCTGCTACATTGCCGAATTCATTTATTAAGTCTATTAGTTTTTTGACGGAGTCTTTCGGATTTTTTATGTACAATATCATGTCATCTGCAAATAAAGACAGCTTTACTTGTTCTTTTCCAATTTGGATGCCTTTTATTTCTTCTTCTTGTCTAATTGCATTAGCTAATACTTCCAGTACTATGTCAAACAGGAGTGGTGAGAGTGGGCATCCCTGTCTTGTTCCTGTTCTTAGGGGAAATGTTTTTAGCTTTTGTCCATTGAGTATGATGTTTGCTGTGGGTTTTTATCATATATAGCTTTTATTATGTTGAGGTATGAGCCTTCTATTCCCACCTTGTTGAGAGTTTTTATCAAGAAAGGGTGTTGGATTTTGTCAAATGCTTTTTCTGCATCAATTGATATGACTATGTGATTTTTATCTCTCAATTCGTTTATGTGATGTATCACGTTTATTGATTTGCGGATATTGTACCATCCTTGCATTCCTGGGATAAATCCTACTTGGTCATGGTGTATGATCTTTCTGATGTACTGCTGGAGCCGATTTGCTAGAATTTTGTTGAGGATTTTGGCATCTATGTTCATGAGGGATATTGGCCTGTAATTCTCTTTCATTGTGTTGTCTTTATCTGGTTTTGGTATTAGGGTGATGCTGGCTTCATAGAAGGAGCTTGGAAGTGTTCCTTCCTCTTGAATTTTTTGGAATAGTCTGAGGAGGATAGGTTTTAGTTCTTCCTTGAATGTTTGGTAAAACTCTCCTGTGAAGCCGTCAGGCCCCGGGCTTTTGTTTGCCGGAAGCTTTTTGATGACTTCTTCAATTTCGTCCATAGTTATTGGCCTATTGAGCTGTTGAGATTCTTCTTGATTGATTTTTGGAAGGTTGTATTTTTCTAGGAATATGTCCATTTCCTCCAGGTTATCCAGTTTGTTGGAATAGAGCTGTTCGTAGTATTTTGTAACAATCCTTTGTATCTCAGCGGGGTCTGTTGTTATTTCACCTCTTTCATTTCTGATTTTGTTTATTTGGGTCCTCTCTCTTTGCTTCTTGGTGAGCCTGGCTAGAGGTCCATCAATCTTGTTTATCTTTTCAAAGAACCAGCTCTTGGTTTTGTTGATCTTTTGTATTGTTTCTTTGGTCTCTATGTCATTTATCTCCGCTCTGATCTTTGTTATTTCCTTCCTTCTGGTTACACTGGGCTTTTCTTGCTGCTCTTTTTCTAGCTCTTTGAGTTGTAGGGTTAGGTAATTTATTACCATTGTTTCTTGTTTTTTGCAATAGGCTTGTAGAGCTATGAACTTCCCTCTCAAGACTGCTTTCGCTGTGTCCCATAGATTTTGGATTGTTGTGTTTTCATTGTCATTTGTTGCCATGATGTTTTTTATTTCTTCCTTGATCTCTCTGGTGACCCAGTCCTTGTTTAATAGCATGCTGTTTAGTCTCCATGTGTTTGATTTCTTTGGATTGTATTTATTGTAGTTGATTTCCAGTTTTATGCCACTGTGATCTGAGAAGATGCTTGATATAATTTCTATCTTCTTGAATTTGAAGAGACTTTGCCTGTGACCCAGCATATGGTCTATCTTTGAAAATGACCCATGTGCACTTGAGAAGAATGTATATTCTGTGGCTCTGGGGTGAAATGTTCTGAAGATGTCAATTAATTCCATCTGGTCTAGTGAGTCATTTAGGATTGCTGTTTCTTTGCTGATTTTTTGTTTAGAGGATTTTCCAATGGTGATAGTGGGGTATTAAAGTCTCCTACTATGATTGTATTACTATTAATCTCTCCCTTGATATCTTCCAGGAGTTTTTTTTATGTATTTGGGTGCTCCTATATTGGGAGCGTATATGTTTACCAGAATTATTTCTTCTTGTTGGATTTCTCCCTTTAGTATTATGAAGTGGCCTTCCTTATCTCTTGTTATGGCATTTACTTTGAGGTCTAATTTGTCAGATATAAGTATTGCTACCCCAGCTTTTTTTTTCATTTCCATTTGCCTGAGAAGATATTTTTCCATCCCTTCACTTTCAATCTGTGTGAGTCTCTTGTTCTGAGGTGGGTCTCTTGTAGACAGCATATATATGGGTCATGCTTTTTTATCCATTCAGCCACTCGATGTCTTTTGATTGGAGCATTTAGTCCGTTTACATTTAAAGTTATTACTGAAAGGTATTTGTTTGTAGTCATATCTATTTTTGTGTCTGTATTCCTTCTTACCTGTTTATTTCTTCTTTTTACAGTATTCCCTTTAACAATTCTTGCATTGCTGGTTTGGTGGTGATAAACTCCCTGAGTCTTTTTTTGTCTGCGAAGCTCCTGATTTCCCCTTCAATTTTGATTGATAGTCTTGCTGGATATAGTATTCTTGGATTCAGTCCTTTGCTTTGCAACACTTTGTATACCTCCTTCCATTCACTTCTAGCTTGTTGTGTTTCCGTTGAGTAATCATTTGACAATCTGATGGGTGTTCCTTTGTAGGTAACTCTCTGTCTCTCTCTTGCTGCTGCCTTTAAGATTCTCTCTTTATCATTTATATTTGCCATTGAGATTATGACATGTCTTGGTGTGGGTCTTTTGGGGTTGATCCTGCTTGGGACTCTCTGTACTTGCGTGACTTTTATCTTTCCCATACCCGGGAAGTTTTCTGTCATTATTTCTTCAAATAGATTTTCTAATCCCTGCTGCTCTTCTTGTCCTTCTGGCAGCCCTATTATACGCATGTTACTTCGCTTCATGTTGTCCCGAAGCTCCCTTAGGCTTTCCTCCTGCTTTTTAATTTTTTTCTCCAATTGCTGTTCAGATTGAGCTTGTTTCTGTACCTGATCTTCTAACTCACTAATTCGGTCCTCTGCTTCTTGTAGTCTACTATTGAAACTTTCCATGGTGTTTTTTATCGTAGCTATATCACTTTTCATTTCTTCCTGATTCTTGCATAAGTTGTTGATTTTCTCATCCATCTGATGTATAAATTCCACGACCATTGCTCTGAACTCCTTTTCGGTCATGTTGCAAGCTTCAGTTTCACTAATTTCCTTTCTTGGCGACTCCACATTTTCTTTCCTCTGTGAGTTATTTCGTTTCCCCATTCTGGCTATCACCAGAAAGCTCAAGCTTCCGTTTGTGTGAACCTCGGCCGTGTGCTGTGGGGACTTCGCTCCACCCGAGTTTCACTGAAGTGCTCTGACACTAGGACATATGGCTGTTTGGTTGGTGGGAACCAGACTTGCCCAGGGTCAGTGTCCCCAGTGTTCCGTGTGGTCTCGTGTGCACACTTAGAATCAGGGGCCCTGTCAGCACCACACTGTTGGTATGTGCCGAAAATGAGATCCTTAGCATGTGCCAGGAGTCAGAGTTTCCCTGTATCTGCACCAAGAATCGAGTGTCAGAGTCTCTGTTGCCTTGTGTGGTTTCTCGTTGAGAATCAGGGTCCCTGTGTGTGCATGCACCAACAATTGGGGTCGTTGGCTCTTAGTGTGAATGCGCTGTGAGTCAGGGATCCCAGGCAGCTGTGTCCGGCGTGCCAAATTCCCTGAAGTGGAGCTGTGTCCTGTGTGTGCTCTCTCTACTGAGCCAAACCGGCTAGGGCGCACACTCTCAAATCCCTGAAGGTGAGCTGCCTTTGTGCACTCTCCCAGAATCCCTGGAGAGGGGTGGAGTCCGTCCTGCATGCCAAATTCCCCAAAGGGAAGCCCCTTTGTGCACGCTCTAAGATTCCCCGAAGGGGAGCTGTGACCCGCAAGCCAAATTCCCCCCAATTCCCCAAAGGGGAGCCCTCTGTGCGCACTGACAGATTTCCCCGAAGGTGAGCTGCTTCTGTCCTGTGCGCCAAATTCCCTAAGGCGGAGCGCGCGTCCCTGTGCAAAGCTCTGCAGCTTGAGTGAGGGGCGTGTCTATTAGTTACTATGGCGCTATCCGCGTGCGCCTGCGGGGAGGGGGATAGGCTCTTTGACTCACGGGAATCTGCCGGGAAGTCTGGATTCTTGTTGTTTCTTCTACTGCAGCTGTGATAGCAGTTCTCTGTCCCCAGTGGCTGCAGGGTCCTGGTTTGTGTCAGAAGCCAGGATCCGAGTCTCAGGCAGCTCTGTTTCTCAAGATGGCGTGGTCTCCGCGTCCGCACCAGCCACCGAGAAGTGTCCGCTTTGTGCGCGGGGCTCCGCCGTCTAGGACTGCCCAGTTAGGCAGCCCCTTGGAAGCCCTGCATAATCTATCTGACCCTAGCTCAACCCACACACACACCACACACGTCTACACGTCTACACTCTCCTCTATGGGTTCTTTTCTTTTCTTTTCTTTTCTTTTCTTTTCTTTTCTTTTCTTTTCTTTTCTTTTCTTTTCTTTTCTTTTCTTCCTTCCTTCCTTTCTTTCTTTTTTTTTTGAGGAAGGCTTGCAGTGCTATGAACTTCATTCTCAGGACTGCTTTCACTATGTCCCATAGATTTTACATTGTTGTCATTTATTTCCAGGATGTTTTTTATTTCTTCTTTGAACCCTTTGGTAATCCAGTCATTGTTTAATAACATGCTATTTAGCCTAAAAGTGTTTGAATTTTTGTGGTTGTTTTTATTGTAGTTTCTTTCTAATATTATGCCATTGTGATCTGAGAAGATTCTTGATATGATTTCAATCTTCTTTAATTTGAAGAGACTTTGCTTGTGTCCCAATATGTGGTCTATCTTTGAAAATGTCTCATGTGCACTTGAGAAGCATATATATTCTGTAGCTTTCGGGTGAAATGTTCTGAAGTTTTCAATTACTTTCATCTTATCTAGTGAGTCATTTAGAATTGCTGTTTCTTTGGTGATTTTTGTCTAGAGGATTTATGCAGTGATGTCAATGGGGTATGAAAGTCCCTTACTATGATTGTATTGCTGTTGATCTCTCCCTTGATATCTTCTAGAAGTTTTTTTTTAAAATGTATTTGGGTGCTCCTGCATTGGGTGTGTATATGTTTACCAGAGTTATATCTTCTTGTTGTATCAATCCCTTTAGTATTATGAAGTGGCCTTCCTTATCTCTATGGCCTTCACTTTGAGGTCTATTTTGTCAGATATAAGTATTGCTAACCCAGCTTTATTTTCCATTTCCATTTGCTTGAGAAATATTTTTTCATCCCTTCACTTTCATTCTGTGTGAGTCCCTTGTTCTGAGGTGGGTCTCTTGTAGACACCATATATATGGGTCATGTTTTCTTATCCATTCACCTACTCTGTATTTTGATTGGAACATTTAGTCCATTTATGTTTAATGTTATTATTGATAGGTACTTGTTTGTAGCCATTTTTATTCTTTTTGTGTATGTTCCTTCTTCCCTTTCTATTTCTTCTTTTTACACCAGTCCCTTTAGCATTTCTTGCATTACTGGCTTGGTAGTGATAAACTCCCTTAGCATTTTTTCTTTGTCTGCAAAGCTCCTGTTTTCCCCTTCAATTTTGAATGATAGCTTTGCTGGATATTGTATTCTTGGATTAAATCACTTGCTTTGCATCATTTTGTATACTTCATTCCATTCCCTTCTGGCCTATGTGTTTCTGTTGAGAAATCATTTTATAATCTAATGGGAGATACCTTGTAGGTAACTCTCTCTTACAACCTTTAAGATTATCTCTTTGTCATTAATGTTTGCCATCGTAATTACATCGTGTCTTGTTGTAGGTGTTTTTGGGTTCATTTTGTTTGGGACTCACTGTGCTTGTGTGACTTTTCTCTTTCCTAAAGCAGGGAAGTTTTTTTTCATTATTTCTTCAAATATGTTTTCTAATACTTGCTCCTCTTCTTGTCCTTCTGGCACCCCTATTATATGTATGTTACTTCATTACATGTTGTCCATACATTTCCTTAGGCTCTCCTCCTGCTTTCTATTTTTTTTTCTCCCATTGCTGTTCAGATTTGGTTTGTTTTTCTTCCCTATCTTCCAAATTGCTAATTTGGTCCTCAGCTTCTTCTAGTCTACTATTGAAACCTTCTATTGTGTTTTTTATTGTAACTATATCATTCTTCATTTCCTCTTGATTCTTACATAAGTTGTTGATTTTGTCAACCATCTGGTTTATGAACTGTATGACCCTTACTGTGAATTCTTTTTCTGACATATTGCATGCCTCCATTTCATTTAATTCATTTTCTGATGATTCCTCCTTTTCTTTCCTTTGGGGTTGTTACTTTGTCTCCCCATTTTTGCTCTCATTGAAGGGTCCAGGCTCTGAGTCATGCAGGGCCTGTGGCTGAAGTGGCGGGCTGGCAGGAAGGTTGCACACTCTGAGAATCACCACAGGGCCCAGGTGCTGGGTAGCATGGTGCCTGTGGCTGAAGCAGCGGGCTTGGCAGGAGGGTTGCACACTCTGAGACTCACTGGAGTGCCCAGTTGCCAGGTAGTGCAGAGCCTGTTGCTGAAGTGGCGGGCTTGGCAGGTCCATAAATGTATTTTAAACGTTTGTTAGATGAAAGATGTTGCTAAAAGATCAACAGTGAAGATTAAATAAAATGCACAGGTGATAACTGAAGAGCCTAAGTCCCTGTAGAGACAGAAGTAAATGCAATGTAGAAAGTCACCAAGAATGTTGACAAGAATGTAGATAGAGAGGACAACTAAGCCTGGAGGCAAATACTGCCCCAAGCCGAATTTCTACTACCACCTCCAGGTTTTGAGTGGGGTGCAGATCTTAGATACTCTCAGAACATGCTTCCTGTTCCTTTTTTGTAACCAGGCTCAGGGGATCTAGCCCTTCTCTCTTCTAGCCTCAGAATCCTCTCCTTTCCTTCTACTCTTGGACCTCCCCCCCCACTCTTAGGCAATTCATAGCTGTGAAGCCTAAATGAGATAATAATACATATCATGCCTTACAAACAGAAAGCATTCTCTAATAATTACCTATTTTTGTTATTATGGAATTAAGGCCCCAAACTAGAGAGAGTTTAGAGCTGAAGGCCAGGAAACAGACTACCAGGATTTAGAAATCTGCCAGGTAGGAAGCTAGGTAGGCTTGAACTTAATCTCTTTGGGCATTCTTCCAAGAAGCATTTTAGTGGCCCAATTGGCATCCTGAAATCTAGGCCACCTTCTATCACAACCCCTTTGCCTTTTTCTAGACAACTAGTTATTTTGCAATTAACAATAGGTTAATTGCTTGGAAATATTTACTTGACAGAGCCAAGATTTAAACTTGCTCCAAGGGAAGTATCTTGGGTCAGAAGCCTGCATTGTGTAGTTGATTGCAAAATGGGAATTAGATGGAGAGGGGATCCATCTCTATTAATCTCCACTTTGGTATAGTGATAGACTTGTGAAAGGGGTAAGAACTTAATTGTTCAGTGTCATCAGGAAGTCAATTATTTTAATCTCTCTTCAATAATTAGCTATTAATTAGCTGGGACTAAAGAGGAGAATAATTGGAGATGGATTTCCTCAGACTATCTTATGCCTTGTGGAGCAAATATTCTTGGCTATTAATGAGATCTTAGATAAAAGGAAGTAGGCACAAAGGGAGGCAACCAGCTAGAGGTGATACCTGGCTAAGAGCAATATGATGGGTCAGTTGGACTCAAAGTATTTTGCATCTTCTCCCAGCCTTTTCAGTAATCTTTTCCCCAGGCCTCTACATAGCAGTCCCAACCCTGGGGCTACCCCACTATAGACAGAAAGTTTCATATGTAATGATTAAGAATATGGATTTGGGCCCCAGCCAGTGTGCTTAGTGGTTAGAGCTTTGTCCCTGTCAGATTGCAGCCAATCAATGTGTCTCTCTCACATTGATGTTTCTCTCTCTCTCTCTCTCTCCTTCCCTCCTCCCTCTCTCCCTCTCTCCTTTCCACTCTCTCTAAAAATCAATGGAAAAATATCCTTGGGTGAGTATTAAAAAAAACAAACAAAAAAGAATATGGCTTTGGAGTCAGATCTGAGCTAGAATCTCAGCATGGGCACTAACCACCTGAGTGACCATAAGTAAGTTAATTAATCTCTGTTTCCTCAGCTGCAAAATGGCAATGATAATAATACCACATGATTGTTTAGAAATTATTTGAAATTAATGCAATAAAGCCCTTAGCATAATGCCTGACAAATGAAAAAGTATTTATCAGTGAATACTTCTTTCCTTTCATGCTTTCCCATACCAGGAATCTTTTGTGATGGAAAAATCCAAGCTGCTCTGATGTTTTACACATACTTCTTTCAATAAGACTGCTACCAGTGAAGGCTTGATGAACCCTTGGGCCCTGCTTACGGCTGTGGCCTGGCAGCCCCTCTGTCTTTGACAAGTCCTTCTCTACCCTTTCCAATATGGTGTAATGGTTTTAAGTGTGGGTTCTGGAGTTAGACAGATCTAGGCTGAAATCCAAGCTCAATTACTTCCTGGCTGTGTAATTTTGGGCAAATCATTAACCCTTTTATACCTCAATTTCCTCATCTGTAAAATAGCATAAGAATATTAAACTCTGGGGGGTGAGGGCATGTATGGGTGTGGGGTGGGGAGGACAATGGTAAGATATGTACACATATAATACCTTAATTTAAAAAAAGTGAAAAAAAAGAATATTAAGTTAACTCAAAGGATTATTGGAAGGATTCAATGAGCTCATGCATGTGAAGCACTCAGAAAAATGTCTGGCATGTGATAAGTGCTCAAAAAGTGGTGGCTATATTATTATCTGATTATTCTCTCCATCCTGGCTCCCATTCACTCAGGGACCTGAGGAATGTCAAGAGTTCATCTGACAAAATCATATAAGTGGAGACTCAGTGGTTTAAGAGTCACTTCCTGTACCACCATGAGACCAAAGGCACCATTAACTCATAACAGATTATAGATTCTAAGTGGTGTCAATTTATTTATTTTTAAATATGTTTTTTAAAAATTTGTTTTTAGAGAGGAAGGGAGAGGGAGAGGGAGATAGAAACATCAATGATGACAGAGAATCATTGATTATCTGCCTCCTGCACACCCCACACTGGGGATCGAGCCCGCAACCCGGGCATGTGCCCTGACAAGGAATCAAACTGTGGCCTCCTGGTTCATGGGTTGGTGCTCAACCACTGAGCAACACTGGCTGGGCTAAGCTGTGCCATTTTAAAACATGTCCCCCCTTTTTTTGTTAGTGCTCACCCAAGGATATTTTTCCATTGATTTTTAGAGAGAGTGGAAGTGAGGGGGAGAGACACAGAGAGAAACATCGATGTGAGAGAGACGCATGGATTGGTTGCCCCCTGCATGCACTCCAACTGGGCTGGGGATGAAGCCTGCAACCAAGGTACTGTGCACTTGACCGGAATCAAACCCAGGACCGTTCCGTCTGTGGGCTGATGCTCTATCCACTGAACAAAACCGGCTAGGGCTGGCCCCCAAATTTTCAACACTCATATTGAGAGGTGATGTCTAGTCCCCTCTTTTTGAATCTGGGTTCTGTGAAGGCTTGACAAATAGAATATGGCAGAAACGGCACTGTGACAGTTTCTGGGGCTATGACTCAAGAAGCTGGCAGCTTCCTTCCTGTCTCTGTGGGTGTTTACTCTTAGAACCTGGCCATACGCTGTGAGGAAGGCCCATCATCCCATGAAGAGGCCCCTATGGAGAGGAAGTGAGCTCCTGGCCCTCAGCCCTTGCTGAGCTCTCAGCTAGTACCAACTTGCCAGTCAATGTGAGTGAGCCATCTTAGACATACTAGTAGATCTTCTAGCTTCCAGTTGAGCCATCCCAGCTGACACCAATGAAGAAAAGATCAGACCACCTTGCCAAACCTTGCCCATTGGTGTGAGCAGGATCCATGTTGTTTTAAGCCACTATGTTTGGGGTGATTTGTTACATTGCAATAGATTATCAGAACACAGATTATGGGCAGCTGGCCAATAGGTGGGGGAGATCTTTTGGGGCAGGCTATTCCGTGTATTGACAAGTACATCATACAAGTGGTCCTATCCATATGTAGGGCTGGCCTTTGGCTGAATTATGGAATGAACTTGTTATGAGATATGGTTATTAAGTCTAATGATTTAGTCTTAAATAAATCACAAAGGCCTCCTACCTCTCTCTGCTTGGGTTCTCAAACAGATCATGGTCCTGAGATCATGTGGCTTGATCATCTTCCGAAGATTCCTCATTCCCAAGATGAACAATGTTGCAGTTGAGTTTCTACTGCTGCAAGCATCAGATGGAATTCATCACTGGAGTCCTCCTAAAGGCCATGTGGAACCAGGAGAAAATGAATTGGAAACAACCCTGTGGAAGACTTAGGAGGAAGCAGGCCTAAAAAGCAAGCCAGCTGACCATGATTGGGGGGTTAAGAAGGGAGCTCAATTATGTGGCCAGGGAGAAGCCTAAAACAGTCATCTACTGGTTGGCAGAGGTGAAGGACTATGATGTGGAGATCCACCTCTCCCAAGCTTACTGCTGGCTCGGACTGGATAAGGCCTGCCAATTGGTACAATTCAAGGAGATGAAGGCAGTGCTCCAAGGACACCAGTTTTTCTGCTCCACAGTGGCCTGAGCTGACTGAAACAGAGTCATTCACCTCAGTAGAATCCTTGAGGGCCATCTGAGATGAATCCATCTTCAGCTCCGGGGAAGGTTGTGCTGGTCTTTGGCTCATCATTGCAAAGAGCAGATAGGTTAGTAAGAGGGGAGCAAATAAAAATCTTAGCTGGGTGGAAAGAAAGGCAAAGGAGGAGTTAAAAAACTATATCCTTGTACTTAATAAACCCCAAGCAGCTTATCTATCTTTAAAAAAACAAACAAGCAAACAAAAATAAACCACAAACACAAAATGTTTTTGATCAAAATTGTTGAACAGTATTATACTAAATATTGATTCCCTCCTTGCCAAATCTATTGCTCCCCAATACCCCATATCTCAGAAATTATCATGTTTCATCCAGTTACTCAAGGAAAACATGTAGGGGTCATCTATGAATCTTCCCTTTCTCTGACTCCTCACACCCAGTTCATTAGAAAGTTCTGTTGGGTCTATCTTCAAAATATCCTAAATTTGTTCTCTTCTCCATCCCTACTGTCACTCCTCTAGTCCAAACTATCCTTTTGTCTTATTTGGACTAATTTAATGTAGACATAAACTTATGTGCCTTCTCACATTATTTTCTAAGATACTTCCCATTTCCATATTATGTTGCTACCATTCCATTTTTGGCATCCTGCATGAGCTTTCAGAGCTACAAGGTAGTCTGAGTTGAAACTCTGTACCTACATGGCCTTCATGTTTCATAAATTATGACCATGACTACCAAGTTATCACTCCACTTCCACACTTGGATAAAATGCCATACCATGGGCATGGGATCTGGCTTTGTGAGAAGCTGCCAAGGGACCAAATGATGCAACCTGGAGGTAAAGGTTAGTCAGTATCTTGGGGTATGAAATTTAGTGGAAATGAGGAGGCATGAGGGAGCCAGGCAGATAAATTTCTTCCTTCCTTAACAACTCTGAAATGTTGTGTTTTCCTTTCAACCACTCTGAGAAAACCTGGCAAATGACCTTCAGTTTAATTCAGCCAAAGGCCAGTGAAACAATGCATTCATGCACTACATTGCTTTATATCTTCCTTTGACTCACTTCATCATTCTTGTTGCCTTAGGTTTGCACAACTCCCAAATGGTTAGTATGTGAATTTTTTAAAATATAGTTTATTGATTTTTTTTTTTTACAGAGAGGAAGGGAGAGGGATAGAGAGTTAGAAACATCGATGAGAGAGAAACATCGATCAGCTGCCTCCTGCATACCCCCTACTGGGGATGTGCCCACAACCAAGGTACATGCCTTTGACCGGAATCGAACCTGGGACCTTTCAGTCCACAGGCCGATGCTCTATCCACTGAGCCAAACCAGTATGTGAATTTTTAACTCAAGCTCTGTTTTAAGAGACACTGGCTAAGTCATTTGATATTAGAAGTGGTTCTAGAAAATAGACTTCCAGGATGGGGTTCTAGATTTGGATTGTTCACTTGTCTATAAGCATTAAGGACCCTATTGGTGGTACTAAGTATGTGGAAATAACTCCTGACATGAAATGGCATTGCAATTACTTGAGCTTCCATCTGTGGTATGTAGTATTGTATTGGTGTGATATGGAACTGCAGGGAAACATATGGGGAGGTCAAATGGCTGTGGCACTTAATCAATATACAATGTTATTTATAAGGATCTTGAAATAGAATGGTTGCTTTTGACTGCAGTGGAAACTCTGGCTCTATGGAATATTTGAAGGAGATCCTTATCTCCTATAGTTGCAGGATAGACTGTACTAAAAATCAGGCTCAGGATCTGATAATAGGGGTGGCACAGATGAAAAAAAAAAAAGACTAAATGTACAACCTTGTCAGGCCCATTTTTCCAAAATCAGATAGGGAACGAGTGGAATGAGATGAGGAATGAATCTTTGGGTGGATGAATCCAAGTATTGTAAATCCTCTAATTTCCTTGAATTTTTCTTTCTGGCAGAAGCTACCACCTTTCTCTCGCCAGAGGAGAATAGTTTCCATTTTCATGTTATGATTTCACCTGAAGCAGCTGCTTTACAAAAAGACATTTTTTCTCAAGATGCACCCCATCATTTTCATTACCTCCTGGTCAATAACCAGAAACTCATCTCAGCACAGCTTGGATAGAGAAGTATACACCTTGCTCCAAAAATTTTTATGCTTATTAATAGGAAGACTTGAAAGCAGTTTACAATCTCAAAACCACCATTTATGTGCAAGAAGTAAGATATACACCAAAGTCTATACTGCATGATTCCATTTAAATGACTTCCAGGAACAGACAATACAAATCTACGGAGAAAGGAATCAGAAAGTGGTTGCCTCTGGGTGGACATCAAGGGATTAACTGGATAGGGCAGGAGGGAAATTTCTGGGGTGGTGAAAATGTTGCATATGTTGTTTTGAGTGGTGGTTACATGGGTATGTATATATAACTGTCAAAAATAAGGTCTCTGTTTTTTTGTATGTAAATTATATGTCAATTAAAAGTTAACAAGGAGTTCACCTTTATTTGGCAAGGACATGCTCACTGTCTTATCTCAGGTATTTCAACTCTCATACTTTCCATAATAATATCGTATGTAGGAAGCTTAAACATCTTTATACTCTACAGAATATTACACTGGACCACCTTATTGATGAATATATTTACATTGTGAATTTCTACAGGTTTGGGAGTTGGGTGCAGAACATCCTTTCTAAGGTAGAGGACAAAATGCTGTACTTTATACCACTAAGAAAGTGGTCCAGCATTCTTAGATCTTTTAGGATTTTGGATACAATACATGGGAATACTGCTCTGACCAGTTTCAAGTGAGGACCAGGGCAAGAGAGGGCAGCAGGGCTAGACCACAAGCCAATCTGCCTCCTGGACCATATGATGATATTTCAGATCCAATGGTGCTAGAATAAGTCTCTGGCAAACCCCTAGGAAAGTCACAGTGAGGATATATATCTGAGGTTCTGGAGAAAGGCCGTGCCCTTGGAGGCAGAGAATTATTCTTTTAAAAACATCATCTGGTGTGCTAGTAGAGACTGAGTACCTGATCATAGGGCATGGTACCTAAGGCTGAATGACAATATTGTCCCAAACTTAGTGGATTAAAGCACCACACATTTCTTATCTGTTTCCATGGGTCAGGAATCTGGTCCTGGCTTAGCTGAGTCCTCTGTTCAGGGTCTCACAAGACTGCGGTCAAAGTATTGGCTAGGGCAGTGGTCGGCAAACTGCGGCTCGCAAGCCACATGCGGCTTTTTGGCCCCTTGAGTGTTCTAACACAACTTCTTCAAAATAGACTCTCCCAGGCCGAAAACCGACTTCTGCGCATGGGCCACGAAGTTTCAATCGCACTGTACGTGCACGCCCACACGTGGTATTTTGTGGAAGAGCCACACTCAAGGGGCCAAAGAGCCACATGTGGCTCGCGAGCTGCGGTTTGCCGACCACTGGGCTAGGGTACCTTATTTTCTTGAGCTCAGGGTCTGCTTTCAAGATCACATGGTTGTTGGCAGAATCCAGTTCCTTTCAGTTGTAGGACCGAGGTCCCTGTTTTCTTGCTGGTTGTTGACCAGGGACCTCTCTTAGTCTCAGGGACTGACTGACTGTAGTTCCTTGCCATGTGGCACTGTCACAGGTCCTCTTACATTGTTGAAGTTTAGTTCTTTTATTTTAAAAATATTTTGATTGATTTTTAGAGAGAGAGGAAGGGAGAGGAGGAGGAGAGAGAAACATCAATGTGAGAGTGGAACTGGAACATTGATTGGTTGACTTCTTTATGCCCCCTACTGGGGATAGTGACTGCAACCTAGGCATGTGCCCTGACCGGGAATGGAACCAGCAACCGTTTGGTGAATGGGACAATGCCCAACCAACTGAGCCACACTGGCCAGGGCTTTTATTTTTATTTTTTTGATATACACATACATTGTAGAATAATTACCAAGATCAAGATAACACATCCATCATCTCACATACTTAATATCAGGGGTCCTCAAACTTTTTAAACAGGGGGCCAGTTCACTGTCCCTCAGACCATTGGAGGGCCGGACTATAGTTTAAAAAAAAACTATGAACAAATTCCTATGCACACTGCACATATCTTATTTTGAATTAAAAAAACAAAACGGCAAAAACACCCGCATGTGGCTTGCGGGCCGTAGTTTGAGGACGCCTGCTTAATATAGTCAACTCTTTTTTGTGTGAGAACACTTAAGATCTACTCTCAGCAACTTTTATGTACATAATATCGTATTACTAACTAGCATCACTATGTAGTTTAGTTCTTAAAGGATATCAGGAGAAGCTTTCACTCCAGTCTGCCTAGATGGAGTCTTAGATAATATAATGTAATCACCACAGTGACTGTCCCATCACTTTTTGCCATATTCTGTTGGCTAGAAGCAAGTCACAGCTTCCACCTAAACTCAGGGGAGGGAATTATATAAGCATATGACTCAGTGGGGATCATTTTAGGATGTTTCCACTAGAAGCACCAAGTGTCTATCAATATGAGCTCCTTACAATAAATTGGGTGTTATTTGACATACCAAGTTATAAGGGTGGGCACAAACATCAATGATGCATTGTGTGATGGAAGTGGTACACTTAGGATTTGGCTCAAGCAGGTCCAGTAAGCATGAACAAAGTGTAGGTCAGATGGTCCAGACACGTGTCACTTGATTCTGCCATACTAGTGCCCCTCTTTCAATCCATACGTATGTTGCCTTATGTTGGGGTGGGGATCTGCTGCTATCAAATGACAGGCATAAAGGTTTCTGCCCTGATTCACTGATGAGTGGCTGGCACTATGACTGGCACTATGTGGAAATGAATTTCTCTCCCATTATAGTCCCATCAGCAGTAGCTCTGAAGGACAGTGGGGAAGGAAGTAATCCCAGTGGGTGGACTTCCCTTCACTGAAGCTAATTTAGCATCTGCCACAGCTGAGTGTCCAACTTGACAGCAGTCTTCCATACAGCACCATTTTTCAGTGAGACCCTCCAGCTACCTAGTGTCAGGTCAATTACTTGAATCCCTTCTATCCTGAAGGCAGCAGTAATTTCTTCCTCTGCAGAATGGTTATGTACTCAGAATAGATTTGCCTTCTCTCTCACTAGCACCACTGTCTGAGGGCTTACAAAATGCCTGACTGAACAACAGAATAGGTGGTTGAAGGCTCAGCTCAGATTCCAGGAGGATTAAATCTTGCAGGGTTGGGTGCTATATATCACATATACTAAGATGTGGTATATGCCTTGATCCAATGATTGGTATACAGTACTGCATCTTTTATAGTTGGAATATGCAGATCCAGGAATCTGAGTCAGGAAACTTGGAAAAATCCGTAAACACTACAGGAGGTGGGAATCTCCTTCCCACTTTGCTGGGATAATAGCAGTGATAGCAGTAGAAGCATTGTTTGTGTTAATGGCAGCCATGGCTGCTGTCAAATGAAGAATGTCATTGGCAGAGCTGGTAAAACTTAATGACAGATGAGGGGAGTAGAAAATTCAAGTAAATAGAAAGAATTTTGGGATCTAGGGTGCAGTGAAGTTCTGGAATCAGAGAGACCTAACTTTAAATATTGGCTTTACAACTTACCTGCATGATGTCAGGCAATAGCTTTATCTTCTGAACATCACTTCCCATACAGAGATGATAAAAGTACCCACCCCTGAGAGTTAATGTGAGAATTAATTAATATTTTTAGTAATGTTTGTAAAAGAACAGTGCCTGGCAAAGATTAAATCTATATATATATAAAGGGCCAGAGTCCGTAATATCCACAATGACTGGAGGTTCGACCTAACACCCAGGCTGCGCACACAGCAGGCTCTGGTGGGGACGGGGCTGAGGGAGGTGGGGCCAACACTCACACTCACTCACAACTGCACACGCACAGACACACACAGCACGCACCAGCTCACAGCCTTTTCTCCCTTTCTTTTCCTCCCTCCCAGCTCGCTCTCGGAGCCTCTCTCAGAATGAGGCTGCAGGGCGGGCAGAGGGTGGAGCTGCCCCCACTGGCTCCGCCCCCTCCCAGCCAGGAAAGAGGAAGAGGGAGAGAGGGAGGCAGGGAGGCCTGGAGGACTGCTGAGAAAGACAGAGACAGAGACTGGGAGAGACTGGGATGGAGAGATGGAAATAAAATAGCAATATTAAAATATTTCCTCTTATTAATTTCCTTTTAATGTGCACGAATTTTGTGCATCAGGCCACTAGTGTTCAATAAAATAATGTGTGCAACAAACATACTTCTTTCTCATTTTAGGACAGATATGGTATGACTATAAAAGCAATGAGGTAGAACTGTCACAGAAGCTTCTTGAAGGAGCTTCTTTGATGGTGCCCTCATCAGTGCTTATCCCAAAGATAGATTTATCTTGACACTAAAGGAGCTTGAGCTCCAGGGTCCTGTATTTGCACTAGCCCCATCCAAAGCTCTGGGAATAGCTCTAGTAATGTCCTCATATAACCATAATTTTTCAACTCTATTCTAAAGTTTGTTTTAATACAATTGCTTTAAAATTCTTGTAAAATAATCAGCTGATTTTTTTTTCTTTTTAATTTCTGCATTTTGTTTCTGGTGTTCAATAAGAAAGGAACTTTCAGTCAACTAATTGTAATACTTTTCTTCAAATGATATATTGCCTTTATTTCCACATTTTGAGTAGTACTGCTCTGGCCTCATGCACAATTGTCATTTGGGGACTTTTCTTTGCATCTCTTCTATCACGTGTTTCCTGCATTTCATATGTTCTGCTCAAGAAGTTTCCTAAGAAAAGATGCATTGGAAGTAAATTCTTTGAGAATTTGAATATCTGAAAATGTCTTTATTCTTCTCTAGAACTTTGTATTGTTTGACTGGCTATCTATTTCTAGGTTAGAAAAAAACTTGCAGTGTTGCTGTTGAGGAATTGAATGTGATTCTGATTCACAATGAGTATTCTTTTTTTTGTTGTTGTTGTTAATCTCCACCCAAGGATATTTTTTTCCATTGATTTTTAGAGAAAGTAGAAGTGAGGGGGTGGGGGAGAGAGGGAGAGATGGAGAGGGTAGGGGGGAGAGAGAAAGAGAGAGAGAGAGAGAGAGAGAGGGAGAGGAAGAGAGAGAGGTGAGAGAGACACATTGATTGGTTGCCTCCAGCATGTGCCTGGACCAGGGCCAGGGATCAAGCAGCTGATGTATGTGCCCTTGACCGGAATCAAACCTGAGATCCTTTAGTCAGCAGGCTGACGCTCTATGCACTGAGCCAAACCAGCTAGAGCCCAGTGAATATTCTTGATCCCTGTATGTGTCCTGTTATGATGCATCTCCTCTAGAAGCTTACTATAACTTATCTTTACCTCTGATTTTTAGAAGATTTAGTGATGATAAACCTTACTGGGGATATTTTCTCATTTATTGTGCTGGGCACTCAGGGGGCCCTTCTATCTGGATATTTATGTCCTTCAGTTTTGAGGAATAATCTTGTCCTGCTTTTTCCATATTTTCTTTTTCTCCTTCCCCGCCCTCCCCCCCTCCCCGTTATCTCTTTCTAGTACACCTATTAGTCAGATATTGAATATTCTATACTGGTACACTGATTTTATTCTGTTTTCTGTTCACCATAGTTGATTAAACCAGGCTACATTAGTAACTCTTAACCTCAACATACGGGGAGAAAAAAAGCATATGTAAGACTGGTAAATGATAACAGAATGGAGGAAGGTCTCATTCCATATGCTCACAAAAGGAGATACCAATGAAAAGTTAGCTGGTTCCCCCCTTCAAAATTCCCAGTAGTCTCAGGAATTGGAGGAACCATGTAACTTTGACAGTGAGTAAATGGAATGGCTCTAGTAATGTGTTCATATAACCATGTTTGTTTTTAAAACTATATTCTAAAGATTATTTTAATATGTTTTATTTAAAATTCTCTGAAAATAATCAACTGATTTTTTTTCTTTTTCATTTCTTCATTTTTTTGCATTTTGTTTCTGGTGTTCAATAAGAAAGGATCACTTAAAAGTCTGTTTATAGGACAGTTAGGCTCCAAATTCTTATCCCCATTCATGCAGTCAAGATGCCAAATCAAACAGGAGGGGGGAAGAATAATGTGGAAAACTGGAGCAGAGAAGCTCTGAGCTCTGGCACTCTAGGCACAGAGTAGAGCAGTGATGCATGAAACCAAAAACGAGGAAAAATAATTGAAAATCTGCTTCTGGATTGATATATTCCCAGCCATCCCACTTCTCCTGCCCAACATTAGAATGCAAGCAATCAGGCTTACCCAGTTCCCCTAAAAGCAGTTGATTAAAGAAACTTTCTCTGGAGAAACTGAACAGCCCTGTGATGTTAACATTTAGGGGGACCTAGAAAAGAAATGCCAGAAGGCTATATGCTTGTTCTAATATGCAGCCCACCAATTGACAAAATCTGCTGCTACACAGAGTTTCCATTCGGCATTTAGAAGTTCAATTTAAAATTAAATGAGCAGCCAAGGATCATTAGTTATTTGAAAAGGGCATCCAAAATGCAAGACAGAGACAAAATGAGCAGAAGAGAAGCAAATCAACAGAACAAGAAATAGTTCAAAAACTTAAGAAAGCTTCAAAGAGAATGTAACATTCTTAGAGTGGGAAAATACTAAATCCACTAGACTAGAACAGGATGTTATATAAAAGGAACAGAGAACAAGTGACTTTGGCACTCATTCTAGAACACAACTTTGGTTTTTGACTTCTAGTTGTATGTATGGTGGAATCTAAGAGTGCACAGTTGTGAGTCTGAGTACCATACTGAAAATAAAGTAAGTAGCCAAAATGTGTACTGAATACTATATGAAAATACATGTCTGTGTTTTCTCATTTTATAAAACAATTCATGTTGTTTCATTTTCTTTAAATTATATAAGAAAAGGTATAAATTGTCAGCCAACATAGAGCTTAGGGCATTCTCAGCTCTCTTCTGAGCATGCATCTAGTCTTGGGCATGTGTATGGCCTTCTATATTCCCAGGAATATGTGGAAGCTTTCAGAGCCCTTATTCCCTAAAGCAGTGGTCAGCAAACTCATTAGTCAACAGAGCCAAATATCCACAGTACAACTACTGAAATTTCTTTTGAGAGCCAAATTTTTTAAACTTAAACTTCTAATGCCACTTCTTCAAAATAGACTTGCCCAGACCGTGGTATTTTGTGGAAGAGCCACACTCAAGGGGCCAAAGAGCCGCATCTCATTGCCCAGCCTTTCCTACTGAGATTTTTAGTTAGTGTGTTATTTGCTTCAACTGTTATCCCCAGGTGGCAGCAACTAATATGTTTGCTTTCAAATGTGTTTAACAACCCCCTCAGTAGCTGCCGCAGCCCTGCAAGAGTTCTGAGATAGGCTCAATAAAGGCAAGCCCTTTGAATTGGTCTTTCAGGGAGTCACAAGGCAAGTTAAAGAAAGAACAAAACCAAAAAAACAGACAATTATTCGAGAATAAGGTCTGTTCTGCTCCCTCTGGTATTGGGCACTGGGTACTGGGTACTTGTACCAGGAATGTGGGCTACTGTCTTTCAAAGGCCTCTGATGAACTGGGGAGCAGGGAATGGGTCCAGGGTAAGTTAAGATGCCGCAAAGCTTTTTTGTCAAAGTACAGCTGCTTTTTCTTGATTAAACATGCTCCTGTTTCTGCAAGCTTTTGATTAGTATACAGAGTTCTGAAAAATTAATTCTGATGGGTTTTGCTAGTTTGTTTATTGCTCTTGTGGAGGGATGGACTTTTGGAGTTCCCTACTTCAGCATTTTTGCAGATGTCACTTGGATTCTTTTGTTGACAGTTTTGGGGGAATTTTTTTAGAATGCCCCATCATTGATATTTGTCTTATGTTTTTCCTTCATGATTATGCTTGGGTTATGGGATTTTGGAGGAGCACCACAGAAGTGAAGTGCCATTCTCACCACATTATATCACAGGTACATACTATCTTTTTACTACAGTTAAAAAGAGTGGAAGCAGAGTGTAGTGATTTGGAGGTTGGACTTTTAATTTAATTTTAATTTAAAAAATTTTATTGATTTCAGACAGGAAGGGAGAGGGAGAGAAAGATAGAAACATCAACGATGAGAGAGACTCATTGATCAGCTGCCTCCTGCACGCCCCCTACTGGGGATTGAGCTGCAACCCGGGCATGTGCCCCTACTGGGAGTCCAACTGTGACCTCCTGTTTCATAGGTCCACGCTCAACCACTGAACCATGCCAGCCGGGCCTAGAGGTTGGACTTTAAAGTCAAATGCATCTGAATTCAAATCCTGGCTCCTCCAATTGCTTGCATGAATGATGGAACTTTTTTAAGCCTCGGTTTTCTTTTTTCTTTTTTTTTTTTAATATATTTTATTGATTTTTTACAGAGAGGAAGAGAGAGGGACAGAGAGTTAGAAACATCGATGAGAGAGAAACATTGATCAGCTGCCTCTTGCACACCCCCTACTGGGGATGTGCCCGCAACCAAGGTACATGCCCTTGACTGGAATCGAACCTGAGACCCTTGAGTCTGCAGGCCGACGCTCTATCCACTGAGCCAAACCGGTTTCGGCAAGCCTCAGTTTTCTTATCTGTAAATCAGGAGTAATAATAGTAGCTACTTTATAAGGTTACTGTGGAAAATCAAATAAGAAAATGCATGTGAAGTAATTAACATGTCTAGCACATAGTAAGTGCTAAATATATGTGAACTAGTAGAATAAGAGGATGTGTGTGTATGTGGGCATGCACAAGAAAAATTTTAAAGATAGTAGATTTGACTTTGGGTGGTGGGAACACAATGTAATGTACAGATCATGTATCATAGAAATGTACACTTGACACCTATATGATCATATTAACCAATGTCACCCCAATAAATTAGTTAAAACAATATATATGATGACAAAAAAGAGAATTAGAAATGATTTTCATTATATAAAAATGTGCCATAATTTTTCTGAAAAATTTGATGGGAAAACCAGGATTCTATGGGTTATATACATTATATTTGGATAAAATGGTAAATTTTACACATGGGGCATTATTTTTGAGGGCAGGCCAGGTGGCAACTATAGTTAGAGCTCCTGGGCAGCAGGATCGAGTATGAGGCCTAGCATTTGTGGTGAGGGAGGGATCCAAGAAGAAAAAGGGGTGAAAACTTTATAGTGGGTAAAAGCACTACTATTGGAATAATACAAACCAGCGATCAGATCCTGGCTCTTCTTTCACAGGCTCTGTGACGACGTTGGGTAAAGTGATTTAACTTCTTTCAGCTGACGTATCCTCATCTGTAAAATGGGGATGAAATAACCCATGTAAATGGCCCAGAACATTCCCTGTCACATAGCTCAATCAATGGTAGCTACTCTTTCTACCTAACAGTTGTGACTTGGTAGCAGTTATAAGTCTTTAAGTCAGGGAAGACTTTTGGTGTTAGATGTGGCTTTGGGAAGCTTTGCCTTTCAATATGTAGGATGTTTTGGGCTCTTCCCTTTTTTAGTAGCTTCAGTCCCTTGTTCAGGTCTTCTGCAAGTTGTCCTAGCCTAGGTGTTTTTATAATATTTGTGGTGACTAAATTTAAAAAAAAAATATTTTTAGTGTACAATCAGAAAGAAAATGAAAACCACATGGAAAATTCAGCCCATTCCAATGTGTTCTTAGTCCCCCATTCTACATCCTACTAGGCTTTTTTCTACAGATGATGGCTGAGAATAGCCTCTTTAGAGTAATAAATCACAGGGACATTAAATGCAGCCTTGCAGCTGCACCAGGGCTAGTTAGAAGCCTATTCAAGAAAAGGGCTTATGTGGAGGAGTTTTCCCCCTTCTTTTTAAAAAGCCACCTGTACAATTTTTGTCTTGGTTTTTAAGTGGAAATGATTTTAAGATGTAAATTTCCCCACTCTACTTATGTTTATGATGTACAGATAGTTCTTTGTTAATAGGGAAAGAAAAAAACCAAACACACCAAAATGCCAGACCTCATTAAGGCTCTTTAGAGAAAGTGTGCCTCTTTAACTTTCCAACTTCCTTTCTGAGTTAGTAATTTAGGGGCTGGACAAGATGCAGGTGGAAGGAATTGCTTCATTGACAGCTGGCCCTGAATCTCACATTCCTGGAAGTGCATCACTTCAGGGCACAGAGCTATCTGGGAGAACTAGGACCGGTCTGGAAAGAGCATGCACTGTAATCTAAATCCTTTTCCTGTTGTTTGGCAAAGTCCCAAACGTTCTTTGAGGTTAGGAGAGATAGCTTTGAGGAGAAAATTGGGACCATATTATCTAATCCAGATGTCAAAACCCAGGCTCTGAGAAGGAAAAAACCTTTTATTACAAACTAGGCCTTGGGGGGGCGGGGGGGGGGGAGAATATCTTCTTTATTAATTAGACCTCAAGGAGGGAAAATCCTTTCATTATAATCATATCAATTCAAATAATGAGGTTAGCTGTGCAATTTGGTGAAGATGATAATGGTCAGCCATGTAGAATGATTTAAAGAGTTCCAGAAGGGCTCCCTGTACACAATAAAATCATCCCTACTCAGGTTCATAGTGCCTGATATCCCTTTATCAGTAAAACTTAACGCTTTTTTTTTTTGGTCAAGGACTTGCTTTAGAATCTAGTGAAAGCTACTGGCCAAAAGATTCCCTCCGAAAAATGCATATGTGTATTCATGCACCAGTGTTCATTTTTGTTAGGTCAGTGTTTCTCATAGTTGATTTTCAAGAGCCATGTAATGGGCACCCTGTCCACACATGATCCACCATTTAAGGAAATTGAAAAGAAGCTCTTTCAAAAAGAAGAAGAAAAAAGAAGCTCTTTCACATTTTTATCACTATCACATCAAAATATTTAAAATAATTCATTCTAATAACTTCACATTACGAAGGGGGATGGCAATTAGGGGCATTTTTGTGGCAATAAATGATACTTATGAATCATTGCAGGAAAAAAAGTATGAGAGTACTCTTAAACTCTGGAAAACCCTCTTTAAAAGATTTCAACTATCAAATTTCATAGCTTCTAGAGACTTCAGTATTTTTAAAATTCATTCTGTGAAAGCCAAATATTTCTTTTTCTAAATTTTATTTTATTGTTTAAAGTATTACACATAGTAGTACATATATCTCCTTTTTTCCCCATTGACCTTCGCCCAGCCTCCCCTAACCCCTGTCGCATGCCCTCATCCCCCCCCACCCCCCAGTGTCTTGTGTCCATTGGTTGCGCTTATATGCATGCATACAAGTCCTTCGGTTGATCTCTTCCCCCACTCCCCAACACTCCCCAGCCTTCCCACTGTAATTTGACAGTCTGTTCAATGCTTTACTGCCTCTGTATCTCTTTTTGTTCATCAGGTTATAATGTTCTTTATTTTCCATAAATGAGTGAGATCTTGTGGTATTTTTCTTTCATTGCCTGGCTTATTTCACTTAGCATAATGCTCTCCAGTTCCATCCATGCTGCTGCAAATGGCAAGAATTCCTTCTTTTTTATAGCAGCGTAGTATTCCATTGTGTAGATGTGCCATGGTTTTCTAATCCACTCATCTGCTGATGGGCACTTAGGCTGTTTCCAAATCTTAGCTATTGTAAATTGTGCTGCTATGAACATAGGGGTGCATATCTTTTCTTATTGGTGTTTCTAGTTTCTTGGGATATATTCCTAGAAGTAGGATCATTGGGTCAAATGGGAGTTCAATTTTTAGTTTTTTGAGGAAACTCCATACTGTTTTCCACAGTGGCTGCACCAGTCTGCATTCCCACCTGCAGTGCACGAGGGTTCATTTTTCTCCGCATCCTCACCAGCACTTGTCATTTGTTGATTTGTTGATGATAGCTATTCTGACAGGTGTGAGATGGTACCGCATTGTCGTTTTGATTTGCATCTCTCAGATGATTAGTGACTTTGAGCAGGTTTTTATATGCCTCTTGGCCTTCCTTCTGTCTTCTTTCGAAAAGTATCTATTTAGGTCTGTTGCTCATTTTTTGATTGGGTTGTTTATCTTCCTTTTGTTAAGTTGTATGAGTTCCCTGTAAATGTTGGAGATTAAACCCTTATCGGTGATAACATTGGCAAATATGTTCTCCCATGCAGTGGGCTTTCTTGTTGTTTTGTTGATGGTTTCCTTGGCTGTGCAAAAGCTATTTATTTCGATGTAGTCCCATTTGTTTATTTTGTCTTTAGTTTCCATTACCCTAGGAGCAGTATCAGTGAAGAAATTGCTTTGGCATATGTCTGAGATTTTGCTGCCTGTGGATTCCTCTAGTATTTTTATGGTTTCCCGTCTTATGTTTAAGTCCTGTGTCCATTTTGAGTTTATTTTTGTGTATAGTGTAAGTTGGTGGTCTAGTTTCATTTTTTGCATGTATCTGTCCAATTTTTCCAAAACCATTTACTGAAGAGACTGTCTTGACTCCATTGTATGTTCATGCCTCCTTTGTCAAATATTAGTTGAGCATAGTGGTTTGGGTCAATATCAGGATTCTCTATTTTATTCCATTGGTATATATGTCTGTTCTTGTGCCAGTACCAGGCTGTTTTGAGAACAGTGGCTTTGTAATACATCTTGAAATCTGGTATTGAGATCCCACCTACTTTATTCTTCTTTTTCAGGATTGCTGTGGCTATTTGGGGTCTTTTTTTTTTATTCCAAATGAATTTTGGAGAGTTCTTTCTAGGTCTGTGAAATATGCTGTTGGTATTTTGATGGGGAGTGCATTGAATGTATAGATTGCCTTGGGTAGTATGGACATTTTAATGATGTTGATTCTACCAATCCATGAACATGGTATGTTCTTCCATCTGTTTACATCTTCCTCTATCTCTTTTTTTCAGTGTCCTGTAGTTTTCCACGTATAGGTCTTTTACCTCCTTAGTTAAGTTTATTCCTAGGTATCTTAATTTTTTTGGTGCGATGGTAAATGGGATTGATTTTTTAGTCTCTATTTCTGTAAGTTCACTATTGGTGTATAGAAAAGCCATAGATTTCTTGGTGTTAATTTTGTATCCTGCTACATCGCCGAATTCATTTAAGTCTATTAATTTTTTGATGGAGGTTTTAGGGTTTTTTCTATGTACAATATCATGTCATCTGCAAATAAGGACAGCTTTACTTCTTCTTTTCCTATTTGGATGCCTTTTATTTCTTCTTCTTGTCTAATTGCAATGGGTAATCCTTCCAGTACTATGTCGAATAGGAGTGGTGAGAGTTGGCATCCTTGTCTTGTTCCTGTTCTTAGAGGAAATGGTTTTAGTTTTTGCCCATTGAGTATGATGTTATCTGTGGATTTATCATATATGGCTTTTATTATGTTGAGGTATGATCCTTCTATTCCCACCTTGTTGAGAGTTTTTATCAAGAAAGAGTGTTGGATTTTGTCAAATGCTTTTTCTGCATCAATTGATATGACTATGTGATTTTTATCTCTCAATTTGTTTATGTGATGTATCACGTTTATTGATTTGCGGATATTGTACCATCCTTGCATCCCTGGGATAAATCCTATTTGGTCATGTTGTATGATCTTTCTGATGTACTGCTGGAGCCAATTTGCTAGAACTTTGTTGAGGATTTTGGCATCTATGTTCATGAGGGATATTGACCTGTAATTCTCTTTCATTGTGTTGTCTTTATCTGGTTTTGGTATTAGGGTGATGCTGGCTTCATTGACAGAGCTTGGAAGTGTTCCTTCCTCTTGAATTTTTTGGAATAGTCTGAGGAGGATAGGTTTTAGTTCTTCCTTGAATGTTTGGTAAAACTCCCCTGTGAAGCCGTCTGGCCCAGGGCTTTTGTTTGCTGGAAGCTCTTTTGATGACTGTTTCAATTTCTTCCATAGTTATTGGCCTATTGAGATGTTTAGATTCTTCCTGTTTGAGTTTTGGAAGGTTGTATTTTTCTAGGAATATGTCCATTTCCTCCAGGCTGACCATTTTGTTGGAATAGAGTTGTTCATAGTATTTTTAAACAATTCTTTGTATTTCTGTGGGGTCTGTTGTTATTTCACCTCTTTCATTTTTGATTTTGTTTATTTGGGTCCTCTCTCTTTGCTTCTTGGTGAGCCTGGCTAGAGGCTCATCAATCTTGTTTATCCTTTCAAAGAACCAGCTCTTGGTTTTGTTGATCTTGTGTATTGTTTTTTTGGTCCCTATGTCATTAATTTCTGCTCTGATCTTTATTATCTCCTTCCTTCTGCTCACTGTGGGCTTTTCTTGTTGCTCTCTTTCTAATTCTTTGAGTTGTAGAGTTAGATGATTAATAGCATTTTTTCTTGTTTTTTGTGGTTGGCCTGTAGAGCTATAAACTTCCCTCACAGGACTGCTTTCATTGTGTCCCATAGCATTTGCATTGTTGTGTTTTTATTGTCATTAGTCTCCAGGATATTTTTAATTTCTTCTTTGATCTCATTGGTAACCCAATCATTGTTTAATAGCATGCTATTCAGCTTCCAAATGTTTGAATTATTTGGAATGTTTTTATTGTAGTTTATTTCTAATATTATGCC
This sequence comes from Ia io, assembly GCA_025583905.1. Taxonomy (NCBI): domain Eukaryota; kingdom Metazoa; phylum Chordata; class Mammalia; order Chiroptera; family Vespertilionidae; genus Ia; species Ia io. The sequence goes on from JAJQQW010000001.1 coordinate 99,607,947, forward strand.
ATTGTGGTCTGAGAAAATGCTTGATATGATTTCAATCTTCTTGAATTTGGGGAGACTTTGCTTATGACCCAATATGTGGTCTATTTTTGAAAATGTCCCATGTGCACTTGAGAAGAATGTATATTCTGTGGCTTTGGGGTGACATGCTCTGAAGATATCAATTAGGTCCATCTGATCTAGTGAGTCATTTAGAATTGCTGTTTCTTTGCTGATTTGTTGTCTGGAGGATTTATCCAGTGATGTCAGTGGTGTATTAAAGTCCCCTGCTATGATTGTATTGTTTTTGATCTCTTCCAGTTTTTTTTTTAATGTATTTGGGTGCTCCTTCATTGGGTGCATATATGTTTACCAGTGTTATATCCTCTTGTTGTATCGATCCATTTATTATTATGAAATGGCCTTCCTTATCTCTTCTTATGGTTTTTACTTTGAGGTCTATTTTGTCAGATATATGTACTGCTACCCCAGCTTTTTTTTTTCATTTCCATTTGCTTGAAAGATGTTTTTCCATCCCTTCACTTTCAGTCTGTGTGAGTCCCTTTTTCTGAGGTGGGTCTCTTGTAGACAGCATATATATGGGTTGTGTTTTTTTATCCATTCAGCCACTCGATGTCTTTTGATTGGAGCATTTAGTCTGTTTACATTTAAAGTTATTATTGAAAGGTACTTGTTTGTAGCCATTTTTATTTTTTGTGCCTGTGTTCCTTCTTCCCTTTTTATTTCTTCTTTTTACACCAGTCCCTTTAGCATTTCTTGCATTGCTGGCTTGGTAGTGATAAACTCCCTGAGTCTTTTTTTGTCTGCGAAGCTCCTTATTTTCCCTTCAATTCTGAGTGATAGCCTTGCTAGATAGAGTATTCTTGGATTCAGTCCTTAGGTTTGCATCACTTTGTAAATTTTCTTCCATTCTTTTCTGGCCTGATGTGTTTCTGTTGAGAAATCATTTGATAATCTAATGGGGGATCCCTTATATGTAACTTTCTTTCTCTCTGTTGCAGCCTTTAAGATTCTCTCTTTTTCCAGAATATTTGCCATCGTAATTATGACGTGTCTTGGTGTGGGTCTTTTTGGGTTCATCCTGTTTGGGACTCTCTGTGCTTGTGTGACTTTTTTCTTCACCACATCAGGGAAGTTTTCTGATATTGTTTCTTCAAATAGGTCTTCTAACCCTTGTTCCTCTTCCTGTTGTTCTGGCACCACTATTATTTGTATGTTGCTTTGTTTCATGTTGTCCCATAGCTCCCTTGGGCTCTCCTCCTGTCTTTTAATTTTTTTCTCCAATTGCAATTCAGTTTGGCTGTGTTTTACTTCTCTGTCTTCTAATTCGCTCATTCAGTCCTCCGCTTCTCCTAGTCTACTGTTGAAATTTTCCATGGTGTTTTTTATTGCAGCTATATCACTCTTCATTTTTTCTTGATTCTTACATAAGTTGTTGATTTCTTCATTCATTTCTCCTTGATTCTTTTTAAAAAATATATTTTATTGATTTTTTTATAGAGAGGAAGGGAGAGGGATAGTTAGAAACATTGATGAGAGAGAAACTTCGATCAGCTGCCTCCTGCACACTCCCTACTGGGTATGTGCCTGCAACCAATGTACATGCCCTTGACCGGAATCAAACCTGGGACCCTTCAGTCCCCAGGCCAACGCTCTAGCCACTGAGCCAAACTGGTTAGGGCATCTCCTTGATTCTTACATAAGGTGTTGATTTTTTCTTCCATCTGGTTTATGAACTCTGTGACCCTTATTCTGAATTCCTTTTCTGACATATTGCATGCGTCTGTTTCACTTAGCTGCTTTTCTAGTGATTCCTCCTTTTCTTTCCTTTGGGGATTTCTTTGTCTACCCATTTTTGGTCTCACCGACTGATCTAGATGTCAAGTCGTGCAGGGGCTGCTCCTTGGGTGGCAGTGGCTCCTCGGGCTGCAGTTGCTCCTCGGGCAGTCACGGTAGCAGCTGCTTCTCAGTTGGCAGCGGCTCCTCTGGTGGGTGCTCTTCAAAGCAGTGGTGTCTCCTCTGGCTGGTGGGGGAGGCTGCTCACATAGTTCCTGTTCCTTGGATGGGGGTGTGCTGATTATGAGGCTGTTGCTCCTCAGATGGGGACAGATTGTGCACGGCTGCTGCTCCTTCGACGGGGGCTGGCTGCTCACGTGTCTGTTGATCCTCGGACAGGGGCAGACTGCTCACGTGGCTGCTGCTCTTTAGATGGGGGCTGGTTGTGTGCTGCTGCTGTTCCTCAGATGGGGGGGCTACTTGTGATGCTGCAGCTCCTTGGACAGGGGCAGGTTGCTTGCGCAGCTGCTTCTCCTCGGATGGGGGGCAGTCTGTTTGCCTGGCTGTTGCTCTTTGGACAGGGGACGGGATGCTTGTGCGGCTGCTGCTCCTCAGGTGGGAGTGAACTGCACGTGCTGTTGCTGCTCCTCGAACAGGGGTGGGCCGCTCACCCGGCTCCTTCTCATTGGACAGGTGCAGGCTGCATGTGGCTGCTGCTCCTCAGAAGGGGGTGGGCTGCTCACACAGCTGCTGCTTCTTGGATGGGTGCATGCGACTCATGTGGCTGTTGATCCTTGGAAGGGGGCAGGCTGCTCACACAGCTGCTGCTCCTCGGATGTGGGCGGGCCACTCACACAGCTGCTGCTCCTCGGATGGGGGCAGGCAGCTCATGCGGCTGCTGCTCCTCAGAAGGGGGCAGTCTGCTCACACAGCTGCTGCTCCTCTGACAGGGGTGGGCTGCTCACACCGCTGCTGCTCCTTGGAAGGGGGTTGGCTGCTCGTGTGGCTGCTGTTCCTTGGATGAGGGTAGGTTGCTTGCACAGCTGCTGCTCTTTGGACAGGTGCAGGGTGTGGGATGCGTGTAGCTGATGCTCCTCGGACAGGGGCGGTCTGCTTGTGTGGCTGCTGCTCCTTGGATGGGGCAGGTGGCTCGTGCGGCTGGTGCTCCTCAGAAGGGGGCAGGCTACTCACACAGCTGCTGCTCCTCAGATGGGGCAGGCTGCTCACAAAGCTGCTGCTCCTCAGATGAGGGCGGGCTGCTCACACAGCTGCTGCTCCTTGGAAGGGGTCTGGTTGCTCATGCGGCTGCTGCTCCTTGGATGGGGGCAGGTTGCTTGCACAGCTGTTGCTCTTTGAACAGGTGCAGGGTGCGGGCTGCGTGCAGCTGCTGCTCCTCGGACAGGGGCTGGCTATGTGGGGCTGCTGCTCCTCAGTCATGGGTGGGCTGCTCGTGGGGCTGCTTCTCCTTGGATGGGGCGAGCTGCTCGCATAGTTGCTGCTCCTCAGACTGGGGAGCGGGATGCTCATATAGCTGCTGCTCCTTGGACAGGGGCAGACCACGTGAAGCTGCCGCTCTTAGGCCTGGGGCGGGTTGCTCGTGGGCTGCTGCTCCTTGGACAGGAGCGGGCTGCTCATGTGTCTACTGTTCATGTAGTTGCAGTGCCCTGGGCTAAAGCGTTGGGCTGGTCAGAGGGGAGTGCACTTCAGAACTCACAGGAGCCTGTGCCCAGGGTGGCTGGAGCCTTGTTGACCATGGGATCACAGCCTAGGTAGCAGGTCCCTGGCAGGGGTGGCTGTTGAGTCCCAGGTGTTATCTGAGGGCACTCTGGGTGGGGTTGAGGCTGGGAATCCAGTTACAGCAGCTCTCCCCTTCAAAAAGGCTAGGCCTCTGAGAACGAGCCAGCCTCCCAGTACTGTTTGCAATGGTAGTAGGATCTGCCTAGTTAGGTGAGCCTGATTAGCCTGCCCCTGAAGGTCCTGTGGGATCTAACTGTGCCTCACACACACACACACACACACACACACACACACACACACACACACCACCTGACCACACACTCCTCTTTTGCTCCCTCACTCACTCCCTCACTACCACATTCTTCCTGCCTCTGTAGTTGGGTCTGGGGTGTTATTGACTTGTTCATGGATGGAGTTTCCTCTCCAGGTGTCTGGTTATGTGGCTTGCTCTCAAGAACCTTGGCAAGACAGGATAAAATTCACCTTGACAAGACACAACACAAAGGGAACTAAGCACAAATGTACTCATGACACCAATAACCCCAATATAAGTGACCACCTGAGAAAAGAGAATTAGGGGAGAGAAAAGAGAGCACAAATGATATTGAAGAGAGAGAAAAAGATAAGAGATAAAAGAAAAAGGATATATATATATATATATATATATATATATATATATATCCTACCTAATAAAAGAATAATATGCAAATTAACCATCACTCTGCTACACCCTCCAGCCATGCCCATCGGCCAATCAGTGCAAGTATGCAAATTAACCCCAACCAAGATGGCTGCCACCAGAGAGAGCAGGAGGGAGGCTTGGGTTTCCCCAGCAATAGAGGAAGCCAAGCTTTCCACACACCGTGGCAGGCCCAGGCCTCCACTCAAGAATACAAAGTTTCAATTATAGAAGGTAAACAAATCGAAACAGAAATGGCGGCAGCCATGGAGAGAGCAGAAAGCTTGGCTTTGCTCCAGGCTACAAAGTTTCAATTGTAGAAGATAAATATATCCCAGATACCAGGGTCTCTGCTTGGGTCGCCGGGGGGCATGGCCAGCCTGCATACGACCACAGGCCCCTCTCCCAGGCTGCCCCATGCCCCAAGGGAACCCCAACCCTGATCCGGACACCCTTCAGGACAAACCAGCTGGCCCCCACCCATGCACCAGGCCTCTATCCTATCTAATAAAAGAGTAATATGCAGATTGACCATCACTCCAACATACAAGATCAAGATAGCTGCCCCCATGTGGTCAAAGATCCTGCCCCCATGTGGACACAAGATGGCCACCACAAGATGGCCAGCAGGGGAGGGCATGGTCTGCAAGGGAGGGCAGTTGGGGGCAATCAAGCCTGCAGGGGAGGGCAGTTAGGGGTGACCAGGTCGGCAGAGGAGGGAAGTTGGGGGGCAAACAGGCTGGTAGGGGAGCAGTTAGACATCAATCAGGCTGGCAGGGCAGTGGTTAGGGGGTGATCAGGCTGGCAGGCAAAAGTGATTAGGGGCAATCAGGAAGGCAGGCAGGTGAGCAGTTGGGAGACAGCAGTCCTGGATTGTGAGAGGGATGTCCCAGATTGGAGAGGGTACAGGCTGGGCTGAGGGACATCCCCCCCCTGTGCACGAATTTCATGCACCGGGCCTCTAGTATATATATATATATATATATATATATATATATATATATATATATATATATATATATATGTAAGACACCACAGAACCAATAGATAAACCAAAGAAAATACCAACACCAAACACCCAGCAAAGAGGGTTGGGGCAGAATCTGTAAAGGCTGAGCTTATATACTGAAAATAAGATTAAGAATTAGATGAATATGGGGAGGACCTCAATTCAGTATTGAGAAAGTAGAAAGGGAATGAGTGGATAAGAAGAAAGAGAATGAGAAGAAAATAATAATAATAAATTTACAAAAAATTGATTTCAAAAATGGTATAAAAAATTAAAAATAGCAAATAAAAATAAAATAAAATATAGTGATGGAAAAATAATGCGAAAAGAAATAGAAAATAAAGCAACAAACAAAAATAGGAAAACAAAGAAAAAAGAAGAAAAGAAGAAAAAAAAAGGAGATAACAAAATAATAAAAAAATAAAAATAAAAGTGGAAAAAGTGGTGTCGTTCCTTTGGCTGGCTTATGATCCCAGTCATCTGTACTGTACTGTTTCTCAGTTTCCCATTGCTGGGACTGAAGGTTTCTCTTTAGGCCAGTCCCTGTGGACTCTCAAGGACTATTCAGATTCCTTTGTATCATTCAGGGTGGAATCTGGGAGTGGCTGTATTGGTTGCCTGGAGACTGGAGGAAGGGACTATCTCTAAGGAGAAAATTGTGGCCCAGGACCCGAGCTCAGGTATGACTCAGCTCCAGACTCACTGCCACTTCTCCTGGACTGCTTCCTCTCCCCAGATTCCACAAGTCCACACCTTCTCCTGCACCTCAGCCATGGGTAAGTGTCTGTATCTGAAAGGTCCTATGAGCTAGGTTCAGTGGAGAAAGGCACAGGCCCCAGAATGGGGAAAGACAGCATCTCTGCAAGCTCCTCTCTTGCCTGTGCGGTCTGGCCAGCCCTTCGGGGCTACCTCTGAGCTCAGATCCAAAATCCAAAGTCCAAAATCCCCTGCCTCCCACAGTCCTGTGGACCCTTTTTTTCACAGTCCAATGCTTTAGCTGTCCCCAGGGACACGGCTTGGCGCCGTGCAGTTTCCCCCTGACCCCCCCGGCACAGAGGTCCAGCAGACTCTCCTGCCTAGATCCTTGATTTTACCTTTTTCCAGGGACCTCTGCCCTTCCAGGCTGCAAACTGTCTCACCAGCTGAGTCTCCTTCGCCAATTCGGGCTGAATTCTATTTGTTTCAGCCGCTCACTCTATTTGCTCCGGGACAAGGCTCAGGACACATCCTTCTATTCCGCTGCCATTTTGTCCATCTCCTAGGGGCAATTTTTCACCAAGGCATATAGGTCTACCTTGGTGATGCACAGCTGGAACACAGGTCAGCTCCCATATTGAGTTGGTTTCTTTCCTTCCTGTTTCTACTAAGTTTTTCAAAAAGTATCCAAACTGTAAAATACTTTAAAACACTCCAGGATAGATAAAATAAGAATGGTAAAATTTGATAACCTCAAAGTAGAGTCTGAGGCAAGAATTTGGGTGTAGTTAGGTATAATTGGGGTATTGCCCCAGGAAGCAGGAGTAAGATAACAGGGAGAGTTACAGAAGGTAGAAAGTAACTTTAAAAGTGCATTATGCAGTTGTTACTTTGGGCAACAAGGAATTGATTCTGGTCAGACTTCCTGAGAAGGATCTGAGTATTTCTCAGAACTGTCCCCCCTGATGGATGACAGGCTGTAGCTCTCACCCACTAGCTCCTGTCCCCCACTCGGTTAAAGTTTTCCCCAAAGATATTACTACTTACACTTCTGGCTGTGATTTCATGTAGGCTGGTTTTGGATAAGGCACTGGGGCAGAAGTGGAAAGAGAGAAGCCTGATATTGAGGTGGGATGCTGTTAGGGCTGATGTAAGTCTGAGATCGCATAGAACTGTCCATTACAGCTTCGGCTGAAATCAGAGGTGGAATGAGGGGTTGTGATGTAGGACTCTAGAGGCATTACATTAATTACTGAGTAGAGAGTACATGGAGGTTCATTATCCTATCCCTTCTACTTTTGTGTATATTTCAAAAAATTTTCATAATAAAATGTTAAAAATCCTAATTTAGTTATAGGTCATTGGAACTACCTTAAGTATTTAGTGGGCTTTATTAAATAGTTTTGCATGTTTGCAGCAAACATGGGCTAAGAAATTACATTGACAGTTTCCTGCTGACACTGAAGCATTCCATCAGATGCTGAAGTCCTTGAACAAATCACATTCAAAGGCTGAAAGGTTGAATGTTCAACTTGGGAGATAGATGGGTGTGAATTCCTAGTCACCTTTTTGATTGCATTCAGTTCTAGAAAGTGTGGTGGCATGTTTTACTGTGAAAGACTTGGATGTGATATTTAAATATACCCAGCTAGAGGCCTGGTGCATGGATTTGTGCACCAGTGGGGTCCCTTGGCCTGACCTGTGGGGATCAGTAGACCTCTGCACCGGCCGTAGCCTGGCCTTACTCACCAGCTCATCGGGCTCCAGCCTGCTGTCGGCATTGATCCCGCACAACCTGGGCATGTTCCCTTGACCCAAATAGAATCCGGGACCCCTCAGTCCGCAGGCTGATGCTCTATCCACTGAGCAAAACCAGCTAGGGCAACATAATAATATTTTACCACTGAAGTAATTACTTGCATTTGAATAGATGGCTTTGAAACTCCTCTTGGGCAAGGAACTTAAAATCTGAGAAATGATCTTTAGTGGCATTATCATTGTCATAAAGTCTCCCCCCCATCCCTTGCTTCAATACCTTATGGAAAAGTGGTTTCTCTTAACAACTGACATGCTTAGAGTGAAAAAGTTAAGTTTGATTTCTGCTGCTTGTTTCTTTGTGCAGCATGCTGGGAAGACATACCTTTAGGGGCTACAATATGATTATATTCACAATTTTTATGGCTTTCTTCAACACGATCAGGAGACATAGTGCTGATCAATAACTGTTATCAGTGAATCAAGCAGCGAGTGGCTTGGCATTTGGATGCAACCTCTGTTATTTGCATAACAACATATTTCTGGAATGTATTCATGGCTAATGCTCCTTAGAATAGAGCATCAGTACCCCTTTTCCAATCTACTTAGTGACTCACAAAGAACACCTGTTAACTAAATTCATAAAATTTCCTCTTATGTGGAGAAACTGAGTCACTCTTACGTTGCTGGTGGAAATATAAAATGGTACAGCCATTCTGGAAAAGAGTTGGATAGTTTCTTATAAAATTAAACATGCAACTACTATATAGCCCAGCAATTGCAATGGATATTTATCCCAGGGAAATGAAAACATATTTTCATGGAAAAACCTCTACACAAATGTTCACAGCAGCTTTTTAAAAAAATATGTTTTTATTGATTTTTAGAGAGAGATGAAAGGAGAGGGATAGAGAGATAGAAACATCAATGAGAGAGGAACATCATTGATCGGCTGCCTCCTGCATCCCCCAACCGGGGATCGAACCCATGACCCTGGCTGGGAATTGAACCCGCAACCTGGCTGGGAATCAAACCAGAGACTCTTGGTTCCTGGGTCAATGTTCAACCACTGAGCCACACCAGCCAGGCTTCACAGCAGCTTTACTTGTGTTTTTTGTTTGTTTATTGGTTTTTTAGGATTCAATTCTTTTCCCCCCAATCTTTATTGTTGAAAGTATTACATATGTCCCCCTCTTTCCCACACCGACCCCCTCCAGCCCACCCCACCCCCTGCCCCAGGCCCTCACCACCCCACTGTCTGCCTCCTTGGGTTATGCATATATGCATTCCTGGTCTTTGGTTGATTACCTCCCACTCCCCCAGCCTCCCCGCTCCTTCCCTCTGACTTTCTGCACTCTATTCCATGCTTCCATGTCTCTGGATCCACTCCGTTCATCAGTTTATTTTGTTAATTAGATTCCACATATGAGTGAGATCATGTGATACTTGTCTTTTTCTAGCAACTTTACTTGTGATAGCCACAAACTAGAAACAACCCAAACAACCCAGATGTTCTTCAATAGGTGAATAGTTAAATAAACTGGGACACATTAGGGAATACTGCTCAGCAATAAAAAGTAACAAATTATTGATATATACAACATCTTGGGTAGATTTATAAAGAATTATACTGAGTGAAAATAAAACAATGCCCAAAGGCTATATGCTGTATGATTCCAAACATATCACATCCTTAAAATGACAAAATTATAGAAATGGAGGACAGATAAGGGATTGCCAGGATTAAGGAGGGAGTGGAGTTGGAGGGGAGTGGCTCTGGCTGAAAAAGGACAGCATGAGAAATCCTTGTGGGTGATGGAAATGTTTTGCATCTTGACTGTATAATGTCAGTATACTGGTTGTGATATTGAACTGTAGTTTTGCAAGACACTGTTAATGGGAAAACTGGGCAAATGGTAGTTGTTTTTTTTCTGTATTATTTTTTAAAATATATTTTTATTGATTTCAGAGAGGAAGAGAGAGGGAGAGAGAAATAGAAATATCAATGATGAGAGAGAATCATTGATCAGCTGCCTCCTGCACACCCTCTACTGGGGATGGAGCCCGCAACCCGGGCATGTGCCCTGACCGGGAATCAAACCGTTACCTCCTGGTTCATAGGTTGATGCTCAATCAGTGAGCAACACTGGCCCATCTCTCTGAATTAGTTCTTACAATTGCATGTAAATCTACAATTATCTCAAAATTACAAGTTTAATTAAAAAACACCCCTTCCTCTTTTTTTTTTACTAATAAGTCTTTATTGTTCAGATTATTACAGTTGTTACTCTTTTCCCCCCCACCCATAGCTCCCCTCCACCTGGTTCCCACCCCACCCTCTACCCTTACCCACCCCCCATTATCCTCATTCATAGGTGTACGATTTTTGTCCAGTCTCTTCCCACACACCCAACACCCCTTTCCCCCGAGAATTGTCAGTCCACTCCCTTTCTATGCCCCTGATCCTATTATATTCACCAGTTTATTCTGTTCATCAGATTTTTTATTCACTTGATTTTTAGATTCACTTGTTGATAGATATGTATTTGTTGTCACTTTGTTGTTCATAGTTTTTGTCTTTACTGCCTTTTTCTTCTTCTTCCTCTTCTTAAAGAATACCTTTCAGCATTTCATATAATACTGGTTTGGCGGTGATGAATTCTTTTAGATTTTTCGTATCTGTGTAGCTCTTTATTTGACCTTCAATTCTAAATGATAGCTTTGCTGGGTATAGTAATGTTGGTTGTAGGTTCTTGTTATTCATCACTTTGAATATTTCTTGCCACTCTCTCTGGCCTGCATAGTTTCTGTTGAGAAATCAGCTGACAGTCATATGGGTACTCCCTTGTAGGTAACTAACTGTTTTTCTCTTGCTGCATTCAAGATTCTCTCTTTGTCTTTTGCCCTTGGCATTTTAATTATGATGTGTCTTGGTGTGGTCCTCTTTGAATTCCTTTTGTTTGGGGTTCTCTGCACTTCCTGGACTTGTAAGTCTATTTCTTTCACCAGGTAGGGGAAGTTTCCTGTCATTATTTCTTTTTTTTTGGGGGGGGGGGTTCAAACAACAACAAAAGGTCAGAGAGAAAAAATTTGGATAGTGAAGAAATAGAAGAGAGAGGTGTGTATGGACTTGGAGCAGGGGATTGGAAATTAGATATATACATAGGGTGAAATTTTAACAGGGGATAAAAAGAAGGAATAGGGAAAATCTAAAGCAGGAATATGCTAAGAGAAACAGGACAACAAAAGGGGAAAAGTGAGGAAGAGAGTGATGGCATAAAGGTAAAGTTGAGATAGAATAAAATGATGCTAAAGGAACGATGAAAATAGAATGTAGAACACTAATCCCAAAGTAAAATAAAGAGAAAATAAAATGACACTTTAAAAAAAGGTAAAATATTAGTAGTAATAATACTGATTGAAAATAAAAAGGTAATAATTAAAAAAGTAAAATCAAGTGAGGACAAAAGAAAAAAATTGGTTTCTTAAGTAAAAGATGAAAATAAAAATAAAAATGTGCAGTAGTGAAGGTCATTCACTTCCTCTACTGTTCTGTTTGGCACACCTGTTTCCTAGTCAGGACAGTATTGAAGTTTCCTGCGTTCCACTGCTCCTCAGTGTTGTAGGCCATAGTCCTGATTTTCAAGCAGGCAGTATTCTTTATTTCTTATACTCCTTTATTTGTGTTTACACAAGAGTCAATTTGTCATTCAACTCCTGGGTGGCAGTGTTTCTGGATTGACCTCTGGTTCTATAGGTCCTCTCTAGCTAGTGTTTAGATTTTGTTTTCCCCGTGGCACTTAATAATGGTTTGGGGGAAAGGGCCACCCCAGAGCTGGTTCTCTGATCGCCACTCCCCACTCTGATCCCCAGGTTCCACAAAAACAACATTCCCCTGCAGTCTTCTAGAGTGTCCCCAATTGGGTGATCCTATGCACTGGGCTCAGCAATCAAAAGCGAGGATTCAAACAGAAAAAAAGAAGAGAGAGAGAGAGAGAGAGAGAAGAGCCAGAGCAAGCGCGTGAACCCTGGCACTGCACGCAAGTCTGCGCAGTCTCCTTTCTCCTTGGGTCCAAGTAGCCAGCACACCCCCCAAAATCTCTAGGCTGTTGTGCCCAGTTCAGCTATGGGTTGCTTTTTAGAGTTCCCTTCTGTTAGCAGCTCTGCAGACCCCCTTGCACATTCGCGGATCATGCCAGCCCCAATGGCTGTGGAGTTTTCTGGTTGCAGACTTCCCCAGGTCCTCCAGCTCCCGCAGTGTGTGTTTCTCTCTCCTGCCCGGACCACAGACCTCACCTTATCCCAGGAGAAATCTGACCTTTCATGAGGAGGTGCGGAGTTCCTCTGAATCCACGTGCTTGCACCACTTGGGAACCGGTGTTGTCGAGTTCGCAGCTGTTCGCTAGGTGCCGTAGTTGTAGATTTTCAGGCTTCCAATAACATCCACTTTCCTCTTCAAGATGGCGCGGTCTCCATGTCAGAGCTGGTTGCTCCAGGAGGGAGCCCAGCAGCAGTGGGGGCTGCCCTGTCAGGGGAACGCCTTCCAGCCGTCCCCCACAGTCTCCTGGAGTATAGCTGTTCCTCAACTCACTAACAAATACTCCCCGTGCGACCACACACTCTCCCTTTGTTTTCTCACTCACACAGTATCTTGCAGTCTGTCTTCCCATCGGCAGCCATCTTCCCTTCACTGTCATTATTTCTTCAAATAGGTTTCCAATATCTTTTTTTTAATTTAATAAATCTTTATTGTTCAGATTATTACAATTGTTCCTCTTTTTTCCCCCCATAGCTCCCCTCCACCTGGTTCCCACCCCACCCTCTGCCCTTACCTCCCCACCACTGTCCTCATCCACAGGTGTACGCTTTTTGTCCAGTCTCTTCCTGCACCCCCCCACACCCTTTCCCCCCTGAGAATTGTCAGTCCACTCCCTTTCTATGCCCCTGATTCTATTATATTCACCAGTTTATTCTGTTCAACATATTTTTAATTAACTTGATTTTTAGATCCACTTGTTGATAGATATGTATTTGTTGTTCATAATTTTTATCTTTATCTTTTTCTTCTTCTTCCTCTTCTTAAAAATACCTTTCAGCATTTCATATAATACTGGTTTGATGGGGATGAACTCCTTTAACTTTTTCTTATCTGTGAAGCTCTTTATCTGACCTTCAATTCTGAATGATAGCTTTGCTGGGTAGAGTAATCTTGGTTGTAGGTTCTTGCTATTCATCACTTTGAATATTTCTCGCCACTCCCATCTGGCCTGCATAGTTTCTGTTGAGAAATCAGCTGACAATCGTATGGGTGCTCCCTTGTAGGTAATTAACTGTTTTTCTCTTGCTGCTTTTAATATTCTCTCTTTGTCTTTTGCCCTTGGCATTTTAATTATGATGTGTCTTGGTGTGGTCCTCTTTGGATTCCTTTTGTTTGGGGTTCTATACGCTTCCTGGACTTGTAAGTCAATTTCTTTCACCAGGTGGGGGAAGTTTTCAGTCATTATTTCTTCAAATAGGTTTTCAGTATCTTGCTCTTTCTCTTCTTCTGGCACCGCCATAATTCGGATGTTGGTATGCTTGAGGTTGTCCCAGAGGCTCCTTACACTATCTTCATATTTTTGGATTCTTTTTTCTTTTTCCTTTTCTGGTTGGGTGTTGTTTGCTTCTTTGTATTTCAAATCTTTGACTTGATTCTTGGGATCCTTTTGTCTACTGTTGGATCTCTGCATATTATTCTTTATTTCAGTCAGTGTATGCTTAATTTCTAGTTGGTCCTTTTTCATATCCTTGAGGGTCCTACTAAATTTATCTGCGATTTCTAGAAGATTCTTGAGTAACCTTATAACCGTGGTTTTGAACTCTATATCCAGTAGTTTGCTTTCCTCCATTTCTTTCATTTGTGACCTGTTTCTTTGTCTTTGCATTTTGGCTGCTTCCCTGTGTTGATAGCCTGGCTTTGTGTGCCAGGTGTCCTATAGGGCCCAGTGGCTCAGCCTCCGTAATTACCTGAGGTGGACACTGTTGGTGCACCCCTTTGTGGGCTGTGTGCACAGTCTTGTTGTAGTTAAGCCTTGATTGTTGTTGGTATCACTGGGAGGAAATGACCTCCAGGCCAATTGGCTGTGAGGATCAGTTGTGTGTATGATGGGAGAACTTCTGTGCTGGAGAGACCCTTATGGGACAAGACTTGCTTCAGTGGGTCTTTGGCACTCACTGAGTCTGCCCCCTGAGTGTGTCTCTTATGGATCTGAAGAGTTGTAGTCTGCATGGTCTCTCTCTGACCACTGGGTACATTGGTTCTTGGATCTCCAAGGAGAGAGGCCACCCAGAAGGAGCTACAGAGAGATCTGCAGCTTCCTCCTCTTTGTTTGGGGTTTGGAGGTGCCCAGATGAGGCCCAGCTGTGAAGCAATGCCAGCTGCTGTTGAGCCTTGGGTCTTCTTTTGGAGGCTCTGTGGCTCTTTCACCCAGCTGCAGTACATTAGGTTTCAGATTGCAATGGACTAGGCCATTCATATGCAAAAGCCTCTGTGCACAAATTGGGTGGGGCGGGGTCTCAGGGAATCACCAGGGTGGAGCAAACAGCAATGGCTGACCGTCAGCCCTGCCTGGAAGAGGTCCTGTGTCTCTCTGTCCCGAGGCACCATGCAAGAACAATGATCGCTGCAAGCACCTCTGAGAGAAAGCTGCCTTCGAGTTCCGCCTGATGCCAGATAGTCCAGTTTCTCCCCGTATGAGTCTGGGTCCCCAGAGTCCTGCCCAGAACTGGAGTTCAGAGCAGTCAGGAGCTTGTGTCTCCCTCCCAATTGAAAAAGACAACAGCGTACTCAATTGCCAGCTCTTACCGAGCACGCGCACACCTCTGTACCTCTTCACTTCACTTCTGCACCTCCGCTCCTCCTCTGAGTCTCAGTGTGCTTTTCTCTTTCCTTCTAGTTGTAGAATTTCTACTCAGCCAGCCTTCCCACGGTTCTGGATGATACACATTTTGTCTTTTAGTTGTAGTTTTGAAGTGGTTGTGCGAGGCAGCAAGTTCAGGTGTTTACCTATGCTGCCATCTTGGTTTCTCCTCCCCTTTCCTCTTATTAAAGCATGGGATTTCAGGGTCAAAAATGCAAATAAAGTCATGAAGCACCTCCCTTGTATGTATAGCATTCCTTTGCCAAGAATCTGCACATCAGTGGTTTTGCCTGACTCTAAAGTAAATTATCTGCTGGAGTCCACATGTGTTAGTAATTGCCCTTGTACATTGTATGCCATAGATATTATAGATGTCTAGTGATGTTGTTTGTTACAGGAGTTTTGCCAATAGCTCATTCTGCTTTCTCTAAGTCATTTGTCATTAATGTTGTACCTGGCTTTATAAGATTCTTGGACATAAAGTGAACTTATACTTGTTTTGCCAAGAGGTCTGACAACTTTGAAGGATACCCCTATAGCTTTGGTATCTTTTTTTTGCCTTAGTCACAATAGTCATCAATTTCCTACAATAAAGAATTACTTCATGCTTGTTCTCAAAAAGTTCAATTGGTTTACCACAGGGTCTACTATACTTTGTTTAATAATTATGTAAAAGCCTTGATGACTTCATATTATAAATAGCATGCTGGAGACTAGGATAAAATGATTACAGGCCCAATAAAATAAAATTTTCAGATACTCATCTTCTTTTTAAAAAATTTCATGTTTTTTGAAAGTATTACATATGTCACTGTTTTATTCCCATTGACCTCTTCCACCCCCCAGCCCCCACACCCCATCCCAGGCTTTCACCACGCTATTGTCTGTATCCATGGGTTATGCATATATGCATATAAGTTCCCTGGTTAATCTGTTCCCTTTCCCCTCCCTCTGAGATTTCACAGTCTGTTCCATGCTTCTATGTCTCTGGATCTATTTTGTTTCTCAGTTTATTTTGTTCATTAGATTCTACATATGAGTGAGATCATGTGATACTTGTCTTTCTCTGACTGGCTTATTTTGCTTACATAATACTCTCCAGGTCCCTCCATGCTGTCGCAAAGGGTGAGAGATCCTTCCTTTTTACAGCTGCATGGTATTCCATGGTGTATATGTGCCACAGCTTTTTTATACACTCATCTATTGATGGGCACTTGGGCTGTTTCCAGATCTTAGCTACTGCAAATAACACAGCTATGAACATAGGGATGCATATATTCTTTCTGATTGGTGTTTTGAGTTTCTTAGGATATATTCCTAGATGTGGGATCACTGGTTCAAATTGCAGTTCCATATTTAATTTTTTGAGGAAACTCCATACTGTTTTTCATAGTGGTTGCACCAGTCTACATTCCCACCAGCAGTGTACTAGGATTCCCTTTTCTTCACATCCTTGCCAGCACTTGCCATTTGTTGATGTTAGCCATTCTGGCTGGTGTGAGGTGATACCTCATTGTTGTTTTAATTTGCATCTCTCTGATGATTAGTGAGTTTGAGCATTTTTTCATATGTCTCTTGGCCATTGGTATGTCCTCTTTGTGGAAGTATCTACTTAGGTCCTTTGCCCATTTTTTAATTGGATTGTTTGTCTTCCTTTTGTTAAGTTGTATGGGTTCCTTATATATTTTGGGTATTAACCTCTTATCCAATGTATCATTGAGAAATATGTTCTCCCATACAGTGGGCTCCCTTTTCAGATATTTGTATTTGTGGCCGCTTGTGTGATATTGTCACATGCACATATTTATTTGTCCTAGCACATACAGATTCACATTCTGAATTTGTACTGGAGCCTTGTTCACTATTTATATTCCTGGTGTTTACTGAGTTATAGCATTTAATTCACTATTTTTATTACTACTTTAATATTCAGTGAACCATTTTAAAATTTAAAAAAAAAATTCAATTATAGTTAGCATACAATATATCAGTTTTAGGTGTACAACATAGTGATTAGACAATTATATAACTTATGAAGTGATCATCCCAATCTACTACTCATCTGACACCATACATAGTTATTACAAGAGGCCTGATGCAAGAGTAGGCCTTCCTTCCCCCAGCTGCCAGCACCGGCTTCCCTCCGGCACCCAGGACTCAGGCTTCCCTTGCAGCCCCAGTGTCCAGAAGGACATCTGGTCTAATTAGCATATTATGCTTTTATTATTATAGATACTTCTTATACTGTATATTACATCACCATGACTGTTTTTTAGTTTTATTTTATTATTTTCTTTATTGATTAAGGTATTACATATATGTCCTTATCCCCCAATTGCCTCCCAACCCTCAATCATGCCCTTACTCCTCTGGTGTCTGTGTCCATTGGTTAGGCTTATATGCACGCATACAAGTCCTTTGGTTGATCTCTCTCTCTCTTAACCCCACACTCCCCTACCTTCCCTCTGAGGTTTGATGGTCTGATAGATGCTTCTCTGTTTCTGGATCTGTTTTTGTTCCAGTTTATGTTGTTCATGATATTCCACAAATGAATGAGATCATGTGGTATTTATCTTTCTCTGACTGGCTTATTTCACTTAGCATAATGCTCTCCAGTTCTATCCATGCTGTTGCAAATGGTGCAGCCACTGTGGAGAACAGTATGAAATTTCCTCAAAAAACTAAGAATGGAATTCCCATTTGACCCAGTGATCCCACTTCTAGGAATATATCCCAAGCAACTAGAAACACCAATCAGAAATGATATATGCACCCCATGTTCATAGTGGCACAATTCACCATAGCTAAGATTTGGAAACAGCCTAAATGCCCATAAGCAGATGAGTGGACTAAAAAACTGTGGTACAGCTACATAATGGAATACTACGCTGTGGTAAAAAAGAAGGAATTCTTACCATTTGCAATAGCATGACTGTTTTTATAAATGGCAAAATTTGTCCTTAATTTCTTCACTTTTTCAGTGAATGGTGTTTGAGTAATTGATTTGGTTGGGGGATATAATGGTACACAATAGTCATAACAAAAGATGCAAATTTAACAAACATAAGCAATAACATGGTAAAGGCATAAATATATGTTAACAAAGATGAACTGTACCCTAATAAGGCAGTATTGGCAAAGACAAATATAGTTCTTGTTCATGGCCCACCTTTAAGAACATGAGGATTGTTAAGAATGTAATGTGACTGCTGTGAAAAAAATCATAATTAGCCTTACATCTCAAACACAAAGAAGGCATGTGAAGAAATAACCTCATTGCCTTTTCCTCTTGTCACCTGGTAGGTTTTTTGGGAACAATAGGTGGCCCTAGACCACTCAGAGTCCATGGAGCACAGTTTGAGAAACAATGCATAAGAGAAAGATATGTTCTATACATTAAACACAATTATTCATTCATTAATCTTTGATCCTATTTAAATTGATTGATTGTCAAGTTTCCATTCTGGGTAGGATATTGTGACAAAATAGATGCCTTTTTCTGATAGGAAAGAGTATATGGCATCTTCCATAATAATAGAATTATATCTGGGACAAGCTGTCCAGCTAGGTACTACATTTTCCAGCCTCCCTTGTGGTCAAATGTTGCTCTGTGATCAGTGAAATGTGAGGAGAAGTGATATGGGCTCATTCTAGGCCCAGCCCTTTAAACTTTACACATTGGCTTCTTTGTGCTTTCTTCCTCTTTCTGTGAGTAGAAACATGGATGTTCCTGGAACACAGCTTCAACTGGGTAGATGAGACTGTCACCTTAGACAAGGGTGGAGAAATGTGATGGGATGGAATGAATCTAAATACACGAATGACTGAATGGACCCAAGTAGCCCACCTATGCATCCTGGACTGTCATGTGGGGAGAAACTTAATTGTTCTTTGACTCACTATATTGTTGAGTCTTTATATTATAGAAGCATAGGTTTTTTACCCTGATAGGTCTGAAAGTCATAGTTGGTAGGCTGTGGGAAAGAGTGGTTCTTGGTGGCACAATATAGGTGAGAAGACAAGGGAGTCAGGACTTGGCACAAGGCTAGCCACTATGGTAGGTGGGTATGGTAGGTAGGTGAATGCCCACCTGATTTCTAATGCTGATTCTGATGGAACAGCAGGCAGGGGAGACAAGAAACAAACTTGTTTGTGACACATGCAGAAATGAAGTTTTCCTCTGGAAAAGAATAACTGACTCAGGGGAAATGGTGACGCTCAGCCACCCTGTTTAGGATTATAAGGAAATGAAACCAAGGGAGTCACATCAGGCCTAGGTCATCCCTGGGCCATGCAATACTAGATCCTGGACAGTGGCAGTTCCAGGCTCCCTAAAGGGTAACTGGCAACCTTGATTTACTTGTTATGGTTAGTATAAGAATTGCTGAAGAAATGGGTGTGTAGGTTGTGGCTTCAGCTATAAAGATTTGGGGGCTAAAAGAAATCAGTGCAAAATCTCACTTACCTTACAATTTGATCTAGGGCTGGTCTAATGTTTCGGCTACTGCAAGGGCACTTTTATGTAAACTAGAAAAAGTGCTCCCTTTTCTTTTTACCATTTAGTAATTTTTAAAATTTATTTTTCACTTATAGTTTACATTCAATATTATTTTGTATTAGTTTCAGATATACAGCATAGTGGTTAGACAATCGTATACTTCACCTTTTTCATCCAGCCCTCAACCCCCCTCCCATCTGGCAGCCATCGGTCTGTTTTCTACACCTATGAATCTGTTTCTATTTTGTTTGTCCATTTATTTTGCTCTTTAGATTCCACAGGTGAGTGAAATCATATAGTATTTGCATTTCTCTTACTGACATTTCATTTAGCACAATACCTTCTAGGTCCTTCCATACGGTTACAAATGGTACGATTTCCTTATTTTTTATGGTCAAGTAATATTCCACATATATTGTATATATGTACCACAGTTGTTGTTTTTTTTCACTTATCTGTTGATGAAAAAGTGCCCCCTTTTTTTGGGCACATGGCCTGGCAGACACACAATATATCAAATTAGGAAAAGAAAGCATGACTTGCTGAGTGCAGTGCATTTTGGATTTCAGCCCCTATTAACCTCCATGATTGGGCATCTTTGTGCCGTGAACAATATGCACAACTGTACATGGTAGTCTTGTAGACTACCAGAAGTACAGTGAGAGTGAAGACTGAAACTGGAGAGTGACCCACTGACCAGGAAAGCAAAATTAAACTATTCTGGAGAAGAAAAAAGTGAAAGGTGATTTAAAATATTTTAAACTTGATATGCAAAGGGATATCCTCCAAATATATAATACTAGGGGCCCGGTGCATGAAATTCGTGCATGGTGTGTGTGTGTGTGTGTGTGTGTGTGTGTGTGTGTGTGTGTGTATGTGTGTGTCCCTCAGCCCAGCCTGCACCCTCTCCAATCTGGGACATCCCTCTCACAATCTAGGACTGCTGGCTCCTAACTGCTCACCTGCCTGCCTGCCTGATTGCCCCTAACCGCTTCTGCCTGCCAGCCTGATCACCCCCTAACCACTCCCCTGCCAGCCTGATCGATGCCTAACTGCTTCCCTGCCAGCCTGATTGCCCTCCCCTGCTGGCCCTGTCATCCCTAACTTCCCTCCCCTGCAGGCCTGGTAGCTCCCAACTGCCCTCCCCTGCAGGCCTGGTCACCCCTAACTGCCCTCCCCTGCAGGCCTGGCTGCCCCTAACTGTCCTCCCCTGCAGGCCTGATCCTCCCCCCCCCAACTGCCCTCCCCTGCAGGCCTGGCTGCCCCTAACTGTCCTCCCCTGCAGGCCTGGTCCTCCCCCCCCCCAACTGCCCTCCCCTGCAGGCCTGGTAGCTCTCAACTGCCCTCCCCTGCAGGCCTGATCACCCCTAACTGCCCTCCCCTGCAGGCCTGGTCACCCCTAACTGCCCTCCTCTGCCAGCCTGGTTACCCCTAACTGCCCTCCCCTGCAGGCCTGATTGCCCCCAACTGCCCTCCATTTCAGGCCTAGTCCCTCCCAACTGCCCTCCCCTGCTGGCCTGATCACCCACAACTGCCCTCCCCTGCTGGCCATCTTGTGGCAACCATCTTGTGTCCACATGGGGGTGGCCATCTTATGTGCTGGAGTGATGGTCAATTTGCATATTACCTCTTTATTAGATAGGATATCTTCTTATATCAGTACCTTTGCTCATGCTGCTCCAATCTGAAGCATCCTCTCTGGTTACACAATTCTTGCACACGCTTCAAGGCTTAGTTCTCCCCGCCCCCCCCCATATTATTTTTAAAATAGGTTTTTATTGATTTTTAGAAAGAAAGGAAGGGAGAGGGATAGAGAGATAGAAACATCAATGAGAGAAACTTCATCGATTGGCTGCCTCCTGCACACTCCCTACTGAGAATCAAGCCTGCAACCCGGAGAATGTGCCCTGTTTGGGAATCAAACCCTGACCTCTTGGTTCATGGGTTGATGCTCAATCACTGAGCCATACAGGCTGAGCTCCCCCTCTATTTTTAATTTTATTTTTCAATTAAAGTCATTCAATATTTTATATTAGTTGCAGGTATACAGAAAAGTGGTTAGACAATTATATAATTTATGAAGTGTTTCTCCCAATTATTCTAGTACCCACCTGGTATCAAGACTCAGTTCTTGACTTACCTCTCCAAAAAGCCTTCTATCACCCCTGAAGCCTGCAGAGATAACCTCCCTTCTCTTTCCACTGAACTCTGACCATACCACACTTGTTTCTATTCTGTATTCAGTGCTTGGCCTGGCCTGCTTTCCTTTTTGGCTGATGACCTCCTTTCTGAAGCCTTTCATCTCTTCTCTGGTGCCCCCTCTGTACCTAGAGAAGTTTATTACACTTATTTGTTTACATGTCTGTCTCTCCTTACTGGAGTCTAAGCTCTCCAAAGGTCCCTATTTATTATCTCTATCTCCTCTTAGCACAGGGTTCAACAAAATTTTGGTGAATAAACAAGTGGGTAATCCATGCTCAAAAATATGTCTATTTGTTTGAGTAACCAAGGGTCTTGGAAATTTCTTCTCCAGTCCCAAACACTGTTCATTTCCATTCAGGGAACCTCCAACAAGCTCTCCACAGCAGGGTATGGGGACAACTTGAGACCAATCAACTGAAAGTCTTTCCCCTGTTTAGATACTATTTCAACTAATTCTTATAGTGGAAAGAGTGCTAGGCTCATAGCCTGGTTTTAGTAAAGTTCTGCTACTATCTAGCCACATGACTTTTGCAAGTTGAATCACCTCTCTGGCCAGCCTTAGTTCCTTACCTTGTAAAATGAAAAAATAGCTTTAGTGATCTACCATGTTGAAAAACATGATAAACAATGTAGTTGAGCTGAACTGTAAAGATGTATTAACATCTTTGTTAATACCTAACTTCTCAGCTGGAAGCAATTTTTCTTTGGTAGTGAAAGGTCCACAAGATGTTTTATGTGTCTGATGACAAACAAACAGCTGCAGGAAACTTGGGGGAAAACATAATTCTCCATCTTGGCTGGTGTAATTTTACTTTTGTTGTTGTTGTTGTTAATGGTTCTCTCCTGCAGGAAGTTTGTTTATTCATTCATTCATTCTATATAGGGTTGACTGAATTATCAAATAAAAGTACAAGATACGTTTATATTTGTTTAGTACCTCAAAGGTTATGAAGAGACAAGGCAACAGAATGGAATGCAGTAAGTCAGGAATAGTCAGGAATAGCTCTCTAAAGTGGGTCCCTAATTGGTAGCTTTGGAATTACTGGGAAGCTTTATTTATTTTTTTATTTACTTATGTATTTATAAATATTATTTTTAAATTACAGTTGATATTTAATATTACCCTGTATTAGCTTTAGGTGTATAGCATGGTGGTTAGATAATCATATACTTTACAAAGTGATTCCCTTGATATTTCTAGTACCCACCTGTCACCATACAGTTACTACAATATTATTGACTATATTCCCCATGCTGTATTTTACATCACAGTGACTATTTTGTAACTACCAATTGGTATTTCTTAATCCCTTCACCCAGCCCATCAACCCCACCCTGAGTTGTGTGACTTATTAATAAATTTTGGATATTAGCCTCTTATCAGATGTATCATTGGTGAATATGGTATGTTATCCTATTCAGCAGGTTGTCTTTTTGTTTTGTTGATGGCTTCCTTTGCTGTGCAAAAATGTTTTAGTTTGATGTAGTCCCATTTGTTTATTTTTCCTTTTGTTTCCCTTGCCTGAGGAGATATATCAGAAAAAAATATTGCTGCCTATGGTTTGTACTAGAAGTTTTATGGTTTTGAGACTTACATCCTACCTTATAATAGAGAAACATGCAAATTGACTGCACCTCCGCTACGCCCACGATTGGGCCAGTGGGAGGCTGGGGGGCGGGACTCTGGGTGGCTTATCCGGCCATTGAGAAGGTCAAGATGGCGGTGCCCAGTCCTCTTAGTTCCAGGGGTCACTGGAAGATCAATGCCCAGGGAAGGCAAGGCCGGGATGCCCAGCTCCAGGGGGGCCCTGGGGAGATGTCAAACTGGGGGGCGTGGCCGCCAGCCCAGCCTCTCCTGGGGGTCCCTGGGGTGATCGGCAACCTGGGTGTGTGTGGCCAGGCCCGCCCAGCCTCTCCCGGGGGTCCTTGGGGAGATGTCAACCTGGGGGGGCATGGCCGAACCCGCCAGCCTCTCCCGGGGGTCCCTGGGGAGATCAGCAACCACAGGGGTGTGGCCACCCCGCCCAGCCTCTCCTGGGGGTCCCTGGGGTGATTGTCAACCTGGGGTGATGTGGCCAGGCCCGCCCAGCCTCTTCCGGGGGTTCCTGGGGAGATCAGCAACCCTGAGGGCGTGGCCACCCCGCCCAGCCACTCCAGGGGTTCCCTGGGGAGATCGTCAACCTGGGGGTGTGTGGCCGGCCGCCCAGCCTCTCCCGGGGGTCCCTGGGGAGATCTCAACCCGGGGTGGCGTGGCCAGGCCCGCCCAGCCGCTCCTGGGGGTCCCTGGGGAGATCATCAAAAAGGGGGGCATGGCCAGCCCGCCCAGCCTCTCCCGGGGGTCCCTGGGGAGATCGCAACCCAGGGGGGCATGGCCGCCCTGCCCAGCCACTCTTGGGGGTCCCTGGGGAGATCAGCAACCCCGGGGGCGTGGCCATGCCGCCCAGCCTCTCCCGAGGGTCCCTGGGGAGATGGCAACCTGGGGGGGGGGCGTGGCCGGCCCGCCCAGCCTCTCCCGAGGGTCCCTGGGGAGATCGTCAACTTGGGGGGGCGTGGCCAGCCCGCTCAGCCAGCTCCCAGAGATTGGCAACTGGGGGTGTGTGGCCGGACCCGCTCAGCCGCTCCCGGGGTCCCTGGGAACATTGCAGGCATGTGGTTGCTGAGACCCAGACCAGGCCTCTGGCCACAGATTCATAGCTTTGCAGAGACCTAAGGCAGGGATCTGCCTCATCTGCAGAGAGACAGAGGTTCTGCAGTGCCCCCAAGACGTGGGTGGGCCCATCCAGGGATCAAGGGGCATGGAAGGACTCCTGGCAGAGGGGCAAGGACCCTCACCCCTGAGGCGGGGGTTGAGGGGTGGTGCCACCTCAGTGGAGGGGTGCTGCACTGCAGGGTACTGGACTGACTGATGTGATTCAGAGAAGCTCCCAGTGCTAACGGGCCTCGCTCAGGCGGCCTTCACACTTCAGAGGCAGTGACTCCTGCTCCTGCCTGGACCCAAAAGCAAGCTCGCGACACCCTGCCCCATGGCAGAGCATGCCTAGGCAGTGAGTGGGAAGCCTTCCACCTGCTTCGGAGAAGGGGGGGCAGTAAAGAATGGGGGGAGAGGAAAGAATGTGGAGCATCCGCAATGAAGAGGTGCTCGAGAAAGGCTCGGAAGCCTGACTGGAAGGTTTGTTCTGTTTGCCGGGCGGCTGCCCCTTAGGAAGCGCAAAGAGCATGGCTCTGAGGGCTTCCTGTGTGCTGAGTCAAGTTCCACAGCCAACTGGAATTGGCCTCAGTTTCCTGGTCTGTAAAATGGATTAAGCGTGTCCCAGTGCCTTCACTGAGCTTTGATGGCCAATTGAGATACTATATAAAGAAAATGAGGGAAGAAGTGAGAAAGAAAAGGAAGGACGAGCAACACAAAAGAAAGACTGAAAGGAACCTGTAAACCCATTGTCACTTAAATAGGGAATATAGTCAATAGTGTTGTAATGATGGTATGATGCCAGGTGGGTACTAGAAATATCGGGGAACACTTTGTAAAGTATATGATTGTCTAGCCACTATTCTGTAACTAATATAAAACCTGAAACCAATACAAAATAATGTTGAATGTAAAGAAATGAAAATTGGAGTGAAATTTTTATAAATTTCAAAGTTTAAGTATAAGCTGTAAAGGAAGGAAGGGGAGAATAAAAAGTGTTTTTCATTTTACCACTTCATTAAAAAGACAGTTGTCTTTATATGGTGCTTTTATACTTTTCTAAGTCATTATCTCATTTTAATTTCCGGGCAACTTGCATATAAGCATAACCAATGGACGCAAAACTCTGGGGGGTGAGGGCATATATGGGAGTGGGGTGGGGGGGCAATGGTAAGATATGTACACATATAATACCTTAATAAAAAAATTGGAAAAAAAAATAAAAAAATAAATAAAAATAAATAAATAAATAAATAAATAAATAAATAATTTCCGGGCAACTTAAAGACAAGATAAGTATTCCCTCCACTATTCAAAGAAAGGAAATCTTGGTGTCTGGTCCTAATGATTCAATCGTCAAGCCCTTATTGTAAAGCAGGGTTAGTAAAATTTTCTGTGCAGGGTCATATCTTTACTAATAAAAGCCTTGGGGGTGACCAGGCCAGCAGGGGAGGGTATTTGGGGACAATCAGGCCCGCAGAGGAGCAGTTAGGGGGCAATCAGGCCAGCAAAGGAGCAGTTAGGGGGCAATCAGGCAGGTAGGTGAGCGGTTAGGAGCCAGTGGTCCCGGATTGTGAGAGGGATGTCCAACTGCAGGTTTAGGCCCGATTCCACAGGGATCGGGCCTAAACCTGCAGTTGGACATCCCCCGAGGGGTCCCATATTAGAGAGGGTGCAAGCTGGGCTGAGGGACACCCTCCCCAGTCCATGAATTTCGTGCACCGGGCCTCTAGTTTAAGTATATAATTCATTTTAAGTTTATTCTTATATATAAGAAGGTGGTCTAATTTTATTTTTTGCATGTATCTGTCCAATTTTCCTAACACCATTTATTGAATAGACTGTCTTTACCCCTTTGTATATCCTTGCCCATTTTGTTGTATATTAACTGACCATATAGGAATGAATTTATATCTGGGCTCTGTTCTATTCCATTGATCTATATGACTATTTTTACACAAGTACCATGCTGTTTTGATTACTTTATCCTTGTAATATAGTTTGATATCAGATAGTGTAATACATTCTATTTTGTTTTTCTTTCTCAATATTGGTGTGGATATTCATGGTCTTTTGTGGTTTCATATACATTTTGGAATATTTGTTCTAGTTCTGTGAAATATGTTGAAGCTCTCTGAACCTCCTACTTTTGGGATTTTTATTGAGGCTTCATTATGTAGGCATGATTGATCATTCACTCAATCTCTAGCCTCTCCCCGCTTCCCAGAGGATGGGGAAGGGGTGGAGAGGAGCCTGAAACTTCCAAAATTCTAATCATGGTTTGATCTTTATGGTGACCAGCTCCTATCTGGAAGCTATGCAGGAGCCCACCAAGATCATCTCATTAGCTCAACAGACACCCCTATTACCCAGGCAATTCCAAGGGACATCGGAGCTCCATGTTAGGAACTAGGGTTAGGGGCCAAATATTAGAACAAAAGAGGCTCCTGGTGCTCTTATCATTTAGGAAATTACAAAGGTTTTAGGAGCTCTATGTCAGGAAATTAGGGCAGAAATCAATATATATTTTTCTATTATTTCACAGGGTCCCTTTCCAGACCATCTTGCAATGGGTGAGGTGCCCTCCTTCATGCTCCTATAGCACTTGGACTTGCACATTATGCATTTTAATTGCTCATTTACTTGTGTGTATCTCCCATTAGACCCTCAGCTCCATGAGTTTTTGGATTACATCAGTTTTTCCACTGCTGTATCAGCAGTGTTAACATGCAGTAGAAATTCATTAAATGTTTGTTGATTAAATGAATACATGGTTAGACACTCCAGGCTTAGATTCTTTGGGAAGCCATAACCAGATAGGATTTCTCTGTTCAAGCTTAATTTATAACCAGCTGACAATTATAGAGCCAGAGACCCAAGGCCTGAAGTCCCTTTCAGATTAAGTCCCTTTCAGGAGGTGACAGTGAAACCTGCCCGACTACTACCTTACCTGTCTGCTTCCTGTGTGCTTTGTGGGCCACAGTGGTGTTGGGAGGAACAGCTTTCAATTTGAGGGTGTCCTATACATCTTCCAAGCTGCAATGGCAGCCAGCATCATTCCCTATCTAGTTTATGTAATGACTAGAGGCCCAATGCACGAAGATTCATGCAAGAATGGGCCTTCTTTCCCCTGGCTGCCGGCACCGCCTTCGCTCTGGCCCGGAGCTGCCTTTCCGCCTTCCCACACTGCCCAGAGGCCTGGAGTGGCTGGGGCAGTGTGGAACACCTGCATCGTCGCCATGGTGATGACGCAAGTGTCCCGCCCTGGGCCGCTTGGCGCCTGCATATGCAAATTAACCCACCATCTTTGTTGGGTTAATTTGCATACTCACTCCTGATTGGCTGGTGGGTGTCAAAAAGGTATGGTCAATTTGCATTTTTTCTTTTATTAGTGTAGATACCTGGAGGCTAGTAAATGAGGAATAGTCCAATACTGCTCAAAGCACTCTGGGAAGTACCATATGTGGGCTTCTGCTTGTGGAATGTGAGTATGTCTTACTTCATAAAAGATGCTGCTTTTCTGAGTATTCATAAATTCTTCTTTTAAATTTATTTTATTTTAATAGACCTCTCTGTCAGTCTTTTTGAGCAAAATAATAGCCTTTACTAACAGAGCCACTGGAGCCAGAATGGAGGCTTGAAGGCTACAGGGGCCTGAAGAGATGGGATTAGAAATCACAGGGGACAGGCTGGACAATAGGTCCCTCCTTCCTCCTTTTGAACTCTGATGATTCTGTGGGGAGTAATCACAGAACATTCTCAGGGATCTCTAAGTGACCATCACCCCTTTCCTAGTCACTTGTGGAGTTATTCTGCACATTTCTCTAAAGCTTGTGGGTAGAGCTTATGTGGCAAAAGTTCATTTTATGTGAGAACAGTGAACAGGATACCCATAGCAAGGGAGAGTTGGAGCCAGTGAGGTAGCCACTTGATCTCAACACAGGAAAACTAGCTAAAAACTAGCTATGAGTACTTATTGCACATTTCGGGTGCTGGGGTAAGGACAGGAGAGTTTGGCTCTCATTAGACAATTTGAAAAAAGGTACATTAAGCTTTGGAGACCCTGATTTCTTAACCCATTATTAAAGGGCAATTTAGAATCACATTGCTGTTTTGGGTTCCCTCGATAGGATTTTGCTAAATTTGCTAAGTTTTCAGATTTGGCAAATAAAAATATGGAAGCCCAGTTAAATTTGAGTTTCAGATAAATAACAGGTAATTAAAAAATATTTGTAGCCTGGCGGGCATGGCTTGGTGGTTGAGCATTGACCCATGAACCAGGAGGTCACGGTTCAATTCCTGGTCAGGACATGCCCAGGTTGTGGGCTTGGTCCCCAGTGGGGAGAGTGCAGGAGGCAGCCGGTCAATGATTCTCTCTCATCATTGATGTTTCTCTCTCTCTCTCCCTCTCCCTTCCTCTCTGAAATCAATAAAAATATATTTTAAAAATATTTGTATAATATTCCAAATATTGCATCCTGTAATTTACCTGGCAACCCTCTTCTCAGGTCATTATCACTAGTGACAGCATGCTGTTGATCTGCTTATTAAGGAAAAATGCCTAAGAAGCCTCCTGCTACTGGGGTGCCTTATCAGCTAGAGTCAGTTCATCTCTCCTAGTACTGCTGGAAGCTCTGAGAATCCAGTAGAGAACCTAATGAGTTGAACATTCTCTCTGTGTGTGTGTGTATGTGTGTGTGTGTGTGTGTGTGTGTGTGTGTGTGTGTGTGTGTGTATTTAATAAGCCCCTGCTAATGGTGTGTGTAAAGATGGGTGTAGATGGAACACCTGGTCTTTCAGCAGCCCGTTCTCCCACTTCTCCTCATCTTCTATTATTGGTGTATATCTTGAAAAACCCCACTACTTCACTCTATTCCAAACCTCTTTTCCCAATAGTAAAACCAAATCATCAAAGGTTCTTAAAACGTTCAGCCCAAAATCAATTTATCCTGATAAACAGAAACTACAAGGTTCAAAAGGAAGCCATTACACATGGAATATTCAATAGGAGAAAAAGCAAAAGGGAGACTTGCTTAGAGGCCTATGCCTGTTTACATGGTAACAAAAAAATCCAAATATGAGAATCTGAGAGGACCACCAGGGTCTCCCTCAGCCATTTAACCCTTTGGACTCGCTTGCTTTTTTCTCGATTCCTTTATTCTAATGCTAACCGTGTCGAGTCACACTCGACATCCGAGTGCAAAGGTTGTCGAGTGTGACTCGACACGGTTAGCATTAGAATAAAGGAATCGAGAAAAAAGCAAGAGAGTGCAAAGGGTTAAACAAGAGAAATAGTGAAGATTCAAGTGAAGGACAAACTGAACTGGAAGCAGCATCAGAGTTTGCCAGAGTGACTTTGGAACTTTGAGCTTCTGGTCAAGATGGCAGAGTAGGTAAATGCTGCACTCACCTTCTTCTGCAACCACATCAAAATTACAACTAAATTACAGAAAAACCATTTTTGAAAACTTCCTGAAGTCTAGCTGAACAGAAGTCATTAAGGATACACAGAAGAAGCTATGGGGAGACTGGTAGAAGGGGTGGAGATATGGAATGGGCTGGTCTCACATCCACGTATGGTGGTTAAAAATCAGGAAGGATATTTCAGGTGCAGAGGTCTCCCTGAGGAGTGAGGGGACCCAGCCCCACATCAGGCTCCCCAGCCCAGGGTTCCATAAATTTTGGCTCTGATAGCCAGCGGAGATCATGGCTGAGTGAGATGGAGGGTACCTGAAGTCTTGGTATTCCTTTCAAAGGGCCTGTGAATGGCCTTACTTCCTGGTGGACTCACTGGCTGAGCTCCAGCACTGGGTCAGCAGCTCCAAAGGTGTCAGGGGACATACAAATGAGTAGTCTGCCTTCAGGGAGAGGTCTGGAGGACCAGCTTTCTTTCAGAGAGAAGTGCTGGCACAAGCCATTGTTCTTTTATTGAGCTCTCCCCTCACCCAGCCTGCAGAGGCAGGCAGACAACATATCTGGGTCTCCATCAACCTAACTAACACCCTTTGCCCCACCCCACCCAATTTGTGGGCCCACCCAAGATGCTTCCAGTGGCTTTTCTATACAAATGGCCTGTCTTGGCTCATGTTGAAGGCTTTCCTAAAATCTCTGAAAGTTTCAAAAATCACAAACAAGGAGCATCAGGCCTCAGAATGGCCCATGCCTCTTGCTAAGCAGCCCCAAACCTGGTACTAGTGGCATCCAGTATCAGTTTGTAGGTTAGATCTCCCAGGCACCTCCAAGCCCAACACAAGTGGCAACCATCTGCAGATCACTTTGTAGCCCCTCCCAAGAGGCCCTAGAATCAACATACCTGGTGGCCAGCTTCAGAGCACACCAGAGCACCAACTAGCCGTTTCCAAAAATGACATGCCCAAAGGATAGACTTGGCAGGCACTAGAGCCCTGCTAAAGTCACTCCTTCTCTGTAGGGTGAGTCCCTGCACAACAGCTCCTCCACTATAGTCATTGCCAGTACTCACAACAAATCAGCTGAGGGTCAGTCCCTTTCACTGATGCTCCAACAGCAATCAAAGCCAAACTACAACAAGGGGACACACACATCCCACACAGGGGACACACCTGGAGCACCCAGCTCAGGTGACCAGGAAGACTATGTCATTGGTCCCCACAGAACACCTAGTACATAAAGCTACTCTACCAAGACCAGGAGATGTAGTAGCTCTACCTAATACATAGAAACAAACACAGGGAGGAAACAGGGAGGCAGCCAAAATTATGAGACAAAGAATCATGTCCAAAATGAAAGAATAGAACAAAACCCCAGAAAAAGAACTAAACAAAATGAAGACCAGCAATCTACCAGATGCAGAGTTCAAAACATTGATTATAAGGATACTAAATGATCTCAGTAAGAACTTCAACAAAGAGATAGAAAACATAAAAATGAATATAGAAACCATAGAAAGTACTAGTCGGAAATGAAGACTATAATAACTGAAATGAAAACTCAGAGGGAATCAACAGAAGATTAGATAAAGCAGAGGATCAAATCAGTGATTTGGAAGATAAGGAAGTAGAAAATAACCAATCACGGCAGCAAAAATACCCTCCCCCCCAAATGAGGATAGTTTAAAGGATCTCTGGGACAACATCAAGGGTACCAACATTCATATCATAGGGATAACACAAGAAGAGAGAGAACAAGGAATTGAAAACCTATTTGAAGAAATAATGACGGAAAATTTTCACAACCTGGCAAAGGAAATAGACATACAAGTCCAGGAACTAGAGAGAGTCCCAAACAAGATGAATCCAAAAAGGCCCACACCAAGACATGTAATTATAATGCCAAAGGTTAAAGACAAAGAAAAAACTCTTAAAAGCTAGCAAGAGAAAAACAGTTGCCTACAAGGGAGATCTCATAAGACTGTCAGCTGATTTCTCAACAGAAACTAGGCAGGACAAAATATATTGGCACAATATATTCCAAGTGATGAAAAGTAAAGGCCTACAAACAAGATTACTCTACCCAGCAAGGCTATAACTTATAATCGAATGACTAATAAAGAGCTCCCCAGACAAGAAAAAGCTAAAGGAGTTCATCATCACCAAACCAATATTAAAAGACATCTTAAAGGGTCTTCTATAAGAATAAGGAAAAAGGTAAAAATATGAATAATAATAAAATGTCAATAAATACATATCTATCAACAATTATTTGAAATGAAAATGGATTAAATACTCCAATGAAGACATGTGGTGGCTGAATAGATAACAAAACAAGATCCTTACATATGCTGTCTATAAGAGTCTCACTTTAGATATAAATATACACACAAACTGAAAGTAAAGGGATGGAAAAAGATACTTAATGAAAATGGAAATAAACTAAAAGACCCTGGGGTATCAATACTTATACCAGACAAAATAGACTAAAACAAAGGCTATAACAAGAGACAAAGAAGGACCCATCAATTGCACTCCTGGGTATTTATCCAAAGAAACCCAAATCACTAACTAGAAAAGCCATATGCACCCATATGTTCATTGCAGTTTATTTACAACTAGAGGCCTGTTGCATGAAATTTGTGCAAGGGGCTTGGCCTTCGCAGCTGCGGTGGCTTGCCTTGGCCCTTTCAGCCCCAGCTTCATCTGGAAGATCGTCTGGAAGGACATCCAGAAGGTTGTTTGGCTGTCTGGTTTAATTAACATATTACGCTTTTATTATTATAGATAGCCTAGATATGGGAGCAATTTAAGTGTCCATCAATAGATGGATGGATAAAGATGTGGTACGTGACCCAAGTAAACAAAATCAGAAATGAAAGAGGTGAAGTAACAACTGACCCCACAGACATACAAAGGATTGTAAAAAAATACTACGAACAAAACTACTCCAACAAACTGGACAACCTCGATGAAATGGGCATATTCCTAGAAAAATACAATCTCCCAAAACTCAATCAGGAAAAATAAAAAACCTGAATAGGCCGATAACTACCGATGAGATTGAAGCAGTAATTAAAAACTTCCAGCAAACAAAAGCCCAGGACAACTTCACAGGGGAGTTTTACTAAACATTCAAAGAAGAACTAAAACCTATCCTCCTCAGACTATTCCAAAATATTCAAGAGGAAGGAACAGTTCCAAGCTCTTTCTATGAAGCCAGCATTATCCTAATCACAAAACCAGATAAAGACACTACAAAGAAAGAGAATCACAGGCCAATATCCCTGATGAAGATAGATGCTAAAATCCTCAATAAAATTCTAGCATTACATGAGAAAGATCATACACCATGACCAATTGGGATTTATTCCAGGGATGCAAGGCTGGTACAATATCTTCAAATCAATAAATTTTATACATCACATAAAAAATTGAGAGACAAAAATCACATAATCATATCAATTGATGCAGAAAAAGCATTCGACAAAATCCAACACCCATTCTTGATAAAAACTCTCAGCAAAGTGTGACTAGAGGGATCATACTTCAACATAATAAAAACCTTACATGACAAACCTACAGCCAACATCATACACAATGGGCAAAAACTAAAACTATTTCCCCTAAGAACAGGAACAAGACAGGTATGCCCACTTTCACCACTCCTGTTCAACATAGTACTGAAAATTGAAATAAAAATTTGCCATTCTGTTTGAATTTGTTTACCTTCTATAATTGAAACTTTGTAGCTTGAGTGGAGGCTTAGGCCTGGCAAGGGCATGCGGAAAGCTTGGCTTCCTCTGTTGCCTGGGAAACCTTGCTCTCTGTGGCTGTAGCCATCTTGGTTGGGTTTATTTGCATACTGCCCTGATTGGCTGGTGGGCATGGCTTGGGCTGGTGGGCGTGGCTTGGGCATAGAGAAGGTGCGGTCAATTTGCATATTACTGTTTCATTAGGTAGGATAATGAACTCACAGAAAGAGAAACTAAAAAAAAATCCCATTTACCATTGTGCTGGGGTCTTATCTGCAGCTGCAAGGGTTCAGAAATCTGGAGAAGGGTCTGCGACATAAATTAAATGAAGAAACTAGACATGAAATATAAATTTGGGAGGCATTTTGGGGGAGCCAGGGGAGGCTTAGCTCTAGTGACTAAGCTCTCTGAATCTCCAGACCTAGGGCTTTTTATTCACACATTTTGCCCTTTAGAAAAGCAGATATACATATCAAAGGTAAGGTTTGGTAAACAGTAAAGGATTATCAGGTTGGGGGAACTGCCCTCAGCTGTCTGGCAACAGGCAATAACATGCAGATCTTCAGCCCTTCTGAAGGTGTCCATCAGCCTTCTGATGAACTTCTTGCATTTTATTATGCCCTGCTGGAATTAGCCTCCAGCACCATTGCAACAAAAAAAGTAAGATACCTAGGAATAAACTTAGCCAAGGAGGTAAAAGACTTGTACTAAGAAAACCACAGGATGTTGAAAAAAGAGATAGAGGAAGACATAAACAAATGGAAGAATATTCTGTGTTCATGGATTGGTAGAATAAACATCATTAAAATGTCTATACTACCCAAAGCAATCTATAGATTCAATGTACTCCTCATTAAAATACCAATGGCATACTTCAAAGACCTAGAACAAACTCTCCAAAAATTCATCTGGAACAAAAAAAGACCCCGAATAGCTGCAGCAATCCTGAGAAAGAAGAACAAAGTAGGAGGGATCACAATCCCAGATTATCAAGCTATATTACCAAGCCACTGTTCTCAAAACTGCCTGGTACTGGCACAAGAACAGACATATAGACCAATGGAATAGAATAGAGAACCCAGAAATTGACCCAAGCCATTATGCTGTTAGTATTTGACAAAGGAGGCAAGAGCATACAATGGAGTCAAGACAGTCTCTTCAATAAATGGTGTTGGGAAAATTGGGCAGATACATGCAAAAAAAATGAAACTAGACCACCAACTTACACCATACACAAAAATAAACTCAAAATGGACAAAGGACTTAAATGTAAGATGGGAAACCATAAAAATCTTAGAAGAATCCATAGGCAGCAAAATATCAGACATATGTCGCAGCAATATCTTTACCGATACAGCTCCTAGGACCATGGAAACTAAGGAGAAAATAAATAAATGGGACTACATCAAAATAAAAAGCTTGTGCACAGCGAAAGAAACCACCAACAAAACAACAAGAGAGTCCACTTCATGGGAGAACATATCTGCCAATGTTACTTCTGATAAGGGTTTAATCTCCAGCATTTGTAGGGAACTCATACAACATAACAAAAGGAAGATAAACGATCCAATCAAAAAATGGGCGAAGGACCTAAATAGACACTTTTTGAAAGAGGACATACAGATGGCCAAGAGACATAGGAAAACATGCTCAAAGTCACTAAACATCCGAGAGATGCAAATCAAAATGACAATGTGGTACCATCTCACACCTGTCAGAATGGCTATCATCAACAAAAGGCAAGTGCTAGGGAGGATGTGGAGAAAAAGGAACCCTGGTGCACTGCTGGTGGGAATGCAGACTGGTGCAGCCACTGTGGAGAAAAGTATGGCATTTCCTCAAAAGAAATTAAATATTGAACTCCCATTTGACCCAGTGATCCCACTTCTAGGAATATATCCCAAGAAACCAGAAAAAACAATTAGAAAGGATATATGCACCCCTATGTTCATAGCAGCACAATTTACAATAGATAATATTTGGAAACAACCTAAGTGCCCATCAGCAGATGAGTGGATTAAAAAACTGTGGTACATCTACACAATGGAATACTATACTGCTGTTAAAAAGAAGTAACTTTTACCATTTGCAACAGCATGGATGGAACTGGAGAGCATTATGCTAAGTGAAATAAGCCAGTCAGAGAAACTTAAATATCACATGATCTCACTCATATGTGGGATATAATGACCACCATAATTTGATGAACAAGAATAGATCCAGAGACAAATGGCAGGGGAGGAGGGGTTAGAGACCAACCAAAGGACTTGTATGCATGCATATTAGCATAACCAATGGACACAGACACTGGGGTGTTGGGGGCTTGCCTGGGGTGGGACTGCCTGGGGTGGGGGCAAGCGGGGAAAAAGGAGACATATGTAAAACTTTAGACAATAAATAATAAAAACAACAACAGTGGCACAGCTACACAATGGAATACTGTGCTGCTGTAAAAAAGAACTACTCTTACCATTTGCAACAGCATATATGGACCTGGAGAGTATTATGCTAAGTGAAATAAGCCAGTCAGAGAAAGATAAATATCACATGATCTCACTCATTTGTGGAATATAATGAACAACATAAACTGATGAACAAAAATAGAGCCAGAGGAAAAAAATATTTTAGAATATAATACAAGTAATACTGTTATTTGCAGATTTTTAATATTTCCTACAACTTTTGTGATATTCTATGTTAATACAGTTTTGGTAATATTATATTTAAAATATTTTTTCTTGAAATATTAATGTTTATTCCATGTGATATTATTATATTTAAAATAATTTTTCTTGAAATATTAATGTTTGTTGCATGTAGCATTATATTTAAAATAATTTTTCTTAAACTATTAATGTTTATTGCTTGTAACATTATTATATTTAAAACAATTTTTCTTGAAATATTAATGTTTGTTGCATGTAACATTATTATATCTAAAATTGTTTTTCTTGAAATATTAATGTTCATTGCAAGTAAATGGCTAATTATTTTGTATCTAAATAAATATGTAAATAAATAAATAAAACATTTCTGTCATCAACCCCCCCAAAAATAAATTAATTAAAAATATGAAGGCACTATGTTATTTTTTAAAGTTAATTTCATTAAGTATGAAGGAATTCAGAATTCAACCAACAAATTTGAATACAGGTGGTATATTATATGAAATATTGTGTAAATGTTAAATTTACTGAAGTTGATTATTATGGTCATGTAAGAGAATATACTTATTTTTGGGAGATACACACTGAAGTATTTAGAGGGAAAGGGCTATGATGTATGTAATGTATTTTCAAATAGTTCAGAAAATAAAGAGAGAGAAAATGATTGATTGATTAATATTGGTGAATCTGGGTAAAGTATAAAGGATATACGGGTATTTTTTATTCCTACCACTTTAAGTTTGAAATTATTTCCTAATAAAAAGTTTTTTGTTTTTTTTAAAGAATGAAGCCTGAAAGGTAGGTGCTGATCCCTGAAGAAGGAACCACAAACCTGCCCCTGAGGCCTGTTCTTCATGGCAATTCTGCTTTCTTGGGGCAGTCTAGAGGATGGGCAAGAGAAGGTCAATTCCCCAGAAATCTGGTTTCTCTTTCTCTCACTCCTGATCTTCCCCAGGCAAGAGAAAGGGTCTTGTCTTGAGCCTTGATAGTCCCTTCCTCTTCTTCCTTTTCTACTATTCTTAACAATAGTGGTGAAGGGAGTAGGCTCTAAAATCAGACTGTCTGGGTTTGAATGTTGGCTCTGCCACTCTGACTGAGAACTTGTTTCTTGACCTCTCTGAGTTTTAACATCCTCATTTGAAAAATTGTATCTATAGGGCTGTTGTTAGTGCTCAATATATGTAGCTATTATTTTTTTCTCTTTCATACAAATGATCTCTTTACCGTCACCTCCTGTGGTGAGCTGGTGGAGGAAAGAAGAGAATTAGGAGAAAAAGAATTTTTAGAGCATGAAATTACTCTGTATGATACTATAATGATGGGTACATGTCATTATATATTTATCAATACCCATAGTATGTACACTAAGAGCAAATCCTAATGTAAACTATGGACTTTGGGTGATAATGACTTGTCAATGTAGGTTCATTATTTACAACAAATGTACCACTCTAGTGGGTGATGTTAACAGAGGGGGGGGGCTGTGCATTAACAGGGGAGGGAGTACATGGGAAATCTCTACCTTTTGCTGAATATTTCTGTGAATCTAAAAGTGCTAAAAATAGTCTACTAAGAACAAAAACAGAAACAAAAAAGAAAACCCCATGTAGCCTTATTGTTATCGTCAATCGAAAGAAGCACCTAAAGGGGCTAGGTGAAAAAGGTTAAAGGATTAAGAAAAAAAAACCCACCACCACCACCAACAACAAAAACCTCATAGACAAAGATAACAGCATAGTGATTACCAAAGGGAAAGGAGGTGGGAGGAGGTAGAAGAAGGTAAAGGGGGGATAAATGATGATGGAAGGAAACTTGATTGGGGTGATGAGCACACAATATAATATACACATGATGTATTGTACAATTATACACTTGAAACCTATATAATTTTATTAACCAATGTTACACCAATAAATTCAATTAAAAA
Organism: Ia io; assembly: GCA_025583905.1. Taxonomy (NCBI): domain Eukaryota; kingdom Metazoa; phylum Chordata; class Mammalia; order Chiroptera; family Vespertilionidae; genus Ia; species Ia io. The sequence continues at coordinate 99,645,637 of JAJQQW010000001.1, forward strand.
ACCCACACAAAATAAACAAGAAGCACCTAAAGATAGGAATTTCCTGCTTATAGGTCAGTAGAGGAGATGCCTGGAAATAGAAGTGTCATGGCAGCTCCTCACTTGCCAATGGATAGAGTTGGCTCTACTGCTTGAAGCAGTGTTGCATAGTGGTGGGTAATTCAGGATTCAGAGGCTAACAGGTCAGGGTCAAAGCCAGATTGCCATTTCCCAGTGGCCTGGTCACAGGCAAACTATTGACCTTTCCAACCTATAATTTATTCATCTATAAAATAGAGGTGATGACAGTACTTACCTTATAACTGTTATGAAGTTTAAGATATCCTATCTAATAAAAGAGTAATATGCAAATTGACCATCACTCCAAGACACTAGATGGCCACCCCCATGTGGTCAAAGATGGCTGCCCCATGTGGGCACAAGATGGCCACCACAAGATGGCCTGCAGGAGAGGACAGTTATGGGCAGTTAGGGGTGACCAGTCCAGCAGAGGAGGGCAGTTGGGGGGGACCAGGCCTGCAGGAGGGTAGTTGTGGGGGACCAGGTCAGCAGGGAAGGGCAGCTGGGGGGGACCAGGCCTGCAGGGGAGGGCAGTTGTGGGCGATCAGGCCAGCAGGGAGGGCAGTTAGGGGTGACTGGGCCAGCAGAGGAAGGCAGTTGGGGGAGACCAGGCCAGCAGGGGAGAGCAGTTGGGGGGGACCAGGCCTGAAGGGGAGGGCTGTTGGGGGAGACCAGGCCTGCTGGGGAAGACAGTTGGGGGGGGCCCAGGCCTGCAGGGGAGGGCAGTTAGGGGTGACCAGGCTGGCAGGGAGGGCAGTTAGGGGCAATTGGGCCAGCTGTGGAGCAGTTAGGCATTGATCAGGCTGGCAGGGGAGTGGTTAGGTGGTGATCAGGCTGGCAGACAGAAGCGCTTGGGGGCAATCAGGCAGAGGCAGGCGAGCAGTTGGGAGCCAGCAGTCCTGGATTGTGAGAGGGATGTCCAACTGCCCGTTTACAGGATGTCCAACGATCCCACACCGGGGTCGGGCCTAAACGGGTGGTCGGACATCCCTCAAGGGGTCCCAGATTGTAGAGGATGCAGGCTGGGCTGAGGGACACCACTCCTGTGCATGAATTTCGTGCACCAGGCCTCTAGTTGTATATAAAAGTCTTAGCTTAGGGCCTTGCCCATGGTAAGTATTCAATGAATGTTAGAAATGAGTAATATGTGCTCCACATTATATTAAGCACATACTACCCAGCAGGTAAGTGGTAGAGGCAGCACTGGAACCCAGGTCTGTGTAACTTAAAAGCTCAAGCTTTAAACCATGACATCATCATTTCTCTGTTGTCAGCCTCTCAAATACCACCTTCATGATTTTTGCCATATCATGTACTATCTATATTATTATTTCTTTAATATGTTTTGAATCAACTTACTTTTTATGTTTAAACTAATTTCTTTAAAAGGAAACTTTATATCGCTATTGAAATCAGTATCAAGTGTTCTAAATAGAACTATAATAATAACCCTGTAACTTTTAATTATAAATGCTCATCTAGGTATGATTAACAATCATCTTGCATCTCATTGGTGGTTTGCCTAACACACTCTGGGTAACACTACATTGTTATAAGCACTTTTTCCATTCTGAGGATTATAACAGGCCTTGAAGGTCATCTAATGAACTTCCCTTCCCCATTCAATCCTGAAATAGCCTATACAATCTTTTGATTGATATCTCCTGCCTCAGCTTGAACTTCTCTTAGGAAGAGTTGGAAAACCTTTTGCTTCTGACCAGAAACCCTTTGCCCTCACATATTCTTCTTTGCTCTCTGATCTTGATATAAGTATATAGCTTTTGAAGAACTTTTACTGTTAGCAGAAACCATATATAAGGCCACCTTTGCACTCTCCCTCTTTCTCTTTTCTCTTTTAACTTAGCCCTTATAGGGAGAAGGACAAAAGATATGTTATCCTGGTGTGTTGAAGAGTATACATGGAATTGAAGATTGATGTTTGTTCTCCATTCTGAGGGAAACACAGACCAGGCACAGTGAGCAGGACCTTAGTCTTGGGAGGGAAGGGGAAATTTTGAATGCAGGTGTGTGTGTCTCCTAATCCAGCTGACTTTCAAATCATTTCTGAATATTTTGAGAAAAGGGATGTAGAAGAGAAGGGGGAGTCTCTAAAAACACTCAACAAAGCCTTAGTAGGACATCAGTGCATAAGCAAGTACACCTACTAGGTTGTTCCTCTGACAAAGGGTATCACAAAGGAGAGAGGCATTCTCCTTCATTTATAACAATACATGGCCTGGCTTTGGCATCACAAGGGCCCCAGTGGCTCTTCTGTAGCAGCAGACAGCCGTGTCCGGTAGACACAGCATTACTTAGCACAAGTACCAAGTAATAAACAGAGGGCAGCAGCAGCAGCCCCTAGCAGGAAGCAGATATCCCCTATGCACACTAATATTATTCATGGGCCTTTTGTTAGAGGCTAAGTTCTGCATGAAAGATAAAGGCAAGAGATGGTAAAATTTGGGAGATGGCTGGTAGTGTGACCTTCAATACACCCACAGGCTGGTAAGGCCTGAGGAAGCTCAGAGGAAAACTGTGCCAAGGTAGACTAAGTTAGTTCTAGACAGCACAGAACAAGGAGTACATGCCCTTATAATGAAGGTCTCTTACAAAACTCTCAGAAAAGCCTTTAAATATATAATGCATGGAAGAAAAGCCTGCAACAAAGACGTCAGGTGTCCCGCCCCATCATTTTTGTGAATTAGCTGCTTGACTACTAACCATCACTTGAACATACATGCACTGCAGCAGCAAATTGGTCCAAGTAATTTGAGGCCAGCTATTTGTTCACTAGGGACACAGAGCTATTAGGGTGATGTCTGGATGAGTTATTGAAGAGGAGGGATATACGCATGGCACAAAATGGCTCCTTAAAATAATTTCTTGTACAGTGGCTCAGAAAGAAAAATAGGACTCTAGCCCCTTGCATGGTAACATTTACCATTTGCTAATGTTTGCTGCATGTAGACTGGAGTGGGGTCTGTCCATGAGCTCCATGTTGACCCAGGTGCTGGGCGGGGGGTGGTTGGAGAGCTGGAAACACTGTCAGGATCAGCACTGCAGCGGGGTGTGTGTGGGGAGAAGCAGCTGTATTTGATCAGATGGTAGAAATGAGAGGAGAAGAAGCAGAGGCTTGCTGGGTTCTGTGCATTTCACACTGACAGCCGTCAACCAGCCCAGCTCTGTCCTGTGAGCCCTGCATGAAGTGCACCCTGGGCAGCAATTGGGGGAAGGGGAGAGAGAGGAAGGGAGCTCCTGGGGCCAGAATCACTCCCCAGGCTTGGTTTTCAGTGGGTATTTTCATGTGTAAGGAGTGCACCAAGGTCCTGGACTGGTGCTATTACAAGTTTATTTTTGTTTGTAATATTTCAAATTCTTGGTTCCCGGGCATTGATCAGCAGAACAATCTGGTGGCAAGGAACTGCTCAACTCATATCTGCAGAATAATAAGGGAAAGCCCATATTTGTTGAAGACTTTTCATGAGGCAGGCATTTACAATGGTCCTGAGAGGTAGGTATTTATATTGGCTCCATTTTATAGATGAGGACACTCAGGCTCATTTACCCCTGCTTATTTCCTTTGTAACACTCTTATCATCTTGTTTATTCATACCCTTGTCTATCTGCCCCCTTAGACTGTATCCTCTCTGAGTAAGGACTTTTGTCAGTTTTGTTCACTGCTCTATGTCCAGTGCCTAAGAGTGTGTGTAGCACAACACAGCTTCTCAGTGGGTTGTATTTCCCATTAGGTCTGAAGTTTGATTTTACCCCATTACAAGGTCATAACTTAGCCTGTTACTGTTTCATGGGGCTTGAAGAAAACATAAGACTCCTGGATCACGAGGGTTTCTTTTTCTCCGCATCCTTGCCAGCACTTGTCGTTTGTTGATTTATTGATGATAGCCATTCTGACAGGTGTGAGATGGTACCTCATTGTCGTTTTGATTTGCATCTCTCAGATGATTAGTGACGTTGAGCATGTTTTCATATGTCTCTTGGCCTTCCTTCTGTCTTCTTTCGAAAAGTGTCTATTTAGGTCCATTGCCCATTTTTTGATTGGGTTGTTTATCTTCCTTTTGTTAAGTTGTATGAATTCCCTGTAAATGTTGGAAATTAAACCCTTATCGGTGATAACATTGGCAAATATGTTCTCCCATGCAGTGGGCTTTCTTGTTGTTTTGTTGATGGAACCCTTGTGCACTGCTGGTAGGAATGCAGACTGGTGCAGCCACTGTGGAGAACAGTATGAAGTTTCCTCATAAAACTAAAAATGGAACTCCCATTTGACCCAGTGATCTCACTTCTAGGAATATATCCCAAGAAACTAGAAACACCAATCAGAAAGGATATATGCACCCGTATGTTCATAGCAGCACAATTCACCATAGCTAAGATTTGGAAACAGCCTAAGTGCCCATCAGCAGATGAGTGGATTAGAAAACTGTGGTACATCTGCACAATGGAATACTATTCTGTGGTAAAAAAAGAAGGAATTCTTACCATTTGCAACAGCATGGATGGAACTGGAGACCATTATGCTAAGCAAAATAAGCCAGTCAGGGAAAGATAAATATCACATGATCACACTCATTTATGGAAGATAATGAACAACATAAACTGATGAACAAAAACAGATCCAGAGGCAGACAAGCATCGATCAGACCATCAAACCTCAGAGGAAAGGTAGGGGAAGGTGGGGATAAGGGGGAAGAGATCAACCAAAGGACTTGTATGCATGCATATAAGCCTAACCAATGGACACAGACACCAGGGGGGTGAGGGCACATATGTAATACCTTAATCAACAAAGAAACATATGTAATACCTTAATCAACAAAGAAACATATGTAATACCTTAATACCTTAATGAGGGCATGAGTGCAGATGTGGAGTGGCAATGGGGGGATGAGGACACATATGTAATACCTTAATCAACAAAGAAATAAAAAAAGACTCCTGGATCAGAGACAATGGACTGTATTACAGCACAGCAAGCAGCATGAACATCAGCATATTTGTATCACTCCCCTTATCCCCAAGTCCCATGGGGTAACACAAAGGGACTGGATGCATGCGTTATACATAGTAGCCAGTTTATATCACAGCTGTGGGACACTAAGCTTGGTGAACCCAACATTATGTAGCCAGAAGTAAGCATGTCTACTCTGTCCCAGAGGGTGATATTAATTCATGCCTCAAGATTGCTTGCTGCAAACATAACCTTGAGAACTGTTCCAGACAAAGAGTGGTCAGGGCCTTGCATTTTTGGCATAGTCAGCAGGAAATATAGGAGCACAAGAGACCCATGGAGGAGTGTCTCCCAATATCCTCCCCTCTCTGCACTTATGAATCCCATGTAGGCGCTTGGCAGAGCGGCCTTGTATTAGAGTCTGTTTAATGCATATGAATTGTCTCCACATCTGCTCTGGACTGTAACCTTATTGGGGATAGTGTCCCTGTGTAAATATTCTTTGTGGTCCTTATAACTGTGTGAGTGTATTGCACACAGCAGGTCCTTAGAAAACAACAAAGACAGAGGCAGTAACAGTGGTAGCAGCAAACTTTGGAGTCAAGGTTTGCATTTCAGCTCTGCTTCTAACTCATTTTTTGAGTTTGGGCAATTCAATTTGCTGAACCCCTCTGAATGATCCTGTTTCCTCATCTGTAAAATGGGCACAATACAAGGTTCATATTTCAGAGTGTTCTTCTCATTTAAAGAAATTAATCCAAATGTGGCGAATGTAATAAATATTCAATAAATGTTAGTTACTTATTGTTGCTATTATTATTACCGAGCCCCTATGTGCCAGGTGCTTTAATATTCAGTTTTTGAAATATAATCCTTATCATATTCCAGCATAATAGATGTTATTCCTATTTATTTATTTATTTATTTATTTATTTATTTATTTATTCCTTACCCGAGGATATGTTTATTGATTTTAAAGAGAGAGAGAGAGAGAGAGAGAGAGAGAGAGAGAGAGAGAGAGAGAGAGAGAGATTAGTTGCTTCTTGTAAGCGCCCCAAGCAGGGATTGAGTCCCAACTGGGGATTGAACCCACAACCTTTCAGTGTAGGGGTTGATGATCCAACCAACTGAGCCACATTCGCCAGGGCTGTTATTTCTTTTTATATACACAAGGAAACAGGTTCAGAAAGATTCAAGTAATTTTCACATAAAGTGCAGAGTGCAGTTCTGAGCCTTCTGTTCTATCTGCTAGTGAATTGAATATTTCCATCTTTTCTGAGGGAGTGGAATGGTGAGCTTCCCCACGTATGCTGTTTCTTTAATGAAATGCTTTATTGAGACTCTCAGCGGCCAAGCCATCAAGGCTCTTACAACTTTCCCCACAAACCTGACCTGGGAGGATTGGGAAGGGGAGAAGCTGATGGAAAGAGGGGGAGGCTGGAGTGTGGGTTGGGGGCTGGCTTTCTGGGGAGCTGAGGGGGAGAACAGTGTGTTGAGTGAAGGTCAGAGCAGAATTAAATCCAAATGCAGGTTATTTCACTGAGGCCAGGAAAACAACACACATAACTATCTGGTGCCGGAAGGGAAACCCTGCCCACCAGAGACAGCAGGTCCAGGCTCCTTGCAGCTGGGAAGGCTCCTGAACTCACCACAGGCAGACAGTTCTCTGGGATCCAGTGTTTGTTTCCCTTTCTCCTGGGACTTGTGCAGGGATGGCTGCAGGGAAGACTGCAGACCAACAAAGGATCAGAGACCAAATCCCAATTCAAGTTCAAACAGATGCTCTTTTCTTGGAGGTGTTCAAGGTAATTTGATCTGAAACAGAGCCACTTCTCCCCCTCCCTTGTGTTGGGGGAGAATTCATCCCCTTCTCTTGGGATATGAGCCAGCTTGGATAGATGCTTCACTAAAAGACATGTATATACTTTGTTCCAGGTCTGAGCCCACTGGAAAGGGCCTTTGAACTTACCAAGCAACTCTAGGAAGCGGAAGAGGATCAAAGAGCCCAAGAAAGTCATTTTTTAGGTCTCTTCTAAAGTCTAGTCTAGATGTGCTGGGCAGAGGGAGGAGGCAACTTCCTTGACCAAGGGCATGACACAAAGAGGAGAGCTGTGAGTCCTCACAAAGGACCACTTGCAGCAGAAGTACTTGCAGTAAGGGAGGAATGGGGCTTAGTACATGCAGATCATCCGGCCCCCTCTCAGACACTCCAAATCAGAATCTCTGAGACTGGGTCCCAGGAGTTAGCAATTCTTTAAAAAAATTTTTATTAAAATATAGTTGGCATACAATATTAGTTTTAGGTGTACAACATAGTGATTCAACATTTATATACCTTACGATGTGCTTACCACACTAAGTCTAGTAACCATCTGTCACAATGCAAAGTTATTACAATATTATTTAGCACATTCCCTTTCACCTTTTTGACTCATCCCTCCATTCCCCTCCCCTAGTATTTCAAACAAATGCCTCAGGTGATTCTCAAGTACAAAGAAGGTTTGAGAACAATTGGGTTAAGGCACAGGCTCAATAGAGTTCCAATCCTGCCTCAGCTACTTAACCAACTGTATGATTGATCTTGGGCAAGCTATTAAACCTCTCAGAGTTTTAGTTTCATCCTTATAGGATGGAATAATAATAGTACCTCCCTCACAGTGCTATTGGGAGGATTAAATGAGATAATGTGCCTAATTTAAAATGGTAGTTATTATTAAGCCTCTTATCCCCCACCATGCACTTTTTTCCTACTTTCCCTTTTAAGTAGGAAATGTGAAATTATTTTTTTCCAGAAGATGTTTGGCACTTTAAAACTAGTGTTAAAAATCCAGGCAAAGCAGAGGTATCATATAGTGTCTGCAGATGTTTACTACATGGCACACCATTCTTAGAAGTGTCTACCTGGGCAGTGCCCACTTTTAGATTGCCTTCTCTCCCCTTCTCTCCTTCCTCCCCCTAATTAAAACTTATGCATCTGGTGTTCCATCTCTGTATGGCCTTCCTCTCTGTTAGGGCTATGACACCATGAGTTAATCGTGTAGCTGCATAATAATGTAACCTGTGCTATCTTCTCTTGAGAGTTTGATGAATGGGAGTTAATCCCTCAAGAAGATCCCCCTCTCCTTGAGTGAACTGACAAAATAGTTTGTTAACTTCTAAAACTGAAAGCTGGCCTTGGACTTAAGGTGTCCCCATGGATGCAAAGGTCCTCATAGTCACAGCCTCTGTCTTACCTCTTACCCATAACTTAGTAATGCCTCACAACTCCACCTCCAACATATTCCACTGACTGCCCCTTCCGTTTTTTCCCCTTTGATGATCATTTGAAGCTGATTCCAGATATTTAATTTAATGAATATTTATTGAGTCAAGAGGTGTTGTCTCAGAGATTGCTATTATTCATAATATATGAAGAGCTATTTGACTTTTTGAACCAGGAATTAATGCTGGCTACACATTAGGATCACCTGGTTAGCGTTTAAAAAGAGATTCCTGGGCTCTACTCCCAGAAGTTCTGATTTGATTGGCATCAATAGGTTTTAAAAGCACTCTACCCCAGTGACTCTAATGTATAGTGAGGGCTGGGAACCAGTACTTTGAACTATATGAATTTTCTCATTCCACAAATATTGAGTGCTTATCATGTGCCTGGTACTGTTAAAGGCCCTGGAAATATAGCCATGAACACAATAGACAAAAATCCTTCCCTTCTTGGAGTTTCATGGAGTTTATGTTTTAACTAGAGGCTTGGTGCATGAATTTGTGCACCAGTGAGGTCCCTAGGCCTGGCCTGTGGAATTGGGCCGAAACCGGCTCTCCAACATCCCCCGAGTGGTCGTGGATTGTGAGAGGGTGCAGGCCAGGCCGAGGGACCCCACCGGTGCACGATCGGGGCTGGAGAGGGATGTGGGAGGTTGGCCAGCCGGAGAAGGACTGCAGGAGGGCTCCAGGGTGTGTCCGGCCCGTCTTGCTCAGTCCTGATCGGCCAGACCACAGCAGCAAGCTAACCTACCAGTCAGAGTGTCTGCCCCTTGGTGGTCAGTGCACATCATAGTGAGCAGTTGAGTGGCCTTAGCATATCATTAGCATATTACACTTTGATTGGTTGGCCAGAAGACCAGACGACCGGACATATTAGCATATTAGGCTTTTATTATATAGGATGGGGAAGACAGATAATAATTAGCATGATTTTAAATCTATATTATGTTGAAGGATGATAAGTACAATGGAGAAAAATAAAGTAAGGAAGGAGGAATAGGAATACCAGGGGTGGTGTGTGAAACACTTTGAGTTGGAATGATTGTTTTAATCCATAACAAAAATACCATAGACCAGGTGGATTAAATAACAAACATTTATTTCTCACAGTATGGAGGCTGGGAAGTCCAAGATCAAGGCATTGGCAGATTTTGTGCCTGGTGAGTACCTGCTTTCTGGTTCATAGGTAGCCTTATTGCTATGTCCTCACATGGCAGCAGGGTAGAAGTATCTCTTTAGTGTATTTTCTATAAGGGCACTAATCCCATTCATGAGGGCTCTGCTCTCTTGACATAATCACCTCCCAAAGCCCCCTACCTTCTAATACCATCACATTGGGGATTAGGATTTCAACATATGAATGGGGGGGTGATAAAAATATTTTGTCTGTAACAGTGGTCAAGGAAAACTTCACAGAGCAAAGGACAATTAAGAAAGACCTGAAAGAAGTTGCTGGGGTAAGCCATACAGATATCTGGAGGAAAAATATTCTTGGCAAAGGGAGTAGCCAGTGCAAAGAGCTCAAGTCAGGAGTGTGCTTAGTGTGTTCTAGGAAAAATAAGGAGTGTGGCTGGAGAAAAGTGAGGGGGAGAGAGGTAAGGGTGGGCGAGTTGCTTAGGGCCTTGTAGACCATTGTAAGGACTAGGATTTTTACTCTGAGTGAGATGAAGAGGCATTGGGTGGCTTTGTGCAGAGAAATGGCATGGTGTGACTTATAGAGGATCACTCTGGCTGCTCTGGGGAGGATAGACTATAGAGGGACAAGGATGGGAGGAAGGAGGCTATATTAGGGGTTGGAGGACTATTCGAATTTGTCTGGGTGTTCTAGGCCACTCTTATCCTCTCCCCTTGTGGGGATGGTAGCAGGAACTTCATGATCTTGGACTTTGTTCCACAGGGATAAAGGGAGAAATAAATCAGATATGAAAGTGTGCCTGACATTTGCAGATGTTTCTCGGGATTAAGATCTAAACAAATGCACTATGGCAATTTGAATCTCTTCCTCTTTTGTTTCTTATTCCATCTCAGATCCCCCTCCCAATCTATTCCTTAAGGATTCTTAGACACATTCCCACCCACCATAGTGACCTAGGTCTCTTGTTCCACTTTACCTCCAGCTTTTGACAGAGAGATAAAGACTTCTGCATTGATGTGAGTGGAGATCTTATTATAGTGGAACAGTAACGGGCAGTAGGCACGCTTAATGTGTAAAATGTTTTCTGTCCTGGAAAAAATCAATGCCATAAATGTGGACTTAATGGGACCCCTTGGGGAATGGGAGTCTGGGTAATGTAACATTCTAGTTAATTGAAAGGTAACCCACTCCTCACCCCTGCTTATTTCTTCCTTTTCTTTGCATTAGCTCTTGTTTCTGAGTATAAAAATGGCTTTACTGCGTGCTTGTAATGTGCCAGACGCTATACTAGGTGTTTTACAGATACTGTCTTATTTAATCCCCTTAACCACTGATGATGTAGACACTATCATTACCCCAATTTGGAAGTTGAGGGAATTGAGGCTCAGATAAATTAAATAACTTGCCCAAGATGGCACAGCAACTAAATGGCTGAGCCAATCTGTAGGATGCTTAGGATCAGCCTCAGTGATCAGGATTTGCCTGTCATGGACTCTATTGTGAATGGTTCCTGGGCTGCTAATGGCCTCAGTGTTATCATGCCAGCCATCTGGGAGACTCCTCAGGGTCAACAGAGCGGGCAGAGAGGACACTCAAGAGCCTGGGCTGTGCCATGGAAGCCCTGGGCATGAGGTCCATTTTTAAAAATTATTTTAAAAAAAGTAAAATCCCAACATCAGGCTTTCCTAGTAGACTGCAGAAAAGCAATGTTTAGTTCATTGATAACAGTGTTATAATGTTACCATAAGTGTTAAAACTTCATAATTTAATCTTTTGGGGGGTGTGTGCACAAATAAACCAACCTGAATTAGCTATAAATCTGACATCCAGGCTGTTTTCAGTAAGTGTAATTTCATTCCTTTTAATCACATTGAGAAAAACGAGGTAATGCTAAATGTCAAAGTGAGACCTATTTTAATAAATAGATAAGAAAAATTATTCATTGTTCTATGCAAATGGATTCTTCCATAGTTTAAAACTATCCGAAATGTTTATTTTTTTTTTTTTGGAAAGAATGCAAGCTCTTCTTGCCATTTAGTTATCCTGCTCATTTGCTTAACAAAGCCAGTTTTCACTGATCAATGCATAATACCTTGATCTCAGCTCAGGTCTGAATTCCTGCAAATTTGAATGGGAAGTTCTATGCTGGATAGTTTCCATCTGCTTCTTCAGATCCTCTCCCCACCCTTTTCCACCCTGCACTCTGTCTGGAGACACTGACTTACAGGGATGACATCAGAGGCCTGCCCATCTTTAGTCAGGCCTACATGGTAAAGGCATCCCCAACTCCTGTTACTAACCCCAGATAACTTGCCTGCACCTTTATAGGTAGTCCTTTTAGTGACCCTCCCTCTCCAAAAGACCCATTTTGAGTGTGTCATCTACTTCCTGCTGAGACCCTGACTGATACAGGTTTTGGGTGATCTTTATTCCACCTGTAGGTCTGAGACATTGATTTAGGATGATATGACTATACTACTAATTTGAATGTACAACGCTCTGTACAAGTCCAGTGATTGGGTAGTGTCAGCGTAGAAACACTCAGTTCAAGTAAGGAACTTGGGAAAGGAGTCTGGGTCAAGAATCAAGACAGTGTGACCCAGGAGAACACTGTACTGTAAGCTCTTTGAGGAAAGACATTGTGATTACCTTGCTCATTGTTGTACTCTCATTAGCACCTAGCCAATAGACTGCCAAATAGTAGGCATCCTATAAATATTTGAGTGAAAGAATATAAGAAGAAAGAACATACGGACCAAATGTACAACCAAGTTAGGGGGCTACCTATGGAAGAATCCTAATCCAGATAATAAGGCCAATGCTTGGGAATGAGAGTAGGAATTTGCCTTCCCTGGCTAGAAAAACCTCAGATGTGCACTGCACATAATCCTTTGGGCAAGTTAGACTACCAGTGCCAAGGACTAGAACCCATGGTCAATTTGCCCACTGCTAGTTTTAAATAGAGATGATTTTGATCAAATGGGAATATGATTTGAGGAAGGTCTTCTTGGGGCTTAAGTATTCAAAAACTTAGGGAGATTTTTCTACTGAAAATGAAATGTGCAATAGGATATCCTTTACTAGAAGCATGGAGAATGTAATTTTCAGGCATTCTTGTCTACAAGCACAAGTTCACATAGAAGATCTGGTGGCAAATCAGTGCATTACAGTTCTGTTGACACTTCCACTGGCTGGACTAATTGTTTTACTTAAGACTACAATGTATGCCTGGCCAGTGTGTCTCAGTGGTTGAGCGTGACCTATGAACCAGGAGGTCATGGTTTGATTTCAGGTCAGGGCACATGCCCAGTTGTGGGCTTGATCCCCAGTAGGGGGGGTGGGGTGCAGAAGGCAGCCAACCAATGATTCTCTCTCATCATTGATGTTTCTTTCTCTCTCCCTCTCCCTTCCTCTCTGGAATCAATAAAATCTATATTTTTAAAAAAGAGTACAATTTGTAAATGAAACATTTTGGGTTTTAAAAATGAGTGTGTATGTGATTAGAGGATGTTTGCTCTATCATTACTCCTTAGGACTCTTGAGGACTTTGACCTGGCAGTTATTGGCAGGGAGGGGAGCACTTAAAATCACACTCAGTTTTAAATTAAGAAGGCAAGTTACAGTACTAGAAGGCTGAATGTTTGGGATATATCAGATAATTCAGTTGGTAAGCTTTTTCAAATTCACAGATACCTCCCCATTCCCATGTTGACCAGTATCAGTTGGGAATCACCAATTTAAACTTTGTATCAATTTGGATCAGCCTTCTCCCTTCTAAAGGTCTGAAATGGGAGGTTAGCCTGAATTCTAAGAAGCATGAACAATAGTTTGGGAAAGATTAGGTCAGTAAGTTTTTAGGTTCAACCAATGGTAATGAATTATCGCGATCCAAAGTGAACGTCCTGGATGTGAGGGCGATCTGGCTGCGGCATCTGTCACCCCATTGATTGCCAGGGTTGACTTGGCTGATTTGGCTGGCTAGCAGGTGTCCCCCTCCTCCCTCACCAATCCATGTGCATCCCTCGCGAAGCTGCGCACTTGGTCAAAGAGAACTATCTTCTCCCCTAGAGAAGAGGACCAGTCTTCAGTCAAGGTTATAGGAGTAGCTGCATTCCCCTGCTAGAACCTCCAAATAAGCTCTTAAAGTGAATGTCCTCCTTTCCACTAAATCCCTGAGCTTTTAGCATTTCAGGTCAGCCTTGGTAGCCAGAGCTAGTGTGAGAGCACAGCACCTTCACAGCTCTGCTGAACACCACCTGACAAAAAAATAAGGTCACATCTTCCTTTTACAGGATTTTAATGTAATCCTCACTAGCATTAGCAAAAATTGCTTTTTGGTAGCTGGAGGGAAGCAAAGAGCACTTGACTGTCTTAACATCCTCATCCCTGACAGCCTCTGTTAAAATGGAAAATTGTTGTGGTGAGGGAAGATCAGCTTCAGAGACTCTGACAGAGGGCAACAGGTTCAAATCAACCTTGATTAATCCATCTTCTTTGAAAATTGGTTGTATAAAAGGGTCAAGGTCATAAGGAGAAAGTTCAGTTCCTGGCTTCTGTTCATAGTGATTGTTCTGTCTCATTCAGATAGAACACTAAATATGCCATAATTATGTTGGGGGATAGGGATTCAGAAAAGGAAGAGGAAGGGAGGGAAGGGAGTGAGGGAGGGAGAAGAGTGGAGAGAGCAGGGCTGAAAGTAAAAGATGGAGGGATGGGAAAAAAGTGAGGAGTGAGAAAAGAAACTGGAAAAGCAGGAAAAGGAGGTTATAATTTGGCCCTGAAGGGTACTGATAGAGCTACAAGGGCATGCTGGTTAGGAGCAAGTGCTGGGGAGCTGAGGAATAAAACCTACATTAAGAGGAAGGAAAAATGGCGTAAAAATCCAGTGTGTGTGTGTGTGTGTGTGTGTGTGTGTGTGTGTGTCCAAATACCATGTCCAAATAGGGAGGGGGCAGTTTTAATCTCATGAAGGCTATGTGGCTCTGTAATTATGGAGAGTATGACAGGAGTGCAGTTCTAGGGGTACAAGGTAGAGATGCTGACAATGTTTATTTCTATAGTATTATCTTCCTAGGAGTTCAGTCAGAAAGGCTCACTTTAGTCCCAAGGTTAGCATTAGGTTGGAGCCTGGGGTGGACATAAGCCACCAGTGTCCACAGGGCCTAGGTAGACATGGAGAGTCCAGTGGTAGAGCTGTCTGTGCTATTTAGGAGGACTTCCTGCCAAAGAGGGCTGCAAAGAGGCTGTGGTCTGGCCCTGGGTAAGCTAAATGATTCCCATTACCCTGGCAGCTGTGTCGGCCACGCCTAAACAGTGGTGGCCCCTGCTTCTTCCTAGTCTGTTGTGAGAGAGGTGCAGCCTGCAGACATCTCACTTGAATATCAGCTGTTTTCTGGGCCTGGAACAGGGTGAGGATTGTGTTTGGAAAAGAGTGAGCCTAAGAAAAGAAACAAGGTGGGGGATGGAGGATGTATGGAGAAAAAGGATGGAAGAAGAAAAAATCGAGGTATAAGAGAAAGTTGTAGAATTATAGATTTAAGAAATTTGGAGAAATGGAAAGATCCTTATGGTAAGAGAAGGAACAAGCAGAGCCCCTCTTCATATCCTCAACTTTGAACTTACTAGCAATTTCTAAAAAACAGTCTTGTTCTCTATTGATGGTTTATGGACAAAATGGTTTTATGGATTCTCTGCTAATTTGACCCTGAGCAATTTTTTTTTTTTTTTTTTTGCCTCAGTGGCATACTGCATATTCTAGTTGTAATTCTAAAAACCATAAATGTTGCTCAGATACCATTCTATGTGCTGGATCTAGGATTTATCTGGGTTTTGGTGGTGGTAATGGTGCTAGAGCACTGAAGACATCAAGTGAATGGTCTCTGGACCCTCGTCCTTTTACATATGTTAATCAATTTCCACAGGAGAAAGGAAGTGGGCTGCCCAGCCAGCCTGGCCCTGCTGTTTATGTGGGTCCCCAGCTGCTTCACTGATCAGGATCCTTTTAAAAGATCTGGCTACTCAGTTACCCTGGTCTCTAAGGAAGTGAGGTGTGGCTGGCCTCCCTTGCCAGATGTGCTGGCTGCTTCTTGCAGTGCCCCAGGGAGCCAGTTTTCAGTGGTTCTTTTATGTGCTGTTTCTAATAGAAATGGAGATGTCTGTGTTCTGTGCTTTAGGTGTTGCTTCTGGCTGACTGCTTGCTGCAGGCTGAGAGAGGCAAACATCACAAATATTTGTCTGGGGTGGTGGTTATCCAGAATCTCCACAAAATTAATGCTAAAAGTAGGAAGAATCTCTCATTGGCCTTTGGAATGCACCTGGCTGGACTTGATTAATTCCACATGCTTAGTAACCATCCCAAGTTTACTGGAACACTTAACATTTTGAGCTCTTTCTTTGTAGAACGAAGAAGTTACTATCCTTTCCATTGGTAGTCAGCAACATGCTTCTGGAGCTATGTGTTACATTGGAAGGAGCACTGAATTCTGGTTCTATCTGGTGTCAACTTGGTGAATTTGGACACCTGAGTCTCAATGTTCTCATCTGTAACAAACAATAAAACAAAAAAATCATACCTGGTATGGAGCGCATATTTGCAATGTTATTGTAACAATTATTCTTTATGTTTAGAGTAGTTTATAGAATATAGATATGCTATGTTCATAATTTAATTAAATGTTCACAAGACCCTGTGAGTTGGGCAAGGCTCAATTAGCCCCATTTGACAAAAGATAAAACTGAGGCTCAGTAATACTGTATCATGCAATGTCCCAGTTTTAAATAGAACAGACAGAATTAGAACTTAGGCCTTTCAGTTTCTATGCCAGTGTTTTTTTCTACTGAACTGAGCATTATCTAGCCCAAACTAATTCTGTTCATAGAATCCTTTGTTGATTCCCATTGCCAGACTTCTACTCCGGAGTCCTGTTTGAGACCTTTGACTCCATCCTCTTCCTTTTCATGCACCTCTATTCCCAGTGAAAGACTAGGTTGGATATTCCTGAGATACTTTTAAAGTCTCAGGGGGAAGAAGATAGTTAAAAAGTCATCCTCTTGCATTCCAAAGACAATGTGTGTCTTAAGCGCCCAGTGCCCACTTGCCTGAGTAAGCCCTTAGGGAGTAATTGTATATTAAGTTCAACTATAATATAAGGGTGGCCAGCTACTCTATCCTTAGGCAGAATCCCGGGGCTCAAGAGCTGGTGGACTACACTGGCAGGTCCCTTAGTTCCAAGCGGTGTGGAGCAGCTGGGGCCATTAAGAGTGTGCAGGGCATAGGAAGCCTTGCTAAGGATGCATACAAAAGAGATGTCAGGGAAAGCATCCTTTGTAAATTACATCAGTTACATATCCCTAGGTGAGTTCAAAGCGAGGAGGAAAAAAGACACCATTCAACTACTCTCTGGGCCTATACAAATGTAGCCACCTCATTTCTCAGCAATCACAATGCATTTGTATCTCTTTATATGTCAGTCCTGAGGAGCTGAACTTGTCACCCTCAAAGCCCCCAAAGACCTTCATGTTCTCATAGTCAAACCCAAGGCCAATCCAGGGAAGGCCTTTCCCCTGAAGCCACCTTTCCTAGATGGGCTAAAGATAGAAGAAGATATACTTTATTTTTGTTTAATTTGTTATCATAGAAAATTCCAAACATATACTGTAGTGAATGATGCTCCCATAGCATCCCTTTGGTCCATCTGTGATTTTAGCCACAACTCTAGTGGGTAAAAGTTCCATGCAAGCTCATACTCATCTAGAAATGACAGTGTCCTACCTTTAATGTGTTCCTCTTATCTTTCTACTTTCTGCCCCAGGCCCTTGTCCTATACTCTGGTTAACCCACAACCAATGAGGATGAATGTTTTTTTCCCTTATACTTTAGGTGGTCAATTTTGGGAGGCATTCTGTGTACGTCTCAGCTTTTCCTGGCAAATTTGAGTCTCCTGCTCACAGAGGTAACCTCAACATCTCAATAACATTCTTTTTTTTTATGCTCACCAAGGACATTGATTTTTTTTTTTTTAGAGAGAAAGGAAAAGGGGGGGGAGAGAGAGGGGGGGAGAGAAAGAGAGAGAGAGAGAGAGAGAGAGAGAGAGAGAGAGAGAGAGAGAGAGAGAATGAGAGAGAGAGAAACAATGTGAGAGAGAAACATTGATCAGTTGCCTCCTGTACACTCCCCAACCACGGATTAAACTCTCAAACTAGGTATATGCCCTGACTGGGAATCGAACTCACAACTTTGTGGCATATGGGACGATGTTCCAACCAGCTGAGCCACCCAACCGGGGCAATAGCATTCTTATATTGGATTTTTCACCTCTATTTCACTCTTCCAACTTCCTTAATCTTGCTCTCTGGAGTTGACTCCTAAATAAACCACCAGCACCCACATCTTTGTCTCAGACTCTGCTTTTAGGGAACCTAAACTAAGAAATGTGCCAAAGTAGATGAAACTGTATAATGAATATCCCTCCTTATTTACCCACCACCTAGCTTAACAATGATCAACTCATGGCTAATCTTATTTCATTTTTACCTCCCCCAGTCTCTACCCACAGATTATATTTAAGCAGATCCAAGATGCACTTTCAGTTGCCTTGAGCCACTTTTCTACTCTGGAGGGTAAAATGACCAGATTAAGCTGGAGTCTTGCATTTTCATTTAGTTTGCAAATGTAACCATACTCGGATTTTATTCTTAGTGTAAAGTAATAATACCTATGTTATTACTTAGGTAATAATATGTTATTTCTGAAAACATTTTTATTTAGTTGCTCCCCTATTCAGTGATTCCCCTGGCCCTCTCACTGCCCATAGGTTAAAGCCTGGAGATACTCTGGTGTAATAGAGCACTGAACTAGAAGCTGGAACATCTCAGTTACTAATTAGCAGTGTGTCCTTAAACTAGTTACTTGATTGGTCATAGAATCCACTTACTCATCTGTTTGCCCTGCCAAATTTATAGGTTCTTGAAAAGTCAAATGAAATCAGTATTTAAAAGCTATTAAAGTGTAGGACACCCTAATAAATGTAAGATCCTTATTCTAGGTCCTCTGTAGTTTGGCCCTACCCTCCCTTTTGTGTTTTTATTTTATTTTTATTTTTTAAAAAATATGTTTATTGATTTCAGAGAGGAAGGAAGAGGGGGAGAAAGATAGAAACATCAATGATGAGAGAGAACCATTGTTCGGCTGCCTCCTGCACGCCCCGCCACTGAGGATAGAGCCTGCAACCCAGGCATGTGCCCTGACTGGGAATCGAACCATGACCTCCTGGTTCATAGGTCAATGATCAATCATCGAGCCATGCCGGCCGGGGGCGTTTTATTTTTTAAAAAGATTTTTAGAGAGAGGAAGGTAGAAGGAGGGAGAGAAAATATCGCTGTGAGAGCGAAACATTCATAGGCTGCCTCTTGCATGCCCTGCCCCCCTTACTGGGAATGGAGCCCAAAACCCAGGCATGTGCCCTGACCAGGAATTGAACTGGCAACCTTTAGGTATATGGGATGACACCCAGCCAACTAATCCACATGGGCCAGGGCAAGTTTTATTTTCCAGTGTACTCCAACAGAACTTTCTGCCCCATGCCTGCTGGTGCATTTATTCATTAATTCATTCATCAAGCATTTACTGAATACCCAGGCACAGAGGTTATGGGTATGAATTATAAACAATTTCTGACTTGAGTATACTGGCTAATAAGGGAGATAGACAAATAAACAATGACAATCTGGTGTGTTAGCACACCATGAGAAAGGTAAGCTGAAAGTACTGCAGAGTACAGCTAGCCCAGGGAAGCTGAGTTGGGGAACAGATTTAAGGTGGCTTCATGGAGGAGTTGCTGGCTGAACTAAAATTAAAGAAAAGTAGGAGTTCACCAAGAAGATTGAGGAGGAAAGACATTACAAGCAGAGGGAACAGTATAAGAAGAGATGCAGAAACGTGAAACAACTTGATGTATTCAGGGGAACTACAACTGGTTTGACAGGGATGGAGCATGGAGTGCTTGGGGATTGGAGTAAAGTGTGGAGTGCCCACTGATGTAGCTAGAAGAGTAAGCAAGGGTGAACTTAGTGAAGGGTCCTTTTTGTCAAGGACTTTATCCTGAAGACAACTGGGAAACTTTAGAAGGTTTAACCCTCAGTATATCAATAGTGTCTACTGGACCCAATTTTATTTTTTAAGTGTTTATTTTGAACAGTTCTAACTAGTTGCAAGGATTGATATTTCATGACTTATATTTTTCCTAGAGGTTTTCAAAAGAACAAAGATACACTTAAAAAAAAGAAAAGAACAGAATACCATTTATTATGTATTGCAATTACCATGTGATTCCACTGAACTCTTTTATAAGGTTAAGATTCATCATGATATCTTACTTACCTTTTTTCTTATTTCTTGAAAAATTTTGATATATCAACATCCCAGAAATTTTATTGCATTATTACTTATTAATTATTGTCAACTATGGTAAAAAGGCTGGGTAAGGCAGGGACTGGGTGGAGGAGGGAAGTGGAGGGTGGAAATAGGGGACATTAGCAATAATGCCAACAATAAGAAATAAACTTAAAAAAATAAGAAAATAGAAGAATCATGGAATAGCCCAGAAAGATAATGTCATTCTGGAATAAATCATCACTATTACACCATCTTTCAGGTTTTTTTTTTTAATTGTGTCTCCAAAGTCATGCATCATCCTTCAAAAATCTATAAAGAAGTGTGAAAACACATCTTGTAGGCTTTTTAAGGGTTTTGTTAAACACAGTTGAAAATTCAGAAATTTAAATTTTCTACTAATAGAAGAAAATTGACAGAGGATGATGTTTCCCAGTTAGTAGGTAAATCAGAAGGTGAATCCAAAGAGACAACAGCACATTAGACTAATGGCCATGGTGAAATTGATCATGTAAGTGAAATCTCAGACTATGAGTCTACAGATGTCAATATCATAGATATAATCTTTTAAACTCAAGGATCTATGAGGAAACAGAATATTTCTAAGGACAAAAATAAAATATGGTATTCTTATCCAGCTAGTTGTATAGTAAGAAAGGCTTTATCAGACAATATTTTGTGACAGGAACTGTACTATCATGTTTTTGCAGGAAAATTTACTTTATATAGTTCCTAAGTAGATACATGCTGAAATCAGTTTTACATCCAAGGGTGAATGGATGGGAAAAGATGATGTAGAAATGAAAAATATATAATTGTTAAATCAATCATTCTAGTCGGTATTTAGAATTTTAAAAATAATAATGTTTTGCAATTATGGAGCAAATAAATGGCCATCATCTCTTCAGCAAAACTATGAGCCATCAAAGTTTCCAGAAGTATTAAATTGACATTTTATGTGTATGAAGAAGAACCAGGAGCAATGACAAAATAAAACCTATTAAAATATATTTGAAATCTGGAATCAATATTTATAAGATGAATATGTTCCAGATTTGTGTGTGACAGTTGATGAACAGTTGTTACATTCAAAGGATGTTGACCATTTGGGGTAGATATATCTTCAAAACAACAACAACAAAAAGGAAATAAAAATTTGGTTTACTATGCCTAAATTCTTATTAAACTTTCTGATCAAATTGTTTTCCATTACACCTTTATCCTTATGCCTGTTTATTATTTATAAGACTTAAAATATAAAACTATAAAAGGTCCATTGTATCCAGATGGTAAGTGGTATGACTATTTTTCCTAGTATATTGAGAGTTAAATAGGAGACTAATCTGGTTTCAAAGTTAGTAAATGACATTCAGGGGGTTTAACTCAGATTCACCAGTCTTCACTTTCTATGTTATGACATCTTTGAACAGTCCTGATATCTTTGTTTATAGTCCCTTTGAGCGGGGCATTTCCAGTGTTGGAGATGGATGGACAGACTTGTCATGGTTGTAGGGTGGCATAACAGTGGCTATCTGAATGGATGAGTTGGCCCTAAGACTTGCATCTGGGGGCTTAGAACTGTGGTACTTTCCAATATCTATAATAATAAAAGTATGATATGCTAATTAGACCGGGCAGCCGAATGACCTTCCGGACATCCTTCCAGATGTCCTTCTGGATGACCTTCCCTACGAAGACAGGGCTGTGAGGGCCAGCCGAGGCTGTAAGGGGCTGCGAGGGCCAAGCCCCATGAATTTCATGCATCGGGCCTCTAATATATATATATATATATATATATATATATATATATATATATATATATATATATATTATAGATGTCCCCTTTTCTCCCATTGTCCCCCTCCACCCAGTTCCCACCCCACCCCAGTCCTTTACTACTCTATTCTCTGTGTCCACGGGCAATGCATATATGCATATATGTAATTGTGTTGTGTACCTGTGGTTCATCTTATCTCCCAATATAGATGTAAGCTCCTAGACAGCATGGACAATACTAGTGGCTGGGTGGCTCAGTTGGTTGGAGCATCATCCCATACACCAAAAAAAGGTTGCTGGTTCAATTTCTGGTCAGGGCACATACCTAGGTTGCAGGTTCGATCCCAGGTTGGGGCATGTATGGGAGGCAACTGATCGATGTTTCTCTCTCACATTGATGTTTCTCTCTCTCCTTCCCTCTCTCAAATCAATAAAAAACATAACATTTTTTAAATTAAAAATTTATTAAATTTATTGGGGTGACATTGGTTATTTAAATTATATAGCTTTCAAGTGTACAATTCTATGACACATCATCTGTATATTGTATTGTGTGTTCACCACCCAAGGTCATGTCTGCTTCCATCACCATTTATCCCCCCTTTATCTTTTTCTACCTTCTCTGACTTCCTTTCTTTTGAATTTTCCTCTTGTTTCTAGCATGTAGCAAATATATCAGAAATCTTTCCTGAATGGACAACAATAAACCTAAGCAGAAAACAAAATCAAGTGTCTTATTGTGACATAGTGGGAAGAAGTTGGTTCAGCCAACCTGTGCCAGGCCCTGTGCTCAGTGGTAGTCCTAATCAAAGGCCCCAGAAGTCACTTACCACTTGTTACTGTCCTCAAAGAGCTCTTGGTCTAGCAAATCAAATAACCCAGGGTGAGCAACAAAAATGTCTGCTCCCTTGCTATCTGTGGTGTTGACATATACATGTGCTGGAAATCTCACAGCACTGGGTTCTGTTATGCCATGTGCTTATACATAATAGGCCTTTGGTTCAGGGTTTGAGGCTAACTACGTACTATAGTTTCCTAGTGCTGCCAGTTTCGGAGTTCCTTCTTTGACTCCCATTTCTGGTCTTTTGGCTCTGCCTCTTTACTACAGATGATCCCCTATGGCATGTTGTTCACTCTCTGGGGTGTAAATATTGTCAAGGATCTCCTAGAGCTCTGGCCTTAGACTCATCCACACATCCTTGATCTAATATGTGACCAGAAAATAAAGCAGACTGTTATCTGTGTAGAGGTTTGAATGAATGAACCAATGGAAAGGCAGTATTTCTAGGTATTTGATCCATCTATAGCTCAGCAATTTATTATGATTTGGGTCCAAGGACTCCAAGCCATATAATAGCTTCCATCCATTGAAACTTAGGCAAACTATGGAGAATACAACACTGCTTTGCTTCAGGGATCAAGTGTAAATACAAACCAAGAGCATTGGCAGAACTGGGTTCAAATTGGTCACTTATTGTATGACCTTGGGCAGGTGTCTAACTTCTCTGGTCTGTCTCAGTTTCTTCATTTGTAAAATAGGGTAATAGCTGCACCCACCCCAGGGTGGTTGTGAGGATTATATGAGATCATGTGTATAAAGCATTTAGTACAATACCTGGTTCAGGGTAAGCTCTCAGACGATAGCTGCTATTGGTATTTCAGTCAGCCTGACCCCTGAGACCTTGTCTGAGGGCAGGCAGGCATGGTTTTGCAGAGCTCCACTGGGGCTTACTGCCAATTCTAACAGTATTTTTCCTCTTCAGGTGTTCCCTCTGAGGTTGATGGAAACTCTAGGCTCAGAACTGGGGCAGAGGTGAAACTGTGCTGTCCAGTGGCTGTGTGCATGCCCTCTGGGCTAGAGATGATGTGCTGAGGGAGCCTACCTGGGAGGAAACCTTGGGTTGGCAGAGATGCTGCTAGGGCCAGAGGGGCTGGGGGATTCACATTCCTGTGGTTTTGACTTTTTCATATGGAGCACCAGATGCCCGGCCAGAGGATGACAAGCCTCCTGCTCTGCCTCATGTGTGCCATCTGCCATCTGCCTGGCATTTGAAATACACTTAGGGTTTTACTTAAGAATTCAAAGAAGGCATTTATTTTCATGAGAAATGGCTTCCCTTTATACATTCTTTCTTACTGAATGCCAAAGTAATAAAATTAGAAGTATATAATGTGGACAGGTAACATCTACCCTCCCCATTTCCACTCTCCAGAGATAACCCCAGTTAAGTTTGGTATATATTCCTCCAGATGTTCTGCCTACCTGTATTCAGGGCATCTGTGTTTTATGCCAGGAATGTGTTCACGAGGGCCCCACATAATTAGAAATTGGCATCATTCGAGACTAGTCTTAACAAAGGAAGACCAGAATTTCTGTTTATCAGCTAAAGTGGTGCCACCATGTGGCAATAGTGTACACATGGCTTATAATTCACTTAGCTAAAGCTTTGAATTTATGTGATTCTTGGTGACATTTTAATTTGGGGAGATTTGCATTATTAGAAATGTATATAAACTGGATCTAAAATATTTTATATCAAAATCTTTCAAATGCTTATAATTTAAATTTATTTAAAATGTGACCACTGTGCTAACTTTGAAAATGGTGTCAGTTACAACAGCTGTTCCAAAACTTGCTTTTAAAAATTCATATAACAGTATTTTTTGGATACGCTCTCATGTCAGAAAATATACTTTACCTCTTTCTTTTGAAGGGCTGTTGATCATTCCAGTATAGTAGTATATCCTAATGCAGTGGTCGGCAAACTCATTAGTCAACAGAGCCAAATATCAACAGTACAATGATTGAAATTTCTTTTGAGAGCCAAATTTTTTAAACTTAAACTTCTTCTAATGCCACTTCTTCAAAATAGACTCGCCAGGCCGTGGTATTTTGTGGAAGAGCCACACTCAAGGGACCAAAGAGCCGCATGTGGCTCGCGAGCCGCAGTTTGCCGACCACGGTACTAATGCATTTCACCAGTCATCCATATTGATTGATATTTCTCCCCAGGGATAAGGCCTCC
Source organism: Ia io (assembly GCA_025583905.1). Classification (NCBI taxonomy): domain Eukaryota; kingdom Metazoa; phylum Chordata; class Mammalia; order Chiroptera; family Vespertilionidae; genus Ia; species Ia io. Next base: position 99,670,254 of record JAJQQW010000001.1, read on the forward strand.
CTCCCCTGTCTTTCTGCCATCAGATTTATCCTCAGTACCAGAGACCTAGACAAATAGAAGTGGTTTTTAGTGCGAGACTTGAAGCCAGAGAAAATCAAACTTCTGCCTCTCGGGGACCACTAGGGCAGTGGCAGCCCTGACCAAGGGCCCCAGAAGTCACTTGCCTTTTTCTACTACAAGCATACTTGGCCTTGCCACTGACCTGACCTACTCTGGTGTCACAGGGTGGATTCTCTGGAAAGCAGATGCTGCAATAGAGTTTGAGGTACAAGCTATTTATTAGAAATTTAATACATGTGAAGGGAAGGAGAGGGAGCAGGATTGAGCAGAGGGAAATGAGGAAGTTAAACTGAAGCGGGGCACTCAGTGAGTTGGCCAACTTGGTGGGGAAGTTCTGGATCAAGGACTGTTCAGCAGAGCTGTCCTGTGTAGGGCTGCAAAGGCTTGGCCTTTCTTTTTTTAAAAAAGATCCTCTCCCAAGGGCAAATCTACCCCGCCCTGCCATTGATTTTTGAGGAGAATGGAAGGGAGGGGGAGAGAGACACACAATGATTGGTTGCTTCCTGCAACCTGTGACCAGGGCCAGGGATGGAGCCTGCAACCTAGGAGCATGGGCTTGACTGGAATTGAACCCAGGACCCTTCAGTCTGTGGGCCAATGCTCTATCCACTGAGCCAAACTGGGCAGGGCTGGCTTGGCCTTTTTATATCTCTGCCTTGCTCAGTCATCAGATGCAGGTCATCCCAGGAAGGACATGGTCTCAGGTGAGGCACCGCTTTGCAGCTGAGCCAGATTCAAAAGGTGCTGCCAGCTGAAGGTTGTCAACTGACCTCACTCCTGGCAGCTGAGCAATAAGTCCTTCTTTGAAGCAGGATCTGGGCAGTCCATCTCTGTGACCACCACATGTGGTTTCCCATGTCCTCCCATGTGCATAACGGACTCCTCTAGAGGTCTGGAAGCCTCAGAGATTTTACATGTGAGGTCCACCTAGGATTTTGGAAGTTTACAAGAAGAAAGGGCTTGCTGCCTTGTCATGTAAGGGCAGCCAGGCAGAGTGGCAAGCAGTTATCTACTGGGACACAGACACTGAGCTAGGGACTAGCTTTGGCAGGCAGGCAGGGTGCTTGTGTGCAATGTGAGGATGACTGTTCATTTGTGCATGTGTGTGAGTGAGATATGGGTATCTACTACCTTCTACTGCCTGCATGAGGCATTCAAGGAATTCTACTTGTTGATTGATTGTTTGTAGGATTGCAGATAGACTCTTAGGGTTAGTTTCTGTCACTAGTCCTCCCAGATTTGTTTCTTCTGCAAATTGGACGAACATGCCCTCCATATTTGCTCATGACCTGCCATGTTTGATTTTAGGCCCTGCTTTGAAAACAAGACACTAGAAGACCATACGCTCTGCATTAACAAGACCTTACCCACAGAATTAATAAGTTCCTCTCAAAGTGAATTTGAGAAGTACCTAGCCAGACTCCATGGATCAGAATCTCTGGCTGGGGTACCTGCATTTGAACAAGTTCCCAAGATAATTCTGATGAACAGCCAAAAAAAAAAAAAAATATGGCCACTGGGTAGCACTGGTTTCTTTAATTGTTCCCTTAGCCTTTCTTGTGTGAGTTTCGTTTCTCCAGTCAGATTGTTTGCTCTGGGAGGAGTATTATGTGTTCTGATGCTATGAGCTGGTAGACATGTAGTAAGGACATTTGCTATGGGTAACTGTTTGTGTGTCTGTATGTGTATGTGCACTATCCCATAAGCACTGGTATGAATCTCTAAAACCGGAGATTAGGACAAGCATGTACAACTTTGATATCTTTTGCTCCCTTTTTATATGTATAAGATTTTACACCTTCTTTTCAATGCAGTTTGAAATCCTATCTAATAATAGAGTAATATGTAAATTACCATCACTCTGCTATGCCCACGATTGGGCAGTGGGAGGCTGGGGGGCGGGACTCGGGGTGGCCTATCTGGCCGTTGAGAGGCGCGGGGGCAGGACTCCCGCCCCCTGCGCCTCTCAACGGCCAGATCCGCGGCCGCTGAGGAGGGCTGCTGCAGACACCCAGCTGTGCCTCTCAACGGCAGCATAGCCAGGTGTCCGCGGCAGCCCCCCTCAGTGGCCGTGGATCTGGCCGTTGAGAGGCGCAGGGGGGCGGGTGTCCGCGCTGGCTCCAGGCCAAAAGCCTAGGGTCATCACAACCAGAAAGGCCTACCGGTAACCAGGAAGTGCATGGAGCACCTCTTGGTCCCTCCCCTCCACTTCCCCCACCCCTGGCCCACAGGCTCCCATCAGGCTGGATGGCCAATGGAGAGCCATAGGGACCGGGCTGGGTGGCAGCGAAGCGGGACTGGGGATTGGCGAGCGGGCGCAAGGCAGACCTCCTGCTCCCTCCCCCAGCTGACATTCTTCTGAAAGGCACGTGGAGCCTCTACTGCACAGCCTTCCTGGACGAGGACTCACAGCTGTGAGAGGCTCCGGAGCAGAGACTTCAACAAGGACTTCAGCGCCTCCTCAGGGGGGAAAAACCACCACCTCCTTACTCCCCAGCTGCTTCAGTGTCTGCAAGAAACTGCGCATGCTCCTCCCTGAGAGATGGGCGGTTCCCTGATGGTGGCTGGGCCAGTGCAGGGATGGAGGGAGGGAGGGCGGGGCAGGAGCAAGGGGGAAGCCCCGGTTCCCTGCACCTCCTCCCACAGGCATAGCCCTTCCAGGTGTTATGATAAAGAGTTGTGTTTTTCTAACTCTGTCCAGGTAAAGGAAACAAGTGTCTTTTGACTTCTGATCTTACTCTCCGAGCCGCCAGTTAATCCCTCTGGATGCATCATATCCAACCTCCAGAGGATCTGAGGGGCAGGTTCAACCTTCGTTCCATAGGTGAGGAAACTGACCAATAAACACATGGGTCTCATAACTCAGTGTCAGCTCCCGCAGAAATCTCCGGGTAATAACTCAGATTGTATATTAAGGGTATATTTTCTTCTATTTTCATGTTTAATTCAACCCCAGGAATTAAATAATACAATAAAGAATAAAATGAGTTCAGAGGGCTCAGCATTGAATTCCCAGAGCCTTTGGTCCCACACAAACCACAGAGCTCAGTTATCCTGAGATGAAAGAAAAGGAAAGAGAAACATGAAAGGTTTCCTAGCTCAGTCATAGAGACATCTCATAGCCACATACTAAGGACACGGCATTAACTTAGGGGTGGAAAGGACACAAATGGAATAGAAGATGGAGCCATTTCCGTTCAGATTCAAACCAAGTTAACAAGGCAGAAAAAACACTGGACACCATGAAAGAATGAGATGAAATGGTTTGGTAGGGAGTGTCACAGACCTCGCAGGGACAGCACCTGGGGCTCCAGACATGATGGGAGGAGAGAGGGGGCTGGTTGAGAGGAAGTGCATGGAATGGCCTGGGAGTAGGAACAAGAGGGTGATATGCAGAAGGTGGCCCCAACTGGGTGATGATAGGGGGCAAGCCTGCGGGAGGTGGCCAAGTGCCCCCACCTCTGCTGAGGGGTGCATGTGTCTGTCCTGGGAGCTACGGCTGATGGAGAGGGAGGCTATGGCTCTATGTGGATGAGTTGCCAATGAGAGCTTCCCTGCAGCCAGAGTACTCAGTGTTCTCAACACGGCGGGAGCACAGGATCACATACACAACGTAACGAAAGAAAAAGCATCCTATTCCCAACTTATTGACAGACTTCTGTTTCTGGTATCTATATTCCCAATGTGTCCACAAGTAAATTTGGAAAAAGAAAAAAGATTTGTACATGATATGACTGCATCTTTAGAAAACCCAAGTGATCACAACCAGAGCACTTTTAACACCTAATGAGCCAAATACACTGATGAACAAAAAAAGACACAGATGCATGAATAGACTGTGGAACCTCAGAGGGAAGGTGGGGGAGGGTGGGTGGGTGGGAAGAGATCAACCAATGGTCTGTGTACATATATGCATCATCCCTTGACACAGGCAATGGGGTGGTGAGGGCCTAGAGGGGGTTGTAGGCTGGAAAAGATTAATGGGGGGAAAGGGGACCTATGTAAACCTTTCAACAATAAAGATTTAATAAAAAAGAGTAAAAAATAAAAATAAAATAAAAGCTAAGAATAACTGCCCTGGCCAGGTGGCTTCATTGGTTGGAGCTTCGTCCTGTACATTGAAAGGTTGCGTGTTTGAACCCATGTCGGGGTGTGTGTGGGAGGCCACTGAGCAAGTCGTGCCTGGAGAAGGGAGGCTCCTTGGAGCTAAATACAGTCCAGGCCTCACCCATGATCCCAGGCCCATCCTCTGCTGAGTGAGACCAGACCTCCCAGCTTCCTGTTGAGTTCCTGGTCTCTGAGTCATAAGGCCACTTCCCTGTTCCCCAGAATGGACTGCTCAATAACCATCCATACTAATAAAAGGGTAATATGCTAATTAGACTAGGTGACCAGACATCTTCTGGACATCCAACTTCCTTCCAGACAAAGCCACGGTGGTGGGGGCTGAGGCAGAGGTGGGCAATCAGGTGGGCAGGGGAGGGCAGTTGGGGGCCATCAGGCCAGCAGGGCAGGGCAGTTGGGGGCCATCAGGCCAGCAGGGCAGGACAATTGGGGGCCATCAGGGGAGCAGTTAGATAGCGATTAGGCCAGCAGGCAGGCAAGCAGTTAGGAGCCAGCAGTCCCGGATTGCGAGAGGGATGTCTAACTGTTGCTGCCCTGTGAATGGGGCCTAAACTGGCAGTCGGACCTCCCCCAAGGGGTCCTGGATTGGAGAGGGTGCAGGCTGGGCTGAAGAGGATCCCCCCCTGCCACCCCGTCCACAAATTTTGTGCACCGGGCCTCTAGTTTTAAAATAAATATCATGACTAAAAGCAAATCAAAGCAATTATAGCAAGAATATGCTTTTTCAAATTATGCATTTGGATGTTTCTCATCCCTCTGAAAATACCATAACTACAATAAAGTGTCACTAATTCAGTCAAATTGGGGGAATTTTGGAGGAATAAGAATTGATGAATAAAGAAATGTTTTATATCTTATGGTAACTTAGACTACTAATCATATTCTAATCAGAGCATCTTCCAAATTTTTATAATGAATAAGTAAGAGTTATTATTATTTATAACTATGTTTAAAAATTAATTTGCCACATTTCTAAAATACAGTTTATTTTCTTAGACAGGTTAAACATATCCCAAGATTTATTAACTGTGTGGTCTTGGACAAGTTGCTTTATTTCTCTGAGACACTGTTTTTCATCTATAAATAGAAATAATAATATCTAATCTATAGGCTGTTTATATAAATGAAATGCAATAATGCATGTAAAACAGTTAACACAATGCCTGTTACATAATCATTGGCCAACAGATATTAAATGCTATTATTGTTTATAATATGATGATAATTTCTGTACCTAATCTGTGTAACCTGGAGCAAGTCACCTTGCCTATCTGAGCTCCAGTTTCCTAGTCTGTAAAACAGGGACAATAAAACCTGTTTCATAAGGTGGTTATGGGGATAAAATGAGACGTGTGTTAAGAATGCTTTTCAAACTCGAGTTCATGAAGTCCCACATCTAACTTACTTATCTTACACTTTTCATTTTTTTAATAAACCTTCTTCCAAAATAGTAACAGTTTAGATCAAATCAATGTGGATTTTGAATGAATAAAAGGTTTAGATGGAAGATGAGATATAATATTTAGAATGCCCAGTAGGACCATTATTAAGGGGCCTTGCTCTCTAGTCTGTAAGGAAAATCTACTTTTAAGCTAATAAAAATAACATATTAGTTGTTGAGCAAATACTCTAACAGGCAAAGAGGAGATTAGCTGTAACCTTAAAATCGGACAAGGTCACATCCATGGGAAAGTGGATGCTTATCCTCATCAGGAGACTAGTCTCTTGTCTTAGAAGAACTTGGACTAGGTAGCTAGTGGACTTTGGCCCCAAATCCATTCAACGTGAAGATAAACTCCATGGTGACCTTCAGACAGTTCCTAGAAGCCTATGAATACAAATCCTCCTAGTTTTATTTTAGTGTTTTGGGGTTCAGAGAGTTCCTGTGGGAAATGAATGAAATCTTGGAGAGGCTAAGTGAATGACTAGCAGCAATATTCATCCAAAGATAAAATAGCAGGTAATTCATGCTTCAGAAGACATTAGATCTATATCTCAACCAGGGACATGTGCAGTCAAGTTGGTTCAATGCCATTACTTATTGATTTAATAAGCTTTTATAGCAAAGCTGCTTTTAAACAAAATGTTCAAAGAATAGAATTTTCTGGCTGACTTACTGTTCTGAGCTGACCATGTATACCTGTAATTGTGAAAATACAACTTTTAAAGCTGACTTTCAAGTTAGAATCCCAAAGCCTAAAGGAAGAGGATATTTGCACATAAAAACAGTATTTTAAAACTACAAAATAGTGTGCTAATATTCTTTTTCCTTTTCAGAGAAGACTTAAGTTTTAAAAAATTCACAGCAAACAGAAAAAAGGAACAATTGCATGAATTCCTCAGCTTGCAACTCCTTTACATATATGTCTTAAATATTTTCATATTTTTCTGGAAATGTTTTATTTTATTTTTAAAGCAGGATTATTTTAGTGTTCAGGATGTTTATTAGAAGTGCTCTTTGGATCAACACTCATGGAAAGGAAAGGGAGAAGGCAGACTTGGACAGAGGGAGGAATCTAGCTGTGATGCACGTCCCACAGCCTGAGCCAACTGCATAGGGAGCTTTGTAAAGGGCAGTCAGAGTTGTCCTGCCTCCATCAGTGGAAAACATAGCAATGCACTTCTGTAACCCGACAACCAAGGGGTCTGGGCTGCCTGTCACTACTTCAGCCAATTAAGCAGAGACAGGGCTGAATCATATATGAATGTTTATTCCAATAATGCCGGCAGTGTGGGAGAGCAGCAGGTCATCCACAAACATCTGCTCTGCCTCTCCCCATAAGCCAGCTGCTTATATTGGGTAGAAGGACAAAGATTATGTGGGAAAGTAAGAATTACAGGTATGGGAAAGTAAGCATGGTATAATCATTACAGGTTACAAGTTATGCAGGCTGCAAGGGGGGTTTGCAGAAAGCAGGCACCTCTGGGAGCCCCAGGACTAGATTACAGGCAGTAGGGGTTGGGGGGGGGGTGGTTCACAGAGGGTGGGTGTCTCTGGGACTAGAGTGTTTCAGCCACAAGGTTGTAAATCTTTCCATAATGATAGGCAGTTCTTGGAAAAGGAGGATGGACTGCATCCCATGTCCCAGGGCACACAACACTCAGCCAGGTTAGAATATGCTTTCTCTAATCAGAACAGAACCATCATGGTTAACAGAACATGATTAATATTTCTTAAAATTGTAGCAATATTCTATTTCTGCCCCTAACACTTCCTTTGGGCCAGTTTTTCCTCCTGGCAACTGTAAGGTTTCTCAAATTTATCCCAGGAAACCACTGCTACCTGCTTCTCTAGCCTTTCCCCTGAAGAACAGCCTCAGTATATTGCTCTCTCTCTAGACCCAGCACTGAGTTTCAAGGGAGGCTCAGAGACTGATGGAATCAGGCTGGAGGCCAAAGCAGTATTTAATTTACAAAATAAAACACCCCTGTTTATACTGTAGATATGCTTTGTAGATATTTTGCACTTTGGAAGGTTGGAGATTTGCATCTCTATGGTGCTTTTGGAGTGTTTCTGTTTGGAAGAGCAAATGTGTCCAGGGGACTCTGGGTTGTTCATTTGGCTTGTGGTTGGCTGGCTTCTCACTTTTTGGTTAGAATAAAAATTAGGTTCAAGAATGCTCAATACCTGCAGGCTTTGACACAGTGTGAAATTCCAAGCTTTATGGCTCATTATGGCTGTAATCAGCATACATAATTACAACTTTCAAAGTGACTATCTCAAGTTTTTCTGCTTTTGTCTGAAACATTTCATTAGGCAGCTTTTAGTGTGAGGAACTTCACTTCTGCCTGTCTTCTTCATAGAATTAGTTATCTATTCTGCCAGCTTTTGCTCTAAAAACAGACACTACTTCAGGAAACATTACTACAAGATTTGCTCATCTTAATGTCTACTTAGTGAAAAGCATTGTGCAAAGCTTCTTAGAGAGGGAGAATGGACAATAAATTCCACCACCTACCTTGTCCTCACCACCTGGTTGAGACTACTACGGCTTGCTAATATCTTTGTTCTCCTCTTGTTCCTGAGCAGTGCCTTGCCCTGCCTCCTTGCTCTAAGTGGGCTCTGTCACAATTATTGCTAGTGGAATGTGACCTGAAATGATGAGTGCCACTTCTAGACCTGGCACATTAACACATCTCTCATAACCTTCTGTTTACTCTCTTTTCATCTGCCTGCTGGATGAAGAGGATCCAGTAGAAAACTCAGGCCCTAAAAGATGACAGATCCACATAGTGGAAAGATCCTGTATATCTGAATGACTGCCTGGAGCAGAGGTCTCCTCCCCACCCTACCCAACCCCATAATTCATGCTAGACTATGCCATGAGTGAGAAATAATCATTAAACTATTTTACATTAAGCCACAGATTTCTTTGAAAATAGTCAGCTCACCTTTATTAAGCTTCAGACCTGCTTCTTCTTATCGGACCAGGACCAGGATGAGCACCTGACCCTTTAAGGACAGCAAATTTCTCACTGCCTCCTAACCCCATGGCCTAGCATGTAACATGAGCCAGGGCAATCAGGCTCCTTTCCTTACTAAGAGCCTCAAGTGGAAGCAAATGTAGTAGATATGAATCTCAGTCCATATTATTTACATGTACTAGAAATAATAACATTTTCTCCTCTGCTTTCAGCTTTTATTCAGCCAGTTGGCAGAAACTTAATTTCAGACCTTTTTTTTTTTTTTTTTTTTTTAGCAATCTCAGTCAATTCAGGGTTTCCTTAGTGAATTCAGGCTACCAATCCCCTCCACCCAGCTGCAGATGATATCTGTGTTGAGGTGTTTCTTCTTCCTACTATGGTATCCATCCACTGTTGTATTCTTCTTGTCTTGATCACTAAGTCTATCCAAGTTCAGCTGTCCCTCAGATACTTTTTTTGCTCCTCTGGATACATGGAAAATACCTGGCTGCTCCTTACACTCCTCTGGGGAAGTCCCATGAGATTGTCTCAGGTTTATTTGCATAGATTCATCACACAACCATCTCTTTTGTTTCTTTTGTATGCTGGTAAGGGATAACTCTGAAGGTCTTGCCACTTCTCTGAGCTCCATCCAGGAAGTTAGGCACAGGCCCTGTTTACTTTTGAACCTACAAACCTATTTTTTGGGTTCTATGATTGTCACCAAGAAATTGGTTTAGGCTAGTAGGGCACAGGGATTCCCATTACCATAAAAATTGCTTTGCTTCTCATCTGATTCATCCTATCTGTAGTCAAAGGAATCCTCTAGTATGGGAGGTAGGGATGAGAAAGCATAAGAATAACAGGAAATAATAGGATTGGAACCAGTATGCTTAATAGAATCTGCCATCTAGTAGCATGACAGAAAGAATCAGACTTGAAGAGTAAAACTGAATTGGGTTAATGGCAGAATACTAGCATGTCATTTCAGAGCCATTTAAGACCCCACACCACACTGGTTCCTGCCTCAATGAGGCCTGACCCTTGTGCTCAGAGTCTTGGACTCCTGTTATTAATTTGAGAAACTTCTAGGGAGGCTTTCACTAAAATGTATCCACTTGGTTACCGAAGTTGGAAACCTTGGAGTCATCCTAGGATTACCTCAAGTTTCCTCAGATCACTATTTTGGTATACAAATGAGGTCATATTAACAGCAATAACTAACATTTCTTAGCAGAGTACCCCAAGGAATTGATGGGAAATATTAGTTGATTAGATATACCTAGATATATTTATATTCTAATCTAGACTCAACCTGGCATCCCCACCCTTACACACACATGCACATATGACTATTTCCCTCTATCTTTGAAATTCAGTTAGTTACCAAGTATTTTTGGTTCTACTGCCTTAATAGCTTCTGAATCTGTCCCTTTGACTCAGTCTTTATCCCCAGTGCACTGCCTTAGGTTGGCCCTCATTTCTCATCTGGTTTCTAAGAACACCTCTCAAATTGTTTTCCTAACTCTAGTGACATCTTTTCAAACATCTATTCTCCATACTGCAGCCAGAGTGATCTAGAAATGTAAATATATCTGATCATGCATCTCTATATCTTTCAATGGTTTTTATTGCCCTTGGTATAAATTTCAGACTCCTCACCTTAGCATATGAGATCCTGCATGATCTGACACCTCTTTAGTATCATCTACTATCACTTCCTGACACACCTTCCCTTCATGCCTGTCATATGGAACTAATTGTAGTTTCCTGACTGATGCTATTTCATACCTAGGGGATTTTGCATATGCTGCTTCTTCAGAGGGCTTTCCTTGTCCAGGACATACCCCACATGAATTAAATAAGAATCTCTTAGTGGGGTGGAGAGACATTAAAAGCCTCTCTAAGTGATTATAATGTACATCCAACTTTGAGAACCAGCACTTTAAACTGCATGTCATTTCCTGGCCGGTGTGGCTCAGTTGGTTGGGCATTGTACCCCACTCACTGAGAGGTCACTGGTTAGATTCCCAGTCAGAGCACATGCCCTGGTTGTGGGCTCGGTCCCCAGTAGGGAGCATGCCGGAGGTAGTAGATCAGAATCCATGTTTCTCTCTCATTGCTCTCTCTCTCTCTCTCTCTCTCTCTCTCTCTCTCTCTCTCTCTCTCTCTCCCTTCCTCTCTCTCTAAAATCAATAAAACATATTAAAAATAGTTTCACCTGCAATTCAAGCATCACGTTCTCTGAAAAATGTTCCTCAAACCCGCAATATGATCAAGTTGTTCCTTCTCTCTGCTTCCATAATACTATCTGTGGCCTTCTATCAAAATGGCCAACATTCTGTATAGAAATTGCTGGTTTATTTGTTTATCTCTGTTATTATACTTTAAACTTCTTGAGGGCATGGACCATGTCTTACATAGCTTTGTATCCCAAGTCCATAACATGATGCTTAGAAGAAGGTGGGTACAATAAATGAATATATAAATTTATAAAATGTTGAAATAGTTTATATAGCACCTACTATGTACCATGCATGATACTAGCAGGTTTTCATATTACTTCACAAACAACAATTCTGAGAAATATGGATTATTATTCCTGTGGCACCAATGAAGAAAATAAGAATCAGAGAAGTTAAGGGATATACCCAGTTACAGCCAATAGTAGGTATAGGATTTATTCCTAGATCTTCTAACTTCAAATTCAGTGTGATTCTTACTATCTATGGCTGGCAGAAAATAACATTAGTTAGCCATATGCACTTATATTAGTTTTCTATTGCTGTATAACAAATTACCACAAACTTAGTGCCATAAAACAACACCCGTTTATTAGCTTATAGTTTTTTAGGTCAGAAGTCTGGATGCAGTGTGGTTCAGCCAGTTCCTCTGGTTAGAATCTCACTAGGCTGAAATCAAGGTGTCAGCCAGGCTGAGTTCTTATGTGGAGGCTTTGGTGAAGAATTTGCTTTTCAGCCCATTCTAGTTGTTGGAAAGATTCAGTGTCTTGCTATGGTAGGACTGAGGTACCTGTTTCCTTGCTGGATGTTACCTGGGGGCTGCTCTCTGTAAATAGAGAACACCCGTATTCCTTGTCATATGGCTCCCACCATCTTTAATCCAGCAACAGTGTGCCAAGTCCTTGTATTATGAATCTCAGATTTAAAGGCTCATGTGAAACTTCCAGTTATAAAATAAGTAAGTCATGGGGTTGTAATATGCAGGCTAAGGAATAACCAATAATATTATAATATCTTTGTATGGTTACTAGACTTATTGTGGTGATCACTCTGTTAGGTATATAAATGTTTAATAGCTATGTTGTACACCTGAAACTAACATAATACACTAATAAATAGTGTATGTTAGCTATAATTTAATAAAAAATAAAGCGACAAAGGCTTGGGAACAACAATAGCAAAAGTGCTAATGTGATAGGTCATGCCTATTCAGATAATTTCCCTATTTAAGATAAACTGATTTGAAACCTTAATTATATCTGCAAAATCTACAATAACACCTAGGTTTGTACTTGATTGAATAACTATGAGAAGGTGTATGTACACTAGGGGACTGAATCTTGGAGGTTATTTTAGAATTATGCCCACCATGCTGCTTTATGCTTTATATGTGAAGTTTTGTATTCACATATATAATTTTATTTTATCTTTTTTTTAACAACAATATTAAATAGTCAGGATGGTATTATGGCCACTTAAAAAATATTTATGAGGAAGTTGGAACAATGAAAAGCAGCCAGTTGATGACAGAGAAGGAATTAAAACCTTTTCTTACTCAGTGCTCTGTGTTTTAATGCCATACCCATAATTGTTTTAAAGAAATTTACAATCCAATTTGGATATAATAGAAAGTAAGAGCAATCATAGTCTAATTTAAGTAGATTTTCTCCAAGAAGACTTACATTGTATCCAATGTATTCTAATACTTTAAGGAATCTTTAATATGTTATAAAAATGGTTTACAGTAGAGCCCTTTAAATTGTATTCATTATCATCTCTACCTGTTGAGTGAATAATGATAACTAATATTTGTTAATATTTTACAGTTTGCAAAAACACTTTCATCCATGTTTTATTTGCTTTTGTACTCACTATCAATGGAAATTATGTTTATTGTAATAAATGCTTGTACATTTGAAAATAATTTAGGAAAGTAATTTAGAGTTTAAATTGACATTTATCTATAAAATTTTGATATTTGCTAAATATTTAAGAGCAGCCTTTTGTGAAAAGTGCGGTATGCCTGTAGGAGGTGTAAGGGTGTGTGTGTGTGTGTGTGTGTGTGTGTGTGTGTGTGTGTGTGTGTGTGTGTAGTTACAAAGAAATGCAACTGATTCAGATTCTGTAGGCAAATGTAAACCTATATCTATAGTATTTCTCTTTTTTTTAAAATCCTCACCCAACAATATGTTTATTGATTTTAGAGACAGAGAACAGGGGAGAGAGAGAGAAGAAGAAGAAGGAACATTGATGTGAGAGAAAAACATTGATCAGTTGCCTCCCGTAAGCACCCTGACTGGGGATCAAACCCACAACCTTGGTATGTACTCTGACTGGGAATCAAATCCGCGTTGGAGCATCGTACCCTATATCAAAAAGTTTGCGGATTTGAGCCACCTGGCTGGTGCCTCGTGCTATATTTTTGTAGTTACACTGGTTTATTAGAAGTCATATTGACAGAGGAGTGGAACCAGGGGCAGAAGCGATGGACCAAGAAGTATGTGTGTGTGCCTGTGTGTGGTAGGGACACACAGGAAGTCACTAAAAACAGTGAGAAGGAAAGTTGCAGAGTGAGCGACTAAAATGAAGAGAGCGCCTAAGTATTCAGTTGCAATGAGCAGAAATTATCCTTTGCCTGACTCTAATGAAAGTTCTTTAATACCTAACCCACCTTCCACTTCTCCTTCCATGCTCTGATAGCTCAGCCACCTGAAGGATAGTTGGTGGAAGCTTGAGAGGGAGGTGTTTTTGTACTGCTGAGCATTCCCTTTGCCTCTCTCCTGTCTGTGGCTCCCCCTATGAAAGAGTCATGGGGCGAAAGGGGACAGATTGTAGGCCCCTGCATTCTTCTCCAAAAGCAATGACATATTCTGACCTTTTCTCATGAAAGCAATTTGATGATGGGTGCTAGGGAAGAAGGCTTTGCATTTTGGGGAACTAAAATGTATTTGGGAACATTTTCAAGATAAGGAAGGGAGAGGACTGGAAGATCTCAGAGCAGATCCTTCTTTTTCTTCCTTCCTTCCTTCCTTCCTTCCTTCCTTCCTTCCTTCCTTCCTTCCTTCCTTCCTTCCTTCTCCTCTTCCTCCTCCTACTTCTTCTTCTTCTTCTTCTTCTTCTTCTTCTTCTTCTTCTTCTTCTTCTTCTTCTTCTTCTTCTTCTTCTTCTTCAAACAAGCAAACAGAAACTAACACAAATAAAGATAAGACAAGTCCAATGACATTTCTTTTTTTTTTGGTCTTGACATTAAGGACCGAGTGGTACCAGGGCTGGGGAAACTTTTCCTTTGTCTCCTCAGATCTTCTGGCTGGTCAAGTAATTCAAATTACATACAGCAGATCAATATGAGAAAAACAAGTTTTAATACATGTGCACAATTGAATTTATATAAACATAAAAATTCCAAAGATAGTGAGGCAAGGTGAGGTATATGTCATTCTGTGCTAAGGAGAGGAAGGAAGGAAATTCACAGATAGATGAGAAAGAGAAAGTATATGGTTAACAAATCCTTGTAGGGCTACCAAGAAACAATGGGACACAGAGGAGAATCTAACAAACAGATTTGCTTGGATCCTCTCTATCTGCCATAGTTAGTTCATATGTGCTAGTGAATATGCTAAGATTGCCTTCCGGAAGCAGGTTTGAAAAATCTTAATTCCTTTGGGTAGGTAAAAGGCGAGGTAAAAAAGCCCCATCAACTCTACTTGAGTTTGTTGGACTTTGTTTTCAGCTTGAAATAATCTGCATGTCAGATAAATGGGAGCATATCATACATACTGATGTTTTTAGTCTGACTGAAATCTTGCCTTGGCAAATAACACCATTTCCAAACCTACTTGCCAAACAGAGGTGAGGGCAGGATGGATCTGATACTTTACATATCCATGAAAAACCTGGTGCAGGAAAGAATTCATTCTGTAGTGTTAAGCAGCTAATCTGGATAGGAAGTGACTCCATCTTGAAGTGTCTGCTTTGAGGGGATTATGCTATCTGTTTGCTAGATGTCATTGCTTCCTGAATACAGAGATTGTCTTTCTTTTACTATAAAGTGTGATATCCCACCCAGGAACTAACGAGCTTAATTCTTTGTGTGTACACTCTGGGTGCTCAGTTAATGATGAATGTGTGTATACCTGCAAAATTTGTTTTGTTTGTTTGTTTAAAAAAATCCTTGGAATAGATTTTGAGTTACTCCTGTGCCACTCTCACGATAACTGCTTTTGTTCTTCACTTTTGCTTTCTAGTTGCTCTGAACTCTGAATGTGTACAAATTTTGAATCATGCTGAAAATATAGCTCCATGTACACTGGCGAAGATTGCTAGTATGGACAAGCATGGTACAAAAAATAAATCATGACTAGTGTTTTGACTTTCAGAAAAGCGTTAACAAAATACCACTTAACACCTGAGGACCACAGGAACACACACACAAATCGCTTATTTATTAAAAAAGATGTTTTACTGTAAATTATAAAGAATTGGAATTAAATTTCTGAACAACAACTAATATGAATTTGGAAGAGATAAAGTTTATGACAAGGATTATTGGTATGGAGATAAAGATACGATATATGTATGCATAGTAAAAAATAAGGCATTGAACAAAAATAAAACATGAACACTACCCTGGAACAAAACATACTAATTTGATAAATATGGGGGGCAACCTAGCAGATTTTGTAGTTGAATAGACTTGGATTTCAAGCCACAGTTTCTTCATCTCTAAAATGGGTATTATCATAATTAAAATCTTCTTATTGTAAAACAAATTTATGCAAACTAAACACTCATCAAAGGAAATAATTCTTTTACCATTGATGGAAACCAAACCTCCAAAATACATAGGAATATCTTTCCTTAGTAATTGTTTCTCTAACAGCCTATACTTATTTTCACAATTCACTTTGAATCTTAATTTTATACTCCAATGATCCCCTCCTCTTGGTGTTCATGTTGTTGTGTAATACTCTTTAAGCATAAGCTGGATCTGGTGACTTGCTTCTGAAGAATAGAATATAGCAAGGCAAATTAAGAAAACAATCCCATTTATAATTGCATTAAAAATACATAGGGATAAATATAACCAAGGAGGTAAAATACCTATACTCAGAAAATTATTTATTTATTATATTTTTTTCTTTTCTTTGTTTTTTATTTTATTTATTTTTAAAAATTTCTTTATTGATTAAGGTATCACATATTTGTCCTCATCCTCTCATTCCCATCCCAAACCCCTCCCCACGTATGCCCCCACCCCCCTGTTGTCCGTGACCACTGGTTAGGCTTATATGCATGCATACAAGTCCTTTGGTTGATCTCTCCCCCTTACCCCCACCCTCCCCTACCTTCCCTCTGAGGTTTGACAGTCTTATCAATGCTTCCCTGTCTCCGGGTCTGTTTTTGTTCATCAGTTTATGTTGTTCATTATTTCCCCTAGATGAGTGAGATCATGTGATACAAGAAATACACTTATAAGAACCGAAAATGAGACAAGCAATAATGGTTATGCTGGGAGGCAAATGAATCAGTCTGTAGTGAGTTTCATTCTGGGCCAACAGTTATTTTGTACTCAGAAAATTATAAGATCTTGAAGAAAGAAAGGGAAGAAGACACAAGTAAATGAAAGCACATACTATGCTCACTGATAGGAAGAATTAACATTGTTAAAATGACTATACTACTCAAAGGAATCTATAGATTCAATGCAATCTCTACATATCAAAATACCAATGGCATTTTTCATAGAACTAGAACAAATAATCCAAAATTTTTATGGATTAGGCATAGCAATCTTGGGAAAGAAGAACAAAGTTGGAGGTATCACGCTATCTGATATCAAGCTATACTACAAGGCTATAGTATTCAAACAGCATGGTACTGGCATAAAAATAGACACACAGATCAATAGAACAGAATAAGAGAATCCAGAAATAAACCCATGACTATGTGATTAATTAATATATGACAAAGGATGCAAACATATACAATGGTGTAAAGACAGTCTAGTCAATAAATAACATTGGAAATATTAAATAGATACATATAGAAAAGGAAACTAGACCTTTTTCTTATACCACATATAAGAATAAACTCAAAATGGGTTGAAGATTTAAATGTAACACTTGAAAGTTTAAAACTCCTAGCAGAAAACATAGGCAATAAAATCTCAGACATTTCTCTTAGCAATATTTTTTCTGACATATCTCATTGGGCAAGGGAAAGAAAAGAAAAAGTAAACAAATGGGACTACATCAAACTAAAAAGTTTGTAAAATGAATTTATACAAATTAAACAGTTTATGCAGACTAAACACTCAAAATATCATTTTTTTCACAGCTAAAGGAAATCATCAACAAAATGAAAAGACAACCTATTGAATGTGGGAAGATATTCACCAATGATATATATGATAAGGGGTTAATATCCAAAATTTATAAAGAAGTCATACAACTTAACACCAAAAAACCAAGTACTTGAATTAAAAAATGGGCAGAGGACCTGAGTAGCCATTTCTCCAGAGAGGACAAACAGATGGCCAATCCTATATCATAAAAGGCTAATATTCAAATAGACTGAATGGCGGAACAACCGAACAACTGAACAACTGGTCCCTATGACATACGCTGACCATTGGGGGTGCGCATGAAACATGGTGGGTGTTGGCAGCAGACGGCAGAGCGTGGAACATAGTGGGCATTGGCTGCAGCAGGATGATGGATCAGGTGAGCAGGGGCGCCAGACCAAGGCAGGGCACTGGTTGCTGTCATAGGGTCAAGCCTCTGGTGGTTACTGAAAATTCTTTGCTCCTGCACGCTGTGGTCCGGCCCAGTGCTCGCACCTGCTGCTGGCACCAGAGTCGCTGCTCGCACCTGCTGCTGGCGCTGGCCCCAATTGCTCCCTGCTGTCAGCTGATGCGAGCAGGGTTGGTCAGTGTATGGGAGCGGCAGCGGCTGGAGCAGGGCTGCTGGCAGACAGGGTACTGGGGCCATGGTGGGAAGGGCTGGGTGGTGGCATGGAGATGGGCCAAGACCTGCCCCTGTGCCCACCATAGCCTCGTGGCCCACAGTTCCTTTCAAGGTGCACAAATTCGTGCACTGGGCCCCTAGTAGACATATAAAAAGATGCCCAACATCTCTAATCATCAGAGAGATGAAAATTAAAACCACAATGAGATATCATCTCACACCTCTTAGACTGGCCATCACCAAAAAGATAATACATAACAAATATTGGCTTGGATATGGAGAAAAGGGAACCCTGTGCACTGCTGGTGGGATTGTAAATTGGTACATCCACTATGGAAAACAGTATGGAGGTTCCTCAAAAAATTAAAAGTGGAACTACCTTATGATCTAGCAATTGCACTTCCAGGTATATATTTGAAGAAATCCAAATTACTAATTTGAAAAGATATAGGCACTTCTACGTTAATTGAGTGTTATTTACAATAGCCAAGATATGGAAGCAATCCACGTACCCATCAATAGACAATTGGATATAGAAGATATGATATATCCTACCTAATAAAACAGTAATATGCAAATTGACCGTACCTTCGCTACACCCATAAGCCACGCCCACCAGTCACGCCCACCAGCCAATCAGGAGCAAATATACACATTAAACTAGCAAAGATGGCGGGGGGGTGGGTGGGATCCAAGCCATGATGGTGGACTGGGGCAGGTGGTTAACACCGGCAGCCAGCTGACCAGGTCCTGGATAGGGGCTTCGAGTCAGCTGCCTGCCCAGGTCCACGATCACGGATCAGGGACCAGGGCAGGTGGCGTGGGTTAGCGCCCGCAGCCACCTGACCAGGTCCGCCATCATGGATCAGGGACCAGGGCAGGCTGCGTGGGTTAGCGCCTGCAGCCGCCTGACCAGGTCCCCTATAGGGACTTGGAGTCTAGCATAACAAAAAGAATATTCAGCAAAAGCAGGAGACAAGGTTTCATAAGTTCTCCCCCAGGTCACCACTGTTCTCTTATACATTTTAATTATCCCAGACTTTGCCTGATGGGATTTGATTTGAATTATGCCTGATAGAGATTACATGGCATGAATTGTAGGCTCATTCTTTTTGTGGTTGCCTGACTGAGAAAGGCCTTGGAATGAGAGAAGGCACTTTTTTTAAAATATTTTTTTATTGATTTCAGAGAGGAAGGAAGAGGGAGAGAGAGATAGAAACATCAACGATGAGAGAGAATCATTGATTGGCTGCCTCTGGCACGCCCCCCACTGGGGATCGAGCCCGCAACCTGGGCATATGCCCTGACCGGGAATCGAACCCGTGGCCTCTTGGTTCCTGGGTCGATGCTCAACCACTGAGCTACACCTGGCTGGGCGAGAGAAGGCACTTTTATTTTCCTTTTTCATTCTATAGAGACTGAGGAATTACAGTTATATGAAGAAGTTAGTGAGAGAATGAAAGTCTCATGCTGTATTTTTCTGTAAGTTTTATCATGTGGACTATCAAAAACTTGGTGGGATCCTTTTCAAGAGGTGTTACAAAGATTATGTTGGAATTAACATTCAAGAGTAAAGGAGAGAAGTGAGTGGTGGGTAAAGGAAAGAACTTTGTCCTAGAAACCAAATAGAAGCCACATAAACCTTCAGATTCTTACTCATTGTGCTTTGGAGGTATTAAAGGATAATTTTTTAAAAAGGTAAAATCATGACTCATAATCTGTATAGATAAAAGGCTAAGTGACTGACATTTGTCCATCCGTCCGACCAACCGGTGCATATGACGCACGCTGGAAATTTAAAAATAAACTTTGACTTGCACACGTGCCATACATATAAAGCTCTTGCTGGCGCTAATTTTAATGTTGCATTTGGTGGGAAAGTTCTTTTCAGCGGGGATATTTGTGTCACCATGCTATATGATTGGCCATAGAACAAACAAGTTTAATGTACTGTAGTGTTTGGGGATGTTTCAGACAGTTGTCTCTTAAAACAAATATGAGATCAGAGGATTCTGCTTGTAGTGAATGGTTAGTAAAACTTGGAGATGGCAAACTTGATAGCAGTTTTCATTTAGGAATGGATATTATTGAAATTCCCCATGAAATGATTTTTAATGGATCTATTATTAAAGCCACCTTTGGAAATAGTATATCTATAGATAATATTAAAAATATATCTAAATGTGCAATTCTTTGTCCAAAATATGAGCATGTTTAAAAATTAAATGAAGAAATTTTGGATATACTTGATGGAGATTTTCACACTTATTTGAGTGATGATTCCATTGACTCAACAGATGATGCTGAAAAGGAAAATTTTCCTATTGAATTTCTTAATAGTATTACTCCTTCTGGAATGCCGTGTCATAAATTAAAATTGAAAGTGGGTGCAATCATCATGCTATTGAGAAATCTTAATAGTAAATGGGGTCTTTGTAATGGTACCAGATTTATTATCAAAAGATTGCGACCTAACATTATCAAAGCTGAAATATTAACAGGATCTGCAGAGGGAGAGATTGTTCTGATTCCAAGAATTGATTTGTCCCCATCTGACACTGGCCACCCATTTAAATTAATTCGGAGATAGTTTCCCGTTATGCCAGCATTTGTGATAACTATTAATAAATCACAAGGACAAACTCTAGACAGAGTAGGAATATTCCTACCTGAACCTGTTTTTGGACATGGTCAGTTATATGTTGCTTTCTCTCTCTCTCTCTCTCTCTTTTTTTTTAGTATTTTTAAAAAATATTTTATTGATTTTTTTACAGAGAAGAAGGGAGAGGGATAGAGAGTTAGAAACATTGATGAGAGAGAAACATCGATCAGCTGCCTCCTGCACACCTCCTACGGGGGATGTGCCTGCAACCAAGGTACATGCCCTTAACTGGAATCGAACCTGGGACCTTTCAGTCCACAGGCCGATGCTCTATCCACTGAGCCAAACCAGTTACGGCTGTTGCTTTCTCTTGAGTTCAAAGAGCATGTTACGTTAAAATTAAAGTTGTAAATACTTTATCTCAAGGGAAATTAGTCAAGCACTCTGAAAGTGTTTTTACTCTTAATGTGGTATACAGGGAGATATTAGAATAAGTTTAATCACTTTATCAGTCATTATTTGCATCAATGTTGTTTTTATATTACGTTTGTTATTGTTGTTATATCATTTTGTTATTGTTTAGTTATTAATAAAATTATGTATTATTTTCATATACATTGTACTCATTTCCTTTTATCTCTCACACTTTTATTATAGAGAAAGGGCAAATAGCAATATTAAAATATTTCATCTAATTAATTCCCTTTCAATGTGCACGAATTTTGTGCACCGGGCTACTAGTCCTACATAATAAAAGCCTAATATGCAAATTGTCCCCTCGACCAGGGCCCAGAGGTCAGCTGGGTCCTACCCTTCCATTCCAGATGCTTGCACTTCGATCGCCGGCCAGTCCTGGGACAGCACCCATGCATGAATTTTGTGCACTGGGCCTCTAGTATATATAATGGAATATTATTCAGCCACAAAAAATAATGAAATATTTCCATTTGGAACAGTATGGATGGATCCAGAGGGTATTATGCTAAGAGAAATGAGTCAGGCAGAGAAAGACAAATACTATATGATTTCAGTCATATGTGGAATCTAAAGAACAAAATAAATGAACAAACAAAATGGAAGCTGACTGATAGATATAGAGAACAGACTGATGGTTGCCAGGTGGGAGGGTGGCTTGGGTGCTGGATGAAAAGGTAAAGGAATTAAGAAGTACAAATTGTTAGTTACAGAATAGTCATGGAGATGTAAAGTACAGCATAGGGAATATAGTAAAAAAAAATATTGTAATAACCATACATGGTGCCCTTTGTATACTGGAGATATCAGGGGGAACACTTTGTATATGATTGCCTAACCACTATGCTGTACACCTGAAACTAATATAAAATAATATTGTATGTCAACTGTAATTGAAAAAAAAGTATAGAATATAGCAAAAATGATAGAATATCACTCCTGTGATTAGATTATAACACTGTGACTTTCATCTTGCTAGCTGAGTATCTTTCCTGGTGTCTTTGAGGAAGCAAGATGTCGTGTTGGAGTGGTCCACTTGGCATAGCACCGAGGTAATGACCAGCCAATAGCTAGAGCAGAACTTTGGGTTGATAGCCTGCGAGGACTGGAATCCTGCCAACAACCACATGAATGAGCTTGGAAATAGATTCTCCCTTGGTTGAGCCTTGAAATTACACCACAGCCTTGGCTAACACCTTAATTATATAGCCTGTGAGAGACCCTAAAACAGAGAATCCACATTTTTTAAAATTTAAATTCTTTATTGTTGAAAGTATTACATATGTCTCAGTTTTTCCCCCATTGACCTCTCTCTGGCTGCTCCTACCCCCCAGCACATGCCATTCCCCACCACTGTCTGTGTCCATTGGTTATGCTTATATGCATGCATACAAGTCCTTTGGTTGATCCAGAGAATCCACTTTAGCTATGCACAGATTCTTGACCCACAAAAGCTCTGAGATAATGTGTTGTTGTAAGCTGCTAAATTTTGGTATAATTTGTTATGCTATAGATAACCAATATGCCTAGAATTTACACTCTAGTACTATTTATTTCCTAGATTTCAAAAGAATAACCCCTGTTGGACTTTCAACAGAAAAATCTAACAAGAACATTAATAACATTGTTATTTATTGAACATTTTATTTGTGCTAAATATTGTATTGTTTTACTATATTAAATTTATTAGCTTATTTAATCTCCATGACAACTCTATGAGGTAGGCATTATGATCTCTATTTTATAGATTAGGAAACTGAGTCTCAGAGAGGTTAACTTGTCCAAGGTAAAACAATTAGTGACCTCTATTACTTCAAAACTTATACTCTTAATCAGATAAATACAATTGGCTTCATCACAATGCAATGACTTAATATGTACTTTGTGATTAGCTCAGTGCTTGGCACATAATAGGTGCTCAGTATTGGTAAACTATGATTATTAGACCTTGAACTCACAACAAAGAGCTCTGTGTCAGTCTGAATTAAAAAAACAACAACCCAGTTCCTCACACCCTGCAGGGGTACACAGTCTTGTTTATAGTGGCCACAATGGTCCACATATCCTGAATAAGGTCCCTCTTCACCAAGTGATCTTAATAACCCATCCAAGTATGTTTTCTCAGGAGGCCCATCCAGCATACCATGATATGCTGAGCTCATTTTCATTCTGCGTGGGTGCTACCATTGAGCTTTGTGGCTCCTGCTCTGTTCACATAGGTTACCCATATACAGATGCTGGACTACTTAGAACAGTGAATTTGAGGCATCAGTTGCCTTCCAAGTTCTGTTGCAGCTGAAATTAAATACTCCTTTCTTTTATATCTCTACAAGGCTTGGTTAGCTCCTATTTACAGATGGAATTTTACAGCCAGCATATTTTATAGAGCTCTTACCACAATGATAATAACACAAACACCTAACAATTGTGTCAGCTTGACTGTTTATAAAATATTTTCATATGCATCTTATTTGATTCCATGACACTTCATCTATGCCTTATGAGATGAATGACTTTCTATTTTGTATTACAGCTATTTATATACATGATCTGGTGGGGGGAAAAAATCACAGCTTCTAGCATAAGATAGACCTGGATTTGAATTCCAGATCCACCACTTACTAGATGTGTGACTTGAATAAAGCTATGATCCTTACTGATTTTTTCCTCGTTTGTAAAATGGTTTTAATTATGCTCATCTTATAGGGTTATTGTGAGGAATAAGATAACATGTAAAGTACAGGATAATTAATAAGAACTTAACTAATATTTTCTCAAAAATATTGTTATTTTTGTATGCTGTTAGCTAGCAAAATCTGTGACTGTTCTTTGGATCACCAACAGGCCTGGCATTGTGTCTTCTATCTTTTAGAAAGAAGCTCAATATGTACTTCTTGAATGGACAAGCCTGGGGGTAGTCAGGGAAGTTATTATTATCCCAGTAGATGGAGGTTAAATGGCCTGCCCAGGGCTCACATGGCTGATAAATGATAGAACTGGAATTTGAATTCTGGTCATTTTCTGCCTAGTTCAATGCATCTTCCTATGGTCTTTTGTATTGGTTTGCAAGCTTGACATGCTGTGAATAAAATGTCTTATAGAACAGAGCCTAGTGAAAGCCTAGTATAAGTTCTCCACTAGGACTCAGATATCTTTGGGCATGCTGTAAAGAGGCTCCACATTCACTTGCGCATGGGCTACCAAGGAGATTCCAGAGAAAAAGTTCCATGTACACATACTAGGTCAATAACAGCCTAAATTGTTAGAGGGTTGGGGCAAATCTGAGTACAGTCTATTGCCTACCATCCAGACTTAGCCTAGCTCCTTAGGGATTTGTGTCTAAAAAGACAAAGTTTGAGAGATGCTGAAAGTAAAAACAAAATGCATTCAGTAAAGACAAAATGCAGGAAAAACAGTAATTTCTCTAAAGATTTCTGTGAGACATTAGAAGGGAGTCAAGGCAGCATGACTTTTATGCCTACCCAATTGAGAGCTAGCTCACAACACAGTCAAAGATATTGGTTGTAGCTAAAGGCACATGGGGTTTCCAGGGTACAGAACTCAGTTTTGGCTCTTGGAATGCTGTAGCACCTCAGTGATGCCCAGTGCCATTTTGTTTCAAGAGCAGCACAAGGCAGTACTAGTGGCTTGATGTGATTCTGGAGGCTTTGGGAACAGAGCGCAGCAGTATCCTTGGTACAAATATGAATGTCCTCATCTTTCATGGTGAGCACAGGTAGTACTGATGCTCACCTGTAATGTGGCTTCTACAGGAAGTGGAGGCCTAGGAAGTCCATAAGGCTGAGAAGTATACTTAAGACAGCCGCTGGGGAGTGTGAAAAATAAATGGAGGACCTAGGTTTGGGTGAAAACCAGAGAAAGGCTATTAATACCATTAATATTGTGTTGTTGCGTTTTTTACCTATAGCTTGGTATAGTTTGGGTAATTATACATTGGTAACCTGACACTAAAGGTCAGATTGATAACAATTTACCCTGTAGTCTGGAGCCCTTCCTGCTCTCCTTCCATTGTGTGAGAAGTACTAATTGTCAAAGGTAGACTCCTATCTCCTTTCTCCAACACCCTACAAGCTCAATCCTTTATGCCATCAAGCAGAATTCCTGAAAGCACAGAGTTAGAGTTTTCTGAATGTCACTCCAAATCTCCATCTGATCATTTGCAGTAATTCCAGGCAATAAGCTAAAACTTCCAGGATGATTTGGATGAGGTTGGTGAGCACTTTGGAGCTTCTGATGTGTGGGGGTAAGGGAGACAGGGGTGGGGTGGGGAAACTGCCATTAACTCTATGCAGAGAGACTACTAGTCATTTGTCTTGCAGTGGGTGGCATGGCTGCACTTCCCTCTTATAAAGTGTTGCCCATGCTAGGGCTGGGAGAGTGACATGATGCCTTTGCTGTCAGTGATACAAATTAATCTGCCTACTCAGAGAGAAATCAAACAAACTTCTTTCCCTCATGATGATATAATCGCCTCTTTTGTCCTTCAAGGTTAGCCAAAGATATGGTAAAGGCATGAGGTACATGTCAAGAATGACACCATCAGCAGTAGCAACAAGAGTAAATACTTATATAGTGCTTACTAGAGGCCCAGTGCACGCAATTTGTGCATGGGTAGGGTCCCTAGTGGCTAGCAGTTGCCAGCTGCCGGCCAAGGCCTCCCTTCCCCTGGCTGCCTGCCTCTGGCAGCTGGGGTGGAGCTGGCTGGGAGGGAGGGGCCTCAGGCAGTTGGCTGGCTGGCCCCGCCCCCTGGTCAAACTCTTGGTCAAACTCCCAGTTGAACTCCTGGTCGAGGGGACAACTTGCATATTAGGCTTTTATTACATAGGATTCTGTTTCAGACACTGTTCTAACTCTCTCTTTTTGTCTAAGAATGTTTATTTGTTTGTTTGTTTAATTAATGGGAGGCAGTAAACAATTGTTCCTTTGAAAAGCATAGTAACCTCAATAATGAGAGGGTATGCCTGCCAGTTTGCTCAATGGTTAGATTGTTGGCCCACACACCGAAGGGTCTCAGGTTTGATTCCTGGTCAAAGAGCAAGTACCTGGGCTGCAGGTTTGATCCTTGGCCTTGTTCAAGGCATGTGCAGGAGGCAACTAACCTATGTGTCTCTCGCACATTGATGTCTTTCTCTCTGTCTTTTTCTCTCCCCCCCCTCTGCCCCTCTCCCTTTCCCTCCCTCCCTTCCACTCTCTAAAAATCAATGGAAAAATATCCCTGGGTGAGGATTAACAAATAAACAAACAAAAAAATAATGAGAGCCGAAACCGGTTTGGCTCAGTGGATAGAGCGTCGGCCTGTGGACTCAAGGGTCCCGGGTTCGATTCCGGTCAAGGGCATGTACCTTGGTTGCGGGCACATCCCCAGTAGGGGGTGTGCAGGAGGCAGCTGATCGATGTTTCTCTCTCATCGATGTTTCTGACTCTCTATCCCTCTCTCTTCCTCTCTGTAAAAAATCAATAAAATATATTAAAAAAAATAATGAGAGGTTATGAAATATTTTTTACAGCAACTTTTATCTCACATTAACCAGTTGCTAAAAAGCTAAGCACTTTTTTATTCCCCTTCATCTTTTCACCCATACCCTCCCTCCTTTCCTTTCCTTCTGACAATCATCAGTTTGTTCTGTTTTTATTTTGTTTTGTTTGTTTTGCTTTTTTAGATTAATAAGAAAGTGAAATCACATGGTATTTGTCTTTCTCTGCCTGACTTATTTCACTTAGCATAATACCCATCCATGTTTTGGCAAATGGCAAGATTTAGTTCCTTTTTATTGCTGAGTAATTTTCCATTGTGTATGTATGTGTATACAGTATATCACATCTTTATTCATTTATTGATGGACACCTAGGTTTCTTCAATATTTTGGCTATTATAAATAATGCTGCAATGGACATAGGGGCACATATATCTTTGTGAATTAGTGTTTTTGATTTCTTTGGGTAAATATCCAGAAGTGGAATTTCTAGGTCATATGGTAGTTCTAATTTTAATTTTTTTGAGGAATCTCCATGCTGTTTTCCATAGTGATGGCACCAGTTTGCAATCCCAACAACAGTGCACAAGGGTTTCATTTTCTCTTGGGGAGGTTTCATAAGTAGTATACAAGAAAGGGTTCCCTGATCAAGTAAGTTTGAGAGGTGTTGGGTAATACAATGTACTAGTAAGTATATACAGTATATCTCTACTGAAGGACTTCCCAGTGGGCTACTGTGTATGGAGACTGAGAAGGGGAAATAATAGATGAAATATGAAGAATTTCCCAAAGAGAGGCAGTAAACATGGTGTTATGACTGGGGGCCTCTGGCAGGAGACTTTCTGGGTTGAAAATCCAGCTACGATCTGTCCCTTGTTACTTATAGAACTTTGGAAAAATTTATTTCACCTTTTTGTGCCCCAGTTGTTTTTATCCATCAAATGGGGATGATAATGGTAATACTTATCTCATAGGGTGGTTGTAATATATACTGACCATACAGTACTGAAAAGATTTCTTGACTCTTAGGAAATGCTCAACAAATACAAACTAATATGGTTAGACTCTGTAACCCTTTTCCTGCAAAGCATCTCATAGCATTAGGGTCCTAAGGCATACATGCAGTTTCAGAAATGCTGAACTAAGTCCTGGTATAAAGCTATAGGGGGATGGCATAGGGGAAGAAAGCAAGTGAAGGAGGTCAAATCAAGCCTGAGCTGAGGGACTACAACACTGTAGTCCAAATCTCAATTCTTATTTTCTTTCCCCATCTCCAGATAGTTTTTCTTTCTAAGGAGATAATCATTTGCTAGCTTCTCAGAGTGGTAATGTTTACCTTTTTGGAGGAAGGAAAATGGACTAAAAGACAGAGGTGTTTTGTCATTTATCATTTATCCAATGACTTAAATGGCTTTGATTTCTCCATCTGAAAAATGGATCTACTTGTACTGAATTGCACCTTGGAATTTTGCTAGGACAAAGGAATGATACCAAAATATTCAAGATTAATGCGAGCCCACAATCAAATTGAATAACATTCTCACACTCCAGTTTCATCAGAAAATTGCAAATGGCAAGAAATTAAGCAATACTCTGATTGGGCAGTTTTGTTTGTTTGTTTGTTTGTTTTTTGTGTGTGTATGTGTGTGTGGGGGGCTGAATGTTCCATACTTCCAACTACCTTTAAGTTTTAGTTTTATTATCATATAGAGCAGTTCTCAAATTGTCTCATGTATCAGAATCATCTGCGTAGCTTGTTTTTTTTAAAATATATATTTTATTGATTTTTTACAGAGAGGAAGGGAGAGGGATAGAAAGTCAGAAACATCCATGAGAAACACTGATCGGCCGCCTCCTGCACACCCCCTACTGGGGATGTGCCCGAAACCAAGGTACATGCCCTTGACTGGAATCAAACCTGGGACCCTTGAGTCTGTAGGCCGACGCTCTATCCACTGAGCCAAACCAGTTAGGGCCTGTGTGGCTTGTTAAAGTACAGAGGGCTGGGGACCAACCCCAGAGTTTTGTCTCAGTAGGTCTGTTGGCAGCAGGTATAGGGAGAGAAGGCTGAGAATTTTGTTCCCAGGTAGTACTACTGCTGCTGATTCAATGACCACATTTTGAGAACTGATGATAAAGAGGTTAAGGGAATGGGCACTGGAATTGGACAGATCTGGGTTTAAATTCTAGTCCCACCACTTAAAAGATGTGGAATCTTGGTTAAATCACTTACTACCAGTTCCTCAGCTTGCCAATCTACCTCATGGGTTTGTTGTGAGGATTAATGACTTAATATACTTAAGGCCTTATTAATAGTACCTACTGTAATGTGCTAGTTGTTAACTATTGTTGTTATTATTGTTATTAAGAGGTTAGGCCCCTGAGTTGGGACAGGATTCCTAGGAGTGGGAAAACACACACATTGATATGGCCAAGTCATGCCATTCATTCTCTTTTAATTTGCCATTTGGAGGGGACATTAATAGAATTTGAAACCTTGGTTTTCTAGAGCTGGAGATGCTTTGAGGGTTGATTTGTACTCCCCTATTGTCTGGTTGACTGGTCTATCTTACTCCCCACCATTTCTACTGCACAATGTGTGTGAGGTGCTTGAGTTCCCTTCTTAGAAAAGCAGTAATGGTATGGTACAAATTTGGCCACAGGTCTCTTTGGAGATCTCATGGCAATATTTTCATTGCAGAGAGCATTTATGAAATACTCACTTATGTTCCAACCTCCATGGCTTGATGTCTCCTTTAGAGTCCCAGCTAATTGTCCTATAAAAAGTCACAGTTTCTAGTTCTGATGCCTTTGGTAAGTTGCCCACAGAAGAGAGAAATTTTTTACTTTATAATCCATTCACTCTGCTCTTAGGTGTGCCTCCCTTGTCCTGAGGTTTCCTATGTACCTTTAGTTCTTATGATAATTAGGAGGCTTGTTAGCATTATCAGGATGCAGCTCTATGTCCTGGTTGGGGGAAGGTGGATACATCTGGGCATAAGGTAACCCACTCTCATTTTCTTTGGATGACAGTCCAGTGTTATTGTTTTTTTTTAAAATTATTTTTCTCTTTATTTTATTTTTTCCACCACAGTTTATCTCCCCTATACCCTCTTCCACCTCCCCCCACCATCTCCTTCCTGCAATCACCACACTACTGTCTGTGTGTTTTTAAAGATCAACTCCTTCACTTCTTTGTGGTGGCTGATTTGGGTATGCTGGAGGGGAAGGTTAATAATGCCCAGTGGTCCATTAGCTTTAGCCAAGTCTTTCTTGATTTACTAAAATGGAGTGCAGCTATCATCCATAGCGTCTTTCTCCCTCTGCTCATTAGTTAATGTCAGGGCTTTAATAGAACAGAGCAGAAACTAGGGGGATGTTTGTGTGTCCCCATTTGCATTTTCCCTTTATACTCACAAGCTGAGAGTAACTTGTTTCTTTCTACAAAGGGCAATATGCTATAAATGGGAAAATCTTTATTCTGGAACTAGCATCATCTCTAACTTGTTCTATGACCTTGGATGTATTAACTAGATTTTCTGGGGTTTGTGTTTTTTCCTGTAAAATAGGATGATCTTGATCTTCCCATCTCACAGGGTTGTTGAAGATCTAATAATATAATGTAATTGGTCATGCTTTGGAAACTGATTAGTACTTTATAGATATAAGAGATAATTATTATATACAACAAATTTGGATTAGAGATCTGCTTTTGTTCTCACACCAGCCCAGCTCCATTTAATGAAATCAATAATACTCCTTATAACTTCAAAATTTAAATGAAACTGTATATTTCACAAAATAAAGATTAAATTGTAGTTCAATGTTTTCCAAAGGGTGAAAAATGCACAGGGGAATTTATCTATTTGGTGCTGCAAATGGATCACTTTCAGAAATGAAAAAAAATTTCAGAACTGACCAGTAGATGTCAGTGTTTGACAAGCACAGAGATATTTTCAGAGGCGTTAGCGTTTGGCTTCTTTTCAGCTCTTGAGTTTCTCTGCAAAGGAGAGGGAGTTTGTGTAACTGAAGCAAAGATTTTGCTTTCTCACTTCTCGCCCCATCTTGCAGAAAACAGCCTGATGCTCTCGGTAAGTTGCTGTTATCTTCACTTTAAGTGATTCCCTTTATAGATCTGCAGTCTGCTGAAAAGTTTAAAACACAAAATTAAACATGTGCTTAGCTCCCTGAAGGCCACATACTTGCTTTTCTTCACAAAGGTGCTTTTTTTCTCCACACCAGCCTTCCTGCTCTATCCTTTGTGTAATATTAATCAAATATAACAAGGAAATACTGCTCTTTGGGGGCCCACATTTCAAAGCTCTCAAAAGAAGGTCTTTAGTTTTTGCTGCAGTGACACTTGCTCTGATTTCAGATCATTTCCTAAAAATGGCAGCTACTTGGTATGTCATTTTAAAAAAGAAAATGTGGCCACATTGTAGCTGTGATAAACAGCCTCTTTCAGTCCTCTTTCATTTTACACTTTTACCGGAAGGCTTGAAAAGAGGCGATGTAATTACGTTCCAGTTGCCTCTGTTGAACTCAAAGATGCTCACCTGTTATAAATCCAGAGATGAACTCCTGTTATGTTGGTTTCTTATCACATCCTGGATTAGGGAGGAAATGTGCAGTGAATTCATACTAAAGCTAGTGATAAAATCAGCTTAGCTCTTTGAAAAGGCCATCTGCTGTGGGGTTTTTGTAATTCTGATGTGAGGGGCTCCTACTCTTGAGCAATTTTCCAGTGACTGGGTAGTCAGTTTTTGTGTGCTTCTCTTGCCCTTTATAGGCAGTCAGCTTAGATGCATCTAGAAAGCATTTTGCAGAGTAATTTGGAATTGCAACATCCACTCCTTGGTTTGCTCAGATCCTTTTTGCCTTGCAGTTGACCAAAAGGAATACAATGGTTTAGTGACACAAAGTCAAAGGTGGCTTCAGACTTTAGCCACACTAATGTGTGGGGGTGGTTTGGATGTGACAGCACCTACCAGTGCAGAACAGTGCTCTGCTGCAGCATCCTTTGTGGCTGTTGGCCAGGAGCTGGTCTTGTCCTAGGGAATGAGTCATCAGACATAAGCAGCTTGCTCTTGGAGTCAGGCTTGCTACTAGTTTCAAGGTCTTCTTGGTGCATATCTGTTCCCACTTCACTGTGCCTCAGCCTCCACAGCTCCTCAGCAGTATTTGTAGACTTAGGGGAAGAAAGGCCCTTCACCCCTTTGCAGACAAATTTCCCAACATCTTGCCATTTACCAACTTGTTCCTCAGACCTTAAGCCTTCCCAACTCCTGAAGGATCTTTGTTCCATACACATCAGCTTCCAATCTGGCATCTTCAACTTCTTTTTCTCCTCACTGCCTTCCTACAAATGAGGGAGTTAAGGGCAATAGTTTTGGAGTGAAACACTCAGCAACTTGCTATCTGTCTGAGACGAGGCAAGTTCTTTTATTTCTCTGAGCCTCAGTTTCTTAATAACAGTACTTACCTTGCTGTGCTTTGTAAGGATTAAATGAGGTAATGCATGTAAAGCAACTAGCACTTTGTAGGAATTAAGGAATCCTTAGCTATTGCTGTTAATTTTGTTATGACAATTCTAATTGTCTGTCTGCTCTCTTTTCTCTCTTCTCCCTTCAGCTGTTGAATATTTCTAGTGACTGGGTTATCCTTATATTTACTCACTATTCACTCCCTCTTATTTTGGCAATTATAATATACTAGAGGCCCAGTGCATGATTGAATCATGCACATGTAGGGTCCCCTACACGCTTTCCCTTTCGATCACGGGGAGCTGGGTGCCCGTCCTCTGGTGTACCAGGCGCCGAAGGCTTCTTAAAGGCATCCAGCTCCCACGCTTTTGCTTTCGATCGCTGGTGCACCAGGCCTTTCAGAGGCCTCCGGCGTGGCGGAGGCTTTTGAAAGGTCTGGTGCCTGAGCGGACAGGCACCCAGCTCCCATGCTTTCGCTTTCGATCGCTGGTGCACCAGGCCTTTCAGAAGCCTCCGGCATGGGGGAGGCTTCTGAAAGGCCTGCTGCCTGAGTGGACAGGCACCCAGCTTCCACGCTTTTGCTTTTGATCACGGGGAGCTGGGTCCCTGTCCGGTGGTGTACCAGGCCTTTCAGAAGCCTCCGGCTCCAGGGAGGCTTCTGAAAGGCCTGCTGCCTGAGTGGACAGGCACCCAGCTCCCACGCTTTCCTTTCGATCTCTGGTGCACCAGGCCTTTCAGAAGCCTCCGGCGTGGTGGAGGCTTCTGAAAGGCCTGCTGCCTGAGCGGACAGGCACTCAGCTCCCTCACTTTTGATGGTCCGCGGGGGGGGGGATGTCAGCTCGCTGCCCCAGAGGCCCCTTCTGTGCCGCTGCTGGCCACGCAGCTCAGCGTCCTGCTGGCCCAATCAGCTACCCCAGCCACCCCGAGTCCCACCCCCCCGTGCCTCCTGGCCAATCATGGGCATAACGAAGTTACGGTCAATTTGCATATTTGTCTATTATTAGGTAGGACTAGAAGCCTGGTGCATGAAATTCATGCACGGGGGTGTGTGTCCCTCAGCCCAGCCTGCACCCTCTCCAATCTGGGACCCCTCAAGGGATGTCTGACTGCCCGTTTAGGCCTGATCCAGGTAGGATCGGGTCTAAATGGGCATCGTACATCCCTCTCACAATCCAGGTCTGCTGGCTCCCAACAGCTCAGCTGCCTGCCTTCCTGATTGCCCCTAACTGCTTCTGCCTGCCAGCCTGATCACCCCCTAACCACTCCCCTGCCAGCCTGATTGATGCCTAACTGCTCCCCTGCCAGCCTGTTTGCCCCTAACTGCCCTCCCCTGCAGGCTTGGTCACCCCTAACTGCCCTCCCCTGCAGGCCTGGTCCCCCCCAACTGCTCTCCCCTGCAGAACTGGGTCCCCCCTAACTGCCCTTCCCTGCAGGCCCAGTTGCCCCCAACTTCCCTCCTCTGCTGGCCTGGTCACCCCTAACTGCCCTCCCCTGCAGGCTTGATCGCCCCCAACTGCCCTCCCTTGCAGGCCTGGTCCCTCCCAACTGCCCTCCCCTGCTGGCCATCTTGTGGCGGCCATCTTGTGTCCACATGGGGGCAGTCATCTTTGATCACATGGGGGCAGTCATCTTGTGTGTTGGAGTGATGGTCAATTTGCATATTATTCATTTATTAGATTGGATAGAGGCCTGGTGCATGGGTGGGGGCTGGCTGGTTTTCCCTGAAGGGTGTCCCCGGATCAGGGATCCTTTGGGGTGTGGGGTGGCCTGGGTGAGGGGCCTGTGGTGGTTTGCAGGCCAGCCATGCCCCTTGGAGACCCAAGTGGAGGCCCTGGTATCTGGGATTTATTTATCTTCTATAACTGAAACTTTGTAGCCTTGAGCGGAGGCCTGGGCCCGCCAGGGCAGGCAGAAAGCTTGGCTTCCTCCATTGCTGGAGAAACCCAAGCCTCCTGCTCTCTCCTGTGGCCACAGCCATCTTGGTTGGGTTAATTTGCATACTCGCTCCTGATTGGCTGGTGGGTGTAGTAAAGGTATGGTCAACTTGCATATAACTCTTTTATTAGATAAGATATCTGCATTACAGAATGCCTTTTATTTCCACTTACTATTGGCAAGTATATTTTAAATTACAAAGCTTTTTAAAATTCTCTGCTTCTTGCTTATAGTATCCTGCCCATATTTAATAGGTGCAAAGACCATCTCAAATTACCCTGAAGAAAATAATTAGAATTTAAAAAATTCCCTTTAGTTCCTAGAATTACCTATATTCCAGAGTCAGTTTGATTTTCCTGTTTGCTCAATTATCCTCCCATCTCTGATTATTGAAATTTTAAGCCCAACTCAAATTCCATGTCCTCCATAATGTCATCCTTAAGCCCCCAAATTAAAAGCAAATATTTCTTCCCTCCTTCAGTTCTGTAACCCTTGGTTTATATATAGTACCGTGTATTGTATAACTAAGTGTTGGTTTTTGTGGCTCAATTTGACTTTTTTTTTGGGGGGGGGGATATAAATTTCTAGGGGTCAAGAACTGTGCTAAAAATACTAACTTCCCTGTGGGTGTTTAGTATGGGGGTCCCTGCCTTTATGGGGACAGGGAAGAACTTTGATGGTCACTACTGCAGTGTGAGAATCATATAAACTTAGGGAAGTATGTACTGATAGATCAAGTATTGCAGTATTTGGTGGAGGAGGTGGTAGTTTTTTTTTCTGTTTTTTTTTCTATAAATATTTGCAAATGGCTGTGTCCTCACTGGACTGGGATGAATGAAGTGGAGACTTTCCTGGAATTAGAGCATGGTCAAAATGAACTGTTGTGATTCTGCGAGGACAATGGTTGTGGGTCCTGTGAGAACTGCATTGCTGTGAGGCCCTGTTCCCCTGTAGCAAATGACCAATAGCTTCAAAGTACACGTGTGTCAGCAGGGACCTGGCTCAGTCAGTTCCCAGCAGTGGGTTTGGACTGCATGAGAGTTTCTTCAGAAGGGATTAACACATATCTGAATGTTTTAATCCAAACTGCCCAGCAGGGAAATTCTTCTCAACAAACACTGTAGTATAAATGAGAAGGTTGCCTTTCTTTCTGTCAAGGCCTGTCAATCTCACACATACAACACAAGGCAAGGCCAAAGCCAAGGCCAAGGCCTGACTGATTCAACTGGTAAGGATACAATGGGCTGCTTTTAGATTTAGACAGTTTAATACTTACATAGACAGTGAAAAGAATAAGCTGAAAGCTCCCTGTGATCCTTGTCCTACACACAAAAAGGATGACATAGAAACAAAAGAGGCCCCATTGCTGCCATGTGAATTGTGGGACACACTATTGCTGAGAAGCCCAATCTAGGCTGCCACTAAGTAGTTTTATATTCTGTAGAATATATTTGTATAAATTTATATTTATAAGTTATGTCAAATTTATATTTTATAAATTTAGATTTACATATTATATAGTAAAGCAGTTTTATAATCTGAGACGGCAGGGCAGAAAATCCCATACCTCATCAGAACCCAGGAAATGGTAAAAAACTGTCTCCAGAGAGCCTCCCAGGGGAGGTAGGGAGGTGAGTGGGAATAGGCCTCATATCAGCTCCTTACAGGCCTCCCATCCTCTCGTGTTCCAGGAGGATCACAAAACATTCAACAAAACTGTGGTTCAAGCCTTTGCCTGCATAACCTATGTGGATGTGTGCAAGGTCATTAGGGTGCCAGGGCAGGGAATAGCCATTCCCCTACAGGGTTCAGTCCTTCTTTGGAGCCCAGTCAAATGTTGACTTGTAGTAGCATTGGTTTCTGTAGACAAAAAACTTCTAAAGAGTCCCTACCCCACCTCCTCTAGATTTAGAGTTTAGGTGGTTTCTAACAAACCTATTTACACAATTTGCCTTATAAACTTTTTCACCCTGACTGTTATGCTCCCTACTCAAGTTAGGCTGATTCACTTTCTTGCTTTCTTATCCAGGATTTTTGTGTTTTTTTTTTTTTTTTTAAATCATAAGAAACATCCTAATGAGGACAGGGATTGCTCTCTGAACCTGGGTATCCTTGAGCCTGGCACCTCCAGTTTTCTCTCTTTATCCTGACCATTTGGTTTCTGCAGGTCTTCAGGATTTTGAACACATATATGGCTTTTTCCTAGAGGGTTTTCCATATTTTTGTCACACATGTCCTTTTGGTTCCTGACTGCTTTGTCCAGCCTTGGAGTACCAGTTTGATTAGGCCGTCAAACCCAAGATCCTGCAGCTTTTCACTCTCCTGTCTAGTTTCTGTTCCATTGTTCTCCTTGGTCTTGGGTTCACATGTGCTTCTTGTCCCCTGACAACCTCCCTACTCAGGTACTAAACTATTGCGTAGTCTAGAGCCTTCACTTTGACTTATTGCTGGTTCTCTGGATCCTGGCTCTCTGCCCTGGGTCTTCCTGCTTATGTTCTTAGCATTTCCAGAGTACATAAAATTACATATTGAGAGAGTCTAATGTAGCAAAGTGAGGCTATGAGCTTGATGTGAGCCCTGGCCAAAACTAGTGTTGTGATAGGACACCACTGTATTTATATTGTTGACACAATATCAGTATTATGATATAATGCTTACTCTTTCTATTAGATACTGTAGTTAGGGCTGTTTAAAGTAAGTAGAATATACTCTAGCTCTGTTCCCTTGGAGGTCATATTCACGCATGTAGTACTTAGTTATGACAGGGTAGTTGGTGTGAAGAATCACCAGGGTGCTTATTCCCTCTACTATGAGTGAATGAGGTAGTGGTGAGTATTTCTGCGAATGACCATCTTGAGCAACACATTGCTAAAATACTTAATATTTTTTAAATTTAATAAATCTTTATTCAGATTATTACAATTGTTCCTCTTTTTTTCCCCCCATAGCTCCCCTCCACCCGGTTACCACCCCACCCTCTGCCCATACCTCCACTGTCCTCATCCATAGGTGTACGATTTTTGTCCAGTCTCTTCCCACACCCCCACACCCCTTTCCCCCGAGAATTGTCAGTCCACTCCCTTTCTGTGCCCCTGATTCTATTATATTCACCAGTTTATTCTGTTCATCAGATATTTTATTCACTTGATTTTTAGATTCACTTGTTGATAGATATGTATTTGTTGTTCATAATTTTTATCTTTACCTTTTTCTTCTTCTTCCTCTTATTAAAGAATACCTTTCAGCATTTCATATAATACTGGTTTGGTGGTGATGAACTTCTTTAGCTTTTTCTTATCTGTGAAGCTCTTTATCTGACCTTCAATTCTGAATGATAGTTTTGCTGGGTAGAGTAATCTTGGTTGTAGGTTCTTGCTATTCATCACTTTGACTATTTCTTGCCACTCCCATCTGGCCTGCATAGTTTCTGTTGAGAAATCAGCTGACAATCGTATGGGTGCTCCCTTGTAGGTAATTAACTGTTTTTCTCTTGCTGCTTTTAATATTCTCTCTTTGTCTTTTGCTCTTGGCATTTTAATTATGATGTGTCTTGCTGTAGTCCTCTTTGGATTCCTTTTGTTTGGGTTCTGTGCACTTCCTGGACTTGCAAGTCTATTTCTTTCACCAGGTGGGGAAGTTTTCAGTCATTATTTCTTCAAGTAGGTTTTCAGTATCTTGCTCTCTCTCTTCTTCTGGCACCCCCATAATTCGGATGTTGGTACGCTTGAGGTTGTCCCAGAGGCTCCTTACACTATCTTCAAATTTTTGGATTTTTTTTTTTTCTTTTTCCTTTTCCGGCTGAGTGTTTTTTGCTTTGTATTTCAAATCTTTGACTTGATTCTTGCGTTCCTCTAGTCTGCTGTTAGGTCTCTGTATATTTTTTACTTCAGTCAGTGTATGTTTAATTTCTAGTTGGTCCTTTTTCATATCCTGGAGTGTCTCGCTAAATTTATCGGCCTTTTCTAGGACATTCTTGAAAAACCTTATAACCGTGGTTTTGAACTCTATATCCAGTCGTGTTTTCCTCCATTTCTTTCGTTTGTGATCTGTTTCTTTGTCTCCACATTTTCGCTGCTTCCCTGAGTTGGTAGAGTAGCTTTGTGTGCTAGGTGTCCTCTAGGGCACAGTGGCTCAGCCTCCCCAGTTACCTGAGGTGGACACTCTTGGTGCACCCCTTTGTGGACTGTGTGTACAGCCTTGTTATCATTAAGTCTTGATTGTTGTTGGTATCACTGGGAGGAATTGACCGCCAGGCCAATTGGCTGTGAGGATCAGCTGTGTCTATGCCAGGAGAACTTCTGTGCTGGAGACACTCTTATGAGATAAGACTTGCAGAATTGCAAAAGCCTCTGTGTTCAGCTTGGATGGGGCGAGGTTTCAGGGTGGAGCAGACAGCCTTGGCTTCCCATCAGCCCTGCCCTATGAGGCCCCTGGGTCTCAGTGTCCCATGGTAATTGCTGCAAGCACCTCTGGGAGAAAGCTGCCCTCGAGTTTCACCCACTGCCAGAAAGTCCAGTTTCTCCCCGAATGAGTCGGGGTTCCCAGAAACTTTCCCAGAACTGGAGTTCAGCACAGTCGGGAGTTTCCTTCTCCCTCCCGCTTTAGAAAGCCAGCTGTGCACTCAGCCTCCTGTGCATTCAGCAGTCAGTCCTCTCTGTGTGCGCGCACCTCCGGACCTCTGCCTTCCGCAGCTTCTGAGTCTCAGTGTGCTTTCTCTTTCCCTGACAGTCCAGATTCCCCCTGAATGAGTCTGGTTTCCCAGTGTCTCGCCCAGGTCTGGAGTTCAGTGCAGTTGGGAGCTTCCTTCTCCCTCTCGCTTTAGAAAGGCAACTGCCCATGCACACAGCTGCCCATCCTCTCTGCGTGCGAGTCTCCATACCTCTGCCTCCTGCAGCTCCTCTGAGTCTCAATGTGCTTTCCTCTTTTCTTCTAGTTGTAGAATTTCCACTTGGCCAGCTTTCCTGTGGTTCTGGATGGTGTCAGTTTTGTCTTTTAGTTGTAGTTTTGATATTGTTGTGCAAGGCAGAAGTTTAGGTGTTTACCTATGCTGCCATCTTGGTTTCTCCTGCAGTTAAGTCTTGATTGTTGTTGGTATCACTGGGAGGAATTGACCTCCAGGCCAATTGGCTGTGAGGATCAGCTGTGTCTATGCCGGGAGAACTTCTGTGTTGGAGACACCCTTATGAGACAAGACATGCAAAATTGCAAAAGCCTCTGTGCTCAGCTTGGATGGGGCAGAGTCTCAGGGTGGAGCAGACAGCCTTGGCTTCCCGTCAGCCTGCCCTATGAGGCCCCTGGGTCTCAGTGTCCCTTGGTAATAACTGCAAGCACCTCTGAAAGAAAGCTGCCCTCGAGTTTCACCCACTGCCAGACAGTCCAGTTTCTCCCCGAATGAGTCTGGGTTCCCAGAGTCTCGCCCGGAACTGGAGTTCAGTGCAGTCGGGAACTTCCGTCTCCCTCCCGCTTGGGAAAGCCAGCCGCGCACTCAGCAGTCAGTCCTCTCCACGTGCATGCGCCTTCGGACCTCTGCCTTCCGCAGCTCCCCTGAGTCTCAGTGTGCTTTTCTCTTTTCCTGACAGTCCAGATTCCCCCCAAATGAGTCTGGGTTCCCAGAGTCTCATCCCAAACTGGAGTTCAGTGCAGTCGGGAGCTTCCGTCTCCCTCCCGCTTGAGAAAGCCCGCCACGCACTCAGCTGCCAGTCCTCTCTGCACACGCACGTCTCCATACCTCAGCCTTTTGCAGCTCCTCTGAGTCTCAATGTGCTTTTCTCTTTCCTTCTAGTTGTAGAATTTCCACTCAGCCAGCTTTCCTGTGTTTCTGGATGGTGTCCGTTTTGTCTATTAGTTGTAGTTTTGAAATTGTTGTGCGAAGCAGCAGTTTAGGTGTTTACCTATGCCACCATCTTGGTTTCTTCAGGCTAAAATACTTAATTTTTTTAGAGCAATTTTAGGTTCACAGCAAAACTGAGAGGAGAGTACAGAGACTTTCCAAATACCTCCTGCCCCTCCTCATTCATAGCCTCCCCCTTTATCACCATCCCCCACCACAATGGTACATTTGTTACAACTGATGTACCTACATTGACACATCATAATCACCCAAAGTCCATAGTTTACATTAGGGTTACCTCTTGGCTTTGTAAATTCAAAAAATTGTATAATGACATGTATTTACCATTATGGTATCATACAGTATATTTTCACTGCCGTAAAAATCTTTGATTCACCTATTTGTCCATTCCTGCCCACTTGGCAACCACTTATCTTTTTGTTATTTCCATAATTTTACAGAATGTCATATAGTTGGAATCACACAGTATGTAGCTTATCAGATTGGTTTCTTTCACTTAGTAATATACATTTAAGTTTCCTCCATGTTTTCTCATGGCTTCATAGTTCATTTATATTTAGGGCTGAATAATGTTCCATTGTCTGGATGTACTATAGTTTATTTATCCATTCACATACTAAGGACATGTTGGTTGCTTCCAAGTTTTGGCAACTATGAAGAGAGCTGTTATAAACATCCATGTGCAGATATTTGTGCGGACATAAGTTTTCAACTCCTCTGGGCAAATAGCAAGGAACACAATTTCTGGATCATATGGTCAGAATATGTTTAGTTTTGTAAGAAACTGCCAAACTATCTTCTAAAATGGCTTTACTATTTAGCATTCCTACTAGCAATGAATGAAAGTTTCTACTGCTCCACATCCTCAGCAGCATTTGGTGCTGTCAGTGTTCCAGCTTTTGGCCATTCTAATAGGTATGTGGTGTTATCTTATTATTGTTTTAATTTGCATTTCCCTGATGGCATATAATGTGGAGCATCTTTTCATATATGGGGGCATCCAATTATGGTTGCAGGTTGAGAGTAGGGACTTGTTCATTCATCTATCCATCCATTCATTTATTCAACAAATATTTACTGAATGTTTTTTAATGGACCAGGCACTATTCTAGGCCCATATGTGAACAACACAGATACTATTCTTGAAATTCTTGTGCAATTCTAGTTGGTGGTGTGGATGGGAGAAAATATTAAACAAGCAAACAAAAATAATCAGATGAAATCAGGTACTAAAGAGTGTTATAAAGAAAATAAATTGGTGATGTGCTAGTGTAGACATGAGCTAGATCAGAGAGGCTTGTCTGAGAAGGGGATATGTGATTTACATAAATTTCAGGAGGGCTAACATCCTAGACAGAGGGAAGCTAGTATTGAAGCAATGAGCTTGGACTCAGCATTCTAGGCTGAGGGAATATAAATAAATCCATGGTGGCTCAGATAGTCTCCATGAAAGGCTATGATAATGGATTTTGGAAGGGAAGGAGGTGGCACTATGAGGACTTCTCAATTGGACTTCCTTTTATCAATATCCCTCCAAACATATGAGGGCTGAGATAGCTGGAAGGCCCCTTGACCAGACCCAGAGAAAACTGAAAGTGAGGCTTTCTGTCTCTGACACCCATTCTGATGTTCAGGAGTTGGCAGAGATGATTGCAAATCTGTTTTTAGGAGGCAGGAAACATGACTTTGTTTTCCTCCCTTCTTATCTCATTCACTCTCTCGTCTCTCTGTATATACCTAGTGAAAGAATTTGACAGATTAAATTACACTAAAATGTTAGCAATTATTTTTAACCCCTCCTATGGGTATTTGTTTTTGTAAATAAGACTCTAGGGAAAAGGCAACAAATATAGGACTGAATGAGTGAATTAACTAAGCCTTTGATGTTGGAATTTCAAACCTTGGGCTAGCTAAGTAAAGGAAAAACCCCATTTAAATCTATTAACATGTCACATCCACACTTTCTGGATTCATAATGTCACATGTCTGCACCTCCATCTAGACTCATTAATATTTCTTCCCTGTCCCAGATCTGGAGGCAGTTCTAGATGTGTGCACAGCAGCCTCTGGGGACCATCCACGTTTTCCATCTGTTGCTGGAGCCCATTTTCCCAAACATTGGTTTCCTGCCTGAAGATAGGAACAGTTTCTACCCCAACCCCTGCAAATATACACTTAAGTTTGGAAAGTTGACAGAGAAGATTAAGATCATTGCCATCAAGTTCTTATCTGCCATAAGTAAAAATAGGAAATCAAGAAATAAAGGCACAGCTCAGCAATAGCATATGAGTGGGTAACATGGGAGAAGTTTTTCTTAAATTCTCTTTACCATGTACCTTCCCACCCACATGTTCTTAGTCAGATTTATATTTTGCATATTGGTTTCTAAGCATGACAAAAAACTTGCCCTTTTCTTAACTATGGTTCTCAGGAGCACATTATTCTATACTTAGTTGAGACCTCTTACCAAATCCTTGGAATAAATAATACTCTGGGCTCGGAGAGTGGGTCTTGAGTAGAGATTTTATGAGTCATAATGGAGTGTCAAAATAGCCGTTGCTGATACAGATCCTTTATCAATTTTGGAAATGACACAGATTAGAGTCACACTGTCCTCTGTAATGAAAAGCTGTGATTGAAGGAAAGTTCTAATAAGAGCATTCAGTATTTCTTGATACTTAAAAGTCCCACATTGAATGGTGGTCTTTTTCAATGGTGACTTGGATTTAGCTTGGAAAGGTAGTTGTCCTCAGAGGAGGGGATCAGAGTATTTCTCCAGGGTAGGGCAGCCCATGACCTAAGCTGCCGGGATGAAAGGAAAAAAAAAATTGGCATTTCCCTGGCCTGTGTCTTGAGGTGCTTGTTACCCAAGCAAGGACAGGGTTATGTGCTTTCCATAGAGTAGACTGAGCAATCTCTCATGCTATCAAGCAAGTAGGCAATATTGCCAGGGTTCAGGCCTTTGCTATTCTCTGTGCCCTGCTGGAGGAAAGAAGTGTAGTTTTCTCAGTTGGCCCATGTGTCTGAGGGTAGCCTCACCTTGAGCTAAGCCCTTCTCTTGGGATATTGTCTCAACTGCTACACTCTTGATAGCCCAGCAAGGTGG
The DNA here is from genome assembly GCA_025583905.1 of Ia io. Classification (NCBI taxonomy): domain Eukaryota; kingdom Metazoa; phylum Chordata; class Mammalia; order Chiroptera; family Vespertilionidae; genus Ia; species Ia io. The sequence continues at coordinate 99,712,997 of JAJQQW010000001.1, forward strand.
ATATTTCTGAAGTGGAGTGTTCTTGTTCAAGAGTTGTGGGACTGGAGGGCTGGACAGGCATGTGGGGCCAGATAATGAGAATCTTAGAAGACAGACAAGATTTGATTTGAACTGTTTTCATTAAGCTCTTTTGTTTGCAAGGGATAGAGACTCTTTCAAATTATCCAAAGTAAAGGGCTGGGGGATACTGTAAAAAAGCTATAAGGAGAAAAAGATTTTAGGGGACAAAAAGATCAGGAACCAGAATGCAGTGGGACCTCATGTGAAATGTACTTAATGCATGGCAGATTCAGGGACCTCAGAAGCAGGATTTTGAGACTTTCCCCTTTAATGTTTTCAGCTCTACTTCTTTGTACTACTGACCACCTTAACATTCCCCTAAAGTCAGGTTATTGTTTCTATAGTTCCAAGTTTCTATTTTACTCATTGTTTCTGCTTCCTTATAATTTTGGTTTGGATGGCCCCTTAAAGCACCAGCTTTCTATTTACCCCCTCTTCCTCATGGCTCCTCTCTAGGAGTCCTTTCATCTTCAGCTCCTGCTTCTGTCTCTCACCATTTTTCTCCCCTTCTTCCTTCTCCCCAGTCTCCCCCTTCTCTCTCTATTGTTAATATTTGAAGGTCAATTCCTGATAGAGTATCTGATTGTCATAGTTCATATTTTTGTTCTAGGCTCTGTCTTAGGCCACTGGCCAGAGTGTAGATTGGCACCCCTTGGGCCAAGTATGTATCCTTGGTTCTTTCAGCTGGGGCTGGGGGAAGGAAGTGATGTCAGAGAAACCATATAAGAGATTGGTCTCAGAGGAAGTGATGGATCATGGATTTGGGTTCTGGCAGTAAGAATGGAGAGGAAAAGATGGATATAAAATATTTTTCAAAGAATATTCTAATATTCCATATTAGTAGGAATCAGTATCTCATTGGCTATAAGGTCTGGTAGAGAAAGGGAAATTAGGGATAAATTATACAATTTCAGGTCTGGGTGACTAGCAGAATGATAAGGTAAGGAATAAAGGAGCTGAGACAAGGAGTTAGTTTAGGAGAAAAGATACTAAGTTCTGTGTTTGCCATGCTGAGCATGAGTCAACAGTGGACTCTATTGGAAATCTCTATTGTATCCTTTACTCAGTGACATCTTTCTACCATAACTTAGACACCCAGTTATGGCAGAGTACTGAGTGGCTCAGGTGATTTTAGCCAGAGACTAGAAGGTATGTAGAGAGCTTCTGTGAAAAGGTTTATTTTACTCATCTTCTCCATCATCATTGACCTTTGGAGCAATGGTTTCTATCAGAAGGGTAGTAAGGAAGGCAGATATGAGGAGGCTTTTTCAGGCTTTTGTGAAACCTGTTGCTTTTATTTATTTTTATTTTCAACTTTTTTTTTTAATCCTCACCTGAGGATATGTTTTATTGATTTTAGAGAGAGAGCAAGGGGGAAAGAGAAACATTGATCAGTTGCCTCCCATATGCAACCTGACTGGGGATCAAACCCAAAACCTGGGTATGTGCCCTGACTAGTAATCAAACCCACGCCCTTTCAGTGTGTAGGACGATGCTCCAACCAATTGAATCACACCAGCCAGTCACCTGATTTTTTAAAAAAAATCTTTATTATTGAGATTATTACAGGTGTTCCTCTTTCCCCCCCCCCCCCATTGCCCTCCTCTACCCAGTTCCTGCCCTGTCCCAGACCTTCTCCACCCTATTGTCTGTGTCCATAGGTAATGCAGATATGTGTATAATATTTTTGTTTAATCTCTTACCGTCCCCCAACCCTCCTTCCCTCTGAGAATCATCAGTCTGTTCCATTTCCATGCCTCTGATTCTATTTTACTCACTAGTTTATTCTGTTCATTAGATTTCTTATTCATTTATTTTGATTTTTAGATTCAATTATTGATAGATATGTATTTGTTGCCATTTTGTTGCTCATATTTTTTTTCATCTTTTTCTTCTTCCTTTTCTTAAAAAATACTTTTCAACATTTCATATAATACTGGTTTGGGGGTGATGAACTCCTGTAGCTTTTTCTTGTCTGTGAAGCTCTTTATCTGACCGTCAATTTTATTTATTTTTATTTTTTATTATTATTTTTAAAAGTATATTTTTATTGATTTCAGAAAGGAAAGGAGAGGAAGACAGAGATAGAAACATCAATGATGAGAGAAAATCATTGATCGGCTGCCTCCTGCATGCCTCCTACTGGGGGTCAAGCCCGCAACCCAGGTATGTGCCCTTGACTGGAATTGAACCCAGGACTCTTTAGTCCACAGGCCAATGCTCTATTCACTGAGCCAAACCAGCTAGGGCTGACCTTCAATTTTAAGTGATAGTTTTGCTGGATAAAGTAATCTTGGTTGTAGGTCCTTGCTATTCAACACTTTGAATATTTCTTGCCATTTCCTTCTGGCCTGCATAGTTTCTGTTGAGAAATCAACTAACAGTCATATGGGCATTCCCTTGTGGGTAACTAACTGCTATTCTCTTGCTGCTTTTAAGATTCTCTCTTTGTCTTTAGCCCTTGGCATTTTAATTATGATGTCTCTTGTGTGGTCCTCTTTGGGGTCCTCTTGTTTGGGACTCTCTGTGCTTCCTGGACTTGTAAGTCTATTTCTTTCACCAGGTAGGGGAAGTTTTCTGTCATTATTTCTTCAATAAGGTTTTCAATTTCTTGCCCTCTCTCTTCTTCTGGCACCCCCATAATGTGAATATTGGTACGCTTGAAGTTGTCCTAGAGGCTCCTTACACTATCTTCATATTTTTGGATTCTTTTTTCTTTTTGCTCTTCTGATTGGGTGTTTTTTGATTCCTCATATTTCAAATTGTTGATTTGATTCTCAGAATCCTCTACTCTATTGTTGAATCTATGTATATTATTCTTTATTTCAGTCAGTGTATGCTTAATCTCCAACTGGTCCTTTTCCATTTTTTGGAGGTTTCTAGAAGATTCTTGAGTAACCTTATAACCATGGTTTTGAACTCTATATCCAGTAGTTTGCTGTGTTCCATTTCTTTCATTTGTAACATGTTTCGTTGTCTCCATATTTTGGCTCTTTCCCTGTGTTTGTTTCTATGTATTGGGTAGAGGTGCTATGTCTCCTTAGTTGGTAGAGTGGCCTTGTGTAGAAGGTGTTCTATAGGGCCCAGTGGCTCAGTCTCCCCAGGCACCTGAGCTGGGAACTCTAGGTGCACCCCTTTGTGGGCTGGGTGCACAGTCTTTTTTTTTTCTTTCCAATTTTAAATAGTTTTATTTAAGACATCGCATTTTCCACTTTACAATACAGTTATAAAGTGCATTATATTTCCTTTCCCTGTGCACAGTCCATATTCAAGTATTCAGAATGCCCAGTTATTTACTATACAGCAGCTCAACTTTTAAAACTGCCATGGAATTTGCTACAAATTTGGGTCCTTCAATATTTTGTGTGGAACAATGCTAGATCTATGCTCAAAGCTGGCTTAGTCAACCTCTTCAATGGTGGGCCCAGAGGAGGCACCGCCAGATGGAGGAGCTCCGCCACCAGGGAAGCCCCCAGGCATTCCTCCTGGCATGCTTCCTGCACTCTGGTACAGCTTGGTAATGATGGGGTTGCAGACCTTTTCCACCTCTTTCTGCTGGTGTTCAAATTCTTCCTTTTCTGCAGTCTGGTTCTTATCAAGCCAGTTAATGATTTCATTGCACTTGTCAAGAATCTTCTGTTTGTCCTCATCATTGATCTTGCCTTGAAGTTTTTCATCTTCAACAGTTACTTTCATAGGATTCAAGTGAATTCTTGCATAGGATTCAAGTGAATTCTTATAAGACACCTTGTCCCACTGCTTCTCATCTTCAGCTTTGTACTTCTCAGCTTCTTGGACCATGCGCTCAATGTCTTCCTTGCTCAGATGACCCTTGTCGTTAGTGATGGTAATCTTGTTCTCTTTTCCTGTACTCTTGTCCACAGCAGAGACATTGAGGATGCCCTTGGCATCAATATCAAAAGTGACTTTAATCTGAGGAACACCACGAGGTGCAGGAGGTATGCCTGTGAGTTCAAACTTGCCAAGCTGGTTGTTGTCCTTGGTCATGGCACGCTCACCTTCATAAACCTGGATGAGCACGCCTGGCTGGTTGTTAGAGTAGGTGGTGAAGGTCTGAGTCTGCTTGGTGGGGATGGTGGTGTTGCGCTTGATCAGGACCGTGATGACGCCGCCAGCCATCTCAATGCCAAGGGAAAGAGGTGTGACATCCAGCAGCAGCAGATCTTGGACATTTTCAGATTTGTCTCCAGAGAGAATGGCTGCCTGGACAGCTACACCATAAGCAACAGCCTCATCAGGGTTGATGCTCTTATTCAACTCTTTTCCATTGAATAAGTCCTGGAGGAGTTTCTGAATATTGGGGATACGAGTAGAGCCACCCACCAGGACAATATCATGGATCTGGGACTTGTCAAGCTTGGCATCCTGAAGGGCTTTCTGTACAAGGTCCAGGGTGCCATGGAAAAGGTCAGCATTCAATTCTTCAAATCGGGCACGTGTAGAGGTATAGAAGTCGATTCCTTCATAGAGCGAATCAATCTCAATACTGGCCTGGGTGCTGGAAGAGAGAGTATGCTCAGCACGTTCACAAGCAGTACGAAGGTGACGGACAGCCCTCTTGTTCTCACTGATATCCTTCTTATGCTTGCGTTTGAACTCTGCAATGAAATGGTTGACCATTCAGTTGTCGAAGTCTTCTCCACCTAAGTGGGTGTCCCCAGCTGTAGATTTGACCTCAAAGATTCCATCTTCAGTTGTGAGGATTGACACATTGAAAGTGCCACCTCCCAAGTCAAAGATCAGCACGTTTCTTTCAGCTCCAACCTTTTTGTCTAAACCGTAAGCAATAGCAGCGGCAGTTGGCTCACTGATGATTCTAAGCACATTGAGACCAGCAATAGTTCCAGCATCTTTGGTGGCCTGACGCTGAGAGTCATTGAAGTAAGCAGGTACTGTGACAACAGCATTGGTAACAGTCTTCCCAAGGTAGGCTTCTGCGATTTCCTTCATCTTTGTCAAAACCATGGATGACACCTCTTCTGGATAAAAGCTTTTTGTCTCTCCCTTGTATTCCACTTGGACCTTGGGCCTGCCAGCATCATTCACCACCATGAAAGGCCAATGCTTCATGTCAGATTGGATAACAGCATCATCAAATCTGCGTCCAATCAAGCGCTTGGCATCAAAGGCCGTGTTGGTAGGATTCATTGCTACTTGATTCTTTGCAGCATCACCGATCAATCGCTCAGTGTCAGTAAAGGCAACATAACTCGGGGTGGTTTGGTTTCCCTGATCATTGGCAATTATTTCCACTTTTCCATGCTGGAATACACCCACACAAGAGTAGGTGGTGCCAAGATCAATGCCAACTGCAGGTCCCTTAGACATGGTTGCTGGCGTGTGCGTTTGGCTGGCACAGACTGACAAGAGCTGGTGTCCCCGTGTTCAATGAGCGGGTGCACAGTCTTGTAGTAGTTAAGCCTTGATTGCTATTGGTGTCACTGGGAGGAATTGACTTCCAGGCCAATTGGCTGTGAGGACCAGCTGCGACTACAGTGGGAGAGCTGCTGTGCAGGAGACACTCCTATGGAGCAGGACTCGCTTCAGTGGGGGCTTTGGTGCTCACTGAGTCTTCCCCTTAAGTGTGTCGCTTATGGGTGTGTAGAATTATAAGCTGGTATAGTCTGACACTGACCACTGGGTACACTGGCTCTTGAGTCTCCAGGGAGGTGCAAAGTCAGCCACTGCCTGGGACCACCCAGCAGAAACTACAGAGATCTGACGATTCCTTCTCTTTGTATGGGGTTTGGAAGTGCCCAGAGGAGGCCCAGCTGTGAAGCAAGGCAGGCTGGTGCTGGTGCTGGATCTTAGGTCCTCTATTGACAGGTTTGGGTCTCCCTGACCCTGTTGCAGCTTACTTGAGAGACCCTAGCCTGAGCAAGGACAGGACATTCATATGCAAAAGCCACTGTACACAGCTTGGGTGGGCTTGTAAATTGGATGAGGCAGGGTCTTAGGGAATCACCAGGGTGGAGCAAACAGAAATGGCTGCCAGTCAGCTCTTTCCCAGCATAGGAACAATGATCCCTGCAAGCACCTCCTTCTGGGAAGAAGCCGCCTCCAAGTTCCTACCCTGATGCCAGACAATTCAGTTCCTCCTTGTATGTGTCTGTGTCTCCCAAAGCCTCGCCCTGCTGCTGGAGCTCAGAGGAAGCGGGACCTTGTAAGTTCAGTTTGTGGTGCCTTCCTTTTAAGAGAAACAGCTGGGTCTCCAGCAGCATTTGGTTCACTGAGCCCCAATCCGCACTGGTTTTTACAGCCCGTAGTTCTTACTGCCCATAGGGACTTCTTTTCCCAGCTCTGAGACCCTGGGCTGGGGGTCTGGTGTGGGGATGGGACCCCTTGCTCCTCCAGGTGGCCTCTGCAGAGATGATCTCCCTCCCGATTAAAAAAGCGGCACACCCAGGTACCAGACCAGCCCATTCCACGCCTCCATAACTTCTACCAGTCTCCATGTGCTTTCTTCTATACTGCTCTAGTTGTAGGATTTCCATTCAGCCAGCTTTCCAGTGGTTCTTAATGATGGTTGTTCTGTATTTTAATTGTAATTTTGATGTGGTTGTGGGAGGCGGCAAGTACAGGCATTTACCTACACCGCCATCTTCTCTGTTCCCTGATGTTGTTTTTGTTGCCGGTTTTTAAATCTTCAGAAGAGATAAAATGGGTAAAGATGTAAAGAAATGAATTGAAGAAATGGAAAAAAAATCTTGAGCAACATAGAAATAAGCTACATATTCATGGATATTCCATATCCATTTTGAGAAAAGCAGTTCAGAAGAACATGCCAAGTAGAGACCACACAAGCATCTAGCTTAAGTTAAAAGAGACTTTATAGGAAGGGTACTTTGTAGCTCACAGGTTTGAAGAAAATGCTAACAATCAGGACATGAACTAGAGCAACCTCAATATTGGGGTTGGGGACTAAGAACTAGAGACCCACATTCCATTAGGACTATGCTTCTTGTCTCTGCTTTTCTCTCTGTTCTGACTTCATTCTCTTATACTGAAGATAGGAGTCCCCATACTGTGGTAAATATGGCTGCTCTAGCTCTGAGCTCTCATAAAGCTCTCTGACCAGAGAGGAAAGGGTTCATTCTTGCCAGCTTTAGTCCAAGAAAACTTGAGGAAAAGCTCTGATTGATTTCTCTTGAGTTCTGTGCCTAGCACCAGGCTAATCCCGGGGGACAGGAGTATAGGACCCTGGCCATGCCAAGTTTTGGAGAAAGTGTTCACTTCTCAGACAATTAGTATGGCCAGGGATATGGAATCATTTAAAAAGAATGCAGCTACAATTTGGACCACATACCTATAGCTGGAGGGGAGGAGGAGTGATTCACCAAAAGAAGGGAGGATAGAGGCAGCACAGACAGGGCCACTGAGGTATCTATGTGAACCAGGTAGTTACTCCAATTTGTGTTTTCCATTGCAGTTTAGTAACCTAATGATGATGAAATAAAATTACCAGTATAAGGTGAGAAGGCTCACAAAGAAACCAAAGGTATAATGAAGCAATGTATGTCTTTCCATTATTTTCACTTGCCTTCCCTTTTCCATTGTCTGCAGTACCTCTTTCCCCAATACTATGCTACAGTCAGACAGATTTTTTTTTCAATTTCTCAAAAGCACTGTGTTCTTTCTTTCCCCCCCTCAGCTTTAATTTATCTTTCAGGATTCATTTTGGGTGACATTTTTTTGGGGAAAATGACTGCTCCAATTATCTACCCCACCTGGGCCAGGTACTCCTTTTATGTGATCTTGTTGCATGCGCCCTGTACTTCTTCCTAGATTTTATAATTATTGTTACTTGTATGTTTCTCCCACTAGAATGTGAGCTCCATGTGGGTGATGATTTGTCTTTCTCAATCACTATTCTCTCTCTAATTCCTGGCTATGTGTTAGATATATTGGTGAAGCTCAATAAATATTTGCTGAATGAAATAATGAATGACAGTTTCCAGGCACAAGTGACAGGGCCGAATACTCTGAAAAGATCCCAGAGCAGTCCAGAAACAAATAAGAAAGAGAATGGTATTCCTTCAGATAGGTAGTAAATAATACCTAACTTTTGTAGAACTTAAAGAAAAAAATTCATTATTTACATACAATTTTATCAACATTTATTTGAAGAAGGTACCATAGTCCCCTCTTATCACAGTTATGCTTTCTGCAATTTCAGTTACCTGTGGCCAACCAGGCTATCTACACTAAGAAAAGAGAAACATGCAAATTGACCATCCCTCCACTATGCCCACCAGCCAATCAGGAGCGAGTATGCAAATTAACCCAACAAAGATGGTGGCGGCCACGGAGCTGGAGCGAGCAGGAGGCTTGGTTTGCCCCCGGCGACTGAGGAAGCCAGGCTTCCCACCCACCCTGGCCGCCGCTCAAGGAGTGGCTAGAGAAAAAAAAAAAAGGAAGGGCTGGGAGCCTGGGTCGCCGGGGGGTGTGGCCACCCTGAAAACGCCCTCAGCCCCTTACCCAGGCTGGCCAGGCACCCTAGCGGGGACCCCCTCCCTGAAGGGGGTGTGGCCAGCCTGAAAACAGCCCTCAGCCCCTTACCCAGGCTGGCCATGCCCCCATGGAGTAAGAGTCCCCACTGGGGGGCGTGGCCAGCCTGCAAACAGCCATCAGCCCCTCACCCAGGCTGGTCATGCCCCCATGGAGTAAGAGTCCCCACTGGGGGGTGTGGCCAGCCTGCAAACAGCCATCAGCTCCTCACCCAGGCTGGACACACCCCCATAGGGTTAGGGTCCCCACTAGGGGGCATGGCCAGCCTGAAAACAGCCATCAGCCGCTCACCCAGGCTGGCCAAGCACTCCAGCAGGAACCCCCACCCTGAAGGGGGTGTGGCCAGCTTGAAAACAGCCCTCAGCCCCTCACCCAGTCTGGCCACACCTCTCCAGTGGGGACCCTCGCCCCATGGGGGCGTGGCCAGCCTACAAACCACCACAGGCCCCTTGCCCAGGCTGCCCCACGCCCCAAGGGAACCCCCACCCTGATCTGGGACACCCTTCAGGGCAAACCAGCCAGTCCCCACCCATGCACCAGGACTCTATCTATACTAATAAAAGGGTAATATGCTAATTAGATTGGGAGACCTTCTGGATGTTCTTCTGGACAAAGCCATGGTGGTGGGGCCGAGGTAGAGGTGGTTAGAGGCCAAGAGGGGATGGCAGTTGGAGGTGATCAGGCCAGCAGGGGGGCAATTGGGGGTGAGCAGACCAGCAGGGGGGCCAGTTGGGGGCAAGCAGGCCGTCAATGGGGGTCAGTTGGGGGTGATCAGGACAGCGGGGGGGGGAAGTTTGGAGTGAGCAGGCCAGCAGGGGTCAGTTGGGGGTGAGCAGGCCAGTGGGGAGGGCAGGTGGGGGTGAGCAGGCCAGCAGGGGAGGCAGTTGGGGGCAAGCACACTGGCACGGGGGGCAGTTGGGGGTGATCAGGCTGGCGGGGGGGCATTTGGAGGTGAGTAGGCCAGCGGCGGGGGGGCAGTTGGGGGCAAGCAGGTCGGCAGGGAGAGTGGTTAGGGGCAATCAGGCAGGCAGGCAGGTGAGCAGTTAGGAGCCAGCAATCCCGGATTGCAAGAGGGATGTCCGACTTCTGTAAATGGGCAGTAGGACATCCTCTGAGGGGTCCCAGATTGGAGAGGGTGCAGGCCGGGCTGAGGGACACCCCCTACCCCATGCATGAATTTCGTGCACTGAGCCACTAGTGAAAATATAAAAATTGAAAATTCCAGAAATAAACAATTAAGTTTTAAATTGTATGCTATTCTTGGTAGCGTGATGAAATTTCCACCAGGATGTGAATCATTCCTTTGTCCGGTATATCCATGTACCCATGCTGTATGTACACCCGCCCATTAGTCACTTAGCTGTTTCAGTTATCAGATTGGTTATGAGAGAGAGAAAAAGAGAGAGAGAAAGAGAGAGAATTCTCACATTCACATAATTTTTATTATAGTATATTTATATTGTTCTCTTTTATTATTAGTTATTGTTATTAATCTCTTACTGTACCTAATTTATAAATTAAACTTTATCATAGGTATGTATATCTGTTGTATATATGAGGGGAAAACATTGTATATATAGGTTTGGTACTATCCGTGGTTTCAGGCATCTATTGGGGTCTTAGAACCTATGCCCTATGGATAAGGGAGGACTACTGTACTATCATTCCATTTTTAGATACTTAAAGTGGTGAAATAACAGCTAGGAATTAAAATTTCTAGAGTTATGCTTTTACCTCAATGCAATACTGCTTCCCTGACATGTATCTATGTCTGTCTGGGATCATTCCATCATACTCTTTAAATTGTGCTCTGACAGAACCCTAGGGATTCTGAGGAGCTCCCTGAGGGGTCAGAATGAATGGGGTGCCAAGAGAGATCAGGGAGGATCCTCTATTTTAAATCACAGATGCTTTGCCTTTTTCTGTTTAACATAGTAAACTTGGGGATAAGATTTATTTAGAGGAAATTGTTCCTAAGAAAATTTGCAAATCAGCTGAAAGATTAATTTTTCTAGTTTCTGGAGAGAGGAAAGCAGGTACTTTCTCTGGATGAATATACTTTTATATAGGCACAGCCTCACAGAGTACAGATATAAATTTAAGTAAGCATTAAGGCCATTTTTTGTTTTCAAGAGACCTAGTGTAGAGGAAAGGTGGGCTTCCTAGGCAAAGAGGGGTGTTAGGGTTCTGGTTTCTCACCACTTCAGGCAGGGTTTAGGGCAGATTGATAGAGGAGGAATTGAATCCTTCTTCACTGCTCATAAGATGCACAACACTTCTTGTCAGTTGGTCCTAGCAAGTTCGGCAGGGACAGTGCCGGTTGAGTTTGAGGTATATTGCCTTAGATAGTCCTAGAGAAAAATAAGCTCCTGCCAAATATCCCCAAATACCGGTATGAAGCCAGATAGGTGTGGTCTTGGAGTAGCCCAACAGCAGTAGTCTGGATGCCTGATCATATGTAGAGGTGATCAGGTGTTGTAGGGGCTGGGCACCCTATACAAAATTAATTCCTTAGTGTTTTCTTAAAAGATAGCTAAAAGCTGAGTAGGCACTTTCATTTAATAACACATGGCATTGGTACCTGTGATAGTCAATTTTATGGGTCAATTTGGTTAGGCTAGTGTCCAGCTGTTTAGTCAAACACCAGTCTACATATTGCTGCAGAAGCATTTTGTAGATGTGATTAACAGCACCAATCAGTTGACTCTAAGTAAAGAAGGTTACTTTCCATAATGTGGGTGGGCTTCATTCAATCAGTTGAAAGCCTTAAGAGCAAAAACTGAGGTTTCCCGGAGAGAAAGGAATTATGCCTAAAGACTTTAACATAGAAATTTTGCCTGCCTGTTAGCCTGTCCTGTAGGTTTTAGACTTTCCAGCCTCCATAGTCATCTGAGCCAACTCCACCCAGCTGCACCTCTCAATGGCAGGGTAGCCAGATGTCCGTGGCAGCCCCCCTCAGCGGCCGTTGAGAGGCGCAGGGGGCGGGTGTCCCGCCCCCTGCACCTCTCAACAGCAGGGTAGCCCCCCTCAGCGGCTGCAGACCATCAAAAGTGGGGGAGCTGGGTGCCTGTCTGCTCTGGCACCAGGCCTTTCAGAAGCCTCCGCCGAGCCGGAGGCTTCTGAAAGGCCTGGTGCACCAGTGGACAGGCACCCAGCTCCACCACGAAAAGCGAAAGCGTGTAGGGGACCCTACACGTGCATGATTCAATCATGCACTGGGCCTCTAATACACACACACACACACACACACACACACACACACACACACACACACACACACACACACACACACACACACACACACACATATATATATATATATATATATATATATATATATATATATATATATATATATATGTATATTCTGTTGGCTCTGCTTTTCTGTTTCTTTGGAGAACCCTTACTGATATAGTATCTAAATTCAAGCTGCTGTCATGCAGTCAGTTAGTGTCTGCCAGCTTCATGTCTGAGGCCTATAAGCTCTTACTACTCTAGGAAACAGTTTAGCTGTAAGATAAAGCTTTTTTAAAAAAAAGATTTTGAGAGAGAGAGAGAGAGAGAGAGAGAGAGAGAGAGAGAAATAGACATTTGTTGTTTCACTTATTTATGCATTCATTGGTTGATTCTTGTATGTGCCCTGACCAGGGGTTGAAACTGAAACCTTGGCATACTGGGACGACACTCTAAACAACTGAGCTACCTGGCCAGGGCAAAAAGAAAATTTTGTTTGGAAAGGCCTATCTTCCCCTTTAAGGGACTCCTACCAAACACCAATTCATTTTCACACTCTCATGTTGAAGAGACTAAACAATGGTGTTTGTTGGATAGCATTTTCCTAGCCCAATTCAGGAGAAAATGTCCCAGCATCCCAGAGTGCTATCTAATATTTCTCTGGGAACTGACAGGGAAACTTGCTCTATCTGAATTATACATATACTGCTTTTTACTGTATTTGAAAGTGTTTTCACAGACATCATTAACCTTTGAGGTAGGTGTAGCAGGGGCTGCTATTTGCTTTCTAATAGTTGCCCCTGTCTTCCCTAGTAAAAACCTCAATACTTTGCTAAGTTAATTGCTACCCAATAAGAAGACAACAATGGTAGTCTTCCTTGGAGCTAGGTGAGGCCTAGCTTGTTTTGGCAGTGTAGTACTGTGGTTAGGCACACAATTCTGGAGCCAGGCTATGTAGAATTACGATCCCTGTTTCATCTCTTACTAGCTATTAATTTACTTCTCTGTGACTCCATTTCTGCATCTGTAAAATGATATAATAGTATCTGCCTATTGAGTTTCTATGATGAATAAATGAGTTTATATTTGTAAAGCCTTTAGAACAGTACTTAGCACATAGTAAACACTCTAGAAATACTAGCTATTATTTTTGTTGTTATTTTGGCCAACAAGATGTAACTGGTGCATGAGATACTTAGGAAGTGTCATTAAAGGAGGAGCAAGCCCTTCTGCTCCTTCTTACTTTCTCATAGCTAAAATGTGGTTGGAGCTTGAAATAAGGCAACAAGCTAAGGATGGTGAAATAGCAATATAGAGCCTGAGGTCCTGATGGCTGTGGAGATGCCACAACAGTCCTGGACTGCCTATTGCCAGATTTCTCTCCATGAGAGCAAAATAAGCTTCTATCTCGTTTAAGACACTGTTGTTAATATGCGGCCAAACTTAATACTAAATGATTCAGTAAGTATGACAGGAGGTTATTACCCTATTTTTCTAATTGAGAGATTATCTACCAGTAAGGCTACTGAGCAAGAGTTAGAATGTTGGATTGGGGATTAAGCAGTAGTTAAATAACCCTTATATAGTCCAGATTGTGACCTTGTATGAGGGAAATTTGTCAGATCTACATTTGCAGAGAGATGTCCTTTTTTTTTTTTTGTCCCAGTTCTGTCCTCACCTTCTTTCTCTAAACCAAGTAGAACTACTTGGTCATTAGCTGCCTTTTCTCTCTGTGTGGAACTCATAAGAAGTCTGGTACCACACTGATAAGTATATTTAAGAGGCAGTTAGGAAGCACAGTCATTTTCAATTCTATAATAGGTCATTTTTCCATAAAAGTACTATTTCCTTTTTAGGAAACACAGCGGACTCTCTTAATTAAAAATGTTTGGGATAATGTTGATGGATAATAAAATAATTATTTGGAGGCACCAAGAATATGCATTGATATTCTGGTTAATGGAGTTTTCAATTCTGTTAAGAATCTCAAGTTTTTATTTTGTACCCAGATGTGCCAATGATCAATTTTATTGATTTTTAGTTCCAGAGTTACCCTTTAGTACTTGCTCTGTGATAGTGTACTGGACTCTTTAAGCATTTCTTCTTTATAGTGAGCATAGTGTTAAGCTTTGTTAGCCATCAGCTAAGAGAGTTGAAGGCATATTGCAGAAGCAGGGGCTTTCTTCTCCTGGTCCCAGGTGCTGAATTTTGCTTTTGCTTGCTCCAGCTGCATGGCCCATCCATGGTACATGTGTGTGAGGACATCTGTAGAGCTTGCCCCAGTTGTGCTTTCGGAGTGCACAGTCCTTCTGTGACCCTGGCCAGGCCCTTCTGACTACCTCACTGCAGCCTTCTTGATGTGGATACTGTGTATTCCAGACCTTGTGCCACAGCAGCACCCCAACTCCCTTTGGATACCCACCTACCAACCTCAGTTTACCTGTATTCCAGAGAGTTGTTTCCTAGTTCCTGGCATCTGAGGACCAGCTCAGCCACCAGAGAACTTCTCTGTTATTTAGTGGGCTGCAATCAAACTTTCTCCAGCAAGGTCTGACCTCCAGCCATGGGGAGGGGTACTCCTTCCTTGCATCCTGTCTGTGATCTCTAGGTTACCCCTTTGAGTTCTCTTTATATTTTCATAGTTGTTTTCCTATTATAGCTTAATAATTCTTTACATTAAACTTTTCCTGTTAAGTTACTATGTGATTTCTGTTTCCTGATTGGACTCAGTCTGATCCACCAGGACTAATTGAACACATTTTCTCCCGTAAACTCTAATTTATACTCTCAACATCTGTACTGTGTTGGAAAAAAAAGAGGGAGTTAGGGTCCTTTGTTTTCCAAGGTGGAGTTCTTTTCTAGACTCATCGAGCTGTTATTTCTATTTCTTTCTTCCTGGAATATTTTTTTTCCAATTTCCCAAGTATATTGGATCCATTTGATTCTGTCAGGTCCAACCCAAGACTCTCTCCTTCAGACAACCCTCTCTGGTTATTCTAGCTCCTTCTTAACAGCTTGCTTGTTCTGTGGTTATAGCAAGGAGGTCCAGCTTCTTGCTGGCCCCTGATAGAAGGAAACATGAGCCTTCATTACCTGGGAGGGTTTAAAAAACCATGCTAATGAAGCAATTAAGAAAGAATGGCTTCTCTCCTATGCAGCCAAATTAGCTGAATGTGATCAGTGCAGTGATATGTCCCAGATGACCTCCCATCTTATCTGCCTGTCTTTGAACCCCCACAATTCTTATTTATGTTATCCAGATGTCAATTCAAGATTTGGGTTGATGGAAAAGTTCTATATTGCCATAATAACTGAAAATAATTTGGCTTTTCACCCTTTCTGCCTAGGGACTCCCTTTCTATATCTAAAATAAATTTTATGTATAGTAGTCCATATTTTCTTTTTTTTTGGTTAATCCTCAACTGAGGATATTTTTTCCATTGATTTTTAGAGAGAGTGGAAGGGAGGGAGAGAGGGGGAGATAGATAGATAGATAGATAGGTAGATAGATAGATAGAGAGATGGAGAGAGAGAGATGTAAGAGTGACACATTCATTCGTTGCCTTCTGCACAGGGGCTGGCGATTGAACATGCAACCCAGGTATGGGCTCTTGACTGGGAGTTGAACCTTTGACCCTTCAATGAGCAGGCCAAAACTCTAACCATTTAACAATACCAGCCAGAGCAGTTGTTCATATTTCCAGAGTACCTTACTTTAGCAGCTCAAAGAACTGGCAGAGACTATGAAATGTATATTTTTCTTTTCCTTTTCCACTAATCCATGTGAGGGGAAGGGAGCATATCCCCACTGGTAGAAAATATGCCTCTTCCTTAGAATTACAGAAGCAGAAACGTTAGTTTGTGGTTTAAAAAACTTTTATCAGTGTCACACTAAGGATACTTGTTATTTATTGTTTACTGTACTATGGAAAACACTATGTGAATTATTTTATGTACATTATTTCATTTCATCACCACAATACTATGAATAAGTATTATTACTGTGCCTATTTTGCATATAAGAGAAGAGGCTCAGGAAGGTTAAGTAACTTGTCCAATATCACACAGCTCAGGTTAGTCTGACTCCAAATTCCATAAATTCAGCCATATACTTTACTGTCTCTCTTGTCAGTACTCCTTACTTAATCTGCATGATTTAATTAATCTTTTTGCAGTATGATTATAGTGGAAATAATGGCTCTGGCATCAGACCTGAATTTGAATCTGAACTTTTTCTTTTGCTAGTGCTTTAACCTTGGGCATACTTGCATCATTTAAATGAATGAAGAATGAATGAATGAATAAACAACACATTTTGTAGTAATGTGGTGAGGATTAGATGTGAACATGCCCAGCACATAGCAGATACTGGATGAAAGTTTTCTCCAACTGTTTTTGTTCTTTCCTCTCTTATGTGGTTAGCTTGTGTTTTTCCAATGAGAATTCAAATACCTTAAGGACAGGGACCATGTCTTTGATTTCCTGAATAGCTTCAGAATCATACATAGTGCTAGGCATATTATAGGAAGATAATTAATGCCCTTTGGATTAATATTTTTGTGTTTATGTAATACTTTTTAAAAGGAGGCCTTTTGTATTAAAATTTGACACCCAAAAATATTTTAAGAAGTTTTTCTCCATCTTAGAAGCACATAATTAACTGGGAAAGTACTATCTCGGTCCTTTGCCTTTATAGTATGTGACAATAGTATAAGCTTATTTGTAAATGCTTTAGAATTTTTTTCTAACTTATAACATGAGAGATGAGTAATTATTATTGATAGCACCTCCATTTAACTTATAATTTTCATGTTCTCTCCAAAATAATAATTCGTTTTTGATTTGAGAACAACTTCAGAAATCCTTGGCTGGTCCATTTTCTTTATGACCATCTTTAAGGCATCAAAAACAGTTGGTTTACTCAGATGGCTAGTCAAGTTAAAAAAATTTAGCCAAACTATTTATTTGACTGAATTGTCTCTTTGAGTAGGTTAATTGACAGAGTTTTAAAATCAAAGTTACTAAGGGCATACATCTTGATATTTTAACATCTTATGTTTAAACTACTATTTGAGAGGTGTAAAGAGAGGCTAAGAACCCTGGCTAGTGTGGCTAAGTTGGTTGGAGCATCATCCAATTCATTGAAGGGCCATGGGTTTGATTCTGGGTCAGGACACATGCCCAGGTTACAGGTGCAATCCCTAGTTGGGGCGTGTACAGGAGGCAAGCGATTGATGTTTCTATCTCACATTGATGTCTCTCTTCTTCTCCTTCTCCTTCTACTTCTCCTTCTTCTCCTTCTCCTCCTCCTCCTCCTTCTCCTTCTCCTTCTCCTTCTCCTCCTCCTCCTCCTTCTCCTCCTCCTCCTTCTCCTCCACCTCCTCCTCCTCCTCCTCCTCCTCCTCCTCCTCCTCCTCCTCCTCCTCCTCCACCTCCTCTTCCTCCTCCTCCTCCTCCTCCTCCACCTCCTCTTTCTCCCCCTCCTCCTCCTCTTCCTCCTTCTTCTTCTCCTCCTCCCTTTCTCTCTTTCTAAAAAAAAAATCAATGAAAACATATTCTCAGGCGAGGATTATAAAAATAAATAAATGGAAGCTAAGAGACATAGAGGATAGATTGAAAAGGTCCAACATATGTCTAAAATGAGTTCCAAAAGGAAGAACTAGAGAGAATGGATGAGAGGCAATTTTTAAAGAGATGATTGAGAATTTTCCAGAGTTGATGAATGACGTGAGTCATCAGATTCAGAAGGCATAAATCCTGAGTAGAATGAATAAAAATAAATCATATTTCTAGACACACCATGGTACAATTGAGGAACAACAAAGACAAAGAAAATCTCTTAAGATTAACGTGTTCCAGATCATGGAGCTAGTAAATGGTGAAACCAGTATTCAAACACAACATTTTTCATTACAAATATCAGATCATATATTTATAGGCTCTCATTTAAAGATGAGTAATTGAGGCCAAGAGGTGGCAGAAATATGCTTTAGGATCTTAATAGTAATAGGTCTTGAAGTTACACTGGCCCCTTTACCTCAGAAGTAGGAGAATGTTTGTTGTGAGTGGTAAGAGGAATCATGCTATACCTTGAAAACAATAAATTATGGATTTCAGACTGTTGTTTCCAGGGTGATCAGCAGACACTACAGAACATAGTTAACAAGAACATCCTACACTTATGTAGTAATTACCATGTGACAGACATTGTTCTAAGTTTTTAACATAGCAATCCATTTAATTCTAATTCCAACACAGTGAGTTAGGTACCAATCTTATCACAGTTTTCAGATGAGAAAATTAAGGTGCACAGTGATTTGCCAAGGTCACAAAACTAGTAAGTGCAAGAATGGGATTTACACTCTAGGTAGTCTGGTTGTAGTCCTTAACATTTACATTATACTGCCCCTAGCTCAAACAAAATAAATCCTGTGAAGTCAGAAACTGCATCTGTCTTGTTCACTGCTGTATTCCTAGAATCCAGTGCAATGCCTAGCACATAATAGATACTCAATAAATATTCATTACATTAATGAAGTCATAAATGAGTAAATGTGGTTTGTAATGCATATCCAGTGTGGCTGTATGGACTGAACTGTTTCACTACCAGCTAGCTACTAAGTAATAGTGAAATTTCTTACAAATAGAAACAGTTTGTTTCATGTGATGTCAAGCATCTTGGCAATTATAGTTGTACTTTTTTTTAAATTACTTTATTGATTAAGGTATCACATATTTGTCATAACCCCCCCCGTTCCCTTCCCAAACCCCCCCCCCCCCACACACATGCCCCCCTCCCCCTGTTGTTCGTGATCACTGGTTAGGCTCATAGGCAAGCACACAAGTCCTTTGGTTGATCTATCTCCCTTGTCCCCACCCTCCCCTACCTTCCCTCTGAGGTCTGACAGTCTGATCGATGCTGTTCTTGTTCTTCAGTTTATGATGTTCATCTTTTCCCCTAGATGAGTGAGCTCATGTGATACTAGGAATACACTTATAGGAACCGAAAATGAGACAAGCAATAATAGTTATGCTGAGAGGCAAATGAATTAGTCTATAGTGAGTTTCTTTCTGGGCCAACAGTTCTTTTGAGTCCCGGTTTCTTTGTCCAACAGTTGCTTATGTGTTCATAACAGCAATGATATTTCAGTTCTGGATGGTGGACAAATGGTGGTAATGCAGGTCCGACCCTCTCTGGTTTGGTCCTGGGCAATCTGCAGTGACGCACATCTGCTGACTGCTAGTATGGCAAGGCATGGTCAGCGTCTTCCATCTCTGGACTGTTTCTCTTCTGTCTTCATGGCTGGAGCACTCCTGTCAATTCCTCTCTGTTGCAGGAATCCACATGGTCTCAGAGTTGTTTTCGGAAAATATACAAACGTATTCTCGACTAAAAGTTAATAAAGGAATATTTTCTATAAATTTGACTTGTGATCCTTTTTCATTTTTTGCCTAAATGATTTTCCTTTGGCTTGTTTTGACACCATGTATGTTTTACCTGGGTGACTTGCTGTTAGCATTACAAATGAAAGTTAATTTTCTAAAGTAAAAATTTTCTAGATGTAATTTATTTGCAGGATATTTTTCCTTACATGATACTCTTCTACTATCCCCCCTTTTGGTTTAAATATTGGGAGGCTTTTGGAAATTTTATGCTGTAATCTTGATAGCTTTTAAATTTTACTTTTTTGCACTAAAATGTGACTGCTTTAAGTTCATTATATGTTATGCACTTTTACCATGAGATGAACTACCAATAAAAATTATAGTTAACACTTAGTAACAGCTTTTTTGTCCAGTACAATTGATTTTTCTAGAGTATTTGCTTATTTTGATTGGCCAATTTAAATTAGTCTGAAAACTTGACTACTATTTTACTGTCAAATTTAGTACTCTAAAAACCATCTTGTTTTACCCTGTAATTATTAGTGGAGAGGATTATTTGCCTTCTTGAGTAGGCCCTGAGCATTCCTGGTGCTAGGCTGGATTTAGATATCATAGACCCCAGTTCCCCGGATCATGGGTGCAAGACATCTCCATCAAGTCTTGTTGCAGTGAGAGGGCATCTGCTGTCGGCCAAGTCTCTGTTACCTGGGTCCCGATTTGAGCAGGGCATGTGAAGCTGAGCAGCCATGGGGGCAGGAGATCTCCTTCAGCAGGGGTGAGGGTTCAGGCCCCTGCAAACTTGGGGGGGTGAAGGTCTGTGCCCCACCTCTGTTGACCCCCAAGTTCTCTCCTGATGGTCCCTATGCGACTGTGCCTGTCTTAGGTTGTTCTTTCCCTGAGGAATCTTACCCGTCTCTGGCTAACCAGCCATCCTCCGGGGCCAAGCAGGCTGATGTGAGGTTTAGTTCTGTCTCCTTGGTCGCCTATGCCCCCATGGCCTCCACGCCCAGCACCTGCCTTGGGATCCACTCGCCTGCTGGCAGGGTCCCAGCACTGATCACATATCTTGTGGAACCCAGGTTTCTTCTCCAAGGAGGCCCAGCTCACCCCACTGGGCAAGAGACAGATCCATGGTACCAGCCATCACGAGGTTTCAACCTTGGCATGAACAGAAGATCAGGCAACAGCTGTGGACAATTGGATTGTGAGAAGCGGGTCCCTCTTGGCCAAAAGGGCAAGAGGGGCCAATTTAGAATGCTCAGGTGCCTTCCCATGGAGCCCTCTACACAGTGGAAGGGATTAAACCCTTTCATGTCCTTTTTGAATTGCTGCCAGACATTCAAAGAATTAGTTTGTAAGTTTGTTTGAGGTAATTGTATAATATGCTGTTGTAATTCTAAAATATCTAGAGATGTGTTACGTTTGTCTCCAAACAACAAACAGATGATATCCCTCCCTCCCCCCATGGGCGTGAGGAACTATTATAAGTAATGGGGGTGATCCAAATCTGGGAAAAATTTTAATGACAGTGTAGAATAATATCATGTAAGGATATTCTTTGTTCTAGTCCATGGCAATACCCTTTCATAGTTGTACTTTAATACCCTTTGTTCACAACATTATCTTTTTTTTGGGTTAAAATTTCAAAATTTATTTCTTTTATTTTCCATTTTTTATTAAGGTATTATATGTGTACATATCTTCCCATTGCCCCCCACCACCCCACTCCCATTCATGCCCTCACCCCCCAGTGTTTTGCGTCCATTGGTTATGCATATATGCATGCATACAGGTCCTTCGGTTGATCTCTTATCTCCCCTACCCCTCTGAACCTTCTCGCTGTAATTTGACAGTCTGTTTGATGCTTTACTGCCTCTGTATCTATCTTTTTGCTCATCACTTTATAATATTCTTTATTATCCACAAATGAGTGAGATCATGTGGTATTTTTCTTTCATTGACTGGCTTATTTCATTTGGCATAATGTTCTCCAATTCCATCCAGGTTGCTGCAAATGGTAAGAATTCCTTCTTTTTTAAGGCAGCATAGTATTCCATTGTGTAGATGTACCATAGTTTTCTGATCCAGTCATCTGCTGACGGGCACCTAGGCTGTTTCCAAATTTTAGCTATGGTGAATTGTGCTGCTATGAACACAGGGGTGCATATATCCTTTCTGATTGGTGTTTCTAGTTTCTTAGGATATATTCCTAGAAGTGGGATTACTGGGTCAAATGGGAGTTCCATTTTCAGTTTTTTGAGGAAACTCCATACCGTTCTAGACAGTGGCTGCACCAGTCTGCATTCCCACCAGCGGTGCATGAAGGTTCCTTTTTCTCCGCAACCTTGCCAGCACTTGTCGTTTGTTGATTTGTTGATGATAGCCATTCTGACAGGTGTGTGATGGTACCGCATTGTCGTTTTGATTTGCATCTCTCGGATAATTAGTGACTTTGAGCATGTTTTCATGTGTCTCTTGGCCTTCCTTCTGTCTTCTTTCAAAAAGATTCTATTTAGGTCCTTTGCCTATTTTTTTATTGGATCATTTATCTTCCTTTTATTAAGTTGTATAAGCTGCCTGTAGATGTTGGAGATTAAACCTTTATCAGTGATAACATTTGCAAATATGTTCACCCATACAGTGGGCTTTCTTGTTGTTTTGTTGATGGTTTCTTTTACTGTGAAAAAGCTTTTTATTTTGATGTAGTCCCATTGGTTTATTTTCTCTTTAGCTTCCATTGCCCTAGGAGCAGTATCAGTGAAGAAGTTCTTTTGGCATATGTCTGAGATTTTGCTGCCTGTGGATTCCTTCAGTATTTTTATGGTTGCCCGTCTTATGTTTAAGTCCTGTATCCATTTTGAGTTTATTTTTGTGTATGGTGTAAGTTGGTGATCTAGTTTCATTTTTTTGCATGTATCTGTCCAATTTTCCCAATACCATTTATTGAAGAGACTGTCTTGACTCCATTGTTGTTCATGCCTCCTTTGTCAAATATTAATTGAGCATAGTGGTTTGTGTCGATATCAGGATTCTCTATTCTATTCCATTGGTATATATGTCTGTTCTTGTGCCAGGAACAGGCTGTTTTGAGAACAGTGGCTTTGTAATACAGCTTGAAATCTGGTATTGAGATCCCTCCTACTTTATTCTTCTTTTTCAGGATTGCTGGGGCTATTCGGGGTCTTTTTTTCATTCCAGATGACTTTTTGGAGAGCTCTTGAAATATGTCATTGAAATATGTCGTTGAAATATGTCGTTGGTATTTTAATGGGAGGTGCATTGAATCAATAGATTGCTTTGGGTAGTATGGACATTTTAATGATGTTGATTCTACCAATCCATGAACATGGTATGTTCTTCCATCTGTTTATGTCTTCCTCTATCTCCTTTTTCAGTGTCATGTAGTTTTCCTTGTATAGGTCTTTTACTTCCTTAGTTAAGCTTATTCCTAAGTATCTTAAATTTTTGGTGTGATGGTAAGTGGGCTTGCTTTTTTAGTCTCTCTTTCTGTAAGTTCACTATTGGTGTATAGAAATGCCATAGATTTCTTGGTGTTAATTTTGTATCCTGCTACATTGCCAAATTCATTTATTAAGTCTATTAGTTTTTTGGTCGAGTCTTTCAGGTTTTTTATGTACAATATCATGTCATCTGCAAATAAGGACAGCTTTATTCTTCTTTCCCAATTTGGATGCCTTTTATTTCTTCTTCTTGTCTAATTGCAATGGCTAATACTTCCAGTACTATGTCGAAAAGGAGTGTTGAGAGTGGGCATCCCTGTCTTGTTCCTGTTCTTAGGGGAAATGGTTTTAGTTTTTGCCCATTGAGTATGATGTTGGCTGTGGGTTTGTCATATATGGCTTTTATTATGTTGAGGTATGATCCTTCTATTCCCATCTTGCTGAGAGTTTTTATCAAGAAAGGGTGTTGGATTTTGTCGAATGCTTTTTCTGTATCAATTGATATGACTATGTGATTTTTGTCTCTCAATTTGTTTATGTGATGTATCACGTTTATGGATTTGTGGATATTGTACCATCCTTGCATTCCTGGGATAAACCTTACTTCGTCATGGTGTATTATATTTCTGATGTAGTGCTGGATCCGATTCTAGAACTTTGTTGAGGATTTTGGCATCTATGTTTATGAGGGATATTGACCTGTAATTCTCTTTTATTGTGTTGTCTTTATCTGGTTTTGGTATTAGGGTAATGCTGGCTTCATAGAAGGAGCTTGGAAGTGTTCCTTCCTCTTGAATTTTTTTGGAATAGTCTGAGGAGGATAGGTTTTAGTTCTTCCTTGAATGTTTTGTAAAACTCCCCTGTGAAGCCGTCTGGTCCCGGGCTTTTGTTTGCTGGAAGCTTTTTGATGAGTGCTTCAATTTCTTCCATACTTATTGGCCTACTGAGATGTTTATATTCTTCCTGATTGAGTTTTGGAAGGTTATATTTTTCTAGGAATATGTGCATTTCCTCTAGGTTGTGCAGTTTGTTGGAATAGAGTTTTTCATAGTATTATTAACAATCCTTTGTATTTCGGCGGGGTCTGTTGTTATTTCTCCTCTTTCATTTCTGATTTTGTTTATTTGGGTCCTCTCTCTTTGCTTCTTGGTGAGCCTGGCTAGAGGTTCATCAATCTTGTTTATCCTTTCAGAGAACCAGCTCTTGGTTTTGTTGATCTTTTGTATTGTTTCTTTGATCTCTATGTTGTTTATATCCGCTGTGATCTTTATTATTTCCTTCCTTCTGCTTACACTGGGATTTTCTTTTTATAACTCTTTGAGTTGTAGGGTTAGGTAATTTATTACCATTGTTTCTTGTTTTTTGCAGTAGGCTTGTAGAGCTATGAACTTCCCTCTCAAGACTGCTTTCGCTGTGTCCCATAGATTTTGGATTGTTGTGTTTTCATTGTCATTTGTTGCCATGATGTTTTTTATTTCTTCCTTGAGCTCTCTGGTGACCCAGTCCTTGTTTAATAGCATGCTGTTTAGTCTCCATGTGTTTGATTTTTTTGGATTGTTTTTATTGTAGTTGATTTCCAGTTTTATGCCACTGTGATCTGAGAAGATGCTTGATATGATTTCTATCTTCTTGAATTTGAAGAGACTTTGCCTATAACCCAACATATGGTCTATCTTTGAAAATGACCCATGTGCACTTGAGAAGAATGTATATTCTGTGGCTTTGGGGTGAAATGTTCTGAAGATGTCAATTAATTCCATCTGGTCTAGTGAGTCAATTAGGATTGACGTTTCTTTGCTGATTTTTTGTTTAGAGGATTTGTCCAGTGGTGATAGTGGGGTATTAAAGTCTCCTACTAGATTTTATTGCTGTAAGTCTCTCCCTTGATATACTCCAGGAATTTTTTTTTATGTATTTGGGTGCTCCTGTATTTGGTGCATATATGTTTACCAGAGTTATTTCGTCTTGTTGGATAGCTCCCTTTAGTATTATGAAGTGGCCTTCCTTATCTCTTGTTATGTCCTTCACTTTGAGATCTAATTTGTCAGATATAAGTATTGCTACCCCTGTTTTTTTTTTCATTTCCATTCACCTGAAAAACCTTTTTCCATCCCTTCACCCTCAGTCTGTGTGTGTCTTTTTTTCTGAGGTGGGTTTCTTGTAGACAGCAGAGATATGGGTCTTGTTTTCTTATCCAATCCGTTACCCTATGTCTTTTGATTGGGGCATTTAATCCATTTACATTTAAAGTTATTATTGATAGGTACTTATTTGTCGACATTTTTATTCTTTACCCCTGTGTTCCTTCTTCGCTTCCTATTTCTTTTTTTTTATAGCAGACCCTTTAGCATTTCTTGCATTGCTGGTTTGGTGGTAATAAATTTATTTAGTCCTTTTTTGTCTGTGAAGCTCTTGATTTCACCTTCAATTTTGATTGATAGCCTTGCTGGGTACAGTATTCTTGGATTCAGACCCTTCCTTTGCATGACTTTGTATATTTCATTCCATTCTTTTCTGGCCTGATGAGTTTCTGTTGAGAAATCAGTCGCTAGTCTGATGTCGGTTCCTTTGTATGTAACTTTATGTCTTTCTCTGGCCACTTTTAAGATTCTTGCTTTGTCGTTGGTGTTTGCCAGTTTAATTATAATGTGCCTTGGTGTCCGTCTTTTGGGGTTCATTTTGATTGGGACTCTCTGAGCTTCTTGGATTTGTGTGGGTTTTTTCTTCCCTATATCAGGGAAATTTTCTGTCATTATTTCTTCAAAGAGGTTTTCTATTCCTTGCTCAGTTTCCTCTCCTTGTGGAACCCCTATTATGTGGATGTTGTTTTGTTTCGTGTTGTCCCAAAGTTCCCTTAGGCTCTCCTCCTATTTTTTAATTTTTTTTTCTAGAAGCTGCTGTACTTGGGTGTTTTTTCCCACCTTGTCTTCTAGCTCACTTATGTGGTCCTCTGCTTCTTCTAGTCTACTCTTGATACTTTCTATTGAGTTCTTTACAGCAGCGATGTCATTTCTCTTTTCTTCTCGGTTCTTCATTTCTTTTTGGTTCTTACTCATATTGTCAAATTTGTCTTCCATTCTTTTCAGCCACCTTATGACCGTTTCTCTGAATTCTTTCTCTGACAGGTTGCTTGCCTCCATTTTGTTTACTTCCTTTTCTGGTGATGCCTGCTTTTCTTTCTTATGCGGACTGTTTCTTTGTCTCTCCATGGTCTCTCTTCTCCGGATGTCTGGTTATATAGTTCTCTCTCTCCTTATCCCAGGTGAAATCTGTCCTTTCCACAGTGGAGTGTAGAGCTCCTTTGAATTCACATGTTTGCGCCAATTGGGGACTCGTATTCTGGGGTTTGCAGCTGTTCGGTGGGTGCCGTAGTTGTAGATTTTCAGGCTTTCGATAACATCCTCTTTCCCCTTCACGATTGTGTGGTCTCCGCGTCCAAGCCGGTGGCTCTGAGAGGGAACCAAGCAGCATTGGGGGCTGCCCGGTCATGGGAGCCCCATCCAGCAGTCCCCCCACCTTCTCCTGGAGTATAGCTGTCCCTTAACTCACCAACAAACAGTCCCCGTGTGACCCTCAGCTGTTCTTTCTATCTGCTCTGGGACAAGGCTCGGGACACGTCTGTCTATTCTGCCACCATTTTTTGTCTTCTCCAGAATTCCCACAACATTATCTTTGTCCTGCAGATTTAGTGAACTGCTTAAGTGGATCCTCTGATTTTGATTCCCACATTTAAATTGTAACAGAAACCTAGGTGCCACTTGCTGTATTGTGACTGGGCTCAGAGACAACAGGACCCTGGATGGAGAGAGTCCCAATTATGATTTTAAAATGTGGGTCTGTAACACAAAGGCAACAAGAGACAGCTGGAAACTATCCACATCCTGAGTGTTCTCTGGGGAGTGGGGGGAGGGAGGGGGAGCTGCTAGATCATGTGACCACAGAGCATGTAGATTCTTAGCAGAATGAAATAACCAACATGCTTATAACTTAAAAGCATCTGAGAGGCAATGGCAAGCCATCTGTCTCTTAGCTCTGAGACCAAACTCATGGCTAATATTAGGCCCCTTGTGTATTACAGCTCCATTTTGTGCTTAATTCAAACCAGAATTCTATTGAAACAGACTCCTAAAAAAGCCTAACAGCCTAGTGGGTAATGACTCTCTTAAAAATGCCATCTCTCTTCCTTCACTCTGGGACCCTTATTTGGAACTATACAGTTTTTAAAGTTTTAACAGAATAACTTTTCACTTAAAAGATGGCATAGACCTCCTTGTCTGTTTTATGCCTCAGAATATACAGCTACAATTTAATAATTGGGCTTCTCAGGTTGATAATACAACTTGATAAAACTAATGTATTAACCACTGTTTAATATGATTATACCTACTCAGGAGTACTGGTCTGAGCACCTAGCTTGAAATGATGAGTCTTTTTATTAATTGACAAAAGACTAATGTAATAATGCAACTGATTTTGTTATTTTTTTTACATTAGACAAAGCAGTTGTTCTTTTTTTTGAAAAATTTTTTGCCCCAACCAGTTGTTTAGGCATTCTATGTTCAGTTTTCTGCAATGAAATCTGTATACAAGTTGGTAAAACCAGTGCAAACAATGAATGATCACAAGGAATGACTCTCTCTAGACATTGGCATTCTGTTATCCTCTCTTGATCAGAAATAGATGGATTTGGCCATTCAATCATGATAAAAAGATAATGAAAGTGTAAATTGTTAACAGAAATATTGTCAACACATACTATTTTTATCACTAAAATGTGATTATTTGTCAAAGGTATGGTTATCTAAGAAGTCAATTATGTGGGAGGCAAATTGGTAATAACGCACTCATTTTTTTTTCTAAACTAGAAGACTTCAACTAGGCTTGGGCATGACTAGTAAGTGCTCCTTATACTCTGAATAAACCCTCTAATTTGTGTCTATTACCACATATTTTCAAAGCAAAAGCTGGTGATCTTTTGATTTTATGAAATATAGTCACTCATAATTGTCATTAATTGAATAAAGCTGGATCTATTCTCTTTTTTCAGGATTTCTCTTACTAGAAAACATTATTCTGCTTTCTTGTGTATATAACTAAGAAATAGATAAATCAAAAGACAGAAGAATTACTTTTGATCTAAGTATATGAAAGTGCTATAAATACATTTCTAGATACCTCCTTTTAAACTTCTATCTCTTTATCATTAATAAATTTATTGAGGGCTCAATTATCAACTTTCATCATTTGTGTGTTTGCATCAAGGTCCCCTGCTCTCACTAGTGTTATTAAAGCCTGTCAGCAAATGGTAATGTAGGAGAATATCACAAATTTATATGCAATCCCAGAGTGGAGACCCAAACTCAGTCAGTATTCTTACATGACAGCAGCTGTAACAAATGACCATCCTTCCCAGGAGAAGTGTAAACAGGTCCCTAATTAATGCATTTACCATTAGCCTCTGTTTAGTCTTCAGTCATAGCATATTCATTTATTATATTGGGACACCAAGTACAATGTTGTTATGGAAATGAGGTATTTGTACAGTCTCCTTAGGTCCACATGACAGATTGAGTTATCTACCTATTTTTCTCTCAGCACTTTCCCAGATATCAGAGAATATATGAATGACCTTGGAGAAGGTCCTACTTTATTACCAGCCTTCTGATGTAAATTGAATAATAGTTGGCAGTTTACTTAAATACAATGAAAATCAGTGCTTGGTGTGTGTGTGAAGGCATAAGGGAGATAAAGTTGGAGGCATTAAGGAGGAAATGGGAAAACAAATTATTTTAGCAGTCTTGCTATAGTGGCAGGAAATTTAAATAAAAATTAACTCATTGCTGTTGAAAGACTGAAATAAAGACTTCAATGGTCAATTTCTTTCTTTATATCCATAAAATGAACAACAGTTCTCAAAAAAAGATATAGTAAGACAAACTTTTCTTCTTCCAGCTTGCAGTTCTAAATTTCCTAAATCCTTACATAAAAGCTTCAAATAAAGAATGGGGCATCAAGGAAGTATAATCATGACTTTTTTGTTGACCATATATGTTGTATATGGACCATAAATAGCATTTCTTATCATAGATCATTCATTTATTTACTTTAACAACATTTATTGAGCAACATTTGGGACACAGATGAAAAAACGCAGCCATTCCTTTAAAAAACTCAGGAGACAAAGTAATGGTTATCATAAGGAACATAAGTGATATGGTAATTTTATGTCCAGGATGGTATGTTAGCATAAAAGGTATTCTTCATGGAAAGCTTAGGGAAGGTTTCTCAGAAAAGGTAACATTTGAATTGAGATTTAAAGAATAAGTAGGAATTTTTAAAAGAGGAAGGGAGGACACATATGTCAGGCAGAGGGACTAGGATATTCAAAGGTAAAGAGACATTAAACAATGTGCTGTGTTTATAGAAATTGTAAGACTAGAACATTGTCTGCACAGGGGATAGACTATCAGGAGAAGTGATGGGAGATGTTAGGATGTATTAAGAAGTAGATGGGAGGTAGACAGAGAAGAGTCTTACATGTCATACTAAAAGGTGTGCAGGGAATGTAGTTAATCAAAGCATAACACAACCAGGTTGGGTTTTATAGAGATTACATTGGTGGCAGTGTGGAGGATGGGCTGGAGTGGGGAGAGATTGGGGGCAAGGAGAGTAGTCAGGAGCTTGATGAAGTAGTCTAAACAAGCAATAAGGAGGGTCTGAATTAAATAGGAATATTAAAGAAGGACGGGAGGGTTTGGATTTAAAGGATAATTCAGAAATGAGATTCAAAGGAATATTGACTAAATGTGAGGAAAGTTAGAATTAAGTCAAGATTTCCTTATATTTACCTTAATTTCAGAGATACTTAAAAGCTATGTTATTATGGAATATAGTTATCAATGTGCTGATGGAGAAACTGAGCCATGTAGTTACATAATTTGTACAATTAATCAGTGATAGATCAATTACTGCTATGTAAAGGGGAACTTCTAAACTAAAGTATTTACAGTTTTTTAAGGTAGTTTTGACTGTGTGGCTTCCTCTGGTCAATTGAAAAGACTCTAAACAGTGCTGTTAGATTGGTGATTTTGGCATAGTGGGAAAATGTCACTTAAAATGACTGGTTCAGATAACTAGGTGGTCATGAGAAAGAACTACAGGTGGTCATCCTGTTTTGGGCAGCAGGATGAGGGGTAGGGGGCAGGTTTGGGCATGGTCCAGTCTACCGGGAACCAGAGCATCCTTTCCCCTTTGAATTACAGTGAAACAGGCAGGCAAAGGCTTTAATGATTTGCTGACCCATGGTGTTCTCATGAGAGAGAAACAAATTTAAGACTGTAGCCAGTGGTTCAGGAAGGAGAACTCCAAAAGCATTTTCAGGTGAATAACATACCTCTTTGATCCCAGGGCATAAAAGTTGAACACATGGTACCTACAAGGACTGAGGATGTCTACAGTAAAACATACATACTTTTAGGACACTTAGAACACAGGTTTTAAAAACACTTTTATTGATAATGTGGTGAAGGCCTAGGAGGGGCAGGGGCAGGGTGGAGGGAGGCAAAAGCGGGGAGTGGGGAAATGGAGGACAGCTGTAATAGAGTCAACAATAAAAAAACCTTTTTAATTGAAGTACTAGAGGCACGGTGCATGAAATTCGTGCATGGGGGGAGGGTGTCCCTCAGCCCAGCCTGCACCCTCTCCAATATGGGACCCCTTGGGGGATATCTGACTGCCGGTTTAGGCCCGATCCCCGGCAGTCGGACATCCCTCTCACAATCCGGGACTGCTGGCTCCTAACCACTCGCCTGCCTTTCTGCCTGATTGCCCCTAACCACTTCTGCCTGCCAGCCTGATCACCCCCTAACTGCTCCCCTGCCAGCCTCATCACCCCCTAACCGCTCCCCTGCTGGCCCAATCACCCCCAACTGCCCTCCCCTGCTGGCCTGGTCACCCCCAACTTCCCTCCCCTGCCAGCCTGATCACCCCCTATCCGCTCCCCTGCTGGCCCAATCACCCCCAACTTCCCTCCCCTGCCAGCCTGGTTGCCCCCAACTGCCCTCCCCTGTAAGCCTGGTCCCCCCAACTGCTCTCCCTTGCCAGCCTGATCGCCCCCAAATGCCCTCCTCTGCAGGCCTGATCTCGCCCCCAACTTCCCTTCCCTGCCACCCTGATTGCCCCTAACTGCCTCTGCCTGCCTGATCACCCCTAACTGCCCTCCCCTGCTAGCCTGATCTTGCCCCCAACTGCCCTCCTCTGCCAGCCAATTGGTTTCTATGCCAGTCAGCATCAAAAGCTCCGCCTCCTAGACAGCCATTGGCTCCTCATGGTTGACCCAGATTTGGTTCTGATTGGTTGGCTTCTAAGCCAGTCAGCATCTCTGGGCCTATCAACGGGACCTGGTCAGAAAGGTGGGGCTGATCAGCAGCCCTGGTGGAGGCCTGGAGAGAAATGGAGGCATGGCTGCTGACCAGGCCCGGAAAGAAAGAGAGAGGCAAGTGCTGATCAACAGCTGCCACAGAGGCTACAGATAAGACCCTGCTTCTCTCTTCAGGTCTCTCTCCGGGCCTGATTCACAGCCCCCTCAGCAGTCAGTGCTGGGTCACTGTGCCTGCAGCTGTAGCAGTCAGTGCTGGGTCACCATGGCAACCCAGCGCTGACTGCAGGACTGACTTTGGGTTGGTGGATGAGACAGACCCAGGGTGTTTATATATTAGGATAATATATATGCAGAGGTGTACACATATAATAAGTTTACAGCTTGATAAAATTTCACAAACTGGTCCTAGCCAGTTTGGCTCAGAGGATAGAGCATTGGCCCACAAACTGAAGGGTCCCAGGTTTGATTCTGGTCAAGGGCACATACCTCGGTTGTAGGCTCAATCCCTGGCCCCAGTCAGGGCACGTGTGGGAGACAACCAATCGATGTGTCTCTCTCCCATCGATGTTTCTCTCTCTATCTCTCCCCCTCCCTTCCACTCTCTCTAAAAATCAATAGAAAACTATCATCTGGTGAGGACTTAAAAAATTCACAAGCTGAAAAGCAGCAATACAATAAATGCTATTGTCTTAGATTCATAGTCAGAGCACTAATTGTTTGGGGGCCATGCTGAGTCATGTGACTTCATTCATCTTAGTATATCCTCCATTGCGGAGCTTTGTGGCTAGCCTTTGAGTGCTGGAGTGTTGTATAGCTGAAACTAAAATGGGATTTGGTGTCAGGAGACCAGGGTTCCTGGATCCACTAAAATGTTGCTGTGTGACCTTGGCAAATCTTTTCACATATTAGAGTCTTCATTTCCTCAGCTATAAAATGCAGTTGATGACAGCTCCTATGTTATCTAGAGGGTCAAAAGTAGTTACAGTTGTGAAAGCATCTTTGAAAAATTCAAATTGTCATTTACCAGTACCTAGCAGAGTATCTGGCATATATTAAGTTTTTGAATGTGTAGAACACCATAAGCCTTAAAAATGTTTACCCAACAGTATGAAAGGTAATTTGACCTAATGCTCCTCTAAGACAGTTTCCCTCATGAACATTAAAGTCAATTTAATCACCCTGAACTTTTTAGCTTTAGAGTCCTCTTTATTTAAAGGGAAGGAAATCTGTCCAATGGGACTATGAATAAAAATACAGCATAGATTCCCATGATGTCATGGTAGGACTATAGCCTGAGATGGTTGAACCGTTTTTCCATTTACCTACAGTTTTCCCCTTTGGCCACCTGTGCTTATCTGTAATACCATGTAATATAATGTGTAAATAGTTGCTAGGCCCAGTTGTCTCCATGGAGACAAAGGTAAATTTGTGAGTGTGCTAGTTATTTCAAGTGACTAACTGCAGCAGAGAGTTTATCCAACTTTTTTTTTCATTTTGTTATTAAGGTATTTTATGTGTACATATCTTACCATTGCCCCACCCCACACTCCCATACATGCCCTCACCCCCCACTGTTTTGCATCCATTGGTAATGCTTATATGCATGCATACAAGTCCTTCGGTTGATCTCTTATCTCCCCCACCTCTCCCTAACCTTCCTGCTGTAGTTTGACCGTATATTTGATGCTTTACTGTCTTTGTATCTATCTTTTTGTTCATCAGTTTATAATGTTCTTTATTATCCATAAATGAGTGAGATCGTGTGGTATTTTTCTTTCATTGACTGGCTTATTTCACTTAGCATAATATTCTCCAATTCCATTCAGGTTGCTGCAAATGGTAAGAATTCATTCTTTTTTATGGCAGCATAGTATTCCATTGTGTAGATGTACCATAGTTTTCTGATCCAGTCATCTGCTGACAGGCACCTAGGCTGTTTCCAAATCTTAGCTATTGTAAATTGTGTTGCTATGAACATAGGGGTGCATATATCCTTTCTGATTGGTGTTTCTAGTTTCTTAGGATATATTCCTAGGAGTGGGATTACTGGGTCAAATGGGAGTTCCATTTTCAGTTTTTTGAGAAAACTCCATACTGTTCTCCACAGTGGCTGCACCAGTCTGCATTCCCACCAGCAGTGCACGAGGATTCCTTTCTTCCGCATCCTCACCAGCACTTGTCCTTTGTTGATTTGTTGATGATAGCCATTCTGAAAGGTGTGTGATGGTACTGCATTGTCGTTTTGATTTGCATCTCTCGGATAATTAGTGACTTTGAGCATGTTTTCATGTGTCTCTTGGCTTTCCTTCTGTTTTCTTTTGAAAAGATTCTATTTAGGTCCGTTGCCCATTTTTTTATTGGATCATTTATCTTCCTTTTATTAAGTTGTATAAGCTGCCTGTAGATGTTGGAGATTAAACCTTTATCAGTGATAACATTTGCAAATATGTTCTCCCATACAGTGGACTTTCTTGTTTCGTTGATAGTTTCTTTTGCTGTAAAAAAGCTTTTTATTTTGATGTAGTCCCATTTGTTTATTTTCTCTTTAGCTTCCATTGCCCTAGGAGCAGTATCAGTGAAGAAGTTCTTTTGGCATATGTCTGAGATTTTGCTGCCTGTGGATTCCTCTAGTATTTTTATGGTTTCCCGTCTTATGTTTAAGTCCTGTATCCATTTTGAGTTTATTTTTGTGTATGGTGTAAGTTGGTGATCTAGTTTCATTTTTTTGCATGTATCTGTCCAATTTTCCCAAAACCATTTATTGAAGAGACTGTCTTGACTCCATTGTATGTTCGTGCCTCCTTTGTCAAATATTAATTGAGCATAGTGGTTTGGGTTGATATCAGGATTCTCTATTCTATTCCATTGGTATATATGTCTGTTCGTGTGCCAGTACCAGGCTATTTTGAGAACAGTGGCTTTGTAATACAGCTTGAAATCTGGTATTGAGATCCCTCCTATTTTATTTTTCTTTCAGAGGATTGCTGTGGCTATTCGGGGTCTTTTTTTTATTCCAGATGAATTTTTGGAGAATTCTTTCTAGGTCTGTGAAATATGCCATTGGTATTTTAATGGGGAGTGCATTGAATCTATAGATTGTTTTGGGTAGTATGGACACATTAATGATGTTGATTCTACCAATTCATGAACATGGTATGTTCTTCCATCTGTTTATGTCTTCCTCTATCTCTTTTTTCAGTGTCCTGTAGTTTTCCACGTATAGGTCTTTTACCGCCTTACTTAAGCTTATTCCTAGGTATCTTAATTTTTTTGGTGTGATGGTAAGTGGGCTTGCTTTTTTAGTCTCTCTGTCTGTAAGTTCACTATTGGTGTATAGAAATGCCATAGATTTCTTCGTGTTAATTTTGTATCCTGTTACATTACCAAATTCATTTATTAATCCTTTGCACTCGCTTGTTTTTTCTCGAATCCTGCTTCCAATGCTGTGTCGAGTCACACTCGACATCCGAGTGCAAAAGGTTAAGACTATTAGTTTTTTGATGGAGTCTTTCGGGTTTTTTATGTACAATATCATGTCATCTTCAAATAAGGACAGCTTTACAGCTTCTTTTCCAATTTGGATGCATTTTATTTCTTCTTCTTGTCTAATTGCAATGACTAATACTGCCAGTACTAAGTCAAACAGGAGTGGTGAGAGTGGGCATCCTTGTCTAGTTCTTGTTCTTAGAGGAAATGGTTTTAGTTTTTGTCCATTGAGTATGATGTTAGCTGTGGGTTTATCACATATAGCTTTTATTATGTTGAGGTATGATCCTTCTATTCCCACCTTGTTGAGAGTTTTTATCAAGAAAGGGTGTTGAAGTTTGTCAAAAGTTTTTCTTCATCAATTGATATGACTATGTGATTTTTTTTCTCAATTTGTTTATGTGATGTATCACATTTATGGATTTGCGGATATTGTACCATCCTTGCATCCCTGGGGTAAATCCTACTTGGTCATGGTGTATGATCTTTCTGATGTACTGCTGGAGCCGATTTGCTAGAATTTTGTTTAGGATTTTGGCATCTATGTTCATGAGGGATATTGTCCTGTAATTCTCTTTCATTGTGTTGTCTTTATCTGGTTTGGTATTAGGGTGATGCTGGCTTCATAGAAGGAGCTTGGAAGTGTTCCTTCCTCTTGAATTTTTTGGAATAGTCTGAGGAAGATAGGTTTTAGTTCTTCCTTGAATGTTTGGTAAAACTCTCCTGTGAAGCCATCTGGCCCTGGGCTTTTGTTTGCCGGCAGCTTTTGATGAGTGCTTCAATTTCTTCCATAGTTACTGGCCTATTGAGCTGTTTAGCTTCTTCCTGATTGAGTTTTGGAAGGTTATATTTTTCTAGGAATATGTCCATTTCCTCCAGGTTTTCCAGTTTGTTGGAGTAGAGTTGTTCGTAATATTTTTTAACAATCCTTTGTATTTTGGTGCGGTCTGTTGTTATTTCACCTCTTTCATTTCTGATTTTGTTTATTTAGGTCTTCTCTCTTTGCTTCTTGGTGAGCCTGGCTAGAGGTTCATCAATCTTGTTTATCCTTTCAAAGAACCAACTCTTGGTTTTGTTGATCTTTTGTGTTGTTTCTTTGGTCTCTATGTTATTTATTTCTGCTCTGATCTTTATTATTTCCTTCCTTCTGCTTACACTGGGCTTTTCTTGCTGCTCTTTTTCTAACTCTTTGAGTTGTAGGGTTAGGTAATTTATTACCATTGTTTCTTGTTTTTTGCTATAGGCTTGTAGAGCTATGAACTTCCCTCTCAAGACTGCTTTCGCTGTGTCCCATAGATTTTGGATTGTTGTGTTTTCATTGTCATTTGTTGCCATGATGTTTTTTATTTCTTCCTTGATCTCTCTGGTGACCCAGTCCTTGTTTAATAGCATGCTGTTTAGTCTCCATGTGTTTGATTTTTTTGGATTGTTTTTATTGTAGTTGATTTCCAGTTTTATGCCACTGTGATCTGAGAAGATGCTTGATATGATTTCTATCTTCTTGAATTTGAAGAGACTTTGCCTATAACCCAACATATGGTCTATCTTTGAAAATGACCCATGTGCACTTGAGAAGAATGTATATTCTGTGGCTTTGGGGTGAAATGTTCTGAAGATGTCAATTAATTCCATCTGGTCTAGTGAGTCATTTAGGATTGACGTTTCTTTGCTGATTTTTTGTTTAGAGGATTTGTCCAGTGGTGATAGTGGGGTATTAAAGTCTCCTACTAGATTTTATTGCTTTTAATCTCTCCCTTTATATCCTCCAGGAGTTTTGTTTTTTTAAATGTATTTGGGTGCTCCTGTATTTGGTGCATATATGTTTACCAGAGTTATTTCTTCTTGTTGGATTGCTCCCTTTAGTATTATGAAGTGGCCTTCCTTATCTCTTGTTATGTCCTTCACTTTGAGATCTAATTTTGAGATATAAGTATTGCTACCCCAGTTTTTTTTCATTTCCATTCACCTGGAAACTCTTTTTCCATCCCTTCACCCTCAGTCTGTGTGTGTCTTTTTTTCTGAGGTGGGTTTCTTGTAGACAGCAGAGATATGGGTCTTGTTTTCTTATCCAATCCGTTACCCTATGCCTTTTGATTGAGGCATTTAATCCATTTACATTTAAAATTATTATTGATAGGTACTTATTGTCACCATTTTTATTCTTTACCCCTGTGTTCCTTCTTCGCTTTCTATTTCTTTTTTTTTACAGCAGACCCTTTAGCATTTCTTGCATTGTTGTTTTGGTTGTAATAAATTTATTTAGTCCTTTTTTGTCTGTTAAGCTCCTGATTTCACCTTCAATTTTGATTGATAGCCTTGCTGGGTACAGTATTCTTGGATTCAGACCCTTCCTTTGCATGACTTTATATATTTCATTCCATTCCCTTCTGGCCTGATGAGTTTCTGTTGAGAAATCAGTCGCTAGTCTGATGTGGGTTCCTTTGTATGTAATTTTATGTCTCTCTCTGGCCACTTTTAAGATTCTTACTTTGTTGTTGGTGTTTGCCAGTTTAATTATAATTTGTCTTGAAGTCGGTTTTTGGGGTTCATTTTGCTTGGGACTCTGTGAGAATCTTGGACCTGTGTGGGTTTTTTCTTCCCTATATCAGGGAAGTTTTCTGTCATTATTTCTTAAAACAGGTGTTCTATTCCTTGCTCAGGTTCCTTTCCTTCTGGAACCCCTATTATGTGGATGTTGTTTTGTTTCGTGTTGTCCCAAAGTTCCCTTAGGCTTTCCTGCTTTTTAATTTATTTTTTCTAGAAGCTGCTCTACTTGGGTATTTGGGTGATGCTGGCTATTAGGGTGATACTTGGGTATTTTTCCCCCATTTTCCCCACTGATGCGGTCCTCTGCTTCTTCTGGTCTACTCTTGATGCTTTCTATTGACTTCTTTACAGCAGCGATATCATTTTTCATTTCTTCTTTGTTCTTCTTCATTTCCTCTTGGTTCTTACTCATATTGTGGAATTTGTCTTCCATTCTTTTCAGCCACATTATGACCACTTCTCTGAATTTTTTCTCTTATAGGTTTCTTGCCTCTATTTCGTTTACTTCCTTTTCTGGTGATGCCTGCTTTTCTTTCATATGCGGGTTGTTTCTTTGTCTCCCCATGGTCTCTCTTCTCTGGATGTCCGGTTATGTAGTTCTCTCTTTCCTTATCCCAGGTGAACTATGACTTTTCCGTGGTGGAGTGAAGAGCTCCTTTGAATCCGCATGTTTGTGCCAATTGGGGACCGGTGTTCTTGGGCTCACTGCTGTTTGGTGGTTG
This sequence comes from Ia io, assembly GCA_025583905.1. Taxonomy (NCBI): domain Eukaryota; kingdom Metazoa; phylum Chordata; class Mammalia; order Chiroptera; family Vespertilionidae; genus Ia; species Ia io. The sequence goes on from JAJQQW010000001.1 coordinate 99,750,802, forward strand.
CCACAGTTGTGGATTTTCAGGCTTCTGATACGATCCACTTTCTCCTTCAAGATGGCACAGTCTCCGCGTCTGAGCCCCTGGCTCCAGGAGGGGACCCAGCAGCAGTGGGGGCTGCCCAGTCAAGGGAATCCCGTCCAGCAGTCCCCCCCCTTCTCCTGGAGTTTAGCTGTCCCTTAGCTTGCCAACAAACACTCCCCATGCAACCCTCAGCTGTTCTTTCTTTCTACTCTGGGACAAGGCTCGCAACACGTCTGTCTATTCCGCTGCAATTTTCTCTAGATGCTAACTTTTTCTTTTGCAGTTCAGAAGTCTTGAAAAAGCCTACATGACTTTGTAAGTGGAATTCACTTTGTTAAATATCTTCCTTCCTGAATTTAGTTTACTTTGCTTTGGGGAGGGTGCAATTTCTTTATAGGAATTATTGCTCCTTGCCTAGAAATACTTTATTTGTAAAATGAAACCCTCACATATAGGAAAAATTCCAAGCCTCACTGCCCAGTCCCTCCTTGCTCCTCCAAGATGTTCAGTGGAACAAAAGTAAATGATAAATGTGTTTGATTAAGAATTGCCCCAGTATGTAAGACACTCCAGAGCCTGAAAAGTTTTTCCCTCATTATAGTAAAGCAATGGACTGAACTCATGGGATCTCCATCTAGCTGAGCTTATTCTGGCCAGAGAATGTGGCCTATTTATGATGTTGGTTGACAGAACCAAAGCAAGAGAATGTAGGACAATTTTTCTCCATAACAAGTCTCTCTGAAAAGGTGGGAAGCTGATAGCAGGTGATGCTATCAAAACAGGCTTTGGTTTTCAAAGCTAGCCCTTTGTCTCCTGGCCCACTATCTTCTCTTTCCCTCTCAGGCTTCCCTTGATATTTTCACTAGAAGCAGAACAAGTTATGATTCTGTTGTATCCCAATTACCCTTGCCATGAGTTTGAATATAGGCAGGCTGTGTTTGGGAGAGTAAAGTTCAAGAGTCTGAGGGCTTTGATAAAAATTTGTAATGGAGTCAATGCTTCACTATTAATCCCAGTAATTTCAAATTTGTAGTAACTCAGAGGGCTGACCTGAAATTACCTTTGTTAAGAAACATATTAAAAAAGAGCTTTACTGTGGAAAATGTTAAACATATACAAAAAAGAGTGAGAAAGTATAATGAACCCCCATATACCCATAATTCAACATTTATTATCATTTTACCAATATTAGCAAAGCTTTTCTTCATGGAAAATTTCATCTTGGTTTTACATAGAACTGTCTACTGCACTTAACACTTTAGAAACAGCCCAAGTGCTGGTCAGTAGATGAGTGGATACAAAAATTGTGGTACATTTACACAATGGAATACTATGTGGCCGTACAAAAAAAGGGGCTCTTACCTTTTCTGACAGCATGAAGATTATTATACTAAGTTAAATAAGCCAGTTAGAGAAAGACAAATACCATATGTTCTCATTTATATGTGGAATCAAATGAATAAAATCTACACTAATAAAAGAGAAATATGCAAATTGACCATACCTTTGTGATACCCACCATCCAATCAGGAGCGAGTATGCAAATTAACCCAACAAAGATGGCAGGTTAATTTGCATACACAGGCGCTGAGCAGCCAGGGGCAGGGAGGAATGCTTGCATTGTCGCCATGGTGACGATGCAGGCATTCCACCCTGCCCTAGCAGCTCTGGGCCTCTGGGCAGCGTGGGAAAGTGGAAAGGTGGCTCCGGGCTGTAGCGAAAGCAGAAATGCGGCTCTGGCCAGAGTGAAGGTGGTGCCAGCAGCCAGGGGAAGGAAGGCTCATTCTTGCACGAATCTTTGTGCATCGGGCTTCTAGTGAATTAATAAACAAAATAGAAACAGAAACATGGATACATGGAACAGACTGACAACTGTCAGACGGGAGGGGGTTTGGGAGGCTGGATGAAAGAAGGTGAAGGGATTAACCAAAAAAACATATCTATATAACACATAGACATAGCCAACAGTGTGGTGATAGCCAGAGAGAAAGGGAGGTGGGGGCTAAGTGGAGTTAAGCAAAGGGAAGGGATGGGGATGGAAAGAGACTTTGCTCAGGGTGGTGGGCACACAATGCAGTGTGCAGATGATGTTTTATTGAGTTATACACTTGAAACTTGCATGGTTTTGCAAACCAATGTCACCCAAATAAATTAAATTAAAAATACTATAAACTATCTTTAAAAAACTGTAAATACTTTAGTTTAGAAATTCACCTTTACATAGCAGTAACTGATGTATCAATTACAAATAATTCCTAATTTTTCATTAAATAGGTCTCTCCAGGCCATTCTGGGACACTTCCTTAAGCATTTTGAGTCCAGCTTGAGTTGTTTTCCTTTGAGGGTAATAAAACTGTGTTTATTTTCAATTATGCTATGATTTATATTTTTCCCTAGTTCACACTGACCTTATCTTTACCATCTTCCCTAGGTAATATCAATTACCAAAGGGGGCTGATACATTTAAGAAATAAGGTGTTTGCAGCCCTGAGTTTTGTGTAACAGCTGAGCTCTTTTTCCAGAGGCACAAATCATTTAAAGGTCAATATTTCTGGCTGCATCATGGGAAGCCATTGGTTTGTTTATGCAGAAACAAAGACCAGTGTGAATGGTGCCTAAGTGAGATAGTGATTGCCCTCAATGAAGGGACTGAATCATAGTGTCCAAAGGGCATTAAATCAATCTGGATTGTTGGAGTAGATGATTCACTTCCAAGCTGCTTTGATTAAAGCATTATTATTTCTCTGCTATCAACCAGACTTACTATGCTTTGTGTGAAGCAAGACTAATATGCTTGAAAACACTTGAAAGTGCTTGAAGCTTTCCAAGCTCCTAACATTTTATACACAACCTTGTATAAATGCTTGGTCTGAGGCCTATTTCTGGGTGCTTCAGAGCTATTAACTTCTTGCCTATAGAACAGAAAATGTGACTTCCCCTCTTTTGCTTTCTTAGCTTAGTGGCATAAATAAACTAGAAAAAACAAAGCATTCTGTTAACTTATTTGACTTTTTCAGAATGCCATTCACTCTGGCTATCATAGGCTTCTGTATCACATTTCAAATAGAGTCCACTTTCTAAAGCCTACATAAAGGATGGAAAATACTGTCATGTTCCTACATTCTTCTGGAAGGAAGAACTTTGGATTAAACGTAATACTTGACTGTGAAACCATCTACACATGTCAGGGGGAAAGTCTGCTTCCTGTTGGCCCTGGGTATGATGGGAAATGTAATTGGAGTCTCTGGTGTCTGAATTAGTGTGGCTGTGAATCAATTAAGCTAAGCACTTTGAATAACATTTTGTCTCATCTAGACGAAAAAGAATCCCAAGTGTGATGTGAGTTTGAAGGAAGAAAAGCATCTGTGTAAACTGGGTCCTGTAAGATCTTTATTTTGTGGAAATAAATTATTCTTTCATTGCTCCCTACCCTCTCATCTTTTCTCTTGTTTGATACTGGCTGAATTTGGAAGTAGGACAAGGATATCAATAAGAGACATGTAATTCCCTTTTGTTTGATTGTGCAAGTCTTGAGATAAGAGCAATACTCAACTAGAATGGTTGCGCATCTTTTTAAAAGAATTTGACTAGAAACTAACAACTCTTGGTTTCAAAGCCTTATTTTCTAGCATCTATCTGTTCACCTTTCTTGAAGGACTCCATCATTTTGTTGTGGAAATTGTTCCCTCTCTTTGCAAGATATTTTTAGGTCCCCAGGCCCAGACACTTCTTATTTCAGGAACTAGAAAAGGAGAGGGAAGAAATATTGAGGATGTGATGGATAGGCCTGTACTTTTGTTTTTCAGCTCTGAGATTCTCTTCTCGTTCCTTCTCTCCATTTTCTGGCAATCTCTAAATGGTGGAGGAGGACCAGGCCATGTCTCATACCTGTACTTTTTTGTTTGCTCACAAAAAAGTACAGGTATGAGATGTGCTGTTTGTTGTCCACAGGCTGCCTTCTACTTCTCCCCCATGTTCCCTACTGTCCAGAATGAATTGACATGTCCCCATCTGTCCCATTGTGTACCATAGTCCCTCTGAAGTGAGAGAATACTTGGGAGTTGTATTTATTAATTTATATTCTGGAAAGACATCACTGCATTAGTGTACATTGGCTTGTTATGATCTATTGGTGATGGTGAAGGACTACCCCTAAAGGAAGGGTTGCTTCTATTAACTTCAGGGCCTCTCTCATTTGTTACATATCATGCTTCAATGTAAATAAATAGGGTTGCTCCCAAAGAGAGCATTCCAACATTCTTGTCTAATTTTTCCTCCAAACTGGAGGTTTTGACAGTTGTTTATATTAGGGGTGGGGCATGAGGGAGGAATGTAAGACATCTGGAAGTTCATTTAATGAAATCAAACCTATTGATTTTCTTTATTTTTATTTTTGTTCTTTTTTATTGTTTAAAGTATTACAAATAGTAGTACATATGTCTCCTTTTCCCCCCCAATTGACCTTCCCCCAGCCTCTCCTACCCCCCGGCACATGCCCTCACCCCACCTCCCCAGTGTCTTGCATTAATTGGTTATGCTTATATGTGTGCATACATGGTTAGTATTGGAGGGAGGTTTTCCATGTTGGGTGGGCCAGCTTGATCTTAGAACCTTCGATTTTCTTTCTCTTAGGAGATCTCTTACTCTCTTAGGATCTCTCTTACTCCTACATTGGCCTGAATCTTATGTTCTCAAATGTGGTTGAGAAACCTTGATTGCAGTTCCAATCCTCTCATTAACTATCTGTTGGGCCATTTCCTCAGTATGCTTATTTGTAAAATTAAGGGGTTGACATAGATTGCAGATCTCTAAGATCAAGCTTTTGGGCTCTCTGGCTTTTTGGTTTCAAATTTGTGAGTATTCTGATTATGTCTGGTGGAAGGCATCATTGAGCCTCCAGAGACTGGTCCAACAGGTATTCTGCAAGTTGTGAGGCCTTTTGAGCTTGCTTTTTCTATTTCTGGGTTGTAAGATATAATAATAAGAAAAAATGATTTCAGGTGCCTAATTATAAACTTAGTTTCCTAAATGAAGAACAAATAACCTAGTTTTGGAGGAAAAGGGAAAGCATTTGGAGTCTAAGAGTGTGAATCAGATTCCTTGGGGAATGGTATCCCAAGGGAAATGTCTAAGCTCAGCACCACTGAAATGAATAGGAGCTCAGAAATCATTGTACTTTCTTCCCGAAATTGGGTAGCTTTACCTCTAGAAAGTCCTGGGAAGAGGGAGTCCTCATTCTGGACATGTTGGGGCATTGCCATGTGATACCACTTGTTCTGTCATAGTTATGGAGTAAGTGGAGTTAAATTAGGAAAGACAGACTAGGAAATATTGAGTTAGCAATTCTGTTCAGCACTTTTCCACTGCCTTTGTGACTCCTAGAAAAGCATTTTGCTAAATACTTTGTCCTTGCCATTTGTTTAATCACTGTTATCAGAGCAGTCCCTATACAGAGATGAATCAGACCTATCATGCTTTGTCTGGAAGTGAGGAACCTCCAGAATTAAAACGTTACTATAAACTGAGGGCAAAATCTTAATGCAAATATTGGGACTTTAATCCTAAATCAAATAGCCCAGAAGTACACACATGAGATTTCCTTTGCTCCATTCTTTCTTCCCTGTATACCATACCTGGCTGTTTTTATATATCTGCCTTCTGTGCCCTTTCAGCCTTCAGATAGGAAGTGGCAGTATTGCAGCCTCTAGCTACTTTAGCAGCCTGGAGCCTTTCTGCCGAGAACTGCAGTATCAGCTCTCATTGAGGACTATTCATTTATGACATTATCAAACTAAATTCATGCCTAACAGTTGTAGTGGATACTTGCTAGTAATGTCTTCCTCTTTCATTTTATAACTTGATTAGGCAACAGAGCTGATTAGGTAAGTTGTGTTTTTTTTTTTCTCTGACAAGAATGTTGTTTATTTCAGCCCTGCAATCTTTGGGGAAATTTTATTTTCAGTGATTGTTGCATAGCATTTGCATTGGTAGATATATCAGTTATGCTTTGTTTTATCTGTCTTGTGAGACTAACTAACAATTATTCTAACAGGTAACATTGACAGTTCTACGTCTTGTCTCCACAGAATATGAACTCTCCTCACTTAGAGATGTAAATGCTGGATTATTTGTGTTTCTGAAAAGGTTTGCCAAATATTCCAGGTGTAATCTTGTATTCATTGGAGTAAATGCTAGCTACTCTAATAGATAAACCCTGAACTCTCAGTGGTTTAAACCAATAAAGTTTCTTCCTTACTTATATTGGTTCTTCAAGTGGTGATCCAGGGACCCAATCTCCTTCCATCTTACAGCTCTGATATCTTTAACATGGCATTCTTAGGGTTGCTCTAGGGTTTATCTTTAGTCCTGCCAGCTGTAAGGAGAAAAGAACATGGAAGATATTATATAGGAGGTTCCTTAATGGGTCAGAACTGGAGATGTTTTATACCACTTTGGTCCATATTCCACTGGGCAAAAATCCCATTGATAGAATTGACTATAGGAGAAATGGTAAATGTGGTCTAGATATATGCCAAGGAGGAAAGGGAAACCTGTTTTCATGAACACATAATGTCTGTAACTAGTACCTCCATGGACACCACTAGAAAGCTAAACTATTCCTATCACACTTGTATGCCTTTCACTGATGCAACAGAGCCACTGTGGAGCAGATGTATTGTTTCCCACTCCTATTGTCTTTTGAACCATGCCCTTAGCTCTCAGATAGAAGGAGCTAGATGCTAACCTGATTGATTGTAAAGGATTATTGATGCAGAGGTCAAAATTCATTCACTGAATGCTATCTTAGGGAATGCTAAATCTACAGAAAATTACATCACTTGCAGCTTTTTCTTTACATCTTCCTCACAGGTTTGCCTAGAGGAGAGGAAACTGGGATCGCCCCCTGGTTCTTTTTTTATTTTTTTATTGTTGAACATGTAGTGGCATTTTATTTATTTATTTATTTATTTATTTTATTTTATTTTATTGTTTAAAGTATTACAAATAGTAGTACATATATCTCTTTTTTCCCCCATTGACCTTCCCCCAGCCTCCCCTACCCCGTGGCACATGCCATCATCCTATCCCCGCAGTGTCTTATGTCCATTAGTTGTGCTTATATGCATGCATACAAGTCCTTTGGTTGATCTCTTTCCCCCCTCCCCAACACTCTCAAGCCTTCCTGCTGTAATTTGACAGTCTGTTCGATACTTTACTGCCTCTGTATCTATCTTTTTATTCATCAGGTTATAATGTTCTTTATTTTCCATAAATGAGTGAGATCATGTGGTATTTTTCTTTCATTGCTTGGCTTATTTCACTTAGCATAATACTCTCCAGTTCCATCCATGCTGCTGCAATTGGTAAGAATTCCTTCTTTTTTTTATAGCAGTGTAGTATTCCATTGTGTAGATGTACCATAGTTTTCTAATCCACTCATCTACTGATGGACATTTAGGCTGTTTCCAAATCTTAACTATTGTAAATTGTGCTGCTATAAACATAGGGGTGCATATATCCTTTCTGATTGGTGTTTCTAGCTTCTTGGGGTATATTCCTAGAAGTGGGATTTCTGGGTCAAATGGGAGTTCCATTTTCAGTTTATTGAGGAAACTCCATACTGTTCTCCACAGTGGCTGCACCAGTCTGCATTCCCACCAGCAGTGCACGAGGGTTCCTTTTTCTCCGCATCCTCGCCAACACTTGTCGTTTGTTGATTTGTTGATGATAGCCATTCTGATAGGTGTGAGATGATAGCGCATTGTTGTTTTGATTTGCATCTCTCGGATAATTAGTGACCTTGAGCATGTTTTCATGTGTCTCTTGACCTTCCTTCTGACTTCTTTAGAAAAGATTCTATTTAGGTCCGTTGCCCATTTTTTTATTGGATCATTTATCTTCCTTTTATTAAGTTGTATAAGCTGCCTGTAGATGTTGGAGATTAAACCTTTATCAGTGATACCATTTGCAAATATGTTCTCCCATGCAGTGGGCTTTCTTGTTGTTTTGTTGATAGTTTCTTTTGCTGTAAAAAAGCTTTTTATTTTGATGTAGTCCCATTTGTTTATTTTCTCTTGAGCTTCCATTGCCCTAGGGGCAGTATCGGTGAAGAAGTTCTTTTGACATATGTCTGAGATTTTGCTGCCTGTGGATTCCTCTAGTATTTTTATGGTTTCCCGTCTTATGTTTAAGTCCTGTATCTATTTTGAGTTTATTTTTGTGTATGGTGTAAGTTGGTGATCTAGCTTCATTTTTTTGCATGTGTCTGTCCAATTTTCCCAACACCATTTATTGAAGAGACTGTCTTTATTCCATTGTATGTTCATGCCTCCTTTGTCAAATATTAATTGAGCATAGTGGTTTGGATCAATATCTGGATTCTCTATTCTGTTCCATTGATCTATATGTCTGTTCTTGTGCCAGTACCAGGCTGTTTTGAGAATAGTGGCTTTGTAATACAGCTTGAAATCTGGTATTGAGATCCCTCCTACTTTATTCTTCTTTCTCAGGATTGCTGTGGCTATTCGGGGTCTTTTTTTATTCCAGATGAATTTTTGGAGAGTTCTTTCAAGGTCTGTGAAATATGCTGTTGGTATTTTAATGGGGAGTGTATTGAATCTATAGATTGTTTTGGGTAGTATGGACATTTTAATGATGTTGATTCTACCAATCCATGAACATGGTATGTTCTTCCATCTGTTTACGTCTTCCTCTATCTCTTTTTTCAGTGTCCTGTAGTTTTCCGTGTATAGGTCTTTTACCTCCTTAGTTAAGTTTATTCCTAGGTATCTTAATTTTTTTGGTGCGATGGTAAATGGGATTGCCTTTTTAGTCTCTCTGTCTGTAAGTTCACTATTGGTGTATAGAAAGGCCATAGATTTCTTGGCGTTAATTTTGTATCCTGCTACATTGCCGAATTCATTTATTAAGTCTATTAGTTTTTTTGACGGAGTCTTTCGGATTTTTTTATGTACAATATCATGTCGTCTGCAAATAAAGACAGCTTTACTTGTTCTTTTCCAATTTGGATGCCTTTTATTTCTTCTTCTTGTCTAATTGCAATAGCTAATACTTCCAGTACTATGTCAAACAGGAGTGGTGAGAGTGGGCATCCCTGTCTTGTTCCTGTTCTTAGGGGAAATGTTTTTAGCTTTTGTCCATTGAGTATGATGTTTGCTGTGGGTTTATCATATATAGCTTTTATTATGTTGAGGTATGAGCCTTCTATTCCCACCTTGTTGAGAGTTTTTATCAAGAAAGGGTGTTGGATTTTGTCAAATGCTTTTTCTGCATCAATTGATATGACTATGTGATTTTTATCTCTCAATTTCTTTATGTGATGTATCACGTTTATTGATTTGCAGATATTGTACCATCCTTGCATTCCTGGGATAAATCCTACTTGGTCATGGTGTATGATCTTTCTAATGTACTGCTGGAGCCAATTTGCTAGAGTTTTGTTTAGGATTTTGGCATCTATGTTCATGAGGGATATTGGTCTGTAATTCTCTTTCGTTGTGTTGTCTTTATCTGGTTTTGGTATTAGGGTGATGCTGGCTTCATAGAAGGAGTTTGGAAGTGTTCCTTCCTCTTGAATTTTTTGGAATAATCTGAGGAGGATAGGTTTTAGTTCTTCCTTGAATGTTTGGTAAAACTCTCCTGCGAAGCCGTCAGGCCCCGGGCTTTTGTTTGATGGAAGCTTTTTGATGACTGCTTCAATTTCTTCCATAGTTACTGGCCTATTGAGCTGTTTAGATTCTTCCTGATTGAGTTTTGGAAGGGTATATTTTTGTAGAAATATGTCCATTTCCTCCAGGTTGTCCAGTTTGTTGGAATAGAGTTGTTCGTTGTATTTTGTAACAATCCTTTGTATTTCGGCGGGGTCTGTTGTTATTTCACCTCTTTCATTTCTGATTTTGTTTATTTGGGTCCTCTCTCTTTGCTTCTTGGTGAGCCTGGCTAGAGGTTCATCAATCTTGTTTATCCTTTCAAAGAACCAGCTGTTGGTTTTGTTGATCTTTTGTGTTGTTTCTTTGGTCTCTATGTCATTTATCTCTGCTCTGATCTTTATTATTTCCTTCCTTCTGCTTACACTGGGCTTTTCTTGTTGCTCTTTTTCTAACTCTTTGAGTTGTAGGGTTAGGTAATTTATTACCAATGTTTCTTGTTTTTTTGCAATAGGCTTGTAGAGCTATGAACTTCCCTCTCAAGACTGCTTTCGCTGTGTCCCATAGATTTTGGATTGTTGTGTTTTCATTATCCTTTGTTGCCATGATGTTTTTTATTTCTTCCTTGATCTCTCTGGTGACCCAGTCCTTGTTTAATAGCATGCTGTTTAGTCTCCATGTGTTTGATTTCTTTGGATTGTATTTATTGTAGTTGATTTTTAGTTTTATGCCACTGTGATCTGAGAAGATGTTTGATATGATTTCTATCTTCTTGAATTTGGAGAGACTTTGCCTATGTCCCAACATATCGTATATCTTGGAAAATGACCCATGTGCACTTGAGAAGAATGTATATTCTGTGGCTTTGGGGTGAAATGTTTTGAAGATGTCAATTAATTTCTTCTGGTCTAGTGAGTCATTTAGAATTGATGTTTCTTTTCTGATTTTTTGTTTAGAGGATTTGTCCAGTGGTGATAGTGGGGTATTAAAGTCTCCTACTATGATTGTATTGCTATTAGTCTCTCCCTTGATATCCTCCAGGAGTTTTTATATGTATTTGGGTGCTCCTATATTGGGTGCGTATATATTTACCAGAATTATTTCTTCTTGTTGGATTGCTCCCTTTAGTATTATGAAGTGGCTGTCCTTATCTCTTGTTATGGCATTTACTTTGTGGTCTATTTTGTCAGATATAAGTATTTCTACCCAAGCTTTTTTTTTCATTTCCATTTGCCTGAAAGATATTTTTCCATCCCTTCACTTTCAATCTGTGAGAGTCTCTTGTTCTGAGGTGGGTCTCTTGTAGACAGCATATATATATGGGTCATGCTTTTTTATCCATTCAGCCACTCGATGTCTTTTGATTGGAGCATTTAGTCCATTTACATTTAAAGTTATTACTGAAAGGTATTTGTTTGTAGTCGTATCTATTTTTGTGTCTGTGTTCCTTCTTACCTGTTTATTCCTTCTTTTTACAGTATTCCCTTTAGCATTTCTTGCATTGCTGGTTTGGTGGTGATAAACTCCCTTAGCCTTTTTTGTCTTCAAAGCACCTGATTTCCCCTTCAATTTTGATTGATATCCTTGCTGGATAGAGAATTCTTGGATTCAGTCCTTTGCTTTGCAACACTTTGTATACCTCCTTCTATTCCCTTGTAGCTTGTTGTGTTTCGGTTGAGTAATCATTTGACAATCTGATGGGTGTTCCTTTGTAGGTAACTGTCTCTCTCTTGCCACCTTTAAGATTCTCTCTTTGTCATTTATATTTGCCATTGAAATTATGATGTGTCTTTGTGTGGGTCGTTTGGGGTTGATCCTGCTTGGGACTCTCTGGACTTGTGTAACTTTTTTCTTCCCCATATCCGGGAAGTTTTCTGTCATTATTTCTTCAAATAGATTTTCTAATCCTTGCTGCTCTTCTTGTCCTTTTGGCAGCCCTATTATACGTATGTTACTTTGTTTCATGTTGTCCCAAAGCTCCCTTAGGCTTTCCTCCTGCTTTTTAATTTTTTTCTCCAATTGCTGTTCAGATTGAGCTTGTTTCTGTACCTGAACATCTAACTCACTAATTAGGTCCTCTGATTCTTCTAGTCTACTGTTGAAACTTTCCATGGTGTTTTTTATTGTAGCTATATCACTTTTCATTTCTTCCTGATTCTTGCAAAGGTTGTTGATTTTCTCATCCATCCCATGTATAAATTCCTCGACCATTACTCTGAACTCTTTTTCGGTCATGTTGCATGCTTCAATTTCACTAATTCCCTTTCTTGGAGACTCCTCATTTTCTTTCTTCTGTGGATTATGTCGTCTCCCCATTCTGACTATCACCAGAAAACTCAAGCTTTAATTTGTGTTTACCTGGGCTGTGTGCTGTGGGAACTTTGCACCACCCGAGTTTCACTGAAGTGCTCTGACACTAGGACGTGTGGCTGCCGTTGGTTGGTGGGAACCAGGCTGCCCAGGGTCAGTGTCCCCGGTGTTCCATGTGGTCTCGTGTGCACACTTAGAATCAGGGGCCCTGTCTGCACCACACTGTTGGTATGTGCCGAAAATGAGTTCCTTAGCATGTGCTAGGAGTCAGAGTTTCCCTGTGTCTGCACCAAGAATCGAGTGTCAGAGTCTCTGTTGCCTTGTGCGGCTTCTCGTTGAGAATCAGGGTCCCTGTGTGTGCATGCACCAACAATTGGAGTCACTGGCTCTTATTGTGAATGTGCTGTGAGTCAGGGATCCCAGGCAACTGTGTCCAGCGTGCCAAATTCCCTGAAGTGGAGCTGCGTCCTGTGTGTGCTCTCTCTACTGAGCCAAATCAGCTAAGGCTTCACACACTCTCAAATTCCTGAAGGGGATCTGCCTCCATGCGCTGAGATCTCAAAATCCCCCAAGGGGAGCTGCATCCTCCGCACCAAATTCCCTGAAGGGGAGCCCTCCATGCACACTCTCAGATTCCCAGAAGTGGAGCTGTGTCCTGCGCGCTAAATTCCCTGAAGGGGAGCTCCGTCCTGTGTGTGCTCTCTCTACTGAGCCAAACCGGCTAGGGCTTCACGCACTCTCAAATTCCTGAAGGGCAGCTGCCTCTGTGTGCCGAGCTCTCATATTCCCCAAAGGGGAGCTGCATTCCATGCGCCAAATTCCCTGAAGGGGAGCCCTCCATGCGTGCTCTCAGATTCCCTGAAGGGGAGCTGTGTCCTGCGTGCTAAATTCCCTGAATGGGAGAGCGTTCATGTGTGTGCGCTCTGCAGCTTGGGCGAGGGTCTGGTCTATCAGTTACTATGGCGCTATCTGCGAGCCTGCGGGGAGGGGGATAGGCTCTTTGACTCACAGAAATATGCTGCCTGGAAGTCTGGATTCTTGTCTGTTGGTCTGAAGCTGTGATAGCAGTTCTCTGTCCCCAGTGGCTGCAGGGTCCTGGTTTGTGTCTGAGCACAGGATCCTAGTCTCAAGCAGCTCTGTTTCTCAAGATGGCGTGGTCTCCATGCCCGCACCAGCCGCCAAGAAGTGTCTGCTTTGTGCGCGGGGCTCCCCCGTCTACGACTGCCCCCGGTTTGGCAGCCCCTTGGAAGACCTGAAGAATTTAACTGTACCTAGCTCATACACACACACACCACACATGTCTACACTCTCCTCTATGGGTTCCTCACTCTCTCTCTCTTTTTTTTAAATTTCTTTATTGATTAAGGTGTCACATATTTGTTCTCATCCCTTCATTCCCATCCCACACCCCTCCCACGGATGCCCCCACCCCCCTGTTGTCCCTAACCATTGGTTAGGCTAGTATGCATGCACACAGTCCTTTGGATGATCTTTCCTCCCTACCCCCACCTTCCCCTACCCTCCCTCTGAGGCCCGACAGTCCGATCGATGCCTCCTTGTTTCTGGGTCTGTTCTTGTTCATCAGTCTGTTGTTCATCATTTCCTCTAGATAAGTGAGATCATGCATTACTAGAAATATACTTATAAGAACCGAATGTGAGACGAGAAATAATAGTTATGCTGACAGGCAAATGAATCAGTCTGTAGTGAGTTTCTTTCTGGACCAACAGTTCTTTTGAGACCCAATTTCAATGTCCACCAGTTCCTTATGTGTACATGTCGGCACTGACTTTTCAGTTCTGGATGGTGGACAAATGGTGGTAATGTAGGTCCGACTCCCTCTGGTTTGGTCTCGCCCGGACCCAGGGGCACGGCTTCACCCAGCCTCAGGGGCGCGTAGCCTCACCCGGACCCAAGGGCACAAGGCCTCACCCGGACCCAGGGGCACATGGCCTCACCCTGTCCCGGGACCCAGCCTCATCCAGACCCAGAGGCGCGTGGCCTCTCCAGGACCCAGGGGCGTGGTCTCACCCAGACCCGGGACCCAGCCTCGCCTGAATCCAGGGGTGCACGGCCTCACCCGGTCACAGGATCCAGCTTCACCCGGACCAAGGGACGCATCACCTCTCCCGGACCCAGGGGGGCGACCTCACCCAGACCCAGGACCCAGCCTCACCTGGATACAGGGGCGCACGGGCTCACCCGGTCCCGGGATCCAGCTTCACCCGGACCGAGGGGTGCGTCACCTCTCCCAGACCCAGGGGGGCGACCTCACCCGGACCCAGGACCCAGCCTCACCCGGATACAGGGGCACACGGCCTCACCCGGACTCGGGGATCCAGCTTCACCCAGACCCAGTGGGGCGCGGCCTTGCCTGGACCTGGGGGCGCGCGGCCTCAGCTGGACCCAGGACCCAGCCTCACCTGGACCCGGGACCCAGCCTCACCCGGATCCAGGGATGCACGGCCTCACCCGGTCCCGGGATCCAGCTTCACCCGGACCGAGGGGTGCGTCACCTCTCCCGGACCCAGGGGGGCGACCTCACCCAGACCCAGGACCCAGCCTCACCCAGATACAGGGGCACACGGCCTCACCTGGACTCGGGATCCAGCTTCACCCGGACCCAGTGGGGCGCGGCCTTGCCTGGACCCGGGGGCGGCGGCCTCAGCCGGACCCAGGACCTAGCCTCACCTGGACCCGGGACCCCGCCTCACCCGGATCCAGGGACGCATGGCCTCACCCGGACCCAGGATCCAGCTTCACCCAGACCCAGGGGTGCGCAGCCTCGCCCAGACCCAGGGGCGCGTGGCCTCTCCCGGACCAAGGGGCATGGTCTCACCCGGACCCGGGACCCAGCCTTGCCTGGATCCAGGGGTGCACAGCCTCACCCAGGCTCAGGATCCAGCTTCACCCGGACCCAGGGGCACATGGCATCACCCGGACCCGGGATCCAGCTTCACCCGGACCCAGGGGCGTGCGGCCTCACCCAGATCCAGGGGTGCGTGGCCTCTCCCAGACCCAGGGGCGCGCAGCTTCACCCAGACCCGGGACTCATCCTCACCCTGACCCGGGTCCCAGCCTTGCCTGGACCCAGGGTTGCGTGGCCTAACCCGGACCCGGGACCCAGCGGGGCTTCGTCTTCTTGATCCCAATTCCTGTCGGTCAATTCCCTCTCAGCAATTCCTTCGGCCATTTTCTCAAAGCTCCGGGGCGGCTGCTGCGGAATTCGTTGGGCGGCGGGCTCGGCGAAGCTCCGGTGCGCCTGGTGCGTGACGGCAGGCTGGTCCAAGGTTGTTGCAGCAGCACTCGGGTCTGCAGTGGCGTCCAGTCGCCGGGTGAGCACTCCTGGATCCAGGACCCAGCGGGGCCTCGTCTTCCCGATCCCAACTCTCATCGGTCAATTCCTTCTCAGCAATTCCTCTGGCCATTTTCTCAAAGCTCTGGGGCGGCTGCTGCGGAACTCACTGGGCAGCGGGCTCGGTGAAGCTCCGGTGCGCCTGGTGCATGGCGACGGGCTGGTCTGAGGTCGCTGCGTTGGCGCTTGGATCTGCAGTGGTGGCTGGTTGCCGGGTGTGCGCACCTGGCCGCTTCTGGGGCGCTGAGATTCTCGAAGGACTTGGAGGTCAGCAAGCGCAGGGTCTCCCACCCCATGTCTCCCAGGGGCTCGTCTGATCGTGCTCGGCAGTTAGTGGAGCTGTCCCCTCAGCCGGAGGCCGCCGGGGGAACTGCGCTGAGCACGTTCCAGGCTGCCATCGTGTCGCCAGAGCCATAGTTCTTAAAGTGTGATCTTATATGCAAAAGCTGCTGTTTGGAGCCTGGGCGGGTTTGTGGAATGTGCGGGATGGGTCTCAGGGCGGAGCGGGTCTCAGGGCAGGGCAGGGTCTCAGGGCGTCATTAGGCTAGGGCATGGCAAACAGCAATGGCTGCAAGTCTGCCTTTTCTGCCTTTCCGCATTTCCAAGTCCCCGCGTCCCGTGCTCCAGTGCAGTAAACACTGATTGCTGGGGGCACCTCTGCAAAAAAGTCACTCTCACTTTCCAACACGATGGCTGAGAGTCCAGCTTCTCCACATAGGTATCTGGGTCTCCCGCGCATCCCCAGAAACTGGATTTCAGAGTGATCGGGAGCTTGTCTCCCTTAGGGTTGGAAAAAAAGCCGCGCGTTCCTTCCCCTGCCACCAGCCTGACCCACGCACCTCCGCACCTCAGCCCCTCAGCGTTTGCTCTTTCTTCTTCCCTCTTAGTTGTAAATCCACCATCCAGCCACCTCTCCTGTGGTTCTGGGTGGCAGATGCTCTGTCCTCTAGTTGTATTTTTGAAATTGCTGTGCGCGGCGCAGTTCATTGTTTAACTTTGTCGCCATCTTGGTTCGGTCTCCCAGAGCCATAGTTCTTAAAGTGTGATCTTTGGCTCACCGGCATCAGCATCATCCCGTGTCCCCCTCTCTTTTATTCTAATTGTAAAGCATCCGCTCAACCAGCCCTCCGGTGGTTCTGGATGGTGTCCATTCTGTTTTCTAGTTGTAGTTTCAAAATTGTTGTGGTAGGCAACAATCAGGCGTCCGCCCTATGCCGCCATCTTGGTCCTCCCATTCCTCACTCTCTCACACTCTGTCCCTCCCTACCTTCCTGTCGGTCGCCATCTTTTTTTCTCTCTAAAATGCTTTTTTGATTGATTGACTATTGAGATCTAGTTGTGGGGATGCTTGCACTAAGTTGGTGATTTTCATAAATGTTGATGAGCTTCAAAATCACCTGGAGGAGTTTAGTAATATGTAGATTCCTGGGTTCCAACTTATTGATTCTGATTTAGCAGGTCTAGTGTTGAATATTCAAGTTGGTGGGCCTGGGATTATATTTGGAACAATTGCCACACTATTGATTTTCTTCCTTGAGGAAAGGAAATGGTCATCTCTTGGATCAAATATTTTGGTCTAGAATATTTGTAAGAATAAAACATAATATTGATGCATTGTTTTTTATGTGTTCCTTCACCTTTGTACTCAGCATTTACAATTCTGACAAAATAGTGTTTTCCCTATAATTCTTTTAATAGTTATTTTGTCAAAATAATGTCTTTCTCCTGCTAGTGTGATTATATCACTTCATACTTTCCAGTCTTTTGTAAGTTCTGTGTCTTTTTCAGACCAAAATGTATTCATAAGTTGTGCTCATATAATATTCGTGTGATTTGAAGTGAGAGATCCAGTCAAACAACCTCATGTTTTTTTTGTACGTGTTTCTCTTCCCTTGTGGAGTTAACTTCTTTCTTTAATAGATTTTCTTTGTTGTAGACATACTCTGTGCATTATGAAGAAACTATTAGTATGGGCGTTAAAAATAATTAAGTTATTACACATTCCAGTTATGAAGTAAAAAAGTCATGGTGTTGTAATGTAAAGCATGATGACTACAGTTAAAAATAGTGGATTGCATATTTGAAAGTTGCTAAGAGAGTACATATTAAAAGTCCTCATTACAAGAAAAACTTTTTCATAGCTATGTATGGTGATGAATGTTAACTAGACTTATTATGGTGATCATTCACAATATTCCATACAACTATTGAATCATTATGTTGTACACCTAAGACTAATATAATGTTGTATATCAGTTATCCTATATAATAAAAAGGTAATATACAAATCGACTGAACAGGGGAATGAGCAGTAGCTATGATGCTCACTGACCACCAGGGGGCAGACGCTCAACACAGGAGCTGCCCCCTGATGGTCAGGGTGCTCCCCTTCAGCCAGAAGCCAGGCTCATGGCTCATGGCTGGCAAGTACAGCGGCAGTGGCGGGAGCCTCTCCTGCCTCCGCAGCAGCGCTAAGGATGTGGGACTGATGGCTTAAGAGTGGGGAATGGGCCTAAGCCCTCAGTCAGACATCCCCCGAGGGCTCCTGGACTGTGAGAGGGCACAGGCTGGACTGAGGGACTCCCCCAAGTGCGTGAATCTTGTGCACCAGGCCTCTAGTACCTTAATAAAAATGATGGAGTTATGAAGCTGATGAGACCTAAAGATATCTTCTGACAGCCACTGCATTCAGTCAGGTAAATATTTATTCTACTCAACTAAGTAGTCATCTCATAACTTCTTCAGTACTATTTTGATCATTTAGTCACATTTTTGTCTCCACAATCAGGATGTTCTTCCTCATTTCCAACCTTGAGTTTTCTTACAAAAATAGCATAAATTGTGGCCTTTCCTTTTATCTTCTTAGACAATGATTTATATATGTGTAATGTATGCCTTGACATTAAACTTTAAAATTGCTCTGAGCTACCCATGCACTGTGAGCTGTAGATGCCTCAGCAGACTCCCAGGATTCTATTCTTTGGTTCCTCAACTTCATCTTTTATCTCTATTTCCAATTTTGTTCTTACCCTTTGAACCCTTGAGCAATGTTTCAGACTTGTATGTATGAATATTCAGACCAAATTCTGGAAGCCTTTGTTACAGCTTCTGGATATGTATGGTATGGGTGAGATAATGAATATCATCATCACTAACATTAACAGCACTTACTATGTGTCAGGCACTGGTCCAGGACCTTTATATTTATTATCTCATTTATACCTCATAAAACTGCATAATATAGGTATTTCTGTACCCCATTTTATAGAAGGAGAAGTAGAGACTTATAGAGGCCAAGCAGCTTGCTCAGTTTCACACAACTAGTGAAGAGTAGAGCCAGAATTTGAGCTTAGGTCTGATGCTTGAGTTTTTGCTTTCAGCCACTATGCTCTACTGTCTCCCTAGAGAGCCTTAGATAGAAGGTATAGCTTATTTCATTCCAAAGGTAGAGACACAGACAGAAGACAGAATTAAGCACATCTTTCTATTTACCAACATGGGCAAAATGTGAACCGGAAGATTTATGTGGGGTTGGCATAAATTGTCAGATTTTCTTTTGGTATGTCTTTAGAAGAATCAATTTGCATTGGCCTTGCTGACTAGGACTTTTGACTAAAAGCTCCATAAGACTCTATGAAATTTGAAACCATATATGAAAAAGGGGAGTAAGATGGTGCTTAGGTGTGGTAACATAAATTATATTGGGTTCATCTCAGTTGTCTCCTAAAGGTATTTTTGAAATGTATCCCATAAGTTTTCTCAGATATGGTGCTAATGACTTTATTTTTGTGTTAAGGTAGAGTTTCTCTCTTGGCTTAAATTTTGTCTAAATACTCAAATTTCTCCTCCCCTGACCCTATCTTAGTAGAACTACTACTTTTCAATCTCTGCAAGGGTCTTGAATCCATAAACCAAAAAGCACTTTGAGATCAATATTCATAAAAATAAGCCCTATGCCGGGCCATAAAAACACACCTTAACAAATTAAAATAATTTAAGTTATTGAAAGTATACTATCTGACTATAATGAAGTTAGAAATCAATAACAAGAACATATAAAATCACTCAGAAATTATATAACATATTCCTAAATAATCCATAGGTTAAAGAGGAAATATCAGGGAAATAATTTGAACTGAATGAAAATGAAAATACAATATATTAAAATATGTGACATGTCTCTAAAGCAGTGCTTAAATAGAAAGATAGAGTACTAAATGCTTAAAATAAAAAAGCGAAAAATCTCAAATCAAGTTTCTTCTACCTTAAGAAACTTCAAAAAGAAGAGAAAATTAAACCCAAAGAAAGTAGAGGAAAGAATAAGGTGCACAAATGGATAAAATGGAAAACAGAACATCAATAGAGAAAAATCAGTAAAACCAAAAACTGATTTTTTAAAAGATTCATAAAATTGATTGAGCTCTAGCATGATTGACAAAGAAAAGGAGAGAAACACAAATGACTAACATCAGAAATAATGTTAAAGACCCCACAGACAATAAAAGGACTTAAGATTTGGATGGTTTCACTAGAGGATTCTACCATTTAACAAAGAAATGACACAAAATTATAGAAAACTACAGACTAATATTCTCCATGAATATAGACACAAAAATCCTTAACAAAATATCAGCAAGTCTAATCCAGCATTCGAGGAATGCAAAACTGGTTCAATAATAAAAAATAAATCAATATAATCTATCACATCAATAGTCTAAATAAGAGAATCCACATGAGCTTATCAATTGATCCAGATTTTTTAAAAAAAATATCCAGCATCCATTCATGATAGAAGCTCTCAGCACACTGGAAATAGAGGGACTTACTCAATCTGACAAAAGGTAAGCCACAAAATACTTACTTACAGTTGACATCATACTTAATGGTAAAGAGATTGAATGCATTCCTTCTAAGATTGGGAACAAAGCATGGATTTCTATTTTCACCACTCCTATTCATCACTGTACTATACTGGAAGTCCTAGCCAGTGCAATAAGGAAAGAAAAAGTTATAAAAGGCATTCAGATTTAAAAAGAGGCAATAAAATTATCCCTATATACAAACATGATTTTCCATGTATAAAAGCCCAATAAATGTACACTAAAACTCAGCAAGACGGGGAGAGGAACCAAGATGGTGGCAAAGTTAAACAACTAAACTGCTGCCTCGCACAACAATTTCAAAAATACAACTAAAAGACAAAACGTCTACCACCCAGAACCACAGGAAAGCTGGCTGAATGAATGATTTACAACTAAGAAGAGAAAGGAGCACAAACGCTGAAAAGCTGAGAGGTGCACCCAGCAATCATTGTTTACTGTGCTGGAGCGTAGGACGCAGGGGCTTGGAAATGCGGAAAGGCAGAGAAGGCTGACGGCAGCCATCGCCGTTAGCCACGCACTAGCCTAGTGACATCCTGAGACCCCGCCCCGCCCCACTCTGAGACCCCGCCCCACACATTCTACAAACCCACCCAGGCTCCACACAGTGGATTTTGCATATAAATGGCTTGTTCTGTGGCAGCTTAACCAAATTAACTGCAGTTCCAGTCAGACTGCTCCAAAACCGCCCAAGCAAAGAGGAGAAAACTGTAGTTCTTGCTGTAGCTCTTGCTGGGGGGCCTCAAATAGTAGCTGACCTGCACCCCATTGGAGATCCAGACACTAGTGTAGCTAGGGGTCAGTGTGAGACGACACCAGATTTCAACCACTCTCATAAGGGACACATTCAAGAGGCAGACTCAGTGAGCACCAAAGCCCTACTGGAACAAGTCCTGCCCCATAAACATGTCTCCAGCACAGCAATTCGTCCATCATAGACACAGCGGGTCCTCACAGCCAATTGGCCTGGCGGTCAATTCCTCCCAGTGACACCAACAACTATCAAAACTTAACTACAACAAGGCTGTACACACAGTCCACAAAGGGGTACACCAAGAGTGTCCACCTCAGGTAACTGGGAGGCTGAGCCACTGTGCCCTAGAGGACACCTAGCACACAAAGCTACCCAACCAACTCAGGGAAGCAGTGAAAATGAGGAGGCAAGGAAACAGATCCCGAACGAAAGAAATGGAGGAGAACAAACGAATGGACATAGAGTTCAAAACCATGGTTATAAGATTTTTCAAGAATTTCATGGAAAAGGTCGATAAATTTAATGAGACCCTTGAGGATATGAAAAAGGACCAACTAGAAATTAAACATACACTGACTGAAATAAAAAATATTATACAGAGACCCAACAGCAGACTAGAGGAACGCAAGAATCAACTCAAAGATTTGGAATATAAAGAGGCAAAGGACACTCCTCCAGAGAAGCAAGAAGAGAAGAGAATTCAGAAAGTTGAAGGTAGTGTAAGAAGCCTCTGGGACAACTTCAAGCGTACCAACATCAGAATTATGGGGGTGCCAGAAGAAGAGAGAGAGCAAGACGCTGAAAACCTTTTTGAAGAAATAATGACTGAAAACTTGCCCCACCTGGTGAAAGAAATAGACTTACAAGTCCAGGAAGCACACAGAACCCCAAACAAAAGGAATCCAAAGAGGACCACACCAAGACACATCATAATTAAAATGCCAAGGGCAAAAGACAAAGAGAGAATATTAAAAGCAGCAAGAGAAAAACAGTTAATTACCTACAAGGGAGCACCCATTCGATTATCAGCTGATTTCTCAACAGAAACTATGCAGGCCAGACGGGAGTGGCAAGAAATATTCAAAGTGATGAATAGCAAGAACCTACAACCAAGACTACTCTACCCAGCAAAGTTATCATTCAGAATTGAAGGGCAGATAAAGAGCTTCACAGATAAGAAAAAGCTAAAGGGGTTCATCACCACCAAACCAATATTATATGAAACTAGAGGCCCAGTGCATGATTGAATCATGCACGTGTAGGGTCCCCTACACGCTTTTGCTTTTGATTGCAGTGGAGCTGGGTGCCTGTCCGCTGGTGCACCAGGCCTTACAGAAGCCTCCGGCGGGGTGGAGGCTTCCAAAATGCCTGGTGCTGGAGCGGACAGGCACCCAGCTCCCACGCTTTTGCTTTCGATCGCGAGGGAGCTGGGTGCCTGTTCACTGGTGCACCAGGCCTTTCAGAAGCCTCTGGCTGGGCGGAGGCTTCCGAAAGGCCTGGTGCCGGAGCAGACAGGCACCCAGCTCCCCCGCTTTTGATGGTCCACGGCGGGACGTGAGCTTGCTGCCCCAGAGGCCCCTTCTGTTCCGTAGCACAGCCATGGCACAGACGCTGAGCTCGTGCCGCCGCTGGCGATGCGAGCTCAGCATCCCGCCGGCCCAATCAGCTACCCCGGCCACCCCTAGTCCCACCCCCTGCGCCTCCCTCTGGCCCAATCCTGGGCGTAGCAGAGTGATGGTAATTTACATATTACCATTTTATTAGGTAGGTTAGAGGCCTGGTACAGGGGTGGGGGCCAGCTGGTTTGCCCTGAAGGGTGTCCCTGATCAGGGTGGGGTTCCCGTGGGGCGTGGGGTGGCCTGAGCTAGAGGCCTGTGGTGGTTTGCAGGCCAGCCATGCCTCCTGGCAACCCAAACGGAGGCCCTTTTATCTGGAATTTATTTTCCTTCTACAATTGAAACTTTGTAGCCTGGAGTGGAGCCAAGCCTGGGGCTCCCTCCGAGGCTGGCAGCCATTTCTGTTGGGGTTATAATTGAAACTTTGTTGCCTTAAGCGGGTGGTCCCGGCCAGGGTGTGCGGAAAGCTTTGCTTCCCCTGTTGCCGGTGGCAACCCTGGCTTGCTCTCTCAAGCTCCATTCTGACGCCATTTCTGTTTGAATTTATTTACCTTCTGTAATTGAAACTTTGTAGCTTTAGTGGAGGCTTAGGCCGGCAACGGCTGGTGGAAAGCTTATTTCCCTCTGTTGCCTGGGAAACCTTGCTCTCTGTGGCTGTAGCCATCTTGGATGGGTTAATTTGCATACTCGCTCTGATTGGATGGTGGGTGTGGCTTGTGGGCGTGGCTTGTGGGTGTGTCGGAGGTATGGTCAATTTGCATATTTGTCTATTATTAGGTAGGATGCTGAAAGGTATTCTTTAAAAAGAGGAAAAAGAAGAAAAAAGTAAAGATAAAAATTATGAACAACAAATACTTATCTATCAACAAGTGAATCTAAAAGTCAAGTGAATTAAAAATCTGAGGAACAGAATAAACTGGTAAACATAATAGAATCAGAGGCATAGAATGGGAGTGGATTGATAATTCTAAGGGGGAAGAGGGAGTCTGTGTGGAGGGTATGGGAAAAGACAGGACAAAAATCATACACCTATGGATAAGGACAGCAGGGGGGAGGAAAGGGCAAAGGGGGGGGTGGGAACCGGGTGGTGGGGAGATATGGGGGGAAAAAAGGAGAAACAAATGTAATAATCTGAACAATAAAGATTTATTAAATTAAAAAAAAACTCAGCAAGACATTATCAAGATCACAGGATACATGGTTGACACACAAAAATCAATGTTATTTGTATATACTAACATTGAACAATTAGGAACCAAACTTTTTAAATATAATACTATTTAAAATAGCACCAAATGAAATAATGTATAAATCTAATAAAAAGGTATTGAATCTATATACTGAAATATACAAACTGCTGATTAAAAAAATCAAAGAAGACTTAAATAAATGTTAAGATATACCATACTCATGTATTGGAAGATTAAACAGTAAAATTGTCAGTTTCACCCAAACAAATGTGTACATTGAATTATTACATTTCAATCAGAATTCCAGCAGTATTTTTATTTATGTAGACAAGTTGATTCTAAATTATATAGAAAGCAAAGGAAATGGAATTGCCAAACAATTTTGAAAATAAAGAATAAAGTTGAATAAACCACACTACCTAATTTTAAGACTTACTATAAGGCAGTTCTCAGCAGTTTGATTATGATGTATCTGAGCATGGATTTCTTTAGATTTATCCTGTTTCTGACTTGCTGAGCTTCTTGAATCTGTAGGTGTATATTTTTTGCTAAATTTTGGAAGTTTTAAGCCATTATTGCTTTAGATATTTGTTCTGTGCCATACTGTATTATTGATTCCTTCTAGTGAGTTTTTAAAACTTTGTCACTTTTGAATTTTTCAGTTCTAAAATTTCCATTTTGATTTTCCTTATTTTATAGTTTTTGAGATGCTCTATAGTTCATTCAAGATTTGTCTTTCTCGTAAAATTGCGATTTTCCTAGTTCCTTTGCTGAGTAATTTTTTTCCTTTATTGATTAAGGCATTACAAAGTGTCCTTATCCCTCCATGGTCCCCCCACCCCCTCAATCCTGCCTTCACCCTCACTCTCACCCCCTGTTGTCTGCGTCAATTGCTTATGCTTATATGCATGCATACACGTCCTTTGGTTGATCTCTCTCCCTTACCCCCTTGCTGAGTAATCTTGAATTCTATTTTGTACATTTTTAATGTTATGAATCTCTAGATATTGTTTAAATCCATGGAGAATGTTTATGTTTTTATTTTAGCAGGCAATTTACCAGTTGGGTCTGGGCTGCAAGTTCTGACCTGATTTCTGTAGATTTTGCTTTCAGTGTTAGTTCCATGTTCAAAGACTCTGCAGTGCTATTTGTATCTATCCTGTCCAGTGGCCAGTATGGAACTTGGGCAGTGGTCTATCCTGGAGTTCAGTTCTCAAAATTTTGGCTTTATGACTCAGTGATTCCACTTCTGGGAATATATCCAAAGAAACTTGAAAACAGTAATTTAAAAAAATATGCACCCCTCTGTTCATTGCAGCATTATTCACAATAGCCAAGATTTGGAAGCAGCCCAAGTGCCCATCAGTAAATGAGTGGATTAAAAGAAAGCTTTGATACATTGTGACAGCATGGATGGACCTGGAGAGCATTATGCTAAATGAGATAAACCAATCAGAGAAAGGCAAGTATCATATGATTTCAGTCATATCTGGAATCTAACAAACAAAATAGAAACAGACTCATAGATAGAGAACAGACTGTCAGCTATGAAAGGGGCCGGGGTTGTGGGGCTGGGTGAAAAAGGTGAAGGGATTAAGCAAAACAAACAAAAAAATCCTCACAGACACAGAAATTTTTTGGTATGTACTTTTGGGGCAGATCCACCTATGCACAGCTTTGTAATGAACCCAGGAGTTTATAAACAACAGGTTTCGGGGCCAGGACACTTTGCTGAGTTTCTTTCTCTGCTATATCCCCTGTACTTTCTTGTTTCTTTGAGTCTTCCGTTTTGGTCCTCTGGCCAGAAAATTGGCCTTAATTATTCCATTTTGTTGCATTTCTTATAGCTGTGCTCACATCTGGGCCAAGTGATAGAAGATCACACAGAGGAAAAAACAACAGTGGGGTTTTCCCAGTTCTCTTGGAACCACTGCTCCTCTGACCTACCCTCAGTGTTTTCCTGCTCTTGAGCCCCCACTGTTGCTGCTATTGCTGCCTTCTTTTTGGAATTGCCTGGTGGCTTTGGGGCTTGGGTATGGCAGAACAAAGAAAAGGGGAGGAAATAAAATAGTAAAAAGGGATTTCTTCCAACTATCTGGGTATCAGGAGATTCTTTTCCACACTTTGAAACTGATCTAGGGGGCTTTCTCCTGTCCTGACCTGGTGTCTAATTCTGGGTTTCAGGCTGTCTTTGATTTAGGCCGGAAGAGGGCATGAGTGGGGGGTGGGAGGCAATGGGAGGATAAGGACACATATGTAATACCTTAATCAATAAAGAAAAACAATCAAAAATAAAATGAGAAAAAAAACTGTTTTCTTAAAAAAAAAGAAGAGTAAGTGTTTGGTAAAATAAGTGGAATAAACAAAATAATATTTTAAAAATTATTAGCTATGCTAGGAAAATAACTTGTAGTTAGTTAAAAAAGATTATTTTGCAATATCAGGTATTATTACTAGTACTTTTCCATTCTTTGGTAAAAATAAAGAGACCTGATTCCAGGTGAAAGAGAATATATAAGAAAATATTGTTCCTACTCTAATTTGAACTCCAAGTAGATTTTTGGGTTGAGATTTTGGAGACCAAGTTCAAGTCCTGACTTAGTAACTGGGTGGCTTAGAATAAACAACTTAACCTTTCTGTTCCAAGGTCAGCAAAAGGGAGGCATCTAATTAGATCATCACCAAAGTTACTTTCAACATTACACTTCTATGACTTTAGGGCTTACAAAAGTCTGGAAAAAATAGAAAACTTCAACTGTAAACATGTCAAGAGCTAAGAGATCTTCTCAACCTGGTTAACCAATATTTTCTGAGTGATATGTGCATGGTGATCATTATGCATGAGTAAAAGATTCACTCAAAGTGAAATGTAGACCAGTGGGATTTAAATGTAACAGTATTAGAAGATAAATAATATTTTCAGGTCCCACATTAAAAGAATATATAAATGCACTGCAGGTTGCCCAGGACCAAACCAGACAGAGTCGGACCTGCATTACCACCATTTGTCCACCATCCAGAACTGAAATGTCATTGCTGACATGTACACATAAGGAACTGTTGGACATTGAAATTGGGTCTCAAAAGAACTGTTGACCCAGAAAGAAACTCACTACACACTGATTCATTTGCCTGTCACCATAACCATTATTGCTTGTCTCATTTTCGGTTCTTATAAGTGTATTTCTAATAGCACATGATCTCACTCATCTAGGGGAAATAATGAACAACATAGACTGATGAACAAGAACAGACCCAGAAACAAGGAGGCATGGATCAGACTGTCAGGACTCAGGGGGAGGGTAGGGAAGGGTGGGGGCAAAGGGGAGAGATCAACCAAAGGACTTGTGTGCAAGCATATGAGCCTAACCAGCAGTTAAGGACAACAGGGGGGTGGGGGCATGTGTGGGGAAGGGTGAGGGATGGGAATGGGGGGATGAGGACAAATATGTGATACCTCAATCAATAAAGAAATTTAAAAAAAGAATATATAAATAAAATAAAATAAAATAAAATAAAATATTGTTCATGGTTTAAAAAAATAGGCAGCTCAGTACTAGTTCAGTGGTACTTTTAATTCTGACCTTCTTCCCAAATCTGCCTATTACTTTTTCCTCAAATAGCTGTTCCCTTCCTTCTGTCCAGGTGCATTTAGTGGAAAAAGCAGGTTGGACTGTGCTTACTCCATCTTATTCAGACCTAGAACCTGTTCTATGACCATTTTGCTCAGGGAAGTGAGCTGAGAGACTCTAGTTGGGATCTTTGTTGAAAGCATCTTTCTACACCTATGTTCAGATTAGAATTAAAGAGGTACAGTATTCTCCACAGAGTGTGAATTGAGTAGGGCTAGTAGCTGAGGTAAGAGAAATAGAAAACTACAAGAGTATTACAGGTGTGTTTCCAGTGCCCAATCTAATCTAACTATACATACATGCAGTTTCTAATTCTCATAAGTACTAGCTCTAGCTGCATGCCTACTGGAGGGGTCAAGGGCTATAGGCTAATGGATGTTGGCATGTGTTTATTTAAAGAGGTGGCTAGTATTTGTCAGAGTTGATGATAAATTAATGTTTATTTTTATTTTCTCCCTTACTTGTGAAAACCAGACATAATGAGATTCAGAAATACAAGGCTTATAAATATGAATAGGTTCAGTGTCTTTTCTCTCCTAACTGAGATTCCACTTTGTAATTATCAACTTTCATTGCAGAAATAGTGTCATTATTGGTTTTCCTACCCTTCCATTCAGGGGAATACAGACTATGAGATAGAGATAACTTAATCACTTCAAGATTAATTAATTGCCTCTGGACTTGAGCATTTTCCACCCCCCTCCCCTGAGTCAACTCAGAAATCCCTGTGTGGATCATGGAGTGGCCAAAGGCACCAGAAGCCCCCATGCTGAGATGGATCTTGTAGCTAATTTTGAAAATTTGGCATAAAAGGCCCTATGGCATCTACACTTCTAACCTGCATGGTGTTGCCTGAATAAAGAATTCTAGAGTCATTTATCCAAGCTTAAAGGGCCTATAGGGATTCTCAGACCTATAGGCAATCTGATATTGGGGTACAATCCCTTCATTATACAAATGGAGGAAGTGACTTGTTGAAGGTCATATGAAAGGCAGTGGCAGCTCTGAGCATAGAACACTTTCTCCTTGACTTTCTGTATATCCTTTGCTCTTTCTACTATACTTTCCAAGGACTTTAAGGAGAAATCAAGTGCCATAAGAGAGTGCGACCCCTGTCTATAGATCAGTCAGTAACAAGAGCAGATAATAGCATCACTCTTCAAATGGGAAAGATAAGAGAGGTTATTAAGCTCTACCAATTCTCATGACCTCTGGGTAAGATAGGAAATCATTGTTCCTATTTAACTAAGAAGGAAACTCAAGCCCAGCTATATTGAGGTCCAAGTCAGAATAAAATTCAAAGTCTGAATTAGAACTTATTTTTCTTAGCTTTTCTTATGATTTATTCATGGATCAATTTCTGATTCTTACGGTGATGTCAGGTTTTATTAAAAGAATCAGATACTGCAGTATAAAAACAACTGTATGGAACCTTCTACTATGCACAGTGTTATTCTTGATTATTAACACAAGTCTAATTACCTCTATGAGCTTTTTTACTGACCTTTTGCCATACTAATAAAATGCTTTATTGGGTCTGTGTGTAGACAAAACTAAAGAATATGAATAGAGTGAGTCTGCCTGGGGATGAAAGACCATACATAGAAGGTTTGTGATTTTAGGTTTATCAGTTAATCTCTCTGTGTCTTAGGCTCTACTCTACACCATGAGGATTTTGGCACTTTAGGATTTAGTCTGGCTCTGAAATTTTGTGCTTCTGTGATTTTTGTTTCCTTTGGGAATTGTCTCTAATGTTTACTTCTTGTCCATTGCTGTATCATCTTCCCCTTTCATTAAAATGTGTGAAGTTGTGGTTTGTGTAGGGAATGAGGGAATAATTTAATGAAATTACTGTTCTGAGTTGTTTACCTATGTCTGTCACAATTTAACAGGAAATCCTCTAAAAATTCTGAGTGACTTTTCTATTGAGAAGGCTATTTCCTGGAGGATAGATGTGGTGATAGTGAACAAATATTAGACATGCAGTAATTTATAAATTATCTCCCCCAAACAAAGAAAAACCATATATAATCTTAATTCTACTCAGTATTCTAGTAATTCTGGATGGATAAGCAGGAATTGTTTGTATTCATTTTTTTTTTCTTCTCCTACCAATGGACAGAGGTCTCACAGCCCCAGTCTCTCATTGGTAACTGCACTGGCCAAAGCGCAGCCAGGAGCAGAGATTGAGCTGGACTATGGGAGACTTATGTGCTGGGGTAATGGCACTGAAGCTTTGGGTCCAGACCCTTCTGGGCCTGGTGGGCACAAGTACGGGCCTGCAGCCCCAGAAGCTGAACCACCTGGTTGTGGATGAGACATCAGGCGTGGTGTATCTGGGGGCAGATCAATAACATGGACCAGCTTCTGATGCTAGACCCACCAGGGAAATGCCTTGTCGAGTATGATAGTATTTTCAAGGGTGCTCTAATAAATTTTGCCACTATTGCTTAAAATCCTCCTATGTGTGTGTTCCTGAAATTCATTTACTACAAGAATGTGGAAGAACCTATTTTCTCTGGTAAAAGCATGGCACATTGGTCACAATTTATTAACCAATACTGATACACCATCAGCTAGAGTCCATACTTTATTCAGATGTTCTTATTTTTTTACTTAATATCTTTTCTCCATTCCAGTGCCAGGGTTCTTTTCCCAGCCTTACAAAGGGTTCAGCATTCTGGAGAAAGGGGCTGTGAGTAGATGATTAAGAAGGAGTCCAAAGACAAAAGATAATTTTGAAAGGATTGGGGGTCCTTTCAAAAGGAACTGAAGGAGTCTTCAGCTAAAGGAACTGAAGACTCCTTCCTCAACTCAGGACCCTGCTTTTATTAACACAATTTGTCCTAAGGCAAGGTGGAGATATACACTTCAAAGGGTAAGGTTTCAAAGGGTATACAGAAGCATTGTCAGTTTGGGGAATAGCCTACAGCTGTTCAGGTGTTTGTCCAACAAGAGGCAATAAAATGCCCTGAGCTGTCTGGCAGCAGACAATCCTATTCAGGTTTGGGGGAAGTGCTGTTTAGCTGTTTCCAACAGGTAAACTACATATGTGGCTCACCCTTGTTGAGCCCCCCAAGTCCCATCAACCTTTTGGTGGAACTCTTGTAATTATTACATGCTGGAATTGGTTTCTGGCACCAGGATTCCATTGAGATATCACCTTGCACTTAGTCATCATGTCTCCTTAGGATCCTTATGGTTTGAGAGTTTCTCAGACTTTCCTTGTTTTTGCTGACTTTGTAGGGGAGGCAAAAATAATTTTCCCTCTATCCTTTTAGATTCTTGGCTGAGACCCCCCCATGTAATAAAAGACAGATTAACAGGAGAAAATCAGACAGAATTTTAATAATATGTACATCTCCTGTATACATGAGAGAGAGAGCCAAGAAAACAGTAACTCCCTGAAATGGCCCAAACCACAACCTTAAATACCATCTCCAGCTAAAGACAAAATATATTGGGGAAGGAGGAAGGCCAGTTATGGAACATTATCAGACAAAGTACAGTAAACAAGGGTAATGTTATGCAGGTTTAAGTCATTGCCTTCTCCATCAATAAGAGTGTCTAGAGATTTAGCCATCCTTTTCTTCCTGGTAGAAGAAGGAGACATCCTTACAAATGGACATTTCCCTTATACATGTAAATATTTCTTACAAAAGGGTAACTTCTATTAAGTTTTCAGAGCTTTCCTTGTGTCTTCCATTTCTTAAAAAAACAGCTCAATATAATCTTTATGCCAAAGAGGCATATTCTTGGGTGGCAAATTTTGCTCCCCTTTGACATGACAGTTTTAAGGAGTAAAGTCCAATATTTTGTATTATCTTCCGCAATTTGCAGTTTTTCTTTTTAATGGCTAATGTAGTTTTAGGAGATGATTCTGTGCTGGCTGATTGTGGAATAAAGGTGTCATTCTCATGTGGCCTGGTTGATCTGCTTTTATTTCAGGGACACATTGTACTTTTGGGACAGGCACCTCTCACAGACACCAGAGAGGTGTTATGGGACAGCCCCCTGAGTCAGAGGGAGAGGGCTGTCCCCAACCTTGATTCTTGTCTTCTCATATTAATGAATTTAAATGAGAGACTCTGATTGTGTTGTGATAAGACAATGTATTAAAGCATGCACATTTATTAAAGAAGCAAGGCGAACAAATCTATACATCTGGCTTATGAAGTGAAGATGGGTTCTCAGCTAATTTGAAGAGGGAATTGGGTGGGGGGGTTTGAGGCATTATACACCCTCCTGTCTATAGGTATCAAAATTTCTCTGCTGAATATTTTGGTACAGATTAATTCTCAAGGTACCTTTTTACTTTGTTGTGGCATTCCCAGAATTCACGAGAAGCACATGGCAGTTTTATCTTGCCAAGCCTTGGGAATGCTGGCTTTTTGCTTAGGGAGTAAAACTGTCCCTTTTCTCTTTCCCCTTCCCTCCTCCTTTCCTGAATTTTCTCCTTAGGGAAGCTTTTAACCATTTGCTTTCAAGTGTCCTTGGCTGGGGAAGATAATGGCTTGTTATTTGCAGGCCAGCTGCAAATTGCCCATACTGTTTGGCCTTGTTTTAACTTTCCTGATTCAGTTTCTCTATTCCTTTTGCTCTGGAATTTTCCTAGCTTCTTATTATCCTGTAACACTTTACAGCAAATGTGTATGATTAGCCTTGGTAGGTGGTATCAGAAGGAGGAGGAGAATATGGGCCCCTTTCATATAACAGTTATTTTAGAGAAGTTTTCCCTATTAGAAGAAGGTTGAGTCTAGTCTTTCTGAAGTAACCTCTGTAGGCATAATTCCATTACATTTTAGAGTCTTTAACAAAGAATACTTGAAATAGTATGCTTGCTGGAAATTTGTTGGAAAATACTGTATAAGTAGCTTTTAATATGTAACCTTGGAGTCATCATGATATTCTCCCTTTATCAACTGCTACATCCAATTCATCAAGTCTTATTAATTTTACCACTCCAAATATCTTTCTAAGTTATTCATTCTTACCCCTCCTCCATTACCATCCCAGTCCAAGCTGTAATCTCTCATCTGGAGTACTGTAACTGTCCCTAACTGGCCTCTCTACATCCACTTTGGCCCCCTTCCAATACAGACAGTTTCTGACTTATGATGGTTTCACTTCTGATTTTCAACTTTATGATCATACAAAAGTAACACATATTCAGCAGAAACTGTACTTCAAATTTTGAATTTTGATCTTTCCTGGGCTAGCAATATGTGATATAATACTTTCTTGTGATATGGGGTAGCAGCAACTAACTGCAACTCTCAGTCAGGCACATGATCATGAATACTGTGTATTTATTATGTTAGATTATTTTGTCCAACTGTAGGCTAATGTAAGTGCTCTAAGAATGTTTAAGGTAGGCTAGGCTCTGTTATGATGATTGGTAGGTTAAGTATATTAAATGTATTTTAACTTACAACATTTTCAACTTATGATGGGTTAATCTGGATGTAACCCCATTGTAAGTCAGGGAGCATGTGTATATTCTTTCCACTGCAGTCATCAATTTATCCATTTATTCAATAAAAATGTATTTCTCAATTGGGATACATTCTATTGGGAGAGATGGGCAATAAGCAAATCCTATATAATAAAAGCCTAGGTGGCGCTGTGCGACACTGTCACAATATGGCCGCCATGATGTCATCACAAGATGGCCACCACAAGATGGCCACCCTCATGTCATCACAAAGATGGCTGCCACAAGATGGTCACCACAAGATGGCCATATGGGAATAGTGTGAGAGGGTGCAATTTTATTTTATTTTAATTTTATTATTTTTAAAATTTCTTCATTGATTAAGGTATTACAGATGTGTCCTTATCCCCCATTGCCCCGCACACCCCACTCATGCCCTCAACCCCCTGTTGCCTGTGTCCATTGATTAGGCTTATATGCATGCATACAAGTCCTTTGGTTGATCTCTCCCCTTACCCCTCCCCTCCCCTACCTTCCCTTTGAGGTTTGATGGTCTGATCGATGCTTCTCTGTCGCTGGATCTGTTTTTGTTCATCAGTTTATGTTGTTCATTATATTCCATAAATGAGTGAGGTCATGTGATATTTATCTTTCTCTGACTGGCTTATTTTGCTTAGCATAATGGTCTCCAATTCCATCCATGCTGTTGCAAATGGTAAGAATTCCTTTTGTTTTACCGCAGCATAGTATTCCATTATGTAGATGTACCACAGTTTTTAAATTTACTCATCTGCTGATGGGCACTTAGGCTGTTTCCAAATCTTAGCTATGGTGAATTGTGCAGCTATGAACATACGGGTGCATATATCCTTTCTGACTGGTGTTTTTAGTTTCTTGGGATATATTCCTAGAAGTGGGATCACTGGGTCAAATGGAAGTTCCATTTTTAGCTTTTTGAGGAAACTCCATACTGTTCTCCACAGTGGCTGCACGAGTCTGCATTCCCACCAGCAGTGCACGAAGGTTCCTTTTTCTCCCCATCCTCGCCAGCACTTGTCATTTGTTGACTTGTTGATGATAGCCATTCTGACAGGTGTGAGATGGTACCGCATTGACATTTTGATTTGCATCTCTCGGATGATTAGTGACTTTGAGCATGTTTTCATATGTCTCTTGGCCTTCCTTATGTCCTCTTTCGAAAGTATCTATTTAGGTCCGTTGCCCATTTTTTATTGGATCATTTATCTTCCTTTTGTTAAGTTGTATGAGTTCCCTGTAGATGTTGGAGGTTAAACCCTTATCAGTGATAACTTTGACAAATATGTTCTCCCATGCAGTGGGCTTTCTTGTTGTTTTGTTGATGGTTTCTTTTGCTGTGCAAAAGCTTTTTATTTTGATGTAGTCCCATTTGTTTATTTTCTCTTTAGTTTCCATTGTCCTAGGAGCGGTATCGGTGAAGAAATTGCTTCAGCATATGTCTGAGATATTGCTGCCTGTGGATTCCTCTGGTATTTTTATAGTTTCCTGTCTTATGTTTAAGTCCTTTATACATTTTGAGTTTATTTTTGTGTATGGTGTAAGTTGGTCTAGTTTCATTTTTTTGCATGTATCTATTCAATTTTCCCAACACCATTTATTGAAGAGACTGTCTTGACTCCATTGTATGTTCGAGAGGGTGCTATTTTAGATGGACTTGGCAGGGAAGACTTTTTTGAGTAAATAATGTTTGAGCAGAGACCTGAACAAAGATAGCAGGTGATTCATGCAAGTGTCTGGTGAAAGAACATTCCAGGTAGAATGTGTAACAAGTTCAATGGCTGTCAGGTAGGAATAAGGTTGGTATATTCTAGGATTTAGCAAGGAAGCCAGTGTGGTTAGAACAGAGGTAACAACGGGAGAGTAGAAGTAGGTAGATGTTAGAACTTTACCAATTATGGTGGAAGGACTACGGTTTCTTTGGACAATTTTATGCAGAGGAGTGGCATGACTATGATTTTTCGTAATATTAATTCTATAACAACCTCTTTGCCACTTAAAAGCTTTCAAAAGCTTCCCATTGATTTGGGGATTAAGACCAAATTAGTTATCATGATATACAAGACCCTTGTATGGTCTTGCTCCCCCTGTGTCTTCAGCCTCATATTGTATTATGTCTTCAAGTCTTTGCGCTTATCAGTCTTTATCTTGTAATAGGGCCTTTGAACATGCTATTTCCTCTGCCTGGAATGCTCTTCCCTTCCCTTTTGGTCTCATTAATGCCTATTCATCCCTCAGAATTCATTTTCTTGTTTGTTTTCACTGACTAAGTAAAAATCCTCCTATTATAGATATTCATAGCATCATATCCATCTCCATCATAGCATTTATCATAAGTGCAATTTTTTATTTGTATAATTATTTCAATTATGTAATTTTGCCATATAAAATTAGAAA
The DNA here is from genome assembly GCA_025583905.1 of Ia io. Classification (NCBI taxonomy): domain Eukaryota; kingdom Metazoa; phylum Chordata; class Mammalia; order Chiroptera; family Vespertilionidae; genus Ia; species Ia io. The sequence goes on from JAJQQW010000001.1 coordinate 99,786,092, forward strand.
CTCCATTAGCATTATATCCGTAACATTGTTGGGGAGGTAAATTTTCACATACCTCTCTTGGTTTTTCTTGGCTAGTATAATAGTTAAATTGACACAAGACAGATTAACAGGAGAAAAAATAATTTCAGACATATGGAGGTCTCACAGATATGGGGCCTAAGGAAATGTCTAAAGCAGGCTGCATTTATACTTTTTAGACAAAGAAACAAATTTGTGAGGAATTGAAAGGACAAAGAAACTTAGCATTGAGGAGTTTAATTAGTGAGGAATCTAAACAGAGTTTGGGCTTGGGATAGTAAATTAGTGAAAAAGTAAAAATGTTTCTTTATACAGGCTTGCTGGCCCTGAATTCCCTATCTCTGGTAATAAGGATATTGCTCTACCTCCCAGTGCAAGGAGAATACCTTTCATGTGGGAGATACATTTTCTGCTTTCAGAAGGAGATTTAGCATGCTCTTCTTATACCACCTGTTTGTTTGTTAAGTAACTTTAATTCAAAATAATCAATATGCCAAAATGGCATATTTTGAGGTCGAAAATTTTGCTCCCCTATAGCATCCAGGGCACTTGGTAACTTCACAGAAAATACAAAATCAGTATTTGTCAAATGAATGAATAAATGTGTTTCCCTGAGGTCTAACTTGTGTATTTTATATGGTGATGAGGGGAGGGGGCTTAAAATTCTATTATCTGCTAAGTGTTTGAGATATCCAAGAGATGTATCATATATATTTAATTCTGTACCTAATGACACTCTATTGATTCACTAGATAGAGAGGTTCTCATTGGGCATTGTATTTTTCGCAAATCTACTGGCCCACTGGATACTATTACTACTATGCTGGTATGGTAGTGTCAACTTATACTATTAGTCCTGTTACATCAGGCACCATAGTTTCTTTAGCATTAATGGGCATAATGGGTCTCACTGCTGCTTTACTGAGTAGAAATTGCCCTGTTGATAGGTGTCATTGCTTGGAGAGGTAACCTTATGTTACTAGAGTGGCCTATGATAAAGTTGAGAATGCATATATGTGATGTTATCCTTGGTCAGAGGAGCCCCAGATAGTGTTGCTGAGCTCCTTATGTTCGAGTTTAGTGAAAATACTATTTTATTTTATTTTATTTATTTTCACTAGGACAAACACATGCACACAAGAGGCCACATTGCTCTCAAACATTATGCCCCTCTAATGACATAAGGTATGCTTACTTACTCAAGCTCTTCATTCCTGGATCCCACTTACCTTAGGATGTTTCTCCCCAAGCATTCCTTAAAAATAGGTTTCTGTTGGGACATCCTATCCTACCCTGCAGTGGACACAAGCAATAGGCACAACCTGATTTCTCACACAGGGGTTCCCCAGGCACTATGCAGACAAACTTTCTTCAGACCAGCCATACCAGTTTACAAAACATGTCCTCATATGTCTAAGCCCCATGCATAGAGACCATGATACAAGCTGAACTTCTACATACAACTACCAACAGCAGGGTGGAGTATAAGGAACATATGTGGGCTGTGGAATATAACAGACAGACCTAGGTTTATCTCACAGTTCCACACATTACTGGCTGGATGACCTTGTATGTTATTAACTTCTCTGAGCTTCGGTTGTTTCCTCATTCATGAAGGGGTATGAGAACAACTTCCTTGCAGGGTCCTTATGATAAATAAATCAGATACATGCAAATAAAGTTTTACCACATGGACTGATAGAATAAGGATAGCTAGCCAAACAATTTCTGAATTAGGAACTGTTCTAAATATATACAAGTATTATCTCATTTAAATGTCTTCACAGCCATCCTGTGAGGTAGGTACACTTATCTTTATTATTTATTTAATTGATTTCAGAGAGAAAGAGAGAGGTAGAGATAGAAACATCAATGATGAGAATCATCGATAGGTTGCCTCTTACACGCCCCCTACTGGATCGAGCCCATAACCCAGACATATGCCCTGACTAGGAATCGAACTGTGACCTCCTGGTTCATAAGTCAACACTCAACCACTGAGCCACACCAGCGGGGCTATTATCTTTATTTTCTAGATGTAGAAACTAAAGTACAGAGAGGTTAGCTAATTTGTCCAAGTTCACACAGCTAGAAGTGGCAGAGTTGAGGAGGAGAGGCTGTTCTAAATGAACTCCAAAATCCACCCCCCCTCCAAATTCCAGGATTCTATATATTGAATTAGTACAAGGTCATTGTATTACATAAATAGATATGTTCATTCACTACCCCACTCCCAGAAGCAGTCCTTCTATAAAGCAATATTAGCCTAACACTAATGAGGAGATAAAAGCGTAAGTAGCAGCCTGACTTACTTTTATCTGAGAATAATTGAATATAACTGGCAGCCAAAACCCTGAGCAGAGTCTCTCCTTAGGATTACTGATTTTAAAAGGGTTTAATTGCAGCCCATCCTATCCTAGTGATTTTCCCTAATGCTTATATCTTCAAGGAGGAGCAGGGCATTGAAAAGAAAATTCAAATTGGTATTCTGCATTACGTATAACCTATTGTGGCTTGCAAATGCCTGTTTTGAACAGATAATTTGCTCAGAAGTTCAACTAGGGTTTTTTTGGAGGATAATTATTAATATGGATAATAAAATAAATACTAAGAAGTAGAGAATTAATGTAAAGCTAATCACATTGCAAATAATCAAAAACTATACTCCTATCAAAAAAGCTGAAATCACACACAGACATACACATCCTAACTGCATATAACTATCCAAAACAAAGCAGGAAAATTTCAGAAAATACACAGGAAAGCCCCCCCCCCCAATAATTTTGAGGAGTTACCTCAGTGGTTTCCAAACTTTGCTGCATATTAGAATCTACCTGGGTAGATGTTAAACTTCCTAATACTCAGGTTGTACCTCATACCAATTTTATCTGAATATCTGCCAGAATGGCTACCATCAATAAACAACAAGTGTTATAGAGGATGTGGAGGAAAAGGAACCCTCGTGCACTGCTGGTGGGAATGCAGACTGGTGCAGCCACTGTGGAAAATGGTATGGAGTTTACTAAAATATTAAAAATGGCACTGCCATTTGTCCCAGTAATCCCGCTTCTGGGAATATATACCCTAGAATCCCAAAACACCAACCAGAAAGAATATATGTAACCCTATGTTAATAGCATTATTTACAATAGCTAAGATTTGGAAACAGCCCAAGTGCCCATCAGTAGATGAGTGGATAAAAAAACTGTGGTATATGTATAAAAGAAGGATCTCTTACCCTTTGTGACAGCATGGATGGACCTGTAGAGCATTATGCTAAGCAAAATAAGCCAGTCAGAGAAGGACTAATATCACTTATATGTGGAATCTAATGAACAAAATAAACTGACAAACAAACTAGGTCCAGAGGCATGGATGCATGGAACAGACTAACAGATCTCAAAAGGGAGGGGTGTTGGGGGGAAGGTAAGAGATTAACCAAAGAACATATATGCATATATGCATAACTCATGGACACAGAAAAAGTGTAGGCCTGGGGTGGGGCAGGGGTTGGGTGGAAGGGGGCCAACGGGGAATGCAGGACATCTATAATACTGTCAACAATAAAAAAAAATCTGCTATCACTTAACACCATCTTCCTTTCCTGTCTCCATTCAGTAGTCTCTAACCCCAGTAAATTGATAAATAATAATCACTAATATTTACATAGTTTTGTATATTCAGATGCTATTGAATCGCTTGTTACATCAAAGCACAGTGTTTTAACTCAAAGAAGTAGATGAGTGAGAGGAGTATCAGGATCGAATGAATAGCTAGTGGTGGATGTTGATTTGAATGAGTGCCTTAAATGAAACCACAAAGGCAATTATCTCCTTTGCCTGTTCTTCTTGTTAAAGTCAGTGGTTCTCAAACTTGTACATACCTGGAACACTTCTGAAACATTGGTGGGCCACACTTGGGAGTTTGATTAAGTAGCATCAGGATGGGAGAGCATATTTTTCTAAAACTGTTCTAACAGCGGACAGCACTTTTAAGACCCAGCAGGCTCCCTATGTAACAATGAGATTCATACTCCTAATGCAAAAACCTGGAAATGAATGTGTGCGTCTTGATGTTAAATCAAACATTTATTTTGTATGAAATATATGGAGCCTAATAATTTGCATTTCTCACTATTTCCCATGGAATGCCTATGGTACTTGACTAGGGAACATAGTACATTAGAGTGATATTTTTCTTGATAGTTTAGGCTAAAATAAAAATGCTTGAGTTTGCTTCCCAAATGTTGAAAGGGTAGCGTTCCTAGCAGGTACATTTTAACTTGTTAACAGTTTAAATGTACTTCATAACGAAATATAAAATGAAGACTCTATTAACACCCCAGTTCTTAATCACCTGACTATGACTAAGTTTCTTTTAATTTAATGGTCAATACAAAAATCCTCAAACAAGCAAATAGTTATTGAAGACTGTCTTACTGAAACACTTAGCCACACGCATGGTCAGGTTAAAAGTGCATGGTTTACTAGTTAGTATAAGAGACTATTTCTACTACACAATGATGAAGGCGCAAGTCATGCAAGCTAGGTTGAAAACTACTAAAGTTGGTTTCTCAAGAAGGTTTTCTAAGGCCACTCTGGCCTTCGTTAAATATTCTGATACTTTACAGCTGTTATCTTTTAACTGTGACAAAAGTACTTTACCGGAACCAAACTAGGGAAGTTCAAGGCCACAGTAAATTCTAAACTTGGCAGAAAAGCGGAGACCACTTGATTTTAAAACCCTTAAAATGCTTCATTTTTAGCTACCTAGAAAATAAAAAATAAAAAAGAAGCTGTAACCAACTCAGAGTATGTTTAAGCTATTTTTTACAACACACCCAGCTCACTACAGCTTGCATTTTGCAAAGAAGTGTTTGCTTTAAGGTTCTCTTCCCTATTCTACATCATCATTGTTATCATTGCACTTCTTATATTGTGTTTGGAAACTTTGAGTCATTGTAAGTCATTAAACGCTTCTCCAGTGAAGTATAATACCAATTTTAGGATTCAGTGATCATGGTAAAGGTACCCTAATTAAAATGTTTATTAATTTTAGCTATAGCATCCCAATGTCAGGCATTTCAGGAATACAAAAGTAAATGAAAAAGAGTAATTGGAAATTGTTCTGTACAGTGCTCTGGAAGTTCCACTTCCCTTGCTGTGTGGAATTTTCCACTTTCTTCCTATGAAGACTGTAATATCAAGTCCCCAAGGAATATAGGGACAAGAATCATCTGGGCATAAAGTAAATATATCTGTTTTATTTAGCCCCTCATTGGAGAAATATTCATTGGATTCAAAGAGAAATTTTACTGTAAAAGTCAGTTGCACCAGTCTCTGAAAACTTGAGTCTGATATACTTTAGTTGTTTTAGAATGGAACATCTTGTTTCTGAGCATCTGTGTATTTTTTTTATAATCTTTTTTCCACTTTTTTTTATTAAGGTATTACATATGTGTCCTTATCCCCCCATTGCATCTGTGTATTTTTAAACATTAACAAAAATGTGAACTACTTTAAGGTAGCTTTTACTTCATACTTTGCCCCCTAAAGTTGTCTCTTTTTCATTTCTTCAGCAAGTGCCTCCTCATCCTATTTCTATTTGGCTTATTTTCTATAAGCTCATTAATTTCATCGAAGATTTTATATCTCTTTTCAAATAGAGGTTGACAGATACAAGAATCCCTCACCTCACCCCCAGACATAGAGGAGGAGGAGTCAGAGCTCAAGGTTTGAGTTGGTATCTGGCTCTGGGCCAAGGGCCTGGAGAAAAGCATATTTTTAATATCACGAACTTTTCTATAAAATTTGGCTTTTATTTGAAAAGTTTCAAACTGAACATTTTTGAGGGCTTTAAATAACTACTGGCAGTCCTGACTGTATTCTGGTGAAGTATATGAATTCTTTCACCACATCATTTTGGGGAAGCTTCATCAGCCTGAGGAATTTTCCTCCCCTCAACAGTTTTTTCTTCTAACCAGTCCTCAGGGATATGGTGGCCCCCTCTTTTGTTGTACCTTCCATGCTGGCGCGGCAGCCTCCATGGCAGAAAAGAGAGTCTCCTGGGCACAGCTTGTCCACCTGAGTGCCTTTATTTTTGCTTGTCCACATTAGTGCCTTTATTTTTCCATCATTATTTGTGAGGCCAAGTCCTCAAGTATCCTCCATCCCCTAATTAAGACAGGAAGCCCAGGATGGTGGGGATCATGAAAGATGATGGGCAGTTCCTGGGCACTGTATTCTATCTTTATGGTGCCATGTTGCAGGATCCCTCCTCTTGGCCTTCATGAACGCTCCCCTGGACATAGGCAGTTTCCCCTTCTCCACCTCCATCCTTCAGAGCAGCTGCTTTTGGTTGGGCAAATGGCCGGTTTTATGGCACTTTCATCACACCTGTTGGGAGAACCCAGTCAGTGCCTCAGTAGCTATAATGAGAAGCAGTGGCACAGGTGATAGCAAACAACATGGAGGCAGCAGCAGTGCTGCTGGGGTGAGGGAGATGGGCTGTGGCTGAGATGACGGCCTCCACTGCTGGGTGACCTGTAGTAGGCGATGATGCTGAGGAGCAGAGACCTTCCCTGAGACTGAATCAAGTCCAGGCCCCTCAATGTAGGGCAAGACCACAACATCAGGCTAGTGCATTTCCTGTTGACCTTGGGCTGGCATTTAAATCTGGCCAAGGTCAGGGCAAGTGAAGAAGGAGCAGCAGGGCTCAGGAAAGGTCCACAGTCACCTCCCTGCTGTTCTCTCCAGTGAGTTTCTCCAGATGGTCCTGGAGGCCCCTAGGTCTAAGTTCCTTGGCTAGAAGAGGTGATTGCCAGGCACTCTTTTTGTTGCCCTGCCCACTCACCTCTAGTTTGCTTTTGAGCTAGGGTTCAATGCTCCTCTCTCCATGCAGGCCCCAGGAAAAAACCCAAGTTCATGATTACCCATGTGCCCTATGCAAATGTTTAAGACAGGTAGCTTGTAACAAACACAGTACTGTAGGTATAAATTCCACCAAGAGAAAGGAGTGTTTCCTCTCACAAACACAAACTCCAATCAACCTTTTTTTTTAACCTTTTGGTCCCAGGTCAAGGACACAACATGGTTTTGTGGAAAATGCTTTGTAGATTAGTACTCAGATATTAATGGAAATGTTTTAGGTTTGGAAGGGACCATTGAAATCATGGAAAAAGTGGTTCTCCAAACTTGGGCATTGTAGGAATCAGTTGGAAGGCTAATTGGACAACAGATTGCTGGGTCCCACCACAGAAGTCAGGATTCATGGGTCTGGGTGACCTGATAATTCACATTTTCAGCAAGATTCCGTGGGAGGCTGCTGCTGGTCTGGGCACTGCCCTTTGAGAACCACGGGTCTAACCCAAGGCCTCATTTCACAGGTGGCTCAACTGAGGCAGAACCCCAGTGAGATTCCAGAGTTGGTTTTAACATTTACCAGTTGCTATGACTTTGCAATCCCATTCAGCTTCTCTGTGCCTCAGTTTTGTCATCTACAAAATTAGGTAAGAACCTGTGTCCTGCCTAACCCATGGAGTTGCTTAATTTACAAGGTGGCTGCTATTGGGTAGTTAGCCGGGCCTTCAGCAACAGCCCTCTAAGTTGGTTGTGGAGCAGTCACATGGTAATTGGGTCCATGAACTTAAACATTCCCCAGCTGGCTACTGGGTCAGAGTTTATACCCTTTTGTCAAGGACTGAAAGAGGGAGATGTTGTCAAATTGGGGGTAGGACATAAACAATTTATTCTTTTTGTTGTATCTTTCTCAATTTATGATTGCCTCTTACATTAGGTAATATCTCCACGTATAGTGGTTTTGCCTTTTTTGTGTAGAAAGTATCCGAATGTTTTCCTTTACATTTTTTTAAACCATCTGATTATAAGACCCTTCACATATATATTTTTCTCTTTTTTCAGTGTGAATTTTTACCATATATACCTTTATCTGTCTGGGTGTTACATTGGCAAGTGATATATAAAGTTGGGATTTCAGTTGCGTCTCTCTCTCTCTCTCTCTCTCTCTCTCTCTCTCTTACTAAACAGCTAACCTCTGGCATTATTTGTTGTGTAATACCTTCCCTCTTCCTTGATGTGTGGTTAGTTTTGTTTAGCTTAAAAAATAACTTTAGTGTCATTGATCTTTTTTGTTATTTTCATATTCTGTGTTTCATTTCTTTCTCTCAGATCTTTATTATTTCTTCCCTTCTATTAAATTTGGGCTTAGTTTGTTCTCCTTTTTTTAGCTCCTTCAAGCATAATGTAAGGTTGTTTCAGATCTTTCTATTTTATTAACATAGGCATTTATTGTTATAAGCTTTCCTCTTAAAATTGCTTCTGCTTGCATACTATAAGTTATGGTATGTTGTATTTTCATTTTTATTTCTCTCAAGATATTATTTCATTGTATTTTGGTTTATTCTTTGATTCATTATATGTTCAGCAATGCATTGTTTAATTTCCATGTATATGTGAATTTTCCAATTTTCTTTCCAATTTTCTAGGTTTATATTTTTATGGTCATAAAAGATACTTGATATAATTTCAATTTTCTTGAAATTGTTAAGACTTGTTTTGTCTGTTTGGAATAACTATCACAATTAATGGTGTGTGTGTTTTTTAATACGTGCTTAAGTCTCGACTGTGTACATGTAAGCTTCACATCCTCATTTTATTTGACTCCTCACTGTTGTCTATGAGGTTTCTGTTCTCAGGGAAGGGCCATGATACTGGATGCAGTGTTGTAGACTTACCTTTTTTATCTTTGAATAATGAGCTCTAGAGGGGAGGAAGCAAAAATATTTTTCCAGGAGTTACTAAGAGATTGCCATTTTCCTTGACCAAATAAAATATTTCTAATGGAAAAGTCCTTATGACTTGGTCCAAGGATTGTCTTTTAGACCTCATGAGCTTAGTTAAAATTTTCACTTTTTGGTTGCTACTCCAAAGTTTGCAAAGACTAGTCCCCCTTTCACCACATTACTCCTTGAAACACCTTCCCCATATCCCTGAAGGTCCCCAATGCCTACAACCTGGGTAATAGTAACACAGAGAGCACTTAGAGCTCTCTCTTTGCACATGCCCCATATCAACCTATTGTAGGTCTGGCAGCAGTGAGCACCTTTTTATGAGGCAGAACATTTCTTGGGTATTACCATACTTTTCTCTATAATTTGTTTATTAGTGTTTCAACTCTTGCTCCAATGTCACTGTGACACTCTTCAGTTGCCCAGAAATTTACTGCCTGTCATGCATATTCTATTGTTGAAGCATGGAAGAAACTTTTGAAATTCAGTGTTCTAAAGATACCAAAAGCTGTTCTTTCAGTCAGGCAGATAGCAAGCACACCACAACAAAGGAAGTCTGGGGCCACTGGAGATCTGTCTTACCCCCTGGCTGGAGATTTAAAGTGGAGAACTCCATGTAGCCAAGCTTATAGTACCTTCCTCTGCTTCACAAGGTTTTAGCCTGAAGCAGGACTACAATCCCAAAGCCACAGAATGGTTAATTTTCTGCTAACTGGAAGCCTTAAGCGATTAAATCAGCCTCTCCCTGTACTCTTTCCTAAAGGAACACACCTCAAAAATTACTAGGCTGAATAGCCCCCACTGAACCACTCAGTGAACCACCCCCCACTGAACCACCCCCCCAGTGAACCACTCACCCCGAGACAAGGGAAAGAGGGAAGGCCAAAAGTGGGGAGGGTGGGATAGAAAAAGTCAGGATTAGAGGGATGGTCAACTGTGAGGGGAGAGGGGAAAGTAGCCCAGGAAATTTTTACTCCTCCCTTCCCATCTTGCTATACAGTCTTTTTATTTGTAGCAAAGCCTCCATAAGAACTTCCAGGCAAAGGAGTAAAGATATAGGCACCTTTTACCATTAGAGTCAGTTGGTTAATAGTCTGGCTCTCCAAGACACAAACCACCTTAGATTTTAATGTAGGTTCACCGGAAGTTAAAATTTTCTGTAATTCTTTCCCCTTTATTCCATTCCCCAAACAAACCAAACACTGTTTCCTTTGGGTGCCTGGACAGCACTTAGCTCATTTTCTTAGGAGACTCAGAAGTGTCTTCTCAGTATAACTTTTCACTGTGCCTGCCTCTGTCATCTCTGGGCTACTTTACTTAAACATAAATGCAGGGATAGACATAAGTGTGTCTTTAAGTTCTGAGTGGAATACTGAGAAAAACCAATGGCTGCTTGGTTTTGCTGATGTTGGTATAATGTAATACTATACAACCACATGCTGAATTTTGCATTTTCTCTATAAAATATCTATTGTTCTTAATACTATATCTTTACTTCTTTAATAATAATATGTTTGATTGATTGGATTTTATTTCCTTTTTATTCCTATAGTGAAAAGTTCATTTAGGTAGATGCATTTTACCCAGGTAATTCTGGTAGTATAGTATTATACCTCTCTTCTCTCTTTTTTTTTTAGTGTGGATCTCTGTTAGGTTATTTTTACTCTGAGAACTCTTCATTAATATTTTTTTCCACAGTTAACAACTCTTTTAAGATGAAGAGGTTTGTTTTTAAATGAAGAAGTTATTTTTTTAATGCCCAGAGACATTCTTATAAGTATTCAGCTTATTTGTAGCATCTCTGATCTTTGCTACATGAAAACAAATACAACAGTACCTATTCTATAGTCTGTCTCAGTCTGTGTGTCACATGGGGAGGAAAATCAAGTAGGATATTGACAACTCAAACCTGAAAGTTATCAGAGAAGCAAAATGGTCTTCAGAGGTTGTATGGACATAACAGGCCTCTACACAGGTGTACCTTGCCAAACTGATGGCCTCTGGGTGGGTATTTGTATGGGAGAGAGTGGTATTGAAGAGAAGTTTTGTGTATAAACACCTGGAGAGCAAACAAAGAAACAAGTGGGAGGGGAGAAAAGTTAGGCATGAGTAGATGGGGCTGGATTGTTGGTGGTTGTACTCCAGCCTGGACCAGGGTCTAGATACAAGTCTTATAGCAAGATGGGCTATTAGAACAAGCCATTTTAAGAAGCAAGGGTCCTCACCATGTTGAGGTAACAAAGTAAAACTGGAAGTGAAGAAGGGAAAGAGGTGATAGACCTGATATTTAATTATGCCAGTCCATAACATTTGTAACACTTGCAAGGTTCAGAAAAAGTTCAGTTGGGGATCTACATACCATCTGTCTAAATATTTGAAATGTTTAAATCACTGAATACAGCATTTTTATTTAAAGGTTTATCTCCTTCCATGACAAATGTACCTTCATAATCACCTGAAAAGCCAGGCTGGAATTTAGAATTCTGACTCCTGTAAGTCCGGCTCCAATGGTGAGGGAAGAGGTGCTCCCTACCCCATCACCTAGACCAGGCCCTATTCCCTGTTCTGGACACCCCCTGTCCTACCCCTTAGGGAGCACAGACTCCAACAGTGCAGTCGTATTCCAAAGGACAGCCCCAAGAGGAACATGCAGACCCTCGTAGCAGGTTTGAGACTGCACAGGGCTACCGTGTACCTGGTTCATGGGCTAACAGAGGCATACCCCTTGTTCCATGGTCTGGGCTCCTGACACTTTAGAGAGGGGCATGGTTGGAAGAGAACAAAAGTATGAAGCTCAAGATAGAGGTCCCTCTTGCCTGGGTCTAAGAGCAAGACTATAGTATCAACTGATACAATGTAAAAATGAACAAATGGCTACAAACATAAAATATGGTATTATAATGTAATAATGCAATAATCCTTTCTGTTAAAGAGTAGGGATTAAGAACCATAGAGGAAGCTACTTGACCTAAGTGAATAGAATTACAGAGTGTTAGAATATATAGAGTTCTAGACAAAGCTGTGTCATTAGGGACAGAAAATGGAGAATCTGAAATTCCAAATTATAAATTTTAACTCTTATTTAGAAACCACGTGGAAACATTGAATATTTTAAAAGCAGGATGCAGTGTACTCAAATTAGTGCTTTAATGGATGAATTCAGGGCAGAGACCAGTTTGAGTAGTGGTTCTCAACCTTTCTAATGCTGCGAACCTTTAATACAGTTCCTCATGTTGTGGTGACCCCCAACCATAAAATTATTTTCATTGCTACTTCATAACTGTAATTTTGCTACTGTTATGAATTGTAATGTAAATATCTGTGTTTCCAATGGTCTTAGGCTCTACAGCAGCAGTTCTCAACCTGTGGGTCACGACAGGGTCACCTAAGACCATCAGAAAACACAGATATTTACATTATGATTCATAACAGTAGCAAAATTACAGTTACGAAGTAGCAACGAAAATAATTTTATGGTTGGGGGTCACCACAACATGAGGAACTGTATTAAAGGGTCGCAGCATTAAAAGGTAGAGAACCACTGAGTTAGAGGAATCTTTGAAATTCTAGGTCAGACCCTATTACCTGAACTAGACTAGGGACGATTGGGATAGAGAGAAAGGAGGTGGATAATATTGGGCGTAAACTATATTGCCATACCATTCTGAATAAAAAGTCATAGCCAGCCCAGCTAGTGTGGCTCGGTGATAGAGAAGTTGACTCATGCAACAAGAGGTCACTGGTTTGATTCCCAGTCAAGGTGCATGCCTAGGTTGTGGGTTCAATCCCTGGTGGGGGTTGTGCAGGAGGCAGCCAATCTATGTTGATGTTTCTATCTCATCGACGTTTCTATATCTCTCTCCCTCTCCCTTCTCTCTCTAAAATCAATAAAAAACATATTTTTTTAAAAAGTCATGGCCAACAAAAGACACATCTTATAAAGGAATGCTTCCTAAATATACAAAGTACTCCTAAAACTTAACAATAAGAAGACAAACCCAATTCACAATTGACCAAAGACCTTAACAGATACCTCACTAAAGAAAATATACAGATGATAAATTAGCATCCTATATAATAAAAGATTAATATGCAAATTGTCCCCTCCACCTGGAGTCCAACCAGGGGATGGGACCAGCTGGCCAACAGCCCACAGCCGCTCCCCCTGGCCAGCCCCCCCCCCCACTCGCCCCCCCCCCAATTGGGGGCAGGGCTGGCCGGCCAACTACCTGTGGCCCCTCCCCCTGGCTGGCCCTGCCCCTTATAGGCACCCCCACCCCAGTTGGGGGCAGGCCCGGCCCACCAACTGCCCACAGCCCCTTCCCCCACCCGGCCTGATTGGCCCCAATTGGGGTGGGCCGGCCAGACTACACCTGTGCATGAATTCATGCACTGGGCCTCTAGTATGAAAATAATGCTCAACATCACATGTCATCAGGGAAATACAAATGAAAACACAATGAGATACCACTATAGAAAAAAATAAATAAAAACGAACAGATTAGAATCCATTTCAAGGTGCTCAAATCATACTAGTTGGCCTGCACTTTCAGTTCAAATAACGGCAAAAAGGAGCCCCTTGCCTTCTCTGTAACCTTGTGGTTCTAGTCATAAGGAATGCTACGTGCAATTCATTTTAAAATGTCAACACTGCTAACCAAAAAATAGTTGTGGGAGTGTTAAGTGTGCTTCACTTTAATAGGCACTAAGTACCTACTAAGGAAAACTCATTGTCTAGAGATGTGGGAAAGAAAGATAAATAAAACCCTTTAAGGGCCCAACCATTCAGAGATTCACTCCAGGGGTTGTTGTTAGTGGATTAGGGGGAATATATATAGTATATTATATGTTAGACTAGGGGCCCAGTGCACGAAATTCATGAACAGGGGGGCGGGGGGGGGGGAGAGTGGTGTCCCTCAGCCCAGCCTTCACCCTCTCCAATCTGGAATGCCTTGAGGGATGTCTGACTGCCCTCTCACAATCCAGGACTGCTGGCTCCCAACCACTCACCTGCCTGCTTGCCTGATTGCCCCTAACCGCTTCTGCCTGCCAGCCTGATTGACGCCTAACTGCTCCCCTGCTGGCCTGGTCACCCCTAACTGCCCTCCCTTGACAGCCTGGTCTCCTCTGACTGCCCTCCCCTGCCAGCCTGGTCACCCCCAACTGCCCTCCCCTGCAGGCCTGGTCGCCCCTAACTGTCCTCCCCTGCAGGCCTGGTCACTGCCAACTGCCCTCCCCTGCTGGCCCGGTCACCCCTAACTTCCCTCCCTTGCCAGCCTGGTCACCCCACTACACTCCCCTTCAGGCCTTGTCCCTCCCAACTGCCCTCCTCTGTAGGCCTGGTCCCCCTGCAACTGCTATCCCCTGTAGGCTTGGTTGCCCCCAACTGCCCTCCCCTGCAGGCCTGGTTGCCCCCAACTGCCCTCCCCTGCAGGCCTAGTACCCACAAATGCCTTCCCCTGCAGACCTTGTTCCTCCCAACTGCCCCCCTGCAGGCCTGGTTGCCCCAAACTGTCCTCCCCTGCAGGCCTGGTTGCTCCCAACTGCCCTCCCCTGCTGGCCTGGTCACCCCTAACTTCCCTCCCTTGCCAGCCTGGTAACCCCAACTGCCCTCCCCTGCAGGCCTTGTCCCTCCCAACTGCCCTCCCCTGCAGGCCTGGTCAACCCTAACTGCTCTCTCCTGCAGGCCTGGTCCCCCTCAACTGCCCTCCCCTGCAGGCCTGGTTGCCCCCAACTGCCCCCCTCTGCCAGCCTGGTCACCCCTAACTGCCCTCCCCTGATGGCCATCTTGTGGTGGCCATCTTGTGTCCACATGGGGGTGGCCATCTTTGACCACATGGGGGCGGCCATCTTGTATGTTGGAGTGATGGTCAATTTGCATATTACTCTTTTATTAGATAGGATTATCATATATGTAATCTATATGTTAGGATATGAGATGTGCTGTCAGAGAATACTGTATGAAAAAAGGTATCAGTGCTACCAAGAAGGCACCTAGGAAACCTTAACTAAATGCAGAAATGAGGCTATCTAGTCTCAAACCCCCAGTCCCTTCCCCTTCTCTGATCCTCTACTCAGGTCAACGATGACTTTATCTTATTTTTCCTTAAACAGATTCTAGAGATTGAGTCCATTTTCTCCGTTTCTTCTTTTTATTTTCCTCATTATTTATGATGAGATATTTAAGATCTACACAAAAATTATAGAGACTCCTAATATATAAAAACCCAGGGTCCGTAATGTCCAAAATGATGGAAGGCTTGACCGACCAGAAGTCTGCCTCTGCTGTGGGTGTGGCGACCCAGCACTGACTGCCAAGGGGGCTGCGGATCAGGCCTGGAGAGAGGCCTGGAGAGAGAAGCAGGGTCTGATCTGTAGCCTCCATGGCAGCTGTTGATCAGCCCTTGCCTCGCTCTTTCTCTTCGGGCCTGGCCAGCAGCCGCACCTCTCTTTCTCTCCAGGCCTCTGCGGGGGCTGCTGATCAGCCCTGGCTCTCTGATCAGGCCTGGAGATAGGCCCGGAGGCACTGACTTGTATAGAAACCAACCAATCTGAACCAAATCTGGGTGAAGTGCAAGGAGCCAATGGCTGCCTAGGAGGCAGAGCTTTTGACGCTGACTGGCATAGAAACCAACCAATCAGAACCAAATTTGGGCAGAACCTAAGGTGGAGGCTGAGGAGGGGTTTTAAGGGCAACAGCAGTTTGCTGTAAGGTGTAAGAAAGCAGTTAAATTTTTTAATGACCAGTTTGGCATATAGTGCATATGGCTGGCTATCAGCCCAGATATAGGGATTACGTATTTTTCAGCATCTCCTCCTGCTGAAAAAGGCTCCCCCCCATTTAAGCAATCCTATCCTATATAATCTATCTACTAATAAAAGGGTAATATGCTAATTAGACCAGGTTGACCGGCCATCTTCTGGACATCTGACTTCCTTCCAGACAAAGCCATTGTTGTGGGGGCCAAGGCAGAGGCAGTTAGGGGCGATCAGGCTGGCAGGGGAGGGCAGTTGGGGGCAAGATCAGGCCAGCAGGGGAGGGCAGTTGGGGGTGAGATCAGGCTGGCAGGGGAGGGCAGTTAGGGGTGATCAGGCAGGCAGAGGCAGTTAGGGGCAATCAGGCAGGCAGGGGAGAGCCGTTGGGGGTGAGTTCAGGCCGGCAGGGGAGGGCTGTTGGGGGTGAGATCAGGCTGGTAGGGGAGGGCAGTTAGGGGCTATCAGGCAGGCAGAAGCAGTTAGGGGCAATTAGGCAGGCAGGGGAGAGCCGTTGGGGGCGAGATCAGGCTGGCAGGGGAGGGCCATTGGGAGCGAGATCAGGCCGGCAGGGGAGGGCAGTTAGGGGCGATCAGGCAGGCAGGCAGAGGCAGTTAGGGGTGATCAGGCAGGCAGGCAGGCAGAGGCAGTTAGGGGCAATCAGGCAGGCAGGCAGAGAGGTTAGGGGCGATCAGGCAGGCAGGCAGGCAGAGGGGTTAGGGGCAATCAGGCAGGCAGGCAGAGGCAGTTAGGGGTGATCAGGCAGGCAGGCAGGTGAGCAGTTAGGAGCCAGCAGTCCTACAGGGATTTGGCCTAAACCGGCATTCAGACATCCCCCAAGGGGTCCCCGATTGGAGAGGGTGCAGGCTGGGCTGAGGGAACTCCCCCCCAAGCACAAATTTCATGCACTGGGCCACTAGTACTACTATAAACATCCATTTACCCACCACCCAGCATAAGAAATGTAACATTTCAAATACAGTTGAAGCGCACAGTGGAGTCCTCCGCAATAAAATTCCCCCTCCCTTTCTTTTCCCAAAAGGTAACCACCATCCTAAATGTGTTTATCTATCTAAGCATGAATTTCTGTATGCTACATTGGTACACAGCTCCCATGAGCATGCTTTTTACTCCAGATACTTATATCCACAATCAATATATGTTGATCAGTTTGCACGTTTTTAGACTTCATGTACGTGGTATTATGTTTGTATCCTTCTGGAACCAGCTTTCCCCCCTTATGCATTTTTCTGCTGCCATCACCTGCTCTCAGCCCCCCTATCTCTCAGCCCCTGTAAGTTCTGCTCTCCGCAGTCCAGCCCTTGCCATCCTGTTCAGTTTACCTGCAACAGTTCCAAGTCAGCGAGTTAAGGCTGGTCCTACCTTGGGTGAGTCTCAGCCTCTTCCCCTGTGGCTTTAATAGTGCTTCTCAAACCTTTAAACTAGTCCTTCTCAAGCCTGCACTGCATCAGAATCCCCTGCAGAGCCTGCTAAACACAGGCTGCTGGGCTACCCTTAGAGTTTCTGATTGAGTAGGTCTTGGGTGGAGCCTAAGAATTCCTGGGTGATGCTCATGGTGCTGTTTTGGGGACCAAACGATGAGAACCACTGCTCCAAATCAATGTTTGGGCCCAGGCTCAGCAGCACCATCTGGCCTCCAGGCATGCTGGGCCATCTGTGAGGTTTCCTTCAAAACTGCTCTAGAGCCCCTCTGTCTAGCAGACATATAATGCAAGTCACATGTGTAATTTTAAGTTTGATAGTAGCTGCATCAAAAAAGAAACAGGCAAAATTCATTTTAATAGTATATTTTACCTCAATATATTATCATTTAAACAGGTAATCAGTATACAGTTTATTAGTGAGAACGGTAACACCTTTTATAGTTAAGCACATCTCAAATCAGACAGAACAGCTCTAAAGGCTTGACATCATCTCTCTTTCAAAAATTGTTTTCAACTTGACATTTTAATTTATTTTGGGCTGCCATAAAATAATTTAAAACAGGCTTACAAAATGTGGAAAGTGATATCTTTCGAAACAAAGAGGTAAGAGAGATATGAGTCGGGATTATTTATCTAAATAAACTCTGCCTGCATTTCAGTTTATTAATTGAAACAAACTTATTTTTAACTAAAAATGCTGTCAAATATAGGTATAAGAAATAAAAGTCAGATATCATTGGTTAGCACTTTTTGGGTGATGAACTTCGAAATGATATCACTGTTTCATGCAATTAACATGGATTTATGAAAATGAAAAATTTAAAAAGAGGGAACAATAAATTCTTTCTTCTTTATCTTCTTTCTAGTCCTCCAAACTGCAGGATGAAATGAGAGAAAATTAACACTTACAAGGCATTAACCAACTCCACTGACGTTCTAAATCTAAGAAAATAGCCCCGTGTGTACCTGCTGCATTTGTGCGCTGCATCCCAATAAGGAGAGAAGAACAACACGCTTCCCTCTTGTAACCCGCCTTGCAGATCATCTGGTTCTGTCCAAGAGCTCTATTGCGAAATCTGGTCCACACTAAAATGCCTTGATATTTGGTTCTGTCCAGAATGCCCATGCTTAGGAAACATCCTGGATCCAAAAAGCCCATAATGTTTATATACACTTCTGGTTTATAGGATTAATACATAAAAATACTATCATGTTTTATTGGTCCAATAATTGTATTCTGGCCGAATTGCCAATAGTAACCCTTCTTGCCTCAGTAGCCTAGCTCCTAATGCACATGGGGTTAGGTAGATGGCTCAGGGCTCCAATCTTGCAGAAAATCAGAATTTAAATATCAAGGACCTTTTGGCATAGACCAAATGTCTCTGTCGACTTTTGGACAGGACCAAATACCTGCTAATTGTAACCTGCACCTTTGGATATAGGGCACTCCTGTAACCAACCCATGGCTTCAATTGTGATCATACCACCTTGTCTCCCTCTTGCCTAACACCATAAATGCCTTTTCTTTCTCTTGAGAGGCCACACTGGTATTTAAATAAATCTCTCCACCTTAAAAGCCTGTGCTCATTCTATAAGTGACACTCCCAGACCTTCAGTTTCCATATCACCCATATAAGAGTCTATTATAAAATATGCAGCTATGAAAGTGCCATAAAAGAGAGAAAAAGTTATTCATTTAAATATAGTCAAAGATAAGATAAACCTTGAGACTTAATTACCAATTCAATGATTAACAATAATCATACTATGACTAAGTTTCTTTTCTTTTGACTGTCACACAAAATACAAAAATCTACAACCAAAAGTTTAGGTATTAATCATTAAATGTGGCCTTACTTGAAATTGTTAACTTTTTGCTGTTTGTAAGTAGTCCTTATCTCCTAGTTTGTATAGGAGACCGATTTCTTTTTTTAACTTTATTTTTGTTGTTGACACGATTACAGATGTCCCCATTTACCACCCCCCTTTGCCCACCTCCACCCAGTCCCTGCCCCCACATCCCTCTGGCCATTACCACATGTTTGCTGTGTCTATGGGTTAGGCATATATGTTCTTTGGCTAATCCCTTCACCTTCTTTCATCTAGTCCTCCCCACCACTCTCCTCTTTGATGGCTGTCAGTCTGTTCCATGTATCCATGCCCCTGCTTCTATTTTGTTTGTCAGTTTATTTTGTTTATTAGATTCCACATGTAAGAGATCATATGGTATTTATCTTTCTCTAACTGGCTTATTTCACTTAGCATAATAATCAGACTGCATTTCTATGGCCAAGCAATGAAGGCCCAACCACACAGCCCAGCTACTTTAGCTGCTGCATCTAGTAACTGTTTTCTAAACAAATATTGGCCTTAGGTACTGATATATTTACCATTCGTTAGTCTTTATAGGTAGAGGACAGAAGACCTCATGAAAACAAACGAGTAGCCATGAAGTATAGTTCAGTACATAATGTGTTTTATATTACTAGGTGTTTGAGTAGTCTATTAACGTTCTAAGTAGATAAAATTGAATTTCAAAACTAATTTTAAACAAAATTTTTAACATTAATTTACTGGGAGAGTTAAAAAAAATAAAGCTGTCAGTAACAGGTAAATGCCAGGAATGGTTGTGTGATATTCAAAGCTACACACAGATACCTGGATTTTCTGGACCTGTTCTCTGCAGGATCCACAACCTTTTCAGGTCCTTCCTGTTTTTTGTTCAACTCCTCTTTGTCTTCCTTACTTTCAGCACCCTGGGCCTCTTCTTCAGTTGTTTCTTTAGTGAAGAATAAAACAGACTTTGGGATGAGACATTCACAGAAGAAAATCCCAATTCATAATGAATGGGGACACACATAAACCCTCAGGAGAAGCAGGAGGATGGAAGTAACCAGGAAAAGACTAGCTAGGCACCTTCCTACTAGTTGCTGCTACACTCCCGTGGCCCTCACATTTCTGCTGCTTGATCGTTTTCACAGTGACATTATTTCTCTTTTTCTAATAAACCTGTGCTGTTGATGACTTCTGGCCTTTCAGAGAAAAAGGGATCAGAATAACCAGGGTCTAGGGTATTCTGTATGTCTAATCAGAACTGTCTTGGGAAAATATTTTTGCCTCAGGGACAAATTCTATGGTGAAGCTCATTAGTTCCTCAACCCCCTGAATATTTCATTTTTACAAAGTCCTCGAGAACAGTTCTTAATGTTTGGGGATCAACTTTCTAAGAATCTTGACACTTTCAGAAGCCAAGAACCAAACACCAGGTATGCCATTTGCTTGTTCTTTTCCTTCAGGCTCCCCTCCCATGTCCTCCCCAGCTCCCTCCTGAACACCTGCCCCTGGGACAGTCGGACATTGGTCTGTGGGTCGTGAACTGCACTGAGCTCAGATTTCTTAGCAGAGGTCGGGAGAGGGCAACGTACTTTCCCCCTCAAGGCGGGGAAGGCCATTATGGAGTTGGGCTTCTCCTCGGCCTGCAGTGTGTTGAGGGCCCCGACCCAGCCGAGAGAGCATGACCGGCCAGTGCGCCAGCTGTGCCGTGCGCCAGCTGTGCCGTGCGCCAGCTGTGCCGTGTGCCAGCTGTGCCCACCGCCTGCTCACAGGCGGCCCGCCCCCTCTCCCCCCACCCCCTGCCAGGGGCCTCCCTGGTCCTGGGGCCTCGCGACCCGACCCTATCCCCTCCGCTCGCCAGATCCTCACCCCGGGGGGCTTCGGCCTCCTGCGCGGGCTCCTCCTGTGCCTCCTCTGCCATCTCCCCAGCCGCAGTCTCCTCGACCATGTCCCCGGTCTGGCCTTCGGGCTCTGGGAGGGCCGGGATCCCCGGTCCAAATCTCTCAGGTCCATCTGCGGACTCATGCACCATGGCTACGACCCTCTCTCTGGAGCCATGGGGCACCATGGCTACTACCCTCTCTCTGGAGCCATGGGGCACCATGGCTACGACCCGTTCTCTGGAGCCCTCGGGCATCAAAAGCACACGGATCTGGGCCATGCGTCCAGACCTCTGGTGCCTGGACCGGGCCATCCTGCGGATGCCACGGGGTCGCATGAGGATATGGTTGTTGTAGTGCATGCGGTGCAGCAGTGCGTGCAAGAGATTCAGGAACATGAAGCGAAAGCCCACCATGGGGAACTGGTGGGCATCTACTGCCATCTCTGGGCCCGGCTCCATGTTCTCCTCCTCCTCCTCGGCTGGGCCAATGTCAGAATCCTCCTCACTTGTACTGCTCTCAGGGTCTCCCACTACCCCGGCCTCCTCCCCCAGGCTCTCCATAGCCTCTGCTACTTCTGCGGCCACTATGGCGGCAGCTGCATCATCCCCATCCCCCTGGGGCCCGGAGTTCAGGATCAGGGCATCCTGATCTCCATCTTCCCCGACCCAGGCTCCCACCATGCCCACGGGACTCTCCCGGCCACCTGGGGCCTGGTTTCCATCATCACTGTCAGACATGGCAGCGGACAGTACCTCTACCGGGCAGCGATAGGGCTGTGGTGTCGCTGGCCAAGATGGTGACCAGGGAGAGAAGGCCGTTGACAGGGGGGCCCACAGGAGGGGGCGGGGCAGTGGAGGAACTGTCTGTCAAGTGGGCAACGGCCTCTGATGGGCTGGGGTGGATGGCCGGAAACGCCCACTAAGGCTTCGCCACACCTCGGGGGTGGGACCAGAAGAGTCAACAAAGGGCCGCGCCTGCTCCTTACATGCTTCAAGCTCATTGGCTGGGAAGTGAGGATTGACATGCTATGTGTCCAATGAACGACAAAGGCCCTTAGGTTCTAGGATGGTTCACAATCAGCTCTTTTTTCTATGAGGCGTTAGGGTCCTGAGCTAACTTTAGGGCAACACAAGTTCTGCCCTTTTAATTTTTTGATTTTCTGGAAAACTAGAGTAGTCTGGTATGGAGACACCCTGGGCCATGTAAACTGAGAGGAATTCCCTAATTTCCACGTGGTAATGTTTCGTGTGAGTAGGGAGAGGATCATAAAAATGTTGTGTGGCTCAGACCTCAGCAGCAGGAAACTCCTTTCAAGAGTAGAGAGAGAAGAATTTGGACCATTTAATGTGGTTAAAATTATTTGAAAAGAATGGACAGAATTGAAATGTATGCACTCAAAACCGAGTGTTGAAGTGGTAAATGACAGGAGCTGGAAGGTGTATAATAAACCTGACATTCATGTCCAGCCTCCAAAGAATGAATAAAAAAAGATATACATCTTTTAAAGGACTAGGTCACCTCCTAAGAGCTAAGCATGACAGACATTAAAAGAGCAGGCTTCCTAGGATGTTTCTGAGGCAACAGTTCAAGACTGTTGATTTTAAGGTTCACTTAAGACCTCAAGTGTAAGTAATTCTGAAAATTATAGAGAAATTAACTCTTTTATATTCACTCTGTAAAAAGTTTTATAACACTAAAATGTTTTTTTGAAAAACAAATATGTGTATAATTACATATAATCATATAATATTTAGATCAGTGATGGGCAACCTTTTGAGCTTGGTGTGTCAAACTTCGCCAAAAAACTGAGCATAACTCGGGAAGTGTGTCACTTTGAGGAAAAAACTAACTCCAACACTCTAGTCACAAATGTTTCATCCTCAGGAGCAACAAATGTTTCATCCTCAGCATGCGGCCACATGTCATCAGAAATGGCTACGCGTGTCAGTGCTGACACGCGTGTCATAGGTTCGCCATCACTGACTTAGATAAATGTAATATCCACGTTAGGTATTACATTATAATACCAATAAATCCTATCAAGGTGAGGAGGGATTTTTTCCTTTCATCAACCCAACCAAATTTCAATGTTTTTATTTTTCTTCTGATCTCACCTCAAAAATGGAGCATGGCATTGTTATAAATAATTGGTTTAAATATGGAAGGCAATGTAGAAAATCTGTAATCCAAATCTTCACTACAAAGACAGAAAACTGAGGCAGAAACCCAATCTGAGTTCTGGAGTTGGTTTTAACATTTCCTCCCTGATGTGATCTTGGGAAAGTTACTTATCATTTTCAGTCCTTCATTTTTATCACCTATAAAGGTAGAGTAATGATTACCTAGCTTTGAGAATTAAATAAGATAACCTATAAAAGTCCAATTCATACTTTTAAACTCTGTAAACTATTAGGCATTATTATTATATCAACTAGAGGCCCGGTGCATGAAATTCATGCACGGAGGGGGGTTGTCCCTCAGCCCAGCCTGTACCCTCGCCAATATGGGACCCCTCAAGGGATGTCCAACTGCCCGTTTAGGCCCGATCCCACCGGGCCTAAATGGGCAGTCGGACATCCCTCTCACAATCCAGGACTGCTGGCTCCCAACTGCTTGCCTGCCTGCCTTCCTGATTGCCCCTAACTGCTTCTGCCTGCCAGCCTGATCACCCCCTAACCACTCTGCTGCCAGCCTGTTTGCCCCCAACTTCCCTCCTCTGCCGGCCTGGTCACCCCTAACTGCCCTCTCCTGCAGGGTTGATCACCTCCAACTTCCCTCCTTTGCAGGCCTGGTCCTTCTCAACTGTCCTCCCTTGCAGGCCGGGTGCCTCCCAACTGCCCTCTCCTGCTGGCCATCTTGTGGTGGCCATCTTGTGTCCACATGGGGGCAGGATCTTTAACCACATGGGGGAAGCTATATTGTGTGTTGCAGTGATGAGCAATCTGCACATTACTCTTTTATTAGATAGGACTAGAGGCTTGGTGCATGAAATTCGTGCACTGGGGAGGGGGTCCCTCAGCCCAGCTTGCACCCTCTCTAATATGGGACCCCTTGGGGGATGTCCAACTGCAGGCTTAGGCCCGATCCCTGTGGAATCGGGCCTAAACCTGCAGTTGGACATCCCTCTCACAATCTGGGACCGCTGGCTCCTAACTGCTCACCTACCTGCCTGATTGCCCGCTAACTGCTCCCTTGCTGGCCTGATTGCCCCCTAACTGCTCCTCTGCGGGCCTAATTGCCCCCAAATACCCTCCCCTGCTGGCCTGATCACCCTCAAGGCTTTTATTAGTATAGATATGACCCTGCACAGAAAATTTTACTAACCCTGCTTTACAATAAGGGCTTGGCGATTGAATCATTAGGACCAGACACCAAGATTTCCTTTCTTTGAATAGTGGAGGGAATACTTATCTTGTCTTTAAGTTGCCCGGAAATTAAAATGAGATAATGACTTAGAAAAGTATAAAAGCACCATATAAAGACAACTGTCTTTTTAATGAAGTGGTAAAATGAAAAACACTTTTTATTCTCCCCTTCCTTCCTTTACAGCTTTTATTTAAACTTTGAAATTTATAAAAATTTCACTCCAATTTTCATTTCTTTACATTCAACATTATTTTGTATTGGTTTCAGGTTTTATATTAGTTACAGAATAGTGGTTAGACAATCATATACTTTACAAAGTGTTCCCTGATATTTCTAGTACCCACCTGGCATCATACCATCATTACAACACTATTGACTATATTCCCTATTTAAGTGACAATGGGTTTACAGGTTCCTTTCAGTCTTTCTTTTGTGTTGCTCGTCCTTCCTTTTCTTTCTCACTTCTTCCCTCATTTTTTTAATATAGTATCTCAATTGGCCATCAAAGCTCAGTGAAGGCACTGGGACATGCTTCATCCATTTTACAGACCAGGAAACTGAGGCCAATTCCAGTTGGCTGTGAAACTTGACTCGGCACACAGGAAGCCCTCAGAGCCATGCTCTTTGCGCTTCCTAAGGGGCAGCCGCCCAGCAAACAGAACAAACCTTCCAGTCAGGCTTCTGAGCCTCTTTCTCAAGCACCTCTTCATTGCGGATGCTCCACATTCTTTCCTCTCCCCCCATTCTTTACTGCCCCCCCTTCTCCGAAGCAGGTGGAAGGCTTCCCACTCACTGCCTAGGCATGCTCTGCCATGGGGCAGGGTGTCGCGAGCTTGCTTTTGGGTCCAGGCAGGAGCAGGAGTCACTGCCTCTGAAGTGTGAAGGCCGCCTGAGCGTGGCCGGTTAGCACTGGGAGCTTCTCTGAATCACATCAGTCAGTCCAGTACCCTGCAGTGTAGCACCCCTCCACTGAGGTGGCACCATCCCTCAACCCCCGCCTCAGGGGTGAGGGTCCTTGCCCCTCTGCCAGGAGTCTTTCCATGCCCCTTGATCCCTGGCTGGGCCCACCCATGTCTTGCGGGCACTGCAGAACCTCTGTCTCTCTGCAGATGAGGCAGATCCCTGCCCTAGGTCTCTGCAAAGCTATGAATCTGTGGCCAGAGGCCTGGTCTGGGTCTCAGCAACAACATGCCTGCAATGTTCCCAGGGACCTCCGGGAGTGGCTGAGTGGGCCCGGCCATGCCCCCCCTGGTTGCCGATCTCCCCAGGGACCCCCGGGAGAGGCTGGATGGGCCCGGCCATGCCCCCCGGGTTGTGGATCTCCCCAGGGACCCCGGGAGAGGCTGGGCCAGCCCGGCCATGCCCCCCGTTTTGCTAATCTCCCCAGGGACCCCTGGGAGCGGCTGGATGGGCCCGGCCACGCCCCCCGGGTTGCGGATCTCCCCAGGGACCCCCGGGAGAGGCTGGGTGGGCCCGGCCACGCCCCCCAGGTTGCCGATCTCCCCAGGGACCACTGGGAGCGGCTGGGCAGCCTGGCCACACCCCCCATTTTGCAGATCTCCCCAGGGACCCCTGGGAGTGGCTGGATGGGCCCGGCCATGCCCCCCCAGGTTGCTTATCTCCCCAGGGACCCCCTGAGCGGCTGGGCAGTCCGGCCATGCCCCCATTTTGCTGATCTCCCCAGTGTCCCCCGGGAGCGGCTGGGCAGCCCGGCCTTGCCTCCCCGGGGCAGCGGTCTTCCTAGTGACCCCCAGAACTAAGAGGACTGGGTGCTGCCATCTTGATCTTCTCAACGGCCGGATAGGCCACCCAGAGTCCCGCCCCCCAGCCTCCCGCCGGCCCAATCGTGGGCGTAGGGGAGGTGCGGTCAATTTGCATGTTTCTCTATTATAAGGTAGGATAGAGGCTTGCTACAGGGGTGGGGGCCAGATGGTTTGCCCTGAAGGGTGTCCCGGATCAGGTGGGGGTTCCCTTGGGGTGTGGGGCAGCCTGAGCGAGGGGCCTGTGGTGGTTTGCAGGCCGGCCACGCCTCCTGGCAACCCAAGCAGAGGCCCTGGTATCTGGAATTTATTTTCCTTCTACAATTGAAACTTTGTAGCCTGGAGTGGATCTAAGCCTGGGGCTCCCTCCGAGGCTGGCAGCCATTTGTGTTGGGGTTATAATTGAAACTTTGTTGCCTTAAGCAGGTGGGTCCGGCCAGGGTGTATGGAAAGCTTTGCTTCCCCTGTTGCCGGCGGCAACCCTGGCCTGCTCTCTCAAGCTCCATTCTGCTGCCATTTGTTTGAATTTGTTTACCTTCTATAATTGAAACTTTGTAGCTTTAGTGGAGGCTTAGGCCTGGCAAGGGCAGGGGGAAAGCTTGGCTTCCTCTGTTACCTAGGAAACCTTGCTCTCTGTGGCTGTAGCCATCTTGTTTTGGGTTAATTTGCATGCTCGCTCTGATTGGATGGTGGGCGTTTCTTGTGGGCATGGCTTGTGGGTGTGTCGGAGGTATGGTCAATTTGCATATTTGTCTATTATTAGGTAGGATAGTAATTTTTCTGTTCTTGAACTATTGGAGAGAAGTTATTGTGTAGTCTCTCAGGCCTTCAGAGAGAATCATCTAATTTGGTTTTGGAGGGACCAGTTTTTTTCAGCTATATGGAGTTACATACTTCCTCCCTGCCTAAATTCATACTATTTCTTCAGTTAAGATTTAAGTGGGACAGCTAGATGGAATGAGATGGTGTTATATTTAGGATATTAACCATTTGTTGAAATATTTTCCTAGTTTGATTTTTGCTTTCTAATTTGGTTAATATTTCTAAGTACATACTTTTTTATTTTTATGTTGCAAAATCAAATAATATTTTCATGGTTGTAACATAATTATAAATTTTCAAATATTTTCTTATACGAGAAAAATTTTATATTTTCTTCTTTTTGGAAAAAAATATAAATGTTTACATTTAACTCCTTAATCTGTTTAGAACTAATACTGACACATGCTGTAATATTTTTGTTTTTAAAAGCTCACCTATAGCACCCTTTTTGAGTAATTATTCCCCTCTGTAGTGATGTGTGGCCATGCACCCTTTAAAGGCAGAAGAGATACAAGAGAAAATATTCTCCCAAATTTTAGAGCTGGAAAGGCCATTAGATATTGAATCTAAGCCCATTCTTTTTAAAATGCAGAAATAAAGGCCTAGGGCAGCTAACTGGATGCCCCCCTCCCAAGGTCATGCCACTTAATGGAGCAGCCAGAACTAGAACTAATCTCCTGATCTTTTATCTGAAGTTGAGACAGGCCTACTTCTTGTACATGCAGCTTCCGGAGAAACTTGGCAGAAGAAGGTTAATTAACCATGCACAAAGTAAAGGGTCATGAGTTGAGGGCCTCTGAAAGTTCCAGCCCAGCCCTCCTGATCCCCAATTAATCAGAAATATTTACTAAATACCTACATAAAATGCCTTGTGAAAGACCTTGCCAAGGATGGAGAAGCAAGTGCCATCATTTTTGGCAACACGCGTCTCACAGTCTGGTTAGGAGAAAGGACTACATGTTCAGAATAAAATAAAGGAAAAAGCAGCCTCTGACATTCAGAACTGGACTAGCACTCACAGATAAGCCATCCTATTCTATTAGACATAAACAATTCCAAAGAACACCAACATTGGTAAAGGTCACTCTGAGACCATGATAAAAAGAAACAAAACAAGGGCCACTGTCTAAATTTATTTAAGCAGAGACAAAAACAAGGTCACAAAATATTAAACATCCCCCTCTCTTGGCTAAAATGAGTGCCTACCACTTCTTTACCAATTACAGCTTTATGCTGGTTCTAGTTTCCCCTCCCTATAGGTAAAATTTATTGAAATATTGCCCTGCCCCCACCATAAGACTGCACACAGCCACTCCATTGTGTGTTCTTAAGGTGCAGGCAAGACCGTTTATATTATATTATATTATATTATATTATATTATATTATATTATATTATACTAGGGGCCTGGTGCACGAAATTTGTGCACTGGGGGTCAGGGGTCCCTCAGCCCAACCTGCCCCCTCTCACATACTGGGAGCCCTCAGGGGATGTCCTACTGACGGCTTAGGCCCACACCCCACGGGGAGCGGACCTAAGCCACAGTCTGGCCTCCCTTTGTGGGAGGCAACCGGTCTGATCAGGGGAAGGCACCAGCCCCATCACTCCGCTGCTGCAGCCACTGCCAGTCACCGCAGCCACCAAGATGTTTTCATCAACACGGACTCCAGTCCCTTCACCAAGAAAAAATGACAATCTTCTTTAGGCATTTTCAAGATGTGTCTTTCATAGGATATGCATTTCTTTATTTATTTTTTATCCTCACCTGAGGATATGTTTCCATTGATTTTTAGATAATGTGGAATAGAAAGGGAAAGACAGAGAGAAACATCAAAGTGAGAGGAACACTTTGATTGGTTGCCTCCTGCATGAACCCTGATCTGGGCCCCAGCCAGGGAGGATCCTGCAACCTAGGTACATGCCCTTGATCAGAATCGAACCCAGACCCTGCTGTCTGCAGGCCGAGGCATTATCCACTGAGTCAAACCGGCTAGGGCAGGATATGACATTTCTTAGCCCTCCAGCAGCGGACCTTCATTTTTTTCTCCAGAAGTGTGGTGGAAAAACCCTAGACTACCTTTTTGGATTCTTATTACGCAAGTTACTAAGAATATTACCAGTGGCATACAGGAAGCTTAGCCAATGTGCAGTCAGTAAAGGTGTTTCCTCTATAGTTCACACCAATCGAGGGCTGGGCTCTGCCCAGGCCTAAAGCGGAAGCTTTAGGCCTGGGCAGGCACCTCCAGCTCCTTCTGATCACCGGCTCAGACCGAAAGCCTCTTGGGGAGGAGCAGACCCCCAGCTCCCTGTGATCAATCACAGGGGGTCCGCTCCTGCCCAGGCTGAAAGCAGACCCCCAGCTCCCTGCCCAAGCGATCGATCTCAGGGGGTCCGCTGGTGCACCAGGCCGAAGCAACCCCCAACTCCATGCGATCGATTGCAGGGGGTCTGCTCTGGCACCAGGCCGAAAGCATCCACTGGAGGCTTTCGGCCTGGAGCTGGAGCGGACACCCAGCTCCCTGCGATCAGTTGCAGGGGGTTCGCTCATGCACCAGGCCGAAGCAATCCCTAGCTCCCCGCGATCTATTGCAGGAGGTCTGCTCTGGCACCAGGCCGAAAGCCTCTCAGCCTGGTGCCAGAGCAGACACCCACCTCTCTGCGATCAATTGCAGGGGGTCTGCTTGTGCACCAGGCCAAAAGCCTCTGGCGGAGGCTTTCGGCCTGGTGCCAGAGCGGACACCCAGCTCCCTGTGATCGATCGCAGGGGGTCCAGTCCTGCACCAGGCCTAAGCAACCCCCAGCTCTCTGCGATCCATTGCAGGGAGTCTGCTCTGGCACCAGGCCGAAAGCCTCCGCCAGAGGCTTTCAGCCTGGGGCCGGAGCAGACACCCAGCTCTCTGCGATCGATGGCAGAGGGTCCGCTTGCGCACCAGGGCTGGAGCGGACACCCAGCTCCCTGCAATCAATCGCAGGGGTCCGCTCGTGCACCAGGGCTGGAGTGGACACCCAGCTCCCTGCGATCAATCGCAGGGGGTCTGCTCCGGCACCAGGCCGAAAGAACCCCCAGCTCCCTGTGGATTGCAGGGCGTCTGCTCCAGCACCAGGCCGAAAGCATCCACTGGAGGCTTTCGGCCTGGAGCTGGAGCGGACACCCAGCTCCCTACGATCAGTCGCAGGGGGTTCGCTCGTGCACCAGGCCGAAGCAATCCCTAGCTCCCTGCGATCTATTGCAGGAGGTCTGCTCTGGTGCCGGAGCGGACACCCAGCTCCCTGTGATCAATCACAGGGGGTCCACTCCTGCACCAGGCCTAAGCAACCCCCAGCTCTCTGCGATCCATTGCAGGGGGTCCGCTTGTGCACCAGGCCGAAAGCCTCTGGCGGAGGCTTTCGGCCTGGGGCCGGAGCGGACACCCAGCTCCCTGTGATTGATCACAGGGGGTCCACTCCTGCACCAGGTCTAAGGAACCCCCAGCTCTCTGCGATTGATTGCAGGGGTCTGCTCCAGCACCAGGCCGAAAGCCTCCAACACAGAAGAGTCCGCCGGAGGCTTTTGGCCTGGGGCCGGAGCAGACACCCAGCTCCCTGCCATTGATCGCAGGGAGTCTACTGGTGCACCAGGCCTAAGTAACCCCCAGCTCTCTGTGATAGATTGCAGGGGTCTGCTCCAGCCTTCGGTCTGGGGCCAGAGCAGACACCCAACTCTCTGTGATCAATCCCAGGGGGTCCGCTCATGCACCAGGCCGAAAGCCTCTGGCGGAGGCTTTCAGCCTGGTGCTGGAGCAGACACCCACCTCTCTGCGATCAATTGCAGGGGGTCCACTCCTGCACCAGGCCTAAGCAACCCCCAGCTCTCTGTGATGGATTGCAGAGGTCAGCTCTGGCACCAGGCCGAAGCAATCCCCAGCTCCCTGTGATCGATTGCAGGGGTCTGCTTCGGCACCAGGCCGAAAGCCTCCGTCAGAGGCTTTCGGCCTGGGGCCGGAGCGGACACCCAGCTTCCTGTGATCAATCGCAGGGGGTCCACTCCTGCACCAGGCCTAAGCACCCCAGCTCTCTGCGATTGATTGCAGGGAGTCTGCACTCCAGCAGTGGGGCTGAGGGTATTGGGCGCCGCCATCTTGTGGCTATGGGGGCTGCCATTTTTGTCGCGGAGTGATGGTTAATTTGCATATTACTCTATTATTAGATAGGATTATATTATATTATATTATATTATATTATATTATATTATTTTTTAATTCTTTATTGTTTAAAGTATTACATAAGTCTCCCCTTCCCCCCATTGATCTACCCCCGGTTGCCCACACCCCCCTACTGTCTGTGTCCATTGGTTATGCTCATATGCATGCATACAAGTCCTTTGGTTGATCTCTTACCTCCTGACCCCTTGCCTTCCCTCATAGGTTGGACAGTCTGATCAATGCTTCAATGACACTGATTCTGTTTTTGCTCATCATTTTATGTTGTTCATTATATTCCACTAACAAGTGAGATCATGTGATATTTATCTTTCCCTGACTGGCTTATTTCACTTAGCATAATGCTCTCCAGGTCCATCCATGCTGTTGCGAATTATAAGAGTTCTTTCTTTTTTACAGCAGCGTAGTATTCCACAGTTTTCTAATCCACTCATCTGCTGATGGACATTTAGGCTGTTTCCAAATCTTAGCTATTGTAAATTGTGCTGCTATGAACTAGGGGTGCATATATCCTTTCTGACTGGTGTTTCTGTTTTCTTGTGATATATTTCTAAAAGTGGGATTACTGGGTAAAATGGGAGTTCCATTTTTAAAATTTTGAGGAACCTCCATACTGTTCTCCACAGTGGCTGCACCAGTCTGCAGTCCCACTAGCAGTGTAAGAGAGTTCCTTTATTTCTGGTTCCTCTCCAGCACTTGTCATTTGTTGATTTGTTGATGATAGCCATTCTGACAGGTGTGAGATGGTACCTCATTGTTGTTTTGATTTATATCTCACAGATGAGTAGTGACTTTGAGCATGTTTTCATATGTCTCTTGGCCTGCTGTATGTCCTCTTTCGAAAAGTGTCTATTTAGGTCCTTTGCCCATTTTTAATTGGGTTGTTTATCTTCCTTTTGTTAAGTTGTATGAGTTCCCTACAAATTTTGAAGATTAAACCCTTATCAGAGATAACATTGGCAAATATGTTCTCCCATGCAGTAGGCTTTCTTGTTGTTTTGTTGATAGTTTCTTTTGCTATGCAGAAGCTTTCTATTTTGATGTAGTCCCATTTGTTTATTTTCTCATTAGTTTTCATTGCCCCAGGAGCTGCATCAGTAAAGATATTGCTATGACAAATGTCTGCTATTTTGCTGCCCAGGGCTTCTTCTAAGATTTTTATGGTTTCCGTGTTACGTTTAAGTCCTTTACCCATTTTGAGTTTATTTTTGTGAATGGTGTAAATTGTTGTTCTAATTTCATTTCTTTGCTTGTATCTGTCCAATTTTCCCAACAATATTTATTTTTTTAATTTTTTTCTTTATTGATTAAGGTATTACATATGTGTCCTTATCCCTTCATTGCCCCCACCCCCCACTCATGACCTCACCCCTCTGGTATCTGTGTCCATTGGTTAGGCTTATATGCATGCATACAAGTCCTCTGGTTGATCTCTAACCCTTACTCCCACCCTCTCCTACCTTCCCTCTGAGGTTTCACAGTCTGATCAATGCTTCTCTGTCTCTGGATCTGTTTTTGTTCATCAGTTTATGTTGTTCATTATATTCCACAAATGAGTGAGATCATGTGATATTTATCTTTCTCTGACTGGCTTATTTCACTTAGCATAATGCTCTCCAGGTCCATCCATGCTGTTGCAAATGGTAAGAATTCCTTCTTTTTATAGCAGTGTAGTATTACATTGTGTAGATGTACCACAGTTTTTAAATTTACTCACCTGCTGATGGGCACTTAAGTTGTTTTCAAATCTTAGCTATTATAAATTGTGCTGCTATGTACATAGGGGTGCATATACCCTTTCTGATTGGTATTTCTAGTTTCTTGGGATATATTCCTAGAAGTGGGAAAACTGGGTCAAATGGGTGTTCCATTTTTAGTTTTTTGAGGAAACTCCATACTGTTCTCCACAGTGGCTGCACCAGTCTGCATTCCCACCAGCAGTGCATGAGGGTTCCCCTTTCTCTCCATCCTCGCCAGCACTTGTTTTTTGTTGATTTGTTGATGATAGCCATTCTGACAGGTGTGAGATGGTACCACATTGTCGTTTTGATTTTCATCTCTCAGATGATTAGTGACTTTGAGCATGTTTTCATATGTCTCATGGCTTTCCTTCTGTCTTCTTTCGAAAAGTATCTATTTAGGTCCTTTGCCCATTTTTTGATTGGGTTGTTTATCTTCCTTTTGTTAAGTTGTATGAGCTCCTTGTAAATGTTGGAGAATAAACCCTTATCAGTGATAACATTGGCAAATATGTTCTTCCATACAGTGGGCTTTCTTGTTGTTTTGTTGATGGTTTCTTTTTCTGTACAAAAGGTTTTATTTTGATGTAGTCCCATTTGTTTATTTTCTCTTTAGTTTCCATTGCCCAGGAGCTGTATCGGTGAAGAAATTGCTTCAGCATATGTCTGAGATTTTGCTGTCTGTGGATTCCTCTAATATTTTTATGGTTTCTCGTCTTACGTTGAAGTCCTTTATCCATTTTGAGTTTATTTTTGTGTATGGTGTAAGTTGGTCTAGTTTCATTTTTTTTCATGTATCAGTCCAATTTTCCCAACACCATTTATTGAAGAGACTGTCTTGACTCCATTGTATGTTCTTGCTTCCTTTGTCAAATATTAATTGAGTATAGTGGTTTGGGTCGATTTCTGGGTTCTCTGTTCCATTGTATTGATCTATATGTATGTTCTTGTGCCAATACCAGGCAATTTTGAGAACAGTGGCTTTGTAATAGAGCTTGATATCTGGTATGGAGATCCCACCTACTTTGTTCTCCTTTCTCAGGATTGCTGTGGCTATTCAGGGTCTTTTTTTATTCCAGATGAATTTTTGGAGAGTTCTTTCTAGGTCTGTGAAATATGTTGTTGGTATTTTAATGCGGAGTGCACTGAATCTATAGATTGCTTTGGGTAATATGAACATTTTAATGATGTTGATTCTACCAATCTATGAACATGGTATGTTCTTCCATCTGTTTATGCCTTCCTCTATCTGTTTTTCAGTGTCCTGTTGTTTCTGAGTACAGGTCTTTTACCTTCTTAGATAAGTTTATTCCTAAGTATCTTAATTTTTTTGGTGCGATGGTAAGTGGGATTGTTTTTTTAGTCTCTCTTTCTGAAAGTTCACTATTGGTGTATAGATTTCTTAGCATTAATTTTGTATCCCGCTACATTGCCGAATTCATTTATTTAGTCTAATAATATTTTGATGGAGTCCTTAGGGTTTTCTATGTACAGTATCATGTTGTCTGCGAATAATGACAGTTTTAAGTCTTCTTTTCCAATTTGGATACCTTTTATTTCTTCTTCTTGTCTAATTGCTATGGCTAGCACTTCCAGAAATATATCAAACAGGAGTGGTGAAAGTGGGCATCCCTGTCTCATTCCTGTTCTTAGGTGAAATGGTATAATTTTTGCCCATTGAGTAAGATGTTGGTGGTAGGTTTTTCATATAAAGCTTTTATTATGTTAAGGTATAATCCCTATAGTCCCACTTTGCTGAGAGTTTTTATCAAGAAAGGATGTTGGATTTTGCCAAATGCTTTTTCTGCATCAATTGATATGATTATGTAATTTTTGTCTCTAAATTTGTTTATGTGATGTATCACATTTATTGATTTGTGGATATTGTACCAGCTTTGCATCCCTGAAATAAATCCTAATTTGTCATGTTGTATGATCTTTCTAATATAATGGTGGATCCATTGCTAGAATTTTGTTGAGAATTTTAGAATCTGTGTTCATCAAGGATATTGGCCTGTAATTCTCTTTCTTTGTAGTGTCTTTATCTGGTTTTGTGATAATGTAATGTTGGCTTCATAGAAAGATCTTGGAAGTTGCCTTCCTCTTTAATTTTTTGGAGTAGTATGAGAGTGATAGGTTTTAATTCTTCTTTGAATGGTTGGTAAAATTCCTCAGTGAAGCTGTCTGGTCCAGAGATTTTGTGTGCTGGGAGTTTTTTGATGACTGCTTCAATTTCCTCCTTAGTTATCAGCCTGTTGAGATTTTTTGATTCTTCTTGATTGAGTTTTGGAAGGTTGTATTTTTTCTAAGAATATGTCCATTTCCTCTAGGTTGTTTTGTTTGTTGGAACTGAGTTGTTCATAGTATTTTAAAAACATAATTCCTTGTATTTCTGTGGGGTCTGTTGTTACTTCACCTCTTTCATTTCTGATTTTGTTTATTTGGGTCCTCTCTCTTTGTTTCTTGGTGAGCCTGGCTAGAGGTTCATTTATCTTATTTATAATTTCAAAGAGCCAGCTCTTGGTTTCATTGATCTTTTCTATATATTTTTTGGTCTCTATGTCATTTATTTCTGCTCTGATCTTTATTATCTCCTTCCTTCTGCTTACTCTGGGCTTTTCTTGTTCCTCTTCTTCTAATTCTTTAAGTTGTAGAGTTCGATAATTTGTTATCATTTTTTTTTCTTGTTTTTTTGAGGTAAGCCTGTAATGCTGTGAACTTCCTTCTCAGGACTGCTTTCCCTGTGTCTCATAGGTTTTGGATAGTTGTGTTTTCATTGTCATTCATTTTCAGGATGTTTTTAATTTCTTCTTTGATCTCTGTGGTGACCCAATCATTATTTAATAGCATGCTATTCAGCCTCCAAGTGTTTGAATTTTTTGATTATTTTTATTGTAATTGATTTCTAATATTATACCATTATGGTCTGAGAAGATGCTTGATATGATTTCAATCTTCCTGAATTTGGAGAGACTTTGCCTGTGACCCAATATGTGGTCTATCTTTGAAAATGTCCCAGTTGCACTTGAGAAGAAGGTATATTCTGTGGCTTTGGGGTGAAATGTTCTGAAGATGTCAATTAGGTCCATCTGATCTAGTGAGTCATTTAGGATTGCTGTTTCTTTGCTGATTTTTTGTCTAGAGGATTTATCCAGTGATGTCAGTGGTGTATTAAAGTCCCCTACTATGATTGTATTGTTGTCGATCTCTCCCTTAATATCTTCCAGGAGTCTTTTTTATGTATTTGGGTGCTCCTGCATTGGGTGCATATATGTTTATCAGGGTTATATCCTCTTGTTGTATCGATCCCTTTAGTATTATGAAGTGACCTTCCTTATCTCTTGTTATTGCCTTCACTTTAAGGTCCATTTTGTCAGATATAAGTATTGCTACTCCTGCTTTTTTTCATTTCCATTTGCCTGAAATATATTTTTCCATTCCTTCACTTTCAGACTGTGTGAGTTCTTTGTTATGAGGTGGGTCTTTTGTAGACAGCATATATATGGGTCATGTTTTCTTATCCATTCAGTCACTCGATATATTTTGATTGGAGCATTTAGTTCGTTTACGTTTAAAGTTATTATTGTTAAGTGTTTGTTTGTAGCCATTTTTATTTTTTGTGCCAGTGTTCCTTCTTCCCTTTCCTCCCCCTTCTTTTTACACCAATCCCTTTAGTATTTCTTGCATTTTTTTTTTGTTTTTGTTTGTGAAGCTCCTGATTTCCCCTTCAATTTTGAATGATAGCCTTGCTGGATAGAGTATTCTTGCATTCAGTCCCTTGCTTTGCATCACTTTGTATATTACCTTCCATTACTTTCTAGCCTGATGTGTTTCTGTTGAGAAATCATTTGATAATCTAATGGGAGATCCCTTGTAGGTAACTTTGTCTCTCTTGCAGCCTTTAAGATTCGCTCCTTGTCATTAATGTTTGCCATTGTAATTACGATGTGTCTTGGTGTGGGTCTTTTGGGGTTCATCTTGTTTGGGACTCTTTGTGCTTGTGTAATTTTTTTCTTCCCCAAATCAGGGAATTTTTCTGACATCATTTCTTCAAATAGGTTTTCTAACCCTTGCCCCTCTTCTTGTCTTTCTGGCACCCCTATTATATGTATGTTGCTTTGTTTCATGTTGTCCCAAAGCTACCTCAGGCTCTCCTTCTGTCTTTTGATTTTTTTCTCCAATTGCAGTTCAGATTGGGTGGGTTTTGCTTCCCTGTCTTCTAATTCGCTAATTCAGTTCTCCACTTCTCCTAGTCTACTGTTGAAAGCTTCCATGATGGTTTTTATTATAGCTGTATCACTCTTTATCTCTTCCTGATTCTTACATAGGGTGTTGATTTTCTCATCCATCTTGTTTATGAATTGTATGACCTTTATTCTGAATTCTTTTTCTGACATATTGCATGCCTTCATTTCATTTATATCCTTTTTTGGGAGTGATTCCTCCTTTTCTTTCTTTTTCATTTTTCTCCCCATTTTTGATTTCTCTTTCTGGCCCTGGGCTACCTCCTTGATGTCCAAGGAGCTGAGGCCCTTCACAGTCCAATGGTCCTAGACTCGCTAGTCCTGGGGGCTGGGTCTGCCTTGAGTTTCACACCTTTGTTGTCTCTGCTCTGAGTTGTACCCTCTTCTCCCATAGTTCTGGTCCTTCAATTATACCTTTCTCAGGGTTGGTGGCGGTGGATTCACAGTACTCCTAGTGTGTGACTCTCTGTGAGGGCCCCGAGCTCTCTGGCATGCAGTTCACTGTGCTGCTCCAGCCCCTAATGCAGGATGGTGCCCTAGGTCCTTCTGGTAGTACACTTCCAGCATGAACCTGTGACCTGTGGTTTGGCACACCAGGTCACACCAGCAGCTCTGACCTGGGCTGTGGGTAGGGCATTTGCCAGGTGGCAGATCTGTCTGTGCTAGGGGTAGTGTGTGCACTAGCCAAAGGCTCTGTCTGTGCTGGTGGCAGAGCACCCACCCGCTCAAGGCTTTGCCTCTGCTGGGTGTGTAGCACAAACTGGGTTTCAGCTCTGTCTGTGCCAGAGTGGGGTGCGCCCCAGCCAAAGGATCTGTCTGTGCTGGCGGCAGAGTGTGCTCTGTTTTTGTTGGGGTGCAGGGCACTCACCTAGCGAGGGCTCTGTCTGCCAACAGAGCACACTCAGTCTATGCTGGGGGCTGGGTGCTTGCCCTGCAAGGGCTCTGCCTAAGCTGGAGGCAGAGCATGCTCAATTTGTGCCAGGCACAGAGAACTCACCTGGCTAGGGCTTAGTTAGGGCAGGGGTGTTGAACATACCCAGCTGAGGTTGTGTATTGGGATCAGGGATGGAGTGGAGAGTGGGGAACCTGTGGCTTGCACTCACAGTGCAAGGACCTGAAGCTGGGTTTGGTCTCTGGTTAGGAGGCTCAGCTCCAGAAGCCTGTCTGATGCACTCTCACTGAACACATTTGGGACCCATCACGGTACCACGTCACTCACTGTGGGGGCACAGTGGTGGTTCCATGAGGGTTATGGCAGGCAAGTAGCTCCCTGCACAGGTCTGGGGGTGCTGTCTGAGGTCAGTTCAGATGTTGGTGTGGCAGCACTCCTGACCTCCTTTTCTCCCCTCTACAAGATGGCGTACTTTCTGTGTCAAAGCTGAGCTGGCCTGGGGGTTCTTGCAGAGATAGCAAGGGCTCCCCATCTAGGCAAGCCTGATATGCCAGTCCCTGGGACTCCTGAGATATCTCTCTGTCCCTCACCTACACACACACCACACACATCCATACCCACTCCTCTCACTTCTTTATTCTGTCACACTCTCTCCCTCCCTGCAGTCCTGTAGGCCGCCATTTTAGTCCAGGAAAGACCTTTTAAAGATAGGTAAAGAGTCAACTCTTTCTCTTTTTGCAAGTTGGTGAAAACAGACATTTCCAGGAAATTTTAACATTTTTTTCAATATCATTGTATTTACTCTAGGAAGTCTTGTTTTCCTGTTTTAGAGCATGGTGGATTTAATGTAACTAGTTAAAAATGGAGTTTTTATTTCAAGTAAGTGTCCTTTCCAGGTGAAAACTATAGTTTTTGTTTGAAGGTAGTAAAGGGAAGGGGACACTTTATTCTTTTAATTTAATAATTACACTCTATGATGAAGTACTTGATTTTTAGACAGCAGTGCCACTAATAAGTTTTAAGTTGTCGGAAATTATTTGCAAACATCATCCCAGTACTCTTAGTTATGGCAAAAACCGTTGTTTTAAGATAATTGGCTCATATTTGGTGCAGTGTTTGATGTTCAAAACAAAATGTTACAACAATATACAAAACAAAAAAATATTTATTGGAATACCTATCATAGAATTGCCTCTGGTTTCTATTAGCATCTAATATAGAGCAAACCCTGTTTCCCCCCCAAAAAAACCTTCTGCAAATAACCCAACCATAACCCAAAACCTATAATAGTTTGTGACACCTCTTACTGAGACACCACATGGTTCTCCATGGTATATGTTCTTCCAAACAGCAATAAGTAATAAACCTAACTTGTTCAACTACAAGCATGTTCCTGTGGTCTTTCAGTGAAGGACAATGACAATGTAAAACATTCAATCTTATACTCTCATATATTGACTCATTGAATTCTACAGCAGCGTCAGGAGGCATCACAGTTGATGGACTTTTCTTAGGAAAGCTTCTCAGAGGTGGGAGGACTAGCACTCAGAAGATGGGCAACATGTTCTGCCTGAGAAGGCCAGCGAAAGCAGGACATTGTTTCCACACCACAGCCCTTGTTAAAATGCACTCATAACTTCATAGGATCTTTGTCTATAAGAAAAGCCTGAGTCTTGGGGTAAGGAATGGAAGCAGATATTGCTCCTGGCCAGAGGGAAGACCTAGGAGATTGGATGGAAGTCCTGTGGTGAGGAAGGTACCAGATAAGGCACACCTGTTCCCTACTGCATGCTATGAACTATGACCAGGACTGCCTCCACTCTTTTTTTTCCCTTTATTTATTTTTTTAAATTTCTTTATTGATTAAGGTATCACATATTTATTCTCATCCCCCCATTCCCATCCCAAACCCCTCCCCACGCATGCCCCCATCCCCCTGTTGTCCGTGACAACTGGTTAGGCTTATATGCATGCATACAAGTCCTTTGGTTGATCTCTCCCCCTTACCCCCACCCTCCCCTACCTTCCCTCTGGGGTTTGACAGTCTGATCGATGCTTCCCTGTCTCCAGGTCTGTTTTTGTTCATCACTTTATGTTGTTCATTGTTTCCCCTAGATGAGTGAGATCATGTGATACTAGAAATACACTTATAAGAACCGAAAATGAGACAAGCAATAATGGTTATGCTGAGAGGCAAATGAATCAGTCTGTAGTGAGTTTCTTTCTGGGCCAACAGTTCTTTTGAGTCCCAATTTCAATGTCAAACAGTTCCTTATGTGTACATGTCAGCAAAGATATTTCAGTTCTGGATGGTGGACAAATGGTGGTAATGCAGGCCCGACCCTCTCTGGTTTGGTCCTGGGCAACCTGCAGTGATGCACAGCTGCTGACTGCTAGTATGGCAAGGCGTCGTCAGCGACTTCCATCTCTGGACTGTTTCTCTTCTGTCTTCATGGCTGGAGCAGTCCTGTCAATTCCTCTCTGTTGCAGGAATCCACATGGTCTTGGAGTTGTTTTCTGAAAATATGCAAACATATTCCACTCTTTCTTAGCAAAAACAAATAATCCCAGGGAGAAGGTTTTTCTTTTTAAATATTAAAACAAAGTATTCTTGATCTCTTTACTTCCTTCCTATCTCTGTTTATCCCTTCTTCACTCTCACCAAACTTTCAACAAACCTTCACTATTCACTTAAAGAGGAGATAGCATTTTACCAAAACAAAACAAAACAGCCCTGGCTGGTATTGCTCAGTGGATAGAGCATCAGCCTGCAGACTGAAGGGTCCTGGGTTCAATTCCGGTCAAGGGCACGTACCTCGGTTGTAGGCTCCTCCCCAGCTTCGGCCATTCTGAGAGGTGTGAGGAGATATCTCATTGTGGTTTTCAGTTGCATTTCTCTGACAATTAGTGACATTGAGCATCTTTTTATACGTCTATTGTCCTTATGTTTGTCCTCTTCGGAGAAGTGTCTATTCAGGTCTTCTGTCCGTTTTTTAACTGGATTGTTTGTTTTTTTTGGTGTTGAGTAGTATGAGTTCTTTATAAGTTTTGGATATTAACCCTTATCAGATGTATCATTGACAAATATGTTCTCCCATTTAGTAGTTTGTCTCTTTTTTATGGTTTCCTTTGATGTACAAAAATTTTTATTTGATATAGCTCATTTGTGTATTTATTTATTTTTTGTTTCCCTTGCCCAAGGAGATATATCAGAAAAAATACCTCTAAGAGAAATGTCTAAGATTTTGCTGCCTATGTTTTCTCCTGGGATTTTTATGGTTTTGAGTCTTACATTTAAGTCTTTAATTCATTTTTAAAAATGTGCTTTTATTGATTTTTAGAGAGAGAATAAGGGAGAGGGATAGAGAGATAGAAACATTGATGAGAGAGGAACATCATTGATCTGCTGCCTCCTACATGCCCCCTACTAGGGATCAAGCCCGCAACCTGGGTCGATGCTCAACCATTGAGCCACACCAGCTGGATGAGTCTTTAATTCATTTTTAGTTTAGTCTTGTATATAGTGTAAGGAGGTGATCTAGTTTCATTTTTTTTGCTAGTATCTGTCCAGTTTTTTCAGCACCATTTATTGAGTAGACTATTTTTACCCCATTGTATGTTCTTGCCTCCTTTGTCAATTATTAATTAACCATTAGAAATGGATTTATTTCTGGGCTCCTTATTCTGTTCCATTGATCTATATGTCTGTTTTTATGCCCGTACAACATTTCTGTTTATTGCTATGGCTTTGAAGTTTAGTTTGATATCAGGTAGCATGATACCCCTAACTTTGTTCCTTTTTCTCAGTATTGATGAGGCTATTTAGTTTATTTTGTGGTTCCATACAAATTTTTGGATTATTTGTTCTAGTTCTGTGAAATACTGCCATTGGTATTTTGCCAGGGATTGCATTGAGTCTATAGGCTGCTTTGGGTAATATGGACATTTTAATGATGTTAATTCTTTCTATTCATCAACCTGGTATATGCTTTTATTTGTATCTCCTCAATTTCTTTCTTTAGTGCATTATAGTTTTCTGAGTACAGGTCTTTTACATCCTTAGTTAAATTTATTCCTAGGTAGTTTATTTTATTTTATTTTGTTTTATTTTATTTTATTTTATTTTATTTTATTTTATTTTATTTTATTTTATTTTATTGTTTTCTTAGTTTCCATGACAAGTGTTTGTAAGGATGTAGATAAAAGTGAACACTCATGCCCTAACTGGTTTGGCTCAGTGGATAGAGCATTGGCCTGCGGACTGAAGGGTCCCAGGTTCGATTCCGGTCAAGGGCATGTACCTTGGTTGCAGGCACATCCCCAGTAGGGGGTGTGCAGGATGCAGCTGATCAATGTTTCTAACTCTATCCTTCTCCCTTCCTCTCTGTAAAAAATCAATAAAAAATATTTTTTTAAAAAAGTGAACACTCATGCACTGTTGTTGGGAATGTAGATTGGTGCAGCTACTATGGAAAATAGTATGGAGATTCCTCTGCCTTATAACCCAGTTATTCCACTTGTGAGGATTTATCCGAAGAAACCCAAAATACTAATTTGAAAGAATATATGCACCCCTATATTCATTGCAGCATTATTTACAGTAGCCAAGCTATGGAAGCAACCCAAGTGCCCATCACTAGGTGAGTGGATAAAAAAGCTATTGTACCTATATACAATGGAATATTACTTGGCCATAATAAAGAATGAAATCTTACCATTTGTGACAGCATGGTGGGCTGGGAGAGTATTATGCTAATTGAAATAAGTCAGTCAGAGAAAGACAAATACCATATGATCTCACTTATATATGGAATCTAGTGAACAAAATAAATGAACAAACAAAATAGAAACAGACACAGATACAGAGAGTGAACTGGTGCTTGCCAGAGGGGAGGGGGGTTGGGGCATTGGGTGAAAGATGGGAAGCAACTAAGAAGCACACATTGGTAATTATAAAATCTTCATGGGAAAGTAAGTAAAGCATAGGAAATATAGTCAATGATATTGCGATAACTATGTATGGTGTGAGTTGGGTACTGAAAATATCAAGAGGAACATTATGTAAAGTATATAATTGTCTAACCACTAAACTGTACAACTGAAACCAATACTAAATAAAATGTTTTTATGTATTTATTATATATATATATGTGTGTGTGTGTGTGTGTGTGTGTGTGTATTTCAGAGAGGAAGAGAGAGATAGAAACATCAATGATGAGAGAGAATCATTGATCAGCTGTCTCCCGTAAGCCCCCTATAGGGGATGGAGCACGCAACTAGGCATGTGCCCTTGACTGGAGTCGAACCTGGTACCCTTCAGTTCACAGGCTGACACTCTATCCACTGAGCCAAACCAGCTAGGGCCAAAAAAAAAATTAAATTCACACTTAGGAGAGAACCAAGATGGCAGTGTAGGTACTAGTAAACACCTGTAATTGCTGCCTCTCACAAAAAACATCAAAATTCCAACTAAAATACATAACAACTATCATTAAGAACTGCCTGAAATCTGGCTAAATTTAAGTCCTACAACTAGAGAAGTGAAGAAGAAAGCACATTGAGACTGGTAGGAGGGGTGGAGGTGCAGAATGGGCTGGTATGGCACTCATGTGTGGCACTTTTGTAATTGGGAGAGATATATGGTTGTGGAGGTCTCCCATGAGGAGCAAAGGGTCCCAGCCCAACACCAGACCCTCAGCACAGGGTTACAGGGCTGGGAAGAGAATTCTTGTAACTTTGGGCTGTAAAAACCAGTGGGGATTGTGGCTGAATGACACAGAGGCTGCTGGAGACCCAGGCAGTTCCTCTTAAAGGGCCAGCAGCAGCTTTTCCATATGAATGGCCTGTCCTGGCTCAGGCTTCACACTTTCATTAAACAAGCAACAGCCGGTGTAAGCTTGCCCCAAACCTATCAATAAGAGGCCCAAGACCTGACACTAGCACCACCCAGCATGCCTTGCTTCAGAACTTGGCCTCACCTGGGCACTGCAGATCATTTTGTAGCTCCTGTGGGGTGGCCCCAGGCAGTGGCTGAGATTGCACTCACCGGGAAACCCCAGATCCAGTGAACCTGGTAGAAAGCTTCAGACAATACCAGATTACAACTCTACACATCCACTAGTGACACACTCAAGGGGAAGACTCAGTGATCCCCAAAGTCCTACTGAAGCAAGTCCTCCTCCACGTGGGTGTCTTCTGCACAGAATCTCTTCCACTGTAGTCACAGCTGGTCCTCATGGCCAATTGGCCTGAAGCTCAATTCCTCCCAGTGATGCCAACAGCAATCAGGCTCAACTATAACAGAACTGTGCACATAGCCCTCACAGGGACACACCCAATTGCCCAGCTCAGGTGACTAGGGAGGCTGAGCCATTGAACCCTACAGGACACCTACTACACAAGGCAACTCTACCAATTCTAGGAGACATAGTAGCTATTCCTAATACATTGAAATAAACACATGGAAGCAGCCATAATTCATAGACAAAGAAGTATGCCACAAAAGAAATAA
The DNA here is from genome assembly GCA_025583905.1 of Ia io. Taxonomy (NCBI): domain Eukaryota; kingdom Metazoa; phylum Chordata; class Mammalia; order Chiroptera; family Vespertilionidae; genus Ia; species Ia io. The sequence goes on from JAJQQW010000001.1 coordinate 99,830,362, forward strand.
AAGAAGAAATCTACAGAAAAAGAACTAAATGAAATGGAAGCAAGCAAACTACTAGATACAGAGTTCAAAACAATGGTTATGAGGTTCCTCAAGCATCTTAATGAGAGCTTCAAGGGCCTTAGTGATACTTTCAAGGATCTTAGAGTTCCAAGAACCTCAGTGAGAACATCAAAGACATGAAAAAGGACCAGTCAGAAATTAAGCATACACTAACTGAAATAAAAAATAATTTATAGGGATTCAACAGTAGAGTAGAAGATGCTGAGAATTAAATCAATATTTTGGAATATGAGAAGTAAAAAATACCCAATCAGAAAAGAAAAAAGAATCTCAAAATATGGAGATAGTATAAGGAGACCCTGGGACAACTTCAAGCGTACCAGCATTCGCATTATAAGGGTGCCAGAAGGAGAAGAGAAAGAGCAAGATATTGAAAACCTATTTGCAGAAATAATGACAGGAAATTTCCCCTAGTCCAGTAAGTGCAGAGAGTCTCAAACAAAAGGAACCCAAAGAGGCCCACACCAAGACACATCATAATTGAAATGCCAAGGGTTAAAAACAAAGAGAGAATCTTAAATGCAGCAGGAGAAAAACAGTTAGTTACCTACAAGGGAATGCCCATATGTCTATCTGTTGATTTCTCAACAGTAACTTTGCAGGCCAGAAGGGATTGGCAAGAAATATTCAAAGTGATGAATAGCAAGGACCTACAATAAAGAGTACTCTACTCAGCAAAGCTCTAATTTAGAATTAAAGGACAGATATAGAGCTTCACAGACAAGAGAATGCTAAAGGAGTTCATCACCGCCAAACCAGAATTACATGAAAGGTTGAAGGGTATTCTTTAAGATGAGAAAGGAGAAGGAGAGATAAAAAATATGAACAATAAAATGGCAATAATACATATCTATCAATAACTGAATCTAAAAATCAAAATAAGTGAACAAGGAATCTAATGAACAAATTAAACTGATGAATGAAATAGAACCAGAGGCATGGACATGGAACAGACTGACGAATCTCAGAGGAAAGGTGGGTTGGGGGGTGCAGGAAGAGATTAACCAAATATCTTATATGCATATTAGTGTCCTGGTGCATGAATTCATGCACATTGAAAGAAAATTAATTAGAAGAAATATTTTAATATCGCTATTCGCCCTGTCTCAATAATAGAAGTGTCAACCAAATTCACGATTGACAATGACAGATGGAAACACACTCATGTGATTGGTGCCAGCGAGAGCTTTATATATATAGTGCATGCGTGAGTCAACTTAGCCTTTTATAGATATAGAATAAACTTGCTTAATTAGGCCTGATTTCTGATGTAACTAAACTTTTTCCAGCCCAGTGAAGCACCCCAACTTCTCTTTCAGATAATTGTCAGCAACACAGCAATAAATGTCAACATGAAGCAGATTATTATTATAGATCACGCAGGGAGAACAAAGGGTAAAATATTTAACTGCAGCAGTGTTTGACTATATTCTGTATAGTGAGAAAACCTGAAGTCATTTTCAAGCTCCACCATTTCTTCTTTTCAGTCGGGTCAAATTTCTAAACTTTCTAAATCTCTGTTTTCTGGCTAATGAAAACAAAATAGGATTCTACGGAGTCTCCTACCTACTCCAGGACTTCTGTGAGGATCAAATGAGATGAGGCATGGGAAAATGCTTCACAGACATTTGGTTAAAGTGTAAAATGTTTGCACCTGGCTATAAAGCAAGTCGGGTTCCTGGGCTGAAGAAACTGCAAGGAGGCTAGTCGCTAGGGAGAGGAAGCTGGGCATTGCTACATGATGTCATTACTCGACACCCACAGTGACTATTTCTGGGCTGCGCTGGGTTGTGAGCTGCATTTTGCACCATGGGGTCTTGGCAGCGTTGGCTGTGAATTGTTGGTGGTGGCAGGGCCTGTGCCCCACTTGGGGGAAGCTGAGTATTGTTTGTAGGTGCCAAGTCCATGGTGCTGTTTCTTTGTAAATGGCCAGTGTGCGTCATGGCAGCTCCTGCATTGAGCGTCTGCCACATGGTGGCCAGTGTGCATTATAGTGACTGGTTGGATGGTCAGAGGGACACTTAGCATTTTAGCCTTATATATATAGATATGAATTATCTATGGACACAGACAATATGGTGGTGAAGGCCTGGGGCTGGAACCGGGTGGAGGGAGGGGAGTTGGGGGAAAAGGGAGGACATCTGTAATACTCTCAACAATAAAGATTTTTTTAAAAAATTACCCTTAATCTCACTATCCAGAAATAATCACTCTGCTATTTGGTATATAGTTCTGTTACATTTTTCCAGGTTGGTAAGAAACTATATATATAATAATCTGAAAGTTTATCCTTAAAAAACTGTACTTTAGAATGAGATTCCTTTCCATTGATTTTTCAAAGATAAAACATTTGCAAAAGTATCAGAGTAACATAACATTTTAAGATAACAATTAGAATTACAAATAAAATTGTATTGGAACTTTGTAGACTCATGGATATATATTTCAGAGAGGAAGGGAGAGGGAGAGAGAGATAGAAACATCAATGATGAGAGAGATTCATTGATTGGCTGCCTCCTGCATGCCCACTACTGGAGATAGAGTCCACAACCTGGGCATGTGTCCTTGAGTGGAATTGAACCCAGGACCCTTTAGTCTGCAGTCCACTGAGCCAAACACAGTGTAACTCCAAGATTGTTAGCTCCTCTGTTCAAACTGAGGGACAAGATAAGTTACACTCAAGGCTATATTCTTGAATACATATCCCTCCTTCCTGCAGTTTTTTTTTTGTTTTTGTTTTTACAACTCAGGGATAATTAGTAGAAAGTTCCCTTTCAAAAAAACCTTTTTTGAACTCTTCATAACTTTTGCTCTAAGAATGTTTTACAGGCTTGGGAAAAATACTGATAAGACACCACCCTAGGATATCTGTCCAGATTGTCTCCTGAAGAACTAACAGACTACAACCCCCTAATGTCTGCTCAATTTCAGCCTCCAAATCCACCTCCCTTCTAGCAACAGCTACGAGTGGCAATAGCCGGGGCAGCCAGTGGAGGCAAGCGGAAGCGAGCTACTCACATATGATTTTGTGCAATGGGCCTCTAGTGCTATTATAACATACTAGGGGCCCAGTGCACTAATTTGTGCACCTTGAAAGGAACTGTGGCCATGAGGCTGCAGTGGGCACAAGGGCAGATCTTGGCCTATCCTCCGTGCCCCTGCCTGGCCCCTCCTGCTGCGGCCCCTGGTCCCCTGTCTGCCAGCAGCCCCTTCCACCACTGTTCCCACATGCTGACAGCACTGGCCCCACTCCAGCAGTGGGTGTGAGCGGGGCCGGCACTGTCAGCAGGTGCAAGCGGGGCCTTTGCTGGCAGTGGGTGCGAGAGGCAATCGCTGGCTCCAATCACCCCTCAAGAGCAGGGGGAGATGAAGAAGCCCTCAGGGGCAATCGGGCCGACATCTGCCATTCGCACCTGTTGACAGTGCCAAGCGATCGGGACTGGTGCCGGCAGTGGGTGTGAGCAGTGGCTCCAGCACTGGCAGCAGGTGCGAGCAGGGCCAGCGCCAGCAGCAGGTGTGGGCACTGGCAGCAGGTACGAGTGCTTGCAGCAGGTATGAGTGCTGGCAGAGGTACAAGTGCCCAGTGGGACTGTGGAACACGGGAGAAAAGAATTTTCAGTAAGCACCAGAGACTCACGCCGATGACAGCAACTGGAGCCCCGCATTGGTCTGCTGCCCCCGCTCACCTGCTCAACCATCCTGCTGTGGCTGATGCCCATCATGTTCTGTGCTCTACTGCCTGCTGCCGACACCCGCCATGTTCTGCACACGCCCCCTGGTGGTCAGCGCACATCATAGCGACTGGTTGTTCGGTTGTTCGGCTGTTCTGCCGTTTGGTCTATTTGCATATTAGAGTTTTATATATATATATATATATATATATATATATATATATACTAGAAGCCCGGTGCACAAAATCTGTGCACAGAGAGGGGTTGTCCCTCAGCCCAGCCTGTACCCTCTCCAATCTGGGACTCCTGGAGGGATGTCCGACTGCCTGTTTAGGCCCGATCCTGGTGGGTGCAAGAGGAACATTTAGGCCCGATCCTGGTGGGTGCGAGGGATGTCTGACTGCCTGTTTAGGCCCGATCCTGGTAGGGGCAATCAGGAAGGCAGGCAGGCAAGCAGTTGGGAGCCAGCAGTCCTGTGGAGGCAAGCGGAAGCGAGCTACTCACATATGATTCCACCAGGATCGGGCCTAAATGGGCAGTCGGACATCCCTCTCACAATCCAGGACTGCTGGCTCCCAACTGCTTGCCTGCCTGCCTTCCTGATTGCCCCTAACCGCTTCTGCCTGCCAGCCTGATCACCCCCTAACCACTCCGCTGCCAGCCTGGTTGATGCTTAACTGCTCCCCTGCCAGCCTGTTTGCCCCCAACTTCCCTCCTCTGCCAGCCTGGTCACCCCTAACTTCCCTCTCCTGCGGGGTTGATCACCTCCAACTGCCCTCCCTTGCAAGCCTGGTCCCTCTCAACTGCCCTCCCTTGCAGGCCTGGTCCCTCACAACTGCCCTCCCTTGCAGGCCGGGTGCCTGCCAACTGCCCTCTCCTGTTGGCCATCTTGTGGTGGCCATCTTGTGTCCACATGGGGGCAGGATCTTTGACCACATGGGGGCAGACATATTGTGTGTTGGAGTGATGGTCAATCTGCATATTACTCTTTTATTAGATAGGATAGAGGCCTGGTGCACGGGTGGGGGCCAGATGGTTTTCCCTGAAGGGTGTCCCGGATCAGGGTGGGGTTCCCTTGGGGCATGGGGTGGCCTGAGCGAGGGGCCTGTGGTGGTTTGCAGGCCAGCCACACCCCCTGGCAACCCAAGCAGAGGCCCTGATATCTGGAATTTATTTTCCTTCTACAATTGAAACTTTGTAGCCTGGAGCGGAGCCAAGCCTGCTGCTCCCTCCGGGGCGGCAGCCATTTCTGTGGCAGTTAATTCACCTTCTACAATTGAAACTTTGTAGCCTTAAGCGGGTGAGCCCTGCCAGGGTGTGCGGAAAGCTTTGCTTCCCCAGTTGCCCTGGAAACCCTGGCCTGCTCTTTCAAGCTCCAATCTGCCGCCATTTGTTTGAATTTGTTTACCTTCAATAATTGAAACTTTGTAGCTTGAGTGAAGGCTTAGGCCTGCAACAGCTATGGAAAACTTGGCTTGCTCTGTTACCTGGGAAACCTTGCTCTCTGTGGCTGTAGCCATCTTGGCTGGGGTTAATTTGCATACTCGCCCTGATTGGCTGGTGGGCGTGGCTTGGCTGGTGGGCATGGCTTATGTAGTGGAGTGATGGTTAATTTGCATATTACCATTTTATTAGAGAGGATATAGATGAGAGAGGAAGTTATTAATGTCAACCAGATGGTATCTATGTAACCTTAAATACATGTAGAAACAAAGCCTTTTCCCTAAACTTGTGGGCTACCTTTCCCTTTCTCTGATCAACTACCGTATTTTCCGGCGTATACAACGACTGGGTGTATAGAAGATTTTCCTGGGTTAAAAACTCGTCTTATATGCTGGAAAATACGGTACCCTTTCACCCACTTTCTCATTTAGATTGTAGAGATTAGGCCCTTTATCACTTAAAGTCACACATAAAACTATAGCAATACTAATACGAACTCTAATATGAACCTCCTTAGAGCCCATGTGACCACTCCAGCTTAAGATACAAAACATTAGTAATGTAGTTGAATCTCTGTGCAGTCTTTCCTCAATAGTAACCAGTATCATGAATTTGGTGTTTCATACCCATGCACATCTTTACTCTGCCTACATTTATTGGAATGAAATGTGCTGTTAAATATATACTTAAATCCCAAAATATACAGTATTTTTGCATGTTTTAAAACTGTATGTAAATGGCAGTATACTATCTGTATTCTTTTGCAACTAGCTTTGTGCCTTACACTTTTCTTCACTAACACCACCCAATCATTACCCTCAGAGAAGTATGTGGCTCAGGCCCCAGTGAGTTCTAGTCTCTTCTCCAGCCGATTACTTGCTATCCAGGTCAGTTTATTAGTAATACTTTTAAGTCAGTGAATTAAGGCTGGTCTTATCTTAGGTTAATGTCAGCTTATTCCACTATTGTCTTAAGCTGAAATACAGGGCTGATCTCAGCTGAATGGTATGGTCTGCTATATCACATTGGGAGCCACACTTTGAAAACCACTGCTCTAGAGCATCTTTTTTTCCCCTTTATATCTTAGTCTTTCTTTAACAAAATAGTCTGATACAAGCTCTCTAAAAGGTGAAAATACAGCATTACTAGAAGGTAGAGTGGTACAAAAACTGCCTTGTTAACAATTTAAATGTACTTCATGACTAAATATAAAATGAAGACTATATTAATACCCCAGTTCTTAATCACCTGACTATGACTAAGTTTCTTTTAATTTAATGGTCAATACAAAAATCCTCAAACAAGCAAATAGTTATTGAAGACTGTCTTACTGAAACACTTAGCCACGCACATGGTCAGGTTAAAAGTGCATGGTTTACTAGTTAGTATAAGAGACCATTTCTACTACACAATGATGAAGGCACAAATCATGAAAACTTGGTTGAAAACTATTAAAGTTGTTTTCTCGAGAAGGTTTCCTAAGCCACTCTGGCCTTTGTTAAAATATTCTGATACTTCATAGCTGTAATCTTATAACTGTGACAAAAGAACTTTACTAGAACCAAACTATGGAAGTTCAAAGCAGCAGTAAATTCTAAATCTGGCAGAAAAGTGGAGACCATTGAAATTTTAAGAGGAAAGTATTGATTTAAAAACCATTTAAAAGCTTCTTATTTAGCTACCTAAAAGATTAAAAAAGAAGCTGTAAGCAACTCAGAGTATGTTTAGGCTATTCTTTAATGGCATATAACACACCCAGCTCACTACAGTTTGCACTCTGCAAAATAGTGTTGGTTTTATAGTTCTTCCACTTCTGGTTTATTTTTCTTTTCTTTTCTTCTTCTTCTCACCTGGTTCTTCCCTGTGCCACAGTCATCATCATTTTCTGTGCGGTGCGTATCCTGAGAAGTATAATATTGATTCTGGCATTGGATGTTCATGGGGGAAAAACAGTTAAAGTTACCCTTCAAGAATTTTAGCTATAACAACATAACTTAGCATTCCAAATGTGAGGATTTCAGGAATACAAATGTAGTTGAAGAATGAATCTTTGGAAGTTATTTTGCACCCTATGTTAGAAGTTCCATTTCCTTTGCTATCTTGTTTAATGCATTCTGAGTGATATTTTTTCTCTTCTTCCAATGTATTTGGCACCCAATGTGGCCTATCACCTGTGGCCCATGAGAAAAGAAGGGATCAGAATCATCCTGGGTATAAACTCATTATGTATGTTTTAGTCGACACTATTTGGGAAATATTCATTGGGCTAAACTCATAGGCTCACTAGCATCTGAATATTTGTACTGAATATCTTTCAGGTGCTCTAAAATAGGTTCATCAGGTTTCTGAACCATATTTCTGAGCAACTTTGCTATCTTCAAACTTTCATGCCAAAATAATTCGTTTAGGGTAGCCTTTACCTTAGACTTTTTTTCAAGTTTTGTTTTCTTTTTTTATTTCCTCAACAACTGTCTCCTCAATACCTGGTTTCCATTTATTTTCATCTTCTGTGGCTCATGAGATGATTTTGTACCTCTTAACAAACATGTTGATAGGGACAGGCATATTTTCTTTCAATATCAGGCAATGCTTTATGATGTTTGGATTTTATTTTTGCCTGTTCTATCTAAACTTTTCTGAAGGCATTAACTCACTCCTTAACACCATTAGCGAATCCTGAAATAAATTTGCAAATGCTTCAACTGAATTAACACATCATTTTGGGGAAGCTTCATCAGCCTGAGGAATTTTCCTCCCCTCAACAGTTTTTTCTTCTAACCAGTCCTCAGGGATATGGTGGCCCCCTCTTTTGTTGTACCTTCCATGCTGGCGCGGCAGCCTCCATGGCAAAAAAGAGAGTCTCCTGGGCACTCCACCTGAGTGCCTTTATTTTTGCTTGTCCACATTAGTGCCTTTATTTTTCCATCATTATTTGTGAGGCCAAGTCCTCAAGTATCCTCCATCCCCTAATTAAGACAGGAAGCCCAGGATGGTGGGGATCATGAAAGATGATGGGCAGTTCCTGGGCACTGTATTCTATCTTTATGGTGCCATGTTGCAGGATCCCTCCTCTTGGCCTTCATGAACACTCCCCTGGACATAGGCAGTTTCCCCTTCTCCACCTCCATCCTTCAGAGCAGCTGCTTTTGGTTGGGCAAATGGCCGGTTTTATGGCACTTTCATCACACCTGTTGGGAGAACCCAGTCAGTGCCCCAGTAGCTATAATGAGAAGCAGTGGCACAGGTGATAGCAAACAACATGGAGGCAGCAGCAGTGCTGCTGGGGTGAGGGAGATGGGCTGTGGCTGAGATGACGGCCTCCACTGCTGGGTGACCTGTAGTAGGCGATGATGCTGAGGAGCAGAGACCTTCCCTGAGACTGAATCAAGTCCAGGCCCCTCAATGTAGGGCAAGACCACAACATCAGGCTAGTGCATTTCCTGTTGACCTTGGGCTGGCATTTAAATCTGGCCAAGGTCAGGGCAAGTGAAGAAGGAGCAGCAGGGCTCAGGAAAGGTCCACAGTCACTTCCCTGCTGTTCCCTCCAGTGAGTTTCTCCAGATGGTCCTGGAGGGCCCTAGGTCTAAGTTCCTTGGCTGGAAGAGGTGATTGCCAGGCACTCTTTTTGTTGCCCTGCCCACTCACCTCTAGTTTGCTTTTGAGCTAGGGTTCAATGCTCCTCTCTCCATGCAGGCCCCAGGAAAAAACCCAAGTTCATGATTACCCATGTGCCCTATGCAAATGTTTAAGACAGGTAGCTTGTAACAAACACAGTACTGTAGGTATAAATTGCACCAAGAGAAAGGAGTGTTTCCTCCCACGAACACAAACTCCAATCAACCTTTTTTTCTTTTTTTCCCCATTTTTTATTAAGGTATTATATGTGTACATATCTTATCATTGCCCCCCGCATACATGCCCTCACCCCCCCAGTGTTTTGCGTCCACTTGCTATGCTTATATGCATGCATACAAGTCCTTAGGTTGATCTCTTATCTCCCTCACCTCTCCCTAACCTTTCCGCTGTAATTTGACAATGTGTTTGATGCTTTACTGCCTCTGTATCTATCTTTTTGTTCATCAGTTTATAATGCTCTTTATTATCCACAAATGAGTGAGGTCATGTGGTATTTTTCTTTCATTGACTGGCTTATTTAACTTAGCATAATGCTCTCCAGTTCCATCCAGGTTGCTGCAAATGGTAAGAAATCCTTCTTTTTTTATGGCAGCATAGTATTCCATTGTGTAGATGTACCATAGTTTTCTGATCCAGTCATCTGCTGACGGGTACCTAGGCTGTTTCCAAATCTTAGCTATCGTAAATTGTGCTGCTATGAACATAGGTGTGCATATATCCTTTTTTATTGGTGTTCCCAGTTTCTTAGGATATATTCCTAGGAGTGGGATTACTGGGTCAAATGGGAGTTCCATTTTCAGTTTTCTGAGGAAACTCCATACTGTTCTCCACAGTGGCTGCACCAGTCTGCATTCCCACCAGCAGTGCACGAGGGTTCCTTTTTCTCCGCATCCTTGCCAACACTTGTCGTTTGTTGATTTGTTGATGATAGCCATTCTGACAAGTGTGAGATGGTACCGCATTGTCGTTTTGATTTGCATCTCTCGGATAATTAGTGACGTTGAGCATGTTTTCATGTGTCTCTTGACCTTCCTTCTGACTTCTTTAGAAAAGATTCTATTTAGGTCCGTTGCCCATTTTTTTATTGGATCAATTATCTTCCTTTTATTAAGTTGTATAAGTTGCCTGTAGATGTTGGAGATTAAACCTTTATCAGTGATAACATTTGCAAATATGTTCTCCCATACAGTGGGCTTTCTTGTTGTTTTGTAGATGGTTTCTTTTGCTGTGAAAAAGCTTTTTATTTTGATGTAGTCCCATTTGTTTATTTTCTCTTTAGCTTCCATTGCACTAGGACCAGTATAGGTGAAGAAATTGCTTTGGCATATGTCTGATATTTCTCTGCCTGTGGATTCCTCTAGTATTTTTATGGTTTCCCATCTTATGTTTAAGTCCTGTATCCATTTTAAGTTTATTTTTGTGTATGGTGTAAGTTGGCAGTCTAGTTTCTTTTTCTTTTTGCATGTATCGGTCCAATTTTTCCAACACCATTTGTTGAAGAGACTGTCTTGACTCCATTGTATGTTCATGCCTCCTTTGTCAAATATTAATTGAGCAAAGTGGTTTGCATTGATATCTGGATTCTCTCTTTTATTCCATTGGTCTATATGTCTGTTCTTGTGACAGTACCAGGCTGTTTTGAGAACAGTGGCTTTGTAATACAGCTTGAAATCTGGTATTGAGATCCCACCTATTTTATTCTTCTTTGTCAGGATTTCTGTGGCTATTCGGGGTCTTTTTTTATTCCATGTGAATTTTTGGAGAGTTCTTTCTAGGTCTGTGAAATATGCCATTGGTATTTTAATGGGGAGTGCATTGAATCTATAGATTGATTTGGGTAGTATGGACATTTTAATGATGTTGATTCCACCAATCCATGAACCTGGTATTTTCTTCCATCTGTTTACATCTTCATCTATCTCTTTTTTCAGTGTCCTGTAGTTTTCCACGTATAGGTCTTTTACTGCCTTACTTAAACTAATTCCTAGGTATCTTAATTTTTTTGGTGAGATGGTAAATGGGCTTGCTTTTTTAGTCTCTCTTTCTGTAAGTTCACTATTGGTGTATAGAAAGGCCATAGATTTCTGGCATTAATTTTGTATCCTGCTACCTTGCCGAATTCATTTATTAAGTCCATTAGTTTTTTGATGGAGTCTTTCGGGTTTTTTATGTACAATATCATGTCATCTGCAAATAAGGACAGCTTTACTTCTTCCTTTCCAATTTGGATGCCTTTTATTTCTTTTTCTTGTTTAATTGCAATGGCTAATACTTCCAGTACTATGTTGAACAGGAGTGGTGAGAGTGGACATCCCTGTCTTGTTCCTGTTCTTAGGGGAAATGGTTTTAGTTTTTGCCTATTGAGTATGATGTTAGCTGTGGGTTTATCATATATAGCTTTTATTATGTTGAGGTATGATCCTTCTATTCCCACCTTGTTGAGAGTTTTTATCAAGAAAGGGTGTTGGATTTTGTCAAATGCATTTTCTGCATCAATTGATATGACTATGTGATTTTTATCTCTCAGTTTGTTTATGTGATGTATCACGTTTATGGATTTGCAGATATTGTACCATCCTTGCATTCCTGGGATAAATCTTACTTAGCCATGTAGTATGATCTTTCTGATGTACTGCTGGATCTGATTTGCTAGAATTTTGTTGAGGATTTTGGCATCTATGTTCATGAGGGATATTGGCCTGTAATTCTCTTTCATTGTGTTGTCATTATTTGGTTTTGGTATTAAGGTGATGCTGGCTTCATAGAAGGAGCTTGGAAGTGTTCGTTCCTCTTGATTTTTTGGAAGTGTCTTAGGAGGATAGGTTTTAGTTCTTCCTTGAATGTTTGGTAAAACTCTCCTGTGAAGCCATCTGGCCCCGGGCTTTTGTTTGCTGGAAGCTTTTTGATGACTGCTTAAATTTCTTCCATAGTTATTGGCCTATTGAGCTGTTTAGATTCTTCCTGATTGTGTTTTGGAAGGTTATATTTTTCTAGGAATATGTCCATTTCCTACAGGTTGTCCAGTTTGTTGGAATAGTGTTGTTCATAGTATTTTTTAAACAATCCTTTGTAGTTCGTTGGGGTCTGTTGTTATTTCACGTCTTTCATTTCTGATTTTGCTTATTTGGGTCCTCTCTCTTTGCTTCTTGGTGAGCCTGGCTAGAGGTTCATCAATCTTGTTTTTCCTTTCAAAGAACCAGCTCTTGGTTTTACTGATCTTTTGTATTGTTTCTTTGTCCCTATGTCGTTTATCTCCACTCTGATCTTTATTATTTCCTTCCTTCTGCTTACACTGGGCTTTTCTTGTTGCTCTCTTTCTAACTCTTTGAGTTGTAGGGTTAGGTAATTTATTACCATTGTTTCTTGTTTTTTGCAGTAGGCTTGTAGAGCTATGAACTTCCCACTCAAGACTGCTTTCGCTGTGTCCCATAGATTTTGGATTGTTGTGTTTTCATTGTCTTTGTTGCCATGATGTTTTTTATTTCTTCCTTTATCTCTCTGGTAACCCAGTCATTGTTTAATAACATGCTGTTTTGTCTCCATGTATTTGATTTTTTTTGGATTGCTTTTATTGTAGTTGATTTCCAGTTTTATTCCACTGTTATCTGAGAAGATGCTTGATATGATTTCTATCTTCTTAAATTTGAAGAGACTTTGCCTATGACCCAACATATCGTATATCTTTGAAAATGAGCCATGTGCACTTGAGAAGAATGTATATTCTGTGGCTTTGGGGTGAAATGTTTTGAAGATGTCAATTAATTCCATCTGGTCTAGTGAGTCATTTAGGATTGATGCTTCTTTGCTGATTTTTTGTTTAGAGGATTTGTGCAGTGGTGATAGTGGGGTATTAAAGTCTCCTACTATCATTGTATTGCTGTCAATCTCTCCCTTGATATCCTCCAGGAGTTGTTTTTTTAATGTATTTGGGTGCTCCTGTATTGGGTGTGTATATGTTTACCAGAGTTATTTCTTTTTGTTGGATTGCTTCCTTTAGTATTATGAAGTCGCCTTCCTTATCTCTTGTTATGTCCTTCAGTTTGAGATCTAATTTGTCAGATATAAGTATTGCTACCCCAGCTTTTTTTTCATTTCCATTTGCCTGAAAAACCTTTTCCATCCCTTCACCCTCAGTCTGTGTGCGTCTTTTTGTCTGAGGTGGGTTTCTTGTAGACAGCAGAGATATGGGTCTTGTTTTCTTATCCAATCCATTACCCTATGTCTTTTGATTGGGGCATTTAATACATTTACATTTAAAGTTATTATTGATAGGTACTTATTTGTCGCCATTTTTATTCTTTACCCCTGTGTTCCTTCTTTGCTTCCTTTTTTTTTTTTTTTTTCTTACAGCAGACCCTTTAGCATTTCTTGCATTGCTGGTTTGGTGGTAATAAATTTCCTTAGTCCTTTTTTGTCTGAGAAGCTCCTGATTTCACCTTCAATTTTAATTGATAGCCTTGCTGGGTACAGTATTCTTGGATTCAGATGCTTCCTTTTCATGACTTTGTATATTTCATTCCATTCCCTTCTGGCCTGATTAGTTTCTGTTGAGGAATCAGTTGCTAGTCCGATGTGGATTCACTTGTATGTAACTTTCTTTCTCTCTCTGGCCACTTTTAAGATTCTTACTTAGTCATTGTTGTTTGCCAATTTAATTATAATGTGCCTTGGCGTCAGTCTTTTGGGGTTCATTTTGCTTGGGACTCTGTGAGCTTCTTGGATTTGTGTGGGTTTTTCTTCCCTATACCAGGGAGGTTTTCTGTCATTATTTCTTCAAGCAGGTTTTCTATTCCTTGCTCAGTTTCCTCTCCTTCTGGAACCCATGAGGATGTTGTTTTGTTTCGTGTTGTCCCAAAGTTCCCTTAGGCTCTCCTCCTCCTTTTAATTTTTTTTTTCTAGAAGCTGCTCTACTTGGGTATTTTTCCCCACCTTGTCTTCTAGCTCACTGATGCGGTCCTCTGGTTCTTCTAGTCTACTCTTGATGCTTTCTATTGAGTTCTTTACAGCAGCGATGTCATTTTTCATTTTTTCTCGGTTCTTCTTCATTTCTTCTTGGTTCTTACTCATATTGTCGAATTTGTCTTCCATTATTTTCAGCCACCTTATGACCATTTCTCTGAATTCTTTCTCTGACAGGTTGCTTGCCTCTCTTTCCTTTATTTCCTTTTCTGGTGATGCCTGCTTTTCTTTCATATGCAGGCTGTTTCTTTGTCTCCGCGTGGTCTCTCTTCTCCGGATGTCTGGTTATGTAGTTCTCTCTTTCCTAGTTGATTTAAAGGCACAAAATACAACACAACCAAGTACAACACACAAGGCACTGAACAGAAATTTATTCACGATATTAATAACCCCCAATAAAGGTGAACACCAGAGAAAGGCAAATTAGGGGATAGGAGAGAAAGACAAAGAGGAAAAAGAAAAAAAAAAAAGGAGTGCCAAAATGAAATTGGGAAAAGGAAAAAAAAAGTAAGAGAGAAAAGAAAGAGACTAAGAAAGAAAAGGGAACAAACTATATATATGGGGAGAAAACTCCAAGAGAACATCCACTAATCCCAGTAAGTGCCAGCAACAAGTACCTGGAGATTAATACAAACTACAACAGCAACTAATATCAAGCGAGCCAAGGGAAAACAAAAGCAAAAATCAAACAAAAACAAAGCAAAGAAATAAACGAAACAAACAAAAAAGAAGAATAAGCAGAACAATCTCACAAAAAATATAAAGAATCGATATAATCAACATTCAAGCAAACAGCAACATAGGGACACAGAGAAAAACAATTTTTTGGATAGTTAAGACAGAGAAGAGAGAGGTGTGTATGGACTTGGAGCAGGGGATTAGAAATTAGATATATAAATAGGGTGAAATTTTAACAGGGGGTAAAGAGAATGAATAGGGAAAATCTAAAGCAGGAAAAGGGTAGGAGAAACGGACACTAAAAGGGGAAATGTTAGGAAGAGAGTGATGGCATAAAGGTAGAGGTGAGATAGAGTAAGACAATGCTAAAGGGAAGATGAAAATAGAATGTAGAACACTAATCCCAAAGTAAAATAAAGAGAAAATGACACTTTTTTTTAAAAAAAAGGTAAAATAGTAGTAGTAATAATACTGATTGAAAATAAAAATGTAATAATTAGAAAGGTAAACTCAAGTGAGAAAAAAAGAAAAAAATTAGTTTCTTAAGTGAAAGATGAAAAAAATAAAAATAAATAAATAAATAAATAAATAATAAAAAAATGTGCAGTAGTGAAGGTCATTCACTTCCTCTATTGTTCTGTTTGGCACGCCTGTTTCCCAGTCAGGACAATATTATAGATCCCTGTGTTCCACTGCTCCTCAGTGTTGTAAGCCATTCCTGATTTTTAAGCAGGCAGTGTCTTCATTTCTCGTATTCCTTTATTTTTGATTACACATGAGTCAATTTGTGATTCAGCCCCTGGGTGGCAGTGTTTCTGGATTGACTTCCGGATCTGTATTGCCTCTCTAGCCTGTGCTTAGATCCTGCTTTCCCTGTGGCACTCTATACCGGATTGTGGGAGTGGGCTGCCCCAGAGCTGGCTCTCCGATGGTCACTCTCCACTCCAATCCCCAGGTTCCAGAAAAACAACTTTGCCCTGCAGTCTCCCAGGGTGTCCCCAACTGGGTGATCCTATGTATTGGGCTTAGTAATCAGAAGCAAGGATTTGAAGAGGAAAAAGCCCAAGTGTGCGAACAATGGGGCTGCAGGCAAGTCTGCACAGTCCCCTTTTCCCCCTTGGGTGTAAGCAGCCAGCACACTTTTAAAATTTTTAGGCTGTCCTTTTGCATCAGAACAAAATGGGTTGCTTTTTAGAGATCCCTTCTGTTAGCAGCTCTGAGAACTTCCTTGCACATTCATGGATCACGCCAGCCCCATCAGCCACGGATTTTTCTAGGCAGACTTACCCCGGTCCTCTCCCGCAGTGCGCACATTTCTCTTTCCCGCCTGGACCAGATACCTCCCCTTATCCCAGGCGAAATCTGACCTTTCCGTGGTGGACTGTAGAGCTCCTCTGAATCCGCGTGTTTGTGCCAATTGGGGACTGGTGTTCTGGGGCTCGCAGCTGTTCAGTGGTTGCCCCAGTTGTAGATTTTCAGGCTTCTGATAAGATCCACTTTCCCCTTCAAGATGGCGTGGTATCAGCGTGGAGCCCGTAGCTCTGGGAGGGGACCCAGCAGCAGTGGGGGCTGCCCGGTCAGGGGAACCCCATCCAGCAGTACCCCACCTTCTCCTGGAGTATAGCCCCTTAACTCATCAAGAAATACTCCCTGTGCGACCCTCAGCTATTCTTTCCTTCCGCTCTGAGACAAGGCTCGGGACCCGTCTGTCTATTCTGACGCCATTTTTTTTGTCTGTCTACCCATTTTTGATCTCACCAATGGATCTATATGTTGAATCGTGCAGGGACTGCTCCTTGGGTAGCAGTGGCTCCTCAGGCTGTGGTTGCTCTCCGGGTGGTGGTGGTAGCAGCTGCTCCTCAGTTGGCAGTGGCTGCTCTGGTGTGTGCTGTTCGCAGCAGTGGTGGCTCCTCTGGCTCAAGGGGGGAGGCTGCTCGCACAGTTGCTGCTCCTGGGACGGGTGTAGGCTGCTCACTAGGCTGCTGTTCCTCAGACTGGGGCGGGCTGCGTGCGGCTGCTGCTTCTTGGATGGGGGCAGGTTGCTTGCGTGGCTGCTGCTCCATGAACTGGGCGGACTGCTCACGTGGCTGCTCTTCCTTGGATGGGGTCTGGATGCGCATGGCTGCTGCTCCTCGGACGGGGTGGGCTGCTTGTGATGCTGCGGCTCCTTGGACAGGGGCAGGCCACATGAGGCTGCTGCTCTTCGGCCTGGGGCGGGCTGCTCATGGGGCTGCTCCTCAGAAAGGAGTGGGCTGCTCATGTGTCTGCTGCTCTCATGGTCGCAGTACCGTTGGCTTTCTCCAGGGGTCCTCTGCCCTTCCTGGCTGCAAATTGTCTCACTAGCTGAGTCTCCTTCGCCAATTCGGGGTGGGTGTTATTTGTTTCAGCTGCTCATTCTATCTGCTCCGGAACAAGGCTCGGGACACATCCATCTATTCCGCCACCATTTTGTCCTCTGGATGTACATTCTTAACATAGTTTCTGGCACACAGTAAGCACTCAATAAATACTAAGCTCTATTATTAGTATTAGTATTTATTTTAGGATTATTATAGCAGGCTCTTGGAGTATGGGGAACAGTAGATCAGGGATGGTATAATGGAGGTATCTGAACTGGTCCTGAAAAAATGGGCAGTGTTTTCACAGATGCTGATAGAAAGGAGAGAAAATTCTAGAAAAAGGAAGGAGTGGTTTAATAGTTTATTAAGCAATTATTGAGCATCTATATACGACAGGTAGTAATAGTTTAGTGATTAAAGGCATGGACTTTAGGTCACGCAGTAAAGGGCCCACATATAAGCTTTGCCGTTTATTCCCTCTCTTCATAGTTCCAACTCATATTATGTCATACTTCTGACTTACTGTCACCCCATTACCCTCTTTAACTTTATCTTAACTGGTACAATTAGATAATGACTTATCTCAGAGGATGAAAGCAATTCAGTCTCTAGGTTTTCTGGATTTACACTCTTCATTAAAATAATTTTATCCAGATAAACCTTCCTTCTACTTCTGTAGTACTTGATAATACCATCAAAGGAGTTGCTAAGTTTTAAGTAAATACTTGTTTTAAAAGTTCTAAGAATAGGCTTAAGAAAATAAATTATAGTATAATTTTTTGTTTTAACCTAAATCAAACTACTTCTCTATTACCTGGTATTATTACCACTTTTTGATGCTTTATAATTGGTAGGTGAAGAGAGTGAGTCATCACACCTTTGGTGTAATGATATTGTTAGGAATAGGCACACAAAGCCTCTCCACTGTTGCTGAAATAGAACTGTGATAAGAGGTTAGGGGAATTCCTGAAGATTTTTATCTATTGAAGCATATTACATATTTATGTTGAAATATAACTTTGTTTCAAACCTCTTTTGCTGCTCTTGCTTTGGTTCTGCTGACTGACTGGGTGAGGGATTCAGCCTCCTGTGCTAAGGCTTCTCCTAATGCAAAGAGATGGCACACTCCATTTTTATATGAATAAGCTGATTTTCTGTTTCTTTAAGGCTCCATTTTGTGTACTGAAAGTAAAACAAAAGAAAGAAATAGCTGATTGGGTCCACATCTTCAGGGTATGGTACTGGGCCAAAGATATACTGTGTTTGATTACTTTTGTTGATATTTGGTAGGCTTATAAAAATAACTGTAGCAAGCATTATAAGGTTTTAATTTTGTAACAGTAGTAAGCACCTTATATTTCATTTAATCTTTCCAAGAGGCCTATGAATTAAGGGTGGTTATTTCCATTTTATAAATATGAGGAAACTGAGCCTCAGAGAGGTGAAGTGACTTGCCTAAGGCATAGTCAGTCAATTTTGGAATTAGAATTTAATCACAGGCAGTGTATCTATAGATTCCGTGCTTTTAACCAGGGACTGGCAAATTTTTTCTGTAATGAGCCAGATAGTAAATGTTTTAGGCTTTGTGGGCCGTATGGTCTCTAATGCACTGCTGTTGTAGCATAAGAGCAGCCATAAAAATACATAGATTAATGGGTATGGCTGTGTTCCAATAAAACTTTATCTACAAAACAGGTGGAGGACCTGTTGATGTTTCTTGAACTCTGCTCTTAACCACTATAAAATACTGTCACATTGTTAAGGATTAATGATTCATGAGAAAACAAGGTGTTTTCCTTGTTCTTCTGTGGAAGATATACAATGCTTTTAGTCTTATAGAATAAAGTCAAAAGGATACTTAGACAGTAGTTGCATCCTTTTGTTTAGAAAAATATTTCTACATTTATATCTGCATATACATCTATTTAAATATATCTACATAGGGTGCATGTGTTTGGGAAATATATGTGCATATATACATACATATTATTTTCTATGTAGAAGGACATACAGTATGTTAAAATTTTAATTATCTCTTGGGTTGAGTTAGAGGTGTTTTGATTTTTCTTCTCTAAAAATTATGCCATTTAAAATTTTCTAAAATGCGTATTTATTACTATCAGGAATCAGAACAAATTGAAATTATAAAAATAAATTTATCAGGTTTTTTTGTGTGAGCAGAGGCAGAGAAGAAGAGAGAAGGAATAGCATTAGGTAGAAACTAGAGCCCTGCCCTGGCCAATATGGCTTGGTTGGTTGGGCATTGTCCTGTACACCAAATGGTTGATGGTTTGATTCCTGGGTCAGGGCAAATACCCGGGTTGAGGACTCAATCCCTGGTGGTGTGCAGGAGGCAGCCAATTGATATCTTGCTCTCACATTGATGCTTCTCTCTCTCTCTCTCTAAATCAATTTTTAAAAAAGAAAGAAAATAAACTAGAGCCAGGGGAAACAAGCTGCTCAGGGACCTACCAGGTTTAACAGATCTGACAGTATCAGATTTTGGTTTTCAGCTCCATATGTATCCTTATTGTCTGATCTGTGAAAATGAATCCAGGCCTTTTAAATGTTTTTCCTTTTCTAATGATCATGATACTAAGTTTTGTTATCAGATACTAGAGAGACAATAGAAGAACAAAACAAACTTTGCTTTATTATTCCAATTTACTCAAACAGTAGGCTCCTGTGGGACAAGTGGTTTCTCTAGTGTCCAGGTCCTGTAGTGTGAGTGGCTTCTGCAGTACATGGGGTCTAGCAGTTACCAGCCACCGTAGCATCCCCTGGTTACACTCTTTTAGGTGGTTTTGTAGTCAAGTGCCTTTGATAAGTTAGTTCCCATGAACCCTCATGAGAGTGAGTTTCTGACAAGTTCCAAAAGAGCAGATTTCTAGCAACTTTTACTGGTGTGGCACCACAGCAAGTTCTCTGCCATCCAGTTAGCCATGACTAAGCAGTATCTGTGTATGTCTAGATCTTAGCCCTGTTGGAGGGAGATTGTGGGGGTAAGAAGGAGCTCTTTCTTGGACATTCTATTTCTACCTTAGGGATAGTGATTGCTCCTTATAATATGCTATTTCTGTATTTAGATTTCTCTTTACTCTTTCCTAGGCAATCCTTTGTTACTCCAATCTCCCATTATAATTAATAACTTTATATTAAACTCTCACTATTAAAATTACTATGCCATTTGTTTCTCGTGATTGGACCCAGACTGATACAACAATACACTGAGCCTGGCTCCTTAGAATATCTGGGGACCAGTAGACAGATTCTTCTTAGGCAACTAAGAGGCAGTCAAGTAAAATGGGAAAGTGAATATTGACCTTTCTGACAGATATGGAAGGGCTGAATCAGAAGCATATTTATAATTGTGAACCAAATGCCGTTGTTCTTATTTTTGAATTAGATGAAGTTGCTCTCAGTCTCTCCTTACTACATTTGACATTGTCTTATTGATGTAGACTTTATAGCTTCAAGTTAGTTTCATGCATGTGATTATACTTTTTTTTTTCTAGATGGCAACGTTATATAGTATCAATATAGGTTTGGATCCAGGCAGATTCATTTGAATCATGGCTTCACCACTTACTAGCTATATGAAGCTAGACTTTTTGAGTGAGTTCAGTTTTCTCCTTTGTAAAATGGGGACAATAGTGCCTACATACGTTATTGAAGGATTGATTAAGAACAATGAGTGTAAAGGCCATGGTATGGTGTTTCATACATAATCTTTGCTAAATAAATTTTAGCTATTAATTGTCGTTGGTATTATTTGTCAGTGTGTACAGAAAATTATCCTCCAAGTAGGTGCAGAGAAAACAAAGAGGAAGTAAGAATTATGACCTCAAAGCTGGACTCATACTTTTGTCAGAAGCAGATTGTAACATGATGGTGTGAAAGATTACTTATTTCCCTAGTCACTGTTCCTTTCAGGAAGATCCACATCTACATATAGCCTATAAACAGTTAATGAAGAGTCAGATTGAAGTCCAGGAGCAGATGTTAGAAGCAGCACTGGTCCCAACTGAGCTCAGCATACTTATGTGTTAGTGAGTGGGGCTGGCTCTCACTTAACAGGTGATAGTGACTCAAAATTTGGTAACTATTACATGATGCCAATAATTATGACTCTTGCTGCTCCTTGTGTGAGTAGGTTTGCTCTTGATTCAGATTCCCAAGACTCCTCAGGAATAAAGAGAGGATTTATTTGATCTGCACACTAGTATTTGGCAATGTATTAGGCTGGTGGTGAGTCTTTTACCTGGGCTGCTGCTGTGTTTGACTCCTCACAAATAAAATGAAGTGTGCATGTTGTTTGGCTCCCTTTTTAATGCAAGACAGATTTAATTCTTCTTGTCTGGGACCATGTCCTGGTGAGCTTCTGGTGTGTCATATTTGCCCCTCTTTGTGTTTCTGTCTGCCTCTATACTTGTCAGCAACATTTATCAGTGGAAGGAAGAGCTGAAATAAAAGTGCTTTTGCAGTTTCAACTCTGATTGATGACTTTGGCCGGGCCTGGCTAGGTAGGTTAGGCCTGGATTGGTAGAATAGGTGGTGTTCTTTGAATTAAGTTTTTTTTTTTTTTTTTATTAAGGACTCCGGTTAACATTTACTGACTACTTTGTGCAACATTCTGCATGAAGTGTAAACAAATTGTTGTTGGTGTAAAACAGACTCTTCCAAGGGATTACAAGAAATGCATGTCAAGGATCCAGGCACAGGAGTTTGTAGTATGGCTAGGTTTATTCATGATGCAAAATCGAAGCAGTTCCCTTCCTGGTCTCCCATGTCCTATCTCTGTCCATCCAGCCATGGAAAAAGTCCAATCTTGTCTTTAGCAAGGCCAAGACAAAGGCAGGTGTCCAGAGCTTCTGCATTATATTAAAGCTTAGTCCTTTTGGAGCCCACACAGTCTGGTATAGGTCAGTAGCTGCTAGAACTACATGCTCACGTGTTCTTAGGTGAGAGAGTCTGTGAACAAGCAGAGGTGAGTGAGGGTCACAGAGCAAGAGCGAGAGTGAGAGAGCTCTTTGTTCCCCTGGGGTTTTAACCAGAAACTTCTTCAAAATAACCAGTCATCTTCCTAAGCATTTTTTGGCTTGCATTGGGTCCAGCCCTTACCCGGTGAACTTTTTTCCCAGGTTAGACTGACAGGCCACTATGGTCAAGCACCTCCCCCCTGTGCCATTTTTACTTCTATTGTGCATGTTCTTATCTCTTCCTGTTTCCCAGGCAATCCAGTACAGGAGGAGGGTAAGCAGGGTTGTTAATCCCTCACAATACTGGGATCCCTGGAGTGTGTGAGAAGCAAACAGGCTCCAAGTCCCCAGCTGACCCTTCTTAACAATGTCTGACTTCCCTTGCTCTCTATTAATAGGTAGCTAACTACAATAACAAAATGATCTAATTTTAAACTTTAAAAGATTACTATGATGTAGGTGCTATTATCCAATTTTATAGATGAGGAAACTAATGCTTATGTTAGGTGATTTATCCAAGGTTATACATCTGAGAAGTAGCACTTATTCGTTCAATGAGGATGTTTTGAGCATTTATTATGCACCCAGTACTGTTCCAGGGGTAGGAATCCTTTATAATAAAGACGTTATATGCAAATTGACCATCACTCTAACACACAAGAAGGCCACCCCCATGTGGACACAAGATGGCCTTCACAAGATGGCCAGCAGAAAAGGGCAGTTGTAGGCGATCAGGGGAAGGGCAGTTAGGGGTGACCAGGCCGGCAGAGGAGGGCAGTTGGGGGCAACCAGGCCTGTAGGGGAAGACAGTTGGGGGGACCCAGGCCTGCAGGGGAGGGCAGTTGGGGGGGACCAATGCAACAGGGGAGAGCAATTAGGGGTAACCAGGCCAGCAGGGGCGAGCAGTTAGGGGTGACCAGGCCTGTAGGAGAGGGCAGTTGGGGGGGACAAGGCCTGCAGGGGAGAGCAGTTAAGGGTGACCAGGCCAGCAGGGGAGGGCTGTTAAGGGTGACCAGGCCTGCAGGGGAGGACAGTTAGGGGGCACCCAGGCCTGCAGGGGAGGGCAGTTGGGGGGGACCCAGGCTTGCAGGGGAGGGCAGTGGGGGGGGGACCAGTGCAACAGGCGAGAACAGTTAGGGGTGATCAGGCCTGCAGGGGAGGGCAGTTGGGGTGGACCAGGCCTGCAGGAGAGAGCAGTTAGGGGTGACCAGGCCTGCAGGGGAGGGCACTTGGGGGTGACCAGGCCAGCAAGGGAGAGCAGTTAGGGGCAACCAGGCCAGCAGGGGAGAGCTGTTAGGGGTGACCAGGCCTGCAGGTGAGGGCAGTTGGGGGCAACCAGGCCAGCAGGGGAGGGCAGTTAGGGGCAACAAGGCTGGCAAGGGAGGGCAGTTAGGGGTGACCGGGCCAGCAGGTGAGGGCAGTTGGGGGCAACCAGGCCAGCAGGGGAGGGAAGTTAGGGATGACCAGGCTGTGCAAGGGAGGGAAGTTAGGGGTGACTGAGCCAGCAGGGGAGGGCAGTTGGGGGCAACCAGGCCTACAGGGGAGAACAGTTAGGGGTAACCAGGTTTGCAGGGGAAGGCAGTTGGGGACAACCAGACTGGCAGGGGAGGGCTGTTAGGGGCAACCAGGCTGGCAAAGGAGGGAAGTTAGGGTTGACCAGGCATGCAGGGGAGGACAGTTGGGGGGACCCAGGCCTGCAGGGAGGACAGTTGGGGGGGACCCAGGCCTGCAGGGGAGGGCAGTTGAGGAGGACCAGGCCAGCAGGGAAGAGCAGTTAGGGGTGACCAGGCCTGCAGGGGAGGGCAGTTAGGGGTGACCAGGCCTGCAGGGGAGGGCAGTTGGGGGTGACCAGGCCAGCAAGGGAGAGCAGTTAGGGGCAACCAAGCCAGCAGGGGAGGGCTGTTAGGGGTGACCAGGCCTACAGGGGAGGGCAGTTGGGGGCAACCAGGCCTGCAGGGGATGGCAGTTAGGGGTGACCAGGCCTGCAGGGGAGGGCAGTTAGGGGTGACCAGGCCAGCAGGGGAGGGCTGTTAGGGATGACCAGGCCAGCAGGGGATGGCAGTTAGGGGTGACCAGGCCAGCAGGGGAGGGCAGTTAGGGGCATTTGGGTTGGCAGGGGAGGGCAGTTAGGGGCGACCAGGCTGTGCAAGGGAGGGAAGTTAGGGGTAACTGAGCCAGCAGGGGAGGGCAGTTGGGGGCAACCAGGCCTGCAGGGGAGGGCAGTTGGGGGCAACCAGGCCAGCATGGGAGGGCAGTTAGAGGCAACAAGGCTGGCAAGGGAGGGCAGTTAGGGGTGACCGGGCCAGCAGGTGAGGGCAGTTGGGGGCAACCAGGCCAGCAGGGGAGGGCAGTCAGGGGTGACCAGGCCAGCAGGGGAGGGCAGTTAGGGGTGACCAGGCCAGCAGGGGAGGGCAGTTAGGGGCGACCAGGCTGTGCAAGGGAGGGAAGTTAGGGGTGACTGAGCCAGCAGGGGAGGGCAGTTGGGGACAAACAGACTGGCAGGGGAGGGCTGTTAGGGGTGACCAGGCTGGCAAGGGAGGGAAGTTAGGGTTGATCGGGCCAGCAGGGGAGGGAAGTTGGGGGTGACCAGGCCTGCAGGGGAGGACAGTTGGGGGGGACCCAGGCCTGAAGGGGAGGACAGTTGGGGGGGACCCAGGCCTGCAGGGGTGGGCAGTTGGGCGGGACCAGGCCAGCAGGGAAGAGCAGTTAGGGGTGACCAGGCCTGCAGGGGAGGGCAGTTAGGGGTGACCAGGCCTGCAGGAGAGAGCAGTTAGGGGTGACCAGGCCTGCAGGGGAAGGCTGTTAGGGGTGACCAGGCCTGCAGGGAAGGGCAGTTGGGGGCTACCAGGCCAGCAGGGAAGGGCAGTTGGGGGCGACTAGGCCAGCAAGGGAGGGCAGTTAGGGATGACCAGGCAAGCAGGGGAGGGCAGTTAGGGGTGACCAGGCCAACAGGGGAGGGCAATTAGGGGCATTTGGGTTGGCAGGGGAGGGCAGTTAGGGGCGACCAGGCTGTGCAAGGGAGGGAAGTTAGGGGTAACTGAGCCAGCAGGGGAGGGCAGTTGCGGGCAACCAGGCCTGCAGGGGAGGGCAGTTTGGGACAACCAGACTGGCAGGGGAGGGCTGTTAGGGGTGACCAGGCTGGCAAGGGATAGAAGTTAGGTTTGACTGGGCCAGCAGGGGAGGGAAGTTGGGGGTGACCAGGCCTGCAGGGGAGGACAGGTAGGGGGGACCCAAGCCTGCAGGGGAGTGTTGTTGGGTGGGACCCGGCCAGCAGGGGAGAGCAGTTAGGGACAACTAGTCCTGCAGGGGAGGGCAGTTGGGGTGGACCCAGTCTTGCAGGGGAGGGCAGTTGGGGGCTGGGACCAGTGCAACAGGGGAGAGCAATTAGTGGTGACCTGGCCTGCAGGGGAGTGTACTTGGGGGGACCAGGCCAGCAGGGGAGAGCAGTTAGGGGCAACCAGGCCTGCAGGGGAGGGCAGTTGGGGTGGACCAGGCCTGCAGGAGAGAGCAGTTAGGGGTGACCAGGCCTGCGGGGGGGGGGGGGGCAGTTGGGGGTGACCAGGCCAGCAGGGGAGAGCAGTTAGGGGCAACCAGTCCTGCTGTGGGGGCAGTTGGGGGGACCAGGTCTGCAGGAGAGAGCAGTTAGGGGTGACCAGGCCTGCAGGGGAGGGCATTTGGGGGCAACCAGGTCAGCAGGGGAGGGCAGTTAGGGGCAACAAGGCTGGCAAGGGAGGACAGTTAGGAGTGAGCAGGCCTGCAGGGGAGGACACTTGGGGGTGACCCACGCCTGCAGGGGAGGACAGTTGGTGGGGACCCAGGCCAGCAGGGGAGGGCAGTTGGGGGGACCAGGCCAGCAGGGAAGAGCAGTTAGGGGTGACCAGGCCTGTAGGGGAGGGCAGTTAGGGGTGACCAGGCCTGCAGGAGAGAGCAGTTAGGGGTGACCAGGCCTGCAGGGGAGGGCCATTGGGGGCGACCAGGCCAGCAAGGGAGAGCAGTTAGGGGCAACCAGGCCAGCAGGGGAGGGCTGTTATGGGTGACCAGGCCTGCAGGGGAGGGCAGTTGGGGGCAACCAGGCCAGCAGGGGAGCGCAGTTGGGGATGACCAGGCCTGCAGGGGAGGGCAGTTGGGGGCAACCAGGCCAGCATGGGAGGGCAGTTAGGGGCAACAAGGCTGCCAAGGGAGGGCAGTTAGGGGTGACCGGGCCAGCAGGTGAGGGCAGTTGGGGGCAACCAGGCCAGCAGGGGAGGGCAGTTAGGGGTGACCAGGCCAGCAGGGGAGGCCTGTTAGGGGTGACCAGGCCAGCAGGGGAGGGCAGTTAGGGGCATTTGGGTTGGCAGGGGAGGGCAGTTAGGGGCGACCAGGCTGTGCAAGGGCGGAAAGTTAGGGGTGACCGAGCCAGCAGGGGAGGGCAATTGGGGGCGACCAGGCCTACAGGGGAGGACAGTTAAGGGTGACCAGGTCTGCAAGGGAGGGCAGTTGGGGACAACCAGACCAGCAGGGGACGGCTGTTAGGGGCGACCAGGCTGGCAAGGGAGGGAAGTTAAGGTTGAGTGGGCCAGCAGGGGAGGGCAATTGTGGGTGACCAGGCCTGCAGGGGAGGACATTTAGGGGCAACCAGGCTGGCAGGGGAGGGCAGTTAGGGGTGACCAGCCTGGCAGGGAGGGCAATAGGGGCAATTGGGCTGGCAGGGGAGCAGTTAGGTGTCGATCAGTCTGGTAGGGGAGTGGTTAAGGGGTGATCAGGCTGGCAGGCAGAAGTGGTTAGGGGCAATCAGGCAGGCAGGCAAGCGAGCGGTTTAGACCCAGCAGTCCTGGATTTTGAGAGGGATGTCTGGTGGGATCGGGCCTAAACGGGCAGTCGGACATCCCTCAAAGGGTCCCAGATTGAAGAGGGTGCAGGCTGGGCTGAGGGATACCTCCCCCCCATGCACAAATTTCCTGCGCTGGACCTCTAGTATAACAGAAATCAAAAGAGACAAATATCCCTATCCTCATGGAACTTATATTTCTAATGGTAAAAAACAAATAAGTAGAGTATTTGTTATATAGTGGTGAATGCTAAGGAGATATATAAAGCAGAGATGGGGTAAAGGGAATAAGTGTATAGGATTGCAATTTAGAGAGGGTGGTCAGAAAAGGCATCACTGGGAAGGCGACATTTGAGTAGACCTCTGAAGGAGGTGAAAGAGCGAATCATGACAATATCTGTAGGGAAGAGCATTCCAGGCAAAGGGAAGAGAAATTTCAAAGACCTGATGCAGGAATATTCCTGGCATGGTCAAGGAACAACAAAGAGTTTAATATAACTGGAGGACAATAAGCAGAAGGGAGAGTAGGATATGAGATCAGAGGGATTACAGGGGTCCAGATTGCATAGGACCTTATAGCCATTATAAGGATTTGGCTTTTACTCTGAGACTGAAGAGTTTGGGCAGAGGAGTGATATGATAATGACTTTTGTTTTGATGCGATTTACCTCTCTGTTATATTGAGAATAAACTGAGGTTAAGGGGTTCTAGCAAGGAGGAATAACTCACTAAGTGATTTGTCCAAGAGGAAATCTTTGAGTTCAATTCAATAAACACTGAATACAGGACCGGATCCATGTTTGTTGGATGTGAGGCTTTTTAAAACTTTGGGAGCCTCCTTTAAGTGAAGGATTTACCAAATTGGGTGTGAAGGTGAGTTAGCTTTTTTTGTTGTTGTTGTTATTCCTCACCCAAGTATATTTTTCCATTGATTTTTAGAGAGAGTGGAAGCTACAGGGAGAGACGGAAAGAAACATGGATGTGAGAGAGACACATAGATTGGTTGCTTCCCACACGCGCCCTGGCCAGGACCAGGGATTGAGCCTGCGTGGAGATATATGCCCTTGACCAGAATCGAACCCAGGACCCTTCAGTCTGAAGGCTGATACTCTATCCACTGAGCCAAACTGGCTAAGGTAAAAGTGAGTTGTTTTTAAATAAAAAGAGAAGGGATTAGGAAAATAGTCTGTTCAAGTAAGGGACTCTAAAGCGTAAACTTCATTACCTTCACAAGTAACTCTGTCTCTGAGTGAATTACAATATACCAGACTCTATGCTAGATCCTGGGAAAGGGATGGATACATCACAGTGACTAGACTTAACACCTGGGCTATTATAACGTCTCCTATCTGGCTTTCCTTATCTCCTTTTCCTTCAATCTACCCAGCAAACAACTAGATTTATTTTCCTGAATCACTGCTTTATCACGGTAGTACTCCCCTTTTAAAAGCTTCTCAATGGCTTGCCATTGCCTGAAGGAGTTCTTATATTTTTTTAAAGATGTTTTTATTGATTTCAGAGAGAGGAAGGGAGAGGGCGAGCGGGATAGAAACATCAGTGATGTGAGAGAATCATTGATTGGCTGCCTCCTGCACGCCCTACACTGGGGATTAAGCCTGCAACCTGGGCATGTGCCCTTGACCGGAATCAAACCCAGGACACCTTCAGTCTGTAGGCTGACACTCTATCTCCTGAGCCAAACCAGCTCAGCCCCGAAGGAGTTCTTAAATTCCATTAAGCATCAGAATCAGTTTGGGGAAGTGGTGCTTGTTCAAAATTCAGGTTTCTTTGCTCTAGCCCTAAACCTACTGAATCAGAGTCACTGGAATTTGCGCCTGAAATTCATTTTATTTTATTTTTATTTATTTTTTTCAGTCCTCACCTGAGGATATTTTTTCCATTGCTTTTTAGAGAGAGTGAGAGGGAGGGAGGGATGGGAGGAGAGAGAGAAACATTGATGTGAGAGAGACACATCAATTGGTTGCCTCCCACACAACCCCAACCAGGGTCAGGTATCCAACCTGCAACCCAGGTACATGCCCTTGACTGAGAATCAAACTTGTGACCTTTTGGGGCATGGGCCAATGCTATAACAGCTTTGTCACACCGGCCATGGCTGAAATTCATTTTAAACAGTCTTCTCCAGGTAATTCTTAGGCAGGTGCCTACACTCTAGTGGTAGCTAACAGGCTATGGCCAAAGGTCCTAAATATGGGATATCATCCATGATCTTTACTCAGCTTTATCTTTCCTATTCTTCACCACAGAACCTCCATTCTATCCATTATTCGCCAAACATGCTTTATATGTATTTCACTCTATAGTGCCTTTGATCACTTTGTTCCATCTGTCGGAAATGCCCTTTCTTTTCTCACTGCCTCTCCAAATCTAGGAGGTCTCATGTCTTCCTTGGTACCTTCTCTGACCCAAAAGCCCACAACCTTCAGGCTTCCAGAGTAATCCTCAGCAACCTTGTCATATTTATTGCATTGTTTTACTTCTCAGACATGTCTGTTATCTCAACCAGACCACAAACTCCCTCAGCGTAGGGTTCATTCCTTTACCATTTGTATCTCACAGGGGCCTCTAGTATTGAGCAGGCAGAAAAACAAAGGAAGGAAGCTGGAAAGAATGTTTATGCTTATAATGGACCATATTTTTTGCCCTTTATATTATCATTTACTAAATCATACAAATTCCCAAACAACTACTTCTCAATGAACAACACAGATTTGGTTCATAAATACAGGTTTCAAAAATATATTGAAGATAAAAACCTCTTTGGCTCAGATTCTCTTGTTGTAGGAAGGCATTCAATGATATACTACTGGATACTGGCTGCTATTTTAGTAAATATTTCTGGAATCAATTTATTCAGGGCTATGATTTTTATATTTTTATCCAAGGTTGCATTTCATGTTTTGTTGCTCGTAAAGGAGTTTATCTGAGTGCTGAAAGAGTGCATTCCTATGATATTTGGAAAAGTAACACCACCACCGAAGTATACCTAGAGATTTTATTGGGATCTGCTAATGATTATGACATCACAATCAGGGTTTAAGATGATGGTTCCAAAGTCACTTTACCTTCATTAGCATGTTCAGACAAGAATGAGTATAATATCTACATTTTTAAAGCAGGGCAAACCTTAGGCACAGATTAATAAGCCATGGTCAGGCAATGAGATTGCTAGTATAATCTTACTAGAAACCTGGTGCATGAAAATCGTGCACTCAGGGGGGTCCCTCAGCCCGGCCTGTGCCCTCTCACAGTCCAGAAGCCCTCAGGGGATGTTCAACTGATGGCTTAGGCCCGCTCCCCATGGCAGTCAGACATCCTTAGTGCTGCTGTGGAGGCCAGAGAGGCTCCCACCACTGCCACTGCAGTTGCCAGCCATGAGCCCGGCTTCTGGCTGAGCGGCGCTCCTCCTGTAGGAGTGCACTGACCACCAGGGGGAAGCTCCTGCATTGAGTGTCTGCCCCCTGGTGGTGAGTGCGCATCATAGTGACTGGTTGTTCTACTGTTCAGTCAAATTGCATATTAGCTTTTTATTGTATAGGATGGAATCTTGGTTTTTCTATTTTTATAGGAGAGGCAGCATAGTTTAGGATAGTGATTTTCAAACTGTTTTCCAGAGTTTTAGCATTCTACAGAGTTGCTCTGAGAGCCACTGAGGGCAAGGATCTGGTGGTTAGGGCTGATAATTATTGTAAGAGAAAGAAAAGTATTATTCACATTTTCTTTTGTTTCTGTCTGCATCACAAAAGGTAAAAGTAAAAGTAGCCATAGTAAGAAGGAATCCAGTGTCAAGATAAAAGATAAGCTTGTGACCTCAAGACTCTTATATTCAGGTTTTTTTATCCATTTTTATTTAGTTTTTGTATGTTGTATGATATAGGGATCCAACTTCATTCTTTTGTATTTTTATCAAGTTTTTATCAAGTTATTCCAGCACCATATATTGGGCAGACTGTTCTTTTCCCATTGAATTGTATTGGTGATTCTGTTGAAAAGCAATTGACCATAGTTTGATGGGCTTATTTCTGGCCTTTCAATTATATTCCTTTGATCTATATATCTGTCTTTATGCTAGTACCATGCTGTCTTTTTTAAAAAAAATAATTATTTATTGTTGCAACTATTACATATGTCCCCCATTATCCCCCAATGACCTCCAACCCACCCCTGCTCCCTGCCACAGGCCCTCACAGTCCCATTGTCTGTGGCTTGGGCCATGCATATATGCATACAAGGTTCTTGGTTGATTACTTCCCACCCACCCACCCTCCCCCATCTTCCCTCAGAGATTCTGCACTCTGTTCCACAGTACCACGCTGTCTTGATTACTGTTGCTTTATAGTACATTTTGAAATCAAGAATTGAAGTCCAACTTTGTTCTTTTTTTCCTAAGATTATTTTGGCTACTTTGTGTTCCTTGAGTTTCCATAGGAATTTTAGGATCAGTTTGCTAATTACTACAAAAAAGCCAGCTGGTATTTTTTAAAATATATTTTTATTGATTTCAGAGAGGAAGGGTGAGGGAGAGAGATAGAAACATCAATGATGAGAGAGAATCATCCATCCCATCAGCTGCCTCCTGCCCACCCCCTACCGGGGATCAAGACTGCAAACTGGTCATGTGCCCTGACCAGGAATCTAACTGTGACCTCCTGGTTCATAGGTTGATGCTTAACCACTGAGCAATACCGGCCGGGCCCAGCTGGTATTTTGATACAAATTACATAGGATCTTTAGATCAATTTGGGAAGTATTGTGATTATAACAATATTAAGCCGTCCAATCTGTGATGATTACTTTTATGCACCAACTTGGGTAAGCCACAGTGCCCAAATATTTAGTTAAATGCTAGTCTGGATGTTGCTGGGAAGATATTTTTAGATGATATTAACATTTAAATCAGTAGACCAAAAAAAGCAGCTTGCCCTACATAATGTGCACGAACTTCATTTAATCAGTTGGAGGCCTTAAGAGAAAAAAAACAAAAACTGACCTGTGGAGGAAAGGGAATTAAGCCAGCAGACTGCCTTTAGCCTCATCAAGTATCAATTCTTCCCTGGGTCTCCAGCTTGTTTTGCACTTCTTTGTTAAATTTATTCCTAAGTATTGTATTCTTCTTTATGCTATTGGAAATATAATTGTTTACTTAATTTCATTTTCAGATTGTTCATTGGAAGTACATAGAAATACAATTGATTTATACACATTTGTCATGTATTTTGAAACAACTTCATTTATTAATTATTATAGTTTTTTTAGTGGATTCTTTAAGATTTTTTGTATACCAGATCAAGTCATGTTCAAATAGACATAGTTTTACCTCATTCTTTCCAGTCTAGATGCCTTTTATTTCATTTTGTTGCTAACTGCCCTGGCTAGAACCTTCAGTGATATATTGAACAGAAATGGTAAGAGCAGAGATTCTTATCTTGTCGCAGTCTTAGAGGGAAAACATCCATCCATCTCTCACTGTTAAGATGTTAACTGTGGTTTTTTTGTAGAACTCTTTTTTAGATTGAGGAAATTCCCTTCTATTCAGGTTTGAGTGTTGCTGACATGAAAGGGTGCTGAATTTTTCAAATATTTTTTTCTGCATCTATTGAGATGATCCATGTGTTTTTGTTGTTATTTTATTCTATTTATATGGTACATTGTATTCATTGGGTTTCGTGAAGTTAATGTACCCTTGGATTCCTGGGATAAATCCCAGCTAGTCATGATGTATACTTCTTTTTATATGTAGATCAGTTTGGTTGGCTAGTATTTTGTTGAGGACTTTTGAATCTATATTCATAAGACATAATGTTCTGTAGATTTTTTTTCACGTGATGTTTTTACCTGGTTTTGATATCTTGTAGACTCATACCATAGAATGAGTTGGGAAATGTTCCCGCTTCTATTTTTTGGGAAAGTTTTTCAAGAATCGGTATTAATTCTTCTTTAAATATTTGGTAGAATTTACCTGTAAAATCACCTGTTCTGAGGTTTTCTTTGTTAGGCAGCATTTGAGTACTGATTAAATCTCTTTACTTTTTAAAAATATATTGGCCAGTGTGGTTGAGCATCCTCCCACATCTCTAAAGGTCACTAGTTCCATTCCAGGTCAGGGTACATGCCCAGGTTGCATGTGCAGGAGGGAAGCCAATCAATGTTTCTCTCTCTCTCTTCCTTTGCCCTTTCTCTCCCTAAAAATCAGTCAATAAAAATTATATTAATATTTTATATTTTTCCTTGAGTCAGTTTTATCATTTGTTTTTCCCAGGACTCTATCCATTTCATCTGTTATCTAATTTATTGACATGCAGTTATTCATACTATTCCTTCATAATCCTTTTTATTTCTGTAATGTCACTGTCTTAGCTTGGGCTGCTATAGCAAAGTACCATGGACTTAGTGGTTTATAAGCCACAAACATTTATTTTTTACAGTTCTTGAGGGTAGAAGTCTGAAAGTCTGAGATCAGGGTGCTTCCATGGTTGAGTTCTGGTGAGGCTTTCTTTTGGGTTGTAGACTGCTGTCTTCTTGTGTCCCCACATGGCAGAAGGGGGAAAGGGAGCTCTCTGGGTCCCTTTTATAAGGTTATTAAATCCAATTCATTAATGAGGATTCTCTTCTCATGACCTAATAGCCTCCTAAAAGCCCCATCTACAAGTACTATCATGTTGGGGATTAGGTTTCAACAAAGAAATGGGAGCGGGGGGTGAGGGCATGAACATTCACTCTATAGCAGCTATATAACATTTTTAAAAATTCTAGTTACTAGAGTCTTTTTTCTTTTCTTGGTAATTCTAGCTACTAGGTGTACTGGTTAGTAATGGATTTTGTAATCAAAGAAAACACAATAATTTCAAGAGAAACATCAAAAGTGCTTTATTCAAAGCAATGTCCATCGCTAGCTACACATTTCCCCCGTCTCTCAGGTAATTTGTGGATACCGTCCCAATAAAACTTTTCTTGTTTTGAGGCAAACCATTTAGAGACCCCATTTTCCACTTCTTCGTATGTTTTGAAGTGCTGCTCAGAAAGTGTGTGTGCTATCGATCTGAACAAGTGATAATCTGAAGGAGCAAGGTCTTGTGAATTTGGCGGGTGGGTTAATACTTCCCAGGCAAGATCTTTTAACGTGTCTTTAACTTGTTTTGAAGTGTGTGATGGTGCGTCATCATGAAGCAAAATTACCTTGCCGTGTCGTGTCTTCTGCACGTTCTGATCGTTTCACAATCAAAATGTGGTTCAAATTGATTATATGTTGTCGGTAGCGATCAGTATTAACAGTTTCACCTGGTTTTAGAAGCTCATAATACACCAGACCTTTCTGATCCCACCAAACACAGATCATTGTCTTCTTTCCAAAGCAATTTGGCCATGTAGTCGATGTTGATGGTTGACCTGGATCAACCCATGATTTTGTGCATTTGGGATTCTCAAAATAAACCCACTTTTCATTGCCAGTCACAATTCGATGCAAAAAAGACTTTCTTTCGTGCCGTTGAAGCAACATTTTACTGATGACATTTTGGTTTTCCATTTGTCTTTCATTCAGTTGATGTGGCACCCATTTTCCTTCCTTTAAAATCTTTCCCATTGCTTGTAAATGAGTGGAAATTGTTTGCTGAGCAACGTTTAATCTTTCTGCAAGTTGTTTTTGAGTTTGACACGCATCTTCATCCAATAATGCTTGTAATTGTTGCTCTTCAAACTTTTTCGGTTGACCTGGATGTTCTTTGTCTTTCACATCGAAATCATCACTTTTAAAGTGTTTAAACCAGTGTTCACAAGTATCTTGAGATGGAGCATGTTCACCATAAGCTTCCTGAAGTATATACAATAATTTTTTCTTCAAAATAAAGTAATGAATTAAAACTTCCCACAAATGCTCTTTTTTTGGCACGAAATTTGACATTTTTAAGTGTAAAAATATCTATGATGTTAACACCTTCAGCAAATTTGACATATGAAGTTTTGAAGCTTGCTGTCAATACAACAAAATAGCATGCATATCAAATCGCATATATATCAACATATGTGTAACTCCATCTATTGAAAAAAAATCTGCATTATTAACTGGTACACCTAGTAAAGGTGTGTCAGCTTCATTGATCTTTACAGAGGACCAAATGTTGGTTTCATTGATTTTTCTCTTTTGTTTATCTTTGTTATAATCTTTATTATTTCTTACCTCTGTTTACTTTAGGTTTAGTTTGCTCTTCTTTATCCAGTGACTTAATATGTAAGGTTAGCTTATTGATTTGAGATTTTTCTTTTTAAAAAAATAGGCATTTACAGCTACAAAATACTATCTAAGCACTGCTTTCACTGGATCCTATGCTATTATTTTAATTCCTCTCAAACAAAGTATTTTCTAATTCCCCTTGTGATTTCTTATTTGACCCATTGGTTATTTAGACTGTGTGGTTTAATTTTACATATTTGTGAACATACGAAATTTTCTTCTGTAAATTATGTATGATTTTGTCCTGCTGTGTTTGGACTTTTTATGGTTTCTATCCTTTTAAATATATTGATATTTGTTTTATGGCCTATCATGTGGTCTATCTTAGAGATTATTCCATGTGCATTTGAGAAGAATGTGTACCCTGCTGTTCTTGGGAGGCTTATTCTACATATACTCATTAGGTATAGATACTTTATAGTGTTATTCAGTTCTTCTATTTTCTTGTTAATATTCTGTCTTGTTGTCCTATTCATTGTTGAATGTGCCTTATTGAAGTCTTAAAGTTTTATTATAGAATATTCTATTTCTCCCTTAATTTCTGTCAGATTTAGCTTCATGTAATTTGGTGCTCTGTAATTAGGTGCATATGTTTATAATTGTTATATATTCCTGGTGGATTTTTCCTTTTATTATTATAAAATATCTTTCTGTTTCTCTAAAAACACAGTTTTTTGGATTAAACATCTATTTTGTCTAATACTATTATAGTCACTCCAGCTTTCTTACTATTGCTTTTTGCATGATATATCTTTTTCTATCCTTTTACTTTTAGTCTACTTATATATTTGAATCTTAAGTATGCTGTAGACAGCATAGAATAATTTTTATTATTTAACTTTTTAAAATTTAAATTGGGGTGACATTGGTTAATAAGATAATAAAGGTTTCAAGTGTATAATTCTATGATACATCATCTGTGTATTCCATTGTGTGCAAACTACCCGAAGTCAAATCTTCTGTCACCATATAGATTACCCCTTTACCCGTTACTACTTCCCTACCCCCTGTTCCCTCTGATAACCACCATACTCTTGTCTGTGTCTATGAATTTTTTTTAATCCTCACCCAAGGATATTATTTCCATTTATTTTTAGAGAGAGTTGAAGGGAGGGAGGAGGGGGAGAGAGAGAGAGAGAGAGAGAGAGAGAGAGAGAGAGAGAGAGAGAGAGAAAATCAACACAAGAGAGCGAGAGAGACACATCAATTGCTTGCCTCCTGCACATAACCTGTTCAGGGCCAGGGATAGAACCTGCAACCAAGGTACATGCCCTTGACTGGGAATCAAACCCGAAACCTTTTGGTCCACGTGCCGACACTTTAACTATTGAGCCAAACTGGCTAGGGCATGTCTTTGAGTTTTTGTTTGTTGGTTTTTCTTGTTTGTTCATTTGTTGCTTTCAGTTTTATATCCCACGTATGAGTGAAATCATATGGTTCTTAACTTTTTTGCCTGAATTATTTTGCTTATCATGATATTCTCAAGGTCCATCCATATTGTCACAAATGGCAGTATTTCATCTTTTCTTATGGTGAAAAGATGAAATCTTTATCCAATCATCTATTGAAGGACACTTTGTTTGTTTCCATGTCTTGGCCACTTTGAATAATGCTGCAATTAACATAGGGGTGCTTATATCTTTGTGAACAAATGTTTTCAAAATTTTCAGGTAAATAACCAGAAAAGGGATTGCTGGGTCATATAGTGACTCTATTCTTAAAATTTTGAGATGCCTCCATATTGTTTTTCATAGCAGCTGTACCCATTTCATTCCCACCAGAAGTGAATGAGGATTTCTTTTTCTACACAACCACTCCAATACTTGTTATTACCTGTCTTGTAGATAATAACCATTCTAACAGGTGTGAGGTGGTATTGTTATCTGAGAGCCACCCAAGTCAAAGGGGCTGGCTCTTCCCTCCCCTCATCTTGTCATGCTCATGAGAAATAATTCAGACGAGTGACAGAAAGCAGTATTGATGAAAAGCAAGCTAATTTATTAAGAATACACTTGGCATAAAGCACAAGTGGGCAACTCAGCTAGTCTGAGTGCCCTGCCAGGTGGGGATTCAAGGGTTTTATACTTTATCCCCCTATAGGTTTCAGGGCTCCCCTACCAGACAGACTAGTTCACCCTTTTACATTGTTGGGGCTTTCCCCAGAATTTATGAAAACATCTGGTGATTTTATCTTGGCAAGGTCCAAGACTGCTGTATTCTTTGTTCAATGAGTGAAATTGTTCAGTGAGTGAGATAATCTTCACTTTTTTTTCCTCTCCCTCCTCCTGCCCTAGCAGCTATTTATCCTGCCACATTGTCCCCTCAAGTGATACCATCCAAATGCTTTTGGGTTTTTGTTGTTTGTCCCCCAGATTTCATCTGTCCTTGGGTTTAGCTGGCACAAATGGCATTGCTAGTGCCTTTGTTCTCTATTTTCCCAGGCCAGGGTGATTTAAGCTATGTATTCTCTGGTTAGGGAGGAGAGTTATAAACCATTTGCTTTCAAGTGTCTTTGGTTGGGGAAGATAAGGTCTTGAGATTCACAAGCTGGCTACAAGCTGCCCAAACTCTTTGGTTTTGTTTAATTTTCTTGCCTCAGTTTCCCCATTCCATTTGCTCAGAAATTTTCCTAGCTTCTTGCTGTCCTGCCATAGTATCTCATTATAGTTTTGATTTGCATTTAATTAGATCTTGTTGTTTTATCTATTCTGACAAACTCTGCTTGTTATGTTGTTATCAATATCATTTGGAGGGCATATACTATTTTTACATGCCCCATGCCTTTTTTTGTCGTTCTATTCCTCATTTACAACTTTCATTTGCATTAAGTGAATATTTTCTAATATAAAATTTTAATTTCTTTAATAATTTTTTTCTTTATGGTTTTGAGTTATTTCCTTTGCGGTTGCTTAGTGGCTCCTTTGGCTTATCATATGCATCTTAAATTATCAGAATCTACTTCAGATCTATATTAATTTAATTCCAATGAGATATAGAAATGTTACTTCTGTGTAGTTCTATTTCCCTTTTCCTCTTTTTGTGATATTATTGTTATATGTATTATATATGTTAAAACTACAACAACACAGTGCTATAATTATTACTTTATACAAATTTATATATTTTAAAGAAAAAGGAGAAAAGAGAGCATGTATATATTTGTAGCTTTTGTTGTATTTACCTTCTTATTTCCCATTTCTGGTTCTTCATTTTTCCTGTTGATCAATGTTACCATCTAGTCATTTCCTTTATCCAATACAGCTTTGCTACTCACTATCTCCTTTGTGTTGTTTTTGGCAAATATATTACATTTCTATGTTATAGGTCTGAGTACAATTATAACTTTTTAAAAAATTGCTTTCTAAATTGGTTAATAGAAGAAAGGAAATAAATAAATATTTATATCATCATTTTTAAAAAATTTCTTTATTGATTAAGGTGTTACATATGTGTCCTTATTCCCCCATTATCCCCTCCTATCCCCCCACACTCATGCCCTCACCCCCCTGTAGTCTGTGTCCATTGGTTAGGCTTATATGCATGCATACAAGTCCTTTGGTTGATCTCTTCCCCTTACCCCCACCCTCCCCTACCTTCCCTCTGAGGTTTGATGGTCTGATTGATGTTTCTCTGTCTCTGGATCTGTTTTTGTTCATCAGTTTATGTTGTTCATTATATTCCATAAATGAGTGAGGTCATGTGATATTTATCTTTCTCTGACTGGCTTATTTCACTTAGCATAATGCTCTCCAGTTCCATCCATGCTGTTGCAAATGATAAGAACTCCTTCTTTGTTACCGCAGCATAGTATTCCATTGTGTAGAGGTACCACAGTTTTTTAATCCACTCATTTGCTGATGGGCACTTAGGCTGTTTCCAAATCTTTGCTATGGTGAATTGTGCTGCTATGAACATAGGGGTGCATATATCCTTTCTGATTGGTGATTCTAGTTTCTTGGGATATATTCCTAGAAGTGGGATCACTGGGTCAAATGGGAGTTCCATTTTTAGTTTTTTGAGGAAACTCCATACTGTTCTCCACGGTGGCAGCACCAGTCTGCATTCCCACCAGCAGTGCAGGAGGGTTCCTTTTTCTCTGCATCCTCGCCAGCACTTGTGTTTTGTTGATTTGTTGATGATAGCCATTCTGACAGGTGTGAGATGGTATCTCATTGTTGTTTTGATTTGCATCTCTCAGATGATTAGTGACTTTGAGCATGTTTTCATATGCCTCTTGGCCTTCCTCTGTCTTCTTTCAAAAAGTATCTATTTATTGTATTTTCCGGTGTATAAGATGACTGGGCGTATAGAAGATTTTCCTGGGTTAGAAAGTCGTCTTATATGCCGGAAAATATGGTAGGTCCATTGCCCATTTTTTGATTGGGTTGTTTATCTTCCTTTTGTTAAGTTGTATGAGTTCCCTGTAAATGTTGGAGATTAAACCTTTATCAGTGATAACATTGCAAATATGTTCTCCCATGCAGTGGGCTTTCTTGTTGTTTTGTTGATGGTTTCTTTTGCTGTGCAAAAGCTTTTATTTTGATGTAGTCCCATTTGTTTATTTTCTCTTTAGTTTCCATTGCCCTAGGAGCAGTATCGGTGAAGAAATTGCTTCAGCATATGTCTGAGATTTTGCTGCCTGTGGATTCCTCTAATATTTTTATGGTTTCCCATCTTATGTTTAAGTCCTTTATCCATTTTGAGTTTATTTTTGTGTATGGTGTAAGTTGGTGGTCTAGTTTCATTTTTTTTGCATGTATCTGTCCAATTTTCCCAACACCATTTACTGAAGAGACTGTCTTGACTCCATTGTATGTTCATGCCTCCTTTGTCGAATATTAATTAAGATAGTGGCTTGGATCAATTTCAAGGTTTTCTGTTCTGTTCCATTGATGTATATGTCTGTTCTTGTGCCAGTACCAGGCTGTTTTGAGAACAGTGGCTTTGTAATACAGCTTGATATCTGGTATTGAGATCCCACCTACTTTGTTCTTCTTTCTCAGGATTGCTGCAGCTATTCGGGGTCTTTTTTTATTCCGGATGAATTTTTGGAAAGTTCATTCTAGGTCTGTGAAATATGCTGTTGGTATCTTAATGGGGAATATAATTACCTTTACAATTTCCTTTTGCTTTTTTTGTGTGGATTGGAAATGTTGTATGGTATCACTTGCTTTCAACCTAGTGTTTCTTGTAAGGTTGGTCTGTAGCAACAAATTCTCTCAGATTGTGTTGATTAGGGAATATATTTCACATTTATTTTTCAAAGATAGATTTGAGGGATGTAGGATTCTTGGTTGACAGTTTTCTGTTTTTATTTTGAGCACTTTGAATATGTATTTCCAATGCTTTCTGGTCTGCATTGTCTCTGATGATGACAAATCTATTGCCCTTATTGGGATTTCCTTATAAGTGACACATTGTTTGGCTTTTGGCTTTCAGCATTTTTTAATATGATGGGTCTTTTTGTGGATCTGGTTACTTTTGTCATGCTTGAAATTCATTGAGCGTTTTGGATGTGTAGATTAAAATGTTTTCATCAAATTTAAAAATATTTAATTTTTTAAATTTCTTTTTAGAAATTCTTTATTGTTGAAAGTTTGACATATGTCTTCTTTATCCCCATTGATCTCTTACCCCCTGTTCCCACACTCCAGCACATGTCCCCCATCCTCAATGGTCAGTGTCAATTGGTCATGCTCATATACATGGATAAAAGTCCTTTGGTTGATCGCTTACTCTGCCCCCCTGCCACCCCCCCTGCCCCTTCCCAACCTTCCCTCTGAGGTTTGATGGTCTGTTTGATGCTTCTATGTCCCTGGATCTATTTTTGTTCATCAGTTTATGTTGTTCATTATATTCCACAAATAAGTGAGATCATGTGATATTTATCTTTCTCTGGCTGGCTTATTTCCCTTAGCATAATGCTCTCCATGTCCATCCATGCTATTGCAAATGGTAAGAGTTCTTTCTTTTTTTACAGAAGCATAGTATTCCATTGTATAGATGTACCACCTTTTTTAATCCACTCATCTGCTGATAGGCACTTAGACTGTTGCCAAATCTTAGCAATTGTAAATTGTGCTGCTATGAACATAGGGGTGCATGTACCCTTTCTGATTGGTGTTTCTGATTTCTTGGGATATATTCCTAGAGGTGGAATTACTGGATCAAATGGGAATTTCAGTTTTAATTTATTGAGGAAACTCCATACTGTTCTCCACAGTGGCTGCACCAGTCTGCAGTCCCACCAGCAGTGTACAAGGGTCTCTTTTTCTCCACATCCTCACCAACACTTGTCTTTGGTTGATTTGTTGATGATAGCCATTCTGACAGGTGTGAGATGGTACTGCATTGTCGTTTTAATTTGCCTCTCTCAGATGATTAGTGACTTTGAGCATGTTTTCATATGTCTCTTGGCCTACTTTATGTCCACTTTCGAAAAGTGTCTATTTAGGTCCTTTGCCCATTTTTTTATTGGGTTATCTTCCTTTTGTTAAATTGTATGAGTTCCCTATAGATTTTGGAGATTAAACCCTTACCAGATGTAACATTGGAAAATAAGTTCTCCCATGTATTGGGCTTTCTTGTTGTTTTGTTGATGGTTTCTTTTGCTGTGCAAAAGCTTTTTATTTTGATGTAGTCCCATTTGTTTATTTTCACCTTATTTTTCCATTGTTCTAGGAGATGTATCAGTAAAGATATTGCTATGATATATGTCTGATATTTTGTTGCCTATGGATTCTTCTAAGATTTTTATGGTTTCCTGTCTTACGTTTAAGTCCTTTATCCATTTTGAGTTGATTTTTGTGTGTGGTGTAAGTTAACGATCTAGTCTCATTTTTATTTTTATTTTTGCATATATCTGTTCCATTTTCGCAACACCATTTATTGAAGAGACTGTCTTGACTCCATTGTATGCTCTTGCCTCTTTGGTCAAATATTAATTGAGCATAACGGTTGGGTGGATATCTGGGTTCTCTGTTCTGTTCCATTGATGTATATGTCTATTCTTTTGCCCATACCAGGCAGTTTTGAGAACAGTGGCTTTGTAATATAACTTGATAACTGATATTGTGATTCCTCCAACTTTTTTCTTCTTTCTCAGGATTGCTGTGGCTATTCAGGGTCTTTTTTTATTCCATATAAATTTTTGGAGTGTTTGCTCTAGGTCTGTGAAATATGCCATTTGTATTTTAATGGGGATTGCATTGAATATATAGATCACTTTGGGTAGTATGGACATTTTAACCATGTTGATTCTACCAACCTATGAACACGGTATATTCTTCCATATGTTTGTCTTCCTTTATCTCTTTTTTTCAGTGTCCAGTAGTTTTCTGAGTACTGGTCTTTTATCTCCTTAGTTATGTTTATTCCTAGTTATCTTATTTTTTTTTTTTGGTGTGATGGTAAATGGGATTTTTTTTTTTTTTTTAGTTTCTTTTTCTGTGAGTTAATTATTGGTGTATAAAAATGTCATAGATTTCTGGGTGTTAATTTTTTATCTTGCTATATTGCTGAATTCATTTACTATATCTAGTAGTTTTTTGATGAAGTCTTTAGGGTTTTATATGTACAATATCATGTCATCTGTGAATAATGAGTTTTTCTTCTTCTTTTCCAATTTGGATATCTTTTATTTCTTCTTGTCTTAACACTATGGCTAGCACTTCTAGCACTGTGTCAAACAGGAGTGGTGAAAGTGGGCATCCCTGTCTTGTTCCTGTTTTTAGGGGCAATTGTTTTAGTATATGCCCATTCAGTATGATATCGGCTCTAGGTTTGTTATATAAGGGTTTTATGTTTTTGAGTTATGATCCCTTTATTCCCTCTTGCTGAGAGTTTTTTTTAATCAAATGTTTTTTTTTTTTGCATCTATTGATATAATCATGAGGTTTTGTCTTTCAATTTGTGTGGTGTATCACGTTTATTAATTTACGGATATTTTACCAATTTTGCATCCCCGGAATAAATCCCACTTAGTCATGGTTTATAATCTTTTTAATGTATTGGTGGATGTGATTTGCTAATATTTTTTTGAGGATTTTAGCATCTAGGTTCATCAGGGATATTAGCCTGTAATTCTCTTTCTTTGTAGTGTCTTTATCTGGTTTTGTGTTTAGGGTAATGCTGGCCTCATACAAAGACCTTGAAAGTATTCCTCCCTCTTGAAAGTTTTCCAATAGTCTGAGGAGGATCAGTGTTAGTTCTTCTTTTAATTTTGGGAAAACTCCCCTGTGAAGCTGTCCAGACCAGGGCTTTTGTTTGCTGGAAATATTTTGATTATTGCTTCAATTTCATTGGTCATTATTGGCCTATGCAGGTTTTCAGACCCTTCCTGCTTGAGTTTTGGAAGATTGTGTTTTTCTAGGAATGTGTCCATTTCATCTAGGTTGTCCAGTTTGTTGGAGTAGAATTGTTCGTAGTATTTTCTACAGTCCTTTGTATTTCTGTGGGGTCGATTGTTACTTCCCCTCCTTCATTTCTGATTTTGTTATTTGGGTCCTCTCTTTGTTTATTGGTGAGCCTGGCTAGAGGTTCATCAATCTTGTTTATCCTTTCAAAGAACCAGCTCTTGGTTCTATTTTCTTTCTTTCTTTCTTTTGTGTGTGTATGTATATATATATATATATATATATATATATATATATATATATATATATATATATATATAATTTATTTCTGCTCTGATCTTTATTATTTCCTTCTTTCTATTTACTCTGGGATTTTCTTGTTGCTCTTTTTCTAGTTCTTTAAGTTGTAGGGTTAGATAACTTATTACCAGTTTTTCTTGTTTCTTGAGGTAGGCCTGTAGTGATATGAACTTCCTGCTCAGGACGGCTTTCCTTGTGTCCCATACATTTTGGACTGTTGTGTTTTCATTTTCATTTGTTTCCCAGATGGTTTTTTTAAAATTTCTTCTTTGATCTCTTTGGTAACCCATTCATTGTTTAATAATATACTGCTTAGCCTCCATGTGTTTGATTGTTTTTATTGTAGCTGATATCTAATTTTATGCCATTATGACCTAAGATGCTCAATATGATTTCAATCTTCTTGAATTTGTAGAGACTTAGCCTGTGTCCCAATATGTGGACTATCTTTTAAAATGTCCCATGTGCACTTTGGAAGAATGTATATTCCTTAGCTTTGGGGTGGAACGTTCTGAAGATGTCAATTAATTCCTTCTGTTCTAGTGAATCATTTAGAATTGCTGTTCCTTTGCTGATTTTTTGTCTAGAGGATTTTATCCAGTGGTGTTAGTGGCATATTAAATTCCCCTACTATGATTGTATTGCTGTTGATCTCTCTCTTGACATCTTCCAGAAGTTTTTTGGTTTTTTTTCAAGTATTTTGGTGCTCCTGAATTGGGTGAGTATATGTTTATAATAGTTATATCCTCTTGTTGAATTGATCCCTTTAGTATTATGAAGTCGCCTTCTTTTTCTCTTGTTATTGCCTTCACTTTGAGGTTTATTTTGTCAGATTTAAGTATTGCTACTCCAGCTTTTTTTCATTTCCATTTGCCTGAAAAAT
Organism: Ia io; assembly: GCA_025583905.1. Taxonomy (NCBI): domain Eukaryota; kingdom Metazoa; phylum Chordata; class Mammalia; order Chiroptera; family Vespertilionidae; genus Ia; species Ia io. The sequence continues at coordinate 99,874,722 of JAJQQW010000001.1, forward strand.
TGTTTTCAATCCCTTCACTTTCAGTCTGTGTGAGTCCATTGTTCTGAGGTGGGTCTTCTGTAGACTACATACATATGGGTCATGTTTTCTTATCCATTTAGTTACCCTTTGTCTTTTGATTGGAGCATTTAATCCATTTACATTTAAGGTTATTATTGATAGGTATTTGTTTATAGTCATTTTTATTCTTTATGCCTGTGTTCTTCTTCCCTTTCTATTTCTTGTTTTTACAGCAGTCCATTTAGCATTTCTTGCATTGCTGACTTGGTAATAATAAACTCCCTTAGCTTTTTTGTTTTGTCTGTGAAGCTCCTGATTTCCCCTTCAATTTTGAATGATAGCCTTATTGGATAGAGTATTCTTGGATTCAGTCCCTTGCTTTGCATCACTTTATATACTTCATTCCATTCCCTTCTGGCCTGATGTGTTTCTGTTGAGATATCAATTTATAGTCTAATGGGAGATCCCTTGTAGGTAACTTTTTGTCTCTCTCTGGCAGTCTTTAAGATTTTTACTTTGTCATTGATGTTTGCCAATTTGATTACAATGTGTCTTGGTGTTGATTTTTTTTTTTCTCTTGTTTGGGACTCTGTGTGCTTCTTGAAGTTGTGTGACTTTTTTTCTTCCAAAAGTCAGGGAAGTTTTCTGTCATTATTTCTTTAAAGAGATTTTCTATTCATTGCTCAGTTTCTTCTCCTTCTGGCACCCCTTTCGTGCGGATGTGTTTCATTTCATGCTGTCCCAAAGCTCCCTTAGACTCTCCTCCTGCTTTTTAAGATTTTTTTTCCTGGTTGCTGCTCTGCTTGGGTGTTGTTTTCTACCTTGTCTTCTAATTCACTGATTCAGTCTTGAGCTTCTTCTAGTCTACTGTTGAAATCTTCCATTGGATTCTTTATTGCCACTATGTAATTCTTCATTTCCTCTTGATTCTTACACATTTTGAATTTCTCATCCAGGCTTTTGAGCATCCTTATAACCAATACTGTGAATATTTTCTTGGACAGAATGCTTGCCTCCATTTCATTTATTTCCTTTTCTGGTGATTCCTCCTTTTCTTTCATATGGGGTTTGTTTCCTGTCTCCTCATTTTTGCTGTTTCTTAGTGATTGTTTCCCTGCATTAGAGCAAACTACTATGCAGCTCAGATTTTTTAAATTTTTCTTATGTTGTAGATGTTTGTGGGACCCTGTGGTGCCGTCTTTCAGGTCTTCTGTTCTGGGTATTCTAGGGATGCCCCCTACTTGTTATATTTGGGTTCTTTTGATGTAGTTGGGTCTTGAGTGTTATTGTCCTATTCATGGATGGAGTCTCCTCTTAGGGTGTCTTGTTATGTGGAGTTGCTGACTGAACAGCATAAAATACAACACAATAGACATGAAACAAAAGGAACAGAACACGAATGTACACAAGACACCTCTAATCCAAATAAAAGTGAAAACCAGAGAAAAGAGAATTAGGAGAGAGAAAGGAGAGCAAAAATAATATCAAGAAAAGAAAAAAAGGGATATAAAAAAAAAACAAAGACAAAAATATGGGGAGAAAACACCACAAAACAAACAAATAAACCAGAAAGCCCAAACAAAAAACACCCAGAAAAAGGGCAGGGGGGCACAATCTATAGAGACCGAGCTTAAGTACAAAAAATAAAGCTAAGGAATTGGATGAATAAGGGAAGGACCATGGTTTAGTATAGAGGAAGGAGAAAGAGAATGAGTGGATAAGGAGGAAATAAATAAATTTTTTAAAACTTTATTTAATTATTTACTGAAAAGGGAATACAGGAGAGAGCAGATAGGCCTGAATTTAGGAAGTGAAATTAATTTAAAAATTAGGAGAAGAAAAGATCAATAAAGGAGAGAGGAAATAAAAATGAGTGAACAAAGAGAAAAGAGAAGGGAGGATGGAGTAGGAGCAAGGAAGAGAAAATTAGATATATGAATAAGCTAACAGAGACTACAATAATAATAACACATCAATACAGCAGATAAAGAAGATCAATTTTTGACAAGGAGTAAAAAGAAAGAAAGAGAAAAACTAAAACAGGGCAGGAGAAGAAAAAAAAACAGGATGAAAAAAGGTAGAAGTGAGGAAGAAAAAGGTGGAAAAATGAGATAAAATAATAAAATATAAAAACAGAATACTAAACATTTTTTAAATAAAAAATAAAAAGTGAAGTATCATTCAGCCAAGTTTTAATGTCCCTGGGGGCTGGTTTAGGACCCCTCTCTTATGTTCTTTCTGCCAATTCTGGGTTTCCTGTTATGTAGTTGGGTGCTGACCACTGTCAAGCACTGTCTTTGGCATTTAGCACTGTGATGAAGCTCCAATAGATTGTTTCTATGTATTAGAACAAATTTCTCTGCCACTCAGATTTTTTGAATTTTTCTTATGTAGTCGATGTTTTGTTGGAACCCTGTGGTGCAGTCTCTCAGGTCTTCTGGGCTGAGTATTCTAGGAATGCCCCCTACTTGATATTTGAGTTCTCTTGATGTAGTTTTGTCTTGACTGTTATTGTCCTGTTCTTGTATGGAGTCTCTTCTCAGGGTGTCTGGTTATGTGGCTTGCTCTCTGCCCCGTTGTGCCAACTGTTGTGGAAGTGCTGACCAAACAGCATAAAATACAACACAAGACATGACCTCAAAGGAACAGAACATGAATGTACTCAAGACACCTATAACCCCAATAGAAGTGACCACCAGAGAAGAGAGAATTAGAGAGAAAGGAGAGCAAAAATTATAGCGAGAATAGAAAAGTAAAAAAGAAAGAATATGGGGAGTTAACACAACAAAACAAAACAAACTAAAAAGTGTATAAGAGGAAAAAATAAAAAAATAAGTTTATTTATTTATTGATTGATTGAAAAGGAGAATAGAGGAGAAAGCAGATAGGCCTAAATTTAGGAAATGAATCTAATTAAAAAATTAGGAGCAGAAAAGAGCATGAGAGAGGAAGAAAAGAAAAGAAATAAAAAAACTGAGAGGCTAAGAAAGAGAAAAGAGAAAGGGAAATGGAGTAGGAGCAGGGAAGATGAAATTAAATATAAGAATAAGCCAACAGAGACTATAATACTAATAACACATCAATACAGCAGATAAAGAAGATCACTTTTTAACAAGGGGTAAAAAGAAAGAAAAGGAAAAGCTAAAACAGGGAAAGGAGAAGAAAAACAGGATGAAAAAGGGAGAAGCCAGGAAGAAAAAGGTGAAACAAATTAAAATAATATAGAACAACAATAAAAAAATAAAATAAAATATATAATATTAAAAAAATTAAAAAGAAAATAAAAAAGATAAAAAATGAAGTGAACTGTCATTCACTTCAACCACTTTTTAACGCCCCATGTGGGCTGGTTTAGGACCCCACTTTTGTGTTCTGCCTGCCAATTCTGGGCTCCCTGTTAGGTATTTAGGTGCTGACCACTGTCAGGCACTGTCTTTGGTGATCCATCGCTCCTCTGCTTGTGTCTGTCTCCACAGGCCTTGGATGCAAGCAGGCAGGACCAATTGGCCTGCTTTGCCTGTCTGCCAACTATCAACCTTAATCACTGAATTTTCTGTTTCAGTCAGGGCTTTAGGTGGGGTTGGTGCTGTTTGCTGTCCAGAGATCAGATGGATGTATTTTCTCAGATCCAAGGCCAATCCTCCACAAGTGGCCCAAAATATAACTCTGACCTTCGTTGATCAGAGATCCCTGTATGAAGACTAGTGGGGTTGGCTGGAAACCTGGAGTTTTTAATCAGTCTGATTCCCAGAATAGTGGAGCAGACTGGCCCCTCTTCCAACCCAGACACTAAGGGCTCTTTGGGGCTATTAACAGCCTTTGTTTCCTTTGTATAGCTCAAAATGCAGACAGGGTGTGGCAGGCTGGTAGTATTCCCTGTCTTGAGGCCACTGGGAGGAACTAGCTCTTGTGAGGAGAAATGGCAGCTGCCCTGCCTCCCTCCTCAGCCTGTCCTCAGGCTCCACAAATCTGTGCCTCTCCCTGCACCTTTTCTTTTCCTTGGGTGAATTTTTGCAGCTGAAAAGTCCTATATTCTGGGTTTAGTGAATACAAGCAAAGACAAAATGAAAGCAAAACAACCACAAAACAGCAGGTTTCTCTTCCCCCAGCACTGTGCCACTTGCTCCACTTTTAAGGTCATCTTTCGGGGTGCAGCCCCCCATGGATGTGGTCTCAGGTCTAGATTACCTGGGTGCCAGCAGCTCTGCAGGTTTTCCTTTTCACAATTGGGTATTACGCCTGTCACTAAGGGACATTGCTTTGTTGCAATGCAGTCTCCACCTCACCCTCTCAGCCACAGGGCTGGATGTCCCTCTCCAGTCCAGATCCCCACTCCAACCATTCTCCAGGCATCCTCTGCCCTTCCTTATTGAAAATTATCTCCTCAACTGTGTCTAATTTTTTTAGTTTTGGGTAGATGTTCTCTGATTTAGTTGCTATTCCAGCCTGGCTCCAGGAGGAGGTGCGTAACACATCTCCCTATGCAGCCACCATTTTCTTCTCTCTTCCCACTTGGTTCTTTTTTTTATAAAGAAACTAGAGGCCCAGTGCATGAAATTTGTGCATGGAGGGGGGGTCCCCTTAACCCAGACTGCACCCTCTCCAATCTGGGACCCCTTTGGGTGATGTCCGACATCCCTCTCACAATCCAGGACCGCTGGCTCCTAACTGCTCACCTGCCTGCCTGTCTGATTGCCCCTAACTGCCCCCCTTGCCAGCCTGGTCACCCCCAACTGCCCCCCACCATCCTGGTCACCCCCAACTGCCCCCCCTGGTCTGGTCACCCCTACCTGCCCTGCCCCCGCTGGCCTGGTCACCCCACACAGCCTGCTGTTCAGTCGTTTGGTCATTCCTCAATAACCCCTGTGCCGGCCTTGTCACTCCACACAGCCTGCTGTTCGGTTGCCAGTCCAGTTGTTTTGGTCGTGATGGCTCCTGGCTTTTTATATATTAGGATACTTTGGAGATATTGTGGGTTTGGTTCCAGACCACTACAAAAAGTGAATATTGCAGTAAAGCAAGTCTCGTGAATTTTTTTATTTCCCAGTGTAAATAAAATATATGTTTATACTTACTATAGTCCATTAAGTGTGAAATACCATTATATATTTTTTAAAAATGTACATATCTTAATTAAAAATACTTTATTGCTAAAAAATAATAACCATCATCTGAGCCTTTAGCTTACTGGTAAACGGTCTTGCCTTGATGTTGATGAAAATGCAATATTTGTGAAGAGAGATAAGGCAAAGTACAATAAAATGAGGTATGCCTGAATATGGGTCAGGCTTCATTGTTTCTTTGCCTGTCTTGTAAATTATTTTGTTGGAAATAGGATATTTTACATAATGCACTGTAGTGACTCTGGTTACTGGTCCACAGTCTTCCTCCTACCTGTTCAGGGGGTAGTTATACTTATTTGTTTGTTTATTTTTTATGGCTAACCAGATCATTTTAATCAAATGCATTTCCTTCCCATAGTCTGAAGCCTCCAATACGCTTTGGAGGACAAAGCCTTGGGCATGGAGACAGCCACCCTGGAATGATAGTTGTTTTGGTAGGGCTCAGTTATTCTTGGTCCCTGAGCATACCCAGATATTAAACTCCAGTAACTGCTGACTGATTGTTCTGTTATTTCAACAATGCCCTGGAGAATAAATTGCTCTAATTCCGATTCAATTAAAATCAGATCCTTTGTGAGAACAGTTTTTTTTTAAACTGTTCTTTTATACAGAGTCATCTCTTTAATCGTTTTCTTTCCATTCTCCCTTCCACCCTCCCTCCCTTTCTTCTTTTACTCCCCCACCCCTCAGGTTTATTGAGATACTATATATATGGCTAAGTGTCCATCCGTCTGACCGGTAGCTCTGATGTACACTGACCACCAGGAGGCAGACACTCAATGCAGGAGCTGCCATGATGTGCACTGACCATTTCAAAATAAACAGCACCGTGGACCTGGTGCTAACAAACCAACACTTGGCTTCCCCCAAGTGGGACACAGGCCCTGCCACCACCCCTGAGCGACACCCCACCAAATTGCAGCCAATGCTGCCAAGACCCCATGGTGCAAAATGCGGCCCACAGCCCAGCCCAGCCCGGAAACAGTCGCTGTGGGTGCCGGGTAATGACATCATGTAGCAACACCCGGCTTCCTCTCCCTAGCGACTAGCCTCCTTGGAGTTTATTCAGCCCAGGAACCTGACTTGCTTTATAGCCAGGTGCAAACATTTTGCACTTTAACCAAATGTTTGTGAAGCGTTTTCATGTGCCTCATCTTATTTAATCCTCACAGAAGTCCTGGAGTAGGTACATAGGAGACTCAGTAGAATCTTATTTTCTTTTCATTAGCCAGAAAATGGAGATTTATAAAGGTTAGAAACGTGACCCAACTGAAAAGAAGAAATGGTGGAACTTGAAAATGACTTCATGTTTTCTCACTGCGCAGAATATAGTCAAATACTGCTGCAGTTAAATATTTTACCCTTTGTTCTCCCTGCATGATCTACAATAATAATCAGCTTCATGTTGATATTTACTGCTGTGTTGCTGACAATTACCTGAAAGAGAATTTGGGCTGGAAAAAGTTTAGCTAAATCAGAAAGCAGTTCTAATTAAGCAAGTTTATTCTATATATATAAAAGGCTAAGTTGACTCATGCATGTGCGATACATATAAAGCTCTCACTGGTGCCAATTGCACACGTGTGTTTTGATCTGTCCTTGTTGATCGTGAATTTGGTTGACACTTCTATTATAGAGAAAGGGTGAATAGCGATATTAAAATATTTCTTCTAATTAATTTCCTTTCAATGTGCATGAATGCATGCACTGGGACACTAGTTGATATATAACATTGTATAAGTTTAAGGTATAGAGTGTGATTATTTGGTACAGGTATATATTGTGAAACAATTACCACAGTAGGGTTACTTAACACTTCCATTATCTTACATAATTACCATTTCTTTTCTCTTTGTCATGAGAATGTATAAGATTTACTTTCTTAGCAACTTTCAAGTATATAATACAGTATTGTTAACTATAGTCACCATGTAGATCCCCAAAACTTCTTCATCTTATAACTGGAAATTTGTACCTTATGACCAACACATCCCTCTTTCCTCCACTCCTTAGACGAACCATTCCACTCTCTTACGAGTTCAACCTTTTTAGATTTCAAGTATAATTGATATACAGTATTTTTCTTTCTCTTTCTGAATTATTCAATTATTATAATGTTCTCAAGGCCTATCCATGTTGTTGCAAATGGCAGGATTTCCTTTTTTTCTCATGGCTGAATAATATTCCATTGTCTGTGTATAAAATATCACATCATTTTATTTCATTTATGCATAGGTAGGAATTAAGGTTGTACCAATATCTTGGTTATTGTGAACAGGGCTGCAATGAACATGAGAACCCAGATATCTTCTTCAGATCCTGCTTTCATTTCCTTTGGATATATACCCAAAAGTGAGATTGCTAGTTCATATGGTAGTTCTAGTTTAAATTTTTAAAATCAACCTCCATACTGTTTTCCATAGTGGCTGAACCAATTTACATTCCAACCAACAGGTGTACAAAAATTATTCACCAACACTTGTCATCTCTTGACTTTTTGATAATAGTCATTTTAACAGCTTTGAGGTGATATTATGGTTTTTATTTGAATTTCCCTGGTGATTAGTGATGCTGAGCATCTTTCATGTACCTGTTGGCCAATTGTATGTCTTCTCTGGAAAAATATCTATTTAGTTTCTCTGCCCATTTTTAAATTGGATTATTTGGTTTTGTTTATTTTGTTTTGCTATTGAATTTTATGAATTCGTTATATGTTTTGGATGTTAACTCCTTGTCATATAGATGATTTGAAAATATGTTCTCTTATTTTGTAGGTTACCCTTTAATTTTTGTAATTGATTGTTTAGTAGTACAGAAGCTACTACTAAATAGGTTTGATGAACCCATTTGATGATTTTTTTCTTTTGTTACCTATGTTTTCAGTATCATATCTATAAAAAAAAATCATTGCCAAGACCCATGTCAAGGAGCCTTTTTTTCTGTTTTCCTCTAGGAGTTTTATGGTATTAAGTTCTTAATCTATTTCAAGTAAATTTTTGTGAGTGGTAAAAGATAGGGGGTCCAGTTTCATTCTTTTGCCTGTGATTATCCAGTTTTCCAAACACCACTTATTGAACCACTGCCCTTTCCCCAGAGTCTATTCTTGGGTCTCTTTGTCACATATTATTTGACAATCTATCTGTGGGTTTATTTCTGGGATCTCAAATCTGTTCCATTGGTCTATGCACCTGTTTTTATGCCAGTACCATACTCTTTTTTGATTACTACAGCTTTGTAATACAATTTGAAATCAGGAAGTGTAATGCCTCCATCTTTGATGTTCTTTCTCAATATTTCTTTGGGTATTTAGGATCTTTTGTGGTTCCATAGAAATTTTAGGGTTTTTTTTAAATAACTGAAAAAATGGTAGTGGAATGTTTGATAGAGATTGCATCGAATATACAGATGGGTTTGGGTAGTATAGCAATATTAATTCTTTTGATCCATTTATTTGCATTTTCTTCAATTTCTTAAATCAGTGTCTTCTAGTTTTTGATGTATAAATCTTTCACTTTCTTGGTTAAACTTATTCCTAATTATTTTATTGTTTTGATGACATTTCAAATGGGATTGTTTTTTTATTTCTGTTTCAGATAGATCATTGTTAGTGTATAGAAGAAAAAGAAGGTCTATGGTATTGACCAAATTTTTCTCTTTCCATTGTACATTTATCTTTCTTGATATTTCAAGATTCTTTTTTAAAATTTCCTTTCTGTTTCATGAATTTCCTTTAGCCATACTTTTAGGGTGGACCTGCTGATGACAAATTATTTTAATTTTTTTTTCATCTGGGATAGTCTTGATTTCTCCTTTTTCAATGAAGGTCGTTTCATTGAATATAAAATTCTGGATTTTTAGTTTTTGTGTTTTTGTTTTTGCTTACTGTTTTCCAAAAAACAAAAACAAAAAACAAAACAAAAACCCCAAAAAACAAAGTATGCTACTTCCTTCTGGCCTTAAGGCAGAGCCTCTGTCTCATGAGTTGAGGTTGGACAGAGAAGAGAACTCCTACCTCTTTTTTCAAAATATATTTTTATTGATTTTATGGAGAGAGGAAGGGAGAGATATAAATGTTGATAAGAGAAACATCTATCTGCTGCCTCCTGCATTCCCCCTCACCACCCCCCCCCCCCAGGATCCTACAAACTGTGCATGTTCCCTGACCGGGAATTGAACTGGTGACTTCTTGGTGCATGGGTTGATGCTCAACCACTGAGCAATGCTGGCTGGGCTCCTACCTCTTGACTGAACTCACCTGCACTTGTAACAAGAAATCTACTGTCATTTTAGTTCCCACCCCCCAGAAGTAAGGTGTCATTTCTCTCTCGCTTATCTCTAGAGTTTTCTTTGTTTTTAATTTTTAAGTTTTTTATTATAATGTATTGTGGCATGAATTTGCTTGACTCTATCCTGCTTAAAGTTTGCTCAGCTTCTTGAATTTGTAGGCTTATGTATTTTTCCAAATTTGGTTAATTTTAAGCCATTATTTCTTTGAATATTACCTTACCACCACATTCCTTCATATTATTTTATGGGACTCTGATGACATGTTAAATTTTTTTTTATACCCGAGGTCCCTATGTGTTTATTCCCATCTATTTTTCTATTTCTTGCTCAGAATGGGTGATTTTACTGTCCTTTTCTTCAACTGTCCTATTCTACTGTCCTAAGTCCTAAGTTCACGGAAAGCCTGTCAACTCCATTATGCTATTGCCCCCTATAGTGAGTCTTTCTCTTCATTATGTTTTTTAATTTTAAAATTTGTTTTTTCTTTTTTAAAAATATATTTTTATTGATTTCAGAGAGGAAGGGAGAGGGAAAGAGAGATAGAAATATCAATGATGAGAGAGAATCATTGATTGGCTGCCTCCTGCATGCCTCCTACAGGGGATCAAGCCTGCAACTCCGGCATGTGCCCTGACCGGGAATCAAAATGTGACCTCCTGGTTCATAGGTCAACACTCAACCACTGAGCCATGCCAGCGGGACTGTTTTTTCTTTTTTTAAAATATATTTTATTGATTTTTTACAGAGAGGAAAGGAGAGGGATAGAGAGCTAGAAACATCAATGAGAGAGAAACATCGATCAGCTGCCTCCTGCACACCCCCCACTGGGGATATGCCCACAACCAAGGTACGTGCCCTTGACTGGAATCGAACCTGGGACCCTTCAGTCCGCAGGCTGACACTATCTACTGAGCCAAACTGGGCAGGGCTGTTTTTTCTTTATATCTTCTATTTCTTTGCTGGGAATTTATATTTATTTGCTGGGAATTTTTCTTTCCTGGAACTTTCTGTCTCGTAATTTTCTTCATGATTTTTCATAATTGTTCATTGAAACCTGATGATGACTACTTTAAAATTCTTGTCAGACAATTATATTATCTCTATCATCTTGTTCCCATATGTTGATTTTCTTTTCTCATTCATGCTGAGATTTTCCTAATTATTAATATGATGATTCTTTTTATTATATCCTGACAGTAATGGGTATTATGTTATAAGGTTCTGGATACTATTATATCTTCTGTTTTGTAGGACTCCTCTGTCACCACCCAACAGTAGGAAATGATATACCACTTCATCACTGACAGTTAAGGATGGAAGTCCATGTTTTCCACTAAGCTACTTTTGACATCCCAGGAGGATCCCCTTGTTACTTTTGAGGAAGGATAGATTTTCAAGTTCTCACATGGCTTTTGCTGATACCACCCTAGCTTGTGTGTGGTGTGTGAAGGGGTGTGTCATTACTGTTTTTGATATGGCCTTGACAGTGCCCATGGAAGGGGCCCTCCATACCACTTGGCCAGAATGAAAGTCCTGGCTCTACCTAGCCTTCTCTGTCACCATCCTGGTGGAGGGGAAGAGGTGTCTAGTTATAACTTTGTAGAATTAGAAGTCTATGTTTCCTGCATGGCCTATGCTGTCATTGGTGGTAGTGAGACCACTCCCCTCCCCCCTAGTGTTTGGCTAGAGTAGGGTTATTATTGTCTGAAAGGTTTCTGTCATTCTAGACTTCCTTTATCCTGGTCCTTTAGTTAGAACAGGGTTACTAGATTTCCTTTATTCTGGTCCTTTAGTTAGAGCATTTTTAGTTTTATCCATTGGAGTATACGGGCTGCAGGTTTCTATTGTAACAATTCAGGATATATTAAGCAAAACAGGGAATTTAACACCATGCTATTCTTTGGGTTTCAAAGTTCCTGCCTGGTCTTTCTCCTTTTCACCTTCCAGAGTCATCTTATGTTTTTATATATAATATTCAGGGTTGTTTAGTTGAACTTAGTGGGATAAATATGGACAAGTGCACCTATTCATCTGTCTTATCACAGAACCAGAAGTCTAGGGAACAATTATATATGGCCATTTTAGGTACTGGAGACATCTACACTAATAAAAGAGTAAGATGCAAATTGCCCATACCTTTGCAATGCCCACCACCCAATCAGGAGTGACTATGCAAATTAACCCAACAAAGATGGCAGGTTAATTTGCATACACAGGTGCTGAGCAGCCACTGCTCCAGATGCTCCGGGCCTCTGGGCAGTGTGGGAAAATGAAAAGGTGGCTCCGGGATGGAAAGGAAAGGTGGCTCAGGCCGAGGTGAAGGTGGTGCCAGCAGCCAGCGGTAGGAAGGCCGATTCTTTCTTTTTTTATTATTGTTTAAAGTATTACATGTAGTAGTACATATATCTCCTTTTTTTCCCCCCCACTGACCTTCCCCCAGGCTTCCCTACCCCCTAGAGCATGCCCTCATCCCACCCCGCCAGTGTCTTGTGTCCATTTGTTGTGCTTATATGCATGCAAAAAAATCCTTTGGTTTATGTCTTCCCCCCATCCCCAACACTCCCCAAACTTCCTGCTGTAATTTGACAGTCTGTTCAGTGCTTTACTGCCTCTGTATCTATCTTTTTGTGCACCAGGTTATAATGTTCTTTATTTTCCATAACTGAGTGAGATCATGTGGTATTTTTCTTTCATTGACTGGCTTATTTCACTTAACATAATGCTCTCCAGGTCCATCCATGCTGCTGCAAATGGAAAGAATTCTTTCTTTTTTATAGCAGCGTAGTATTCCATTGTGTAGATGTACCATAGTTTACTAATCCACTCATCTGCTGATGGGCATTTAGGCTGTTTCTAAATCTTAGCTATGGTGAATTGTGCTGCTATGAACATAGGGGTGCATATATCCTTTCTGATTGGTGTTTCTAGTTTCTTGGGATATATTCCTAGAAGTGGAATCATTGGGTCAAATGGGAGTTCCATTTTTAGTTTTTTGAGGAAACTCCATACTGTTCTCCACAGTGACTGCACCAGTCTGCATTCCCACCAGCAGTGCACTAGGGTTCCTTTTTCTCCGCATCCACGCCAACACTTGTCGTTTGTTGATTTGTTGATGATTGCCATTCTGACAGGTGTGAGATGGTACTACATTGTCGTTTTGATTTGCATCTCTCAGATAATTAGTGACTTTGAGCATGTTTTCATGTGTCTCTTTGCCTTCCGTCTGTCTTCTTTCAAAAAGATTCTATTTAGGTCCTTTGCCCATTTTTTTTATTGGATCATTTATCTTCCTTTTCTTAAGTTGTATAAGTTCCCTGTAGATGTTGGAGATTAAAATTTTATCAGTGATAACATTTGCAAGTATGTTCTCCCATACAGTGGGCTTTCTTGTTGTTTTGTTGATGGTTTCTTTTGCTGTGAAAAAGCTTTTTATTTTGATGTAGTCCCATTTGTTTATTTTCTCTTTAGCTTCCATTGCCCTAGGAGCGGTATTGGTGAAGAAATTGCTTCGGCATATGTCTGAGATTTATCTGCCTGTGGTTTCCGCTAGTATTTTTATGGTTTCCCCTTTTCTGTTTAAGCCCTTTATCCATTTTGAGTTTATTTTTGTGTATGGTTTAAGTTGGTGATCTAGTTTCATTTTTTGCATGTATCTGTCCAATTTTCTCAACACCATTTATTGAATAGATTGTCTTGACTCCATTGTATGTTCATGCCTCCTTTGTCAAATATTAATTGAGCATAGTGGTTTGGGTCGATATCTGGGTTCTCTATTCTATTCCATTGGTCTATAGATCTGTTCTTGTGCCAGTACCGGGCTGTTTTGAGAACAGTGGCCTTGTAATACAGCTTGAAATCTGATATTGAGATCCCACCTACTTTGTTCTTCTTTCTCAGGATTGCTGTGGCTATTCGGGGTCTTTTTTTATTCCAGATGAATTTTTGGAGAGTTCTTTCTAGGTCTGTCAATTAATTCCATCTGGTCTAGTGAGTCATTTAGGATTGATGTTTCTTTGCTGATTTTTTGTTTAGAGGATTTGTTCAATAGTGATTTTGGAGTATTAAGGTCCCCTACTATGATTGTATTGCTGTCAATATCTCCCTTGATATCCTCCAGAAGTTTTTTTTATGTATTTGGGTGCTCCTGTATCAGGTGCGTATATGTTTATCAGAGTTATTTCTTCTTGTTGGATTGCTCCCTTTAGTATTATGAAGTGGCCTTTCTTATCTCTTTCTATGTCCTTCACTTTGAGATCTAATTTGTTAGATATAAGTATTGCTACCCCAGTTTTTTTTTTTCATTTCTATTTGCCTGAAAAACCTTTTTCCATCCCTTCACCATCGGTTTGTGTGCATCTTTTTTTTCTGAGGTGTGTTTCCTGTAGACAGCAGATATATGGGTCATTTTTTCTTATCCACTCAGTTACCCTATGTCTTTTGATTGGGGCATTTAATCCATTTACATTTAAAGTTATTATTGACAGGTACTTGTTTCTCGCCATTTTTATTCTTTACCCCTGTGTTCCTTCTTAGCTTCCTTTTTCTTCTTTTTATAGCACATCCTTTAGCATTTCTTGCATTGCTGGTTTTGTGCTAATAAATTCCCTTAGTCCTTTTTTGCCTGTGAAGCTCCTGATTTCACCCTCAATTTTGATTGATCGCCTTGCTGGGTACAGTATTCTTGGATTCAGACCCTTCCTTTGCATAACTTTGTATATTTCATTCCATTCCCTTCTGGCCTTATGTGTTTCTGTTGAGGAATCAGTCGCTAATCTGATGGGGGATTCTTTGTAGGTAATGTTCTGTCTCTCTCTGGCTGCTTTTAATATTCTTACTTTGTCGTTGGTGTTTGCCAATTTAATTATAATGTGCCTTGGTGTCGGTCTTTTTTGGTTCATTTTGTTTGGGACTCTGTGAGCTTCTTGGATTTGTGTGGGTTTTTTCTTCCCTATACCAAGGAAGTTTTCTGTCATAATTTCTTCAAGCAGGTTTTCTATTCCTTGCTCACTTTCCTCTCCTTCTGGAACCCCTATTATGCGGATGTTGTTTTGTTTCGTGTTGTCCCAAATGTCCCTTAGGCTCTCCTCCTGCTTTTTAACTTTTTTTTTCTAGAAGCTGCTCTACTTGGGTATTTTTCCCCACCTTGTCTTCTAGCTCACTGCTGCGGTCCTCTGGTTCTTCTAGTTTACTCTTGATGCTTTCTATTGAGTTCTTTACAGCAGCAATGTCATTTTTCATTTTTTCTTGATTCTTCTTCATTTCCTCTTGGTTCTTACACATATTGTCGAATATGTCTTCCATTCTTTTCATCCACCTTATGACCATTTCTCTGAATTCTTTCCTACAGGTTGCTTGCCTCCATTTTGTTTACTTCCTTTTCTGGTGATGCCTGCTTTTCTTTCATATGCAGGCTGTTTCTTTTTCTTCCCATGATCTCTGTTCTCCGGGTGTCTGGTTATGGAGTTCTCTCTCTCCTGCCTTGATTTAAAGGCACAAAATACAACACAACCAGGTACAATGCACAAGGCACTGAACAGAAATGTATTCAAGATATTAATAACCCCAAATAAATGTGACCACCAGAGAAAGGCAAATTAGAGGATAGGAGAGAAAGAAGAAGAGGGTGCGGAAAGGAGTGCAAAATGAAATTGGGAAAAAGAAAGAAAAGAAAGAGAATAAGAAAGAAGAGGAGAACAAACTATATATATGGGGAGAAAACCCCAATAGAACAGCCACTAATCCCAACAAATGGCAGCAACACGTACCTGGAGATTAATGCAAACTACAAACAACAGCTAATATCAAGCCAGGCAAGGGAAAATAGAAGGAAAAAACAAACAAAAACAAAACAAAAAAAGAAAAAGAATAAGCAAAACAATCTCACAAACAAGCATAAAAAAATCGATATAATCAACAACCAAGCAAACAACAACAAAAGGATAGAGAGAAAAAACAATTTATTTTGCATAGTGAAGGAAGAGAAGAGAGAGGTGTGTATGGATTTGGAGCAGGGGATTGGAAATTAGGTATGTAAGTAGGGTGAAATTTTAACAGGGGTAAAAAGAAGGAATAGGGAAAATCTAAAGCAGGAATAGAGTAAGAGAAACAGGACAGCAAAAGGGAAAAGTGAGGAAGAGAGTGTTGACATAAAGGTAAAGTTGAGATAGAGTAAAATGATGCTAAAGGAAAGATGAAAATAGAATGTAGAACACTAATCCCAAAGTAAAATAAAGAGAAAATAAAATGACACTTAAAAAATAGTAAAATAGTAGTAGTAATAATACTGATTGAAAATAAAAATGTAATAATTAAAAAGGTAAAATCAAGTGAGAAAAAAAGAAAAAAATTAGTTTCTTAAGTAAAAGATGAAAAAATAAAAATAAAATAAAAATAAAAATGTGCAGTAGTGAAGGTCATTCACTTCCTCTACTGTTCTGTTTGGCACGCCTGTTTCCTAGTCAGGACAGTATTGAAGTTCCCTGAGTTCCACTGCTCCTCAGTGTTGTAGGCAGTCCTGATTTTTAAGCAGGCAGTACGTCTCTATTTCTTGTATTCCTTTATTTGTGTTTACACAAGAGTCAATTTGTGATTCAACCCCTGAGTGGCAGTGTTTCTGGATTGACTTCCAGGTCTATAGGTCCTCTCTAGCTAGTGTTTGGATTTTGTTTTCCCTGTGGTGCTTAATACCAGTTTGTGGGAGTGGGTTGCCCCAGAGCTGGTTCTCTGCTGGTTACTCCCAGCTCTGATCCCCAGGTTCCAGAAAAACAACATTCCCCTGCAGTCTCTTAGGGTGTCGTCAATTGGGTGATCCTATGTATTGGGCTTAGTAATCAGAAGCAAGGATTTAAAGAGGAATAAGAAGAAAAAAAAAGAGCCAGAGTAAGTGTGCGAACTCCGGGGCTGCGTGCAAGTCTGTGCAGTCTTTATTTTCCCCTTGGGTCTAAGCAGCCAACACACTTTTAAAATTTTTAAGCTGTCCTTTTGCGCCCAGATAAAAATGGGTTGCTTTTTAGAGTTCCCTTCTGTTAGCAGCTCTGCGGACCCCCTTCCACATTCACGGATCACGCCAGCCCCAACAGCTGCGGATTTTTCTAGGCTCAGACTTCCCCAGATTCTCCAGCTCCCACTGTGCGCCTATTTCTCGCCCCTGCCGGGACCACAAACCTCACCTTATCCCAGGCGAAATCTGTCCTTTCCATGAGGGAGTGTAGAGCTCCTCTGAATCTGCGTGCTTGCGCCAATTGGGGACCAGTGTTCTTGGGTTCACAGCTGTTTAGTGGGTGCCATAGTTGTAGATTCCCCAGGCTTTTCAGGCATCTGATAACATCCACTTTCCCCTTCAAGATGGCGCAGTCTCCGAGTCCGAGCTGGTCGCCCTGGGAGGGAACCCAGCAGAAGTGGGGGCTGCCAGGTCAGGGGAGCCTCGTCCAGCAGTCTCCCACAGTCTCCTGGAGTATAGCTGTCCCTCAACTCGCCAAGGAACACTCCCCGTGCGACCACACACTCTCCCTTTGTTTTCTCACTCACACACTATCTTGCAGTCTGCCTTCCTGTTGCAGCCATCTCCTCTTCCTCTCAAAAGTTGCCAGAAGGACCATTCTTGTATGCATCTTCATGCATTGGGCCTCTAGTTTTGATATATATATATATATATATATATATATATATATATATATATATATATATATATATATATATATATATATATATACTTTGATATAGCATCAGAACAATTATGTTAACACACAAGAATACTTTTATTACTAGGTAATTGCTAGTAATACTCTTGTTACTAGGTTAGAGTCATTCCTGCCACTATTATCCTATTCCTGATCTCTTTGGAAGTGGGAGCTTTCCCTTATTTCTCTGAAGGAAAATGGAACTGCCTAAGATTGTTGGGTTCTCTAATGTTGGTGGGAGATTGCAGATGAGGGCTTGTGTTGAATCTTGTCCTCTGGCTCCTCCTGAGGTGGTTCTGATTAATGGTTTCTATAATTATCTCAGGAGAAAAGATATGGCACTAACACCAAGGTGGAAATAGAAACAGAAATTGGAAGCCAGTAGCATCTAAGTTATCCTTGCAGTAAATGACGTTTTAGCTCTTGTACTTACCCAGAAGTGGTTTTTTATTAGAGTAGAGATAGATACAGTGATTAGCTTTGAGGTCAATAATAGTAAACTGTAGTCCAAGGCTACAAAAGTTACTGAAATAGTGTCTTAACTGGCAGAATTTATGTCCACCACAAAGAAACCTAAGGGTAAATGGTTTGCTACTTTCCTGGAAATGCACTCACTATTTTATTACTTATAGAAATTTATCCCCTTATCTTTCAACATGAAATGATGTCTTTTGTCATCAGCATCTTAATTCCTATTGCTCAGGACTCTCAGATGGAAAAGGGACAGAAAAGTAGGGATGGGACCATCTAGAATTGTGCATATTAACTGAGCCTATTGAGCAAATGTTGACATGTATAAATATTAAGATACATAATCCATACTCCCTTTAGGTAATACTATTAAAGACCATGAAGAGAACTTTCAGTCTTAAATGGC
Source organism: Ia io (assembly GCA_025583905.1). Taxonomy (NCBI): domain Eukaryota; kingdom Metazoa; phylum Chordata; class Mammalia; order Chiroptera; family Vespertilionidae; genus Ia; species Ia io. Next base: position 99,892,688 of record JAJQQW010000001.1, read on the forward strand.
ATTGAATAAGAGAAGTCAAAGATATTGGCTCAATTAACTTACTTGGAAAGTTTGAGATTTTAAAAGGATAAATAATTTTTGAGATTGCATTCTCAATAGAATTTTTTATGCTTAATTTTTCCCTTGAGCATTATGGTATAACTGTTAATATCTCTAACCTTGGAGTCAGACTACATGGCTTCAGAATCTAGCTTTCTAAAAAAATCTTTATTGTCAAACAACTTTCAGCTTTTTCATTTGGAAAGTTATTTAACCTTCTAGAGTGTTGGTTTCTTTAGTAGTTTGTAAAATTGATTAGCTACCTCTTAGAATTATTGTGAGATTTAGATGCAAGAAAATTACAAATACCTAGAAAAACCTGGCTCATTATAAGCATGTTAGCTAAAATGAGAAATATTTTTACAATAATATTTCTAGTTATATGAATGGGTTCTAATGGCTGATAATATTTATGGCTCTTATTTTCTCTTCTGACTGCTAAATAAAGTGCAGAGTTTAATTGTGCTTTTAGCTCATAGTAGTATGAGTGCCTCAATTAAATTTTGACAGTTGCGTGTAACGATTTTAAAAATATCAATCAACGTTAAAAAATAATCAGGCAGCCCTAGTGGGTTTGGCTCAGTGGATAGAGCATTGGCTTGTGGACTGAAGGGTCCCAGTTTGATTCCAGTTGAAGGCACATGCCAGGGTTGAAGACTCGATCCCTGTTGGGAGGCGTGCAGAAGGCAGCCAATCAATGATTATCTTTAATCATAGATGATTCTAACTCTCTTCTCTCTCTCCCTCTCTGAAATCAATAAAAATATATTTAAAAAAATAATCAGGAAAATAAACTTTAAAATATGGTTGAGATGAAGATGTCACCTTTCCCTCGCATTTCAGTGTGGTCTGAGTCTCTTGTGAGAATGTAGACTGAGAATACACTCTATATTTTAGACTTATAAGCTTATATATTACACTCAGACAGTGTCTTACTATTCAGGATCTCCCTTCATGGAATACTAATACATGTTTACTATTATCTATTCATATTATATGGAACTAGAGGCCCGGTGCACGAAATTCATGCATGGAGGGGGGTTGTCCCTCAGCCCAGCCTGTACCCTCTCCAATCTGGGACCCCTCGAGGGATGTCCAACTGCCCGTAAACGGGCAGTCGGTCATCCCTCTCACAAACCAGGACTGCTGGCTCCCAACTGCTTGCCTGCCTGCCTTCCTGATTGCCCCTAACCACTTCTGCCTGCCAGCCTGATCACCCCCTAACCACTCTGCTGCCAGCCTGTTTGCCCCCAACTTCCCTCCTCTGCCAGCCTGGTCACCCCTAACTGCCCTCTCCTGCAGGGTTGATCACCTCCAACTGCCCTCCCTTGCAGGCTTGGTCCCTCTCAACTGCCCTCCCTTGAAGGCCAGATGCCTCCCAACTGCCCTCTCCTGCTGGCCATCTTGTGGTGGCCATCTTGTGTCCACATGGGGGCAGGATCTTTGACCACATAGGGGCAGCTATATTGTGTGTTGCAGTGATGATCAATCTGCATATTACTCTTTTATTAGATAGGATAGAGGCCTGGTACAGGGGTGGGGGCCAGCTGGTTTGCCCTGAAGGGCGTCCCAGATCAGGTGGGGGTTCACTTGGGGTGTGGGGCGGCCTGAGCGAGGGGCCTGTGGTGGTTTGCAGGCCGGCCATGCCCCATGGCAACCCAAGCAGAGGCCCTGGTATCTGGAATTTATTTTCCTTCTACAATTGAAACTTTGTAGCCTGGAGTGGAGCCAAGCCTGGGGCTCCCTCCACCGGCAACCATTTGTGTTGGGGTTATAATTGAAACTTTGTTGCCTTAAGCGGGTGGGCCCGGCCAGGGTGTATGGAAAGCTTTGCTTCCCCTGTTGCCGGCGGCAACCCTGGCCTGCTCTCTCAAGCTCCATTCTGCCGCCATTTGTTTGAATTTGTTTACCTTCTATAATTGAAACTTTGTAGCTTGAGTGGAGACTTAGGCCTGGCCAGGGCAGGCAGAAAGCTTGGCTTCCTCTGTTACCTAGGAAACCTTACTCTCTGTGGCTGTAGCCATCTTGTTTTGGGTTAATTTGCATACTCGCTCTGATTGGTTGGTGGGCGTGGCTTGTGGGTGTGTCAGAGGTATGGTCAATTTGCATATTTGTCTATTATTAGATAGGATGACTTTTTATCACCATAATTTTATGTCTAAATAGAGCATTAATGGTTTGGGATTTTTAGGCTCCTTAAAGGAAATATGATATTTGGTTATCTGAAGAATAATTTCAAAAAAAGTATTTAGCTATAGTTAGAAAAAAAATCATCTTTAATCTTATACAGAATATTTAATGATATATATTTTTAAAAGGTTGGAGTAGAGAAATATATAACATATAAGAGATAAATATATATATGGTATATATATATATATATATATATATATGCATATATATATAGTGTATATATATTTTAATATGTTTTTATTGATTTGAGAGAGAGAGGAAGGGAGAGGGAGAGATAAAAACATTGATGTGAGAGAAACATCGATCGCTGCCCCTTACTGGGGATCGAGCCTGCAACCTGGGTATATACCCAGACTGGGAATCAAGCTGGTGAATTCTTGGTGCATGGGACCGCACTCAACCAACTGAGCCACACTGGCAGAGATAAATACATTTTGTTGAAATAACTTGAAACCTAGTTATTTATTGTGCCAAATTTTTAGTCACTGATTAATATGTAAGGTATGTGTAAGATGTTTTCTTTTTATTTATTCACCAAAATTTGCTAAGTGCCTACTGTGTGTTGGGTACTTTGTTAGGCTCTGTCTATACAACTGAAAATAAGATGAACAAGGCTTCTGCCCTCATGGCACTTTAATTTAGTGAGAAGTGAGACAAAAGATCAAAAGGTAAACAAATGAGGAAGATTAATTTTAGGATCAATGTTCTGAAATAAACCGCATACTGTAATAAAGAGTAACTAGAAGGGAACTATTAGCATGATTTGGGAAGTCCTCTTATGAAGGTGAAACAATTAAACCAAGACTTGAAGATAAAAACAAATGAGTTATTTATTCATTTTTTTCTCCATTTTTTAAATTAAGGTATTATATGTGTACATATATTACCATTGCCCCCCAACCCCACTCCCATACATGCCCTCACCCTCGAGTGATTTGGGTTCATTGGTTATGCTTATATGCATGCATACAAGTCCTTCGGTTGATCTCTTATCTCCCCCACCTCTCCCTAACCTTCCTGCTGTAATTTGACAGTCTGTTTGATGCTTTACTGCATCTGTATCTATCTTTTTGTTCATCAGTTTATAAAGTTCTTTATTATCCATGAATGAGTGAGATCATGTGGTATTTTTCTTTCATTGACTGGCTTATTTCACTTAACATAATGTTCTCCAGTTCCATCCAGGTTGCTGCAAATGGTAAGAATTCCTTCTTTTTTATGGCTGCATAGTATTCCATTGTGTAGATGTACCATAGTTTTCTGATCCAGTTATCTGCTGATGGGTACCTAGGCTGTTTCTAAATCTTAGCTACTGTAAATTGTGCTGCTATGAACATAGGGGTGCATATATCCTTTCTGATTGGTGTTTCTAGTTTCTTAGGATATATTCCTAGGAGTGGGATTACTGGGTCAAATGGGAGTTCCATTTTTAGTTTTTTGAGGAAACTCCATACTGTTCTCCACAGTGGCTGCACCAGTCTGCATTCCCACCAGTAGTGCACTAGGGTTCCTTTTTCTCTGCATCCTCACCAACACTTGTCATTTGCTGATTTGTTGTTGATAGCCATTCTTACAGGTGTGAGATGGTGACTCCTTGTTGTTTTGATTTGCATCTCTCGGATAATTAGTGACTTTGAGCATGTTTTCATGTGTCTCTTTGCCTTCCTTCTGTCTTCTTTCGAAAATATTCTATTTAGGTCCGTTGCCCATTTTTTTTATTGGATCATTTATCTTCCTTTTATTAAGTTGTATAAGCTGCCTGTAGATGTTGGAGATTAAACCTTTATCAGTGATAATATTTACAAATATGTTCTCCCATACAGTGGGCTTTCTTGTTGTTTTGTTGATGGTTTCTTTTGCTGTGCAAAAGCTTTTTATTTTGATGTAATGCCATTTGTTTATTTTTTCTTTACTTCCATTGCCCTAGGGGCAGTATCAGTGAACAAGTTCTTTCGGCATATGTCTGAGATTTTGCTGCCTGTGGATTCCTATAGTATTTTTATGGTTTCCCCTAGTATTTTTGTGGTTTCCCGTCTTATGTTTAAGTCCTGTATCCGTTTTGAGTTTATTTTTGTGTATGGTGTAAGTTTGTGATCTAGTTTAATTTTTTTGCGTGTATCTGTCCAATTTTCCCAACACCATTTATTGAAGAGACTGTCTTGACTCCATTGTATGTTCATGCCTCCTATGTCAAATATTAATTGAGCATAGTGGTTTGGGTCGATATCTGTATTCTCTATTCTATTCCATTGGTCTATATGTCTCTTCTTTTGCCAGTACCAGGCTGTTTTGGGAACAGTGGCTTTGTAATACAGCTTGAAATCTGTATATTACTTTATTCTTCTTTATTCTTCTTTCTCAGAATTGCTGTGGCTATTTGGGGTATTTTTTTTTATTCCAGATGAATTTTTGGAGAGTTCTTTCTAGGTCTGTGAAATATGCCATTGGTATTTTAATGGGAATTGCATTGAATCTATAGATTGCTTTGGGTAGTATGGACATTTTAATGATGTTGATTCTAGCAATCCATGAACATGGTATGTTCTTCCATCTGTTTACGTATTCCTCTATCTCTTTTTTCAGTGTCCTGTAGTTTTCCGCGTATAGGTCTTTTACCTCCTTAGTTAAGTTTCTTCCTAGGTATCTTAATATTTTTGTTGTGATGGTAAATAGGATCGCTTTTTCAGTCTCTCTTTCTGTACGTTCACTATTGGTGTATAGAAATGCTATAGGTTTCTTGGCATTAATTCTGTATCCTGCTACATTGCCGAATTCATTTATTAATTCTAGTACATTTTTGTTGGAGTCTTTCGGGTTTTTTATGTACAATATCATGTCATCTGCAAATAAGGACAGCTTTGCTTCTCCTTTTCCAATTTGGATGCCTTTTATTTTTTCTTCTTCTCTAATTGCAATGGCTAATACAATACATCCCGTACTATATCAAACAGGAGTGGTGAGAGCGGACATCCCTGTCTTATTCTTGTTCGTAGGGGAAATGTTTTTAGTTTTTGCCCATTGAGCATGATGTTTGCTGTGGGTTTATCATATATAGCTTTTATTATGTTGAGGTATGAGCCTTCTATTCCCAGCTTGTTGAGAGTTTTTATCAAGAAAGGGTGTTGGATTTTGTCAAATGCTTTTTCTGTATCAATTGATATGACTATGTGATTTTTATCTCTCAATTTGTTTATGTGATGTATCACCTTTATGGATTTGCGGATATTGTACCATCCTTGCATTCCTGGGATAAATCCTACTTGGTCATTGTGTATGATCTTTCTGATGTACTACTGGATCTGATTTGCTAGAATTTTGTTGAGGACTTTGGCATCTATGTTCATGAGGGATATTGGCCTGTAATTCTCTTTTATTGTGTTGTCTTTATCTGGTTTTGGTATTAGGGTGATGCTGGCTTCATAGAAGGAGCTTGGAAGTGTTCGTTCCTCTTGAATTTTTTGGAATTGTCTGAGGCGGATAGGTTTTAGTTCTTCATTGAATGTTTGGTAAAACTCCCTTGTGAAGCCATCTGGCCCTGGGCTTTTGTTTGCTGGAAGCTTTTTGATGAGTGCTTCAATTTCTTCCATAGTTATTGGCCTATTGAGATTTTTAGATTCTTCCTTATTGAGTTTTGGAAGGTTATATTTTTCTAGGAATATGTCTATTTTCTCCAGGTTGTCCAGTTTGTTGGAATAGAGTTGTTCATAGTATTTTTAACAATCCTTTGTATTTCGGTGGTGTCTGTTGTTATTTCATCTCTTTCATTTCTGATTTTGTTTATTTGGGTCCTCTCTCTTTGCTTCTTTGTGAGCCTGGCTAGAGGGCCATAAATCTTGTTTATCTTTTCAAAGAACCAGCTCTTGGTTTTGTTGATCTTTTGTATAGTTTGTTTGGTTTCTATGTCATTTATCTCTGCTCTGATCTTTATTATTTCCTTCCTTCTGCTTATACTGGGTTTTTTTTGTTGCTCTTTTTCTAACTCTTTGAGTTGTAGGGTTAGGTAATTTATTACAATTGTTTCTTGTTTTTTTTGCAGTAGGCTCTTAGAGCTATGAACTTCCCTCTCAAGAGTGCTTTCACTGTGTCCCATAGATTTTGGATTGTTGTGTTTTCATTGTCATTTGTTGCCATGATGTTTTTTATTTCTTCCTTGATCTCTCTGGTAACCCAGTCATTGTTTAATAGCATGCTGTTTGGTCTCCATGTGTTAGATTTTTTTTATTGTTTTTATTGTAGTTGATTTCCCGTTTTATGCCAATGTGATCTGAGAAGATGCTTGATATGATTTCTACCTTCTTGAATTTGAAGAAACTTGCTTATGTCCCAACATATGGTCTATCTTTGAAAATGACCCATGTGCACTTGAGAAGAATGTATATTCTGTGGCTTTGGGGTGAAATTTTCTGAAGATGTCCATTAATTCCATCTGGTCTAGTGAGTCAATTAGGATTGATGTTTCTTTGCTGATTTTTTGTTTAGAGGATTTGTCCAATGGTGATAGTGGGGTATTAAAGTCTCCTACTATGATTGTATTGCTGTCAATCTCTCCCTTGGTATTCTTCAGGAGTTTTTTTTTATGTATTTGGGTGCTCTTGTATTGGGTGCATATCTGTTTACCAGAGTTATTTCTTCTTGTTCGATTGCTCTCTTAGTATTATGAAGTGGCCTTCCTTATCTCTTGTATGTCCTTCTCTTTGAGATATAAATTGTGAGATATAAGTATTGCTACCCCAGCTTTTTTTTTCATTTCCATTCGCCTGGAAAACCTTTTTCCATCCATTCATCTTCAGTCTGTGTGTGTCTTTTTTTCTGAGGTGGGTTTCTTGTAGATGGCAGATATATGGGTCTTGTTTTCTTATCCACTCAGTTACCCTATATCTTTTGATTGGGGCATTTAATCCATTTACATTTAAAGTTATTATTGACAGTTACTTGTTTCTTGCCATTTTTATTCTTTACCCCTGTTTTCCTTCTTCCCTGCCTATTTCTTTTTTTTAACAGCAGACCCTTTAGCATTTCTTGCATTGCTGGTTTGGTGGTAATAAATTCCCTTAGTCCTTTTTTGTCTACGAAGGTCCTGATTTCACCTTCAGTTTTGATTGATAGCTTTTCTGGGTACAGTATTCTTGGATTCAGACCTTTCCTTTGCATTACTTTGTATATTTCATTCCATTCCCTTCTGGCCTGATAAGTTTCTGTTGAGAAATCTGTTGATAGTCTTATGGGGGTTCCTTTGTATGTAACTTTCTGTTTCTCTCTGACCGCTTTCAAGATTCCTTGTCATTGGTGTTTGCCAATTTAATTATAATGTGCCTTGGCAATGGTCTTTTGGGGTTCATTTTGCTTGGGACTCTGTTTGCTTCTTGGATTTGTGTGGGGTTTTCTTCCCTATACCAGGGAGGTTTTCTGTCATTATTTCTTCAAGCAGGTTTTCTATTCCTTGCTCACTTTCCTCTCCTTCTGGAACCCCTATTATGCGGATGTTGTTTTGTTTTGTGTTGTCCCAAATTTCCCTTAGGCTCTTCTCCTGCTTTTTAACTTTTTTTTCTAGAAGCTGCTCTACTTGGGTAATTTTCCCCACCTTGTCTTCTAGCTCACTGATGCGGTCCTCTGGTTCTTCTAGTCTACTCTTGATGCTTTCTATTGAGTTCTTTACAGCAGCGATGTCATTTTACATCTCTTTTTGGTTCTTCTTCATTTCCTCTTGGTTCTTACTCATATTGTCGAATTTGTCTTCCATTATTTTCAGCCACCTTATGACCATTTCTCTGAATTCTTTCTCTGACAAATTGCTTGCCTGTATTTCGTTTACTTCCTTTTCTGATGATGCCTGCTTTTCTTTCATATGCAGGCTGTTTCTTTGTCTCCCCATATTTTTTCTTCTGTGGATGTCTAGTTATGTAGTTCTCTCTGTCCTGCGTTAATTTAAAGGCAGAAAATACAACACAACCAGGTACAACACACAAGGTACTGAACAGAAATGTATTCACAATATTAATAACCCCCAATAAAGGTGAATACCAGAGAAAGGCAAATTAGGGGATAGGAGAGAAAGAAGAAGAGGAAAAAAGAACAAAAAAAAAGGAGTTCCAAAATGTAATTGGGAAAAGGAAAAAAAGTAAGAGAGAAAAGAAAGATACTAATAAAGAAAAGGGAACAAACTATATATGTGGGGAGAAAATTCCAAGAGAACAGCCACTAATCCCAGTAAATGCCAGCAACAAGTACTTGGAAATTAATACAAATTACAAACAACAACTAATATCAAGTGAGGCAAGGGAAAACAGAAGCAAAAAACAAACAAAAACAAACCAAACCAAAAAACCAAAAAAAAAAAAAAAAAGAATCAGCAAAACAATCTCACAAAAAAACCATAAATAATCGGTATAATCAACATTCAAGTAAACAACAACATAAGGACAGAAAGAAAAACAAATTTTGGATAGTTAAGACAGAGAAGAGAGAGGTGTGTATTGACTTGGAGCAGGGTTTGAAAATTAGATATATAAGTATGGTGAAATTTTAACAGGGGGCAAACGGAAAGAATAGGGAAAATCTAAAGCAGGAAATGGGTAAGACAAACAGGCCACCTAAAGCAGAATAGTTAGGAAGAGAATGATGTCATAAAGGTAGAGTTGAGATAGATAAAACGATGCTAAAGGAAAGCTGAAAATAGAATGTAGAACACTATTCCCAAAGTAAAATAAAGAGAAAATAAAATGACACTTTTTAAAAAAAAAAGGAAAATAGTAGTAGTAATAATACTGATTGACAATAAAAATGTAATAATTAGAAAGGTAAAATCAAGTGAGGAAAAAAGAAAAAAATTAGTTTCTTCAGTAAAAGATGAAAAAAAATAAAAAAAAAAATAAAAAAAAAGTAAAAAAAAAAAAGTGCAGTAGTGAAGGTCATTCACTTCCTCTGTTGTTCTGTTTGGCACGCCTGTTTCCCAGTCAGGACAATATTGCAGATCCCTGTGTTCCACTGCTCCTCAGTGTTGTAAGCCAGTCCTGATTTTTAAGCAGGCAGTGTCTTAATTTCTCGTATTCCTTTATTTTTGATTACGCAAGAGTCATTTTGTGATTCATCCCCTGGGTGGCAGTGTTTCTGGATTAACTTCCAGGTTTATATGGCCTCTCTAGCCTGTGTTTAGATCCTCTTTTCCCTGTGGCACTGAAGACCGGTTTGTGGGAGTTGGCTGCCTCAGGGCTGGCTCTCCGATGGTCACTCCGTGCTCCCCAGGTTCCAGTAAAAACAGATTTCCCCTGCAGTCTCCCAGGGTGTCCCCAACTGGGTGATCCTATGTATTGGGCTTAGTAATCAGAAGCAAGGATTTGAAGACGAAAAAGTCCAAGTGTGCGAACAACGGGGCTGCAGGCAAGTCTGCACAGTCCCTCTTTCCCCCTTGGGTGTAAGCAGCCAGCACACTTTTAAGAATTTTAGGCTGTCCGTTTGCGTCAGAACAAAATGGGTTGCTTTTTAGAGATCCCTTCTATTAGCAGCTTCCATCAACATTCACGGATCACGCCAGCCCCAGGAGCCATGGATTTTTCTAGGCACAGACTTTCCGTGATCCTCCAGCTCCCGCAGTGCGCGCGTTTCTCTCTCCCGCCGGGACCAGAGACCTCACCTTATCCCAGGCAAAATCTGACCTTTCCATGGTGAAATGTAGAGCTCCTCTGAATCCGCATGTTTGCGCCAATTGGGGACTGGTGTTCTGGGGCTCACAGCTGTTCAGTGGTTGCCGCAGTTGTAGATTTTCAGGCTTCTGATAAGATCCACTTTCCCCTTCAAGATGGCGTGGTATCCGCGTCGAGCCCGTAGCTCTGGGAGGGGACCCAGCAGCAGTGGGGGATGCCCGGTCAGGGGAACCCCGTCCAGCAGTCCCCCACCTTCTCCTGGAGTTTAGCTATCCCTCAACTCACCAACAAACACTCCCCGTGCGACCCTCAGCTGTTCTTTCTTTCTGCTCCGGGACAAGGCTCGGGACATGTCTGTCTATTCTGCTGCCATTTTCCACTCACAAATGAGTTATTTAAAGATGTGAGAGAACAGGATTCTAGGAATTTGAATGCATGCTAAGAAGGTACTTTGTGTATTCTCGCAACTGAAATATCAATAATGCTTGAGTAAAGTGGAAACCAATACTGTTAATTCTTCTTTAAATGTTTGGTTGAATTTACTAGCGAAGCCACCTGGCTCTGGACTTTTCTTAGTTGACAGGGTTTTTATTATTGTTTTAATCTCCTTACTTGTTTTAGGTCTCTTCAGATCTTCAAGTCAGTTTAGTAGTTTGGTGATTTATTGGCATAAAAGTGTTCTTAGTATTTATTTATAATCCTTTTTATTTCTGTAAGGTTTGTGATAATATTGTTTCTGTATATATGATTTTCATTATTTGGATTTTTTCACTTTTTTTGTTAGTGCAATAAAGGTTTGTCAATTTTGTTGATTTTTCAATAAACTAATATTGTGGCTTTATTGATCTCTTTTATTTTCTATTTTGTGTTCTATTGATCTCTGCTCTAACCCTTACTATTTCTTGTTTTGGTTAGCTTTAGTTTACTTTCTTTATCTAATTCCTTTAGATGCAAAGTTAGCTTAATGGTTTAGAGATATATCTCCTGTTTTAATATATGCATTTAGAGCTGTGTAGTTTTCTCTGAGCACTGCTTTCACTGCCTCCTATAAGTTTTGGTACGCTGTGTTTTTATTTTCATTTATATCAAAGTATCTTCTGATTTCCCTTGTGATTTTTTTCTTTTACCCACTGGTTGTTTAAGAGTGTATTGCTTAATATTCATGTATTTGAATTTTCAAGTTTTCCTTCTGTTACTGATTTTTTTAAGGATCACTCAATTGTGGTCACAGTAGATCACTTTGTATATTTCTCTCTTTTAAAATTTATTAAGACTTGTTTGGTAGCCTAACAAATTGTTCTGAAGAATATTCTAAGTGCATTTGGAAAGGATTTCTGTTCTGCTGTTGTTGGGTGGAGTGTTTAGTTTGTCTGTTAGGTGTATTTAGTTTATACTGTTGCTTAAGTCCTCTATTTCCTTATATAGCTTCTGTCTAGATGTTCCATCCATTATTGAAAATATAGTATTGAAGTCTTCAATTGTTATTTAGAATAATTTCTTCAGTTCTGTTGATGATCATTTCATATATTTTGGTGCTCTTTTGTGCATATATGGCTATTAAATTGTTACATTTTCTTGATTAATTGAACTTTTATCAATATATAATGTTTTTGGCCTCGTAATATTTTTTGACTTAAAGTTTGTTTGCTATTAGTATAGCCACTCAGGCTCTATTTTGTTTACCATTTACATGGAATATATTTTTTCATCCTTTTCCTTGCACATATTTGTCTTGTTAGACAGCACATAGACGAATCACTTAAAAATCCTTACTGCTAATTTGTCTTTTAATAGGCGAGTTTAAATCATTTACATTTAAACTGATTATTAATAAGGAAAGACTTACTTCTGCCATTTTTCTATTTTCTATATTGCTTATATCATTTTTATTCCTCAATTCCTATAATACTGCCTTATTTTGTGTTTGTTTTTTCTATTGTACTAGTTTTATTCTCTCCTCAATACTTTTTCTTAATGTGTGTTAGCTCTTTTCTTATTGGTTACCCTGGGAATTGCAATTAGGAATTGCAAGTAGGAAGTTAAGCATACAGATGTGGGGGAAGTAATGGCTGGAGAAATAAACATGAGAATAATTGGTAGATAGATGGCATTTAAATTTGTTGGACTAGATGAGGTCTTTTAAGAACAGAATATAGCCAGAGAAGAGAAAAAAATTGCAGGAGCAGCCCTGGAGAACTTGAAAGCCTTTTTTCCCCTTATTGGTGCACAAGTTTGTATTTATCCTTTATTATAAACTAAGAGCCCAGTGTACAAATTCATGCACCTTGAAATGAACTGTGGGCCGTGAGGCTGCAGTAGTCACAGGGGCAGGTCTCGGCCCATCCTCTGCACCCCTGCGTAGCCCCTCCCACTATGGCTCCTGGTCCCCTGTCTGCCAGCAGCCCCATTCCTGCTGCCACTGCTCCCACGCGCTGATGGCGCTGGCCCTGCATGCACCCGCTGACTGTGCTGAGCGAGTGGGGCCAGCATCAGCAGTGGGTGCGAGCGGGGCCAGTGCCATCAGCAGGTGTGAGCAGTGGTTGCTGCTCCGATTGCCCCTCAGGAGCAGGGGGAGGTGGAGAAGCCCTCAGTGCAATCAGGGCCGGCAGTGGCTGCTTGCACCAGCTGATGGCGCCGAGTGATCGGGACTGGTGCCACACACCAGCAGCAGGTGCGAGTGGCGGCTCTGGTGCTGGCAGTGGGTGCGAGCAAGGCCAGCGCCAGCAGCAGGTGTGAGCTCCAGGCAGGACTGCAGCACATGGGAGCAAAGAATTTTCAGTAATCACCAGAGGCTTACCCCGATGACAGTGACCAGTGCCTCGCCTTGCTCTGGCACCCCTGCTCACCTGCTCCACCATCCCGCTGTGGCCAATGCCCGCCATGTTCCACACATGCCCCCTGATGGTCAGCGCATGTCATAGTGACCAGTTGTTCAGTTGTTTTGGTTGTTCTGGTTGTACCGCCATCTGGTCTATTTGCATATTAGCCTTTCATTCTATGGGACTAGAGGCCCAGTGCACGAAATTCATGCACAGGGGTCCCCTCAGCCCAGCCTGCACCCTCTCCAGTCCAGGACCCCTCGGGGGATGTCCAACTGCCGGTTTAGGCCTAATACCAGGGCTCGGGCCTAAACCGGCAGTCGGATATCCCTCTCACAATCCTGGACCGCTGGCTCCTAACCACTCACCTGCCTCCCAGCCTGGTCACCCCTCATTGCCCCCCTGCTGGCCTGGTCAACCCTCACTGTACCCCCTGCCAACCTGGGTACCCCTAACTGCCCCCCCTGCCAGCCTGGTTGCCCCTAACTGCCCCCCCACCAGCCTGGTCTCCCCTAACTGCCTTCCCCCCTGGCCTTGTCACCCCCAAATCTCCCCCCAGCACCAGCCTGGTTGCCCCTAACTGCCCCCCCCCCACTGGCCTGGTTGCCCCTTACTGCCTCCATGCCAACCTGGTGGCCCCCAACTGCCCCCCTCTGCCGGCCTGGTCACCCCTAACTGCCCCCACCCCCACTGTCCTGGTTGCCCCTTACTGCCCTCCTGCCAGTCTGGTGGTCCCCAACTGCCCCCATGCCGGTCTAGTCGCCCCATGCAGACTCCAGTTTGGTTGTCCGTTTGGTCGTATAGGTCGTGACAGCCCCTGGCTTTTTATATATTAGGATAGGTTACATAACTGTCATTTAGATCATCTTCATTGGGTTTCATTGCTGAAGACACTAAGGTGAGAGCTGCTTTCCTGTTAGTTGAATATTAGCACAGGATGAATCCTACTTTTTTTCAGTTCTAAGGTTCTCTTTCAGTTTCGCCCTTTTTTTTGAATATTTCAATTTATTATTTACCAATTAATTTCAAAATCACTTATTTGCTTTTTAAAGCTACCATTGACCTCCTTAATTTTCTCCCTAGATATCATTTTCCTCTAAAGAAAGTAACAAATTCTGTTTGCATTTAATGATTCCACGGGTGGAGCTGATATCAGAAGATGAAGATTTGTGCTAATGAATTCAAGGGCTGCATTTAATCACTTACATGACATACGTGAGCCACATGTGTCTTGTTCTTTGGCCACAGCTTACACTCCTGACTTTACCAGTGTTCTCTCAAAAGCATCTTTAATCACAAGGCTTGAAGAAATGGAGGTGATTTGTATGAAGGAACAACTCTGTATTCACATTTTGTGGTGGGAAGGCCAGGATTTTTATCTTTATATCTGAATGATACTGTGTTCTGACCCTTAACCTTTTGCACTCGGATGTCGAGTGTGACTCGACACAGTTAGCATTAAATCCTGAGTAGAATAAAGGAATTGAGAAAAAAGCGAGTGCAAAGGGTTAAAACATAGCTTTCTGTAGGAGGCAGATGGGTTATGAATAATAATACTATGCCTACACCCAAAGTTTAAAAAATATGTAATAATAGAAGCTAATCATCCTATATAATGAAGATGTAATATGCAAATGGTCATTACGCCATGGAGCATAATGACTGACCAGGTAATGACCAGATCATGGGTCAGCAGGAGCATGGGGCAGCAAGCTACAAGCAGGCAGTGGAGAGCTACAGGAGGGGGCAGGGCAGCAAGCTATGAGGGGGGGCGGAGGAAGCTACAGGAGGGCGGGGCAGCAGGTGGAGAGCTACAGGAGGGTGGCAGTGAGCTACTGGCTACAAGCAGGTGGAGAGCTACAGGAGGGGGCAGGGCAGCAAGCTATGGAGGGAGGCATAGAGCTACTCGCACATGGATTCATGCACAGGGCTACTAGTTGAACATAATTCCCCCCTTGTTTTTTTGCCTAATTCCTGTTATTTAATGTATGCAGTCTGTTTCATCCTTGCCTCCCCAGAAGCTTGTCACCTGAAAAACAGATCTCCCACTGTTTGACTTTGATATCTGAAAATCTGAACTTTGGGAAGCTGATATTCTGAAATTCTAAATCCATTAGAAAAAGAGAGTTGGGAAGGTGAGGGAGGGGGCAGCATCTGACAGTGGAGCAGGCATTTTCCAGCATAGCTGCAATGTGGATACCATGACCCCTAAACATTGAATGAGGTCCTTAAATAAAACTTAGTTTTCCTTGGACTTTTTGCCCCACTCTGCCTTCCATATTTGCCTGATTTATAGAAGCTGAAAGACATATTTGCTAAACCATAAAACTGAGCTTCTAATCAATTCACCATGGCAACCCCATCATTATCTAGACAGGCTGTATGTAGTCCTTTTGAGAACCTAACCGTCTGTTAAGAGAGCCTACACAAGTCTTCTGTGGGGTTTTAACAGACTTTATAGAGAAGTTACCATGTTGTCAAGGGTAGGATGGGGCTTAGGTTCCTATTTTACTAGAGGAAGAGTGGAAATGAGTGATTATAATCATATCATGGCTTAGCCTGGGTTTCACTGATGGTCTGTAGTGAGTCAGTGAACCTCAATATACTGAATGAAAAATTTGGTGTGTATGTATGTACTTATGTATATTTTCTTTTGCTGAGGAAAGAAAGAATATTCATAGCATCCACCAGGTTTTCAGAAAATTGCATAGCCTACCTTGCACCATTGAGAGCCCTTGCCTTAATTGACCTGTTAGGTTAATCCAGATTTTGCTGTATCTAATTTTTAAACTTCATTAAGATACTGTGAAAATAAATGGGTAAAAATGGGATTTCAAGGTAGAAGTATCCTTAATTAGCATTAAACTCATAATCTGCTTGCTACTCTATCACACTGGTAACTGGTGACCACACCCTAGCTGTTCTTAACTGCTAGCCAATAAAATCAACTGCATTAAATGGCATACAATTAAATGGCATACAGCTGCATTAATTGGCATATATTGGAAAAGGGTGCTGCCCTGAGCTGAATGGTGGTTAGAGAGACTCATTGCCATTGAGGGATCAGTGTGGCAATGACTCTAGACCAGTGGTCGGCAAACCGCGGCTCGCAAGCCACATGCGGCTCTTTGGCCCCTTGAGTGTGGCTCTTCCACAAAATACCACGTGCGGGCGCGCACATACAGTGCGATTGAAACTTCGTGGCCCATGTGCAGAAGTCGGTTTTCGGCCTGGGCAAGTCTATTTTGAAGAAGTGGTTCTAACACCGAGCCACACTCAAGGGGCCAAAGAGCCGCATGTGGCTCGCGAGCCGTGGTTTGCCGACCACTGCTCTAGACCAAAAGTATGATGTAGGATGAAAAATAATATGAATGTTGTAATGGTTTACTGCCAGATACTCTGCTACATATTTTCATAAACTAAACTTAATTTTCACAACCATCTTGTGAGGTAAATATTGCCATTCTGTTCCTATAAACTCAGAATAGTGAAATGTCAGTAAAGTGTCAGAGTTGCAACTAAATTCTTCAGTTTCTGTCATTGCCGGGGATCTCATGAGAGCCTGTAACCAGGGGTGGGGAGAACATCCCACGGAGTGTTTGATTCAGGTTCTGGTCTTTGAACCTGAGAACTAATTTACCTGACACACCTTTAAGAGAAATGGGCAGTCTGTGCTCCAGGATCACTCAGTGGCTCCAACAAGTCCTAGTTCTGTTGCTAGGGAGGCCACTGTTCTGTCCCCTTGAACAGCTCTAAGCCTTGATTCTATTTGCATGTTCTCTAAATAACACTGGCATTAGCCCACACTGAAACCACCTCCTCAGGATTTTGAAGTGCTGTACAGTTAAGAGAGAGCATTGTTGAAAGCTATATGAAAAGACTGGAATTTGTCTGGTGAACAAAATTTAGCAGTCATAACACCTTTTACTCCCACAGCAAGCAGAACTTTTTCTTCATGGAACAAGCAAACAAACATTTCATTTTTGGAATAATGATGTTCTTTAAAGAGACAGAGCCAGCAGTTTAGCTCTTGAGTTCCTTCTCTTTGCCATCAGAGGAGAAAAGCAGAGTTCTTAATGTATATTCTTCAAAGCACTCAAAGGAGACTTTATGTTCCTTTCATTTGAGCGAATCCATGTGGGCTTTATTGACAAGCTAACAAGCATGGTATTTTAAAGTGTGGTCCACAGCATCCCCGACATCAGAATCACCTGAGTGCTTATGTAAACTGCACAACCCTAGATTTCACTCTAGACATACTGACTCATAATCCTTTGGGTTGTGTGACGAGGCCAAGGAATATGCATTTTTAACTACCCCTCTGGAGATTCTTATACACACTAAAGTCTAAAAACCACTGCAAGATAAGTACAAAACTCATAATAATTCTAATTAGAGTATTGTTGCTATAATAGTGCTGAAGATAGCTAATTATACTGACATGGGGGTGCAGTGAAAGAATGAAAAATTTTATTGTAATCGAGAGGCCCGATGCACAAAATATGTGCAAGGGGCTCAGCCCTCGCAGCCCCAGCTGCCTTGGCCCTCGCAGTCCTGGCTTCATCCTGAAGGTCCTCTGGACAGTCATTCTGCTGTTCAGTCTAATTAGCATATTAGCTCTTTATTATATAAGATTGCTACATAATAGAGAATGGGCAGCTTGCCCTGGAAAAGAAACCCCACAAATCCCATTCCACTTATGGGCAGTTAGTTTAAAAGGGAGAAATTGGGGGCAGGGGTTTTCAATATATGATCAGTTCGTGGGTATCTTCTGATCGGTTGGAGCTGGAATTACAAAGACATATTTTAAGAGTTCTGGTAATCAATCTTCCAGCACCGGCTAGTCTGGGGTTTACCTGAGATGGTTAGCAACACAGTCATCAGTTTTCCATCTGGTGGAGGGTTTTATTTTCTGTGAAAACAACTCAATATTTTATCTGTGATCCCAGAGGGGAAACCAGTACCCAAGACCCTGATTTATGTCTGAGAAAGTTGACTTAGTGAAGGTAGGAAAAAGAGATTCAGGTCTGATTTGTTGCAAGCAAGAAATGAGGGTGCGGGGTGAGAATGGGAGGGCTTTACCAAGAAAGGATGCTGGCTCAGCTTCAGCTATCAAGTTTTGGGGAAGATGTGGAGCCACTGGGAATCATACATTGCTGGTGGTTGTGTAAAATGATACAGCTACTTTCAAAACTAGTTGGGCAGTTTTTTATAAAGATCAACATATTCTTACTATATTTTCCAGTATTTGTTCCCAGACTAAAGGGGTCCATTTGTCTGCATGCATCAGAGCTCAATGAGACATGAAGAGGAATTTACAGTAAAGAAAGTAAGGATTTATTTTTAAGTAGTGGCCCATGCCTGGAGAGAGGTGAGCTAATGCTGAAAGATATGGCTCCCCAATGGCTTCCAGGGGATGTGTTGTATAGGGGCAAATCATTAATCATGGTGACTAAGAAAGCTAAGGTCATGGTCTCTACTGATTGCTTGGCATTAGTGTAGGGCAAGCATGTCAAACTCTCGGCCCATGGGCTGCGTGCAGCCCACAATGAATATATTTTGTGGCCCAGCCAATATAATGGTATGTAAAAAATGTTTTAATAAAAATTTCATAACTTAATTTTTACAATATCCTGTTATACATAATCCTATATAATAAAGAGGTAATATGCAAATTGACCCTCACACTGTCAAAAGATGGCTGCACCCATAGCAGAGGTGGGGTTCCCCATAACGAGCCTTAACGAGTGATCAGCAGGGACCTGAGGCTGCATGGCCCTGGGCCGGCATGGGGGACCTGAGGCTGTGCCCCCCTGCCCAGCGGGGCTTGACTGGGGACCTCAGGCTGCACCCCCCCACCCTGACGCCAGAATGGAGGACCTCAGCCATGACCCCCACACTGGCGCTGGGCTGGTGGACCTCAGGCCATGCATCCCGCCCAGCGGGGCTTGACAGGGGACCTCAGGCCATGCCCCCCACCCAGCAGGGCTTGACGGGGGACCTGAGGCTGCACCCCCCACCCCAGTGCCTGGCCGGGGGACCTCAGGCTGTGCCCCCCACCCATTGGGGCTTGACAGGGGACCTCAGGCTGCACCCCCTGCTTGGCGGGGCTTGATGAGGGACCTCAGGCCATGCCTCCAACCCCAGCACTGGGCCGGGGGACCTGAGGCTGTGCCCCCCACCTGGTGCCAGGACAGGGGACCTGAGGTTGTGCTCCCCACCCAGCAGGGCTTGACAGGGGTGGGCCAGCCAGGTCTGGGTCTTGCGTGATTTCGAGGCGCATGTGGGTGGACAGGGACTTGACTTTGTCAGCCATGATGTTGCTTCATCTGGTTTTGCTGCTTTTCTGGGTCTGGAGCTGAAACACAACTGAGGCCTAGATGTTATCTCTAGTTTGACCAAAACTCTGTCTCTGTGGTCAACAGACCTGAGTCTTTGTTCCTAAGATTATTTGATATGGATCAGAACCTCATTATCCTGAGGGCTTAATGATTAAGGAAGTGGATGTGCAAGGGAGATTAGTCAGGGTGCTGAATGAAGCCCATTTGAATCAAAAGGAAAGAAAGGAGAAAAGGGCATATTAAAGAGGTAAAATTTCTATGGGTTACACATTTTGGACTTCTTCATACTTGCACACTCCAAATAAAATGAAACATATGTCCACAAAATAATTTATTACTGAATGTTCATAGCAGCTTTATTATTACTATAGGCCTGGTGCATGAATTTGTGCACCTTTGGGGTCCCTCAGCCTGGCCTGCAGGATTTGGCTGAAACCAGCTCTCCAACATCTCCAGAGGGGTCCCAGATTGTGAGAAGGCACAGGCCAGGCCGAGGGTCCCCACTGGTGCATGATCAGGGCCAGGGAGGGATGTGGGAGGTCTCCAGGGCTTGTCCGGCCCATCTCGCTCATTCCTGATCGGCCAGACCCCAGCAGCAAGCTAACCTACCAGTCAGAGCATCTGCCCCCTGGTGGTCAGTGCATGTCATAGGGAGCAGTTGAGCGGCCTTAGCATATCATTAGCATATTATGCTTTGATTGGTTGAATGGCTGACCAGACGACTGGACACTTAGCATATTAGGCTTTTATTACATAGGATAGTCCTGAACTGGAAATCAACCAAATGTCAATCAACATTTAAATGAAAAGTGGTATATTAATACAGTGGAATACTACTCTATAATAAAAGTAACACATTGGTACATGCAAAAACATGAGTTAGTTTCAGAATATTACATTTATCAAAAGAGACCAGACACCAGAGGTTACATATTGCATGATCCCACTTAGATGAAATACTGCAATAATCAAAACTGATCTATAGTAATAGAAAGTAGGTCAGTGGTTGTCTGATACCAGTGATGGGATAGGGATTGACTGCAAAGAGGCTGTAGGGAAATTTTGGTTGTATGGAAATGTTCTATACCTTGATTATGGTATATTCTAGTGTATACATTTGTCAAAATTCATTTAACTGTCCACTTAGGTGGGTGTATTTCACTCAGTTATACTCAAATAAAGTTGACTTTAAAAGAAAGCAAGGCCACCAAGATGGAGATCCAGGGAAACACTTTTTTCCCTGAGATAAGTGACTGGTGTTGTGGAAAAAACAAACATCTCCAGCCAATCCAGTAACCCCTCTCCACAAAATGTAGAAAATAATGAAACGGTATTATTATTGAATAAATGTTAACCAGACTGTGATGCATATCAAAGGCAATCCTTAAAGAAACTAAAGACAAAAAAGAAATCTCATCCTTTCTATATAGCCAGGCAGATACAATCCATTATATATATGTTAATTATCTTTATCCAAAGTAAAAAGAACATTTCTTATATCTTTTTGACAAGCAGGAAGTTACTCTTGGAGAGGAAAATAGGGTACCATCCCTCTTGAATTTTATTTTTCAAAGAGATGGCTTCTTGGCCCCCAAGAATGACATTCCTGGGATGCAAAACTGGCAAGAAGCTTATTTGTCATTGAAACAGATTTACATACATCTCAAAGAGGCAGAGACAGCATTTATAATCTCAAATTTTCTTTTTTAAAAAAATTTTATTGTTTAAGGTATTACAAATAGTGGTACATATGTCTCTTTTTTTTCCCCCACTGACCTTCCCCCAGCCTCCCCTACCCCCTGGCACTTGCCCTCGTCCCCCAGCCCCCAGTGTCTTGCGTCTGTTGGTTGAGCTTATATGCATGCATACAAGTCCTTCAGTTGATCTCTTACCACTCCCAACATTCCCCTTCTTTCCCGCTGTAGTTTGACAGTCTGTTCTGTGCTTCTTTGCCTCTGTCTACTTTTGTTAACAGTTTGTAATGTTCTTTATTACCCATAAATGAGTGATATCATGTGGTATTTATCTTTCACTGACTGGCTTATTTCACTTAGCATAATGCTTTCCAGATCCATCCATGCTGTTGCAAATGGTAAGAATTCCTTCTTTTTTACAGCAGCATAGCATTCCATTGTGTAGATGTACCACAGTTTTCTAATCCACTCATCTGCTGATGGGCATTTAGGCTGTTTCCAAATCTTAGCTATTGTAAATTGCGCTGCTATGAACATAGGGGTGCATATATCCTGATTGGTGTTTCTGTTTTCTTGGGATATATTCCTAGAAGTTGTATTATTGGGTCAAATGGCAGTTCCATTTTTAATTTTTTGAGGAAACTCCATACTGTTTTCCAGTGGCTGCACCAGTCTGCATTCCCACCAGCAGTGCAAGAGGGTTCCTTTTTCTCCCCATCCTCTCCAGCACCTGCCATTTGTTATTTGTTGATGATAGCCATTCTGACAGGTATGAGAAGGTACCTCCTTGTTGTTTTGATTTGCATCTCTCGGATGATTAGTGACTTTGAGCATGTTTTCATATGTCTCTTGGCTTTCTGAATGTCCTCTTTCAAAAAGTGTCTATTTAGGTCCTTTGCCCATTTTTTGATTGGATTGTTTATCTTCCTTTTGTTAAGTTGTATGAGTTCCTTGTAAATGTTGGAGATTAAACCCTTATCGGAGATAACATTGGCAAATATGTTCTCCCATGCAGTGGGCTTTCTTGTTGTTTTGTTGATGATTTCTTTTGCTGTGCAGAAGCTTTTTATTTTGATGTAGTCACATTTGTTTATTTTCTCTTTAGTTTCCATTGCCCTAGGAGCTGTATCGGTAAAGATATGCTAAAAGAAAAGTGAGGAGGGAGTTGTTTTGCACTAGGGAACGTTTTAAATTACATTTTTTAAGGTTTGTGTTTATCCTTACAATTTACCATTTCTGTAACTATTTTCTAATAAAACTACAGTTTTCTAATTATGTACACATTTCCATTGCTATTTTTCTCCAGCAGCAGTCTTAATAACCAGAAAGTTAATAATAAAATACAAAACAAATTATTAGAAGTATAATATGTCAAATTATCAATTACAATATTTGCCTAGGGCAACAATTTTTAAGTATATCGTACCAATGGTGAATGGTTAAAGCAGATTCTTGTTTAACAATGCATAAAAATTCTCCTTTGTCATACATTAATTTTACAGACTATTGTGATACCTTTATCCTTTCAAATAATTCTGCACTTAAGCACTATTTTGTAGTTGTTTTTAATGATATCCTATCCATACCTAATGAGTTGATTAACTTCAGAGCCTGATAATCTAATATTTTAGCTGAGGTTTTCTTAAGGCCCAATAATTTTCCCATGAGTTCTCATCAGTCATGGAAGTAACATTACAATTACAGGATAAACTAGTTCCCTAAGTAATTCTTCCATTTTTTCAAATAATTTCTTCCAGATGTAAAACACAAAGACACCCATGGCCATTATCTAGTTTCAAAGTTCTACTTGTGAGGCACCCTTTGAAGGGTACAGATTGAACTCTAGGAACTATTATTGGGAGTACAGAAAGAAAGAAAGTGGTGTAACAAATAACATGTTTTTCTTTTCTAGTAAAATCTGATTCTTATAGTAACTGAAATAACTACTATGATGAATATGACAACAAGGCAGTCTGAAAATAATAAGTTTTTTAGAATACCTCCTTTCAGTTGAGTTCAGTACCAATCAGGGTGGTCAAAAGTAGGTGTACAGTTGTGAGTATATGAAACACAGTTAATAAAGCTATTGTAATAGTCATAGTCTTCATGTCTTTTTCCATACAAACATCTGTAAAGCTATTTTTGCCCACCCCTGTATCAGTTATTCTAGAAAATTTAAGTTTCATGTCCTTTGGGAATCACAGTCCAGTCCTCCAGAGCATGAATCCATCTTGGTTTTCTTTCACTTTGATGTGATCAGCAGCATTTGAAGTGGTCTCTATGCATGGTGGCAGCTCATCTTTCCTCTAGAACACTTCTATGTAAACTAAATTGTCCAGTTTGATAGGGGCAACAGACTTCTTCTTTTAGGTCCCTCCAGGCAATTCTGACTTTATGTCTCAGGGTTTCTAGGGAAGAGAGAAGTCATTTTAATACTAAACATGATTATGAGAGGATTCAGTTAAATCAGGCAGAGGAAGTCATTTCAGACCCCAATTCACAGCTCTGACAATGACAAGTTCAAAGAGATAGAGAGAATATTATTGCTTGCAAGAGTCCCTCTAATTTTTAAAAAAGCTAGTGGTAAGTGACTAGGCCATTTTAAACCAGTAGATTACTGAACATTAGCCAATGAGTTTGTTAGAGTTTGAGATATCCATTCTACTTTTAGAAATCTGTGAATATTTGTATCATTCTTGGACAACAGTGGACAAAAAGGATTCTCTCTCGGATTCAGTAAGCTCTGGGGTCCCAAAAGTGGAGTTTATGTGCACTAAGAGGACCTTTACCATTGCCTGAACATTTGCTTTTGAAGAGGGAAAGACTTTATACCATTCAGACATCATACACACCATAACTAGACAAAATCTCTTACCTTTTACAAGCATTAATTCTATGAATTCTATCTTCCATCAAGTTCCTGATAAAATCGGTCAGGGAAAACTTTCCGCACCTACCTTAAGAGTGGTCTATAAAGAATTCTGCTGACAAATAACAAATCTCTTTATGTTTTGAGTAATTTCATCTTTTTGATAGGCATATGAAAAAGGCATAGTAAAAATCTAGGGCTTTTAAAAATCCTTCTTTTGGATTATTTTGTTGACAACATAGCAATAAACTAATTGAGCAAATGTGAGTGTGGTATAGGAATTTTGTTATGTAATACCTATAGTCTAGTTGAACTTCTTTTCGCTCCCTTTTCAAACCATTTGTTCATTTCTCTTTGTGAAACTTATTCTTGAAAATGGACAAAAGTTTCTCATATTCAAAATGGAGGCCTCTAAGTTTGGAGTCTGTCATATTTTAACTGTGGCCTTGCACCTTTCAGCAAAATCATTGCCTTCAGAAATTTTAGCATTTCTGTGTGATAATCTGAGTCAGCAGTTGTAAAACCTTTAACATATCAGCTTTCAATTCTCCATGAGAAGTTTTAATTGTTACAGAATTCAAGAATACCCTATTTTTCTAAATTTGCCTTGTTGCATTCATGACAGATACCAACCCATATTTAACACTTGTATATACAGGGTGTACCGAAAATCTGTATCCACATTTTGAATAATTATAAAGGCAGTGTTTATTAAAATAAATTTCTTTTTTCCAAATGTAATAGAATCTACAGACATTGTGTGTATATTTTTGGGGGACACTCTGTATATTTGCTTTTAAGTCCAGAACTAAGAATTTTAGCTCTGGTAACTGCTATTAACATATCTTTTTGTGCTAACTTAATTCCAGATAAAACATAAGCTTCTGAGATTCATAATAAGTCACCACAGCATAGAAAGCCTCAAATTGGCCACTTTTGTCCCATGTACATGACCCATCAGTAAACATTATGAAATCTGAATCTTGAAAAGCATTATCAAATAAACCACACTGGAGCCTAGTGTTTTCTGCTATTACTGTTGTACATTCACAATCATCTATTTTTTGTTTAAAATCTGGCAAAAGAGTAGCAGGTTTAGGAAATTGCAACTTCCATGCACAATATTAGGATTGGATAATAATGTTCGATCACAGCAAGTCTGACAGTGCACCAACAAATGCTTGGCTTTATGCACTTGTAAGAAAATTACTACCTTATGTGGCATACTCAAATCAAGTGACCCAATATATGGACCAAGCCTTTCCAGTAAGTGTGGTAGCTGCCACCACAGCTGGCAGATATTCAGGCATTCCCAGTGTTATGGCATCTAGATTGGTGTATAGTCTAACCCCAACTTTAGAGTTAAAATTATACTTGCAGAATCTTGATTTTCAGGACAAAAATGGAAAGGTATTACAAAGTTTGGAATCCCCAAAGCTGGGGAACAGACTATAGCCAATTTATATTGTTTAAGTGTCTCGAAATTTTAGGGGCCAGAAGAAGATCCAGAGAATTAACATGCAATTGCATTGTCAGAGGTTTTGCTTGCTCTGTAAAGCTAGGATTAACTGTCAACAATACCCTATTAGTCCCCAAAATTGTCTAAGTAGTAGTTTTTTTAGTAAGTAGTTTTATCTGCATAATTGGCTCCTATATTATAAAACACTGTGGCCTTTATCTAACAACAGTTGCCTCAGATATATTTTTCAGTTTGGCAACATTGTAATTCTTCTAGTGAGGTCTTAAGCCCCTGTGAAGCCAAAGTATCAGTTTTCTATTACTCTTTAGTTTCTGAAACTACTAGAAAACTACATATATATTGAATAATCATAGATCCTCCTGATGGGAGAAATTTTTGTTTTCCTGTAACTGACTAGAGAAAATAGTAGGAGAGTCCCAAACCCTTTTGGAATCCTCTAACTTCATAAGACTTACCTATGACTCCTTTCATAAGCAAAAGAAAACCGAAGTATAGACGCATCCACTAGAGCAGTGGTAGGCAAACTCATTAGTCAACAGAGCCAAATATCAACAGTACAACGATTGAAATTTCTTTTGAGAGCCGAAAACCGACTTCTGTGCATGGGCCACGAAGTTTCAATTGCACTGTACAATGTGTGCGCCCGCATGTGGTATTTTGTGGAAGAGCCACACTCAAGGGGCCAAAGAGCCGCATGTGGCTCGCGAGCCGCAGTTTGCCGACCACGGCACTAGAGGAAAAGAAAAAAATAGAATATTAGTATAGATCAACTGCAGTGAAACATTTGTAGACGATGGTACTGAAGTCAGGATAGTTGCAGGGTTAAGAACTACATAGGTTAATGGAACAGAAAATGTATATACTTTATGATTTGTACAAATCTATATAGTAGTAAATGATCTGTATTAAATTTATCATCATTCTTTACTAGAAGTATAGGAGTATTACAGGGTGAGTACACTTAAAAGCTTTTCCCTCCTTTTTTACCCCTAATTTTCATAACTAGTTTTATTCCTTTAAATTGAGCTCTAAACAAAGGATATTATTGTTTTACACATGACCATGGCTATTCTTACTTGTTCTCTATCTCAAATTAAGTCAATATCATTATTCTCAAATAACTACCCAAAGCAATGTGTTAATTTGTTTCAGCCCTAGCTTATAGTAATCAAATTATATGACTTTTTCCAAGGGAGCTCACCAAACATTCCATTTGGAGTATAGAATATTGTAGTCTTTCATTTGCACAGCAGTCTCTCCCCAATAGTTTTCTTAGAGAAACAATCTGTATGGGAACAACTGGGGAAAAGCGACGGAAGTGTTGGGAAGAAAAAATTTCTTCCTCTATTTTTCTAAAAAAATTTTTTCCTCTGGCTGATCTAATAATGAAATTGACATGAGACAAATTAGCAGGAGAAAAACTAATTACATATTTATGGGGGTCCCATGGAAATATGAGACCCACAGACAGGCATTTTAGGCTTATATGCTATTATGAGCCAGGGAGAAGGGGGAAGGGTCTGGAATTTCAAAAGGGAGGAAGAGCAATTTATAGGAAGTTGGGGAAAAAACAAATGTTTGTCATGCCATGCAGAGACAATGGAACACAGGGAGGATTGTGAATAAACAGACCCTGCCAAGCTTCTCCCCCAGCTGACCACACCTAGTCCATAGTCTTTGTAGTTATCTCTGGTGGTAGTGGGTTTGGTCCAGGAAGAGAACTATATAAATCATTTTAGGCAATCAAGGGAAAGGTAAAAAGCTCTTCCTGAGTCTTTTGGGTCTTAAGTGTCTTCAGCTCAAAATAATCACATACCAAAGTGGCACATTCTGGGGAGACTCTTCTGAACCAGTATGTACCAGAAAAGGCAAGAATAATTATTCTGCTGCCTGCATACAGAAACAGTCTTTTATCCAAGCTCTCAATTATTCCCTGATCACATCTCTCTATTATGTCTGCTTTCCTAGCTAACCTGGTGTGTTTGACAAGGAATTCTTGGAGGTGGATTCCAGGGCTGAGAAATGAAGTGGATTCAGGCTAGGATACGAGGCATATAAATATATGCCCTCAAACAGGGCAGATAATACATTAGTAGCAGGAAAAGTTGTGTACTTGACTTTTTTGGCAGGGAAACCTACTAATGGAGGGAACCACCCATTTAAACAATCATTACCTCCTTCTTCCCAGGAGTGTAGATTTGATATAAGGGAAGATAAAGAGACTCAGAAAGAGTTGGAACAACTGAGAAAAGAGGTTCTGTGAAAGAGAAAGTGGCTTTAATTCTTGCATTTCCTTTTCCATTTTTCTCAATCTTTCCTTCTGGTTATCAAATCATTTTTTACTTTCTCCTTAGAATGATAGTCATCCCATAAATACTAGTAATTCATATTCTTGGAATGAGGCAGTTCTAAAAAACCCCCATAAATATGTTAATTTGTCCAAATCAAAGAAACAGTCCTTAGGCTACCGTAAGACAGGATTCTCATATGTATACCCATTCCAAATGTGACAGAGAGATATTAGCAATTTAAGAGACAGACTGTGGGCAACATTTCTGGCTTCCCATATTTTTCCACCATTAAAGCTAATGGTAATCTGACAGAATTTTAGACCTGATATCACCTATGCTTATGCAATAATAAAATCTTGAATTTGGAGAGGGTAGTTCATCTGGCTAATATTCCAAAAGAATAGAGAGCTAGAAAGGAGAATTTTTATGATTCAGAATTTATTACCTGACTGTTGTGTGGCCACAGACCTTAAGCTGATCCACCCAATTTAGGAATTGCCAGATGGATCCTATCCTCATTGCCAAATTGTTGGGGAAATATAATTAAACATAAAATTTCCTGCCAACCCAATAAAACCTCTCCATAAAATGTAGAAAAGAATAAGATATTTTTTATTATTGAATAAGCATTAAACCAGACTTCAATGTGCATTACAGGCAATCCACCAAAGAGACTGCAGCACAAAAAAATAACTCATACCCTTTTATGTATATGCTAACCTATTAGTGTGTATGTATGTTTATATATGTTAATTTATTATATACACATTAATTGTATCTATCCATACAAAAAATAAAATTTCTCATGGTTTTTACATGCCAGGAATTACATCTTGGGACTAAATTCCCACAGACAGGGAGGCAGGGCACCACCCTTCTTGGTGTTTACTTTTTAAAGAGATGGATCCTTGGTCTCCATGAACAACATTCCTGGAAGACAAAAACTGCAAGAGGCTTATTTAGCTTTGAAAAAGATTTACATACATTTCAAAGAGATGAAACTAGCATTTGTAATAAAGTTTTCTGAAGTAAATGCAAAAGAAAAGTGGGGTAAGGAAAGTTCTCTACTTTTTTGCATTAGGAAAAATCTTAAATTAACTTATTTAGATTTTTATTTAACCTTACACTGGCAAATAAAAGTCAAGGCCACAGTCCTGGAGGACCTATACCACATAATAAATTACTTAGCTAGGGAATAAGAAAAGGCTTTAGTAACTGGATCTAGATTCAGTGGGCACTGGCTCTTAGGAGTTAAAAACAAGACAGCAAAATGGAATTACTTATGCTAAGCCTCATGTCACCAAACTTAGACTTAATTATAATTTTGGCTTTTCCAGAAATGGAATCTTGAACCAGGAAATCAAGAATAGTCTGATCGGTACTAGTTAGGTAATCTAATAGACCCCTGGCATCCACTAAAGAAAAGTAACCGTGCCAACCAATCTGCTTTTATGCTTAGTGTAACATCTTTGTTCCTTATCCCTTCTGCCTACAGAAACCTTTCATTGTTTTACAGCTCCTTGTAGCTACTTTCTATCTGCTAGATTTGATGCTGCCCTATTGAGATACAGTTTTACTCATATAAACAAAAATTTTAATAGGCCTCACTTTATTTTTTTAACACAGCAATGGAGCAGTGCCCCATTATACCTGGGGCATAAGATCAGGGTTGGAGTAGAAAGATGGATTTGATGCTGGTTTGACAGACTTGGGCTAGAGCTGCTTAAATACTTCTGGTTTGTATGACTTCCTAGAATCCATGGCAGGGCTCACCCTGCAGATAGTTTGAGTCACAGAACCTGAGCTACAATAACAAAGAAGCATTTTGAGCCTAGATACATGAACATTTAAAAGTTACACAGAGATAGATTTGTATACAAAGGCCTTTTTGTTTTTTTAGAACCATACTGAAATTTATGCCTTTTACCCAGATTAACAAAACATATAAAAGGAAAACTAAACATTTGATTTAACAAAAACAACACTTTTGAAGATATGACAATTTTTTTAAGGAAATAAAATTGCAAATGGTCACATCTGGGTCAATTTACCACAAAGGAACAAAATTGTTAGAAGATAGCCATGCTTAACTGAGTCACTTATCTGAACTATAGTAAAGTAACTTGAACTCATTCTCAAGATCAAGGTTTAAAATCATTTTAAAGGACAAGACTTTAAGTGTTTTATAGCCATCTCTGTAAGAGATGCTTTTCCTTCCCCAAAAGGTCAAAGCCTAATTAGAAGTTTGATGATACTTACTTTTTTTCTCATCATGCCTTCCATTCAAAATAATATCATTGGTAATATGGTTTACATCTTGCTGATGGATGACATAGTCCAAGAAGTGGGGTTTGATAAGACAAACCCTGTATTCCTTGAGAAAGAAATGGCCTTCTGGGTGCAGGCTACATATCATTACTCATTTCCCCTAGTTATATAAAGAGAGGGCTCAGAATTCCCTGATCTTCAGTGAAATGGTGTAAAGAGTGAGAATTACCATGGTGAGTAGGATGTGTATTTACAAGTGAACTACCCTGTTGAGGTGGAGTGGGTCCTGGAGGATGATCCTATATAATAAAGAGGTAATATGCAAATTGACCATCACTCCAACACACAAGATGGCTGCCCCCATGTGGACACAAGATGGCCACCACAAGATGGCCAGCAGGGGAGGGCAGTTGTGGGCGATCAGGCCTGCAGGGGAGGGCAGTTAGGAGGGACAAGGCCAGCAGGGGAGGGCAGTTGGGGGTGACCAGGTCTGCAGGGGAGGGCAGTTGGGGGCAGCCAGGCCTGCAGGGGAGGGAAGTTGGGGGTGACCAGGCCGGCAGGGGAGGACAGTTAGGGGTGACTGGGCCAGGAGGGTAGGGCAGTTAGGGGCAATTGCGCTGGCAGGGGAGGACAGTTAGGGGCGACCAGACTGGCAGGGGAGGGCAGATAGGGGTGACCAGGCTGGCAGGGAAGGGCAGTTAGGGGCAATCGAGCTGGCAGGGGAGCAATTAGGCATCGATCAGGCTGGCAGGCAGAAATGGTTAGGGGCAATCAGGCAGGCAGGTGAGCGGTTGGGAGCCAGCAGTCCTGTATTGTGAGAGGGATGTCCCAGATTGGAGAGGGTGCAGGCTGGGCTGAGGGACACACATTCCCCCCCCCACCGTGCACAAATTTTGTGCACCAGGCCTCTAGTATTTTATATAAGGTGGCATCTGAACAATGGCTATGGAAAGGGCGGTGGAATAGAAGTCATTGGTAGACCTGAAGCCTGTCTATGAGTCAAGTGAGAATTATCTGCAGCCTGGGAAGGATGTGGCATTTGATGGCTTACTGGCAGTAAAGGAGATAGTGTGTCCAGAATGTTACTATCGAGACATAATATGATGAGAGTTCAATACCACCGCTTGACCTTGATATTTAGGATGATGGTGAGCAGGTGTGGAGGCAGGAGGTGGGAATGCTCACCTGAATTTTAGTCATTCTGAATAAGGAGTTATTAAATTTCTCTTTTCTTGTTGGATACAAAGGTTTTCTGACTTACAGAAGGAGGTAGAGGTAAAGCCAAGGACAGTTAATTCTGGTGAAGGAGCACAAATATTGTCTTGTGGTTGATTATATGACAAGCACATGTTGTAAAATAGGTGATAGTATAATGTACTGCTTTGGTGGAATATAGTTCATACAATGCTTGTCTGTCTGCATTATAAAACGATCAGAGATTTCAGTTGGTGGTGGTGCAATATGAAGAATGAACATTTTCTTTAAACAAGTTTTTAAATAAATAAGAAATGGGCAAAACCAGCTTTCTTTTCAGAATCCAAATGAATAACAAAGGGAAAATTATGTTATTCAACCTTCACAAGCTTGAGCCTCCACAAATAATGCAACCAAGTTTTCCATTTATGACAGCCTGTCTATATATACTCCACCTTCTCTATCTTGGTTCCAAGTTTTATTTTTAAGTTAAGTATAGGCACCAAGATTTTAAGCTCTCATATGATGTAACTTGATATGAGCATCTAAATATCTTTGAGATAAATATGTTCTCTTGCATTCTTGAACACAGCTGCACATGAAGATAGAACCTATTTTGTGTATCTCACTTTGCCTCACAGGGTTACTACAGCCTGGACACACCTTAATTGCCTTCTATTCCATTTAAAATAGCACAGCCATAGCAAAAAACATGCTTACATGGAATCATCCGCCCATAGATCCTAATGGGTAATTCACATTTTTCACAGAAACGAATTGGGGTTTCATCTTTTTTACCTATGACGTTTATCTTAAAGTCCCAAAATTGATTTTCCTTAGGAGATGTTTGCTCATATCTTAACAATTCCACCCCCCCAGTAGAGTTATAAACTTCTACTTCACTGTACCATAGTCCTTTGTTGCGCTCCATGATTCAGCTCGCAGGGTATACTTGGAGCAGAAGTGAACCTCGCTGACCCAGGGAGTGCATGTGCCCTACCCTATATGGACCCCAAGATGCAGAAGTGGTCCTGTGTTGCCCCAGCTTTGATGTCTTCTTAACCTACCCCAGTTCCAGTGAGTGTTATCAGGCAGAGGGAGAAAGAGCAAGCAAATGAAGAGCTTCATGGTTGACATTGCTTAGGTTGCTCTTCTTACGCTTCAAGAAAAAAGTAGCATTTAACTGGAAAGAGACGAATCCAAAAGGAGAGAGTATGCAGGTAAGGCAGGCTGCCTGCTCTTAAAGTTTTATTTTTTTAAACATGACATTTCATTTTTTTATTATAAGGTTTTGGAAAATATGATTTCACAGAACATATGAAGATGGAAATACAATATAATTACCCAGAGATTGCAATGCTAATGTTTTTATATACTTTGATATATAAAGATTTTTATACCACATAAATTATGCACATATATGGATATATTTATGCACTTGAAAAATGTAGTACTTTGCTTTTTTGAGATGAAAGCCCACTTGTTATATGAAGTGTTCAAATAGAGACTGGATAGTTTCTTGTCAGAAGTGCTGTATATCTGATTTTTCAAATTTTTATGCCAAAGTACCTCAATGGTAGAGAAGAGTAAACTTTCTATAATTGTGAGGGTGAGGGGGGGAAACTTCCAAGTACCTCCAAAAGCAGGCTATTTCTTTGAATAGTTGTATTTTACTTAAAAATATATGAATATAACTTCTTGCTTTAGAATGTTCATTTTAATACAAATATTGCTTTTAATTACTTAGTTTATATTACTTGAATCTCTCCCTGTCTTTAAAGTCTTTGAGTAACAGCAAAATTCCAGGAAGCTGCAGGAGGATATGTGCCAAATCCTGTAGCACATTGCTTGCTGTTATCTCCTCTTGGTGTTAGTACACTAGTTTGTGATGTACTGCAGAGTAGCTCCTTTACTGAGTACAGGATCATCTAGTAGGACTTGGAAATATTTTTTATACAGACTCCTTTATAATTGTACTAGAGGCCCGGTGCATGAAAATTCATGCACTGGAGGCAGGGGTCCCTCAGCCCAGCCTGCCCGCTCTCACAGTCCAGGAGCCCTCAGGGGCAGGAGATGACCTGGTGATCAGGGGAAGGTGATGCCCCATCACACCTCTGCTGCTGCCACTGCCGGCAGTGCAAGCCTCATCCGGCCCTGGTTACCTGAACCTTAGGCGGCCCTGGGCGGCTGGGTGGCTGAGGGGACTAGGGGACTCCAGAGGCAGGCGTGAGGAGCAGCCCGGCCTGGCCTGCCTGGGGGCAGGCCCGGCCTTGCCATGCACCTGCCACCCCGGCGGGACTGAAGGGACTGGGCGCTGCCATATTGTGGCTGTGGGCACCGCTGTCTTTGAGGGTGTGACAGTCAATTAGCATATCCCCTCCTTATTGGCTGTGGGCGCCACCATCTTTGTGATGGTGTGAGGGTCAATTAGCATATTCCTTCTTTATTAGATAGGGTTTGTCTACAAGAGTATTTATCTGTGAATAAATGTTCAAAGTTTAAAGCCCCAATAAATCGAGAGGTGATTAGTCACATTATAAAATATCTTTCTATATCCCCAAATGTGTCATTTTGGTTCTTTAAATATTACATTCTCTTGGTATATTTTATGTGTGTTATAATGCATTAACAAGTTGGAGGAAAGACCTAAGTAAAAATAAAAAAATTACAGAATAAAGAATGTAATGATCACTCAAAGATGAATATAAAGTGTATTAAAAATGTCCACATTCATTTATGGAAAAATAAGGCTGGATTTACAGAAATGCCATTTGTACCCACCTTTTGGTAACCTATGTCTCCTATAAAGTGAGGCTTACTCTTCCTGCGATAGCTTCTTTCCACACTGTCCAGAATAAATGCTCTCATTATCACTTGCAAAGCAACACTGCAAAGAAACCGATGAACTACCATGACCAAATGTACCAATATATGATGAAAAAATAAAGTATAGGTGAGCAGGAAATTGCCCTCATTAAGCAGATTATCCATCTCTGCTGAACTGCCAAGACATAGTCAAAGCTGACCTTCACCAAACAAAAAGACAAAGTCAGCAGGGATGTTGTCCCAGGTAGAAAATGCTATAGAGAAAAGAAAAATAAATTAAAGCCATAAAAACATTTTTTATAATCTCCATTTAGATACTGGAATTGGTGAAGCATACAGCTGGATCAGAATAGTTTTGCAATAATATTCCATGATTGTTGCTTGGAATGTGGAGAGACTCTGAAATAGTGGGGAGTTGATAAATTTTCACATTTGCTGACATGCTTTATAAAATAAAGAATATATAGCCACATGGGGCATTTTATCAGAGAGAGTGAGTGAGCAGCTGAAGTAGGGTTAAAAAGAA
This sequence comes from Ia io, assembly GCA_025583905.1. Lineage (NCBI taxonomy): Eukaryota > Metazoa > Chordata > Mammalia > Chiroptera > Vespertilionidae > Ia > Ia io. Next base: position 99,926,868 of record JAJQQW010000001.1, read on the forward strand.
TACAATGGTGGGAATGATTATGAAGCTTACAGGTGGTTGAAAGAAGGAACCAAGGCCAGAGGCTTAGAGAAAAATTACTTCTTTTTATCCATTTCATTATTGATGAATTCCTGCAAAGTTGCATGTAGATAGATACCAGTTTTTCTCATCCTGACCTATAATATAATTTCATGACTGTTTTGTCTTTATTTTGAATTTGTCATTTTTGGACAATAGCTACTGATACTTAAACTTTTGATTTCTTTGGCCTTCTGTCAAATAGTTAATGCCATGCTAATACATCAGTATACAGGGGTCCTTGTGACTCAGTGTGCACTCTTCTTTCTGCAAAATAATCCTGCTTGAAATGAAACTGCTTTCAAACCTTCTTTATATGTTTTGAGTGAAATAAGAGTGGGGGAGTTCAGAGTCTTACCTCCTCAATACTTTAACAACTCTGGCATCCCTTTCACCTCCTCCTACAGTGATCTTTTAGGCAGATCAGTGGAGCACAATTTGAATTCCACTCCTCAAATATATGTTCTAAGCTGATGCATAAAGTGTATATAATAAGCTATATCATATATCCAAAATAATAATAGATGAGCACCTACATATCAACCACCTATATATTTATCACCCATATATTTACCAGCTTAGGAAATAGGAGCATCATATATCAGTGCATTTGAAAAATCTGCAGCACCCCTCATTCATTTTCAACTTCATGAGAGGAAAGCATTATACTGAACTGTGTGTTCATCATCCTCTAGCTATTTTCCATTTTAAAAATCATGTATGTATATATGTATATTTATACAAAATATTATTTACTTTTGCATGTTTTTCACTTTATATGGATGGAATAATACTGTGATTTTCTTTATTACCTTAGGATTATATTTCTGACATATGTTCATGTTAACACATGTACTTTATTCATTTTCAGAACTGTATTCCATTGTGTGAGTATGTTATAATTTAAATATTCACCTATTGATGAATATTTGGTTTGTTCTCAAGTTTTGCAATTGCAAGTGCTGCTATGAAACATTCTTGTATATGTTTCTTATACATGTCCAAAAATGTCTCTAGGGTATGTGTAAAGGAGTAGCAGTACCAGATCATAGAGAATGAGCATATTCAACTTTTCCAAAGTATTCATACTAATTTATCAGCAGAGTATAAAACTTTCTGTTGCTTCACATCTTTACCAACACTTATTAACAGACTCTTAATTTATTACAAATTTGGTGATTGTAAATCTCACAGCATTATGTTTTTATTTTGTGTTTCTCAGATTGCAAATGATGTTGAACAGCGTTTTATAGGCCATTTATAATTTCTCCTTTGTCAAATATCTGTTCATATTATTGGACTATTTTTATAAACAATTTGTATTTTTCCTTATGATTTGTAGGAGTTCTTTATATATATCTCTGGTACGATTTTCTTGCCAGTTGTATGACTTGCATTTCTCTTCTTTAAGTTTGTAAGTTGCCTTTTAATTTCTTTATGGTGTCTTGTGATAAATATAAGTTCTCAATTTTTATGTATCAGACTTATCAGTCTTTTTCTTTGTGACCATTGCTTTTCTTATATGCTAAAAATGTGTTTGCTAACCTGAGATCATAAAGGATATTATCCCTTACAATTTTTTAAAAGTGTGGCCTTTCAAATGGAAACCTCACTAATAGATCTGCAACTGATTTTATATGGTATAACATAGGGATACCTTCCCCCCTGCATATAAACAGTCAGTTATCAGATAACTATTTATTAAATAGCCCATTCTTTTCCTTCTGCTCTTTAATGGTTAATTCTTTCATATATCAGGTTTTCATATGCAAAAATCTGTTTCTGGATTCTCTATTCCATTCCATTGATCTATGATCCTATCCCATCTTAATTATTGTGGCTTTATAAACTTTTAAGATTTTTGAATGGGGTGCAAGTCTCCCTCCACAACTTATTTTTAGGATAATCTTGGCTAGTCTTAAACATTTGCTTTGCCAAGGTTTACAAATATACATTTGCTCATGTTACAGTTATTCTAAAAGTTAACAGTGCTTCTGAAGTCAGGTATTTTCAAAGACCAGAAAGATGCCTGCCTAAATTTACTGGCATCGTTGTCTTTACTCTGTGAGATGAGGCACAGGATTAACATAATTTTTGTTTGTTTTGCTTTAAAAACAAAATTTTTTTGGGATGTTATCATTTCATGGAATAGGCAGTATAACATTGTGATAAAAAGTGTGGAGGAGGGGAAATTTTCAAATCTTTTTCCTCTTAATTCTTCTGGCTGGTCTAAAAATCAAATTGACATGAGACATTAACAGGAGATAACCAAATTTATTATGTATGTACATTTGGGGTTCCATATGAATATGGGACTGAGGACAACTTGAGCAATTGAGGCTTATACTAGTATGTCATCTTGAGCTAAGGAGAAAGGAGGTTAGTGGTTTGGACTTCAAAGAGAAGGTAGGTAATTCACAAGTAGATAAGAAGGAGCAAACATGTGGTAAACAATTCTTGCTATTCTAGCTAGACACAGAGAGGAGTCTAAGAAACAGACTTTTCTAGGTTACTCCCTGTCTGCCACACTTAGATCATATTTAAGAATGGGCTATTTAATAAGGTGTTCTTCCTTCCTAGAGCAGGTTTTTCTAGGCGAGTGGTTAGGGGTGATCAGGCAGGCAGGCAGAGGGGTTAGGAGTTATCAGGCAGGCAGAGTAGTTAGGGGCAGTCAGGCAGGCAGATGAGCAGTTAGGGGTGATCAGGCAGGCAGGCAGAGGAAGTTAGGGGCGTTCAGGCAGGCAGGTGAGCAGTTAGGGGTGATCAGGCAGGCAGGCAAGTGGTTAGGAGCGAGTGGTTAGGAGCCAGTGGTGTGGGATTGGGAAAGGGATGTCCGAATGCTGGTTTAGGCCTGATTTCTGTGGAGATCCCCCGAGGGGTCCAGGACTGCGAGGAGGTGCAGGCTGGGCTGAGGGACCCCCCTGTGCATGAATTTCATGCACCGGGCCTCTACTATAAATATAAATTCTTTGGTTAATCTCTTCCCACTCCCCCTTTCCTCTGAAATACCTCAGTCTGTTGTATGTTTCAATGTCTCTGAATCTGTTTTGTTTATCAGATTATTTTATTCATTAGATTCCACACATAAAGGAGATCATGTGATACTCATCTTTCTTTGACTGGCTTATTTTACTTAGCATAATACTATCCAAGTCCCTCCATGCTGTCTCAAAGGGTAAGAGATCCTTCCTTTTTATAGCTGCATAGTATCCTGTTGTGTAAATATACCACAGTTTTTTAATCTATTCATCTACTGATAGGCACTTGGACTGTTTCCAGATCTTAACTATTGTAAATAGTGCTGCTATGAACAGAGGGGTGCATATATGCTTTCTGATGGGTGTTTCAGGCTTCTTAGAATATATTCCTAGAAGTGGAATCACTGGGTCAAATGAAAGTTCCATTTTCAATTCTTTGAGGAAATTCCACACTGATTTCCACAGTGGTTGTACCACTCTACACTTCCACCAGCAGTGTACTAGCGTTTCTTTTCTCTATATTCTCGCCAGCACTTGCTTGTTGATTTATTAATGGAAGCCATTCTGGCAGGTGTGAGGTGGTACGTCATTGTATTAATTTGCATCTATCTGATAATTAATGACTTTGAGCATTTTTTCATATTTCTCTTGGCTATTTGTATGTCCTCTTTGGAGAAGTTTCTATTTAGATCAAGGGCCATTTGGATATTTATAACATTATTCGCAGGCCATACAAAATTATCAGCTTAAAAATTAGCCTGCTATATTTGCTCAAACATTTAATTAACTCACTCCAAATGCTTTGGAGGGGCCAGATCAAATGATTTTGTGGGCCTTATACAGCCCACGGGACAGATGGTCCCCACCCCTGATTTGGATCCTCTGCCCACTTATTTTTATTTTATTTTTAAAAAATATGTTTTTATTGATTTCAGAGAGGAAGGGAGAGGGTGAGAGGGACAGAAACATCAGTGATGAGAGACAATCATCAATTGGCTGCCTCTTGCATGCCTCTTACTGGGGATCAAACTTGAAACCTGAGCATGTGCCCTGACCAGGAATCGAACCATGACCTCCAGGTTCATGGGTAGATGCTCAACCACTAGCCACAACAGCTGGGCTCTCCTGTCCATTTTTAATTGGGTTGTTTTCCTTCCTTTTGTTGAGTTGTATGAGTACTTTATATATTTGGAAATTACCCCTTATCAGTTATATCATTGGCAAATATGTTCTCCCATACAATAGGTTCCCTTTTCATTTTGATGCTAGTTTCTTTGCTGTGCAGAACCTTTTAGTTTGATGTAGTCCCATTTGCTTCCCCCACCTTTGTTTCTCTTGCCCTAGGTGAGGTATCTGTGAAAATTCTGCTATGTGAGATGTCTGATATTTTGCTGCCTACATTTTCTTCATGGATTTTTATGGTTTCACACCTTACATTTAAGTCTTTTAACTATTTTGAGTTTATTATTGTGTATGGTATAAGTTTGTGGACTAGTTTCATTTTTTTGCAAGTACCTGTCCAATTTTCCCAACACCATTTATTAAAGAGACTGTCTTTACACCATTGCCTCCATTGTCAGATATTAATTGAGTATAATGGCTTGGGTTGATTTCTGTGTTCTTTGTTCTGATCCATTGATCTATATGCATGTTCTTGTGCCAGTACCAGGCTGCTTTGGTTACAGTGGCTTTGTAGTATAACTTGATATCTGGTATTGTGATCCCTCTAATTTTGTTCTTCTTTCTCAAGATTGCTGCAGCTATTAGGGGCCTTTTTAGTTCTATATGAATTTTTGGATTATTTTTTCTAAATCTGTGAAATATGCCATTGGTATTTTAATAGGGATTGCATTGAATCTATAGATTGCTTTGGGTAGTATGGCCATTTCAATGGTGTTAATTCTACCAAACCATGAACACAATATATTCTTCCATTTGTTTATATCTTCTTCTATCACTATTTTCAATATCCTGTAATTTTCTGAATAGAGGTCTTTTACCTCCTTAGGTTTATTTCATAGTATCTTAACTTTTTGTTGCAATGGTCAATGGAATTGTTTTTTTAGTCTCTCTTTCTAAGAGATCATTTCCTCTCTATATAAAACCCTAAGCGACCAAGTGACCGTTCGACTGGTTGACTGTTCAACCAGTTTCTATGATGTGCACTGACCACCAGGGGACAGACGCTCAATGCAGGAGCTCCCCCCTGGTGGTCAGTGCGCTCCCACAGTGGGAGCGCCACTCAGCTGACCAACAGGAACCAGAAGCTGGGCTCGTGACTGGCTAGCCGCTGCGGTGGCACCAGCCTCTCCCACCTCCGCGGCAGCACTACTGAGCAGCTGCGGCAGCAGGTGTAGCGAGACTGGGATGAGCGGGAGCAGCGCAGCACCCAGCCCAGGCTCTGGCTCCTCCCCAGCCGCCTGCTGCTTCATGCACTACTACATCCCTAGGGGGATGTTGGACTGCAGTTTTGGCCAGATCAACGCAGGCCAAGCCTGAAACCAGCAGTCCCACATCCCCCAAGGATCCTGGATTGCAAGAGGGTGCAGGCCAGGCGGAGGGACCCCAATAGTGCACGAATCCATGCACTGGGCCTCCAGTTGGTGTATAAAAATGCCATCAATTTCTGGGTGTTAATTTGTATCCTGCTCCATTGCAGAATTCATTTATTAAATCTAATAGTTTTTGGTGGAGACTTTAGGGTTTTCCATGTCATCTGCAAATAATGACAGTTTTATTTCCGCCTTTCCATTTTGGATGCCTGTTGTTTTTCCTTCTTGTCTGATTGCTGTTGCTAAAACTTCCAGTACTATGTTGAATAATAGTGGTGAAAGAGGACATCCCTGTCTTGCTCCTGTTCTTAAGTGGAATGTTTTTAGTTTTTGCCCATTGAGTATGATGTTGGATGTAAGTTTGTCATATATGGTCTTTATTATGTGGAAATATGATCCCTCTATTCTGACTTTGGTGACAGTTTTTAAAAAAATGGATGTTGGATTTTGTCAAATGATTTTTCTTCATCTATTGATATGATCATGTGGTTTTTGTCTTTCAATTTGTATATGTGATGTATCACATGTATTGATTTGTGAATATTCTACCAGCCTTGCTTCCCCTTAATAAATCCCACTTGGTCATGGTGTATGATCTTTTTAATATATTGCTGGATCCAATTTGCTAACATTTTGTTGAGGATTTTAGCATCTGTTTGTCAGGGATATTGGCCTGTAATTCTCTTTCTTTGTATTGTCTTTATATAGTTTTGGGAGTAGGATAATACTGGCCTCGTAAAAAGAGTATTGAAAGTGTTCCTTCTTCTTGGATTTCTTGGAATAGTTTTAGAAGGATAGGTGTTAGGTCTTCTTTGATTGTTTGGTAAAACTCCCCTGTGAAGCTGTCCAGACCAGGGATTTTGTTTGCTGGGAGTTTTTTTTTTTTTTTTCTGCTTCAATTTCCTCAGTAGTTATTGGCCTATTCATGTTTTTCTAATTCTTCCTGATTGAGTTTTGGAAGATTGTATTTTTCTACTAATTTGTCTATTTCACCCAGCTTGTCCAGTTTGTTCACATATAGTTGTTCATAGTATTTTCTTACAATCCTTCGTATTTCTGTGGTGTCAGTTGTTACCTCACCTCATTTGCTTCTAATTTTATTTATTTGGGTTCCCTCTCTTTGTTTCTGACGAGTCTGGCTAAAGGTTTATCAATCTTTTCAAAGAACCAGCTCTTGATTTCATTGATCTTTTGTATTGTTTTTTAGTTTTTATGTCATTTACTTACACTCTGATCTTTATTATTTCCTTCCTTCTGACTTTGGGCTTGTTGTTATCTTTCTAATTCTTTTAATTGTAATGTTAGTTTATTAGAACTTTTTATTATTTCTTGAGGTAGGCATGTAATGCTACGAACGTCCCTCTGGGACTTTTTTTGCTGTGTCCCATAGATTTGGGGTTGTTGTGTGTTCATTTTAATTTTCTCTTAAAATTTTTTTTTTTAAATTTCTTACATGATTTTATTGGTAAACCATTCATTCTATAATAACAATACTATTTAGACTAAATGTGATTGTATGTTTTTGAGTGTTTTTATTGTGGTTAATTTCTTCTTTTATGCCATTGGGATCTGAGAATATGCTTGATATGATTTTAATCTTCTTGATCTTGTAGAGACTTATTTTGTGTCCTAATATGTGGTGTATCTTTGAGAATATCCCTTGTGCACCTGAGAAGAATATACTATACTAGAGGCCTGATGCATGAAGATTCATGCAAGAATGGGCCTTCCTTCCCCTGGCTGCTGGCACCACCTTTGCCCTCTGGCCCGGAGCCGCCTTTCTGCTCCAGCCTGGAGGGGAAAGATCCGCCTTTCCACTTCCCACACTGCCCAGAGGGCCGGAGAGGCTGGGGTGATGCAGAAGGCCTGTGTCGTTGCCATGGTGATGACGCAAGCATCCCACCCCGCCCCTGGCTGCTCGGCGCCCACACATGCAAATTAACCCGCCATCTTTGTTGGGTTAATTTGAATACTCTCTCCTGATTGGCTGGTGGGCGTCATGAAGGTGTGGTCAATTAGCATGTTACTCTTTTATTTGGTAAATTCTACAGCTTTTGGGTGGAATGTTCTGTAAATGTCAATTAAATCCGTCTGATTTAGTGTGTTGTTTAAGGTATCTGTTTCCTCATTAATTCTTTTCCCTGGAAGATCTATCCAGTGATGTCAGTGGGATGTTAAGGTCCCCAACTATGACTGGATTGCGGTCAATCTCTCCCTTAAAGTCCTCTATGACCTTTTTAAATATATTTAGGTGCTCCTAAATTGGGTGCATCTATGTTTACCAGGGTTATAGCCTCTTGTTGGATCGACCCCTTTGGTACTATGTAGTGTCCTTTTTTGTCTCTTGTCATGTCCTTTAATTTGAAGTCTATTTTTTCAGATATAAGTACCCCTGTTTTTAAAAATTACGTATATTTTTATTGATTTCAGAGAGGAAGGGAAAGGGAGAGAGATGGAAACATCAATGATGAGAGAAAATCATTGATTGGCTGCCTCCTGCATGCACCCCACTGGAGATCAAGGCCACAGCCTGGGCATGTGCCTTGACCGGGAATAGAACTGTGATCTCCTCATTCATAGGTCAACGTTCACGCAACCACTGAGTTATGCCAGCTGGGCACCCCTGCTTTTATTTTCATTTCCATTTGCCTGGAAATTTTTTTTCATTTTGTTACTTTCATTCTGTGTGAATCTTTTGTTCTGAGGTGGGCCTCTTGTAGACAGTATATATGTGGGTCATATTTTCATATCCATTCAGCTACCCTATGTCTTTTGACTGGAGCATTTAATCCATTTACATTTAAGATTATTATTGATAGGTAATTATTTATTGCCATTTTTATTTTTTATTTCTATGTTTCGTTCTCTATATATTTCTTGTTATTACAACAGTCCCTTTAACATTCTTGAAATGCTGGTTTGGTGGTAATAAACTCCTTTTGTCTTTTTTTTTTCTGGGAAGCTCTTTATTTTACCATCTATTTTTTTTTAAAATTTCTTTATTGATTGAGTAATCACATATTTGTCCTCATCCCCCCATTCCCATCCCTCACCCCTCCCAACACATGCCCCCACCCCCCTGTTGTCATTAACCGCTGGTTAGGCTCATATGCTTGCACACAAGTCCTTTGGTTGATCTCTCCCCTTTGCTCCCACCCTTCCCTACCCTCCCCCTGAGGCCCGACATTCTGATCCATGCCTCCTTGTTTCTGGGTCTGTTCTTGTTCATCAGTCTATGTTGTTCATTATTTCCCCTAGATGAGTGAGATCATGTGCTATTAGAAATACACTTATAAGAACCGAAAATGAGACAAGCAATAATGGTTATGGTGACAGGCAAATGAATCAGTCTGTAGTGAGTTTCTTTCTGGGCCAACAGTTCTTTTGAGACCCAATTTCAATGTCCAACAGTTCCTTATGTGTACATGTCAGCAATGACATTTCAGTTCTGGATGGTGGACAAATGGTGGTAATGCAGGTCCGACTCTGTCTGGTTTGGTCCTGGGCAACCTGCAGTGATGCACAGCTGTTAACTGCTAGTATGGGAAGGCCACATCAGCGTCTTCCGTCTCTGGACTGCTTCTCTTCTGTCTTCAAGGCTGGAGTAGTCCTGTCAATTCCTCTCTGTTGCTGGAATCCACATGGTCTCGGAGTTGTTTTCTGAAAATATACAAACATATTCTCGACCAAAAGTTAATAAAGGAATATTTTCTATAAATTTGACTGGGGATCCTTTTTCATTTTTTGCCCAAATGATTTTCCTCTGGCTTGTTTTGTCACCTTGTGTGTTTTTCATGGGTGTCTTGCTTTTAGCCTTACAATTGATTTTCAAAAGTATTAATTTTCTAAATGTAATTTACTTACAGGATATTTTTCCTTACATGATATTCCTCTACTATCCCCTCCTTTTTTGATTTAAATGTTAGGAGGCTTTTGAAAATTTTATAATGTAGTCTTGATGGCTTTTAAATTTTAATTTTTTGCACTATAATATTACTGTTTTAGGTTCATTACATGGTGCACAATTTTCTCATGAGATGAAGTACCAATGAAAATTTTAGTTAACACTTTAGGAACACCTTTTTGTCCAGTACAATTAATTTTTCTAGAATATTCACTTGTTTCAATTAGCCAATTTAAATTTGCCTGAAAACTTGACTACTGTTTTACTATCAAATTTATTACTCTAACAACAATCTTATTTTACCCTGTAAATATTGGTGGAAGGGATTATTTGCCTTCTTAAGTAGGTCCTGAGCATACCTGGTGGTAGGCTGGATTTAGATATCGTAAACCCACTTCCCCACACCATGGGTACAAGACAACTCAAACAATTCTTGTTGGAGTGAGAGGGCAGCTGCTGTCGGCCAAGTCTCTGTCGGTCACCTGGGTCCTGATCTGAGCTGGGCATGGGAAGCACGAAGCAGCCATGGGGGCAGGAGACCTCCCTCAGAAGGGGCTAGGGTTCAGGCCCCTGCAATTTTGGGGGGGTGAGGGTCTGTGCCCCACCTCTGTTGATCCCCAAATTCTCTCCTGATGGCCCCTCTGCGACTGTGCCTGTCTTAGGTTGTTCCTTCCTTGAGGAATCTTACCCATCTCTGGCTAACCAGCCATCCTCCGGGGCCAAACAGGGTGACGTGAGGTTCAGTTTTGTCTCCTTTGTAGCCTATGCCCCCGTGGCCTCCATGCCCAGCACCTGCCATGGGATCCCCTCGCCTGCTGGCGGGGCCCCAGCACTGATCACATATCTTTTGGAACCCGGGTTTCTTCTCCAGGGAGGGCTCAGTTTGCCCCACTGGGTGAGAGAGAGATCCATGGCACCAGTCATCACGAGACTTCAACCTCGACATGAACAGAGAGCTCATGCAACAGCTGTGAGCAATTGAATTGTGAGAAGAGGGTCTCTCTTGGCCTAAAGGGTATGAGGGACCAATATAGAATGCTCAGGTGCCTTCCCAGGAGGCCCTATACACAATGAAAAGGATTAAATCCTTACATGTCCTTTTTAAATTGCTGCCAGACATTCAAAGAATTAGTTTGTACATTTGCTTGGGATAATTGTACATTATGCTGTAGTAATTCTAAAGTATCAAGAGATGTGTTAAGTTTGTCTCCAAGCACCAAACAGATGACTTTTTTTTTTTTTATCCCCAAGGGTGCGAGGAACTATTACAAGTACTGGGGGTGATCCAAATCTGGGAAAAATTTTAATGATAGTGTAGAATAATATCATGCAAGGATATTCTTTGTTCTAGTCCATGGGAATTCCCTTTTAAACTGGCTGTCCATTTCTTTTTATATAGACAAGGTCTTAGTTACATTTTCTGCACCTCTACCGGGGGCATGTAGTGATAATAGTGACACCCTTTCTTTGGTGTCCACACAAGCCAGAAACCTCTCTTTAATTGTACACACAAAGGGGCATTGTTTTGATTTCGTGTCATACATAAGGGAAGATGGGTGGAGACCCCTGTGTATTTATACTTTCTTGCCCCACCCATGGACCTCCTGGATGTCCAGGGTGTTTGGTATTATTGGTAACTACATTAGTCAGGGGATCAGCCCATGTAAGGGGTCTTACCCATGAAGGGTCAGGAGCATAAGACCAAAATACTTACCCTTTTGTCCCAGGTAAAATTACCGTACATCTGATGATTGCTAGCATGGCTAGAAAGGCATTCTCAGGCATTCTTGGGTTTCTGGTTACCTCACAATTTCTTCCCTGAGGTTTGATGTTCTGATTGATGTTTCTCTGTTTCTGGATCTATTTTTCCCCCCATCAGTTTATGTTGTTCATTATATTCCACAAATGAGTGAGATCATGTGATATTTATCTTTCTCTTCCTGGCTTATTTCACTAAGCATAATATTCTCCATCTCCATCCATATTGTTGCAAATGGTAAGAGCTCCTTCTTTTTTACCCCAGCGTAGTATTCCATTGTGTAGATGTACCACAGTTTTTTAATCCACTCATCTGCTGATGGGCACTTAGGCTGTTTCCAAATCTTAGCTATGGTGAATTGTGCTGCTATGAACATAGGGGTGCATAAACCTTTCTGATTGATGTTTCCAGGTTCTTGGGATATATTCCTAGAAGTGGGATCACTGGGTCAAATGGGAGTTCTATTTTTAGTTTTTTAAGGAAACTCCATACTGTTCTCCACAGTGGCTGCACGAGTCTGCATTCCCACCAGCAGTGCACGAGGGTTCCTTTTTCTCCACATCCTCGCCAGCACTTGTCATTTGTTGACTTGTTGATAATGGCCATTCTGACAGGTGTGAGATGGTACCGCATTGTTGTTTTGATTTGCATCTCTCTAATGATTAGTGATTTAGAGCAGGTTTTCATATGTCTCTTGGCCTTCCTTCTGTCTTCTTTCAAAAAGTGTCGATTTAGATCAGTTGCCCATTTTTTGATTGGGTTGTTTACCTTCTTTTTGTTAAGCTGCATGAGTTCCCTGTAAATGTTGGAGATTAAACCCTTATCGTTGACATCATTGGCAAATATATTCTCCCATGTAGTGGGCTTTCTTGTTGTTTTATGGATGGTTTCCTTTGCTGTGCAAAAGCTTTTTATTTTGATGTAGTCCCATTTGTTTATTTTCTCTTTAGCTTCCATTGCCCTAGGAGCAGTATCAGCGAAGAAGTTCTTTTGGCATATGTCAGAGACTTTTCTTCCTGTAGATTCCTCTAGTATTTTTATGGTTTCCCATCTTATGTTTAAGTCCTTGATCCATTTTGAGTTTATTTTTGTGTATGGTGTAAGTTGGTGGTCTAGTTTCATTTTTTTGCATGTATCTGTCCAATTTTCCCAACACCATTTGTTGAAGAGACTGTCTTGATCTATTGTATGTTCATGCCACCTTTGTAAAATATTAATTGAGCATAGTGATTTGGATCGATTTCTGGGTTCTCTATTCTATTCCATTGATCTATATGTCTGTTCTTGTGCCAGTACCATGCTGTTTTGAGAACTGTGGCTTTGTAATACAGCTTGAAATCTGGTATGGAGATCCCACCTACTTTGTTCTTCTTTCTCAGGATTGCTGTGGCTATTCTGGGTCTTTTTTTATTCCAGGTGAATTTTTGGAAAGTTCATTCTAGGTCTGTGAAGTGTGCCATTGGTATTTTAATGGGAAGTGCATTGAAATTATAGATTGCTTTGGGTAGTATGGACATTTTGATGATGTTGATTCTACCAATCTATGAACATGGTATGTTCTTCCATCTGTTTATGTCTTCCTCTAGCTCTTTTTTCAGTGTTGTGTAGTTTTCCGCGTATAGGTCTTTTACCTCCTTAGTTAAGTTTATTCCTAGGTATCTTAATTTTTTTTGTGTGATGGTAAATGGGATTGCTTTTTTAGTCTCTCTTTCTGTAAATTCATTATTGGTGTATAGAAATGCCATAGATTTCTTAGCATTTATTTTGTATCCTGCTACTCTGCCGAATTCATTTATTAAGTCTAGTAATTTTTTGATGGAGTCTTTAGGGTTTTCTAAGTACAGTATCATGTCATCTGCAAATAAGGACAGTTTTTACTTCTTTTCCAATTTGGATGCCTTTAATTTCTTCTTCTTGTCTGATTGCAATGGCTAGTATTTCCAACACTATGTTGAACAGGAGTGGTGAGACAGGGCATCCCTGTCTTGTTCCTGTTCTTAGGGGAAATGGTTTTAGTTTTTGCCCATTGAGTATGATGTTGGCTGTGGGTTTGTCATATATGGATTTTATTATGTAGGTATGATCCTTCTATTCCCAGCTTGCTGAGAGTTTTTATCAAGAAAGGGTGTTGGATTTTGTCAAATGCTTTTTCTGCATCAATTGATATGACTATATGGTTTTTATGTCTCAATTTGTTTATGTGATGTATCACATTTATTGATTTGCGAATATGATACCATCTTTGCATCCCAGGGATAAATCCTACTTGGTCGTGGTGTATGATCTTTCTGATGTATTGCTGGATTCGATTTGCTTGAATTTTGTTGAGGATTTTGGCATCTATGTTCATGAGGGATATTGACCTGTAATTCTCTTTCATTGTGTTATCTTTATCTGGTTTTGGTTTAGGGTGATGCTGGCTTCATAGAAGGAGCTTGGAAGTGTTCCTCCTTCTTGAATTTTCTGGAATAGTCTGAGGAGGATAGGTTTTAGCTCTTCCTTGAATGTTTTATAAAACTCCCCTGTGAAGCCGTCTGGCCCCGGGCTTTTGTTTGCTGGAAGCTTTTTGATAACTGCTTCAATTTCTTCCATAGTTATCAGCCTATTGAGATTTTTAGTCTCTTCCTGAGTAAGTTTTGGAAGGTTGTGTTTTTCTAGGAATGTATCCATTTCCTCCAGGTTGTCTAGTTTGTTGGAGTAGAGTTGTTCATAGTATTTTTGACAATCCTTTGTATTTCTGTGGGGTCTGTTGTTATTTCACCTCTTTCATTTCTGATTTTGCTTATTTGGGTCCTCTCTCTTTGCTTCTTGGTGAGCCTGGCTAGAGGTTCATTTACCATCTATTTTGAATGATATCCTTCCTGGACAGAGTAGTCTTGGTTTCAGATCCTTGGTTTTCTTACCTTGAATACTTCATGCCATTCCCTTCTGGCCTGTAGTCTTTCTGTTGAGAAGTCAGCTGACAGTCTTATGGGACTCCCTTTTAGGCCACTGATTTTCTTTCTCTTATGCCCTTAAGATTCTTTCTTTGTCGTTAACATTTGCTGTTTTACTTATGATATATCTTAAGGTGGGTCACTTTATATTCCTCTTGATGGTACCCTCTGTCCTTCATGAATGTGTGTGGCTCTTCCCTTCACTAGCTTCAGGAAGTTTTCTGTCATTATTTCTTTCAATAGTTTCTTTGTCTCTTGTTTACTTTCTTCTCCCTCTGGAACCCCTATGATGTGGATGTTGTTTTGTTTCATGTCCCAAATTTCCCTTAAACTGTCTTCATGCTTTTTAAGTACTTTTTTTCTTTTTGTTGCTCTGATTGAGTGTTTTTTTAATCCTTATCTTCTAATTTACTTATTCAATCCTCTGCTTCATTGAGCCTGCTTTTAATTCCTTCCAGCATATTCTTGATATCAGCTACAGTATTCTTCATTTCTGCCTGGTTCTTATTATAATATCTATAACTTTTTTCATGCTGATGTAGCTTTCATTAAGTTCCTGGTAGTGTCCACTGAGTTCCTAGAAGTTCCCATTAGGTTTCTTATAATTCTCATTAAGTTCCTTGAGCATCTTTATAACCATTACTCTGAACTCTATGTTTGATAACTTGCTTATCTTCATCTCATCTAAGTCTTTTTTTTGGTGATTCCTCCTTTTTTTATTTTGGGTGTTATTTATCTTCCAATTTTAATTGTATGTTTGTGTTTGTATCTATGTGTTAGATATATTTGCTATGCCTCCCAGTCTTGTGGGGTGGGCTTTTGTAGTGAATGTCCTGTGGGACTCAGGTGTATTTTCCTTGTGCTTCTGAGCTATATACTCTCGATGTGTCCTTTTTGTGGGTTATTTGAACTCTCCTGATGTGATTGGGTCTAGATTGTTGTCCCCTTTGTGGGAGGACCATCATCTCATCCTGGCTAACTGTGAGACTCAGCCACTACCATGTCATGTGAACTGTTGTATGGGTGCTGACAGGGCAAAAAACAAACAAACAAACAAACAAAAAAACCTACAGGAAACAAGCAGTAACATACAAAATATCCTGACAACCACAATGAACACAACCCAAGAGAAAAGAGAATTAGGAAAGGGAAGAGAGAGCACAAATACTAAGGTAAAAAAGATAAAAAATAAAGAGGTTACTGGGATATAAAAGGGGCATAAAATATATTCTGAAAGGAACATATGGAGAGCAATAAATAAGAGTAGTGAATAAGAATAGGAAAATGGTATTAAAAAAAGACAAGAAGACAGAAAAAGAAAGAAAAAAAAGTTATGTGAAGGTAACAATAAGAGAAAGGTAAAGCAAAAGAAATCATGGAAAATTAAAGGAAAAAAAGGAGGACAAAAAGATAGAGTAAGAAGGAGGCCAATAAGACATATGGGTGAAACAAGAGAGAAAAGTAATAAACTTAATAATTATACTAACATCAAAGCAATAAAGCAGAGAATATCAAGAAAATAGTGAAGAACAACAACAAAAAAACACACAAGCATAATACCAACAAATAAAGGAAAAAGGGGAAAAAACATTTTTTTAAAAGCCAGCTAAGTGAAGTTCATTTGGGTAGCTCATGATGTCAAAGGCTCACTGTTTTGTATGTTCATTTCAGGCCTCCAGGGAGGTACTTTTGTGTCAGCCGGTGTCAGGAGCTGTCCAAGTTTGGCTCTCAGTGTCCCTTTTTTTTTCCAGAGAGGAAGGGAGAGGGAGAGATAGAAACATCAATGATGAGAGAGAATCATTGATTGACTGCCTCTTGTACACCCCCTACTGGGGATCAGGCCCGCAACCTGGCATGTGCCCTGACAGGGAATTGAACCATGACATCCTAGTTCATAGGTCGATGCTCAACCACTGAACCACACCAGCCAGGCTCTCACTGTCCTTTTGTAGCTGCCTGGTCTGAGGCTCTCTGCAAAGTGCCTCCACTTTTCAGCTATTCTGCCTCCCTACTGTGGTTGCCCGATCTTTCTCCAGTGTCTTCTGAAAAGAGTCTTTAGGATGGAGGCAGGCTCATGTAACAAGCATAATGGGCCCCTTAATTAGAGATTTAGCCATCAGGCACTCACTGAGGGGAAATTAACCTTTTGCACTCGGATGTCGAGTGTGACTCGACATGGTTAGCATTGGTAGCAGCTCGTATGTCGAATTGTATTGAATGTATCAATAATTTGAAATATAAAAAAATCCAAATAAATAAGTTTGTATGAAAAGAAACTCCAGTTTTTTATTCTACTGCCGTGCTTTGTAAAATCTGGGGTATTTAAAAAATTAAATCCCGAGTAGAATAAAGGAATCGAGAAAAAAGCAAGTGAGTGCAAAGTGTTAATCTCTGCTTCAAAGCCAACTCCTCAGTCTCTACCATATCCTCTAAATCTAGTTCCCTGTAAAATGGCCTGATATAGGTTCAGATTGGATTCTGCTGCCTTTTCTGTATGGGCAGTTTTAGCTGGCCTGGGTTCAGTGGGATTGATCAAAAGAGACTCCAGTGAGCACATTGCCTGCCCAGCCCCCAGGAGTTGTGTTAAGCATTTATTCCTGGTCCCAAATAAGAGTCCCTGAAAGTCTTACTCTTGGAATCTCCTCCTCTGAGCTGTTCTCCCTTCCATCAAGGAACTGTGCCCAGCTGGGGTAGCTGGGACTTCAGAGAGTTGATCCAGCCCCTTCCCTGTTGAGGGTGGTGCTCCTAGTCTGCAAGAGAGGTAGACATGCTCCACCCCTCTTTTCCCAGTTCTTGCTGTCCAAACTCCCAGGGAGTTCAGCTCAGCCTCTCCACAATGCATACACAAAGCCCAGCTCTCACTGGTCTGTCTCCTCAATATAAGCTTTCCTAGTGGATGCTGTGGAGTGCCCTCCATACTTCAAAAACATATAGAGAAACAAACAAGCAGAAAATGTGCTTTGTGGGGACCTGGTGTCCTTGCGCTTCTGGTCCTAGCAGGAGGGATTACTAAGTCAGCCCCATGCTGGTGTACCACACAGCTGATTTCAGTAAAGCTGGGACTGAGATTCCCAGATCTGCTCGTGATCCCAGGGGGGTGGGGGTGGGGGCAATGGGCGGATAAGGACACATATATAATACCTCAATCAATAAAGAAAAAAATTATAAAAAAAATCCCCGCTCTGCACTGCCGGCAGCTCCAGTCTCTCTGGTGGCAGGAGGGCCCTCTTCCCCTTCCCTTTCCATTCATTACACAGTTTAGATGCTTTCTGGAGCTCTGTACAACTCCTTACAGGAAAGCAGAGGGTCCCTTTAGGCCACTGCTGGGTGTAGCCCACTGGACCCTTTCTATTCTGGAGCCAGACGCCATGGCACAGCCTTTCAAGCAGTCAGAGCCCAGAGTGAATCTCTCCTGCTGGGGCTACAGCCATTAGGCACATTTTTTCACTGGGAAGGTAAGGACCTCACCTCACAGGCAGACTGTTTTCATGGATCCCTCTGCTCCATGCTGCCCGGGCTCTCCTTTCCATCTCCACTGCTCAGGGTTTGAGATCCCTGCATTTTTATGCCACATTCCCAAGGGGAGAGAGCTTTGTAAGCACTATCCCTCATCCTTGTAGCCACACACGGGCTCCAGGAGGGATTCCCCCTTCCTGTGACCCCTCCTCTCTTACTAGTCTCTACATTGTTTCTTCAGTGCTCCTTAGAATATTTCCAATCAGCTTTACTTCTCTTGTTTTTCCAAGCTGACTATGCAGTATTTTAGCTGTAAATCCAGTCTGTGGCTGCGAACAAGGGCACTCAGCCTCTTGTTAGAGAGCAGCCATATTTGCCTCCTTCACCATCTTTTCTTTATTCAGTTGTCTCTCATTGGGCATTTGGGTTGCTTCCATATCTCTGGTATTGTAAATAATGCTGCCGTGAACATAGGGGTGCATATATCTTTTTGAATTAGTGTTTTGGGCTTCTTCAGACAAATAACCAGAAGTGGGATTGTTGTGTCATAAGGTAGTTATATTTTTAAGTTTTTAAAAATATTTTTATTGATTTCAGAGAGGAAGGGAGAGGGAGAGAGAGACAGAAACATCAATGATGAGAGAGAATCATTGGTTGGCTGCCTCCTGCATGCCCTCTACTAGGGATCAAGCCTGCAACCTGGGCATGTGCCCTGACCTGGAATTGAACCCTGACCTCCTGGTTCATAGGTCGATACTCAACCACTGAGATACGCTGGCTGGGCTATTTTTAACTTTTTACAGACACTCCATATTGGTTTCCATAGTGGCTGTAACAATTTGCTATCACGCCAAGAGTACACAAGGGTTCCCTTTTTTCCACATCCTCACCAATACTTGTTGTTTGTTAGGTTATTTATTATATTTATTCTGACAGTTGTGAAATAATTTCATTTATATGTGGGATCTAAAAAAATAACTGGTAGATAGAGAACAAACTGATGGTTTCCAGATGCGAGGGTGGTTGGGGAGGCTTGGTAAAAAGGAGGAAGGGATTAAGAAATACAAATTGGCAATTACAAAATAGTCACAGGGATATAAAGTGCAGCATAGAGAATGTAGTCAATAACATTGTAATAACTATGTATGGTGCTAGGTGTGTATTAGATTTATTGGCGGATCACTTTAAAAGCGATATAAGATCTAACCACTATGCTGTATATTATCAAATGTCAACTGTAATTGAAAAAAAAACTGAAAAAAATTACTAGTCAGAAGTTCAGGAAAAAGAGACTTCATAACGAAAGTGAGATGAACTAAATATAGGAACAAGTTAGGCTTTTGAAAAGAAGACTTAGGAAGCAAAGTGAATAAAGGCATAGGGGTAGAAATGAATGTTATTTATTGGGAATCATTTGGCTAATTGTGACTTTAATAAAATATGTTGAGATCAACTTGTTTGACTATAACTGTAGAATATTAAGAGTATCAAGACATAGGAAGATAATGGTCTAGTATTACTTGTACTGGTGTCAGGTAGAGAGAGACGTCTCCTTCCTGGACTTCAAAAATTTGTTTGAAGGGAGTTACTTTTCCCTTGTCAAATTTTGACACTAACAGGGTGATCATCAGCAGTGAGAATTTAACATGCCCTGGACTTATGAAATTTTGGGTATAATTGCTTGCCTTCTTCCTCCTTTACCATATTTTATGGGACATTTTTCATTTTAAGTACTAATGTCATGTTCAAGGTTGTATATTACCTGCCCACACTGCCTGCTATCTTTGATAATGTGTGCTTGGATGGAACTGTTTACATTCTACCTTTTCCCCTAAAGCTCTATAATCCATGTATAATGATAGCCTGTGGAATTATAGAATGGGAGCTGACTTTGGCTCAGAGAGTGCTGGAAAATGAGAGACAAGCGTTCTAAAGCTAAAATGCTAATGGATGCAAAACAGACAAACAAATACTAGACCTTAAAGTCTTAGTCTTTTCCACATTTATCTAGACCTAAGTTTATGGTGGTAGTGGGTGGGTATATAAGTGACAGTGGGGTTGAGAGAGGATAGGGAGGGTTTTAACCTAATGATGCAAATAACTTCTCTTTATTGACAACCAGCTTTTTGCTGATGAGTGCCAGAAGAGTGAATAAGCATTTCTAAAGCAGAGGCACTGCTCAGTGTATTTAGTCATTAGTCATTATTTAATTAATCTTGACAATGGGCCTTCATTTTAGAGATATTTTAACGGTCTTGATATTGAATGACCTTGGTGTGGCAAAGATGCTTGTCCTTGTGTGTATGTGTGTGTGTAAAATGCAAATAATGGAAGTGACTTTGGAGTTGGGCCAAAAAAATTTTAGCACCAAGCTAAGGTTACTTTAAATCTTCTTGCTTTGCAGGTCAGATGGAAAGATGCCTGAGACAAGCAATACATTTTTTTCCCTCTGCCACTTTGGGAGGACAAATTAGCCAATGAATCACTTCTTGTTTGTTCAGATAGACCCATCATTTTATTTGCTTTGAGGATCTAAAGTTTAATTTTGATAGGGAAGTGATTTGTAGGAATAAAATGTTCAAATTTTAGAACACTAGTGAGCCACAGGGCCAGAGGAGTCATTTTCACCTCACACATTGCTTAGAGGAGTACCTTGGAGCTATGTTAACTTGTTTCCTGGTGGAACAATTTCTGCAGGCAAAATAGTCTCCATGGGCACAGGGTGGTGGAGACTTGGATCTCTAATCCTTTCTTGGAAAAGGTGGTGTTTGATAGCCTTAACACAGGACTGATAATTGCTGTTTGCTATCCTAGGTGTCTAACCAGTTTTTGCTAGCTCTGAGCAATGAGGCTTTGGCTGTTTGGGGAATGAATATGTGTGTTGCTTTCCTTCTTCACTCTGGAGGTTTTGAGATTTGGTATGATTTACTGGTAAATAGACCATTTTACATGTTCCACTTCTAGGTCCATTTTCAATCATGAAATGCATCTCTGGCCTTCAGTGTTACTTGTTGCAAGTTAAGGGAATATGTATAGTCTGACAAACCCTCCAGTATCTTCTGTGAAGTATTTAATGTAAGATAAGGACCTGATTCAGCCAATGTGCCTATGATACAGCTGACAGGTAGCTATTACATGTCTACTAAGTATTAGAAACTGTGGGGTAAAAGTGAAGATGTAAACTTTTTACAAAATTTATTGTTTTTGTTGTTGGTGGTGGTTTCTCTATTTGTGAGTACGAAGTACATTTAGATTGCAGTTCTGCCTCTATACTTTCTGAACAGTGTATCTTTGGTTAAGTCTTACTCTCCGTTAACTATAAAAAGAGATAATACCTTGATCTTGATCTTCCTCACACATAGGATTATTGTAAGTGTAGCTAATGGTCCCAGTTTGATTCTAAGATGATATTACCCTACCAATTGGATATGCCTGGGTACATTTGGAAGATCTATGATGCAGATTTGCCCTGAGTCAGTTATAAAAAGTCTCTTGGAAAAGAACTTTTAAGCAAAAATGGATTCAGACTCATGAACTTGCCATAGGCGTGGTACTAGGAAGCCATGGTAAAAGGAATAGCTAAGTCTTATTAAAGATAATAAGATTTCAAAGCAAAAAGATAATTGAAACATTTGGGTCTAAGCAACAGACCAGAACAGCCTATATTGGGGTTTTAGGGAAATGTATGAGATGAAAATCACCTTTGGGAAGGATAAGCAAACAGCTATGACAAGAGAGGAAGTAACAGGTATTGGAGTACTGCTATCCAGGGCCATTCTAACCATCAAGAGAGAGGTAGCATCCATTACCTATTCCTGGACTCTGAGTTTTACCCACTGGATGGTTCACTAGTTTCCCATTTTTCTCTTCAAGATGTATATGGTAATTCAGATACCTTGATATAAATAAGATTTGGGCAAAAGAAATGGATAGCTATTTACAAATTACTAAATTAAATGAGCTTACTTTAATCCATTCCTTCCTAGATGTTATGCTCAGGGTATAGGGACAGAATGGCGACTGGTTAATCAAGGCTCAGCTAAACTCTGAGGTTATGGAGCAGAGAGAAGTGGAGACGATAAAGATTCCACCTATATTTAGCTATCCTCTCTACTGTGCTCTTTCTAGAGGTATCATAAGACAAAGGAGCTCTCTGGCTTAATCCACAGGCTGAGACCTCATGATCTTGAATGAGATAGCCTCATCTTCTGTCCTTGAATCAGAATGACCTTTGAGAAGGTGGTGGTGAGATATGGTAATTTTACTGTAGTCTTGTTAATGTGGTTGTCCTGGGAACTTGAGCTAATCAGGTAGGGGTCCTGAGTGTGGCATATGTAACATGGGCAGGAGATTCTCTGGGGGAAAGAAGTTGTCTCTTTCTCTTAGGGTAGCTGAGGTACCTGAAAACAGGCTTTGATTTCAAAGGTTAGGATAAATGTGAGGAGACAAATAAGTAGGCACGTAATCAGAGAGGACCTTACAGGAAGGTTGACCTTTCTAGGGATAAACCCAATAAGCACCTGTAGTTCTGGCATAATTATTAAGAGCATCTCTTTTCATTCCTTAAATTCTCCTGGTTTGGATGGCAAATTATATGGCAAAAAGTTTGGGTGACTTTTTTTGTCTTTTCCCCCTCTTTTATTGAATTTATTGGGGTGATATTGGTTAACAAAATTATACAGATTGCAGATGCACAATTCTACAACACATCATCTGTACACTGTATTGTGTGTGCACCACCCCAAGTCAAGTCTCCATCCAACACTATTTATCCCCCCACACTCTCCTTCACCTTCCCTCACCCTGGCAATCGCCACACTATTTTACATGTCCATGAGTGTTCTCTCTCTCTCTCTCGCTCTCTCTCTCTCTCTCTCTTTCTCTCTCTCTCAGCTGTCTACCTGATTTCTATGAATCTGTTTCTATTTTGTTTTTTAGTTTATTTTGTTCATTATATTCCACATATAAGTGAGTACATATGGTACTTGTCTTTCTCTGACTGGCTTATTTTACTTAGTATAATACTCTCCTGGTCTGTCCATGCTGTTGCAAAGGGGGTAGGATTTCCTTCTTTTTTATGACTGAGTTGTATTCCATTGTGTAAATGTATCACAGCTTTTTTATCCACTCATTTACTGATGGGCACTTGGGCTGCTTCTGAATCTTGACTATCTATCTATATAAAAGCCTAATATGCAAGTTGTCCCCTCGGGAGTTTGACCAGGAGACTGGGAGTTCCATCACTTGCTATGACGTGTGCTGACCACCAGGGGGCAGCGCAGAACAAAGGGAGGCCCTGGCTGGCAGCTGGAAGGCCCCCAATCAGCCCTGATCACCAGCCAGGCCTAGGGGCCCTACCTGTGCATGAATTTTGTGCACCAGGCCTCTAGTTATAAATAATGCTGCAATGAACATGGGGGTGCATATATTCTTTCGAATTAGTGTTTTAGTTTTTTTGGGATTTGTTCCTAGAAGTGGAATTGCTGTGTCAAAAGGCAGTTCCATTTTTAATTTTTTGAGGTAACTTCATACTGCTTTCCACAATGGCTATACCAATCTGCATTCCCAATAGTGCATGAGGATTTTCCCCTCATGTCCTTGCCAATAATTGTTGCTTGTTGATTTATTGACAATAGCCATTTTGACAGGTGTGAGGTGATATCTCATTGTGGTTTTAATTTGCATTTCCTTGATGATTAGTGATTTTGAGCATCTTTTCATATGGCTATTGGCCATCTGTATGTCCTGTTTGGAGAAGTATCTATTTAGGTCTTTTGCCCATTTCCTTTTAAAAAAATATGTTTTTATTAATTTCAGAGAGAGGAAGGGAGAAGGAGAGAGATATAGAAACATCAATGATGAGAGAGAATCATCCACTGGCTGCCTCCCACACACCCCCCACTGGTGATTGACCACACAACTGGGGCATGTGCCCTGACTGGGAATCGAACAGTGACCTTCTGGTTCATAGTTCACTGCTCAACCACTAAGCCACACTAGCCAGGCTGCCCATTTCTTAATTGGATTGTTTGCTTTTTAGTGTTGAGATTTATAAGTTCTTTATAAATTTTAGATATTAAGCCCTTATAAGATGTATTGGCAAATATACTCCCATTCAGTGGTTTGTCTTCTCATTTTGTTGATGGTTTCTTTTTCTATACAAAAACTTTTTAGTTTGATATAGTCCTATTTGCTTATTTACTTACTAGAGGCCCGATGTATGAAATTCGTGCAAGAGTAGGCCTCCCTTTCCCCAGCTGCCGGCACTGGCTTTCCCTCTGGCACCTGGAACCTGGGCTTCCCTCTGGCACCCAGGACCAGGGCTTCCCTCACAGCCCCGGCTTTGTCCAGAAGGTTATCCAGAAGGACGTCCAGTCTAATTAGCATCTCATGCTTTTATTATTATAGATTTATTTTTAATACTCACCTGAGGATATGTTTTTATTGATTTTTACAGAGAGAGGACAGGAGTGAGGGAGGGTGAGTGAGTGAGAAAAGAGAGAAACATCAATTTGAAAGAAATGTTGAGATGTTCCCTCCTGTGTGTGCTCCACCTGGGAATTGATCCCACAACCTAGGTGTGTGCCTCAACCAGGAATCACACCTGCAACCTTTTGGTGCACAGAATGATGCTTCAACCACTGAATCACCTGGCTAGGGCTATTTATTTTTTATTTTTCTTCCCTTGCCTGAGGAGATATATCAGAAAAAATATTGCTATGGGAAGTGTCTGAGATTTTACTGCCTATGTTTTCTTCTAGGACTTGTGTTGTTTCAAGTCTAACATTTAAATCTTTAAATTCACGTTGAGTTTATTCTTATGTATAGTGTAGAAGGTGGTCTAGTTTCAATTTCTTTGCACATATCTGTCCAATTTTCCCAACACAATTTATTGAATTAGACTATCTTTACCCCATTGTATGTTTTTGTCTCCTTTGTAAAATATTAATTGATCACAAAGGCATGGATTTATTTCTGGGCTTTGCATTCTGTTCCATGGATCTACATGTCTGTTTTTATGCCAGTACCATGTTGTTTTGATTAATATGGCACTTTAGTGTAGTTTGATATCAGGTAGTATTAGACCTCAAATTTTGTTCTTCTTTCTCAAAATTGCTGTGGCTTTTTGGGGTCTTTTGTGGTTCCATATAAATTTTTGGAATGTTTTTTCTAGTTCTCTGAAATATGCCATTCGTATCATGATAGGAATTGTGTTGAATGTATAGGCTGCTTTGGGTAGTATGGACATTTTAATGATGTCAATTCTTCTATCCATGAACAATATATATGACTACATTTATTTGTATCTTCTCCAATTTCTTTCTTCACTATCTTATAATTTTCAGAGTACAGGATTTTTATGTCCTCAGTTAAATTTATCCCTAGGTATATTTTTGTGTAATTGTAAATGGGATTGTTTTTGTAATTTTCTTTTCTAATAGTTCATTATTGGTGTATAAAAATGCAACTGTTTTCTAAATATTTACTTTGTATCTTGCTACTTTACTGAATTCATTTATCAGTTCTAGTAATTTTTTTAGTGGAATCTTTAGGGTTGTCTATATGTATCATGTCATGTGCAAATAATGACAGTTTACATCTTCCTTTCCAATTTTATGCCTTTTATTTCTTCTTGACTGATTGCTGTAACTATGACTTCCAATACTATCTATACTAATAAAAGGTTAATATGCTAATTAGACCGGGTCAACTGGCCATCTTCTGGATGTCTGACTTCCTTCCAGACAAAGCCATGGTGGTGAGGGCCAAGGCAGAGGCAGTTAGGAGTGAGATAAGGCTGGCAGGGGAGAGCAGTTAGGGGCAAGATCAGGCTGGCGGGGGGTTAGGGGCAAGATCAGGCTGGCAGGGGGTTAGGGGCAATCAGGCCAGCAGGGGAGGGCAGTTGGGGATGACCAGGCTGGCAGGGGAGGGCAGTTGGGGGAGAGATCAGATTGGCAGGGGAGGGCAGTTGGGGGCATTAGGCAGGCAGGCAGGTGAGTGGTTAGGAGCCAGTGGTCCTGGATTGCAAGAAGGATGTCCGACTGCTGGTTTAGGCCCCAGGGGTCCCAGATTGGAGAGCATGCAGGCCGGGCTGAGGGATACCACCCATGCACAAATTTTGTGCACCAGGCCTCTAGTGTTGAATAAAGGTGGTGAAAGTGGATATCTCTGTCTTGTTCCTGATCTTAAGGGGAATACTTGTAGTTTCTGCCCATTGAGTATGATGATGGTGATGGGCTTGCCATATATGGCCTTAATTACATTAAGGTATGTTCCTTCTATTCCCACTTTGCTGAGAGTTTTTATAATAAACTAGGGGCCCAGTGCATGAATTCATGCACCTTGAAAGGAACTGTGGGCCACGAGGCTGTGGTGGGCACAGGGGCAGGTCTCGGCCCATCCTCTGCACCCCTGCCCAGCCCCCCCAGTCCTCTGTCTGCCAGCAACCCCGCTCACTCTGCTACCAGACCTATTGGGGCCCGTGCCTCCAGTGGGTGCGAGAGGCGACTGCTGCCCTGATCACTCCTCAGGAGTAGGGGGATGTGGAGAAGTCCTCAGGGGCGATCGGGGCTGGCAGCCACCACTCACACCTACTGATGATGCTGAGCCAGCACTGCCAGCACCAGGTGCTGGCAGCTGGTGTGAGCGGGGCCAGCACTGGCAGTGGGTGTGAGTAGCAGCTCCAGTGCCACAGCGGGTGCGAGTGGGGCCAGCTCTGGCAGCAGGTGCTAGCGCCCAGTGGGACCGTGATGTGCGGGAGCAAAGAATTTTCAGTAACCACCAGAGGCTCGCTCTGATTGACAGCCGCTGGGGCCCCGCATTGGTGTGGCGCCCCTGCTCACCTGCTCCACCATCCCACCACAGCCGATGTCCAGGATTTTCCATGCTCTTCCACCTGCTGCCAACACCCACCATGTTCCGCCCTCACCCCCTGGTGGTCAGCGCACATCATAGTGACCAGTTGTTCGGTTGTTCAGTTGTTCCGTTGTTTGGTTATTTGCATATTAGGGTTTTATATATATAGAATGGGTACTGCATTTTATCAAATGTTTTTTCTGAATCTATTGATATGATCATGTGGTTTTTATCCTTAATTTTATTTATGTGGTGCATATCAGATTTATTGATTTGTAGATATTATACCAACCTTGCATTTATGAAATAAATCTCACTTGATCATGGTATGTGGTATTTTTAATGTATTGCTGGATTTGGTTTGCTAATATTTTGTTGAAGATTTTAGCATCTGTGTTCATTAAGGATATTGGCCTATAATTTTCTTTCCTCGTAGAGTCTTTATTTGGTTTTGGAATTAGGATAATGCAGGCTATGTAAAATGAGGTTGGGAAACTTCTTCCTCTTGCATTTTTTGGAATAGTTTGAGGATAGGTGTTAGTTCTTCTTTGAAAGTTTAATAAATTTCACCTGAAAAGCCATTCAGTCCAGGACTTTTGTTTGTTGGTTGGTTGTGTTTTTTATTTTATGTTATTACTGCTTCAATTTCATTAATTGTAATCTGACTATTCAAATTCTCTGGTTTTCCTGATTCAGTTTTGGAAGATTGTATGTTTCTAGGAATTTATTAATTTCATCTGCATTGTCTATTTTGTTACCATGTAGTTGTTCATAATATTTTCTTACAATCCTTTGTATTTCTTTAGTGGAAGTTGTTTGTTCTCTTTCATTTCTAATTTTACTTATTTGGGTCCTCAATCTTTTTTTCCTGATGAGTCTGGTTAAATGTTCTCAAATTGTTTATATTTTCAAAGAACCAGCTCTTGTTCTCATTGATCATTTTTATTGTTTTTTTAGACTATTTTATTTATTTCTGATCTTTATTATTCTCTTTCTTCTACTCACTTTGGACTTTGTTTATCTTTTTCAGGTTTCTTTAAATGTAAAGTTAGATTATTTATTTCATATTTTTCTTGTTTCTTGAGATAGGCCTGTAATGCATGAATTTCCCTCTTGGTACTGCTGTCACTGTGTCTCATAGATTTTGGGTTGTTGTGTTCTCATTTTCAATTGATTCAATGCATCGTTTTATTTCTTCCTTGATCTCAGTGTTAATCCATTCATTGTTCAGAATCATGTTATTTAGCCTCCATGTTGTGTGTTTTTCAGTTTTTTCTTTTTATTAACTTCTAGTTTTATAACATTGTGGTTAGAGAAGATGCTTGATATGATTTCAGTCTTACAAATAGATAATTTGATCCTCTGGTTTATCCAACCTACTATTTTTTCCTTCCAAAGACAGCAAGCTTCAAAACTTCATATGTCAAATTTGCTGAAGGTGTTAATATCATAGCTATTTTTACACTTAAAAATGTCGAATTTCAAAAGAGCATTTGCGGGAAGTTTTAATTCATTACTTTATTTTGAAGAAAAAGTTATTGTATATGCTTCAGGAAGCTTATGGTGAACATGATCCGTCTCAAGATACTTATGAACGCTGGTTTAAACACTTTAAAGCGATGATTTCAATGTGAAAGACAAAGAACGTCCAGGTCAACCGAAAAAGTTTGAAGACCAACAATTACAAGTATTATTGGATGAAGATGCATGTCAAACTCAAAAACAACTTGCAGAAAGATTAAAGGTCGCTCAGCAAACAATTTCCGATTGTTTAGGAGCAATGGGAAAGATTTTAAAGGAAGGAAAATGGGTGCCATATCAATTGAATGAAAGACAAATGGAAAACCGAAAAGTCATCAGTAAAATGTTGCTTCAACGGCATGAAAGAAAGTCTTTTTTGCATTGAATTGTGACTGGTGATGAAAAGTGGATTTATTTTGAGAATCCCAAACACACAAAATCATGGGTTGATCCAGGTCAACCATCAACATTTACTGCAAGGCCAAATCACTTCAGAAAGAAGACAATGCGTTTGGTGGGATCAGGAAGATGTGGTGTATTATGAACTTCTAAAACCAGGTGAAACTGTTAATACTGATCGCTACTGACAACAAATAATCAATTTGAACCATGCTTTGATCGTAAAAGGACCAGAATGTGCCAGAAGACACAGCAAAGTAATTTTGCTTCATGATAACACACCATCACACACTTCAAAACCAGTTAAAGACACATTAAAAGATCTTTCCTGGGAAGTATTAACCCACCCGCCAAATTCACCAGACCTTGCTCCTTCAGATTATCACTTGTTCAGATCGATGGCACACACACTTTCTGAGCAGCACTTCAAAAGGTACGAAGAAGTGGAAAATGGATCTCTGAATGGTTTGCCTCAAAACAAGAAAAGTTATATTGAGACAATATACACAAATTACCTGAAAGATGGGGGAAATGTGTAGCTAGCAATGAACATTACTTTTTTTTTTTTTAATTTCTTTATTGATTAAGGTGTCACATATTTGTCCTCATCCCCCCATTCCCATCCCACACCCCTTCCCATGGATGCCCCAACCCCCTGTTGAACTTAACCATTGGTTAGGCTCATACGCATGCACACAAGTCCCTTGGTTGATCTCTCCTCCCTCCCCCCACCCTCCCCTATCTTCCCTCTGAGGCCTGATAGTCCGATCGATGCCTCCCTGTTTCTGGTTCTGTTCTTGTTCATCAGTCTATGTTGTTCATCATTTCCCCTAGATGAGCAAGATCATGTGTCACTAGAGATATACTTATAAGAACTGAATGTGAGATGAGCAATAATAGTTATGCTGACAGGCAAATGAATCAGTCTGTAGTGAGTTTCTTTCTGGACCAACAGTTCTTTTGAGACCCCATATCAATGTCCACCAGTTCCTTATGTGTACATGTCAGTACTGATCCCTCAGCTCTGGATGGTGGACAAATGGTGGTAATGCATGACCGACACCCTCTGTTTTGGTCTTGGCCGGACCCAGGGGCATGGCTTCACCCGGACTCAGGGGCACGTGGCCTCACCCAGGCCCAGGGGGCGCATGGTCTCACCTGGACCCGGGTGCGTGTGGCCTCACCCGGACCCAGGACCCAGCCTCACCCGGATCCAGGGGCACACGGCCTCACCCGGACCCGGGATGATCCAGCTTCACCCGGACCCAGGGGTGCGTGGCCTCACACGGACCCAGGGGCACGTGGCCTCACCCAGACCCAGGGGGCGTGTGGCCTCACCTAGACCCAGGTGTGCGCGGCCTCACCCGGACCCGGGACCCACCTCGCCTGGATCCAGGGGCACACGGCCTCACCCGGACCCGGGATGCTCCAGCTTCACCCGGACCCAGGGGCGCATGGCCTCACCCAGACCCAGTGGCGCGTGGCTTCACCCGGACCCAGGGGAGCGTGGCCTCTCCCAGACCCAGGGGCGCGTGGCCTCGCCCGGACCCAGGAGCGTGTGGCCTCACCCGGACCCAGGGGCACGTGGCCTCACCCAGACCCAGGGCCGTGTGTCCTCTCCCGGACCCAGGGGCGCACGGCCTCACACTGACCCAGGGGTGTGAGGCTTCACCTAGGCCCAGGGGTGTGTGACCACACCCGAGCCCAGGGGTACACAGCCTCTCCCAGACCCAGGGGCGTATGGCCTCACCCGGACCTGGGATCCAGCTTCACCTGGACCCAGGGGCGCGTGGCCTCACCCAGACCCAGGTGCGCGAGGCCTCACCCGGACCCGGGACCCAGCCTCTCCCGGATCCAGGGGCACACAGCCTCACCCGGGCCCGGGATCCAGCTTCACCCAGACCCAGGGGCGCGTGGTCTTACCCAGACCCGGGATCCAGCTTCACCCGGACCCAGGGGCGCATGGATCACCCGGACCCAGGGGCGCACGGCCTCACCCAGACCCGGGATCCAGCTTCACCCGGACCCAGGGGCGCATGGCCTCACCCGGACCCGGGATCCAGCTTCACCCGGACCCAGGGGCGTGAGGCCTCACCCGGACCCGGGACCCAGCCTCTCCCAGATCCAGGGGCACACAGCCTCACCCGGGCCCGGGATACAGCTTCACCCGGACCCAGGAGCGCGTGGCCTCACCCGGACCCAGGGGCGCATGGCCTTACCCGGACCCGGGATCCAGCTTCACCCAGACCCAGGGGTGCGTGGCCTCACCCGGACCCAGGGGTGTGTGGCCTCTCCCAGACCTATGGTCACGTGGCCTCACCCAGATCCAGGGGCGCACGGCCTCACCCGGACCCAGGGGTGTGAGGCCTCACCTAGACCCAGGGGTGTGTGACCACAACCGAGCCCAGGGGTATGCAGCCTCGCCCAGACCCGGGACCCAACCTCACCCGGACCCAGGGGCGTATGGCCTCACCCGGACCTGGAATCCAGCTTCACCCGGACCCAGGGGCGCACGGCCTCACCCAGACCCGGAATCCAGCTTCACCCGGACCCAGGGGAGCATGGCCTCACCCAGACCCAGGGGCGCACGGCCTCACCTGGACCCAGGGGCGCACGGCCTCACCCAGACCCGGAATCCAGCTTCACCCGGACCCAGGGGCGCATGGCCTCACCCAGACCCAGGGGCGCACGGCCTCACCCAGACTCAGGATCCAGCTTCACCCGGACCCAGGGGCGCATGGCCTCACCCGGACCCGGGATCAAGCTTCACCCGGACCCAGGGGCGCGTGGCCTCACCCGGACCCAGGGGTGCGTGGCCTCTCCCAGACCTATGGTCGTGTGGCCTCACCCGGATCCAGGGGCGCACGGCCTCACCCTGACCCAGGGGTGTGAGGCCTCACCTAGACCCAGGGGTGTGTGACCACACCCGAGCCCAGGGGTACGCAGCCTTGCCCGGACCCGGGATCCAGCCTCTCCCAGACCCAGGGGCGTATGGCCTCACCCGCACCTGGGATCCAGCTTCACCCGGACCCAGGGGTGCGTGTCCTCACCCGGACCCAGGGGCGTGTGGCCTCACCTGGACCCAGGGGCGTGTGACCTCACCCGGACCCAGGTGCGCGAGGCCTCACCAGGACCTGGGACCCAGCCTCTCCCGGATCCAGGGGCACACGGCCTCGCCCGGGCCCGGGATCCAGCTTCACCCGGACCCAGGGGCGCGTGGCCTCACCCGGACCCAGGGTGCGCGGCCTCACCCGGACCCGGGACCCAGCGGGGTTTCGTCTTTGTGATCCCAATTCCTGTTGGTCAATTCCCTCTCAGCAATTCCTTCGGCCATTTTCTCAGAGCTCCAGGGCGGCTTCCGCAGAACTCGTTGGGCAGCGGGCTCGGCGAAGCTCCGGTGTGCCCGGTGCGCGGTGGCGGGCTGGTCCGGGGTCGCTGCGTCGGCCCTTGGGTCTGCAGCGGTGGCCAGTTGCCGAGTGTGCGCACCTGGCCGCTTTTGGGGCGTTGAGATTCTTGAAGGACTCGGAGGTCAGCAAGCGTGGAGTCTCCCACCCCATGTCTCTCAGGGGCTTGTCTGTCCGTGCTCGGCAGTGAGTGGGGCCATCCTCTCAGCCGGAGACCGCCGGGGGAACTGCGCCGAGCACGTTCCAGGCTGCCATTGTGTCGCCTGAGCTGTAGTTCTTAAAGTGTGATCTTTGGGTCGCCAGCATCAGCATCATCCCGCGTACCCCTCTATTTTATTCTAGTTGTAGAGCGTCTGCTCAGCCAGCCCTCCGGTGGTTCTGGATGGTGTCAGCTCTGCTCTCCTGTCGTAGTCTCAAAATTGTTGTGGTAGGCAATAATCAGGCTTCTGCCCTATGCCTCCATCTTGGTCCTCCTTTGTATAGTTAAGTCTTGATTGTTGTTGGTGTCACTGGGAGGAATTGTCCTCCTGGCCAATTGTCCGTGAGGACCCTCTGTGTCTATAAAGGAAGAGTTGCTGTGCAGGAGACACGTTTATGGGCCGGATCTTGTTGCAGCAAGGCTTTGGCGCTCACTGAGTCTGCCTCTTGAATGTGTCCCTTATGCGCATGGTTGAAATCTGGTGTCATCTCACACCGACCACTAGATGCCCTCGTTTCTGGGTCTCCAATGGAGTGTAGGTCAGCTACTGCCTTAGGCCACTCAGCAGGAATTACAGCAAAAACTGCAGTTTCCTCCTCCTGTCTAAGCGGCCCTGGAGCAGTCCAACTAGAACTGCAGTTCCTCTGGTCAAGCTGCCACAGGGCAGGCCACCCACATGCAAAAGCCGCTGCTTGGAGCCCAGGTGGGCCTGCAAAACGTGCGGGGCGGGTCTGCAAAACGTGCGGGGCGGGTCCCAGGGCGGGGCGGGTCCCAGGGCGGGGTGGGGTCTCAGGGCACCACCAGGCCATGGCGTGGCAAACTGCAATGGCTGCAAGTCTGCTTTTTCTGCTCTCCACGTTTCTAAGCCCCCTCGTTCCACACTCCAGCGCAGCAAACACTGATTGCTGGGTGCACCTCCGCAAGGAAGTTACTCCCACTCTCCGACGTGAAGGCCGAGAGTTCAGCCTGTCCCCGCAGGCGTCTGGGTCTCCCGCGCATCCCTAGAAGCTGGATTTCAGGGTGATGGGGAGCTAATCTCCCCTAGGGTTGGAAAAAAAGCCGCACGACCCTTCCCCCGCCACCAGTCCGACCCACGCGCCTCCGCACCTTATCCCTTCCAAGTTCGCTCTGTCCTCTTCCCTCTTTAGCTGTAAATCCACCCTTCAGCCAGCTCTCCTGTGGTTCTGGGTGGCAGACGCTCTGTCCTCCAGTTGTATTTTTGAAATTGCTGTGCGCGGCGCAGTTCATTGTTTAACTTTGCCGCCTTCTTGGTTCTCCTCTCTCAAAATGGCTAAAGGACCTGAAATCCTAAAAATCCTCCAAGTCGGTGTCGGCGGCCTCCGGGGCCCCGAGGATCTCACTGGGCAGCTCGGCCAGGTCGGTTACGCGGATGGGCCCGTCCTGCAGAAAGATGGTCTCTTCCTTCACCGAGAGCCACTGCGCCGAGTCCACGGCCGCCGCCGCCGCCATAGCAGCTGCCATGGCCGCCACCATAGCAGCTGCCGCGGCCGCCCACGAGCTCATGGCCCCGGCTGAGGTGCTAACTGAGAGGAGCAGCCGCCCGGCCTGGGGAGACGCGAGCAGGAGTCGCCGCGCTCACCAGTCCATCTTTTAGTTGTATTTCCGAAACTGCCATGCGAGGCAACAGATCAGCCGTTCAACTCCGCCGCCATGTTCCAGAGCCGTGGATTTTAAAGTGAGATTTTTGGCTCACCGGCATCAGCGTCATCCCGCATCCCCCTCTCTTTTACTCTAGTTGTAGAGCATCTGCTCAGCCAGCCCTCCGGTAGTTCTGGATGGTGTCCGTTCTGTTCTCTAGTTGTAGTTCCAAAATTGTTGTATGAACATTACTTTGAATAAAGCACTTTTGATGTTTCTCTTGAAATATTGTGTTTTCTTTGATTATAAAATCCGCATTAGTAACCGGTATACCTGGAATTCTTTAAATATTTTTATTGATTTTAGAGAGGGAGAGGGAGAGAGAGATAGAAACATCAGTGATGAGAGAGGATAATTGATCCACTGCCTCCTGCCTGCCCCCAAATGGGGATCAAACCAGCAACCCAGGCATGTGCCCTGACTAAGAATTAAACCATGATCTCTTGCTTCATAGGTCGATGCTGAACCACTGAGCCACATCAGCTTGGCATTCAGTGTATTCCTGTGTGTGTGTGCATGTGTGTGTGTGTGTGTGTGTGTGTGTGTGTGTGTGTGTGTGAATCCTCATCCAAATATATTTTCCCATTGATTTTTATGGAGAGTGGAAAAGAGAGGGAAAGACAGAGAGAAACATCAATGTGAGAGAAACACATCCATTGGTTGCCTCCTGCATGTGCTCTGACCAGGGCCCGGGCGAAAGAGGAGCCTGCAACCAAGGTACGTGCCCTTGACTGGAATCGAATCTGGGACCCTTTGGTCCTTAGGCCAATGCTCTATCTACATAGGCCAATGCTCTAACTACTGGATGGCTAGGGCCATCCAGTGTATTTTTATTTCAGATATTGTGTTTTTCATTTCTGACTTTTTAAAATGATGGCTAAGTACTTTTTCATTTTGTTAAGCATCCTTATAATCATTGTTTTCAACTCTATATCTGATAAATTGCTTGCCTCCATTTCATTAAGTCTTTTCCTGGAGATTTCTCCTGTTATTTTATTTTGGGTCTGTTTCTTTTTCTCTCAGTTTTGTCTGCCTCTTTGTGTTTGTTTCTATGTATTAGATAGTTTTGCTATGACCCCCATTCTTCACAGGATGGCCTTATATAGTAGATGTCCTGTGGAGTCCAGTGGTTCAACCTTCTTGATCACCTGAGCTGGGTGCTCTAGGAATGTCCCTTATGTGAGTTGTGTGGGCCCTCCTTTTGTAACTGAGTCTTGATTGTTAGTGGCCCATTTGTGGGTAGGATCAATCCTCAGGCCAGCTAACTGCAAGGCTCAACCCCCAACCATGGCATGTGTGCTGTTGTGCAGGTACTTAATCACATGAAGCAGAACTTAATATCAGCAGGGTTTAGTGCCTGTGAAGATCTCCCTTTGGATATGCTGCTTGTGAAGCTTATTGGATCCTGCTCTGAATGTTGTCTGAAGCTGTCCACTGGGTGTGTTGGGTCTGGGCCTCTTGGGAGGGACTCTGGTGCAGGCCAAGATAAGACCTTGCCTGTGATTGGCCCTCAGCAACCTGTTTGGAGCAGTCTCAATGTGGCTCATTCTGTAAATCCCTGGTTATAATATTTCTCTTCAGCTAGTGTTCAGGTGATTATTAGGATGATTGTTGTATACTTTACTTGTAATTCCTGTTTGGTCCTGGGAGGAGATAAGTGTAGCTTCCACCTATTCTGCCACCATCTTGGATCTCCAAAAAGTACTAAATTCCATAGAGAAAATAAATATAATGTGAGAGAGTAACTCAGATTTGAGTTTACTTAATGCAAAGCATGAAGCTTATGGGGCACAATGGGTCCTTGCTTGTACCTAGCGCTACATCTGTTTCTGCAGGGTGATCTTGAGTGGGCTTCTTCAGAATCCTGCCATACTATGACAATTAAATGCCAATGTAATAAATATTTAAACATAAATATAATTCTTATAATAGTTTATTTAAGTCAAAGTGACAACATATGCCAAGGAGCAAGATCTCAAATGCTCCTGTTTTGTCTTTTTGAATTCCCATTCTGCTCTGCTGACGGGCCTTTAATTGGTAATTACTTCACTTTGTCTGAGGTGCCCATAGATCTCCTGTATTCCTCTTCTGTTAGGTCCCTCTTCTTCCATCTGCTCTCTTATCTTCTTCCCTTTTCCCAACTCAGGCTTTTGAGCAATTCTTTATATTTGTGGCTTTTTCACCATGGGGATTGTGTAGCCTGGGTCTGGCTTTGTTTCAAGCTGCAATGGCTCTAATGTTTGATTCATTTTTGTCCTTTTGCCATTTTAGAATTTCATGCCCAAATGCACATACAAGAGTAATCACTTCTTTGTTCTATTAGGGAGTCAGTCTTGTACATTAGTTACTAATATTTCTAAGGCCAAGGATTTGTGAAATTTAGTATGGCCCACCTGCTATGGTGGTCCTAGTCTGAGGGATGGTTAACAATGTGTACCACTGTCCCTGAAGGAACTGTCAGAAAATAAAAAGAAAATAAAAGTTCTTTGGAGATCATCAGGGAAGCCTAATCATCCTACCCGAATTTCTGCTGATAGAGCCTAGTTAGCTGATGTCAGGCTTTGTCTCACCCACACTCTTCCAGCATAAGGTATTGAAATCAATAGTCTTATAAAATTTATAGATTTCCTATTCATCTTTATATCATTCAGTTTATATCTCTAGGGTGTGAAGATAGTTAAACACAAGAGCAATTTTATAGGTTTATCAGGGCACTGATGTCATTTGGAGATAGAGTACTTCATTTACACATCATGTGTAAAAAACAGAATCAGACACAAAGCATGAGGAAATGCAGTTAATGTTTTATGAGTTCATAAATCTGTAGCTGTGACTAATACTAAGACCTCCAATGGAAACCTATTGCCTTAGAATTAATCCTTGGAGCTGCTAAATTATATCATACACAGTTTGGGCCAGGAGCCAATATACATTCACATGCAAATCCAGAAAATGGAGAATACCTGAACACATTTCTGCATGGAGATTTGTGAATGTGCACTGATGAAATAATCTCATAAGAGGCTTTTCAGTTGTCACTTGCTAGTTGCACACACAATGTGCAGTATCCAAATGCATACTCAGCTGTTCCAGCATCATTTATTGAAGAGATTTTCTTTTCCTTAACTCCTCTGATATTCTTATTGTAAAATTTCCAAAAGCCTCCTAATATTTAAATCAAAAAAGGGGGGATAGTAGAAGAATATCATGTAAGGAAAAATATCCTGTAAGTAAATTACATCTAAAAAATTTTTACTTTAGAAAATTAACTTTCATTTGTAATGCTAGCAATAAGACACCCATGAAAAACACACATGATGTCAAAACAAGCCAAAGGAAAATTGTTTGGGAAAAAATGAAAAAGGTTCCCAAGTCAAATTTATAGAAAAGATTCATTTATTAACTTCAGAGTTATATTTGCCTGGGCCTATTTCTGGGCTCTCCAGTATATTCCATTAACTTATTAAATTTTCCTCTAACTTTAATATAGTAATACTACTTAGTATTATATAATGTTGATATTATTATGATAATATATACATTAATATTTATACTTTTATCAATATATAACTAGTTATTATATTAACATATAATAAAATTATTTATATTATAATATGAATATACATAATACTAGAGGCCTGGTACATGAAAATTCGTGCACTCGGGGAGGTCCCTCAGCCCAGCCTGTGCCCTCTCACAGTCTGGGACTCCTCAGGGGATGTCCGACTGATGACTTAGGCCCACTCTTTGGGGGATTGGACCTAAGCTGGCAGTCAGACATCCCTCTGGCAGCTCAGGAGCCCTTGGGTGATGTCCACCTGCCAGCTTAGGCCCACTCCCCGGGGGATCAGGCCTAAGCTGGCAGTCAGACATCCCTCTGGTAGCTTAGGCCTGCTCCCCAAGTGGGCCTAAGCCATTAGTCAGACATGCTTAGCGTTGCCACGGAGGTGGGAGAAACTCCTGCCTCTGCCGCTGTGCTGGCCAGTCATAAGCCAGCTTCTGGCTGAGAGGTACTCCCCCTGTGGAAGCACACTGACCACCAGGGGGCAGCTCCTGCATTGAGCATCTACCCCCTGGTGGTCTAGTGACCGGTCATTCCCGGTCATTCCACCATTAGGGTCAATTTGCATATTACCCTTTTATTATATAGAATGTCTTAGATTCAGAATTTAAAATTCCACAGACAGACACACACACACACACACACACACACACACACACACACACCACATACACTCATATACACTCTCACTCTCTCATATAAACAGTTGTTTTTTTTATTGCGATTACATGAATCTATAAATCAAGTTGAGGAGAGAGTTGATCTATTCATGATATTGACTAGAGGGTTTGGTCTTTAAAACTTAAGTTCTTAAAATGTATACTTCTAGACAGGATTTAAAAGGGCATAGGACCTCTGTACCTATTGAACTGCAACTTTTTCTCTATCAATAAATTTTTCTTCTCTTTTTTTTCTCTTTTGTTTTGTCTTTCTGAAATTTCAGGACCCTGTATGTACTTTCCCCCCATTAATTGGTACTCGGCAATGCCTTTTACGATAAAGTGTTGACTTTTTAGTTGAGGGAAGTTTTCTTCTATTATTTTTTCCTTTTGTTGCCTCTATTCTTTTATTCTGGAACTTATTTTAAATACCTGTACTTGTTGGAATCCTGCCTATCCTTAAATTATCTTAATTCAGTTCTCATAATTTCCATCTTTCTGTCTCTTTTCTCTATGCTCTTGGGAATTTTCATAACTTCATTTTGCAGATTGATAGTCATTTCCGCCATGACTATATTATTATGCATCCTATCCATTGATTTAAAAAACAAGTTTTGTAGGGCCATTATAATTATAATATACAAGAACTCTTTTTTTTTCTTTGCTTTCCTTTTTACATATCAGAGTATGCTTTCTTATGGATTCCATATCTTTTAGAATATCTATTAGATAAATTAGAATTTATAAAGTTGTCTTTAGCCTCCTAATTATTTCTTCATCCCAGTTTTCCTTTCTCCTATTTCTGTCTCCTCAGGGTTATTCCTTTTTGTTGATCTTGAGCATTTGCTTTGGTACTATTTTCATCAGATGTCTGGCTATCAATAGTGTCCATTCAGATCTATGAATAGATGATTGGATTGATTAGCATAGATTAGTTTCCCCCTTTGTTATATAGATTTGTTTTTACCAATAAACCTCTTTTTTGAAAGGGCTAGCTGACTTGATTCTGTGTAATTGTGCATGGAATATTGATGGGAAGATCTTCCTATAGCATATGGGATCAGGGATCAGGCAGGTGTATATTAACAATGGTCACCCACAATTGCCAAAGTAAGGTGAGATTTACTGGGAT
This sequence comes from Ia io, assembly GCA_025583905.1. NCBI lineage: Eukaryota > Metazoa > Chordata > Mammalia > Chiroptera > Vespertilionidae > Ia > Ia io. Next base: position 99,965,901 of record JAJQQW010000001.1, read on the forward strand.
GTGGTTGAAGTGATTTAATGTGTATCATTTCTGGGTAAAAACAGTTTTTCTTTATTTCCCCTTCCTTTGTCAATTGTGTTACTACAAGCTTTGAGTTATTTTGCTGATAGATTCTAACATCCATATTAGATGTGATCCTTATATTAACTGACTACTTTAAAAAATTTTTATTTATCAATTACAGTTGACATTCAATATTATATTAGTTTCATGTGTACAACATAGTGGTTAGACACATATAACTTCAAAAGTGATCCTCTGTTAAGTCTTAAAACTCTCTGACTCAATTTATAGTTATTACAATATTATTAACTATACTAGAGGCCCGATGCACAAAGATTCGTGAAAGAATGGGCCTTCCTTCCCCTGGCTGCCAGCACTGCCTTTGCTCTGGCTGGAGCTGCCTTTTCGCTCAAGCCCTGAGCCGCCTTTATGCCTTCCCACACTGCCCAGAGGCCCAGAGCAGCTGGGGCCGAGTGAAACGCCTGCGTCATTGCCATGGTGATGACACAAGTGTCCCGCCCCAACCCTGGCCACTTGGCGCCTGTGTATGCAAATTAACCCATCATCTTTGTTGGGTTAATTTGAATACTCACTCCTGATTGGCTGGTGGGCATCGTGAAGGTATGGTCAATTTGCATCTTACTCTTTTATTAGTGTAGATTCCCTTAGCTATACTTTACATGTCAGTGATTACTTTGTAACTTCCAATTTGTACTTCTTAATACCTTCACCTTTTTCATTTAGTCCTCCAAACCTCCTCCCATCTAGCAACCATCAGTTTTGTTCTCTGTATCTATGGGTTTGCTTCTGTATTGTTGTTTTTGTTTTGATTTTTAGATTACCACATATAAGAAATCATATGGCATTTGTCTTTCTTAATTTTTTTAGTACTTGTCTTTCTATGTCCAACCTTTTTCCTTTTGGTTTATCCATGTTGTCACAAATGGTATGAATTGATTTTTTTATGGCCAAGTAATATTGCATTGCTTATATGTATTACATCTTTATCCATTTAGTTTATTTTTTTCTGTTGGTTTATTTTTTTTTATTGATTAAGGTATTACATATGTGTACTTATCCTCCCATTGCCCCCCCCTCGACTCATGCCCTCACCCCCCTATTGTCTGTGTCCACTGGTTAGGCTTATATGCATGCATACAAGTTCTTTGGTTGATCTCTCCCCCTTACCCCCATCCTCCCCTACCTTCCCTGTGAGGTTTAAGCATCTGATCCATGCTTCTCTGTCTCTGGATCAGTTTTTGTTCATCAGTTTATGTTGTTCATTATATTCTTCAAATGAGTGAGATCTTGTGATATTTATCTTTCTCTGACTGACTTATTTCACTTAGCATAATGATGTTGGTTTCTTAAGCGTCGTTATTATTTAACAATAAATTGTCCCCTATACAATCTGGTTTATATCTATCTAAACTTACAATGTATCATGTCTTTTTTAAAAATTATTTATTGTTTAAAGTATTACATGTAGTATTACATATGTCTCCTTTTTCCCCCATTGACCTCTCCCCAGCCACACCCACCACCCAGCACATGCCCTCACCCTCCTAGTGTCTGTGCCCATTGGTTATGCTTATATGCATGGATACAAGTCCTTTGGTTGATCTCTTACCCTACGCTTGCTTTTTCTCTGAAGTTTGATGGTCTGTTCTATGCTTCTCTGTCTATGGATCTATTTTTGTTCATCAGTTTCTGTTGTTCATTATATTCCACAAATGAGTGAGATCATGTGATATCTATCTTTCTCTGACTGGCTTACTTTGCTTAGTACAATGCTCTCCATGTCCATCCATGCTGTTGCAAATGGTAAGAGTTCTTTCGTTTTTTACAGAAAGGTAGTATTCCATTGTATAGATGTACCACAGTTTTTAATCCACTCATCTGCTGAAGGGCACTTAGGCTGTTTACAAATCTTAGCTATTGTAAATTGTGCTGCTATGAACATAGGGCTGCATATGTCCTTTCTGACTGGTGTTTCTGATTTCTTGGGATATATTCCTAGAAGTGGGATTACTGGGTCAAATGGGAGTTCCATGTTTAATTTTTTGAGGAAACTCCACACTGTTTTCTACAGTGGCTCCACCAGTCTACATTCCCATCAGCAGTGCAAGAGGGTTCCTTTTTCTCCACATCCTCTCCAGTATTTGTTGTTTGTTGATTTGTTGATGATAGCCATTCTGACAGGTGTGAGATGATATCTCATTGTCGTTTTGATTTGCATCTTTTGGATGATTAGTGACTTTGAGCATGTTTTCATCTGTCTCTTGGCCTTCTGTATGTCCACTTCTGAAAACTGTCTATTTAAGTCGTTAGCCCATTTTTTTGATTGGATTGTTTATCTTCCTTTTGTTAAGTTGTATGAGTTCTGTATAAATTTTGGGTATTTGACCCTTATCAGTGATAACATTGGCAAATATGTTCTCCCATGCAGTAGGCTTTCTTGTTGTTTTGTTGATGGTTTCTTTTGCTGTGCAGAAGCTTTTTATTTTGATGTAGTCCCATTTGTTTATTTTCTCCTTAGTTTCCATCACCCTAGGAGCTGTATCGGAAAAGATATTCCTGTGAGGGTGAGGGTAAGGGGGAGAGATCAACCAAAGGACTTGTACGTATGCATATAAGCTTAACCAATGGACACAGACACCAGGGGCATGAGGGCTTGAGTGGGGGGTGTGGGCAATGGGGGTATAAGGACCTTTTTACCCTTTTTGATTTATTTTACAGAATTGTGAAAATTTATAGCTCTAGGTAATTGTTAAACATTACAATTATAGAACAAATAATGACAGCATCGGGTTGAATTTTAGAAACCATCTAGTCCTGTTATACTCATTTTACATAGGAGGAACCAAAAAGTTAGAAATGGGGAGTAGCTTGCCCTAATTAGGATAGCAAGTTTTTGGAGGGAATGTAGAAGAAACAGAAGTAGAAGAACAACTTTCTGGTCTGGACAGATTTAACTCAAGGATAACTTCATTTTTGAACTTTATTTCTTGTAGAGCATCTTCTACATTTACACTGATCCAACTTTCAGAACATTGGGTTGTTAAAGTTACAGAGGAAATTAGCAGATGGTATAAGAAAATCAGAAGGATTGTTGCCAGACTTCATGAATTTGGCATATTTGAGAAAATGTCCCAATATGTTACATATGCTATTCATGTGTATAAACCTTTGGCTATAGTGCTTTGTCAATATAAATGTTTTTCATTATAAGTTAGTCTTAGTGCTAGATTGCAATTTTATTACTCCCCCAGAACCCCAATAATTTTCCCTCTATAATTCATTTCTCCTATTCTTTTGCTGTACTCATTTCCTCTGTGCACAAAACAGCAGAGGTGGTGGGGAACATGGTTGGAGATGTCAAGAATTTCATTCTAGCCCTGGCTGGTTTGGCTCAGTGGATAGAGTGTCAGCCTGTGGACTGAAGGGTTCCAGGTTCAATTCCGGTCAAGGGCACATGCCTGAGTTGTGGGCTTGGTCCAACATGCAGGAGGCAGCCAACCAATGATTCCCTCTCATCATTGATGTTTCTATCTCTCTTCCTCTCCCTTCCTCTCTGAAATCAATAAAAATATATTAAAAAAAGTTCATTCTAGTTCTTCTCCCATACCTACTTTTTGATCTCCATGTTGGCCAGAGTTTTAAGATCAAACCATACCAGTCATGCTTCAGCAGAATGGAAAAATACGTGCTATTTAAAGAACTGGGTAACTAGCAAAAAGTGGGTAGAGGAACAAAATGAGGTAATAACACAGTCACTCTTAAAGTGTGATAGGCGCAGACCATTGTCCTATAAAAACAATCAGCAAACTGAAATATATGCTTTGAAATAGCAATGTATAAGCAGAGACATCATCAGTCAGACTGATTTTTTTTTTCCACTCAGGTTTTAGCACAAGGGTGGGGAATGTCTGATCTGTGGGCCCTATAAGGCCCACGAAATCATTTGGTCTGACCCTAACAAGGCATTATTGGTAAGTTAATTAAATGTTTGACCAAATATAGCAGGCCAATTTTTAAGTTGATAATTTTTTATGGCCTGCAAATCCTATATAATAAAAGCCTAATATGCTAAGTGTGCAGTCATCCGGTTGTCTGTTCAACCAATCAAAGCGTAATATGCTAATGATATGCTAAGGCTGCTCAACAGCTTGCTATAATGTGCACTGACCACCAGTGGTCAGACGCTCTGACCGATAGGTTAGCTTGCTGCTGGGGTCCGGCTGATCGGGACTTAGCGAGACAGGCCGGACACTCCCTGGAGCCCTCCCGCAGTCCCTTCCAGGCTGGCCAACCTCCCATGTCTCTCCCCAGCCCTGATCATGCACCCGTGGGGTCCCTTGGCCTGGCCTGTGCCCTCTCATGATCTGGGACCCCTCTGGGGATGTCAGAGAGGCGTATGTGGCCTGACCACTGAATGACTGGTCACTGTGACATGCACTGACCACCAGGGGACAGATGTTCAATGCAGGAGCTGCCAAGTGGTCAGTGCGCTCCCACAGGGGGAGTGCAGATCAACCAGAAGCCAGCTCATGGCTGGGGAGCGCAGCAGTGGTGGCAGGAGCCTCTCCCACCTTCGTGGCAGTAGGACATCCCCCGAGGGCTCTCAGACTGTGAGAGGGTGCAGGCTGGGCTGAGGGACCCCCCCCCCCCGCGAGTGCATGAATTTCATGCACCGGGCCTCTAGTGATGTTCTAAATATCCAAATGGCCCTTGGCAGAAAACAAGTTCCCCACCCCTGGTTTAGCACAGCTAACTACTCAGAGAAATTGTGAGAGGAAAATAACAGAAGCCATGTTTTCTCTATGAACGGACTCATCATAGTAATTTTTGTTTTGGATTATAGTGAAGCATGTATTGAGGAGGGAAAACTTTCCTTCTACTCTTCTAGTTTCTTTAGCTGGAATCAAATTAGCATAAGACAGGTTAACAGGATTAAAAAATTAATTACGTATGTATGGATGCCACATAAGAATATGAGACCCAAAGGTAGGCAGGCTTATATGCCGTCCTGAAATAAGGAGAAAGGGCTAGGGAACTTGGACTTAAAAGGGGAGGAAGACAATTTACAGGAAGATGGGAAGAACAAATATTTGGTAAGCAAATGTTTGCCATGCTACGCAGAGACAGTGTGGCACAGGAATTTGATCTCTAGGCCTTGCCAAATTCCCCTCCAGATTACCACACTTACCCCATATTTTTTGTAGTTATTTCTCGTGATAGTTTTCTTCTTGGACCAAGCCTTATATCTAAATCTTTTAGGCAGTTAAGGGAGAAGTAAAAGTTTTTCTTGAACCTGCTGGGTCTTGATTGCCTTCAGCTCAAAATAGTCTATGTGACAAAGTGGCACACTTTTGAGAAGGCCCTTTATGAACAACTTCATGTGCTAAAGCCCCAAAAGAAAACCAATGAGAAAAGGGAATAAAGCTAGGATTTAGGGCTAAAGAAAGATTCTGACATACATGGTCTATTGGCCTATGAGCAATAAATAACATGGTATATCAAGTACCAACTGTTAATCATTCCTTTGGTATAGGCAGTGATTTCAAACTTATTTTTAAGCAGATGAACTGTTTGATTTGTCAAATATAATAGTTTTTAAATATAACTTTATTGATTTCAGAGAGGAAGGAAGAGCGAGAGAAAGATAGAAACATTGATGATGAGAGAGAATCATTGATTGGATGCCTCCTGCATGCCCCCTATTGGGGATTGAGCCCACAACCTGGGCATGTGCCCTGACAGGGAATCAAACCCCGACCTCCTGGTTCATAGGTCGATGCTCAACTACTGAGCCACTGCGGCCGGGCTCAAATGCAATCTTATATAGAATCCCAATATAAAGTAAAGAAAAAGTAGAGATGAAAGCAGAGGTACTTTGGCTGAAGCATCTCTACAAGGCACAATTTGGGAAACTCTGGGTTAAGGCAGTCAAGACTTTGAAATGCAGTAATATTGCCTAAGAGGCTGAAGATATTAAACTATTTTTCAATAATACTCTTAGAAAAATTAAACTACATCTGGAATACTGTGTTAACTTCTGGGATCTGTACTTTAAGACAGGCATAGAAAACCCAAGTTTCATCTCAAGGGGCTGCCTGGCCCACCACCACTTGTATCTCTCTGCCCCACGTAGCTCGCTGTCCCGGCCTCCTGCTGTTTGGTCATTATGAGTCAAGGTGTAACAACCATTTGTAACCATGGTATAACAACTCTTTATTATATAGGATTTTGCCTATACCATTTAGTACCTGGGTTACCTTGGGCAGTTCATATCTCTGAGGTATAATTTTCTTATCTGTGTAGGGGAGCTGTGTCTCCCCAGAATATGCCTCTTTGGCAGAAGGATTATCTTGAGCTATTTTAGAAAATAGTGGAGATAGGTGAATCTCTTAAAATTGAGTAGAAATTACTCTTTATAAAAAATTTACATTTATAAAGGATATCTCCATTTGTAAGGGTGCCTTCCTCTCTGTGCTAGGTAGACACAAGAACTAAAATCTCTAGAAACTTATCAATGGAGAAGGCAATGACATATCTGCATAACAACCATATCCTTGTTTACTGTACTCTGCCTGACAATCTGCCATAACTGCCCCCCCCCACATCATCTTTTGTTTTTATCTGGAAATGGTATATAAGATGGTGGTTTGGGCCATTTAGGTGGAATTACTCAGTTTTCCTCATATCTCTCATGTATACAGGAGGTATATACGTATGTTATTACATATCTATTTTTTTTCTGTTAATCCATCTTTTTATTTTGGCGGGGGGTGGACTGTCTCCACCAAGAACCTATAAGGGTAAAGGGCAAATTATTTTTCTCCTTATACCTGCTTTGTTCCCTGGGAGGCTGGCCTTTATTGACTACATTAATGGTCTCCCTTTCCCTTTGGCTTTTGATTGGGTTTAGTCAATGGAGGTAACAACAGGAAGTTAGAAGAATGTTAATAAAGAGAGATTGGGACATATATTCCAGACTCCCTTTCAAGTGTGGTTTGGAATTCAATTTGTACCTCTACTGAATTCCTGAGGTCATATCTGGTAGCTCTCCCCTGAAGTTTATTTGTTTATTTGTTCGTTAATGTAGAATGGAGCTCAGAGTCTGTTGGAAAGGCTGATCAGTAAACAGGTTCATTAGCATCTCTAAAGGCTGTCAGAGGAAGATTAGTGTACAGAGTAGACATACATTATACTATGTAGGCAGTGTTAGGAGGAGAATCAGAAAAGAAGTTCTCAAGATAAACATAACCTGTATCTTAAGGAATAAATACTAAACATCTTTCAGAGATTTCCCTATGTCCTGGTGAAAAGATAGTGACCACAAGAGCAGTGACCATGCATGTCAGCACTGAATTGTAGAAAGGATCCAGGAGAGCAGACTGAGCTCTAGAAACCTGACCTGCGACTATCAGGAGGGATCTTCTTTCAGGCTGTGTAGTCATCAATGTTGGCATCTCTCCAATACAGTGAAGAAATTCTTGAAAGAACTTAAGGATTTCTAAAGTTCTAAGGAGAATGTCAGAGACAGTAAAACACATTCTAGAATACTGTGATGATACTTAGGGATGGGCCAGAATGCGAAAGAGAAAGAAAGGAACCTTGCTCTCCACTAATGATTGCTCAGATTTTTTAGGACAAGGTGCCCTCAAGCCCACCAAAGTAGGGATTCTTTAAAAAGAAATATCCCAATCTGAACTACAGTTCCAGAGGTTCCTTGAATTTTCTAGAATTCAGATGTCTGAAGGTATTGAGAATTAAAAACATACAAGAAGAGAGTGGTGTTTTTCCAGACTGTCACAGGCAAGCATTCTGAACTGTTTTATTAAGTGGGGGGGGGGGGAAGCAAGAGAAATATGGGACATATCCAATAACAGGCCAAATATATCTTTAAGGAAAATGATGAGGCATTTCATTAAAAATAAAAATGTTACCTTTCAAGCAAATATGAACCACCAAGTAGAGAGAATAGATGGAAAGAAAGGGGATGTCTTCAAATACAATTATCTGAATATTTTTTTACCTCTTTCAACTATGCTAACCTTTTTCACCTTTTTTTATGCTTTGAAAGCTGTTTAGAAGGTTTTGCAGTATTGAATACCCTTGACTAAATGATGGTTCTCCTCCACTCTAGACGGTGAGTTGTCTGAACCCAGATAATGTGATGTTAAAGATACACCACTGCCCTAATCAGTTTGGCTCAGTGGCTAGAGCGTCAGCCTGCAGACTGAAGGGTCCCAGGTTTGATTCCGGTCAAGGGCATGTACCTTGGTTGCTGGCACATCCCCATCAGGGGGTGTGCAGGAGGCAGCTGATCGATGTTTCTAACTCTCTATTCCTCTCCCTTCCTCTCTGTAAAAAATCAATAAAATATATATATTTTAAAAAGATATACCACCATGTGAGCTCACCTTTTGACACCCTCTATCTTCTGTTCCCATTACTACCAATTTTCCTTTAAGTAATAGTTCTTATGCTTTATAACCAGTTTCCCACTACATATAAATTCTTCTACATGTCAATTCTGACTGATTTCTTCTACTAAAGCACCATAGAAGCTATACTCTTAAAGGCTAACAATGAAAATCTAAATGACAACTCTGATAGCTTTTTGATTCTGGATTTGTTCATTTTCTTATCTCTAGCAGCTATGTACCAGTATCTCTCAAGGATCTACCCTTAGTTCTTATCCATTTTCTCATGATTTCATCACTGCTCTAAGGCCTGTAAACCTGCCATTTCTCTGCATGAAACACTGTGGACCCAAGATATTAACATGGCTGTCTCTTGTATGTCATTTATTTATTTGTGAAGTTCTTTACAGATTCTGGCTATACCTCTCTCCCTTACCCCTTCAGGTAAGGGTCATGGTAAAGTCTCCTAATCTCTGTTAGCCCTGGAATGCTTCACCATTCCTTTTTGATTTCCTTTAATTTTTCCTACAATAGATTAAATAGTCCCTTTATTAACTTAGACTTTTTTTTTAACTTCTCCTTTTGAGTGTGCCGTTTTTTTGTTGGGTGGGGAAAACTCTGATTAGTTTAGTTTTAAAAAATGTACCCCGGTTTTTAGAATGTTTGTGTTTTGGAGAATATTCCCTAGAGGAAGTATGGATATACTATTTCCTCAGGCACATTTGTTATGTAAATAAGGCTGTGGAATTAGTATTTATCCTTTGACTCTTATGTTTAACTCTGGGCTTTTCTTGCCTTTAACTATGGTTTCCCAAGAATTGTTGAGTCTGCTTGGATGCTCTATTCATGTAAGATTCACTACTATGGGGCTAATGTAAGTTATTGGCCACTTAACTCAGTGGTTTTCTCAGCCTGGGGCTAAGGAAGGCATGACCAAACTTTTATCTTTGTGAGGAACAGTTAGGTAACTTGTCTTCAAAATTTTCAGATGGTGCTTCCAACATTGGTCAGAAATGATTATTTTTGAGGTTCAGTCAGGGCAAGATGGATGGCTAAGATCAAGCAGCAAAATAGTCTACTAATCTTGGGTCAGTTGTGTTGCCCTATCTAGGAAGAGCAATGTGATATTGTCTACAAAAGGAACAATGAGGCAACTAAAATAATATACCAGACTGACTCTACATGAAATCTTCCCAAAGAATATTTGTATCCTCTTTTGGGAGGTCTCACTTACTGTTACCTTTCTTTTTGGCATGGGTGTCAGGATATGAGTTGCTGTATTAAAACTCAATCACAATAATGATCCCATTGTTAGTTTGTTGGTATTACTATAACTCCCTTTCTCATTAAAGGTATATAATTTCTATTTGGTATTTATTTGATTATTTTGTGGATATTTATATTTTACTAGTTGTACTTTAAATTCATTAGTATATAGGATGTGTAAGTACTTGAGGGAAACTTTAAAGAAGCATCCCTAATAATATGGAAAAATGAGGGGACAAGTTGTCCTCTTAAATCAACATGTGGGTTAGGGTAGATATATACAATCATCTGTAATAGGATGAATCTAAGACCAGAGTTACTCTTTTTTTTTAAAAATATATTTTATTGATTTTTTACAGAGAGGAAGGGAGAGGGATAGAGAGTTAGAAACATCGATGAGAGAGAAACATCGACCAGCTGCCTCCTGCACACCCCCTACCGGGGATGTGCCCGCAACCAATGTACATGCCCTTGACCGGAATAGAACCCGGGACCTTTCATTCCGCAGACCGACGCTCCATCCACTGAGCCAAACCGGTTTCGGCAAGAGTTACTCTTATATTGTATTAATATATCTAAATAAAGTCCATATCAATAAGAAGAGGGTGTAATCAGTTTAAAAGCATAGAAAAAGGAGACTCAGGAAAGCACGTTAGCTGTGTCTATCCAAGTATGCTCAAGGCAAGAGAGAGCTTGAACCAACTTATTTCTAGTACTTTGACCTATTTTTGAGAACATCCTATTCAGATGGGTATTTTGGGGAAGAAAATTTTTTTTTTACCCTTCTAGGTTCTTTGGCTGGTTTACTAATTAAATAGACATAATAGAGATTAACAGGAGAAAAACACGTTTAATTTCGTATGTATGGGAACCCTATAAAATATGAGACCCAAGGGCCAGTCAGGCAGTTGAGGCTTATATGCCATCAGAAGCTGAAGAATAAGTAGGGACTTGGGCCTTCAAAGAGGAAAAGAGTACTTTACAGGAGAATAAGAGGAGCAGATATCTCATAATTAGATGTTTGCCCTGTCGAACAGATTGGCCATTCAGATAAAAAGTTATCTCTGGCAATAGCTCTTTTCTCTAAGCCAGGTCCTCTGCCTAAATTCTTTTAGGTAAAGGAGAGGTAAAAGTTTTTCTTGAGTCTGCTTGGTCTTGATTTCCTTCCATGAAAAATATTCCACATATCAAAGTGATACATTTGGGGTGGTATATTCTGCTCCCCTTCAGATACATTAAGTTATCCTGATGATTTTAAGCATTTGATTAACTTGATTCTCCTTGTTATAATTTCATCAGATAACCTTCTGAGTATAATATGGTTTTCCATGCATCATAACTACAGGGAAAAAATACATTATTTATGTAAACTGTGAATAATCTGGTGCTTGTGGCAATTAATTCTCAGTGTGAATTTTATAAAACTCTTATGATTTGTCCATCCATGTAGTTGGACTACTGGGAGAGAATTCTCTCATCATGCTGACTTGATTATTCTATTCCATATGAGGATTCTATTTTGCTTTGTCAATAAATGAATTGGCACTTTGGTATCTGTCTTAGTCTGGGGAGCTGAATTAAGTGTGCATGCATTGCTGAGAGGTGGATTTGCTCTCAGCAAGCTGACAATATCTGACTTGAGAGGTTACAAAGCTGAAGGTCAAACACAGGACCATAGTTACTTCACCAAAGTAATGAGCACTTTCCTGTAAGGCCTTTAAGGAGCCAACCTGTAGATTTTATTTAATAACTAGAAGCCTGATGCATCCTGCCCACCCACCCCCAGTAGCTCAGCACCTGTGTATGCAAATTAACTGCCATCTTTGTTGGGTTAATTTGCATATAACTCTTGATTGGCTGGTGGGTGTAGTGGAGGTATGGTCAATTTACATGTTTGTCTATTATTAGGTAAGACTAGAGGCCTGGTATATAAAATTCATGCACGAGGGGGTGGTCCCTCAGCCCGGCCTGCACCCTCTGCAATCCAGGACCCCTCAGGGCATGTCCAACTGGCTCCTAACTGCTCACCTGCCTGCCTGCCTGATAGTCCCTAACTGCCTCTGCCTGCCTGCCTGATCACCCCTAACTGCCTCTGCCTGTCTGTCTGATTGCCCCAAACTGCCTCTGCCTGTCTGCCTGATGCCCCTAACTACTCTGTCTGCCTGCCTGATGCCCCTAACTGTTCTCCCCTGCTGGCCTGATCACCCCTAACCACCTCTGCCTCAGCCCTGCCACCATGGCTTCGGAAGATGTCTGGTCTATCCGGTCTAAATAGCATATTACCCTTTTATTAGTATAAATGGCATGCTATGTAGCTGAAAATGAGCAGGCTTTGATTTTGTAAAAAGATAGGGCTTCTAACCATCTCTTAGCCAAGACTTTTCTACCTAGGATATGTTTAGGTTTCATTACAAGCCTATGTTCACAAACCTGTCTGCCCTCTATAGTTATACACTGCAACTACCATGATATTATTTTCCTGTTTCACCCTCCCTCCAGCCAATAACCACTTCCCTTTAAGCAGTTTAGTAGCACCTAAATATAGCGTGTATTGGGGTTATCTTTCAGAAGATTGTCAGTGTCTGTGCCTATGGGGCTACCTTCCAAAGGCACCTCTCAATCAGGTATCAGAGGGATGCTGGACTCTTTGTGGAAGTAAGGAGAATGTCTTCCTAGCTATATATTACACATTGTCACCTAGGCACCAAAGTTACATATGCGTGCAAAGTCTCATAACACTTCGTAACAAAAACAAAACTAAACAAAGTCCATGCTCATTTCTATATTCACAATTAACTATTCAGGTATGATGCAATTTCAGTTTATCCAAAATCTAGCAATATTTTTATACTCACCCTTAGTCCTTGCTCAACCATGAACAGCAATTTATACATCAAAACCAGAATACTTAACATGTACATTCAGTTAATTTGCCTTCACAACCTTTTATTCCAGTATGGTGAAGAAATGAGCAGATCTACATACTCTTCTTGGCATGGTTTTATTTTCTCAATTTCCTGGGATCAAATATTTGGACAAAAAGACCTACTTAGAATATGCATCTTTTCCTATGAACAAAAGATAATTTTCTGAGACAATCCAATATAAATTCACATTAAAATCTCTTTTTAGTTCAGCCAAAGATACACTCAATTTATTAAGCAGTACAGTTGAAATTTCAGTCTGTAGTCTCTTCGTGTTACTTAATAAGTACACAATTTTCCCCAAGAAAAAATGAAGGAATAGCCTGCCCAGAGTCTGAACTTAAATCTTCATCTCTAAAGAGAGAGAACTCCTTGGGGTCCTTGAAGTGACTAGTGACTAAAATTTCTATCCACCCCTTTTAGTCATCAAAAATTTCATAAAAGACCTCAAGGCCTGAGTTTCAGGCCATATACTTCATTTTCATCAAGTAATAAGGGTTCTAAAGTATAAAATAACCATCCCAGGGACAAAATTGTTGGTGTAGAATGAGTAGTGTGGGACAGGAGATGATCTGAATTGGAATAGATCATCCCTTAGCCATTTTCATCATGTTTGTGGAAGATTAAAGATGGCTTCAAATTCTTTGACATTTCTCCCACAAGGTGTCTGTTTTCTCTAAACTTGTAGCTGGGCTGACCAGTCCCTGTTCTGGCTAATGGACTATGGTAGAAGTGATGCTATGCCAGTTCTGTGTCTAGCTAGTGAGAGGACTGTCAACTTCTACCTTGATTTCATGGAGAGGCAATGTGGAGAAGCCTGGAGACTCCATAGAGAGAGAAAAGTGTCCCATTTAGACCAGTCTTCCAACCATCCTTGACTGGGCATCAGGAATGTGAGTGAAGCCACAATGGAATACTACTAAGTGACCCCAGTTATCACATGGAAGACAGCCACCACCTAGTCAAGCTCTTCTGGAATTCCTAACCCATAAAATCAGGAGGTATAATAAAATGGTTGTTTTAGTCATTGAGTTTTGGAGGTAGTTTGTTATGAAGCAAATTGATAACTGGAACTTGGCTGTTACTATGTGAAAAAGAGCTAGCAACTGAAATCAGAATCATATCCAGGCATGAGAATTAAGTGTATATTGTTCTCATTATAGATATTTGGTAAAATCATTCTTAACACATTCTTTTATTAATTTCATAAAGTTCTGAATTCAATAACCCCTTTAGGTATTGTTTAATATAATCTGAATAAAGCTGGCCAGTCTTAATAAAGTGTTATATCCAAAAGAAAACTCAAATCCACCCCTAAGAAAAACTGTGGAAGTATTGTTTTTAATAATGCCTTTTGAAGTGGTACCAAAAGGGATGAAAATTGTAACAAAGTGAAACCTCTTAAAAATAATCATTTCTTATCTCTCTTTTAATATTTTGCACTGTATGGCAGTTGCCCTTAATCTCTGTCTACTTTCCTTGAAATTCAAGATCTGTCTGTCTGTGTTGGCTCTTCTATACCTTGTTCACTCTTTCTCCATGCCTTCTCAGATCTAGTTTTATATCTTATAAGTGACTTTCTGCCCTTTCCAAAATCAATAAATTCATTCTTTGACTGCTCCAGTTTAATATCTTTACCTATTATCCTATTCTTTAAATCAGAAAATCAAAAGGCACATTGTTAAACATAGCTGCTTCCTTTGAGGAGGGGATGAAGTGAGGGTATGACTGTGGAAACTCAAACATTTGTATTTTTTGTGCTGTAACATAAAAGCAAAATTTTGTTTGGGTGAATATCATGTGTATTTACAAATATTTATGGTGGTAAAATATATAAACTTAAAATTTACCATTTTAAATGCACAATTTTATGGAATTAATTATATTGACAAAGATGTACAACTATCACCACTATCTATTTCCAAAAATTTTTATGCCTCTAAACATAAACTCTACACCCATTAAGCAATAACTTCCCATACTACTCTTGACTTAACCCCTGATAACCTCTAATCCACTTTCTGTCAGTATGAATTTGCTTATTCTAGATATTTAATATAAGTGGAACCATATAATATTTGTCATTTTGTGTCTGGCTTATTATTCTAGATATTTAATATAAGTGGAACCATATAATACTTCTCATTTTGTGTTTAATTTTAAAAAATTAAATCTTTATTGTTTAAAGTATTATATATGCTCCCTTTTTCTCCCTATTGCCCCTTCTAGCCCCCCGCCCCCACAGGCCTTTGCCACTCTATTGTTTGTGTCCATGGGTTATGTATATATGCATACAAGTTCTTTGGTTGAACTCTTCCCACCCACCAACCCACTTCTGCCTTCCCTCTGGGATTCCACAGTCTATTCCATGCTTCTGTGTCCCTGGATCTATTTTGTTCATCCGTTCATTTTATTTATTAGATTCCACATATAAGTGAGATCATGTGATACTTGTCTTTCTCTGACTGGCTTATTTCACTTAGCATAATACTCTCCAGGTCCCTCCATGCTATCTCAAAGTGTAAGAGATTCTTCTTTATTTTACAGCTGCATAATATTCCATGGTGTAAATGTACCACAACTTTTTTTATCCACTCATCTACTGTTTTAGCATTTTTTGATGATTTTTCTTTTGAAAGCTGCCCCAAGCAGTGTGGAAGTGCTGTCTAGTGTTTCTAAGCAAAAACAGGCTATGATGTGCCTTGTGGAAAAATATATGTATTAGATTAGCTTTGTTCAGGTTTAAATTATAGTGCTGTTGACTGGGAGTTCAGTGTTAAGGAATCAACACTATACATCAAATAAGAAACACACATAAACAAAGTTATGTATTGACCAGATAATGAAAATCATGACCAGAAGCTCATAGCAACCTAACCCTGAATTTCTTCTAGGAACAGTGGTTCGGTATTTGTTAATTCATGGTTCACAGAAACCATATAATAACCATGAGTAAAAGTAATAGATTGTACCATATTTTGCCTACCTAGTCATCTTTTAGTGGACACATAGATTGTTTCCATCTTTTGACTATTGTGATTTATGCTGCTAGGTTCATTGGTGTACAAGTATTTGAGTCCCTGTTTTCAGGGTATATACCTAAAATTCATATGAAAATTCTCTGTTTAACTACTAACTGTCTCCATAGTGGCAGAACCATTTTACATTCTCACCAGCAATGTTTTAGGGTTCCAATTTTTCCATGTCTTTACCAATACATTTTTTGTTTTGTTTTAAAGATTATAGCAATCTCAGTAAATGTGATGGAATATCCAGTAAGGTGTGTTTTTTTTAATCCTCACCCAAGGATATGTTTATTGATTTTTAGAGAGAGGGGGGGAGGGGGAGCGAGTGAGAGAGAAACATCGATGTGAGAGAGATACAGAACAAGATTCTTGCTTCAACCAGGCTCTGGAGCCCAACAAGTCCACCACTTGAGTGTATTGCTTGTAGAAGTGGTTGAGTAGGCGTGCTTCCCCTACATTCCTCACCCTGACCGGGGATTGAACCCACAACTTCTTTGGTGTACTGGATGACACTGTAACCAACTGAGTCACCCACTTGACTGGGGCCATTGAGATGTTTGTGTTTTTTTAAAACTTTATTTTATTTTAATTTCTTTATTGATTGAGGTATTACATATTTGTCCTCATCCCCCCATTACCTTCCCAACCCACCCCCCCCACTCCTGCCCGCACCCCCCTGTTGTCTTTGTCCACTGGTTAGGTTTATATGGTAGGTTAATTTTTTTATTGTTTAAAGTATTACATATATCTCCTTTTTTTCCCCCATTGACCTTCCCCCAGCCTCCCCTACCCCCTGTCGCATGCCCTCATCCCACCCCCCCAGTGTCTTGTGTCCATTGGTTGTGCTTATATGCATGCATACAAGTCCTTTGGTTGATCTCTTTCCCCCCCTCCCCATTACTCCCCTGCTTTCCCACTGTAAATTGACAGTCTGTTCGGTGCTTTACTGCCTCTGTATCTATCTTTTTATTCATCAGGTTATAAAGTTCTTTATTTTCCATAAATGAGTGAGATCATGTGGTATTTTTCTTTCATTGCCTGGCTTATTTCACTTAGCATAATGCTCTCCAGGTCCATCCATGCCGCTGCAAATGGAAAGAATTCTTTCTTTTTTATAGCAGCGTAGTATTCCATTGTGTAGATGTGCCATAGTTTTATAATCCACTCATCTGCTGATGGGCATTTGGGCTGTTTCCAAATCTTAGCTATGGTGAATTGTGCTGCTATGAACATAGGGGTACATATATCCTTTCTGATTGGTGTTTCTAATTTCTTGGGATATATTCCTAGAAGTGGGATTACTGGGTCAAATGGGAGTTCCATTTTTAGTTTTTTTTGAGGAAACTCCATACTTTTCTGCACAGTGGCTGCACCAGTCTGCATTCCCACCAGCAGTGCAGGAGGGTTCCTTTTTCTCTGCATCCTCGCCATCACTTGTCATTTGTTGATTTGTTGATGATTGCCATTCTGACAGGTGTGAGATGATACCGCATTGTTGTTTTGATTTGCATCTCTCGGATAATTAGTGACTTTGAGCATGTTTTCATATGTCTCTTGGCCGTCCTTAGCAGCACTTCAAAATGTACGAAGAAGTGGAAAATTGGGTCTGTGAATAGTTTGCCTCAAAATAAGAAAAGTTCTATTGGAACAGTATCCACAGATTACCTGCAAGAGGGGGGAAATGTGTAGCTAGCCATGGACATTACTTTGAATAAAGCACTTTTGATGTTTCTATTGAAATTATCATGTTTTCTTTGATTACAAAATCCACCATTATTAACTGGTACACCTAGTATTTAAGAAACCATGATCAAATCCAAAGTTATACAGATTTTCTTGTATGTTTTCTTCTAAGACTTTTATGATTTTAATTCTTAAATTAAGTCTCTGATTCATTTGTATTAATTTTTGTATATAGTGTAAAATAAAGGTCCAACTTCATTCTTTTGCATATGGATATCTAGCTTTCTCAGCAGTATTTGTTGAGCAGACTATTCTTCCCCCATTAAATAGTGTTAGATCCCTTGTTGAAAATCAATTGACCTTAGATGTAAGGTTTACTTCCAGGATCTTGATTTAATTCCATTTGTACATGTGCCTTTCCTTATGTGAGTACCACACTTTTGATTAGTTTAGCTTTGTAGTATGTTTTGAAATCAGAAAGTGTAAGTCCTTCGTGTTCTTTTTAAAGATTGTTTTGGATATCCTGGGTCCTTTCAAATTCCATATGAATTTTAGGATGTTTTTTCAATTTCTGCAAAACGTCATTTGGCTGTTCATAGAGATTGCATTGAATATGTAGATCACTTTGGGTAGAATTATCATTTCAACCATTTGAAATCTTCCAATCCATGAACACAGGATGCATTTCCACTTATTTATGCCTTTATAATTTCTTCAGGAATATTTTGTAGTTTTCAATGTACAAGTCTTTTTTCTACTTGATTATATTTATTCCTAAGTATTTCATTCTTTTTGATGCTATTGTGAATGGAATTGTTTTCTTAATTTTCTTTTCAACTATTTCATTGGTAGTGTATAGAAATGATACTGATTTTTGCATGCTGATTTTTGTGTTCAACAACTTCATTGACTTTGTTAACTTTAACAGTGTTTGCGGGAATATTTACAGTTTTCTACACATAAGATCATGCCATCTGTGAACAGGGATAATTTTATTTAGTTCCCTCTAATTTGGATGCCTTTTATTTCTCTTTTTTCCTGATTGCTCTGGTTAGAACTTCTAGTAATATATTGAGTAGAACTGTAATAAATGGGCATGCTTGCCTGGCTAGTGTGGCTCAATCGTTGAGTGTTGGCCCAAGAACCAGGAAGTCATGGTCAGATTCCTGGTCAAGGCAGATACCCAGGTTGTGAGCTTGATCCCCGGTAGGGGGCGTGTAGGAGGCAGCCAATTGATCTTTTTCATCAATGTTTCTATCTCTCTATCCCTCTCCCTACCTCTCTCTAAAAAATCAGTTAAAATATATTTTAAAAAATGGGCATCCTTGTATTATTTCTGATCTTAGTGGGAAAGCTTTTAGTCTTTCACCATTGAGTATGATGAGAGCTTTGGGCTTTTCATTTATGGTTTTTGTTGTTTTCTTTTTAAATCATGTTAAGGCAGTTCCCTTCTATTCTTAGTTTGATGAGTGTTTATATCATGAAATGGTGTTGTATTTTGTCAAATTCTTCTGCAGCGATTGAAGTGATCCTGTGTGTTTTTCCTTTAATTCTATTAATATGGTGTGTTATGTTGATTACTTTTTGAATGTTGAACAACCCTTGCATTTCTGGGATAATTCTCCCTTAGTTATGGTGTATAATATTTTTAATATGCTGTTTATTTCAGTTTACTAGTATTTTATTGAGGATTTTGTGTCTATATTCTTAAAAATATATTATTTTATAGTTTTTTATAGTGTCTTTGTCTGGATTCAATGTTAGATAAATGCTGCCTGGCCTCCTAAAATGAGTTAGAAAGTGCTCCTATTCAAATATTTGGAAGAATTTGACAACGACTGGTGTAATATTTCTTTAATCATTTGGTAGAATTTACCAGTGAATTCAGATTTTTCTGAGCTTTTCTTTTGGTGAGACTTTTGATTACTGATTTAATTTCCTAGGTAGATTAAGATTTTTTATTTCTTCTCAAGTCAATGTTGGTAGTTTGTCTAGAAATTTGTCTGTTTCTCTAGGTTATAGAATTAATTGCCATATAACTGCTCGTAGTTATGTTTTATAAAACTTTTATTTTTGTAAGGTTAGTGGAAAGGTTCTTGTATTTCTGATTTTAGTTGTTTGTATCTTTTCTCTTTTTTAAATTAAATTTATTGGAGTGACATTGGTTAATAAAATTATATAGTTTTTAAGTATACAATTCTATGATACATCATCTGTATATTGCATTGTGTGTCCACCACCCAAAGTCAAGTCTCCTTCCATCACCATATATGTGACCTCATTTATCCTTTAGGTCAATCTATCTAAAGATTTGTCAATTGTTGACTTTTTCAAAGAATCAGCTTTTGGTTTTATTGGTCCTATTGTTATTCTGTTTTCTATATATTTTCTCTGCTCTAAAGTTTATTTCCTTTCCACTCCTAGTCTTGGGTTTAATTTGTTATTTTTTATTGTTCCTTAAGTTATGAAATTAGATTATCGACTTGAGATCTTTCCTCTTTTTTTAATGTAGGCATTTACAGCTATAAATTTCCCTGAGTTATTGTTTTTAATGCATCCCATAAATTTTCGTATGGTGTACCTTTTCATTCATTTAGAAATATTTTCTAATTTACCTTGTGATTTCTTATTTGACCCATTGGTGAAGAGTGTACTTTTAATTTTTTTTAGTTTTTCATTTGTTATTGCTTCCTAGTTTCATTCTATTGTGATCAGAAAAGATACTTTGTATAATTTAAGTATTTTAAAATTTATTTGAGAATTGTTTTGTGGCCTAACATATTGTCTGTACTGGAAAAATATTCCATGTACACTTGTAAAGAATGTGTATTCTGCTCTTGCTGATGAAGTATTTTTTATATTACTGTTATCTCTAGTTGTTTAATAGTTTAGTTCAAATATCCTATGTTTTTATTGATCTTCTAATTTGTTTCATCCATTATTGAAAGTGGAACATTGAATGTCAAACTATGATTGTAGAATTGCCTATTTCTCCCTTTGTGTGTTTACTTTATATTTTTAGGTGCATATATGTTTATAATTATCATATTTTCTGGATAGATTATTCTTTTATTGTTATTTTATATTCTTCTTTGTGTCTTGTGACAATTTTTTCTGATTTTTATAGACACCCCTGTTCTCTTTAATTAGTATTTGCTACATTTTTCCATCCTTTCCCTTTCAACTTATTTGTATCTTTGAATATAACTTGAGTCTCATATTTTTATGTCATTTGTGCCACTCTACTTTTAACTGGGGAGTTTATCTACTTACTTTTAAAATATTACTGGTATGCAAGGACTTCTGCCATTTTGCTATTTATTTTCTATAATGTCGTATGCATCTACTTTGTTCCTCTATTACTCAATTACTGACATATTTTGTGTTTAATTGACACCCCCCTGTAGAGAGCCCCTGGGAAGGCACGTGTACATTTCTTTAAATTGTCAGCTGAATCCAGGGCCATAGGCAAAGCCACTTCTGCCAAAAGGCAGAAGTGCTGTCAGCTTGACCTTCATTTCTGCCCATGTGCCAGGGAGTGGGTTTTATTATGTAAATCCAGCCAAGGACCAGAAATGAATATGACTTGGGCCTACCCAAGAATGCAAATAATCTCCTTTGTCTTGACTTTTAGTAAAACTTCCTGTTTTTCTTGCTGTATAAAATAAACACGCTGTATTGGCTCTGAGTCACTGTTCCTGTTCCTGTCCATGTCAGAGGACAGTGGTCCCACCCAGACCCAGCTTTTTCCTTTTATCTCTGTGTCTGTCTCTTTCTTTCATTTTCTCAATCCCCAGCCACCCCTACTCAGGAACTGGACCACTCTCTAGCCACGCTGGACACAGAAAAGAGAGAAATATTTATACCCCCCCTCCTCAAGCTTGGAGGGTGTGTATGCAACAGGGTAAGTTAAAATGCCACAGAGCTCTCTTACCAGGTTTTAGTCACCCTCATATTGAAGTTGTTAACATAAAAAAAAACCATTGAAACCTGTAAAGAATTTTTGTGAGTTTATTTGAGCCAAACTGTCAACATATGCCTGGAAGCAGAACCTTAACAAATTGAGATAATGCTCCAGAGAATGGTGGGTTACATTTGTATTTATACATTGCCATCAAAGGAGGGACATAGGTGGGTTACATGAAATTCATTAGTGATAGATTAAGGAGGTGGGATAAAGCAAAGCTGGGAAAACCCCTGGGATTGGATAAAAAGTGAAATGATGAACACATACTTAGGTGGGTGCAGGAACAATTAACATGATAATGGTATCTGTCTTGGCGCCCACCACATTTGGTTGTGCCCCAGGGGCTCCAGAAAAAGGGAAGCTACAAGTTACCCAGACATTTCAAGGGTATGTTATTGTGATGTAACCCCCATCTTACAAAGGACACATCAAAAAAGTCGTATTATGGAGTCATTTATTAAGAGCCGGTGGCATACGAGGGAGCAAAAGCCCTCCAGACCTCACAGCATCGAATAGCTTACCACGCCTGGCTTATATTGGCAGAAAATCACAAAAGTATTGAGTACATCTTTGGGTCTGGAATGAGGAACCTGTTTCGTAAAAAAGCATTTTCACAGAAGCAGAATCTGAGCAACTTAGTTATCTACGAATCACTGAATCAACGGAAACACATTATCATTATCTGGGACCACCTGGACAATTCAGAATAATTGTGCTGTCCAGACTCTGGGATCACTGAGTCAACAGGAATGCACTATCTGTAGCTACTGAGACAATTTAGAATAATTGATCTGTCTTGGTTCCCAGGAATGTGCTTCGATGACCAGTGAGATCAC
The DNA here is from genome assembly GCA_025583905.1 of Ia io. NCBI lineage: Eukaryota > Metazoa > Chordata > Mammalia > Chiroptera > Vespertilionidae > Ia > Ia io. The sequence continues at coordinate 99,988,038 of JAJQQW010000001.1, forward strand.
AATCAATGGGACATTCAAACCATCATCAATGGAGTATTGGGATAGCATACATAAGTTCAGAAAATCAAAATAACTTCCTATTGTTTTAGCAAACAAGTACAGAACCCAAACAGCAAGGTTAAAATATTAAACAGCAATTTTTACCCAAGTATGGTTGCTACCATACTTCATTATTATAGATGCAAAAAGACAGATATGCTCAGTTAAGGTAAAGGTTGACCTTGTCAGTGAAGATACTGGCCTATAATGTAACTGCTTTTAGTTAAAGTTTAATTTCAGACCATCCTTTGTGGTTACTTTAGGTCTCTGAGTTTGCAAGACTGCCATGCAGGCCTCCCCTGAGCTTGTCAGTCAGCATGTGGCCCCTTTCGTCCACAAAGTGTTTGCTTGATTGCTATAAACTTTGACTGTTTTCTGAAGTTCTGTTAAAGTTGATTCTCATAGTGTGTTTTTTATTGTTTGTTTGTTTTTTTGGTGGTTTTATGGAGAGATGGGCCCTTGGGGTCCACTACTCCATTATTTTTACTGATATTACCCCAACTGTGTATTATTATCAATATGTTATTAATTAAAATGAGTAAAAACAGGTCATAAGCGGTCTCAAAGTGAGGTAATTCTATCTGGGCATGTGCCACATTATACATTGCCACAGAGTAATAGTCAACATAGAGGAAGCACTAAAAATCAAGTAACCTAACTGCTAGTGAAAGGCTTTTTTTACTGTATTAAATTATCCTTGTAGTCATCTAGAAGAGTTCTGAGTACAGGTCAATGTTGGAGAAGTCATCTGTATTTTTATTTCAAATTATTAGTACATACATTTATTTTGTGATGCCTTGCTTTCCAGAAAGCTGTCCCCGAGTAGCCAAAAGCCATCTGACCACTTATCCTCATTTCAACAACAGATGTTACCAGGCTGTAAGACCACTTTCCATACTTCCCATGATGTCAGTCTATTTGGTTTTATCTGTAGCAAAATTCTCTTTCCCTTCCACCTTTTCCTCTGGATTATTGCTTTATAAGGTATGCTATCTATTTCCTCAGTGAGACTAATGACAATGCCAAAACACTTATTTTGGGCTTGGACACTGTTTTCTGTCCTCTCCCAATACATCATTCCAACTAGAGTTCTCTCTTACAGAATCTCTATTGGCTCTTTTTTTTTATGTTGGTAGAAATTCCATTTTTGTACTTCCTCTTAGCCCAGGTAATTATATAATGTGCAAAACTGATACCCAGAGATGATCAATGAAAATGTTCTATCTTGGTGTAGGGCTATTGACTTGTGCAAGGTCTTGGTAGAAAAGCTGAATAAATAGCAGTGATTTTAGATATTCTATCATTTGCCCCTATAAGTATGCTTTTATTTCCCAGACTGTATGTCCTGACATTTAGGTACCAGGATCACTTGGGTGAATGAGTCAGGTGGACTTTCAGTGTCAGTTTATTTCCTCATAGACTTTCGATAAGAGCTAATGTTTAGCATGTCCTTCCTTGTTATTGATTTCTTTGATTTATTGGAATTTGGCTAAGAACATTTGACTTAACCTTAATGGAAAGAAGATAAATTGGATATAGCCTCTGATGATTGTGTATGTGTGTGTGTGTGTGTGTGTGTGTGTGTGTGAGAGAGAGAGAGAGAGAGAGAGAGAGAGAGAATTGGAGGGGAGAGATTTGTTTTTTTGGTGTCTTTAATGCAGAACTGATTTGAAAGTGTTTCATGAAAAAGTAATAGGGAAAAAAGAGAGAAATGAAGACTCAGGTAACCATTATTAAGGACATGGAGTTTGTTTAAGTATAGAAATTATGCTAATATTTGCTATGAAGATTGATGAAGAACCTAACAGAATGTTCTATTTTTTTTTTATTAATGTGGCTGGTGACATACCTTTCTTGTAATTCATTTCAATGCCTTGCAACTTGGGATGTAGCTTTTGGCCTCTTGTTACTCCTGCTATCTATGGAAGACAAATGGATATCAGCAATAGTGCTGTTTTCTGTGCTTTTAGCCAAAGGGCTGAAGAGTTCATAGACCAATCTTCCACACTGTGGCACTTTGCCTGAGGAAAACTTAACAATTATATGAATAATAAAAATAGTAATTGCTATTAGTTATCAAGATATACCAGATGACAGTTACATTTTATATATTATTAGAGGCCCAGTGCACGAATTCATGCACCACTGGGGTCCCTCGACCTGGCCTGTGGGATTGGGCTGAAACCGGCTCTCCAACATCCCCAGAGGGGTCCTGGATTGAGAGAGGGTGCAGGCTAGGCCGAGGGACCCCACTGGTGCATGATTGGGGCTGGGGAGGGATGCAGGAGGTTGGCCAGCCAGGGAGGGACAGCAGGAGGGCTCCAGGGCATGTCGGGCCCATCTGGCTCAGTCCCAATCGACCAGACCCCAGAAGCAAGCTAACCTACCAGTCACAGCATCTGCCCCCTGGTGGTCAGTGCACATCATAGCAACTGGTTGACCAGTCAACTGTCTGCCCCCTTGTGGTCAGTGCACATCATAGTGAGTGGTTGAGCGGCTTTAGCATATCATTAGCATATTACACTTTGATTGGTTGAATGGCCGACTGGTTAACCAGACACTTAGCATATTAGGCTTTTATTATACTAGAGGACTGGTGCATGAAAATTCAGGCACTGGAGGGGGGTCCCTCAGCCTGGCCTGCCCCCTCTCACAGTCCAGGAGCCCTCAGGGGCAAGAGGAGACCCGGCGATCCAGGGAAGGTGATGCCCCATCACACCTCTGCTGCTGCCACTGCCAGCAGTGCAAGCCTTGGCCGGCCCTGGTTACCTGAGCCTTGGGCAGCCCTGGGCGGCTGGGCAGCTGCCATCTGAGGCTTGCCTGCTTCTTGGGCATTAGCATGGCAACTGCCATCTGAGGCTTGCCTGTGCCTCAGGCTGGCCCTGGGCGGCTGGGCAGCCACCATCCAAGGCTTGCCTGTGCCTTGGGCTGGCCCTGGGCGGCTGGGGGACTGAGGGGACTGGGGGACTCCGGAGGCAGGTGTGTGGAGCAGCTGGGCCTGCCTGGGGAGCAGGCCCGGCCTTACTGTGCACCTGCTGCCCTGGCGGAGCTGAGGGGACTGGGCGCTGCCATATTTGAGGGCGGGGAAGTCAATTAGCATATTCCCTCCTTATTGGCTGTGGGCGCCGCCATATTTGAGGGCAGGGCAGTCAATTAGCATATTCTCTCCTTATTGGCTGTGAGCGCCACCATCTTTGCGGGGATGTGTGGGTCAATTAGCATATTACTTCCTTATTGGCTGTGGGTGCCGCCATCTTTGAGGGCGGGGCAGTCAATTAGCATATTCTCTCCTTATTGGCTGTGGGCGCCACCATCTTTGCGAAGGTGTGTGGGTCAATTAGCATATTCCCTCTTTAATAGATAGGATAGGATTTCTAAATCTTACAATATTAAAATTTTATCTCATCTTTATAAAAATGAGGAATCTGAGGGACAGAGAGGGGAGATAATTTTTCATAGGTTACACAGCAAAGGGTTCAAGCCCAGGTTTCCCTGAATGAAAAGCATTATTTTTCTCTTTGCACTGTACCTCAGTGCTTTTTAAGGATTTTAGTTTGTTATTGGTACCACATTAGCTTCCTTTTCTTTTCCTTGTCTTCAGATAGCTATCATTTGAATATCTGCTATATGTCAGGCACTATGCTTGCTATATATTATCATTAAGGCTCACAGTAACCTTGCAAGGTAAATATTAGTATCCTCATTTTACAAATGAGATGATGCTCCATCAATATGCTATGCTACCTCTCCTTGCTCTGTTTAAGAGTTGCTTCTTGCTCCTTTTCATGCTTTGGCCCTTCTTTCTCCGTCCTCATAACTTTTGAGACCCATGTTTCAGCTGATTACATCATCCTGTTTCTACATGATTTCCTGTGTAATCTTTCTGACTTGTTAGCACTCTCTTAGGGACCCATGGGCTTACTGATCACTATAAAAATGTTGACGTCCCCAAGCTTGGTGCTCCTCAGCTGTGATGGAAATTCATTGCAGGTGTAACATTTTCCTTGGCCCATATCCAATCACCTCCATGGGACTCATGGACAAGGGGAAGTGTCTTAACCTGTTCAGGCTGCTATAACAAATTATCAGAGACTGGGTGGCTTAAACAACAAGCATTCATTTCTCATAATTCTGGAGGCTGGAAAGTCCAAGATCAAGGTGCTAGCATGGTCTGGTTCTGGTGAGAGCCCTCTTCCTAGCTTGTAGATGGCTATCTTCTCACTGTATCTTTGCATGGAAGAGGGAAGACTAAGAAAGGTCTCTGGTGTCTCCTCTTAAAAGGACACTAATCACATCATGGGTCCACCCTCATCTAATCCTAGTCACCTCCCAGAAGCCCCACCTCCTAGTACCACCACATTGGAGGTTAGGGTTTCGGTATATTAATTCTGGGAGGACGCAAATATTCAGCCCACAACAGAGAACCAACACAAATAATTATGCAGATGCTTATGCTGCTTGCTGTGCTATGGGCAATAAAATCCTCTGCCTCTGGCTCAGGAGTCGTTATTTGTCAGTGTGTTCTATCTTCTTAGGTTCCAAGTAAGGTATAATCCCAGATCCTTCACAGTTCTTGACAACCACTCTACCTGAGATTTTTTTTTTCCAGTATAGCTTATGGCAATAGGCTTTATTCCTGGCCCTGTGTGAGTGCTGGCTACTCTTCCCTCCAATATTCTCAGGTGTTTTTTTCCCTATCCTTGGTTAATTTCCTCACATGCATGTTCTAAAATCAGTACCCTGCTGAATACTCTAGGGGGAAAGTCTGTCAAGCTCCAGGGTTCTCTCTGCTGTTCTCTACTCTCTGATCATCATCTGTCCTGCATACTCTAGTCTCTGTTCTTCTTGTACTATTAGTTCCTTCCTCTCTAACTCAAGGAATCCATTAGGCTTCTCCTCTGTTTTCTCTCCGTGCACCCTGTATGCATCCTGGAAACTCTTTCCAAGTAGTAAACTGGTACAGTCCATTTGTTTCAGGGATTACCGTTTTTTGTTGCTTGGTGTCCTGTGTCTTAAAAACTCTTGTTTATATTATTGTGTCTGTTATTTGGATTGTTTAAAGTGAGAGAATAATCTAGTCCCTGTTACCCCATCTTGGCCAGAAGTGGAATCTTTGTCTTTTGAAAGTGGATTTGATATTTAGAAACAGCCCAAAGAAAGGGGTTAGTAACTCAAATGAATAAGATTGGCCATCTAGCTAGCTAATTCTTTACAACCCCCTCCTCCAAAAATGGTGCGGTAGTAAAGTAACCAACCTGTTTATTTTTCCCCTGTGGTTTTAGCATTTCTGTGGTTTCTAATTATTTTTATAAAGAGGAGTTTTAGTGGACTTACTCTACTCTCTACTCTCCCTGATTTACTAGGCAATGTAACCTGTGGAGGACTTAAAGTTCTGAGTAAAAAAAAAATAGATTTATACTCTTACCATCATGTACTATTTTCCAACATCATAATTTTGTAGGCATATTATATGATTTTTCCCTTTTTGGTATTTCTTTTAACTTTCCCACTCTCAGTGTCATGACTCAGGTGAAGCCCTTTTTCCCTTTGGTCTGGATTATTATACCCTACTCCTAATTGGGCTTCCTCTCTTTTCATCTTTCACTTTAAAGTTAGAATAGTTTTCTGAAAAACAAAAACCAGATAGATCTGACTGTGTCATTTTGCCCCTCAGAATGGTTCCCCTTTGAATATAGAATGTCCAGCCACCTTTGTACCCACAATCTGATCTCTGCTTATATTTCTAACTCTATTTTGCATAAAACAATCTCTACCATCCACAGAATTATAACCCACAAATGACAGTATTGTAAGGTACTCTAAACTCAAACCAAGTGTGACAACTCTGTCTTTTTTTGTACAGGTCCAGCTGTGTCCCATCTGGCACCCTCGTTTATACTATCTTCTTTTCCAGCTATTCCCCATTTTGCCTGCCCTTGAAGACATTTCTTAAATAATAACTACAGGCATGCCTTGGAGATATTGCAGGTTCTGTTCCAGACTACCGCAATAAAATGAGTTGTAATCTTTTTGCTGTTGGAAGGTCTTGCTTTCAATTTGTAAACACTGCAACATCTGTGAAACACAATAAAGCAAAACACAACAAAATGAAGTATCCAATTGGATAAATTTCTTTGTCCCTTATTTTCCCATAGCACACTAGTTTTGCCTGTACTAGAGCACTCACCAGACTCTGTCTTGATTTACTTGAATAAATGCCTGTGCCCCTCAGTATACTGTGAGTCCTTGGAGTGCAGGTACTTACTTATTTGTCTTCATATTCATCATAGCATCCATCCCAGGGCCTTATAATTAATATATGGTGAATAAATATTTATTGGATTTAAATTGATGGAATTAGGAAACTTTTTAGCACATAAGAATAAATCAATAATACTTTCACTGAGTCAAATTCTGGTCTGGTCTGAGCTCAGTGAAACTGCAAGTAAATAATTTGTCTTTGGGGTCTATGAGGAACTTGCTCTCACTTCATAGCCAACTTGTACCCAGAACCTTCATTCTGTATCCTGAATGCCTACCTTTACTAGGCAATACTCTTTGATACTGGCTTCACATCTGATTATGTCCCTTATTCATCTGGAGGAGTTTTTTTAAAAAAAATAATGCAGTTTCTCTAGGTTCTGTTCTAGAACCACTGAGTTGGAATCTCTTTGGATGGAGCTCAGGAATATTTATGTTTAACAGACACCTGGCACTTGGTGACACTTAAATAAAGTAGATTTGAGACCTACTGTTCTATACTCTTAGATTGTTCCTTATACTGACTCTCCTGTCAAAATTGATCTACTCTGAGTCTCCTGCTTTGGGGCCCCTGCTTTTAGCTAGCTTGCATTTTAAAAAGTGGTTTGTAGTTTCAAATTCCGTTATTTTCCCACTAGAGGCCCGTTGCATGAAGATTAGTGCAAGAATAGGCCTTCCTTTCCCTGGCTTTGCTCCCAGCCACACGGGAGCTTGCAAGTCCTCGCTCCCGGCCACCCGGGAGCCTGCAAGTCTTCCCTCCCAGCAGGAGCACTGCTCCTGTAGCTCCCTCTGCCCCCCGCCCTCCCCCTCATAGTGGGCATCCCACCCGCCTGGCCACTCCATGCCTGCATATGCAAATTAACCCGCCATCTTTGGTGGGTTAATTTGCGTACTCACTCTTGATTGGCTGATGGGCGTTGAGGAGGTATGGCTAATTTGCATTTTTCTCTTTTGTTAGTGTAAATAGCACACTAGTTTTGCCTGTACTAGAGCACTTACCAGACTCTGTCTTCATTAAGTTAACAATGTCTTATTTCTCTCAAGAGCATTTACTTTTTATTAGGGCACTCTGGAAGACAATGAGGAAAACATTGTATCTAAGAAATGGCAATATTTAGACTTTTTAGTAGGAAAAGAATTAATCCCTTTAAAGAATAGTAATTTTGAAATTTCTGTGGGAGCAACTAAGGATTATAGAAAATTCAGAGTTTTAGAAATAATTTCTCTTTTAATTGCTCATGTATTAAGACTGAGATAGGGTTAAATGTAATTGGAGAGCAATATTTCACATCATGCTACAAGGAAAATAAGAAAAATAGGGAAAAATCAAATCCCCAGTGGACTTTGATTCTTTTCTACGAGGGCAAGCAGTTTGTGAGTGGCTGTGATCAGGTCATAGTTAGGATTTTAGAAAGAAATTTATAGTTTCCTAAAGGGAGAGAAGACAATTCAAAAATTTCCCAAGAGGATACAAAGGAAACTAGTAGAGAAGCAGTTTATTTCTAGTTAAAAATCAAAGAGTACCACATGGATTCATATTTCTTTTAAACTTTAACCTACTATTGTATTTCTTGGCTTTTTGGAGAGTATTATGCTAAGTGAAATAAGCCAGTCAAAGAAAGATAAATATTACATGATCTCACTCATATGTGGAATCTAATGAACAAAATAAACTGATGAACGTAATAAATCCAGTGACATAGAACCATGGAACAGACTGACAAATTCAGAGGGAAGGTAGGGATGGCGGGGGTGGGGGAAGAGAGATTAACTGGGGAATTTATATGCTTATATGCATAGCCCATGGACACAGGCAATAGTGTGGTGAAGGCTTGGGAGGGGCGGATGCAGGGTGAAGGAGTCAATGGGAGAAAAAAACAACAGCAAAAAACAACAACCAAAGAGGACATATGTAATACTTTCAACAACAAAGATAAATTTTAAAAAATAAAGAATATCATTTAATAGATATCAGTATATTTATATGAAGGTGTGTTTTATAGGAAAAAGCATGTTCATGTCTTGATATAGGTACTAGATGCTTGCAGTCTCAGGTAACCATGCTTAAGGCCAAAGTATAATTATGAGGTCTATAGAACTCTAATCCATTTCTTTCTAAACATACTTGATTATGCACCCCTGTCAAAAAATGCATGCATCCCAATAAATATGTATTTATTTACAAAGTATTACATATAAAACTGATTTAATGTATTTTGAGCATCATAAAACACACAGAAATAGAAATTAAAATAAATTATATGTGTAGAAATTTTAATATGCTCTTCCCAAACCACAGTGGATTGTTACTGGTATTCATGGGGCACCTGCAAGCCACTTTGGATATCACTACTCTTTCCTGTTTATTCTCAAACTTGGGTTGAGCATTAGAATTGCCTTCAGATATTCAAAAGGCAGTTGGATTCTTGGGCCCTACCTCAGGTCTATTGAGTTAGAATCTCTATGCCTGGAACTTGTGAGCCTATATTTTGAAAAGTCACCTCAAGGAATTCTGATGCCCAGTTAATCTGGAGAAATGTTGATCTAACACTAGAGGTCATCTAGTGCAGCGGTTGCCAACCTTTTGGACCTCACTGACCACCAGTGGTCCATGGGTCACAGGTTGGCAACCGCTGATCTAGTGGCATTTGCTTTCTAGGACTATGATTTTCAACCTTGGCTACACATTAGAACTACCTGGGAAACTTTAAAAATGCTGATGTCAGGGTCCCATCCTTGGAGACTTAAATTTGGTCTAACTTATGGCCTAGGCCAGTGGTCAGCAAACTGTGGCTCGCGATCCACATGCGGCTCTTTGGCCCCTTGAGTGTGGCTCTTCCACAAAATACCACGTGCGGGCGTGCACGTACAGTGAGATTGAAACTTCGTGGCCCACGTGCAGAAGTCGGTTTTCAGCCTGGGTGAGTCTATTTTGACGAAGTAGTTCTAACACCGAGCCACACTCAAGGGGCCAAAGAGCCACATGTGGCTCACGAGCCGCAGTTTGCTGACCACTGGCCTAGGCATTGTGATTAAAGCTCCCTAGCTGAATCTAATATGCAGGAATGGTTGAGAACCACTACTGTGGTGGAGAGAATAAAACAGGCTCTGAGAAGCTATATTAGGATTATTTTAGTTACAAGTTATACAAACCTAAGCTAGTTTAAGCAAAAAGGAATTTATTGGTTCAACTAAAATGCCCAGGGATTGTCTTATTTCAGACATACCTGGATTTAGGAATTTAAACAATGGGATCAGAGATATTCATCTATCTCTTTTTACATCTCTTGACTCAGCTTTCCTCTATATGGTTAAATTTGTGGGTAAACTTTCTCCATGTGGTTGGAAATATTGCCATAACAGCTCTAGGTTTATATGCTCCTTATATCTTGCAGTCCTTGAAAAAGAAAAAAAAATGTTTACACTTATAGTTTATGTATATACTCTTAGGGGAGACTCTGGTTGTTCTATCTTGCTTCAGGCACTTATCTGAACTAATCACAGTGGCCAGATAGATGGTCTGGAGGGTGGGGATTATGAGATGATGGTCTCACTTAAACCTCATGGAATAAGTTTCCCATGGGAAGGGAGGTTTGGTTATAAGAAGAAAGGGGAAAGGAATATTATGCTGGGCAGATAATATCACAATCCACTACAAAAGTGCCTATCTAAGGGTGAACACTGTATAAGGCTAGTTTTGCTTGAAATCAAGGTAAAGATTGTTACATAAGTTAAAAGACAATTTCCCTTTCCAATGCAAGTATCAACTGAACCCTACTTCATGAATTGGCTAGTTGTTCTCCCCTACTGTGGACACTAACTACTGAGATCTTGGCAGAAACTGAATTCTTTTTGGCGAGAGTCTCTGTTTGATGAAAATCTTAACTTCCATGAGTCATTCAGTTGTTTAACATTCACTTGAAAATAAATCTATTTTTAGACTCAGTTTACAGCTGGGGTGGGAAACGTCCAGCCTGCAGTGCTTATGAAGCCCAAGAAATCTTTTGGTCTGGCTCTGCCAAGGCATTAGGGCTGAGTTAATCAAATGTTTGACCAAACATAGCAGGCTAATTTTCAAGTTTATAATTTTGTATGGCCCGGAATGATATCCTATCTAATAAAGAGGGAATATGCTAAATGACCCTCACACCATCGCAAAGATGGCAGTGCCCACAGCCAATAAGGAGGGAATATGCTAATTGACTTCCCCACCCTCAAAGATGGCAGCGCCAACAGCCAATAAGGAGGGAATATGCTTATTGCTTCCCCATCCTCAAAGATGGTGGCACCCACAGCCACAAGATGGCGGCGCCCAGTCCCCTCAGCCCTGCTGGGGCAGCAGGCGCATATGAAGGCCAGGCCCACCCCTAGGCAGGCCCTGCTGCACTGTGTGCCTGCCTCTGGAGTCCCCCAGTCCCCTCAGCCCCCCAGCCACCCAGGGCCACCTGAGGCTCAGGTAACCAGGGCCGACCGAGGCTTGCACTACCGGCAGTGGCAGCAGCAGAGCTGTGATGGGGTGTCACCTTCCCTGGATCGCCTGGTCACCTCCCGCCCCTGAGGGCTCCTGGACTGTGAGAGCGGGCAGGCCGGGCTGAGGGACCCCCCCCCCTCCAGTGCATGAATTTTCATGCACCAGGCCTCTAGTTATAAATATCTAAATGGCCCTTGGTAGAATAGAAGGTTCCCCACCCCTGCTTTACAGACTGATAAGACATTTCTCTTGCTATAGTGCTCAAGGTAGTGAAGATTGTAAAGCTATTAAAATTCTGATATTGTCAGAGTTCTGTGTGAGAGCCCAGCTCAGGGTCCCTCTCTGAGACAGTACAGTATATTCACAGTTGAAGCCCTGGCCCTGAAAATCTGATTGTCAATTGGGAAAAGCACTTTTAGAGTCAGCTTCCTCGGTAATTGGTTAACACTCTTCTTTCCTGATGGAATCAAGTAATAGAAAAATAAATGCAGAGTAAATAGAATTTCATGCTTGTGCAAGTCACTGGCAAAATCATCATTGGGTCATGCAGGGAGAGATGTTTTGTTCAGAGGAAAATTGTGTGGAAGGGAAACATTTTATTTCAATCTCCCTTCTCTTATTTACCCTATTTGAAATTCTAGTTTTAAAATGCTGATTCTTTGCAGAAATATATACTGGAAAGAGGGGGGTTTGCACCTGTCCTAGGGATCAGATGAGCTATTGCAGAATTAATAAATGAGTGATTTATTAAGGTAGGTTTTGAATATTAGAAAACTCCTCTAAGGTTACTTAAATAAAAAGAGAGAAGAGCATATTAAAACCCAACTATAGCTAAATTGTCTACTATTTTTTTCTGTTGGGCAGAATAACAAAGTAGGCAGTTTTCCTTAGCAGATACATTACCTCCTTACTCCTTATTCCTTCACTGTCTTACCCTATCACTCTTCCTACTATGTCATATTAGTTTTCTATTGCTGCTGTAACAAATTACCACAATACAACTTTATTATCTTACAATTCTGGAGGTCAGAAGTCCAGAAATCTAAAGTGGGTCTCAGTTGGCTAAAACTCAAGGTGTCAGCAAAGCTAAATTCCTTCCTGGAGGTTCTAGGGGAGAATCTGTTTCCATTCCTTGTCCAGCTTCAAGAGGCACATTCCTTGGCTGTGGCCCCATCTTCCATCTTCAAAGCCAGCAATGACCAGTCAAATATTTCTCATGTGGCATCACTCTGAAATACTCTCCTACCTCCCTTTTCTCTTTTGATTATATTGGACACATCCAGCTGATCCAGGATAATTTCTCTATTTTAAAGTCACTGGATTAGCAACATTAATTCCATTGGCAGCTTTAGCTCCTTTTTGCCATATGGCCTAACATGTTCTCAGATTCTGGGGATTAGGATGTGGATATCTTTGCTGGGGGAAGGGTCATGATTCTGCTACCATACATGTCAAGTGCTCTAGGCTTTTAATCTATTCATTGGCTACCCAGAATCTCTGACACTCATGTAGGACTCATGTAGGACTTGGAGTGTAATGGATAGATATGAACACCAGAGTAGGACACAGAAGGTCTGGGTTGGAGAACAGCCTCTCCACTTATGTGCTGTGTAAACTTGGGCAAATACTTTAAACTCTTTGAACCTCAGCTTCCTCATCTACACTCTTTTCCTCTTTCGTCTATCAAAGCATACCTATTCTATAACCTTTCTAGCAGGCCTCAACTGAGTACACTAGTTAATCTGGAAAACTAACTCAAGCTAAAGCCATTAATAAGTGATATTGCTTTCATGCATCAACAGTCCCTTCCCTCCAACCCTCATACATACATACCCTCTCAAGTAGCATTTATATTTTATAAGATAAATTAACCTGGACAGAAATCATTTTATTAGGGATACAGTAAAAGTAAATGGATTAGGCTACTGCCTGCCTTTTAAAGCTGGCTTTGTTTCTGAACATTTAAGGAGAAGGTATCTATTAAGATAACCAGAGGGCCTGGTTTACCCAGGACATCCCCAGTTTATGCCTATTGCCTTGCCTTACTCTCAAGTATCCTGATTTGGATGATAAATTATATGCTCATTGTATTTATTTGGCCCTTGTTAATGTGTTGAATGTATTTATAAAATGTCCCTTCTACCCCGGACTTTCAAAAAAGAAGGGGCATTTTGATTACTTTTGCTGTTTCTCCAGTAGGTAGCCTAGAATCTGCATACTGTGGTTTCTGGGTAGCTATTTCTGACTGATTGTATTCCATATGTTGCATCTCAGCCATCATTATTTCTCCAAGTAAACCTTATAGACTATCTGTTATGAACTGAATTATGTCTGATTTCCCTCTCCCAAATTCATATATTGAAGACTTACCCCTCAATTTCAGTGGTTCTCAACCTTCCTAATGCCGTGACCCTTTTGTTATTTTTAAAATTATTTTCGTTGCTATTTGAAGTAATTTTATGGTTGGGGGTCACCACAACATGAGGAACTGTATTAAAGGGTCGCGGCATTAGGAAGGTTGAGAACCACTGCTCAGTTTGATTGTATTTGGAGATAAGGCCTTTAAGGAGGTAATTAACATTAATTGAAGTCATGAGTGTGGGGCCCTAATCAGATTGGTGTCATTATGTGAAGAAAGAGAGACACCGGGGATGTACATGCACAGAGAAAAGGCCATGTGAGGACACCGCAATAAGACAGCTATCTGTAAGCCAAGGAGAGAGGCCTTGGGAGAAACCAAACCTGCTGACACCTTGATATTGAATTTCCAGTATCCAAAACTGTGAGAAATGAATTTCTGTTGTTTAAGCCATCCAGTCTGTGGTACTTTGTTATGGCAGCACTAGCAGACTAATGTACCATCTGTATAGGAAGCACTTAAAGATATTGTTAAAAGTGCAATTTCCTGGGTGCTATCCTAGACTTAATCAGAATCTTTCTGGTGGGGCTCAAGGAACTCTGTGTTTTCTTCAGGTGATTCTTATGCACACTAAATTTGAGAACTGAAAAAGAGACCTAACGGCACTTAAAGGGAGGCTTTTTCACATGTCTATATCACATCAAGTCTTTATTCTCTCATCTGGGATTTTCTACCTTAGTGTTATCAGAAAATAAGGATTAAATATCCTAGTTATCTTTGGGACATATGAAATGATTAATGAAAATTCCAGAAAGCCTATGTGGACTATATGTGTAAAATGAACCAAGGAAAAGGGGGCTGTATCTTTTAAACGGGAAGTTAGTATCAAGACTAACCTAGAATTGGCCTTTTAAAATGTCACTGGGAAAGCCATTAAAGTTGAATGAGACCATTGCCCACCTCTCCCCTTCCTGCTCTGGAGCTAGTAAACAATACTTGGAAATAATGCTTTGCCCCTTTCCTTGAGGGTTCTTAAGATGCTTTGGTTTTCAAGTCTTTGTCTATTGACCACTTACCGCTAATATAGATGTACTTAGTCCCCAGAGATTGAATCTCATCTCAATAGAGGCTAGACTGGGAAAGGGAAGCTAAGAGACATGGATTCAACTGATAAACATACTATTCTAGAAAGCTTGAGATGTTCATGCTTCAGAAGTTAGCTGCAACCTCGATGTTAGACCTAGTTGAAATTACTATGAACTGTCAATTTCATGGTCTGTGGAAGTCCAAAGCCTTCCCCTGCATCTCTAAAAATAATCCACTTGCCCAAGGTACTTCTAAGCAGTATAGATTTCACTGAAATTTTGCAAGATATGGGAAATAATGTACATTGCAGCAAAGCAAATGATTTTAACATGTACCATAGGCACTATAGGCAGTTCTTAATGACGCTTTAGCTACCACAACCCCGTGGAGTTTCACTAGCTTGTCATGTGAACCCAGTTTCTGGGTCAAATGACTTTAGCTAGTAAAAAGAAAATCCAGTATTTAAATTTAGGTCTGAGTCTTGTGTGATTTTCACTATATCACCACATACCTCTGAATCTGGAGTCTTGGGTCCAAAGTTCTACTCACAGTTTGTATGCCTTCAGAAAAGTCATGTTCACTTTCTGAGGTTCAGTTCCTCATCTTTAAAATAGGAAGGCTGAATTAAATAGTATCTAAAGGCCTTTTGACTTCAGATAATATGACATTCTGTGTCCTCTCTTTATACCACTTGGCAAGTAAAACTGGAAGTTGTAGGGTGCCTTGTTTAATTAAGGCAGGACCTCATTAAAATCTGGATCCTGGATGTTTATTGTCTTGTCCCTGAAGTTGATAACTTATGTGCAATTTATTTATTTCTATATAGGAGATTGACTAGGTTTTAGATCCATAAGGTTCATAATTTTTTTAGAAGTAGGATTAATTTACTTCAGCTTTCATTTTATTTCCCAAGTTTTAAAATATTTTTCAACTTTATTGTGAAATGGGAAGGCTGGATGGTCCTTGCAATGCTAATGAGCTGTATGGCAACCCTGCCCTTAGTTATAAGAAGCAGTATAAAGGATGTTCAGATCAGCAAGTCTTATATCCTTAACCTTAACTGACAGTTCCAAACTGTGAAGGCTGTTTGTCATACTGAGAGCATCATGGCCTGAAATGATGCCATCTCTTCCAGTGGCTGTGCTGATAAGACAGGGAGGGCCAAAGACGAAGACACCCATTATCATGAGTTCTCAGACAAGGCTGCATCACCACAGTGGCCAATGGAGAGGTGAGTGTGTAGCTTTAGGAAGCCTGTACTAGTATATGGTAAAAAAACAAACAAAATGTCACTGTATAAGATGCTATTGAATCATGGATTTGGAGGAAGTATTGGCTAAACCCTTATCCATGTAAAGAGGAGGAGATAGGAAGGTGGTATATAGGATCTTTACTTGGATTTGGTTGAAAAATAGAGGGGAAAAAAGAATTTATCGGGGAAAGGTGCTAGGGGTTCTGCTTATTGTATACAATTCAGTTACTTGGGCTATGCTATCCCTGGCTGGCTAATCTTCTTCCAAAAAATAATGATAATACAGTTGAACCTTGGTTCTCAAACTTAATTCCTTCTGGAAAGCTGTTTGAGAAGTGATTTGTTAGAAAACAGAATCATTTTTTTCCCATTAGAAATAATGTAAATGGAATTAATTCGTTCCAGACCCCCAAATGATCCTGTTTTCATCTTTCTTATATACAGTACATGCCTAATGTACTGTTTAACCTATAACACTTCTCAAATTTATCAAACTACTCCCTACTAGCCTTAAACGAGTCACTTTCAGCACTTGTTTCAGGGGTGTCTTTCAGGAGGTCATAAATCTTCACTTTTTCACATATCACTGCCTCCAAAATACTGTCAATGGCTAACTGTTTTTCTTTTAGCCAAATCAACAGTTTTTCCATCTCTTCAATTGCTTATGATCATTGTTTCTTTCACACCCTTAGCAACATTAGCACTCTTTATAGCCTCTTTACATTTTGAAATTGTGCTAATTGTCCATTTCTCCAGAAAAAAAAAATATTCACAGTACAATTTCCTGAGATGTTAACATCTAGAAGTTTAGTGGTAAACTGATTTCCATTCTCTCCTTTGTTTGTGGCCAGAGAGATGCTTTTGGTTATGCTGATGTATCAGCATGAAAGTGTTCTTAGGTCCAGAGCCTAATTTCTATTCAACAACTGAGACATTTTTTCTGTGAATAACTTGGAAGAGAACTGAATTGTTCGAGATGGGAGACTCTTCAGAACCGAGGTTTGACTGTAGATACTACTTTACATGCGTTATCTCATTTCACCATCACAACCACGATAGATAGATAGATGATAGATAGATAGATAGATAGATAGATAGATAATTATTGCCCAAATTGTACAGCTGAGGTACCTGAGGCTCAGTGAGGTAAAATGACTTTCCCAAGGTTATATAGCTAGTAAGTATCTGAACCAGAATGTGAACTCAGTAGTCATCTTCTCTTCCTTCCTGTTCCCTTCCCTTTACCTGCTCTGCTTACACCATCGCCCCTCAGCCTGAATATCTAGGTGATCATCTTGTGGAGTCATTTGTGAAATAGCTTTCAGGAGAGTTAATACCAGTGGACTAAATAATAAATAACAGTAGACTGTGTAACAGATCAAGTAATTAAGTATTTATTGAATGCTTACTATGTGCAGGCACTAGAGATACAGGGTTACAAAAATACCAAAGTAACCCTTGACCTCATGAAACACAGAATCTAAATGTTGGTGCTGTTTACAATGATAGCCACTAGCTATGTGTAGCAATTTAAATGTAAATTAATTAAAATAAAATACAATAAAAAACTCTGTCTCAGTCACAGTAGCTACATTTCAAATGCTGTTAGCCACATTCAGCTAGTGGCCACTGGACTGGGCAGCACAGATATAGAACATTTCCATTATCACAGAAAGTTCTATTGCACAGTGCTTAGGCAATTAATAACAAGAGAATTGAGTGAGAAAGAGGACACACAGGTGTTTAAAATTTATTTAATGGGTGATCTACTCTTGGAGGCTTTTCTGAGGAAAGTGACATTTGAGCTGAGCTTTAGATCAGAAATAAGCCAATATTCCCAGGCTATGACACTTCCATGGACACACCCTGCTGTGAGGTAAAGAAACTCATAGAATGACAACGGTGAGGTAGCCTTGTTCATATAAATGCACCTACTTCCCGCTCTCAATAGACCGAATCTTGGCTAAGAAAGAGAGAAAAGAATAGAGGAAGTACAGAGCTGTATCATATTTCATGTCTTTTAAAGTCAGGCCAGTAGAACCTGATGCCATGAATCATTGCAAGTGAGGATGTGTATTCATTTTTTGTGCTTGGTAATGCAGTTACATATATTTATTTGAAATATTTTGGGGCTATCCAAGCCTAGGCATCAATATTAAGTTTGATAGAACAATGATATGATTCAGGGCATCCTGAGCAAAGACAGAGAAAAAGAGGATGAATAGGGGAGAAGGTGTTTGTGCTTGGGCACATGTGCTGTATTAGGAGCTCCATGCTCCATGAGTCTCTCCAGCCTATGCTGGAGAGGTGAAGGTTTATTTAGATACCAACACATCTACAGGCAGGAAGTAGTTCAAGTTCACAAGTTGGCCAAGATGCAACCTGTGTGGCAATTTGCTATATCTTCAAATTGATTAGAATGACGTGTGGTAGCTCTCTCTCTCTCTCTCTATCTCCCTCTTTCTCTCTCTCTTCCTCTCCCTCTCCTTCCTCTTCCTCTCCTCCTTCCCCTCCCCTCCCACTCCTCCCCTTATCATCATCTATTTATATCTCATCATTTATATATCATCTATCTCTACCACCTATCATTATCATCTGTCATCTATCTATATCTGTTCTCCAGAAATCCCAGAATCTCCAATGCTATATACTAGTACACCACAAATCCCTCCTTTCTGTGACATACTGTCACAGCCAGCTGTGGCAGTAAAAACCACCAATGAATATTACGTGTTGTATCATAGAAATAGGCAAAAAAAAAAAAATCAGGTTGATTCCACAAACTTCTCCTCTGTCAGCTATATTAGTATCATGTGGATGTCACAGTACTGGGAATTGGAATGACTCCATTCTCCAAATACTTCCTTGGTTTTTGTTTGTTTGTTTTTAAATTCTTTATTGTTTAAAGTATTACATACTAGTGACTGGGTGCACAGATTCATGCACATTGAAAGGAAATTAATTAGAAGGTGACCGGTGGGGCAGGACTGGGTGAGACAGGCCAGACATGCCCTGGAGCCAACCTCCCGTGGTCCCTCCCCAGATACTGCACCTGGGGCTTTAAGGCCATCTGTGGAGTGAGCGGGGTCCCTCCACCAGATGGGGTCCCATGGCCTGGTGGAATCGTGCGGCCCTGGGAGGAATCAGGCTCCCTCCTCTCTGGTTCTGGGGTGCACCACCTGAGAACCTCTGCTGCCAAGTCACCGCAGCTCTGCAGCTCCTGCATTGAGTGTCTGCCCCCTGGTGGTCAGTGTACATCATAGGTACCGGCTGGTCAGACAGTCACTTAGCCTTTTATATATATAGATAGTATTACATATGTCTCCCTTTTCTCCCTTTGACCTCTCCCCAGCCACCCCCACCCCCCATCACATGCCCTCACCCTCCTAGTGTCTGTGACCATTGGTTATGCTTATATGCATGCATACAAGTCCTTTGGTTGATCTCTTACTCCCCCTTTCCCTTGCCTTCCCTCTGAAGATTGACAGTCTGTTCGATGCTTCTCTGTCTATGGATCTATTTTTGTTCATCAGTTTATGTGGTTCATTATATTCCACAAATTAGTGAGATCATGTGATATTTATCTTTCTCTGACTGGCCTATTTCAGTTAGCATAATGCTCTCTAGGTCCATCCATGCTGTTGAAAATGGTAGGAGTTCCTTGCTTTTTATAGCAGCATAGTATTCCATTGTGTAGATGTGCCACAGTTTTCTAACCCACTCATCAGCTGATGGGCACTTAGGCTGTTTCCAAATCTTAGCTATTGTAAATTGTGCTGCTATGTACATAGGGCTGCATATATCCTTTCTGATAGGTGTTTATGATTTCTTGGTATATATTTCTAGAAGTGGGATTACTGGGTCAAATGGGAGTTCCATGTTTAATTTTTTGAGGAAACTCCATACTGTTTTCCACAGTGGCTGCACCAGTCTGCATTCCCACCAGCAGTGCAAGAGGGTTCCTTTTTCTCCACATCCTCTCCAACACTTGTCATTTGTTGATTTGTTGATGATAGCCATTCTGACAGGTGTGAGATGATACCTCATTGTCGTTTTGATTTGCATCTCTGGGATGATTAGTGACTTTGAGCATGTTTTCATATATCTCTTGGCCTTCTGTATGTCCACTTTTGAAAATGTGTATGTAAGTCCTTTGTTCATTATTTTATTGGATTGTTTATCTTCCTTTTGTTAAGTTGTGTGAATTCCCTGTAAATTTTGGAGATTAAACCCTTATCGGAGATAACATTGGCAAATATGTTCTCCCATGCAGTGGGCCTTCTTGTTGTTTTGTTGATGGTTTCTGTTGCTGTGCAGAAGCTTTTGATTTTGGTGTGGTCCCATTTGTTTATGTTCTCCTTAGTTTCCATTGTCCTAGGAGCTGTATCGGTAAAGATATTGCTATGACATATGTCTGATATTTTGCTGCCTATGGCCTTTTCTAAGATTTTTATGGTTTCCCATCTTACATTTAAGTCCTTTATCCATTTTGAGTTTATTTTTGTGTATGGTGTAAGTTGGTGTTATAGTTTCATTTTTTTTGCATGTATCTGTCTAATTTTCCCAACACCATTTATTGAAAAGACTGTCTTGACTCCATTGTATGCTTTGCCTCCTTTGTCAAATATTAATTGAGCATAGTGGTTTGGGTAGATTTCTGGGTTCTCTGTTCTGTTCCATTGATCTATATGTCTGTTCTTATGCCAGGACCAGGCATTTCCTTTGTAAGGTAGCTTGATCTGGTGTTATGATCCCTCCTACTTTGTTCTTCTTTCTCAGGATAGCTGTGGCTATTCAGGGTCTTTTTTATTCCATATGAATTTCTGGAGAGTTTGTTCTAGGTCTGTGAAATATGCCGTTGGTATTTTAATGGGGATTGCATAGAATCTATAGATTGCTTTGGGTAGTATGGGCATTTTAATGATATTGATTCTACCCATCCATGAACATAATATATTCTTCCATTTGTTTATGTCTCCCTCTATCTCTTTTTTAATGTACTGTTGTTTTCTGAGTACAGGTCTTTTACCTCCTTAGTTAAGTTTATTCCTAGGTATCTTAATTTTTTTTTTTTTGGTGCAATGGTAAATGGGGTTGTTTTCCTTTTAGTTTTTCTTTATGTGAGTTTATTATTTCTGTATATAAAAAGCCATAGATTTCTGGCTTCCCAGTTTTTAAACCCTAGAAACAACTATGTCAGTCTCTGTGCATCTGCCTGCTGTTGTCTCACTTGCGTATTCAAGTGCTTTTGTTTGTTTTTTAATGCATCTCAGGGCTACTGTTTTGTTTTTGTTTGTTTGTTTTGTTTTGTTTTTTTTGTTTTGTGGAGGAGAGGGGTTGTTTATGGAGATGATAGTCTCTTTAAAAAGTACTGCTTCTCCCTCTTTGATTTAGATCTTGCTTGCAGCTGCCCCTCAGAGACCTTGACTCACTGGTTATGGCTGGAATCCAGGTTCTGTCTCTCTCAGTTTTTGTTGCATGTTCTGAGCTTTGTCAGAGCCATACTGCATTTGATTTATCTTCTGCCAGGATGGTGGCTCCATATTCAATCTGTGTGCCAAGTGCTTCTGAGGCAGCTTTTCCAAACCAGATCATTTAATTTCTCCTTTTTCAGAAAGCAAAGAGCAAGCCACCTTATTAACTAGAAATGTGCTTATTTGATGCTGCATGGGGGCTGACATTATCCCCCTGAATCTTTAGGAAGCTCATTTTGTTCCTGAGGTTTAATTCTCCTTCTTAAAATCTCTCTGCAACTCTTCCACCCTCCCACCCCCACACATATCCTAAGATGCAGACACACATACATACTTCCAACTTTTCAATATCGATCAGTTCTTTGAGGTTCAGTTGAAGTCTCATCCTCTCCAGGATTCTTTCCCAGTTAGGGAACCTGCATTGTTTTTAATCTTCTCCATTGGCATCTATTGTTGGCAACACACAATTTATCATTTGCGTATTTTACTGTCTGAGGGCTTAGTCCATATCTTATAATTCTTCTGGTGATTGCTTTATCTATTCATACATTCAACAAACATTTATTGAATACTTGCTGTATTAGGTCCTATACTAGGCACTGGAGCTTCAAAGGTAATGGTTAAGGCATAGTCCTTGCCTTTAAGGAGTGCCCAGTCTAATAGGTGAGATAAATAAATAAACATAAAAATAGAATAATGTATTTAGGTGCTATGATAAAAGTCAAAATAGAATATAGGAAAAGGCACAATGGAAAGGGTATGGACCAGATTGAGTTTAGTTTTAAAAGCTTAGTCCATATTTACTTGGCAGAGAAGAAGTATGTTCCAAACAGTAAAAACATTAAAAAAAGTCATAGGGGTTTGAAAAAGTGTGAAACATTAGACAAACTGTAAATGGTTTGGCATGACTAAAAAGGCAGTTGGGTGGAGGTGGGTAGATTAAATAGTAAGAGATAGAACTGGAGAAGTATTAGGGATCAGATTATGGAGGGCCTTGTCAAGTTAAGGACATTTAATTTTAGACTGAAGGCAATGGTGAGCCATTGTAGATATTTGTATGGAGGAGTTACATAATCTGATTAGTGATTGAAAAAGATTATTACTTTGGTAGATGGCATGGGGGCTGATTAAGAGGTTGAGATGGAGTGAGTACCATGGCAATAGGAATTGAGAAGGTACAATTTTAGACCTGTTAGGGAGTAAAAGAGATAAGACTTAGTGATCAATTAGATAAGAAGGGCCAGAGACAGGGTGAAGTCTATAATGCATCTAAGGTTTCTGATTTCGGCCGCTGGGTGGGTAGTAGTGCTACTCACTGAGGCAGGAAACACAGAGCAAGAAGCAAGCCCACTCCCTCATAGCTCTCCACCCTCTTCCCTGTAATCCCATGTGGATCCACAGTCGGTGCTCAAAAGAATGCTATTTATTTAATTTTGCTCCATTAAGAGAGAGGAGAAGTTCTTGCCTTTCTTTGTTTCCTGCCTTAGCTTATATAAGATACTCCTTGCAGTGGAAGGGATTTTGACTTCATGGCCTCTTTATTTCTGCTACTTTGTGACTCTTCTCTCTGTTGCTATGATCTATTTTTTGCATTTCTCTGTCTCTGGTGCAGGTTATGGACTCACTACTCAGCTTGCCTTTCTAGTTAGTGCTATATATGCTCCTTGTCCATACACATAGTTTAATAAAAGTAATCTATCACATTTGAACAGTGAGTTGGAGTTTACAAGATGTATTTTATTTTCTCTGATCCCTGTTACTATACTGTGAAGTAGGTAGTGAGGTAGATTTAATTGTCTCTGTTTCATAAATAAAGTAATTTAGGCAGTGGTGATGTTACCTGTCAAAGATCACAGATATAGTAAGTGGCATAACTGGGACTCCGATTGCCTCCCCATCCATTGCACTCCTGATCCTGGCCTTGCTCTCTGGTACCCATGGGCTTCCTGACTCCTCATGGCCTGTCTGACCTCCTCTGCCATCTTCTGACCTCCAGTGCTTATCTGTGCCTCAAGTCCATTGTGACCTTCTGCTTTCAGTTACCTCCCTTGCTTATGCCTATACCTTACCCTGTAAATCCATCTCTGTTTTGGCTTTCCCAGTCCAGGCATCTTGCCCTGTCTGTGTAATCCTTGTATCTACAGTCCTGGCAGTGACACAGCAGGATTTGCAGATGGATTTGTGGCACTATAACTTTTGTTCTCAAGGACATAGAGGAATACCCACTTTTAGTCTGTTGGGAGAAAACCTGACCTGAGGAAATGCTGGCCTTTTTATTATATTATTTGCAAAATATTTAATTTGTGGATATGAACAATAAAAGAAGATATAATGAGCAAGGCAAGTTTCACAACCTATAGCTTGCCTTCTCTCCAACACAAATCTCATTTAAGATTCTCAATGGGCTGTGCTGCCTGAGCCTCAGTCTTCCTGTGAGCACTCCAGCATTTTATAGTTGAGTGGCAAGTACTTGTATAACAGGGATATAACCTCTTGACCCTGACATCTAGTTGGGAAGAGAGCCTTACTTTTGTTCACCATGACTGAACAGCATAAACAGAACTGTAAATCCATGCTAGGAAGGTTGGGACAGAAATGAGGTATGGGCCAGACTACTTAAAGAAGCTTCCTAAAAGATAACATTTGAACTGGGCCTTAGAGGATGGGTAAGATTTGGATTGCAGAGTGTGTGAGAGTCAGTGTTAGTGCTGATATTCTGGGATGGCAGAATGACATGATAGAAATCCCATATTTAATTCCTTTTCAAAAAGTATATCTCAGGTGGCAAGTTCAGGTAGGGGGCCTGTTAAAACAGACTTTTTAAAATAGTGCCAAATCCTGTACTCTAAGTTTCTCAAATCTATAGTTTTGTTATTTTGCAACATGATTTCAGGGTCTGGTGTGGTCTTAGCCCAGGAGTTTCCCTTTCCATGCCAGGTCTCCACTACTGGCTGAGTTTGTACTTTTGAGATAATTGTTCTAAGAGGGAAAATCTTCTGAAATACAGGCTAGAACAGGAAAATTAAATTTGTGTAGTTGTAAGATGCAATTTTCCCTGTTCTTCCTTGGCAAAGATGATGCTGTGGCTGGGGAGTCTTCTCAGAGTGACAGATCTGTGTGGGCTGAAGCCCCAGTTTGATGATGAGGGGGCAGGAGATGGAATTTTTTTCCCTCTTCTCTGTGATGGGTTCTGATGCAGGCAACGGCATTCTTTGGGAGTTATTGTTGGGGTCACAATGTATGTCTTATTTCTCAGTTGAATATTATGGAGCAAACAGCATCTGAAATATGTTTTTGCAAGTGGGGCAGAGGGCAGGATATGATGAACAGGGTAAGTAATAATTTGGTGGATAGAATAGATTTGTTGGCACTGTGGCCTGCAGAAATGTTGCATATCAAACTCAATCGCCTCACCCAGTGTTTCGCTTTTTCAATGATCTTCTTACATGTTAGGATGGATTGAGGTAAGATATTCTCTCTTTCAATTTGGGAGAGAGGATTGTTAAATAAAACTGGGCTGCTATAGTTGGTCCTTGGCCAACTGTGAGCTTGGTGAAAAGATGTCTAATTTTCTACCTTCTTATTGATTTTCCCTCTTGCCTCTTGGCATTTCCCCCTGGGGAATCTAGAATTCTTCTCTGTTAAGTCTATACTGAGACCTCAGTGGTAATTTGCAGGGAGAAGGTAGTTTGCTTAGGATGCAGGGTTGATGGCAGGACTGCCTCATCTAAAGGACTCTGTCTCAAGAGTAGGAAGCCATTCATGCATGATGTGTTGAGAATGTAGCAAATTCTTATTCCTGATAAACCATTATCTATGCCCAAGGATATGAATTAATTGATTGAGAGACTCATTAGCAGGTACCTGGGCTCCTCCTGGGGACCTCCCTGTGCTACTGCTGAATAAAAAAGATATAAGAACATTATGAAGGGATAGGAAAACAATATAAGTGGAGATTAAGAAAAATATTCTCAAGGACTTGTTTAAGATGGATTCAATAGGGTAAAAAATACTAATAGCCAACATTTTTTGAGCCCTTATGATATGCCAGATATTTTACATAAAGTTCTCATCTAATTCTTATGATAAGCCTATGAGGTAGGCAGTTTTATAATTCACATTTTACATACAGGTAAAATGAGGTAAGGTTGCCCAAGGTCACAAAGCTGGTAAGTGATTGAACTAGAATTATTTAAGTGATATTTTCATTGTGGTAAAAATACATAACATAAAATTTACCATCTTAACCATTTTGAGCCAGGATTTATTTTTTAAATTATCATTCAGTGAAGCTGTCTTTTATGGTCTACAACTTTATGAGTTTAAAAACATATATAGAATCATGAAACACCCACCACAGTGAGGATATAGAACAGTTTCATCTCCCCTGAACACTCCCTGTGCCATTCCTTTGCAGTCATAGTCTTTGCCCACTTCAAACCCTTGGAAACAACTGATAAATTTTTCATTACTTTA
Source organism: Ia io (assembly GCA_025583905.1). NCBI lineage: Eukaryota > Metazoa > Chordata > Mammalia > Chiroptera > Vespertilionidae > Ia > Ia io. The sequence continues at coordinate 100,013,456 of JAJQQW010000001.1, forward strand.
GTTTTGTGTTTTCCAGAATTCATATATATATAGAATCATATACTTTGTCAGCTTTTGAAACTAGCTTTTATACTCAGAAAAATTCTCTGGAGATTCATCCAAGTTATTGCATGTTCATTCCCTTTTATTGCTGAGTAGTATTCCATTGTATGGATATACCACAGTGGTTTATCCATTCATTTGTTAATGATTATGTTGTTACTTCCAATTTTGGGCAGTTATGAACAGAACCTCTATAAATATTCATATATAGGTTTTGGTGGTGAATACCAATTTTCTTTGGAATAAATACCCAGGAATGGGATTGCTGGGTCATATGGTTAAATGTATGTTTAACTTCATAAGAAATGGAAAAATCATTTTCCAGAATGGCTGAAAGATTTTGCATTTCCACAGAGTGGCACATATATTGTCAGGGTTTTTATTTGTTTGTTTTTACATTAGTCATTCTGATAGGTATGTAGTGATATCTCATCATGGTTTCAATTTGCGTTTCCCTAATGGCTAATGAAATTGTATGTCTTTCTTTTTTTGTTTATTTGTTTGTTTTGCCATTTTTTGTATTTTCTTTGATGAAGTGTCTGGTCAAGTCTTTTGCACAATTTAAATTTTGATTATTTATTTCTTTAGAGTTGAGCTTTTAGAGTTCTTTATACATTCTGGACATAAATCTTCTGTCTAATATATGATTTTTACATATTTCGCCCTGTTTGGAACTTGTCTTTTCTATTCTCTTAATAGTGTCATAAATTACATATATATAATCTACACTAATAAAAGAGAAACATGCAAATTGACTGTCCCTCCACTACGCCCACTAGCCAATCAGGAGCGAGTATGCAAATTAACCCAAAAAAGATGGTGGCGGCCACAGAGCTGGAGAAAGCAGGAGGCTTGAATTGCCCCCGGTGATGGAAGAAGCCAAGCTTCCCACCCGCCCTGGCCACCGCTCAAGGAGTGGCTGGGGGCCTGGGTCGCCGGGGGAATGGCCAACCAGAAAACAGCCCTCAGCCCCTTACCCAGGCTGGCCAGGCACCCCAGCAGGGACCACCACCCTGAAGGGCATGTGGCCAGCCTGGAAACAGCCCTCAGCTCCTCACCCAGGCTGGACACACCCCCACAGCAGGGACCCTCACCCCATGGGGGCTTGGTAAGCCTGCAATCCACCACAGGCTCCTCTCCTAGGCTGACCCATCCCCCAAGGGAACCCCCACCCTGATCTGGGACACCCCTCAGGGCAAACCAGCCAGCCCCCACCTGTGTACCAGGCCTCTATCTATACTAATGAAAGGGTAATATGCTAATTAGACTGGGAGACCTTCCAGGAGACCTTCCGGACGTTCTTCTGGACAAAGCCATGGTGGTGGGGCTGAGGTAGAGGTGATTAGAGGCCAAGAGGGGAGGGCAGTTGTGGGTGATCAGGCCAGGATGGGACAGCAGTTGTGGGTGATCAGGCTGGTTGGGGGGGCCTTTGGGGGTGAGCAGGCCGGCAGCGGGGGGCATTTGGGGTGAGCAGGTTGGCAGGCAGAGTCGTTAGGGGCAATCAGGCAGGCAGGCAGGTGAGCGGTTAGGAGCCAGCAGTCCTGGACTGTGAGAGGGATGTGCCAGATTGGAGAGGATGCAGGCTGGGCTGAGGGACTCTCCCCCCAGCTTGAATTTCATGTACTGGGCCTCTAGTAATCCATAAAATAAAAATTAAAAAAGTAGACTTTATAAATTTTAACATTTTATAAAATTTACTAGTGGCCTGGTGCATGAAATTTGTGCATGGGGGGGTTGTCCCTCAGCCCTACCTGCACCCTCTCCAATCTGGGACCCCTTGAAGGATGTCCGACTGCCAGTTTACAGGGAATGGGCCTAAACTGGCAGTCGGACATCCCTTTCGCAATCCGGGACTGCTGGCTCCTAACCGCTCACCTGCCTGCCTGCCTGATTGCCCCTAATCGCTTCTGCCTGCCAGCCTGATCGTCCCCTTAACCACTCCCCTGCCAGCCTGATTGACACCTAACTGCTCCCCTGCCAGCCCAATCACCCCCAACTTCCTTCCCCTGCCAGCCCGATTGCCCCCAACTGCCCTCCCCTGCCAGCCTGATTGCCCCCAGCTGCCCTTCCCTGTAGGCCTGGTCGCCTCAGCTACCTTCCCCTGCAGGCCTGGTCACCCCCAGCTGCACTCCCCTGCAGGCCTGGTTGCCCCCAACTGCCCTCCCCTGCCAGCTATCTTGTGGTGGCCATCTTGTGATGGCCATCTTGTGATGACATGAGGGTGGCCATCTTCTGGTGACAATCTTGTGATGACGTGAGGGTGGCCATCTTGTGGTGGCCATCTTGTGATGATGTTGCACGTGATGCCACCTAGGCTTTTATTATATAGGATGCTTTTGGTATATATAAGAACATTTTATTCTTTATTTTTTAATATATTTTTATTGATTTCAGAGAGGAAGAAAGAGGAAGAGAGAGAGATGGAAATATCAATGATAAGAAAGCATCATTGATCGGCAGCCTCCTGCACACCCCCTACTAGGGATCAAGCCCGCAACCCGGGCATGTGCCCTTCACTGGAATCGAACCAGGACCTTTCAGACTGCAAGCTGATGCTCTATCCACTGAGCAAAACCAGCTAGGGCTCTAAGAACATTTTATAATAATAGAAAGCAGGTAAGAGGTTGCTTAAGGATAGTGTACCTACATCAAATTTAAAAATAATAACTTTATGGAACCATATTTGCATATCATATAATTAGTATTTTGAAGTGTACAATTCAATGATTAAAAAATAAATTTACCAAGTTCTGCAACCATCACTATGCATTGGTTTTAGAATATTTTCATCACCCCGTGCATTTACTATTAATCTCCATTGATATCTAAACCTGCTCCAGGAAATATCAAGTCTACTTTGTATATTGTTTTTCCAGCACCATATTTTACTTAAATTGTGGTGAAAAACATAACATAAAACTTACCATATTACCATTTCTAAGTGTATAATTTAGTAGTATTAAATTTATTCACATTGTTGTATGACCAATCTCCATAACTTTTCATCTTTCAAATCTGAAACTCTATACCCATTAAACAACTTACCAAAACTGAAAAGACAAGCTGCAGACTCAAGTTATTTGTAACATGTAAAAAGATAACCTCATAGAAAAATGTACAAAATACATGAATTTTATAGATGAGGAAATAAATAAGGATACTAGTATATAAGATACCAAAACATCACTGTTGATTAGGAAAATTCAAATTGAGATATGAGATATTTTTACCAGTTATTTGAAAATGATTAAGAAGTTTGACAATGCCAAATGTTGAAAAAGAGGAGGATAAATAATACATCTGTATGTTGCTGCTGGAATTATAAATTGGTACAAATACTTTGGAAAACATCTTGGTGTTATCTTATAAAGTTGAATATTCACATGACCTAGCAATTGCACTCCTAGGTATATTCCCAAGAGAAACTTTAGCAACTGTAAACCAGGAGCCATGTTCACAAATATTCATAACAGTAATTATTGTAATATTAAAAAATTATAAGTAACTCAAGTTCACACCAACAGGCAAATGGGTGAGTAAATTGTGGTATAGTAAAATAATGGAATATTAAGAACTAATGAGAATTAATGAACTACAACATGCAAGAGCCTGGATAAATCTTAATAACATAAATTGGAATAAAAAATGTAAATCCCAAAAGATACTCTATGCAGTATTGTACCCTTTTATAAAGTGCAAATCCAAGCAAAATCAAATATATTGTTTATGTATATATGTGCACATACACTCATGAGATAAAATGAAATAAAAATTGAGAAAATGGTAAACATAATCATAAAATTCAGGATGGTGATTATCTCTGAGGGTGATATAGGAGAATGGGCTGGAGAGAAGCAGATAGGTTATTAATGTTCTAGTTCTTAGATTGTGTGAGCAGAATCATGCATTTATATTGTTAAAACAATGAATTTATAAGTAAATAAGTAAATAAAATAAAAGAATACTGTGCATGGGCCAATCATAGATAGTGTGTTTCAATAAAAATTGAGGATCACATTTTTTTACATCTAAGATACTCTATTAAACAAAGGAACCTTAGACTAGTCGGATTAAGCAATAAGTATGTTTTGTAGAAGATTTACACTAGATTGTTTGCTGGTGAAAAAATTTGGAATTAACTATTCTCTCTATATTTTACCTCAAGTTTGAAAAAATCAATTGACAACTACTGAAAATTACTAATTACTAAAAAAATTGTAACTACAGTTAAATGAAATTAAAGTGTACACTGCTATCTGATTGGAAATGGCTAAAATAGACATGATAACAATGTAAGTGCTCTGAGAATCCCACTGAGCCATTCATTGTGATGTAATGGCTGGCAGTATAAATGCAGTGGTTTCACCTTGTAAGATTATTATGAGAATCCCATGATAAACATTGACTGAGCACCTACTCTGTGCTATGTACTTTTCATAGACATATACAGCTTGGGGCAAAAGTAGGTTTACAATTGTGGGTACATGATACAGAGTTTAATCTTGTATTATAATTTGTTAATTACTAGGGGCCTGGTGCATGAAATTTGTGCATGGGGGGGGCGGTGTCCCTCAGCCCAGCCTGTACCCTTTCCAATCTGGGACCCCTTGAAGGATGTCCTACTGCTGGTTTACAGGGATCGGGCCTAAACTGGCAGTTGGACATCCCTGTCGCAATCCGGACTGCTGGCTCCTAACCGCTCACCTGCCTGCCTGCCTGTCTGATTGCCCCTAACCACTCTGCCTGCCGGCCTGCTTGCTCCCGACTGCCCCCTGCCACCGGCCTGATCACCCCCAACTACCCCCTGTGCCAGTGTGCTTGCCCCAAACTGCCTCCCCTGCTGGCCTGCTTGCCCCCACCTTCCCTCCCCACTGGTGTGCTCACCCCCAACTGCCCCCCTGCTGGCCTGCTCACCCCCACCTTCCCTCCCCACTGGCCTGCTCGCCCCCAACTGCCCCCCTGATGGCCTGCTCACTCCAAACTGCCCCTCACCCCGCTGACCTGATCACCCCCAACTGACCCCCACTGATGGCCTGCTCACCACCAACAGGTCCCCCTGCTAGTCTGCTCACCCCCAACTGCCCCCAACGCCAGCCTGATCACCCCCACCGGCCTGATCACCCACAACTGCCGTCCCATCCTGGCCTGATTACCCACAACTGCCCTCCCCTCTTGGCCTCTAACCACTTCTACCTCGGCCCCACCACCATGGCTTTGTCCAGAAGAACGTCTGGAAGGTCTCCTGGAAGGTCTCCCAGTCTAATTAGTATATTACCCTTTTATTAGTATAGATAGAAGCCTGGTGCATGGGTGGGGGCCGGCTGGTTTGCCCTGAAGGGTGTCCTGGATCAGGGTGGAGGTTCCCTTGGGGTGTGGGGTGGCCTGAGCAAGGGGCCTGTGGTGGTTTGCAAGCCGACCATGCCCCCATGGGGTGAGGGTCCCCGCTGGGGGTCATGGCCATCCTGGGTGAGGGGCTGAAGGCTGTTTTCAAGCTTGCCACAGCTCCTTCAGAGTGGGGGGTCCCACTGGGGTGCCTGGCCAGCCTGGGTGAGGGGCGATGGCTATTTGTAGTCTGGCCATGCCCCCCAGTGGGGACTCTTACTCCATGGGGGCGTGTCCATCCTGGGTGAGGGGCTGAGGGCCATTTTCCGGCTGGCCACACTCCCTTCAGGGTGGGGGTCCCCACTGGGGTGCCTGGCGAATCTGGGTGAGGGGCTGATGGCTGTTTGCAGGCTGGCAAGCCCCCCAGCAGGGACCCTCACCCCATGGGGGTGTGGCCAGCCTGGGTAAGGGGCTTTATTCTTTTTTTTTCTTTTTTTTCAGCGCCTCCTTGAATGGAGACCAGGGCAGGCTGGAAGCAGGTATTTGGGATTTATTTATCTTCTATAATTGAAACTTTGTAGCCTTGAGTGGAGGCCAGGGCCGGCTAGGGTGGGTGGGAAGCTTGGCTTCCTTCATCGCCGGGGGCAACCCAAGCCTCCTGCTCGCTCCAGCTCCATGGCCACTGCCATCTTCATTGAGTTAATTTGCATACTCGCTCCTGATTGGCTGGTGAGTGTAGCGGAGTGATGGTTAATTTGCATGTTTCTCTTTTATTAGTGTAGATTGTATTATTTTCCATACAAACAACTATAAACCTTTTCCCCCCACCCTGTATTATTCATTTAATTATCAAAACCACCCTATGAGTGCCCTAGCTGGTTTGTCTCAGTGGATAGAGCATTGGTCTGCAGACTGAAGGGTCCTGGGTTTGATTGCAGTTAAGGGCACATGCCCAGGTTGCGGGCTCAATCCCCAGTAGGGGTCATGCAGGAGGCAGCCAATTAATGATTCTATCTCATCATTCATGATTCTATCTCTCTCTCCCCTCTCCCTTCCTCTCTGAAATCAATAAAAATATATTTTAAACAAAAAACAAAACAAACAAAAAACAACCCTATGAGGTAGGTATTGTTTTTGCTTGCTGTACAAACGTACTGTATTTAAGATCATACATCTAAAATGAAACTTGATCTCTTTGACTTCAAAGTCCAAATTTATAACCATTAAGTGTATATTATTTAGTATGGATCATTATGTTGCAGAAACAAACAACCCTGAATCTTATTGCTTAAAATAATAAAAGTTTGGGTCTTGTTCTTGCTCTATATTTTTGGTTGCTTGAGGGTCTGATTCATGTCATTATTATTCTAGGACTCAGGTTGTCAGAGTAACTGCCAACTCTAGCATTGCTGGTTGCCTTGACAGAGGGAAAAAATGTGTGATGCATTATGCACTGGCTTGTAAAGCTTCCTCCCAGAAGTGACACATGTCACTTCCACTCATGCATCATTGACCACAGATCATCACATGGCAATAACTAATGCATGTATATGTGTGTATGGAACACCATCACACTATGTGCTTGGAAGGAGAAGAAATGTAAATATTTGGTAAGCAGCACTAATGACTACCACACTTTTCAAATGTGTTTAGTAATATAAAACTGTTATGACTGTGAATATTGCTCAGACCTAAGAAGTAAGAAGGTACATTTACATTTACATTTTTTGGAACAGTCTCTTTTATACCTCACACCACAAAGTTTGCTTATATGCTGTAATTTAAAAAAAATCAAATAATAAATAAGCAAAATAAAATAATAAAATGTGTAAGTTAGAATTGGAACTGTTTATACTGATATATTTTAATGAAGCTTTCTTCTCATAGAGGGGTAGGTGTTTTTTTTTTTTTACCTTCCTGAAGTATATTAGAGGGGGAAAAATGACACTAGCAGGAATGACAGTACTACAAATGGGGTTATATATAAATTGGAACGAATGCTGAAACATTTAAAGAAATTTGCTATGCCTCTTTGGGCCTGGCTGATTTGAGAGCAATTTCATACATGTGATTGTCACAATGCCTAACATAGCTATTTATAATTTTCAAAGTGAACTAATGCATATGAAAGAGCTTTCTGTAAACTGTAAAATCTTTGCAATTGTAGCTATTATTATTGTTATTGTGATTCCATGTTCTCATTTGATCCTTATAATTACCCTGTGAGGTAAACCCAATACTGCGTTTGTTACTTTCATTGTCTTTATTTATACTGGAGGAAATACAGGAGTATTAAACTACTCTCTGTGGCTATGTGGTTAGTAAACAGAAAACTCAAAGCTAGAACTCCCATCTGTGACACTTTGGTCAGCCCTATTCCTGCTCTACAGTGCTGCTTCTCCAGGTATATTCCTGGGTGTAACTTAAATGCAGCCTAGAGAAATTAAAAATGACCAAAATGTAAGAGGAAAACATAATTCTCATTTTCCCAAGACACAGCTGGCATCATGCATGCAAACAAGTCAAAGGAATAGGATCTGCTTCTGATAAGGAACTCCTGAGAGGATGAAACCATTCTAAGGCTTAACGTTAATGGTGAGAAAGTGGTCTTTCCAAGGGGCCAATTAGAGGCTTGGAGGCCTAAAGTATTTTGCAGGATGTCAAAGCTCAAGGAAGCCGAGGAAAGGTAGTTATGCCCGCCTTGAAGAATTGTGCAAAGTAGGTTAGCAGAGTTGCTTCCATTTTTGTGAGAAAATGCCTTTCTAATTTTAGAGTTTTTCAAGAGGTGGGTAGGCTTTTTTGTGAAGGGAAGCTTTTCTCAGTGCTCATTTTGAGAAATCATTTTATATCCTGTTTGGAAAAGGAAGACAATGTGTTGGAAATGAAAAATGAGTTTGTGTAAAAAGTTATCTTTCCCAGAAGAGACGGTGGAAATAGGGCTCCACAGCCATACTTATTACTTTTTTCCCTAAGTTATAGAGATGTGTATTATCAGTTCAATGCAGGTATTGGACTTCTTTAACTGTAATGTGTCTCCCGATATTATATAGTAGGAACTGTTTATTTAGCAGATCATTTGAGAAAGGACAAAGACTTTTAAAAAACTCCTGGAGTGTGTTGGGTTTTCCCTAGCTTCTCAATATCTCCACTGTAATTTATTTTGTAAATTCCAATTTTCAGAGCATTAAAATGTAGTATATAAAATGATCTTTTATTTTTTAGCCCATTTTTACCTCTGGTAAAACAGCAAGTATTCAAAATACAAATGCCCTCAGAAAGAAAAGAAGTGTTCCCACCAAGGGCCTGAGGTCTATAGGCTGGCAATTGTGTATAGATTTGTTTAAGTAACTGAGGTTAGATAATGTACTCCAAGAATTTATATGTATTTTAAAATTAGAAATTCTATTTACAAAGATGAAGAGTTTAGAAAAACTTGGGATCTAAATTATAAAATTCATCAAGTGTTCTGTTTACTAAATCCTAGAAGGCTAGAGTTAGATAGATTAGAATTGAAGGTGGTTCTCTCAGGCAGTGAGATTGTACTGAATGAGGAGTGTGCTGAAGACTTCTATTACCTCCAGAGACATTGCAAATGTAAGGAGAGAAAGGAAGGATCCTAGGGATTGTTTAACGTATATGGTCCCAAAGTAATATGGAAAGTCCACAATAAGGCTCAGATAGAAGTTTGTTAATGGGCCTAAGGCCACATGTCTAATAAATAGCAAAACTAGAATTTATTTTTTTTGCTTTTTATTATTATTTTTTCAATTATAGTTTACATTCAATATTATTTTGTATGAGTTTAAGGTGTACAACATAGTGGTTAGATGATCATATACTTTACAAAGTGTTTCCCCTGATATTTCCAGTACCCACCTGGCACCATACATAGTTAATATAATACTAGAGGCCTGATGCATGAAATTCCTGCAAGGGGCTTGGTCATTCCAGTTGCTTGGCCCTCGCAGTCCCTGGCTTTGTCTGAAAGATTGTCCGGATGGTCATTCTGCTGTTTGGTCTAATTAGCATATTAGCTCTTTATTATATAGGCTTACTAGAGGCCCAATGCACGAAATTTGTGCAGGGGGCTCGGCCCTTGCAGCCGTGGTGGCTAGCCTTGGCCCTTGCAGCCCTGGCTTCGTCCAGAAGGTTGTCCAGAAGGATATCTGGAAGGTCATTCTGCTGTCCAGTCTAATTAGCATATTATGCTTTTATTATTATAGATTGATTATGTTTCCTATGCTGTACTTTATATCCCCATGACTATTTTGCAAGTCTGTATTTCTCAATCCCTTCATCTTTTTCAGCCAGGCACCCAACCCCCCTCCCATCTGGCAACCATCAGTCTGTTCTCTGTATCTATGGGTCTGTGCCAAACTAGAACTTAAATCCAAATCTATGAGACTCTCAAACCTGTGCCCATCTCTGTATATGTAGTAGTTTCAAGATGACCTGTAAAGTCTTAGTAGATAGAGTTACAAATAAAGTTATTAAGAGAAACCAAGGATATTAAAGCTTTCCTTAAATTTGAGACTGATAACCAAGGACAACTAGGTCCTACTACCTTAGGGCTTAGGCACAGAACTTAAAGCTTGGTATATGATAAAGCTGAGGTTTCAGTCATGCCAAGCTCCTTCATAGGCCAGTTAGCAATAGCTGCCCTTTAGATGCACATTTATTGCCCAGTCAGCTAATGCCGGAATGACATGGTGAAAATTATTGTGATTTTGGGACATGTGTGACCTCTAAGAACACTCTGGTTACTTTGTTCATCTGGGATTTTTGATAGGGATGTAAGAATCATGTCCTATACAGGTGAATGTATAGAAGAGATCTATCTAGGACAGATTTGTCATTTATTTGTATTGGCCAAGTTGCTTCTAGATTCAACAAAGATACATGCCCATTAATATCTGGCTTAAATGGAATTCTTTCATCCAATAAATAATTTTATTGTATATTTTCTTTTTTGTTTGTCTCTTGTTTCTCCCCATGAAAATGCAAGCTTTATAAGAGTAGGGATCGTGTTTGTCTTGTCCCCTGTGGTAACACTAGCTCCTAGAACAGGTGCTTTGCATAGAGTAGGTCAGTAACATAAACACTATAGATCTTCATTGATACTTGCCAATATGTTTCCCTGCTCAGTTCTTTCTCCTGTTCATCACACAAGTTGTTATTCTCCACTTCTTCACTCTCCATGAACCTCCAATCTTTTCATATAAATCTCTCACTCTCAGTAAAACATGTCAACTCCTAAATTTCATAACAAATAGAAGCCATCAGATGCAAATTTCATCAACCTCTCTAAACCTACAAACTTACATTTGCTGCATCACTCTGATCTCTCCCTCTCTTTCCTCATGACATTCTCCCTGTGTCTGTCTGTCTTCACATGACATTTTCTTCTTATAAGGACACCTATTATGTTGGATTAAGGGACGATCCTACTCCAGTATGACCTCATCTTAAGTAATTACATCCACAATGACAATTTTCAAATAAGGTCACATTCTGATGTGCTAAGGATGAGGACTTCAATATATCTTTTAGGGGACACAAGTTAACCTGTATTACCTTCTAATAATTGCCCTGTATCATTCTCCTCCTCTTAATCTGCACTTGCTGAGTGTACTTACTGTCTGTACTTAAACTACTCAATGTTTTAAATAAGTCCCTATTATCATCACTCCTGTAACTCTTTTACTCACCTCCTTGTCCAGTGAATACTTGTCTGTTTTTATCTTACTTGCCCTCCTAGAATCATTGGACATTACTGGCTACTCTCTGCTTAAACCCCTTTTCCTGTGCCTTTGCTGAAATGTCTACTTGTTTACCTTCTATTTCTGGGAACAACTGGTTTGTAGGTGTTCTTTGGGGTTCTGTTCTAGGCCCCCCTCTCACCCCACACAGTTTCTCAGACTCATCCGTTCTGATGGCTAAAGTTACTAAGATGATTTTGAAATCTCTATCTTTAGCTCTTATCTCTTTCCTGAGTGTCACCCTCATCTCAAGTACCTCCCCAACAGCTCCAGATGGATGACCCACAGGTATCTCAAAGTGAAATCTTCTTCTACAACACCTGGTATTTCTTATTTTTGGTGTTTTAAATATTTCGATCCACTTGGTTTTATTTTGATTTAAAGAATGGGTTAGGGACATGTCCTTTTTAATATTTCAAATGATTATCCGGTTGATGCAAACTCATTTAGTGAATAATCCCCCCCCTCTCTTTTTTTACCTGCTTGAAATGCCACTTTTAGCTCAAACTACTTCTATATTTGGTTAGGTCTATTTTCATTCTGTCTATTCTCTTTCAGTGGTCTATATATCTATTTTTTATTATGAAATAAATTTTTAAAAGATTTTTAAAATTAATTTTTAGAGAGGAAGGGAGAGGGAGAGAGAGAAACATCAATGTGAGAACAAAACATGGATTGGCTGCCTCCTGCTCCCCACTTACTGAGGATTGAACCCACAACCAGGGCATGTGCCCTGACCAGAAATCTAACAGCATCCTTTTGGTACACAGGATGACGCCCAACCAACTGAGCCACACCAGCCAAGGCTTATGAAATAGTTTTATTTATTGAAGCTACATAATATGTTTTAATAGACAATGATTATGTTCTTGAATATTGACCTATTTCTCCTATATTTAATTTCTTGTTGTCAGTACAAATCCCTTATCCTATATGATTTTCACGAATGTCACAGAGTGTCCTAATTTTCCCCTGTTTATTGTGATTCTAGTACTTGACTGGACACTGGGTTGTTAATTCTAATGGGAATTGTGGGGAAAGGAGAGAATGGCAAAAGCTCTGCAGACTTATCAATTAGAAATGCTCTGCAGCTGCTACTCTGGAGAGGATAGAAATTGGCAGTTATCACATTCCCAGCTCTGTAATCCAGCATGTTGCATCTCTGTCTCTCACCTCCAGAAATTTCTAAGAGTATTAGCAACCCAATTTTATCCTTTGTTCCTAATAAGGAGAGTACAAAGACTATTTTAATTTGACCTGGGAGCCTTGAGGAAACAGGTTGTGTGTATAGAGGGCCACATGGTTACTCCTTTTAAAATTTCCCGTATAGTTTACTTCCATGGCTAATTATTTGTTGAGATTTTTTATATATAACCTAACTTTTAAAAAGAAGTTAATGAAACTAAATCTCTTAATATATATTTTATGTAGGTATAGGGTATAGCACTTCCATCTTTCTATTAACAAAAAGCAAACAGGTCTCTTTGGCCCCAGTCTTTGTACCTTCAGAGTCACTTTCTTTATTGCAGCCAGTGTTATTTGACTCCCTTGTTTTTATCTCCAGCCTAGGCTTTTGGGCTGGGCTACTGACCCATATATACAGCTACATATGTGGCATCTTCTTTAGGATGTCTCAAATATAACATCTTCTAAATGAAGCATAATCCTCTCTCTGAAACCTACTTTCCAGGATTTTTTCTTTTGGTAAATAAATACCCGCTTTCAGAAATGCATTAACCAGAGTCTCAGTCATTTTCTTGACTATTGTAACAGCTTCCTCACTGGCCTTCTTTCTTCAATTTCTATCTCTCTCCAAACCATTTTCTACTTAGTAGTCAAAGAACTTTCTAAAATATAAATCTCATCACATCAAATCCCTGCTTAAATCTCTTTAATGACTTCCCATTGCTGGTAGAATAAATACAAATAACATCAACATGGTCCACAAGCCCTGAATAGCCTGCCTATCTCTAAATGTCCTCTCTGTTTTCTTCTTTCCTCATGTCCTTTCCACTGACGGATATTTTGCCTCCTAGATTTATTGTGAATGTATCTGTAAATTTCAATCTCTAGAGCCAACACCTCATTTCAAGCCATGATTTTTTCTTTACCTTGGGTTCATTTCTGTGTGTAACTGATTTTCCTGACTTTCCCTTGACTCCCTTCAATTCACTTCCGCACAGCAGTCAGAATAAACTGTTAAACATGGATATGCTCATGGAATTGCTCTGCTTTTAATTCCTTTTTCATATACAGCATAATATGCCATCTATTTAGTATAGCACACCAGGCCCTCCAGGATCTGGCTTTATTCCTATCATTTTCAACCACACTCCAATATTCATTTGCCTCATATTGCAGCTTTAACAATAATTATAATAATCTCAACTATTACTAGCAGTTAGCAGTTATTATTGAAGGCACCAGCACTATGAATACCTCTCATTTTCAAAACTTTCTGTTTAGATATTATAAAATCACTGCTATAAGTTTACTATTAATGTGGGTTCAAATAAAAATATTATGCTATCTAATAAAAGAGTAATATGCAAATTAACCACCATTCCGCTACACCCACAAGCCATGCACACCAGCCAATCAGGAGCGAGTATGCAAATTAACCCAACCAAGATGGCTGCAGCCACGGAGCGAGCAGGAGGCTTGGGTTTCCCTGGCAATGGAGGAAGCCAAGCTTTCCACACACCATGGCAGGCCCAGGCCTCCACTCAAGGCTACAAAGTTTCAATTATAGAAGATAAATAAATCCCAAGAAAAATGGCAGCAGCCATGGAGTTGGAGAGAGCATGAGGCTTGGGTTGCCCCCGGTGATGGAGAAAGCCAAGCTCCCGCGGCCCTGGCCTGCCTTGGCCTCCGCTACAAGTTTCAATTATAGAAGATAAATAAATCCCCAAAAAAATGGCTGTGGCCATGGAGCAAGCAGGAGGCTTGGCTCCGCTCAAGGCTACAAAGTTTCAATTATAGAAGATAAATAAATCCCAGATACCAGGGCCTCTGATTGGGTCACCGGGGGGCATGGCCAGCCTGAAAACCACCACAGGCCCCTCGCCCAGGCCGCCCCACGCCCCAAGGGAACCCTCACCTTGATCTGGGACACCCTTCAGGGCAAACCAGCTGGCCCCCACCCGTGCACCAGGCCTCGATCCTATCTAATAAAAGAGTAATATGCAAATTGACCATCACGCCAACACACAAGATGGCTGTCCCCATGTGGTCAAAGATGGCTGCCCCCATGTGGACACAAGATGGCCACCACAAGATGGCCAGCAGGGGAGAACAGTTGGGAGGGACCAGGCCTGCAAGGGAGGGCAGTTGTGGGAAATCAGGCCAGCAGGGGAGGGCAGTTGGGGGGACCAGGCCTGCAGGGGAGGGCAGTTAGGGGTGACCAGGCCTGCAGGGGAGGGAAGTTTGGGGCAAACAGGCTGGCAGGGGAGCAGTTAGGCATCAATCAGGCTGGCAGGGGAGTGGTTAGGGGGTGATCAGGATGGCAGGCAGAAGCGGTTAGGGGCAATCAGGAAGGCAGGCAGGCGAGCAGTTGGGAGCCAGCAGTCCTGGATTGTGGTAGAATCGGGCCTAAACAGGCAGTTGGACATCCCTTGAGGGGTCCCAGATTGGAGAGGGTGCAGGCTGGGCTGAGGTGAGGGACACCCCCACCCCCCGTGAATGAATTTTGTGCACCAGGCCTCTAGTTTATTTTATGAAGTGACTATTCTATTTCAAGTGTACTAAGAGATTTTGTGAGGAATACAACATGGAATTCAATAAGTACCTTTTGATACCCACTAAGATGGTCATATAGATACTTTTTCATTGCTCTATTGATAAAGGATGTATTATCATTGTAGATTGCTAATGTTATAGGAACTTGAGGAATTAATCCCACTTGGTGTTATGGTATTTTAATCTTTTAAAATATTGCTATATTTGATTGATTAGTATTTTGTTTAGCACTTTTAGATTTATTTCACATCTGAGTCAGGTCAATACCTTTCATATATGTATGTGTATGTGTGTGCTTGCATGTGCATATATGTGCTGTCATTTTGAGTTGGGATATCAGAGTTGTGATGCCCTCATAAAATAAATCAGTAAATTTGATCAATATTCTTATAATTGTTTGTTGTATATAGACTGAGTGGCCAGATTATTATGATCTCTGAACGCATAATAATCTGGCCACTCAGTGTATATACACATATATTAGAGGCCTGGTGCATGAATTTGTGCATGGGTGGGGTCTGGCCAGCCTGGCCAGGGGGAGGGGACATGGGCGGTTGTCCGGCCTGTCTACTGGTTGAACTCCTGGTCGAGGGGACAATTTGCATATTAACCTTTTATTATATAGGATATACACTGAGTGGCCAGATTATTATGTGTTCAGAGATCATAATAATCTGGCCACTCAGTGTATGACTCCCCCAGTAGGTTATAAAATCTACAAGGGCAAGGACCATATCTGGGGATAATCCTAGCACAATACATGGAACATTATAATCAGTATATAAATACTTGCTGAATGTTTGAATGAATCCTGTTTCAGTGGAGAAGCTTAGGCTCAGAGTATTTAAACAACTTGTCCCCAGTTATACAGTGAGTAAATGGCAGAATTGGTCCTATGAATGCATAAATAAAATCTAATGGCCCAGACTTGGGTAGGAAGATATTGGGCATAAATTGGAAAGTTGACACTTTGTGGTTAGAATTTAAAAAATGGAAAATAAAATATCAGAGTAGTCCAATAACTATCTTCCCATGTTTTTGTTCAAACTTATGGGCTCCATTTTAACTCCAGAATGGAGTCAACCTGCTGCCTCTCAAAATACTTGTAGTTCCTCATATATGCAGGATATTTACATAATGTATTATCCAAACTGGGACAACTTTGAAAAGGAAAGGGGCTGCTATTACTAATTATGCCTAGATAACAGAAATAAATTAGGACTATCTCAAGTACTAGGATATATGGTCTTCCTACTTATATGTACACATATACATGTTATGTTGTCTCTCATATCCATATTTTTGCTCATGCTGTGCTCTTTGCCTGAAATGCCATTTCTCCTTCTTTGTCTAGCCCACTTTTACTATTATTTCAAATGCTTCTTAGCTTTGGGAAGCCTTGTCAGGCTCCTCCTCCCCCATTCCTGATTCAAATCCAGTGTTTTCAGCACTTTGTGATTATTTCATTCAAGGATTTATCATATTCTCCTGTAACTGTATACTTGGTGGTCCACCTTCCTGATAGACTATGAGCTTACTGAGGACATAGACTATGTTTTTATTTTCCCCTGATGCCTGACAATGCTTAGAACATTGTACGCACTCATTATTTGTTAAATATATGAATGCATAAGTAAATGAATGAACAGCAAAAAACAAAAACAAAAACAAAAAAATAACTGTTCTCTCCATACCAGAGAACTGCTATCTTTTGTGAAGGGAATGGGGCAGGAAAATATTTTCATGCTTTCCATTTGACATGCATGACTGAAATCTCTCCACTGTCAACACCTTAGAAACATTATGGCAGAAACAGATGGTCTCACTGTGCTGTGAGGTATGCTAAAAGAGAACCTAAACAATACAAATTTCCACTGGTATGTCACACTGACTGGAATGCTGCCATCACAGCCATCCCTTCAGAGTAAATACTGTATCCAGATAGCCACTCCTAAAATCTACACTGGGTGGCCAGATTATTATGATTTCTGAACGCATAATAATCTGGCCACTCAGTATGTGTGTGCGTGTGTGTGTGTGTGTGTGTGTGTGTGTGTGTGTGTGTGTGTGTATGTATTAGATTAGAGGCCCGGTGCATGAATTCGTGCATGGGTGGGGTCTGGCCAGCCTGCCCAGGGGGAGGGGACATGGGCAGTTGTCCGGCCTGCCTGCTGGTCGAACTCCTGATCGAGGGGACAATTTGCATATTAGTCTTTTATTATATAGCATATACACTGAGTGGCCAGATTATTATGCATTCAAAGATCATAATAATCTGGCCACTCAGTGTATATGTATTATCTAATAAGAGTAGTCCTCTAAGTAATCAGCTACTTAGATTTTTCTGAAAATAGGATGTAATATATGGAATGCATGAATTTGGATGGCAGTGAGAGAGATCTAGTGGATAGAATTTTCCTTGTCTGTAATTATTTATCCATGTAATTAATGTTTGTCTCTCCTACTGTACTGTATGCTCCATGAGGACCAAGATATCATTTGGTTTACTCAACACCCAGCATAGTGCCTGACTTATAATAATGTTGAATAATATTTGTTGAATACCTGGTTCTATGCTTATATACCACTTTGTATCCTATCTAATAAAAGAGTAATGTGCAAATTGACCGCCACTCTAAGGCACAAGATGGCCACCCCCATGTGGTCAAAGATGGCTGCCCCCATGTAGACACAAGATGGCCACCACAAGATGGCTGGCAGAGGCGGGCACTTGTGGGCAGTTGGGGGTGACCAGGCTGGCAGAGGAGGGCAGTTTGGGGAGACCAGGCCAGTAAGGGAGGGCAGCTGGGGGGACCCAGGCCTGCAGGGAGGGCAGTTGGGGGGTACCAGGCCAGCAGGGGAGGCCAGTTGGGGTGGACCCAGGCCTGCAGGGGAGGGCAGTTGAGGGGGACAAGGCCAGCAGGGGAGGGCAGTTGGGGCAGACCAGGCCTGCAGAGGAGGGCAGTTGGGGCAGGCCAGGCCTGCAGGGGAGGGCAGTTGGGGGGGACCAGGCCTGCAGGGGAGGGCAGTTGGGGCAGGCCAGGCCTGCAGGGGAGGGCAGTTGAGGGGGACCAGGCCTGCAAGGGAGAGCAGTTGGGGGTTACCAGGCCTGCAAGAGAGGGCAGTTGGGGGGGGCAGGCCCACAGGGGAGGGCAGTTAGGGGTGACCAGGCCAGCAAGGGAGGGCAGTTAGGGGCAATCGGGCCAGCCGGGGAGCAGTTAGGCTTCAATTAGGTTGGCAGTGGAGTGGTTAGGGGGTGATCAGGCTGGCAGCAGAAGCCGTTAGGGGAAATCAGGCAGAAACAGGCTAGCGGTTGGGAGCCAGCAGTTCTGGATTGTGAGAGGGATATCCAACCGCCCTGGGATCGGGCCCTAAATGGGCAGTCGGACATCTCCCTCAAGGGGTCCCAGATTTGAGAGAGTGCAGGCTGGGCTGAGGGATACCCCTCCCCATGCACGAATTTCATGCACCGGGCCTCTAGTATATTTATAGCCTTATACCATTGAATGTCATTTGTTTATTTACATGGTGTCAGACCCTGCTTTTATGCAACCTCAATAGAACTGAGCTATATTAAGCAGGTGGGTTCAACCTGTCCAGCCCAGTCTCAAAACTACTACAGGATCTGTATCACCAAATGGAACCCTATTTTGTTTTGCTTCCCCAAACTCCTGGTTGTGTGTGTGTGTGTGTGTATGTGTGTGTGTGTGTGTGTGTGTAGTCCATGCTTCAGGGTCCCTGGGTACTTAAGAAGCCAAAGCTTTCCTGCTAACCCTTTCTGTTCTGAACTTTAGATGACTATGATTGGTTCTTACCAATTCCCCTTGTCCAACTTCATGGGATTAGATTGTGCTTCTTGTATGCTTAGATTCTGGCTGTGGCTTTCTATCATGAGATTGGATTATAATTCTCAATTTAGAGTATGAGCTTATGACTGTCAGGCACTTTGTTTTGTTCATTGTTCTACTTCTGATGTCCAGAATTTTGCTTGGCACAGGGTAGGTTTTCAGTACATTCCATTGAATGAATGAATGAATGAATGAATGCTGTTAGGAGGAGAGTAGTCTTGGAAAGTAATAGCTACCATTTATTGTTTGAACAATCTGTGCCAAACCTTGCGCTAGTCATTTTAAGAACTTTTTTTTTCTAATTGGCATAATGATGTTATGAAGCAGGTAGTATTATCTTCATTGTACAGATTACTAAACTGAGGCTCAAAGAGGTGAGCAACATGACTAAGCTCATATAGTAAATGGTAGGACAAACTCCTATTGTTGATTTCAGAGACCCCATACTTTCCATTTTATCATATGAGAAGTACTTGCACAGGTGGAAGTGCAGTGGCATGGGCATAGGTGGGTTAAGGAGGTAGAATGGGTACTAAAGATGGACTCCATTGCCTGACATATTTGCCAAATATCAGCTCTATTTCCCTTTTAAATCTGAAGTTGTTCTATAAGCAGAAGAGTCAGTCTGTTCATTTTTGGAAGTCTGTGGATCAATAAGCACTGAGTAGAGAGGACATGAGGGTGGGAAGGCATCAATTGTATGTTCTAGGTGGTGGCTCTGTGTTGTTCACTACTGCTCTGTGTAGGCTGGTCAGGGTTCTGGGAGTTAGTGCTTACACAGGGTTTTAAGCTGAGGGAAATAGTTTAATTAATTGTATTATCTGCTTGGTTTCCCAAGAGAAAACCTCAGATTAATTCATATATAAAATTGGTTCTTCCTTTTTTTCTCTTTCCTTTCTCTCCCTCCTTCTCCTTCTCACTCTACCCCTCAACAATAAATATGTTGAAAACTTTTTGGAGTAATTTATCCCATTTGGTGGAATTTGAATGGGAAGTCAGCCAAATTGCACAGGTAATTGTGTTATACTTCTTTTAAAAAATCCCTGAAACTCAAAGGAAATGCTGAATTATGGGGATATTAACTCACATACCTAGATTGTGCCAGCTTTGGCTAAATTGATGTGGTGGACACTATGTGTTATCTAGCAGTGTATAAAATTCTAGCCTTTTGCTCTCTGTGCAGGATCCTGGGGACCTCATCAAGCTGTAATACATTTCAAGGAAGATTGGACCAACCTAAAGGGAGTGGAAATTGCAAGTAGTGTTTTTATATTTTTTAAAAATTTTATTTTTAAATAATCATAGATTTACAAAAAAACTTGCAAAAATAATACAGAGAGGTCCCTTGAGCCCTTCTTCAAGTTTCCTCCAATGGTAACATGTAACATAATTATAGTATAATAAAGTAACAAACAAATTGACATTGGTATAATCTATAGACTTTACTCAGGTTTTGCCAGTTTTTACATGCACTCATTTGTGTGTGTGTGTAATTCTATACAATCTTATTTCATGTGTAGTTTCCAGTTACACTACCATAATTAAGGTACAGGCTGTCTTATTCCACTATCACAAAGGAACTCCCTTGCCCTATACCTGTATAGTTGCACCGACCTCCAACCTGCCCTTATCATAAAATGCACTATATCTATATAAGACTTATGTATTTTAATTGGCTTGCCTTTCCATAAAGGAACAATTTTCCCTAGGTTCATGATACATGTATGGGGAAAAGGGGGGTATTTTTCTTAAGTTTTTTTTTCTGCCAAAATCTTAAATAAAAGAGTTATTATAGGCTCTGTTTTCTGTCACACTTTGTATTGCGGAATATGACTCTATAAATTAAAGAACAAAAAATGTTATTTTAGAAGATGGCCATGTGGGTGTTCTGAGAATTTATATTAAATAACATTTAGTTTAATCACTAGCAATTTAAAAAATAGTGGAAAGTACTAATATGTTTTGGTGGTTCAATTTATCTGTATCTACTTGTCAATATCAACACTAATCACAATTGGAAAAAGCTAATACAAAATTAAAAATAGAAAATGTGATTATCAATGACATTCATATTGCAAGGGTTATCATAGCAAATAAGTTGTAAACAGAAAAAAAAGCAAGGAAAATGTATCTTCAGTCATTCAACTTTTCTTTGAGATGTATTATATATGAAGAATGTTCATAAGCATGCTGATACAAATTCTATTATGTAAATGTGAACATTCAACCAAAATTAATAATATTCTTTAACTGGCATGTAGACTTCTTTGATTTCTTATTTTAAATTGTTTTTATTTTTCAATTACACCTGAAACTAATATAATAATAATAACAGATATTATTATATTAGTTTCAGGTGTACACCCCAGTGATTAGACATTACACTGAAGTTCAGAAACTTTAAGTAACTTGTTCAAAGTGAAGTAGATAAGAAATAGTGGAGTTAGGATTTGAACTTGTGTCAGTATTATTTTGAAGACCACTTTACATACTGTCCTCTAGCTCTCAAGATTCAGCTCATAAGGTGGCCTTGAGAATGCTATCTAGCTCAATAAGTTATTTAATAATCTGAACTCATAAGCAGTCTGAATTACCAAATCTAAAACATGAATATACCTTCTCACAAGTTATTCTTTAATTGTTTCATGTGAATAAGCTTGATTTTTTTACATCTAGACTAAAGCTTTCTTTTATGTGTAGTGCTGAATATATAGTAGGCACTTAGGGCATAAAATTTATCTTAAAGAAGAGGGAATCCTACTTGTGGTTCTGAAAGTATAAATTCTGGGAACAAGGGGTATTTGTTTACTTAAGGACACAACAACTGTATAAAACCTAAAAAACAATCCAAATAACTGTTGTATATGGGTTTGCTTGGGAAGAGTTGAAGAGAGGTGAAGGAACTAGATAGTGCAAGTATAATTTGGTTGGTTTTTATCTTTATTGATTGATTGCCCAGTTGATGTAGTGACAGGTCTCCCATATGCAAGCCCATTGACGATGTTGGCTGAATCATGCAGTTAATAAGCAATCATCTATATATATAAAAGGCTAATATGCAAAGTGTCCCCTCGGGAGTTTGACTGAGAGACTGGGAATTCAATTGCTCACTATGACGTGTGCTGACCACCGGGGGGCAGCGTGGAATGAAGGAAGGCCCCGGTTAGCAGCTGGAAGGCCCCGATTGGCCCTGATCACTGGCCAGGCCTAGGAACCCTACCTGTGCACGGGCCTCTAGGAGAGTAGATAAAAAATATCTAGATAATTAAAGTTAGCTTTATAGATGGGCCATATTCTGTAAGTTGATCAATTCCTGAGAAGTAAATGTTGATACAAACCCTCTCTTGACTCTTTAACTTGGGTTATCATTTCAGATATGCTTTGCCTTCAGCTGACAGTTATATATAAGATCCTTACATTTAAGTTTCTATCTTCCCTACTTCCCTGTCAATTACAGGTGACTTCTTTAAGGAGACTTAAATCCACAAAATATTGAAATAATGGAGTAACTATTTGCATTATGAAATTATTTGACAAGATTTCTACCCACAGTTTACCTTAAATATACACTGAGTAGCCAGATTATTATGACCTCTGAGCGCATAATAATCTGGCCACTCAGTGTATATCCCATATAATAAAAGGCTAATATGCAAATTGTCCCCTTGACCAGGAGTTCGACCAGCACGCAGGCCAGACCACTGCCCATTCATTGGGCCTCTCCTCTAATATATATATACACACACACACACTGAGTGGCCAGATTATTAAGCATTCAGAGATCATAATAATCTGCCCACTCAGTGTATTATCGAGGGTTGGATTTATAGAATTTCCACTGACATATACACTGAGTGGCCAGATTATTATGACCATCTGATGTTTGTAGGCAAATTAGCTGTACACTGCATCATATGGAATATGGAAGCCGAAGGCCTGTTCAAATACCTTTGCTGTCTGCAGTTACCGAGATAAAACATCTCCAATTCTCACAGGAACACAAGGATTGGACAGTCAAGCATTGGAAAAATGTCATGTGGTCCAATGAATCACGTTTCCAGTTGCAGCATGCAGATGGAGAGTGAAAATTTCCCGGAAACAGCATTAAAACATGCACCCCACATGCATGAGTACAACCCTTCAAGCTGGTGGGGGCAGTGTTATGATTTGGGGCATGTTTTCCTAGCATGATTTGGGCCCTTTAATTCGTGTGGAACAACGTCTGAATAGCACAACATACCTAAGTATCGTTGCTGATCAAGTTCATCCTATCATGTGGATGGTGTATCCCAATGGAGATGGCTTCTTCTAACAAGACAATGCGCCATGCCATGGTGCTCATATTGTGCAGGAGTGGTTTCAAGAACATGAGGGAGACTTTACCTTGCTTAGGTGGTCCCCACAATCACCAGATCTCAATCCAATTGAGCATTTGTGGGACGAAGTTAAAAGAGCCATCAGGCAGCTGGTTCCACAACCATCAAAACTCACAGAACTGGACAGTGCTATTCATCTGGCACGGTGTCAGATTCCTCGCATCACCTTTCAACATCTCGTGGAGTCAATGCCAAGAAGAATCGCCGCAGTACTGAAGGCAAAAGGCCCAATGAAGTACTGATGGGGTGGTCATAATAATCTGGTCACTCAATGCATGTATAAAATATGTAAAATATTTATAAACAAATCTATTAAGTGAAGGAAGCTATAATTAATCTATAAGCCACCCGTAAATGTATTGAATTCTAGTATTGAAAAATCCCTTTGCTGAAAACTTTTTGAAGTGCAATTATCACCTATTACTTATTGGCATTTGTCCCTTAGAGTTTTGCTCCATTGAGTTTTCACAAAGTGGTGATTGCCTCTACACTATGTTTTCTCAAACTTGGCAATATAATGTTTTGTGTTAGATAATTCTTAGTTGTAGAAGTGTGTTTTGTTCATTGTAGGATGTTTAGCATTTTCCGTGGACTCTATCCACTGGAGGCCAGTAGTATCTCCTCACTTTTTTGGGCAACAAACAAAAATGTCTCCAGATATTGCTAAATGTCCCCTGAGAGGCGCAATTGTCCCTGGTTGGGAACTACTGCATTATATAGATTGTATTAAAATATATATTAGAATAATAATAGCAATACTTATACATAACACTTATTTATAGCCAGGAATAAGTGTTTTGCACATATAACTCATTTATTTCTCATAGTTCTGTAAAGTAGGTTCTATTATCCCAATTTAGAGATAGGGAAATAGAGGCACAGAGTAGTTAAGTAACTTGTTTAATGTAGTTGTGGTGCCAGGGTTTGAATTAAGGCTGGCTGGTATTAGAATCTATCCTGTGATATACATGAGGAAAAAGATGGCGACCGGCAGGAAGGTAGGGAGAGAGAGAGTGTGAGTGAGGAACCCATAGAAGAGAGTGTAGACGTGTGTGGTGTGTGTGTGTGTGTATGAGCTAGGGTCAGTTAGATTCTGCAGGTCTTCCAAGGGGCTGCCTAACCAGGCAGTCCTAGATGGTGGAGCCCCGGGCACAAAGCAGACACTTCTCGGCAGCTGGTGCGGACGCGGAGACCACGCCATCCTGAGAAACAGAGCTGCCAGAGACTCGCATCCTGGATTCTGACACAAACCAGGACCCTGCAGCCACTGGGGACAGAGAACTGCTATCACAGCTTCAGACCAACAAACAACAAGAATCCAGACTTCCCAGCAGATTTCCGTGAGTCAAAGAGCCTATCCCCCTCCCCGCAGGTGCACAGATAGCGCCATAGTAACAAATAGACCCGCCCCTTGCCCAAGCTGCAGAGCGCCCTCAGCCTCGTGATAGCGCCAAAGTAACTGATAGACCCGCCCCTCGCCCAAGCTGCAGAGCTTTGCACAGGGACGCGTTCCCCCTTAGGGAATTTGGCACGCGGGACAGAAGCAGCTCACCTTCGGGGAAATCTGTCAGTGCGCACAGAGGGCTCCCCTTCGGGGAATTTGGGGGAATTTGGCTTGCGGGTCACAGCTCCCCTTCGGGGAATCTTAGAGTGTGCACAGAGGGGCTTCCCTTTGGGGAATTTGGTGTGCAGCACGGACTCTGCCCCCCTTCGGGGAATCTGGGAGAGTGCACGGAGGCAGCTCACCTTCAGGGATTTGAGAGTGTGCGCCCTAGCTGGTTTGGCTCAGTAGAGAGAGCACACACAGGACGCAGCTCCACTTCAGGGAATTTGGCACGCCGGACACAGCTGCCTGGGATCCCTGACTCACAGCGCATTCACTCTAAGAGCCAGCGACCCCAATTGTTGGTGCATGCACACACAGGGACCCTGATTCTCAATGAGAAACCGCACAAGGCAACAGAGACTCTGACACTCGATTCTTGGTGCAGACACAGGGAAACTCTGACTCCTGGCACATGCTAAGGATCTCATTTTCGGCACATACCAACAGTGTGGTGCAGACAGGGCCCCTGATTCTAAGTGTGCACACGGGACCACACGGAACACTGGGGACACTGACCCTGGGCAAGTCTAGTTCCCACCAACCAAAGGCAGCTACACGTCCTAGTGTCAGAGCACTTCAGTGAAACTTGGGTGGAGAGAAGTCCCCACAGCACACGGCCCAGGTCCACGCAAATGGAAGCCTGAGCTTTCTGGTGATAGCCAGAATGGGGAAACGGAACAACTCACAGAGGAAAGAAAATGTGGAGTCACCAAGAAAGGAAATTAGTGAAACTGAAGCTTGCAACATGACCGAAAAGGAGTTCAGAGTAATGGTCGAGGAATTTATACATTGGATGGGTAAGAAAATCAACAACTTATGCAAGAATCAGGAAGAAATGAAAAGTGATATAGCTACAATCAAAAACACCATGGAAAGTTTCAACAGTAGACTACAAGAGGCAGAGGACCGAATTAGTGAGTTAGAAGATCAGGTACAGAAACAAGCTCAATCTGAACAGCAATTGGAGAAAAAAATTAAAAAGCAGGAGGAAAGCCTAAGGGAGCTTCGGGACAACATGAAACAAAGTAACATGTGTATAATAGGGCTGCCAGAAGGACAAGAAGAGCAGCAGTGATTGGAAAATCTATTTGAAGAAATAATGACAGAAAACTTCCCGGATATGGGAAAGATAAAAGTTACGCAAGTACAGAGAGTCCCAAGCAGGATCAACCCCAAAAGACCCACACCAAGACATGTCATAATTTCAATAGCAAATATAAATGATAAAGAGAGAATCTTAAAGGCAGCAAGAGAGAGACAGAGAGTTACCTACAAAGGAACACCCATCAGATTGTCAAATGATTACTCAACAGAAACACAACAAGCTAGAAGTGAATGGAAGGAGGTATACAAAGTGTTGCAAAGCAAAAGACTGAATCCAAGAATACTATATCCAGCAAGGCTATCAATCAAAATTGAAGGGGAAATCAGGAGCTTCGCAGACAAAAAAAGACTCAGGGAGTTTATCGCCACCAAACCAGCAATGCAAGAATTGCTAAAGGGAATACTGTAAAATGAAGAAATAAACAGGTAAGATGGAATACAGACACAAAAATAGATATGACTAAAAACAAATACCTTTCAATAATAACTTTAAATGTAAATGGACTAAATGCTCCAATCAAAAGACATCAAGTGGCTGAATGGATAAGAAAACATGACCCATATATATGCTCTCTACAAGAGACCCATCTCAAAACAAGAGAATCACACAGATTGAAAGTGAAGGGATGGAAAAATATCTTTCAGGCAAATGGAAATGAAAAAAAAGCTGGGGTAGCAATACTTATATCTGACAAAATAGACCTCAAAGTAAAGGCCATAACAAGAGATAAGGAAGGCCACTTCATAATACTAAAGGGAGAAATCCAACAAGAAGAAATAATTCTGGTAAACATATACGCTCCCAATATAGGAGCACCAAAATACATAAAAAAAACTCCTGGAGGATATCAAGGGAGAGATTAATAGCAATACAATCATAGTAGGAGACTTTAATACCCCACTATCACCATTGGACAAATCCTCTAAACAAAAAATCAGCAAAGAAACAGCAATCCTAAATGACTCACTAGACCAGATGGAATTAATTGACATCTTCAGAACATTTCACCCCAAAGCCCCAGAATATACATTCTTCTCAAGTGCACATGGGTCATTTTCAAAGATAGACCATATGCTGGGTCACAAGCAAAGTCTCCTCAATTCAAGAAGATAGAAATTATATCAAGCATCTTCTCAGATCACAGTGGCATAAAACTGGAAATCAACTACAATAAATACAATCCAAAGAAATCAAACACATGGAGACTAAACAGCATGATATTAAACAAGGACTGGGTCACCAGAGAGATCAAGGAAGAAATAAAAAACATCATGGCAACAAAGACAATGAAAACACAACAATCCAAAACCTATGGGACACAGCGAAAGCAGTCTTGAGAGGGAAGTTCATAGCTCTACAAGCCTATTGCAAAAAGCAAGAAATAATGGTAATAAATTACCTAACCCTACAACTCAAAGAGCTAGAAAAAGAGCAGTAAGAAAAGCCCAGTGTAACCAGAAGGAAGGAAATAACAAAGATCAGAGAGGAGATAAATGACATAGAGACCAAAGAAACAATACAAAAGATCAACAAAACCAAGAGCTGGTTCATTGAAAGGATAAACAAGATTGATGGACCTCTATCCAGGCTCACCAAGAAGCAAAGAGAGAGGACCCAAATAAACAAAATCAGAAATGAAAGAGGTGAAATAACAACAGACCCTGCTGAGATACAAAGGATTGTTACAAAATACTACGAACAACTCTATTCCAACAAACTGGATAACCTGGAGGAAATGGACATATTCCTAGAAAAATACAATCTTCCAAAAATCAATCAGGAAGAATCTCCACAGCTCAATAGGCCAGTAACTATGGACGGAATTGAAGCAGTCATCAAATAGCTTCCGGCAAACAAAAGCCCAGGGCCTGACTGCTTCACAGGAGAGTTTTACCAAACATTCAAGGAAGAACTAAAACCTATCCTCCTCAGACTATTCCAAAAAATTCAAGAGGAAGGAACACTTCCAAGCTCCTTCTATGAAGCCAGCATCACCCTAATACCAAAACCAGATAAAGACAACACAATGAAAGAGAATTACAGGCCAATATCCCTCATGAACATAGACGCCAAAATCCTGAACAAAATTCTAGCAAATCGGCTCCAGCAGCACATCAGAAAGATCATACACCATGACCAAGTAGGATTTATCCCCGGAATGTAAGGATGGTACAATATCCGAAAATCAATAAACGTGACACATCACATAAACAAATTGAGAGGTAAAAATCACATAGTCATATCAATTGATGCAGAAAAAGCATTTGACAAAATCCAACACCCTTTCTTGATAAAACCTCTCAACAAGGTGGGAATAGAAGGCCCATACCTCAACATAATAAAGGCTATATATGATAAACCCACAGCAAACATCATACTCAATGGACAAAAACTAAAAACATTTCCCCTAAGAACAGGAACAAGACAGGGATGCCCACTCTCACCACTCCTGTATGACATAGTACTGGAAGTATTAGCCATTGCAATTAGACAAGAAGAAGAAATAAAAGGCATCCAAATTGGAAAAGAACAAGTAAAGCTGTCTTTATTTGCAGACGACATGATATTGTACATAAAAAATCCGAAAGACTCCATCAAAAAACTAATAGACTTAATAAATGAATTCGGCAATGTTGCAGGATACAAAATTAACGCCAAGAAATCTATGGCCTTTCTATACACGAATAGTGAACTTACAGACAGAGAGACTAAAAAGGCAATCCCATTTACCATCACACCAAAAAAATTAAGATACTTAGGAATAAACTTAACTAAGGAGGTAAAAGACCTATACACGGAAATCTACAGGACACTGAAAAAAGAGATAGAGGAAGACATAAACAGATAGAACATACCATGTTCATGGATTGGTAGAATAAACATCATTAAAATGTCCATAATACCCAAAGCAATCTATAGATTCAATGCACTCCCCATTAAAATACCAATGGCATATTTCACAGACCTTGAAAGAACTCTCCAAAAATTCATCTGGAATAAAAAAAGACCCCGAATAGCCACAGCAATCCTGAGAAAGAAGAATAAAGTAGGAGGGATCTCAATACCAGATTTCAAGCTATATTACAAAGCCACTGTTCTCAAAACAGCCTGGTACTGGCACAAGAACAGACGTATAGATCAATGGAACAGAATAGAGAATCCAGATATTGACCCAAACCACTATGCTCAATTAATATTTGACAAAGGAGGCATGAGCATACAATGGAATAAAGACAGTCTCTTCAATAAATGGTGTTGGGAAAATTGGACAGATACATGCAAAAAAATGAAACTAGATCACCAACTTACACCATACACAAAAATAAACTCAAAATGGATACAGGACTTAAACATAAGACGGGAAACCATAAACATACTAGAGGAATCCACAGGCAGCAAAATCTCAGACATATGCCAAAAGAACTTGTTCACCGATACTGCCCCTAGGGCAATGGAAGCTAAAGAGAAAATTAACAAATGGGACTACATCAAAATAAAAAGCTTTTTTACAGCAAAAGAAACTATCAACAAAAATACAAGAAAGCCCACTACATGGGAGAACATATTTGCAAATGGCATCACTGATAAAGATTTAATCTCCAACATCTACAGGCAGCTTATACAACTTAATAAAAGGAAGATAAATGATCCAATAAAAAAATGGGCAACGGACCTAAATAGAATCTTTTAGAAAGAAGACAGAAGGAAGGCCAAGAGACACATGAAAACATGCTCAACGTCACTAATTATCCGAGAGATGCAAATCAAAACAACAATGCGGTACCATCTCACACCTGTCAGAATGGCTATCATCAACAAATCAACAAACAACAAGTGTTGGCGAGGATGTGGAGAAAAAGGAACCCTCATGCACTGCTGGTGGGAATGCAGACTGGTGCAACCACTGTGGAGAACAGTATGGAGTTTCCTCAAAAAACTGAAAATGGAACTCCCATTTGACTCAGTAATCCCACTCCTAGGAATATATCCTAAGAAACTTGGAACACCAATAAGAAAGGATATATGCACCCCTATGTTCATAGCAGCACAATTTACAATAGCTAAGATCTGGAAACAGCCTAGGTGCCCATCAGCAGATGACTGAATCAGAAAACTATGGTACATCTACACAATGGAATATTATGCTGCCATAAAAAAGAAGGAATTCTTACCATTTGCAGCAACCTGAATGGAATTGGAGAACATTATGTTAAGTGAAATTAGGAAGTCAATGAAAGAAAAATACCACATGATCTCACTCATTTATGGATAATAAAGAACTTTAAAAACTTGAACAAACCGATAGATACAGAGGCAGTAAAGCATCAAACAGTCTGTCAAATTACAGCAGGGAGGTTAGGGAGAGGTGGGGAAGATAAGAGATCAATCAAAGGAATTGTATGCATGCATATAAGCATAACCAATGGACACAAAATTCTGGGGGTTGAGGGCATATATGGGAGTGGGGTGGGGGGGCAATGGTAAGATATGTACACATATAATACCTTAATAAAAAAATTGAAAAAAAAATAAAGTTATTATTGATAGGTAAAAAAAAAGAAAAAGAAAAAGAATCTATCCTGTGAGACACTATATTATACTATCTATAAATGGAATGGCCAGATAACATAATTTTTTATAAGAAACAATATTTTTATTTTTTCTAGTTGTCCACATTGACCTACTAGAAGAATATTGTGCACGGCCAGTTGTGGGCCTACCACTTTGGAGGATTTCAGATAAATGCTAAAGAATTATAGTTAAAATTTTTCAATCAACCTTTAACTATACCAAACAATTATAGGCCTATTCTTAGTCATGAACCACTTTTGAGTTAGTCAATGAAAATGCTGTTTTTTGATAGAATGACTGTGACATATGTGCAGACAGGACCTATCTTATGCTGATTCTAGGGTTAAACACTGATGGTGCATACTAATTGTGTAGTTTCATGAGAAATAATGCAATTTTAGCTGAGCTTGCCCAGAGCTTGATCACCAGCCTTAAGGGTCAGGGTAGTTCTAAAATTTCTGTGTATTCTAGGGTGGTCAGTTAATGCAAAATTTTCAGGTATGAACTTTGGGTAGTTTGAAAACATATATCAGGACTCTTATATGAATAACAGGTGACATTGAAAGTGTATAGTTTGGTTTTTTGGTTTTGATATTGCGTCTGCTTATTCTTTTTTTTTTAAATAGTTACAAATATATTTATTTATTTATTTATTTATTTATTTATTGTTGAAAGTATTACATATGTCCCCTTTCCCCCCATTGACCTCTCATACCCTGCCCCCATCCTCCACCCCAGGACTTCACCACCATATTGTCTGTGCCCATGGGTTATGCATATACACATAAGAGTTCATTGCTTGATCTCTTCTGCCCCTCCCTCCCCTACTTTCCCTCTGAGGTTTGATAGACTGTTCAATACTTTTATGTCTCAGGTTCTATTTTTGATAATCAGTTTATGTTGTTCATTAGATTCCACATATGAATGAGATCATGTGATACTTGTCTTTCTCTGACTGACTTATTTCACTTAGCATGATACTCTCCAGGTCCCTCCATGCTGTCTCAAAGGGTAAGATATTTTTCTTTTTTACTGCTGCATAGTATTCTATAGTATAATTATACCACAGCTTTTTTTTTATCCATTCATCTACTGATGGGCACTTGGGTTGTTTCAAGATCTTGGCTATTGTAAATTGTGCTGCTGTGAACACAGGGGTGCATACATTCTTTCAGATTGGTGTTTTGGGTTTCTTAGGATATACCAGATGTACCGGTTAATAATGCAGATTTTGTAATAAAAGAAAACATGATAATTTCAAGAGAAACATCAAAAGTACTTTATTCAAAGTAATGTCCATCACTAGCTATACATTTTCCCCATCTTTCAGGTAATTTGTGGATACCGTCCCAATAGAACTTTTTCTTGTTGTGAGGCAAACCATTCAGAGACCCAATTTTCCACTTCTTCATACATTTTGAAGTGCTGCTCAGAAAGTGCGTGTGCCATCGATAGGAACAACTGGTAATCTGAAGGAACAAGGTCTGGTGAATATAGCAGGTGGGTTAATACTTTCCAGGCAAGATCTGTTAATGTGTCTTTAACTGGTTTTGAAGTGTGTGATGGTGCGTTATCGTGAAGCAAAATTACTTTGCCGTGTCTTCTGGCACATTCTGGTCGTTTCATGATCAAAGCGTGGTTAAAATTGATTAATTTTGTTGGTAGCGATCAGTATTAACAGTTTCACCTGGTTTTAGAAGTTCATAATACACCACACCTTCCTGATCCCACCAAACGCAGAGCATTGTCTTCTTTCCAAAACGATTTGGCCTTGCAGTCAATGTTGAAGGTTGACCTGGATCAACCCATGATTTTGTGCATTTGGAATTCTCAAAATAAATCCACTTTTCATCACCAGTCACAATTCGATGCAAAAAAGACTTTCATGCCTTGAAGCAACATTTTACTGATGACTTTTCGGTTTTCCATTTGTCTTTTGTTCAGTTGATGTGGCACCCATTTTCCTTCCTTTAAAATCTTTCCCATTGCTTGTAAACAATCAGAAATTTTTTGCTGAGCAACTTTTAATCTTTCTGCAAGTTGTTTTTGAGTTTGACATGCATCTTCATCCAATAATGCTTGTAATTGTTGGTCTTCAAACTTTTTTGGTTGACCTGGACGTTCTTTGTCTTTCACATTGAAATCAGCACTTTTAAAGCGTTTAAACCAGCGTTCACAAGTATCTTGAGATGGGGAATGTTCACCATAAGCTTCCCGAAGTATTCAGCAGCACTTTTCTTCAAAATAAAGTAATGAATTAAAACTTCCCACAAATTCTCTTTTTCTTTTGGCATGAAATTCGACATTTTTAAGTGTAAAAATGTCTATGATGTTAACACCTTCAGAAAATTTGACATATGAAGTTTTGAAGATTGTTGTCAATAGAACAAAATAGCGTACATATCAAATCATGTATATATCAACATATGTGTAACTCCATCTATTGAAAAAAATCCTCAAATCCTCATTATTAACCACTACACCTAGTATTCCTAGAAGTGGGAACACTGGGTCAAATTGCAGTTCCATATTTAATTTTTTGAAGAAACTTCATACCATTTTTCATAATGGCTTCATTAGTCTACATTCCCACCAGCAGTGTACTATTAGGGTTCCCTTTTCTCCACATCCTCACTAGCATTTATCATTTGTTGATTTGCTGATGATAGCCATTCTGTGAGGTGATACCTCATTGTAGTTTTAATTTGAATCTCTCTGATGATCAGTGACAGAGCATTTTTTCATATTTCTCTTGACCATCCGTATGTCCACTTTGGAGAAGTATCTATTGAGGTACTTTGCCCAATTTTTAATTGGATTGTTTGTGTTCCTTATGTTAAGTTGTATGAGTTCCTTATATATATACCTTTATCAGATGTATCACTGCCAAATATATTCTCCCATACATTAGGCTCCCTGGAGATTAAACTTTTATTGGAGATAACATTAGCAAATATCTTCTCCCATGTGGTGGGCTTTCTTATTGTTTTGTTGATGGTTTCTTTTGCTGTGCAGAAGTCTTTTATTTTGATGTAGTCCCATGTGTATATTTTCTCTTTAGTTTCCTTTGCCCTAGAAGATGTATCTGTAAACATATTGGTACGAGAGATATCTGAGATTTAGCTGCCTATGTTTTCTTCTAGGATTTTTATGGTTTCATGACTTACATTTAAGTCTTCTATCCATTTTGAGTTTATTCTTGTATATAGTGTAAGCAGGTGGTTAGTTTCATTTTTTTGCATGTATCTGTCTAATTTTCCCAACACTGTTTTTTGAAGAGACTGTATTGACTCTATTGTATGCTCTTGCCACCTTTGTCAAAGATTAATTGAGCATAATGGCTTGGGTATATTTCTGGGATGTCTGTTCTGTTCCATTGATCTATATGCCTATTCTTGTGCCAGTACCAGGCTGTTTTGATTATGGTGGCATTGTAGTATAACTTGAAATCTGGTCTTGTGGTTCCTCCAACTTTGTTTTTCTTAAGATTGTTGCAGCTATTTAGGGTCTTTTTTGAGTTCCTATAAATTTTTTGAGTATTTGTTCTAGATCTGTGAAATATGCTGTTGGTATTTTAATAGGGATTATTTTGAATCTGTATATTGCCTTGGGTAGTGTGAGCATTTTAATGATGTTGATTCTACCAATCCATGAACACAGTATATTCTGCCACTTGTTTCTATCTTCTTCTATCTCTTTTTTCAATGTTCTGTCGTTTTCTGAGTACAGGTATTTTGCCCCTTGGTTACATTTATTCCTAAGTATCTTATTTTTTTTGTTTTTGTTGCAATGGCAAATGGGATTGCTTGTTTAGTTTCTCTTTCTGAGAATTCATTATTGGTGTATAAAAAAGTCATTGATTATTGGGTGTTGATTTTGTATCCTACTACAATGCCCAATTTATTTATTAAATCTAGTAGTTTTTTGGTGGAGTCTTTAGGCTTTTCTATGTAAAATATCATGTCAGCTGGGAATAATGACAGTTTTACGTCCTCCTTTCCAATTTGGACGCCTTTTATTTCTTCTTCTTGTCTGATTTCTATGGCCTATGGCTAGGACTAACAGTACTGTATGAATAAGAGTGGTGAAAGCAGACATCCCTGTCTTGTTCCTGTTCTTAGGGGAAATGGTTTTAGTTTTTGCCCATTGAGTATGATGTTTGCTGTAGGTTTGTCATAAATGGCCTTTATCATGTTGAGATATGCTCCCTCTATTCCCAATTGCTGAGACTTTTTGTCAAAAATGTGTGTTGGATTTTGTGGAATGCTTTCTTTGCGTCTGTTGATATGGGCATGTGATTTTTGTCTTTCAATTTGTTTATGTGATATATCACGTTTATTGATGTGCAAATGTTGTACCAGCCTTGCATCCCTGGAATAAATCCCACTTGGTTATGGTTTATGATATTTTTAATATATTACTGGATCCAATTTGCTAATATTTTGTTGAGGATTTTAGCATCTATGTTCATCAGGGATATTGGCCTGTAATTTTCTTTCTTTGTAGTGTTTTTATCTGGTTTTGGAATTAGAATAATGATCATCTCATAAAAAGAGTTTGGAAATATTCCTTCCTCTTGGATTTTTTTTGAATGCTTTGAGGAGTATAGGTATTAGTTCTTTGAATGATTGGTAAAAAACCCCTGTGAATGCGTCTGGACCTTGGCTTTTGTTTGCTGGGTTTTTTTTTGATTACTACTTCTATTTCATCACTTGTTATTGGCCTATTCAGGTTTTCTGATTCTTCCTGATTCAGTTTGGGAGATTGTAGTTTTATAGAAATGTGTCCCTTTCAGCCACTTTGTCCAGCTTGTTGGTGTATAGTTGTTCATGGTATTTTCTTACAAACCTTTGCATTTCTGTTGTGTCAGTGGTTACTTCTCCACTTTTGTTTCTGATTTTATTTGGGTCCTTTCTCTGTTTCTTGATGAATCTGGCTAACAGTTCATCAATTGTGTTTATCCTTTCAAAGAACCAGCTCTTGGTTTCATTTATTTTTTAGTCTCTATGTTATTTACCTCTGCTCTAATCTTTATTATTTTCTTCCTTCTACTTACTCCGGGCTTTTCTTTCTTCCTCCCTCCCTCCCTCCCTCCCTTCCTTCCTTCCTCCTTCCTTCCTTCCTTCCTTCCTTTCTTCCTTCCTTCCTTCCTTCCTTCCTTTCTTCCTTCCTTCCTCCCTTCCCTCCTTCTTTCCCTCCTTCCCTCTTTCCTTCCTTCCTTCCTTCCTTCCTTCCTTCCTTCCTTCCTTCCTTCCTTCCTTCCATTTCCTTTCCCTTTCTTTCCCTTCATTGAAATAAGGCCACCAAAAATTTTGGTTGCCTCCAAAACAAAACAAAACAAAACAAAACAAAAAAATTGGGAGAGAGAAAGATCTGGGCTTTTCTTGTTATTCTCTTTCTAGTTCCTTAAGTTGTAGCATTAAATACTTTATTGTTGATTTTCTTGTTTTTTGATGTAGGCCTTTAGTGCTATGAACTTCTCTTTTAGGACTGCTTTTGCAGTGTCCCAAAGACTGTGTGTGTGTGTGTGTGTGTGTGTGTGTGTGTGTGTGTGTGTGTGTGTTCATTTTCATTTGTTTACTGGAAGTTTTTGATTTCTTTCTTGATCTTATTGGTAACCCATTCATTGTTTAATAACATGCTATTTAGCCTCCATGTGTTTGAATGTTTTTGGGTGTTTTTACTATAGTTGATTTCTAACTTAAATCTACTGTGATCTGAGAAGGTGCTTGATATGATGTCAATCTTCTTGAACTTGTAGAGGCTTGTATTGTGACATTACATATGGTCTATCTTTGTGAATGATCCATGTGCACTTGAGAAGAATGTATATTCTGCTGCTTTGGGTAATATGCAAATTGACCCTAACAGCCGAACGACCAGAATGACCACTGGTATGAGGCACACTGACCACTTCTTGGTCCCTTTCCCCGCCAGCAGGCTCCAATCGCCTGATGGCCACCCATGGTTGGCGGGAACAGCCGACCTCTCTGTCCCTTCCTCTGGCCATCAGGCACCAATCACCCAATGGTGAATGGGGAACCAGGAGTGGGTGGTGGCAGGGGCTGGGGCTGGCTGTGGGCAGCTGGGGAAGATGGCCCTAATTGCAGGCTAGGCCTAAGGACTATACCCTCACATGAATTTTGTGAACCGGGCCTCTAGTATTCTATAAATGTCAATTAAATCCATCTGATCCAGTTTGTCATTTAGAGTCATTGTTTCCTTGTTAAGTTTTTGTCTGGAAGTTCTATACAGTTAGGTCAGCAGGGTGTTAAAGTCCCCTACTATGACTGTATTGTTGTGGATGTCTCCCTTAAAGTTCTCTAGAAGTATTTTATATATTTAGGTGCTCCTATATTGGGAACATATATGTTTACCAGGGTTATATCATATCATTGGATTGGTCCCTTTAGTATTATGTAGTGACTTTTGTTGTCTCTTGTGATGGCCTTCAGTTTGAAGTCTATTTTATTGGATATGAGTACAGCTCATATCCAATTTGCATTGAAAAAAAATTTCCATCGTGGGAAGATGGCGACCAGCAGGAAGGTAGGGAGGGTGAGTGTGTGATCGAGTGAAGGAGTGATAGAGGTGTGTGTGGACGTGTGTGGGTGGGTGTGTGAGTGAAATAGGGACAGTTAGACCCTGCAGTTCTTCCAGGGGGCATCCAATCCAGGCAGTCGTGGTTGGCAAAACCCCATGGCCGCTGGAAACACTCCGGGGAGGACACCAGTGGCACAGAGACCCCGCCATCTTTAAGAACAGAACTTCTAGAGACTAGAATCCTAACCTTACCACCACCCAGTCTGGTCTCGGAAGCAAACCTGGTCACTACAGCCACTCTGGTAGAAGACCTGCCACCCCAGCTGCAGATGTGCGAACCCTGAGACCTCCACCTCCAAAAGTGCACCGCTGAAAGCAGTAAGTACAACCTCCCCCTCCCCAGCGCTGGAACTCAGGATTTGCCGCGTCCCCAGCCCCTAGGCACCCAGGCACTCCACTACCCAGGTAGTGCTTGGGAACCACTGAGAGCCCCCAAGGGGGTGATTCTGCACAGTCAACGGTGCGCGGCCCTGCAGTAGAATCTCTGAACTGCCTCTTCCTAAATAACTGCCCACGGACACCCCTGCGGTGCAACTTCAGGGCCAGGGTGCATCAGAGCTTTGTGCAGGTGGGCGCGCCACCGGGTCACGCACACTCAAGGGCAGGCAAACTCCCGGCCACAGCAAGGGAAGGCACCCTGAGCTCATATATCCACAGGGTCCTCTGGGGAGCTGCTTTGAGCCCCAGTTGGGTGTGATTCTGTACAGCCAAGGACGCGCTGCCTCACAGCAGAAAATCTGAATTCCTTTCTCCTGAATAACTTCCTACATACACCCTAGCTGTTTAACTTCAGTGCCAGAGTCTCTCAAAGTGCGTCAGAGCTGTGCCCCTGCAAACACACCTCCACAGAAGCGAATTTACAATGGGCAGGCACCCTGAGCCTATCTATACACAGGGTGCTAGTGGGAGCCACTGGGAGCTCTCCCAACAGACGGTTCCTGGGTGCCACTGTGAGTTCCCACTGGACACACGCGATTTCAACTAAGGGTGCAAGACAGCAAAAACTGGGACACTCCATAGCTGCTGACTTTTAGACACCACAGTTGTGCCTCTCAAGCTTGCAGGCCTACATCAAGAGAACCCAAGTAGCTCAAGTAGGGAGCTACACTAGATTACCAAGCCCAGGAGAACTGAGAGATTACACCAGTAGCACCATCCCCAAAAGAACCTGGGTAGCAAAGCAAGCGGATCTACAATTAAAACATTACAGGAAAACATGGGGAGAAAAAATGGAAATTCCCAAAGGGAGGAAAAAGAGGAATCACCATAAAGGAAGTTAAATGAACGTGAGGCTAGCAGCTTAATAGAGAAAGAATTCAGAGTATTCGTTATAAGGATGTTTAAACGGATGGATGACAAATACACACAACTCAATGAGAAGTATAAGGAGCTGAATGAAAATGTCACCAACATGAAAAGAAACCAAGAGGAGATGAAGAACGACATAGCTGCAATAAAGAACACAATGGAAGGCTTAAAGAGTAGAGTAGAAGAGGCTGAGGACCGCATCAGCGAATTAGAAGACAAGGTAGGAAAAAACACACAAACACAGCAGCAACTAGAAAGAAGACTTAAAAAGCAAGAGGAGAGCCTAAGGGAGCTTCGAGACAACACAAAATGAAACAACCTTCGAATAATAGGGATAAAAGAAGGAGAGTAAGAGAAGCAAGGAATAGAAAACCTGTTAGAAGAAATAATGTCAGAAAACTTCCCTGGTATTGGCAAGAAAAAAACTATCCAAGTCCAAGAAGTACACAGAGTCCCAAACAAGTTGAACCCCAAAAGACCGACACCAAGACACATCATAATTAAATTGATGAACACCAACGACAAAGCAAGAATCTTAAAGGCTGCCGGAGAGAAACAGAAAGTTACCTACAAGGGATCTCCTATCAGAATATCAACTGATTTCTCAACAGAAACACACCAGGCCAGAAGGGAATGGAATGAAATATACAAAGTGATGCAAAACAAGGGACGGAATCCAAGAATACTATACCCAGCAAGGCTATCATTCAAAATTGAAGGTGGAATCAGAAGCTTCACAGACAAAAAAGGGCTAAGAGAGTTCATCACTACCAAACCAGCAATGCAAGAAATGCTAAAGGGGCTGCTGTAAAAAGAAGAAAGAGAAAGGCAAGAAGAAACACAAACACTAAGGAAAAATATGTCAACAAACAGGTACTTATCAATAATAACAGTAAACGTAAATGGATTAAATGCACCAATCAAAAGACATAGGGTAGCTGAATGGATAAGAAAACATGACCCCTATATTTGCTGTCTACCAGAGACCCACCTTAGAGCAAAAGACTCACACAGACTGAGAGTGAAGGGATGGAAAAACATTTTTCAGGCAAATGGAAATGAGAAAAAAGCTGGGGTTGTGATACTTATATCACATAAAATAGACCTCAAAGTAAAGGCCATAATAAGAGATAAGGAAGGCCACTACATAATACTAAAGGGAGCAATCCAGCAAGAAGATATAACTCTGGTAAACGTGTATGCACCCAACGCAGGAGCGCCCAAATACATAAAAAATCTGCTGGAAGATATCAAGGGAGAGATCGACATCAATACAATCATAGTAGGGGACTTCAATATACCACTGACCGCAATGGATAAATCCTCTGGACAAAAAATCAGCAAAGAAACAGCAATTCTAAATGACACATTAGATCAGATGGACCTAATTGACATCTTCAGAGTATTTCACCCCAAAGCCATGGAATATACGTTCTTCTCAAGTGCACATGGGACATTCTCAAAAATAGACCATATATTGGGTAACAAGCAAAGTCTCCCCAAATTCAAAAAGATTGAAATCATATCAAGCATTTTCTCAGACCACAATGGCATAATATTAGAAATAAACTACAATAAAAACATTCCAAAAAATTCAAACACTTGGAAACTGAATAGCATGCTACTAAACAATGATTGGGTTATCAATGAGATCAAAGAAGAAATTAAAAACATCCTGGAGACTAATGACAATAAAAACACAACATTGTAAATCCTATGGGACACAATGAAAGCAGTCCTGAGAGGAAAATGTATAGCTCTACAGGCCTATCTCAAAAAACAGGAAAAAATGGTAATAGATCATCTAACTCAACAACTCAAAAAATTAGAAAGGGAGCAATAAGAAAAGCCCACAGTGAGCAGAAGAAAGGAAATAATAAAGATCAGAGCAGAAATGAATGACATAGAGACCAAAAAAACAATACACAAGATCAACAAAACCAAGAGTTGGTTCTTTGAAAGGATAAACAAGATTGATGAACCTCTAGCCAGGCTCACCAAGAAGCAAAGAGAGAGGACCCAAATAAACAAAATCAGAAATGAAAGAGGTGAAATAACAACAGACCCCACAGAAATACAAAGGATTGTCAAAAAATACTATGAACAACTCTACTCCAAAAAACTAGACAACCTGGAGGAAATGGATACATTCCTAGAAAAACACAACCTTCCAAAACTTACTCAGGAAGAGACTAAAAATCTCAATAGGCTGATAACTATGGAAGAAATTGAAGCAGTTATCAAAAAGCTTCCAGCAAACAAAAGCCCCGGGCCAGACAGCTTCACAGGGGAGTTTTATAAAACATTCAAGGAAGAGCTAAAACCTATCCTCCTCAGACTATTCCAGAAAATTCAAGAAGAAGGAACACTTCCAAGCTCCTTCTATGAAGCCAGCATCACCCTAATACCAAAACCAGATAAAGATAACACAATGAAAGAGAATTACAGGCCAATATCCCTCATGAACATAGATGCCAAAATCCTCAACAAAATTCTAGCAAATCGTATCCAGCAATACATCAGAAAGATC
This sequence comes from Ia io, assembly GCA_025583905.1. Taxonomy (NCBI): domain Eukaryota; kingdom Metazoa; phylum Chordata; class Mammalia; order Chiroptera; family Vespertilionidae; genus Ia; species Ia io. The sequence goes on from JAJQQW010000001.1 coordinate 100,054,265, forward strand.
ATACACCACGACCAAGTAGGATTTATCCCTGGGATGCAAGGATGGTATAATATTCGCAAATCAATAAACGTGATACATCACATAAACAAACTGAGACATAAAAACCATATAGTCTTATCAATTGATGCAGAAAAAGCATTTGACAAAATCCAACACCCTTTCTTGATAAAAACTCTCAGCAAGCTGGGAATAGAAGGATCATACCTCAACATAATAAAAGCCATGTATGACAAACCCACAGCCAACATCATACTCAATGGGCAAAAACTGAAACCATTTCCCCTAAGAACAGGAACAAGACAGGGATGCCCTGTCTCACCACTCCTGTTCAACATAGTGTTGGAAATACTAGCCATTGCAATCAGACAAGAAGAAGAAATTAAAGGCATCCAAACTGGAAAAGAAGAAGTAAAACTGTCCTTATTTGCACATGACATGATACTGTACTTAGAAAACCCTAAAGACTCCATCAAAAAATTACTAGACTTAATAAATGAATTCGGCAGAGTATCAGGATACAAAATAAATGCTAAGAAATCTATGGCATTTCTATACACCAATAATGAACTTACAGAAACAGAGAATAAAAAAGCAATCCCATTTACCATCACACCAAAAAAATTAAGATACCTAGGAATAAACTTAACTAAGGAGGTAAAAGACCTATATGCGGAAAACTACACAACACTGAAAAAAGATAGAGGAAGACATAAACAGATGGAAGAACATACCATGCTCATGGATTGGTAGAATCAACATCATCAAAATGTCCATACTACCCAAAGCAATCTATAATTTCAATGCACTTCCCATTAAAATACCAACGGCATACTTCACAGACCTAGAACGAACTTTCCAAAAATTCTTCTGGAATAAAAAAAGACCCCGAATAGCCACAACAATCCTGAGAAAGAAGAACAAAGTAGGTGGGATCTCCATACCAGATTTCAAGCTGTATTACAAAGCCACTGTTCTCAAAACAGCCTGGTATTGGCACAAGAACAGACATATAGATCAATGGAATAGAATAGAGAACCCAGAAATCGATCCAAATCACTATGCTCAATTAATATTTGACAAAGCTGGCATGAACATACAATGGAGTCAAGACAGTCTCTTCAACAAATGGTGTTGGGAAAATTGGACAGATACATGCAAAAAAATGAAACTAGACCACCAACTTACACCATACACAAAAATAAACTCAAAATGGATCAAGGACTTAAACATAAGACAGGAAACCATAAAAATACTAGAGGAATCTACAGGCAGAAAAATCTCTGACATATGCCAAAAGAACTTCTTCGCTGATACTGCTCCTAGGGCAATGGAAGCTAAAGAGAAAATTAACAAATGGCACTACATCAAAATAAAAAGCTTTTGCACAGAAAGTAAACCATCAATAAAACAACAAGAAAGCCCACTACATGGGAGAACATATTTGCCAATGATGTCAACGATAAGGGTTTAATCTCCAACATTTACAGGGAACACATGCAGCTTAACAAAACGAAGGTAAACAACCCAATCAAAAAATAGGCAACTGATCTAAATCGACACTTTTCGAAAGAAGACAGAAGGAAGGCCAAGAGACATATGAAAACCTGCTCTAAATCACTAATCATTAGAGAGATGCAAATCAAAACAACAATGCGGTACCATCTCACACCTGTCAGAATGGCCATTATCAACAAGTCAACAAATGACAAGTGTTGGCGAGGATGTGGAGAAAAAGGAACCCTCGTGCACTGCTGGTGGGAATGCAGACTCGTGCAGCCACTGTGGAGAACAGTATGGAGTTTCCTTAAAAAACTAAAAATAGAACTCCCATTTGACCCAGTGATCCCACTTCTAGGAATATATCCCAAGAAACTGGAAACATCAATAAGAAAGGATATATGCACCCCTATGTTCATAGCAGCACAATTCACTATAGCTAAGATTTGGAAACAGCCTAAGTGCCCATCAGCAGATGAGTGGATTAAAAAACTGTGGTACATCTACACAATGGAATACTACGCTGGGGTAAAAAAGAAGGAGCTCTTACCATTTGCAACAATATGGATGGAGATGGAGAATATTATGCTTAGTGAAATAAGCCAGGCAGAGAAAGATAAATATCACATGATCTCACTCATTTGTGGAATATAATGAACAACATAAACTGATGGGGGGAAAAATAGATCTAGAAACAGAGAAACATCAATCAGAACATCAAACCTGAGGGAAGAAATTGTGAGGTAACCAGAAACCCAAGAATGCCTGAGAACGCCTTTCTAGCCATGCTAGCGATCATCAGATGTACGGTAATTTTACCTGGGACAAGAGGGTAAGTATTTTGCTCTTATGTTCCTGACCCTTCATGGGTAAGACCCCTTACATGGGCTGATCCCCTGACTAATGTAGTTACCAATAATACCAAACACCCTGGACATCCAGGAGGTCCATGGGTGGGGCAAGAAAGTATAAATACACGGGGGTCTCCACCCATCTTCCCTTATGTATGACACGAAATCAAAACAATGCCCCTTTGTGTGTACAATTAAAGAGAGGTTTCTGGCTTGTGTGGACACCAAAGAAAGGGTGTCACTATTATCACTACGTGCCCCCGGTAGAGGTGCAGAAAATGTAACTAAGACCTTGTCTATATAAAAAGAAATAGACAGCCAGTTTGAAAGGGAATTCCCATGGACTAGAACAAAGAATATCCTTGCATGATATTATTCTACACTGTCATTAAAATTTTTCCCAGATTTGGATCACCCGCAGTATTTGTAATTGTTCCTCGCACCCTTGGGGATAAAAAAAAAAAAAAAGTCATCTGTTTGGTGCTTGGAGACAAACGTAACACATCTCTTGATACTTTAGAATTACTACAGCATAATATACAATTATCCCAAGCAAATGTACAAACTAATTCTTTGAATGTCTGGCAGCAGTTTAAAAAGGGCATGTAAGGATTTAATCCTTTTCATTGCGTAGAGGGCCTCCTGGGAAGGCACCTGAGCATTCTATATTGGTCCCTCTTACCCTTTAGGCCAAGAGAGAGCCTCTTCTCACAATTCAATTGCTCACAGCTGTTGCATGAGCTCTCTGTTCATGTCGAGGTTGAAGTCTCGTGATGACTGGTGCCATGGATCTGTCTCTTACCTAGTGGGGCAAACTGAACCTTCCCTGGAGAAGAAACCCGGGTTCCAAAAGATATGTGATCAGTGCGGGGGCCCCGCCAGCAGGCGAGGGGATCCCATGGCAGGTGCTGGGCATGGAGGCCACGGGGGCATAGGCGACCAAGGAGGCAAAACTGAACCTCACGTCACCCTGCTTGGCCCCGGAGGATGGCTGGTTAGCCAGAGATGGGTAAGATTCCTCAAGGAAGGAACAACCTAAGACAGGCACAGTCTCAGAGGGGCCATCAGGAGAGAATTTGGGGATCAACAGAAGTGGGGCACAGACCCTCACCCCCCCAACATTGCAGGGGCCTGAACCCTAGCCCCTTCTGAGGGAGGTCTCCTGCCCCCATGGCTGCTTCGTGCTTCCCATGCCCAGCTCAGATCAGGACCCAGGTGACCGACAGAGACTTGGCCGACAGCAGCTGCCCTCTCACTCCAACAAGAACTGTTTGAGTTGTCTTGTACCCATGGTGTGGGGAAGTGGGTTTACGATATCTAAATCCAGCCTACCACCAGGTATGCTCAGGACCTACTCAAGAAGGCAAATAATCCCTTCCACCAATATATACAGGGTAAAATAAGATTGTTGTTAGAGTAATAAATTTGATAGTAAAACAGTAGTCAAGTTTTCAGGCAAATTTAAATTGGCTAGTTGAAACAAATGAATATTCTAGAAAAATTAATTGTGCTGGACAAAAAGGTGTTCCTAAAGTGTTAACTAAAATTTTTATTGGTACTTCATCTCATGATAAAATTGTGCACCATGTAATGAACCTAAAACAGTAATATTATAGTGCAAAAAATTAAAATTTAAAAGCCATCAGGACTACATTATAAAATTTTCAAAAGCCTCCTAACATTTAAATCAAAAAAGGAGGGGATAGTAGAGGAATATCATGTAAGGAAAACTATCCTGTAAGTAAATTACATCTAGAAAATTAATACTTTAGAAAATTAATTGTAAGGCTAAAAGCAAGACACCCATGAAAAACACACAAGGTGACAAAACAAGCCAGAGGAAAATCATTTGGGCAAAAAATGAAAAAGGATCCCCAGTCAAATTTATAGAAAATATTCCTTTATTAACTTTTGGTCGAGAATATGTTTGTATATTTTCAGAAAACAACCCCGAGACCATGTGGATTCCAGCAACAGAGAGGAATCGACAGGACTACTCCAGCCATGAAGGCAGAAGAGAAGCAGTCCAGAGATGGAAGACGCTGACGTGGCCTTCCCATACTAGCAGTTAACAGCTGTGCATCACTGCAGGTTGCCCAGGACCAAACCAGACAGAATTGGACCTGCATTACCACCATTTGTCCACCATCCAGAACTGAAATGTCATTGCTGACATGTACACATAAGGAACTGTTGGACATTGAAATTGGGTCTCAAAAGAACTGTTGACCCAGAAAGAAACTCACTACACACTGATTCATTTGCCTGTTGCCATAACCATTATTGCTTGTCTCATTTTAGGTTCTTATAAGTGTATTTCTAATAGCACATGATCTCACTCATCTAGGGGAAATAATGAACAACATAGACTGATGAATAAGAACAGACCCAGAAACAAGGAGGCATGGATCAGATTGTCGGGTCTCAAGGGGAGGGTAGGGAAGGGGTGGGGGCAAAGGGGAGAGATCAACCAAAGGACTTGTGTGCAAGCATATGAGCCTAACCAGCGGTTAAGGACAACAGGGGAGTGGGGGCATGTGTGGGAAGGGGTGAGGGATGGGAATGGGGGGATGAGGACAAATATGTGATACCTCAATCAATAAAGAAATTTAAAAAAAAATTTTCCATCACTTCACCCTCATCCTGTGTGTGCCTTTTTTTCTGAGGTGGGTTTCTTGTAGACAGTATATAGTTGTGTCATGCTTTTGTATCCATTAAGCTACCATATGCCTTTTGATTGGAGCATTTATTCCATTTACATTTAGGGTTATTATTGATATGTACTTATTTATTTCCATTTTAATTCTGTATGGCTAGTTTTCTCTCTATGTTTCTTCTTTCATTACAGCAGTCCTTTAATATTTCATGTAGTGCTGGCTTGGTGGTGATGTACTGTTTAGCTTTTTTTTTTTTTGTCTGGGAAGCTCTTTATTTGACTATCTATTTTGAATGATAGCCTTGCTAGATATAATGATCCTGGTTTCAGATCCTTGCTTTCCATTACCTTGAGTACTTCCTGCCATTCCCCTCTGGCCTGTAGTTTCTGATGATAAATCAGGTGTCAGCTTTATGGGAGCTCCTTTGTAGGTAACAGTTTGCTTTTCTCTTTCTACCTTTAAGATTCTCTCTTTGTCTTCAATTTTTGGCATTTTAATTATGAAGTGTGTGTGCATGGGCCTCTTTGGTTTCTTCTTGCTTGGGGTTCGTTGTGCCTCCTGAACTTGTGTGACTTTTTCCTTTACCAGGTTAGGGAAGTTTTCTGCCATTATTTCTTCAAACATATTTTCTATCCCTTTCTCCCTTTCTGTCTCTTCTGGCACATCTACTATTCAAATATTGTTATGTTTCACATTTTCCACAGCTCCCTTAAGCTGTCCTCCTGTGTTTTAAATGTTTTTTTTTTCTTTTTTCTTTTTGGCTCTCTTATTGAGTCATTGTTTTCAACCCTGTCTTCTAATTCACTGATTTGATCCTCAGCTTCCCCTAATCTTCTGTTTATTCCTTCCAATGTGTTCTTTATTTGTGCTATGTCATTCTTTATTTCTGTTTTCATGGTTACTATATCTTTTCTCATGCTCTTGAGCATCTTTACCATCATTACTCTGAACTCTGTTTCAGATAAATTTCTTATCTCTATTTCATTTATCTCTTCTCTTGTTCTTTCATTTTGGGATTGTTTCTTTGTCTCCTCAGTTTGGCTACTTGTTTGGGTTTGTGACTATATATTAGGTAGCTCTGCTATGCCTTTCAATCTCTAGTACAGGACAGTGTCAAACGCTGTTTCTGACTAATTAGATCAGTCAAAGTCTCAAAGCCTCCAGAGACTACCTCCGCCTACAGACTGATAGGATTAGGGCTTGAATTGCTCTCAGGCAATTGTCCTCAGGCGTGGCGAGAGTTTTTTTGTTTTTTTTTTTTTCAACAGGGTGGGGCAGTTTCTTCTACCTAGAGGCTAATTGTTATTTTTAGTCTCTTAAGTGGCCTCAGGTACTCCACACCCTGGGGAAAGGTGTTTTCCAATAGGGTGGTTCAATTGTCTTCCCCCATGCAAGACCTCCTGTGTAGCAAATGTCTGTGTGGGAAAGATGTCCTCTGCTGCCCCAGGGAATGACTCAGTACAGGAAGCCAGGGTGTCTGCCCTCTGGTCTCTAACCCCAGAGGCCCTGATCCTGGCTTCTGCTTGCACAGCTCTAGTCCACTCTGCCCTCCCTCTGCCAGAGCACAAGATGGGTGGCTCACAGGGAATTTTGTGCATTGGCCCTTAAGAGGGTGCCTGAAATTCCAGCTATCTCTCTCTCCCAGACAGAAGCCCTGCTGCTCTTCACAGCCAGATGTTATGTGGCTACACTTGTTAGTTCTGGTGCTCTCTGCTGGGGGGCCCAGCTTGGGGATTAGACCCTAGAGTTCTCAGTGTCAACCTCCACAGCTCATATATCTCTCCAGAACTTCAGCTGCTGTCTGTGTGTACCCCACCAGCCCTTTCGCCCCTCTGTCCCTCCTACCAGTCTCTATGTAGTCTTCACTTTCAGTCCTTGGTTATCAGTGTTCTCTCCAACAAGTCTTCAGTTGATTATTCAGGCAGTTTTTCTGTATTTTAGTTGTAATTCCAATTTGTTCCTGAGAACATGTCTGTGAAGTATCCACTTACTCCGATGTCATTTTTAATCTCCATGCTTTTGCCCATTTTTTACTGGATTATTTATCTTCCTTTTGTTAAGTTATATGAGTTCCCTATAAATTTTGGAGGTTCACCCCTTATCAGATGTATCATTGGCAAATATGTTCTCCCATGCAGTGGGCTCTCATTATTTTGGTTTATTTTGCTGTGCAGAAGACTTTTATTTTGATGTAGTCCCATTTGTTTATTTTCTCCTTAGTTTCCATTGTCCTAGGACAGTGGTCTGCAAACTCATTAGTCAACAGAGCCAAATATCAACAGTACAATGATTGAAATTTCTTTTGAGAGCCAAATTTTTTAAACTTAAACTTCTTCTAACGTCACTTCTTCAAAATAGACTCGCCCAGGCTGTGGTATTTTGTGGAAGAGCCACACTCAAGGGGCCAAAGAGCCACATGCAAGCCTCAGTTTGCTGACCACGGTCCTAGGAGATGTATCTGTAAACATATTGCTATAAGAGATGTCTGAGATTTTGCTACCAATGGTTTCTTCTAGGATTTTTTATGGTTTCTCATCTTACATTTAAGTCTTTTATTGATTTTGAGTTTATTTTTGTGTATGGTATAAGTTGGTAATCTACTTTCATTTTTTTGCATGTATCTGTCCAATTTTTCCAATACCGTTTATTGAAGATTCTGTTTTGACTCCATTGTATGGTCTTGCCTCCTTTGTCAAATATTAATTGAGCATAAAGGCTTGGGTTGATTTCTGAGGTCTCTGTTCTGTTCCATTGGTCTATATCAGTGGTTCCCAACCTTTTTTTGGCCATGCCCCACCTAAGCATCTCTAAAATCCTGATGCACCCCCAATGACATACAATTCTTATTATTCAAAAAGTGAACTTCTATTCTCGTGGAGGAAGCCTAAAAGGCCATTAAGGTGGTCTAAACAAGCTTCCAAAGAACATGGCATCCATGAAAGAGAAAAATAAAAGAACAAAAGGACAGTTGAAATACTGAGGAAGAAATCACTAAAAATTGTTTAAAAATAATAATAATATGAAGAGATATAAAAATAGCAAATAAGGTTTCAAAACATAGAGAACTGAAATGCATAAATATGTCACAATATATATTTATATACTGTATGTGAGGCCCCTAGAACCATAAGAAATGCAAAAGTTCACTGTTAATAACTCGTTCTTGAATTGCCCCCCTTAAAAATAAAATTGCCTCCCTATGCGGTGTGTGCCCCCATTGGGAAGCACTGTCTGTTATTGTGCCAGTACCAGGATGTTTTGAGTACAGTGGCTTTGTAGTATAATTTGTTATGTGGTATTATGATCCCTCCAACTTTGTTCTTATTTGTTGAGATTGCTGAAGCTATTTGGGGTCTTTTTTGATTCCATATAAATTTTTGAAACATTTGTTCTAGGTCTGTGAAACATGCTGTTGGTATTTAACAGGGATTGAATTGAATCTATAGATTCCTTTGGGTAGTATGGCTATTTTAATGATGTTGATTCTACCAACCCATGAACATGGTATATTCTTCTACTTGTGTATATCTTCTTCTATCCCTTTTTCAACATCCTGTATTTTTCGGAGAACAGGTCTTTTACCTCCTTGGACACATTTATTCCTAAGTATCTTAAATTTTTTGTTGCAATGGTAAATGTTATTTTTTTTTAGTTTCTCTTTCTGAGAGTTCATTATTGGTGTATAAAAATGCCATGCAGACAGATACATGCAAAAAAAAAAATAAGAGAAAGAAGTAGGTCACCAACTTACACCATACATAAGAATAATGTTCAAATGGGTAAAAAATTTAAATGTATGTCATGAAACCATAAAACTCCTAGAAGAAACCATAGGCAGCAAAATCTCCAACATCTCTCATAGCAATATGTTTATGGATACATCTCTTAGGCCAGTGATGGGCAACCTTTTGAGCTTGGTGTGTCAAACTTTGCCAAAAAACTGAGCATAACTCGGGTAGTGTGTCACTTTGAGGAAAAAACATTATTTCGCGATATTTATAGTTTAAGTAACATAAATGTATAATTGTTATATATAATTGTATTTAATAAACCAAAACTAAATATTTAACTTACCTGCTTAGTGACTTCTTTGTTCATCCATCAGTCAGTTTCTTTTGTTGGTCTTGATATTATTTAGCTTGTGTGGGGTGCTGTGAACTAAGGTAAGTGAGGGGGAGGGGGAATTCTTTAACTAACCTGCCTATTAGTGACTTTTATGTTGCTGAATTTCATTGGTTAAATCTTCAATTTGAAGGTTGGTATTTTGTACACTTCAGGCCCAAACAAGTGCTACTAACTTCATCTGTCAATCTGTTCCTTTGTTGGTTTTGATATTATTTAATGCTGAGAATAAGGCTTAACAAAAGTATGTAGAGGGAAAAATTGTGAGTAAAGCCATTGCTATATTTTTCAGGGTGCTAAAAGTGTCTGGTAGTCGGTTCCAGGCACTCCAAATTTCCTCTTCCTAGTGGCACTCTTCTTGATTCTCCAAGTGGCACCTTTCCAGATTCTCAAGCTTTGACCTCAAGTTGACAAACACCTGAGCCCAGATACTGTCTTGAAATTCTGCAAGTTGCATCTCCAAATCATCAATTTGCATCCATTGGAAACCATTTAATTCCAAACTACTGTAGACTACTACATCAGGATACTTAATTATTTTCATGGTCTGTTCTAGACTTCTAAATTCATTAAATCTACCACTAAACTGGTCAAGTAACAAGTCTAAAACATGCTGGTACTTCATATGCAAGAGTTCCATTTCATTTTGTACAGCTGCACTGGCCTTCTCTCTTTTTTAAAAAAAAAATATATTTTATTGATTTTTTACAGAGAGGAAGACAGAGGGATAGAGAGTTAGAAACATCAATGTGAGAGAAACATCGATCAGCTGCCTCTTGCACACCCCCTACTGGGGATGTGCCCGCAACCAAAGTACATGCCCTTGACCGGAATCAAACCTGGGACCCTTGAGTCTGCAGGCCGACGCTCTATCCACTGAGCCAAACCGGTTTTGGTGTGGCCTTCTCAAAATACTTTGTTACTCGAGGAAAATACTTATAAGTTTTAGTTTCTACATATCACTTGAAAATTTTAACTTTACTTTCAAAAGCTTTTATGTATCCAAACATAACGTCAATACTCTTGCCAAAACCTTGTAACTTTAAGTTCAGTTCATTAATATGAACAGAGAGATCTGTAAAAAACATCAGGGTGTTGACCCACTTATCATCATTAAGCTGAGGAAAGTTTCTCAGATCCTTATCGTCAAGAAATACCTTAATTTCTTCAAAGCAATTCACAAAGCGCTCAAGAACTTTGCCTCGGCTCAGCCATCTTACATTATTGTACATCAGCAGTCCATTGTAGGTGGAATCAACCTCCAGTAAGAGGGCTGAAAATTCTCGCTTGTGAAGGGGGCGAGCAGCTATTAAATTAACTATTTTTGTAACAGCTGACATTAAGTCATTTAAGTCGGTGAATCCTGCCTTGGCACATAAAGCCTCCTGATGGATAATACAATGAAAAGGCACAATCGGATGTCCAATAGCTTCTGTAAACAATTTGACAAATCCGACTTTTTCCCCCACCATATTTGGTGCCCCATTTGTCGTCACTGACACAACTTTAGAGATATCAATGCTTAGGTCACGAAATGTTTGTATAACAACCTTACATATTTCGCTTCCTGATTTACTTGTTGACACTGATACTAACTTTATCAACTCTTCTCTCATTGTGAGACCATCAGAATATCGACCAATAATGGCCAACTATGCATGTGATGTGACATCGGTAGTTTCATCAAGAGAGATCGAAAAATATTTACACTTCCTTATGTCTCTCTTTAATTGATGTTGTACGTTTGTGTTCAGTCTCATTATTCGGTCATTTATGATATTTCTACTGAGTGGTAACTCAGATATTCTCTTAATAATTGCATCTTTATTCTGCATATTGTGAAATAGAACTGGTGCACATCTTAGGAGAGTTTCTTTAATAAATTCTCCCTCACTGAGTGCTTTTCCATGCTGAGCTATAGAGTGAGCAATGCTCAAACTTGCAGATGTTAAATTTGTAGAGCCTTTCATAAATTTAAGGATGGAATTAGATTGGCTCTTATAAAGGTGTAGCTTCCTGGAAATGTATTCCTTCCTTTCATCCTCACTTTTTTCCAAGAGCTGGGAATGATTAGTTTCAAAATGTCTATTTATATTCCACATTCTGCCTACTACCGTTTCAGTACATAGAATGCAAAATTATCTGCCATTTTTTTCTATAAAGCCATACATCTCAGTCCATGTCTCTTGAAAGGGTCGGCCACTGCTACTACCACTTCCTTTACTTAACCTTAGTTTTTTTATTTTTTGGGTTCTCCATCAAGGGGGCAGTTGCAGAAGATAGAATTATAGATAGCTTGTTAGGCCTGCAGGCAATTAGGGGTTAACTAGCCTAACTAAACACAAAATGGTGCATATAACTGTCTTAGGAAAGGGCAGGGTTAATAAGCAGAAATAGGGGTTAATAAGGATGCACAACAGTAATAGTGGTGAAATGGAGTCTGCACTATGGAGCAAGATGGTGTTCCTTATGTGAATTAAAATGGCTGCCGCTATTTCTAATGGCGGGAAACGGCACCCATAGCACGCCACAAACCCTCGCCTCTCCCAGCCTCCCCCTCACTTATCTCAGTAGTGATGGATTAGAAATCCATGACACCCCAGAACAGTAGATAATGGTTGCTGTGGTTAACTATTATTTGGTTACTGGTAATGGCAGGGCACCCAGAGATGCATCCCCCGCTGAGTTCCGCTGCTCCCTGCTCTGCCGGCGGAAGTGAGGGCAAAGATCCCAGCTTACCCGGAAGTCCCAGAACTAGACGCTCTGTGCCGGACTTCTGTTGTTTTGGCCTACAGACCTCCAGCACAGTGTCTAATAGTGTCTAATAGCGTGTCTAATAGGGGAGGATGAAACATTTGCGACTAGAGTCTTGGACTCCAAGACTCTAGTCGCAAATGTTTCATCCTCAGGAGCAGCAAATGTTTCATCCTCGGCATGCGGCCGCCTCAGCTGCCGTGTATCATCAGAAATGGCTACGCGTGTCAGTGCTGACATGCATGTCATAGGTTCGCCATCACTGTCCTAGGCCAAAGGAAACTAAGGAGAAAATAAACAAATGCAACTACATCAAAATTAAAAGCTTCTGCCCAGCAAAAGAAATAATCAATAAAACAAAAAGGGAACCCACTGTATAGGAGAACATATTTGGCAATGATATTATGTGACAAAGCATTAATATCCAAAATATATAAGGAACTCATACAACTTAACAAAAGGAAGACTAACTAGCCAATAAAAAAGATGGACAAGGGACCTAAATAGACCCTTCTCCAAAGAGGACATAGAGATGGCCAAGAGACATATGAAAAACTGCTCTGTCACTGATAATCAGAGATGCAAATTAAAACAACAATGAGATATCTCCTCACACCTGTCAAAATGACTACCATCAACAAATCAACAAATGACAAGTGTTGGCGAGGATGTGGAGAAAAGGGAACCCTAGTACACTGCTGGTTGGAATGTAGACTAATGAAGCCATTATGAAAAACGGTATGAAGTTTCTTCAAAAAATTAAATATGGAACTGCCATTTGACCCAGTGTTCCCACGCTTAGGAATATACCCTGAGAAACCAAAAACACCAATCTGAAAGAATCTATGCACCTCTATGTTCATAGCAGCACAATTTACAATAGCCAAGATTTGGAAACAACCCAAATGCCCATCAGTAGATGAGTGGATAAAAAAGCTGTGGTACATTTATTCCATGGAATAGTATGCAGCAGTAAAAAAGAAAAATCTCTTACCCTTTGAGACAGCATGGAGGAACCTGGAGAGTATCATGCTAAGTGAAATAAGTCAGTCAGAGAAAGACAAGTATCACATGATCTCTTTCATATGTGGAATCTAAGTAACAAAATAAACTGATGAATTGAGTGGATCTAGAGACATGGAAGCATGGAACAGAGTGCAGAATCTCTGAGGGAAGGCAGGGGAGGGTGGGTGGTTGGGAGGTAATCAACTAAGGACCTTGTATGCATATATACATGCCCCATGGACACAGACAATTGGTTGGTGAGGGTTTGGGGTGGGGGTAGGCTGGAAGGAGTCAATGGGGGAAAAATACTTTGCAATACTTTCAACAATAAAGAATTATTTTAAAAAATAAAATATAAGAGGAGAGGGAAAAATGGTGGCCGAATAGGCAGACATTTCATTCACCTAGTCCTGGGGCCAGCCTGTAAAAGATAGTAAATCGGAGATCATCCATCCGGAATTAACAAATTAGACACAGCTTAGGAGACAATTCACAACCAGAAGGGCAGAGGACGCCTAGAGAAAGGTAGCAAAGTGGATTTGGGCTGGAGAGGGACACAGGACCACCGGGCCGAGAGGGTAAGTATGAAGGTGCACTGCACCAAAGCTGTTTCCCTTGGTGATAGGCGTACTAGTAACATCCGACTGTGGAAAGGAAAAGTCATTGGGCTGCTGGCAGCTGGGGAATCTAGATCTGATCTAAGACCACAGCTGAGAAAGACTGTATACAGAAAGGTGGCCTGAAAAGCGGCCAGAGCAGAGTGGTGATGGTAGGAGAAAAACCCGCAGTTTTGTGGTTGTTTTGCCTTTTTTATTTGCTTTTTGCCTTTTTTATCTTATTTTTATTCACTAAACCTAGTTCATAGGACCTTTCAATTTCAAACACTCACCCAAGGCTGTGGTGCAGTTAGAGGCACAGATTTGTGGAGCCTGAGGAGCAGCTGTGGAGGAAAGTAGGGCAGGAAGAGGTGACCAGGATTCCAGCATTGGGACATTCATAACCTCCCAAACCTAAGAGGCCATTTCTTTCCTAAAGAGCCAGCCCCTCGCACTAGCCTCAAGGTGAGTAATACAGCCTGCCACACCCTGCCTATATTTTGAGCTATACAAAGGAAACAAAGCCTCTGAATAGCCCCAAAGAGCTCTCAGTGGTTAGGTTGAAATAGGGGCCGGTTCGCCCCACTATTCTGGGAACCAGACTGATTAAACTCCATTATTCCAGCCAACTCCCCTGATCCCAGTAAAGGATCTCTGACCAATTAAGGACAGAGTAATATTTTGGGCCACTCGCAGAGTAGTAGCTCTGGGTCAGGGAATAAACATCTATCTGATTCCCAGAAAGCAAAACAGCACCGCTGCCACCTAAAACCCTGCCAGAAACAGATGCTTGAGTGATTAAGATTGACAGCTAACAGACAGGCAAAGTGGGCATATTGGTCCAGCCTGCTTGCAGCCAAGGCTTATGAAGACAGGAGGAACAGTGGATTGATTGGAGCTTCATCACAGTGCTAAATGCCAGACAGTGCCTGACAGTGGTCAGCTCCTAACTACCTAACAGGAAACCCAGAATTGGCAGAAAGAATAGAAGAGATGGGTCCTAAACCAGCCCCCCTATGGCATTAAAACTTGGCTGAACGACACTTCACTTTTTTATTTAAAAAAATTTTTTTAGTATTATTTTTTCCTTATTCTGTTTTTGTTTTTTATTGTTATTTTATCTCATTATGTTTTACATCTTTTTCTTGCTCACTTCTCCCTTTTTCATCCTGTTTTTCTTCTCCTGACCTGTTTTAGTTTTTCTCTTTCTTTCTTTTTACCCTTTGTCAAAAATTGATCTTCTTTATCTGCTGTATTGATGTATTATTATTATTTTAGTTTCTGTCGGCTTATTCATATATCCAATTTCCTCTTCCTTGTTCCTACTCCATCCCCCCTTCTCTTTTCTCTCTGTTTGCTAAGTTTTTTTTAATCTCTCTCTCCTTTATTGCTCTTTTCTTCTCCTAATTTTTAAATTAATTTCACTTCCTAAATTCAGGCCTATCTGCTCTCTCCTATATTCCCTTTTCAGTAAATAAGTAAATAAAATTTTAAAAAAATTAATTTCTTTCCTCCTTATCCACTCATTCTTTCTTCCTCCTCTATACTAAACCATGGTCATTCCCCTATTCATCCAATTCCTTAGCCTTATTTTCTGTACTTAAGCTCGGTCTCTATAGATTGTGCCCCCCTGCCCTTTTTCTGGGTGTCTTTTGTTTGGGCTTTTTGGTTTATTTGTTTGTTTTGTGGTGTTTTCTCCCCATATTTTTGTCTTTGTTTTTTTTTTTTATATCCCTTTTTTCTTTTCTTGATATTATTTTTGCTCTCTTTTCTCTCTCCTAATTCTCTTTTCTCTGGTTGTCACTTTTATTAGGGTTAGAGGTGTCTTGTGTACATTCGTGTTCTGTTCCTTTTGTTTCATGTCTATTGTGTTGTATTTTATGCTGTTCAGTCAGCGCCTCCACATAACAAGACACCCTAAGAGGAGACTCCATCCATGAACAAGACAATAACACTCAAGACCCAACTACATCAAGAGAACCCAAATATAACAAGTAGGGGACATCCCTAGAATACCCAGCCCAGAAGACCTGAGAGACTGCACCACAGGGTCCCACAAAACATCTACTACATAAGAAAAATTTAAAAAATCCGAGTGGCATAGCAGTTTGTTCTAATGCAGGGAAACAATCACTAAGAAACAGCAAAAATGAGGAGACAAGGATACAAACCCCATATAAAAGAAAAGGAGGAATCACCAGAAAATGAAATAAATATAATGGAGGCAAGCATTCTGTCCAAGAAAATATTCAGAGTATTGGTTATAAGGATGCTCAAAAGTCTGGGTGAGAAATTCACCATGTATAAGAATCAAGAGGAAATGAAGAATTACATAGTGGCAATAAAGAATTCAATGGAAGATTTCAGTAGTAGATTAGAAGAAGCTGAAGACCAAATCAGCGAATTAGAAGACAAGGTGGAAAACAACACCCAAGCAGAGCAGCAACTGGAAAAAAATTTTAAAAAGCAGGAGGAGAGTCTAAGGGAGCTTTGGGACAACACAAAATAAAATAACATCCACATAATAGGGCTGCCAGAAGGAGAGGAAGCTGAACAAGGAATAGAAAACTTGTTTGAAGAAATAATGACAAAAGTTTCCTAATTTTGGGGAAGAAAAAAGTCACACAACTTCAAGAAGCACACAGAGTCCCAAACAAGATGAACCCCAAAAGACTGACACCATGACACATCCTACATAATAAAATGGTAATATGTAAATTACCATCACTCTACTACACCCATGATTGGGCCAGTGGCAGGTGCAGGGGGCGGGACTCGGGGTGGCCGGGGTAGCTGATTGGGCCAGTGTCTGCGCCATGGCTGTGCTGCGGAACAGAAGGGGCCTCTGGGGCAGCGAGCTCACGTCCCGCCGCGGACCATCAAAAGCAGGGGAGCTGGGTGCCTGTCTGCTCCGGCACCAGGCCTTTTGGAAACCTCCGCCAAGCCAGAGGTTTCTGAAAGGCCTGGTGCACCAGCGGACAGGCACCCAGCTACCCCACGATCAAAAGCGAAAGCATGGGAGCTGGGTGCCTGTCCGCTCCGGCACCAGGCCTTTCGGAAGCCTCCGCCGCGAAGGAGGCTTCCGAAAGGCCTGGTGCACCAGCAGACAGGCACCCAGCTCCCCCACAATTGAAAGCGAAAGTGTGCAGGAGACCCTACATGTGCATGATTCAATCATGCACTGGGCCTCTAGTCTTAAATAAATTGGCAAACATCAATGACAAAGTAAGAATCTTAAAGGATGCCAGAGAGAGGCAGAAAATTACCTACAAGGAATCTCCCATTAGAATATCAACTGATTTCTCAACAGAAACACATCAGGCCAGAAGAGAATAGAATGAAATATACAAAGTGCTGCAAAGCAAGGGACTGAATCCAATAATACTATACCAAGCAAGGCTATCATTCAAAATGGAAGGGGAAATCAGGAGCTTCACAAATAAGAAAAGGCTGAGGGAGTTTATTACCACCTAGCCAGCAATGCAAGAAATGCTAAATGGACTGCTCTAAAAAGAAGAAATAGAAAGGGAAGAAGGAACACAGGCATAAAGAATAAAAATGGCCACAAACAAGTACCTATCAATAATAATGTTAAATATAAATAGATTAAATTCTCCAATCAAAAGACATAGGGTAGCTGAATGGAAAAGAAAAAATGACCCATATATTTACTGTCTATAGGAGACCCACCCCAGAACAAAGGACTCACACAAACTGAAAGTGAAGGGATGGAATACAATTTTTCAGATAATTAGAAATGAAAAAAAAAAGGCTGGGTAGCAATACTTATATCTGACAAAATTTACCTCAAAGTGAAGGCAATAACAGAGATAAGGAAGGCCATTAGATAATACTAAAGGGATCGATACAACAAGAGGATTTAACTCTGGTAAACATATACACACCCAATGCAGGAGCACCCAGATATATAAAAATACTTTTGGAAGATATCAAGGGAGAGATCAATGGCAATAAAATCATAGTAGGGGAATTTAATATGCCACTGACACCAATGGATAAAATCCTCTAGACAAAAAATCAGCAAAAGAGCAGCAATCCTAAATGACTCATTAGATCAGATGGATTTAATTGATATCTTCAGAACATTTCACCCCAAAGCCATGGAATATACAGTCTTCTCAAGTGCACATGGGACATTTTCAAAGATAGACCACATATTAGGGCAAAGGCTAAGTCTCTACAAATTCAAGAAGATTGAAATTATATCAAGCATCTTCTGAAATCACAATGGCATAAAATTAGAAATCAAGTACAATAAAAACAATAAAAAAACAATCAAACATATGGAGGCTGAATAGCATGTGATTAAACAATGAATGGTGCCAGGACTGACCAGCAGACCTTGAGCAACGGATGAATGGATTACTCTGATACACGTTTCTGTGAAAGAGAGGGCTAAAGGAACCTGCCTCCTTAAGCTTTTTTTGTAGCAACAGTTTGAACTAAAATTAACCTCTAGATACTACCAGCAGGGTAAGTATCCTTGAGAAATCACGTGCTTCTACAAGGTCATGTTTAAAGACTAAACATAGAAATTCCAGTAAAACACACAGGGGCTCAGACTTGTTTGGAAAAGTCAAGGCAGGGGCTGCCATCTTTGGCAAGGTTTCCCTAGAGGCCCCCGACCTTTTGGAGAATCCTCCTTACAGATTTCCAACCAAGCCCTGTGCTTCCCCACATATCTCCCTTTTTATTTTGCTGGCTGCAGAACACAGAGGGAGGTGGCGAACTTTCTGCTTTGGTATGTCGGGGTCCACGAAATGCGTTCACTGCTCAAGTTCTGATTTTGTAGACTATAAGAAAAACAAAGATAATTATAATGATAGCAATGATTAGTCCAATCTGGTACTAATTCATTCTAGGAAACCATGTGGTGGGGTCTATCCAATCTAAATGTTCCTTTACTGTGTTCCAAGCAGTAGTCTATTTTTTTTATTACTCAAAAAAGCTTCATTTTTAAATTTATTTCACTTTCTGACTCTGTGCTTATGCCTTTAACACTTTCACAACAATTTTCTGCTCCTCAATAAGGAAAGCACACTTGATCCCGACACAGACACATTTAGCACACATGGATCCACCATAGGCCCTGCTGATGTTTTGTTTTTTGTTTTTTGTTTTCATTTTAGACAACCTCATTACAACATTAGGTCTCACAGCACGAACTCCGTGAAGTCGGCCTGGGAACACACCACATGCAGATTTTGGTGCTTTCCCAACTTTCTTGGTATAAAGGTAAACAATTCTATTACCAGGTGTTCGGGACAGTCTAGGTTTGTTAGAGGCTGTATTGTAGGACAGCCTCTGATTGGTATGTCAAATGCTGGACCATGGCAAATACCTAAACTGAAGTCACCGTCCCCAGAAGAGCAGTAGTCTATTTTATATGTTCATTGATAATAAGTAAGGACTCTTTAATTTGCCTTTGCAACATGTTTACTTCTTCAGTAAGGTTATCATGAAAGACTCCCTATAGATGCTTTTTAACATCAATCTACTGATGGTGACTACTGTTCTATTTTAAAGGGGTGACACATATGTGATTATGCTCCCATCACAATTAAGCACTTACCTGCATGCTATGGCATCCTGTTTTTCCCCCAGATATTCAATGGCTACCTCTATTGCCTGTAGTCTAGCTAATATTTTTGATCTATGTGCTGTTGTATTGTGAATTCCCTAGTTACATTATAGGCCATATTGTCCACAAATGTGGCAGTCTGCCCAGACTCAGAAAGGGCCGCCACAGCGACATTGGCAGTAGTAAGAATAACAACAGCCAAGATGATGGCTACAATGAGCATTACCCCAAATCTTTTGGACCATAATTGACTTGGTACTCTTTTTTAGACTTTGATATCTGATAAGCCTTGCCATTTCCTGGTGAGAGGAACAGGTATTAGAGGATTTCTGTTTTTTTCCTAAGTACTATAATTGTGCTGATGTTCAATGAAGTAATATTCTGGGTAGTAATACAGGATGCAAAAATAAGCTCCTTCTCTAACCTGTACTAGAAAAGATGAACTATGGTTTATTAGTAGATTGGGGCCCATAATAAAGACATAGGGGTGAGTGGTGCAAATCAGGCTATTGTTAGAAAGATTATTAGTAAAAGTTATACTATAGTGGCCAGAGAATTTGGTAGTCACCTTGCCACAATTTCAAAGGGCTGAAAACATGGCCTAATCTCTATAAAGTGTCCTGAACTGGCTAGCCTAGTATTCGAGGTCATGGGGATCTCATCCCTCCCTCAGTCTAAATCTCAGGCATGCCTGTATAACTGATGTAACTAGTATTAGATGCACGGTGTACTAGAACGTCAATGTGGTTGGCTTGCAAATGACCATGTGGGTTCCAATCTATAACCTGTTGGTCCCCTAGGACCGTCAAATAGGCATGATTTCCTCGATAAACTTCCCAATGGGATGTCTCAGTAGAGGGGTCCCACCTCTTATTTTGCTTACATGGAGGAATGGGAGGCACCATGGCATTAGTCAGATTACCGCAAGCCAGACTGCCTGCTGAGAAAAATATATAATTTATCAAATTGCTTTAAAAAACTTCTTTATACCTGAAAAACAAAAATTTTAAGAATCAGCAATACTTTCAACAAAAGTTACAAAAACTATATAATTATTTTCTATTTATTCAGCTCTATAATAAAATTATTGTTTCTTCTGATTTTTCCTGCTAGTACTTCTATAAATCTACATACTTTATAGAGTAATGCAAATGATATGGAATCTTGTCCTTTCTGTAAACCACAATATTCCAGAATAATAATTAGAGCTACAAATGAAAGTATAATATAGTTATTATTATTTGATAAAGCTTCCCATGTACCTTAAGTAAAAAAATTTCCTTCATGAGAAGAAAGCAAACACTTGAGGCATTCTAGAGCCTATTGGAATGATCTAAAGCCAATTCTAGGTCAAGAAAAAGTTTCTTAAAATTTAAACACTGGGAAGGTAGTCAAATACATTAGACTAAAATATTATTATTATTAAACAGTATTAAGTAATTTACTCATGTAAAGTAATCAAGTTCCTGATTAATATCATGTAGTTATTTTAATAATATATATAAAACCTTTGCTTCCTAGGTAAATTTGGAAAGACTCTTTTTTCCCTTTACTTTTAGAAATAGGCTCATTTTTTCAATGGAAAATATACTCATATTCTTAAGAAGCATAACAGAGATAACATGACCTTGACAACTCTCAGGAGACTGGAGAAAGGGTGGTTGTGTATGTGGGGAGATAGCAGGTCCTGGGGTTTGTTCCGAGGACTGCAGTAACTCTTGGGCCTCTAACAGCTTTAGTGTAAAAGTACTATTGTTTTTCTTTACAAGGAGAGTATCCCCGTCCCCCCACCCCACTGCTGCTGCTTCTGTAGCCTATTCAAGGGTACTTCTGTAGCTCTAGTCCTCTAGGATAAATACATGAGGAGTTTAAATAATTATTTCTCATATTTTTCCTTTTCTGGGTAGATTAACAATATGAAATCTTACATATAAGAAGAGATCTTAAAAACAGAAACCAAAAAAAACCAAAACCCTACAGTAAATGAATGCGTACTTACAAAAGGGTGGACTGGGACAGTAGCCTTAGAATTTTATTTTATACTAACCTAGTACAGCAAATGGTTTCTAAGTGGTACAACATCTAAACAGTAGAGACCGAGGATTCCCTATATTCATAAAATGGTGAGCTGCAAACTAAGTCCCCCAAAGATAAGAAAGCAAGTAAAGAATATTAATCAGTAACCAAATTACATTATAAGCAAGCAAGAACTTCTACTAGCTAAGAGTTTCTAGTGGCTGATGCCTTGAGAGGGAGGGCAGGAAGGGTCCCCAAGATTAAGAAGAATTCTTGGCAGCTGCTGGGAAGTTTCTACAATCCCTGTCATGTGTTAAGCCTGCTACAAGTAGCTGCGGCCCCTAGCAAAGTGAAATAAGCCCCATCTTTAAACAAATTAAACCAAACAACAAAGACATAAAACAAAAATAAACAGAGACACTCTATGTATAATATTTATAGGTATGCACAACCTACAGACAGACTTAATAAACCAGAGTCCTTTCTATGGAGCTTTTAGAAGATATCTTATAGTGCCCGGGACTTACAGCCAGAGTGTGGCCCAGGGACTCCAGGATGGGGTGGCCAGTGAACACTTACAAACAGCCTGTTGTTCACAGATTTCATTATATTCCACTCTCCATGATAGATATTGACTGGTGTCTAGATTTGTTTTGGCCAAAATCTGCCAGTCCCAAGGAATTATGTGATAATTTTCAGACAAGGCATTAAGGCGTCCTTTTGTAAATGGACAGTTAGCCCCATTTTCTCTAATACTTTTCCTTATTTCTTTAAAGGTATTAAAGGAGAGCGGCTCATGAATTCTATTACCTTGTTGATCTTGCATAACTAGGCAAGCCGAAAGTTCTCCTTCTAACATGACTTGCCTGACACGGGATCTCATAATCAAGGATCTATTTGGTGGACTATCCAACACCAGAGGTGGAGGATTGGGAAATATTTCCTCCAGTGGTGGGGCTTTAGGTATTATAGGCTCTACAGGCTCTGCTTCAGGAGGAAGGGGTGGTAATAAATCCTCCTGTCACTCTGTAGGCTTTTGATCTTCTATATGAAGTGGGCATAGTGCAGCTTGAACAAGAGCCTACATAGTTAATGATGATAAGGGCACTTGTTTTCCCTGGGCCTGATTTCTCTTTAAATTTCTGCCTACTTATTCCCAGAGATTAAGATCTAGTGTTCTAGTATCAGGGAACCAAGGATTATAAATTATGACAGTTTGTAATAAGCTTTTTAGTTGTTCTGTAACAGAGGCACCACCTGCTTTTAATAACTGTTTCAGCACTGTGATATATTGCTGCTGTTCTGTGGACAATAGTTGTCCTATTATGAAACCCTAGCTGAAAAACAATTCCCTCGAACTTGGAAATCCCAAGTGGGCTCCAGTGACTTAATTTCACTTTCTGCCTCTTCGTTTTCGAGGATTCTGTCGTGTTTCATTGTGTTCCTGGGTCCTCACACAGGGCACCACTTGCCGTGACTGACCAGCAGACCCTGAGTGACAGATGAATGGATTACTCTGACACTGATTCTATGAAAGAGGGGGCTAAGGGACTGTTTGGCTAAAGGAACTGGATAGCCCCATTCAGCTGCCTCCTTAGGCTTTTATTGTAGCAACAGCTTGAACTAAAATTCTCTAGATACTATCAGCAGGGTAAGTATCCTTGAGAAAACACATGTCTAAAGACTAAACATAGAGATTCCAGTAAAATATCGGGGGCTCAGACTTGTTTGGAAAGGTCAAGGCAGGGGCTGCCACCTTCAGCAAGGTCCCCCTAAAGGGCCCTGACCTTTTGGAGAATCCTCCTTACAGACTTTCCAACCAAGTCCCATGATTCTCTACAGAATGGGTTACCAAATAGATAAAGAAATAAACAACATCCTGGAAACAAATGACAATGAAAACACAACAATCCAAAATTTGTGGGACACAATGAAAGCAGTCCTCAGAAGGAAGTTCATAACACTACAGGCCTACCTCAAGAAACAAGAAAAACTGGTAATAAGTTATCTAACCCTAAAACTTAAAGAACTAGAAAGAGAGCAAATAGAAAAGCCACAGGTAAGTAGAAGGAAGGAAATAATAAAAATCAGAGCAGAAATAAATGACATTGAGACCAAAACAAAACAAAACAAAATAAAACAAAACAAACAATAAAAATGATCAATAGAACCAAGAGCTAGTTCTTTGAAAGGATAAACAAGATTGATGAACCTCTAGCCAGGCTCACCCAGAAACAAAGAGAGAGGACCCAAATAAACAAAATCAGATATGAAAGAGGGGAAGTAACAACTGATCCCACAGAAATACAAAGAATTCTACAAAAATACTATGAACAACTCTATTCCAACAAACTGGACAACCTAAACAAAATGGACATATTCCTAGATAAATACAACCTTCCAAAACTCAATTAGGAAGAATCAGAAAACCTGAATCAGCCAATAACTACTTCCACCAAACAAGAGCCCTGGTCCAAATGGCTTCACGGGGGTATTTTACTAAACATTGAAAGAAGAACTAACACCAATCCTCCTCATACTATTCCAAAATATCCCAAAGAAGGAACATTTCCAAGCTCCCAAAACCAGATAAATACACTAAAAAGAAAGAGAATTATTGGCCAATATCCCTGATGAACATAGATGCTAAAATCCTCAACAAAATATTAGCAAATCTGACTCAGCAATGCATTACATAGATCATAACCCATGAAAAAGTGGGATTTATTCTGGGCATGCAAGGCTGGTACAATATCCACAAATTAATAAATGTGATACACCACATAAACAAGTTGAAAGACAAAACCACATGATCATATCGATTGATGCAGAAAAGTATTAGACAAAATCCAATACCCATTTTTGATAAGCACTCTCAGCAAAGTGAGAATAAAGAGATAATGCCTCAACAAAATAAAAGCCTTATATGACAAACCTACAGCCAGCATCATACTTAATGAGCAAATACTAAAACCCTTATCCCTAAGAACAGGAACAAGACAGGGATGACCAAAGGACTTGTATGCATGCATATAAGCCTAACCAATGGACACAGACAACAGGGGGGTGAGGGCATGAGGGGGGCGTAGGGGGGGTAATGGGGGAATAAGGACACATATGTAACACCATAATCAATAAAGAAATTTTTAAAAAATCAAAAAAAAAAAAGGACAGGGTTGCCCACTTTCACCACTCCTGTTCGATATAGTACTGGAAGTGCTAGCCATAGTGACCAGACAAGAAAAAGAAATAAAAGGCATCCAAATTGGAAAAGAAGATGTAAAACTGTCATTATTTGCAGACAATATGATATTGTACATAGAAAGTCCTAAAGACTCCATAAAAAAGTACTAGATTTAATAAATGAATTGGCAATGTAGCAGGATACAAAATTAACACCCAGAAATCTATGGCATTTTTATACACCAATAATGAACTCATAGAGAGAGAAAGTAAAAAACAAACAAACAAAAAACAACAACCACATTTACCATTGCAACAACAAAAAAATTAAGATACCTAGGAATAAACTTAACTAAGGAGGTAAAAGACCTGTACTCAAAATTACAGAACACTGAAAAAAAGATAGAGGAAAAAATAAACAAGTAGAAGGATATACCATGTTCTTGGATTGGTAGAATCAGCATCATTAAAATGTCCATACCACCCAAAGTGATCTAAACAGAGTGGCCAGATAATTATGATCTCTGAACGCATAATAATCTGGCCACTCAGTGTGTGTGTGTGTGTGTGTGTGTGTGTGTGTGTTAGAGGCCCAGTGGATGAATTCATGCATGGGTGGGGTCCGGCCACCCTGGCCAGGGGGAGGGGACATGGGCACTTGGCCGGCCTGCCTACTGGTTGAACTCCTGGTCGAGGGGACAATTTGCATATTAGCTTTTTATTATATAGGACATACACTGAGTGGCCAGGTTATTATGCGTTCAGACATCATAATAATCTGGCAACTCAGTGTATATATTCAATGCAATCCCCATTAAAAAGCAATGACATATTTCACAGACCTCGAACAAACTCTCCAAAATTTATTTTATTTTATTTTTTCTTGATTGATTAAGGTATTACAAATGTGTCCTTATCTCTCCATTGTCCCCCCATCCCCCCAGTCCTGCCCTCACCCTCACCCTCACCCCCTGTTGTCTGCATCCATCGCTTATGCTCATATGCATGCATACAAGTCCTTCGGTTGATTTCTCCTCCTTACCCCCACCCTCCCCTACCTTCCCTCTGAGGTTTGAGCATCTGATCGATGCTTCTCTGTCTCTAGATCTGTTTTTGTTCATCGGTTTATGTTGTTCATTATAATCTACAAATGAATGAGATCATGTGATATTTATCTTTCTCTGACTGACTTATTTCACTTAGCATAATGCTCTCCAGCTCCATCCATGCTTTTGAAAATGGTAGGAGTTCCTTCCTTTTTATAGCAGCATAGTATTCCATTGTGTAGATGTGCCAAAGTTTTTTAATCCAGTCATCTGCTGATGGGCAATTAGGCTGATTCCAAATCTTAGCTATCATAAATTGTGCTGCTATGAACACAGGGGTGCATATATCCTTTCTGATTGGTGTTTCTAGTTTCTTGAAATATATTCCTAGAAGTGGGATCACTGGGTAAAATGGGAGTTCCATTTTCAGTTTTTTGAGGAAACTCAATACTGTTCTCCACAGCAGCTGCACCAGTCTGCATTCCCACCAGCAGTCCACGAAGATTCCTTTTTCTCCACATCCTCGCCAATGGCTCGATTTCTGGGTTCTCTATTCTACTCCATTTAAATGAAAGAGGTGAAGTAACAACTGATTCCACTGATATATATATATATATATATATATATATATATATATATATATATATATATATATATATATATATATTTGTAAAAAAATACTACAAACAACTCTACTCCAATGAACTGGACAGCCTCAAAAAAATGGACACATTCCTAGAAAAATACAAGCTTCCAAAACTCAATCAGGAAGAATAAAAAACCTGAATAGGCTGATAACAACTGATGAAATTGAAACAGCAATCAAAAAGCTCTCCAAAAATTTAAATGGGTTTTAAAAAGACCCAGAATAGCTGCAGCAATCCTGAGAAAGAAAAACAAAGTTGGAGGGATCACAATACCAGATATCAAGCTATACTACAAAGCCAATGTTTTCAAAATGCCTGGTACTGGCACAAGAACAGAGAGAGACCAATGCAACAGAACAGAGAACTCAGAAATTGACCCAAGCCATTATGCTCAATTAATATTTGACAAAGGATGCAAGAGCATACAATGGAATCTAGACAGTCTCTTCAATAAATGGTTGTGGGAAAATTGGACAGATGCATGCAATAAAATGAAACCAGACCACCAACTTATACCATAAACAAAAGTAAACTCAAAATGGATAAAGGACTTAAATGTAAGATGGGAAACCATAAAAATCTTAGAAGAATCCATAGGCAGAAAAATATCAGACATATCTCATAGCAATATCTTTACTGATACATCTCTCAGGACAATGGAAACTAAGGAGAAAATAAACAAATGGGACTACATCAAATTAAAAAGCTTCTGCACAGCAAAAGAAACAATCAACAAAACAACAAAGCCCACTGCATGGGAGAACATATTTGCTAATAAGGGTTACATCTGATAAGGGTTTAATCTCCAGAATTTATAGGGAACTCATGCAATTTAACAAAAGGAAGACAATCCAATAAAAAAAATAGATACAGAGGTAAAGAAGCATTGAACAGACTTTCAAACTACAGCGGGAAGTCAGGGGAGGGTTGGGGGTGTAAGAGATCAACTGAAGGACTTGTATGCATGCATATAAGCATAACCAATGGACACAAGACACTGGGGGGGGGGTGAGGGCATGTGCCGGGGGGGGGTAGGGGAGGCTGGGGGGAGGTCAATGGGGAAAAAAGCAGACATATGTACTACTATTTGTAGTACTTTAAATAATAAAATAAAATTTTAAAAAATGGGCAAAGGAACTAAATAGACACTTTTCAAAAGTGGACATACAGAAGGCCAAGAGGCACAGGATGAAATGCTCAGTCACTAATCATCTGAGAGATACAAATCAAAATGACAGTGAGGTACCATCTCACACCTGTCAGAATGGCTAACTTCAACAATCCAACAAACAAGTGCTGGCAAGGATGTGGAGATAAATTAACCCTCGTAAACTGCTGGTAGGCATGCAGACTGTTGCAGCCACTGTGGAAAACAGTATGGAATTCCCTCAAAAAATTAAAAATGGAACTCCCATTGGACCTAGTATTCCCACTTCTAGGAATTTATCCCAAGAAATCAGAAACACCAGTCAGAAAGGATATATGCACCCCTATGTTCATGCCAGTACAATTTACAACAGCTAAGATTTGGAAGCAGCCTAAGTGCCCATCAGCAGACGAGTGCATTAAAAAATGTGGTACATACACTGTGTGGCCAGATTATTATGATCTCTGAATGCATAATAATCTGGCCACTCAATATATATATATATATATATATATATATATATATATATATATATATATATATATATATACACACACACACACACACACACACACACACACACACACACACGCACACACACATATATATTAGAGGCCCGGTGCATGAATTCGTGCAAGGGTGGGGTTTGGCCAGCCTGGCCAGGGGAAGGGGACATGGGCGGTTGGCTGGCCTGACTGCTGATCGAACTTCTGGTCAAGAGGACAATTTGCATATTAACCTTTTATTATATAGGCTATACACTGAGTGGCCAGATTATTATGCATTCATAGATCATAATAATCTGGCCACTCAGTGTATATACAATTGAATACTACACTGCTGTAAAAAAGAAAGAACTCTTACCAATTGCAGCAGCATGGATGGACTTGGAAAGCATTATGCTAAGCGAATAAAGGCAGTTGGAAGAAGGTAAATATCACATGATCTCACTCATTTGTGAAATATAATGAACATCATAAACTGATGAACAAAAGTAGATACAGATACATAGAAGCATCGAACAGATCATAAAACCTCAGAGGGAAGGCAAGGGAAGGTTTGGGGTGGGGCTATGTGATCACCTAAAGCAGTGGTTCTCTACCTTTCTAATGCCGCGACCCTTTAATACAGTTCCTCATGTTGTGGTGACCCCCAACCATAAAATTATTTCGTTGCTACTTCATAACTGCAATTTTGCTACTGTTAATGAATCGTAATGTAAATATCTGTGTTTTCCGATGGTCTTAGGCTCTACAGCAGCGGTTCTCAACCTGTGGGTTCCCACAGGTTGAGAACCACTAGCAGGGTCGGGGGGGTCACCACAACACGGGGAACTGTATTAAAGGTTCGCGGCATTAGAAAGGTTGAGAACCACTGATCTAAAGGACTTGTATGCATACAGATAAGCATAACCAATGGACACAGACACTAGGGCAGCGAGGGCATGTGCTGGGCATCTGGGTAGTGGTCAATGGGGGAAAAAACAGACATATGTAATACTTTCAACAATAAAGAATTTAAATTAAAATAATAATTAAATAAATAGAAATGATATTCTTGCAAAAAATAGAGATAAAAACCATTTATAAAAATATTTTTAAAACCAATAAACATAAAAAAACAATAAAAATGCCATGGATTTCTGGTTGCTAATTTTATATCCTGCTATGTTGTTGAATTCATTTATTAAGTCTAGTAGTTTTTGATGGAGTCTTTGGGGTTTTCTATGTATAGTATCATGTCATCTGTGAATAAGGACAGTTTTACTTCTTCTTTTCCAATTTGGATGCCTTTTATTTTTTCTTGTTTGATTACCATGGCTAGCACTTTCAGTACTATGGTGAACAGGAGTGGTGAAAGTGGGCATCCCTGTTTTGTTCCTGTTCTTAGGGGAAAGGGTTTTAGTATTTGCCCATTGTGTATGATGTTGGCTGTAGTTTTATCATATAAAGCTTTTGTTATGTTGAGGTCTGATCCTTTTATTCCCACTTTGCTGAGAGTTTTTATCAAAAATGGGTGTTGATTTTGTTGAATGCTTTTTGTGCATCAATTGATATTATCATGTGTTTTTTATCTTTCAGTTTGTTCATGTTATGTATCACATTTATTGATTTGCAGATATTGTACCAGTCTTGCATCCCTGGAATAAATCCCACTTGGTCATGGTGTCTGATCTTTCTAATGCATTACTAAATCATATTTGCTAATATTTTGTTGAGGATTTTAGTATTTATGTTTATCAGGGTATTCACATGTAATTCTCTTTCTTTCTAGTATTTATCTGATTTTGGGATTAGTGTAATGCTGGCCCCATAGAAAGATCTTGGAAATGTTCCTTCCTCCTGAATTTTTTGGAATAGTTTGAGGAGGTTAGGTGTTAGTTCTTCTTTGAATGTTTGGTCTGCTATTATTTTACAAATAGGCAGTACCAGACCCTTGATCAGTCATATAGCTTAGAGGAGTGCAGATGGCTGTAAAGCCTTTAAAGCCTATAAAGCCTATATTGGTCAAATACTTTTGTGTTTTAATTCATTAAATTCCTTCCTTCTTTCACTCACCATTTATTATCATTCTAGCATACTGATTAAGACTACTGATTCTCTATTAAAATTTGACCTATGACATTTATTGGCTGTATGATCCTGGGTAAATTATTTAATCTTTCAAAATCTCAGTTTACCATTTGTAAAATTGATATGTGAATAGTATTTATCTGTATATATAAAATCCTAATATGCAAATAGACCGAATGGTGGAACAACTGAACAACCAGTCGCAATGACATGCGCTGACCACCAGGGGGCACACGCAGAACATGGTGGGTGTCAGCAGCAGGGAGTAGAGCATGGAACATGGTGGAGTCAGTTGCGGTGGTATGGTGGAGGAGGTGTGCAGGGGTGCCAGAACAAGGCGGGGTGCTGATTGCTGTCATCTGGGTGAATCTCTGGTAGTTACTGAAAATTCTTTGCTCCCACTCTGTGGTCATGCCTGGTGCTTGCACCTGCTTCTGGTGCCGGCCACTCTTGCACCCCAATCGCTCAGCGCTGTCACCAGGTGCAAGCATCAGCTGCTGACCCCAATAGGAGCGATCCACCTCCTCCTGCTCCTGAGGGGTGATCAGGGGCAGCAGCCACCACTCTCACCCACTGCTGGCACCTGTCCCAGTCACTCCGCACCACCAGGGGGTGCGAGTGGGGCTGGTGCCCTCAGCGCATGGGGGCAGCGGTGGTGGGAGTGGAGCTGCTGGCAGGAGGGGCTGGGTGGGGGCACAAATGATGGGCTGAGACCCGCTCCTGTGTCCACTGCAGCCTCACAACCCACAGTTCCTTTCAAGGTGCACGAATTTGTGCAAAGGGCCCCTAGTCAGAATATAATTGCTTTGAGGATTAAATCAAATAATGTGCCATAAAGTACTTAGTACATGCTCAATAGGTTTAGCTATTAGTAGTTTTATGTACCTATTATGTCACTGTGTGTTCCTATTATGGGAGAGAAAACAATGACATATTTACAATACAAGGCAGAAGGTAACATAGCAGATCATTGCATAACTTCATTTTGTTCCATGTTGTTTCATTATGCTGTTGATGAGATAGCATAGATACTTAACTATTGTTTATATCAATTAATCTATGATAAGATTAATTTTGTTACATATATATATATATATATATATATATATATATAATTTAGCTTAAAGTCACAGAACCTATCAAAAATGTTAAATGAGGACTTACTGTATAATGTCACAAAAGGAGGAAAGACAAAATGCTCCTGAAGTTCAGAAGAGTATGGGAGTCATTCTGGATGAAGAAGCACAAGGAAGGAATCATGGAGGAAGTGACTGCTAAGCTGAGCCTTGAGAGAAGGATAGAATTAAGGCATGCAGTTGTGATAACACTGCTTCTAGAGTCAGCTTTAAAAACTACTGGAACTGGACTGTAAATAGTGACTCATTCTTCATCATCATCATCCTAGCAATTTGCAGAGAGGAAATCCATAATGCTAGCAAATTCCTGCCTACTGGAGAGAGCCCTTCATTTTCCAAGCAAAACATAGAATGGCAGTCATATTTCCTGCTTTAACACTGGAAGCACTAAGTTCAAGGTCATGTAGTCAGCCTTAAATTAGACACAGATCCCTGAACCCTCCAAGTAATAAAACATGATGTACATTTTTATTAGGCATCTACTCTAACCCAATATTGTGTGGTACTTTGATGATACAGAAGGATGCCCTTGAAAAAATTATGGTGACATTGGGAAATATGACATAAATACACTAACTAGTATTATAAAATAACTAGAGGCCCATTGCACGAAGATTCATGCAATAGGCCTTCCTTCACCTGGCTGCCGTCACCGGTTTTCCTCCGGTACTTGGGACACAGGCCTTCGCTCTGGCTGCTGCCTTCCTCCTTTGCTCAAGCCAGAGTCTTCACAGGCTTTTCTGACTCCAGCTGGAGCCTTCAGTCTTCACTTGGTGCAGTCGCCCTCACCTCCCAGGTCCGGTGATAATCTGGGGAGCCTGCGGGATTGGTGTCCATCCCCGGGACTCAGGCTGCTTGGCGCCACCCCACCTCTGGCCGCTTGGTGCCTGCATATGCAAATTAACCCACCATCTTTGTTGTGTTAATTTGCATACTCACTCCTGATTGGCTGGTGGGTGTCACGGAGGTATGGTCAATTTGCATATTTCTCTTTTATTAGTGTAGATGTAGAATCTAATACTCATCTATGTGATGTGGACTCTTTATTTAATAGTAGTTATAAAAAAGAAGATTGATCCATGGACCTGAGATGATTTGGAAAAGAAGACTTCATAGAAGGAGAGGAACTTGAGTAGAATTTTGGATTGATGTAGGGGAGGTGAAGGAAGAGGACAGCATTAGAATGAAGAGGATTTATTTTAATTCATGGATTAAAATTTCAGTGATGTCTGCATCTTCTCAACTGAATGATATTTACAGAAATGTGTTTGGATCTGTCCCATCCCAATGCCCTCCCTCCACTCCAATTGATTTTTAAACCATGCATATAATTGGGATACTTTCTCAAACTCCTACTCTTGATACTTTCCACCATCTAGAAACTATGCATGCATGAGCTAAATGAATGTCATGACATTGACAGGAATAATACTCCAACTATAGACATTTTGAGAAAATGAATAATATTGACTTATTTCAAAAGGGGGTCTTTCAATGTCAGCAGAGTCTCTGACATTCTTTTCCCTTCCCCCATTCAGTGTGTGAACCTCATTGAATTTCTTAGGAAGATACACTGGGTGTTATGGTAAAAACTATGCTAATTAGCTTCCTCTAGTTGATGTTAAGTCAAGCTCACTGTCCCACTGAGGATTTGGAATAGAGCACTTTACTTTTTAATCCTCAAAGAACATGTTCCCAGCAAGTCAGCTGCCTCAGCAGAAAATGGAAGGTATTTGAAAAGTTCAATACATTATCCAAATATTTCACCCTTCATGGGGCCATATACACAGTTTTACTTTCATTTAGTATCTTCTTTCCACAGAGAGTGCTGATAGAAACTTAGCTGGAGATTTTTAACTGCATTAAGTGGATTTGGTGAATTTGTAAAGAATGAAAACATGTGGGCAGTACATTAATTTGAGAAAGGAGACCTGAGCCCATTTAACATATCACACATATAACTTATTTCTAATTACCCTTGATGACCATTGGGTTTTCCTTACATGGCATCAGGTAAACAGGTGCCATCATCTACATAATTGGTTTAGTTTTGTCCTAGACCTTTTTGATAGTAGTCAGTCCTTGATAAATTCTGAGTATCCTGTGCAGTTTTATACTTTAGTTCTACCACTGGAAGAATGGGGTTTGTGAGGCTGGTTCCTCTTACTTTGGAGGAAAACATGCTTGGGTGGTATGATATTAGGAGTTCTCAGAGATCATTTTACATCTCTTGGAACACTTTTAATGATGTTGCAAACTCATCTGAAGACCATCCATCCTATCTATCTCTTTAAATAACTTGTAACTGTCATTGGTACTCTATACCTCAATGTGAATGGGTGTGAGAGGTTTGGGGGACTGGTCACCTGAGGAAACAAGGAAGGAAAACACCAGAAAGAAAAGTGTCCAATGAGTGTTTGAGACTGGAAAACAACTTGCCTTTTGAAAAACTTTGCCTCAGACTTGTAGTAAGTATAATAATGATAATTATCATCATCAGGAAGTGGTATCAAATTAAGTGCCTAATTGGGCATGACACTGTACTTAGAGAACATCATACACCTATTTGTTTCTGCATTGCACCTAAAACAAACAATGTTATAGAGACTGTGTTGTTTAATGAGTGTATTAAGTCAGATTGGTTCTTTTGGGGTGAATAAGGGGCAGTGAGATTAAAAATATTAAGGAAAATCAAACCTGAATGTTGTTTTGGCTTCACTGCTTTCCAAATATTCAGAAATGTTTGAGCTCTCATTCATGCTTCAGAAAGTAATGTCAGATTTTTGTATGATAAAGTCCTTACTAAACATTAGGGACATTGTTCCAACTAACAGAGATCACAATCTACTCTTGGAAATGGGGGTGGAGAAGGTGAGGGGTAGGTGGGGACTCACACCAAAATATCCCCTGGAAAATGGTTTTGGGTGACCATATGGATTACAATAGTATAAATATATGCTAAGATTTATTGAATTCTTACTAAGTTTCAAGTGCTGTGTGAAGCACCCAGCATGAGTTATTTCATTTAATCCTGCCAACAATCACCACATAGGTGAAGACATAGAGAAACAAAAAGTATAAAGGAGTTGTCCAAAGTCACAGAGTTATGCAGATTCCTGCCCCCCCTTCCCCATATACTCATATGGTACTAAATTTCTGTGATACATTTTTTTCTTATCATTGGGCACTCTCTCTGCAAAAAGTGGATGCAGTTAGTTTAGGACTCCATTTAATCAGGTTCTGGTTAATTGAGAGTTGGCTCTTTCATAGGGAGGTTGAAGATGACTCAGCTTAGGCACAAATCAGCCCATACTATCCACCAAATAAGAACATCTCACGGTACTTTATTAGTGAAGATTGAGGAGGCTATATTTAGTTATTTTTAAAATATATTTCATTGATTTTTTACAGAGAGGAAGGGAGAGGGATAGAGAGTTGGAAACATCAATCAGCTGCCTCCTGCACGCCCCCTACTGGGGATGTGCCCACAACCAAGGTATATGCCCTTGACTGGAATCAAACCTGGGACCCTTCAGTCTGCAGGCCGACGCTCTATCCACTGAGGCAAACCAGTTAGGGCGAGGAGGCTATATTTATACACCAAAGAAACTTGATATATCAAAGGAGAGGCTTGAGTTAACTAAAATAATTCAATTGGCCTGGAACTCTGTTAAATTCAAGCTGTTCTTATAATTCCATTATTGTTAAATCCCTTCCTTTCCAACAATCCCCCAACATTCCAGTCATAATGGCTTGTATACACAAGGTTCCTTTATTTTAAAGGGAAAAATAGCTTTGCAGCTCATAGGGTGGAGGGGAAGCCTGCCTGTGCTGTAGTTCCTACAGTTTGCCCTTACATGTTTCCATAGAAACAGAATTGCTGCTTGAACTAAAAATTCTTGGATTTGTTTTCCTTTTTATGTGGTTTGAAACTTGTGCTAACTTTATCAAAATTGAGGGAGAGATTTGTGGCTTTCTGTTTTATTGGCAATTAGTGGAGCCTGTGTGCTCAGAGGAGAAAGAGGCCATTTAGGATTTTTTAGTATCAGATTTGTGTTAACCCTTAATTCCAGTGAAGATATCATAATAACAAAAGGCCAAGAGGCGTCACGATCAAAATGACCAAATGACCGGTCACTGTGAGGTGGATGGAGAACCTCTCAGACCCTCCCCGGCGGCCCACAGGCTCCCATCGCAGCCAGGCTGGCAGCCGGCGGGCGGGTGGGGCGGTGGGTGGGTGGGCATGGCGAGGGGGGCCTGCACGGGAGGGCGGGGCTGTGTGATTATTTAAGAGCATGGGCTCTAGAGTTAGGCTGAATTGGGATTATGTGAACTTGGGCAAGTAATTAAAGTACTCTGATCCTCAGATTCTCATCTGTAAAATGGGGAATGATACTGATACTTGCTTAGCAGGAATAGTGTGAGGGCATAGTGCCTGAAACATACTAAACATTCAATAAATGGTAGGTTTTTTAAAAGTTATTTGTCCTCCCCTGAAACTTCACCAGTCTCTCCTAATCCATCATACCTTTGAAAGCTTTTTCTTGAACCCCATCTCATGTTGCTTGGTACTTTTGAGTTGGTTGGCCATCGAGTTCTAGTTATTTTATTATAGACTAATGTCTCTGTGCATGGATTTGTGCACATTGAGAAGAAATTAATTAGAAGAAATATTTTAATATCGCTATTTGCGTCTTGCTAATGAAAAGAAAATAGGATTCTACTGAGTCTCCTATCTATCTACTCCAGGACTTCTGTGAGGATCAAATGAGGTGAGGCATGGGAAAACGTTTGGTTAAACTGTAAAATGTTTGCACCTGGCTATAAAGCAAGTAGGGTTACTGGGCTGAAGAAACTCCAAGAAGGCTAGTCGCTAGGGAGAGGAAGGCAGACGTTGCTATGTGATATCATTACTTGGCACCCACAGTGACTGTTTCCAAGCTAGGATGGGCTGTGGGCCGCATTTTGCACCATGGGGTCTTGGCAGCATTGGTTGTGATTTGGTGGGGTGTCCCTCCAGGGTGGTGGCAGGGCCTGTGTCCCACTTGGAGGAAGTCGAGTGTTGGTTTGTTAGTGTTGGTTTGTTGGCACCAGGTCTGTGGTGCCGTTTATTTTTAAATGACTAGTGCACATCATGGCAGCTCCTGATTGTCAGTGTGCATCATAGCTACCAGTCGGATGGATGGACACTTAGCCTTTTATATATGGATGTTGTCTCTTAGATCACCTAGATGATAATAAACTGAAGGCACTGGTGAGCTCTTGTTTGAGCATGCAGGAAATACTAATTAAATACTTGTGGGAGTAAAGACTGGGCTCCAAACTTCACCATCTTATCCAGAGACTGTTTGGAATTCGCCTTTTTGTCTCCACAGGAGTTCAGGTAACCACTCTTTTTCCTGGCTTTTTCTGCCTCACTAATGCAATCTGGTAAGACATGTCCAATGTGCCCAACAAAATAGATTCCATTTGTAAGTACCTATGAAGAAGAAAGAATGCTATCATAGAAACTAAGTCTTCTCTGCCTGGATTGCCCTTGTGCCTGTGACTTATTTTGTTTGGGGAAAATACTATATTAAATTTGGTCAGCTTCAAGGACAGTCACTGGAGCCTCTTACTGGATGTGAATTGGCAATGCCTCCATCAAAGCTGATATGGGACCAAGGTCAACTTCACTTTAAGACTTTTCTATTAATTACCATTGGATGGCAGTATTACTCAGACTGAAGGTGTTACCCTTCAGCCTGGGCTATTTTTCTCAGATATTTTTCAGTTAAAAGACGATATCTAAGGTGAAAAATCGATTATGAGGAAGTGCCCAAGTTAAATGCCAAACTGCTTGCAGGCAGCTTGCTGGAGCAAAAAGGGAGATAGTAAGGAATTATTAAGGAAAAATAAAATGTTTACCAGGGCTTTGTAAAATAGAGGGGGAAATGAAAACAGGGATTCTGTGATAAATGAACAAGGAATGTGGATTTTCTTCTGTTCTAAGCTCCTCTATTGCTCTAGTCAAATAGCAGAGGTTATTTGGTCTCAAATTATTTTTGTCACACTGAATAGAGGAGGCAACTGAAAATCTTTAAGAGATTTACAGGTAATAGCATCATCCTAGTGAGTGGGTAATTTTTGCTGTTATAAGTCTCACCATAGCCATCACTGAATGGCATTTAGATGCCAAGTTGGTTGAATATATTCCATGAAGAAAAAAGGCCCAGCATTGGAAACTTCTCCCTCCATCCTAAATAGCCACCTGCAGTTCACTAAGGACCAAGGGAAAGCCTGAAGCACTGACTGGAGGCAGGAGAGAGGAGAGGAAGAAGGCAAGTGTTCTGGGGGAGGAGAAGAGGGAAAGGCAATTGGGATGGTATCAGAACTTGTTGAACCAGCATGTTAATTGTGCTCCGTGCCTCTCCTCAGTCCTGCCTCTCCTCAGTCCATTCTCCAGAGTCACCGCTGATTTTCCTAAACATAAATCTGATTATCTCATTCCCCTGCCTAAAACCCTCCAATCTTTCCTATTACCAGTAAGTTGAACGTCAAATCCAAGCTCCTTGACATGATGTACCAGGCCCTTCATGATCTGTCTCTTGCCATGATCCATCTCACCTCTACCTATTTTATTATTTTGCTTGATGCTGAAGTACTATTGAATGGCTTACAGATCATTCTGTTTCTGTTCCCCTACTACACACTTATACACACAAAAGGCTAGCCCATGCCCATGTTCATGTTAAACCATTCTGCCTGGGACAATGTTTACACTATTCACATCCATATTTCAATATACACCTCAGATACCACCTCCTCTAAGAAGCATTCTCCAACCCTTTCAGATAGAGCTGTGTTTCTTATCTGAGTTTCATGATACCCATGAATACTTTTATTCTGTCACTTACCCCATTATATTGAAACTAGAAGCTTGATGCACGAAGATTTGAGCAAGAATGGGCCTTCCTTCCCCTGGCTGCCGGCACCACCTTCGCTCTGCCGGAGCCACCTTTCCACCTTCCCAAGCTGACCAGAGGCCCGGAGCTGCTGGGGCAGTGTGGAACGCCTGCATAGTTGCCATGGCGATGACACAAGCATCCTGCCTCGCCCCTGGCTGCTCAGCGCCAGTGTATGCAAATTAACCCACCATATTTATTGGCTTAATTTGCATACTCACTCCTGATTGGCTGGTGGGTGTCACGAAGGTATGGTCAATTTGCATCTTTCTCTTTTATTAGTGTAGATTACTTATTTACATATCTGTCTTCCCACTAGAATGAGACTTTCTTGAAGATGGAGCTAAAGGCACTCGAAATATTTCAGATGGTGGTGAGCATTATAGAGGGGGCCAAGGCAGTGGTCTTAAGTGTCTATCAGAAGTAGCCATGGTTTGGGCTTCCTTTCCATTCAGCAGATGCCTACTTTCTCACTGGCTTACATATTTGTGAAAAGCTGTCTATGCTATCATTCATCAAACTTCTGGCTTTAGGAAGGTTTGCATTTTAAATGGGTGTTCTTAGTTCCTTACCTTTAGGGAATAATGGAATTCCAGGTACTAAGGCAAGCTGATGTAGAGACATTTTCCTTGGCTCTTGTATGACATGGTATAGGCAGCTATCCATTAAGCCTATGTTTAGGCTCAACCCTGAACCCACTTCCCACTTATCACCAGTATAGACATGTTGATTTTGGGGCCCTTGTTAGAGTGTGAGCTCCTTGAGGAGAGAAACTGTCACCAACTTGTTTAGTGGTTTTCAGGGGGCTCAATAACATTGGAGAGGCTTTAAGAGGGTTCTGGACAATCCTGCTGATTTATGGGGGATTTCTCTTTTTACATTATGCCTAAATAAGAGTGGAGGGCAACACAGATATAGTTAAACCAAGATTGGTTGTCCTCTTCCTCAAATCCCAGAGTGTTATCTTAACTAAATCTAAGACTTAAATAAAAGTTAATGAAAATGAAGTGAAGAATGGGTGGAAAACAGCTTGGACTATCAAACCTGACTGCTCTCATCTCTATTATTTCTCAGAAATTTCAAATGATTCTTACAGAAAAATGAAAAAAAAAAGAGTACTATCTTATAGTATCCATAGGAAAATGTGCTTTATTAGCAAGATTCAGTCTGTCCTTATTGAAGAATTGCCAGTTCTACTGATGAGAAGATTTTCTTAGACCATCTGTCTGTTATAATGGCAGTCTATGTTTAACCCCTTCTATACTGGCACAGAAGAATTCACTAATCTAGTAAGTTGCAGCTTTGGGTGCTATGGGGGATAAGACATGGTGTATGCCTTCATGGGGCTTAAAATTTAATAGAAGAGACAAGAGAAATACAGAATCATATGTAGATCAGGATGAATGTACCAAGTGCCATAAGAGTAATACCAAATGTGGTGTAAGCACCAATTAGAGGGAGATTACTTCTGAGCAGGAGCTGGGGAAGTTTCCATGGGGCATCTGGAGGCAAGGGGAAAGGGTAGGAATTGTGGGCATTCTGGGTATAGGAACTAACGTGTTCTATGCCAGTAGAAGTGCAAGGGTCCAGCATAAGTCTGTACAATGGGAATAGTCTGGTGTTATAGGAATATGGGATTTGGAAATAACAGTAGCAAATATAGATTGTTTGGAGGTCAGATGAAGGAGACATTTGGCTGTCAGATTAAGAGGTCAACATTTTATTATATAGAGTAGACAGTGAGCTGCCATTGATGTGCTTTGGAATGGTCAGTGTCTTGCTCAGAGCTGTACTTAAGGGGGATTATTTGGGAAGCCTAGGAAGTATAGGTTAAGTACTAAGCTATTTTCTCTAACCTTAGGGGAGGTAGAAATGGATTTGTTGGCTTCTGCTATTCCAGATATGATGCATTGGGTTTTGGAGACTTAAAAGTATATTTTTCTTTTATTAGTTGCTACTAGATTGATAGCTCTGAGGTTGCTGCTCCAGCCAAGACAGCTAGTCCAGTTGCTATGGAAGGCTACATTATTTTCTGTCAGACTTTGAACCTATGTGAATTTTGTGGGTTTTGAGCTAAAACCTGGCCAATTTTTCAATATCAGTTTAGGGTTCTTCTTATTTGTGAGTGTGTATGTATGTGTGTGCATTGTTTTTGATGCCCTGCCCCCAGTTTTTGTGACTATGTTTTTTTCTGCTAGAGTCTGGGGGGTGGTAAGGATGTGGGATCACATCTGAAATGTCTGTATTTTTATTCTCTAAATTTCTTCTGGCTTAGTGCTATCAAGAGGCTTATAGTATGGGTAAATTTTTGGTTGGAGTAGCACTAGTGTTTCTCAAAGTGTGGCTCTCTCTTTGGCCACCTGGGAAATTCACCTGGAGAGGAATCTGGTTTAAAATGCAGGTTTAAGTCTCTGACCTAGATGGAATGAATCAATGAACAGGTTTCTTCCTGTTTAATAAACTCCCCAGGTAATTCAGATGCATGCTCAGGATTGAGGGCCACTCAAGTAGGAAACTATTAAAAACCAAGAAATGGAGTTTTTAATATAAAAAGGCAAAAAGGTAGATCATAAGGTTATTTAAAGGAGTTTTGAAAAGTGTAGAGATCTTGGCCTTTTGAATTTTTTCTTTTAGTTTGTCAAGCTAGGAATTTTGGAGTCAAAGGAGAGGAACTTGTGGTAGAAAGATCTTCCCATTCTGGAATATTTTTTCTCTCCTTTCTCCCTCCCTGTACAAATCTTACCCATGACTCTCATATGTGTTCCAGGACCACTCCAGCCAATGAAGATTTTCTTGGTTTTCAGAGCTGCGTTCACTTTCTGGTTGTCCTTTCCATTCGCCATCTAGCCTTGGGGTCTCTTGTGTAATATCAACTTACCCTAGACTTGGTGATGACTTGACCTTGAGTTGGGATTTACCTGCTTCATGCCTGTTGATGTTGTCTCCCTAAATAGTTTCCCTAAAATTCATTGAGGTCAAGGGATCTGATTTATTTTTCTTTCCACACTCTCCAGTCCTGTAGCAATTGACATCATGTTTGTCACCCAGTAGGAGCATGGTAAATGGTTGCAGAGTGAATGAAAGGATTTCAGGGGACATGATGTAGCTTTGTTTGAGGAACATAAATACCGAAGCTAAGTTGAGGGATAAAGGGGAAAGTGAACCTAAAACATAAGCTTATCCTAATATATAAAAACCTAGGATCCATAACAACTGACCGAAGGCTCAACTGAACACCGGAAGTCAGTCCTGCAGTGCAGGCGAGGCAACCCAGCACTGACTGTTGAGGGGGCTGCAGATCAGGCCCGGAGAGAGGCCCAAAGAGAGAGGCAGGGTCTGATCTGTGGCCTCCGTGGCAGCTGTTGATCAGCCATTGCCTCTCTCTTTCTCCCCGGGCTTAGCCAGCAGCTGCACCTCTGTTTCTCTCCGGGCCTCCGCAGCAACTGCTGATTAGCCCCGCCTCTCTGATCAGGCCTGGAGACAGGCCTAGAGACGCTGACTGGAATATAAACTGACCAATCAGAACCAAAGCTGGGTGAACTGTGAGGAGCCAATGGCTGCCTAGGAGGTGGAGCTTTTGATGCTGACCGGCATAGAAACCAACCAATCAGAAACAAATTGGCCGGCAGGGGAGAGCAGTTGGGGGTGATCAGGTAGGCAGATGCAGTTAGGGGAGATCAGGCTGGCAGGGAAGGGCATTTGGGGGTGAGATCAGGCCGGCAGGGGAGGGCAGTTGGGGGTGAGATCAGGCCAACAGGGGAGGGCAGTTGGTGGCAGTCAGGCTGGCAGGGAAGGGCAGTTGGGGGTGATCAGGCAGGCAGAGACAATTGGGGGTGATATCAGGCCGGCAGGGGAGGGCAGTTAGGGGCGATCAGGCAGGCAGACAGAGACAGTTAGGGGTGATCAGGCAGGCAGGCAGAGAAGTTAGGGGTGATCAGGCAGGCAGGCATAGGGGTTAGGGGAACTCAGGCAGGCAGGCAGAGGCAGTTAGAGGTGATCAGACAGGCAGGCAGGCAGGTGAGTGGTTAAGAGCCAGTGGTCCCTGTGGGATCGGGCCTAAACTGGCAGTCAGACATCCCCCAAGGGGTCCCCGATTGGAGAGGGTGCAGGCTGGGCTGAGGGAACTCCCCCTCCATGCACGAATTTCATGCACCGGGCCACTAGTATTTACTAAAATAGTCAAGTACTTAAAAATGAAATGTACAGAGTTCTCTGTCTTCCCAGTAGCTTTTAGAAAATTGCAGTGAGCCAAAATTCTTTATTTTCATTTATAAGAAACAAATCTATTTCTATAACTCACCTTCTACTTTCAACACTTTTAAAAAATTGCAACTATGACACAGGCTCACTTTATTTCTGGCAGCACATAGTCTTTTAGCTGGGGAGTGAAAAGAACTTGGAACATGACTTTCAAACTTCTCTAGTTCTTCTAATAGTCTCTCTTAAGTGCTGAGAGATAGCAGTTTGTGCACTCACTGATTACATACTGACCCTGCCATGGGATCCTTTTTATCCTTTTGGGATTTGATTGCTGACCCTGTTTAATTTCATTTGTCAAAATGTATCTTACCCAAATTCCCCATTTCCCCTCATTCTTCCTTTGAAACCATAGCTTCCCTGATTTTACAATGTGGGGGACTAGGTGTGGGTGGGAGCTGATGCCTGCCTGGGCTTTTTAATGTTGCCAACAGCAACATTATTTCTAAATTTTTTGTTCTGTCACTGAAAATGCTTCAGCCCACACATAAGTAGTTCTCATTCTCTTCCTGTTCCCCCACCCACAACATCTTCCTGCTCCCTGTCAAATGCCTGCCCCCTTTCTCAGAGGCCACTTTCCTTCACAGTTCCAGAATGGTTTCATTCATCACTGTCACAGTCCCTGTCAATGGTAAACTCTTCCATCTTATCTGTGGCCACCAGTAAATGAGTTTGCATTTAATATTTTAAAGAGTTTTCTTTGTTTCTGACATTTCCCCACCCACTTATACTTGCACTTGTGTGGCTTGCTGTCACCTTTTTCTCTGCCAGTTGGTTGGCAAGAACCAATCTCCCCCAGAAAATGCAAGAAGATCATCCTGTCACTCAGGAAATCTGTCTAATTTTCATGACATTGGTTACAAGTGCTTACTTTCTTCTTTGGGTGAGAAAGGCAGACTTAAGGAGAAGAGGAACAATTTAAGAATTTGGCAGAGGAGGCTGAAAGTTGCAACTGATTGGGCTGAACAATGGGAAATTTTGGATTTGAATTCCTGCCTTGGGCTAACCTTCTGTCAGTTCTTTTTTTTAAAATATATTTTTATTGATTTCAGAGAGGAAGGGAGAGGAAGAGAGAGATAGAAACATCAATGATGAAAGAGAATCATTGATTGGCTGCCTCCTGCACGCCCCCACTGGGGATCGAGCCCGAAACCCAGACATGTGCCCTTGACTGGAATTGAACCCGGGACCCTTGAGTCTGCAGGTCAACACTCTATCCACTGAGTCAAACCAGCTAGGGCCTTCTGTCAGTTCTGTGTAAATTACTTACTCTATCTATGTCCTCTTCTGTGCTATAGGGATGGTGTTAATTTCTAAATTGGGTTGGGAAAGTAGAAGTAATGGATACTATATTTCAAAAATATAGATAACATAGACAATAACGATACATTTGCTATA
This sequence comes from Ia io, assembly GCA_025583905.1. NCBI lineage: Eukaryota > Metazoa > Chordata > Mammalia > Chiroptera > Vespertilionidae > Ia > Ia io. The sequence goes on from JAJQQW010000001.1 coordinate 100,097,696, forward strand.
ATCTTGCTGTGTACAAGACTGGAGGTGATTTGCACATCTGAGCTCTACTACTTAACAATATTGAATAATTTGAGGCTCAGAGATATTCAGTATCTTGCTGAAGAACACACAGCTTATAAGGGGTGAAACAAGATTTGAACATAAATCTGTCTGAAGTACACTCTTATGACTTTGTTGCATAAGATCAGGTGGTACTACTGGGCACAGTTGGGTGTTCTCAATGATTCGTGTCTCCATTTACCTTGCTTTCCTTTAGGACATCCACTAATATTGAGCTGGTGCATGGCTACAGATATCTGGGTTTGAACTTTGGTTCAGCCATTTACTTACTATATAACTTTGATCCAGTTATTTAACCTCTCTGTGCCTGTTATCTACATTTCTAAAATAAGGATGATAATAGCTTCTACCCTGTAAACTGAAATATTTAAAACAGAGTCACTAATATCAGATGGTTCTAAAATGGAGTCAGGAGAGCATTTAAGTGAGTGAGACTTACATCTGCACCCAGATGAAGATGACATTTGGACTTTTAAACTTTCATGCTTGCTGTGTAAATACATCCTGGAACTTGTTCACTCCCAACCTGTGCCCCTCCCCTGCCCCCCCGTTTTCATGTAGATGCTTACTTCAGAGTTACATCACCCAGACTTGAACAATCATTTTTCAATTAGCCATCACATCAGATTAAGTAGCCAATAGGAAAAGTGTTCTTTGTCCCAGCATGTGGTTTTTACCTTTATAAGCTCCTGCTTCCTTTTTTCTCTTCAAGCACAGTTTGGGTTGCTACCTGATTTTCCATCTTCTGGGTTGCAGCTCTTTTTACTCAAATAAATTATTTTTATTCTTGTTTTAAAACTTAGAGTTATAGTTTATTAATCAAAATGATACAGATTAAAATCAGCCAAGTGAACAAGAGCATGGGCAATATCCAGAAAAAACAGGTGCAAGTTTCCAGTAGTCCTCCCCCAGTAGTATAGCATGGACATACTTAATTCTCTCAGTGATGATGTATGGCAATATATGCAAAGTGTTGCCAACCAGAGAAGCTCAACTAAGCCTTGGTGTCTAAGATTTTTATTAGGGGGAGGCACTCATAAAGGCATGTAGTGCCTACATAGCCGACTACATCTGTTTGGCTTGCAGATGGCTACCTTTTCACTATATCCTCACATAAACTTATCTTCATTTACATGTGTATCCCAGGTGTCCCTAGTGAGCATCCAAATTTTCTATTCTGATAAGAATACCAGTTATTGTAAATGGAGTTGTTTTCTTAGTTTCCCTTTCTAATAGCTCATAATTGGTATATAAAAATATAACTGATTTTTGAGTATTTATTTTGTATTTTGCTACTTTACTAAATTCATTGGTCAGTTCTAGTAGATTTTTGGTGGAATCTTTAGGGTTCTCTATATACAGTATCATGTCATCTGCAAATAGTGACAGTTTTACATCTCCCTTTCGAATTTGAATGCCTTTCATTTATTCTTCTTGTCTGATTGCTGCAGCTAGGACTTCCAGTACTATCTATATATATAAAAGGCTAATTTGCAAAGTGTCTCCTCGGGAGTTTGACTGGGAGACCGGGAGTTCAATTGCTCACTAAGACATGCGCTGACCACCAGAGGGTGGCATGGAACGAAGGAAGGCCCTGGCCAGCAGCTGAGAAAGGGAGGCTCTGGCCGGCAGCCAGAAGGAAGGCCCCGGCTGGCAGCTGGAAGGCATTGATCAGCCCTGGTCGCTGGCCAGGCCTAGAGACCCTACCCATGCACGAATGTTGTGCACCAGGCCTCTAGTGTTGAATAAGAGTGGTGAAAGTGAACATTCCTGTCATGTTCCCAATTTTAAGGGCAACACTTTTAGTTTTTGCCCATTGAATATGATGTTGACTGTGGGTTTGTCATATATGGCCTTTATTACATGAAGGTATGTTCCCTCTATTCCCACTTTGCTGAGAGTTTTTATCATAAATGTGTGCTGGATTTTATCAAATGATTTTTTTCTGAATCTATTGATATGATCATGTTGTTTTTTTAAAGGTCTTAAAAATACATTTTTATTGATTTCAGAGAGGAAGGGAGAGAGATAGAAACATCAATAATGAGAGAGAATCATTGATCAGCTGCCTCCTGCAAGCCCCTTACTGGGGAATTGAGCCTTCAACCCAGGCCTGTGCCCTGATCGGGAATCAAACTGTGATATCCTGGTTCATAAGTCAATGCTCAACCACTTACCCACACCAACCAGGCTATTTAGTTTATTTCTGACCTTTAATAATATCTTTTTTCTAGTCACTTTGGTCCGTGTTTTTTCTGTGTGTGTGTGTGTTGTTATTTTTTTTTTTTTTACCTTTTTTAAGCTCCTTTAAGTGTATAGTTAGATTGTTTATTTTAGCTATTTCTTATTTCTTGAAGTAGGCCTGTAAGACTATGAATTTCCATCTTAGGACTGATTTTTTTATTTTAAAATTTCTTTATTGATTAAGGTATCACATATTTGTCCTCATCCCCCCATTCCCATCCCAAACCCTTCCCCACGCATGCCCCCACCCCCCTGTTGTCTGTGACCACTGGTTAGGCTTATATGCATGCATACAAGTCCTTTGGTTGATCTCTCTCCCTTACCCCCATCCCTCCTACCTTCCCTCTGAGGTTTGACAGTCTGATCGATGCTTCCCTGTCTCTGAGTCTGTTTTTGTTCATCAGTTTATGTTGTTCATTATTTCCCCTAGATGAGTGAGATCATGTGATACTAGAAATACACTTATAAGAACTGAAAATGAGATAAGCAATAATGGTTATGCTGAGAGGCAAATGAATCAGTCTAGTGAGTTTCTTTCTGGGCCAACAGTTCTTTTGAGTCCCAATTTCAATGTCAAACAGTTCCTTATGTGTAGATGTCAGCAATGATATTTCAGTTCTGGATGGTGGACAAATGGTGGTAATGCAGGTCCGACCCTCTCTGGTGTGATCCTGGGCAACCTGCAGTGACACACAGCTGCTGAATGCTAGTATGGCAAGGCGTCGTCAGAGTCTTCCATCTCTGGACTGTTTCTCTTCTGTCTTCATGGCTAGAGCAGTCCTGTCAATTCTCTCTGTTGCAGGAATCCACATGGTCTTGGAGTTGTTTTCTGAAAATATACAAACATATTCTCGACCAAAAGTTAATAAAGGAATCTTTTCTATAAATTTGACTTGGGATCCTTTTTCATTTTTTGCCTAAATGATTTTCCTTTGGCTTGTTTTGACACCATGTGTGTTTTTCATGGGTGTCTTGCTGTTAGCATTACAAATGAAAGTTAATTTTCTAAAGTAAAAATTTTCTAGATGTAATTTACTTACAGGATATTTTTCCTTACATGATATTCTTCTACTATCCACCCCCCTTTTTTATTTAAATATTAGGAGGCTTTTGGAAATTTTATAATGCAGTCTTCATAGCTTTTAAATTTTAATTTTTTGCACTAAAATATGACTGCTTTAGGTTCATTACATGTTATGCAATTTTACCATGAGATGAACTACCAATACAAATTTTAGTTAACACTTTAGGAACAACTTTTTGTCCGGTACAATTAATTTTTCTAGAATATTCGCTTATTTCAATTAGCCAATTTCAATTAGTCTGAAACTTGACTACTATTTTACTGTCAAATTTAATACTCTAACAACAATCTTATTTTACCCTATAAATATTAGTGGAAAGGATTATTTGCCTTCTTGAGTAGGCCCTGAGCATTCCTGGTGCTAGGCTGGATTTATATATCAAAAACCTACTTCCCCACACCATGGGTACAACTCAAACAAGTCTTGTTGCAGTGAGAGGGCAGCTGCTGTTGGCTAAGTCTCTGTCTGTTACCTGGGTCCTATTTGAGCTGGGCATGGGAAGCGAAGCAGTCATGGGGGCAGTAGACCTCCCTCAGAAAGGGTGAGGGTTCAGGCCCCTGCAAAGTTGGGGGGTTGAGGGTCTGTGCCCCACCTCTGTTGACCCCTAAGTTCTCTCCTGATGGCCCCTCTGAGACTGTACCTGTCTTAGGTTGTTCCTTCCCTGAGGAATCTTACCCACTTCTGGCTAACTAGCCATCCTCTGGGGCCAAGCAGGGTGATGTGAGGTTCAGTTCTATCTCCTTAGTAGCCTATGCCCCCGTGGCCTCCAGGCCCAGCACCTGCCTTGGGATCCCCTTGCCTGCTGGCGGGGCCCCGGCACTGATCACATATCTTGGGGAACTCAGGTTTCTTCTCCAGGGAGGGCCCAGCTCACTCCACTGGGCGAGAGACAGATCCATGGTACCAGCCACCATGAGGCTTCAACCTCGGCATGAAAAGAAAGCTCAGGCAACAACTGTGGGCAATTTCATTGTGAGAAGAGGGTCCCTCTTGGCCAAAAGGGCAAGAGGGGCCAATATAGAATGCTCAGGTGCCTTCCCAGGGGGCCCTTTACACAGTGGAAGGGATTAAATCCTTTCATGTCCTTTTTAAATTGCTGCCAGACATTAAAGAATTAGTTTGTAAGTTTGTTTGCGATAATTGCACATTATACTGTTGTAATTCTAAAATATCAAGAGATGTGTTACCTTTTTCTCCAAGCACCAAAAAGATGATTTTTTAATTGATTCCCAAGGGTGCGAGGTACTATTATAGGTAATGGGGGTAACACAAATCTGAGAAAAATTATAATGACATTGTAGAATAATATCATATAAGGATATTCTTTGCTCTAGGCCATGGCAATTCCATTTCAAACTGGCTGTCAATTTCTTTTTGTATAGACAAAGTCTTAGTTACATTTTCTGCACTTCTCCCAGGAGCAAGTAGTGATAGTCCCTTCCTTTGGTGACCACGCAAGCCAGAAACCTCTCTTTAATTTTACACACAAAGGAGCAGTGGTTTGATTTTGTGTCATACAAAAGGGAAGCTGGGTGGCGACCCCTGTGTAATTATACTTCCTTGCCCCACCCATGGTCCTCCTGGATGACCAAGGTGTTTGGTATTATTGGTGACTACATTAGGCGGGGGATCAGCCCATGTAAGGGCTATTACCCATGAAGGGTCAGGAACATAAGCTTAGGACTGATTTCACTGTGTCCCATAAATTTTGGGTTGTTGTGTTCTCATTTTCATTCGTTTCAGGGTATCATTTGATTTCTTCCTTGATCCAATTGTTATCCCTTTCATTGTTTAGTAACATGTTATTTAGCCTCCTTGTCTTTGTGCATTTTTCAGTTTTCTCTTGTGATTGATTTTAAGTTTCATAGCATTATGGTCAGTGAAGATGCTTGATATGATTTCAGTCTTTTTAAATTTATTTAGATTTGTTCTGTGTCCTAACACGTGGTCTATCTATAAAGAGTTCCATGTGCACTTGGACAGAATGTCTATTTTGCTGCTTTGGGGTAAAATGCTCTGAAGAAATAAATTAGATTCATCTGATCTAATGTGTCATTTAAGGCCACTGCTTTGTTGTTGATATTCTTTTAGAAAGATCTATTCATTGACCTCAGATGCATGTTAAAATCCACTGCTATGACTGTATTACTACTGATCTCTCTCTTTATGTCCATGAAGATTTACTTTATTTATTCAGGTGCTTCTACGAGAGGTGCATAAATGTTTATAAGGATTATATTCTCTTGTTTACTCCCTTTATCATTATATAGTGTCCTTTTTCTCTTATTATAGCCTTTGTTTTAAAGTCTATTTTGTCTGATATAAGTATTGTTACTCAAGGTTTTCTCATTTCTACTTGCATGAAATATCTTTTTCCATTCCTTTACTTTGTGTGTATCTTTTATTCTGAAGTGGGTCTCTCACAGACAGCGTATATATGGGTCTTATCTTCTTATCCATTCACTTACCCTATGTATTTTTAAAGGAGCATTTATGCCTTTTACATTTATAGTGATTATTGATAAGTATGTATTTGTGCCTATTTTATTCTTTTTTTAAATTTATTTATTGATTGAGGTATCACATATTTGTCCTCATCCCCCCATTCCCATCGCTCACCCCTCCCCAAACATGCACCCACCCCCCTGTTGTCCTTAACCGCTGGTTAGGCTCATATGCTTGCACACAAGTCCTTTGGTTGATCTCTCCCCTTTGCCCCCACCCCTTCCCTACCCTCCCCTTGAGACCCGACAATCTGATCCATGCCTCCTTGTTTCTGGGTCTGTTCGTATTCATCAGTCTATGTTGTTCATTATTTCCCCTAGATGAGTGAGATCATGTGCTATTAGAAATACACTTACAAGAACCGAAAATGAGACAAGCAATAATGGTTATGGCGACAGGCAAATGAATCAGTGTGTAGTGAGTTTCTTTCTGGGTCAACAGTTCTTTTGAGACCCAATTTCAATGTCCAACAGTTCCTTATGTGTACATGTCAGCAATGACATTTCAGTTCTGGATGGTGGACAAATGGTGGTAATGCAGGTCCAATTCTGTCTGGTTTGGTCCTGGGCAACCTGCAGTGATGCACAGCTGTTAACTGCTAGTATGGGAAGGCCACATCAGCGTCTTCCGTCTCTGGACTGCTTCTCTTCTGTCTTCATGGCTGGAGTAGTCCTGTCGATTCCTCTCTGTTGCTGGAATCCACATGGTCTCGGGGTTGTTTTCTGAAAATATACAAACATATTCTCGACCAAAAGTTAATAAAGGAATATTTTCTATAAATTTGACTGGGGATCCTTTTTCATTTTTTGCCCAAATGATTTTCCTCTGGCTTGTTTTGTCACCTTGTGTGTTTTTCATGGGTGTCTTGCTTTTAGCCTTACAATTAATTTTCTAAAGTATTAATTTTCTAGATGTAATTTACTTACAGGATATTTTTCCTTACATGATATTCCTCTACTATCCCCTCCTTTTTTGATTTAAATGTTAGGAGGTTTTTGAAAATTTTATAATGTAGTGTTGATGGCTTTTAAATTTTAATTTTTTGCACCATAATATTACTGTTTTAGGTTCATTACATGGTGCACAATTTTCTCATGAGATGAAGTACCAATAAAAATTTTAGTTAACACTTTAGGAACACCTTTTTGTCCAGTACAATTAATTTTTCTAGAATATTCGCTTGTTTCAACTAGCCAATTTAAATTTGCCTGAAAACTTGACTACTGTTTTACTATCAAATTTATTACTCTAACAACAATCTTATTTTACCCTGTATATATTGGTGGAAGGGATTATTTGCCTTCTTGAGTAGGTCCTGAGCATACCTGGTGGTAGGCTGGATTTAGATATCGTAAACCCACTTCCCCACACCATGGGTACAAGACAACTCAAACAGTTCTTGTTGGAGTGAGAGGGCAGCTGCTGTCGGCCAAGTCTCTGTCGGTCACCTGGGTCCTGATCTGAGCTGGGCATGGGAAGCACGAAGCAGCCATGGGGGCAGGAGACCTCCCTCAGAAGGGGCTAGGGTTCAGGCCCCTGCAATGTTGGGGGGGTGAGGGTCTGTGCCCCACTTCTGTTGATCCCCAAATTCTCTCCTGATGGCCCCTCTGAGACTGTGCCTGTCTTAGGTTGTTCCTTCCTTGAGGAATCTTACCCGTCTCTGGCTAACCAGCCATCCTCCGGGGCCAAGCAGGGTGACGTGAGGTTCAGATTTGCCTCCTTGGTCGCCTATGCCCCCGTGGCCTCCATGCCCAGCACCTGCCATGGGATCCCCTCGCCTGCTGGCGGGGCCCCCGCACTGATCACATATCTTTTGGAACCCGGGTTTCTTCTCCAGGGAAGGCTCAGTTTGCCCCACTAGGTAAGAGACAGATCCATGGCACCAGTCATCACGAGACTTCAACCTCGACATGAACAGAGAGCTCATGCAACAGCTGTGAGCAATTGAATTGTGAGAAGAGGGTCTCTCTTGGCCTAAAGGGTAAGAGGGACCAATATAGAATGCTCAGGTGCCTTCCCAGGAGGCCCTCTACACAATGAAAAGGATTAAATCCTTACATGTCCTTTTTAAATTGCTGCCAGACATTCAAAGAATTAGTTTGTACATTTGCTTGGGATAATTGTATATTATGCTGTAGTAATTCTAAAGTATCAAGAGATGTGTTACGTTTGTCTCCAAGCACCAAACAGATGACTTTTTTTTTTTTTTATCCCCAAGGGTGCGAGGAACAATTACAAATACTGCGGGTGATCCAAATCTGGGAAAAATTTTAATGACAGTGTAGAATAATATCATGCAAGGATATTCTTTGTTCTAGTCCATGGGAATTCCCTTTCAAACTGGCTGTCTATTTCTTTTTATATAGACAAGGTCTTAGTTACATTTTCTGCACCTCTACCGGGGGCACGTAGTGATAATAGTGACACCCTTTCTTTGGTGTCCACACAAGCCAGAAACCTCTCTTTAATTGTACACACAAAGGGGCATTGTTTTGATTTCGTGTCATACAAAAGGGAAGATGGGTGGAGACCCCCGTGTATTTATACTTTCTTGCCCCACCCATGGACCTCCTGGATGTCCAGGGTGTTTGGTATTATTGGTAACTACATTAGTCAGGGGATCAGCCCATGTAAGGGGTCTTACCCATGAAGGGTCAGGAACATAAGAGCAAAATACTTACCCTTTTGTCCCAGGTAAAATTACCGTACATCTGATGATCGCTAGCATGGCTAGAAAGGCGTTCTCAGGCATTCTTGGGTTTCTGGTTACCTCACAATTTCTTCCCTCAGGTTTGATGTTCTGATTGATGTTTCTCTGTTTCTAGATCTATTTTTCCCCCCATCAGTTTATGTTGTTCATTATATTCCACAAATGAGTGAGATCATGTGATATTTATCTTTCTCTGCCTGGCTTATTTCACTAAGGATAATATTCTCCATCTCCATCCATATTGTTGCAAATGGTAAGAGCTCCTTCTTTTTTACCCCAGCGTAGTATTCCATTGTGTAGATGTACCACAGTTTTTTAATCCACTCATCTGCTGATGGGCACTTAGGCTGTTTCCAAATTTTAGCTATGGTGAATTGTGCTGCTATGAACGTAGGGGTGCATAAATCCTTTCTGATTGATGTTTCCAGTTTCTTGGGATATATTCCTAGAAGTGGGATCACTGGGTCAAATGGGAGTTCTATTTTTAGTTTTTTAAGGAAACTCCATACTGTTCTCCTCAGTGGCTGCACGAGTCTGTATTCCCACCAGCAGTGCACGAGGGTTCCTTTTTCTCCACATCCTCGCCAACACTTGTCATTTGTTGACTGGTTGATAATGGCCATTCTGACAGGTGTGAGATGGTACCACATTGTTGTTTTGATTTGCATCTCTCTAATGATTAGTGATTTAGAGCAGGTTTTCATATGTCTCTTGGCCTTCCTTCTGTCTTCTTTCGAAAAGTGTCGATTTAGATCAGTTGCCCATTTTTTGATTGGGTTGTTTATCTTCTTTTTGTTAAGCTGCATGAGTTCCCTGTAAATGTTGGAGATTAAACCCTTATCGTTGACATCATTGGCAAATATGTTATCCCATGTAGTGGGCTTTCTTGTTGTTTTATTGATGGTTTCCTTTGCTGTGCAAAAGCTTTTTATTTTGATGTAGTGCCATTTGTTAATTTCCTCTTTAGCTTCCATTGCCCTAGGAGCAGTATCAGCGAAGAAGTTCTTTTGGCATATGTCAGAGATTTTTCTGCCTGTAGATTCCTCTAGTATTTTTATGATTTCCTGTCTTATGTTTAAGTCCTTGATCCATTTTGAGTTTATTTTTGTGTACGGTGTAAGTTGGTCGTCTAGTTTCATTTTTTTGCATGTATCTGTCCAATTTTCCCAACACCATTTGTTGAAGAGACTGTCTTGACTCCATTGTATGTTCATGCCAGCTTTGTCAAATATTAATTGAGCATAGTGATTTGGATCGATTTCTGGGTTCTTTATTCTATTCCATTGATCTATATGTCTGTTCTTGTGCCAATACCAGGCTGTTTTGAGAACAGTGGCTTTGTAATACAGCTTGAAATATGGTATGGAGATCCCACCTACTTTGTTCTTCTTTCTCAGGATTGTTGTGGCTATTCGGGGTCTTTTTTTATTCCAGAAGAATTTTTGGAAAGTTCGTTCTAGGTCTGTGAAGTATGCCGTTGGTATTTTAATGGGAAGTGCATTGAAATTATAGATTGCTTTGGGTAGTATGGACATTTTGATGATGTTGATTCTACCAATCCGTGAGCATGGTAGGTTCTTCCATCTGTTTATGTCTTCCTCTATCTCTTTTTTCAGTGTTGTGTAGTTTTCCGCGTATAGGTCTTTTACCTCCTTAGTTAAGTTTATTCCTAGGTATCTTAATTTTTTTGGTGTGATGGTAAATGGGATTGCTTTTTTATTCTCTGTTTCTGTAAGTTCATTATTGGTGTATAGAAATGCCATAGATTTCTTAGCATTTATTTTGTATCCTGCTACTCTGCCGAATTCATTTATTAAGTCTAGTAATTTTTTGATGGAGTCTTTAGGGTTTTCTAAGTACAGTATCATGTCATGTGCAAATAAGGACAGTTTTACTTCTTCTTTTCCAGTTTGGATGCCTTTAATTTCTTCTTCTTGTCTGATTGCAATGGCTAGTATTTCCAACACTATGTTGAACAGGAGTGGTGAGACAGGGCATCCCTGTCTTGTTCCTGTTCTTAGGGGAAATGGTTTCAGTTTTTGCCCATTGAGTATGATGTTGGCTGTGGGTTTGTCATACATGGCTTTTATTATGTTGAGGTATGATCCTTCTATTCCCAGCTTGCTGAGAGTTTTTATCAAGAAAGGGTGTTGGATTTTGTCAAATGCTTTTTCTGCATCAATTAATAAGACTATATGGTTTTTATGTCTCAGTTTGTTTATGTGATGTATCACGTTTATTGATTTGCGAATATTATACCATCCTTGCATCCCAGGGATAAATCCTACTTGGTCATGGTGTATGATCTTTCTGATGTATTGCTGGATACGATTTGCTAGAATTTTGTTGAGGATTTTGGCATCTATGTTCATGAGGGATATTGGCCTGTAATTCTCTTTCATTGTGTTATCTTTATCTGGTTTTGGTATTAGGGTGATGCTGGCTTCATAGAAGGAGCTTGGAAGTGTTCCTTCTTCTTGAATTTTCTGGAATAGTCTGAGGAGGATAGGTTTTAGCTCTTCCTTGAATGTTTTATAAAACTCCCCTGTGAAGCTGTCTGGCCCGGGCTTTTGTTTGCTGGAAGCTTTTTGATAACTGCTTCAATTTCTTCCATAGTTATCAGCCTATTGAGATTTTTAGTCTCTTCCTGAGTAAGTTTTGGAAGGTTGTGTTTTTCTAGGAATGTATCCATTTCCTCCAGGTTGTCTAGTTTTTTGGAGTAGAGTTGTTCATAGTATTTTTTGACAATCCTTTGTATTTCTGTGGGGTCTGTTGTTATTTCACCTCTTTCATTTCTGATTTTGTTTATTTGGGTCCTCTCTCTTTGCTTCTTGCTGAGCCTGGCTAGAGGTTCATCAATCTTGTTTATCCTTTCAAAGAACCAACTCTTGGTTTTGTTGATCTTGTGTATTGTTTTTTTGGTCTCTATGTCATTCATTTCTGCTCTGATCTTTATTATTTCCTTTCTTCTGCTCACTGTGGGCTTTTCTTGTTGCTCCCTTTCTAATTTTTTGAGTTGTTGAGTTAGATGATCTATTACCATTTTTTCTTGTTTTTTGAGATAGGCCTGTAGAGCTATACATTTCCCTCTCAGGACTGCTTTCATTGTGTCCCATAGGATTTACAATGTTGTGTTTTTATTGTCATTAGTCTCCAGGATGTTTTTAATTTCTTCTTTGATCTCATTGATAACCCAATCATTGTTTAGTAGCATGCTATTCAGTTTCCAAGTGTTTGAATTTTTTGGAATGTTTTTATTGTAGTTTATTTCTAATATTATGCCATTGTGGTCTGAGAAAATGCTTGATATGATTTCAATCTTTTTGAATTTGGGGAGACTTTGCTTGTTACCCAATATATGGTCTATTTTTGAGAATGTCCCATGTGCACTTGAGAAGAACGTATATTCCATGGCTTTGGGGTGAAATACTCTGAAGATGTCAATTAGGTCCATCTGATCTAATGTGTCATTTAGAATTGCTGTTTCTTTGCTGATTTTTTGTCCAGAGGATTTATCCATTGCGGTCAGTGGTATATTGAAGTCCCCTACTATGATTGTATTGATGTCGATCTCTCCCTTGATATCTTCCAGCAGATTTTTTATGTATTTGGGCGCTCCTGCGTTGGGTGCATACACGTTTACCAGAGTTATATCTTCTTGCTGGATTTCTCCCTTTAGTATTATGTAGTGGCCTTCCTTATCTCTTATTATGGCCTTTACTTTGAGGTCTATTTTATGTGATATAAGTATCACAACCCCAGCTTTTTTCTCATTTCCATTTGCCTGAAAAATGTTTTTCCATCCCTTCACTCTCAGTCTGTGTGAGTCTTTTGCTCTAAGGTGGGTCTCTGGTAGACAGCAAATATAGGGGTCATGTTTTCTTATCCATTCAGCTACCCTATGTCTTTTGATTGGTGCATTTAATCCATTTACGTTTACTGTTATTATTGATAAGTACCTGTTTGTTGACATATTTTTCCTTAGTGTTTGTGTTTCTTCTTGCCTTTCTCTTTCTTCTTTTTACAGCAGCCCCTTTAGCATTTCTTGCATTGCTGGTTTGGTAGTGATGAACTCTCTTAGCCCTTTTTTGTCTGTGAAGCTTCTGATTCCACCTTCAATTTTGAATGATAGCCTTGCTGGGTATAGTATTCTTGATTCAGTCCCTTGTTTTGCATCACTTTGTATATTTCATTCCATTCCCTTCTGGCCTGGTGTGTTTCTGTTGAGAAATCAGTTGATATTCTGATAGGAAATCCCTTGTAGGTAACTTTCTGTTTCTCTCTGGCAGCCTTTAAGATTCTTGCTTTGTCGTTGGTGTTCGTCAATTTAATTATGATGTGTCTTGGTGTCGGTCTTTTGGGGTTCAACTTGTTTGGGACTCTGTGTACTTCTTGGACTTGGATAGTTTTTTTCTTTCCAATACCAGGGAAGTTTTCTGACATTATTTCTTCTAACAGGTTTTCTATTCCTTGCTTCTCTTACTCTCCTTCTTTTATCCCTATTATTCGAAGGTTGTTTCATTTTTTGTTGTCTCGAAGCTCCCTTAGGCTCTCCTCTTGCTTTTTAAGTCTTCTTTCCAGTTGCTGCTGTGTTTGTGTGTTTTTTCCTACCTTGTCTTCTAATTCGCTGATGCGGTCCTCAGCCTCTTCTACTCTACTCTTTAAGCCTTCCATTGTGTTCTTTATTGCAGCTATGTCGTTCTTCATCTCCTCTTGGTTTCTTTTCATGTTGGTGACATTTTCATTCAGCTCCTTATAGTTCTCATTGAGTTGTGTGTATTTGTCATCCATCCGTTTAAACATCCTTATAACGAATACTCTGAATTCTTTCTCTGTTAAGCTGCTAGCCTCACGTTCATTTAACTCCCTTTATGGTGATTCCTCTTTTTCCTCCCTTTGGGAATTTCCATTTTTTCTCCCCATGTTTTCCTGTAATGTTTTAATTGTAGATCCGCTTGCTTTGCTACCCAGGTTCTTTTGGGGATGGTGCTACTGGTGTAATCTCTCAGTTCTCCTGGGCTTGGTAATCTAGTATAGCTCCCTACTTGAGCTACTTGGGTTCTCTTGATGTAGGCCTGCAAGCTTGAGAGGCACAACTGTGGTGTCTAAAAGTCAGCAGCTATGGAGTGTCCCAGTTTTTGCTGTCTTGCACCCTTAGTTGAAATCGCGTGTGTCCAGTGGGAACTCACAGTGGCACCCAGGAACCGTCTGTTGGGAGAGCTCCCAGTGGCTCCCACTAGCACCCTGTGTATAGATAGGCTCAGGGTGCCTGCCCATTGTAAATTCGCTTCTGTGGAGGTGTGTTTGCAGGGGCACAGCTCTGACGCACTTTGAGAGACTCTGGCACTGAAGTTAAACAGCTAGGGTGTATGTAGGAAGTTATTCAGGAGAAAGGAATTCAGAGTTTCTGCTGTGAGGCAGCGCGTCCTTGGCTGTACAGAATCACACCCAGCTGGGGCTCAAAGCAGCTCCCCAGAGGACCCTGTGGATATATGAGCTCAGGGTGCCTTCCCTTGCTGTGGCCGGGAGTTTGCCTGCCCTTGAGTGTGCGTGACCCGGTGGCGCGCCCACCTGCGCAAAGCTCTGATGCACACTAGCCCTGAAGTTGCACCGCAAGGGTGTCCGTGGGCAGTTATTTAGGAAGAGGCAGTTCAGAGATTCTACTGCAGGGCCGCGCACCGTTGACTGTGCAGAATCACCCCCTCGGGGGCTCTCAGTGGTTCCCAAGCACTACCTGGGTAGTGGAGTGCCTGGGTGCCTATGGGCTGGGGACGCGGCAAATCCTGAGTTCCGGCGCTGGGGAGGGGGAGGTTGTACTTACTGCTTTCAGCGGTGCACTTTTGGAGGTGGAGGTCTCAGGGTTCGCGCATCTGCAGCTGGGGTGGCAGGTCTTCTACCAGAGTGGCTGTAGTGACCAGGTTTGCTTCCGAGACCAGACTGGGTGGTGGTAAGGTTAGGATTCTAGTCTCTAGAAGTTCTGTTCTTAAAGATGGCGGGGTCTCTGTGCCACTGGTGTCCTCCCCGGAGTGTTTCCAGCGGCCGTGGGGTTTTGCCAACCAAGACTGCCTGGATTGGATGCCCCCTGGAAGAACTGCAGGGTCTAACTGTCCCTATTTCACTCACACACACACCCACACACGTCCACACACACCTCTATCACTCCTTCACTCGATCACACACTCACCCTCCCTACCTTCCTGCTGGTCGCCATCTTCCCACGATGGAAATTTTTTTTCAATGCAAAGGGAAAAAAAAGTAGCTGGAGTAGCAGTACTCATATCCAATAAAATAGACTTCAAACTGAAGGCCATCACAAGAGACAACAAAAGTCACTACATAATACTAAAGGGATCAATCCAATGATATGATATAACCCTGGTAAACATATATGTTCCCAATATAGGAGCACCTAAATATATAAAATACTTCTAGAGAACTTTAAGGGAGACATCCACAACAATACAGTCATAGTAGGGGACTTTAACACCCTGCTGACCTAACTGTATAGAACTTCCAGACAAAAACTTAACAAGGAAACAATGACTCTAAATGACAAACTGGATCAGATGGATTTAATTGACATTTATAGAATACTAGAGGCCCGGTTCACAAAATTCATGTGAGGGTATAGTCCTTAGGCCTAGCCTGCAATTAGGGCCATCTTCCCCAGCTGCCCACAGCCAGCCCCAGCCTCTGCCACCACCCACTCCTGGTTCCCCATTCACCATTGGGTGATTGGTGCCTGATGGCCAGAGGAAGGGACAGAGAGGTCGGCTGTTCCCGCCAACCATGGGTGGCCATCAGGCGATTGGAGCCTGCGGGGCGGGGAAAGGGACCAAGAAGTGGTCAGTGTGCCTCATACCAGTGGTCATTCTGGTCGTTCGGCTGTTAGGGTCAATTTGCATATTACCCAAAGCAGCAGAATATACATTCTTCTCAAGTGCACATGGATCATTCACAAAGATAGACCATATGTTATGTCACAATACAAGCCTCTACAAGTTCAAGAAGATTGACATCATATCAAGCACCTTCTCAGATCACAGTAGATTTAAGTTAGAAATCAACTATAGTAAAAACACCCAAAAACATTCAAACACATGGAGGCTAAATAGCATGTTATTAAACAATGAATGGGTTACCAATAAGATCAAGAAAGAAATCAAAAACTTCCAGTAAACAAATGAAAATGAACACACACACACACACACACACACACACACACACACACAGTCTTTGGGACACTGCAAAAGCAGTCCTAAAAGAGAAGTTCATAGCACTAAAGGCCTACATCAAAAAACAAGAAAATCAACAATAAAGTATTTAATGCTACAACTAAGGAACTAGAAAGAGAATAACAAGAAAAGCCCAGATCTTTCTCTCTCCCAATTTTTTTGTTTTGTTTTGTTTTGTTTTGTTTTGGAGGCAACCAAAATTTTTGGTGGCCTTATTTCAATGAAGGGAAAGAAAGGGAAAGGAAATGGAAGGAAGGAAGGAAGGAAGGAAGGAAGGAAGGAAGGAAGGAAGGAAGGAAAGAGGGAAGGAGGGAAAGAAGGAGGGAAGGGAGGAAGGAAGGAAGAAAGGAAGGAAGGAAGGAAGGAAGGAAGGAAGGAGGAAGGAAGGAAGGGAGGGAGGGAGGGAGGGAGGAAGAAAGAAAAGCCCGGAGTAAGTAGAAGGAAGAAAATAATAAAGATTAGAGCAGAGGTAAATAACATAGAGACTAAAAAATAAATGAAACCAAGAGCTGGTTCTTTGAAAGGATAAACACAATTGATGAACTGTTAGCCAGATTCATCAAGAAACAGAGAAAGGACCCAAATAAAATCAGAAACAAAAGTGGAGAAGTAACCACTGACACAACAGAAATGCAAAGGTTTGTAAGAAAATACCATGAACAACTATACACCAACAAGCTGGACAAAGTGGCTGAAAGGGACACATTTCTATAAAACTACAATCTCCCAAACTGAATCAGGAAGAATCAGAAAACCTGAATAGGCCAATAACAAGTGATGAAATAGAAGTAGTAATCAAAAAAACTCCCAGCAAACAAAAGCCAAGGTCCAGACGCATTCACAGGGGAGTTTTACCAATCATTCAAAGAACTAATACCTATACTCCTCAAAGCATTCAAAAAAAATCCAAGAGGAAGGAATATTTCCAAACTCTTTTTATGAGATGATCATTATTCTAATTCCAAAACCAGATAAAAACACTACAAAGAAAGAAAATTACAGGCCAATATCCCTGATGAACATAGATGCTAAAATCCTCAACAAAATATTAGCAAATTGGATCCAGTAATATATTAAAAATATCATAAACCATAACCAAGTGGGATTTATTCCAGGGATGCAAGGCTGGTACAACATTTGCACATCAATAAACGTGATATATCACATAAACAAATTGAAAGACAAAAATCACATGCCCATATCAACAGACGCAAAGAAAGCATTCCACAAAATCCAACACACATTTTTGACAAAAAGTCTCAGCAATTGGGAATAGAGGGAGCATATCTCAACATGATAAAGGCCATTTATGACAAACCTACAGCAAACATCATACTCAATGGGCAAAAACTAAAACCATTTCCCCTAAGAACAGGAACAAGACAGGGATGTCTGCTTTCACCACTCTTATTCATACAGTACTGTTAGTCCTAGCCATAGGCCATAGAAATCAGACAAGAAGAAGAAATAAAAGGCGTCCAAATTGGAAAGGAGGACGTAAAACTGTCATTATTCCCAGCTGACATGATATTTTACATAGAAAAGCCTAAAGACTCCACCAAAAAAACTACTAGATTTAATAAATAAATTGGGCATTGTAGTAGGATACAAAATCAACACCCAATAATCAATGACTTTTTTATACACCAATAATGAATTCTCAGAAAGAGAAACTAAACAAGCAATCCCATTTGCCATTGCAACAAAAACAAAAAAAATAAGATACTTAGGAATAAATGTAACCAAGGGGCAAAATACCTGTACTCAGAAAACGACAGGACATTGAAAAAAGAGATAGAAGAAGATAGAAACAAGTGGCAGAATATACTGTGTTCATGGATTGGTAGAATCAACATCATTAAAATGCTCACACTACCCAAGGCAATATACAGATTCAAAATAATCCCTATTAAAATACCAACAGCATATTTCACAGATCTAGAACAAATACTCAAAAAATTTATAGGAACTCAAAAAAGACCCTAAATAGCTGCAACAATCTTAAGAAAAACAAAGTTGGAGGAACCACAAGACCAGATTTCAAGTTATACTACAATGCCACCATAATCAAAACAGCCTGGTACTGGCACAAGAATAGGCATATAGATCAATGGAACAGAACAGACATCCCAGAAATATACCCAAGCCATTATGCTCAATTAATCTTTGACAAAGGTGGCAAGAACATACAATAGAGTCAGTACAGTCTCTTCAAAAAACAGTGTTGGGAAAATTAGACAGATACATGCAAAAAAATGAAACTAACCACCTGCTTACACTATATACAAGAATAAACTCAAAATGGATAGAAGACTTAAATGTAAGTCATGAAACCATAAAAATCCTAGAAGAAAACATAGGCAGCTAAATCTCAGATATCTCTCGTACCAATATGTTTACAGATACATCTTCTAGGGCAAAGGAAACTAAAGAGAAAATATACACATGGGACTACATCAAAATAAAAGACTTCTGCACAGCAAAAGAAACCATCAACAAAACAATAAGAAAGCCCACCACATGGGAGAAGATATTTGCTAATGTTATCTCCAATAAAAGTTTAATCTCCAGGGAGCCTAATGTATGGGAGAATATATTTGGCAGTGATACATCTGATAAAGGTATATATATAAGGAACTCATACAACTTAACATAAGGAACACAAACAATCCAATTAAAAATTGGGCAAAGTAC
Organism: Ia io; assembly: GCA_025583905.1. NCBI lineage: Eukaryota > Metazoa > Chordata > Mammalia > Chiroptera > Vespertilionidae > Ia > Ia io. The sequence continues at coordinate 100,116,229 of JAJQQW010000001.1, forward strand.
CTCAATAGATACTTCTCCAAAGTGGACATACAGATGGTCAAGAGAAATATGAAAAAATGCTCTGTCACTGATCATCAGAGAGATTCAAATTAAAACTACAATGAGGTATCACCTCACAGAATGGCTATCATCAGCAAATCAACAAATGATAAATGCTAGTGAGGATGTGGAGAAAAGGGAACCCTAATAGTACACTGCTGGTAGGAATGTAGACTAATGAAGCCATTATGAAAAATGGTATGAAGTTTCTTCAAAAAATTAAATATGGAACTGCAATTTGACCCAGTGTTCCCACTTCTAGGAATACTAGGTGTAGTGGTTAATAATGAGGATTTGAGGATTTTTTTCAATAGATGGAGTTACACATATGTTGATATATACATGATTTGATATGTACGCTATTTTGTTCTATTGATAACAATCTTCAAAACTTCATATGTCAAATTTTCTGAAGGTGTTAACATCATAGACATTTTTACACTTAAAAATGTCGAATTTCATGCCAAAAGAAAAAGAGAATTTGTGGGAAGTTTTAATTCATTACTTTATTTTGAAGAAAAGTGCTGCTGAATACTTCGGGAAGCTTATGGTGAACATTCCCCATCTCAAGATACTTGTGAACGCTGGTTTAAACGCTTTTAAAAGTGCTGATTTCAATGTGAAAGACAAAGAACGTCCAGGTCAACCAAAAAAGTTTGAAGACCAACAATTACAAGCATTATTGGATGAAGATGCATGTCAAACTCAAAAACAACTTGCAGAAAGATTAAAAGTTGCTCAGCAAAAAATTTCTGATTGTTTACAAGCAATGGGAAAGATTTTAAAGGAAGGAAAATGGGTGCCACATCAACTGAACAAAAGACAAATGGAAAACCGAAAAGTCATCAGTAAAATGTTGCTTCAAGGCATGAAAGTCTTTTTTGCATCGAATTGTGACTGGTGATGAAAAGTGGATTTATTTTGAGAATTCCAAATGCACAAAATCATGGGTTGATCCAGGTCAACCTTCAACATTGACTGCAAGGCCAAATCGTTTTGGAAAGAAGACAATGCTCTGCGTTTGGTGGGATCAGGAAGGTGTGGTGTATTATGAACTTCTAAAACCAGGTGAAACTGTTAATACTGATCGCTACCAACAAAATTAATCAATTTTAACCACGCTTTGATCATGAAACGACCAGAATGTGCCAGAAGACACGGCAAAGTAATTTTGCTTCACGATAACGCACCATCACACACTTCAAAACCAGTTAAAGACACATTAACAGATCTTGCCTGGAAAGTATTAACCCACCTGCTATATTCACCAGACCTTGTTCCTTCAGATTACCAGTTGTTCCTATCGATGGCACACGCACTTTCTGAGCAGCACTTCAAAATGTATGAAGAAGTGGAAAATTGGGTCTCTGAATGGTTTGCCTCACAACAAGAAAAGTTCTATTGGGACGGTATCCACAAATTACCTGAAAGATGGGGAAAATGTATAGCTAGTGATGGACATTACTTTGAATAAAGTACTTTTGATGTTTCTCTTGAAATTATCATGTTTTCTTTTATTACAAAATCTGCATTATTAACCGGTACATCTGGTATATCCTAAGAAACCCAAAACACCAATCGGAAAGAATGTATGCACCCCTGTGTTCACAGCAGCACAATTTACAATAGCCAAGATCTTGAAACAACCCAAGTGCCCATCAGTAGATGAATGGATAAAAAAAAAGCTGTGGTATAATTATACTATAGAATACTATGCAGCAGTAAAAAAGAAAAAATCTTACCCTTTGAGACAGCATGGAGGGACCTGGAGAGTATCATGCTAAGTGAAATAAGTCAGTCAGAGAAAGACAAGTATCACATGATCTCATTCATATGTGGAATCTAATGAACAACATAAACTGATTATCAAAAATAGAACCTGAGACATAAAAGTATTGAACAGTCTATCAAACCTCAGAGGGAAAGTAGGGGAGGGAGGGGCAGAAGAGATCAAGCAATGAACTCTTATGTGTATATGCATAACCCATGGGCACAGACAATATGGTGGTGAAGTCCTGGGGTGGAGGATGGGGGCAGGGTATGAGAGGTCAATGGGGGGAAAGGGGACATATGTAATACTTTCAACAATAAATAAATAAATAAATAAATAAATAAATAAATAAATAAATATATTTGTAACTATTTAAAAAAAAAGAATAAGCAGACCCAATATCAAAACCAATAAACCAAACTATACACTTTCAATGTCATCTGTTATTCATATAAGAGTCCTGATATATGTTTTCAAACTACCCAAAGTTCATACCTGAAAATTTTGCATTAACTGACCACCCTAGAATACACAGAAATTTTAGAACTACCCTGACCCTTAAGGCTGGTGATCAAGCTCTGGGCAAGCTCAGCTAAAATTGCATTATTTCTCATGAAACTACACAATTAGTATGCACCATCAGTGTTTAACCCTAGAATCAGCATAAGATAGGTCCTGTCTGCACATATGTCACAGTCATTCTATCAAAAAACAGCATTTTCATTGACTAACTCAAAAGTGGTTCATGACTAAGAATAGGCCTATAATTGTTTGGTATAGTTAAAGGTTGACTGAAAAATTTTAACTATAATTCTTTAGCATTTATCTGAAATCCTCCAAAGTGGTAGGCCCACAACTGGCCGTGCACAATATTCTTCTAGTAGGTCAATGTGGATAACTAGAAAAAATAAAAATATTGTTTCTTATAAAAAATTATGTTATCTGGCCATTCCATTTATAGATAGTATAATATAGTGTCTCACAGGATAGATTCTTTTTCTTTTTCTTTTTTTTTACCTATCAATAATAACTTTATTTTTTTTTCAATTTTTTTATTAAGGTATTATATGTGTACATATCTTACCATTGCCCCCCCACCCCACTCCCATATATGCCCTCAACCCCCAGAGTTTTGTGTCCATTGGTTATGCTTATATGCATGCATACAATTCCTTTGATTGATCTCTTATCTTCCCCACCTCTCCCTAACCTCCCTGCTGTAATTTGACAGACTGTTTGATGCTTTACTGCCTCTGTATCTATCGGTTTGTTCAAGTTTTTAAAGTTCTTTGTTATCCATAAATGAGTGAGATTATGTGGTATTTTTCTTTCATTGACTGGCTAATTTCACTTAATATAATGTTCTCCAATTCCATTCAGGTTGCTGCAAATGGTAAGAATTCCTTCTTTTTATGGCAGCATAATATTCCATTGTGTAGATGTACCATAGTTTTCTGATTCAGTCATCTGCTGATGGGCACCTAGGCTGTTTCCAGATCTTAGCTATTGTAAATTGTGCTGTTATGAACATAGGGGTGCATATATCCTTTCTGATTGGTGTTCCAAGTTTCTTAGGATATATTCCTAGGAGTGGGATTACTGAGTCAAATGGGAGTTCCATTTTCAGTTTTTTGACGAAACTCCATACTGTTTTCCACAGTGGTTGCACCAGTCTGCATTCCCACCAGCAGTGCATGAGGGTTCCTTTTTCTCCAAATCCTCGCCAACACTTGTTGTTTGTTGATTTGTTGATGATAGCCATTCTGACAGGTGTGAGATGGTACCGCATTGTTGTTTTGATTTGCATCTCTCGGATAATTAGTGACGTTGAGCATGTTTTCATGTGTCTCTTGGCCTTCCTTCTGTCTTCTTTGGAAAAGATTCTATTTAGGTCCGTTGCCCATTTTTTTATTGGAACATTTATCTTCCTTTTATTAAGTTGTATAAGCTGCCTGTAGATGTTGGAGATTAAATCTTTATCAGTGATGCCATTTGCAAATATGTTCTCCCATGCAGTGGGCTTTCTTGTATTTTTGTTGATAGTTTCTTTTGCTGTAAAAAAGCTTTTTATTTTGATGTAGTCCCATTTGTTTATTTTCTCTTTAGCTTCCATTGCCCTAGGGGCAGTATCGGTGAACAAGTTCTTTTGGCATATGTCTGAGATTTTGCTGCCTGTGGATTCCTCTAGTATGTTTATGGTTTCCCGTCTTATGTTTAAGTCCTGTATCCATTTTGAGTTTATTTTTGTGTATGGTTTAAGTTGGTGATATAGTTTCATTTTTTTGCATGTATCTGTCCAATTTTCCCAACACCATTTATTGAAGAGACTGTCTTTATTCCATTGTATGCTCATGCCTCCTTTGTCAAATATTAATTGAGCATAGTGGTTTGGGTCAATATCTGGATTCTCTATTCTGTTCCATTGATCTATACATCTGTTCTTGTGCCAGTACCAGGCTGTTTTGAGAACAGTGGCTTTGTAATACTGCTTGAAATCTGGTATTGAGATCCCTCCTACTTTATTCTTCTTTCTCAGGATTGCTGTGGCTATTCGGGGTCTTTTTTTATTCCAGATGAATTTTTGGAGAGTTCATTCTAGGTCTGTGAAATATGCCATTGGTATTTTAATGGGGAGTGCATTGAATCTATAGATTGCTTTGGGTAGTATGGACATTTTAATGATGTTGATTCTACCAGTCCATGAACATGGTATGTTCTTCCATCTGTTTTCGTCTTCCTCTATCTCTTTATATGGTGTCCTGTAGTTTTCCATGTATAGGTCTTTTACCTCCTTAGTTAAGTTTATTCCTAGGTATCTTAATTTTTTTGGTGTGATGGTAAATGGGATTGCCTATTTAGTCTCTCTGTCTGTAAGTTCACTATTCGTGTATAGAAAGGCCATAGATTTCTTGGCGTTAATTTTGTATCCTGCAACATTGCCGAATTCATTTATTAAGTCTATTAGTTTTTTGACGGAGTCTTTCGGATATTTTATGTACAATATCATGTCGTCTGCAAATAAAGACAGCTTTACTTGTTCTTTTCCAACTTGGATGTCTTTTATTTCTTCTTCTTGTCTAATTGCAATGGCTAATACTTCCAGTAGTATGTCAAACAGGAGTGGTGAGAGTGGGCATCCCTTTCTTGTTCCTGTTCTTAGGGGAATTGTTTTTAGTTTTTGTCCATTGAGTATGATGTTTGCTGTGGGTTTATCATATATAACTTTTATTATGTTGAGGTATGAGCCTTCTATTTCCACCTTGTTGAGAGTTTTTATCAAGAAAGGGTGTTGGATTTTGTCAAATGCTTTTTCTGCATCAATTGATATGACTATGTGATTTTTATCTCTCAATTTGTTTATGTGATTCATCATGTTTATTGATTTGCGGATATTGTACCATCCTTGCATTCCGGGGATAAATCCTACTTGGTCATGGTGCATGATCTTTCTGATGTACTGCTGGCGCCGTATTGCTAGAATTTTGTTGAGGATTTTGGCATCTATGTTCATGAGGGATATTGGTCTATAATTCTCTTTCATTGTGTTGTTTTTATCTGGTTTTGGTATTAGGGTGATGCTAGCTTCATAGAAGGAGCTTGGAAGTGTTCCTTCCTCTTGAATTTTTTGGAATAGTCTGAGGAGGGTAGGTTTTAGTTCTTCCTTGAATATTTGGTAAAACTCTCCTGTGTAGCAGTCAGGCCCCGGGCTTTCGTTTGCTGGAAGTTTTTTGATGAGTGCTTTAATTTCGACCATAGTTACTGGCCTATTGAGCTATTTAGATTCTTCCTGATTGATATTTGGAAGGTTATATTTTTCTAGGAATATGTCCATTTCCTCCAGGTTGTCCAGTTTGTTGGAATAGAGTTGTTCGTAGTATTTTGTAACAATCCTTTGTATCTCAGCGGGGTCTGTTGTTATTTCACCTCTTTCATTTCTGATTTTGTTTATTTGGGTCCTCTCTCTTTGCTTCTTGGTGAGCCTGGCTAGAGTTCCATCAATCTTGTTTGTCTTTTCAATGAACCAGCTCTTGGTTTTGTTGATCTTTTGTATTGTTTCTTTGGTCTCTATGTCATTTACCTCCACTCTGATCTTTGTTATTTCCTTCCTTCTGGTTACACTGGGCTCTTCTTGCTGCTCTTTTTCTAACTCTTTGAATTGTAGGGATAGGTAGTTTATTACCATTGTTTCTTGTTTTTTGCAATAGGCTTGTAGAGCTATGAACTTCCCTCTCAAGAATGCTTTCGCTGTGTCCCATAGATTTTGGATTGTTGTGTTTTCATTGTAATTTGTTGCCATGATGTTTTTTATTTCTTCCTTGATCTCTCTGGTGACCCAGTCCTTGTTTAATATCATGCTGTTTAGTCTCCATGTGTTTGATTTCTTTGGATTGTATTTATTATAGTTGATTTCCAGTTTTATGCCACTGTGATCTGAGAAGATGCTTGATATAATTTCTATCTTCTTGAACTTGAAGAGACTTTGCCTGTGACCCAGCATATGGTCTATCTTTGAAAATGACCCACGTGCACTTGAGAAAAATGTATATTCTGTGGCTTTGGGGTGAAATGTTCTGAAGATGTCAATTAATTCCATCTGGTCTAGTGAGTCATTTAGGATTGCTGTTCCTTTGCTGATTTTTTGTTTAGAGGATTTGTCCAATGGTGATAGTGGGGTATTAAAGTCTCCTACTATGATTGTATTGCTGTCAATCGCTCCCTTGATATCCTCCAGGAGTTTTTTTATGTATTTGGGTGCTCCTATATTGGGTGCGTATATGTTTACCAGAATTATTTCTTCTTGTTGGATTTCTCCCTTTAGTATTATGAAGTGGCCTTCCTTATCTCTTGTCATGGCATTTACTTTGAGGTCTATTTTGTCAGATATAAGTATTGCTACCCCAGCTTTTTTTTCATTTCCATTTGCCTGAAAGATATTTTTCCATCTCTTCACTTTCAATCTGTGTGAGTTTATTGTTCTGAGGTGGGTCTATTGTAGACAGCATATATATGGGTCATTTTTTTTTATCCATTCAGCCACTCTATGTCTTTGATTGGAGCATTTAGTCCTTTTAAATTTAAAGTTATTACTGAAAGGTATTTGTTTGTAGTCATATCTATTTTTGTGTCTCTGTTCCTTCTTACCTGTTTATTTCTTCTTTTTACAGTATTCCCTTTAGCATTTCTTGCATTGCTGGTTTGGTGGTGATAAACTCCCTGAGCCGTTTTTTGTCTTCGAAGGACCTGATTTCCCCTTCAATTTTGATTGATAGCCTTGCTGGATATAGTATTCTTGGATTCAGTCCTTTGCTTTGCAACCCTTTGTATACCTCCTTCCATTCTCTTCTTGCTTGTTGTGTTTCTGTTGAGTAATCATTTGACAATCTGATGGGTGTTCCTTTGTAGGTAACTCTCTGTCTCTCTCTTGACGCCTTTAAGATTTTCTCTTTATCATTTATATTTGCCATTAAAATTATGACATGTCTTGGTGTGGGTCTTTTGGGGTTGATCCTGCTTGGGACTCTCTGTACTTGCGTAACTTTTATCTTTCCCATATCCGGGAAGTTTTCTATCATTATTTCTTCAAATAGATTTTCTAATCCCTGCTGCTCTTCTTGTCCTTCTGGCAGCCCTATTATATGCATGTTACTTTGTTTCATGTTGTCCTGAAGCTCCCTTAGGCTTTCCTCCTGCTTTTTAATTTTTTTCTCCAATTGCTGTTCAGATTGAGCTTGTTTCTGTACCTGATCGTCTAACTCACTAATTCGGTCCTCTGCTTCTTCTAGTATACTGTTGAAACTTTCCATGGTGTTTTTGATTGTAGCTATATCACTTTTCATTTCTTCCTGATTCTTGCATAAGTTGTTGATTTTCTTATCCATCCGATGTATAAATTCCACGACCATTAATCTGAACTCTTTTTTGGTCATGTTGCAAGCTTCAGTTTCACTAATTTCCTTTCTTGGTGACTCCACATTTTCTTTCCTCTGTGAGTTATTTCTTTTCTCCATTCTGACTATCAACAGAAAGCTCAAGCTTCAGTTTGCACGGACCTGGGCCGTGTGCTGTGGGGACTTTGCTCCACCCAAGTTTCACTGAAGTGCTCTGACACTAGGATGTGTGGCTACCTTTGGTTGGTGGGAACCAGACTTGCCCAGGGTCAGTGTCCCCAGTGTTCCGTGTGGTCTCGTGTGCACACTTAGAATCAGGGTCCCTGTCTGCACCACACTGTTGGTATGTGCCGAAAATGAGATCCTTAGCATGTGCCAGGAGTCAGAGTTTCCCTGTGTCTGCACCAAGAATCGAGTGTCAGTGTCTCTGTTGCCTCGTGCAGTTTCTCGTTGATAATCAGGGTCTCTGTGTGTGCATGCACCAACAATTGGGGTCACTGGCTCTTAGTGTGAATGCGCTGTGAGTCAGGGATCCCAGGCAGCTGTGTCCGGCGTGCCAAATTCCCTGAAGTGGAGCTGCGTCCTGTGTGTGCTCTCTCTACTGAGCCAAACCGGCTAGGGCTTCGCCTACTCTCAAATTCCTGAAGGTGAGCTGCCTCGGTGCACTCTCCAAGGTTCCCTGAAGGGGGGTGGAGTCTGTCCTTTGCCCCAAATTCCCCAAAGAGGAGCCCCTCTGTGTGCACTCTAAGATTCCCTGAAGGGGAGCTGTGACCCGCAAGCCAAATTTCCCAAAGGGGAGCCCTCTGTGCACGCTGTCAGATTTCCCCGAAGGGGAGCTGCTTCTGTCCCACGTGCCAAATTCCCTAAAGGGGAGCGCATCCCTGCGCAAAGCTCTGCAGCTTGGGCGAGGGGCGGGTCTTTCAGTTACTATGGTGCTATCTGCGAGCCTGCGGGGAGGGGGATAAGCTCTTTGACTCACGGAAATCTGCCGGGAAGTCTGGATTCTTATTGTTTGTTGGTCTGAAGCTGTGATAGCAGTTCTCTGTCCCCAGTGGCTGCAGGGTCCTGGTTTGTGTCTGAAGCCAGGATCCTAGTCTCAGGCAGCTCTGTTTTTCAAGATGGCGTGGTCTCCGCATCCGCACCAGCCGCGGAGAAGTGTCCCCTTTGTGCGCAGGGCTCCACCATCTAGGACTGCCCGGTTAGGCAGCCCCTTGGAAGACCTGCAGAATCTAACTGACCCTAGCTCATACACACACACACACCACACACGTCTACACGTCTACACTCTCTTCTATGGGTTCCTCACTCACACTCTCTCTCTCCCTACCTTCCTGCCTGTCGCCATCTTTTAGTCTCAAAATGTCTCTGTTGTTGAACAAAACTTCAGTTCATGATCTGACACCTTTTCATGTTGATACTTATATGATCAGTCACATGTCTCTTAGGCAACAAACAAGGGAGAGAATGTGCTAGTATGAGTCAGTTTACTTCTAAACCTCATGTTGCTAACATTTCAGGAAATTGTGTTGTGAATATTTTCTAATGGGAAAATAATTCAGTTTTCAAACAACTCACTTCTCAAACAACCTTCTAGAATGAATTAAGTTTGAGAACCAAAGTACCACTGAATCAGACACTGCCTGTGACTGGCTCTGAGTAACCTGTTTGGAGCTACAGAGTGATCCACAGTTAAGTAGTTGTTTCTGCTGGGCCTGAATGTATTCAGGAAGGACCAAGCTATGCAATAAGGCCTGCTTTTACCAGTACTGGACCCAGGGCTAGGTCAACAAAAGTCCCAAATCATCCTGACATTTGCTTCTTCCTGACTCTTCTTGCCTTCTGCCTGTTAGACTCAGTGACTTGAAAGAGCCTCTGGCAGTGCTTGATTTGCATAAGGTAGTTTCTAAGTGAGTCACCAGGTAGGGACAAGTGGTGTTCATCACATCAATACAGGTTCAAACATGGTGCCTTTGCTGAGTCTGAGGCCACTCAATATATGTCTAGCTACCATGTTCTACGTGCTCACACACCTTTGTGGTGGGAAAGGGTCTCAGGGAGTCTTTAGGGTGAGTTTAGCAGATTTATCAGGCCCAAATAGACCAAGATTTAGCTTTGTGAAGGGATGGCTCTGCATTGCTTGGGTGTGAAAGGAAAAATGGCCTCCGTTCTAGAGCCACACAAACTCAGTTTGCCCCAGATTCTGCCCAGTAACCCATCTCAGCAGGGAGGGGCCACTGGGAGTTGGGAGGGTGGTAATAATGGATCTCCTGTGATGGTGGGGGGCTGCTGATGAGGCCTGGGAGAAAGTGTGGGGAATGGCTCCTATCCCACAGTCACACCACTCAGTATGTTCCAATATCTGCCCAGACCTCAGAAGGGCAGAGTTCACATGTATCAGGAGGGTTGAGTTGTGGGGATCCCTGAAAGTGAGGCTAGTAAATCTCTCCTATCGGGGAATGACTGTAAGTTTCACAGGAAAGTGGGGGGAATGTCCCCCACTCTAAAGCCACACAACTCAGTCACTGGCACCCCCTGAGTCTTTCCAGACCTCTAGACACTTACCCAGGCAGCTGATTCCTTGGCAGGGCGCTAACTCCATAGTGGGGGGCAACATGGAGCCCAGAGGGTGGGGCTATTGCATTCTTCCAGGCTGATGTTATAGGGGGGAGTGTTCCATCCAAGGAAGATGGTGTCTGTGGTATGGAAGGGGGACTCTGCACAGGGATCATGGTGGCTATCTCTTCAACTCTTTCCTCAGAGCCACAAACCACAGTGTTTCCTCGTGTGACTCTAGTCTGCTCAGCCCTCCTCCTCTCAGTATCCAGTGTGAGTGGCTGGGAATGAAATTTTGGCCCTTTAGGAGAGTGCCTGTGTCTCTAGCATATCCCACCCCTCCCTGGTGGACAGAATCCCTGCTGTTCTTTCACAGCCCAATATTATGTGGGTGCCTCTTCCTGGCTCTGGTGTTCTGGACTGTGTAGCCCAGCTTAGGATTCAGATCCCACACTCCTTAGGGGGAACCATTGCAGCTGTGATGTCCCTCCAGAATCTCAGCCGCAGCCTATGGGAGTGGGGCCAGCCCTTTTCATGTCTATGCTCTTCGTATCTGTCTCGATGTGGCTTCTTCTGTAAATCCTTTGTCATAAGACTTCTCTTCAGCTAGTCCTCAGTTGGTTATTCAAGGTGGTGGTTCTATATTTCAGTTGTAATTCTAGTTTGGTCCTGGGAGTACCAAACATCTACTTATTCTGCTGCAATCTTGAATATCTTCGCTTTTTATTCTTTATTATAGCCTAAACCTGTTTGTCTGTTTTGTTTTTTGGTTGACAACCCCATAGGTTTGTTGTGAGGCTGGACACATTGTAAACACTGAAGACCATTAGTTATCACCTCTGTTATCTGCAGCATTATTTCCCCACAGTACTTCTCCCCAGACCTGTTCTGTCTGGCTGGTTGGCCATGCTCCATGTATTCTTTATTTCACCTTTATTTTTAAAAATAACAACAAACTCTTTGTTCTTTTTCTTCTTTCATAGGGTCCTGCTCTGTGATTTCCAAGTTGATTGATCCTTTCAGGATGAAATAACTCATTCTGTGGTATTAGTATTAGATAATTTACATTTCACTTGGGGTTTCTGATGGCACTATTCTTAAGGTTAAATCATTAATATGGATTTCAAGTGTACAGCTCTGAGCCTGAATGGAATAAGGCTTGGGTGGGTTGTGGTATAGTTAAGACTATAACATGTTTTATTTAAATAGAGCAGGGCTACTTTTATATCTTTTATGCATAAATTTAGCTTTCTGATAAAATTTTGTTGGAATTATAATAATAGAAAACACTTACATAGTAATTACCATGTGCCAGATATTGTTGTCAACACTACATATTATTTCACTTAATCCTCAAAACAACATATGAAGTAGGCATTATCCTCATTTTACCCAAGAAGTAAAGCAGACAAGTTAGGTAACTTTCTCAAGGCTAAAAACTAGTAAGTGGTAGAACTGGGATTTGTGCCCAGGTTGTATTCTTAACAACCACACTATATTGCCTCTGTTTGATGAAAAGGTTGTCTTGGCTTTTTAAAAGTTAATATCAAACTGATCTTTAATAATGGAAATTTAGAGCATTGACTTATGTGAGAAGGTTATGTGATGTCAGAAAACTGTCCCCCTAAGACTATAGTTTTTGTTTCAACATTTCAGTAGCTTTTATTGTTTCAACATTTTATTTGCTTTTAGTAACCAGCACTGTAATTTTCAAACAATTTTCTATGATTAGGTAGTACAAGTAATATGATTAATAAGGCTTGAGGCAGAAGTCAAAATGTCTGTGTCCTTTTTTAATTTAAATACTCTTTTTATTAACATAAGAAACTCTTAAATAATATGAACATTAATTTTTAAGGAAGTCCTTATGGAGCAAAATAAAAATGATATGTAGTCTCTACAAACCATGTCATGCAAAAAATGGTTGAAAAAATTAAGGTTGTTTTACCTACAGAGAGAAGACATATGGACATAAGTGAGTTTTATGTTTGAGCATCAAATGAGGAAGTGGGATTAGGCTTGCTCTCTTTTGGACTGAAAGGCTAAAGTAGAGCTAATATATAAAAGTTGTAGGGAAAGTAGATTTTGGCTCATTGTAAGGGAGAATTTTAATACATAGTTATTATTTAATGAAGCAAACATCCTTATAAAGTGTTTTATTGTGACTACAATATATTCAGGGAAATAAGACTTTTTGAGAGCCCAGCTGGCTTGGCTCAGTGGTTGAGCATTGACCTATGAACTGGAAGGTCACGGTTCAATTCCTGGTCAGGGCACATGCCGGGGTTGCGAGGGGTGTGCAGGAGGCAGCCAATCAGTGACTCTCTGTCATCATTGATGTTTCTCTCTCTCTCTCTCCCTTTCCCCTCCTCTCTGAAATCAATAAAAAATACTTTTAAAAAAGTCTTTCTGTGAGGTGGTTATTAGGGAAAACTTTGTAAATATATTTTGTTAGCTATTATTAACTGTACTCTTCAACTCTAAAAGTTGGTTCTAGAAGAAAGTGGCCTCTTTTGTACACACATACACCATTTATTGAGTTCTAATTATTGTCTTGGATCTGTTTTATTTGGATTACTACTCAGAAAAATCTATTTTCTGTGGCTGATGGGCAATGCTCTCCTTTCAAGTGACTTCTCTTGTGTGTTCTGCCCTTTGCCTCTAGACTTAACCTGGAAAACCCAAGAGAATTACTGGTAATCTTTAGATCTGAGAGAGTACTAAAATCCCACATCTCTCCCATACCCCTCACCCCCCTGCAGGAGAAAGGAAAGCATCTATTTTAGTCTCTTGGCTAGTTGACTGAACCTCCTGTCATCCCAGCATTTTCCCTAAGCAATTACTCTGAAATGGAGGGAGATAGGATTATAAAGTGACAGAAACTTGTAAAACAAAAAATGGAACATATTTTGAACTTTTTAATATTACAGGGTAGACCTTGGTATGGCCCATAATCACTTCTAGGATTTTTTCTTTTTTTGCCTTTTTGGATTCAGGCAAAATATTTTATCACTATCTTAGAAGCATAGTTTTGTTAAATAAAAAAAAATATTGTTTCTATGAGGAGAGCAAACTTCAGTAAGAGCTCTTGAAATATGTTCTTTAAGATAATGCTGAGACAAAGTTGAGGTTAGAGATGCTATTTCATCTGCTATCTCTCCTGATAGTATCAGATATTCCCTCAATTTATAATTTATCAAATTTCAGTATCCCATGATAGAACACTTTGATGAAATTCTAGGAAGAGATGGTACCTCTGTGTCACACTGGAGGCTAGTGATACTTTAAGCAATTTAAAATATCACTCTTGGAAGTATACAATAGTTTTTTGGTTGAGGAACCTTCAATAATTCTATTTTTTTGTAGTTAAGCCAGCTCCTTCCCCACTCACCCTTAGTTTTCTGTTAGATATTTTCTTCTTATCTCATATGCATGGCTAAATATTAGGTACCTCCAGAGTCATGTTAGAAAGGAGGAGAGGATGTGTTATCATTTTTCTTTTACTAACTACACTAATGAGTAATGAATAATAAGGAGAAATTAATCCTTCAAAGCAGATTACATTTTATTGAGAGTTGACTGTAACTATAAACCTTTACTTGGAACTGTTAAACAACAGTCCACATTTTCCTATTGGTAGTTTACACCTTTTATTTCCCTGTCTACCATCTTGTTTAGAAACTAAGGGAGCCAAGAGCAGATTAGGGAAGAATCCTGGAGCCCAACTAATGTCTTATTGGCTCAGCCTCTGCTGAATACATGAGAAATAACTGAAGAATCCACAAAGAGCTGCTTTAAGGGAAAGATGACTATGTTTTTAACACTGATTGCAAAGTGAGGTTTGGAAAACAGGGGAGTGGAGTTATAATAGCTGCTGGAAGTGGTATTCCATTTTTACATGAGTCATTTGAGAGAAGCCAGCTGCTTCCTAACTGTTTTCACTCTTTCCTGCACCTGTGATAAGGAAACCTCTATTAACCTGAATGCTGGGGTATGAGAAGAAGGAAAGCATGGAAGGTTTTGATTAGTAGCATTTTTCAATTTTACTTACAAATTCTGTTTTCTTTCTCTCTTTTGGTTGAAATTCTTTCCAAAATATTTGACTAAAAACAACTATTTATTGGGGCCCAAATGGGTCAGTGATTCCCTTTATAAATGCCCTGGGAGGAGGTTGGTATGTATTATCCTGATTATACAGATGTGGAATCTGGAATTCAGAAAGCATAAGGACATTTTCCAAGGTCATTCAACAAGGAAATAAAACAACAGTGGTCTGAAACCAAAAGCTTTTGTTCTTGCTCAGTCCTCTGTACCATATGATGGTCATGTTCAAACTTAGGGCTCTATATTAGTGTCAAGAACTACCTAAGTGCTGGGGTTAAGTTTCCCCATTTGACTGAGTATCCTCGACAATAAAGTCCTTAAATAGAGTCTGTTAATAGAGGGGTGGTTGCTATTTAAAAGATACAGGAGTTAAGATTGTAATATTGGAGGACATATAGTTTAATAGGAGGAACAGGATACACATACACACTAATCTTTTTTTTTTTTAATCATTAACTTCTTTGTCAATAGACAAGAGCAAATCCTTACACAGGAATGAAAGTATTTCTCTGTAGAATTGCAAGTTCTACTTTTCAAACATTCCATGACCCCTTAAAGCTAAACACCATTTCAAGGATGCTTTAAACAGAAGTTAAAATGATTTTACTAAGATGTCAAGGCCTGCTGCAGGATACATCATGAGAATACCCAGGAGTCTTCTCTATCCTAGCCAGTCCACTACTTTTGGCACAATGTATGATGTATCTCAATTCCAGATGCATTTTCATTAAAAAATAGAAATGTTCCTGATAAGTTAACTAGTGAATACCAAATTTTGCCAGTTAAATAATTAACTTGTGTTTGCAAAGCTATTATTAAAATCCTGTGATTAATCCTGTCTAAAATAAAGCAAATGAAACCCCCAATAGAGTTGTTTCCATAAGTTCCAAGTTTTGTCTATTGAACAGTTTAAGGTGGACCAGATCAACACACATGCACAAAACACACATAGAAAAAAAAACAACACAAAATTTTAGACAGTCTTCAATTTATTGTAATGGGGTTTGAACTTTCTTTCAAACTATAATCACAAATGCCAAGGGGCTGTGTAGGAAAGAAGAGCTAGATTCTCAGAGAGGCTAACTTTCCTTAGCAATCTGAACAGTGCAGCTTTTATGTTTTCTTCTTGAGGAGAAATGGCAGGTAAAGTAACTTTTGGTGTGCTGGATTTCTGAGAAATACCATGGTAATTCTGATTATAATTCAATTAGGTCAGGCCCACAAAGCATTTTATGTTTAAAAGTATAGTACGGAGTGCCTGTGTAGTTTGGTGATGAAGGAGAGTGTTTAAGACATGGTTTAGAGGGAAAATACCAAAGGTAATTCTTTAGTAAAACTGGAGACAGTCACCCCTTTTTTGCTTGAACCATACATTTTGGTGGTTAAAGTTAACCTTTTGCTTCAAGGGAAGTATAGGTTCAGTAGTCTTCAAAGTGATCCATTCAAAAGAAAACAAAAGTATATCTGAATTTATATAAATGTGTTGGTAATTTTAGTTTATGAAAGCCAGGTATCTAGCACCAAGTCTGCAAACTATGGGTTGTGAGCCAAATCTGGCCACAGTCTGTATTTTTTAATCCTCACCTGAGGATATATTTATTGATTTTAGAGAAAGAGGAAGAGAGAGAGAGAGAGAGAGAGAGAGAGAGAGAGAGAGAACATTGAGAACATTGGCTTGTTGTCTCTCATAAGTGCCTTGACTGAGAATGAAACCACAACCTAGGTACATGCCCTGACTAGGAATTGAACCTGCAACCTTTTGGTGTAGGGAATGACACTCTAACCAACTAAGCCACACCAGTCAGGGTTGGTCACTGTATGTTTTGTGAATAGTTTTATTGGAACACAGTCACACTAATTTATTTATGTATTTTCTATGGTAATTTCATGCTACAACAGCAGGGTCAAGTGGTTGCAACAGAGTCTGTATGGCCTGCAAAAATTAAAATATATAGTTACTATATAGCTCTTTATAGAAAAACTTTACTTATCCATGCTATATAGTATTTCACAGAAGGATCCATGCTGAGACAGCATTCATTTGCTGACCCTTGTTATTATGAATTCATTATTTCTTAGAGTAAGAAATTATATTTCTTTACAATAATACAGAACTTTTATTGAGGACTTGCTCTGTTCCAGATATTCTGTGAAGTCCTTTACTAGCCCATTTAAACTTCATAATTATGCACTGAGAAATATGTACTGTCAATATACCCATTTTATAGATGTAGAAATTAATGACTGTAAAATTCAGTGGAAAAAATATCCTCTGGTGAAGATTTTAAAAAAGTAGAAGTATCTCTATATGAAAATGACATTATTCTACATATAGAAAATCCTAAACAATCCACAAGAAAGCTATTAGAGCTAATAAACAAATTCAGCATAGTTGCAGAGTACAATATCAACACAAAATTTAGTTTATTATTATTATTTTTAAAATATACTTTTATTGATTTCAGGTAGGAAGGGAGAAGGAGAGAGAGACAGAAACATCAATGATGAGAGAGAATCATTGAGCGGCTGCCTCCTGCATGTTCCCTACTGAGGATCCAGCCACAACCCTAGGTATGAGCACTTGACTGGAATTGAACCTGGGATCCTTCAGTCCCCAGGCCAACACCGGCTAGGGCAAGTTGATTATTTTTACTTGTGATGCTTTAATCTGTCTCTGTAAAGGTGGCCTCATAGAATGAGTTTTACAAAATGTTTCCTTCCCTTCAGTTACATTTTTGAAAGAATTTGAGAAAGATTGGTGTTAATTCTTCATTAAATGTTTGTTAGGATTCACCTATGAATCCGTCTGGTCCAAGACTTTTCTTTCTTGAGAGGTTTTTGATTACTGATTCTATCTCTTTACTTGTTATAGGCCTGTTGAGATTTTCTATTTCTTCTTCAGCCAGTTTAGGTAATTTGTGTGTTTGAAGAAATGTGTCCATTTTTTCTAGGTTATGTATTTGTTGGTGTACATTTGTTCATAGTATTCTTTTTATCTCTGTAGTATCAGGAGTAATTTTTCCACTTTCATTCCTGATTTTAGTTATTTGTGTGTCACCTTTTTTCCTCTGTAAGTCCAGCTAAAAGTTTGTTAATTTCTTTTGAAAAAGCAACTTTTTATTCCAGATATTTTTTCTTTTTATTGTTTATCTCTGCTCAACTCTTTATTTTTTTCTCCTACCTTTGGGTTTAGTGTGCTCTTATTTTTCTAGGTGTTTAAAATGTAAAGTTAGGTTATGGATTTTGAATTTTCTTCTGTTTTAATGTAGGCTGTACATTTTTCTCTAAACAATGTTTTCTCTGCATTCTATCATTTTTGGTATGTTTGTTCCTTGATCTATGTTGATATGCCTGCCTCTGAAGATATCACACTCAGCCATTACTCTTAAGGAATGCCACCTGACTGCAAAATTGTTTTCGATAAATTGGCATGTGAATAAATTGTACCATATATTGCTCCACCATCTGATCTAATTAAGTTTGGGCTCATTTGCAGAGATAGTCTTAGATGCATTTTGAGGGCTGGTTCTGACCTCAATAAGACTCTCCTTAACTCTTTCTTTCTAAGGTTCACTCTGTTAAATGGCTATCTACCCTATGGTTTAACTTGTTGTTCTGTGGAATTACCAGCTTTCTCTTAATTGCTTATGGCAATAACATCCCTTGTTTTTGACAGCACACTTAGGCTTGAATTTTTCCATGCTCTATTCTAAACAGAGATCTCCACTTGGGGAGAGCCACATAGGCCTCTCTTAAAGTCTCCCTTTCCCCCATGGGCAAAACTTCTGTGCCAATGTTCTGGAGCTGAGAGTTAGGACAGTAGCTCACCTGGTCTTAGAGTGGTATTCCTGCTTTGTGAATGAAACGCTGGGCAATAGATGTAGACTTTGGTCATCTTTGCTTGTCTCTTTTGTTTTGGCTCTTTGAGCAATCTGGAGTGAGGGTAATTAGAGCCCAGTATTCTCTGCCTGTCATGCCTGGGATAGAGCTTCCATCCTATGAGTGTGGGATGATTGGAGGAAGGAAGTCTCAGATCTCTCAGCTGCACTTCCTAGAATAGTGCTTTTGCAACATAGAGCTGGAGATGGGGGAGGTGTGCAAAATGCTGAAATAATGCTACTTCTGTGGAGAAACTGTAGACTTAAATTGGAAATGGGGAGAAGGAGCTCTGTGTTTCTTGCTGCACTCACCAGAAGTAGAGCTTCCATTGAGTGTGGGGGAGGATGCAGAGAGAGTGGGTCATGGCTCAAGTGCCACAGACTTGCTATTCCTACTGAACTTTAGTAGATTGTCTTGAATAAATGTTTCTCCTTTGACTTAATGGCCTTAGAACGCTTTCCAAAGACATTAAATGGTTGCCCTTTTATAATTGTTACCAGTTATGGTTGTTTCTCTGGGGAGAAAGTTCATATAGCTCATGGTCTCATTCCTGTCACTTATTCTCTTAACTCTACACTCTGCTACATTTTGGGAGAGGCAATAGGAACTTTTGGCAAGCTCAGGATTTCTGGGAAAGATCATGAGGGTTCTGATTGTAATAGAAATGTTAAAAGGACTATTCTTTTTCCAATTACTTTTTCCTGTAGACATTTATCTATTCTCACTTTTAAGCTATAAAATTTTAACACACAAGCCACTTAATTTGTTTTAATTGAAATTGTTTTATGTTCACTGTATTGGGATTGATATTTGCTGCAAGACACAGAAAACCCAAAATAATAGGTGTTTGAACATGAACAAATTTGTATTTCTTTCTTGTCTAGATTACATGAGATGATAAGCATTCTAGTTGCTTTGTGATCATCCAGGAAATAGTCTCCTTCTGTGTTGTGCTGTGCCTCTGACATTATCAACACTTGACTTCTTACCTCTTAGTCCAAAAGGGTTGCTTCAGCTGTAGATCTTATGAATACTTTGCAGCCAGCTGGAAACAGGAAGTGGGTGAGAGGACTTTTTTATTCTCATCCTGTTGGACAGAACTCAGCCATGAGACTACATCTAACTGCAAGGGAGTCTGGAAAATAATAGTCTTTCTTCAGGATGGTCATGTCTCCAGCTAAAACCTAGAGATATTTCTAAGAAGGAAGTGGAGAAAGGCTATCAGGGAAGAACTAGTCTCTGCCATGGTCAATAATAAACTATTTGAGGCCTTTTCTGAATAGGTTCTCATCAGTCAATTAAGACAAAACATCCATTTCCTCCACTTTTAGACAGACCACAAATCTGGCACTGAGATTCGTAAATCATTTCATGGCAAATATAAAATAATTATCTCAATTCTTTAAAGAATGGGCATTCATAATATCCCAGAGAGAGTTGCTGGATTAACCAGAAGCTAACATGTACACTGAGTGGCCAGATTATTATGATCTCTGAATGCATAATAATCTGGCCACTCAGTATATATGTATAATGTATATTAGAGGCCCAGTGCATGAATTTGTGCATTGGGTGGGGTCCAGTCAGCCTGGCCAGTGGGAGGGGACATGGGTAGTTGGCCGGCCTGCCTGCTGGTCGAACTCCTGGTCAAGGGGACAATTTGCATATTAGCCTTTTATTATATAGGATATACACTGAGTGGCCAGATTATTATGCGTTCAGAGATCATAATAATCTGGATACTCAGTGTATTTCCTTAATAACAAGTAATTGCTTGGCTCTATAGCAAGTATAAATATGGGTTAGAGGAACATGATTAATATGATGAAACAAGTAGAGAACAATTAAAAATTATATGTCTTTAGTATTTACCATTCCGTATATCACCTTACAGTTATGTGTCTATGTGTCCTGTAACTTGTCTCTGGACTCCACTAGTATGAATGTTGGCCTGTGCGTGATTCATCCACTTGACCTCTTCAACAATCAGCATAGTGTTTAATACATAGAAGGTGTTCAACAAAGGAAAAAGACGAATGAGCTGTAATTCAGTGTCTTAAGTTAAAACTCAAAAATACTTTCTAAGGCCTCCCTTACCCCTTATATATAGTTCATCAGCAAGCCCTGTTACTGGAGCTCTAAATATATCCAGAATCTATATACTTCACCTCCATTCTTGTCACCCAATCCAAGCCACCATTTTCCCTAAACCTGGACTTGTGCAATAACCTCATTTTCATTCTTCCTTGTAATTTTTTTCTCTTTATAGTAGCTAGAATTATCTTTTACATTTATGAATCAGAAAATGTCACTTTCTTGCTTGAGATACTCTAACTTCCTGGTATACATAGAATGAAACCCAAACATCTTACCCCTGACCACCTCTCTAGCTTTATCTCTTACTACTTTCTCCTCTTTTCAGTGACATTGAACTTCTTTCATTTTCAAGAACATGTCTATTTAATTTATATGTTGAGACCTTTGCACTTATGGTTTCCTCTGCCTGGAATGCTCTGAAGGGGCTAATCGCTGAAGAATGTCCGCCAAAGTTGCTTTAGCAATTGGAACAATAGATACTTGATTGGAGGGCAATCTGAGCAGTGCGTTGCAGTGTTTATCACAGTCTACCCTTGTGTTACTTAGATCCAATTCTTCAAATATGTTTTGGTTGTAGATACTCCAGGATTCTGTAGACTTCTATTCCTGGAAGGAACTTAGAAAAGGAAAGTTAGTGGGAAGAATTACAGCCCCTCCAACTGAAGATGACCTCAGGGCTGCAACTGATACTCATAATATCCCTCCTTGACTATCAAGTGTAGATTTTCCTCAGTTTCAGCTAGCACCTCTAACTGGTCTTGGTTGCTTACCTGGTGACCAAGTCCTCTCCCCTGCAGGGGGATCTTATGATATCTCAATGTGTTCACCACAGTGTATTCTTTCTAAACACTACTCCTTTTAAAATTGTGATGAAGTACTCAGTGCTTAGCTCAGGTCATGCTTGCCCTTCAGTAGGTAGAGGAAAATCACCTCAAAGCGTTTTCTTCACAATATGATAATAGATTCAGCCTTGGAATTGAAAAGCTCAATTTAAGGCTTTATTCCAACTCTGAACTTAAGCAAGGCAGAATGCCTCAAAAAGGCTATCACTCACGTGTTTATAAATTCTTAAAATTTTACTCCTCCTGGCCTCTAATACCTTTTTGTTGTTTGAAAATTATTCCTGTTTTTCTTATAGAAATTTCTCCTAACTCAATTCAGAAATTAACATGTGGCATTTCTTTTTTAAAAAAATATATTTTATTGATTTTTTTACAGAGAGGAAGGGAGAGGGATAGAAAGTTAGAAACATCAATCAGCTGCCTCTTGCACACCCCCTACTGGGGATGTACCCGCAACCAAAGTACATGCCCTTGACCGGAATCGAACCTGGGACCCTTGAGTCTGCAGGATGATGCTCTATCTACTGAGCCAAACCGGTTAGGGCAGCATGTGGCATTTCTTTGGTGATTTATAGATAGCTAGACCAAGAAGCCCTTTGCTTGGTTCCTAGGTGTCAGCATCATCAGGAACCACAGCTCAGCCATAGGAACAGCCAGGGTACTTAATCAGCAAGGTTTTGCTGCTGGAACCTAAAAGGAAAAGTAGGTTCAAAGACAAACTCATGAACATGTTAAGGCAGATTGAATTATATAATGTCCTTTCTTTGTGCAAGTCTCATACATTTCTTAAAGTCTCCGATGACACTTCATTACTGTGTCTCCCCATTCCATTTCCCCTCCCCTCATTAGACACCAGGAGCCTAGATTTCAAAGTTCCTGACACATGTCTTTCCTTTCTCCTTTCCTGTATCCATTCATATAATCTTGATAAATAATAGTAATACTAATAGCTACAAATGTTGAGTGCTTATTGTGTGCTAGGCACTTTGCCAAGTGCCTTATGTAAACTAACTTATCTAACCCTTTGCACTCGGATGTCGAGTGTGACTCGACACGGTTAGCATCGGTAGCAGCTCGTATGTCGAGCCACACTCGACACGTCGTTTCACCGCGGGGGAAAGGGGGATTTTTGTCTATTTTTCCAGTATCTTTTCTTGTTTTCATTAGCATGAAAGGACAAGTAAAATGTAAATGCTGTCTCAACTGATGCCAAAAAAGAAAAAATGAAAAACCGATAACGCATGTGAAATTTATTAGGAAACTAGTACATGATCTTGTTGGAGAATTCAGAGATGGTACACTAACTTCCAGGGGTAGACTATTATCCACTAACTTAGAGCAACGTTTAGATGGAAAGCTCAATATAATCACACCTCACCCTAACAAAAAACACAAAGATTGTGTTGTTTGTTCTAACAGAAAAATCAAAGGAGGAAGAAGAGAGACAATTAATATTTGCGAAACATGTGAATGTAAACCAGGTCTTCATGTGGGTGAATGTTTCAAAAAATATCACACCATGAAAAATTATAGAGATTAAAATTACTCTTTGAATGTATCAATAATTTGAAATATAAAAATATCCAAATAAATAAGTTTGTATGAAAAGAAACTCCAGTTTTTTATTCTACTGCCGTGCTTTGTAAAACCTGGGGTATTTAAAAAATTAAATCCCGAGTAGAATAAAGGAATCGAGAAAAAAGCAAGCGAGTGCAAAGGGCTAATCCTCACAGCAATTTTATGAGGCAAGTAGCAGTGTTCTCTCCATTTTACAGATGACTCAGCAAGAGAGTTTATATAACTTACCAAAGGCCATTTATTTATCCACTGAATATACAGTAAACACTTTCTAAGTTCCAGAAAAAATTCTAGGTGTTGGGGATATGGTAGTTAACAAAGAAGATGGTGGCTTATGCCCTAATTTAGCTTACATTCTAGTGTGTACATCTGGAAGATAAAAAAAATAAACAGAAAAAATCAAATTCATAATTTGTCAGAGGAAAATAATTGAAGGAAGCATATCAAAGGCTGAGGTGGAGGGTATATTATAGTATTAAGTAGGGCATAACTGATAATTATAGTTGAAAAAACTTGAAGGAGTTAAGGAGAGGGGTTATATAGATATTGGTATAAGAAGTTTCCAGGTGGCATGAACAAAAAGTATCAGGAAGCTGATGTGGAATCATGCTCAGTGTATCAAGGAAGTGAGTGGAGTGCGTCAGATGGAGAATAGTTGATGAGGTCAGAAGAATGACAGTGGTGGGAAATGGCTCTTTATAGACCATTATAAAGATTTTAGTTTATACTGTGTGAGAGAGGAAGCCATTGAAGGATATTGAGCTGAGGAGGGATATGATCTGACTTATATTTTAATAGGATCCCTAGCTGCTGTGCTGAGAACAGACTGTGAGGGGCAATAACAAAAGCAGGAAGATAAGTTATGAGGCTATCCTATATAATAAAATCTTAATATGCAAATCGACCAAATGGCGGAATGACCCATTGCTATGGTGTGCACTGACCACCAGGGGCAGATGCTCAATGCAGGAGGTGCCCCCTGGTGGTCAGTGTGCTCCCACAGGGGGAGTGCCACTCAGCCAGAAGCCAGGCTCACAGCTGGCAAGTACAGTGGTGGTGGAGAGGTCCTGGACTGCGAAAGGGTGCAGGCTGGGCTGAGGGGCCCCCCTCCCCCAGTGCACAAATCTCGTGCACCAGGCCTCTAGTCTATATATATAAAAGCCTAAGTGACCGAATGACCTAACGACCGATCGACCTGTCACTGTGACATGCACTGACCACCAGGGGGCAGACACTCAATGCAGGAGCTGCACCCTGGTGGTCAGTGCACTCCCACAGTGGGAATGCCGCTCAGCTGACCGACCCATTCTGCTGGCTTGTGCTGCCATAGCGGTGCTCGCCAGCCATGAGCCCTGCATCTGATGCCCGTCCTGAGAGGGGTAGGGGGGGTGCGGGATGTGATCAGCCCTCCGGGCAAGTGGTGGGATGCCCTTGCTAGCCTGGGACCCGGATCCAACCAGCTGACGTTCACACCAGTTGTAGGGAGCCACCTGGAGGCCACTTTTATATTATTTCTTCTTTATGGAGTGTCTAGGAAGGGGAAGTAGCACAGGATCATGCCATATATATATATATATCAGAGATGTATTTTTCTCAAAATATTGTTATATCATGCCCTCCCCACATGCAGGTTTCAATATGTCCCTTGGTCTCAAATAAGATGAGAATCATTGTCTTAAAGTTTTACTAATGGTGGAAATTTCATGCACCATTAAAAAAGCCAGTGTGGGTGTGTTCTCAGTATTTCACAAAATATATAATGTAGCCCATGAAAAACAATGTGGAAATATTTAGAAATTTGAAATTTGACCATGGTGTTAAAACTTAATTTATCCAAATATTCCCATTTCAATCTTTGTTCTTTAAGATTGTTCTCTTAGCTGTGCATGTGTGTGAGTGTGTGTGTGTGTGTGTGTGTGTGTGTGTGTGTGTGTGTGAGAGAGAGAGAGAGAGAGAGAAAGAGAGAGAGAGAGAGAGAGAATGACTTAGTTGGCTATGCTCAGGCACGACACATAATTTTGTTGGGGACAGTTGAATATTGCCTATAGATCACACTGTCTGTTATGCTCACTGCTTCCTATGTAATTGTATTCTGTATATGTCTTCCAAATTAGTTTATAAATAGGTCTAGGCTAAGGACCCAGATTTTTTTCTTCACATAGTAAGTGCTTAATAAATGACTCTAGAGGACAGCTCACCTTTGAACAGAGATTGTACTCTCCCTAAACACAGTTGGGGTATACATTCTGTCATAGTTTATTTTTCAATCATAACAAACAAGGTGCAGAAGAACTAATCAAAGGAGTATGTTTATATAGTTACAGAAAAAGTAGAGGTAGAATTAATGTTTCACAATTATATAACTGATTTAGACAATATTTTACTTCATGCACTTTAATCTTTTGGATAGTTACAAAATTGTGCGTTTCTCTAGGTTGTTCAAATGTTTCACTGCAATTTTCAAGTGTTGGGTAGGGATGGAGAATATGTGCTTGTGAACCTCCTATTGTTTGTTATGGTCTCTGAACAAAATCTCAAGCAGTGCATGTTTTTAATGTACTCAAATGTCAGAGCCAGTCCTTGATTCCCAGTTTACATCAACACATGAAGGTTATTTAGATACATGTGCTCCTGCAGGTAATAGAATGTCAATCTCAGCAGATGCCAATTAGAAATTCCTGGGCCAAGAGGCCCCTAAAGCATCAAATCTTGCATAATATAAAATTGTAATCAGTTGGATGGATCAACTGAGTTCAAGAGTATTAAATCTGGTTAGAAATGCCTTCTTAGTAACAGATGGCCACTTCAGGAAAGGTAATGAAGAAACCATGAGATGGCCAGAGAGCACTTCACAGTACTTCTGAAGATGTTAGATATGTGACCCATAGAGTCCCCAGGAGATAATAATGACAAAAATATTGCTTTCTTTAAACTAACTACCATTAAAATTATTGCTAATCAGAATGGCTTCATGAATAACAGGAGGAAAGGGAAACCAAGATAAATAACTTTCTGCTCCCCAAACCTCTCTACTATGGTTCATTTTATTCCTGCATTTCTGTCATTTTAGAGTCATGACTTGGGTGGTTTGCTGCTTTGGGGAATTTAGTTGATTATATAACTAGTCCTGAGATGGGCAACACTTAGAAACATTTTCATTCATTGCTGCCTTTGCATGAAGGTTTTAATTGCTGTTGTTTTTAATCAGAGATGTATTTTGACAAACAGATACAGAGCATCTGAGGAAACGTGACACTGGATAGGGACTTGTTCTGGAATAAGCAGAATGCATCTTGGTGTTCACATTCCTTGGCATTGGCATCACTGGGAACACTTGCATAGGATAGTAAAAATTGTACTAAACTGTGAGTTGGAAACCTAGGTTCAAGTCCCATCTCTGCCACTAATTAGCATTATGACCTTAAGCAAATCCCTTCTTTTCTCTGGGCCTTGATTTCCTTATTAAAAAATTAGGGAATTTAGATCAGGAGTTCTCAAATTTCAAGGTGCAGAAGAACTAATCAAAGGAGTGTTAAAAGTTCAGACTTTTAGTTATACTCTATTTCTTTATCTCTTGATTCAATAAGTTTAGATGAGGCCCAGGAAATTTCATATTAAGAAGCACCTGAAACGGTCTATATGGTCTTATGATCACTCTTTGAGAAACTGGATTAGGTGGTTTCTAATGTCTTTTCCAGCTCTAATTTTTTTTTTCTTTCTGGTGGCATTACTTCTTTTTGGGAATGGGAACAAACCATTTTTGTACCTTTGATTTTTATTCTCTTTTACCCTTTCATTGTTCATATATTTTCCTTCTCCTCCCTCCTTCTTCCCTTGCTCCACTGCCTCAACTATAAGGTTACAGTTGAGTCCAGTGGGAATGGGAATGATTAAGTGGACTGACTCTGAAAGTACTTACTACGTGGGATTCCTGTTGGCACAGGACAAGAGACAAGGGACAACTAAGTCATATTTCCTGATCTTGGCTGGAGAAATACTGTACTCAGATCCTAGTGATAATTGACATATGGGATGCATGTTCTGATAGATACTGCAAGGGTGGAGTCACAGAGGCACAGAGGAGAGAGTTTAAGGGACTTTTGATGAGTAAATATGAAATGACCCCCTTTTTTCTATCTTTTCATTGTGACTTATTGGATACCACTAGCAATTGGAAGAACTAAAAAACACAAGTAGTGAAAAATGCTGTTCAAATCAAAGGTGGCCATTCAAACAGTTGTAGATACAGTTGTTCTCAATCTGGCTGCACATTAGAATCCCATGAGCAGCCTAAAATAATAATGCCTTGATCATTCCATAGACTAATTAAAACCAAATCTCTGAGTGTGGACATTGACCTATTTTAAAATATACCAGATGATTGTAATGTGTAACCAAGGTTAAAAACCAATGCCATAGGAGGTTATTTATAGAAGTGAGATAAATAAAACTTAAATAATTTGTCTTCTAACAAGTTGCTAAGTTTCTGGCAGTAATGTCCCAGCAGGCTAGGCCAGAAAGTGTGTTTCTGGTGTTTTCTTTTTCTAGTTGGCACCTAGCTTGTGGGTTGCAGCTTCTCTTACAAAGTATGAGCCTATGATACCAACCTCCATCCGTTCACCTAGACTCTTGTGTGTGTCTCTGGCTCCTTTTACGGGGGGATCAGTTCTCTGCATCCAGAGGGGGTAGGGAATATTCAGTTTGAGAGTTTGCATTATATGTATTTGCTTTAAAGAAATCAAGAAGGCTTTGGCCTTTATTAGTTGGAGGCTTTGAGGCCACTCACTAATATTGTATTAATTTTAGCTTTTGTATGTCCTCCCAATTCCATCAATAAAAACCAAATACGTAAAATGAGAATTTTCTCTGATTTGGCTTGAGTCTCAATTTTTTTTCTAACACTGAATTCTAGTTACCAACTAAAGAGAACATTTTGGCTTGTATTGATTGATCTCCTTTTATTTGCTATTATTCTTTGCTTACTCACAGCAGTGAAGTGGTCAGAACATTTTCCTTTCTCTCTGGTAAGATTATGCAAACAATTTGCATTATGCATTGAGCTTTCCAATTCATTTTTTTAAATCCTCACCCAAGGATATATTTTCCATGGATTTTTCAGAGAGAATAGAAAGGAGGGAGGAGGCATAAAAGAGGGAGAAAGAAACATCAATGTGAGAGAGACACATAGATTGGTTGCTTCCTGCACTTGCCCCTACTGGGGCTGGGGAACCTGCAACTGAATTATGTGCCCTTGACCAGGAATGGAACCTGAGACCCTTTGGTTCCTGGACCAAAGCTCTAACCACTAAACAAATCTGCCAGGGCCCAAGTCATTCTTTATTTGATCCTTACAACAAATTTGTACAGTAAGCTTGGCATGAGCTATTAGCATTATTGTAAAGAAGAGGAGATTGAAGCTCAGAGAAGAGAAGTCACTGGCCCCAGGTTTTACAGTCAGAACTCAAAACCTATTTTCTGCATAGCACACATCATTACTAAATATCTCTCACATTATTTGCTTATTTGTTTGATTATTATCTGTCTTCTCTGCCAACAGAATGCAAGTTCAATATGAACAGGGTACTTACCTGTCATGTTCACCTCTATATCCCCAGAGACTAGATTAGTGCCTGGCATATAGTAAATGTTTTCATTGAATCTTCAAAGAAACTTCAATTGTCTTGTTCCAAGTCCTTTGGTCTTTTAAATTCTCTATGGCTATTTTTAATTTGCCAGTTTTCAAAGAGATAGATGGAAAAATCATAAATGGTCATGCAGCTTGTAATTAGTGGAGCCAGCACCAGAACCCAAGGTGTTTAATTCTCAGTAGTGTAGATTTGTGTTATCTTACTTTTGGACACTGGCAGACCCAATGCTATGCTGTGTTTTAGAAAGATCCTTTAATGTTGATATGTATACTCTAAGGCCACTGACAGAGCCAACCTTCTGCAAAGTTGTGGAGTAGGAAAAGTTAGTTGTCTTTGTCTACAGATCCACCTCCCCCTCAACTTGAGCTGCAAGCTCTATTCCAGCTTCTCCCCTAGTGTTAAGGATCTTTCTAGATCCCTTCTCTCTGTTCAGATTTTCTCTGTCCTTTGACCCACTCTTAGTGCTAGCTGGATGGAGTCACCTTACCTTTTTGAGTCTCAACTTCCTTACTAAATGACAAGAATAATAATATGTCCTTCTTATTTATATCATTTGTGTGGTATGAACATATAAATTAACAAGGTGTAGATTTTAATGCATTTTACAAATGAGGTGATGTTATTAGGTTTTTCTAGGAAATCTGACTAGTATAGCAAACAAATCTCTTTAGGACCATAAGGTTTTTTGTAATGGTTGGAATTACCTTTTCTGGCTTGCCCAGTTAAATTTTAACAAAGATATTCAATATCTTTGACTAAAGAGAGTAATACCTATGGTGGGAATATTTAGAATCTTGGCATGTCTGGGGCGGGGCAGATTTATACATGGTGGTGGGAAGAGAGGTTTTTTAGGGCTTTCCTATTCACTCTCTTTCTTTGTAACATGGCTCACCTTAACTCTTTGTTAAACTATGTAGCTGCTACCTGTGCTAAGTCATGAATTAGTCAAGACTTCCAATTCCTTGTGATAGGCAGTTTGGCTTGAAATGATTTGAACTGATCCCAGCTAGAGTCCATTTGGTTCTCTTCAATAAAGTTTCTCACTACAGCCCTCTCATGCTGGAGCTCAGTAGGCAACAGACGTCTACTGCACACATGAAGTTGAATTTGGACAAAGTGTTTCTTTGCCTCTGGTGGTCTGTGATTTGAAGACTCATGCCAATGAGGTGAAAGGTGAGGGTTAGATAGTACACAGGTGCCCTCATTTGAAAAAGCTGCAGCAAAACGTGAGGGTATCTGATTTATATGGAAATTTGCCCCAATGGGGCCCTTTTGTTAAAATATGTCAACAAGCATCTTTTGCAGAGTTGTGAGACCCAGGGGTTGGAGTCTTTCCAGGCATTTTCTTGTCAGAGCTGTCATTCCATAAAATTATAGAGTGTAGATTGAAACTAAGATTATAGGTTTAAACAGCCCTCACCTCTCTCTGACTGGAGACAGCCTAAGCAATGCCCAGGAGCTAAAGTTGGTCTCAGTCATTATGAAAATTGAAAGCAGTGCTTTACAATTAAGAGTTTGAAAACAGCCTTTAATTTATATTCCATAAAACATTGATGGGGTTGAAAGGTGTGAGGCTGAGGGCTCAGGGGGCCTGAATTAAAGATGAGTAGAGGCTTTTAAAGTGTTGCTACTAGTTTAAATGTGGTCAAAGGCCATGGCAACCTCATGGCATTGAGATTTGTTGGTTATCTCAGGTCTTGTGAAATGTAGTATTCAAACATCTTTGTAGCAAGAATCACCAGAATTACTGCCTAGAAAGGTAAAATAGAGGCTATGATTCTAGAGAGGTATGGTTAATTTTAAATAAATGGAGCTTGGAAGTAAAGAAATAAAATATACTGAGTTTAAGAAATAGGGATATTCTGGAAGGAGTAGGGGAATTAAAAATAAACACAGAAAGCCTGTCTTAGCCTGGAATGTAAAAAGGAAGGAATAGTTAACATACAGTTCAGATGAGACCAATTTGAAAAAGAAAACACACGCAAAAAAAAAAGAATAAAAACAAAACATTGGAAGATGTAACAACTCAGAGAGAGAATCCCAGCCTCACAAGAAATAGAAGAAATTCTGGACCTTATAGTATCTCCCTAACTTGGAAGGACTGGGACTAAAAGGGTAGTTAGAAGGACTCTGTGAGGTAGAGACCTTCATATAGAGAAGGGAGCTGGCCTGAGTCTGGCCATAGATGAACAAGTTACACTACATAGAGGAAACAGAGACAAAGTTCCTTTACTGGCATTGCTATGGCTTTTTCTCTTCATTACTTTTAGTTCTCTTAGGCTACTGAACCAGAAACTAGCTTAAGTTATATATGTTTGGAGGTGTGAGTGTGATAGTTACCATGTTTTTTAATGATGTGTGTGTGTAGTGGTATGGAGAAAGAAGGAAGTTAGAAACATCTAAAATCCTGCCACCTTGAAAGAAACACTAGGATGACTATCCTTTTACGTGGCTCATTATGTGTGTACACATATACATATGTTAACTTTTATAAATGGCATCATCCTATATAATAAAAGGCTAATATGCAAATTGTCCCCTTGACCGGGAGTTTGGCCAGGAGTTCGACCAGGGCGCGGGGCTGGCTGGCCAACCGCCTGCAGCCCCTTCCCCTGTCCAGTCCCGCCCCCGATCAACCCACCCCACCCTGCTGGGGGTGGGGCTAGCCGGCCAACCGCCTGTGGCCCCTACCCCCTGCTGCCCAGCCTGATGGCCCTGATCAGGGTGAGCTGGCCGGACTGCACCCATGCACAAACTCGTGCACCAGGCCTCTAGTAGTTTAATAATTTCTTTATTGTTAAGGGCACCTTTTGAGGGACTTATCTCTCTCCTCTTCTCTTTTCATCACACTCCTCAAGATAACCAAAGTTAATAGCCTGGTGTATATCCTTCTAGTATCACTCCATCTGATTGAAACACATGCACACACACACACACACACACACACACACACACACACACATTTTGTTTGGTCATTATTTATAGACTTGATTATCATGTTATAAATTTTTCTTTTATTTATTAATCAGAACCTAGTGGATTTGGTGAAAATTCCACAATTCTTTTAATGGTAGCATAGTAATTTAAGATATGAATGTACCATAGTTTTTTCACTCATTTCCATATTAATGGGCATTTATTATATTTCTATTTTGTTGTCATCACCATTGGTACTACAGTTACTCTTATTAGTTTAAATCATATGAAGGTGCTATTTTTGTAGATAAAAAATGGTCAACTGTTAAAAAAAATTTGATACATGTAAAAAATAGATCAGCAATATCATTCAGGTTTGAGAATGTGCAAAATAAAGTCAGCACTCTTTTGTGCAACCTTAAGCTCAACCAGAATGCAGAGAAAAAGAACAAGGAAATAAAAATAATGAGAAAATCAATAATAAATATAATGGATCAGTGAATGGAGAACATGTGGCTTATCTGTGTATCTGAAAAGACAAAAACAAATGCAGTAAAAGCAATAATAGAAGAAAATATCACTGAAATGAAGAAACAGCTTAATATGAAGATCAAAAACTAGTCAACTTAATAAATGTGACCAACATCTAAATAATCCTGGTGAATGTCCTGAATATCAAGGATAAAGAAAAAATTCTACAAGTACTCAGTTAAAAGAGAGACAACAATAAAACCAAAAAAGGGTTACCTGTAAATAATAAAAAAACCTAGATTTTGACATAATATTAAATGTCATAAGACAATGGAGCAACATTTATACTTTTGATAGAAAATCATTTTGATCAGGTTGTCCTCTACCTGATATTATACAGATATAATTAAAATATCTTCAGAAATACAAGAGCTCAGAAAATATGCTCTCTGTAGATTCACTGAAAAATGAAGGGGGGGAAACTAAGCATAGATACTCAAAGCAACTGGAAAACAATGAAAAAAATAAAGACCTTAAGAATGTGGGCTATGGTATAAAAAGATTGCATACATTGAATCCATCTAAACATAGAATAGTTCTAAAAATGTTATAGATAAATGGTATATATCTCTATATATAAAAACCTAAGCAACTGTCCAACTGTCTGAACGTTAGCTATGATGTGCACTGACTACCAGGGGGCAGATGTTCAATGGAGGAGCTGACAAGCTGCAGTGACTTGGCAGCTGTGGTTCTCAGGTCACACACCCGGAACCAAAGAGGAGGGAGCCTGATTCCGGGGTGTGTCACCCAAGAACCACCCTCTCGCAATCCAGGACCCCTCAGGGGATGTCGGAGAGCCAGTTTCAGCCCAAGCCCCACAGGCCAGGCTGAGGGACTTCACCAGTGCACTAATCCGTGCACTGGGCCTCTAGTGTGTGTGTGTGTGTGTGTGTGTGTGTGTGTGTGTGTGTGTGTATGTCTTAATAATCCTTGAAAGTCTAAAATTTCATAATATGCCACCATTACCTGGGAGATATGGGGATGGGGTAGGAAAGTACAGGAGGAATTAGAAGATACTCTTTCCTTTTATAAGGAGAATTATAGTTAGATTCAATTACTTTAAATTTAAGGTTAACCTAGTGCAGAAATAAAAGAAAAAAGTATACTTTCCAAATTACTAAAACAGAAAAAACTAAGTCCCCATTTTATAAAGGAAATAGGAAGAAAGTAGAATTCTCATATTAAATTAAGAAACAAGAGTCAACTGTAGTTTCTTTGTTTAACAAAATATATCTAAAAGTGACATTTTGTTGCCATTTTATTGTTCATATTTTTAATCTTCTTCTTAAAGAAGACTCTTCAACATTTCATGTAATACTGGTTTGATGGTAATAAACTCCCTCAGCTTTTTCTTGTCTGGAAAGGTCTTTATCAGCCCTTTAATTCTAAATGATAGCTTTGCTAGGAAGAGTAATCTTGTTTGTAGGCCCCTGCCTTTCATCACTTTGAATATTTCTTGCCACTCCCTTCTGGCCTGCAAAGTTAAGTTGAGAAGTCAGCTGACATTGTATGAGTGCCCCCTTGTAGGTAACTAACTGCATTTCACTTGCTGCTTTTAATACTCTCTCTTTGGCTTTTAAACTGGCATTTTAATTATGATTTGTCTTGGTGTGGGCCTCTTTGGGTTCATCTTGTTTGGGACTCTCCTGATTTCCTGGACTTGTAAGTCTATTTCTTTCACCAGGAAGGGGAAGTTTTTTGTCATCATTTCTTCAAATAGGTTTTCAATTTCTTGTTCTTTCTCTTCTCCTTCTGGTACCTCCATAATGTGACTGTTGATACATTTGAAGTTGTACCAGAGTCTCCTTACAATACCTTCATATTTTTGGATTCTTTTTTTTTCTTTTTGCTCTTCTGATTGGGTGGTTTTTGCTTCCTGATATTCCAAATCATTGATTTGATTCTTGGTATTTTCTACTCTACTTTGATTCCCTGCAAATCATTCTTCATCTCAGTTATTGCATCCTTCATTTCTGACTGGTCCTTTTTCATGTCTTTGATGTTCTCACTAATTTCCTTGAAATTCTCACTAAGTTCCTTGAAGCTATCATTAAGTTCCTTGAGCAACCTTATAACCATTATTTTGGACTCTGTATTTGGTAATTTTCTTGCTTTCATTTCATTTAGTTCTTTTTTTTTGGAGATTTCTCCTGTGTTTTCACTTGAGGCATGTTTCTTTGTCTCCACATTTTGGCTGCTTCCTTGTGTTTATTTCTATTTCTTCCAGACTTGGTGGAGTGCCCTTGTATAGTAGGTGTCTTCTAGGGCCCAGTGGCTCAGCCTCCCCAGTCATCTGAGCTGGGTTCTAGGTGCAACCCCATGTGGTCTGTGTGTATTGTCCTGTTTTCATTGACTTTTTTTAAAAAATATATTTTTATTGATTTCAGAGAGGAAGGGAGAGGAAGAGAGATAGAAACATCAATGATGAGAGAGAATCACTGATTGGATGCCTCCTACACACACCCTACTGGGAATCGAGCCCACAACCCAGACATGTGCCCTTGACTGGAATCAAACCCAGGACTCTTCAGTCCTCAGTCTGATGATCTATCCACTGAGCCAAACCAGCTAGGGCTGTTTTCATTGATCTTTTATTTCTGTTGGTGTCACTGGGAGGAATTGACCTCTAGGCCAATTGGCTGTGGGGACCAACTGTGACTACAGCAGAAGATCTGTTGTGTGGGAGCCAACCTTATGGAGCAGGACTTGCTTCAGGGGGGTTTTGGTGCACACTGAGTCTGCCCTTGAGTGTGTCCCTTGTGGATGTGATAGAGGATTTTTTTTGTGTGTTTTTTTAAATTTTATTTATTGTTTAAAGTATTACACATAGTAGTACATATATCTCCATTTTTTTCCCATTGGCCTTCCCCCAGCCTCCCCTATGCCCTCTCACATGACCTCACCCCTCCCGCCCCCGCCACCCAGTGTCTTGGGTCCATTGGTTGTGCTTATATGCATGCATACAAGTCCTTCGGTTGATCTCTTTCCCCGACTCCACAACACTCCCCAGCCTTCCCGCTGTAATTGGACAGTCTGTTCGATGCTTTACTGCCTCTGTATCTATCTTTTTGTTCATCAGTTTATGTTGTTCATTATATTCCATAAATGAGTGAGATCATGTGATATTTATCTTTCTCTGACTGGCTTATTTCACTTAGCATAATGCTCTCTAGTTCCATCAATGATATTGCAAATTGTAGAACTCCTTTTTACTGCAGTGTAGTATTCCATTGTGTAGATGTACCATAGTTTTCTAATCCACTCATCTGATGATGGGCATTTAGGCTGTTTCCAAATCTTAGCTATGGTGAATTGTGCTGCTATGAACATAGGGGTGCATATATACTTTCTGATTGGTGTTTCTAGTTTCTTGGAATGTATTCCTAGAAGTGGGATTACTGGATCAAATGGGAGTTCCATTTTTAGTTTTTTGAGGAAACTCCATACTGTTCTCCACAGTGGCTGCACCAGTCTTCATTCCCACCAGCAGTGCAAGAGGGTTCCTTTTTCTCTGCATCCTTGCCAGCACTTGTCATTTGTTGATTTGTTGATGATTGCCATTCTGACAGGTGTGAGATGGTACTGCATTGTCGTTTTGATTTGCATCTCTCAGATAATTAGTGACTTTGAGCATGTTTTCATATGTCTCTTGGCCTTCCTTCTGTCTTCTTTCGAAAAGTGTCTATTTAGGTCCATTGCCCATTTTTTTACTGGATCATTTATCTTCCTTTTATAGAGTTGTATGAGTTCCCTGTAAATGTTGGAGATTAAACCTTTATCAGTGATAACATTTGCAAATATGTTCTCCCATATAGTGGGCTTTCTTGTTGTTTTGTTGATGGTTTCTTTTGCTGTGAAGAAGCTTTTTATTTTGATGTAGTCCCATTTGTTTATTTTCTTTTTGTTTCCATTGCCTTAGGAGCAGTATCGGTGAAGAAACTGCTTTGGCATATGACTGAGATTTTGCTGCCTGTGGATTCCTCTAGTATTTTTATGGTTTCCTGTCTTATGTTTAAATACTGTATCCGTTTTGAGTTTATTTTTGTGTATGGTGTAAGTTGGTGGTCTAGTTTCATTTTTTTGCCTGTATCTGTCCAATTTTCCCAACACCATTTATTGAAGAGACTGTCTTGACTTCATTGTATGTTCATGACTCCTTTGTCAAATATTAATTGAGCATAGTGGTTTGGATCAATATCTCGGTTCTCTATTCTATTCCATTTGTCTATATGTCTGTTCTTGTGCCAGTACAAGGCTGTTTTGAGAACAGTGGCTTTGTAATACAGCTTGAAATCTGGTATTGAGATCCCACCTAATTTGTTCTTCTTTCTCAGGATTGCTGTGGCTATTCGGGGTCTTTTTATTCTAGATGAATTTTTGGA
Source organism: Ia io (assembly GCA_025583905.1). Lineage (NCBI taxonomy): Eukaryota > Metazoa > Chordata > Mammalia > Chiroptera > Vespertilionidae > Ia > Ia io. The sequence continues at coordinate 100,152,460 of JAJQQW010000001.1, forward strand.
GAGTTCTTTCTAGGTCTGTGAAATATGCCATTGGTATTTTGATGGGGAGTGCATTGAAATTATAGATTGCTTTGGGTAGCATGGACATTTTAATGATGTTGATTCTACCAATCCATGAACATGGTATGTTCTTCCATCTGTTTACGTCTTCCTCTATCTCTTTTTTCAGTGTCCTGTAGTTTTCCACGTATAGGTCTTTTGCCTCCTTAGTTAAGTTATTCCTAGGTTTTTTTTTTTTTTTTGGTGCGATTGTTAATGGGATTGCTTTTTTAGTCTCTCTTTCTGTAAGTTCACTATTGGTGTATAGATTTCTTGGCGTTAATTTTGTAGACTGCTACATTGCTGAATTCATTTATTAAGTCTATTGTTTGTTGATGGATTCATTAGGGTTTTTTATGTACAATATCATGTCATCTGCGAATAAGGACAGTTTTACTTCTTTTTTTTCCAATTTGGATGCCTTTTATTTATTCTTCTTGTGTAATTGCAATGGCTAATACATCCAGTAATATGTCGAACAGGAGTGGTGAGAGTAGGCATCCCTGTCTTGTTCCTATTCTTAGGGGAAATGGTTTTAGTTTTTGCCCATTGAGTATGATGTTGGCTGTGGGTTTGTCATATATGGCTGTTATTATGTTGTGGTATGATCATTCTATTCCAACTTTGCTGAGAGTTTTTATCAAAAATTGGTGTTGGATTTTGTCAAATGCTTTTTCTGCATCAATTGAACTGACTATGTGATTTTTATCTCTCAATTTGTTTATGTCATGTATCACAAATTTTTGATTTGCAGATATTGTACCATCCTTGCATCCCTGGAATAAATCCTACTTGGTCATGGTGTATGATCTTTCTGATGTGCTGCTGGAGCCGATTTGCTAGAATTTTTTGAGGGTTTTGGCATCTATGTTCATGAGAGATATTGGCCTATAATTGTCTTTCATTGTGTTGTCTTTATCTGGTTTTGGTATTAGGGTGCTGCTGGCTTAATAGAATGAGCTTGGAAGTGTTCCTTCCTGTTTAATTTTTTGGAATAATCTGAGGAGGATAGGTTTTAGTTCTTCCTTGAATGTTTGGTAAAAATCCCCTGTGAAGCTGTCTGGCCCCAGGATTTTGTTTGCTGGAAGCTTTTTGATGACTGCTTCAATTTCTTCCATAGTTATTGGCCTATTGATCTGTTTAGATTCTTCCTGATTGAGTTTTGGAAGGTTGTATTTTTCTAGGAATATGTCCATTTCCTCTAGGTTGTCTAATTTGTTGGAATAGAGTTGTTCATAGTATTTTTTAACAATCCTTTGCATTTCTGTGGGGTCTGTTGTTATTTCTCCTCTGTCATTTCTGATTTTGTTTATTTGGGTTCTCTCTCTTTGCTTCTTCATGAGCCTGGCTAGAGGTTCATCTATCTTGTTTATCCTTTCAAAGAACCAGCTCTTGGTTTTGTTGATCTTTTGTATTTTTTTTTTTTTTTTTGGTCTCTATGCCATTTATCTCCACTCTGATCTTTATTATTTCCTTCCTTCTGCTTACACTGGGCTTTTCTTGTTGCTCTCTTTCTAACTCTTTGAGTTGTAGGGATAGGTAATTTATTACCATTGTTTCTTGTTTTTTTGCAGTAGGTTTGTAGAGCTATGAACTTCCCTCTCAAGACTACTTTTGCTGTGTCCCATAGATTTTGGATTGTTGTGTTTTCATTGTCATTTGCTGCCATGACGTTTTTTATTTCTTCCTTGATCTCTTTGGTAACCCAGTCATTGTTCAATAACATGTTATTTAGTCTCCATGTGTTTGATTTTTTTGGATTGTTTTTATTATAGTTGATTTCCAGTTTTATGCCATTGTGGACTGAGAAGATGCTTGATATGATTTCTATCTTCTTGAATTTGATGAAACTTTGCCTGTTATCCAATATATGGTCTATGTTTGAAAATGACCCATGTGCACTTGAGAAGAATGTGTATTCTGTGGCTTTGGGGTGAAATGTTCTGAAGATGTCAATTAATTCCATCTGATCTAGTGAGTCACTTAGGATTGATGTTTCTTTGCTGATTTTTTGTTTAGAGGATTTGTCCAATGGTGATTATGGAGTATTAAGGTCCCCTTCTATTATTGTATTGCTCTCAATATCTCCCTTGATATCCTCCAGAAGTTTTTTTTTATGTATTTGGGTGCTCCTGTATCGGGTGCGCATATGTTTACCAGAGTTATTTCTTCTTGTTGGATTGCTCCCTTTAGTATTATGAAGTGGCCTTCCTTATCTCTTTTTATGTCCTTCATTTTGAGATCTAAATTGTCAGATGTAAGTATTGCTACCCCAGCTTTTTTTTCATTTCCATTCGCCTGAAAAACATTTTTCCATCCCTTCACCATCAGTTTGTGTGCGTCTTTTTTTCTGAGGTGGGTTTCCTGTAGACAGCATATATATGGGTCATGTTTTCTTATCCACTCAGTTACCCTATATCTTTTGATTGGGGCATTTAATCCATTTACATTTAAAGTTATTATTGACAGTTACTTGTTTCTCGCCATTTTTATTCTTTACCCCTGTGTTCCTTTTTAGCTTCCTATTTCTTCTTTTTATAGCACATCCTTTAGCATTTCTTGCATTGCTGATTTGGTGGTAATAAACTCCCTTAGTCCTTTTTTGCCTGTGAAGCTCCTGATTTCACCCTCAATTTTGATTGATTGCCTTGCTGGCTACAGTATTCTTGGATTCAGACCCTTCCTTTGCATAACTTTGTATATTTCATTCCAGTCCCTTTTTGCCTGATGTGTTTCTGTTGAGAAATCAATCGCTAGTCTGATGGGAAATCCTTTGTATGTAACTTTATGTCTCTCTCTGGCCGCTTTTAAGATTCTTACTTTGTTGTTGGTGTTTGCCAATTTAATTATAATGTGCCTTGGCATCGGTCTTTTGGTGTTCATTTTGCTTGGGACTCTGTGAGCTTCTTGGATTTGTGTGAGTTTTTCTTCCCTATATCAGGGAAGTTTTCTGTCATTATTTCTTCACACAGGTTTTCTATTCCTTGCTCAGTTTCTTCTCCTTCTGGTACCCCTCCATTGCTTGCCTCCATTTCATTTACTTCTTTTCTGGTGATGCCTGCTTTTCTTTCATATGCGGGCTTATTCTTTGTCTCCCCATGATCTCTCTTCTCCAGGTGTCTGGTTATATAGTTCTCTCTCTCTCCTTATTCCAGGTGAAATCTGACCTTTCTGTGAGACGGTGCAGATCTCCTCCAAATCCATGTGCTCACGTCACTTGGGGACTGGTGTTCCCAGGTTCGCAGCTGTTCGCTGGGTGCTGTTGTTGTAAAAAATCCTGGGATTTTCAGGCTTCTGACAACATCCACTCTTCCCTTCAAGATGGCACTGTCTCTGCATCAGAGCTGGTCGCTTTGGGAGGTATCCCAGCAGCAGTGGAGGCTGCCCGGTCAGGAGAACCCCATCCGGCAATCCCCCACAGTCCCCTGGAGTATAGCTGTCCCTCAGCTCACAAAAAAAACTCCCCGTGCGACCACACACTCTCTCTTTGTTCTCTCACTCACGCACTATCTTGCAGTCTGCCTTCCCATCAGCAGCCATATTCTGTGATGGAGTGTTAATCTGGGGTGGTCTGAAGCTATCTGCCAGGTGCACTCGCTCTGGGAGGTGCAAGGTCAGCCACTGCTTGTTCCCTGCCTGGGGTCACCTGGCATGAGCTACAGAGTAATCTGAAGATATCTGCTGCTTGTGTTGGGCTTAAAGGTTCCCAGGACAGGGCAACCTGTGAAACTTGGCAAGCTGCTGCTAGTGCTGAGCCTGGAGCCACTTATTCAGAGTTATGGGGCACATTGAGTCCAGTTGCTGCTTGTTTGAGATATTTTAGGAAAGTCTGAAGCCTGAGATAGGACAAGCCATTCATATTCACAACTGACAACTTGGGTGGGGCTGCAAAGTGGTTGGGGCAGGGACCACAGGGAATCACCAGGGCAGGGCAAACAGAGTTGATGGAGAATCAGATATGGCACCTACCATTCAACTCTGTGGGAATGGAGTTACCAGGACTTTTGTCTAAGAGAAAGCTGCCCCAAGTTCTTGCCCTGATGCCAGACCATTTAATTCCTCCCTAAATGTCCCTGGATCCTTTCATGCTGTTGCCCCAGAGCTGAAGCTCAGAGTGGGTGAGTCTGGGTAAGTCCATGCACAGGCCCTTTAAAAGGAACTGACTGGGACTCCAGCAGCTGCATGTCACTCAACCACAATCCCCACTTGTTTTTATAGCCTGAAGTTAGGTGGACTTCTCTTCCCAGCTGGAACTCTGGGCTGGGAGCCTGGTGCAGGGCTGGGACCCCCTGCTACTCACAGGCCTCCTCAGCCAAGATGTTCCTCCTTATTAAAAACATGCCACATCTGGGTATCAGGCCAGCCAATTCTGCACCTCTTCCCCTCCTACCAATCTCAATGTACTTTCTTTTATAATTCTCTAGTTGTCGGACTTCCATTCAGCCAGATTTCAGGTGATTCAAAATGATGGTTGTTCTATACTTTAGTTGTAATTTTGATGTGATTGTGGGAGGATGCAAGTATTGGCATTTACCTATGCCGCCGTGTTGGTTCCCTCCCTCAACAGAACTCATCTTTAAATTTTTTTTCCTTGCCTTTTTCTTATTTTCAAATTTTATTTTTCAATTACAGTTTAAATTCAGTATTATTTTATATTAGTTTCAGGTGTATAGGGTAGTGGTTAGATAATCATATACTTCACAAAGTGATCCCCTGATATTTCAGGTACCTACCTGGAACCATACATAGTTATCACAATATTATTGACAATATTCCTATACTATATTTTACATCTCCATGACTATTTTGTGACTCCCAATTTGTACGTTTTAATCCCTTCACCTTCATTTAGCCCTGAAACCTCCCTCCCCTCTGGCAACCATCAGTTTGTTCTCTGTATCTGTGAATATATTTCGATTTTATTTGTTTGTTTATATTGTTTTTTAGATTTCACATATAAGTGAAATCATATGGTATTTGTCTTTCTCTGTCTGATTTATTTCACTTAGTGTTATACCCTGTAGGTCCATCCAAACTGTCCCAAATGGTAAGATTTAAACCTTTTTTTATGGCTGTGAAATATTCCATTGTATATATGTACTACAATTTTTTATTTACTTGTCTGTTGATGGGCATTTCGCACCAGTGCTGGTTCTGAGGCAACTCATCAAAAGTCCTAGGGTACCCCAAGGTGAGTTGCCACCTACCTGGGGCCTGTAGACCTTTGTGGTTTGGTGTGGTCCAAGGAGTTGTCAGGGTAAAGCAAATAGTGTTCATTAGGCTAAAACAGATTAAGATTTGTCTGTGTGGAGGCAGGGTTCTTCCCAGGAACAGTAGCACCTGTTGGGGCATGTGGGGGGAAATGGGCCTAGCTCAAAAGCCACGTAACTCAGTCTCTCCCTGTGTATCTTTGATACCCCTTAAGTCTGCTTAGACTTACTAAAAAGCCTTCCAAGAAAGTCTTCACTGTGGGCCCATGCTGCCTGCAGCCAGTAGACTCCTTGACAGGGTGCTAGCTTGGTAAGGTGAAGCCACAAAAAGTCGGAGAGTGGAGCTAGTGGATCCCCAAGCTGGTGCCATATAGTGGGGAGTGCTTGACCCAGGAAAGATGATGTCTATGGGTGGTAAGGGAGAGGGACTCAGCACAGGGAACCTGGTGGTTGTTTCTCTAGCCCTCTCCTCATAGCCACATAACCCAATCTCTTTCTGTGTGACTGTAGTCTGCTCTGAGCTATTGTCCTTCTGCTGGAGCCCAGTGTAAATGCCCACAAAGAGTTTGTGTGTTGGTTCTTTAAGGAGGCATCTGGGTTTTTAATAGACTCTCATTTCTGCCTGGTGGATGGAATTCCCACTGGTTTTCACAGCTAGATATTATGTGGGCTCCTCTTTATGTCTCTGGTGCTCTGAGCTTCATGTGGGATTGAGACCCCTGGCTCCTTAGGGGAGACCTTTGCAGCTAAGATTTTTCTCTGGATTCTAAACTGCTGCCCATGTGAGTAGGATCAGAGTTTCTGTCCTTCCTACCAGTCTTGATATGGCTTCTTCTGTAAATCCTTTTTTATAAGTCTTCTGTTCAGTTAGTCTTCAGTTGATTATTCAGGTTGATTGTTCTATATTTTAGTTATAATTCCAGTTTGGTTCTGGGAGGAGACAAGTGTAACTTTCAACTACTCTGCCAACATGTTGGATCCTTCATCTTTTTTTTTTTTTAGGTATATATAAATTATGTAACCAAGATAGATTTGTAGAAAGACCTCAGTGGTTAAGCATGATTTTTGAAAAAGAAGGCAAAAGCAGTATATATTTTGCTTTTATTCAGATGTGATACTGGTGATGCTAATAGGGAAAATTGTTAGAGTTAATAGATAGCTTGGGGTTTATTTTGATTCTGGTTGTATTAAAAAAATTGGTGAAAATTCAGTCTCTGTTCTTTTTTTGAAAAATTGAGATATAATTGACATGTGACCTGCCATAGTGTGGACCCAAAGCCAAGTACCAGGTGGATATTATGAATCTGCATGTTTACTTCAAACATTCTGACAGCCTAGTTCATCTTGATCCCGTTGCCTTGGAATCATAGAATAAACATCTCTCTTCAGTAACTATGTGAACATTCTTATAGTTTAGTCTCAGAGTTTGATCAAGGATCATTATCATGGCTACAGACATAAAGAACTGAGTAAAATTGACTTGCTGTATTATCTTCTCACACAGTTTTTTTTTTTAGAAAAAAAACATTAGAGAGAGAGAGAGAGAGAGAGAGAGAGAGAGAGAGTGTGTGTGTGTGTGTGTGTGTATGTGTGTGTGTTCGTGCATATGCACTGGGGAGGAGAGAAAGAGAGAGCTATCATTCCTGCCAATAGTTTGTAAAGTTCATACTCTCTGCTTCTTCAGATTTAATCCTCTAATTTTAAACATGGTGTCTATTGACTCTGCATGAGCAAAGACCAAATAAATCAATATTATCTTACTCCTATTTCCTTTTCCTCCCAACCTAGCCCTCCCTCTCCCAATTATAGTAGTTATCTTTTTCTTTGTTTATTTTACTAAGCTTATACTTTTAAATGTGCCTATAGATCTGACTTGATTCATCAGCCTTAAATGATATCCTTTAATATGGGGAGATTTAAAATAAGAAGAAATCAATATACCTACATTAAGTCCTACCTTCTCTCTCCCTGCCTATCTTTATGTTTTAGTTATGAAAATTTTTTTCATTTTCATTTGTGAGATTTATATTAGACTCTGCAACCATAATTTCCAGGGTTATTTTAGTCTTAATCCTGTAGTTAAATGGTTTCCATGCTCAATGCTAATCCTTCTTGCCAGATTCTCCATCCATCTTTTGAGTAGGCTGACCTTTGTTCTCCAGCATTTTTTTTCAAGATGTCTCATTGCAATAATGTTCTCTAAATTCTTATATGATCCAAAATATTTGTTGCTTTTGTTCATGAAAGACTGTGTAGCACAATATGGCTTACATTTGTGTTTTTCTGATGATTGTGTGGGCAGCATTGCTTTACTTTATTTTAGTATTAAATATTGCACTAGAACAGCGATTTTCAACCTGCGTGCCATGACATACTGGTGTGCCACAAGAATTTTTAAAACATGCAACGCCTAACTATTTAGTCAGGGCACTGACCTCTTTTCCCTTAGATTGTTAAATACAAGACATGACAAGAGCCAAAATAACAATAGAAAATTCTATATACCATATATTTCTTACTAAGTTTTCATTAGTATTACTTCTCCTTTGTGTTATTTGAAGTGGTTTTTAAAATTGATTTTAGAGAGAGAGGAAGGGAGAGAGAAAAAGAAACATAGATTTGTTTTTACACTTATTTATACATTCATTTGTGATTTTTGCATGTGCCATGACCAGGGATCAAATCTGAAACCTTGGCATATTGAGACGATGCTCTAACCACAGAGCTATCTGGCCAGGGCATACAATGTTGTTTTATTTTTTTCTTCCATTGTCTTTATTATATTTTTTTTAGTTTACAAAGTAAGTGATTTCATTGTTACCATTCATATTAGCTCATTTAATAAAATCATTCTGTAAAATAATTTAGAGTTTATGAATTTGTTATTGAAGAGATATTTCTTCCTAATTTCTATTCATTTTTAGCATTTTAATCTAGAGATCATTCTTCTAGGAAACTTTTACTGACCCCCGACCCCTGCCCCTGCAAATGCAGCTCTCATAGCTTTTGGTGCTTTCCCAATTATGCCACTTACCACACAAGTTTGAAAGGTCCTGTTTGTTCATCTGGAAACTAGACTATAAGCTTTAGGAAGTCAGAGGCTGTGTATATTATTCTTGTTCAATGATACATCCCTAGAATCTGGCCTGTAATAACCCTACCATTTATGCCATAAGTTGTCTTTTTAAAACAAATATATTTTTATTCAATTCAGAGAGGAAGGGAGAGGGAGAGAGAGATAGAAGCATCAATGGTGAGAGAGATCCCCACACTGGGGATCGAGCTTTCTACCAGGGCATGTGCCCTGACTGGGAATTGAACTGTGACCTCCTGGTTCATAGGTCGACATTTATCCACTGAGCCATGCCCACCGAGCTGCCTAAGTTGTCGTTAAGGTCTTCAAGATAAATCTTATCACCAGAAAGAACACAATCTTATGAATTGTTAATTATGAACATGCATAGAATCTTAGGATGGTGCAAAAAAATACTTTTGTACTTTTGTTCTCTATGTTGTTCAACTTACAGTTCTGAGTTATGTGAATGCTTTAGGAGCCCATTCTTTTCCTAATGAACTTTCAGCTTCTATTTTCTATGCTTTCCCCCTTCCCCAGATTTCTGGCTCTCTCTCTAATGATCAAAGCCATGGACTTTCATTTAAGAACTTTTTCCGAGAGATCCAAGATGGCAGCTGACAGGACGGCAGTGAGCAAGATAGTGTGAGTGAGTGAGAGAGCAAAAGGAGAGTGCATGGCTGTGCAGGGAGTATGTGTATTTGTGAGTGAAGGACAGTTATATTCCATAGGGACTGTGGGGACTGGTGGAGCAGGCTCCCCTGGCCGGGAAGCCTTTATTACCACTGAAATCTATCCTGGGGTGGCCAGTTCTGCTGCAGAGACCACACCATCTTGAAGGGGAGAGCAGCTGTGATAGGAAGCCTGCCTTATTTTTCCCCTGGGGAGACATTGGATACCACCTGGGACCCTACAGCCACAACGCCCAGGGACCAGCTGCCTTGGCTGTGAACCCACAAACACTGAGACTCCAGCTTCCCCGGCCACAGGTGCCTAAAATGTTTGTCCAGGGTGAGACAAGGTGGTGGCTGAATAGATGGACGGGTCCTGCTCCTTCTCAAAGATCAGATAGAAGAAACAGATGAATTGAATAACATCCACCCGAGATTGGTGAATTAAACACAGCTGGTGAGGCAATCCATGGATGGAAAGGTCAGAGATCACCTGGAGAGAGGTGGGATCAGGGATCTGGGCTGGAGGGAAAAACATGCACAGCCAGGACTAGAGTCTCAGAGGGAGACTGTGCTGCACCAAATTCCCATCCCTTGGGGTCAGTGTAGCCATTGATTGTGGAAGGGGGTCCACAGGGCTTCTGGCAGTGGGGGACTCTAGATCCAAGCCCACAGCCATGGGAGACTGCACCCAGAAAGGTAACCTGAAGTTCCATACTGGTCATGCAGTGCCGGGGGAAGAAAGACGCAGGTCTGCGTGGTTGCTTTGTCTTTATAACTTCCTTGCTTTTATTTGCTAAACCCAGTGCATAGGATCTGTCCATTAAAAACACTCACCGAGACTGCAGGGGAAGGTGGTTTTTGTGGAAACTGGGGAGTAGAATAGGGAGAGATCAGCAGGAAGCCATCTCTGGGACAGTCCGTCCATCTAATCCTGAACAGACATTTTTCTCCTGGAGACCAGGCTCCTCCTAGCAGTGCAGCCACACCCAGTATTGAGTGCAGCAGGGAAAGGTAGATTCTAAGTACCCCCAGGGAGCCCTGGGGGACTGGGTTGAGAGGCCATTTGGTCCCAGAAACTAATACAGAAACACCACCACCTAGGGGCCATGTCAGAAATAGATGCTTGTGTAAATACAACTGAAAGCAGGCAGAAAAAGAGTGGGCAGATTGATTCTGCCTGCTTGAAACCAAGGTTGTGGCATATGATACAGAGGAGCAGTGGATCACTGGGAACTTCAACACTGTGCTGACTACCTGACAGGAAACTGAGACGTGGCATGCAGAACAGTAGAGAGGGGTCTTAAACCTGTTCCCATTGGACATTGAAGCTCCGCTGAAGCAAACGAACTTAACTTTTTAAATTTGCTCTCTTTTACTTAAAAAACTAAAAAATTTTTTCACTTTATTTATTATTATTATATTTTTTATTATCATTATTTTACAATTTTTTTTAAATTATTTTTTGAATTAGTGTTCTATATTCTATTTTTATTTTTTATCATTATTTCACTCTATCTCATTTTTTCCTTTAGGCCAACACTTTCTTCCTCACTTTTCCCATTTTCATCCTGTTTCTCTTCTCCTGTTCCTGCGTTAGTTTTTCTCTAACCTTTCTTTTTACTACCTGTTAAAAATTGATCTTCTTTATCTGCTTTATTGATGCATTACTATTAAAGTAGTCTCTATTGGCCTACTCATATATATAATTTCCTCTCCCCTGCTCAAAGTTAATGTACACTTCTCTTTTCTCTTTCTTCACTAGCCAAATTTTTTTCTTTCTCTCTTTCTTGTTGCTGTTGTTTGTTTGCCTGTAGTTAGTCTGTTTTTGTTTTTATTTTATGCTTTTATTTTTTGTCTCCTTGCTTGTTCTCTTCTTCTACTAATAGCTTAATTGGTTTCAATCACCAACTCAGGACTATGTGCTTTCTATAATCCTTTTCCAAAAATAGATGAACACATAGATAGATAGATTAAAGAAAGGGAAAATATATATATGTATATGTATATATGTATATATATATTTTTTAATTTATTTTTTCAATTATTATTTTCTATTTTTTCAGTATTTTGTTTACTTTTCTTCTTATACACTCATTCTCTTTCTATCCCCTCTAAACTGAATCATGGCCATTTCTTCATTCATTCAATTCCTTGACCTTACCTTTGGGAAATAAGCTCTGCCTCTTCAGGTTCATCTCCCCTCCTTCTTTACTGGGTGTTTGTTGTTTGAATTTTTTGGGTTAGTTGTTGGTTTTTTGGTGTTTTCTCCCCATATACATATGGTTTCCTCCGTATTTTTCTTCTTTTTCTTTTCTCTCTTACCTTTTTTTCTTTTCTCAATATTATTTTTGCGTGCTTATCTCTCCCCTAATTCTATTTTCTCTGTTGGTCACCTTTATTTGGGGTTACTTGTATCATGAATACATTCAGGTTTTGTGCCCTCTGTGTTGTGTCTTGTCAAGTTGTATTTTGTGCCTTTAATCAACATAGTAGAGAGTGAGCTACATAACCAGACACCCTGAGAGGAGCGAAAATGGGGAGAGAAAGAAACAGCCCCCATACAAAAGAAAAGGAGGAATCACCAGAAAAAGAAGTAAACAAAATGGAGGCAAGCAATTTGTCAGAGAAAGAATTCAGAGCAATGGTCATAAGGATGCTGAAACAAATTCAACAACAGTGTAAGAACCAAGCGGAAATGAAGAAGAACCAAGAAGAAAGGAAGAATGGCATAGCTACAATAAAGAACACAGTAGAAAGCATCAACAGTAGACTAGAAGAAGCTGAGGACCACATCAGTGAGCTAGAAGACAAGGTAGTAAAAAATACCCAAGCAGAGCAGCAACCGGAAAAACCCCCCACAAAACATATAAAACAGGAGGAGAGCCTAAGGGAGCTTTGGGGCAACACAATACAAAACAACATCTGCATAATAGGGGTGCCAGAAAGAGATAAACTGAGGAAGGAATAGAAAACTTGTTTGAAGGAATAATGTCAGATAACTTCCCTAACATTGGGAAGAAAAAATTCACACAAGCCCAAGAAGCTCAAAGAGTCTCAAACAAGATGAACCCAAAAAGACCAACACCAAGACACATTAAAATTAAATTGGCAAACACCAATGACAAAATAAGAATCTTAAAGGCTTCCAGAGAGAGACAGAAAGTTACCTATAAGGGATCTCCCATCAGACTATCAACTGATTTCTCAACAGAAACACATCAGGCCAGAAGGGAATGGAATGACATATACAAAGTCATGCAAAGCAAGGGTTTGAATCCAAGAATACTATACCCAGCAAGGCTATCATTCAAAATTGAAGGTTAAATCAGGAGCTTCACAGACAAAAAAGGGAGTTTATTACCACCAAACCAACAATACAAGAAATGCTAAATGGACTGCTGCAAAAAGAAGAAATAGGAAGGGAAGAAGGAACACAGGAATAAAGAATAAAAATGGCAACAAACAAGTACCTATCAATAATGACTTTAAATGTAAATGGATTAAATGCCCCAATCAAAAGACATAGGGTAGTTGAATGGACAAGAAAACATGACCCATATATCTGCTGTCTACAAGAAACCCACCTCAAAACAAAGGATTCACACAGACTGATAGTGAAGAGATGGAAAAAAAAATTTAGGCAAATGCAAATAAAAAAAAGCTGGGGTAGCAATACTTATACTGACAAATTAGACCTCAAAGTGAAGGCTATAATAAGAGATAAGGAAGGTCACTTCATAATACTAAAGGGAGCAATTAAAAAGAATATATAACTCTGGTAAACATATCTGCATCCAATACAGACTCACCAAGAAGCAATGAGAGAGGACCCAAATAAACAAAATCAGAAACGAAAGAGGTGAAGTAACAACAAATCCCACAGAAATACAAAGCATTATGAAAAAATATTTTGAGCAACTAAATTTAATAAAACTGGACAACTTAGACGAAATGGACATATTTTTAGAAAAATACAAGCTCCCAAAACTCAATCAGTTAGAATAAAAAAACCTGAATAGGCCAATAACTAGTGAAGAAATGGAAGCAGTAATAAAAAATGTTCCAGAAAACAAAAGCCCTGGTCCAGATGGCTTTATAGGGGAGTTCTACCAAGCATGCAAAGAAGAACTACAACCTATCCTCCTTAGACTATTCCAAAAAATTCAAGAGGAAGGAACACTTCTAAGCTCTTTCTATGAAGCCAGCATCACCCTGATTCCAAAACCAGACAAAGACACCACAAAAAAGAGGACTACAGGCCAATATCCTTGATGAACATAGATGCTAAAATCCTCAACAAAATTCTAGCAAATCGGATCCAGCAGTACATCAGAAAGAGCATATACCATGAGCAAGTGGGATTTATTCTGGGGATGCAAGGATGGTATAATATCCACAAATCAATAAATGTGATATATCACATAAATGAATTCAGAAACAAAATTCACATAATCATATCAATTGATGCAGAAAGAACATTTGGCAAAATGCAACCCCCTTTCTTGATAAAAACTCTCAGCAAAGTGGGAATAGAGGGATCATATCTCAAAGTAATAACAGCCTTATATGACAAACCTACAGCCAACATCATACTCAATGGACAAAACTAAAACCATTTGCCCTAAGAACAGGAACAAGACAGGGATGCCCACTTTCACCACTCTTGTTCAACATAGTACTGGAAGTGCTAGCCATTGCAATCAGACAAGAAGAATAAATAAAAGGCATCCAAATTGGAAAAGAAGAAGTAAAACTGTCCTAATTTGCAGATGACATGATACTGTAAATAGAAAACCCCAAAGACTCCATCAAAAAACTACTATACCAAATAAATGAGTTTGGCAATGTAGCAGGATACAAAATCAACACCCAGGAATCTATGGCCCTTTTATACAGCAACTAGAGGCCCAGTGCATGATTGAATCATGCACGTGTAGGGTCCCCTACACGCTTTCGGTTTCGATCACGGGGGAGCTGGGTGCCTGTCCGCTGGTGCACCAGGCCTTTCAGAAACCTCTGGCATGGCGAAGGCTTCTGAAAGGCCTGGTGCCTGAGCGGACAGGCACCCAGCTCCCATGCTTTTGCTTTTGATGGCTGGTGCACCAGGCCTTTCAGAAGCCTCCAGCACAGTGGAGGCTTCTGAAAGGCCTGGTGCCTGAGTGGACAGGCACCCAGCTCCCACACTTTTGCTTTCGATCGCGGGGGAGCTGGGTGCCTGTCCACTGGTGCACCAGGCCTTTCAGAAGCCTCCGCCCCACCAGAGGCTTCTGAAAGGCCTGGTGACTGAGCGGACAGGCACCCAGCTCCCCTGCTTTTGATGGCCCCCAGTGGGACGTGAGCTCGCTGCCCCAGAGGCCCCTTCTGTGTCGCAGCACAGCCATGGCGCAGACGCTGAGCTTGAGCCGCTGCTGGCGACATGAGCTCAGCGTCCCGCCGGCCCAATCGGCCACCCCGGCCACCCCGAGTCCCGCCCTCCTGCGCCTCCTGGCCAATCGCGGGCATAGCGAAGGTACGGTCAATTTGCATATTTGTGTATTATTAGGTAGGATGATAAAATCACAGAAAGAGAAACTAAAAAAATAATCCCAATTACCATTGCACCAAAACAATTAAGATACCTAGGAATAAACTTAAACAAGGATGTAAAGGACCTGTACTTGGAAAACTATAGGACATTGAAAAAAGAGCTAGAGGAAGACGTTAACAAATGGAAGAACATACCATGTTCATGGATTGGTAGAATCAACATCATTAAAATGTCCATACTACCCAAAGCAATCTACAGATTCAATGCAATCCCCATTAAAATACTAACAGCATGTTTCAAAAACCTAGAACAAACTCTCCAAAAACCCATCTGGAATAAAAAAAGACCCTGAATCATCACAGCTATCCTGAGAAAGAAGAACAAAGTAGGAGGGATCTCAATACCAGATATCAAGCTCTATTATCAAGCTACGGTTCTCAAAATTGCCTCGTACTGCCACAAGAACAGACATATACTAGTAGACCAATGGAACCACACAGAGAACCCAGAGACTGACCCAAGCAATTATGCTCAATTAATATTTGACCAACAAGGCAAGAGCACACAATGGAGTCAAGACAGTCTTTTTAATAAATGGTGCTGGGGCCCTGACTGTTTTGGCTCAGTGGATAGGCCATCGGTCTGTGGATTCAAGGGTCCCAGGTTCGATTCCAGTCAAGGGCATGTACTTTGGTTGCGGGCACATCCCCGGTAAGGGGTGTGCAAGAGGCAGCTGATTGATGTTTCTTTCTCATCGATGTTTCTAACTCTCTATCCCTCTCCCTTCCTCTCTGTAAAAAATCAATAAAATATAAAAATAAATAAATAAATGGTGCTGGGAAATTTGGTCAGATACATGCAAAAAAAAAAAAAAAAAGGAACTAGATCACCAAATTACACCATACACAAAAACAAACTCAAAATGGCTAAAGGACTTAAATATAAGATGGGAAACCATAAAAATCCTACAAGATTCCATAGGCAGCAAAATAGCAGACATATGTTGTAGCAATATCTTTACTGACACAGCTCCTAGGGCAATGGAGACTAACGAGAAAATAAACAAATGGGACTACATCAAAATAAAAAGCTTCTGCACAGCAAAGAAGCCATCAACAAAACAACAAAAAAAGCCCGCTGCATGGGAGAACATATTTGCCAATACTATTTCAGATAAGGGTTTAAACTTTAAAATTTACAGAGAACTCACACAACTTAAGAAAAGGAAGATAAACAATCCAATCAAAAAATGGGCAAAGGACCTGAATAGACACTTTTTGAAAGAGGACATACAGAAGGCTGAGAGACATATGAAAACATGCTCAAAGTCACTAATCATCTGAGAGATGCAAATCAAAACAACAATGAGATACCATCTCACACCTGTCAGAATGGCTATCATCAATAAATCAACAAATGACAAGTGCTGGCAAGGAGAAAAAGGAAACCTCGTGCACTGCTGGTGGAAATGCAGACTTCTGCAGCCACTGTGGAAAAGAAGATGGAGTTTCCTCAAAAATTTAAAAATGGAACTGCCTTTTGACCCAGTAATCCCACTTCTAGGACTGTATCCCAAGAAACCAGAAACACCAATCAGAAAGGATATATGCACCCATATGTTCATAGC
Organism: Ia io; assembly: GCA_025583905.1. Classification (NCBI taxonomy): domain Eukaryota; kingdom Metazoa; phylum Chordata; class Mammalia; order Chiroptera; family Vespertilionidae; genus Ia; species Ia io. Next base: position 100,168,610 of record JAJQQW010000001.1, read on the forward strand.
AGCATAATTCACCATAGCTAAGATTTAGAAACAGCCTAAGTGCTCACCAGCAGATGAGTGGATTAAAAAACTGTGGTACATCTACACAATGGAATACTATGCTGCTGTAAAAAGGATAGAACTCCTACAACAGTGTGGATGGACCTGGAGTGCATTATGCTAAGTGAAACAAGTCAGTAAGTGAAAGATAAATATCACATGATCTCACCTCATTTGTAGAATATAATTAACAACAAAACTGATGAACAAAAATAGATCCAGAGACAGAGAAACGTCGATCAGACTGTCAAACCTTAGAGGGAAGGTAGGGGAGGGTGGGGGTAAGGGGGAGAGATGAACCAAAGGACTTGTATGAATGCATATAAGCCTAACCAATGGACACAGACACCAGGGGGGTATGAGGGCATGAGAGGGGGTTGAGCGAGGCAAGGGTTTGATAAGGACACATATGTAATACCTTAATCAATAGAGAAAATAAAAAATGAAGAAACCTTAAAAAATAAATGTTGTTTTAACCTTTAAAACATAAAATGTAAAGAAAAGCAAGTTAAATGGGCTTGTGACCATCCTGTCACCACCTTACCTGGCATGGTCTGGCCTCTGAAAGGAGCCTCTTACCAAAATGATCCTCTGAACTAGCCTCAGGGCCTACAAATCCACCAGTCTTTGGTTTGAGGCTTCAATGTATTTGAATGAATCTGTGCAATTTAATTTAGATATTTCTCAATGAACTGTCCAGTTTGTAGAGGGCAGCTTTGTGTGGGAGATAATGAGGAAGATTCATTCACACTTCTTTGCCCTCTTCAATTCTGCTCTGGAGAATATATTAATGCTAGCTGCTGCTCTTCATGCAAGTTATTTCTAATGGAATGCATTCCTCCTAGCTTCTGTGAATCCTACTGTTTTTTGTTTGTTTGTTTGTTTGCTTTTAGGATGTAGATAAAATCCTTCTATCTCCAAGAAGCCTTCAGCGATATTCCCCAGTGCTTCTTCTTTTGATCTCTGAACATGACTGGATTTGAACCCATGGTTCATCATTATGAAATATACTAGAGGCCCCATGCATGAAGATTCATGCAAGAATGGACCTTCCTTCCCCTGGCTGCCGGCATCACATTTGCTCTAGCCGGAGCCACCTTTCCACCTTTCTGCCTTCCCATGCTGCCCAGAGGCCCAGAGCGGCTGGGGTAGTGTGGAACACCTGCGTCATCACCATGGCGACGACACTGGCGTCCCGCCCCCGGCCGCTCGGCGTCTTTGTATGCTAATTAACCCATCATCTTTGTTGGGTTAATTTGCATACTCACTCCTGATTGGCTGGTGGGCATTGCAAAGGTATGGTAAATTTGCATATTTCTCTTTTATTAGTGTAGATGACCTTGGGCAAGTTATTTAAGCTCTCTATGCCTCAGTTATGTTGCCTATAAAAAGAGAATGATAATAATCTTTACTTCATCAAGTTGGCTGTTGTGAGGATTAAATGTGTTAATATATGTAAAATACTGTGAATGGTGCCTGGGAGAAAGACCAGCACTTGCTCTGTAATTATTAGATATTCTTAATGTTATTATTTGTAACTTGGATTACAAGATACACTTACTTTTTTAGTTGGTTTTTGTGACTCCTTGTTACATTCTTAACTGCTTGGAGTAATGTAACATGGTAGAAAAAGTATGGATTCTGGATCCAGACTGCCTGAGTTTGAGTCCTAGCTCTGCTACTTACTAGCTTTCTGATCCTGGACAAATCACTTAACATTTATGACTCTTGGTTTCATCATAGTATAATGGGGATAATTATACCAACTTACTGCAGCCAGTCTTTGTGATCATTAAATAAGGTAATGTTCTTAGTGTACCAGATGTAGTGGATGCCTCCTAAATGGAAATGCTTTTATTATACATTTAATCTATAGCGCTTAGGCCTAGATTATGTTTGCTAAATGGTCAGCAAGTAAAATATTCTACTTCTTCTGGCATCTGACTTTTGTGTTATTCAGAAACAGCAAGCACAGAGATAGCTGCATCTTTGAGTTCTTAAAGTTAAGGCCAGGCTCAATATCTTTCCTACCCATCAAGCTGACCCTTTTTGTATGTTTGGCCTAGTCATGATGATGATGAAGAAGAAGAAGAAGAAGGAGAAGAAGAAGAAGAAGAAGAAGAAGAAGAAGAAGAAGAAGAAGAAGAAGAAGAAGAAGAAGAAGAAGAATAGCTAGCATTTATTGATTTCTTACTATATTCAGTGTATGTGCTAAATGTTTTACATAAATTATCCTTAGTCCTATTTCCTCTCATGCTATATTCTCTTCCTAAGTAATCTCATCCATTATCTTGGCTGCAAATACCACCTATGTGCTGATGATTCCCAAATTTCTATCTTTACTACAGACCTCTTCTAAGCTCTAGACATGTATATATAACTGAAAACTTGACATTGGAATTTGTATATTTCAGAGGCAACTGAACCCAAAAGGTTTCAAAACTGGACTCTGTCACCTACAGCTTACCCCACCTCAGTCCTATTCTGCTTTTCCTTCTGTGCATCCTATCACTGTGCATGGCACCGGCAACTATTCATTTGCACCCCATATTCAGAACCTCAGCAAATTCTAATAATTTTCCCCCAAATATATATTAAATCTATTTATTTCATTTTTCAAAAGCAACACCATATTGGAAGCTACTATCACTTTCTCTGTGGATTATAATAACTTTCTAAATGGTCTCACCTATTACATACTTGTCCTCTTCCAATCTGTGTTTTTACCTTGGCCATATTTTTTCTTTTTACTTCTTAAATTGAGATTTTACATACAAATTATACTAATCTCAGGTGTTTAGCTTCATGAATTTTTCTATATGTATATACTCAGGTAACTATTTCTCAGGTCAAGATATAGGATATTTACGGCACACCAGGAGGCTTCTTTGAACCCCCTTTATGAGACAACTGCTATTGTACAGTAAGATTTCAAAAAGTGATCATTTGGAGGAAGGAAAAAATAATCAAACATTGAACTTGAGTTAATGATATGCGTATTGTAGTATTTAGGGCAAAGTGTATTGATAACTGCAAATTACTTTGAAATACATGTGATAATAAGATGGACTGGATGCATAGAAATATGCCTGGATGGATAAATGTGACAGAGAAAGTCTAATAAATATAAATTATAAACTTAGTGGTGGGTATGTGGATATTTACTGGAAAATGCTTTCAAATTTTCTGTAAATTTGAAAGTATCCTACCTAATAAAAGCGTAATATACAAATTAACCATCACTCCGCTACACCCACAAGCCATGCCCACCAGCCATACCCACCAGCCAATCAGTATGAGTATGCAAATTAACCCCAACAAAGATGGCTACTGCCACAGAGAGCAGGAGGTAGGCTTGGGTCTCCCCAGCAATAGAGAAAGCCAAGCTTTCCACACACCCTGGCAGTCCCAGGCCTCCACTCAAGAATACAAAGTTTCAATTATAGAAGATAAATCCGAAGAAAAATGGCGGCAGCCATGGAGCTGGAGAGAGCAGGCTAAGGTTGCCCGCAGTGACCAAGGAAGCCAAGCTTTCAACCTGCCCTGGCCAGCCCAGGCCTCCGCTTAAGGCTACAAAGTTTCAATTATAGAAGGCAAACAAATCCAAACAGAAATGGTGGCAGCTACTGAGCGAGCAGAAAGCTTGGCTTTGCTCTAGGCTACAAAGTTTCAATTGTAGAAGATAAATATATCCCAGATATCAGGGCCTCCCCTTGGGTCGCTGGGGGGCATGGCCAGCCTGCAAACCACCACAGGCCCCTCGCTCAGGCTGCCCCATGCCCCAAGGGACACCCTTCAGGGCAAACCAGCTGGCCCCCACCCATGCACCAGGCCTCTATCCTATCTAATAAAAGAGTCATATGCAGATTGACCATCACTCCAACACACAAAATCAAGATAGCTGCCCCCATGTGGTCAAAGATCCTGCCCCCATGTGGACCCAAGATGGCCACCACAAGATGGCCAGCAGGGAGGGAAGTTGGGAGGCACCAGGCCTGCAAGGGAGGGCAGTTGGGGGCAATCAAGCCTGCAGGGCAGTTGGGGGCAATCAGTTAGGAGTGACCAGGTCGGCAGAGGAAGGAAGTTGGGGGCAAACAGGCTGGCAGGGGAGCAGTTAGACATCAATCAGGCTGGCAGGGCAGTGGTTAGTGGGTGATCAGGCTGGCAGGGGAGCAGTTAGACATCAATCAGGCTGGCAGGGCAGTGGTTAGTGGGTGATCAGGCTGGCAGGCAAAAGTGGTTAGGGGCAATCAGGAAGGCAGGCAGGTGAGCAGTTGGGAGCCAGCAGTCCTGGATTGTGAGAGGGATCCCAGATTGGAGAGGGTGCAGGCTGGGCTGAGGGACACCCCCCATGCACAAATTTCGTGCACTGGGCCTCTAGTTTATTATAAAATTTTGTGAAAAGAGGATCTTTTGAAAGCACAAAAATGACCTTTTTTGTAATACCTAAACTCTCAAGGCTTTCAATTGCACTTGATATAAAATATTTAATATGTCCTAAAAGGCCCAACATTGCTCCTACCCTTTTCCTCCGCTTTTTTTCTCCATCCACTCTCCATCTCCATCACTGTGTTTAAGTCCCACTTGACATTTTCCATTTCCACCAAGATATAGTGCCGATTAAGTGAATAAAATCAACAAGGATGTTCTAATAGGCAAACAATACACAACAGTTAGGCAGCCTGTGGAGAGAGTATTTTTTCAGAAATACAGCGTGGAGCAAAAGTAAGTTTACAGTTGTTAGTATGGAAGATAATACAATAATTAATAAAGAATAATACAGGATTAAACTGGTTTGTGTACTCACAAGTGTAAACCTACTTTTGCCCCACCCTGTATAGTCTCAGGTAGTAAGTATTGTTTGGATGAAAGGTGGGTAAGAGGCCTAATTTCTAGTTACTAAAACACATCCCAAACACCAATCACTAATGCCCTGCTGTAAGCAGGAAGTCAATTTATGGCATAGAGAGGACACTGTTATCTCCCCCTTGTGACTGTCTGTTTCATGAGGATAAAAATACATGTCTAGCTTTTTCTGTGATGTGTCTGTAGCACCTAGTACAGTCTCAGCCAGCCATAAAATAGATATTTCATAAACATTTATTGAATGAAACAATGAGCTCATTGAATCTTTATAACAGCCCAGCAGGGTAGTTTACCAATTTGACCTCCATTTTCAGATGAAGAAACTGAAACTCATTGAAATTAAACAACTTGCACAAGCCATACAGTTAGTAATAGAAGGTTCATACCCAGGTTTGTCTGACTCCAGAGCCCATGCTCCTATGTGCTCTCCTGCCTCCCCTAATGTAAATATTATACTCTTTGTGGAGGTCACCCTAAGAGAAAATGGTGGCTATTTAGGTATAACAGAAGTGCTGGATATTTGTCTACTAGGGTGATTTCCCCTCCTCCATAAACTCCTTTCTAGTGGTGCTGGAAGCTACGATTTGGAGCCCACACCTGGAAGTGAGCTGTGTCCCTGCTTAGCCAGCACTCTTCCCTAAATTGGTGATTCATTTTGGTTAATCACCGTAGTTATACTCATTAGTTTCCTTTTCATTAAAGACAAATGTAATAACTGCCTTTTTAGCTGGGTGTGGGGTTAGGGTTGAATGAAGCATTTCAATGGAAAAATTGCTAGCATAAATGAAAAAATTCTTTTCTAAACAAACCAACTTTGGACACTCTTACACAGTGAGGAGATCCATAGGCTGTCTCTGTGGCCTGACCTTCCATTGGCCTTTGGTTCAGAGCACTCTTTGGCCTCATGCCCAGGTGGAGTAAGTGGCTGCCTATACATGCTGTAAAGTGAGGCAGTTGAGGTTAAAATTCCTTGATTACCATCAAATCTCCCCCACGTATACTGGTATATGCCAAAGTATTTGAGACCTGCATTGAAATCATTGATTGCTCCAAGGCCTCTATTTAAGTTTCAATATATCCAACTATAGGGGCCACCCCAACTCACTGTCAGCCACTATCATTTTAACTTATTAGCTCTTGCCCTGTTTCCTTTGTTGAGCTCACAGACATTCAAAACTGTAGATTTAGTCATGCTTCCTGAGCCAGATCTGAAAACGAAAATAATAATCATAATTGTGAACATTTAATGAGTGCTTACTGTGTGTTAAGTACCATGTTAAGTACCTTATATATACTATATCAATTTAATTCTTACAACAATCTAATGACATTTTTATCATGCCTATTTTGTAGAGGGTCAAATAGAGGCACTGATAAGTTAAGCAACTTGCTGCAGTATGAACAAGCTGGGATTTAATCCAGATGGTTTGATTTCAGAGCCCATAGTCTTAATTTCTGTCCACTACTGCATTCATCAGCCTTAGTCTGACCATATGAAGTTGTCATATTCTGATATCCATACCTGGTATACTTGTGAACTATAGACTCCTACATGATCATTAAGTCACATCAAGAGAGAAACAGAGGTTGAGGAAAACAAATGGGCTTCAGAATTGGCCCAGTGGAAAGAAAGGGTAACCAAGTAGTTGCATTACAGATTTCTCAGTAATTATTATAGTAATAACTACCACTTATTGAGGGCTTATTCTGTGCCAAGCACCATGCTATCTATGTCCATTATTTGTATTAACTCATCTAGAGCCAGTTGTTTCAGAGATCCAGTATAGATTCCTATCTTATCATTATCATTACCTAGGACCATCTGGGATAGGATCTTCTCAGGAACATTGATGCAGTTAACTAAGGCTCTAATAGCCTAAAAATTCTTGCTAGTACCTTTTGGTGGATTAGATACTATTCCCTTTTGGTTAGCTGCGGGTTTGGGGACCTGATATATATGGAAGAATCAATTAGAACCTAACTACTGACTGTATGCCTTTTAAGTGATTGCTTCTTGGAATCTTTACTGACTTAGTCACTGACCTTCCTGGATAGTAGATCAATATTGAATGTTTTCAGGTTTAAGACAGAAGCCACCATACTCTTTAGGACACTGGGCTGCCCTCTCCTAAGCTAACTTTTGGAACCAGTTTCCCAGTGTCTTTCCAGACTAGTCCAATCCTCTTTCCAATTCACAAAGGGATGTTCTTGCAAAGTCCCAGCATGCCGTGGGCCTAAGCCTGCCTTGGTTTTATGACAGTGGCCACTCAAGCATAAGACAGCTACTTAGATTTTTTTTCCTTAATGGGATCTTAAATTTTTTGTATGCTCTTTCGTGGAAATCAGAAAAGGATTCAGAAGTCTAATGAATCACATTAAAATTATATTTCTTTTGAGACAATAAAATACCCCCAAATTATTGCATTTTGCTTTTATTGATATATGATTGATAAATATAACGATATATCAGACTATTGCATTTTAAAGCTACCTTGGTGGAATACTTTCCTCCATTTTACATCCATCTACAAAGCATCAGTAGCCATACTCCACTCCCCCCCCCCCAAGTTTGACTCTTAGAAGGATGCTTTAACATACTTATCTAAATGTACAAAAGGCGGCACGTGAAACCATTATATTTGAATTATCTCAGGTAAAAGACATGGTTTTACATTATTTAAAAAGGTAGTTCTCAACTCATTCTTATTAAAACATGTGATCTACATCTTTACAATATTTACACATAGTTGGGATGTCTTGCACAGAGCTAGGCACACTCATGTCCAGACCAGTTATATTTGCTCATTGGTGAGCTGGGGGAAGGATAGAGTCTGTTAAGTGATGGAGAATAGCTATCTTGTTCATAGGTGGATTAAACTCAAAACCTTGGCCTCATAAATTTTATGCCTTAACATAATAACACTAATGCACATGTGCAAATGCAATCCTTTTGTTACGCACCTTTCACTGACACCAGAGAGGTGTTGCCAGGCAGCCCCTGAGTCAGTGGGAGAGGGCTGTCCCCAACCTTATCCTTGTCTTCTCATAGAAATGAATTTATATGAGAGACCTTGACTGCATTGTGAAAAGCCAACTTATTAAAGCAATTAAAGCATGCATTATGCTAAGTGAAATAAGTCAGTCAGAGAAAGATAAATATCACATGATCTCACTCATTTGTGGATTATAATGAACAATATAAACCGATGAACAAAAATAGATCCAGAGACAGAGAAGCATCAATCAGATGCTCAAACCTCAAAGGAAAGGCAGGGGAAGGCGGGACTAAGGGGGAGAGATCAACCAAAGGACTTGTATGCATGCATATAAGCATAAGCAATGGACACAGACACTGGGCACGGGGGTGGGGGGTGAGAGCATGAGTGGGGGGATGGGAGGACAATGAGGGGGGTAAGGACACATTTGTAATACCTTAATCAATAAAGGGAAAAAAAATAAAGCATGCACCTTTATTGAAAAAGCAAAGCAAGTAAACTTATACATCTGGCTTATGAAGCACAGATGGGCTCTCAGCTAATCTAAAGAGCAAGTTGGGTGGGGGTCTGAGGCATTATATACTATCCTGTCTATAGGCTTCAAAATTCCTCTGCTGACTATTTTGGTACAGATTAATTCTCAAGGTCCAAAACCTCTTTTTTTTTTTTTTACTCTGTTGTGGCCTTCCCAGAATTCATGAAAAGCACGTGGCAACTTTATCTTGTCAAACCTTGGGTTGGGACTGTTGACTTCTCTGCTTAGGGTGTAAAAGAGCCTTTTCTCCCCCTTTTCCCTTTCCCCCCTCCCTTTCTGCATTCTCTTGTTAGGGAGGTTTTTAAATCATTTGCTCTCCTTTCCTTGACTGGGGAAGATAATGGCTTGTTAGTTGAAAGCTGGCTGCAAATTGCCCTCACTGGCCTTGTTTTTAACTTTCCTGTCTCAGTTTCCCTATTCCTCCTGCCCTGGAATCCTGTAACACTTTAACCCCACCCTCCATCTCCAATTTTCAAGTACATTTTTCTTCATGTGCAAACACTACCTTTATGCTGGTGCCAAGAGCTCTGAGGCTGAAACACCATGAAGTACGATCTTAAAAGTTGAGGTATCATAATGTTTTGACATATGGGTGTTAGGTTACAAAAAAGTATCCCCTTCTTTATAGTTATATGTAGAACAACAAAATAATGCACATTATATTCTTGAAAAAATCAGTTTTTATGGGGTTAGAAAGACAGATAAAGGGAGAACTAGCTTCTTTTTAGGCAGGATTTGTTTAGCATACCATTACTGAGCAATACCAAGGGATGAATGTTATATCTCAGTGTGGACATGGCCAATTTCTTCAGATGACCCCCAACTATCACCCTAGACCCTCAACAGAATTTTCCTACACAATTCTACATATAAACACATTTTATGTGATGCACTAAGCCTGCTTCTAGAACAGTGTTTCTTAAAGTGTGACCTATAAACCATCAATATCAGAACTGCATGGGACATTTGTTGAACATGCAGATTTTTAGGCCCTACCCCAGACTTATTGAGTCAGAATCTCTGGAGATGGGGATCCATAAATCTCCATGTTCAATACATGCTCCTATTCTGATAACCACTGCTCAACATTTTATATAGTTTTACCTCATTTTGGAATGCTTTCCAAACCCCTTTCCTTGTTTGTGAAACTCATGCCCATCTCTCAACCCTGTTCAATGGGCGTCTGTTCAGTGAGGCCACCTTGATACACTTTCCTTATTCCCAACAGGTAAGTTGGCTATAAAATGGGGAATATGGAGGCATAAGAACTGGGGTTCAGAGAAGAGTCCAGAGAACTGAAATGGAATAGTTTGGACAGAGTTGAAAGGATGACTTGGTGTTTTACAAGGAGATTTGGCCCCAGCTTTTGTACATAAGTACACTTCAAGGAAGAAAAACTTGATAAACCAACAGCAAACTAACAGTAGGCCTGATTGTCAAACAATTGAATTCTAGTCCCATAGCAACCATCTTTGAGGAGGAGGCTTGGTGGACATATCAGGACAAGGAAGTAGGAGGAAAAAAAGAGATAAAATGCCCACTTGACAACAACCTCAGGAGTGTGGAAGCATAACATTATTTTAAGAACTTCACAAAATACTTACAGGAACTTGATTAAATATATTACTTGCACATATATGTAGCATTTTTCAAATGTATATATCCTGGAATTCAGTTACTGTTTGTCACCATGTTTTCTCAACCATCAGTAGTGTACTACAGCTATTATCATGTGGAGGTCTGAGAAAATGTTTGATGGTAAAGAAAGTTTCTCTCTTATGTTTTCTGAAAATATCTAGAAAGTATTAACCTAGTGTCTGAATCAGCTCAGGCTGCTATAAAAGAATGCCACAGACTGGGTGGCTTATAACAAAAGAAATTTATTTCTCACAGTTCTGGAGGCTGAAAGTCCAAGACCAGGGTGACAGCATGGTCTCGTTCTTGGTGAGGGCCTGCTCCCTGACTTGGACACAGACATCTTACTGTGTTCTCATATAGTGCAAGGGATGAGAGATCTCTGTGAGGCCTTTCTAAGGGCATTAATTCCATTCATGAGAGTTCTGCCTTCATGAACCTTCTAAAAACCCACCTCCTAATACCATCACTTGAGGGGTAGGATTTCAAACGTATGATTTTTTTTTGGAGGGACATAAATAGTTAGTGCATAATATTTGGTTCTAAGACACCACAGTATATAAACAGTTTGAGAAAGTCTGCCAAAAAACAAGGTTGAAAACAATCAAAGTTCTTTTTAGGTAAAAGGCAAATACCAGCAGGATTGGGCTCAGTCATGGTGAGAGTAGAACAACTTGTTTTCCCCTCCAAGATCACCACTCTGGACTCTTGGTTTTTGCTTGTCTTCTTACACACCTCATTCCTCTGGCACCCAGCAGTGCATGCATAGGTGGGAACGATGATATTTCTTGTTACCCTGGGACATGTCTCCAGAGAAACTTTGGTTCACACATGTGTTATTTTAGCATGAGTGCATGAGCTTTTACTCCTTTCCCACCAATTTTCTGTCATGCTAAATGAGATACCTGACATCCATGAACATTAGACCCATTTCCCTCCTAGCAGTTAGGAGACAGAAAGGAAATGACAAAGGGCCACATATTGTTAAAAATAATATTGGGTATCATAGTGCTCATTGCTTTGAAATACCAGAGCCTTTACATTTTTCGAAAGCCAGTTTAATGATCTGCCTCATGTTAGGAAGCAAAAGCATCTAATTAAAAGGCCATGGCAAAGATAAATTTTCATTTACAGATAAACTGCCTTGTGACATGGAATGATCTGATTGCCTGGAGCACTCATTAATCTGTGTTACTCAAACTCACTGTGTGTGCATACAATAAATAGTTTTAGCTTTTGAGAAGCACCGCAGCTGTATAACCCCCCGAGGCTCTTAGTCACTACCAGAGTCTCATGCAATCATGGAATGACAGAACTCATTATTTTCCAAAGCCCTCATTTTATGTTTGGGGAAACTGAGGCCTAGAGAGTCCTTTAATCAAGTCAAGGAACTAGCTCGAGTTAGCAGACTAGGCAGGACCACATTCCTGAGGGAATGTATCATCATGGTTACTTTCAAAGTATGGCACTCACTACAGTCCAAGCACTTTACAAATATTAAATTTTTTCACCTTCACAAAACATCTATAAGGCAGGTAATATTATTTTCAGCCCCATTTAGAGATAAGAATCTGAGTCACAGATTGTCACCCAACCCCATTGTCACCCAGTTACTAAATGTTTCTTTTAAACTTAAAACCTCAGTGTTTTAAGATTATTGGATTAACAGAAATCATATATGTGAGATTCTTAGCATAGGCTTTAGTATAGTGTAAATACTCATAATCATGGTTATTTTTACTACAGATTTTGAAGTTAGACATACCTGAGTTCCAATTTATGCTCTGCCACTAATTGGTTGAGTGATCTCTTAGAGCCTCACTTTTCTCATATATGAAATGAGTATGATAATATTTCACAGGGTTGATGTGCAGATGAAATGAGATGATTTTTGTTAAGTATCTAATGCAACTTCTGGTATACAGCCAATGCTGTATTAACTTCCTATTGCTGTTATAACAAACTAGAGGCCTGGTGCACGAAATTAATGCAGGTGTGTGTGTGTCTGTGTCCCTCAGCCCAGCCTGCACTGTCTCCAATCTGGGACCCCTCTCACAATCCAGGACTGCTGGCTCCCAACTGTTCACCTGCCTGCCTGCCTGATCGCCCCTAACCATTCCCCGCCACCCTGATCGATGCCTAACTGCTCCCCTGCCAGCCCAATTGCCCCTAACTGCCCTCCCCTGAAGGCCTGGTCCCCCCAAACTGCCTTCCCCTGCAGGCCTGGGTCCACCTCAACTGCCCTCTCCTGCAGGCCTGGTCCCTCCCCCCCAACTACCCTCCCCTGCAGGCCTGGTTGCCCCCAACTGCCCTCGCCTGCAGGCCTGGTCCCCCCCAACTGCCCTCCCCTGCAGCCCTGGGTCCCCCACAACTGCCCTCCTTTGCAGGCCTGGTCACCCCTAACTGCCCTCCCCTGCATGCCTCGTTGCATACAACTGCCCTCCCCTGCTGGCCATCTTGTGGTGGCCATCTTGTGTCCACATGGGGGCAGCCATCTTTGACCACATGGGGGTGGCCATCTTGTGTCTTGGAGTGATGGTCAATTTGCATATTACCCTTTTATTAGATAGGATTATCTATAAAGTTGGTGGCTTAACCAACATAAAATTATCATCTTACAGTTATAAGAGTCAGAAGTCTGGGATGAGATTTATGGTGCTAAAATCAAAGTGTCATCATGGCTGGTTCCTTATGGAAACTCCTGGGAAGAATTCTTTCCTTGCCTTATCCAGCTTCTAGTAGCTGTCAACATTCCTTGGCTTGTAGCCACATGACTACAATCTCTGCTCCAGTATTCACATTGCCTTCTCTTCTCTGTGGTAGTATCTCCCTCTGTATCCTTCTAAGGATGTTTGTGATAACATTTAGGGCCCACCTGGATAATTCAGGATAATCTTCTCATCTTAAGATCCTTAACTTAGTCATATCTGCAAAATGTCCTTTGTCATATAAGGTAACAATCAGAGGTTCCATGGATTAGAACCTGGATATCTTTGTAAGGCCATTATTCAGTCTACCAGATGCTTATGACTCATTATTATTAGAATCAAGTTATTCTCAATATAGAGATTTTTCCTTTACATTTCACTTCATCATGTCAACTTCCCATTGACATTACCTGTAGAGAATTTAGAAACAACAATGAAAATAAAAGTTGATTAGCATTTTATCATCATATACCTAAAATTAAAAAAAAAATCAGTGATAATATATTTCTCTGAACTGGGTAGACTTCTCTCACTGCATGCCCACTTTTTGTATATCACTGCTCAGGAATGACTATGAAGTCCTGGGATCAAGAGACAAGTAGTGATTTGGGCATAGTACTGTCTCCTTTCTTCTAGTTACCCCACCATCATTTATTCTTGTACTCACATTCTCTTCTGTAACTTATGGTCTCATCTTACCCCTTATCCAAGGGTCCTGGAGACTGCTGTGAGGATAGCCAGCATGTATTATAGACGGTGTCCTTCACTTCATTAGATGGCAATTCCCCAATCTTCCTAGAAAGGTCCTCATAAGTAAGAGGTTTGGGGAATGGACTCAAGGCTTCCTGTAGGCTTTAATTTAGAATAAGTTATTCTTTATTGCCAGGAAATGAGGCAGAGATTTCCTGGTGGGAGCATACATAAATTACTTTTATGACAAATGGAAAAGGAAGATATAATTAGAAAATGAAGAAAAGATACAAGGAAAAGAAGACTTATGTAGTCTGCCTGTGGTCTTCGCATTTATAGCTGAAATCCAGGTTACAAAGGGAATTATAAAACCAGAGACTATGACAGTTACAAGGGACCTCACAGACCATTCAGACAGAAACCATCAGTTTACACTTGGGGTACTTGAGTCCCCGAAGGGGAAAAGACCTTTTCAAGATCTACAAAAAGCCAGGGGCAAAAATGTATTTTCTCAAGTTTTGAGAGGCAGATCATAATTTGTGCAAAACCTGCCTATCTATCTCTATCTCTCCCTCCCTAGTCCCTTCATCCTCCCTCACTCCCTCCTTCCCTCCCTCTTTCTCTCTTTTCCCCCTCTCTTTCTCTCTTCCCTCCTTCCTTCCTTCTCTCTCACATATACATATACATACTCGCTCACACTTACACTCACAGTTGCACTCATACACACTTGTTTCCTTCCCCTTGTCCTTTAATTGATTTTTAAAAAATCATTCTCCAAGGATGGGAAAACCACTTTTACTTGCTTTTATGGTGTTCTTTGGCATCCTCTTCACTGTGGTCAGGCTGCCAAATGTAAGGAAACTCTGTCCTAGTGATAGCATAATCTGTAGCTACTTATCTCATTTGATTGGAACAAATTTTCCTTTACTATATGCAAAAAAGCCTATGAGGGTCACAATTGTGGCTCAGCTGTCACTGGGGACTAGGCAGTTTAAGTCTATTCCAGGGTCTCAGACCATATTCTTATCTTGGGCATCCTCTTGAAAAAAGCTGTTCATTGGACTCAGAGTGAATATATGTAAATCCATTCTTGCACCTGGAAGGACAACTCAGCACTCACATCAGTTTACTGATAACCCCTTAGTACTCAGCTTTGGAGATGAAAGAAGGCAGATGGCCAGTTTTCTGGGTCATGTTAATTTAAGCATCTAGCACACTGCTGGGTATTTTCCATTACATAGCCACCTAATCCTTGTAGGCAATCCATATTCCTGAATATGTCACTATACTTGTAGCAAAATAGTTACCATTGTGTTCAACAAGGTTGGTCTGAGTATGTAGTCTGAAAGGTAGCAGTATAGGAAGGCAGCTGGCAGCTCTAGATTCACAGTCTGGCTCTGGAGATATATCTCTTCTCCTATTGCTCATTCCACAGTCCCTTTATCAGAACCTATCTATGCTGAAGTCTTAACCTTCGTGGCCCTAATTTTTTGCCAGTCGTTGGCCCTTTATTGCCTTGTCTTTAGGCCTTTTCCTTGGTGGCTGAGGCCTAATCTCACAAACTCTCAAGCTGTGGGTTTCATGTTCTTCCACACTTGCTTCAACAAGAGCCACTCCACTCATATTTCACAGACTGAGTTGCTATGTAAAATGTTTTTAAGTTGGTTGAGGGGAAAGTGTATATTCTATTTTAAAGTTACTGTACTAGATGGTGTAGAAGGGACCTTATCTGATTCTGTTTTAGAGCCTCAAGTATTCTCAGCATGTTTTATATGTTTTTTAAATATATTTTATTGATTTTTTACAGAGAGGAAGAGAGAGGGACAGAGAGTTAGAAACATCGATGAGAGAGAAACATCAATCAGCTGCCTCTTGCACACTCCCTACTGGGGATGTGCCCACAACCAAGGTACATGCCCTTGACCGGAATCGAACCTGGGACCCTTGAGTCCGCAGGCCAACTCTCTATCCACTGAGCCAAACCGGTTTCGGAATGTTTTATATTTTTGATAATGATTTTTGTAGTCAAAACACTCAGATGTAGGGAGTGAATTTCTGGGAGCATTTGGTAATAATAAAGGTCTGGTTCCTTGAAGGCTCATAGAGAAACATTTTAAGAAACATTTTAAGATTATTTTGTCAAGGCTTTTGCAAATGTCTTGAGCTAGGAAGGGGTGGAAGAGTTAGGTTAGGCAAAAACCAGCAGTAAGAGCAGGTGTATTTGTGAAAGCCAAGCCATTCAACTTGCTGGCTGCTTACTTCCACCCCTACTATATTACTTACAAGTCACAAAATGGCATTAATGCCCAGAAAGTTGATAATAGTGGTATCAGAAATGATAAAATAACACAATAAAAAAATGACAATAAGAACATTAAAGTTTATGATCTGGTGGAGATTAACACATGCTCTCAACATTGAAGCCTCTCTCTATGTTTGAAGAGGTGATTAGGTATAATTGCTTAGTTCTTTTAAAACTATACCCTCTAAACAAGTTTCTAGCCTGTTTTCTTACTTGAAAATTGAACACTAATTTTTAGAAATGCTTAGAGTAGGTGATAGGTGCTGTAGGAAGAAAGATGGCAGAAAGGGGAAGAATATATTGTTTAAGGTTTTATGAGCAAGTTAATCTTATAAGGAATTTACATTGCATGGAACAGACTGTCGAATCTTAGAGGGAAGATAGGGTTGGAAAGAGAGCAACCAAAGAACTTGTATGCATATATGCATAACCCCTGGACACAGACAATAGAGTGGTGAAAGCCTGGGGCAAGGGCGGAGGGGGTATATGGGTGGGCTAGAAGGGGTCAATGGGGGAAAAAGGGTGTTATATGTAATACTTTCAACAATAAAGATTTTTTTAAAAAAGAAATTTACATTGCATAAAACATCTTCTCCAATACACAGCATGCTATGTGATATATCTACTTTGTAGATTGACTTTTTATTATTGTAGTCAATGAGCTGATTGGAATAGCTGAAAACAGAGCAGTCACACTAAGGGAATTAAATTCTTTCTATGTGTATAATTTATATTGTAATTCTGAAAGTGATTCTATCCATACAGCTTTGTAGAAGACAGAAAATTTCTCTACTAATCTGTGTTGATGTTTTGAAAAATGGCAAAGCTTTGGAAGTAGAAGTAATAAGTGCCATTGACTAGAACACCTTGAGGACTATTACATTAGTTTAAAACTTTGAATAATAAAGTACATTTAAAACACTGATATCTAGTACTTTCAAGTACACTTAATTATATCATTTGTTCTTTCACTTATTTAGCAATTATTTATTAAATAACCACATGCCTGGCACTGTTCTAAATGCTGGAAGTATTGCAATGAGCAAAACAGACAAAACTTTACCATCATTAAGCTTGAATTCTTGAGGGGGAAGAAAGACTAAAACAATTAAATTAATAAGAATTAGAAATATTAAGCAGCATAGCTTAATAGGATTCCTTAGAGGAGTTGTTAGTGGGCAGCTAATGGTCTATAATTTTCGTATCTGTTATTTGCATATCTGTTATAGGCAAACAATGGACTGCTTCTAAAATACTTGAAATCGTTGATTAAAAGTATAAATATGCTCCCTGAAATTTTGTCAACATTATTATGTTGCATACCAAACTATTTTTTCAAATGACTGCAAAGTTCATATTATTGTGGTCTAAATTAATAAGATTATCTTACCAAACTAGACATGTATTTGTCTTTTGTCTCATGGTAAAAAATCTTAACTGTTGACCTTGGCATTCTATGAAATGTCAATAACTTTAAATCATATAAGGTAGTTTCTTCAGTTTGCTAAAGATATAAAAAATAAAAGCAAATGTGGTTTAGACAAATCTTTGCAAGATACATATTATGGCTATGATCATGTTACCCAGCAAGGGCCTGCTGCTTAATGTACATAGAAGCCAACACCATGGCACCGGCTTTTGAGAAAGGAAAAACTTTTATTGCAAACTGATCAAACAAGGAGACAGGAGGCAAAGCTCAGATATTTCTCCCTCACTGAGAGTTTTGGGGTTACATATAAAGGAACAAGCAGGGGAAGTTACGCATATTCTATGAAATTACATTATAATGAGAGTTTAGTGCACAGGTGCTAGAGGATCACCGGTTTTCATGCCTTGTGTGTTTCAATTTAGGGAGGTTTAGTATATAGTCCCTGGTGGATTTTAACCCAGTGATGTTGAAAGGTTATTCTGCAGTGATGGGCAATCTTTTGAGCTTGGTGTGTCAAACTTTGCCAAAAAACTGAGCATAACTCGGGTAGTGTGTCACTTTGAGGAAAAAACTAACTCCAAGACTCTAGTCGCAAATGTTTCATCCTCAGGAACAGCAAATGTTTCATCCTCGGCATGCGGCCGCGTGTCATCAGAAATGGCTACGCGTGTCAGTGCTGACACGCGTGTCATAGATTCGCCATCACTGTGGGGGAATTTTTTCTATAGTGGACATCCCACCATCTGACGACATGATCTGTGCCCTTGCTCTGTTATCTCTGAAAAACAATTTAGTATCTTGTTAAGAACCAGACAAGGCCAGAATAGGCTGGTTCTATGCTTATAATCAGAAGATACATATTGACTGCTTGTGTTGACTTTTTAAAAAATTTCTTTATTAATTAAGGTATTACATGTGTCCTTATTCCCCCATTACCCCCCCAACCCCCCATTTATGCCCTTACCCCCCTGTTGTCTGTGTCCATTGGTTAGGCTTATATGCATGCATATAAGTCCTTTGGTTGATCTCTCCCCCTTACCCTCCCCCTCCCCTACCTTCCCTTAGGTTTGACATTCTGATTGATGTTTCTCTGACTCTGGATCTGTTTTTGTTCATCAGTTTATGTTGTTCATTATTTGCCATAAATGAGTGAGATCATGTGATATATATCTTTCTCTGCCTGGCTTATTTCACTTAGCATAACGCTCTCCAGCTCCATCCACGTTGTTGCAAATGGTAAGAACTCCTTTTTTACCGCAGCATAGTATGCCATTGTGTAGATATACCACAGTTTTCTGATCCACTCATCTGCTGATGAGCATTTAGGCTGTTTCCAAATCTTAGCTATGGTGAATTGCGCCGCTATGAACATAAGGGTGCATATATCCTTTCTGATTGATGTTTCTAGTTTCTTGGGATATATTCCTAGAAGTGGGATCACTGGGTCAAATGGGAGTTCCATTTTTAGTTTTTTGAGGAAACTCCATACTGTTCTCCACGGTGGCTGCACCAGTCTGCATTCCCACCAGCAGTGCACAAGGGTTCCTTTTTCTCCGCATCCTCGTCAGCACTTGTCATTTGTTGATTTGTTGATGATAGCCATTCTGACAGGTGGGAGATGGTACCACATTGTTGTTTTGATTTGCATCTCTCAGATGATTAGTGACTTTGAGCATGTTTTCATATGTCTCTTGGCCTTCCTTCTGTCTTCGTTCGAAAAGTGTCTATTTAGGTCCATTGCCCATTTTTGATTGGGTTGTTTATTTTCCTTTTGTTAAGTTGTATGAGTTCCTTGTAAATGTTGGAGATTAAACCCTTATTGGAGATATTGTTGGCAAATATGTTCTCCCATGCAGTGGGCTTTCTTGTTGTTTTGTTGATGGTTTCCTTTGCTGTGAAGAAGCTTTTTATTTTGATGTAATCCCATTTGTTTATTTTCTCTTTAGTTTCCATTGCCCTAGGAGCAGTATCAGTGAAGAAATTGCTTTGGCATATGTCTGAGATTTTGCTGCCTGTGGATTCCTCTAGTGTTTTTATGGTTTTCTGTCTTATGTTTAAGTCCTTTATCCATTTTGAGTTTATTTTTGTGTATGGTATAAGTTGGTGGTCTAGTTTCATTTTTTTGCATGTATCTGTCCAATTTTCCCAACACCATTTATTGAAGAGACTGGCTTGTGTTGCCTTTTAATCATAGGTTAGAGAGAATGCCTTCATTCATGTGCAAATAAAACTTTAAAATCTGTCTTTGAAAACCTATTAATTTATTCCATGGCCATTAACTAAGCATGCACTATTTACAAAGCACTGTGCAGGAGTAGTGTGTATGTGTAAGAGGGCAAGAGAAAAGAAGGAAGGAGAGAGGGAAAAAAAACTGCATGAGTTGAGGCAGTTTCCAGTATGGGGGAATACATATACACAAATAGGATACAACTTTGAAAATGATAAGTTCCTTGTTAAAAAATTATTCTTTGTGAGTTCAAGATAGGCAGTCTTCATTTCTACTTGATGACAACTGGAAAAAAGTTTCATGCAGGAGGATATCTATATTTAATTTTTTTATGTTTTATTAAATTCATAACAGGAACTTGACTTTATGATTTGATGGGCACCAAAATGTCCACCTGCACAGAAATGTGTCCTTCCTTGACCTTGTCACAGGACCCCAAATTCCCATTGGTACTTGATTCTTTGGAAGTTTATATTATAGCACAGTGTGGTTAGATGGATGAAAGAACATCCAAAACCATTTGGCCTTGATTAATACCTTAGTTGGGATTTGTTTCTGAAATAAACCATGAAAATTCATTAAGAAATAGGACACAGAATAGGGAAGTTCTGCTTGTTAATGTGGTGAGTAGAAAAGTGTTAGGAATAGTCTAGAATGGTAGCCTAGTGAAGAGTCTTGGCCTGGGTTAGCAGACGACTGCATGAATTTTCTGGGTACTTGGTACTGAGCAATGTTGAAAGACAAAAGGCAAACTTATATCTTTGCCTAAATACCCAGTGTCTTCCACTGTTACCTATTTCAGTGTGTGGCAACTTTATATATCCATTTGTACCAAATGGAAACATGGTGGTAGCTATTAGACTGGAACCTGACATGCCTGTCTCTTTCTGTTGCTCTCCTCTGCCATGAAGGAGAGGAAACATAGATTGGAAGCTTAGAGCATTGGTGAAAACAGCTACAGTCTCTCTTTTAAGATACTATAATGGGTAGCTAAGAGTCAATCTTGCAGGTGAGAAAATTCTAGAGTGAAGAAGGTTCCTTATGAGTCTTGTCCTATAGCTTCAAATTACTACAGTAAACCTGATATATGCTACTGAGCTTCAGAGAGCTTTGATTCTAAGAAAGATATTCAGGGTACCCTGAGAATCATTTTTCACTTCTCTCTCATAGGAAGTCAGAAATGATGGATAACAATTGAGTGTTCATGAACCAAAAGTTTTTATTTCTTTGTCTTGCTCTAAGATTTAACCTTACTTTTGCATATATGTCTTTTTATGTTAGTGAATTCAACATTTTGAAGAAAAAAATGATAGAAAATACATATACTAAGTGACCTTTGAATCAGTTTTCTGTGCCTAGGGTTAGATTAGCTACTTTGTCAACTCAACATAAACGAGGTACCAGTGCATACTTGATGGCAGTTACTCAAATTGTAAGCATAGTGCTAAAGAATAATGAATAGCTGGTGAAGAGCTAAGTTGGCAACCTTTACAATTGAGTCTTAGAGAAAATCATGGCACCTGTAGTCACATGTACTTGACTATAAAGGACAGTAATTCTAAAATGCAAGTGAATTATCCATTAATGGAATTAAAAAATATGTATTTTATTGATTTCAGAGAGGAAGGGAGAAGGAAGAGTGATAGAAACATCAATGATGAGAGATAATCACTGATCGGCTGCCTCCTGCATGACCCCTACTAGGGACTGAGTACACAACCCAGGCATATGCCCTAACCAGGAATCAAACCATGACCCCCAGGTTGGGAATTGAACTGTGACCTCCAGGTTGATAGATTGATGCTCAACCACTGAGCAATACCGGCAAGGTCATTAATGGAATTTTTAAAAGTATAATCAGCATGATATCATTGTTCTATTCATGTTTACATAGTCATAGATTTCTCTGGGATTTGTAAAGATAAATTGCAGTTGCTGATTATACTTAAGCCCCTAAATATCTATGTTGGGTAAAACCTAAGAGAACAAATTGTGGGTGTCTTAAAACTAAAACTAAAGTCCAACCCTTGATTAAATATATATAATATATTTAAAACCTTGATTAAATATATATAAAATCGTTAAATATATATTTAATCATTAAATATTTCATTATTAAATATCATCATTAAATATATATTAAATATCCTACCTAATAAAAGGGAAGTATGCAAATAACCATCACTTCGCTACGCCCATGATTGGGCCCGTGGGAGGCTGGGGGCAGGACTCGGGGTGGCTGATTGGGCTGGCGGGAGGAGCGGGAGGAGCGGGGGCCTTGGGGCCAGCAGAAGGCGCCAGTGGCGGAACTCAGGATGGCCGATTGCGTGGCTGCCGGCACCAGTTTTCTGCCAGCACCAGTTTTCCTCTGTCCACCCGCTGATCGGAGCGCCTCCCGCCAGCCACGGTGGGAGGCGCTCCGATCGGCGGGTGGCCAGAGGAAAACTGGTGCTGTAGGAACTCGGGGTGGCCGATCGCGCTGGCGGGAGGAGCTCCAATAGGAGGGTGGCCAGAGGAAATGGCGCTGGAGGAACTTGGGGTGGCTGATCGCGCTGGTGGGAGGTGCTCAGATCGGCGGGTGGCCAGAGGAAAACTGGTGTTGGCGGAAAAATGGTGCCAGCAGCCAGGTGAAGGAAGGTCTATTGCACGAAACTTTGTGCAACGGGCTTCTGGTATATAATATATTTAAAACCTTGATTAAAAAATCAATGAAGCATGATTTTATAACAACAGTAACATATACTGCAGCATGATTTTATAACAACAGTAACAACATCTACCACAAAGACTTACATAGTGCTTCCTATATGCTAGATACAATTTTAAATGCTTTATGTATATTAGCCAATTTAATTCTTACAATAATCCCTTGATATATGATGGTGTTTTACAGGTAAGGAAAATGAGGAACATTAACAGGGCTAACTCAAATGTCACTGGCTCTTGCCCCTGCTTACTTATACAAGATCTCTATCTCCTTGCAAAGTCTGCCTCTCCATCTTGCACTTCCTTATCCCTGCCTATTATTTCTCAGAGTGTCCAGATCCAACTTGTGAATCCACACATCTTATGCCGTGTGCTTCTACAGAGCACTTGTTCTGTACTGTCTTTTACCTGGCACTAATTTCCCATGGGGTATACTGTCACTCTGTTAGGCATTGTAGTCTACTGTGTGTGCGTGGTGGGGTGGTATTTGGTACTTGCACTCTACTGACTCTTAGCAGGCAGCATCATTGTTCCATTGCCCTTCAGGGGAAATAGCAGTCTCCTGTTGGATGCTGTCACTCTTTCCTTGGACACAATTGCTGCTCCTGTAGGCACTCACCCTCTGTTAATTCAAAGCACTGATGGTGCCATATGTGAGCAGTGCTGCATGACAGAGACCCCTTTTTCATTTTGTGCTATATGGTTAGAAGAGTTCCAGAACTCTGTTTATCTTTCAAAGTGTTAGAACATTTTGTTGAAACAATATTTGCAACTTTTACACATACTGCTTTCTAGTCTCAGAACTCAAACCTGTCTCCGTGGGGCTGGGCCAAAGACAGATTTGAGTGGTAGTCATATGGTTTATGTGCAGTCACTACTCCTTTGAGATCACTAAGACTTGTTGCAGGATCAATTATTTTTGTCTTTTACCATACATCTCTCTCTTCCTATAAGATGAGTTTCCTCCCAGGAGCCTCTTTATCGCCTAAGTCCATCCTACCAGTTTTGTTCAAGGGTTTCTTAACCACAGCAATGGCAATAGTTTAAGCTCAAGTTTGACTCCCCTTCATGGAGAAGAGGCCATTTGTTTTTGTAATACCCAACATACCCTCTTCAAGGTGTTAATCATCAACAAAGATAGAGTTCTGACTATGATCTAATTTTCCTAAAAAACAAAGTGTTTTAAGTTGTTGAATTAAGTCATGGGAGCTATCTATCATATTGTTTTTAAAATACATTTTTACATTTCAAATTTTTAACAAAAGATTATTTAATAAAAAATAAACAATGCTCATCAGTAACCAAAACTCCGACCACTACCCCATTCACCTTTTGGATTTATGCTACACAATATTATTATTTCTTTCATGAAATCTGTCAGCATATTAGTTAGGGAATATGGCCAAAAGAGATAGCTTCATAGCTTTATATTAAAAAATTAAGCAGGTTTGCAAAGCCACACTTCCATCTGAATATATTTTCAAACTGCATTGCTGCAAAAAAATACTCACCCTGTGCCCTTAAAAATCTTTTACAAAGAAAGAAAACTCACCCTGTTGCTGAGATAAAAATATTTTATTCTCTAGTGATGGAGTGTTGATGGTAATGCTTGAATTTAAAGAATAGTATGCATTAAATAATTTCTAGTGATTTTACAGAGGTTATTTCAGTAATATTCTATGCCTTGCTGTTTTATGGAAAGATTTGAAAGTTTAAGTTCAGATTTGAATGATTTAGACTAATATTCATGGATGGAGTCTCCAACAATATTGCTAAACCAAAATTAATGTAATCAAATAGAAGATTCATCCATTATGGCCCCAGCCAGTTTCCAAAGTTGACAAATGGGATAAATTTGGAAGAAAGAGAGCAATATCCAATATACCAGTCAATTTCAAAGGTTACTAATAAAAAATATGGGCATTTCAGCCATGCAAAGTAAATGCAGCTGAAATGCTAAGATCATTTCTTGTGTAGAAAGGAAGACACATTTATGATTCTATGAACATTTATTATATACTTTCTATGTGTTAGGCACTGCACTTACAATACTTCAATAAAATATTTTTAAATGTTCTTAAAAGCCACTTCCTTAAATACTTCTCTGTATTCATACAGATTTTAATTATTTTTATTGAAAATACTTAATAGTTACAAATATATTTATTATAGAAAATTAGAAAATATAGTCAAGCAAAATGTTTCTACAAATCATTCATAATCTTATCACCTGGAAGTAATCATTGACAAATCATTCATAATCTTATCACCTGGAAGTAATCATTGCATCATTCAGGTGAACATCTTTCCAGGCCTGTTTTTATGCATCTACTTCATTTTATAGGGATATATTTCTAAAACAGCTTATTCTCTTCCCAACTTTCCTTCTTCTTAACTATACTACGCTAATTATTATTTAACTTTATCTTAATTACTCAAAGCCAGGATTATAAACATCAGTTATTGTTCTGTTCCTTTAACCCAGTGGTTCTCAACCTTTCTAATGCTGCGACCCTTTAATACAGTTCCTCATGTCGTGACCCACAGGTTGAGAACCGCTGCTTTAGAGCCTAAGACCATTGGAAAACACAGATATTTGCATTACGATTCATTAACAGTAGCAAAATTACAGTTATGAAGTAGCAACGAAAATAATTTTATAGTTGGGGGTCACCACAACATGAGGGACTGTATTAAAGGGTCGCAGCATTAGAAAGGTTGAGAACCACTGCTAACCTAAGATTGCTATATGAAGTGTTCATTCTGGAGGCCTAAGAGAGGCATCTGAGTGGCGACTTTAACTTAAAAAGAGCTTCAGGACTCAATGAAATCAATACCACAATAGAACAAGGTTACACATAGTCAGAAATTGTTATGAATCATCTATGGTCTTTACCAGTATACATCATGCTTGGTAGGGTGTTTTCAAAGAATGCTTCAGTCTTAAGGGTGGTTATAAGCATAGTTATTTGAAGAGCTGATTTGAAACAAAACTGTGGCCATAAGTTTAGTAGCTATTTTTTACCAGTATGCAGACTAGCTGAAAGTTTATAGATTACTAGAGGCCCAATGCATGAAATTCATGCAAGGGGCTTGGCCGGCACAGCCGCGGTGGCTTGTGTTGGCCCTTACAGCCTCAGTGGCTTGCCTTGGTAGCCTCCCTCGGCCCTCGCAGCCCCGGAAGGTCGTCTGGAAGGTCGTTCAGCTGTCTGGTCTAATTAGCATATTACGCTTTTTTTATTATAGATTATTTGAAAGGTATTAGAGACTGTAACAAAGATATCTCTCCAGAGATCTCTCTTACCATCCACTTCTATGATGTGTAAATTCACCATTAGAATTACTTCTGGGTATAGGGTATTAAAAGTCACTTTGAAAATGCAAATGTGTTATCCAGGAGTGGAAGCACCATAAACTATCATCATCCAAAAACACCTGAGTTTGCCCGACTTACATGGCTCAGTGGTTGAGCATCAACCCCTGAACCAGAAGGTTGTGGTTCAATTCCTGGTCAGGGCACATCCCCAGTGTGAGGTGTGCAGGAGGCAGCCGATCAATGATTATCTCTCATCATTGATGTTTCTATCTCTCCCACTCCTCCATTTCTCTCTGAAATCAATAAAAATATTAAAAACAAACACCCTTCCAAAACAAAAACAAAAACAAAAGCACCTGAGTTTGAGTGAGAAATGGAATTCAGCAAATTGCACAGTGCCTGGCATATAGTAGTTGTATGACAACTAATTTGTCACTTGAATGTTGAATGAAAGGGCAGACAGGTCTTAATATAAGCTTGAACAGAGAAATTGCCCAGAAAGTACGACAGAAGAACCTCAAAAACAAATAATTGCTTCACCACTGGTCTCATTTTATGGAGTGTTCAGATTAACAGCTTGTAAAATGGTGACTATATCAGTTAGAATAAATTAGGAAAAACATATTGTATATTTTACTATTTTACAAAAGGCATTAGGAGAGAAGATCAAATTCCCTAATCCAATTTGAGATGAATATGATCCCCAGGATGACCAAACAAGAACTAGGTAGTATCTTTAAGAAGAAAAGATACCCAGTTTTCTGTTTGAGGCTGAAGTTAAGGTCAGTTTTCAGCAAGGCAATTTTCACCTAAGGGTATGAGAAAGTTATTTGAGTGGGAAAAGGATCCTCTTTTGTAGTGATTTTATCTAGGTTTGAAGCTTCAGATCAAGAGTTTTCTCATCTTCTTCCAGTGCACTCTATTCACTGAAAATTACTCTAGATTAAATTACTCTAGATTGAATTAGTCTAGATTAATGCTGAACTGCCTGGTTTGGGAGCCAAGATCTGCCTATCCTATCTGATGAGCCTGTTACCACCCAGACACAAATGGCAGCGTATAGGATTATGAAAAGACAAGAAGCAATGTTTGATAAAGAGGAAAAAAATTAAGTATCTTGTCCAGGAGTCAGGAAAGTACCCTGAGTATGGCTTTGTCCAGAAAGAAGAGAAATTAGGGAAATTTGAGAGGAAGAAGGTAGAAAGGCACTAAAGGATAAGACTGCTTCTGTGTCACTTTACCATGATTGGCAGACTATTCTTAGGCCCATGATGTACAAGAGAGGTAGGAATTTCAGGATATTACATTGGCTTTGCTCCTACTTCTCACTCCTTGGATTTTATACTACCTTTTCTGTATGTCCCTTTGTATAGGCCAAAACATTTTTGTAATAGCTTTGGATGATGAAGATAGGCTATGTTAAAAAATGCCAGGAAGTCAAAACTCTGTTCAAAATTTAACTTTATGACTTCAACTTTTCTTTTCTCTGAGTAGATATTTTAGTTATGAAAATTCAAATTACAGTATAGGTGTCAGGGAAAACCCAATAAATGTAAACTAATGTACTTTAATATATGTTCAAAATTTATGCATACATTTTTATTCTAGAAGCAGACTTAAAAATGTGGCTCTTGTCTTTGGTGTGATAGAAGTGGGGAAAAAAATCTATGCATTCCAGGAAGCAGCCCAATTTTAATTAAAAATGCCAGGCTAATTTGTCTCCCTCCTAGAGCCACTGATATTTTGCCTTTGGGCTGTTGTATAGACTTGTTTGCCATTTGTCTGAATATAAATAACTCTCATTTTCACACTTGTCTTTTCTTGCTGTTTGTCAAAATGGTTGCTTAGAGTGGTAAATTAATTTCATATCTAGTGAGCATATACTGGTATATACAGAGAGGGGAACAGAGGAAGGGGGAGTGGGAGCATGTGTAACTGATCAACAAAAGACTGTTTTATCTGTTATGTGAAAATAAGAAAACATGGTTGTGTGTGTGTGGAAGGAGGCAGTTCCCAAGATTGTCCTCCGGTTGGATGATTTGCTAGGAAAACTCACAGAACTTAGAAATGCTGTATTCAACATTATGGCTCATTACAGTAAAGGATACAGATTAAAATTAGCAAAGGGAAAAAGTACATAGGGCAGTGTCTAGGACAAACTGGGCCACAGGCTTCCAATTGTCCTTTCCTAGTGGAGACTCACAGACAGCATTTAATTCTCCCAGCAACAAGGTATAATAACATATGAAAACTGTTACTAAACAGGAAAGCTCATAGGAGCCTTAGTGCCCAGGGTTTTATTAGGTAGTGGTTAGTCACATAAACATGGAGCTCCTTATGACTGACCTTAGATACTCATTTTCCAGCATCCATTCCCTTGCTCCTCCACCAATCCCATTTATTTTTATTTTTATTTTTTATTTTTCCAATTTTTTTATTAAGGTATTATATGTGTACATATCTTACCATTGCCCCCCCCCACCCCACTCCCATATATGCTCTCACCCCCCAGAGTTTTGGATCAAACTTCTATAGTGTGGCTCCAGGTATAAAAACAAGTGCTCAAGCTAAATGTCATTGTTAGCATATTTTATCTGGTATGGACCGAGGCCCCATGTATAAAATGACACTCTTATCAGACAGGATATTCCAAGGGTTTAGAGGTGTTGGTCATTGAAGAGTAGAGGCTATAAAATCAGAAGTTTATTTGGGGCCTTAAAGGATTTGTATCTGGGAGACCCAGATTCAGAGAAAACCTGAAACATGCTCCAGGGAAGATAAAGAAAGCCAGAGCTTATAAAGGCAAAAAACCCAAATTGTAACAAAGGAATTTTTTCCTATTGGCTGTCTAACATGGCCTGATGACTAGTTCAAAAGGATTGGTCAGGTCCAGGTGGGGAGGCACTGAGGTAGAAGTTGGCATGGAAACAAGTTCTAGGATGTGCTTCTGTGTCAAGGATAAAAGTCCAAAGGTTCAAACCTCATCTGGGTGTGGATGTGCATAAGTCTGACTCCCTAATGGCCTCCTAACTCCATTTTAGACTTTTCTGTTCATAGAGGTAATCTCCTAGAATTCTATCAAGGGTCAGTCAGGCCCAAAGATCTTTGGAATGTTCAGGATTTGGATAACCAAAGCCTTCTGACCTAACCCCTTACGACATGGTGGTGGTGCCAAACATAGTACACAGGTTTTTCACATGATTCTGAATGCTGAATTACTTTTTTGGGAAAAGTGTGAAAGCAACATGGTTCCTTTGCTCTCAAAATGTTGAAGGGAAGTGGACACTATTGTCTTACATTGAAGGGGCATCTTCTGTGGTATACATGTTCCGGGTGTGTGGGGGGGAGAGGTGGCTACCTAGCATTGTGGAGGCCACTAGTGGAATAGGGAATGCCACTAGTCTTATGTGTGTTATGGTTGTCTCTAGAGTATCCTTATAACAATATTAAAATATTTCCCTGAATGGGAAACACCTCTGGTTAACTCCTCTTGTCTCCGCATAAATTTCTTTTTCCTGTAATGCAGCATGTAATCTAGCAGAGAAGAAACCATAAGGGAATGATGGATGAAAACTTTTATTTGAAAAAGTAGGAAGAAAGGTCTGGGGCACAGACTGCTAAAAGTGGTAGCTTGTGAGCATCCATGGGGATTCCTGAGAATTAATGGAACATTCTGAAGAGAGGGTACATGGGGAATTTTCAATATGAATTCAATATGAAGATATCTTTCTCCAACTCCTCAATGTTTTTGGAAGCCAAATCTCTTGGGATATGATGTGTTTTTAGGTCTTTCTTTAACTGTCAATCTCACTTGGTTTTAAACATAAAGAAGAATATAATGGATATATAGGGCATGTGGATGTATATTGCTTATATCTAATACCTCTTACTCATGGTAACAAGATTAATTCTGGACCCCAGCTACGGGTAGAACAGGGATGGATACAGTGGTGGGAGTTTAAAGGAAAGCCATGGTGGTTTAAATTACTGAAAAAAAATTGTAGTGAATTGATCTCAGTCAACATAGATACGGTTTATAAAAAGACCAATGTACTTTTATTTTATGAATATTATCATTTTATATCTAGATAATCTCAATTACCTTGAAATTACAAAATTGTTTCTCAAAAAATGTTTTAGAACCAACCTGAGTTCTCTGTGATGTGGATCCTAAATGTATAATAGGGCACATTTAAGGATTATTTTGGAAACACAGATCTGCATAAACATGGGCCTTCACTATTAATAGAGATGCCTGAACAACATTTTTAAAAAATAATTTTTAAATTTTTAAATTACAGTTGAGATTACAATATTTTATTAGTTTCAGGTGTACAAGGTAGTGATTGGATATTTATATGACTTACAAAGTGATTATTAGGGTTTGGCCAGTGATGAGGGCTGTGAAAGAACTCACAACTGAGAGAATACATAAACACAGAGAGAAGGAGTTTATTTTACTTTCCAGGAAGGGAATGGTCCTGTGCATTCCTGATCAATACAAGAGCAAGAAAACAAAGGGCAGCTTCCCCTTTTAAGCCCTGGCTGTTTCTACGCAACAGAATAGGGAGGGGAACCCTGGGCCTGAGTTGAGCAGACATCAGGGGTGTTGTAATTTATTTGTTTTTCAAGAGACAGTCTGGGCAGATGTCCTGAAAAGTCTTATCAGTATTTTTCCCAAGCCTGTAAAATATAGTTAGAGCAAAAGTTATGAAGAGTTCAAAAGAGGCTTATTTGAAGAAGAGGGGGGAAGGGAACTTTCTACTAATTATCCCTAAGTTGTAAAAAACAGCAGGGAGGAGGTGTATGCAAGAATATAGCCTTGAAAGTAGCTTATCTTGTCCTTCAATTTGAACAGAGGGGCTGTTTGAATCAACAGTCTTGGGCTTTAATTACCAGGTGCTACTCATAAATTGTGGAAGGTTACAACAAAGAAAGAATAATTTTCCTTGTCCTAATAGTGATCACCCCATAAGTCTAATACCCATCTGACACCATAAACACTTATTAAAATATTATTAACTATGTTCCCTATGCTGTACTTTATATCCCTGTGGATGTTTTTATAATTAGCAATTTGCACATCTTAATCACCTTCCCCCTTTTAACCCATGTCCCCAAACACTGTCCCCTCTTGGCATCTATGAGTTTGTTTTTGTTTTGTTTGTTTGTTTTATTTTGTTTCTTAGATACCACATATAAATGAAACTATATGGTATTTGTCTTTGTCCCACTTCTTTCACTTAGCATAATACCCTCTAGGTCCATCCATGCTGTTGCAAATGGTAAGATTTTGTGGTGATTTTTTTTATGGCTGGGTCATATTCCATTGTACAGACGCAACACATCTTTATCCATTCATCTATCAGTGGACATTTAGTTTGCTTCCATGTCTTGGCTATTATAAATAATGCTGCAGTGAACATAGGGATGCATGTGTCTTTTCAAATTAGTGTTTTAGGTTTCTTTGGATAAATATGGAGAAGTGGAATTTCTGGGTCCTCCTTTGTCTCTTGTTATAGCCTTTATATTAAAGTCTGTATTGTCTGGTGTAAGTATTACTATCCCAGCTTTTGTTTTGTTTTGTTTCAATTGGCATGAAATATATTTTCCATCCCTTTACTTTTACTCTATCTTTTGATCTGAAGTTGGTCTCTTGTAGGCAGCATACATATGGATCTTGTTTTCTTATCCATTCAGCCACCCTATATTTTTTTATTGGAGCATTTAATCCATTTGAATTTAAAGTAATTGTCTTGTAATTCCTACAACATATGTTAAAAAGCCTTTCTTTTCCCTAGTGAAATTGTTTTGGTGCCTTGTTGAAAATCTATTGACCATATATGTGTGGGTCTGTTTCTCAACTTTTTATTCTATCCATTGATCTATTTGTCTAGTGTACCAATAACCACATCTTATTAATTATATCTTTAAATACAGCATATTTATTATTATTACTAGAGGCCTGGTGCACGGATTCGGCCCGATCACCATAGGCCAGGCCAAAGGACCCCACTGGTGCACGAACCCATGCACCAGGCCTCTAGTATGCATATCAGATCTTTGTTTAATATCTTCCTGCCCTCCCCTCTTCCCCTTTCCCTCTGAGAGCCATCAGTCTGTTCCATGTTTCCATGCCTGTGCATTGAGTGTCTGCCCCTTGGTGGTCAGTGCACATCATAGCTACTGGTTGAACAGTTGAATGGTTGAATGATTGCTTAGGCCAGTGATGGGCAACCTTTTGAGCTTGGTGTGTCAAACTTCGCCAAAAAATTGAGCATAACTCCGGTAGTGTGTCACTTTGAGGAAAAAACTAACTCCAAGACTCTAGTCGCAAATGTTTCATCCTCAGGAGCAGCAAATGTTTCATCCTTGGCATGTGGCCGCATGTCATCAGAAATGGCTACGCGTGTCAGTGCTGACACAGGTGTCATAGGTTCGCCATCACTGGCTTAGGCTTTTATATATACAGACTAGTGGCCCAGTACACGAAATTTGTGCACATTAAAAGGGAATTAATTAGAGGAAATATTTTAATATGGCTATTTGCCCTTTCTCTATCATAGAAGTATCAGAGATGAAAGAAAATTAGTAAAATGTATATGAAAATTTCCCTCCTGTTAGAGTCTGAGGCACACCGTGGGACCCAGAGTCAAGTCCCCACCCACCCATGCCTTGAAATTTCGCGAGACCCAGAACCGGCTGGCCCCACCCCTGTCAAGCCCCACAGGGTGGGGGTGTGTGGCCTCAGGTCCCCCGTCAAGCCCTGCCGGGCAGGGGGGCACAACCTCAGGGCATGAGGGCACAATGACCATTTGCATATTAGCTCTTTATTATATAAGATTATTATTATTATTATAATATTTTTATTGATTTTAGAGAGACAGGGAGAAACATAGATTGGCTGCCTCCTCCACACCCCCTACTGGGGATGGAGTCCAAAATCCTGGCATG
This sequence comes from Ia io, assembly GCA_025583905.1. Lineage (NCBI taxonomy): Eukaryota > Metazoa > Chordata > Mammalia > Chiroptera > Vespertilionidae > Ia > Ia io. Next base: position 100,201,013 of record JAJQQW010000001.1, read on the forward strand.
TGCCCTGACCAGGAATCAAACAGGCAACCTCTCAGTGCACTGGATGAAGCTCAACCAACTGAGCACACTGGCAAGGGCTGTTTTTAAATTATGTGATATAAGTCCTCTGATTTTGAATCTGTGGCTAAAATCGGGTAAAATGATATTTTGAAGTCATGGATTGGAATTCATGAGTATAATAAATCTCTCAGTTTCTTTATATATTCTTTATTTTCTCTCATCAATATTTTGTACTTTTTTGTATAGAGGCTTTGCACAACTTTTTTTTTCTCTTTTTTTCTTTTCTTTTCTTTTTTAAAATTACTTTATTGATTAAGGTATCACATATTTGTCCTCAAACCCCTCCCCCCAATTCCCATCCCAAACCCCTCCACACGCATGACCCCACCCCACTGTTGTCCGTGATCACTAGTTAGGCTCATATGCAAGCACACAAGTCCTTTGGTTGATCTATCTCCCTTATCCCCACCCTCCCCTAACTTCCCTCTGAGGTCTGACAGTCTGATCGATGCTGTTCTTGTTCAGTCTGTGTTGTTCATCTTTTCCCCTAGATGAGTGAGCTCATGTGATACTAGGAGTACACTTATAGGATCCGAAAATGAGACAAGCAATAATGGTTATGCTGAGAGGCAAATGAATCAGTCTATAGCAAGTTTCTTTCTGGGCCAACAATTCTTTTGAGTTCCAATTTCTACGTCCAACAGTTATTTATGTGTACATAACAGCAATGATATTTCAGTTCTGGATGGTGGACAAATGGTGGTAATGCAGGTCCGACCCTCACTGGTTTGGTCCTGGGCAATCTGCCTTGATGCACATCTGCTGACTGCTAGTATGGCAAGGCATTGTCAGTATCTTCCATCTCTGGACTGTTTCTCTTCTGTCTTCATGGCTGGAGCATTCCTGTCAATTCTTCTCTGTTGCAGGAATCCACATGGTCTCTGAGTTGTTTTCTGAAAATATATAAACATATTCTCAACCAAAAGTTAATAAAGGAATCTTTTCTATAAATTTGACTTTCGATCCTTTCATTTTTTGCCCAAACGATTTTCCTTTGGCTTGTTTTGACATAATGTATGTTTTACCTGGGTGTCTTGCTATTAGCATAACAAATGAAAGTTAATTTTCTAAAGTAAAAATTATCTAGATATAATTTATTTACAGGATATTTTTCCTTACATGATATTCTTCTACTATCCCCCCTTTTTTGGTCTAAATATTAGGAGGCTTTTGGAAATTTTATGCTGTAATCTTGATAGCTTTTAAATTTTACTTTTTTTGCACTAAAATGTGACTGCTTTAGGTTCATTATATGCTACGCAATTTTACCATGAGATGAACTACCAATAAAACTTTTAGTTAACACTTTAGGAACAGCTTTTTTGTCCAGTACCATTGATTTTTCTAGAATATTCGCTTCTTTTGATTGGCCAATTTAAATTAGTCTGAAAACTTGACTGCTATTTTACTGTCAAATTTAATACTCTAACAGCCATCTTATTTTACCCTGTAAATATTAGTGGAGAGGATTATTTGCCTTCTTGGGTAGGCCCTGAGCATTCCTGGTGCTAGGCTGGATTTAGATATCAAAGACCCCAGTTCCCCACATCATGGGTGCAAGACATCTCCATCAAGTCTTGTTGCAGTGAGAGGGAATCTGCTGTTGGCCAAGTCTCTGTTACCTGGGTCCCGATTTGAGCTGGGCATGGGAAGCTAAGCAGCCATGGGGGCAGGAGACCTCCCTCAGCAGGGGTGAGGGTTCAGGCCCCTGCAAACTTGGGGGGGTGAAGGTCTGTGCCCCACTTCTGTTGACCCCCAAGTTCTCTCCTGATGGCCCCTCTGCAACTGTGCCTGTCTTAGGTTGTTCTTTCCCTGAGGAATCTTACCCGTCTCTGGCTAACCAGCCATCCTCTGGGGCCAAGCAGGCTGATGTGAGGTTTAGTTCTGTCTTCTTGGTCGCCTACGCCCCCATGGCCTCCATGCCCAGCACCTGCCTTGGGATCCCCTCGCCTGCTGGCAGGGTCCCAGCACTGATCACATATCTTGTAGAACACAGGTTTCTTCTCTAAGGAGGCCCAGCTCACCCCACTGGGCGAGAGACAGATCCATGGTACCAGCCATCACGAGGCTTCAACCTTGGCATGAACAGAAGCTCAGGCAACAGCTGTGGACAATTGGATTGTGAGAAGAGGGTCCCTCTTGGCCAAAAGGGCAAGAGGTGCCAATTTAGAATGCTCAGGTGCCTTCCCAGGGGGCCCTCTATACAGTGGAAGGAATTAAACCCTTTCATGTCCTTTTTAAATTGCTGCCATACATTCAAAGAATTAGTTTGTAAGTTTGTTTGGGATAATTGTATATTATGCTGTTGTAATTGTAAAATATCTAGAGGTGTGTTACCTTTGTCTCCAAGTACCAAAAAGATGATTTTTTATTGATCCCCAAGGGTGTGAGGTACTATTATAGGTAATGGGGGTAACACAAATCTGAGAAAAATTATAATGACATTGTAAAATAATATCATGTAAGGATATTCTTTGCTCTAGGCCATGGCAATTCCATTTCAAACTGGCTGCCAGTTTCTTTTTGTATAGACAAGGTCTTAGCTACATTTTCTACACCTCTCCCAGGAGCAAGTAGTGGTAGTCCCTTTCTTTGGTATCCACACAAGCCAAAAACCTCTCTTTAATTTTACATACAAAGGAGCAATGGTTTGATTTGGTGTCATACAAAAGGGAAGCTGGGTGGCGACCCCTGTGTAATTATACTTCCTTGCCCCACCCATGGTCCTCCTGGATGACCAAGGTGTTTGGTATTATTGGTGACTACATTAGGAGGAGGATCAGCCCTCGTAAGGGCTCTTACCCATGAAGAGTCAGGAACATAAGTCCAAAATACTTCCCCATTTTCCCCAGGTAATATCACCGTACAGCTGATGACTGCTAGCATGGCAAGAAAGATGTTCTCAGGCATCCTTGGGGTTCTAGTTACCTCACAATTTCTTTTTTATTTTTATTTTTTAAATTTTTTATTTTTATTATTATTACTATTATTTTTTATGTGTCCTTATTCTCCCATTACCCCCCACCCTCAATTCGTGCCCCATCCCCCTACTGTCTGTGTCCATTCATTAGGCTTATTGCATGTACACAAGTCCCTTGGTTGATCTCTCCCCCTTTCTGCCTTCAACCCCCTCCTTCCCAGAGGTTTGAGGTTCTGATCAATGTTTCTCAGTCTCTGGATCTGTTCTTGTTCCTCAGTCTATGCTTTCATTATAGTCCACAAATGAGTGAAATCATGTGATATTTATCTTTTTCTGCCTGGCTTATTTCACTTAGCATAATGCTCTCCATCTCCATCCATGTTGTTGCAAATGGTAGGAGCTCCTTCTTTTCTACCGCAGCATAGTATTCCACTGTGTAGATATACCACAGTTTTTTAATCCTCACATTAGCTGATGGGCATTTGGGCTGTTTCCAAATCTTAGCTATGGTGAATTGTGCTGCTATGAACATAGGGGTACATATATCCTTTCTGGTTCGTGTTTCTAGTTTCTTAGGATATATTCCTAGGAGTGGGATCACTGGGTAAAATTGGAGTTCTACTTTTAGTTTTTGAGGAAACTCCATACTGTTCTCCACAGTGGCTGTACCAGTCTGCATTCCCACCAGCAGTGCAAAAGAGTTAATTTTCTCCGCATCCTCGCCAACACTTGTTGTTTGTTGATTTGTCGATGATAACCATTCTGACAGGTGTGAGATGGTACCGCATTGTTTTGATTTGCATCTCTCTGATGATTAGTGACTTTGAGCATGTTTTCATATGTCTCTTGGCCTTTCTTCTGTCTTCGTTCGAAAAGTGTCTATTTAGATCAGTTGCCCATTTTTTGATTGGGTTATTTATCTTCTTTTTGTTAAGTTGTATGAGTTCTCTGTAAATGTTGGAGATTAAACCCTTATTGTTGATATCATTGGCAAATATGTTCTCCCATGCAGTGGGCTTTCTTGTTTTTATTGATGATTTCCTTTGCTGTGCAAAAGCTTTTTATTTTGATGTAGTCCCATTTCTTTATTTTCTCTTTAGTTTCCATTGCCCTAGGAGCAGTATCAGTGAAGAAGTTCTTTTGGCATATGTCTGAGATTTTGCTGCCTGTGGATTCCTCTAGTATTTTTATGGTTTCCCGTCTTATGTTTAAGTCCTTTATCCATTTTCAGTTTATTTTTGTGTATGGTGAAAGTTGGTGATCTAGTTTCGTTTTTTGCATCTATCTGTCCAATTTTCCCAACACCATTTATTGAAGAGACTGTCTTGACTCCATTGTATGTTCATGCCTCCTTTGTCAAATATTAATTGGGCATAGTGGTTTGAGTCAATTTCTGGGTTCTCTATTCTATTCCATTGATCTGTGTGACTGTTCTTATGCCAGTACCAGGCTGTTTTAAGAACAGTGGCTTTGTAATACAGCTTGAAATCTGGTATTGAGATCCCACCAACTTTGTTCTTCTTTCTAAGGATTGCTGCAGCTATTCAGGGTCTTTTTTTATTCCAGATGAATTTTTGGAGAGTTCATTCTAGGTCTGTGAAATATGTCATTGGTATTTTAATGGGAAGTGCATTGAATTTATAGATTGCTTTGGGTAGTATGGACATTTTGATGATGTTGATTCTACCAATCCATGAACATGGTATGTTCTTCCATCTGTTTATGTCTTTCTCTATCTCTTTTTTCGGTGTCGCATAATTTTCCACGTATAGATCTTTTACCTCCTTAGTTAAGTTTATTCCTATGTATCTTAATTTTTTTGGTGTGATGGTAAATGGGATTGATTTTTTAGTCTTTCTTTCTGTAAATTCACTATTGGTGTATAGAAATGCCATAGATTTCTTGGCATTAATTTTGTATCCTGCTACAGTGCCGAATTCATTTATTAAGTCTAATAATTTTTTGATGGAGTCTTTAGGGTTTTCTATATATAGTATCATGTCATCTGCGAATAAGGAGAGTTTTACTTCTTCTTTTCCAATTTGGATGCCTTTTATTTCTTCTTCTTGTCTGATCACAATGGCTAGTACTTCCAGCACTATGTTGAACAGGAGTGGTGAGAGTGGGCATCCCTGTCTTGTTCCTGTTCTTAGGGGTAATGGCTTCAGTTTTTGCCCATTGAGTATGATGTTAGCTGTGGGTTTATCATATATAACTTTTATTATGTTGAGGTATGATCCTTCTATTCCCACCTTGCTGAGAGTTTTTATCAAGAAAGGGTGTTGGATTTTGTCAAATGATTTTTCTGCATCAATTGATATGACTATATGATTTTTGTCTCTCAATTTACTTATGTGTTGTATCACGTTTTATGGTTTGCGAATATTGTACCATCCTTGCATCCCTGGGATAAACCCTACTTGGTCATGGTGTATGATCTTTCTGATGTACTGCTAGATCCGATTTGCTAGAACTTTGTTGAGGATTTTGGCATCTATGTTCATGAGCATATTGGCCTGTAATTCTCTTTCATTGTGTTGTCTTTATCTGGTTTTGGTATTAGGGTGATGCTGGCTTCATAGAATGAGCTTGGAAGTGTTCTTTCCTCTTGAATTTTTTCAATAGTTTGAGGAGGATAGGTTTTAGTTCTTCCTTTAATGTTTGGTATAACTCCCCTGTGAAGCCATCTGGCCCTGGGCTTTTGTTTGCTGGAAGCTTTTTGATGACTGCTTCAATTTCTTTCATAGTTATCGGGCTATTGAGATTTTTAGAATCTTCCTGATTTAATTTTCAAAGGTTGTATTTTTCTAGGAATATGTCCATTTACTCCACGTTCTCTAGTTTGTTGGAATAGAGTTGTTCATAGTATTTTTTTTAACAATCCTTTGTATTTCTGTGGGGTCTGTTGTTATTTTGCCTCTTTCATTTCTGATTTTGTTTATTTGGGTCCCCTCTCGTTGCTTCTTCATGAGCCTGGCTAGAGGTTCATCAATCTTGTTTATCCTTTCAAAGAACCAGCTCTTGGTTTCATTGATCTTTTGTATTATTTTGTTGTTTTTGTTTTTTTGTCTCTATGTCATTTATTTCTGCTCTGATCTTTATTATCTCCTTCCTTATGCTCACTCTGGGCTTTTCTTTTCGCTCTCTTTCTAATTCTTTTTGTTGTAGAGTTAGATGATTTACTACCATTTTTTCTTGTTTTTTGAGGTAGTCCTGTAGAGCTATAAACTTCCCACTCAGGACTGCTTTCATTGTGTCCCATAGGATTTGCAATGTTGTGTTTTTATTGTCATTAGTTTCCAGGATGTTTTTAATTTCTTCTTTGATCTCATTGGTAACCCAATCATTATTTAATAGTATGCTATTCAGCTTCCAAGTGTTTGATTGTTTTGGATTGTTTTTATTGTAGTTTGTTTCTAATATTATGCAATTGTGGTCTTAGAAAATGCTTGATATGATTTAAATCTTCTTGAATTTAGGGAGACTTTACTTGTGACCCAATATGTGGTCTATTTTTGAAAATGTTCCATGTGTACTTCAGAAGAAAGTATATTCTGTGGCTTTGGGTGAAATGTTCTGAAATGTCAATTAAGTCCATCTGGTCTAGTGAGTCATTTAGGATTGCTGTTTCTTTGCTGATTTTTTTTGGTCTGGAGGATTTATCCAGTGATGTCCGTGGTGTATTAAAGTCACCTACTATGATTGTATTGTTGTCGTTCTCTCCCTTTATATCTTCCAGGAGTTTTTGTTTTTTATGTATTTGGGTGCTCTTGCATTGGGTGCATATTCGTTTACCAGGGTTATATCCTCTTGTTGTATTGGTACCTTTAGTATTATGAAGTGGCCTTCCTTATCTCTTGTTATGGCCTTCATTTTGAGGTCAATTTTGTCAGATATAAGTATTGCTACCCCAGCCTTTTTTTTTTTTTCATTTCCATTTTTCTGAAAGATATTTTTCCATTCCTTCACTTTCCATCTGTCTGAGTCCCTTGTTCTGAGGTAGGTCTCTTGTAGACATTATATATATACTAGAGGCCCTTTGCAGGAAGATTCCAGAAAGAATAGGGCTTCCTTGGGCCTATTTCTGCAAGAATAGGGCTTCTTGAGGCCAGAGCGAAGCAGAGAAGGGAGCGAAGCTGCCTCACTCCCTCCCTTCTCCACTGCCTCGCTCCCTTCCTTCTCCGCTGCCTGGCTCCCTCCCATCTCCACTGCCTTGCTCCCTCCGTTCTCCACTGCCTCACTCCCTCCCTTCTACGCCACTTCCCTCCCTTCTGCAGTGCTTAGCTTCCTTCTACACTGTCTTCAGTCTTTGCTCCACGCCTGTGTATGAAAATTAACCTCCATCTTTGTTGGGTTAATTTGCATACTCACTCCTGATGGGCTGGTGGGTGTAACGGAGGGACGGTCAATTTGCATGTTTCTCTTTTATTAGTGTAGATGGGTCAAGTTCTTTTATCCAATCAGCCACTCGATGACTTTTGATTGGAGCATTTAGTTCATTTACATTTAAAGTTATTATGAAAGGCCCTTGTTTGTAGCCATTTCTATTTTTTGTGCCTATGTTCCTTCTTACCTTTTTATTTCTTCTTTTTACAGCATTCCCTTTAGCATTTCTTGCATTGTTGGCTTGGTAGTGATAAACTCCCTTAGCCTTTTTTTGTCTGCAAAGCTTCTGATTCCACCTTCAATTTTGATTAATAGTCTTGCTGGATAGAGTGTTCTTGGATTCAGTCCTTTGCTTTGCATCACTTTGTATACCTTCTTCCATTCCCTTCTAGCTTGATGTGTTTCTGTTGAGAAAGCATTTGATAATATGATGAGGGATCCTTTGTAGGTAACTCTCTGTCTCTCTCTTGCAGCCTTTAAGATTCTCTCTTTGTCATTAACTTTTGCCATTGTATTTATGATGGGTCTTGGTGTGGGTCTTTTGGTATTTATCTTGCTTGGGACTCTCTACACTTGTTTTTCTTCCCCATATCAGGGAAGTTTTCTGTCATTATTTATTCAAATAGATCCACTAATCCTTGCTGCTCTTCTTGTCTTTCTGGCAGCCCTGTTACACGTATGTTACTTCATTTTGCGTTGTCCCAAAGCTCCCTTAAGCTCTCCTCTTGTGTTTTTTTTTTTTTTAATTTTTTTTCTCCAGTTGCTGTTGAGATTGGGCTTGTTTCTGTACTTTATCTTGTAACTCACTAATTTGGTCCTCTGCTTCTTTTAGGCTACTGTTGAAACATTCCATGGTGTTTTTCATTGTAGCTATAGCACTTTTGATTTGTTCCTGATTTTTGCATAGGTTGTTGATTTTCTCGTCCATCTGGTGTATGAACTGTAAGTCCATTACTCTGAATTCTTTTTCTGTCATGTTGCATGGTTCCATTTCACATAGTTCCTTTCTTTGCGATTTCTCCTTTTCTTTCCTCTGGGGATTCTTTCGTTGTCTCCCCATTCTGACTATCACCTGAAGGTTCAAATGTTGAGTTGCGGGGGCCTAGGCCATGTGCAGTGGGAGCTTTGCACCCCCTAAGTGTCACTGAAGAGCTCTGACACCAAGACGTGTGGCTGCTGTGGGTTTGTAAGAGCCACGCTCACCTAGGATCAGAGTCACAGGCGCTTAGTGTGCCCTTGTGTGCACACCTAGAATCAGGGACCCTGCCTACACCATGCTGAAACAGAGAACCCCTTTAGTGTGCCAAAAATCAGAGTCCCGTAGTGCATGTCAGGAGTCAGAGCCCCCCTGTGTCTGCATTGAGAATCGAGTATCAGAGTCTCTGTTGCTTGGTGTGCTCTCACGCCAAGAATCAGAGTCCTGGTGTGCGCATGTGCCAAGAATTGGAGTCACTGGCTCTTACTGTGAATGCACTGGGAGTCAGTGATCCCAGGAGCGCTCGATGAGAAACAGTCAAGTCACTGGTGCTCAGTGCTGCCTCTTTCATGGAGAATCGGGGTCCCCAGTCTGCTTGGAGGATAGGGTTGCACAGTCACACTGTGTCTGCAGGAGGTCCACTCCTGCCCTGCGGAAAACAGCCTTCTGTGTGCACTTGTCCTGAATCAAAGTCAGGTGGCACTGCCGCCCAGTGTTGGCATGGGGTCTGGTCATGCATGTGTGCACTGTGGGAAACAAACTCCCTGTGTGCACCCAGGCTCAAATTCAGCACTGCCTCCCTGTGTGGGCATCGGGTCTGGTCACGGGAAACAAACTCCCCGAGTTCGCATGCCCAGGCTCAAATTCAGCACAGCCTCCTTGCTTGGGGGTGGGGTCTGGTTATGGGAAACAAACTCCCAGAGTTCACGCATCCAGGTCCAATTTCAGGGCAGCCTCCCTGCATGGGTGAGGGGTCTGGTCACGGAAAACAAACTCCCCGAGTTCATGACCCCAGGCTGCAATTCAGCGCTGCTCCCCCATGTGGGCTTGGAGTTTGGTCGCGAAAAGAAACTCCCCAAGATCACACACCTAGGCTCAGATTTAACACAGCCTCCCTGCTTAGGTGCAGGGTCTGGTCGTGGAAAACAAACTTCCCATTTATGCACACCCAGGCTCAAATTCAGCACAGCTTCCCTGCTTGGGTGTGGAGTCTGGTCCCTGGAAAGAAACTTTCCTTGTCCGCACACCCAGGCTCAAATTCAGATAGAGCCACTGCTGCTGTGTGTGGTCAGGAGGCCTGTTTGTGCAGAGCGGGTCTGGCAGTTCCTATGCCACTTCCATGGGGCCGCTAGGGAGGGGGATTGGCTCTGTGACTCACAGAAATCTGTGGCCGGGGTGCCTGGGGTCTTTGTGCCCATGGGTCTGCAGCTGTGGTTGCAGGTCTTTTACCTGAGTGGCTGTAGGATCCCAGTTTGCAACTGAGACCAGATTGGGTAGTGGCGAGGCTAGGATCCTAGTCTCAAGCAGCTCTGTTCTTCAAGATGGTGCAGTCTCTGTTCTGGTGGTATTCTTCCCGGAGTGTTTGTGGTGGCAGTGGTGTTTTGCCATCTAAGATTGCCTGGTTTGGCAGCCCCTTGGAAGACCTGTAGGATCTAACTGTCCCTAGCTCTCACTCACACACACCACACATCCACACACTCCTCTATTTCTCCCTCACTCTCTCACACACTCTCCCTCCCTACCTTCTTGCCGATTGCTATATTTGGAGCCGCTGATCATTGTTGTCTTATTTCTTGGTCTGTGTACTCATTTTTTATTTGCTTGCTATTGTATATCAAAATTATAGAATGAATTTGAGCTCTAATATGACAGTATCTTTCAAAAGACAGGTTCTCCACCCTCTCATATTATAACTGGCAAATAGATGGCTTTGGGAGTTTACAATCCCAGATCATTTTAATTCAATTTCAGTGACTATGAAGCATAGTCCCTGAGCAAGATAGTGCATTTCCGGTCCATCTTTATTCCTAGAACATAAACCCTTGTGGCCTCAACTTAAAGCTTTTACCAGCATGCATCCACTGCTCCCCAGTACTCTGGACTTCAATTTTTCTCCCTTCATTAGATTTTCAAATTCATTGTTTAGTTACTAAGCCTCTGCTACCTATTCCAGAGTGAAAGGTCCAGCTCACCTTTATTGGTTTCTTTTTCTTTTTGTATCTTTACTCTAAAATTTTGGCAACCTTATTACTTCTCCAGTGCCTTCATAGAGATTGTAAAAATATTTCTGTGAGGTCTTCTAGTTGTTTCATGGGGAAAGTGATCCTTACTACTCAGTTCACCTTCTCACAAATTAGAAATATGCTAGTTATTTTAAAAATGTCCTTATTTGGCCCTGGCTGGTTTGGCTTAGTGGATGGAATGTTGACCTGTGGACTTAGGGGTCCCTGGTTCAATTCTGATCAAGGGCACATGCCCAGGTTGTGGGCTTAATCCCCAGTTGGGGGCATGCAGGAGGCAGCTGAACAATGATTCTCTCATCGTTAATGTTTCTATCTTTCTCTCCTTATCCCTTCCTCTCTGAAATCAGTAAATATATATCCTATCTAATAAAAGAGTAATATGCAAATTGACTGTATCTCTGCTACACCCACAAGCCACACCCACCAGCCAATCAGGAGCAAGTATGCAAATTAACCCAACCAAGATGGCTGCGGCCACAAAGCTGCAGCAAGCAGGAGGCTTGGGTTTCTTCAGCAATGGAGGAAGCCAGGCTTCCTTGCTGCCCTGGATGGCCCAGGCCTACACTCAAGGCTACAAAGTTTCAATTATAGAAGATAAATAAAGCCCAACAAAAATGGCTGCAGCCACAGAGTGAGCAGGAGGCTTGGCTCTGCGCAAGACTACAAAGTTTCAATTATAGAAGATAAATAAACCCCAGATACCAGGGCCTCCGCTTGGGTTGCTGGGGAGTGTGGCCGGCCTGCAAACCACCACAGGCTCCTCGCCCAGGCTGACCCATGCCCCAAGGGAACCCCCACCCTGATCTGGGACACCCTTCAGGGCAAAACAGCTGGCCCCCACCCCTGCACCAGGCCTCTATCCTATCTAATAAAAGAGTAATATGCAAATTGACCATCACTCCAACACACAAGATGGCTGCCCCCATGTAGTCAAAGATGGCTGTCCCCATGTGGACACAAGATGGCCGCAACAAGATGGCCAGTAGGGGAGGGAAGTTGGGAGGGACCAGGCATGCAAGGGAGGGCAGTTGGGGGTAATCAAGCCTGCAGGGGAGGGCAGTTAGGGGTGACCAGGCTGGCAGAGGAGGGAAGTTGGGGGCAAACAGGCTTGAAGGGGAGCAGTTAGGCATCAATAAGGCTGTCAGGGGAGTGGTTAGGGGGTGATCAGGCTGGCAGGCAGCAGTAGGGGCAATCAGGAAGGCAAGCAGGCAAGCAGTTGGGATCGGGCCTAAACGGGCAGTCGAACATCACTTGAGGGGTCCCAGATTGGAGAGGATGCAGGCTGGGATGAGGGACACACCTCCCTGTGCAAAAATTTTGTGCACCAGACCTCTAGTATACACACACACACACACACACACACACTAAGTGGCCATATTATTATGATCTCTGAACACATAATAATCTGGCCATTCAGTATATATATGTATTAGAGGCCCGGTGCATGAATTTGTGCATGGGTGGGGTCTGGCCAGCCTGGCCAGGTGGAGGGGACATGGGTGGTTGGCCGAACTCCTGGTCTAGGGGACAATTTGCATATTAGCCTTTTATTATATAGGATATACACTGAGTGGCCAGATTATTATGCGTTCAGAGATCATAATAATCTGGCCACTCAGTGTGTGTGTGTGTCTATGTGTGTGTGTGTGTGTGTGTGTGCGTGTGTGTGTATGTATATATGTGTGTGTGTATATATATATATATATACACACATATATGTGTGTGTGTGTGTGTGTGTTATTATTATTATTTGTCCTTATTTGGCCAAATAAAATTTTGAAACCTTTTATCAGATCGCCAGAGTCTTTCTGTGGAGATTTTATTTATGCATAAAAGCCATAAATTTAAAAGCCACTGATTAAAAGGATACAAAATAATTTAAAGCTTTCATTCTTGTGATCAAGGTGCTTTGTATCTAGTTAGTAAATCATATTTATCATAGATGAAGTAATTATTTGTAGAATACTATATTTGTGCAAGGCTTTGATTGGGTGGTATGACCTCCTAATAGCAGTTTAGAATTCACATCGAAGATAGTGCTGGAACTAGGGTTTGAAAAATGGAGATCACCAGAGGGAGGGGGAAGGGAAAGGCATGGGATAACATAAGCTAAGGCTCAGCGCCATTGAACTGCTTTAATTTATACCATGATGACTGAAGAGTTTATCCCTTAATCCTTCTTTCTTTTGGCGTGTTGTTAATACTCATCAGGCTATTCTGAAAGCTTGGGAATTCAACGGTGTCCACTGTGATACATGTGTTAATTTGATTGCCTGTGTTGTTTTTTTTTAAATTTCTTTATTGATTAAGTTGTCACACATTTGTCCTCATCCCCCCATTCCCATCCCACACCCCTCCCCATGGATGCCCCAACCCCCTGTTGAACTTAACCATTGGTTAGGCTCATATGCATGCACACAAGTCCTTTGGTTGATCTCTCCCCCCTCCCCCCACCCTCCCCTATTGTCCCTCTGAGGCCTGATAGTCCGATCGATGCCTCCTTGTTTCTGGTTCTGTTCTTGTTCATCAGTCTATGTTGTTCATCATTTCCCCTAGATGAGCGAGATCATGTGTCACTAGAGATATACTTATAAGAACTGAATGTGAGACAAGCAATAATAGTTATGCTGACAGGCAAATGAATCAGTCTGTAGTGGGTTTCTTTCTGGACCAACAGTTCTTTTGAGACCCAATATCAATGTCCACCAGTTCCTTATGTGTACATGTCGGTACTGACCCCTCAGTTCTGGATGGTGGACAAATGGTGGTAATGCAGGTCCGACACCCTCTGGTTTGGTCTCGGCTGGACCCAGGGGCACGGCTTCACCCGGACTCAGGAGCACGTGGCCTCACCTGGACCCAGGGGGCATGTGGCCTCACCTGGACCCGGGTGCGTGCAGCCTCACCTGGACCTGGGACCCAGCCTCACCCGGATCCAGGGGCACATGGCCTCACCCGGACCCGGGATGATCCAGGTTCACCCAGACCCAGGGGCGCGTGGCCTCACCTGGACCCAGGGGCATGTGGCCTCACCCAGACCCAGGGGGAGCGTGACCTCACCTGGACCCAGGTGTGCGCGGCCTCACCCGGACCCAGGACCCAGCCTCTCCCGGATCCAGGGGCACACGGCCTCACCCGGGCCCGGGATACAGCTTCACCCAGACCCAGGGGCACGTGGCCTCTCCCAGACCCAGGGTTGCATGGCCTCACCCGGGTCCAGGGGCGCACAGCCCCACCCAGACCCAGGATCCAGCCTCACCCAGACCTAGGGGCACATAGCCTCACCCGGACCGAGGGGGTGGCCCCACCCGGATCCTGGACCCAGCCTCACCCGGACCCAGGGGGGTGCAGCCTTACCCGGATCCAGGGGCATGTGGCCTCGCCCGGACCCTGGACCCAGCCTCACCTGGACCCAGGGGCGCGCGGCCTCACCCGGACCAGGGACCCAGCGGGGTTTCGTCTTCTTGATCCCAATTCCTGTTGGTCAATTCCCTCTCAGCAATTCCTTCGGCCATTTTCTCAGAGCTCCAGGTCGGCTGCCGCAGAACTCGTTGGGCTGCGGGCTCGGCGAAGCTCCGGTGTGCCCGGTGCACGGTGGCGGGCTGGTCCGGGGTCGCTGCATCGGCCCTTGGGTCTGCAGCGGTGGCCAGTCGCCGAACGTGCGCACCTGGCCACTTCCGGGGCGTTGAGATTCTTGAAGGACTTGAAGGTCAGCAAGCGCGGAGTCTCCCACCCCATGTGTCTCAGGGGCTCGTCTGTCCGTGCTTGGCAGCGAGTGGAGCCGTCCCCTCAGCTGGAGACTGCCGGGGGAACTGCACCGAGCACGTTCCAGGCTGCCATTGTGTCGCCTGAGCCATAGTTCTTAAAGTGTGATCTTTGGGTCACCGGCATCAGCATCATCCTGCGTACCCCTCTCTTTTATTCTAGTTGTAGAGCATCTGCTCAGCCAGCCCTCCGGTAGTTCTGGATGGTGTCTGCTCTGTTTTCCTGTTGTAGTTTCAAAATTGTTGTGGTAGGCAACAATCAGGCGTCCGCCCTATGCCGCCATCTTGGTCCTCCGCCTGTTTTTTTTTTTGTGTGTTTTTTTTTTTTTTTTAGCAGACCCAGGAGTGCAGCAAACACACAGGTGATTGTATAAAATCTGAATAGTCCCCAAATTGAGTGTTTTACAATTAGCTCCATCTCAGGAGAATATCAGCTAATCCAGCTGTTTCTTCTAATGCTCAGTTGGGGAAATCCCTATACTCACTCCCCCAGTGAGACATTTGTCACTATGAGCCTAAAGCATAAAAGTAAAGATTAAGAAGGACCCACATTGCATCTGCCTATTCAGGGTGCTGATTTTTCTTGGCTGAAGTGACTACTCTTTGGAACTCAATATTTTTTTCCTATGAATGTGTTAAAGATGCATGAATCATTTTAGGCAACTCCTGAGGGCATGGAGCTCATATCTTTTAGGTTCTCAGTGGGTCTGAATCTCTGGCAGAGGTAGGGGAAGTAGGCAAAGTAGTATAGTGAGCATGAATTTAACTTCATAAAGTCAGGTATACTAGAATTATTTCGTATGTTTCCACTAAATTTAATTTACTCCGAGCCCCTAATTTATCAGGCTAGTTGGAAATTTAGTCTTGATTATTATTGGTCATTTCTCCTATCCCCCTGCCTCATACATTGGGCAATGATCATAGGAGTTGTAGCACAGAACAAGGTATGCAGAGAGGGCTCTTTGATTTTTTGTTCACACCAATCACCACTGACATACTCTGCATCCAAGCCTGTACAAACCTTTGAAGGTAAGTTCCATGTTGGCTTCCACAGATTTTTGCTGTCTTAGTGTTCCAATGCCCAAAATTGATTTTTTTTTTGTATACCACTGTGCACCCATTTTCCTTTGAGGTCCTGCCACCATCAGAGTGTGCTATGAGGGAGAGAACATCCAAATATGGTTTCCTCCTTTGTCTTTCAGAATATTTCCTTCTTTCACAGAGGCAAAAATGAAAGTGTAATGGTAAGTACTCTGAAATTATTTTGAAACTATGCTGCTAATAGGTGTTCCTTTTTTCCCACTAGGTGAAAGGGGTTTGTAGGAGCCTGGCAATTATGAGAAGCAAAGGGAAAACAGTTGGATTTTACAATTATCAGTTTATTTACTGATCACCTATTTGGTGTCAGGTTCTATGCAATGAATAAGATCTGGTCTGTTTCCTCAGGGATATTCTGTTCTAGTAGAGGATAAAGAATATAATAGAAAAGGGGACTTTATTACTATTGATGTCCACTTGTGAGAGTAACATCTTAACTCATAGCTCTAAAATTGCCTTTTTAAGTTTCAATGGTAGTAATGAATTAGTTATTCTTTATGGATGTTTGGCTTATAACTGTGGGAGTGGATGAATGTCTATTTTTGTACTAGGTGCTCTTGGGCTGTGGCCTCAAAAATGGATCTGGGTGGCACAGGCACTTTTCTGAAATCTATGGCTTTACAAGACTTCCTACTGTAGATAAGGACACTGACTTCTCTTATCTGCTTGTTCTTAGGTACCTCTCTCTTGACCTACAGAGCTGGATTGCTTTTATCCCTGAACTATATACTGCAGACACTCAAGATTAGTGCCAGGAGAGGAGAAAGGGTAATTGTTTCTGAGGAAAAGAATTGTGTAGGTGATAGTTGTTGAAAAAACTGGGGGCTAGAGTGCTATTTAGTCAAATATAGCTGCCACATAGCAATGAAAGAGCTCTTTGGCATCTTTTTCAAAGAGCTCTATGTTGACATGCTTTGTACTCTGACAGTTATTCTAGGGAAAAGTGTTTAAGCCTTTTAAAAAAATCCCTCACCTATTTTAGTTGTATATCACGTTTTCCTTGGGGCTTCTGGAATACTAATATATCAAGTTTATTAATTCAGTGATGCTGCATTGTAAATCATAAGGTTTTACGTTCTTGGCTCATACCGTTTTAATTTTCCAACCATCTGAGCAAACTGCAACTATTACTTGATTAGTATTTCAATGCTCTTCTTGTCAAGTATATATTTATCCTAAAAAAAACTTGGTCCTGGAGAGAGCCTTTTATATGCAATTTGACTTTATATTTTGTAAGCCTCTATTGATTTTTTTCATCTCCACAGAAGCTGGATTCCATTTCAGAGTTTTATCTCCTTTAAAAAAATGTGAGTAAATATAAATGGAACTTCCAGATAGAGCCCTTAAAATTGCCCTAATGACTTAGGGGTATCAAGGTTATAGGCATTCTTTTTTACTTAGGTAGAATGGAATTAATTGTGAGGGGAAAAAAGCATGTTATACCACATTCTCCCTATAGGAGAGGTTAGTTTTTTAAATATCTGTCTTCCTGTCACTTGTGATCTATGTGAGGAGGAAGGACATCATAACTGGGGAGTAGATAAAATAGATCACCCAGTTTATCTGATTTAACCCTCTGCTTGCTTTCTCTTTTGCTTATTTGGAAACCTCACATGATTTCTATACCCTGATAAAACTTGGTCTTATAAAGGAAATGGAAACATATTCATAGTAAAGTCTGAATAAGTTAATGGCTTAACATACCACTATGCTAATGCATTTGCATTTGAATAAGCTGACAAAGCCCCCCCAAAAAACCTCTTTTAGGAGATTATTAGGCATAAGTCTTTCAGTGGAAAGGGTATATTGGGTAGGAATATTTTCCTGTATCACTGCCCAACCACCAAAATATCCATTTGGGGTCTCACTAGTCTTTTTCTGTAAACTGATCCTGACTACTATCCATGCTGAGTGGCAGTTGAATTGCAGCTGACTTAGTCTCTGACTTGGTCTCTGACACTGTGTGTATGTATGTGGGGATGGTGGCTGCAGTGGAGGAGAAGAAGGAGGAGGAGGAGGAGGAGAAGGAGGAGGAGGAGGAGGAGGAGGAAGAGGAGGAGGAGGAGGAGGAGGAGGAGAGGAGGAGGAGGAGGAGGAGGAGGAGGAGGAGGAGAATCCTATGTAATAAAACCCTAATATGCAAATCGACCAAACAGCAGAAATACTGGCGGAACTACTGGTCGCTATGATGCGCACAGACCACCAGGGGACAGACACTCAATGCAGGAGCTGCCCCTGGTGGTCAGTGCACTCCCACAGCTGGAGCACTGCTTAGCCAGAAACTGGGCTCCCAGCTGGTGAGCGCAGCGGCAAGCCAAGCAGTAAAGAGCGAGCAGGCGAGTGCTAGAGTGAAGGGTCCTGGATTGCAAGAGGGTGCAGGCCAGGCTGAGGGACCTCTCCCCCGCCCCCCATGAATTTTGTGCATCGGGCCTCTAGTGGAGATATAAAGAGGAAGAGCATAATGAGGAAAGAAGTCTGCCTTTATACATACATCCACTGTGGACTGAATGGGGCTATATGTTATGGGAAGATGGAAAAGCAAGCAGATAATTCCTGGTTCTTATAATAAGAATCTTATGAATCTGATGATTAAGAAAGATAAAGATGTTATAACTTTGTAAAGCTACATTTGGAGTTAGGCCCATCTGGATTTGTATATCATCCTAACTTCTTTTTAATTATCTATTCTTGGAGGAATCCTTTACCTTCTTTATACCTTAAATCCTCAAAAGTAAAATGAGACTTATGCCTACCTACTGTTCAAGGATGCTACAAAGAACAAATGAGATAATAGATATAAAAGCACTTTGCAAATCCCAAAACTATAAAGTGCTATATAGAGCTGAGATGTTTATAACTCGGGATAATAATTTAAGAATATTCAGCTGATATTTTTGACCACCCCCTCACCCCCACTTTTTCAGGAAATTGTGTTGCCTTTCACTTCCTTGTCTGAGAAAGGCCACACCAGTGTAAACATGTTTAGAAAGAAATAATTTAGTGCTCCTGGACAGTCACACAAGGCCCTATGCTCAGAAGGGCCCTTGCACTTGGCTTAATTCTCTGCTCTCATCATCTTGAAGTTCTTCATTTTTGAACAAGGAATCCCACATTTTCATATTCTCTTTAATCCCCCAAATTATATAGCTGGCCTGCTCCTGGGCTTCTTTTTTCTCTCTTCCTTTATAGAGCTAGAACAAGAAGTTTTTTATGACCCTACTGGGCGGAACATATGGAAGTTAGCTGAGAGTCTGACTGGGGAGTTTGCCAGAGGGAGTTCAGTGGCTGGAGTTAAGTAGCTCTCTAGATGAGCACTGTGGTATGGTTAGCCTGGGCTGAGGACCAAATGTTAAACCAAAGCCAAACATCTGGGTGTCCATTGTGTTAACAAATGCCATGGTGGAGCCTAATCAGCAGCAAGGAATTGACCTTGCTAAAAATCAGCAACTTTGAATTCACTAATCTCTATCTTCAGGAGCAAATGCCAACATTGGCCATAGAGACGCAAGGCATTGGCAAATGAGAGGACAGTTACACAGACCTATGCATAATTGTGAGCTTCCTTCACATTTCCTTCTGCTGCAAGGTTATGTAACAGTAACACTGACAAAGTGGAACTCCATAAAGTAAATTCATGAAACAACTGTATCCTTCCCATTTCCATCACTGCCTGGTCAAACCTGTTTGGTGGTTTGGATTTTTCCTTGCCACTGGATGAAATCTTGGCAGGTTCTAAAGCTTTGGGATAATTAAAAATCCCCTGGTCACATTTGCCATAAGAATTGTCTCTTTTCAGTAATTACAATGTCAAGTCCTGGGTAATAGTTAATATTCTGAATTTAATTTAAAGTTATAGCTTCTCCCTTTCCTGAGACTGGTCTGTTTCAGACTTAACTGTAGTGGAAAAGGGGGCATATTTTCACCTTTTTTTCTTGTTCTCTTTGTGCATCAACTTTCCCCTCCCCTCCCCCCATTTGTTAGCTACTTGTTGTGAACTCTTTGGGTCATAGTGGGCAAAGGATCAGAAATAAGGAATAAGAAAAATCTTACTTGAAAGATCTTATTGTGGCTTGACTTTGATGTACCTGTTTGGCAGGTATTTGAAACTTACTCTTGAGTTGACTTCTTTATTATTTGGTGATCTCTTACCTCTGCATTCTTTAACAAAGTTAAAGTCTCTCTTCTGGAGGGCTATTAAAGAACTCTCTTCAACTCCTAATTTTGATAATATATCTCCAGTTTCTTTTTGCTGAGGTCCCATCATTATAGGCTTAAAGCGCTCTTAGAATGGAGGATTTAAGAAAGCTTAATTGTGGTCTGTGGTAGGCTGAATAATGGTCTACCAAAGATGTCAATATCTGCATTTCTGCAACCTGCGAATATGTTACTTTATATGATAAAAGGGACTTTGCATATGTGATTAAGGATTTTGAGATGAGGATGCTATCCTGGATTATCTGGGAGAGCCTATATAATCACAAAGGTCTTAGAAGAGGGAGGCAGGAAATCAGAGGGGGAGAAGGCACTGTAACAATGGAAATATAAATTAGAATGATGTGGCCACAAGCCAAGAGACTCCAGCAGTCTCTAGAAGCAGGAAGGGACAAGGAATGGATCCTCTTTAGCAGCCCCCAGAAGGATCCAGTCCTGTCAACACCTTGTTTAGTCCTGTAAGACTCATATTGGACTTCTGACCTCTAGAACTGTGAGATAATAAACTCATGTGGTTTTAAGCCACTAAATTTGTGGTAATTTGTTATAGGAACAATAGGAAAGAAATATATGGTCCAAAAGGGTTAGTGTTGCATCATTTATGTGGATAGATTCTGAGAGTGTAGGGCACTATCAGTGTATCATCCTCTCTTCACTCTACTCTCAGAACAGCTAGCTATCCAGCCACAACTTCTTGCCCTTTATATTTCTAAGTAGACCCTAGGATCCTGTGACTCCTAAATGGCAGAAGACAAAAAGTTGGTTCTCTGAATGTTCTTCTTAAGGTCCCTATCACTTGAATAGGGGTAAAGGGAAAACACCAATTCCTCTCTTCTTTGGGGAGAAGGAAGAGTAATATTACTACAAATTAATAACTATTTGCGAAAGAGATTGCTTCTTTCCATTTTCCAATCCCACTTCAACCTCAACTCACTTATGCCAGAGGTTGTAAAACCAGGTTTGGGCACCTTCTTCAAAATTCTTGCATTGGTGGTTCAAGAGCTTCACTTTGGAATGTAAGCATACTTGTGAACAATTATTTTTTTTATTCTTAATCTTTTTGAGATGTCAGGTTAGACAGATGAGAGGGCCCCATTTTGATATCTTCTTACATTCATAAAAACCCTCCAATAGAGCTCATCTTGGGGATGAAGAGGGGGACAAAGAGCACAATTTGAAGACTGAATTTGTGCAAAGAAATGTGTAACTTAAAGAGTTTAAGTTATTAGCCCTGGCCGGTTTGGCTCAGTGGTAGGGCATCGGCCCGCAGACCGAAGGGTCCCAGGTTCAATTCTGGACAAGGGCACATACCTTGGTTTCAGGTTCCCCAGCCGTGGTGGGGTGTATGCAGGAGGCAACCAATCAATGTGTCTCTCTCACATTGATGTTCCTCTCTAAAAATCAATGGAAAAATATCCTCAGGTGAGGATTTTTAAAAAAGTTATTAAATTGAGCTAAAATGAAAAAATTGAGCTAGATAAATTTTTCTCTCCTATCAAATGGATGAGGGCTTATGAAAACTATCAGATCAGTTATAAAGTAAATGCTCAAGCTACACTTTATTCATGCATCTGTGTGCTGTGAGTGGTTTTCTTCCTGCTACATGTCTCATTTTGAGTACCTAATCATTGGCAAAGTCAGCAATGATTCCTCCACGTCAAGACTATTTGAGAGGTTACCACAGTGATGGCTACAGAAACTGATTTCATAAACTTAAAGATTTACTGAGTCCTAAAAATAGAGAACTCTTAAGGTAATACCTGATCCCAGGTGGAGGAAAGAAGACCCATCTATACCCATCTATATGTCTTCAATATTCCTAGTATATAGGCAGCAATTGTGGGATATGGCGCTTCCAAAGAATAGATGTATAAAAGAAGATTAAGAATTATATCTGAACTTTAGAGAGACCCAGCTCGGAGGACTAGGTTCTAATCTTCATGCCCTCCCATTAGGAGAGTTGTCTGTCAGTACATGCAATGCCTGCTTACTCCGTGTAATATCTCAAGTGAAAAAATTATAAAAATAAACACCCAGAAACATCTGTAATATTTGAAAAAGCACAGTGCTGATTTACATCCAGAACCATAATCAGCGGAGAAATGAATTAATGGATGGCATGTTTAATGTGCGGTATACAGCACCTTAGTTGTAAGTGCCTCATCTTCAAACAGAATACAAACTTGGCTATTGCACCTATTGCTCAGATGGTAGTTAAACAAATAAAGCTTACATTTAGATCGTAAGTTATTCCAGGAAGCTAACAGTTTAATTTCAGTTCTGGAAAAATGGTTTCTATAAAGTAAGTGAACTTATGGGCTTTTTTAGAAATACATGTGATACCCAAAAGGGATGGATGGAATAGGGTTCAGGAGACATAGGTTCTAATCTCACCTTTGTCATGTGTTAGCTATTTGATCTTAGACAATTCACAACTTACCTGGGCCTATTATTTTTATCAATTAAATGTAGATAATATTCTCTGCCCTGCCTGTCTCATAGGGTACTTGTGAGGAAATACAAATGAAAGAGCTTTATATAATATAAAATGCTGAAAGATGAAATATAATATGAAAACGATTATTGTCCTAGCTTTAGAATGAGACATGTACTTGTCTTTATTGAATTCTCTTTCCCTTTTATTTTTCCTCTAAGGCATTCCCATCACTATCACGAGGATTGTCTATTTTCAGTAAGCCATCTTGAGTATGGTCTGCTATTTTAGTTTCTAAACACATTTTTCTTTGCATTTATTTTATTTATTTATTTTTACTTTTTTTTTCTTTATTGATTAAAGTATTACATATGTGTCCTTATCCTCCTATTGTCCCCCCACCCCGCAATCATCCCTTTACCCCCCTGTTGTCAGTGTCCATTGGTTAGACTTATATGCATGCATACAAGTCCTTTGGTTGATCTCTCCCCCTTACCCTCACCCTCCCCTACCTTCCCTCTGAGGCTTGATGGTCTGATCAGTGCTTCTCTGTCTCTGAATCTGTTTTTGTTATCAGTTTATGTTGTTCATTATATTCCACAAATGAGTGAGATCATGTGATATTTATCTTTCTCTGACTGGCTTATTTCATGTAGCATAATGCTCTCCAGTTCCATCCATGCTGTTGCAAATGGTAAGAATTTCTTCTTTTTACATCAGCGTAGTATTCCATGTGGAGATGTACCACAGTTTTTTAATCCACTCATCTGCCGATGGGCACTTAGGCTGTTTCCAAATCTTAGCTATGGTAAATTGTGCTGCTATAAACGTAGGGGTGCATATAGCCTTTCTAATTGGTGTTTCTAGCTTTTTGAGATATATTCCTAGAAGTGGGATCAATGGGTCAAATGGGAGTTCCATTTTTAGTTTTTTGAGGAAACTCCATACTGTTCTCCACAGTGGCTTCACCAGTCTGCATTCCCACCAGCAGTACAACAGGGTTCCTTTTTCTCCGCATCCTCTCCAGCACTTGTCATTTGTTGATTTGTTGATGATAGCCATTCTGACAGGTGGGAGATGGTACCGCATTTTCATTTTGATTTCCATCTCTCGGATGATTAGTGACTTTGAGCATGTTTTCATATGTCTCTAAGCCTTCCTTCTGTCTTCCTTCAAAAAGTATCTATTTAGGCCTGTTGCCCATTTTTTTTTTTTTTTGGTTGTTTATCTTCCTTTTGTTAAGTCATATGAGCTCCCTGTAAATGTTGGAGATTAAACCCTTAACGGTGATAACCTTTGCCAATATGTTCTCCCATGCAGTGGGCTTTCTTATTGTTTTGTTAATGGTTTCTTTTGATGTACAAAAGCTTTTTATTTTGATGTAGTCCCATTTGTTTAATTTTCTCTTTAGTTTCCATTACCCTAGGAACTGTATTGGTGAAGAAATTGCTTCGGCATACGTTTGAGATTTTGCTGCTTGTGGATTCCTCTAATATTTTTATGGTTTCCCATCTTACATTTAAGTCCTTTATCCATTTTGAGTTTATTTTTGTGTAGGTGTAAGTTGGCGGTCTTGTTTCATTTTTTTTGCATGTATCTGTCCAATTTTCCCAACACCATTTATTGAAAAGACTGTCTTGACTCCATTGTGTGCTCTTGCATCCTTTGTCAAATATTAATTGAGCATATGGTTTGGGTTGATTTCTGGGTTCTTTATTCTATACCATTGATCTATATGTCTGTTCTTCTGCCAGTACCAGGCAGTTTTAAGAATAGTGGCTTTGTAATACAGCTTGATATCTGGTATTGAGATCCCTCCAACTTTGTTGTTCTTTCTCAGGATTGCTGCAGCTATTCGGGATCTTTTTTTATTCCAGATGAATTTTTGGAGAGTTCGTTATAGGTCTGTGAAATATGCTGTTGGTATTTTAATGGGGATTGCATTGAATCTATAGATTGCTTTGGGTAGTATGGACATTTTGATGATGTTGATTCTACCAATCCATGAACATGGTATGTTATTCCTTCTGTTTTTGTCTTCCTCTACCTCTTTTATCATTGTCCTGTAGTTTTCTGAGTACAGGTCTTTTACCTCCTTAGTTAAGTTTATTCCTAGGTATCTTAATTTCTTTGGTATGATGATAAATGGGATTGTTGTGTTTTTTTTAGTCTCTCTCTCTGTAAGTTCACTATTGGTGTATAGAAATGCCACAGATTTCTTGGTGTTAAAGCATTACCCTAATATTAAAACCAGATAAAGACAACACAATGGAAGAGAATTATAGGCCAATATTCCTCATGAACATAGATGCCAAAATCCTCAACAAAATTCTAGAAAATTGGATCCAGCATTACATCAGAAAGATGATACACCATGACCAAGTAGGATTTATCCTGGGGATGCAAGGATGGTACAATATCTGCAAATCAATAAATGTGATGCATCACATAAACAAATTGAGAGATAAAAATAACATAGTCATATCAATTGATGCATAAAAAGCCTTTGACAAAATCCAACACCCTTTCTTGATAAAAAAAAAAAACCCTCAGCAAAATGGGAATAGAGGGATCATACCTCAGCATAATAAAAGCCATATATTGTAAACCCACAGCCAACATCATACTCAATGGGCAAAAACTAAAACCATTTCACCTAAAAACAGGAATGAGATAGGAATGCCCACTTTCACTATTCCTGTTTGACATAGTTCTGGAAATGCTAGCCATAGAAATTAGATAAGAAGAAGAAATAAAAGGTATCCAAATTGGAAAAGAAGACATACAACTGTCATTATTCACAGATTACATGATACTGTACATAGAAACTCTAAAGACTCCATCAAAAATTATTGGACTTAATAAATGAATTTATCAATGTAGCAGGATACAAAATGCCTTTGCATTTAATGGATTTCTATTACAGGGGATGATGGTGAGAGTCTGTTCCTGCCACCTGAAATTGTGTCAAAATTTTTCTCTTTGCTTTTTATGTTAGAACTACTGTATTTGCTGGCACATACCCCCACCCTTTGTTCCTTTTCTGTTTGCCTTGTTTCAATGATTAAATACAATATTGTCTTTCTCTATATTATGTCATTCTTGGGAGAAGGTTAATTGCTAGCTGCAATTAGTTTCTAATCTTTGAAGAATGGATCAGAACAATTTAATGGATGTAAACTACATTGATTATAATAAAACAACTGTATTAGTCAGGACAGGCTAGATTATGCTGCAGAAACAAAGAGCCCTGAAATCTTAGTGGTTACAAACATAAAAGGTTTATTTCCTGTCTGTTAAAGCTACACATTCATCACAGATCTTTGGGGGGCTGTGCTCTGTATTGCCATCACCTGCTAACTCAGGCTGATGGAGAAGCTACTATAGGGAACATAGCCAATACTTTTTTTTAATATAAATTTTATTTTTCAATTACAGTTTACATTCAATCTTATTTTGTATTAGTTTCAGGTGTACTGCATAGTGCTTAGACAATCATATCCTTTCTAAAGTGTACTTCCAATATTTCATGTACCCCCCTGGCACCATATATAGTTATTACAATATTATAGACTATGTTGTTCATTCCATCCTCATGACTATTTTATAATTACCAATTCGTAATTCTTAATTCCTTCCCCTCTTTCACCCATCCCCTCCCCCAAAAAAATAACTCTCCCTTCTGGCATCCATTAGTTTGTTCTCTCTATGAGTCTGTTTCAATTTTGTTTGTTAATTTATTTTGGTCTTTAGATTCCACATATAAGTGAAATCATACGGTATTTGCCTTTCTCTGACTTATTTCACTTAGCATAGTACCCTCTAAGTCAGGGGTGGGAAAACTTTTTTTTGGCAAGGGACATTTGGATATTTATAACATCATTCACAGGCCATACAAAATTATCAACTTAAAAATTAGCCTGCTATATTTGGTAAAACATTTAATTAAATCAGCCCTAATGCCTTGTTAGGACCAGACCAAATGATTTTGTGGGCCTTATGTGGCCCATGGGCCGGATATTCCCCAGAACCTTCAACTGCTCCCCAGAAACAACCAGTTCCTTGGCCATTATATCATGGTAAGATTGCATTATTTTTAATGGCTGAGTAATATTCCAGTGTATATATGTACCACTCCCTTATCCACTTGTCTATTAATGGACACTGTGCTGCTTCCATATCTTTGCTATTGTAAGTAATGCTGCAATGAACATCAGGGTGTATACATATATTTTGAATTAGTGTTTTGGGTCTCTTTGGACATATACCTGGAAGTGGAATCCTGGGTCACAAGGCAGCTGAATTTTTAATTTTTTGAGGAACCTCCATACTGTTTTCCATAGTGGCTGCTCCAGTCTGCATTTCCACCGAAGTGCACATGTGGTCCCTTTTCTCCACATCCTCACTAACATTTGTTTGTTGATTTATTGATGATAGCCATTCTGACAGGTATGAGATGATGATGCATAGCCAGTCTTTGTGTTGGAGAGAAGAAGAGTTCTCTGAAAGTTCTTACAATGACAATTCTCTATTTCATAATTAGCATATATAACTTTCAATAATAACTCATTGGCCAGAACTGGACATGTAGAACCACCAAAAACGATAAGGAGGCCAAGAAGATCAATCCTACTATGTGCCTGGTAGAGGGGAAAAATAAATATTTGGATAAGTTTAACTAAATTGCTCACACTTTTTTGAGGCCTCTGATGTACAAGAGAGGAATCATTCATCAGTTTCTCTTTGGACTGCATTTTTGGTTTCTGGGTTATTGTCAATTTGTTTCTGAGACTTGGTTTATAGAGTTAATTTCCCTGAAAAAGTCAATATAAGCATTACTTATGAAGTCTTCCTCTATTTTCAGTGATGCCACTTGTTATTTGAAGGTAGGATCTGGTAATCTCCAGCACTCTACATTTCTTTTTTTAAATCTTATTAGTGAAAAATGACATGTCTTAGCAGTGTTATGAAAACAGAAGGATTACTAGTATAGTTTATTCATGTGATTGCTAATGTTGATGCTTCAAGTTTCCTATACTTCATTTACTCATATCTATCTATGCATCCATCTATACATCCATCCATCCAACAGACTCTTACTCAACATCTGTATTGCAGGATCTGTAGGTGCTGGATAAAAAGTAGAATTTTTCCAAGGAAGTCCATTATTTCTTATTTTATAACCCATGCCCTTTTTGATAAACATGAAAATGTTATGCATTTATTTTTGTTTTAAATTTTAAAAAATCTTAGTATAACTAAACACTATCAAAGAAATGACCATTTTAGGATTTTTTAAAAAAAATTACCTATCTTTTCCCCCAGAAGATTTTATGCTCCATGGGAAGTTTTCTCCTTGCTGTTCTCTTTAGCACAGTTTCACAACCCCTGGTTGAGAATCACTGTCCTAATTATATCATATGCACTTATATCCATTATTAGAATTAGGGATTGGTGAGCTTTTAAAAATTTGTGTATAAGCCTATGTTGGTCTTGAAGGATGAAAGGCTTTGGTCAAATTGATATGGGAAGATATTTTAAACTGAATTATAATACATTATGATTCTCATCCCCATTCTGTTTTTATTTTTAGTTTCCTTTATATTTCTTCACAGTACTATCAACATTGTAGATGTTTCTTTCAAACTACTTGTTCTGTGAATGCAGAGGTTGACCTGCCCTAAACTTCTCATTTGGGAGCTCAGATATTGACAGGCAGGTCACTGTAAAGTGAATTAACTTCAGCAGAAGCAAATTCTTAAATATTAAATCCTTTTTTAACCTTTTAAAAGGTATTCTAAAAGAGTATAATAGTCTGGATATGGAAAGAGACTTTGAGGAAAAGAAGCTCAAATTCAATAATTGGCTGATTTAGAGAAAGAGATATATAGTGTGGGACTGCAGAACCTCCCACTGCTCCCCAGAAACAACCAGTTCCTTGGCCATTATATGAGAACCTTGTATTGTGCTAGTTTAGCCAGATTAGCCAGAGTGCTTTAGGCTCTTATTATCTGGTTTGAAATTCCCACCACTGATGTCAGTTTTCAGATAAAGACCAGAACATTGTCTCTGCAAGACCAGTGTTAAAAAATCAGAGATAGTCCAACCGCCATGGCTCAGTGGTTGAGTGTTGACCCATGAACCAAGAAGTTGCAGTTTTATTTTTGATTAGGGCACATGCCTGGGTTGTGGGCTTGATCCCCAGTTTGGGGTATGCAGGAGGCAGCCGATCAGTGATGCTCTCTCATCATTGATGTTTCTCTCTCTCTCTCTCTCTCCCCCTCCCTCTCCCTCTCCCTCTCCCCTCTTCCTCTGTGATATAAATAAAAAAATATTTTCAAAATAAGATGTCATTTCTGAGTACATTTTTTTTAATTTGTCAGATTTTTTGAGGTGTCATCTCGTATGTCACAAAATGTCTGCCCCAGAAACACCAAAGGGGAGCAAGAAGGGGCAAGGGAATGAGGACTTCATAAGAATATCTAAGAAACTTTATCTACCACATTATCTCTGCTGATGCCCTTCACCAATTTGTATCTGTCTCCATCTTTCCCTTCATTCTGTCTTTACTATAACCTTTACTTTCCCCCAGCCCACCTGACTTTGCTTGTAGCTTGGCTGTCTTCAAACTGTGTAGCTCTGCTGGTTGGCCTAAGGAATGACCTTTCTCACCTGCTTTACAGTTTCTTTCTGGTTTTTATAAAATATGGAAAGTCTATCACCAGCCCTTCTTGGCCACACCTCCAGATTTCACTTAGGGTAATATTCCAAGTGAATTCAAAGGGGGATAATTGTTAATGGAATATATAAGCCATTGTTTTTAAGAAATTTATTTATTTATCTATTTATAGCAAAAATGCTTTTGTAAATCTAATAATTGTCTCAAGTTATCTCTTTTGTAAAGAAAAAAAATCTATCAAGTTTCCTTAAAGCAAATATTCCTGTCAGCACAGACTTTCCTGCTGTTCCTTTCTCTGTAAAGCAGTTCTTCTGGTATTGCTATGGAAAATTTCAGTGTGTCGTCTTTGGAAACTGCAAAAGGTAAACAACCTGATATGCTCCTCAAAGAGTAATGCCTTTTTGGGGACACGGCCACTTTTCTTTTATACTTCAGACACAGTCACCAGCTTTGTTCTATATAGAATGAGCCATGTATAATTTGAAAATCATTTCCTGCATCTTAATATCAGACTTGATGAGGGAAGCAAAGTTGTATTTTTCCCCTTGCTCCATTCCTTTGCCTTTCAAAGCCAGTATTCTTCAGGCTAAGTGAACTCAGATCTTTTCTTTTTGCCCCTTTTCTCATCTCTCTCAGTTCTCCTGGAGGATTAGGATTAAATGGATTACATTACTTTTTAATTTTCTGCATTGTGTATTTTTATTCCCTGAGTGAAAGGCTCCTCAGTCAGATCAGGTCATTACCTGATGATTCTATTTCCCTGATCACTCTTTGGCATTTAATGATTTCTAGCTTTGCCTTATGTATATATAAAAAAAAGCCACCATGAAACTCAGAAAAATATGGATCAAGGCTAGGCTCATTTTCTAATTATGAGGTTTTTCTTCCTAGTGTGTTTTCTAGATATTGGGAAGTTACATTCAGAAAATTGTAATATTTTAATTAGAGTTACTAAACTACCCAGGAAGAGCCCTATGAGGCAGAGTTGAGAAGGGAAGGCAAGCTTGATATTGACCATACTGAGAAAATTTTACGAACACCAACTTGGAGAGGCTTTTTATTCTATAGATTCTATAGTGATCAATATCCAGGACAGAACCCTTTAGATAAATTTTATAGTAACTATTAATAGTTTAAAGTATCAGAATTTTGTTTCAATTGCTTTGTTACTAACCCATGACTAAAAATCCCCTTTAAGGTTTATATCTGGGAAGATTCCTTGAGCACTCTAGACCAAATACATTTTTTTCTTTGCTGAACTATTAGCAACTACTTGATACTTGTTACATATTACTCTGTGATAATTATATTGTCTAAAATTGCTAATTTACTCTAGTATTATGATTTAAATGTTTGGAAATACATTTATTAATATATCTCCAACCCCTTACTTGAGGACAGACTTGTATACTTTATTGTATCTCTTAAAACACTTAGTGTCATCCTTCGTAGAACCCTGGTAGATGCTTTTGAATAAATGAATATATTGAGTGATAATTCCATTTTAAATTACCAGTGAACCATAAATTATTCCATGTAGATAAGTATATCCTTTTTTAAGACCATTCTAACCTTAGCTTGGGCATTCTCTTTTATGATTAATTTGAATTTCTTTTTTTGGTTTTTACTTTTTAATTCTTTTATTAATTAAGGTATTACATATCTGTACTTATCCCCCCATTACCCCCCCATTCATGCCGTCACCCCCCTGTCGTCTGTGTCCATTGGTTAGGCTTATATGCATGCATACAAGTCCTTTGGTTGATCTCTCCCCCTTACTCCCACCCTCCCCTACCTTCCCTCTGAGGTTTGACGGTCTGATCGATGTTTCTCTGTCTTTGGATCTGTTTTTGTTCATCAGTTTATGTTGTTCATTATATTCCATAAATGATTGAGATCATGTGATATTTATCTTTCTCTGACTGGCTTATTTCACGTAGCATAATGCTCTCCAGGTCAATCCATGCTGTTGCAAATGGTAAGAACTCCTTCTTTTTTTACATCACCATAGTATTCCATTGTGTAGATGTACCACAGTTTTTTAATCCACTCATCTGCTGATGGGCACTTAGGCTGTTTCCAAATCTTAGCTATGGTGAATTGTGCTGCTATGAACATAGGGGTGCATATATCCTTTCTGATTGGTGTTTCTAGCTTCTTGGGATATAGTCCTAGAAGTGGGATCACTGGATCAAATGGGAGGTCCATTTTTAATTTTTTGAGGAAACTCCATACTGTTCTCCACAGTGGTTGCACCAGTCTGCATTCCCACCAGCAGTGCACGAGGGTTCCTTTTTTCTATATCCTCGCCAGCACTTGTCATTTGTTGATTTGTTGATGATAGCCATTCTGACAGGTGGGAGGTGGTACCACATTGCCGTTTTGATTTGCATCTCTCGGGTGATTAGTGACTTTGAGCATGTTTTCATATGTCTCTTTTCCTTCCTTCTGTCTTCTTTCGAAAAGTATCTATTTAGGTCCATTGCCCTTTTTTTTTTTTATTGGGTTGTTTATCTTCCTTTTGTTAAGTTGTATGAGTTCCCTGTAAATGTTGGAGATTAAACCCTTACCGGAGATAACATTGACAAATATGTTCTCCCATGCAGTGGGTTTTCTTGTTGTTTTGTTGATGGTTTCCTTTGCTGTGCAAAAGCTTTTTATTTTGATGTAGTCCCATTTGTTTATTTTCTCTTTAGTTTCCATTGCCCTAGGAGCAGTATCAGTGAAGAAATTGCTTTGGCATATGTCTGAGATTTTGCTGCCTGTGGATTTCTCTAGTATTTTTATGGTTTCCCGTCTTATGTTTAAGTCTGTTATCCATTTTGAGTTTATTTTTTGTGTATGGTGTTGGTTGGTGGTCTAGTTTCATTTTTTTTTGCATGTATCTGTCCAATTTTCCCAACACCATTTATTGAAGAGACTGTTTTGAC
Source organism: Ia io (assembly GCA_025583905.1). Taxonomy (NCBI): domain Eukaryota; kingdom Metazoa; phylum Chordata; class Mammalia; order Chiroptera; family Vespertilionidae; genus Ia; species Ia io. The sequence goes on from JAJQQW010000001.1 coordinate 100,232,715, forward strand.
TCCATTGTATGTTCATGCCTCCTTTGTCGAATATTAATTGGGCATAGTGGTTTGGGTCGATTTACCTTAGTGTAACTATTAAAGAGAGGTACTGATTATTCTCTCCCCTTATTTTTTAAACACTTTTCTTCTATCTTATTCCATAATTAATGGTTGTTCCACCAACTCTGTTATTAACCCTCTGTTCTCCTTATATATTCTTTCTATTGGCAAGTTTATCTACTGTCAGGCTTCAACTATGATCTCCTTGTAGTTACTTACCAAATCTACCTTTCCAGTGCTATCCTGTGGACCTTAGTACAGTGTTGTGAGAATGGGTGGAATACTACCACTTGGGTATATTTCCAATCACCACAAAGTTAATATTTTACAAAAGAAATTTATTAATTATACCACCCAAACAAACTCTTTTCTAATGTCCTCCTCCATTCTTGCTGTTTGTGTATACTTATATCATCTAAATTTCCTAGGTCTTGGAATCTTCTTTCTCACTCCTTTCTTCACTGCACATGTACAATCTACCCCAAAATCCTTGTAATGTCTTTGGGAATCAAGCCCTCCTTTTTATGACCTCTGCAAACAACCTAGTTTTGGGCTTTATTTAGTCCTAAATATTAGATTACTTCTAGAAATCAGCCACAGTTTCCTAATTACTTTCCCTGGTATTGTTGTTGTTAGTATTGATGATACTAACAATGATTATTAGAATTAATAGCTAATATTTATTATCTGGTGTGTACAAGGCATAGTACTAATGTACTTTATGAAGATTATCTTATTTGATTCTCATAATAACCAGATGAAGTATATATTTCTCTCCACATTTTAGAGATTTAAAAACCTGTGACTCAAAGAAGTTACATAACTTGCCCATGGCCTCATAGGTAATAAGTTGTAAAAAAAAACAAACTTGGGTTTTAATTTTGAAGGCCATGCATTAATAACAAATACTCTGTTTATATAAATTTTCATTATGCCACCTATCTATATAGGGACATGTGGAGACTCCCAGTGCCTACAATAAGAGTGAACTCTTTTATCTGGTTCTAATACCTTCCATGATCTTTGTGTCACCATTTCTCTCCAATCTCATTTCTCATGACTCTCAATACCTACTCAATTGCTCCAACTGCCCAGGAATATTTAACCATTGTTTCCCACTCTCTCTCCAATGCTCACTTCTGCTTAATTATTTTATGTGGACCTGGGACACCCTTATCTTACCTCTTCAAATTCTGCCTATACATACTTTCAGGTCCAGTTCTTACCCCACTTCTTTATGAAACCTTCTCTAGATAGTCAAACATAGAAAGAGATCTATTTCTTTTTCTGACTTCTCTGCCAATTATTTTGCATACCATAAAACTTAGCACTCCATGAAATACTCATGCAGTTTTAGTAAAATTTACCTTTGATACCATTTCTCCCCTTACCTCCTCATTATTCTGCTGCATCTAATATCTTTATAATCTTTGAATTTCTAAGCCATTGTCCCTACCCAACTGCTGGCATACTATGCCCAGACTCCTTTTAGTTCTTCTTAACTAGAAGTAAACTGCCACTCATCCACTTTCCATAATGGTTTTTATTCAAACTCAGCTAGGTAGGTATAAGGAAAATTTGTAAAGTTATATGTGATTGTCCAACTTTCTGAGGGGGTTGCATTTATGCAGTGATTGCTTGTGAAACTATGTCTGCTTTGGTCACTGAAATTTCAGAAAGTTGAAAGTGTGTAGTATGGCAAAGGGAAGTAAATGATCTCAAGGAGTGGGGAAGGGAATATATTGGGGCAGGTAAATTTTCCTGGAACCCATTAAAACATATCATGTAGGTCACTTCAATTCTGCCAGAGTATAAAGTTGAATCTGGCTGCAGTGTCTTGATGTTTTTCTCTGTAGCAATAGTTTTCTTCCTGAGGCCTGAAGCTATAAGATATTGCATAAGTGCACTTATGAAGAACTGTCTGGAAATTAAATAAATGCTTTCTCAAAAATGCATACATATCACTTTTTCAGATTCATGTATAGGCTTTATTTAAATACAAATATATTTAAGAACATGACTGAATTCTTAGCAGCTTTTGGTCATTGCCAATTTTCATAATCAGTGAGCACTAAAAGAATAATTGCTATCATGGGCAGATCCACAAAAATAGTGTGATGTTTTACAAAGATCATTTTAAAAGGTTCTACAACTAGAGCTCTACCAGAAATTCTTGGAGGGCAAAGACTGTATCTTCCACTTTGGTTACATTTCCCAGAACATGCTACAATGCTAGTACAATAGGGCTTTGAAACTCTTGAATAAATGGCAGAAGGAAGAAATTGAATGAGGATTTCATTTTCTGTGTCCCAGTCCCGTCATTTGTCAAAAAAATGGTATTAGACTAGGTGATGTCTGAGTTCCTTTCTATCTGTCGCATCCTATGTTGGTGTGTACTTGGATATAATCTAAATGCTTAACTGGTTCCTTGGTACTAGGGAAAGTTTGAGAGGACAGCTCTTCTTAGTATGGTTCTTGGCATCCAATTGAGCTTGAATTAGCCATTCCCCAAAGTGTTATGAATCATGGAAAATTAATGAAAGGTTTTAGAAGTATTCTGAGTTTTTCCACACAGCCCTATTGTTTGGATAACAAGTTAAATGTAAACCACAGATTCATTTGGATTATCCATCTCTGTGGCATAAGGCCTAAATCCTGCTCTAAAAGCACAGATTCTCAAGAGTTGAAAGTATTACTCTTTCTCTGATAATGGGACCTATTTATTTGGAAGAGTAGAAGAAAACGGCTTTTCACAGGTGTGGTTTTGTCTTACCTAGACACATCAATACCACTTACATGTCTAGAAAAATTGAATCTTTTTCAAGTGGCCACTCCTCCTTGCCTAATTGGTATGGGAAATAGCTTCTTGCTCATGTGACAATAGAGGGCCACTTTGCCCCAGTTGTTTATTTCCTTTTCTCTCTTACTTTCTACAAGCTAGTTACAATCCAGATTCTGTGTCTCATTATCTATATGATCTTGGGCAAGTACTTTTACTGTTTTGAATCTGTTTCCTTTTCTGTGAAACTAGTCATATTGTTGAGATATCAGAAATAGTGGCATGTTAAAATGCCTAGAGAAGTATCAGTTATATAATATATATTCAGTAAAAGGAGTTATCACGCTTACTCCCACCTTTTCCCCCTCCTTTCCTTTATTCTTCCTTTTGTCCCTTGTCTCTGTCTTGAGACAAGAAATAATATTTTTTTTTTTTTTGAGAAATGATCTTTACCAACTAGAAAAGACTGACCTAGCATGTAGAAATATCAACCTTTAGCCTGGTTATCCAGTTTCCCCTGAATTATTTTTCCTTGTAATTTGGGATTTCAAGCTTGAAACTGGGACACTAGCTGAGTGCTTGATGGCAAGTAATAGTTCAGGAAGCAGTTAATCCAAGGCCCACTGCTACTTTTCAGTGGCTTCAGTCCCAGGAATCTGAGCTAGGAATTGGAATGATGTGGGTTGTAGTTGCAAAGTTATTTCTGAATCTTCTAGATTTACAAATCATTTGGTACCCAGCTGTTATGCTGCATGATTCATGGTATGGGTACCTTATTTCAAATGCTTGTCAGCAGTTTCTTCCCTGTGGTTGCCTGGTGATTCAGTTGTTTTTGGAATGCTGTGCATCTCTTCACATTCATTTGGATTTTACCTCCCCCAATTTCTGTCATGGGACAAATGAGTCAGTGTCTACTGGTGCCAGCTTGCCATCCAATTTTTTCAAGTTTCCTCTGGTGGATGAGTGCCAGAGAAGATGGTGCTGCTGGCTCCCTGTGGGGGCTGTCTTTCATATTGCCAAAATGCCCTGAGAATGTGGAAAAGAATGGCCACATTTCCCAGAATGAATATTTAAGAAGCATTCAGGATAGTCAAGGCCAAGGAAAAGGGTGTACTTGTTCAGTAGGTGGCAGTGTGGTTTGGCTTAAAGAAGCACTGCAAATTCTTACATGTATTTGCAGTGCTTTATTCTGATGCCTTTGACAGCTTTGACTTGAGATTTTATTCTGAGTATTTTAGTACCTTTTGTCAAGTGCTCTTTTTCTGAAAAAAAAACCTACTTTATTTCTTTAGAAACTTTTCTTGGTAGTGGGCAGCATCTGTTTATGGCAAGTACTGTGATCTGAAGCTTTTGGGAGCTTGGTGGCATAATTATTCTTAGTTGGACATCTTGCTAGGTAGTTTGGACTTCTGTTTCCAAGCTGTGGTTGTGGTGGTGGTGGTGTTGGTGGTGGTGGTGGTGTTCTTTCCTAATGGATGTGGTGGTTGTTGTTTTTTTTAAAAAAAATTATTTTTAGTGATTTCAGAGAGGAAGGAAGAGGGAGAGAGAAATAGAAATATCCATGATGAGAGAGAATCATGGATCAGCTGCCTCCTGCAAGTCCCCCACTGGGGATTGAGCCAACAACCTGGGCATGTGCCCTTGACCAGAATCAAACCTGGGACCTTTCAGTTCTCAGGCCGATGCTCTATCCACTGAGCCAAACTGGCTAGGGCTGTGGTGGTTGTTTTGCTAACTTTATCAATGAGTAGTGCTTCTGCAGCCCTGACATTTGACTGGTTTCTCTGTTGGGGAAGGAGCCTCCCGAAACTCTCTGTGTCACCTATATCAGGACCTATTCAGTCTTCAGGGAATAACATGCTTGATCTGGCTGGGTTGGGACTATAATAACATGATAACCTCTGTCAATCTGAATACAAGGACAAATCCTACACTCTGTCTCTATACTTCACCCCTCACTGCAAAGCCCTTTACCAGAATGGCTTATTTTCAGCACAAGTAGCAATATTTGAAAAGCTTTAATTTTTAGTAAGAAACCAACTTGCCAGCATGAGGCCGGGACAGGAAGAAGAAACTATATCTAACTAGGCCACAGCATTGTCATCTTTGGGGAAATAGGTGGTTTTTTGGCTGGGATTAATAAGCTTGAACAAGGGCTTGATTTGCTGGTATCTTTATTTCAGAAGCTTTTCAAAATTATAGATAATACATCTTGAGGCTGAGTTTGAGACTTGGGAGTCTCTGTTTATGTGGCGCCATTCCTTGTTACCCATGCTGCTGCCCAGATGCTTGTAGATATGTGCATATGTGCTCCAGGAAGCCAGGGTGAGATTGTCTGTATTGAGCACAAATCCCTTTCACCTCAGTAAAAAATAGGAGATTTTCAAAGTATATATAGTTGATTCTTGTTATTCATGGTGGTTATGCTCTATAAAGTTGCCACAAATACTGATTAGGTTAGGTTAGGTTAGGTTCCTGTGAGTTGATTTGTCAATTAATCAATACATAACCTTGTTTTATATACAATTATATTTAATGACTCCTTATTTACTATATATTGTTGATTCATTAGCATTGAACTCATAGTCAACAGCACTATATATAACTCATGCCTGAATGAAGCTTATCTAACACATGTATTTTCTCACTAAAGCACATTGCAGCCTCTTGCTCTTCACACCAGACAACACTTCAGCACTATGCTTGGGGGTCATTTTAAACAGTGACATCGCCAAGAAAAATAACAAAAATGTTGCACTAAATAGACTGTGCAAAGAATACTTGTTTACAGTATGAGAGCTGAAACAAAAAGTCAGAGAATTTTATTGTTCCGTCCCAACTGAAAATGTACACATTATGGAGACTCAATTATTCTGCATATGTGTATGCCCCTGAATTACCATAAAAGCACCATGGGTATTGATATAGGAATTACAAATAAATTTTAAGGAGTAGGCAATTTTTAAAATATGGACTATGTGCATATTGAAGATCAATAATACCTGCCAGTATTTTTTAGCTATTAGAATCCTTAATCTTATCCACATTCCTTTATTATGGTAAACCAGGTTGATATTAATTGGTAAGTGTTCAGTTAATCAGATTGTAAGGGTTGGGTTCCAAGCAACTGACTAAAATAAACAGACTTTCTCATAAATCATTGACCTGTTGGTTTTTCATATGTATTAGTTAGAAATTTATTGATCAGCAATTCTATGGACTAGTTATGTAGGCTAAAGATAGAGTTGGAGTAGAAAAATTCAAATCACATTCAGAAACTCAAGCAAACTACTACTTTATATATATAGACTTGAATTTCAGTATTTAAGGTCAAAATTGTAGTTTATTTTCAAAAGGTAAAGGAGTAATATCAGTGGAATGGTGGCATGAAAGATCCCCTTGGTTTCTCCCCTTGAAATTTCAACAATTTGAGCAGCTATAACTCAACAAAGGGTTCCATGCTCAATGCACAAATACACCTGAGAGATCCACACATTGAAATATGTAAAGGTGGACAAGTGGGAGAGAACTGGGGAGAAGGGAGAAAAGCTGAGATGATCCACTAATGCAGCACTACAGCCAGGAGCTCATGGTAGGGCTCTGCCTGGACAAGGGAGGAATCAGGTTATGGCTGGAACTCTGTATGCCAGGAGGAACAAAGAGATTCAGTGAGAATTCCTGCAGGTGGGGGCAGTACAAGCTGTAGCTGAGCCCAGAGACATGGGCAAGTACATACCATAGAGATGTGGCTACAGTTGTTAGGTGGTTGGCATTCCATACAGAGAAACAAAGCAATGGAATCTGGCTGCCCTGTAAACTCCCAGTGCTCACCTCCCTTTGCCCTTGGTTTTGGGTTGTGGAGCACATTATCTGCAAACATGAGAACTGGTACTATAGAAACACTTTTTTTTCTTGAGTAAAGAGTGCTCTCTGTGACTGGTCCCAGTGTCAAAGCACAGGGAGCAATTTGTATAGGTCTAAGGTCACCATTACCAGAAGGGCAAAACAACATGGAAGGCTGCCGGGTTCCCCCACCCCACCCCATCCCCATGTATCACGGCTATGTGGATAGCAGTGCCTAGTGGTGGCAAACAACCTGGAAGTTCATGAATTTGGAGTTCTATCACCCATATAATGCCATACCCACCTACCAGGGAAACTTTTGATTCAGTTTCACCTCTTTGTAATAATCTGCTAGAGAAGTACTACTCATACATAGATGGCTAGACAGAGAAGGAATCCATCAAATAAGTCAATAGCCAAAGTAGCAAGGCAGATCAGAAAGAAAATGAAAAATACCCAGAAAACTAACTTAAAGAAATGGAAATATCCTATATAATAAAAGCCTAATATGCTAAGTGTCTGACTGTTTCACCAGTTGCTATGATGCGCACTGACCACCAGGGGGAAGATGCTCAGGCTGGTAGGTTAGCTTGCTGCTGGGGCCTGGCCAATCAAGACTGGACGAGATGGGCCGGACATGCCCTGGAGCCCTCCTGCAGTCCCTCCCCAGACTCAATCATGCACTGGTGGGGTCCCTCTGCCTGGCCTACACCCTCTCACAATCCAGGATCCCTCTGGGGATGTCAGAGAGTTGGTTTCAGCCCGATCCCCACAGGCCAGGCTGAGGGACCCCACTGGTGCACGAATCCGTGCACCAAGCCTCTAGTGTGATATAAATGGCAGAGAATTCAAGGTTCCAGTTCTGAAAAAACTCAATGAGATGCAAAAAATTACAGTCAGGCAGTTTAATGAGCTCAGAAAACAAATCAACAAACAAAATGAGTACTTTTCCAAAGAGATTGAAACTTTAATAAAGAAGCAAAGAGAAATTCTGAAGAGGAAGAACTCAATAAAAGGGATAAAGAATGAACTATTGAGCATCAGAAAAAGAGCTGATTAGATGGAAGAAAGGATTAGTAATATTGAATATAGAACTCTAGTAATGATGCAGAAGGAAGACAGACTTGAGCACAGAAAAAGAACTCTAGGAGAATTATTTGACTCCTTCAGAAAGAGCAATATAGGAATAATAGGCATACTAGAAAAAGAAGAGAGGGAGAAGGGCATGGAGAGCCTATTAAAATAGTTAGTGAGAACTTCCAAATCTATGGTAAGAGCTGGATCCTCAAATCCAAGAAACAAACAGAACACTGATTTCCTCAGTCCAAGAGGCCTTCTCTAAAGCACATTGTATTAAAACTGAAAAATTAATGACAAAGAATTTTCAAGGCAGCCAGGAATAAGAAGAAAGTAACCTATAAAGGAAAGCCAGGTTATCATCAGACTTCTCAGCAGAAACTCTACAAGCTAGAATAGGATGGAACCAAATACTTAAACTAGTGAAAGTGAGAAATTACCACCCAAGAATAATATACCGAACAGTTATCCTTAAGATATGAAGGAGAAATAAAGACTTATTTTAGGCATACAGAAGTTGAGGGAATTTATCACCAGAAGTCATCCATTGAGGAAGTACTCAAGGGGGTTAATCTACCTAAAACAAAGTACAAAAGGTCACAAACCTAAAAGTAAAATCACCAACAAACTTATAACATAAACAGAGATAATTTGTGACAACAGAAACAAAATGGGAGGGAGTAAATGTCTGAATTTGCAAAGGTGGTTGGAGATCAGATGAATTTAAAATAAAAAGGACTGAGTAAAAATGGCAGCTGAATAGGCAACAGTGTCATGCACCTCCTCCTAGGGCCAGGCCAGAAAAGCAACTGAATTGGAGAATATCCATCCTGAATTAATAAATTAGACATAGCTGAGGAGACAATTTTCAATAAGGAAGGGCAGAGGATGCCTAGAGAATGCTGTTTGGCAGCCATAACCCATGTGGATCCACCACTGTGCCCTAGCAGTCAGTGGCTCAGTACCTCCTGGAGGCTCACAGATGTCTGCAGGGAGTATGTGCAACCAGGGAGAGCTCCAGCACCAGGCCTCCTCACCAGCCCGCTGGGACCCAGTGTCCTAGGATCCGTCTCTAAGACCCTCAGTGAATGCAAGCCAGGGGGAACCCTGTGCCCCACCCCAGCCCCAGCCCCAGAACCATGCTAGTAGCCTGACCTGAAGCCATCCAGCACCCATTCTGCCCCCAGCACCAGGACCTGCTGCCAGGGTAACCTGGAGAAACCTAGAGCACACCACAGGGGAGCTCTGACTGTCAGACCCAGAGAAACCTATGCCTGCTCCATCCTGGCCCCCAGGAGAGTCCTGCCAAGGCCATCTGGAGCAAACAAATGTGTACCTCATTCCGGGCAATGGGAGTGCAGACTGAGTGACCCAGGGTAACCCACCCCCACTCCACACTGAGGAAGGGTGAACTGGAGCAACCCAGCATGTGTCTCACTCCAGGCTACAATAAAGTGGGGTCTGTGTGATCCAGAGCAACCTACACCCACTCCACCCTGAGGCCAGGGTCTTGCTGCTAGGGCAACCTGGAGTAACCCAGCAGGCGCCCCACTCAGACCATAAGGGAGCATGGACTGAGCAACCCAGGGCAACCCATCCTCACTCCTCACTGAGGAGGGGTGAACTGGAGAAACCCAGCGCACATTTCCCTCTGGGCTACAGGAAAGCAAGGACTCTGTGACTCAGAGCAACCTGTACCAGCTTCTACCCAGCCCCTGGGACAGTCCTGCAAGGGCTACCTGGAGCAACCCAGCACATGCCTCACACTGGGCAACAGGAAAGAGATGCTAGGGTGCCCCAGGGCAAGCTGGTGTGCCCAGTCAAGGGCCACAGGACCATACTGCAAGTGCACTGCCAGAGGGGTCTAGGGTGACACCGTGCCATGGGTGCCAGGGCTGCACAGCAAATTGCATGTCAGAGTGCTCTGGGTCCTCACAGGGAATAGCACATCAGAAGAACTCTGCATGCGCTCCCATGACCCAGATCATCTGAAGCAGATGACTGAGGGACCAGATCTGTGGGAGAAGGGGATACAACTAGAGCAGTGATATAAAAGGCATGAGACTCAAGGCAGACCCAGCCTCTGGGCTAATGATTACTGGACCATTGCCCTGATAAGGTTCTCAACCTCTCAAACCCCAAGCAGAGTAACCAGGGCTGGAAAAAGAGCACAAAAATGGGGAGAAAATAAAACAACCCCCCAAAGAAAGAAAAGGAGGAATTGCCAGAAAAGGAACTAAATGAAACGGAGGCATGCAATATGTCAGAAAAAAATTCAGAGTAAGGGTAATAGAGTTCATAAACCACATGGATGAGAAAATCAACAACTTATGTAAGAATCAAGGGAAAATAAAAATATATAGCTACAATAAAAAACACAATGGAGGGTTTCAATAGTAGACTAGAAGCCAAGGACTGAATTAGTGAGTTAGAAGGTAGGGCAGAGAAACACACCCAATCTGAAAAGCATTTGGAGGAAAAAAAAATAGAAAGTAGGAGGAGAGCCTAAGGAAGCACTGGGACAATATGAAATGAAGTTACATTAATATAATAGGGGTGCCAGAAGGACAACAAGAGGAACAAGGATTAGAAAGCCTATTTGAAGAAATAATGACAGAAAACGTGCCTGATTTGGGGAAGAAAAAAGTCACACAAGCACAGAGAGTCGCAAACAAGATGAACCCAAAAAGACCCATACCAAGACATGTCGTAATTATAATGGCAAATGTTAATGACAAAGAGAGAATCTTAAAGGCTGCAAGAGAGGCAGAGTTACATATAAAGGATATCCCATTAGATTATCAAATGATTTATCAACATAAACACATCAGGCCAGAAGGGAATGGAATGAAGTATACAAAGTGATGCAAAGCAAGGGACTGAATCCAAGAATATTCTATCCATCAAGGCTATCATTCAAAATTGAAGGGGAAATCGGGAGCTTTGCAGACAAAATAAGGTTAAGGGAGTTTATCACTACCAAGCCAGCAATGCAAGAAATGCTAACGAGACTGTTGTAAAAAGAAGAAATAAAAAAGGGAAGAAGGAGCACAGGCATAAAGAATAAAAATGGCTACAAACAAATATCTATCAATAATTACCTTAAATGTAAATGGACTAAGCACTATAATCAAAAGACATAGAGTGGCTGAATGGATAAGAAAATATGACCCATATATATGCTGTCTACAAGAGACCCACCTCAGAACAAGGGACTCACATAGACTGAAAGTGAAGGGATGGAAAACATTTTTTTAGGTAAATGGGAATGAAAAAAAAAAAAAAGCTGGGGTAGCGATACTTATAACTGACAAAATAGACCTCAAAGTGAAGGCCATAACAATATATAAAGAAGACCACTTTATAATTCTAAAGGGATCACTACAACTAGAGCAGGGGTCCTCAAACTTTTTAAACATGGGGCCAGTTCACTGTCCCTCAGACCATTGGAGGGCTGGACTATAGTTAAAAAAAACCATGAACAAATTCCTTTGCACACTGCACATATCTTATTTTGAAGTAAAAAAACAAAACGGCAAAAACATCTGCATGTGGCCCACGGGCCGTAGTTTGAGGATGCCTGAACTAGAGGATATAACTCTGGTAAGCATATATGCACCCAATGCAGGAGCATCCAAATACATAAAAAAAAAAAAAAACCTTCTGGAAAATATCAAGGGAGAGATCAACAGCAATACAATCATAGTAGGAGACTTTAATACCCCATAAATCCTCTAGACAAAAAATCAGCAAAGAAACTAGATCAGGTACTTAATTGACATTTTCAAAACATTTCACTCCAAAGCTATAGAAGAGACACCCCACAGAAATAAAAAGAATTGTTTAAAAAATTACTATGAACAACTCTAGTCCAAAAAACTGGTCAACCTAGAACAAATGGACATATTCCTAGAAAAATACAACCTTCTACAACACAATCAGGATGATTAAAAAATCTGAATAGGCCAATAACTATGGAGGAAATTGAAGCAGTAATAAAAACAAAAAAACAAAAAAACAAAAAAACAAAAAAATACCTTCCAACAAACAAAAGCCCTGGGCCAGAAGGCTTCACAGGGGAGTTTATTCAAACATTCAAAGAAGAAATAAAACCTATCCTTTTCAGACTATTCCAAAAATTTCAAGAGGAAGGCATTCTTCCAAACTCTTTCTATGAAGCCAGCATTACCCTAATCCCAACACCAGATAAAGACACTACCAATAAAGAGAATTACAGGCCAATATCTCTAATGAACATAGATGCTAAAATCCTCAACAAAATCCTCGCAAATAGGATCCAGCATTACATTAGATAGATCGTACACCATGAGCAAGTGGGATATATTCCAGGGATGCAAGGATGACAATATCCTCAAAATCAATAAATGTGATACATCACATAAACAAATTGAGAGTCAAAAATCACATAATCATATCAATCAATGCAGAAAAAGCATTTGACAAAATCCAATATCTTTTCTTGATAAAAACTCTCAGCAAAGTGTGAATAGAGAGATCATAACTAAACATAATAAAAGCCTAATATGACAAACCTACAGTCAACAACAATATACTCATGGGCAAAAAGTAAAATCATTTCCCCTAAGAACAGGAACAAGACTGGGATGCCCACTTTCATGACTCCTGTTCAACATAGTACTAGAAGTGCTAGCCTTAGCTATCAGACAAGAAGAAATAAAAGGTATCCAATTTAGAAAGCAAGAAGCGAAACTGTCATTATTTGTAGATGACATGATATTATACACAGAAAACCTTAAAGACACCATCAATAAACTACTAAATTTAGTAAATTAATTCAGCAATGTACCAGGATACAAAATTAACATCCAGAAATCTATGGAGTTTTTATACACCAATAATGAACTCATAGAAAGAGAAACAAGAAAAAAAATCCCATTTACCATTGCACCAAAAAAAAAAAAAAATGAGTATACTTAGGAATAAACTTAACTAAGGAGGTAAAAGACCTATATTTGGAAAACTACTGGACATTAAAAAAAGAGGTAGAGGAAGACATAAACAAATGGAAGAATATACCATGTTCATGGATTGGTAGAATCAATATCATTAAAATGTTCATACTAACCAAAGCAATCTATAGATTCAATGCAATCCTCATTAAAATACCAACCGCATATTTCACAGACTTGGAAAAATCTCTCCGAAAATTTATATGTAATAAAAAAAGACCTCGAATAGCAGCAGCAATCGTGAGAAAGAAGAACAAAGTTGGAAGGATCACAATACCAGATTCAAACTAAATTACAAAGCCACTGTTCTCAAAACTGCCTGGTACTGGCACAAGAACAGACATATAGACCAGTGGAACAGAACAGAGAACCAGAAATTGAACCCAAGCCGTTATGCTCAATTAATATTTGACAAAGGATGCAAGAGCATAAAATGGAGTCAAGACAGTCTCCTCAATAAATGGTGTTGGGAAAATTGGACAGATACATGAAAAATAATAAAATTAGATCACCAACTTACATCATACACAAAAATAAACTCAAAATGGATAAAGGACTTAAGCGTAACACGGGAAACCATAAAAATCTTAGAAGAATTCATAGGCAGCAAAATTTCAGACATGTGTCCTAGCAGTATCTTTTCTGATACAGCTCTAAGGGTAATGTAAACTAAGGACAAAATAAAGAAATGGGACCACATCAAAATATAAAGCTTCTGCACAGCAAAAGAAACCATAGACAAAACTACAATAAAGCCCACTACATGTGAGAACATATTTGCCAATGTTATATCCGATAAGGGCCTAATCTCCAAAATTGATAGGTAACTCATACATCTTAACAAAAGAAGATAATACAATGAAAAAATGGGAAGCGGACTTAAATAAGCACGTTTCTTAAGTGGACATACAGAAGTCCAAGAGACATATGAAAACATGCTCAGTCCCTAATCATCCAAGATATGCAAATCAAAAGAACAATGAGATACCATCTCACACCTGTGAGAATGACTATCATCAACAAATCAAATGACAAGTGCTGGAGAGGACGTTGAGAAAAAGGAACCCTCATGCACTGCTGGTGGGAATGCAGACTGGAGCAGCCACTGTGGAAAGAGCATGGAATTTCCTCAAAAAAATTAAAAATGGAACTCCCATTTGACCCAATGATCCCACTTCTAGGAATTTATCCCAAGAAATCAGAAACACCAATAATAAAGGACATAAGCACCCCTATGTTCATAGAAGCACAATTTATAATAGCTAAGATTTGGAAACAGCCTAAGTGCCCATCAGCAGATGAGTGGATTAAAAATGGTGGTACATCTATACAATGGAACACTAAGCCGTTGTAACAAAGAAGGAACTCTTACCATTTGCAACAGCATGGATAGAACTGGAAAGCATCATGCTAAGCAAAATAAGCCAGTTGGAGAAAGATAAATATCACATGATCTCACTCACTTGTGTAATATAATGAACAACATAAACTGATGAACAAAAATAGATCCAGAGACAGAGAAGCATGGAACAGACTGTCAGACTTTAGAGGGAAAGCAGGGTAGAGAGGGGAGGGGGGGATAAGAGATCAACCAAAGGACTTGTATGCATGCATATACGCATAACCAATGGACACAGACACTAGGTGGGTGAGGGCATTTGTGGGTGTGGGGAGGGTAGGAGTGGTCAGGGAGCAGGGAGTGGTCAATGGGGGAAAAAGGAGACATAAGTAATACTTTATGTAATACTTTAAACAATAAATAATTTAAAAAAATAAAAAGGACTACTGTATATATAAAATTTTCTTTTTCATAAACCTAGTGGTGACAACACATACAGAAAAAACAAAACTGAGACACATAGCTTAAAAAAGGTAAAACAGGGGAAAGAAGTATGGAATACCACTAAACAAAAACAACAGATAGAAGCACAAAGGAAGATAATCAATAGAAGCACAGAGCTACCAGAAAACAAGAGATAAAATGGCTGAAGGAAATCCTCAAACATTAATAATTACTCTAAATGTGAATGAACCAAATTCACCAATAAAGAAGCACAGAGTAGCACATTGGACCAAAAAGCAAAGCCCAACCATATGCTGCCTTCTGGAGATACATCTAAGCTGCAAAGACAAAGGTAGACTCAAAGAGAAAGGGTGGAAAGTGATTCTTTATGTAAATAGCATCCACAGAAAAGTAGGAGTAGCCATACTTATATCTGACAAAATTAATTTCAAGATAACAAAGCTACCAAGACACAAATTGTAATGATAAAGGGGACACTACAACCAGAAGACATACACTTTTCAGAATATATGCATCCAGTTAGCAGCACCAAAATATATAAAGCAACTACTCATAGAACTAAAGGGAGAAACACACCAAAATGCAATCATAGTTGGGGACCTTAATCTTCCATTGGCAGTTCTTGGTAGATCATCTAAACAGAAAATGAATAAAGAAATATCAGCCTTACATGACTCATTAGAACAAATGGACATAATTGATAGTTATAGAGCCTTTCATTCCAGAACTTCAGATTATCTGTTCTTCTCCAGTGCACATGGAACATTCTCAAGAATAGACCATATGTTGAGTCACAAAACTAACCTCAACAAATTCAAGAAGACTGAAATCATACTAAGCATGTTCTCTGACCACATGCTTTGAGATTAGAAATCAACTATAAAAAGGAAGAAGAAAAACCCCACAAATATGTGGAGATTACTAGTAAACAATACACTACTAAAAATGACTGGGTCCAAAAAGAAATAAAAGGTGAGATCAAAAGCTACATAGAGACAAATGAGAATGACAATATGACATATCAAAACTTCTGGGATGCAGCAGAAGCAGTAATAAGGACATTTATATCATTACAGGTCTATTTCAAAAACAAGAGAAGTCCCAAGTAAACAACCTAACATTACATCTTAAAGAGCTAGAAAAAGAACACAAGCAACCCAAATTCAGCAGAAGAAAGAAAAATTTTAAAAATGAAAAATAGAATAGAATGAAATAGAGAACAAAAAATACTATACAAAAAAATGAATACAACAAAGAATTATAAGGAGCTGAATGAGAATGTCACCAACATGAAAAGGAACCAAGAGGAGATGAAGAACAACATAGCTGCAATAAAGAACACAATGGAAGGCTTAAACAGTAGACTAGAAGAGGCTGAGGACCACATCAGCGAATTAGAAGACAAGGTAGGAAAAAACACACAAACACAGCAGCAACTGGAAAGAAGACTTACAAAGCAAGAGGAAAGCCTAAGGGAGCTTTGGAACAACACAAAATGAAACAGCATTTGCATAATAAGGGTACCAGAAGGAGAGGAAGAGAAGCAAGGAATAAAAAACCTGTTGGAAGAAATAATGACAGAAAACTTTCCTGATATTGGCAATAAAAAAACTAAAGTTACCTACAAGGTATCTCTTATTAGAATATCAACTGATTTCTCAACAGAAACACACCAGGCCAGAAGGGAATGGAATGAAATATACAAAGTCATGCAAAGCAAGGGTTTGAATCCAAGAATACTATACCCAGCAAGGCTATCATTCAAAATTGAAGGTGGAATCAGGAGTTTCACAGACAAAAAAAGGCTAAGAGAGTTTATTACTACAAAGCCAACAATGCAAGAAATGCTAAAGAGACTGCTGTAAAAAGAAGAAACAGAAAGGCAAGAAGAACCACAAACAGTAACAACAAAAATGACAACAAACAAGTACTTATCAATAATAACATTAAACATAAATGGATTAAATGCACCAATCAAAAGACACAGGGTAGCTGAATGGATAACAAAACAGACCCATATATTTGCTGTCTGCAAGAGACCCACCTCAAAACAAAGGATTCACACAGACTGAGAGTGAATGGGTGGAAAAATATTTTACAGGCAAATGGAAAGGAGAAAAAAGCTGGGGTTGCGACACTTATATCTGATAAAATAGACCTAAAAGTAAAGGCCATAACAAGAGATAATGAAGGCCACTACATAATACTAAAGGAAGCAATTCAAGAAGAAGATATAACTCTGGTAAACATATATGCACCCAATACAGGAGCACCCAAATACACAAAACAACTTCTGGAAGATATCAAGGGAGAGATCGATAGCAATACAGTCATAGTAGGGGACTTTAATACCCCACTGACACCACTGGATAAATCCTCTAAACAAAAAGTCAGCAAAGAAACAGCAATCCTAAATGACTCATTTGATCAGATGGACTTAATTGACATCTTTAGAACATTTCACCCCGAAGCTACAGAGTATACATTCTTCTCCAGTGCACATGGAACATTTTCAAAGATAGACCACATATTAGGACACAGGCAAAGTCTCTTCAAATTCAAGAAGATAGAAACCATAACAAGCATAGTCTCGGACCATGATGGCATAAAACTAGAAATCAACTACAATAAAACAATGGAAAAAAATCAAACACTTGGAGGCTAAATAGCATGGTATTAAACAATGATTGGGTCACCAAAGAGATCAAAGAAGAAACTAAAAGCATCCTTGAAACAAATGACAATGAAAACACAACAATCCAAAATCTATGGGACACAATGAAAGCAGTCCTGAGAGGGAAGTTCATAGCTCCACAGGCCTACCTAAAAAAACAAGAAAAAATGGTAATAAATTCTCTAACCTTGCAACTTAAAGAACTAGAAACGAACAACAAGAAAAGCTCACAGTAACCAGAAGGAAGGAGATAATAAAGATCAGAGCAGAAATAAATAACATAGAGACCAAAAAAAAAAAAAATACATAAGATCAATGAAACCAAGAGCTGGTTCTTTGAAAGGATAAATAAGATTGATGAACCTCTAGCCAGGCTCATCAAGAAACAAAGAGAGAGGACCCAAATAAACAAAATCAGAAATGAAAGAGGTGATGTAACAACTGACCCCACAGATATACAAAGGATTGTAAAATACTATAAACAACTCTACTACAACAAACTGGAAAACCTCGACAAAGTGGACACATTCCTAGAAAAATACAATCTTCCAAAACTCAATCAGGAAGATTCAAAAAGCCTGAATAGGCCGATAACTACTGATGAAATTGAAACAGTAATCAAAAAGCTTCCAGCAAACAAAAGCCCTGGACCAGATGGCTTCACAGGGGAGTTTTACCGAACATTCAAAGAAGAACTAAAACCAATCCTTCTCAAACTATTCCAAAAAATTCAAGCGGAAGGCAGTCTTCCAAACTCTTTCTATGAAGCCAGCATTACCCTAATCCCAAAACCAGATAAAGACACCACAAAGAAAGAGAATTACAGGCCAATATCCCTCATGAACATAGATGCTAAAATCCTCAACAAAATTCTAGCAAACCGGAATCCAGGATTACATTAGAAAGATCATACACCATGACCAAGTGGGATTTATTCCAGGAATGCAAGGCTGGTACAATATCCGCAAATCAATAAATGTGATACATCACATAACCAAAGTGAGAGACAAAAATCACATAATCATATCAATTGATGCAGAAAAGGCATGTGACAAAATCCAATACCCTTTTCTGATAAAAACTCTCAGCAAAGTGGGAATAGAGGGATCATACCTCAACATAATAAAAGCCTTATTTGACAAACCTACAGCCAGCATCATACTCAATGGACAAAAACTAAAACCATTTCCACTAAGAACAGGAACAAGACGGGGATGCCTGCTTTCACCACTCCTGTTCAACATAGTGCTGGAAGTGCTAGCATCAGCAATCAGACAAGAAGAAGAAATAAAGGGCATTCAAATTGGAAAAGAAGAAGTAAATTTGTCATTATTCGCAGCTGACATGATACTGTACATAGAAAACCCTAAAGACTCCATCAAAAAATTAGTAGACTTAATAAATGAATTTGGCAATGTAGCAGGATGCAAAATTAACGCCAAGAAATCTATGGCATTTCTATACACCAACAGTGAACTCACAGAAAGAGAGACTAAGAAAACAATCCCATTTACCATTGTACCAAAAAAATTAAGATACCTAGGAATAAACTTAACTAAGGAGGTAAAAGACCTCTACTCAGAAAATCAGAGGACATTGAAAATAGAGATAGAGGAAGACATAAATAGATGGAAGAGCATACCGTGTTCATGGATTGGTAGAATCAACATCATTAAAGTGTCCATACTACCCAAAGCAATCTATAGATTCAGTACACTCCCCATTAAAATAACAACGGCATATTGCACAGACCTAGAACGAACTCTCCAAAAATTCATCTGGAATAAAAAAAGACCTCGAATAGCTGCAGCAATCCTGAGAAAGAACAACGAAGGTGGAGGGATCTCAATACCCGATACCAAGCTGTATTACAAAACCAATGTTCTCAAAGCCACTGCCTGGTACTGGCATAAGAACAGACATATAGACCAATGCAATAGAATAGAGAACCCAGAAATCGACCAAAAACACTATGCTCAATTAATATTTGACAAAGGATGCAAAAGCATACAATGGAGTCAAGACAGTCTTTTCAATAAATGGTATTGGGAAAATTGGACAGATACATGCAAAAAAAAATGAAACTAGACCACCAACCAACACCATACACAAAAATAAACTCAGAATGGATAACGGACTTAAACATAAGACGGGAAACCATAAAAATATTAGAGGAATCCACAGGCAGCAAAATCTCGGACACATACCCAAGCAATTTATTCACTGGTACTGTTCCTAGGGCAATGGAAACTAAAGAGAAAATAAACAAATGGGACTATATCAAAATAAAAAGCTTTTGCACAGCAAAGGAAACCATCAACAAAACAACAAGAAAGCCCACTGCATGGGAGAACATATTTGCCAATGTTATCTCCGATAAGGGTTTAATCTCCAACATTTACAGGGAACTCATACAACTTAACAAAAGGAAGATAAACAACCCAAATAAAAAATGGGCATTGGACCTAAATATATACTTTTCCAAAGAGGACATAAGGAAGGAAAAGAGACATATGAAAACATGCTCAAAGTCACTAATCATCCAAGAGATGCAATCAAAATGACAATGTGGTACTATCTCACACCTGTCAGAATGGCTATCATCAACAAATCAACAAATGACAAGTGCTGGCGAGGATGCGGAATAAAAGGGACCCTCATGCACTGCTGGTGGAAATGCAGACTGGTGCAACCACTGTGGAGAACAGTATGGAGTTTCCTCAAAAAACTAAAAATGGAACTCCCATTTGACCCAGTGATCCCACTTCTAGGAATATATCCCAAGAAACTAGAAACACCAATCAGAAAGGATATATGCACCCCTATGTTCATAGTAGCACAATTTACAATAGCTAATCTTTGGAAACAGCCTAAGTGCCCATCAGCAGGTCAGTGGATTAGAAAAATATGGTGCATCTACACAATGGAATACTACGCTGCTTTAAAAAAGAAGGAATTCTTACCATTTGCAGCAGCATGGATGGAACTGCAGTTCATTATGCTAAGTGAAATAAGTCATTCAGTGAAAGAGAAATACCACATGATGTCACTCATTTATGGAAAATAAAGGACATTATAACCCAATGAACAAAAATATAGATACAGAGGCAGAGAAGCATCGAACAGACTGCCAAATTACAGCAGGAAGGTTAGGGAGAAGTGGGGGAGATAAGAGATCAACCGAATGACTTGTATGCATGCATACAAGCATAACCAATGCATGTAAGACACTCTGGGGTGAGGGCATGTATAGGAGTGGGGTGAGGGGGGAAATGAGGGGATATGGACACATGTAATACCTTAATCAATAAAAAATGAAAAAATAAAATAAAATAAAAATAACAAAACAAAAAATATATCTCTGATGAATACAGATGTAAAAATCCTAAACAAACTGCATATTGAATACAACAATACATTAAAAATAATAAATTGTCATCAAGTGAGGTTCATTACAGGAGCACAAGGATAGTTAAACATGTGCAAATTAATCAATGTAATACACCACATTAACAAAAGAAAGGATAAAAATCACATGATTTTTATCACAAAAAGTCATTTGATAGGATATAGCATCCATTTATGCTTAAAACACTCAATAAAATGGGTATAGAAGGAAAGTACCTCAACATAATAAAGGTCATATATAACAAACCCTCAGCCAATATCATACACAATGATAAAAATTGAAAGCTTTCCCTCTAAAATCAGGAAGATGACAAGGATGCTCACTCTTACCAGTTTTATTCATCATAGTGCTAGAAGTGCTAGCCAGAGCAATCAGTCAAGAGAAAGAAATAAAAGGCATCCAAATTGGGAAGGGAGAAGTAAAACTGTCATTTTTTACAGATGACGTGATTCTTTATAAGAAAACCCTAAAAACTTCACCAAAAAACTATTATAAACAATAAACAAATACAGTAAAGTTGCAGAATACAAATCAATGTTGAAAAGTCCACTGCTTTCCCTGTATCCTAGCAATGAAACTTAAGATAAAGAAATAGAAATATATACGCACACACAATTCCTTTTCCAATTGCAACAAAAAGAATAAAATACCTAGGAATAAACTTAACAAAGAATGTGAAGGACCTATATACTGAAAACTAGAAAGCATTATTAAAAGAGATTGTAAAAAGACACAATGAAATGGAAAGATATTTTATGTTCATAGATTAGAAGAATAAACATAGTTAAAATGGTCATATTACCAAAAGCAATACACAGATTTAATGCAATCCCCATCAAAATTCCAATGTAATTTTTAAAGAAATAGAACAAAAAGTCAGACTTGTATGGAACAACAAAAGTCTTGAATAGCCAATGCAATCCTGATAAAAAAAAAAAATGAAGCTGGAGGTATCACGCTACCTGACTTCAAATTATACTACAGAGCTACAATAATCAAAACAGCATGGTATTGGCAGAAAAACAGACACACAGACCAATGGAACATAATTGATAGCCCAGATATAAAGCCACATGTATATGGGCAAATAATTTTTGACAAAGGAGCCAAAAACACACAATGGAGTGAAGAAAGCCTCTTCAACAAATGGTACTGAAAACAGTTTGTCCCCATGTACAAAAATTAATTCAAAATGGATCAAAGACCTAAATATAAGATCTGAAAAATAAATTACGTAGAAGAAAAACATAGATACTGAACTTATGGTCCTTGGTCATAGAGAACATTTTGTGAATTTGACCCCAAAAGCATGGGAAGTAAAGTCAAAATTAAATAAATGGAACTATATCAAACTAAAAAGCTTCCGCACAGCAAAAGAAACCACCATCAAAACAAAAAGGCAACCAACTGAATGGAAGATGATATTTGCAAACAACAGCTCTAACAAAGGGTTAATATCCAAAGTATATAAAGAATTCATACAACTCAACACCAAACAAACAATCCAATAAAAAATTGGTAGAGAACTTGAACAGACACCTCTCCCAGGAGGCCATACAAATAGCAAACAGATATATGAAAAGATGTTCAATTTCACTAGCTATTAAGGAAATGCAAATCAAAACTACAATGAAATATCACCTCACTCCTGCTAGAATAGCTACTACCAACAAGACAGGTAGTAAGAAGTGTTAGAGAGAGGTTGTATAGAAAAAGGAACCCTTATTTACTGCTGGTGGGAATGTAAACTGGTACAGCCACTATGGAAAACAATATGCAGTTCCTCAAAAATTAAGAATAGAATTTCCATATGACCCAGCAATCCCTCTTCTGAATATCTACCTGAAAAACTTGAAAACATTTATTTGCAAAGATATATATACCCCTTTGTTCATGGCGGCCAAGATATAGAGGCAACCTAAGTGTCCTTTGATAGAGGATTAGATAAAGAAGATGTAGTACATATATATTATGGAATACTATTCAGCCATCAGAAAAGTTGAGATACTGCTATTTTCAACAGTATGGATGGACTGTGAGAATATTATGGTAAGTGAAATAAGTCAGACAGAGAAAGCTAAGAACCATATGACTTCACTCATATGTGGGATATACAACCGAAACTTATAGACACAGACAACAGTATGGTCGTTTCCAGAGAGAAGGAGATGGTGGGATAGTAAAGGGTAAAGGGGGCCAAATATATGGTGACAGAAGAAGATTTGACTTTGGGTCATGGGCACACAATGCAATCATACCTAATAAAATGGTAATATGCAAATTACCATCACTCCGCTATGCCCACGATTGGGCCTGCTGGAGGCGCGGGGGGCGGGACTCAGGGTGGCTGATTGGCTGGCGGTAGGAGCGGGGGGCGTGGACTCGCGAGTCCCCGACCCCCGCTCCTCCCGCCGGCTTAAACGGCCGGTGCTGTGGAAGACGCTTGTGGCGGAACTCCGGGTGGCCGATTGCGTGGTTGCTGGCACCAGTTTCCCTCCAGCAGCAGTTTTCCTCTGGCCACCTGCCCGATCGGAGCACCTCCCGATTGGAGTTCCTCTCGGGGTGGCCGATCGTACTGGCGGGAGGCGCTCTGATCGGCGGGTGTCCAGAGGAAAACTGCTGCTGGCGGATAACTGGTGCCGGCAGCCAGGTGAAGGAAAAGTCTATTGCACGAAACTTTGTGCAACGGGCTCCTAGTATACAGATAATGTATCATAGAAATGTATCTTGAAACCTTTATGGTCTTATTGACCAATGTCACCTCAATACATTTAATTTTAAGAAATGTAAAGAAAATGGCCTGAACCTTAGTGATCAATCTGATGACTTCTAGTAAGTCAGCAAGCCTTTCTGTTCTTTTGCCCTTTGTCCATATAAGGGAAACAAAAACACAATACTGTTTTATCTGTTGATTTTCAATAAAAGAAAATATTTCATCTAGCGAGATGTTTATGACTTCTCAAAATATCCCCATTCTCTTTCTGGACCATAATAACCATCCTCTCTAATAAAATGGTAATATGCAAATTAACCATCACTCTGCTACATAAGCCATGCCCACCAGCCAAGCCACGCCCACCAGCCAATCAGGGCGAGTATGCAAATTAACCCCAGCCAAGATGGCTACAGCCACAGAGAGCAAGGTTTCCCAGGTAACAGAGGAAGCCAAGCTTTCCATAGCCGTTGCAGGCTTAAGCCTCCACTCAAGCTACAAATTTCAATTATAGAAGGTAAACAAATTCAAACAAATGGCGGCAGAACAGAGCTTGAGAGAGCAAGCCAGGGTTGCCGGCCGCAACAGGGGAAGCAAAGCTTTCCGCACACCCTGGCCGGGCTCACCTGCTTAAGGCTACAAAGTTTCAATTGTAGAAGGTGAATTAACTGCCACAGAAATGGCTGCCGCCCCGGAGGGAGCAGAAGGCTTGGCTCCGCTCCAGGCTACAAAGTTTCAACTGTAGAAGGAAAATAAATTCCAGATACTGGGGCTTCCACTTGGGTCATCAGAGGGTGTGGCCAGCCTGCAAACCACCACAGGCCCCTCGCCCAGGCTGCCCCATGCCCCAAGGGAACCCCACCCTGATCCGGGACACCCTTCAGGGCAAACCAGCTGGCCCCCACTCCTGCACCAGGCCTCTATCCTATCTAATAAAAGAGTAATATGCAGATTGACCATCACTCCAACACACAATATGGCTGCCCCCATGTGGTCAAAGATCCTGCCCCCATGTGGACACAAGATGGCCACTACAAGATGGCCAACAGGAGAGGGCAGTTGGGAGGCACCCGGCCTGCAAGGGAGGGCAGTTGTGAGGGACCAGGCCTGCAAGGGAGGGCAGTTGAGAGGGACCAGGCTTGCAAGGGAGGGCAGTTGGAGGTGATCAACCCTGCAGGAGAGGGCAGTTAGGGGTGACCAGGCTGGCAGAGGATGGAAGTTGGGGGCAAACAGGCTGGCAGGGGAGCAGTTAAGCATCAACCAGGCTGGCAGCAGAGTGGTTAGGGGGTGATCAGGCTGGCAGGCAGAAGCGGTTAGGGGCAATCAGGAAGGCAGGCAGGCAAGCAGGTGGGAGTCAGCAGTCCTGGATTGTGAGAGGAGGGATGTCCGACTGCCTGTTTAGGCCTGATCCTGGAGGGGCCTAAACAGGCAGTCGGACATCCCTCCAGGAGTCCCAGATTGGAGAGGGTACAGGCTGGGCTGAGGGACAACTCCCCTCCGTGCACGAATTTTGTGCACCGAGCTTCTAGTTAAAAATAATTCATATTTTTAGTTAATAATTGATATAACTCTGCTCTTAGAGCCAAATAGAGTTTTGGAATAATATCTCTCCTAAATGATTATCCTTTGTACATATTAAGTTATTCATTTACCTTTTCCTCTATTAATTCATTCATCCATTTATTTAAAAATATTTATTGATAACCTCCTATATTGTTAGGCATTGTCGTAGAAATTGGGGGTATAAGAGTGATTAAAAAAAACACATAATCCCTGATTTTATGGATCTTATGTCTACCTGAGTCTGTTTTTCTTCATGCTGAATATAATTTCTCACACTTTTTCACACATGGCATTATTTAGAGTCCGCTCACAGCCTTGGTCATTTTCTTTTAGACATGATATCAGTTTCCCTCTAAGGAGTATGGGTCTCAAATCTGAAGTGATCCAACAAATGTTTTACATATCTGGGTTCAAATAACAGCTCTGTGTATTACTAATTGTGTTACATTGAACAAAGTATTTAATCTCTCTTAGACTCCATTTTCTATTCTGTAAAATGGGAAGAATAATAGTATTTGCTGGGCTGTTTTAAGGGTTAAGAAAGATAACATACATAAAAGCACTTATCACAGTACTGACACGTAAGTGCCTAATAAAGGATAAAACATTATTTTCTTCATATTTGTTAACCAGCCTAAGATAGCATTAGCATTTTTGGCAGAGACATTCCTCTATCATTGCTTCCTGAGGTTACAATTACTCTAAACCCCCAAGTCATTTTCTGTCTTCCTGGGAAATTACTTTTATCTTCCAGAGCTGAGATCAGATGTCAAGACTCTATCAACCTCTTTGAGACATATTTTGACCAAGTCCATATGTTTAACTAGCACGTATATCATCTTCCTGAGGGATGGATGCAATTTCAGTGCCAGGATCAATCTGC
Organism: Ia io; assembly: GCA_025583905.1. Lineage (NCBI taxonomy): Eukaryota > Metazoa > Chordata > Mammalia > Chiroptera > Vespertilionidae > Ia > Ia io. Next base: position 100,258,493 of record JAJQQW010000001.1, read on the forward strand.
TTGACTTGACTTTTTTCTTAATTTCTGGTTTTTCTATGAATATGGAAATGTGGTTTGTGGCCTTCCTCAGTTTTAGAATCTTTTCTATAGGTGAATAGATCATGTATTACATTTCAAGCAATAGAGGGGAAATGTTGCCCATTGTATTTGTGCCTTGCTTCAATACATTTAGCAAGCTTTTGATGAATATGCCTTTATAAGATGACTATTGAACAAAATTACCCCCACTTCTTTTTTTAAAATATGTATTTTATTTATTTTTTACAGAGAGGAAGGGAGAGGGATAGAGAGTTAGAAACATCGATGAGAGAGGAAACATGGATCAGCTGCCTCCTGCATGCCTCCCACTGGGGATGTGCCTGCAACCAATGTACATGCCCTTGACCGGAATCGAACCTGGGATCTTTCAGTCCACAGGCCGACACTCTATCCACGGAGCCAAACCGGTTAGGGCAATCCCACTTCTTAGTGTGATACATTTAATGATGGCTTGGCTGTCTTTGCCTGCTCTATCATTTTGTTTTAGTACTTCACCTGGACTGCAATTTCTGATTTTTTTTTTTTTTTGGATGCACACACAAATACACATATCCTTTTCGCCTCCCCTCACTGCTCTCAAATATTTGGCAATAATTCAGAGGGTGAGGAATCATGAGTGGGAATGGGGATGGAGAAGAGGAGGGAAGATTTGAGCTCTGACTTACATATATAACACAAATAAATATAATCTTATGGGCAAGGCTTTTTGTCAGTGTTTCTGAGTCAGATTTAAATCAGGAGCATAAGATCTAGGGAACTAGGAAGCTTTATGAGGGCACAGGTAGGAGAAAGCAGTACAGAAGAAGGGAGAAATGCGGGTTATAAAGGAGACCCCCAAATAAAAACTCATTTAATTACTTAAGGCCTGTCTCATTTTAGACCTGGGTAATGGATGCAGCTGCCATGGGCTCCATGCTCTTAAAGGTCCCCACTCAGGCGACCTCTCTCCACAGAAAGAGGACTTAGTGCCTCTAGTGTGTACACTCTTAGGCCTGGGGAAAATTTTGTGTGGAAGAGAGTACAGTGTAGGGTTGCCATACAAAATATATGGCACTCTGTATTTTTATTTGCAGAATCTGGCAACTTTGGTATAGTCAGAATTTGGATTTTGTGGGCTGTAATGTCCACATACATGTGTGCAAGGAACTTCACTCTGTGGGACAGAGCCTGGAGTCAGAAAAGAAGGGAGCAGACTAGGGACATGGTGTCACCTTTTTCTAGACTGACATATTCTGGTGCAGAACTCTGGGAAATCTGAGAATTCAAAATTGAACCTGGCCTTCAAACTCGTTATGAATTTTATTTTCAAGGTAGGAGGAGCAAAAATTTTATTCAACTACTTTTAAATTTTGGTTTATATTTTTAAATATGTAGATACCTGGTATGCGGGCCTTCATTTGTGCTCTTGTCCCAGGCTCCACAAATATTAGTGAGGAACTTTAATGGCAACAGATTACCAAATGTGGTTCTGTGCCATGATCCAAAAATTTTATTTAATGCTCATAACAACTTTAAGTATCCACATTTAACAGATAAAGAAACTGAGGTTCAGCAAATTAAGATAACTTACCCACGGTCAAAGAAAGAGTTAATGGCAGACCTGAGATTGAAACTCAAACCTTAGTCTATCTGAATGTATATAATAGGCTTTGAATTCACACTACTTGATCAAAATCCTGCTTCTGCTACTTGCTAGCTCTTTGATTTTTTGTAAGTTATTAACTTCTCAGTTTTAGAGCCTTAGTTTGTTAAACTGAAAACTGTAGGACTGTATGTGATAATAACAATACCTACCTTATATAATTACTGGAAGGGTTCAAAAAAGGTCTTATGTGTAAAGTGCTTAGCAAAGTGGCTGGAATATTGGGTGGGTGGTTAACAAATGTTAGCAATTATTAATAGTAGAGCTAGTAATAGTAGTAGAAGCAGCATTAAACTGAGATATAAGTATGGTATGGGTATAGTATTATATTAATTATCTACTGTTTCATAACAAATTACCCCCAAACTTTGTGGCTTAAAAACAACACACATGAATTTTCTCACTGTTACTGTGGATGGAGAATCTGGGCATAGATTAACCGGGTCCTCCAGTTCAGAGTCTCTAACAAGCAGTAGTCAGGCTCTGCTGGGGGGGAAACCTGCTTCCAAGATCACTCATGTGGCTGTTAATAAGTCTGAGTTCCTTGCTGACTGTCGGCTGGAGGTGTCTGTCAGTTCCATGACTCCTGGGCCTCACCACAGGACAGCTCACTACATGGCTAGCAAAGATGGAAATCATAGTCCTCTGTAACCTAATTATGGAAGTAACATCCCATCACTTTTGCCACATTCTGTTCATTCGAAGCCAATTTCTAGGGAAGGATATATAAAAGGGCAGGAATACCATGAAGCACGGATCATGGGGGCATCTTTGAAAGCTGGCTACCACAAGTGGGTGGCATTATGCTGAGATGTATGAGAAGGCTCCATGGGGTAAACATGATGCATCTTCTTGGAGAGGCAGGTTCACTATGTGTCAAATGCAATCTCAAGTCAAAATGGAGCTTTACCAAGTAATAGATAACAAAATTAACACTGACTGAAAATAAATAAAAACACGAAATTCTAAAAATGACTTATGTTTGTTGCTGCTGCTTTGACTGACTCCTGAATATATGTTGACTTAACTGCAGTGATTCTCAGATCTAAGGGGAAAAAATTCATTTTGAATAGACTTGCTAAGGTGTATGGTTTTCTCTGTGTTCACCAGCATTCTGCTCCTTCTGGAATAAGCAGAACTGGTTATCTCTGTTGTCTCACCTCTCTGTAAGATTTGAAGGAGGTCAGGGAAATAGAGTGCACAGTGCAGTGGATAATAACAATACCTACCTGTATATCATTTATCAGGAAGGCAGGCAGGCAAGCAGGTGGGAGTCAGCAGTCCTGGATTGTGAGAGGAGGGATGTCCGACTGCCTGTTTAGGCCTGATCCTGGAGGGGCCTAAACAGGCAGTCGGACATCCCTCCAGGAGTCCCAGATTGGAGAGGGTACAGGCTGGGCTGAGGGACAACTCCCCTCCGTGCACGAATTTTGTGCACCGAGCTTCTAGTTAAAAATAATTCATATTTTTAGTTAATAATTGATATAACTCTGCTCTTAGAGCCAAATAGAGTTTTGGAATAATATCTCTCCTAAATGATTATCCTTTGTACATATTAAGTTATTCATTTACCTTTTCCTCTATTAATTCATTCATCCATTTATTTAAAAATATTTATTGATAACCTCCTATATTGTTAGGCATTGTCGTAGAAATTGGGGGTATAAGAGTGATTAAAAAACACATAATCCCTGATTTTATGGATCTTATGTCTACCTGAGTCTGTTTTTCTTCATGCTGAATATAATTTCTCACACTTTTTCACACATGGCATTATTTAGAGTCCGCTCACAGCCTTGGTCATTTTCTTTTAGACATGATATCAGTTTCCCTCTAAGGAGTATGGGTCTCAAATCTGAAGTGATCCAACAAATGTTTTACATATCTGGGTTCAAATAACAGCTCTGTGTATTACTAATTGTGTTACATTGAACAAAGTATTTAATCTCTCTTAGACTCCATTTTCTATTCTGTAAAATGGGAAGAATAATAGTATTTGCTGGGCTGTTTTAAGGGTTAAGAAAGATAACATACATAAAAGCACTTATCACAGTACTGACACGTAAGTGCCTAATAAAGGATAAAACATTATTTTCTTCATATTTGTTAACCAGCCTAAGATAGCATTAGCATTTTTGGCAGAGACATTCCTCTATCATTGCTTCCTGAGGTTACAATTACTCTAAACCCCCAAGTCATTTTCTGTCTTCCTGGGAAATTACTTTTATCTTCCAGAGCTGAGATCAGATGTCAAGACTCTATCAACCTCTTTGAGACATATTTTGACCAAGTCCATATGTTTAACTAGCACGTATATCATCTTCCTGAGGGATGGATGCAATTTCAGTGCCAGGATCAATCTGCTTGACTTGACTTTTCTTAATTTCTGGTTTTTCTATGAATATGGAAATGTGGTTTGTGGCCTTCCTCAGTTTTAGAATCTTTTCTATAGGTGAATAGATCATGTATTACATTTCAAGCAATAGAGGGGAAATGTTGCCCATTGTATTTGTGCCTTGCTTCAATACATTTAGCAAGCTTTTGATGAATATGCCTTTATAAGATGACTATTGAACAAAATTACCCCCACTTCTTTTTTTAAAATATGTATTTTATTTATTTTTTACAGAGAGGAAGGGAGAGGGATAGAGAGTTAGAAACATCGATGAGAGAGAAACATGGATCAGCTGCCTCCTGCATGCCTCCCACTGGGGATGTGCCTGCAACCAATGTACATGCCCTTGACCGGAATCGAACCTGGGATCTTTCAGTCCACAGGCCGACACTCTATCCACGGAGCCAAACCGGTTAGGGCAATCCCACTTCTTAGTGTGATACATTTAATGATGGCTTGGCTGTCTTTGCCTGCTCTATCATTTTGTTTTAGTACTTCACCTGGACTGCAATTTCTGATTTTTTTTTTTTTTGGATGCACACACAAATACACATATCCTTTTCGCCTCCCCTCACTGCTCTCAAATATTTGGCAATAATTCAGAGGGTGAGGAATCATGAGTGGGAATGGGGATGGAGAAGAGGAGGGAAGATTTGAGCTCTGACTTACATATATAACACAAATAAATATAATCTTATGGGCAAGGCTTTTTGTCAGTGTTTCTGAGTCAGATTTAAATCAGGAGCATAAGATCTAGGGAACTAGGAAGCTTTATGAGGGCACAGGTAGGAGAAAGCAGTACAGAAGAAGGGAGAAATGCGGGTTATAAAGGAGACCCCCAAATAAAAAAACTCATTTAATTACTTAAGGCCTGTCTCATTTTAGACCTGGGTAATGGATGCAGCTGCCATGGGCTCCATGCTCTTAAAGGTCCCCACTCAGGCGACCTCTCTCCACAGAAAGAGGACTTAGTGCCTCTAGTGTGTACACTCTTAGGCCTGGGGAAAATTTTGTGTGGAAGAGAGTACAGTGTAGGGTTGCCATACAAAATATATGGCACTCTGTATTTTTATTTGCAGAATCTGGCAACTTTGGTATAGTCAGAAATTTGGATTTTGTGGGCTGTAATGTCCACATACATGTGTGCAAGGAACTTCACTCTGTGGGACAGAGCCTGGAGTCAGAAAAGAAGGGAGCAGACTAGGGACATGGTGTCACCTTTTTCTAGACTGACATATTCTGGTGCAGAACTCTGGGAAATCTGAGAATTCAAAATTGAACCTGGCCTTCAAACTCGTTATGAATTTTATTTTCAAGGTAGGAGGAGCAAAAATTTTATTCAACTACTTTTAAATTTTGGTTTATATTTTTAAATATGTAGATACCTGGTATGCGGGCCTTCATTTGTGCTCTTGTCCCAGGCTCCACAAATATTAGTGAGGAACTTTAATGGCAACAGATTACCAAATGTGGTTCTGTGCCATGATCCAAAATTTTATTTAATGCTCATAACAACTTTAAGTATCCACATTTAACAGATAAAGAAACTGAGGTTCAGCAAATTAAGATAACTTACCCACGGTCAAAGAAAGAGTTAATGGCAGACCTGAGATTGAAACTCAAACCTTAGTCTATCTGAATGTATATAATAGGCTTTGAATTCACACTACTTGATCAAAATCCTGCTTCTGCTACTTGCTAGCTCTTTGATTTTTTGTAAGTTATTAACTTCTCAGTTTTAGAGCCTTAGTTTGTTAAACTGAAAACTGTAGGACTGTATGTGATAATAACAATACCTACCTTATATAATTACTGGAAGGGTTCAAAAAGGTCTTATGTGTAAAGTGCTTAGCAAAGTGGCTGGAATATTGGGTGGTGGTTAACAAATGTTAGCAATTATTAATAGTAGAGCTAGTAATAGTAGTAGAAGCAGCATTAAACTGAGATATAAGTATGGTATGGGTATAGTATTATATTAATTATCTACTGTTTCATAACAAATTACCCCCAAACTTTGTGGCTTAAAACAACACACATGAATTTTCTCACTGTTACTGTGGATGGAGAATCTGGGCATAGATTAACCGGGTCCTCCAGTTCAGAGTCTCTAACAAGCAGTAGTCAGGCTCTGCTGGGGGGGAAACCTGCTTCCAAGATCACTCATGTGGCTGTTAATAAGTCTGAGTTCCTTGCTGACTGTCGGCTGGAGGTGTCTGTCAGTTCCATGACTCCTGGGCCTCACCACAGGACAGCTCACTACATGGCTAGCAAAGATGGAAATCATAGTCCTCTGTAACCTAATTATGGAAGTAACATCCCATCACTTTTGCCACATTCTGTTCATTCGAAGCCAATTTCTAGGGAAGGATATATAAAAGGGCAGGAATACCATGAAGCACGGATCATGGGGGCATCTTTGAAAGCTGGCTACCACAAGTGGGTGGCATTATGCTGAGATGTATGAGAAGGCTCCATGGGGTAAACATGATGCATCTTCTTGGAGAGGCAGGTTCACTATGTGTCAAATGCAATCTCAAGTCAAAATGGAGCTTTACCAAGTAATAGATAACAAAATTAACACTGACTGAAAATAAATAAAAACACGAAATTCTAAAAATGACTTATGTTTGTTGCTGCTGCTTTGACTGACTCCTGAATATATGTTGACTTAACTGCAGTGATTCTCAGATCTAAGGGGAAAAATTCATTTTGAATAGACTTGCTAAGGTGTATGGTTTTCTCTGTGTTCACCAGCATTCTGCTCCTTCTGGAATAAGCAGAACTGGTTATCTCTGTTGTCTCACCTCTCTGTAAGATTTGAAGGAGGTCAGGGAAATAGAGTGCACAGTGCAGTGGTCTTCAACCTTGGCTGCATATTAGAAACATCTTGGAAATTTTTGAAAAATTACTGAGGCCTGAGGCCTTCAGAGATCGTTTGTTGTTAACAAACGATGTCCAGAAGAAGTGTTAACACATCTTAACTATCAATTTATTAGAACTGGTAAGGGAACTGATAGATGGATGGATTTGTTTGCTTGGTGCTCCTCCTGCTTTTCACTACTGATAGTATGATAGTTAATAATTCACATATTTATGATATGCTGGCAGATGCTATATTAGTAGCTTTATGTGCAGTATAAATCCTCACAAAATTATCATTATCCCTATTCTACATGCAAGGAACTTAAGACTATGTTAAATAACCTAGTCAAGATTATAAAGCTCACACACAGTACATAATTGTAGCAAATCCTATCTAATAAAAGAGTAATATGCAAATTTACCATCACTCCAACACACAAGATGAATGCCCCATGTGGTCAAAGATGGCTGCCCCCATTTGGACACAAGATGGCTGCCACAAGATGGCCAGCAGGGGAGGGCAGTTGGGAGGGACCAGGCCTGCAAGGGAGGGCAGTTGGGGGCAATCAAGCCTGCAGGGGAGGGCAGTTAGGGGTGACCAGGCTGGCAGAGGAGGGAAGTTGGGGGAAAACAGGCTGGCAGGGGAGCTGTTAGGCATCAATCAGGCTGGCAGGGGAGTGGTTAGGGGGTGATCAGGCTGGCAGGCAGAAGCGGTTAGGGGCAATCAGGAAGGCAGGCAGACGAGCAGTTGGGAGCCAGCAGTCCTGGATTGTGAGAGGGATCCCAGATTGGAGAGGATGCAGGCTGGGCTGAGGGACACGTATTTCATGCACCGGGCCTCTAGTACTTATATAATGCTCACTGTGTGATAGTCACTTTCCCAAGTATGATTCAAACAATTATTTAATCTTCACAACAGCTCAGTGGAAGTGCTATTATGGCTATTAAGCAGATGTGGAAACTGAGGCACAGTGATTAAGTGACATGTCTAAGATTACGCTAGAACTAATAACAGAGCTAATATTTAAACACAGGCTCTCTAGCGTTGGAAACTACCCTCTGAACTATTCTGTATAGTGCTTCTTGGGTAATAGTCAAACAAAAGTAACATGCATCTAGTGTCTAAACCAACTGTCATGCTATACTGACTCAAAATACTGGCAGCTAATATTTATTAAGCTATCGTGATATGATGGACACACAATAAGGCCTTTATTTTCATTGTCTAATTTAATCTTTATGATAGCCCTGCAGAGCCAGTAAGGCCTAACAACCATATCTGGCAAGTTCCAAAGGCCAAGTTCCCTCCCCTCACCCCCACCCCAATAATCTGTTTCTAGAGATTGAGTTTCTGCCTGCCTCTCTAGTAGTTAATTATGAGACCATATGCAATTAACACAGCACTTCATATATTTGGAAAGAGTTATTCTTTCTGAGATTCCTTTTTGTCTCCAGGCTAGACATTCTCACTCATTTCAACTCTGTCTCTTGTGACATGGTTCCTAGACTCTTCCCAATCCTGGTTTCTCTTGTTGTTTAATAAATATATCTCATTGAGGATGGATGATGTTTAAATTATAGAGAAGAAACTTGTGTACATGTAGCACTCCTCTTGTACATTGCAAGGTGTTTAGCAATTTTGGCCCTTACCCACTGGATACTAGTAGTTCTCCTCAGTCATTGTGACAACTCCGAAAACATCCAACTTATTTCCATATGTTCACTGAGGCAGTACTGCCTCTAGATAACAATAATCATAAACCAAACACAGACTCTTGTGAAGAAGAAACACTCTATTTTTGGATAAGTTGCCTAATGCTGCCCATTTATTGGCTTTGTAATGACTGACAATACATTTCTCTTAAAGCAATTACAGTATATTGGCAGTTTTGAGGAGCCATAGGATATTGTTGACTTAATTGGATTTGTTGTTAACAGAAACATCTAAAACACTTTCATGTGTCAGATCTCCCTGTCTTGTACCTATACATTTGATTTTTGGAATACAATTGTACTTTATTCCTATTCTGTTTGACTTCTTAAATTTTGAGTCTATCAACCAGTGTATTTGCTATTCTTTCAAACCACTATCACCTGGAATTTTGACCAATAGGCTCTCTTTATCTTCATTCAAGTTATTGAGTCCTGCTGGCATGGCTCAGTGTTTGAGCATTGACCTATGAACCAGGAGGTTACGGTGTGATTCTTGGTCAGGGCACATGCCTGGGTTGCGGGCTCAATCTCCAGTGGGGGACGTGTGGGAGGCAGCCAATCAATGATTCTGTCATCATTGATGTTTCTATCTCTTTCTCCCTCTCCATTTCTCTCTGAAATCAATAAAAAAAAAAGAAAAAAAAAACAACGTTATTGATTACTGTGTTGAACAGGATTAGGTAAAGGACAAGAACCCTGGATATTACTATAGATCTCTTCCCAGGTTGACAGTGAGCCATTAGTCAGCATCAATCAGTTAGGATTGTACCTCATTGCATCATTATCTAGACATCCTATATTTCTTCATCTTACCATAAGGAAATTATTTTTTATTTTTATATTTTTATTGTTTAAAGTATTACAAATAGTAGTACATATGTCTCATTTTTCCTCCATTGACCCCCCCCCCCGGCCTCCCCTACCCCTGGCACATGACCTCACCCCTACCCCCCAGTGTCTGTGTCCATTGGTTATCCTTATATGCATGCATACAAGTCTTTCGGTTGATCTCTTACCACCGCCCCAAACCTCTCCTGCCTTCCTGTTGTAGTTTGACAGTCTGTTCAATGCTTCTTTGTCTCTGTATTTATTTCTGTTCATTAGCTTATGATGTTCACCATATTCCATAAATGAGTGAGATCATGTGATATTTACCTTTCTATGACTGGCTTATTTTGCTTAGCATAATGTTCTCCAGTTCTATTCATGCTGTTGCAAATGGTAAGAATTACTTCTTTTTAACAGCAGCATAGTATTCCATTGTGTAGATGTACCACAGTTTTCTAATTCACTCATCTGCTGATTTAGGCTGTTTCCAAATCTTAGCTATTGTAAATTGTGCTGCTATGGACATAGGGGTGCATATATTCTTTCTGATTGGTGTTTCTGTTTTCTTGGGATATATATACCTAGAAGTGGGATCACTGGGTTAAATGGCAGTTCAAATTTTTAGTTTTTAGAGGAAATGCCATACTGTTTTCCACAGTGGCTGCACTAGTCTGCATTCCCACCAGCAGTGCAAGAGGGTTCCTTTTTCTCCGCATACTCTCTAGCACTTGTCGTTTGTCAATTTGTTGATGATACCATTCTGACAGGTGTAACATGGTATCACATTGTTGTTTTGATTTACATCTCTCGGATGATTAGTGACTTTGAGCATGTTTTCATATGTCTCCTGGCCTTCCATATGTCCTATTTCAAAAAGTGTCTATTTAGGTCCTTTGGCCATCTTTGATTGGATTATTTATCTTCCTTTTGTTAAGTTGTATGAGCTCTCTGTAAATGTTGGAGATTAAACCCTTATCAGATAACATTGACAAATATGTTCTCCCAATCAGTGGGCTTTCTTTTTGTTTTGTTGATTTTTTTTCTGTGCAGAAGCTTTTTATTTTGATGTAGTCCCATTTGTTTATTTTCTCCTTAGTCTCCATTGTCCTAGGAGTTGTGTCGATAAAGATATTACTACCATAAATGTCTGCTATTTTGCTGCTTATGGCTTCTTCTAAGATTTTTATGGTTTTCCAACTTACGTTTAAGTCCTTTATCCATTTTGAGTTTTTTTTTCTTTTTCTCTTTTTCTTTATTGATTAAGGTATTGCATATGTGTCCTTATGCCCCCAATGTTCCCCCCACCCCCCACTCATGCCCTCACCCCCCTGGTGTCTGTGTCCATAGGTTAGACTTATATGCATGCATAAAAGTCCTTTGGTTGATCTCTCCCCCTTACCCTGCCCTCTCCTACCTTCCCTCTGAGGTATGATGGTCTGATCAATGCTTCTCTGTCTCTGGATCTGTTTTTGTTTGTGTATGGTGTAATTTGGTGGTCTGGTTTCATTTTTTTTTTGCATGTATCTGTCCAATTTTCCCAACACCATTTATTGAAGAGACTGTCTTGACTCCATTGTATGCTCTTGTATCCTTTGTCAAATATTAATTGAGCATAATGGCTTGGGTCGATTTATGGGTTCTCTGTTCTGTTCCACTGGTCTATATGTCTGTTCTTGTGCCAGTACCAGGAGAACCGTGGCTTTATAGAATAGCTTGATATCTGGTATTGTGATCCCTCCAACTTTGTTCTTCTTTCTCACGATTGCTGCAGCTATTTGAGGTATTTTTTATTCCAGATGAATTCTTGGAGGGTTTGTTCTAGGTCTTTGAAGTATGCCATTGGTGTTTTAATGGGGATTGCATTGAATTTATAGATTGCTTTGGATAGCTTGGATATTTTAATGATGTTGATTCTATCAATCCATGAACATGGTATATTCTTCCATTTGTTTATGTCTTCCTCTATCTCTGTTTTCAGCATCCTGTAATTTTCTGAGTACAGATCCTTTACCTCCTTGGTTAAATTTCTTCCTATGTATCTTAGTTTTTTTGTTGCAATAGTAAATGGAATTGTTTTCTTAGTTTCTTTTTCTGTGAGTTCATTATTGGTTTGTAAAAAAGCCATAGACTTCTGGGTATTAATTTTGTATACTGCTATATTGCTGAATTCATTTATTAAGTCTAGTAGTTTTTTGATGGAGTCTTTAGGGTTTCCTATGTATAATATCATGTTATCAGCAAATAATGACAATTTTACTTCTACTTTTCCAATTTGGATGCCTTTTATTTCTTCTTCTTGTCTGATCGCCATGGCTAGTACCTCCAGTACTATGTTGAAGAGGAGTGGTGAGAGTGGGCATCCCTGTCTTGTTCCTGTTCTTAGGGAACTGGTTTTAGTTTTTGCCCATTGAGTATGATGTTGGCTGTATGTTTGTCATATATGGCTTTTATTATGTTGAAGTATGACCTTTCTATTTCCACCTTGCTGAGAGTTTTTATCAAGAAAAGGTGTTGGGGCAGAGAACCAACATGGCAGTGTAGGTAAACACCTATACTTGCTGCCTTTCACAACCACGTCAAAATTACAACTAAAAGGGAGAAAAACTACCACCCAGAACCATGGGAAAGCTGGCTGAGTGGAAGTTCTACAACTAGAGAGGTGAAGAAAGCACATTGAGACTGGTAAGAGGTGTGGAGGCGTGGAAAGTGCAGGCACCTGGATATGCTGCTCTTTTAATTGGGAAGGAGATACAAGCTCCTGCTTGCTCTGAACTCCAGTTCCAGGAGAGACTCTGGGGGATCCAGACACAAACGGGGAAAAACTGGACTGTCTGGCATCAGGACAGGAATGTGAGGGCGGCTTTCTCTCAGAGGTGCTCACAGTGATCATTGTTCCTGCACAGGGGAAATGGACATGGAGGCCCAGGGACCTCACTGGTGCAGGGCTGACTGGCAGCCAGTGCTGTTTGCTCCACCCTGGTGATTCCAAGATACCCCACCCCTCCCAATTTACAACCCCATTCAAGATGTGCACATTGGCTTTTGCATATGAATGGCCTGTCTTTCTCTGACTAAAACCTGTCAAACTGCAGCTGGGTCACAGAGCCCCAGAACTTCCAAAAGAAGGCCCAAGGCCTGGCAGCAGCAGCCTGCCTTGATTCACAGCTGGGCCTCATCTGGGCACTTCCAAACCTCATACAAAGAGGAGGAATCTGCAGATGTCTCTGTAGCTCCTGCTGAGCGGCCCCAGACAGTGGCTGACCTTGCACCTCCTTGGAGATCCAAGAGCCAGTGTACCCAGTGGTCAGAGTGAGACCATACCGGATTAAAACTCTTCACATCCATAAGAGACACATTCAAGGGGCAGACGCAGTTAGCACCAAAGTCCCACTGAAGCAAGTCCTGCCCCATAAGCGTGTCTCCTGTGCAACAGATCTTCCAGTGTAGACACAGCTGGTCATCACAAACAATTGGCCTGAAGGTCAATTCCTCCCTGTGATACCAACAGCAATCAAGGGTTAACTTCAACAAGACTGTGCAAACAGCCCACAAAGGAGTGCACAAAGAGCGTCCACCTCAGGTGACTGGGGAGGCTGAGCCACTGGGCCCTATAGGACATCTACCACACAAAGCCACTCTATCAACTCAAGGAGACTTAGAAGTTACCCAGTACATAGAAACAAACACAGGGAAGCAGCCAAAATGTGGAGACAAAGAAACAAGTCACAAATGAAAGAAATGGATGAAAGCAAAATACTGGATATAGAGTTCAAAACCACGGTTATAAGGTTACTTAAGAATCTTCTAGAAACCTCTGAGAAATTTAGTGAGACCCTCAAGGATATGAAGAAGGACCAGTCAGAAATTAAGCATACACTGACTGAAATAAAGAATAATATACGGAGGTTCAACAGCAGACTAGAGGATCCCAAGAATCAAGTAAAAAATTTGAAATATGAAGAGGCAAAAAACACCCAACTGGAAAAGAAAAAATAATCCAAAAATATGAAGATAGTGTAAGGAGCCTCTGGGACAACTTCAAGTGTACCAACATCCAAATTATGGGGGTGCCAGAAGAGAGAGAGAGCAAGATGTTGAAAACATATTTGAAGAAATAATGACAGAAAACTTCCCAAACCTGGTGAAAGAAATAGAGTTACAAGTCCAGGAAGTGCAGAGAACCCCAAACAAGAAGAATCCAAAGAGGATCACACCAAGACACCTCATAATTAAAATGCCAAGGGCAAAAGACAAAGAGAGAATCTTTTTTTTTTTTTTTCCAATTTTTTTATTAAGGTATTATATGTGTACATATCTTACCATTGCCCCCCCCACCCCACTCCCATATATGCCCTCACCCCCCAGAGTTTTGCGTCCATTGGTTATGCTTATATGCATGCATACAAGTCCTTTGATTGATCTCTTATCTTCCCCACCTCTCCCTAACCTTCCTGCTGTAATTTGACAGACTGTTTGATGCTTTACTGCCTCTGTATCTATCTTTTTGTTCAAGTTTTTAATGTCCTTTATTATCCATAAATGAGTGAGATCATGTGGTATTTTTCTTTCATTGACTTGCTTATTTCACTTAACATAATGTTCTCCAATTCCATCCAGGTTGCTGCAAATGGTAAGAATTCCTTCTTTTTTATGGCAGCATAATATTCCATTGTGTAGATGTACCATAGTTTTCTGATCCAGTCATCTGCTGATGGGCACCTAGGCTGTTTCCAGATCTTAGCTATTGTAAATTGTGCTGCTATGAACATAGGGGTGCATATTTCCTTTCTTATTGGTGTTCCCAGTTTCTTAGGATATATTCCTAGGAGTGGGATTACTGGGTCAAATGGGAGTTCCATTTTCAGTTTTTTGAGGAAACTCCATACTGTTCTCCACAGTGGCTGCACCAGTCTGCATTCCCACCAGCAGTGCACGAGGGTTCCTTTTTCTCCGCATCCTCGCCAACACTTGTCGTTTGTTGATTTGTTGATGATAGCCATTCTGACAGGTGTGAGATGATAGCGCATTGTTGTTTTGATTTGCATCTCTCGGATAATTAGTGACCTTGAGCATGTTTTCATGTGTCTCTTGGCCTTCCTTCTGTCTTCTTTGGAAAAGATTCTATTTAGGTCCGTTGCCCATTTTTTTATTGGATCATTTATCTTCCTTTTATTAAGTTGTATAAGCTGCCTGTAGATGTTGGAGATTAAACCTTTATCAGTGATGCCATTTGCAAATATGTTCTCCCATGCAGTGGGCTTTCTTGTTGTTTTGTTGATAGTTTCTTTTGCTGTAAAAAAGCTTTTTATTTTGATGTAGTCCCATTTGTTTATTTTCTCTTTAGCTTCCATTGCCCTAGGGGCAGTATCGGTGAAGAAGTTCTTTTGACATATGTCTGAGATTTTGCTGCCTGTGGATTCCTCTAGTATTTTTATGGTTTCCCGTCTTATGTTTAAGTCCTGTATCCATTTTGAGTTTATTTTTGTGTATGGTGTAAGTTGGTGATCTAGCTTCATTTTTTTGCATGTGTCTGTCCAATTTTCCCAACACCATTTATTGAAGAGACTGTCTTTATTCCATTGTATGTTCATGCCTCCTTTGTCAAATATTAATTGAGCATAGTGGTTTGGATCAATATCTGGATTCTCTATTCTGTTCCATTGATCTATATGTCTGTTCTTGTGCCAGTACCAGGCTGTTTTGAGAATAGTGGCTTTGTAATACAGCTTGAAATCTGGTATTGAGATCCCTCCTACTTTATTCTTCTTTCTCAGGATTGCTGTGGCTATTCGGGGTCTTTTTTTATTCCAGATGAATTTTTGGAGAGTTCTTTCAAGGTCTGTGAAATATGCCGTTGGTATTTTAATGGGGAGTGCATTGAATCTATAGATTGCTTTGGGTAGTATGGACATTTTAATGATGTTTATTCTACCAATCCATGAACATGGTATGTTCTTCCATCTGTTTACGTCTTCCTCTATCTCTTTTTTCAGTGTCCTGTAGTTTTCCACGTATAGGTCTTTTACCTCCTTAGTTAAGTTTATTCCTAGGTATCTTAATTTTTTTGGTGCGATGGTAAATGGGATTGCCTTTTTAGTCTCTCTGTCTGTAAGTTCACTATTGGTGTATAGAAAGGCCATAGATTTCTTGGCGTTAATTTTGTATCCTGCTACATTGCCGAATTCATTTATTAAGTCTATTAGTTTTTTGATGGAGTCTTTCGGATTTTTTATGTACAATATCATGTCGTCTGCAAATAAAGACAGCTTTACTTGTTCTTTTCCAATTTGGATGCCTTTTATTTCTTCTTCTTGTCTAATTGCATTAGCTAATACTTCCAGTACTATGTCAAACAGGAGTGGTGAGAGTGGGCATCCCTGTCTTGTTCCTGTTCTTAGGGGAAATGTTTTTAGCTTTTGTCCATTGAGTATGATGTTTGCTGTGGGTTTATCATATATAGCTTTTATTATGTTGAGGTATGAGCCTTCCATTCCCACCTTGTTGAGAGTTTTTATCAAGAAAGGGTGTTGGATTTTGTCAAATGCTTTTTCTGCATCAATTGATATGACTATGTGATTTTTATCTCTCAATTTGTTTATGTGATGTATCACGTTTATTGATTTGCGGATATTGTACCATCCTTGCATTCCTGGGATAAATCCTACTTGGTCATGGTGTATGATCTTTCTGATGTGCTGCTGGAGCCGATTTGCTAGAATTTTGTTGAGGATTTTGGCATCTATGTTCATGAGGGATATTGGTCTGTAATTCTCTTTCATTGTGTTGTCTTTATCTGGTTTTGGTATTAGGGTGATGCTGGCTTCATAGAAGGAGCTTGGAAGTGTTCCTTCCTCTTGAATTTTTTGGAATAGTCTGAGGAGTATAGGTTTTAGTTCTTCCTTGAATGTTTGGTAGAACTCTCCTGTGAAGCCATCAGGCCCCGGGCTTTTGTTTGCCGGAAGCTTTTTGATGACTTCTTCAATTTCGTCCATAGTTATTGGCCTATTGAGCTGTTGAGATTCTTCTTGATTGATTTTTGGAAGGTTGTATTTTTCTAGGAATATGTCCATTTCCTCCAGGTTGTCCAGTTTGTTGGAATAGAGCTGTTCGTAGTATTTTGTAACAATCCTTTGTATCTCAGCGGGGTCTGTTGTTATTTCACCTCTTTCATTTCTGATTTTGTTTATTTGGGTCCTCTCTCTTTGCTTCTTGGTGAGCCTGGCTAGAGGTCCATCAATCTTGTTTATCTTTTCAAAGAACCAGCTCTTGGTTTTGTTGATCTTTTGTATTGTTTCTTTGGTCTCTATGTCATTTATCTCCGCTCTGATCTTTGTTATTTCCTTCCTTCTGGTTACACTGGGCTTTTCTTGCTGCTCTTTTTCTAGCTCTTTGAGTTGTAGGGTTAGGTAATTTATTACCATTGTTTCTTGTTTTTTGCAATAGGCTTGTAGAGCTATGAACTTCCCTCTGAAGACTGCTCTCGCTGTGTCCCATAGATTTTGGATTGTTGTGTTTTCATTGTCATTTGTTGCCATGATGTTTTTTATTTCTTCCTTGATCTCTCTGGTGACACAGTCCTTGTTTAATAGCATGCTGTTTAGTCTCCATGTGTTTGATTTCTTTGGATTGTATTTATTGTAGTTGATGTCCAGTTTTATGCCACTGTGATCTGAGAAGATGCTTGATATAATTTCTATCTTCTTGAATTTCAAGAGACTTTGCCTGTGACCCAGCATATGGTCTATCTTTGAAAATGACCCATGTGCACTTGAGAAGAATGTATATTCTGTGGCTCTGGGGTGAAATGTTCTGAAGATGTCAATTAATTCCATCTGGTCTAGTGAGTCATTTAGGATTGCTGTTTCTTTGCTGATTTTTTGTTTAGAGGATTTGTCCAATGGTGATAGTGGGGTATTAAAGTCTCCTACTATGATTGTATTGCTATTAATCTCTCCCTTGATATCTTCCAGGAGTTTTTTTATGTATTTGGGTGCTCCTATATTGGGAGCGTATATGTTTACCAGAATTATTTCTTCTTGTTGGATTTCTCCCTTTAGTATTATGAAGTGGCCTTCCTTATCTCTTGTTATGGCATTTACTTTGAGGTCTAATTTGTCAGATATAAGTATTGCTACCCCAGCTTTTTTTTCATTTCCATTTGCCTGAAAGATATTTTTCCATCCCTTCACTTTCAATCTGTGTGAGTCTCTTGTTGTGAGGTGGGTCTCTTGTAGACAGCATATATATGGGTCATGCTTTTTTATCCATTCAGCCACTCGATGTCTTTTGATTGGAGCATTTAGTCCATTTACATTTAAAGTTATTACTGAAAGGTATTTGTTTGTAGTCATATCTATTTTTGTGTCTGTATTCCTTCTTACCTGTTTATTTCTTCTTTTTACAGTATTCCCTTTAGCAATTCTTGCATTGCTGGTTTGGTGGTGATAAACTCCCTGAGTCTTTTTTTGTCTGCGAAGCTCCTGATTTCCCCTTCAATTTTGATTGATAGTCTTGCTGGATATAGTATTCTTGGATTCAGTCCTTTGCTTTGCAACACTTTGTATACCTCCTTCCATTCACTTCTAGCTTGCTGTGTTTCTGTTGAGTAATCATTTGACAATCTGATGGGTGTTCCTTTGTAGGTAACTCTCTGTCTCTCTCTTGCTGCCTTTAAGATTCTCTCTTTATCATTTATATTTGCCATTGAGATTATGACATGTCTTGGTGTGGGTCTTTTGGGGTTGATCCTGCTTGGGACTCTCTGTACTTGCGTAACTTTTATCTTTCCCATATCCGGGAAGTTTTCTGTCATTATTTCTTCAAATAGATTTTCTAATCCCTGCTGCTCTTCTTGTCCTTCTGGCAGCCCTATTATACGCATGTTACTTCGCTTCATGTTGTCCCGAAGCTCCCTTAGGCTTTCCTCCTGCTTTTTAATTTTTTTCTCCAATTGCTGTTCAGATTGAGCTTGTTTCTGTACCTGATCTTCTAACTCACTAATTCGGTCCTCTGCTTCTTGTAGTCTACTGTTGAAACTTTCCATGGTGTTTTTGATTGTAGCTATATCACTTTTCATTTCTTCCTGATTCTTGCATAAGTTGTTGATTTTCTCATCCATCCGATGTATAAATTCCACGACCATTGCTCTGAACTCCTTTTCGGTCATGTTGCAAGCTTCAGTTTCACTAATTTCCTTTCTTGGCGACTCCACATTTTCTTTCCTCTGTGAGTTATTTCGTTTCCCCATTCTGGCTATCACCAGAAAGCTCAAGCTTCCGTTTGTGTGGACCTCGGCCGTGCGCTGTGGGGACTTCGCTCCACCCGAGTTTCACTGAAGTGCTCTGACACTAGGACGTGTGGCTGCCTTTGGTTGGTGGGAACCAGACTTGCCCAGGGTCAGTGTCCCCAGTGTTCCGTGTGGTCTCGTGTGCACACTTAGAATCAGGGGCCTTGTCAGCACCACACTGTTGGTATGTGCCGAAAATGAGATCCTTAGCATATGCCAGGAGTCAGAGTTTCCCTGTATCTGCACCAAGAATCGAGTGTCAGAGTCTCTGTTGCCTTGTGCAGTTTCTCGTTGAGAATCAGGGTCCCTGTGTGTGCATGCACCAACAATTGGGGTCGTTGGCTCTTAGTGTGAATGCGCTGTGAGTCAGGGATCCCAGGCAGCTGTGTTCGGCGTGCCAAATTCCCTGAAGTGGAGCTGCGTCCTGTGTGTGCTCTCTCTACTGAGCCAAACCGGCTAGGGCGCACACTCTCAAATCCCTGAAGGTGAGCTGCCTTTGTGCACTCTCCCAGAATCCCCGAAGAGGGGCGGAGTCCATCCTGCGCGCCAAATTCCCCAAAGGGAAGCCCCTTTGTGCACGCTCTAAGATTCCCCTAAGGGGAGCTGTGACCCGCAAGCCAAATTCCCCCCAATTCCCCGAAGGGGAGCCCTCTGTGCGCACTGACAGATTTCCCCGAAGGTGAGCTGCTTCTGTCCTGTGCGCCAAATTCCCTAAGGCGGAGCTCGCGTCCCTGCGCAAAGCTCTGCAGCTTGAGCGAGGGGCGTGTCTATTAGTTACTATGGCGCTATCAGCGTGCGCCTGCGGGGAGGGGGATAGGCTCTTTGACTCACGGGAATCTGCCGGGAAGTCTGGATTCTTGTTGTTTCTTCCACTGAAGCTGTGATAGCAGTTCTCTGTCCCCAGTGGCTGCAGGGTCCTGGTTTGTGTCAGAAGCCAGGATCCGAGTCTCAGGCAGCTCTGTTTCTCAAGATGGCGTGGTCTCCGCGTCCGCACCAGCTGCCGAGAAGTGTCTGCTTTGTGCGCGGGGCTCCGCCGTCTAGGACTGCCCGGTTAGGCAGCCCCTTGGAAGCCCTGCAGAATCTAACTGACCCTAGCTCATACCCACACACACACCACTCACGTCTACACGTCTACACTCTCCTCTATGGGTTCCTCACTCACACTCTCTCTCTCCCTACCTTCTTGCCGGTCGCCATCTTTTCCGGATAATCAAAGAGAGAATCTTAAAATCAGCAAGAGAGAAACAGTTAATTACCTACAAGGGAGTACCCATTCGACTATCAGCTGATTTCTCAACAGAATCTATGCAGGCCAGAAGGGAGTGGTAAGAAATATACAAAATGATGAATAGCAAGAACCTACAACCAAGATTACTCTACCCAGCAAAGCTATCATTTAGAATTGAAGGTCAGATAAAGAGCTTCACAGACAAGAAAAAGCTAAACAAGTTCACCACCAAACCAGTATTATATGAAACTAGGAGCCTAATGCACAAAGATTCGTGCTAAAATGGGCCTTCCTTTCCCTGGCTGCCAGCACCGCCTTTCCACTCCAGCCCATCCCTGGAGCCACCTCTTTCCGCCCTGCCTTCCCATGCTGCCCAGAGGCCCTGAGAGACCAGGGGTGGGGTGGAAGGCCTCCATCGTTGCCATGGTGATGACGCAAACATCCCACCTGCCCCCAGTCACTCGGTGCCTGTGTATGCAAATTAACCACCATCTTTGCCAGATTAATTTGCATACTCACTCTGATTGGCTGGTGGGCATAGCAGAGGAGGTCAATTTACATGTTTGTCAATTATTAGGTAAGAAGTTGCTGAAGGGTATTCTTTAAGAAGAGGAAGAAGAAGAAAAAGGTAAAGATAAAAAATTGTGAACAACAAAGTGACAACAAATACATATCTATCAACAAGTGAACCTAAAAATCAAATGAATAAAAAACCTGATGAACAGAACAGATTGGTGAGTGTAATAGAATCAGGGGCATGGAAAGGGAGCAGACTGACAATCTTGGCAGGAAGGGTTTGGCGGGGTGTGGGAAGAGATTGGACAAAGAGCTTACATTTATGGATGAGGTCAGTGTGGCGGGGGAGGACTGGAGTGGGGTGGCAACTGGGTGGAGGAGAGCTATGGGAGGGAAGAGGAACATCTGTAATAATCTGAACAATAAAGATTTAAAAAACAAAAACAAACAAAAAAATAATTCCAAGGCCCAGCCAGCATTGCTTAGTGGTTAAACACTGACCTATGAACCAGGAGGTCATGGTTCGATTCCTGGTCAGGGCACAGGCCCGGGTTGCTGGCTCAATCCCCAGTTTGGGGTGTGCAGGAGGCAGCCAATCAATGATTCTCTCTCATCTTTAATGTTTCTGTATCTCTCTCCCTCACCCTTCCTCTCTGAAACTAATAAAAATGTATTTAAAATAAAAAAGAAGAAAGGGTGTTGGATTTTGTCAAAGGCTTTTTCTGAATCAATGGATATGATTATATGTTTTTTATCTCTCAATTTGTATGTGGTGTATTATGTGGTGTATTGATTTGCAGATATTGTTTTGCATCCCTGGAATAAATCCCACTTGGTCATGGTGTATGATCTTTCTAATGTAATGCTGGATTCAATTTGATAGAATTTTGTTGAGAATTTTGGCATCTGTGTTTATGAGGGATATTGGCCTGTAATTCTCTTTCTTTGTATTGTCTTTACCTGGTGTTAGGATTAGGATAATGCTGGCTTCATAGAAAGAGCTTGGAAGTGTTCCTCTTGATTTTTTTGGAATAGTCTGAGGAAGATAGGTTTTATTTCTTCTTTTGATGTTTGATAAAACTCCCCTGTAAAGCAGTCTGCTCCAGGGCTTTTGTTTGTTGGAAGTTTTTTTGATTACTGCTTCAATATCCTCCATAGTTATCAACCTATTCAGACTTTTTTATTCTTGCTGGTTGAGTTTTGGAAGGTTGTATTTTTCTAGGAATATGTCCCTTTCTTCTAGGTTGATCAGTTTGTTGTAATAAAGTTCCTCATAGTATTTTTTTATGATTCTTCATATTTCTGTGGGGTCTGTTGTTATTTCACCTCTTTCATTTCTGATTTTGCTTATTTGGGTCCTCTCTCTTTGCTTCTTGGTGAGCCTGGCTAGAGGTACATCAATCTTGTTTATCCTTTCAAAGAACCAGCTCTTGGTTTCATTGATCTTTTGTATTGTTGTTTTTATTTGTTTGTTTGTTTTTTGGTCTCTATGTCCTTTATTTCTGCTCTGATCTTTATTATTTCCCTCCTTCTGATCACCCTGGGCTTTACTTGTTGCTCTCTTTCTAATTCTTCAAGTTGCAGAGTGAGATGATTTATTACCAGTTTTTCTTGTTTTTGGAGGTAGGCCTGTAATCCTATGAACTTCCCTCTCAGGACTGATATCACTGTGTCCCATAGATTTTGGATTGTTGTGTTTTCATTGCCATTTGTTTCCAGGATGTTTTTCATTTCTTTTTTGATCTCTTTGGTAACTCAATCATACTACCTAATAATAGACAAATATGCAAATTGACCATGGCTCCAAAACACCCACAAGCCACGCCCACCATCCGATCAGAGTGAGTATGCAAATTAACCCAACCAAGATGGCTACAGCCACAGAAAGCAAGGTTTCCCAGGCAACAGAGGGAAACAAGCTTTCCACAAGCCATTGCAGGCCTAAGCCTCCACTCAAGCTACAAAGTTTCAATTATAGAAGGTAAACAAATTCAAACAGAAATGGCGGCAGAACGGAGCTTGAGAGAACAGGCCAGGGTTGCCACTGGCAACGGGAAGCAAAGCTTTCCGCACACCCTGTCCAGGCCCACCTGCTTAAGGCAACAAAGTTTCAATTATAACCCCAATATAAATGGCTGCCGGCCTCGGAGGGAGCCCCAGGCTTGGCTCCGCTCCAGGCTACAAAGTTTCAATTGTAGAAGGAAAATAAATTCCAGATACCAGGGCCTCCTCTTGGGTTGCCAGGGGGCGTGGCCGGCCTGCAAACCACCACAGGCCCCTCGCTCAGGCCGCCGCACACCCCAAGGGAATCCCACCCTGATCAGGGACACCCTTCAGGGTAAACCAGCTGGCCCCCACCCCTGTACCAGGCCTCTATCCTATCTAATAAAAGAGTACTATGCAGACTGATCATCACTGCAACACACAATATAGCTGCCCCCATGTGGACACAGGATGGCCACCACAAGATGGCCAGCAGGAGAGGGCAGTTGGGAGTCACCCGGCCTGCAAGGGACCAGTTGTGAGGGACCAGTCCTGCAAGTGAGGGCAGTTGGAGGTGATCAACCCTGCAGGAGAGGGCAGTTAGGGGTGACCAGGCCGGCAGAGGAGGGAAGTTGGGGGCAAACAGGCTGGCAGCGGAGTGGTTAGGGGGTGATGAGGCTGGCAGGCAGAAGTGGTTAGGGGCAATCAGGAAGGCAGGCAGGCTAGCAGTTGGGAGCCAGCAGTCCTGGATTGTGAGTGGGATGTCCCAGATTGGAGAGGGTACAGGCTGGGCTGAGGGACAACTCCCCTCTGTGCATGAATTTTATGCACCGGGCCTCTTGTTGTTTAATAATATGCTATTCAGCTTCTAAGTGTTTGAATTTTTGTGATTTTTTTATTGTAGTTGTTTTCTAAATTTATGCCATTGTGATCTGAGTAGATGCTTGATATGATTTCAATCCTCTTGAATTTGGAGAGACTTTGCCATTGTCCCAATATGTGATCTATCTTTGAAAATGTCCTATGTGCACTTGAGAAGAATGTATATTCTGTAGCTTTGGGGTGGAATGTTCTGAAGATGTCCATTAAATCCATCTGATATAGTGAGTTGTTTAGGATTGCCGTTTCTTTGCTGATTTTTTGTCTAGAGGATTAATCCAGTGATGTTAATGTGGGATTACAGTCTCCTACTATGATTGTATTTCTGTTAATCTATCCCCTGATATCTTCCAGAAGTTTTTTTTTATGTATTTGGGTGCTCCTGCCTTGGGTGCATATATGCTTTCCAGTGTTATATCCTCTTGTTGTATCGATCCCTTTAGAATTATGAAGTGTCCTTCCTTGTCTCTTGTTATAGCCTTCACTTTGAGGTCTATTTTGTAAGATACAAATATTGCTACCCCAACTTTTTTTCATTTCCATTTGACTGAAAGATGTTTTTCCATCCCTTCACTTTCAGTCTGTGTGAGTCCTTTGTTCTGAGGTGGGTCTCTTGTAGACAGCATATACACTGAGTGGCCAGATTATTATGATCTCTGAATGCATAATAATCTGGCCACTCAGTGTGTGTGTGTGTGTGTGTGTGTGTGTGTGTGTGTGTGTGTGTGTGTATATATATATATATATATTTATTTATTTATTTATTTTTAGAGGCCTGGTGCATGAATTCGTGCATGGGTGGGGTCCGGCCAGCCTATCCAGGGGGCGGGTACATGGGCGGTTGGCCAGCCTGCCTGCTGGTTGAACTCCTGGTCGAGGGGACAATTTGCTTATTAGCCTTTTATTATATAGGATATACACTGATTGGTCAGATTATTATGTGTTCAGAGATCATAATAATTAGGCCACTCAGTGTATATGGGTCATATTTTCTTATCCATTCAGTCACTCAATGCCTTTTGATTGGAGCTTTTAATCCATTTATGTTTAATGTTATTATTGATAGGTACTAGTTTGTTGCCATTTCTATTCTTTACGCCTGTGTTCCTTTCTCCCTTTCTATTTCTTCTTTTTACAATAGTCCCTTTAGCATTTTGCATTGCTGGCTTGGTAGTGATAAACTCCCTCAGCCTTTTTTTTTTTTTTTTTTTTGTCTGTGAAGCTCCTGAGTTCCCCTTCAATTTTGATTTATAGCCTTGCTGGATAAAGTATTCTTGGATTCTGTCCTTTGCTTTGCATCACTTTGTATACTTCAATCCATTCCCTTCTGGCATGATGTGTTGCTCTTGCGAAATCTTTTGATAATCTGATAGGGGATCCTTTGTAGTAACTCTGTCTCTCTCTTGCAGCCTTTAAGATTCTCTCTTTGTTGTTAACATTTGCCATTGTAATTATGATGTTCCTTGGTGTGGATCTTTTGGGGTTCATCTTGCTTGGGACTCCCTGTACTTGTGTGACTTTTTTCTTCCCCATATCAGGGAAGTTTTCTGTTATTATTCCTTCAAATATATTCTCTAATCCTTGCTGCTCTTCTTGTCCTCCTGGCAGCCCTATTATACGTACGTTACTTCATTTCATGTTGTCCCTAAGCTCCCTTAGGCTCTCCTCCTGCTTTTTAATTTTTTTTCTCCAGTTGCTGTTCAGATTGGGCTTGTTTCTGTACTTTATCTTCTCACTCACTAATTCGATCCTCCACTTCTTCTAGTCTACTGTTGAAACCTTCCATTGCATTTTTTATTGTAGCTATATTACTTTTGATTTCTTCCTGATTTTTTCATAGGTTGTTGATTTTCTCATCCATCCAGTTTATGAACTGTATGACCATTACTCTGAATTCTGTTTTTGATATATTGCATGCCTCTGTTTCCCTTATTTCCTTTCTTGGTGATTCCTCATTTTCTTCCCTTTGGGGATTGTTTTATTATCTCCCCATTTTAGCTACCACCAGAAGGTCCAAGTGCCGAGTTGCAGGGGTCTGAGCCATGTGTGGCAGGAGCGTCGCACCACCCGAGTGTCACTGAAGAGCTCAGACACCAAGACATGTGGCTGCTGTGGTCATTGGGATCTGTGTGTGCTGAGAATCAGAGTCTCTGCATGCCTGTCCCGATTATAAGAGTCATGGGCACTCAGTGTGGCCTCGTGTGTGCGCTGAGAATTAGGAGCTCTATGTGTGTGCTGACAATCAGGGTCCCCACACATGCTGAGAATCAGAGTCACTGGCACTTGGTGTAGCTTTGTGCACTCACCTAGAATCAGGGTCCCTGCACAGGTGTGCTGAGTATCAGAGTCCCTGCATGCATGCGCCAATAATCAGAGTCCCCAAGCATGTGCTGGGAATCAGAGTCCCTGTGTGCGAGTGTTGAGAATTGAGAATCAGAGTCTCTAGTGCCCGGTGCATCCTCCAGCATGCTCCAAGAATCAGGGTCTCCCCGTGAACATATGAGGACAAACAGAGTCCCTGCATGTGCATGCTGAGAATAAAAGTCATTGGTGCTCAGTGTGGCCTTGCGCGCATGCCCAGAATCAGTCCACACATGCCGATAGTCAGAGTCCCCTTGTGCATGCACAGGCAGAAACAGAGTTCCCACGTGCGTGGGTGGAGAATCAAAGTCAGTGTTGCTCAGTGCGGCCTTTGTGGCACCAAGAATCAGTCCATGCATGCCCGTGACAAGAAACAGAGTCCCCGTTTGTGCGTGCCCAGAATCAAAGTCACTGGTACTCAGTGTGGCCTTCAGCACATGCACTGATAATCAAAGTCCCTGGCCTGCTAGGGAGGCAGGGTTGCACAACTGCCCAGTGTCAGCTGGAGGCCCGCTCGTGTGCCACAGTTGCACAGGCCCTATGCTGCTACGCTGTGGCCAGGATGTCTGGAGTCTCCGTGTACCTGGGTCTGCAGCTGTGGTAGCAGGTCTTTGTCCAGAGTGGCTGTAGGGTCCCAGTTTGCTTCTGAGGCCAGTCTGGGTGGTGGTGAGTCTAGAATCCTAGTCACAGCAGTTCTGCCCTTCAAGATGGCATGGTTTTTGTGCCAGCACCAGCAGCCTGGGAGTATTTGCAGTGACAGTGGGGTGTCTCAGTCTCTGACTGCCTGGTCTACCAGCCCCCGAAAGTCCGGCAGAATCTAACTGTCCCTAGCTCACACACACTCCAGACATGTCTACACACTCCCCTTTCACTCCTTCACTCTCTTACACTCTCTCTCTCCCTGCTGTCTTGCCAGTCGCCATCTTCCTCCTCTAGGAAATTATTTTTTAAAATCCCTTGATATTGATCTATATGTTTCTCCTTAACACAGTACCACATTGTTTTGATTACTGTAGCAGAGTTGACCTATGAACCAGGAGGTCATGGTTTGATTCTCGGTCAGGGCACATGCCCAGGTTGGGGGCTGGATCCCCATTTAGGTACACGCAGGAGGCAGCTGATCAATGATTCTCTGTCATCATTGATGTTTCTCTTTTTTCCTCTCCATTTCTCTCTGAAATCAATTTAAAAAAAAGAAAAAAACAAGTTATTGATTACTTTGTTGAATAGGATTAGGTAAAGGGAAAGAACCCTGAGTGTTACTGTAGACCTCCTCCCAGGTTGACAGTGTGCCATTAGTCAGCATCAATCAGTTAGGATTGTACCTTACTGCATCATTATCTAGACATTCTATATTTCTTCATCTTGCCATAAAGAAATTATTTTTTAAATCCCTTGATATTGATCTATATGTCTCTCCTTAATACAGTACCACATTGTTTTGATTACTGTAGCTTTGTAATGAGTTTTGAAATAAAAAGTTTAAGTCACTTTTAATTGTGTTTTCTTTTTATTAATGAGTTGTAATAACTCTTTTTATATCTTGGATACAAGTTCTTTCATATATATACTAGAGGCCCAGTGCACGAAATTTTGCAAGGAGAGGGGGTGTCCCTCAGCCAAGCCTGCACCCTCTCCAATCTGGGACCCCTCGAGGGATGTCCAACTGCCCATTTAGGCCCAATCCTACCAGGCAGTTGGACATCCCTCTCACAATCCAGGACTGCTGGCTCCCAATTGCTCGCCTGCCTACCTTCCTGATTGCCCCTAACTGCTTCTGCCTGCCAACCTTATCACCCTCTAACCACTCCCCTGCCAGCCTGATTTATGCCTAACTGCCCCCATGCTAGCCTGATTGCCCCTAAATGCCCTCCCCTGCAGGCCTGGTCCCCCCCCCAACTGCTCTCCCCTGCAGGCCTGGATCCCCCCCAACTGCCCTTCCCTGCAGGCCCGATCGCCCCCAACTTCCCTCCTCTACCAGCCTGGTCACCCCTAACTGCCCTCCCCTACAGGCTTTATTGCCCCCAACTGCCCTCCCTTGCAGGCCTGGACCCTCCCAACTGCCCTCCCCTGCTGGCCTGATCACCCACAACTGCCCTCCCTTGCAGGCCTTGTCCCCCCTAACTGCCCTCCCCTGCTGGCCATCTTGTGGCAGTCATCTTGTGTCCACATGGGGGCAGCCATCTTGTGTGCTGGAGTGATTGTCAATTTGCATATTACTTTTATTAGATAGGATAGAGGCCTGGTTCATGGGTGGGGGCCAGCTGGTTTGCCCTGAAGGGTGTCTCGGATCAGGGTGGGGGTTCCCTTGGGGCATGGGGTGGCTTGGGTGAGGGGCCTGTGGTGGTTTGCAGGCTGGCCACGCTCCTGGTGACCCAAGCAGAGGCCCTGGTATCTGGGATTTATTTATCTTCTATAATAGAAACTTTTTAGCCTTGAGCAGAGGCCAGGGCAGGCCAGGGCAGGTGGAAAGCTTGGCTTCCTCCATCGCCGGGGAAACCCAAGCCTCCTGCTCTCTCCGTGGCTGCAGCCATTTTTGTTGGGATTTATTTATCTTCTATAATTGAAACTTTGTAGCCTTGAGTGGAGTCCAGGCCGGCCAGGGTGTGAGGGAAGCTTCCTGATTGCTCCTAACTGCTTCCTCCTTTGCCGGGGAAACCCAAGCCTCCTGCTTGCTTTGTTGTTGCAGCCATCTTGGTTGGGTTAATTTGCATACATGCTCCTGATTGGCTGGTGGGTGTAGCTGGTGGGTGTAGCAGAGGTACAGTCAATTTGCATATTACTCTTTAATTAGATAGGATATATAGTGAACCATTTCAAAAATAAAATGCTTTGATACAATCAAGAATCTTTTTGGCAATAGATTTTCTTTGATCTGTTACTTCAAAGTAATTTTCATATATAAAACTATCAATTATAAGAATCATTATTTCATAGACCAGTTCTATTAGTGATTAGAAATTACATAACAATAAGAAATTTAGTAAGTGATTTAAGGCTTAGAAATTTTATTGCTTCCAACTTTCATGAGTAATATCAAGATGAACATTACATGCCAGATCTGTACTAAAAATCAGTCATAGTTTTGGATGGCATCTTGGAGTTCAGAGCACCTGAAAAAGGTTGCAACCCTCACACACACACACACACACACACACATTGGTCACTAAATCCCAAAATCCCTTCAATAGGGTATGACAAAACCTGTCATTTCACAAGGAGAAAGAGGCCTTGAAATTCACTCACTGCTGGGAAAATACCCTAATGGAGGTATTAATAGCATTTTAGTTTCTTTTATAAAAGAAGATTTTGATACAAGGAGGGCAGAGAGAATGGTTCCCTCTTTAGGTACAAAATTAATTTTAGAGGTTAGGCAAGAAAGAAGAACAAAAGTACAGAAAAGGAAGACAGACCATAAAACATTTCTTTATTTGGCAGTCAGACCTTGGATCAGCTCTGTCCTCTACCAATGTCTATAGAGCCTGAAATTTCTACCTATTAGATTTAATTTTTGAAGACGTTTTCAAAATATGTGCATTTTCACTGGCCAGAGATGTCTATTTATCTGATTGTGACCTTCAGGCACCTATCAGAGAGCAGGTGTTGAAGCCAGAGGGCTACCTGGGAAGTCAGGGGATGGACAGGGGATATTTTGGGTGTGGAGGGTGGGACTGCAAAGGGGCTTCAGGGATCCAGTAAAAAGAGCACCTGATTTGCTAAAGGGCCACATTATCTAATTAACAATCTCAGGCTTTTGCCCAGAGCATGACTATCCATATGGGCAGAACCTGTATTCCCTCCTCCCATTTAGACACAGATCTTGACCTGGAAGCCCCATCCCCAGGGCAGCTCTGCCTCTTCAGTTTTTCTCTAGTTTGCATTTATGCTTTTGCAGGCTTCTGTACAATGCTTTATTGGCAATGTGGTTTTTGCATACTTCTCTTTAAAGGCTGGATGTTGATAAATTTGGATGCATTTCTTGTAGTACATACAGCATTAAATAATATGCCTGTGTGTCTTTTTCCTTTTTTTCTTTTCCATTTGAAGTTTTCAATTGAAGTTGGTCAGCTGGATGCATGACAAAAAGTTCTGTTCATGTGCAGCAATTGCAGGGATGTGATTTGGCCCCCATCACTTTAGCCCTCCTCTTCCTTGCTTTAGTCCTTGGATTTCTCAGCTGCCACGCTTATTGAGACTGAATCATGGATTCTAGTTAAAGGTGCTATAAATGAGCCTCAAAGAAGTGAAGTGAAATTAGTGGTTTTCCCAGTCTGGAACCCAGGTCTCTTGATCCCAGGCCATGGCTCTTTCTGTGTCATCATTCTGCTGGCAATAATCATTGAAATGTTTCTGATGGTGCCATAGTTGCCTTCTATATCTTTTGGCTATTGGTGCTGCCACCCCCAGGACTTAGCAGAAACCAAGAGAAATGGCAGCAGAGATGAAGGCAAAGATGATTCACTGATAGGATAGCCATACTACCCTGACACCTTTTGCTCTTGTGGGACATTCTTGATGCAAAGGAAGTAAATTTGAATTTTAATTCTCTATCATTTTCTCCCATTTCTGTCTCTTTTCACTTGGCTTCATCATAATAAGTGCCTTCGTCCTATTCCTATACACAATTACCTCAGGCTACCCCGAGGCTGACTAAGGTCCCCCTATTGCTATTCTCCTACTCCAGCAGTACCCAAAGTTTCAGTCTCCCTCTTCCCTACATTTCAAGCAGAATTCTACAGAAGTTCCCCTTTGCTTAAGAGCCAGTAGGAGCTCATGGATCAATATGTTCATAGCATGTGAGTCTAACAATGGGCAGTAGCTTAAGTGAAGGCATCCAAACTATTCAGAGTACTTGATAAAAATATGTGCATTATGAGGACCTACCACACATTTTCTAAATTAGAAACTCAAGGGGCCGGGACCCAAGAGTCTGCATTTTAATGAAATTCTTAGGTGATTCTGAAACATGCTAACAATTGAGAATTACTACCTTATATTGTGCTTAGAATTAAAGCATTTGCTGCAGGTGTGTACACATGTTAGTAGGTAGCAATGGCCATTGTTGGGTTAAGTGATTATATCTTGCCTTTAAAATGACATTTCATATACCATTGTTCTCCACTTCCCACTCCATCCCCATCCAAAATACATATCACAGTGGGCTGTACTCTTTGTTGGAGTCTTAGTTTGTCTTCCCAAGAATCTTGGGCTTCTTCTCTCGTATATGGAAGGTATATGCATAACCTGTGACCTCTGAGTGTTTTTTTTTTTCTGTAAAAAATTCTAATTTCCATGTCTAGCTACACTTCACGCCATACACTATGTTTGATAAATATCTATTGAATGCACAACTGTATTTTACACATGGTAGAAAACACTCTATTTCACCATAACAAAAGAACCCAACTCATTATTTTATTATTTGAAAGCAGCTATGACATGAAAGAAAGAGGGAAGTTGGTAGGTAAATGGAGAAGTCTTCAAAAGATGACTGCATTTTATTTCCTGTCTTGAAGTCTTGTTCTCCTCTCTGGGGAGATTCATGCTTTATGGGTGTCCTGGGAAGTGAGATACGAAAAGGAAGAAAATGCGAATAGCTTATAAAGCTGTTTCTCCCTTGGGCTTCAGTGTAATCTTTTCACATGGGTAGATGTTTTAAAACTTGGGTATCTGAATTCACTGAAGAGATACATAGTAAATTAAAATATGACTCAAATGCCACCTTGATGCCAGGGGGGACTATTTCCTGCCTGTTCTTAGAACTGGTGCCATATCTTTTCTATTGAATTTCATGTTCATGTAGCGGATAGATAGACTCTGATTGCAGAGAAGCCAGGCTCAGCTAAGTAAAGAATCTCTGATCTCAATCTAAACCGCACAGCTGCCCTGTGGCCATGGGTGATCAATGACACCAAAGTCATCCTTGGTCCTTCCATATCATTTGCAAAGCATGTTTTTCACTATTCTACCCATTATCCATCAAATAAGATAACTAATGTTGAATTTGTGAGAAATAGCTCTCTACATTGCATGTTTAAAAACTCTCTACTGGGAAGATTTACTGGGATTCTAGATTTGCTCACACCACATTGCTGATTTTTAGCAAGGAAATGAAACTGGTGTTTGGTCAATATAGGAAAGAAGGTGATAATATGTGCTTATCAAATTTCAGCTGGAGACACTGACCCATTTTCAAACAGATTGGTCCTTTGGCAAAGTCACTCACCTACTTATATGTATAAAATCTCCATTTAAGGCTTAAAATGTCACATTAAAAATCAAGTTAAAATGTTTTATTCATTTCACTCATTGATTTTAAAAAGCATAAAATATCAATTAAATTGATTTTTTTTTCAAATATCTGAAAGCATCATCTTTAGTAATTTTAGATTTTGGTGACTTTCATATCTATTATATCCCTTCTTCCCTATAACAATCCCAAGTGGGAAATATGGGGTGGTGGTGGTGGTGGTGATAAGTGCTTTGAAAGCTAAAAAACTGAGGCCTCACATGGGAAAGGGGCTTACCTTAAGTTCCACATCTAGGTTGAGGTAGAGTCAGGCTTAAAATGCAAGTACTCCAGCTCCTATGCCTACTGCTTGGCACTTACTAGGCACCCAACTATTATTTGTAGGTTGATAGATATATCCAAAGAAGAATGGGTAATTCCATTCAGAAACAATGAAAAAGTAGCTAATCTTAATATACACTAATGTTCTGAGGGAACATAACAGAAGAAAACCCCTAGAGCCTCCAGCAAATCTTCCCATCTGAACCTCTTCACTTAAGTAAAGGCAGTGCATTGTCCCCTTGTGCCTCTACAACAGATTTTACCTTTGAGAATGCTCACCCTATCTCACCTCTCTGCAGCTGCTCCCAGTGGAAATACCAATTATGTGGCTCAGTTTGGTGATTGCTACTGCAACATTTAAAAAATAAAATCTCCCCTTGTAAAACCTTGAATGACAATTCATCTACAAACAACTTTCCCAGGCAAGTTAGAAAACTCTGAAGATCATCTTTTAGAACCTGTGTGCTGACAGGACCTAGCTTCTAGTGGAATATTTGGAGCTGTGAATTGATGTATCCCTTTAACTGTTAAGCAGTTGTTACCTCTTCAAGCCAGCCCTGAAATGGCCTAGTGTTAAAGTATTATATATGTTTCAGTGCCACTGTTCTTTTTTATTTCTAAGTAATGACTGATTTAAATTGTCTTTTGAAAACAAATAATGAGATGTATATGTGTGTGTGTGGCAGGGGGGGGGGGTTATGGGGGATGGTTTTCAGTGCTATTTTATGATACATTAAATAGCTGTTAAACAGACCAGAAAACACATCCTGTTTTAAGAACATAAAGGTTTCACTCAATATTTCACATGTTCTCTGAAGGTTTATGTTACCCATTTAAATAAAAAATAAAACAATCAGAGCATGGAACATAAGGTTGTAATTCTTTATCTTTTTTAATATATATAAACAAAGTGGAATTGAAGAGTGATGCTAAGGAAAGAACCATCTTAGAAACATGGTCCAGTGAGAAAATCTAGATTATAAAACAGTGGTTGTCAAAGAGGGGGTAAAGGTTCTGAGAAATCCTGATGTAAAGAAGCCTATTTTAACATTTTGCAATCAGTGTTTCTAAGCTTGTTTGACCAAGGGCTCCCCTTTTTCTTAGAACACCTATTAACAAACCATTTCCATTTGGGGAATGCTGGTTAGACTTCAGCTTGCATGAGGAGGTAGGGTGAGAGATAAAACTAGAAATAAAGATTGAAAACATATTACAGACAGTCATGAATACTATGCTAAGAAGCGTCCACTTCATTGTATAAGCAATGGGGTAATTTTTCAGCTTTTTTTAAAATAACTTTCTCACGTGTTTCTATGCTTCCATTCATTCTCCTTTCAGTCCACCCTGAATATAGCACTGCTAGGCTAATTTTCATAAAATTGTTCCTATCATTTTTCTGCCCACTTTAGGACTTAAGTGTTACTTTTTATGGCTCTACATTCTGGTATATTTTTTATCTTCAAACAGATGATGTCTTGTATTTCTGTTCACTGTTACCTGTGCATCTGATATTCCATCAAAAAGGTTCTATTTATTTCTTTTAAAAAATCTTATAAAGTGGTTTTCAACCTTGGCTGTACATTAGAGTTAGAATGACCTAGGGAGCTTCTAATATACCTGTGTTCAGGCCCTGCTCTGACTAATTATATCAGAATCTCTAGGGATGGGGCTCAGGTATCACTCATGTTTAAAACTTCCCAGATTATTCCAATGTGCAGCCACATTTGAGAACCAGTGCCCTGAAATCTGGCATGAAGCTGAGCTCAAACTATATAAAACTTGTTGAAGTCACATTGATATCACATTGATCAATTTCCATGGAGCTTACATTTACTTATCAAGAGGAACCTCACTCTAGCTGATTTGGTTCAGTGGCTAGAGTGTCAGTGTGAGGATTGAGGAGCCCCGGGTTCAATTCTAATCAAAGGCATGTACCTTGGTTGCAGGCTTGATCTCCTGCCATGGTGCCCAGGAGGCAACCAATCAATGTGTCTCTCTCACATTGG
Source organism: Ia io (assembly GCA_025583905.1). Lineage (NCBI taxonomy): Eukaryota > Metazoa > Chordata > Mammalia > Chiroptera > Vespertilionidae > Ia > Ia io. The sequence continues at coordinate 100,292,802 of JAJQQW010000001.1, forward strand.
TGTTTCCCTCTCTCTCTCTCTCTCTCTCTCTCTCTCTCTCTCTCTCCCCCCCCACCACTTCCCTTTCGCTCTCTAAAAATAAATGGAAAAATGTCCTCAGGTGAAGATTAACAAAAAATAAAAATAAAAAAATAAAAATAGGAGTATCTAACTCGCCTGTGGAAAAAATCAAAAAATCAAAGCTGTCAGTTTTGTTTTGAAAGATGAAATGACTTTACTAATAAATAGTCTCGTTTTAAAGAGCAAATCCTAAGTACAACAGGGACTCCCAAGATCAAAGGACTATTGAAGTTTTTTTCCTGTTAAACTGATTGCAAATACCTTTTTCAGTCAATTTGATTGATTACAGCATACACACACTGAAGTACACCTCAAGCAGCCAGTTTGTCTGAAAACTTGCTGTTAAATATCTTGTGAAGTAATTTAAGATTTAATCCCCAGAGAATTCTGAACTGCTCTTTTAAATCAGCAAGATCTAATAAATATACCATCATTGCATACTACTAGTATTGCAGAAATCAGATGTGTATTCAATTCTGGCATTTAACAATAATAACAAAGGTAATATGTTTAGAAATATTGCCTTTTCCCATTCTGTAAGCTTGCCTTTTAGAAGAAGGACACCAGTGGGACTGTGGAAGAAAACAGGCTGTTTAGGCATATGGTGCTGAGAGAATATGGAGAGGAAGGGTTAAGCCCCAGAGTATTTGCAAGACTCCTTAAAGAGGGTTTAAACTAAAACTTTGTCTTATTTTTTAAATGTTTTCATTGATTTCAGAGAGAGGAAGGAAGAGGGAGGGAGGGATAGAAACATCAATGATGCAAGAGAATCGTTGATAGGCTGCCTCCTGCATGCTTTCTTCTGCGTATCGAGCCCAAAACCCAAGCATGTGCCCCGACCAGGAATCAAGCCACAACCTCCTGGTTCATGGGTTGATGCTCCACCACTGAAGCACACCAGCTGAGCTAAACCCTATTTGAATAAGCTTATTTTTTTTTTTAACCTGGCTAAGCTACATTATTTGACTGGCCCGTTTTCCAGCTTTTTCCATATGGACAACAGGAACAGCACTCTTCCACTTCACAAGCATGGCAAGGGGCTTCACATAAATTGGTTCTGGATAAATTCTACTTTTCTTCCCAAGAATGCCTTAATTCTGACCTTTCATGGGACCCATCTTCCCTTGTTTCTTACCCTGAACAATAATCCTTCCACCTGCTAGATGATAATACTAAAGCTGTAAAACCTGAGTATTATCTCGTCTATCTCTTTGTCACTCACTTCCTGTTCCCTCAATAAAACCACAATTCCTATATGTCAACTAGAGGCTCGGTGCACCAAATTCATGCACTCGGCAGGGGGGTGTCTCTCAGTCTGGCCTGCGCCCTCTCACAGTCCAGGAGCCCTTGGGCCTAAGCCATCAGTCAGACATCCTTAGTGCTGCCACAGAGCGGGAGAGGCTCCTGCCACCGCTGCTGCACTCTCCAGCCATGAGCTCGACTTCTGGTTGAGCGGCACTCCCCCTGTGGGAGCACACTGACCACCAGGGGGCAGCTCCTGCATTAAGTATCTGACCCCTGGTGGTCATAGCAACCAGTCGTTCCATCACTAGGTTGATTTGCCTTTTATTATATAGGATGGTTCTCAAACTTTAACAAGCACCAGAATCACCTTCAGGTCTAATTAAAGCACAGAGTGCTGGTACCTATTCCCAGATTTCTGAATCAGTAGGCCTGGGGTGGGGCCTGAAAATTTGAATTTTTGACAAGCTTCCAGGTGATGCTGATGGTCTTGGGGAACAAACACACTTTGATTTTAAGCAGAATCTTTGCTCTAGTGCTGTGGCTATTCTCAGTCTTAGCTGGCCATTGGAATCACCTAGAAAGTTTTTAGTCTTATTCCCCAAAGGTTCTGCTTGATGTGGTGTGGAGTGCAACCCAGGCATGGTTGATTTAAAAAAACTCTAATGTATAGTCAGGTTTGAGAATCTTTGTAAGTTTTGACTTCCAAATAGTTTTTTATTCCTTTTCCCTCTTTATGCCCATTATATGTACCTTTAAATATTTTTTTCATTGCCTAGAAAATATAGGTCATACTCCTTAGGATAGCTTACGAGGTCCTTTACAACCTCATTATATTCATTCATTCTTTCCAAAAAGCCTGTTGATGATGATGGTTGCACAACAATGTGAATGTATGCAATGCCACTGAAATTTTCAGTTAAACATGGTTAAAATTATACATGTTATGTTATATATATATATATGACCAAAATAAAAAAATATTGAGCATCCTTTAAGGGTCAGGCATCTCCACAAATCATCAAACTTCTTGCTTTTTTTCTGAGCACACCAGGGTAATTCATATTCAGTCCCAACTGTGTAGAATGTCCTTCTTTTCCTTGACTGACAAAATCCCCTTTGACATTAAAGACCCAGTAAATGTCTCTTCCTACATAAAGCCATCTCAAATTGCTACATACAAAGGAACTTATTACATTAAGATTATAATTAAGAGTATATCTATAACCCCCTCAACTAAACTGTTTTCATTTTTGGTTCTGTCTTATTCCTACCTTAGGGGTGGGTGGGTTAGGTAGACTTCATGGGGTGCCGTGAGTGGAGTGTGAATTCTGAAGGGCCAGTGTTGGAGCAGACACCAGGGAATAGTAGGTGTCAGAGGAATGGGCCAAGCTAAAATCTGTAGGAGAAAGCTAAGGCTCAAAAGTCAGGCCAAGCCACAAGGGACAAAGAATTCAGAGTTGGGTGAAGATGTGATCCAAAATCTTTCTCCTACTGATCTGCACAAGCAGCTAAAACCCTATTATTAGAGATCATTTGTTATGCTCTAGGTATAGTGTCTACTGTAAATAAAATCTTGTGAACAATATCAATAACCATAGGATATGGAATCACATTGACTTTCCTTTGACACCTCAGCACAAATGAGTTACTTAGGTTTTCAGTTATCAGTTTGGAAAGAATTTGAGAAGCATTTCAGAAGGGAAGTGAAGGGTGTTTCATGTTCTAGTAGTACGAGTTGAAGGTCTAGGTGACTGGGACAGCAGGAAAGCAGTGGGATCCTAGGGCAGTTGCTGGCAGAGAGAATAGAGATACACTGTACATTTATCCAGGTCCTGTTCAAAACTGAGTCTGTATCCAAAGGAAGCATGGTCCAGTCTTTGGTCATTGGGAATTTGGTAGCTATGTACATAAAATGTGAATATTTTAAAGAAAATGAAGGCCACAAGAGGAAGGAACACTTCCAAGCTACTTCTATGAAGCCAGTGTCACCCTAATACCAAAACCAGATAAAGACAACACAAGGAAAGAGAATTACAGGCCAATATCCCTCATGAACATAGAGGCCAAAATCCTCAACAAAATTCTAGCATATCAGATCCAGCAGTACATCAGAAAGATCATACACCATGACCAAGTAGGATTTATCCCAGGGATGCAAGGATGGTACAATATCTGCAAATCAATAAACGTGATACATCATATAAACAAATTGAGAGACAAAAATCACATAGTCATATCAATTGATGCAGAAAATCATTCTACAAAATCCAACACCCTTTCTTGATAAAAACTCTCAACAATGTAGGAATAGAAGGATCATACCTCAACATAATAAAAGCTATATATGATAAACCCACAGCTAACATCATACTCAATGGACAAAAACTAAAACCATTTCCCTTAAAAACAGGAACAAGACAGGGATGCCCACTCTTACCACTCCTATTCGACACAGTACTGGAAGTATTAACCATTGCGATTAGACAACAAGAAGAAATAAAAGGCATCCAAATTGGAAAATAAGAAGTAAAGCTGTCCTTATTTGCAGATGACATTATATTGTACATAAAAAACCCGAAAGACTTCATCAAAAAACTAATAGACTTAATAAATGAATTCGGCAATGTAGCAGGATACAAAATTAACGCCAAGAAATCTATGGCATTTCTATACACCAATAGTGAACTTACAGACAGAGAGACTAAAAAAGCAATCCCATTTACCATTGCACCAAAAAAATTAAGATACCTAGGAATAAACTTAACCAAGGAGGTAAAAGGCCTATACACAGAAAACTACAGGACACTGAAAAAAGAGATAGAGGAAGACGTAAACAGATGGAAGAACATACCATGTTCATGGATTGGTAGAATCAACATCATTAAAATGTCCATACTACCCAAAGCAATCTATAGATTCAAAGCACTCCCCATTAAAATACCAACAGCATATTTCACAGACCTAGAAAGAACTCTCCAAAAATTCATCTGGAATAAAAAAAGACCCCGAATAGCCACAGCAATCCTGAGAAAGAAGAATAAAGCAGGAGGGATCTCAATACCAGATTTCAAGCTATATTACAAAGCCACTGTTCTCAAAACAGCCTGGTACTGGCACAAGAACAGACATATGGATAAATGGAATAGAATAGAGAATCCAGCTATCGACCCAAACCACTATGCTCAATTAATATTTGACAAAGGAGGCATGAACATACAATGGAGTCAAGACAGTCTCTTCAATAAATGGTGTTGGGAAAATTGGACAGATACACGCAAAAAAAATGAAACAAGATCACCAAATTACACCATACACAAAAATAAATTCAAAATGGATACAGGACTTAAACATAAGACAGGAAACCATAAAAATACTAGAGGAATCTACAGGCAGCAAAATCTCAGACATATGCCGAAAGAACTTCTTCACTGATACTGCCTCTATGCTAATGGAAGCTAAAGAGAAAATAAACAAATGGGACTACATCAAAATAAAAAGCTTTTTCACAGCAAAAGAAACCATCAACAAAACAACAAGAAAGCCCACTGTTTGGGAAAACATATTTGCAAATGTTATCACTGATAAAAGTTTAATCTCCAGCATCTACAGGCAGCTTATACAACTTAATAAAAGGAAGATAAATGATCCAATAAAAAAAATGGGCAACGGACCTAAATATAATCTTTTTGAAAGAAGACAGAAGCAAGGCCAAGAGACACATGAAAACATGCTCAAAGTCACTAATTATCCGAGAGATGCAAATCAAAACGACATTGCGGTACCATCTCACACCTGTCAGAATGGCTATCATCAACAAATCAACAAACCACAGGTGTTGGCGGGAATGCAGAGAAAAAGGAACCCTCATGCACTGCTGGTGGGAATGCAGACTGGTGCAGCCACTGTGGAGAACAGTATGGAGTTTCCTCAAAAAACTAAAAATGGAACTCCCATTTGACCCAGCAATCCCACTCCTAGGAATATATCCTAAGAAACTAGAAACACCAATCAGAAAGGATATATGTACCCCTATGTTCATAACAGCACAATTTACAATAGCTAAGATTTGGAAACAGCCTAGGTGCCTGTCAGCAGATGACTGGATCAGAAAACTATGGTACATCTACACAATGGATTACTATGCTGCCATAAAAAAGAAGGAATTCTTACCATTTGCAGCAACCTGGATGGAATTGGATAACATTATGCTAAGTGAAATACGCCAGTCAATGAAAGAAAAATACCACATGATCTCACTCATTTGTGGATAATAAAGAACATTATAATCTGATGAACAAAAAGATAGATACAGAGGCAGTAAAGCATCAAACAGACCGTCAAATTACAGCAGGAAGGTTAGGGAGAGGTGGGGGAGATAAGAGATCAACCAAAGGACTTGAATGCATGCATGTAAGAATAACCAACGTATGTAAAACATTGGGGGGTGAGGGCATGTATGGGAGTGGGGGGGCAATGGGAAGATATGTACACATATAATACCGTAATATAAGAAAATAAATAAATAAATAAATAAATAAATAAATAAATAAAGACATTGAGAATAAAAAAATAGGAAAAAAAGAAAAGAAAATGAAGGCCACAGAAAAGTTTGAATGTGAATATTTTCTCTCAGCAGAAAAAACTGGAAGAAGAGAAGGACAATTAAGATGGACTTAGAGCCTTGCATCAATAGTAAGCGAGCTGAGGAGGGAAGCTGTATACCAGTTTCCCTAGCTGGCACCTTCCCTTGAGTGTTCCAAGAGCCGAATTTTTCAGTTCTTTGCTCGTACACAGTAGGTTCATTGTATTAATCTTCCTGACTTTCAATTTATTGTTGCTATCAATTTTAGTAATTGCAGGTGTCTGTGGTGGCAGGAGATGCTTCTATGTCTTGCTACAATTTTAGATGCTCCCTTGTTTTCTGCTATGTGGACATTCTTAAGTTAGATTGTTTAGACTTTTTCAGTGAGGGTGCTATCTGCTATAAATGACCGCAGATGTATGAATTGAAATCTAATCTATACTTAAAATGCACTCAGTTGCTATAGTGTGTGTTTGTGTGTGTGTGTGTGTGTATCAGGGGTGGGGGGAGTAGCTTGTGCAAATGTCTCTCTATACATTTAAATAATCTAATGATCAAATCTCTAAGTCCTGCATGCAATGCTTGGTAGGAAATTCAGGTGCATATCAAAGTACTGTGAAAACTGTAAACCACTTTATAAATTGAAAGGATGCTAACAAATACCTAAACACATTGGATAGCCCCTGAAAACTCAGAGCCAGGTACAGAAATAAGAGTAAATTTCTTATTATCTCTACCCACTGGAGGAAAACATTGACACAGTTAATACAAGAACAGTAGCTAATCTAGGCATCCTTGATACTTTAGACATGCATCATATTACAGACTTACTTTTGTGTTTTATTGAAATCAGTAGAACTACCAGTTGTTTGTCTCTGAGCAAAGGTACATAGGGTAGAGAGAACTGATATTTTAGGAATTAAACATCACCTTGATTGACCTACAGAGTCATTATTTCACTTCAAATTACCAATTTTGAGACCTGAGATTATGCCATGCAATATCTCTGTCTACCCTATATAATGAAAGCCTAGGTGGCATCGCGTGACACCCTCGCATAATGTCGTCACATGATGGCCACCACGATGTAGTGACAAGATGGCCACCACAAGATGGACGGCAGGAGAGGGCGGTTGGGGGTGACCAGACCTGCAGGGGAGGGCAGTTAGGGGCCACCAGGCTGGCAGGGGAGGGCAGTTAGGGGTTACCAGGCTGGCAGGTTAGGGTAGTTGGGGGTGACCAGGCTTGCAGGGGAGGGCAGTTAGGGGTGATCAGGCCAGAAGGATAGGGCAGTTAGGGGCGACCAGGCTGGCAGGGGAGGGCAGTTGGGGGTGATCAGACCAGCAGGGGAGCAGTTAGGCATCCATCAGGCTGGCAGGGGAGTGGTTAAGGGGTAATCAGGCTGGCAGTAAGGTGAGCAGTTAGGAGCCAGCAGTTTTGGATTGTGAGAGAGATGTCCCACTGAGGGATCAGGCCTAAACCAGCAGTCGGACTTCCCCCGAGGGGTCCCAGATTGGAGAGGGTGCAGGCCAGGCTGAGGGACACCCCCCATGCATGAATTTCATGCACCAGGCCTCTAGTATTATCTTATAATGTTCTCTCTTTATTTTCAATACATTTATTTATTGCTCTAACTAGATTATATTACTTTATAACAAATATTTTTTATTAAATTAAACTGTCATTTATTGAGAAAAGTTTTATGTGATTATTATTTTGCTGGTTTCTTTGAAAACATTATCTCATTGACTTCTCAGAACATTCATGTGAAATTCAATTTTTATCTCTTATTATAGATGAAATGCTGAAATCTTAAGTAAACCTGTGCAAGGCCACACCACCACTCAGTTAGCTGGGATTCAAAGCCAGCTATTTCCATCACACATTTCTGATTTTTATTTTTTTATTTTTGATGCCACTTAGTCCCTTTTATCTGGCTCTATGATTTCTCCAAATGTTTGGGAGAATACATTCATTCCTGTGTCTCAGTTTATGGAGAAGTGACCCAGAATATCTTCGTTAGTTTGCAATATAAGAGAGGAAGCACTATTCTTTAACTGGAAACAGGAGGAGCCTAAAACCCATCTGACTATTATAAAAACCTGGAAATTCTCATGATACTTTCATTGTTCTTTAGGAAATTTTGGGAGGCATACTTTGAGTCTCTCATCTTATCTGTGAATTTCAAAATGTGCATGGAAAATGGTATGATTGTCAAGGGAACAGAGAGGTAGCTATTTCTCCATGGGCACTAAGCCAACTTATCCATTTTTCACCAGTCACTCATTTCCTAAAATTGAGTCTGCCATGTTTTTCCCCCCTTTATACAACATGGAATGGGAACTCACTTATGTTAACTTTTCAGTTATAAAATCTACTTTTAATCTTTCACTGGAATACTTTTCTCTTGGCCAGGAGAATAATATCTCATTAAAAACAAAAATGATATGCAGTGTCTTTTAATCAATTGGATGAAACTACTTTATGCCCTGAATGGAAAATGTTGAAATGTATCTCTTAAAGATCAATATTGTTTCTAAGTAACTAAACCTAAATCAATATCAGCTCCACACTTCACTTTGGTAACAGGTCATTAGATACTAGTGTTTCTTAATCTGTAATTACAAATACAGACTGCCCAGGAATAGTTTTCAGAGTAAATTTCCCCCCATTTGTCTTTTTAGATGTTGATTTATTTGTGTTTCCCCTGTAGAGTGAAACCCTTTTATAATATTACCTTTGAGGTAAGGCAGATTTTCTTAGCGGAATTGTATTAGACTTTTATTATAGAAGTTTTTAAGTCTTAAAGGATTTAATTTGACCTATGTGTGTCCCAAATCATTTAATAACAGGGTTCAGCTGTATTATGTATTATTGATTTCTGTTCACTCATTTAAGCTTCAGTGCACACTGGACTTAGGGAATTAATGAATTCTCTGTTAAATGTTTAAGGAAAAAATGACAAATTATAAACCATAACATTATTGCATTTCAGGATTGAAGAAAACCCTAAAAAAATATATGGTTCAGCCTCTTATGTGAGGCTTGGATCAGTCCCCTGTATAGGATCCCAGGCAAGCTAATTAAAATATATATTGGATTAAATCAAGCATAATATTTAGAGGGATGGATGTTGGGCCATTCAGAAACCTGTTGGAAAACAGATGATACCCTCTGAAGGCAAATTTGAGAGGAGTTTAATATAGGGATGGATATAGATACTAAGAGGAGATAGTGAAGCACTCAGAGGCTAGCAATAATTTGGAACTGTGGGGGAGGAAAAATAATTTTCCCTCTACACTTCTGGGTTCTTGGCTCCTGTAATTAAAAAACAACAACAGATTAACAGGAAAAAAACAAACAGAAATTAAACAACATGTATACCTCCTCTATACATGTGTTGAATGAACTAAAAAAGAGTCTGGAGGCTTTGGCTAGAAATAAATGATAAAGATTTATTCAAGGGTCATTAGGGTTTGCACAGTAGGAGCACAACTATGTAATATCCAAATTATTCCAAAGAAGAATGAAAAGGTAAGAGTTATTATAGTATGAGTACATTCTTAAGAAGAATCAGTGCTGCATTCTTAGCCTCTGGATTGTTCCAAGATGATAATCTTCTAGATGACTGGTGGTCTGAATAATGGATGTCAGATGGTTTGAGTACATGACCATTCTTTCTTTAGTCCATCAGGGGCAATCAGAGGGATATCTGGAGGTTTAGTGTATATCCAGGTATTGACTCAGGACTAGAAAATGCAAAAATTTAACTTCCCAGGCTAGTTAAAACAATAATGGAATTGTTTCTTCATAATCCAAACTACTTGATTTTGATAATTTAGCAGCTTGACTATAGTGACTCCTTTTTATTTCTTCACTTTATTCCTTACATGGGAGACACCCACAAAAACTGAATAACTCCCTTAAATGGTCCAAGCTGCCATCTTACATACCATCTCCAGCTAAAGTGAAAAGAAGATGTGGGGTGTGGGGGCAATTATAAGAGGTTACCTGGGAAAACACAGTAAATAAGGGCAAGGTTGTTATGCATATTTAAGTATTTGCCAACTCCATTGATAAAAGTTTTTAGAGACTTAGATTCATCCTTCTGGAAAGAGAGGAAGAGAGAGAGAGAGAGAGAGAGAGTTTACAAATGGAGATTTCCCTTATTAATGTAAATGTCTTTTACAAAAGGGTAACTTTTGGGGAACAGGGAAGATGGCAACCGGCAGTAAGGTAGGGAGGGTGAGTGTGTGATCGAGTGAAGGAGTGATAGAGGTGTGTGTGGACGTGTTTGGGTGTGTGTGTGAGTGAAATAGGGACAGTTAGACCCTGCAGTTCTTCCAGGGGGCTTCCAATCCTGGCAGTCTTGGTTGGCAAAATCCTGCGGCCACTGCAAACACTCCGGGGAGGACACCAGTGGCACAGAGACCCCGCCATCTTTAATAACGGAACTGCTAGAGACTAGAATCCTAAACTTACCACCACCCAATCTGGTCTCGGAAGCAAACCTGGTCATTACAGCCACTCTGGTAGAAGACCTGCCACCCCAGCTGCAGATGCGCGAACCCTGAGACCTCCACCTCCAAAAGTGCGCCTCCTCTGAAAGCAGTAAGTACAACCTCCCCCTCCCCAGCGCCGGAACTCAGGATTCGCTGCGTCCCCAGCCCATAGGCAGCCAGGCACTCCACTACCCAGGCAGTGCTTGGGAACCACTGAGAGCCCCTGAGGGGGTGGTTCTGCACAGTCAAGGGTGCGTGGCCCTGCAGTAGAATCTCTGAACTGACTCTTCCTAAATAACTGCCCAGGGACACCCCCGCTGTGCAACTTCAGGGCCAGGGTCCCTCAGAGCTTTGTGCTGGCGGGCGCGCCACCAGTTCGCACCACCAGTTTGCGCACACTCAAGGGTGGGCAAACTCACGGCCACAGCAAGGGAAGGCACCTTGAGCCCATATATCCACAGGGTCCTCTGGGGAGCTGCTGTGAGCCCCTGCTGGGTGTGATTCTGTACAGCCAAGGACTTGCTGCCCCACAGCAGAAACTCTGAACTCCTTTTTCCTGAATAACTTCCCACATACACCCTAGCTGTTTAACTTCAGTGCCAGGGCCCCTCAGAGTGCATCAAAGCTCTGCAACTGCAAACACACCTCCACAGAAGCGAATTTACAACAGGCAGACACCCTGAACCCATCTACACACAGGGTGCTAGTGGGAGCCACTGGGAGCTCTCCCAACAGACGGTTCCTGGGTGCCACTGTTAGTCCCCACTGGACACGCGCGATTTCAACTAAGGGTGCAAGACAGCAAAAACTGGGACACTCCACTCCATAGCTGCTGACTTTTAGACACCACAGTTGTGTCTCTCAAGCTTTCAGGCCTACATCAAGAGAACCCAAGTAGCTCAAGTAGGGAGCTACACTAGATTACCAAGCCCAGGAGAACTGAGAGATTACAATAGTAGCACCATCCCCAAAAGAACCTGGGTAGCAAAGCAAGCGGATCTACAATTAAAACATTACAGGAAAACATGGGGAGAAAAGAAGGAAATTCCCAAAGGGAGGAAAAAGATGAATCACCAGAAAGGGAGTTAAATGAACTTGAGGCTAGCAGCTTAACAGAGAAAGAATTCAGAGTATTCGTTATAAGGATGTTTAAACGGATGGATGACAAATACACACAACTCAATGAGAACTATAAGGAGCTGAATGAAAATGTCACCAACATGCAAAGAAACCAAGAGGAGATGAAGGACGACATAGCTGCAATAAAGAACACAACGGAAGGCTTAAAGAGTAGAGTAGAAGAGGCTGAGGACTGAATCAGCGAATTAGAAGACAAGGTAGGAAAAAACACACAAACACAGCAGCAACTGGAAAGAAAACTTAATAAGCAAGAGGAGAGCCTAAGGGAGCTTCGGGACAACACAAAACGAAACAATCTTCGAATAATAGGGATAAAAGAAGGAGAGGAAGAGAAGCAAGGAATACAAAATCTGTTAGAAGAAATAATGGCAGAAAACTTCCCTGATATTGGCAAGAAAAAAACTATCCAAGTCCAAGAAGTACACAGAGTCCCAAACAAGTTGAACCCCAAAAGACCGACACCAAGACACATCATAATTAAATTGATGAACACCAACGACAAAGCAAGAATCTTAAAGGCTGCCACAGAGAAACAGAAAGTTACCTACAAGGGTTCTCTTATCAGAATATCAACTGATTTCTCAACAGAAACACACCAGGCCAGAAGGGAATGGAATGAAATATACAAAGTGATGCAAAACAAGGGACTGAATCCAAGAATACTATACCCAGCAAGGCTATCATTCAAAATTGAAGGTGGAATCAGAAGCTTCACAGACAAAAAAGGGCTAAGAGAGTTCATCACTACCAAACCAGCAATGCAAGAAATGCTAAAGGGGCTGCTGTAAAAAGAAGAAAGAGAAAGGCAAGAAGAAACACAAACACTAAGGAAAAATATGTCAACAAACAGGTACTTATCAATAATAACAGTAAACGTAAATGGATTAAATGCACCAATCAAAAGACATAGGGTAGCTGAATGGATAATAAAACATGACCCATATATTTGCTGTCTACAAGAGACCCACCTTAGAGCAAAAGATTCACACAGACTGAGAGTGAAGGGATGGAAAAACATTTTTCAGGCAAATGGAAAGGAGAAAAAAGCTGGGGTTGCGATACTTATATCTGATAAAATAGACCTCAAAGTAAGGCCATAATAAGAGATAAGGAAGGCCACTACATAATACTGAAGGGAGCAATTCAGCAAGAAGATATAACTCTGGTAAACGTATATGCACCCAATGCAAGAGCGCCCAAATACATAAAAAATCTGCTGGAAGATATCAAGGGAGAGATCAACATCAACACAATCATAGTAGGGGACTTTAATACACCACTGACATCAATGGATAAATCCTCTGGACAAAAAATCAGCAAACAAACAGCAATTCTAAATGACACACAAGATCAGATGGACCTAACTGACATCTTCAGAGTATTTCACCCCAAAACCATGGAATATACGTTCTTCTCAAGTGCACATGGGAAATTCTCAAAAATAAACCACATATTGGGTAACAAGCAAAGTCTCCCCAAATTCAAAAAGATTGAAATCATATCAAGCATTTTCTCAGACCACAATGGCATAATAATAGAAATAAACTACAATAAAAACATTCCAAAAAATTCAAACACTTGGAAACTGAATAGCATGCTACTAAACAATGATTGGGTTATCAATGAGATCAACTAAGAAATTAAAAACATCCTGGAGACGGACAATAAAACACAACATTGCAAATCCTATGGGACACAATGAAAGTAGTCCTGAGAGGGAAGTGTATAGCTCTACAGGCCTATCTCAAAAAACAAGAAAAAATGGTAATAGGTCATCTAACTCAACAACTCAAAGAATTAGAAAGGGAGCAACAAGAAAAGCCCAAAGTGAGCAGAAGAAAGGAAGTAATAAAGATCAGAGCAGAAATGAATGACATAGAGACCAAAAAAACAATACACAAGATCAACAAAACCAAGAGCTGGTTCTTTAAAACGATAAAAAAGATTGATGAACCTCTAGCCAGGCTCACCAAGAAGGAAAGAGAGAGGATGCAAATAAACAAAATCAGAAATGAAAGAGGTGAAATAACAACAGACCCCACAGAAATACAAAGGATTGTCAAAAAATACTATGAACAACTCTACTCCAAAACTAGACAACCTGGAGGAAATGGACACATTCCTAGAAAAACACAAACTTCCAAAACTTACTCAGGAAGAGACTAAAAATCTCAATAGGCTGATAACTATGGAAGAAATTGAAGCAGTCATCAAAAAGCTTCCAGCACACAAAAGCCCGGGGCCAGACGGCTTCACAGGGGAGTTTTATAAAACATTCAAGGAAGAGCTAATACCTATCCTCCTCAGACTATTCCAGAAAATTCAAGAAGAAGGAACACTTCCAAGCTCCTTCTATGAATCCAGCATCACCCTAATACCAAAACCAGATAAAGATAACACAATGAAAGAGAATTACAGGCCAATATCCCTCATGAACATAGAGGCCAAAATCCTCAACAAAATTCTAGCAAATTGAATCCAGCAATACATCAGAAAGATCATACACCACGACCAAGTAGGATTTATCCCTGGGATGCAAGGATGGTACAATATTCACAAATCAATAAATGTGATACATCACATAAACAAATTGAGAGATAAAAATCACATAGTCATATCAATTGATGCAGAAAAAGCATTTGACAAAACCCAACACCCTTTCTTGATAAAAACTCTCAGCAAACTGGGAATAGAAGGATCATACCTCAACATAATAAAAGCCATGTATGACAAACCCACAGCCAACATCATACTCAATGGGCAAAAACTAAAAACATTTCCCCTAGGAACAGGAACAAGACAGGGATGCCCACTCTCACCACTCCTGTTCAACATAGTGTTGGAAATACTAGCCATTGCAATCAGACAAGAAGAAGAAATAAAAGGCAGCCAAATTGGAAAAGAATAAGTAAAACTCTCCTTATTTGCAGATGACATGATACTGTACATAGAAAACCTGAAAGACTCCATCAAAAAATTAGTAGACTTAATAAATGAATTCGGCAGAGCATCAGGATACAAAATAAATGCTCAGAAATCTATGGCATTTCTATACACCAATAATGAACTTACAGAAAGAGAGACTAAAAAAGCAACCCCATTTACCATCGCACCAAAAAATTAAGACACCTAGGAATAAACTTAACTGAGGAGGTAAAAGACCTATACACGGAAAACTACAGGACACTGAAAAAAGAGATAGAGGAAGACATAAACATATGGAAGAACATACCATACTCATGGATTGGTAGAATCAACATCATCAAAATGTCCATACTACCCAAAGCAATCTATAATTTCAATGCACTTCCCATTAAAATACCAATGGCATACTTCACAGACCTAGAACGAACTTTCCAAAATCTCATCTGGAATAAAAAAAAGACCCCAAATAGCCACAGCAATCCTGAGAAAGAACAAAGTAGGTGGGATATCCATACCAGATTTCAAGCTGTATTACAAAGCCACTGTTCTCAAAACTGCCTGGTATTGGCACAAGAACAGACATATAGATCAATGGAATAGAATAGAGGACCCAGAAATCGATCCAAATCACTATGCTCAATTAATATTTGACAAAGGTGGCATGAATATATAATCGATTCAAGACAGTCTCTTTAACAAATGGTGTTGGGAAAATTGGACAGATACATGCAAAAAATAATGAAACTAGACCACCAAATTACACCATACACAAAAATAAACTCAAAATGGAAAAGGACTTAAACATAAGACAGGAAACCATACAAATACTAGAGGAATCTACAGGCAGAAAAATCTCTGACATATGCCAAAAGAACTTCTTCGCTGATACTGCTCCTAGGGCAATGGAAGCTAAAGAGAAAATAAACAAATGGGACAACATCAAAATAAAAAGCTTTTGCACAGCAAAGGAAACCATCAATAAAACAACAAGAAAGCCCACTACATGGGAGAACATATTTGCCAATGATGTCAACGATAAGGGTTTAATCTCCAACATTTACAGGGAACTCATGCAGCTTAACAAAAAGAAGATAAACAACCCAATCAAAAAATGGGCAACGGATCTAAATAGACACTTTTCGAAAGAAGACAGAAGGAAGGCCAAGAGACATATGAAAACCTGCTCTAAATCACTAATCATTAGAGAGATGCAAATCAAAACAACAATGCGGTACCATCTCACACCTGTCAGAATGGCCATTATCAACCAGTCAACAAATGACAAGTGCTGGCGAGGATGTGGAGAAAAAGGAACCCTCATGCACTGCTGGTGGGAATGCAGACTGATGCAGCCACTGTGGAGAACAGTATGGAGTTTCCTTAAAAAACTAAAAATGGAACTCCCATTTGACCCAGTGATCCCACTTCTAGGAATATATCCCAAGAAACTGGAAACATCAATAAGAAAGGATATATGCACCCCTATGTTCATAGCAGCACAATTCACCATAGCTAAGATTTGGAAACAGCCTAAGTGCCCATCAGCAGATGAGTGGACTAAAAAACTGTGGTACATCTACACAATGGAATACTACGCTGCAGTAAAAAAGAAGGAGCTCTTACCATTTGCAACGATATGGATGGAGATGGAGAACATTATGCTTAGTGAAATAAGCCAGGCAGAGAAAGATAAATATCACATGATCTCACTCATTTGTGGAATATAATGAACAACATAAACTGATGAGGGAAAAATTGATCCAGAAACAGAGAAACATCAATCAGAACGTCAAACCTCAGGGAAGAAATTGTGAGGTAACCAGAAATCCAAGAATGCCTCAGAATGCCTTTCTAGCCACGCTAACAATCATCAGATGTATGGTAATTTTACCTGGGACAAGAGGGTAAGTATTTTGGTCTTATGCTCCTGACCCTTCATGGGTAAGAGCCCTTACGTGGGCTGATCCCCTGACTAATGTAGTTACCAATAATACCAAACACCTTGGTCATACAGGAGGTCCATGGGTGGGGCAAGAAAGTATAAATACACACAGGTGTCTCCACCCAGCTTCCCTTTTGTATGACACGAAATCAAAAAATGCCCCTTTTGTGTGTACAATTAAAGAGAGGTTTCTGGCTTGTGTGGACACGAAAGAAAGGGTGTCATTACTATCACTACGTGCCCCCGGTAGAGGTGGAGAAAATGTAACTAAGACCTTGTCTATATAAAAAGAAATGGACAGCCAGTTTGAAAGGGAAACCATGGACTAGAACAAAGAATTTCCTTACATGATATTATTCTACACTATCATTAAAATTTTTCCCAAATTTGGATCACCCCCAGTACTTATAATAGTTCCTCACACCGTTGGGGATAAAAAAAAAAAAAACCATCTGTTTGGTGCTTGGAGACAAACTTAACACGTCTCTTGATACTTTAGAATTACAACAGCATAATATACAATTATTCCAAGCAAACGTACAAACTAATTCTTTGAATGTATGGCAGCAATTTATAAAGGACATGTAAGGATTTAATCCTTCTCATTGTGTATAGTGCCTCCTGGGAAGGCACCTGAGCATTCTATATTGGTCCCTCTTACCCTTTAGGCCAAGAGAGACCCTCTTCTCACAATTCAATTGCTCACAGCTGTTGCATGAGCTCTCTGTTCATGTTGAGGTTGAAGTCTCGTGATGACGGGTGCCACGGATCTGTTTCTCACCCAGTGGGGAGAACTGAACCTTCCCTGGAGAAGAAACCCAGGTTCCACAAGACATGTGATCAGTGCTGGGGCCCCGCCAGCAGGCGAAGGGATCCCAAGGCAGGTGCTGGGCATGGAGGCCATGGGGGCATAGGCTATCATGGAGACAAAACTGAACCTCACGTCACCCTGCTTGGCCCCAGAGGATGGCTGGTTAGCCAGAGATGGGTAAGAGTCCTCAAAGAAGGAACAACCTAAGACAGGCACAGTCGCAGAGGGGCCATCAGGAGAGAATTTGGGGATCAACAGAAGTGGGGCACAGAACCTCACCCACCCAACATTGCAGGGGCCTGAACCCTAGCCCCTTCTGAGGGAGGACTCCTGCCCCCATGGCTGCTTCGTGCTTCCCATGCCCAGCTCAGATCAGGACCCAGGTGACCGCCAGAGACTTGGCCGACAGCAGCTGCCCTCTCACTCCAACAAGAATTGTTTGAGTTGTCTTGTACCCATGGTGTGGGGAAGTGGGTTTACGATATCTAAATCCAGCCTACCACCAGGAATGCTCAGGACCTACTCAAGAAAGCAAATAATCCCTTCCACCAATATTTACAGGGTAAAATAAGATTGTTGTTAGAGTAATAAATTTGACAGTAAAATAGTAGTCAAGTTTTCAGGCAAATTTAAATTGGCTAGTTGAAACATGCTAATATTCTAGAAAAATTAATTGTACTGGACAAAAAGGTGTTCCTAAAGTGTTAACTAAAATTTTTATTGGTACTTCATCTCATGAGAAAATTGTGCACCATGTAATGAACCTAAAACAGTAATATTATAGTGCAAAAAATTAAAATTTAAAAGCCATCAACACTACATTATAAAATTTTCAGAAGCCTCCTACCATTTAAATCAAATAAGGAGGGGATAGTAGAGGAATATCATGTAAGGAAAAATATCCTGTAAGTAAATTACATCTAGAAAATTAATACTTTAGAAAATTAATTGTAAGGCTAAAAGCAAGACACCCATGAAAAACACACAAGGTGACAAAACAAGCCAGAGGAAAATCATTTGGGCAAAAAATGAAAAAGGATCCCCAGTCAAATTTATAGAAAATATTCCTCTATTAACTTTTGGTCGAGAATATGTTTGTATGTTTTCAGAAAACAACTCCGAGACCATGTGGATTCCAGCAACAGAGAGGAATCGACAGGACTACTCCAGCCATGAAGACAGAAGAGAAGCAGTCCAGAGACGGAAGACGCTGATGTGGCCTTCCCATACTAGCAGTTAACAGCTGTGCATCACTGCAGGTTGCCCAGGACCAAACCAGACAGAGTCGGACCTGCATTACCACCATTTGTCCACCATCAAGAACTGAAATGTCATTGCTGACATGTACACATAAGGAACTGTTGGACATTGAAATTGGGTCTCAAAAGAACTGTTGACCCAGAAAGAAACTCACTACACACTGATTCATTTGCCTGTCACCATAACCATTATTGCTTGTCTCATTTTCGGTTCTTATAAGTGTATTTCTAATAGCACATGATCTCACTCATCTAGGGGAAATAATGAACAACATAGACTGATGAACAAGAACAGACTCAGAAACAAGGAGGCATGGATCAGACTGTCGGGCCTCAGGGGGAGGGTAGGGAAGGGTGTGGGTAAAGGGGAGAGATCAACCAAAGGACTTGTGTGCAAGCATATGAGCCTAACCAGCGGTTAATGACAACAGGGGTGTGGGGCATGTGTGGGGAGGGGTGTGGTATGGGGGGGATGAGGACAAATATGTGATACCTTAATCAATAAAGAAATTTAAAAAAAGGGTAACTTTTACTCAGTTTTCAGAGCTTTTCCTGTGTCTGCTGTTTCTTAAAAATAATCAGCCTAAAATAATCCTAATGCCAAAAAGGCATATTTGGCGGTGGTATATTCTGTTCCAGAACCATCACCTTTCTTTGATCTGAAGGAACAAGGTGGAGAGAGGAGTTCCTGGAACTCCCAGAGGGTAGCTTAGAGAGAGGTCTACTGGTAGAACTGTGGCCTTGGGTAGAAAGCATCACAACTACAGCCAATCTGAGACCTAGCAGGGGTGAATGTCAGGAGAGTAAATTATCCTCTCCTCACCTTCATGTTCCTCCTCCATTCTTGCTTCAATGATTTCTGTACGCCCAAACCAACTGGAAGCCATAGGGCAAAAAACCTAGTTAATGCATTATGTAGAGGTCAGTTTTGTAGGGCACAGAGCAGTAGAAGTAGATTGGAAGAGGAAAACAGAAGATATTCAGCATGGAGATGACAACCCCTTTCTACCCAGGCTCCATCAGAGCATGTCTAGAGTGCAGTAATTAGTTCTGAAAAAAAGAGTTATAGTCAAACAAATGTGTTCAAAGAAAAAACAACAACATAATGGGCGAACTCACAAGTATTCCGTATAAAAATGTTTAGATGAAGTAGTACTATTACTTCTAGAAAAGAAAATATTTGAGGGTCAATCTAACATTATAGTTAAAAGTACAGACCCTAGAACCAGCTCTAGATTTATTATCTGGGTGACATTGGATAAGCCACTTAACTTATTTTTTTTGCTTCCATTCTCTCATTTGTAAAATTGGGCATAATAATAGCATCTACTTCATAGGGTTGTTAAGAGAATTAAATAGTGCTTTGCAAAGGGTCGGGGGCAGAAAGAGACTTTGCTTTGGGTGATGGGCACACCAGAAGCAATGTGCAGATAATGTTTTATTGAATTATACACTTGAAACCTGTACCCCAATAAATTCAATAAAAGAAAATATAACAGTGTGTGGTACATATAAATGTTATATAAGTTATATAATTGGGTAGAGGCATGGTAGAGAAATTTGAGTGGGTCTACGTGTTCTGAAAGCAGTTAAGTCTAGTTGGTGAAAACTCTAAGATGACAGGTTTTTATTCAGTTTAAAGTTAAATTGGCTCATAGACATAATAAAAAATGATCTTCCATGGTAGTGAATTCTTCATCCTAGAGGTGTTCAAATTTAGACTAAATGACAAGTTATGTTGTAGGGATGGAAAAGTTTTCCATCTTATCCTCTAGGTTTTTTGGTTCATCTAATAATAAAATTGACAAAAAACAGAATAATAGGAAAAAAACCCCAAAAGTTTAATAACATGTACACCTCCTGAATGCCTGGGAGAGACCCAAGAAAACTAAGTAACTCCCCAAAATGATGGAGGCAATCACCTTAAACATCATCTTTAATTAAAGACAAAAGAAGATGTTAAGGGTGAAGAGTCAGTTATGGGAGGTTACCTGAAAAAGCACAGTAAACTGGGTAGTGTTGTTGTACAGATCTAAGTCCTTGCCTTCTCCATTGATAAGAGTTTCTAGAGATTTAAAGACCTTCCCCTCTTCCTGGTATAGCCAGGGAGATGATCTTACAAATAGAGATTTCCCTAACAAATGTAAATGTCTCTTACAAAGAATAACTTCTACTTGGGTTTTAGAGCTTCTCCCATGTCTGTTTCATTAAAAACAAAACAAACAAACAAAAAATAGCCTAAAGTAATCCTATGACAAAGAGAAATATTTGGGGTGGCAAATTCTGCTACACTATAATATCATAAAGAGATTCAAGCATTGAAGAGGGTTAGAACAGGCATCTCCAAGATGTGCCACTTTGGCATGTGAATTACTTTGAGCTGAAGTCAGTCAAGACCCTGTGGGCTCTCACACACACAAAAAAAACCACACCCTTTTACCTCTTCCTTAAAGTATTTAAATTAGGGACTGTGGGGGTTCAGAACAAGTTACCCCAAGATGTGCCCCTCTGGTATACAGATTTTGAGCAAAAGACGACTTTAGCCATAGGCTCTAGATAAATTTCTGCCCTTCCCTTAGCTATCTAGAAGAACTTGAATTAGGCGCTGTGTCCATAATAAGTTGTTATCAGAGATAACCTATTTTGATCTATCTATAGGGCAGGACAAACTTCTATTTACTGAGCATCTACTCCTTATCATCCCATCCTGCAATGACCTTTGAAGTCCCCAAGGCATACACGGATGTTCTCTTTCTATCTCTGAATCTCTCTTGCATTTTAGGTCTCTGACTCTCTGACATATGCAGGGTTCCCATACATATGTATTTATTAAATTTGGTTATTTTCTCTTGTCAATATAATTTGTACATTTATTTGACCTGCCAGAAGAACCTATGGGAGTAGAGTGAATTATTTTCCTCCCCACCCCACAGCATCAATTAGAAGGTTGGATTAGAAGACCTTCAAAAATCATTGTAATCCTGCCATATATCTGATTCTTCAGCAAAATCATATGCAATACCACTGGAAATATAACCTTATTATCTAAATCTCTGCCTAAAAAAGCCAATGACTATTGTAGGCTGTAGATTGCCCAGATGTCATTCTTGACCTTTAGGTAGTGCACGATCTTCTGGGAAACAGATCCTTTGCTTCTGAAAGAGTTCCAGCATTCAGGTTCTGGTCTTGTCTTGGTCTTTTGGTTTTGTGGGCTGGGAGTAGATTTGGTTCTGGGTATTATTAGAAGTCAAAAGTCTCTCCTTTGTACATGCTTTGGCTGTATGACTTTTGGTTTTATTCTGTTGTTTCTGAAAAACAACTCAGTATCTTGTTAGAAACAAGGGTAAGGACAATTTGAGTTCGTTTTGTGGTTACACAACTGTATCTACCTCCAATTTCATTTTCTTCAATGAAAATAAATGGAGAAATTGTCATAGTTTTTTATTTAAGATTATTCCTCTACAGTGACATAATTTAGATTTAAGATTTAAGGTCAACCTCCTACTACATGTGTGATTTTGGACAATTTACTTAACTTCTTAGAGCTTGAGTATTTTTCACTATAAAATATGGATAATAATAGTATCCTTTTTACATCACAGGCTCATCGAAAGATTAAATGAGATATTGTTTGCAAAGTTACTGGCATATATTAAACTTTGACTAAATATTAGCACTTGTTATAAAAATACTAGAGGTTTGATGCACAAAATTCATGCAAGAGTAGGCCTTCCTTCCCCCAGCTGCCAGCACCGGCTTCCCTCTGGCACCGGGGACCCGGACTTCCCTCACAGCCCCGGCTTCATCTGGAAGGTCATCCGGAACGATGTCTGGTCTGATTAGGATATTATACTTCTATTATTATTATTATTTTACAGAGCTACCATACTACCCAAAATATGTTTTTTTTAAATTTCTTTATTGATTAAGGTATTACATATGTGTCCTTATTCCCCCATTATCTCCCACCCCCTATTCATGCCCCCACCCCCCCCGTTGTCTGTGTCCATTGATTAGACTTATATGCATTATGCTAAGTGAAATAAGCCAGACAGAGAAAGATAAATATCATATGATCTCACTCATTTATGGAATATAATGAACAATATACTTTTATTATTATAGATATTTTATCATATATCAATTAATGGTGATGTGGGCTCTTGGTTCTTGACTCTGTGTAGTAAAGATTTCACAATAGAAGTCCAGGTGATTTTGAGAGTACATGTATTAAAGTTGGGGTCAGTGAAACAAAGGAAGGGCTTATAATAGAAGAGGCAAGATTATAGCAACAGGGGTGAGCCTAATCAGAGCTGCCTTGGCCATTTAGAAGGAAAGTCACAGAGGCAGAAGAAGAGTCCTTGGAGATAGGTTCAGGGGCTTAGCCCAGGATGAGCTGCTCTCCTGGTTGCAAGTCTCCTGGGAACCTTTAGAGCTTAAGAGAAAGAAAAGGAAAGATACACATCAGTGGAAAGAAGTGGGAGAAAGACATGGGCATATTCCAGAGAGTTGAGAGCACACACTGGGTCCTTTGCCTTAAAGGTTTCTATCTAAAGGTTTTATAAAGGCAGAAATTTTAGGGGAGCTCTCAGGGGAGGATCTCAATAGAATATTCATTAGCTTTCCAGGTATGTCCTTTCAGGGTTGTTGTCTCTACTGATTGGTCATTGCATCTGGTCTGGATGTCAGCCATGGCATCACTTTATCTGGTTTTGCTGCTTTTCTGGGTCCGGAGCTGAAACACAACTAAGGCCTAAATGTTATCTCTAGTTTGACCAAAATTCTGTCTCTGTGGTCAACAAACCCAAGGCTTTGTTCCTAAGATTTTTTGATGTATGACCCTTGTCCTGAGGGCTTAATGCTTAAGGCAGTGGACGCTCAAGGGAGAAGGAGGCAGGTGAGTCAGGGTGCTGGAAGGGACCAGTTTGAATCAACCATCTGTCTCAGTTTCCTCATTCTACTTGCCAAGGAATTTTCTTAAATTTTTACTATCCTGCAGTATATCAATGATATATTGTAAAATATGTTGTTATTATTCTAAAACTAGTTCCTGAGATGCCTGGTTACCTTGGGTGAAGCAAGTTTTCACATTTCTCTTGACTGGAGCCTACATTCTTCAGTTAATTCTGGACCATTTCTGCAGGGATTGTAATACTGCTGGGGAAAAGGAAAAGAGGTAACCTTTGTTCAATGACAGACTTCCTCTGAGGCCATCCTCACCCCAAAGCAAGTCCTGAGAAACTATATGCAGCAGAAAAGCAGTCCTGGCAGTTCCTTCAGCGGCGTAGATTGTGTCAAAGAAGGGATTCTTGCCTGTCAGCAGGCAAACATGAAGCTTATATTTGGATTTTCATATGAATAAAACTTCAGAAGATAAAATAGCCAGCTGCAAAAGGCATGACTACTCTTTGATCTGTGAAACAATAGATTATACTAAAGAAAAATAAAAGAGAGAAAAATATCACCTTCCTAGGCTTTGTCTCTATAATGAAAGGAGTTTACAAACTTCCTTTAGCTGCAAATAATTTCAATTAACATTTTAGGGGGTTAAATGTAAATACCAATTCTTCTATAGGCTGGAGCTAGTTGGTTAACCATTGTGTGAAGTGCTAACCACTAATATTTGCAAGATGAGGAAAATTACACACTCGTGTTTGGCCTTCTCTTCTGGTCTCCACCAGAAGCATTGAGTCTTATCTTCCTTCCTCTCTTATTCATCCACCCACCCACAAATTCATTTTTTATGGGTGGCATCTCAGTGCTAGGATGACAAGGAAAGGAAACTTAAGGGTATGCTGGCAGATTCACCCATTTTGTCTATCCCAATTTTAACACTGAAAATCTTGGGAACTCCCTCAGTCTTGCACAAACCAGGATGGTCACTGTAACTGCCCCTATCAGGAAGCATTATTCAGAAAACTAGGGGTTAAGTTCCCTGTGAAAAACCTTGGCAGGCTAGGTGGCAGTGTCTCTATATCAATAGATTCCCTAGACCACAAAGAAACAAGAACAAAATTCTAGGGACTCGGTGAATAAGCTGAAACACACCAATTGGAAGATAAACAATATTGATAATGATGAGGAAAAAGAACAAAAGGAAGAGGAGGAGAATGAATCACAGCTAGCATTTATTAATGCTTTCTACATGCCAATGCCCATGTTCTTATTTTATAGATATCACCTAATTCAGTCCACCATTATTATCCCCATTTTATGGATGAGAGCCTTGGTGACTTGTAAGGTCAAGTGGAGTCAGGATTAAAATCCTTGTCTATCTGACTCCGAAGTGTATTCTCATAACCACTATATTATATTGGCTTATTTATTGAGGATTTCCTATATCTTCCAATATTCTCAACATTGTGCCATACCTTTGGGAGAGAGCAGTGAGCAAAGGACACATGATCACTACCCTCTTGAAAGTTCAATCTATGTTAGAATTACCCATATGAAAATTGGATATTTTTGTTTTAAAACCTTTATAGTTGCATGAATGCAACTATATCATGTGAATCATAATTCCAGAGAGAGAGGGGCATGTTATTTCTTGATGTTCATGCCTAAGCAATTATAGGAAGTGACTAGACCAGCTATTGACTAGTTTTAGAAGGATAAGGCCCTTGTTTTAGGAAGCTGAATTAATTATGTCAAGATGAGCAGCTGCTGATCAAATAGGAAAGTGACGGTGATTGTTCTCTGTGAGTTTCCTATTATATATCAAACAAAAAGAAAATGATTGAAAAACATTTGTTCATGGTATTTTCTTTTTGAGCCAAAAGATATCTATTGACATAGATCTCCTGCCAATTGCAATTCTTTATTCCCCTGTTGTCAGAAACTGCCAAACTTAAGATCTCATATTTAGAGCTATTATGGTGGAGGTTTGTGTCTCTCTAAACCTGAATCTTTGAGTATTATGAGAGATAATGCATCAGGTGACCCTGTTAGTTAGTGTATCCTATTTATTATTTCTACGATCAATGTCCGACTCTACAAGACAAATAGCAAAGTCAAAATACTTATCACCTCCTCTTAGGATCTGCATGGTCCATGCCTAGGTTAGGAGTTGGCAACTATGGCCTAAAGGCCAAATCCAGTCTGCTGCCTGTTTTTGAATAGCATGTGAGTGAAGAATAGTTTTTAAATGGTTTTTAAAAAATCAAATGAAGAATAACATTTTGTGACATGGGAAAATTATATAAAATTCAAATTTCAGTGTCCATAAATAGTCTCATTGGAACACAAACCTACTCATTCCTTTATGTTTCCTATTTGTTTCTTTATGAAAAGAGTATGTTGACCTCTGACCTAAAGGAAGGGGCTAATTTCCTGTATAGGACATGTACATAGGAAAGCTAACAATTATGTGAAAAGTAAATTATCAGTGCTATGTTTTGGAGGAAACAACAATAGTAAAAGTAAGTTGATCTAGTGATTTCAAGTCACATGGAATCTATAAAAGTTAAGAAAAACCTTACATGATATATGTAGTCATAGTCTTCCTAGACATTTTCTAAAATGTCT
Organism: Ia io; assembly: GCA_025583905.1. Taxonomy (NCBI): domain Eukaryota; kingdom Metazoa; phylum Chordata; class Mammalia; order Chiroptera; family Vespertilionidae; genus Ia; species Ia io. The sequence continues at coordinate 100,318,792 of JAJQQW010000001.1, forward strand.
CTTTATCATGGCTATTATCAATAGCCATTGATAACTAATAATTAAAAGATACAAATACGTTAAGATTCATTTTAGTTGATAATATTTACCTATGTCGTATATGTATTACATATACTAGGTGTACCAGTTAATAATGCAGATTTTTTCAATAGATGGAGTTACACATATGTTGGTATATATGCGATTTGATATGTATGCTATTTTGTTGTATTGACAACAAGCTTTAAAACTTAATATGTCAAATTTTTTAAAGGTGTTAACATCATAGATATTTTTACGCTTAAATATGTTGAATTTCGTGCTAAAAAAGAGCATTTGCGGGAAGTTTTAATTCATTACTTTATTTTGAAGAAAAGTGTTGCTTATGGTGAACATGCTCCTTCTCAAGATACTTGTGAATGCTGGTATAAACGCTTTAAAAGTGATGATTTCAATGTGAAAGACAAAGAACGTCCAGGTCAACCGAAAAAGTTTGAAGACTAACAATTACAAGCATCATTGGATGAAGATGCATATCAAACTCAAAAACAACTTGCAGAAAGATTAAATGTTGCTCAGCAAACAATTTTCTGATCATTTACAAGCAATGGGAAAGATTTTAAAGGAAGGAAAATGGGTGCCACATCAACTGAACAAAAGACAAATGGAAAACCAAAATGTCATCAGTAAAATGTTGCTTCAACGGCACAAAAGAAAGTCTTTTTTCCATCGAATTGTGACTGGCAATGAAAAGTGGATTTATTTTGAGAATCCCAAATGCACAAAATCATGGGCTGATCCAGGTCAACCGTCAACATTGACTGCAAAGCCAAATTGTTTCGGAATAAAGACAATGCTCTGCGTTTGGTGGGATCAGGGAGGTGTGGTGTATGATGAGTTACTAAAACCAGGTGAAACCATTAATACTGATCTCTACCAACAACAAATAATCAATTTGAACCAAGTTTTGGGCCAGATGACACGGCAAACTAATTTTGCTTCATGATGATGCACCATCACACACTTCAAAACCAGCTAAAGATATATTAAAAGATTTTGCCTGGGAAGTATTAACCCACCCACTGTATTCACCAGACCTTTCTCCTTCAGGTTACCACTTGTTCTGATCGATGGCACACACACTTTCTGAGCAGCACTTCAAAACATATGAAGAAGTGGAAAATTGGGTCTCTGAATGGTTTGCCTCAAAACAAGAAAAGTTCTATTGGGATGGTATCCACAAATTACCTGAAAGATGGGAGAAATGTGTAGCTAGCGATGGACATTATTTTGAATAAAGAGCACTTTTGATGTTTCTCTTGAAATTATCGTGTTTTCTTTGATTACAAAATCCACATTATTAACTGATACACCTAGTATACAATGTGTATATTTTATGTGTTTCTGTCATTTGAGTTTGCATTGAGGCTTTACTATGACTGATATTAACCCTGGAAAAGCCACTGAGTGAATTGAAAAGTAAAGACATTATTTACTTTTTTGTGTTCCTTTCTCAGAATTTCATAACACTTCAGACTTGAAACTGTGGTTATAATTTTTCCTCCCAAGCAAAAAAAGGAAGATTTTTCTCCCCTGCTCCCTTCTGCCTGTATTTTCTCCTAGCAGTACCATTACCTGCTATGCAGAGATGATGAGCTCAAAAGTATTCAGTTAAGATGTTCCTGTCAGTATTGGTTTAATAAATCAACACTAGAAATTAAACTATTAATTTTTCAAAACATTAAACAGCAAAGGAACACCTGAAGAAAGATGAGGGGAATAGGAAATTAGAACCTAAGAAATATATACCTTTCATGGCACTCCTTGTATAACATTGTAGGTTGAGATTTTATCATTTGTTAAGAAATAATATAGCAAAGAAAACATATTGCTGTATATACATCTTCTTCAGAGCTGGCCTGGCTACTGGGCCAGTGAGGAAGTAAGCAGAGGGTTAGGGGCTGAGTGTGCCAGGTCAAAGGCCATTTGTAATGAAATATGGAGCAAGATTAAATGTTCTCATTATACAGAGGAAGCATTTACTGGCTGAGGGGAGTCTTAGTTATTTAATCTTAATGAACTTTAGTTTCCTCATTTGTAAAATAGAGATAATAAAACTATTTTCTTTATGGGGTTTTTATGAGGATTGAGTGATATATACATATATAAATGTGCTTAGCACTGGGCCTGGCAAAATTACTCAAAATATCCTACCTAATAAAACAGCAATACGCAAATTGACCGCACCTTTCCTATGCCCAAGCCACGCCCACCAGCCACGCCCATCAGCCAAGCCATACCCACCATCCAGTCAGAGTGAGTATGCAAATAAACCCAACCAAGATGGCGGTTAATTTGCATACATAGGTGCCCTGAGCTGAACCCTGCAATGGATTGCAGGGAGCTGGGGTCCGCTCTGGCACCAAATCGAAAGCCTCTGCCGGAGGCTGTTGGCCTGGAGCTGGAGCAGACACCCAGCTCCCTGCTTTTGATGGATGGTGGGTGTGGCGAGCAGACCCCCTGCCATCGAAAGCAGGGAGCTGGGTGTCTGCTCTGACTCCAGGCCAAAACCATCCACCGGAGGCTTTTGGCCTGGTGCACGAGTGGACCCCCTGCCATCGAAAGCAGGGATCTGGGTGTCAGCTCCGGCTCCAGGCCAAAAGCCTACGGAGCAGACCCCCTGCCATCGAAAGCGGGGATCTGGGTGTCCGCTCTGGCTCCAGGCCAAAAGCCTCTGGAGGCTTTTGGCCTGGTGCATGAGAGGACGCCCTGCCATCGATTGCAGGGAGCTGGGGGTTTCTTCAGCCTGGTATACCAGCGGACCCCCTGCGATTGATCACCTGGGCAGGGAGCTGGGGGTCTGTTTTCGACCTGGTACACGAGTGGACCCCCTGCGATTGATCACCTGGGTAGGGAGCTGGGGGTCTGCTTTGGCCTGGGCAGGAGCAGACCCCCTGCGATTGATTGTAGGGAGCTGGGGGTCCGCTCCTGCCCAAGAGGCTTTCGGTCTGGGCAGGCCTGGGCAGGGGCTGAGCCGGTGATCAGAAGGAGCTGGAGAGGCCTGCCCAGGCCTAAAGCTTTGGCCAGAGGCTTTAGGCCTGGGCAGGGCCCAGCCCTCCATTGGTGTGAACTATAGTGGAAACACCTTTTCTGACTGCACATTGGCTAAGCTTCCTGTATGCCACTGGTAATATTCTTAGTAACTTGGGTAATAAGAATCCAAGAAGGTGATCTAGGGTTTTTCCACCACACTTCTGGAGAAAAAAATGAAGGTCTGCTGCTGAAAGGCTAAGAAATGTCATATCCTGCCCTAGCTGGTTTGACTCAGTGGATAATGCCTGGGTCTGCAGACAGCAGGGTCTGGGTTTGATTCTGATCAAAGGCATGTACCTAGGTTGCAGGCTCCTCCCTGGCCGGGGCCCAGATCAGGGCTCATGCAGGAGGGAACCAATCAAAATGTTTCTCTCTGTCTTTCCCTTTCTCTTCCACATTCTCTAAAAGTCAATGGAAACATACCCTCAGGTGAGGATAAAAAATAAATAAAGAAATCCATATCCTATGAAAGACACATTTTGAAAATGCCTAAAGAAAGTTGTCATTTTTTCTTGGTGAAGGGACTGGGGTCCATGTTGATGAAAACACCTTGGTGGCTGCGGTGACTGACAGTGGCTGCAGCAGTGGAGTGATGGGGCTGGTGCCTTCCCCTGACCAGCCAGGTTGCCTCCCACAAAGGGAGGCCAGACTGCAGCTTAGGTATGCTCCCTGTGGGGCACGGGCCTAAGCTGTCAGTGAGACATCCCCTGAGGGATCCCAGTATGTGAGAGGGGGCAGGTTGGGCTGAGGGACCCCAGACCCCCAGTGCACGAATTTCGTGCACCGGGCCACTAGTCTATACTAATAAAATGGTAATATGCTAATTAGGGCAGACATCTTCCGGAAATCCATCCAGACAAATCCACAGTGGCTGTGAGGCCTGGGGCTCAGGCAGCCATGGGCTCAGGCAGCCATGAGCCCTGACGGCTGCAAGGCAGCTGTGAGCCCCGGTGGCTGTGAGACCCAGGGCTCAGGCCTTGTAGCTGCCACGGCCAACAGTGGCAGGAGCAGTGGGTGATGGGGGCAGCGCCTTCCCCTGATCAACCCAGTTGCCTCCCGCAGTGGGGGGAGGCCAGAATGAGGGCTCCCAGGCTGTGAGAAGGGGCAGGCCGGGCTGAGGGACCCCCCCACCCCAGTGCACAAATATTCGTGCACCGGGCCTCTAGTATTTATAACAATTATATATTTTTAATATGTTTTCATTGATTTTTACAGAAAGAGAGAAAGGGAGAGGGATTGAGAGGTAGACACATCAATGAGTGAGAGAGAAACATCATCCATTGGTTGCCTCCTGCTCACCTCCTACTGGAGATCAAGCTTGCAACAGAGGCAGGTGCCCTGACTGGGAATTGAACCAGTGACCTCCTGGTTCATGGGATGATGCTGAACCACTGAGACACACCAGCCAGACTATATTTATTATTTTTATTGTTAGTGTGAGTGCCCATTGAAATAGTATAAGAAATCATTGCACAACTAGCCAATACTTTGTTATATGGCAATGTTCTGCCTACTCACATGAAGGAAGGTAGTGAAAGGAATAATGAGTAGATGTTAGGAGACTTGTATTTAGTCTGATTAATAATAATGATTACAATAAAAATAAAAGGTTAGTATTTATTTGGCCTTTACTACACATTTAATAAAACCCTAAATCATTACCTCCATTTTAAATATGGGGGAACTGAGGTTTAAAAAGATTTGGCTTCTTGTGTAGGATAACACAGGTAGCAAATGGCAGAGAAGTAGGATTTAAACTCAAAAGACTAACTCCAGAACCTCCATGCTGAACCATGAGAGTATACTACCTTCCTGGTTCTGCAATTTGGTAGCTGTATGAGCAGGGGCATAAAAGGTACTCATATCTTTGTGAAGATTATGCACTACACAAGTCAAAGGGTGTTCTACTTTTATTGGATACTAGAAGCCCAGTGCACAAAATTCGTGCACTGGGGGGGGGGGTCTCCCTCAGCCCAGCCTGCACCCTCTCCAATCTGGGACCCCTCAGGGGATGTCTGACTGCCACAGGGATCGGGCCTAAATGGGCGGTTGGACATCCCTCTCACAACCCAGGACTGCTGGCTCCCAACAGCTCGCCTGACTGTCTGCCTGCCTGATTGCCCCTAACCACTTCTGCCTACCAGCCTGAACGCCCCCTAACCACTCCCCTGCCAGCCTGTTCATCCCTAACTTCCCTCCCCTGCAGGCCCGGTCCCCCCCTAACTGCCCTACCCTGCTGGCCCAGTTGCCCCCAACTGCCCTCCCCTGCTGGCCGAATCGCCCCCAACTGCCCTCTCCTGATGGCCTGTTTGCCCCCAATTACCCTCCCTTGCCAGCCATCTTGTGGCAGCCATCTTGTGACCACATGGGGGCAGCCATCTTGTGCAATGATGTGACAGTCAATTTGCATATTACCTCTTTATTATATAGGATATGTAGTGAATAACCTACACAGTCATATGGGTGGTCATGTGGAAGTTCCTTAACTTATCAGTGTTTTGGTTTCGTTGTTTCTGAAATGAAAGTTTGAACTAATTGATTACTAGGCCTATTTTAGCTGAGGGTCTAGTGTGAATGTGTGGATAATCCTATATAATAAAAGGCTAATATGCAAATTGAATGAATGGCAGAACAACAGGTCGCTATGATGTGCACTGACCACCAGGAGCCAGACGCTCAACACAGGAGCTGCCGCTTGGTGGTCAGTGCACTCCCACAGGGGGAGCGCTGCTCATCCAGAAGCTGGGCTCATGGCTGGAGAGTGCAGTGGTGGTGGCGGAAGCCTCTCCTGCTTCTGCAGCAGTGCTAAGTATGTCCAACTGATGGCTTAGGTCCATGGAAGCTGTCAATTGGACATTCCCTGAAAGCTCCTGGACTGCGAGAGGGCACAGGCCAGGCTGAGGGACCCCCCCAAGTACACAAATTTCATGCACTGGGCCTCTAATTCAAAAATAATTTCTAATTTTCATTGGAGAGTTTTACACATATATTGGAATTTGTACTTATCTTATGAAATCAATTCCTAGAATAAATCAAATAAGGACATGGCACTGGGAATATCTGGAACTGGAGATTTAGAAGAGCTGCCTAATCTTTCCCCATGGTCCCCTACTCAAGTTCTCCATGCCATGAAGCGACATTTTATATCTGCAACTGATACATAGAACAGCAGAAACAAAATGTCCCTTTCTCAAATATCTCCAGGAGTAGGGATATGGTTAAGTGAATGGATTTGAAAGGCTTTCTTAGCTATGATGTGAACTTAATGAAAATTAAGTGTCAACACCACAGATTCAAAAGCAGATATTCAAGTAAATTTGCTGTTGTTTACAAAAACACATTTTAATGAAACATTTGATTAAGCAAGAATTGTGTGTGCTACCCATTGATAAATCAAGGGCACAATTTGGTTGATGATATGTAGAGATAAATTAGATTTAAGTATTGAGATATTAATATCATTATATTGGGACACAAGACAATTTTCTCTTAGATACTTTACTTGCTTTCAATTAAATGGTACTTTATGTAGTCATTCTTAACTGAAAAATAGATTAGAATGTTCTCTTACTCAATTGTATTCCACCACTAAATGGAATTCTTTATTAAATAGTTATACATTACCATTAAAGATGTACAGTTAAGATAAATTTAAAAAATAAGTACAACATTTTCATTCTTCTCATCCTCCTACCCTACCAAGCTTCTTTCTAACTCTTCTTAGAGTTACAATTTCTCCCCATACCCAAGAAGTTGGCACCTCTGGAATCTTACCAACCGTCACAGTTCTGGCAGCCCTTCTTATGTCGACAGCCAATTTAGCTCCCCTGGGAGAAAGACAACTACCTGCTTACAACCAATCAAAGGTCAGGAGTTCCTCTGCCATTTCTAATGTTTCCTATGCTTTAAGGTGACCTCCTGTTCCCTGCTCCAGTCATACTGGTTTATTCATTACTAGTGGCCTGGTGCATGAAATTCATGCACATTAAAAGGGGATTAATTAGAGGAAATATTTTAATATTGGTATTTGCCCTTTCTCTATAATAGAAGTGTCAGAGATGAAAGAAAATTAGTAAAATGTATATGAAAATCTTCCTCCTATCAGAGTCTGGGGCACGCCATGGGACCCAGAGTCAACTCCCCGCCCACCCGTAGCGCCTCAAAATTGCGCAAGACCCAGACCCAGCAGTCCCCACCCCCATTGGGTGAGATCCAGACCCAGCTGGCCCCACCCCTGTCAAGCTCCGCCGGGCAGGGGGCATGGCCTGAGGTCCCCTGTCAAGCCCTGCCAGGCGGAGGAGCACAGCCTCAGTTCCCCCGGCCTGACGCCAGAGTAGGGGGCGGGGCCTGAGGTCCCCTGTCAAGCCCACTGGGTGGGGGGCTCAGGCTCAGGTCCCCTGCCCCAGCCCAGTGCCACGCAGCCTCAGATCCCTGCTGATTGCTCCTTAAGGCTCTTTAAGGGAACTTGGCTTTCACTGTGGGTGCAGCCATTTTGTGTTATGGAAACCCCGCCTCCACTGTGGGTGCTGCCATCTTTGTGATGTGGGATGGTCAATTTGCATATTCCCTCTTTATTAGATAGGATTTCATGGCACCATTCTTCACCTTCTTGCCTCAGAGCTTTTGCTTAGGCTGGTTTCCTTTGACTGAAATTCCTCTCCCCTTCTCTCAGTTCTGTCTATTACTCTCCCCATTCACAACCCAGTGCAAATCACACTTCTAACAATTCTTCCTCAGAACTCATCTTTTCATCTTCTATACCCCCATAGGATTCTAATGTATACTTTATTTATAACTACAGCCATCGCATTTGCTAAACTCTAAAATCAGAATGTATGCTTTGACAACTATAACTGTACTTACAGAAGAAACATGATAGATAATCCTATGTCATAAAAGAGTAATATGCAAATTGAGCATCACTCCAACACACAAGATGGTTGCCCCCATGTGGACACAAGATGGCCACCACAAAATGACCAGCAGGGGAGGGCAGTTGGGAGGGACCAGGCCTACAAGGGAGGGCAGTTGGGGGCAATCAAGCCTATAGGGGAGGGCAGTTAGGGGTGACCAGGCTGGCAGAGGAGGGAAGTTGGGGGTGACTGGGCCTGCAGGGAAGTGCAGTTGGGGGTGACCAGGCTTGAAGGGGAGGGCATTTAGGGGCAATCAAGTTGGCAGGGGAGCAGTTAGGTATCAATCAGGCTGGTAGGGGAGTGGTTAGGGGGTGATCAGGCTGGCAAGCAGAAGCTGTTAGGGGCAATCAGGAAAGCAGGCAGGCGAGCAGTTGGGAGTCAGCAGTCCTGGATTGTGACAGTGATGTCCGACTGATCATTTAGTCCCGATCCAACTGGTATCGGGCCTAAACGGGCAGTCAGACATCCCTCAAGGGGTCCCAGATTGGAGAGGGTGCAGGCTAGGCTGAGGGACAGCCCCCCCTCTGTGAGCAGATTTCATGCACTGGGCCTCTAGTTTGAAATAAAAGATGATTCTAGAAAATTCAGAGTGCATGTTAGCCTTAATTGTAGCATTCATTACAGTCTATCTCGTGTTGCATTAATTATATATTTCTTTGGATTCTTCCTGATGTTGTCAGCAAGAATTGTGTCAGATGCATCCCTGCATTACCTCACACCTGCCAGATCTCTTTATCTATAGTAGGAATTCATCTTTTTATGCAGCCATCAACTATTTATTAAGCTCGTATGATGTAGTAGGCACTGTGTTAGGTGCAGGGGATGAGATGAGGTACTTCCCACCATGAAATAATTACAACACTGTAAGATGAGTGCTATGTTATGATAAACCTGAAACACATAAAACGGGTCCCCTTACATGCACTTGGAGAGTCAGGGAGGTCTTGAAGGAAGTCATTAATAAGCAGATAACGGAAAGATGAAAAAAGGTGTCAGGGAATATTGGGGTCTAAATTGGGGACTCAGAGTAGCGGGAACAGTACTATGTGAAGAGGTCAAAAAGTGAGGGAAAGAATTGCTTGTTTCAGAAATTCAGATTTTTTTTCAGTCCCATTGAGAGTGTAGAGTACATAACGGGGAATGAAAGAAGAAGAGGCTGAAAGAGGAAGCAGGTTCCTGGGCCAGGTGCTTGGAATGTAGAAATGAATAAGACACAGCACTGGTCTCCCAGAATTTACATTAAAGGGAAGATACAGAAATAATGGAGAAATTATGATACAGTACAATTACTGTGCTCTGACTGGAGAGATTCTGTGTACTATAAGAACACATATTATGGCACCACACCTGTCTTAGGGCAGGGGAGGTTTCCCATAAGATGTGCTCTTTCAGTTTAAATCTAGATCACTAAGTACTGAAAAAGTTAAATTGCCAGCATTTAGCTATTTTTCCTTTTCCCCTATTCTGAAACTTAGCTTGAGACAGAAACTATTAGGGAGTAGAAGGACAGCATCTCCTCTCTGCTTCAGTGCTACTAGCTTTCTTCTCTACATCTATGCACAGTGGCTGAAATACAGAGGTTGATTATATATAACACTAGAGGCCCGGTGCACAAAATTTGTGCACGGTGGGGGAGGTGTCCCTCAGCCCAGCCTGCACCATCTCCAATCTGGGACCCCAACTGCCCTCCCTTGCCAGCCTGATCTTCCACAACTACCCTCCCCTGCTGGCCCGATCGCCCCCAACTGCCCTCCCCTGCTGCGACCCACCTCCTCCACTGGGACCCGCCTCCTTCACACAAGGTGGCGGAGATGCCGGGACCAGCCTCCTTATGCCATGTGGAGCCACGGGACCCCCAGGCCTCACCGCATGGAGCAGCTGCCAGGCCCCACCTCCACTGTGTGTGTGGCCATCTTGTGGTGGCCATCTTTGTGGTGGCAATCTTGTGACGATGTCACGTGAGGACCACCTAGGCTTTTATTAGTATAGATAACCACCCCATTCCAATCAGAAAGCAGTTTCTCAATAACTTTATTACTTGGTTTGAAGCTTCTTCCTCTTGTCTGATTAATATTTTAACTGTGTCTTATGTAAACTGAAATTTACATTCAGGTGTTTCCTTAGCAACCATCACAAAAAATCAAATACATCTGCTTTCAGAATCAGTTCTTCTTTTGAAAAACCTTGTAGTTATCCAAATCTACTTTTATTATCAAAATGACTTTTTAAGTGGGCTACCATTTCTTTAAAACAAAGCATTCAAGACTGATATTTAAATAGACAGGCTTTAAAAAAGAGGTATGAAAAAAATGGAGATATGAACTGACTTTACTAAAACTTTTATTCACTTATTTATTTATTCCATCAATTAATCAATAAACATTTTTTAGTAACTATAGATGCTGTGTTAGGTGCTATGAATTACAAATATGACAAAGATATGGTCCTTGCTCTCAGTAATTTTATAATGTAATAGAACAGACACCTACAGCAATAACTGTAGTACAAGGTTTAAAGATGACGAAGCACACACATATGAGTTGTTTTAATATGATTTGTTAAAATGATCTTTGACCTCCATGGGACTGAATATGAGAGATCACCAGTCAGGTCCTGATGCTCTAATCCCAGAAGTAAATTCTATAGATCTATAAAGTTTTTGCATCTGGGAGTTCTTACATCATCATAGGAATCTGGAAAAAATCCAAAAGTTCCATGAGAAAATTGTTAGAAACTCTGTGCTACATTAAGTCAATGTAAAGTTCACAGAGGAATTTCTGGAATTTAATTTTGCAGTAAATGTGATGTTCTTGCCAAGGAAGAACATGGAAGACTGAAAGGATGTAAAATGTTCAAATATTACTGTGCTTAAAATAACATTTAAAGTATTATACTTTCTTCAAAAAATGGAAGAAGGGAGAGACTGTGCCTAAGTCCACATTATGGAATTTTAAACTATTGATAGAATCCATGTTCCATGGGCTCTTTGTCTTTTGTAATATTTCTCAGAATTCTGCTCTGTTGGATAGTCACAGGTCTAAATTGTTGGTGAGCCTAGCTCAAATGATCAGAATAGTGGTGTTTCAACTTCTCCAAGCACCTGTCTCCTTTACTAGTATAGGTAACATCATGTGCTTGTTTTTCCTCAGTAAGTTCTCTCTTGCCATTATAATTAGGATAAAGATTGTATTTCTTACCATGATTTACAGAGCTCTGTGTGATCTGACACCTACTTGACTTTCCAACCTCATTTTATACAACTCTCTGTCTTGTATTTTAAGCTCCATCAGGATTAAACTACTTGTCTTTCTTTTAACATGGCATGTTGTTTCAGATTTCTCAGCCTTAATTTACAACACTGCTATTCATGCTTCCATTGTTCTTCTATTGCAACTTTGTCTGATTGATTCATTCATTGTACAAGATTAAGCTCAATTATCAATTCCTCCAGGCAGCCTTTCTTACCTTTGATTTCTACACTTTGTGTTGCATAGTCTCCCTCTCTATTCCCTTAGTACCTTGTAGTCATATCTGGCAACTCTCTCTCAGAAATTTAAACTTGGCTCAAGTCCCCAATTTTAAAACTTGGGTAGCCAGTTCAGTGCTTTCCTGTGATCTTTGTAAATTTCCAACCTTACCTCCTTCTGGTCTCTATTGTCTCTATTTTTGGATCCACACAGATTCCTGGGTTCTGCTATTACTGATTAAGGAAACCAAACTCTTCTCATTTGATGTGTTCTACGAAAAGTTCAATCACCTTGATTATATAGCTTCTAAGGGTATATTTAAAGGATCTGTTTACTTGTTCCTCTCTTCAACTGTAAGGAGGGAAGAGACCACATTTGTTTTATTCATTACTGTGTCTCTAGAGTTGAACACAGTGCTTGACAGATAATAGATCTTCAATAAATTTATGGTGAACTGTCTTTTGAATATATTTAGGAAAACTTTGAATTAGTGCTCATGCTATGTGTTAAAGGTTTGTAGGTTTTATTTCTGGGTACACCATTTTTTTTGTTCAGTTCCATAGTCAATGTTTATATCGCAATATCATGTTAACTGGTACTTTGTAAACATACTATATTCTATGCTCTATATTAAGAATATGTTAAAAGAACTAATAAAAGCTACCTAATGAAAATTAACACTGTTATAAACACTTTATGCATATTAAGTTGTGTTTTCCAACAACCTCTCTGAAGTAGATGATGATATCATCTCCATTTTCCAAAAGAAAGGAAATAAAGGCACAGTGAGGTTAAGTAACTTGTCCAAGGTTACACATCTAATAAGTAGAATAACTGGAATTTTTGTCTAGACCATCTCTTCTAAGAGCCTGTTCTCTTATAAAGTCATTATATAATGTTGCCTTGAGAATACAAGAATTAGGTTGTCAGGTACAAATTGGAAAGGCTGTAAGCATTAGAGAAGATAATCTTCTAAAGGGCTGGTATAATTAGGAAGGCTGCATGAAAGAGGTGCACACTGTAAGACAAACAGACATCTGTTTTTTTTATTCAACTCTATTTGACCAGACTTGTTTGCTTTCACAATCCAGTTTATGTAAAGACTATATCCTTTGGATTAGTAGTCAGCAAAAGCCAAAGCTGTTATGGGTTACCTGACTTTTCTCTCACTTTGTGGGTCTTTTCAAATGACTGTTATAATCTTGAAATTGGCTTACTGGTACTAGGACACCTGGTTTGTTGAGTGTCCCAGAAATGAGAAATGCCTTGGTGTTTGCAACTGAAAAACAAAAGTCTACTGATTATCTGCTATCTCTTTTGTTGATATAATTATCTTAGTTCAGACTTTAGTTCACAGAAGATTTGAAGCCATATGTCCTTAGAATTATTTGCAATTTCTATTTAAAAAGTCTGTATTCAAAAAGTTTCCCTTCTCCTAAATGTTCAGCTAAAATAAGTTCAATTATAATAAATACTGTGTAATTATCCATTAAATATGCTAGAATGAAACCCATAGATAATATAACCTTCCTATAAAGGAAAAAAAGAATGGGAAATAATTTTTAATAAAATATGTATTTGAATATATAAATGTTCAGGTACTCCTACACTAGAAGTTATAATCAAGTAAACATTTTCATCCTCATGCAGAACCACTATGAATAAAACATGTACAAACACAAAATGTAGTGTTGTGTTGATAACTTAAGTATAATGAGCTTCATTGCCATTGGTGACATAATTACCTTAAATGATGAACAATTATTGCTTATGTTATGAACAAAAAGTACAATCTTCTGTATATATAGTTGGTGCTTTCTTGGAAAATTCAGTGTATATTAAAACCATGCAAAAGTATTTTATATAAAATGAAGTTAAGCTCTTAGTTCAGATATTATAAAAAGGTTTTTCATATGAGTAAATATCTTGTGGTACATTCAAAAATAGTAAGAAACATGGTTACATCAAGTTTTGGTTGTATGGTTGTGTTTAGGATATCTAGGAACCCTAGACCTCTTCTTGTAAGTATCTCCTCCCTCTCCAACAAAGTAGACCTTAAGGCTTAACCACTCAGGAAGATATAGCAATTGTAAATTTGTATGCACCAGTAATATAGCCTTAAAATATATATAACAAAAATTGACAGAAATACAGTGGAAATTTGGCAAATCCACAATCATAGCGAGATATTTTACACATTTCTCTTGATAAATAATAGAATAAGAAGATAAATTTCTTAATCCATTCTGGATGGTCTAACAAAATAACATAAACTGTGTGACTTACAAAAAACAAGCATTTATTTCTCATAGTTATGTAGGTTGGGAAGTCAAATATCAGGGCATCATCAATTTTGGTGTTTTGTGAGGGCCCTCTTCCTTACAGATGGCCATCTTCTTACTGTAATCTCACATGGTAGAAGGGGACTTGGGAGATCTGTGAGGTCACTTTCATAAAACCACTAATCAGATTATAAGGACTTCACCCTCATGACTGAAGCAACTCCCAAAGTCTCCACTTTCTATCACATTGGGCATTACGTTTCTACATATGAAAACAAAAGTTTCTATGTATGAGTGGGGGAGGCACAGATATTTAATACATAGAAATAATCAGGATATAGTATATTGAACTACACAATTCAAAACTTGACCTAATAAGACATATACACAGTGGTATACTGGTGGAAACTCATACTGACTTGTGAGAGTCTCATGTGTACATCTCTTTCCAACTCTGCATTCATTGATCTCATATTGTTACCTTGTATTTGGCCATAGTGGGAGCATTCACACCATGGGAATTGGCCAACAGTACACATCCAAGTCTCTGTTTGAGAACCAGTTAAACATTTACCAACATACTACCATATGTACAGAGCACTACATCTAAGACTTGGAGACTGCATTTTCTTTTCAATTATGTATGGAAATCTTCCCTAAATTGACCATATGCTGGGCCATAAAGCAAGTCTGAATAAATTTCAATGGATTCAAATTATACAAAGTATGTTATTTTACCATAATGGAATAAAGCTTAAAATCAATAGCAAAATGATAACTAGTAAATCATGATTTATTTGCAAAATTAGCAGTATACTACTATATAATTCATATGTAAAAGTAAAAATTATGGGAATTAGAAAATTGAATGGCAATGAAAATATATATCAACACTTGTGTGGTGTAGCTGTGGTTCGAGGGGTATTTGTATCCACACATAGATTAGAAAGAAGACAGACTGGAAAGCATCAATTTCCTGAAGTTAGAATAAGAGTAGCAAATTAAACTCAAGAAATATAGGAGCAAGGAAATAAAAATAAGGGCAGAAGTATAGTAGCAAACTAAAACACAGTAGATAAATTTTACAAAGCCAAAAGTTGGTTGTTTGAAAAGATTAATAAAGTTTTAACTTTGTTCAAGAAAAACCCAAGGAAGGCACCATCCCAGTAGATTTTTTTTAAAATCCTCACCTGAGAATATGTTTTTATTGACTTTTAGAGAGAGAAGAGGGGAGGGAAAGAGAGAAAGAGAAACATTGATGTGTGAGAGAAACATGGATAGGTAGTCTTTCGTACATACCCTAACTGGGTATCAATCCTGCAACCTATGTATGTGCTCTGACCGGGAATCAATCCCACAACCTTTTGGTGTATGGGACGATGCTCCGACCAACTGAACCACCTGGGCAGGGCCAGGGTCCAATAGATTTTTAAATGTAAAAAAAAAATATGAACAGTTTCATCTCAGCAAATTTGAAAATTTAGATGTTAAGGACAAATTCCTAGGAAAATACTGCTTTCCAAAGCTGCCAGAAGAAATAGAAAATTATAAATTGTTTTACACCTATTAACATGATTGCATTATTGTATATGTATCATTTTATGCTCTGATATTTTTCACATAACTGTTTTACATATGTAATTATATATAACAATACATTTCTTACATTTGTCACTTTTAATGCCTATAGAAAACCTCTTTGTTACCATGTCAGTAATAAAAGGCATTTAGACTCTTTCCTATTATTTTATAGTTGAACAGAACATGGCCATGAGAATCATAGTACAAATCACTCTTTCCCTTTGGTTATTTCTTTGAGAGTATATTCCCTACAATGGACTTACTAGCAGAAAAATTTGAATGGTTTCTCTTTTCTTTTCATATATAGCCAAACTACCTTCTGCAAAACTGAATCAATTTACAGAGCCAATAGCAATGTATAAGGTGACCCATTCCCACTAGCAATTGACTTTATAAACTGTATGTATTTATGCCAGTTTAATAGATAAACAATGGTACTTTTGTTTTAATTTGTATTAATTTAGTTGCTATTGAGGTTTATCTTTTTATATATGATTATATTCTATTTCAATTTATTTTTATACACACTGCCTATTCATCTTCTTTGTTAACTTTTCAAGTAGAATCTAAATATTAGCCTGATATATGTGCATTAATGTTTTATTCAAATTGGATAGTGAACTTTTATCAGTTACATTTTTCTCATGAAGATTTTCCATTATGATGCTTTCTTTTTTCCCCCATAATTTTTTCTCAGAAATGTTTTGTAATATTCAGTGTGCAGGTCCTCCATATCTTCTGTGAGATTTATCCTAAATAATTTCATATTTGTTGAGGCTGTTTTATTATTAATATTTTAAAAAATTATCTTTATTGATGAAAGTATTACATATGTCCCCCTTTTTCCCACATTGACCTCCTCTAGCCTCTCCCTACCCCCTCACCTCCCCCACCTCCTATCCTTCACCCCACCCCCACCCTGCTCCAGGCCTTTACCACCCTATTGTCTGTGTCCATGGGTTATGCATATATGCATACAAGTTCTTTGGTTGATCTCTTCCCACCCACACCCTCCCCCGCCTTTCCTCTGAGATTCCTCAGTCTGTTCCATGCTTCTATGTCTTTAGATCTATTTTGTTAATCAGTTTGTTTTGTTCATTAGATTCCACATATGAGTGAGATCATGTGATACTTGTCTTTCTCTGACTGGTTTATTTCCCTTTCTTTTGATATTCATTTTTATTACATTTCATAGCTTAACGGTTTTTTAAGGCATTTGAATACACTTATCTTGTATGTGATGGTATACTTTAATTCTTTAAAGTCAGAAATATATCTCCCTTCTTCCAAACTAGAATAAAATGCTATTTCATAGTAAGCTACCTGGAACATTATCCCCAAACTCTAAATTTTCACATTTGGAACTACTTAACCTCTGCTTGTACAAGAAGCCTGAACTGGATCAACCCATTTTCTACTAATTTGATTTCTGCTTCATTCTTAATCATGCTATAAGTTGCACAGCAGTTCTATGAAAAGGCCTTTGATTTTGCAATCTACCTAGTACTATGCTTCTTCTAAGACTGGGACTTTACTTTTGCCTCCCCTCTTCTTTCAGGAACTCAAATTCTGATTCTAAATCCCAGACTAGCAACTGGGACTGCAGAACCTGCTGCTGCAACACCAGATATCAACTACCTATTCAAATAGTGCCTATCTGCATTGCCACTCACATTGCTATTCTTTACCAGTTTACCAAATCACCAACGCCTTACCCTTATGGCCTTTCCTAATGCTGACTGCTTACCTGGACTGCCATTCTCTAGGCATTAGCCTACCTGGCTGATTTCTTTCCCATTGACTTTAGCTGAATCTGTCTTGCCTCAATGTAGTGAATGCATTTAATTCTCAGATACAAGCTTTGTTTATCTGACCTCTCCTGACAGTAAATTTCAATTTTAAAAGCATAATTTAACTTTATAATTTAACAACATACACATTGTCATTTAAAGCTTTGACTATTATCTGGAATTTATTGCAAATCTACAGTGTAAAGCATGGGTCTAAGTTATTTATTTATTTTTTTTACCATATATTTAACCAGTTGGCAAAACATTTATTAATGATTCTATTCCCTATTGCTGTTTATTTATATTTTTTACAATAGTTTTAATTCTCATGATAGTAATTTGAATCTGTTATTGGATGATCTATTCCACTAATTAGTCTCCCTCATTTAGTTAACATGTCACATAATTCTGACAACAGTTGTAGTACAGAGTGGGCCAAAAGTAGGTTTACAGTTGTGAGTGCACAAAACACAATATATTCTTATATTACTATTTATTAACTATTGTATTATTTTCCATACAAACAACTGTAAAGCTCCATACTGTATGTATTTGTGAGTTTGAATACTCTCATATTTATTTAATTTTTCTAACAATGAGAATGGTATATTATTTAAATCTTCCATTTTTTGTTCATTAGGGTATCACTTTTCTTTGTGTCACAAACTTAATTAACACAAAGGCATTTCATATTTCTAGTAACTATTGTGATGGAATCTCATTTCTTTTTTGAGTTATTCATTGTATTATTAGTAAATAGGGATGCATTTAATTTATTTTTGTGGATTTACTTCATTCCACAACTTCAATGAACTCATTTATTACCTCTGGTAATTTTTTGGTTGACTTATTTGGATTTTCTGAGCATATATTCATGTCATAAGCAAAAAATGATTTTTAATATTTTCCTTTCCTAAATGTACTTTCAATTCCTTTTTTCTCTCTGATAACCACAGTCAATATTCCATTGAAAGAGAGTGGCAAATAGGAAAAGAAAAAGAACTAGCATTTGTGGAGTTCTATTTTTACCTGCCTTGATTTTAGAGGAAATAATTCTAGGCATGCTTCTCCATTAAATATATTGTTGATTCTGTTTTTTAAATGTGCCCTTTTCATGTTAGGAAGGAAAACATTTAATTTTGTTTATCAAGAAAATATGTTGAATGTTACCAGTGTTTCCTGGCAGAAATAATTTCAAATATTTTCCCATTAACACATATAATAAGCCTGTGCTTATGAAATAAATAGGAATAGTCTTATTTCATACTTAAAAATTATGTTCTAGTGTTATATATATATTATCATTTTATTTATGATACACACACATACATGCAAAACACACATAGATGGAATAATATAATATATTAAAATATATATTATATATGTACATATAAAAACATATACCAATTTTTGTTGTGGTTGTTAATCCTCACAGAGGATACTTTTTCCATTGCTTTTCAGAAAGACTGGAAGGGAGGGAGGGAGGTAGGGGAAGAGAGAGAGAAACATTGATATGAGAGGTATATATTGACTGGTTGCCTCCTGCAGGCACCCAAACCAGGGGCAGGGAATGAACCCACAACCCAGGTACATGCCCTTGACTAGGAGTCAAATCCCTGACCCTCCGGTGCATGGGCCAATGCTCTAACCACTGAAAAACACCAGCCAGGGCAAACCTATTTTTTTTAAAGTGAGGTCAGCTCTAATTCCCTCATTTAATATTTTCCTTCTCAGTTTTTAGAAGAAAGCTGTATCTTCCTTATACAATGACATGGGTGCATAACTTCATTTTTATATTTGAAAATAGGTTGAAGCAAAAGAATATGTGGTCTCAGAAGGTTTAAAAGAGTTCTACTGAATCCATCAGTTCCTGTTGATGTAAGCAATTTATCTTCAAAAATTAATTTTTCTATTGCTGGAATATACATTTTTTTATTTTTTGTGGTGCTGGTTTTTAACATTTTAGTAGGACTTCATTATTTTTTCTTTTGTATGTGATTACCAAATTTATTTGAAAATATTCAAGAAGATTTAATTTTTCCTCTCATTCTGATTAAAACGTGTGGTTTAATCTATTTTTTTTTGAGCAATTAGTATATGCTAAGTACTGATTTAGGGACTAAAGATGAAGCAGTAAAAAAAAAAAAACTACATAAGAAGTCTTTGTCTTCATTTATGGAGCTTATAGTCTAGTAGATGAGACAGACCTAAAAGCAGCAAGCAAATAATTAAAGATTATTGTAGTCCAGCCGGTGTAGCTAAGTGGTTGAGTGTCGATCTATGAACCAGGAGCTCATGGTTCAATTCCGGGTCAGGACACATGTCTGGATTGCTGGCTCAATCCCCAATAGGGTGCATGTAGGAGGGAACCAATCAATGATTCTCTCTCATCATTGATGTTTTTATCTCTCTCTCCCTCTCTCTTCCTCTCTGAAATCAATAAAAATATATTTTTGAAAAAGATTATTGTAACTGCTATAAGAAAATAAATGAAACTGATGATGCAATAAAGAGTGCTTAGTCTTGGGGATAGGGTGGTCTACTTTAGATAGGGTTATCAAGGAAGGCTTCTCTGAGGAGGTGTCATTTAAGCTAAGCCATACAGAAGAAGAGAGAGCCAGCCAAGGTTAGGGTTGGGGGAGGAACATTCTAAGCATGGGGTAATAATAAAAGCAAAGATCCTGAGTTGGGAGAGAGCCTGGTATACCTATGGTTTACATTTTTTCTCTCTTTTTTTCCCCTAAATATATATTTATATTTATTTTTTTAACAGAGAGAGGAAGGGAGGGAGAGAGAGAGAGAGAGAGAGAGAGAGAGAGAGAGAGAGAAGAGAGAGAGAGAGAGGGAGAGAGAGAGAAATATCAAAGTGAGAGCTGAACATTGAATAGCTGTCTCCTGCGCACCCCCTACCAGGCATATACCCTGACAGGAATCAAACCAACAACGCTGTGCTGCATGGAAAGATGCCCAACCAACTCAGACACACAGTCGAGGGCCATTTTTTCTCTTTCTGGTTAACTGGTATAATCTTTCATTTGTCAAATTGTAGTATTTTTCCCTTTACCCAAGCATTGGTTTTTATTTATTAACTCTGCTATATTTTTTCTTTCTGTATTTTGCCTGTATCTCCGTTTTCTTGTTTTCCTTTTCCTATGTTTTTTTTTTTTTTTCTGGCTTGTAATACTTGGATCACTTTGTTTCCTAAGCAATTGAATGGTTTACGTCTTTACTGAGCAACAACAGGACTCATGTAGCTCATTGGATCTTTCATGTAGCTCAATTGTACCAATTGGTAGGAAACCTTGAGCTAAATTTGTGACTATCCTTTAGTAAATAGAAAGACATTATAGCATGCATTATTATATATCTTCACCACTAGTTTAATTTGAATTGTTCCACCCTTATTTTTCCTTTGCAATGATTTCCTCATTCACGTTTTTGGGAGGAAGGGTCTTTGATGACCACAATTTATTATATTGCTGTTTTTTTCAAATGAAATGATTACAAATGTAATTTTTATATTTTGCTTTAGATGTATTTGTAGCTACATACACTCCTTTTTGAAGCAAGATGGAACACAAAAATTCAAATAGTTTCCTTACAAGTTCTTTAAGTGAGGCTTTTATTTTACTTTAAAAATTAAAGTATTAACTATATATAGTAAAAATTGTCCTATTTAGCACACAATTCTGAGGGTTTTGACAAGTGCAAACCAACAAAATTAAGATATAAAATAGTTCTGCTACCCCTCCATACTTCTTTGTATTCAACCTCACTTCGAGACTCTGACTGTGTTGGTTTCCACCCCCATTTTTTTCCCATTTCCAGAATGTCATATAAATGGAATCATACAGCGTGTAGCATTTTGTGTTGGCTTCTTTCACTTATCAAAATGACTTGACATTTATCTGTGTTGTGCCATATCTGTGCCTCATCCCTTTTAATTGCTGAATAAACTCTGATTTCTTATACCATGTACCACAATTTGTTTATCTATGCACCACTTGATAGGACAATTGCTTTTTTCAAGATTTTGATGATTAAGGGTAAATCTGTGTAAATATTAACATTCATGTTTTTGTGTGAACATACATTTCATTTCACTAAAATAAATACTGAGGAGTGTAATCCCTGTGTCATATAGCAAATGTATTTTTTAAATGAGAAAATGCCCAACTGTTTCTCAAAGTGGCTGAACCATTTTACCTTCCCACCTAGATAGAGATTTAATTCATTATATTTCTCTTTTTCAAGTGCCCCACATATTTTTCTCCATAATTTTACTGCTGTAATTTTAAATGTACATTTATTTATTTATTTATTTATTTATTTATTTATTTATTTTGTTAATCTTCACTAAAGGATATTTTTTTCCCATTGATCTTTAGAGAGAGTGGAAGGGAGGGAGGGAAGGAGGGAGAGAGACCGAGAGTGTGCAATATCAATGTGAGAGAGACATAACGATTGTTTGCCTCCCACATGTGCTCTGACTGGGGCCAGGGCTCTGCAACCCAGGTATGTGCCGTGCCCTTGACCCTTGATGGGAATTAACCCCATGACCCTTTGGTGCATAGGCTGATGTGCTAATGACTGAGCACATCAACTAGGGCCATTTATTTATTTAGTGAACAAACATTTAATGACTACCTACTCAGTGCAAGTAACTAGACTAGGTGTCCTAGATCATACAAAGATGAATGACATAGAGTCCCTACTACCAAGTAAACTCTTGTGGTGTCACTCTCTCAATAACTTTCCCAGACTTAGTTTTTCATTTGATATATAAAAGATTGTATTATGTGTGCAATTGCTGCTGCCTTTGAAATGCAACAAACCCAGACTCAAACCTTGACTCTGCTACTTGCTAGATGTGTGACCTTGAGAGCAAGTTGCTTATTGTCTCTAAGCATCATTTTCTTCCTCTAAAAATTGGGCACATAATACATTTTTTATAATTCATTATGAGGATAATAATTTAAAAACAACAATGCATGTAAAGTGGTGATAGAGTAACTGACATAGTAAGTGCTCAGAATTGGTACATTTAAAAAATTGTTCCTGGGACTTGGAAGATGGTGGCCAATGGGAGGGCAGGCTGCAAGATAGTGTGTGAGTGAGAGAGTGAAAGGAGAATGTGTGGATGTGCAGGGAGTGTCTGTATTTGTGAGTGAGGGAGATGCGGGGAGTGTCTGTATTTGTGAGCTATATTCCACAGGACTGTTGGGGACTGGTGGACCAAGCTTCCCTGGCAAGTCAGCCTCTATTACCACTGAAATCTCTCCCAGAGCATCCAGCTCTTACACAGAGACCGCACCATCCTGAAGGGGAGAGCAGCCCAGCCTTACCTTCAACCGAGCAGACCTCAGATACCTCCCAGGACCCTACAACCACATCACCCAGGGGCCAGCTGCCTCAGCTGAGAACCCACGGACACCAAGATGCCAGCCTACCTGGCTGTGGGCACCTAAAATGTTTGTCCAGGGGGAGAAAAAGCAGCTCTGAATACGCAGATGGGCCCTGCACCTTCTCACAGGGCAGATAGAAGAAACAGCTGAATCAAACAACATCTACCTGGAATTGATGAATTAATCACAGCTGGTGAGGCAATCCATGGATGGAAAGGTCAGATATCACCTAGAGAGAGGAGAGAGAGAGCTACAAAACCAGACACCCTGAGAGGAACAACATGGGGAGACAAAGAAACAGCCCCCATACGAAAGAAAAGGAGGAATCACTGGAAAAGGAAGTAAACAAAATGGAGGCAAGCAACATGTCAGAGAAAGAATTCAGAGCAATGATCATAAGGACACTGAAAAGGATGGAAGACAAATTCAACAATATGTGTAAGAACCAAGAGAAAATGAAGAAGAACCAAGAAGAAATGAAAAATGACATTGCTGCAATAAAGAACACAATAGAAAGCATCAATAGTAGACTAGAAGAAGCGGAGGACCACATCAGTGAGCTGGAAGACAAGGTAGGAAAAAATACCCAAGCAGAGCAGCAACTGGAAAAAAAAAATACTTAAAAAACAGGAGGAGAGCCTAAGGGAACTTTGGGACAACACGAAATGAAACAACATCCGCATAATAGGGGTCCCAGAAGGAGAGAAAACTGAGCAAGGAATAGAAAACCTGTTTGAAGGAATAATGATAGAAAACTGCCCTGATATTGGGAAGAAGAAAAAACTCTCACAAGCCCAAGAAGCTCACAGAGTCCTAAACAAGATGAAATCCAAAAAACCAACACCAAGATACATTATAATTAAACTAGAGGCCTGGTGCATAAAATTTGTGCACGGGGTGGAGTGTCCCTCAGCCCAGCCTGCACCCTCTCCAATTGGGGATCCCTCTCACAATCTGGAACAACTGGCTCCTAACCGCTCACCTGTCTGCCTGCCTGATTCCCCTAACTGCTCCCCTGCTGGCCTGATGGCCCTAACTGCTCTCTCCTGTCAGCCTGATCCCCCTAACTTCTCTCCCCTCCTGGCCTAATTCCTGTAACTGTCTAACTGCTCTCCCCTCCTGGCCTGATCGCCCTAACTGCCTACCTGTGCTCCCCTACTGTCCTGATTCCCCTAACTGCCTTTCTGAACTCCCCTCCTGGCCTGATCACCCTAACTGCCTATCGGCTCTCCCCCCGTGGCCTGATCCCCCTAACTGCCTATCTGCTCTCTCCTCCTGGCCTGATCCCCGTAACTGCCTATCTGCTCTCCCCTCCTTGCCTTATTGCCCTACCTGTCTATCTGCTTTCCCCTACTGGCTTAATCCACCTAACTGCTTATCTGCTCTCCCTTCCTTTCCACACCCTTTGGACCCTGGCGCAGGCATGCTGAGAGCTCTCTGCCACAGCCCAACCCCAGTCCTGATTGGTCATTACATGATGGCATCCCAGACAATTTGCATATTCCTCTATTATTAGTATGAATTGGCAAACACAAATGACAAAGTAAAAATCTTAAAGGCTGCCAGAGAGAGACAGAAAGTTACCTACAAGGGATCTCCCATCACACTATTGACTAATTTCTCAACAGAAACATATCAGGGCAGAAGGGAATGGAATAAAATATACAAAGTGATGCAAAGCCAAGGTCTGAATCCAAGAATACTATAGGCTATCAATCAAAGTTGAGGGTGAAATCAGGAGCTTCACAGACAAAAAAGGACTAAGGGAGTTTATTATCACCAAAGCAGCAATGCAAGAAATGCTAAAATGTCTGCTGTAAAAGGAAGAAATAGGAAGGGAAGAAGGAACACAGGCATAAAGAATAAAAATGGCGACAAACAAGTACCTATCAATAATAACTTTAAATGTAAATGAATTAAATGCCTCATTCAAAATACATAGGGTAGCTGAGTGGATAAGAAAGCATGATCCATATATCTGTTGTCTACAGGAGACCCACTTTAGAACAAAGACTCACAGGAACTCATGGTGAAGGGATGGAAAAAGGTTTTTCAGGCGAATGGAAATGAAAAAAATGCTGGGGTAGCAATACTAATACCTGACAGATTAGAACTCAAAGTGAAGGCCATAATAAGAGATAAGGAAGGCCACTTCATAATACTAAAGGGAGCAAGTCAACAAGAAGATATAACTCTGGTAAACATATATGCACCCAATACAGGAGCACCAAAATACATGAAAAAAAAACAAACTTCTGTAGGATATCAAGGGAGAGATTGACAGCAGTACAGTCATAGTAGGGAACTTTAATACCCCACTAACACCACTGGACAAATCCTCTAAACAAAAAATCAGCAAAGAAACATCAATCCTAAATGACTCACTAGATCAAATGGAATTAATTGACATCTTCAGAACATTTCACCCCAAAGCCACAGAATATAATACATTCTTCTCAAGTGCACCTGGGTCATTTTCAAAGATAGACCACATATTGGGACACAGGCAAAGTCTCATCAAATTCAAGAAGATAGAAATCATATCAAGTATCTTCTCAGATCACATTGGCATATATTTAGAAATGAACTACAATAAAAACAATGAAAAAAACCAAACACCTGGAGGCTAAATAGCATGCTATTAAAAAATGATTTGGTTACCAAAGAGATCAAAGAAAAAATAAAAAGCATCATGGCAACAAACGACAATGAAAACACAACAATCCAAAATCTATGGGACTCAGTGAAAGCAGTCTTGAGAGGGAAGTTCATAGCTCTACGTGCCTACCTCAAAAAACAAGGAACAGAGAGGATCCAAGATGGTGGCATAGGTAAACACCTAAACTGCTGCCTAGCACAACAATTTCAAAACTACAACTAAAAGACAAAACGTCTATCACCCAGAACCATGGGAAAGCTGGCTGAGTGGAAGTTCTACAATTAGAAGGAAAGAGGAAAGAGCAATGAGACGTGCACAAATGCTGAAAAGCTGAGGTACAGAGGTGCGTGCGATCCAGGCTGGCGGCGGGCGTTGCTTTGTTCAATCCGAAGGGAGACAAGCTCCTGATTACTCTGAAATCCAGTTTCTGGGGAGACGCAGGGGACCCAAACTCCTACGAGGAGAAGCTTGACTATCTTCCATCAGGTCAGAATGTGAGAGTGGCTTGATTGCAGAGCTGCATGCAGGAATAATTATTTACTGCATGGGGGCACGGATGTGGGGACATGGTTGGAGACGCAGAGATGGCTGACTGGGAGCCATAGCTGTTTGCCACGCCCTAGCCTAGTGACGCCCTGAGACCCCGCCCCACACAACCTACAAACACACCCAAGCTCCAAGCAGCAGCTTTTGCATATGAATGGCCTGCCCGATCACAGCTTTACCAAATAAACTGCAGCTCCAAAACCTCCAAACCCCAAGCAAAGAGGAGAAAACTGTAGTTCGTGCTGTAGCTTCTGCTGGGTGGCCTCAGACAGCAGCTGATCTGCACCCCATTGGAGATCCAGGAGCCAGTGTACCTAGTGGTCAGTGTGAGACACGAGATTTCAACTCCTCACATCCATAAGTGACACATTCAAGAGGCAGACTCAGTGAGCACCAAAGCCCCACTGAAACAAGTCCTGCACCATAAGCGTGTCTCCAGCACAACAGTTCTTCCATTATAGACACAGCGGGTCCTCACAGCCAATTGGCCTGGAGGTCAATTCCTCCCAGTGTACCAATAGCAATCAGGGCCTAACTACACCAAGACTTTGCACTCAGCCCACAAAGGGGTGTACCAAGAGCGTCCACCTCAGGTGATTGGGGAGGCTGAGCTACTGGCCCCTATAGGTCACCTACCACACAAAGCCACTCCATCAACACAGGGAAGCAGCCAAAATGCGGAGACAAAGAAACATGTCATGAATGAAAGAAATGGAGGAAAGCAAACTACTGGATGACATAGAGTTAAAAACCACATTTATAAGGTTACTCAAGAATCTTCTAAAAACCACTGAGAAACTTGATGAGACCTCCAAGGAACGTAGTGAGACCTTCAAGGACCTTAATGAGAATGCCAAAAAAATGGAAAAGGACCAGTCAGAAATTAAGCATACACTGTCTGAAATAAAGAATATACAGAAACTCAACTGTAGATCAACATACCCCAAGAATCAAACCAAAGATCTGAAATATGAGGAAACAAAAAACACCCAACCAGAAAAACAAAAAGAAAAAAGAATCCAAAAATATGAAGATAGTGTAAGGAACCTCTGGGACAACTTTAAACGTACCAACATCCAAATTTTTGGGGTTCCAGAAGAAGAGAGAGAGCTAAATATTGAAAACCTATTAGAAGAAATAATGACAGAAAACTTTCCCAACCTGGTGAAAGAAATAGACTTACAAGTTCAGGAAGTGCAAAGAACCACAAACAAGAGGAATCCAAAGAGGACCACACCAAGACACATCATAATTAAAATGCCAAGGGCAAAAGACAAAGAGAGGATCTTGAAAGCAGCAAGAGAAAAACAGTTAGTTACCTACAAGGGAGTACCCATTTGACTGTCAGCTGATTTCTCAACAGAAACTATGCAGGGCCGATGGGAATGGCAAAAAATATTCAAAATGATGAATAGCAAGAACCTACAACCAAGATTACTCTACCCAGCAAAGCTATCATTCAGAATTGAAGGTCAGATAAAGAGCTTCACAGACAAGAAAAACCTAAAGGAGTTCATCACCACCAAACCAGGATTGCATGAAATGCTGAAGGGTATTCTTTAAGAAGAGGAAGAAGAAGAAAAAGTTAAAGATAAAAATTATGAACAACAAAATGACATCAAGTACATACCTACCAACAAGTGAATCTAAAAATCAAGTGACTAAAAAATCTGATGAACAGAATAGACTGATGAATATAATAGAATCAAGGACATAGAAAGGGAGTGGACTGACAATTCTCAAGGGGAAGGGGGTGTGAGGAGTGCGGGAAGAGACCAGACAAAAATCTTACACCTATGGATGAAGACAGTGGCGGGAGGTAAGGGCATGGGGTGGGGTGGGGAATCAGGTGGAAGGGGGGTAAGGGCATGGGGTGGGGTGGGGAATCAGGACACGGCCCCCACCACATGTCTGGAAGGACGTCCAGATGGATGTCTAGTCTAATTAGCATTACACTTTTATTAATATAGATAACATATATGCCCCTATAAAGTTATATTATTTACATGCTTTAAATTATGCAGTACATATTCAACCTCTTTTACCCTGTCTTTTTTTTTTTTCTAAATATATCTTATTGATTTTTTTCATGGAGAGGATGGGAGAGGGATAGAGAGTTAGAAACATCGATGAGTGATAAACGTCAATCAGCTGCCTCCTGCACACCCCCAACTGGGGATGTGCCTGCAACCAAGGTACATGCCCTTGACCGGAATCGAACCTGGGACCCTTCAGTCCGCAGACCAATGCTCTATCCACTGAGCCAAATGGGTTACGGCCCCTCCACTTCTTTTTTTTTTTCTTTTTAGATTATCCACATTTGTAGATATGGCATTCATTTTTCCATTGATTTTTTAGAGAGTGGAAGGGGGAGGGATAGAGAGAGAGAAACATCAATGTAAGAAACATCCTTTCTATTGACTTCCTTAGAGCCCCGACCAGGGATCCAACTTGAAACCCAGGTATGTGCCAGGTATGTTCCCTGACCTGGAATCAAACATGCAACATTTCCATGCACAGCACCACGCTAATGCTCAACCAAACTATCCACTTCAGCCTGGCCGTTATACAATTTCTGAAATTTTATTTCAATTAATTCTCGCAGTCTGTGGTTTAGGTAATATTTACATTTTGCTGATGAGAGTAAAAAAAACAACCTCTTCATTTTGAGACATTATTCTTCCCTCATTGCTGCGTTTTTCTGCCAGCCCTAGAAAGGCTCTTAACAGCGGTTTCACTGGATATCCAGCGTCATAAGCATTCTCCTCACCACTACCTTCTCCAAAGCCTCCTCTGCACTGGTACTGAGGCTGTCCTGGAGGGCGCAGAGGCTAGGTAATGGATACAATGACAGGATTTGGACCACTGGAGCCAACATATTCGCTTCTCCTCTCTCAGCCTTTCTCCACCTTGCTGGAGAAGGCAGGGCCAGCAACTTCCAGCAGCACCGAGCTTCCGGATAGGCCAAGGTTTGTGGTGCTAGCTCTTTGGACACTGGAAGTGCTGAAGCCTCTCCTTCTCCTGAGCTAGTGTTGCCCCAAGGTTATAGGGCTGCCCTGGAAGTCCTATGCCCACCTCCCATCCACGGCAAACATGGCAGTGGACTTGGCGATGGAACTGCTATTTTTAGATACTTTTAAACACCCCAAGCTATCACATGATCTCACTCATATGTGGGATATAATAATCAACATAATTTAATGAAAAGAATAGATCCAGATACAAATGGCAGGGGAGGGGGGGTTAGAGAGCAACCAAAGGACTTGTAAGCATGCATATTAGCATAACAAATGGACACAGACACTGGGACGGTGGGGGCTTGCCCGGGGTGTTAATGGCTGGGCGGGGGGGGGGGGGGGGGGGGGGGGGGGGCAGCCGTCAAGCGTGTAAAAAGGAGACCTATGTAAAATTTTAGACAATAGAAAAGGGAATATAAAGAAAAAAAGTACCTATGAAATTAAAAAGTAAAAAAAAATTGTTCCTATGACATATACTTCTTATAATCTAGTAGTGAAGATAAGACATGTACATAAATATTCTACCACTGTAGCACTATTTTAGTTTGGTTGCCTTGTATAATCATGAAATAGTTCCTTTGTTGCAAACAGAATCTGCATTAAATGTAATTGTTTGATTAAACAAGTTCTAGTAATTTTTTATCATTGTTAGAGTATGAATAGTTTAGATGCAGCATGGGATATATACTAGTGCCAATTGAGAAAAACTCAAGAGAATATTTTTCTTTAAAAATGTAATAAGTTAAATTTATAGTTGTGCTTTGGCAACTGAGAGACAAGTTCTAGCTAACTCACTGATGGAGAGGCAGAAGAGGTGTCAATTTAAAAGTTTGAAAATTTTAAATGGAAAAATCCTGTTGAAATGGTTGAAGAAGGGCAAATGTGCAGAGTGTCACAGAGAATTGTGAGCTCTCAAAATATACATGTATTGACCTTTTGTCTTTGTTCATTATAGCTTTCAGTGCTGTACACTATTAGAAGATGGAGGACGTTGGAAAGTTTGGTAAGTTGTAATGGACTTTTATTTCAAATTGCTCTGATCCAATACCAGTTTCCTTTTCGGATATGGTTTTGTGCCTGTGAGCCCAAGGGAGAAGTCCTTGGCTTGGACTGATTTGTGGCCTGGTGTTAAGCCAATATAGAACTGTGGAGTAGATGTGTAGGACTAAGTAGTTGGTGGCTCTGAACAAAGATAATTATTTTCCTGCCAGATAGAATTCCTCAGCATTGTATGTCTTCTCATTCCAGGGCTACAAGATTTCTATTACTTCTAATTTTAATTAATGTTTTAATTATATTCTTATTGTTAACAATTATAACATTATTTATAAACCAGAGTCCTTTTTGATCAACAATCCCAACTCCAGTCCACTTTTTCTTCTCAGAATTAACTACTACTTGGGTTGGTTTTTATCCTTCCAAAAATTTGCCATGTTTTTTTATGTGTATGTTCCCATTGACATGGGTATGTACATGTTTTTCTGTGTGTGTAGGTGTCTGTGCATGCCCACTTGCATGATCACAGAACTGGTATCCTTTTGTAAAAATTGTCTTGCAACTTGTTGTTTTTTTTACTCAACAAAATGTCTTGGGAAAGTATTTATCTTGTTACATATGTATAGAGCTCATTTCTTTTAATAGCTTTGTATCATTGTATAATATGAACTTTCCATAGTTTATTTAGGTGTTCTCTTATTCATGGGTATTTAGGTTGTTCCCAAATTGTTGCTAGTAGAAACAGGGCTACAGTCAATAATTTTGTATATGGCACTTTGTATACAGGTGCAAGTATTTCTATACCTTACAGAGGGGTACTTGCAGGGGATTGAATTTACTGTATCTTTGGCTACAAGCAATCTTAATAACTATGTATTATCAAATTGCCTTCCAAAGCTTTTCTAGGCATTTTCTCCATATTGTACCTAAACCTTAACAAAATCAGAGTTTTAATTTTTGCAAAAGTGATAATAGCTCATATTTATGATTTATATCTGCTGATAACTGAGTTATTTCTTTAGGTTGTTATCAACAATTTGTATTTCTGCTTTTGTAAATTGCATGTGTAAATTATTTGTATATTTTTCTACTGGGTTATTTTTTATACTAGGGGCCCAGTGCATGAATTCGTGCACCTTGAAAGGAACTATGGGCCACGAGGCTGCAGTAGGCACAGGGGCAGGTCTTGGCCCATCCTCCATGCCCCCGCTTGGCCCCTCCCGCCATGCCTCCTGGTCCCTTGTCGGCCAGCAGCCCCGCTCCTGCCACTGCAGCTCCCACGCGCTAAAGGCGCTGGCCCCGCTTGCACCCGCTGATGGTGCAGAGCAATTCGGGCTGGTGCCAGCAATGGGTGCAAGTGGCTACTGCTGCCCCAGTTGCCCCTCAGGAGCAGGGGGAGGTGGAGAAGCCCTCAGGGGTGATCGGGACTGGAAGCTGCTGCTTGCACCCGCTGACAGCGCTGAGCAATAAGGACTAGGGAAGGGCGCTGGCAGCGGGTGTGAGTGGTGGCTCTGGCGCTGGCTGCTGGTGCAAGCAGGTCAGGCACTGGCAGCAGGTGCAAGCATCTGGTGGGACCGTGGTGCGCAGGAGCAAAGAATTTTCAGTAACTACCAGAGGCTCGCCCCAATGACAGTGACTAGCACCCCGTCTTGGTCTGGTGCCCCTGTTCACCTGCTCCACCATCCCGCTGTGGCCAATGCCCACCATGTTCCATGCTCTGCCACCTGCTGCCTATGCCTGCCATGTTCCATGTGTGCCCCCTGGTGGTCAGTGCACGTCATAGTGACTGGTTGTTGGCTGGTTCAATGCATTGTACGTATTTTCTCCCACTCTGTTACTTGCTTTTAACTTTGGTTTGGTAATCTTTTTGCATATTATTTTTCTATTTTGGGAGAATTACATTTATCATTTTCTTCCTTTATGGGTTTTGAGTGTGAGAATTTTTTTTCTATTTTGTTAGTTTACTTTGTTCGTGAGATTGCACATATAAGTGAAGTCATATAGTATTTGTCTATCTCTGGCCAGCTTATTTCACTTAGCATAATGCTCTCCAGGTCCCTCCATGCTGTCTCAAAGGGTAAGAGATCTTTCTTTTTTAGTGCTGCATAGTATTCTGTGGTCTAAATGTACCACTTTTTTTAATTCACTCATCTACTGATGGGCACTTGGGATGCTTCCAAATATTGGCTATTGTAAATAACATTGCAGTGAACATGGGGATACATATATTCTTTCTGATTGGTGTTTTGGGTTTCTTCGGATATATTCCCAGAAGTGGAATCATTGGGTCATAAGATAGTTCCATTGTTAATTTTTTGAGGAACCTCCATACTGTGTCTATAGTGACTTTGCCAATCTGCATTCCCACAAACAGTGCATGAGGGTTCCCTTTTCTCCAAACCCTCATCAATACTTGTTGTTTGTTGCTTTATTGATGATAACCATTCTAACAGGTGTGAGGTGATATCTCATTGTGGTTTTAATTTGTATTTCTCCGATGATTAGTAATATTGAGCATTTTTCCATATTTCTGTTGGCCACCTGTATATCCTCTTTGGAGAAGTGTCTATTCAGGTCCTTTGCCCATTTCTTAATTGGATTGCATTTGTGTGTGTTGGGGGGGGTTGAGTTGTGTAAGTTCTTTATAAATTTTGGATATTAACCTCTTATCAGATGTATCATTGGCAAATATGTTGTCCCATTCAGTGGGATGTCTGGGAATTGTTTTCAAAGGACATCTTAAAACTTTATCTCAAGCTCCTAAAATTTTTTCTTCTAGTATTTTAATAGATTTTTTTATTATAGATTTGTTTTGTTTTTAACTTTTAAGGGTTTAAAATATTTGGTATATATATATGTGTATATATGCATGTGCATGCACATGTGTCTATCTGAGGTGAGTAAAGTTAATTTTTTCTAAGTTTTTTTTGTATGTTAGGTTCCAGAATACTCAAGATGTTCCTTTTTTCTCTCCCTCTTCCCAGCTTCCTCTTCTCTCCTTATGTCTGGGTTCTCCATCCTTACACCTGTGCTTGCTTCTGGTTCATATATACAATTTTCATTTGGTCAGCTTCCAGAATTAGAGGGTTCCACAGGTGTAGAATAAATAATTATTTCTCTCAATGATCTTTGTAAAGTCAAAATTATGATGTCAGATCTATCTCAAAAGGAAGGAAAATAGCATTTAACACTTCATGCATGCAAGACAGTATATAAAGTGTTTGACCATTTTTTATTGTTGACACTATTACAGATGTCCCCCCATTTTCCCCCTCCTTTACCCACTTCCATTCCGCCATCACCACAGTATTGTCATGTGTCCATGGGGTATGCATATATGTTCTTTAATAATCTTAACATCTCTATGAGTTAGTTATTACCCTGATTTCATACATGAAAAAACTGGGGCTTGGAGTGGTTAAAAAATTGCTTAAGGTTACATAAATATTGTATCAGTCAGAATTTTCCAGAGAAATAGAACCAATAGAGGACTTGGATGGATATTTATTTATTTATTAGATTTATTTAAAGAAATTGCTTCATGAAATTGTGGGGTATGGCATGCCTGAAATTTATAGAGCAGGCTGTCAAGCTGGAAACACAGGCAGGAATTGATACTGTCATAAAGTAGAATTTTTTTCTCTGGGCAACTTCAGTTTTTGCTCTTAAGGTCTTCTAACTGATTGGATGAAAACCACCTGCATTATCAATGATAATCTACTTTACTTAAAGGCAACTGATTGTAGACGTTAACTACATCTACAAAATACCTCATGGCAACACCTAGATGAACAGTCTGAGTAACATAGCCTAACAGGGTTGGTACAAAACTAACCATCACAAATGGTAAGTGGAAAAAATGGAATGTGCACCCTTTTGTGATTGGCTATAATACCTCCATTTGTAACCACTGGGATCCTGTCTTGTTTCCCTGTATACTAGTATAAGTTTTCTACCGTATATGGTATATAATTTTAATGAATGAATCAATAAAATCAATCCCCTAAAAACTGAAGTTTTTGACTTCTTGAACCCTAGTCTCTCTGGGACGCAGCATATTTGCATTAGGATCTCAGATGTTCCAACTGACTGCCTGTTTAGCCTAATGCTTAATAGAATACCCAACATTTTGGATTGTTTTATTTCCCACTGGCCTACCTATCCTTCCTCATAGAAATATCTGGTTTTGGATCTCCTCGTGCTTGTCTGTCAATTGTAGTAAAACCTGATAGTGTTCCCTAGTTCAGATCCTTGGCTTCTCTTGCCCCTAAATTCCAGGACCCATGCTTCCTTAGTCTCCTGTTCTCTTCTGACCTGAACCCCAGTTCAGGGCCTTAAGGATATCATAGTGGAAATCAGTGATTGTGGTCCAGGATTAGTATTAGCAAGCAGGAGATTGGGCTGAATCTGTACTGACCTCTGGGCTTTCCCTAGAATTTCACTTGTTACTGCTACTGTTTTTAATAAACCTCTAATACAAGCTTATCTGTGGTAATAATTTTTCTATTAAAATGTGAACACAGGGGGAAATAATTTAATTGAAAAGACTGTTAGTTGGGTTCCAATTAATTGAGATTTTATGGTATTTGTTATGATAATAGTCATCCTGGCACAATCTTATTTAATATCTGCTAAAAACATTGTTGAGAACTAAATTATAATAAATGACAAGGAAGCCCATTGCCAGTCATTAATTCTTATGAATTAGTGAGAATGTAAATGAGCATGGTGGTAAATCAAAGTTACTACTTAACCAAATAGAGTATAATTCATTTCAAGTAGTTTCATTTTCTCCACAGTATTTGGACATCAGAAAATGTCCTGTGCTGAGTTCTAAGAAATCATTGAGGAGCTAAGCACCCTTAAGCCTTGCCTTTAGCTCTCTAGGCTGATTGTTTCCTGTTAAGTGACATGAGACCACTGGGTTTGTGGATACTCATATTTAACAATTGGCAAAGCAATTTATTCTTGAAAGGATATAAAAAAATTAATTCCTCCCAAAGGTCAAGTTTGGAGTGTTTGCTTATGAAAAGGGCTGGTCTCAGATAACAGCTCATATATGTTGTACCTAACATTCTCATTATTGTTCTCAAGGGAGACATTTCCTAGAAGCATTCTGGAATAAGCCTGGCCCACAGGATCATTCCCTAGCTCTGAATAATTTCAGCACTTACATTGTTTTAAAATATTTACTACTTGTAAGAACTTGATTATAATTCAGTAATTCAACAAGTATGCCTACTGTGAGCCTGCATAGCACCTACTTTGTGCCAATTTGTGTTCCAGGTAATTGAAGAAAAACCAGTGAATGTACTCTCAAGAGTATTTATCTCTGCTTCAGCTATCCCCACACAGGATCTTTCCTTGGTCCTCTTATTAATGTTGTTGCTTCAGCTTCAATCTACCTGACCTACTAAATCTGGATTCTTTCTACTTTGATTCTGAAAACCTGCCTGATCACGAGGTCTAGTGGAGTCAGAGTAGATTTCAATCCCATTCTGCCAGTTTTCCTAAAGTTCTGGATTTTCTAGTTCTCAGATGTCTTTATTTTAGTGACGAGACAACTGTAGTTAGCTTTGGTTTCTTTTATTCTCCTGTGGGTATCTTGATGTAAAAATTTTCAAGTACTGAATTAGTCAAATATGTTAAATAGCATCCCAACAAAAGCTTAATGGTTAGGAACTCTTTAGGGATGTGTGGTACTTGGAACATAAGGGCTTTTTATGAGGCGTAGGAGAAGGAAGTAGGGGTTGCTTGTGTGATTCAGATTTTATAGAGGCTTTTAAGTAGTCCCTGCTTAGGTGGAAAACTGAGTTTGCTTATTAGGCAAATTCTAACTGATCCCACTTTTCTGCCCACCATATTTTAAAGTAATGGGGTAGAAGGGAAGGAGAACAGTAAAGGAAATTAAGAGAACAAAATTCTCCTTCTTTATTTGCCACTGACTAGTTATATGACCTTAGGCTGGTCATTGGGAAATAATTGGTGATATTTGGGTTGGAGAAGAAGATTCAGTTAGGACTGTGGTCGGCAAACTGCGGCTCCCGAGCCACATGCGGCTCTTCGGCCCCTTGAGTGTGGCTCTTCCACAAAATACCACAGCCTGGGCGAGTCTATTTTGAAGAACTGGCGTTAGAAGAAGTTTAAGTTTAAAAAATTTGGCTCTCAAAAGAAATTTCAATCGTTGTACTGTTGATATTTGGCTCTGTTGACTAATGAGTTTGCTGACCACTGAGTTAGGACATGATAGCTGTTTTTCAACATGTAACTTTTATAAGGTCACCTAAAATATAATATCTAGGACCAATAGATAGAAGCTATAGCAAATATAGACTTTGACTTAATATGAAAAAGCAGTATAAAAAAGAAGTAAAGTTCCCTCATTGAGTTTTCTATAATGAATTTTTCAAGCACCTGGAGGGATTGTTGTAGAGGGAACTCAAACATCTGATGATGCGTTAGTCAAGAAGACCTTTAAGGGTCTTTCCAATATTGAGATTCCATTTTTAGTCATTTTACTTCTGTAGACCTCAGTTATTCCCTCTGTAAAATGAAAAGCATGAATTATGATTGTGTGGTTGCTTTCTACTTTTAAATGTCTATAGTCTGTCTTGTGACATGTAGATGAAGTTCAAACTAGATTTCTTTTTTCTGACTCTCTTCTGAAGCTTGCTTTTTGGGTCATGAGACAAGTCATTAGACAAGCATGGTAGAAGAGGCCCAATTGTCTTCGACTGACAGCTTTCTGTTTCTATCAACCCTTTGGCACCCCCAGTCTCTTTTAAAATTTCATTTTAGCTTATTTATCTTTTTTTTTCCCTGTGGCAATTCATGAATTTTGCTAGTTATGGGCGAATGCTAAATGTTTTATTTCTTTTATGGTGATTTGTTCATACAAGCACCATAGAGAATTTCATAGTAACGTATTCCTTCAATTTTCTGTATTTTCTCTTGAAGGGAACTATTAGTCAGGTCTGCTCATTATAGCAAAGCATGTAGTGGTATAGGAATTTATCAGAAGGGAGAATAAGCTGTAACCTTCACAATCTATAAGCTCCACACATGGACAATGGCTTCTTTGTAATGATCTGACAGGTAGAAGGAAATATTTTGGATAAAGTAAAGAAGGGAGGGAATTTACTTATAACTAGCACTATTTCTATGGTTAAACCTCAGAGGCTGTGTTACAGATGAAGACAGGCTGCTTAATTAGAGGAGTCCTGTACAAAATGAAATTATGAGGCCTCTTGTTCAAAATGGAAGAGATAAGTGCCATTAAAAAGTACGTACTAAAATATAAAGCACTTTCTTCCTTGACGTCTTTTGTCTCTCTCTTTATCTTTATCTCCATCTCATTATGGTGGTTTTATTTGCTATTTAGTGTTATTATAAGTAAAGAAAAATTAAATTTTTAAATTATTAGTGTGAGTTTCACCATTTATCTTTATGTTGTACAATGCCTGTTTTAAATGAAAATATAAGTATTTAACTTTTATGCAGAATCATCAAATCATACAATTCATATTTTATAGCTCATCCATGCATATGTATTTTACCCTTACCAGAACAGTGACCATTGCATAGAACTAACTCAGCTGTTTTAATTTCATTTCGTAATATATGCACACTCTATCAAGACTGTCTAGCTTTGAGTTACTGATGAGTAAGGAAGTGCTGATGGAAAAGAAACTATGAGTGTCCTGTCTTTCCCTTTCTATATGATCATTTTTAGCATGAAATATTGGATAATATAAGGAAGTAGCATGAATAACAATATTTCTTGGTTGTTCATGATTCTTATAATGCCATTGCCTTCTTTTTGCATTCAAAGAAAAACCCATTGTCTTGATTTGGAACAATAATTTCTTTCTGCCTGTTTTTGTACTTTATTTAAACAAAATATTCAGTATGGACTCTTTAGCCTCTTTCACCTAATATCTTTGTAGAAGTTATCCAATTTTGTGTGTATTTGTAGTTTGCTCATTCTTTTACATGTTTAGCACTCTATCATGTGAATATACTACAATTTACCTGTTCTACTGTTGATGGGCATTTGGATGGTTTCCACATTTTAGAGATGGGAGAGAATAAATATGGGGGCATTTGTTAGGAGGTTACTATAGAAATTCAACATGAAGTATTAAGGGCCTGAAAGCATAGTTATTACATAGGAAAAACCTATATTTTACTCAGGCATTACCTCTAACTTCATAGAAGTTGCAGGGAGATACTGGCATTATGATTTCAAGCTGCAACTGGTGGTTCAGAGGAAAGCTGACAACATGTACACATATTGCAAACATCAACCACACCTAGCAAAGCTAGTGAATACTCATGTTTTCTGTCTCCTCCATTTTAACAGGGAAAATATGGGGAGATGAGTGGAAGAAGTGGAAGAGGTATTTTTGTTTCCTCAGGAGTGTAATCAGGGACCATTAAAGAGCTTGGGAGAATGTATCCAACAAGTTTCAGCTCTTGATATTTGGCGATTTCTTAAAAATGAAAATTTTCTTAATTTTTGTTATGGTTTTAAAGCAACTCTTTTTCCTAGAATTTTTACTAAAAATTCTAGTTATTCTAGTAATGATGGCCAGATATAACATCTGTAGCTAGAAACAGTAAATTTTCCACCTTGACTAATTAATAGCACTTTACTTTTGATATTCTTTTTTTATATAATGTACAGTATCTGGATTCTTTTTGCTAACAAATTTACCAAGGGGACAGACCAATTGACAGGAAAAAATACACATTTATCTTACCTGCATTTGATCATTATGCAGGTCAAGAAATGATAAGTATTTCCCACCAATTCTCACTAATTTCACCCTTCCTTTTGTCTATAATGCCTTCTCTCCTCTGTGTACCTGGTGAACCAATCAATGTCATTTCATGTGTAAAGCCTTCTCTGACCTTTTCAGTCAAATAAATCATTTTCTCCTTTTCATTCATTAGTATTTTTAAACCTAAATCTATTATAGAATTTATCATGTTGTATTAGGGTTATTCAGTTCAGATCCCAGCCTTGAGTTGTGTTCAAAAAAGCATTCAGAAAAGTTTTGGTCCACTAGAGATCTATATTATGTAGGGTTAAGAATGTCTGGGAAATAATTTATCATAGAAAGAATGAAGGCAATGTGAGTTGCCCAACCCTATGAACTTAGGTGGAGACTTCTGAGAATAGTATGTTATTACTCATATCTTTTTTTCCATGCCTAAAATAAGTGTGACTAAAATTCTGAACAGCTCATTCCTTTATTTTATTTTATTTTATTTTATTTTTTTAGTAACAAGTTCTTGAGAGTTTAAAATATGACCATCATTGGTGGCAATAGTGCATTTAGCATAGTTTTGGCATGGAGCAAAGGTGTCTGTGGTACAGACATTAGTGCCACTGCCTTGGTACCGACTTCAGAGCAACAGACTTTAGTATCTTTGGTGGGCTTTGATTATGTAACTGCCACTTTTTAAAAAATATATTTTATTGATTTTTTAGAGAAAGGAAGGGAGAGGGATAGAGAGTCAGAAACATTGATGAGAGAGAAACATCGATCAGCTGCCTCCTGCACACCTCCCACTGGAGATGTGCCCGCAACCAAGGTACATGCCCTTGACTGGAATCGAACCTGGGACCCTTCAGTCCGCAGGCCGACGCTCTATCCACTGAGCCAAACCAGTCAGGGCATAACTGCCACTTTTGACTTTGGCAGCCATAAGGAATTTCTTTTGCTAGCTGAAACAGGAGAGGAGAAAAATGTCAGATGCCACAAGATAGTTGAGAATGCCAGGTTTAAGAATCATTTGAGATACCCATTAAGGATCCAGAACTCTTACAGGGGAATTTTGGGAAAATAAGTTCTTCAGAGTAGATGCAGTAAAGTAAAAAAACAACAACAAACAAACAAACAAAAAAGCCGTATGAAATGGTAAAAGTGAGTTTTGGTTGTTGTTGTTGTTTCCCCCCACCCCCAAACCCCGCCAAGTATCTCCCTGATTGGGCTGGGAGTTGTTCATGATAGACACCATGTGGATAGATTGTATTATTTGCTCACAATGCTTCCTCTCATGTTTACCCTGCTTGTGACTCACTGTGGGCACAATGTATTTCCCTGTGCCATTGATTTTGGGCTTGATCATATGATTTTGGCCAGTGAGTGACTATAACAGCCTGACGATTCTGGGTCAAGGCCAAAAGAGGCATCATGTGTTTCCATATACCCTTCTTGTGCTTCTGAATTCTGCCATAAGAACCTGCTCCAGGTGTCCATTGCCCTTTTAGTCTAGGTCCAGCGATGAAGACTGGAGCAGACCTGGACTTAACCTGAAGCCTAAGGTCCAGTCTATCTTAGATCCACAGGCCCATGAATGTGAGAAATAAACATTGGTTATAGACCACTGAGATTTTGAAATTATTTGTGATTCAGTGTCATTGCAGCAGAAACCTACCTAATACAGATCACAGCTTGGAGGTTTTGTATCCATAACACCTAATTCAGTGCCTAACAAAGGTGGACACTTCATAAACAGTTACTGAATGAGTGAAGGAAGGACTTTATGAAGATTGGACTGATTATCTTGCCTTATCTACCTCAATGGTATTTTATTTGTTAGAGCAAGGTACTTAGGGGAGTCAAATCCAATATTTATGGACTAGTCTTATTTACTTTAAAACTGAGGCAGATGTCTCAACAATATATATGCCTTTCAAACCACAGAGGTCTACCCAGAAGAAAAAACAATGACAATACACAGCCATACTACTTCCAGAAAATCACTATACATGTCTTGCTGCTGGTGGATCAGAAATAATCTCTCTCTATATGGATATTAGCTCTGAATGAACCAAACAATTCTATTTTATCCTTTTAGTGTGCACTTCAGACTATCTCTTAGGACACCAAGGATTTGGAGTTTGGGTACTTGAAGGGTTCTGGAAGAGATGGAAGTGGTGTAGTTTGGGCTTGTAACAACCAAAAAGGCAACAGAAGAGAAGAGGCTGTTTTATTTTTTATTTTTATTTTTAAAATATATTTTTATTGATTTCAGAGAGGAAGGAAGGAGGAGAGAGAGATAGAAACATCAATGATGAGAGAGAATCATTCATCGGCTCCCTCCTGCACACCCCCTACTGGGGATCGAGTCCCCAACCTGGGCATGAGTAGTCCTTGGCTGGAATCGAACCCGGGACCCTTCAGTCCACAGACCTATGCTCTATCCACTGAGCAAAACCGGCTAGGGCAAAAAGAGGTGGTTTTAAAGAGCAGAGATGTGCAAGCATGGAACAGACTGATGAGTCTTAGAGGGTCAAGGGTCTGGGATCTGGAAGAGATTAACCAAGGATGTTATATGCATTTATGCATAACCCATGGACACAGGCAATAGTGCAATGAGGGTTTAGAGGGGGTGGGTGCAAGGTGGAGGGGGTTAATGGGGAAAAGGGGGACATCTGTAATACTTTTAACACTAAAGATAAATTTTAAAAGTTTAAGGATTTGGAACTCAGACAAATACTGATTTTCTTGCTGGGATAGAACTTGGAATTAGGTCTGATTAACCTTTTGATTGCTTCAAAATATATACAGCATTTTATTTTCCTCTTGTATCTTTGAGACTAAGGAACAAGGAAAGAAAAATTGTGCTCTGACTTCTAAAAGATCTTATTTTGATTGTAGGATTCCTAAAATTAAATAATCATTTGCCAGTCAGATTGCTTGGTGGGGCTGCTCAAAAACAGATTTTTTTCAAGCCTTTTTTTTTTTCTTAGCTTAATTATGGGATTCAAAACTTGGTTATTTTTTCTATTAAAATAATTTTATTGGATTTGGTGATTGATCACAGCAAAATGCTTATTAATAAGAATTTAATTCTTTGGCATTTCTAATCAATAAAACTTGAGGCATGAGAAAGGATATTAGTTATTTTGGGCTTAGTTATTTTTTGAAAAGGCAATTTGTGATGTTTTGTTGTGAATACATTTTGATCAAAGAGTATGAAGTCCTAAGTCTCACTGGTAAATATCTTTAAGTTGACAGCTGCAGTTAGAATATCCTGGCACAGTAGGTGTTCCATAATTTTTGAATATCCTTTAAGAGATAGGTAAGTATCCAGGATTTTTTTCCAATTAATTCTGTTGTTTCTGTTTGAAAGAGACATCAGGTAGCTTTGTTGAACAATTTCATTGATATTCTTATTTAACAACTTTTTACACATGTGACAAACCAAGGTTGGTTAGTTTCTTTCAATTTCTTTCCTCCTCTCTTTCTTCCCCTCCTTTCTCCCCTTCTTTTCTTTCTTCCCTTCTTTTGAATTCTGGAGTTCCTTTATACATACATATATCTGAGTCTTCACTTTAGTTGTTCCCAAATTTCTTAGTCTCCTAAACCTTATACCTCCCTCCACTTGCCTTCTGATTGCTTATTTTAATCTTGATTTTGAAGAGAATAGATTTTATTAAGATAAGCCTTGTTGTTGTTAATCCTCACCCAAGGATATTTTTCCCATTGATTTTTAAAAAAATATATGTTTTTATTGATTTTTTTAGAGAGAGAGGGAGAGGGAGAGAGATAGAAGCATCGATGAGAGAGAGAAACATTAATACCCATTGGCTGCCTCCTGCATGCCCCCTATTAGGGATTGAACCTGCAACCCTGGCATATGCCCTGCCTGGGAATAGAACCAGGATCCTCTTGGTGCATGGGACAATGCTCAATCCACTGAGCTGCACCAGCCTGGCTCCATTGATTTTTAGAGAGAGTGGAAGGGAGGAAGGGAGAGGGGAGAGAGAGAGAGAAAGAGACACACACACACAGAGAGAGAGAGAGAGATGTGAGAGAATGTTGTGAGAGAGATACATGGATTGGATACATCTAGCACGTGTCCTGACCGGGCCTGGGGATCAAACCTATTACCTTGATATGTGCCTGACTGGGGAATCAAACCTATGACCTTTTGATCCATGAGCCGATGCTCTAACCGATAAGCAAAACCTGCCAGGGCGAGATAAGCCTGTTTTTAATCAAATGCATATATGCTCATATCTATCTTATAAAACAGAATAAAGACATAAGATATAGTTATAGATGTCTGCCATCTTTATTTATTCACTAGAGGCCCAGTGCATGAAATTTGTGCACAGGTGCGGTCCCTAGGTCTGGCCGGTGATCAAAATGTGAGTGTCTGCGTGGAAGGGCAGGTCCCAGCTGACCTCTGGGCCCTGGGCAGCACCTGGACCCTTGGGCCCCCACCAGCCCCCCTCTGCCTGAGTCATGGCGACCGAGTCCCCACACGGAGATGCGATGAGTGCAGCTGGACACTGCGGGCAAGGGTGCAGTGTGGGCCTCTGGGCTGCCCAAAGGTGCTGCACAGAAGCCAGGCAGGCAGTGTGCTCTCTCCTGGCCAGCCTCACAGACAGGCTCCTGTGTGAACCCACAGGGAGCTCAACAGGCCTCTGCGGTCCTGGCAGCTGCAGCCTGGCTCACCTGGAAGATGCTGAGCAGGTGTGGGGCGGGCTCCTCGCGGGAGGGTAGCAAGGGGAGTGAGCACAAGCTTTGCGGACACCTCGCATTCTCACCACACCTCTGTCCCTGTCACTCCTGCCCCCAGGTAGCGGGCGTAAGGTTGCAGCACATTGCCTATGTCCACCATGTTCTGCGCCGCTCCCTGGTGGTCAGCGCACGTCATAGCCAGCAGTCACACTCCCGGTGGAACTACCACCAGAGGGGACAATTAGCATATTAGGCTT
Organism: Ia io; assembly: GCA_025583905.1. Classification (NCBI taxonomy): domain Eukaryota; kingdom Metazoa; phylum Chordata; class Mammalia; order Chiroptera; family Vespertilionidae; genus Ia; species Ia io. The sequence continues at coordinate 100,362,261 of JAJQQW010000001.1, forward strand.
TTATTATATAGGATTCATTCATTCATTCATTTAAATCCTCACCAAGAATATGTTTTTAATGATTTTTAGAGATAGATGAAGGGAGAGAGAGGAGAGAGAGAAACATCAATTTATTGAGAAACATCAATCAGTTGCTTCCCAAGTGAGCCCTGTTGAATCTGCAATCTAGATATATGCCCTGACCTCAATCGCACCAGCAACCTTTTAGTGTATAGGATGATGCTCCAACCAACTGAGCCACCTGGCTAGGATGGTGTCTGAAACCTTTAAATAGACCCAAGATATGAAAAGACAGGTTTATGCCTGCCTGGTGTGGCTCAGTGGTTGATTGTTGACCCAGGGACCAAAACATCCCTGGTTCAATTCCCAGTCAGGGCACATGCCCGGGTTGCGAGCTCAATCTCCAGTAGGGGATGTGCAGGAGGCAGTGGATCGATCTCTCATTGATGTTTCTCTCTACCCCTCTCCCTTTCTCTCCTTCTAAAATCAATAAAAACATGTTTTAAAAAATTATAGAAAGCAGATTTATAAAATTAAAATGATTTGCTTTGTAAAAATATTCTCACTTTAGTAAATAATTCATAGGAGTATTTATAGAATTAAAGAATCATAAAATTAAAATAACTTTAAAAGTTACCATACAGCCAATGACTGAAATGCCTTACTAAATCTCTGCTAAGTGTTTATCTGCTTATCCTTGGATGCCTCTAGTGACAGGAGACTCACTACCACCAGAGGCAGCCTACCTCCCCCCCTGTTTTAAGTGTTTTGTCATATTATTATTTCAAATGAATAGGTAAGTTATTTTATCTGTTCTTTCACAACTTTTACCTATTGCTTCCAGTTTTATTTATTGTGTTTGCTTGGCCTACATAGTAAAAGGGGATTTGTTGGCTGAGGAAAGTGTCCTTTTAAAAGTATTTGCAGGTAAGAAGTTTGAAACAGAAAATATGTGATTTTCTTAAGGTCTGGTAAGAAATTAATAAATTCCTGACCCCCAGTCCTTTTTTACTTTTCATGATTTGGGTAACAAAATGCCATTTACATTCAGCTGTTAGGGAAAGATATGCTATGTGAAATACAACAGAGTATGAATGTTACTTGCTAGCAAATCTAAGCAAGTAACAAAACTTGTTCTGGTACACTGAGGTTCAAGTTTACAGTATGACAAGCCTAAAGAAAGGTTTGGTTTATGACGTAGGAGATAGTTTGGATTCTCTTCCTGTCTGAGGAAATAATTCTTAAACATGCCTACAATATCAGCAGGGCTAGTGCCATTGAGAAGCCAATAAGACAGGCAAAATGAAGACACTTTAAAGGTCTAGAAGCCTCTCTGTGGACTACTCATCACACTGCAAAATCCATTCCCCCACAATACACACAACCTTGCATAAACACACACACACACACACACACACACACACACACACACACACACACACACAGAAAGCAAACAGTAAGCATTTTAAGTTATTGACTAAGGACCAATCTAATTAGCCAAAAAATTTATGTCATTATCTTGTATTTTGCTGTTTCTTCCCATTATGTCTATTATGCTCTTAAAATCCATTTAAGAGGCATTTCAATTTTATTCAGATGGTAGTGGGACTAAAAATTCAGTAAGAAAGAAAAGTAGTTTTAGCAGTTGAAACAAGCATACAATTTCAACATTAGATTATTAAATTGCTTGTTCCGGAAATGTTGCTACATGGAGTTTTTTCACATGCAAGTATAAATATACATACAAGCTAACCAAACAACCGATTTTAGTTGTCAGGGATATATAAAGAAATCATTGGATAGTGTAGGAGAACTCAAGTATAGTTGTCCCATAAAATATGAAAAATCAGAGTAACTCTAAATTTGCATTTACCCCAACTTTAGCACCATTATTACTATTATATATATACACTGAGTGGCCAGATTATTATGATCTCTGAACGCATAATAATCTGGCAACTCAGTGTATATCCTATATAATAAAAGGCTAATATGCAAATTGTCCCCTCGACCAGGAGTTCGACCAGCAGGCAGGCCAGCCAACCGCCTATGTCCCCTCCCCCTGGCCAGGCTGGCCGGACCCCACCCATGCACAAATTCATGCATAGGGCCTCTAATATATATACTGAGTGGCCAGATTATTATGTGTTCAGAGATCATAATAATCTGGCCACTCAGTGTATATAAAAACACATGTAGTGACTGAGTGTGACTATTTCTTTAATAATGAGACAGCCTTAAATTCAAAGCTTATGTCATCATAGATGCAAACATGAGACATCTGCCCAGAGCTCTTAGCTGGAATTCCTTTTGCTTTTAACTCACTTTGGACATCTTCCCAAGATTAAAAGCCAAAGAGAACACTCTCAACTATCTACCTACAACTTAAAAATAAAAGAACAAAGTGACTTACAGCTCCAGTGGGGGGAGGGGTCAAGGAATAAGAAAATGATGTCCTTTTTTATCCTAAGATAATAGACAATCAATATGCCCAATCAATAGTACCCAAAAAAGCAGTCCAATATTTAAATATCTATCTTTTTTTTTGCCTTCTCATAGAAGACTAACAATATTCCTTTACATAGCTAGAAAGAATTATACTGAAGCAACAGTGATTATAAATACAGTTTGGAAACATATTGGAGGGAAAAGAAAGAAGATTCTGGAAATCGTTTTTTCTTTTTTTTGCACTCAGCCCTCAGGTCCATGTTCTATAGGTTACATTCATACTCTGTTATATTTCACATATCATGATTTGTTACTCATGAAAAGTGAAAACACACTGGGGATCAGGATTTTATTAATTTCTTACCAGATTTTAGGCAAATCACATAGTTTCTCTGTGTTTCACATTTCTTACCTGCAAATTTTAAAAAATGACCTCTTTTTCAACCAACTAATCTTTTATTATGTAGGCCAAACAAGCACAATAAATAAAATTGGGATAGGCAGATTAACACTTAGTTGAGTGGAGAAAAGAGAAAATTGTCATTTATGAACATGTACACTAATATTTGTCGGTTTTAAGATTCTTATTATTCTTGTTAGAGAGTAAAATAGCTTCCCACAGTATGGAACCTTTCATCCCTTAGTCTTTCAGCAATAAATCTATATAAGTTATATTTCCATGTGGTAAGCATTTCATTTTTGAAAGTCTTGGTTCCTTTTACTATTTCACACATGATATTTTTTCCCAAGTTAAATCCCACCATTTGCCATGAATTTTTTTATCTTGGGATAAATAAACCTGCCTGCTGTAGGTCATACTGGTAGCTGCTCCTATTTCTCTCTTAAATGGCCTGGGTTTACTGACACTGGAATTAGTAAGTCATTGAGATCAACATCTGAGAGCCTGCAATTGATACTGGGTAGGGTAAAGAAGCTGCCATATGAGGAAGAGAATTAGCATGCACCAGACCTTATACTTCACCTACCCATCCTCAGTAAAAATCAGCTTTTTCCAAATTCATTTCAGAGTTTCAAATCTTGATGTGATTAATTTATATAGGCAAACAGCTTTGTAAGCATATTCCTCTGGTAGGGGGAGGATGACTCATGCCAATTCAAGAATAAAAATAGGGAGTACTAATATCCACAGATTTTTTATAGAACATGTCCCCAAGTTTATCATTCTTTTCTTCTCCCTGTTCCTTTTAAATCAGGATATTTGCTCTCCCCTGGCCCTTCCCTGAAACTGTTTGTGCATTGAATAGGCAGATGGTGGGTTGAGCTTTGAGAGACCAAAAAGGGCACTTTCGTGCCTCAGCATTTTTCTCCAGCTAATAGTACAGATGCTTGTTTGTGAGTTAGCATGTAGTGAACCATCAGTTATTGCAGTCAGATTTTAATATTTGGTGTAGATTTTTTGGAACTTTTCTTTTCTTGAGTTTTTATGGTAGTTAGCTTCTCACCTGACCACAACTATTCACCTTCACTTGCTCTGCATATCCATATCCATATATAAAAGAAGAGGAGGAGGTCGTAGCATTCCAAAATCAAAGCAGCTGAATTGAGGTTTGGCATGTTGGGAGTCATCTTAGTAATAGTAGTTGTAATATTGGCTAAGAAGTGGGAGACAGGAATTGAAGTGGGAAAGACAGTCTTTGATTAATCATCACACCTCTGGACCTTATTCTAAGCTTTTCCAGAAAAAAATCATGAAGGAAAATTCTGCACCCAATGTCTTTCTTCTCTTTGTGGCACCTTACTGTACCTTAACTTTGATTATTTTGCTTGGGCATCAGCTTCAGACCTGTTCTTATATTAATCTCTTCTTTCTTCTATTCTTATATGTATTTCTGTTTTCCATGTGGATTTTTTTGAGAAGTAAGGAAATTTAGACAGGAAACCTAGAGAAGTTGACCAAAAAGATACTCAAAGTGCCAGAGTGAGGTTCTCTTTTAGTCTTCTCTACTCAAATATTAGAAACAGGTAATATATCTATGATAATTTTACCCTTAGCATATATCCTAAACACGATCTTCTCTTCTAAGACCTACTAACTTCCTGAGATTTTTCCCTATAAATTATTCCCTCTATAAATGATTTCAGTCTCTATTACCTCCTATACTTATCCTGTAACATACTTACACTAGAGGCCTGGTGCACAGATTTGGCCTGGCCTGCACCCTCTTGCAATCTGGGACCCCTTGGGGGATGCTGGACTGATGGTTTCAGCCTGGTCCCCACATGCGAGGCTGAGGGGCCTCTAGTATGCATATATGTCCATATATAAAAGCCTAAGCCACCAGTATGACCGAATGACCAGAATGACCAGAATGAGCAGTCAACCAGTTGTTATGATGTGCACTGACCACCAGGGGGCAGACACTCAGTGCAGGAGCTGCCCCCTGGTGGTCAGTGTGCTCCCACAGCCAACCTCCCACAGCCAGCTAACCTCCCCTGGTCCCTCCTCCCTGGCCAGCAAACCTCCCGAAGTCCCTCCCCCTGTCTGGCAGGCCCCGTCCAGCAGGTTCCATCCAGCGGCCGGCAGGTCCCACAGGTCTGGCCATGATCAGGACTGGGCAAGATGGCCCCAATAGGCCCTGATCACCAGCCAGGTCTAGGGACCCACCCATGCACGATTTTCATGCACCAGGCCTCTAGTATGCATATAAGATCTTTGGTTAATCTCTTCCCGCCCTCCCCCATGCCCTCTTCCCTCTGAGATTCATCAGCCTGTTCCATGTTTCCATGCCTGTGCGTTGAGCATATGCCCCCTGGTGGTCAGTGTGTGTCATAGTTACCAGTCAAACGGTCACTTAGGCTTTTATATATATACTAGAGGCCCTGTGCATGTAATTCATGCACTCCGGGGGTCTCTCAGCCCGGCCTGCACCGTCTCGCAGTCTGGGTGTCCTTGGGGAATGTCTTACTGCTGGCTTAGGCCTGCTCCCTGGGGGACCCTTCACTCCTTACCACCCACCTGCTTGCTGCTCCTTACCACTTGGCTTGCTGTTCCTTAGCGCTGCCACGGAGGCGGGAGAGGTTCCTGCCACTGCCGCTGTGCTCGCCAGCCGTGAGCCTGGCTTCTGGCTGAGTGGTGCTCCTTCTATGGGAGCACACTGACCACCAGGGGGAAGCTCCTGCATTGAGCATCTGCCCCCTGGTGGTCAGTGTGCATCATAGTGACCGGTCGTTCCACCATTCGGTCAATTTGTATATTAGGCTTTTATTATATAGGATATATATAGATAGCTTCAGTTAAGAATAAAATCTTCCTTTGGTGCTATATTTTGTGATAGATAGTATTCTATCTCTCTTTTTCAGTACAGATAGTGCTTACAAGCTCAAACTTTGGAGCCAGATGTCTTAGTTTGAATTTTAGCCATTCCAATTACAAAGTGTATGAACTTAGGCTTACTTTTAAAAAGCCTGACCTTAGTTTCCTCATTTGTAAAATGGAAATAAAAATGTACCTACTTCAAAGTATTGTAAATTGGTTTATATGAGTAAATATATACAAAGCACATAGAAAGAAGTTTGTGACACTCAGTAGCTTTTATTTAAATATTTGTTGTTATCATTCCTTTAGAGATAAGCTTTACTATTTCAATTCCTTTTTTTTGTGTATAGCACTTATCACTTTCCAACATACTATATGCTCCATTGATTTGACTTCATTTTCACAATCTCTTTCCTTGCCAAATTATAAACTCTATGAGGACATGGACTATTGTCTATTGTCTACATTGCTGTATATCCTCTGTGCTTAGTACATAAATATTTGTTGAATGAACACATTTTAATCTGGCTTTTTCTCCTATCAATTTATTTAAATTGCTGTGGCAGAGGTCACTAGTAATTGCAAACTTGTGAAACATCTTTAACACTTCCCTTTCTCTTGTTCACAATATCTAACCAATGATGACATTAGCGTAATTTTACTGCCATCCATTTCTCAAATACATCTGTGTTCTCCCAGATGCTCTGCCACTACCTTCTATAGTCCTAGTCACCATCAATTTTCTGAGTTTTGCAATGAACCTCTAATTATTTTTTCTTTATCCATTTTTGCCATCTTTCAACCCATTCACTATATAGTAGTCAAAGAAAATTTTTAAAATGTAAGTTAAATAATCCATCTCCTTTTCTAAAAACTTTTACTAGCTTCCTATTGTCCTATAGCATAAAATGCAAAATCATTCTATGGTCTATATAAAATTGTAAATCTGACCCTTTACTTACTGAAAAACTTAGTTACCATTTGACCCAATGTTTCCACTCCTAGGTGTACACTCAAAAGATTGAAAACATGTTCACGTGCAATCTTGTATACAAGTGCTCTTAGATGCATTATTCTAATATATAAAAACCCTGGGTCCATCACATCTGCAACGACTGGAGACTCGACCTAACACTCAGACTGTGTGCGCAGCAGGCTCTGGTGGGTGGGGACTTGTGGCAGTGGAGACAGGGATGGAGGAGGCAGTGTCGGCACTCACACTCACTTACAACCGCACACACGCAGACACACACAGTGCCCACCAGCTCATAGCCTTTTATCCCTTTCTTTCCTTCCCTCCCAGTTCACTCTCAGAGCATCTCTCAGAATGAGGAAACAAAACAGACTAGGCCTGAGATGCCTGGATGAAAGGGAGGGTGGGCAGAGGATGGAGCAGCCCCCACTGGCCCCGCCCCCTCCCAGCCGGGAAAGAGGAAGAGGGAGACGGAGGCAGGGAGGCCTGCAGGACTGCTGAGAAAAACAAAAAGAGACAGAGACTGGGCTAGATCAGGCTGGCAGAGGAGGGCAGTTGGGGGCGAGATCAGGCCTGCAGGGGAGAGCATTTGGGGGTGAGATTAAGCCAGCAGGGGAGGGCAGTAAGGGGTGATCAGGCAGGCAGGCAGAGGGGGTAGGGGCAATCAGGCAGGCAGGCAGGTGAGCGGTTAAGAGTCAGTGGTCCCAGATTGTGAGAGGGATGTCTGACTGCCAGTTTAGGCCCAATCCCATTGGAGAGGGTGCAGGCTGGGCTGAGGGACCCCCATGCACGAATTTCGTGCACCAGGCCACTAGTTCATAATAACCAAAAAGTAGAAATAGCTCCATGTTCCTCATCTGATGAATAGATGAACAATTGTGATATTATGCATACAAGGGAATATTACTCAGCTGTAAAAAGGAATGAATTACTGACATATGCTACAACATGTAACAACCTTGAAAACACTGTGCTAAGTGAAAGAAGCCAGATACAAAGGCCACATATTATATGATTCCATTTATGTGAAATATCCAAAGTAGGCAAAACTTTAGAAGCAGAAAGTAGATTAGTGATTGCCAGAGATTTGGAGGAAGAAGAAGTAAATGCTAATGGGTTTGGGACATCTTTTTGGAATGATGAAAATGTTCTCAGAATAGTGTTGGTGTTGTATAACTTTGTGAACATGCTGTAAAACAATTAATTGTAGACTTTAAAAACATAGATTTATAGTATTTTAATTATAACTCAATTTTCACAAAGTTAGTCTTTGCCTACCCTCTACTCTCATCTCCTGACACTTTCTTTCTCACTTACTGTACTCCAGCTACAATGGTCATTTATCAGTTTCTCAAACATACCATGTTCTCTCTTATCTCATGACCTTTGCATATACTGTTGTGGGTTATAAAACTCATTTCTCATCTTCCTTATCTAACTCACTCTTGTTCATTATTCAGAATGGAGATGAAACACTACTACCACTTTCACGAAACCATCCTTGATTCCTGTCCATTAAAATCACTTGATCATATCTATCCTTCAGATTGGCTCAAGAGAACATACACTGAGTGGCCAGATTATTATGTGTTCAGAGATCATAATAATCTGGCCACTCAGTGTATACTCCATGAGATCAGAGACCATACCTATCTTTGCTTACTCTTCTTTCCCACCCTCCTCTCCACTCTCTTCTTCAAAGCCAACAAGTATTTATTGAGCAGATACTATTGTACCAGTCCCTGTGCTAGCTGCTATGAATAAAAATAATAGGCAAAAGAAATAATGCCTATGTTTTTATGAAGTTTCTTTTCAGTGGAATGTAACAAATAAAACAATTCTGAGATCCCATTTCTTTCATATTTTAATATAGTCTATGTAATTGGGATGTGTCTTAGACTCAATGCAACAAGAAGCATTTTCTTTCTTTTCTATTAATACATAAAATATTTGTAAGCACTGCAATGAAATATTTGCTGAAATAAGATAGTTACCAGATATGTTAAATAGTAGAAAGAAAATGAAGTTATATGAAAGATGGTTAAGTTTGGAGGAAGACAAGCTGTATTAGCAACATTGACAATCATGGTTGGTAACTAGTATAAATATATCTTGAACTCCATCTTTTCCCTCTTTCTGTATAACCTCTTTCCTCCCTTCCCCTCCCCGGGAACTATCTTGTTTATTTAAGGACACTTAGATCCAATTAGTTGCCAAATCCAGAAACCTATGTGATGTACTTAATTTTTGTCTGTCCCAAATCTTTTCGTGTACAACTGATTTCTAAGTTCTGTTGAAATCAATGTTCTAATATATCTTCCTTGTCCCATTCCCCCAACCCCCACTGACAATGTCTTTTAATATTAGGCATTTATTGTTTATTGAATTAACTATTGCAATAGCTTTCTAATTCAGTCTCTCTGATTTTATTCTTTCAATTCTTCAACCTATTCTCCACAGTGCCAACAAAGTGATATTTATGCATCACAAATCTCCTCATTCATCACCCTCCATCACCAAAGACCCAAAACTCTTTGAATGTATTTTGGTTTATAGCTTTTATAACCTTGTATTATCTCTTGTCAAGTACCAAAAGAATAGGGAATCATGTCTTTTTTTAGTTCACCACTATATCATGGTAATCCAGACACCTAGTAGATACTCAGTAAATGCTTTTGGAATGACTATTATGACTTCTCCTTTTTAACTTAGCTATCCAAGCATCAACACAGATGAGTAAATGTTGTAAGATTATGTGATTTTCTTCCAAATGTGGCTCTTGTTGACTTTAGACATTCTCACTCTGTGAACTTCTTTATAGTGTGTCAATTTTCTTGGCATTTTGGAGTGTGTTTTTTTGGGTGGTGATGGTGGTGTTGGTGGTAAATAAAAGCATCAAACTAATTGCTCATGTGTATACATCCACTGATAGTATAACAATATGTCCTATTTTTTTATATGATATAAAATGCCTCCCACTCCACCGTGGGAATTTTTAGCAAAGCATTGTGGAAATAGTAGGAGGCGTAAATTGTCATTCTGTTATGGGCATTCAGTGGTATAACTCTCTTAAGTAGAAGAAATTTTAAACTTTATTAACCTCAGAGAGGAACAAAGAGGGAGAGGGAGATAGAAACATCAATGATGAGAGAGAATCATTGATTGGCTTCCTCCTGCTCGCCCCACACTGGGGATCAAGCCCACAACCAGGGCATGTGCCCTGACCTGGAATCTAACCGTGACCTCCTTGTTTATAGGTCGACATTTAACCACCGAGCCACACCGACTGGACAAGTAGAAGGAATTTTTATGCTTATTAAAAGATACCTGTTACATTAGAATCACTTTACAATATGGAGCTAGTATGTGAAACTTGAAATGGTGGAGCCAAAATGAAGTTGAAAAGAGAAGGTTGAGTGATTCTGTGAGATGCATAACAATAGTCTGTTCTTCCCGAGAGCTCACCATAAATGATTAAAAATCACCCCTCAGGGTCTTGGCTTGAATCTCCTACTCATAACAGGAGGTTTGTGAGTAAAAGAACAGCTGCGCATCTGCTAGGAAAATGAAAGGAAATAAATCAGATTTATGTTTCATTCTGAAGATCTACAATATGGGGTGACTTTTAAAAAAATTCCTTTTACCTTTGCTTAAACTAGACAAAGATAGAATTTATTTTCTAGTCATAGAAGAAAAAAATGTTAGTTTCTTAAAAACAATCAACCTCACTGAGGCCTTTGAATAATTAGTGACCTGACTCTTTTTTAATTGGTTATTTTATTTATTTATTTTTGACATAAAAAGCTATATGTAATTCATGTATACAATTTTATGAGTTTGGATATAAGGATAAACCTGTGAAACCATTACCACAATCTATGCCATAAACTATAAATCACCTCTAGAAGTGAATTATTGCTCTCTATTTATTATTCTTTTTTGGTAATAAGAACAGTTAGCATAAGATCTACCATCTTAGCAAATTTTTAAGTATACAATGAAGTATTGTTTACTATAGGCACTGTGTTATACAGTAGATCTTTAGTTTTTATCATCTTGTGTAACTGAGCCTTATATCCTGGCTCATTTAAAAAAAAAAAACCTAATGTTTTATTTTGTTTTTATTATACAAGTAATGCATGTTCATTTTGGACAACTGAAAAATCAGGCAAGCCCTGACTGGTGTGGCTCAGGTTGTAGCATTGTCCAGTATACTGAAAGTTTGTAGGTATGATTCCTAGTCCGGGCACATATGGAAGGTAACAATTTGATGTTCTCTCTCTATCTCTTACTCTCCCTTCCCCTCTCTCTAAAATCAATAAGCTACCCTCAGGTGAAGACCAAAAAAAAAAAAAAAATTAGACAAGCAGAAAGTTATAAAAAATCACCATAAGCTCATCAACAGTGATAACCAATGTTAACATTTTGGTTGTGCACATGGTGTGTGTACATATACGTATATGTACATATGTATGTATGTATATGTATATTTAACAAAACTTGGATCACACTGTAATTTTTAATAAAGTGTCAATAAATATATGTCTACAATATCACTTTTAATCGGTACATAATATTAACTATATGTAATTTTAAATTCCAATATTGTGGGACTTTTAGGTTGATTCTAATTTTCTAGCATTATTTAAAAATGGATTTATACAAATTTGTATTTATTTTTTTAGAATAAACTGCTCTATCAGTCAGGATAGGCTAGGTTATATTCTGATAACAAACACCTTGATATCCCAATAGATTCAAACAGCAGTTGTTTATTTCTTGTTCATACTAAAACTACAGAACAGGTTGACAGGAGAGTTCTGATCATTAAATAGAGACCCAAACTTCCGGAGATTTCATCATTTTATGATGATGCCCTTCCATAGTGCTTTCACAAACACCTTGGCAGGGGATGAGGATATAGAAAATAGCTTACTGACTCTTAAATGCTTTTGCTTAGAAGTGAAATATAGATGCTCACGTTTCACTGGCCAGAACTCGTCTTATGGCCACATTTAATCTCAAAAAGGTAGAGAAAGGCAGTGTTCCCATTTTCCCAAAAGTGGAGGAGAAGCAGATATTGTCTCCCACAATAGTAAACTGTAAAATGCTGAATTTAATGCTGAAATAGCTATTAGACAAAGCATGCATGTTTAGTAAATGTTTCTGTTACTGATTTTTAAAATATATAGTTGTATTGATTTCAGAGAGGAAGGAAGGGGGAGAGAGAGATAGAAACATCAAGATGAGAGAGAATCATTGACTGGCTACCTCCTGCATGCCCCCTACTGGGTATCAATCCCACAACCCAGACATGTGCCCTGACCAAGAATTGAACCATGACCTCCTGATTCATAGGTAAATGCTCAACCACTGAGCCATACAGGCTAGGCTATTTTACTTATTTTAAAATTACTCTCCAAGAAGATTGTAACATTTTATCATCAAACCATTAGTGATTAAGGAAATTTCCTTATACTTTCCCTCTTTAATCCACTAATATAATTAAAAACTTTTTCATAATTTTATGGGTAAAAATGGCATCTATATTTTTAACTGACATTTCTTTGATTATTAAGAGGATGACAATTTTAATATATTTATATGGCCTGATTCATTTGATAACTTTAAGGAAGGTTATAAAATCACAATTTTGAGCATGATGCAGTGATGTTGTTATATCTGGAGAGACTATAATAATGGAATGCATCTTAAAACACATAAATTGCAATGAGTGTGTTACTCTATTGGCAGCATTTTCTTGTCTGTCAAATTCAGGAAGCAACTGAGTTCATGAATACAATTAAATTTGGAATAAATATAGCTTTCTCAAAGAAGGATATTAAAGAACAAAAATTTAATTGAGTAAACTTGAAGATTTAATTGGATTTATGGGTGATTCATGAATTGTACAACATCCCATATACAAGTGTCTGTTATTTCATTTTTAATAAGTCTCTCCTTTAGATCAAACTCAGCCTAACTCAGAAATTTAAGTCATGAGAGCTACTCTCAGCTACCATTCTGTAGTTCTCATAGCTTTGTTGATCCTTGGTGTGGTATCTATAGATAATGATATTCTGTTTAATCCCTATGACATTCACAGGTCATAGTTCCAGGTTCATAATATTTAAGTAGATCTTACTCTTTATTACTTTTTTTACTTATTTTTTATTTTTAAATATATTTTATTGATTTCAGAGAGGAAGGGAGAGGGAGAGAGAGATAGAAACATCAATGATGAGAGAGAATCATTGATTGACTGCCTCCTGCATGTCACCCACTGGTCATGTGCCCTTGACCAGAATCGAACATAGGACCCTTCAGTCCACAGGCCAATGCTCTATCCACTGAACCAAACCGGCTAGGGCTTCATTCCTTTTTAAAAATGTTCTAGTATAAGGGAGAACATTAACCTGGCAGTCAGCAGCTGTAAACATACATTGAAAGCTTTTGAGAGGATACAATGTGCTAAGGAGATTAATATCATAATTATAAGCAAGACACTTCCTGGTATGTGGAGTGCACTTCAGAACCATAGATCCCAAGACTTAAACCAATCAAAATCAAATAAGTCAAAGTAAGGCCCTGTTAAAGTAGTCACTTTTTAAAGCCAAATGGCTTGCTCAGTGATCTTATGTAACTGAGTTTCAACTTCCCCAGAAGTGTTAATCCAGGTGCATCAGGTGGTGTTGGTCCCAGGAATGGCTATTCACAATTTGAGTCATCCTATCTAATAAAATAGTAATATGCAAATTAACCATCACTCCGTGGCAAAGATGGCAGCGCCCATAGCCACAAGATGGCAGCACACAGTCCTCTCAGCCCTGCCAGAGTCCTCCAGTCCCGGGGGGGGGGGCGGCCGCTGAGAGTGGGCAGTGTGAGCGGCCTGGCAGAATGCTTCCCAGAGGCCCTCCTGACCCTTTATAAAAAAACAAAAACAAATTCACTCCCCACAGAGTGATCCCCCACACACACACCTGCAGCCTCAGGGTCTCAGCCTTGGACATGCCCATGCCCCCACAGAGCAGTCCCAGCCCAGCGGCAGCCTTGGGGTCTCAGCCTCTGAACCTTGCGTGTTTCCAGCGAGTGATCCCACACACACACACACACACCTGCAGCTTCAGGGTCTCAGACCCGGAAGCGTCCGCACCTCTGGCGAGTGATCCTGGCCCACTGGCAGCCTCAGGGAGTCTGCCTCGGAACTTCCCTCATGCTTAGCAGAGTGATTGGAGTGGGGGGGGTATCTGGGCAATGCTGCCTAGCAAACCTCTCCCATTGGGTATAACCTTGTGACTGGGTTAGGGAGGTAAATGGGTTTTGTTTAAAATCTTTACAAACCATAAAGGAAATGTCTGAGGTAGGGTTTCACATCAGAAGTAACTTACAACTAATTTCTGAAGACAAACTGCTACATTGAAACTACATTACTAGAGAGTACCCCGTGGTCTGGAGGTCAGGCTCTGCAGCAGTGGTGGTGGATGCTCCCCGCCCTGGTTCCTCAGCACCTGTGGCCAGGTTTGAGCCCACCCAGGAAGGCCTTTTCCCCTACAGTTTTCACCAAGTCAGGCAGGTTTTGTAGACATGAATAAGAAGTGCCCACGCACAAGTCCTGAAGATGCTGGGGCCAGAAGAAATGACAATCAAACCGGGAAAGAGCAAAACCAGAAACACCACCAATCCTAACATAGATCATCTTTTTCTTCAGATGACTGTGTTTCCCTCTTCTTTGTCTTCTGGAAGCAAGACAGATTCAAGTACTGATGAGTCTACCAGCGGAAAAGTTAAGAGAAAGAGAGGACAGAAAAGGAATAAAAGGAGAAAAGAAAGAAAGGACAAAAGATGAAACATCAAGAAAAAGAAAGAGAAGGAAAAAAAGGAGGAAACAACCACATGATATCACCTTTCCAAGGTCTAATGAAATTCCTGTTTAAGGAGTTAATTTTATGACACTTTTAGTTTGGGTTTACATTTTTACTGGTTTGTCAAGACCATGGCAGGTACACTGTCCAATATGTTAAAGAAAAACCCTATATAATAAAGAGGAAATATTCAGGGGAGGGCAGTTGGGGGCAATCTGGCCAGCAGGGGAACAGTTGGGAGCCTGCAGTCCCGAATTGTGAGAAGGATGTCTGACTGCTGGTTTAGGCATTCGGACATCCCCCGAGGGGTCCCAGATTGGAGAGGGTGCAGGTTGGGCTGAGGGACAACCCCTCCAGTGCACAAATTTCATGCACCAAGCCTCTAGTATTAAATATATTATGGTGGATAAAGGAATGCAAAAACTGAAAAATGGGGTTTGTCTAGGAACTTGAAAGAACCAAGTGGCCATTTTGAGTTTCCAAAATCCCTAGCTGCTTGTTTAATTTACACCAATAGTTTACCCATCTTAATTTTTCTGATTCAGGAGCAGACTGCTGACATGCTACAAGGACTTCAGAGTAGTAAAAGTCTTATTATGCTTCCTTTGCATGAAAATGAGCTAGGGCATTTCCTTGATACTCAGGTTTTGTCCTTTTAGTGTGAGCCTTAGTTTTGATGACACCAGTTCTAGAAGGTTAGAAAATATGTTATTTATTTGTTGGTCATAATTGAAGATCTTTAATGGAAATGATAAGTATTTCTGTGGCACACAACATTCCAAGGTAGTAACTAGAATTCTGAGTGATACCATTATACCAGGATGTAACAGATTTCTAGGAATTTCATAGATTGTCACACTTGAAACATTTACTTATATGGACTCAACATAAAAAAGAGTTAGTATTACTTTTTATTTGACAATGCTTCCCATGTAAATTAATATGTCAAAAAATCAAATTAGTTTAATATCTCTTGTTCTATAAGAATAGGGAACAGATCTCTGGACATGCTCCAGGGATCTTTTGTAAAATTTCAAAGTTAGTTCAGGGTCAAAAGATTTCATTTAGAATTTTATTTTTTTTTGAAGTTTGTAAAAAATATCAAAGAGGTCTCTAAAACATTGGTCAAATATAATAATACAGGGTGGGGCAAAAGTAGGTTTACAACCCTAGCTGGTCTCGCTCAGTGGTTAGAGCGTTGGTCTGAGCACTGAAGGGTCTCTGGTTCAATTGGGTCAAGAGCACATATGTGGGTTGCAGGCTTGATCCTTGATTCAGGTTGGGAAGCCTTCAGTAGGCAACCAATCAACATGTCTCTCTTTGTCTCTCCCATTCACGTCCACTCTCTAAAAAAATCAATGGGAAATAAAAAGAACTTATATACTTATATGAATAGCCCATGAACATGGACAATAGGGTAGTGAAGACCTGTGTGTGTGTGTGTGTGTGGGGGGGGGGTGGAGGCTGGGAGAAGGGGCAAAAGAGGAGAAAATGGGAGATATCTAGATTACTATCAACAATAAAAATATATTTAAAAATGAAAAATCAATGGAAAAAATATTCTCAGGTGAGGAGTAACAAAAAAGGTAGGCTTACAGATGTTCATATGGAACATACCGTATTTTTCCATGTATAAAACACCCCCCACTTTCCAACCCCAAATTAAGAAATCAATATTTTAAACACAAAACAGAACACATTTTTATTTAGTAATTACTGCAGATAATGTTTACATACCAGTACTATGATATTATGCAGCATATCACTTTATTCAGCCTCTGTTGCATCACTGCTCTCTTCTTCATCAGTAATAGTTCCAGACATACCAATTTCTTCAACTTCTATTGTATCACTGCTGTCTTCTGAGTCACTGTCTATATCTGTGAGATCATCCTCATAACCTGGTGGCGTTTTCTGAGCTTTGTTCGTGTTCTCATGGCCAACCCTTCTCTCCTCATGAAATTGAAGCATCATTTTGCCTTTCCTGTAAAATCAATAATGTTCATTTCACTTGCAAGCATTCTTGCCTGACATTGAATAAGCTTGGCTGACACACATAAGCCACTCTGGCGCTACTCCATAATCCACATCTTAAGCCTCTGCTCCAAGTTTGTCCATTTTGCTGGTTTTTCTCTTAAGGCCTTCTTCTTTTTTGGCATCTTAAGGAGTTGTTCTTCCTGTTTTCTCCACTGTCTGATCATACACTCAGTGGGAGGAGGCCCAAATTGTCTCTCTGCACCTCTATTTCCATGCTCTTTTGCATAGCTGATTACATTCAGTTTGAATTTTGCAGAGTAAGACAATCGCTTACTGATATTTATCTTTTTATTTTTTGACATTTTTATGGGCTCAGAACACTCCCATCCCTGTTGCATCTGTGCACTCTCCACCTCCACCTTCATCTCCAATTAAGGCATCAGCTGAAGTCAGTAACAATAAGGCTCGTGATTGGAGGAAGCCTGTTTGACAAGGTATGGGAAGCTATGCACCTGTGTGGCTCTCTCCTTGGCTGACTTCCATATATAAGATGCCCCTTGATTTTCAGTGTAAGGACTTTAGAAAAAAAATAGCATCTTATACATGGAAAAATATGGTAATACGATAATAAATAACAATACAAGAATAAACTCTGTGTTTTTTTATATTCACAACTGTAAACTTACTTTTACCCCACCTTGTAGGTCACTATAAAACAATGCTTAGTTATCCATTTAACCAAAATGACCATAGAAGATGTTAAAAGCAAATACAGAAGGTTACATAGTTGTCAGCAAAGCTTAGTTCTTTTAATATTGATAAGATTCTGTTTTCTTAGGTAATTGAATGTCCCAATAAAGTGAATATAGGAAATTATTTTGCTTGAATATAGAATATTTGTTTCCTGGGGAAATTATCCAAAAGGCAAAGAAAATCCTTTTATGATCTTATCAAGATTAGACTAATAGTTCAAGAAACTTTTTCCTTTTAACAAAGAAAAAATTCTAATTTTGCACCAGCTTACTTTCCATATTAACACTCATGTACTTAATTAAATTTATTCTGATTATTAACCATTCCTTACCACACATAAAATTCCTTTCCAAAGATTTATTTTCCAAAACCTTTCACAATATTCTTTTTCCTCAACAAAAATGCATCTCCATCTTTCATACCTTCTTTTTCATATGGAGACATTTTCCTTATTATTTCTAGTAGTTTCAGTCACATATATTAGAATTGTTAACTCTCAAAAACTTTACTCTATATCAGTGATGGCGAACCTATGACACACGTGTCAGCACTGACACGCGTAGCCATTTCGGATGACACGCGGCCGCTGAGGCGGCCGCATGCCGAGGATGAAACATTTGCTGCTCCTGAGGATGAAACATTTGCGAAATAATGTTTCTTTCCTCAAAGTGACACACTACCCGAGTTATGCTCAGTTTTTTGGCGAAGTTTGACACACCAAGCTCAAAAGGTTGCCCATCACTGCTCTATATAATAAAAGCCTAAGCGACCATTACAGTGGAACAACCAGAACGACCGGTCACTATGATGCGCATTGGCCACCAGGGGGCAGACTCTCAATGCAGGAGCTGCCCTCTGGTAGTCAGTGCGCTCCCACAGGGTGAGCGCTGCTCAGCCAGAAGCTGGGTTCATGGCCGGGTTCTGCGGCCCTAGCTGAAGCCTCTCCCGCCTCTGCAGCAGTGCTAAGGAGCAGCCAGCCGAGCAGTAAGGAGCAGAGAGCAGGCGGTGGTAAGGAGCGAGGGCTCCTGAACTGGGAGAGGGCACAAGCTGGGCTGAGGGATGCCCCCCCCCAGTGCATAAATTTCATGCATTGGGCCTCTAGTTTTATAATAAAAACTAAGTAGTGAGCAATTGTGAACAATTGTAAGCAAACTTATTAACACATTTGAGCCAAAATGATGACAACTGCTGGGAAGCAAAATCTCAACAGGTTGAGAAAATGTTCCAGAAAATGGCAGTTTCACACCCTGCATTATACATTATAATCAAAAGAGGAGGTATAAGTGGGTTATCTGAAAGCCATTGGTGATAAGCTAGGGAGGAGGGAGAAAGAAAATCAGCAGGGGGTGGGGGCAGAGGGACCTCTGGGATTGAATAAAAAGTAATATAATAGACATATACTTCTTTTACATGTGTGAGTACGGGATAGTTGATATTTAACAATGAACATGATAACAATGACAGTGAGGGGATTTGTGGTGTACCCTCTACTGGTGCAGTGCCTATATGTTTTTGTAGATGCAAAAAGACAATATACAGGCTCAATTAAGGGAAAGATTGACTTTTCTCAGGGAATATTCTAGCCTAGGACATGACTACCAACCATAAACTGCTTTTAATTAAAATGTTTTAATTTCAGACCATCCTGTGGGTAACTTTAAGTCTTTGGCTGCCATGCAGGCCTCCCCTGAACTGATCAGGTTTAGTATGTGGCCCCTTTTTGTCCACAGGCTAAAACAGCAGACTCAAGTAAATGGAGACAGTGGGTTGGAACTGGGGAAAGGGACTTCCAAACAGTGAGCAATTCTGGATGAAATCCTCTGCTAGCTCCAAGATGATGCACTAAGTCCTTTGCAGGAAAACCAGTTATGTTGGAAGCTCCATGCAGAGTGGAACTCAAACCGAGAACTCATGAATGGCCCTTGGAAATAACAAGAAAAACAGAGAACTCAAAGGGTTTGAGGACACCATGCTTGTGTTCCTCATTGTCCCTGGATGCTCTCAAAAATTGGCTTGAGATATCATAATTGCCACCAATCTGTTAAAGAATAGTAATTCAATCAAGTTAATTCAAAGATCAAATAGGCTTTATTGAGCAACTCATGTTGTGTTCAGCAGCCCATCTAGCAAGTAGACAAGTACTCTTGAAAGGTTTTTATAGGCAGTGAAGGGTGGGTAAAGGAAGTTACCAGCAAAAGAAAAGAAAGGATTATTTCAAGCTAAGACATCATCTTTTTTGGGGGAATGACAGATTGTCCTATCATGCAGATTACTAGTGCTCATCAGGACATTTCAGATTGACTTTTTAATTGTCACATTCTTGGGAGAGGTTGAAATTGCAATTAAGCCTCAGTTTTGTTTTTGTTCATGAGTTTATTTGGTTCATTAGATTCCACATATGAGTGAGATCATGTGAACAAAATAGATCCAAAGACATAGAAGCATGGAACAGACTGTGCAATCTCAGAGGGAAGGCATGGGAGAGTGGGTGGGTGGGAAGAGATCAACCAAAGAACTTGTATACAAATATGCATAACCCATGGACACAGACAATAGGGTGGTGAAAGCCTGGGGTGGGTTACTGGGACAGGCTAGAAGGGATTAATGGGAGGAAAAAGAGGACATATGTAATATTTTTAACAATAAATCTTTCTTAAAAAGGTAAAAATAAGTAAATAGGAAAAAAAAAGTCTTGGTTTCATTATCCTTCTGACAAATGACTCCATTTTGGGTCTATTATTTCTTTTTCAACATAGATTATTTGAAAAGTATGCCTTTGTGCTTTAGTCAAGAAATAGGAAATTCTCTATTTGTAACGAGAGTTTAGTAATATATTAGTTCTGTAATTGTTGTATGCATAAAGTCTCATCTCCCTAACAATATTAGGAGTACCTTGTTAAAGGCAATATCTTCTTTTGATTCCCCATGTGTATAACCCAGTGGTGGGTATATAAGTAGGAGCTCAGTAAACATGTATTCAATTAAACTAACTGAAATTAAAAGGAAACCTATTTTGTATTGATACCATTGTAATAACCTGGTTATTATTTAACTAGAGGCCCGGTGCACAAAATTCGTGCACAGGGCGGGGGGGGGGTGGTGTCCCTCAGGCCAGCCTGCACCCTCTCCAATCTTGGACCCCTCTCACAATCCAGGACTGCTGGCTCCCAACTGCTCGCCTGCCTGCCTTCCTGATTGCCCCTAACCTCTTCTGCCTGCCAGCCTGATCACCCCCTAACCACTCCCCTGCCAGCCTGATTGATGCCTAACTGCTCCCCTGCCAGCGTGTTTGCCCCTAACTGCCCTCCCCTGCAGGCCTGGTCCCCCCCAACTTCTCTCCCCTGCAGGCCTGGGTCCCACCCAACTGCCTTTCCCTGCAGGCCCAGTCACCCCCAGCTTCCCTCCTCTGCTGGCCTGGTCACCCCTAACTGCCCTCCCCTGCAGGCTTGATTGCCCCCAACTGCCCTCCCTTGCAGGCCTGGTCCCTCACAACTGCCCTCCCCTGCTGGCCATCTTGTGGTGGTCATCTTGTGTCCACATGGGGGCAGGATCTTTGACCACATGGGGGCAGCCATCTTGTGTGTTGGAGTGATGGTCAATCTGCATATTACTCTTTTATTAGATAGGATAGAGGCCTGGTGCATGGGTGGGGGCCAGCTGGTTTGCCCTGAAGGGTATCCCAGATCAGGGTGGGGGTTCCTTTGGGGTGTGGGGAGGCCTGAGTGAAGGGCTTGTGGTGGTTTGCAGGCCGGCCACTCCCCCTGGCGACCCAAGCAGAGGCCCTGGTATCTGGGATTTATGTTTCTTCTACAATTGAAACTTTGTAGCCTGGAGTGGAGCCAAGCCTCCTGCTCGCTCTGTGGCTGGCAGCCATTTCTTTTGGGGTTTGTGTATCTTCTATAATTGAAACTTTGTAGCCTGGAGCGGATGCCTAGGCCAGCCAGGGCTGCAGAAGCTTTGCTTCCTCTATTGCCGGGGGCAACTCTTGCCTCTTGCTCTTTCCAGCTCAGTGGCTCCCACCCTTTCTGTTTGGATTTGTTTACCTTCTATAATTGAAACTTTGTAGCCTGGAGTGGAGGCTTAGGCTGGCAATGGCAGGCAGAAAGCTTGGCTTCCTTTGTTACCGGGGAAACCCAAGCCTCCCTCCTGCTCTCTGTGGCTGTAGCCATCTTGGTTGGGTTTATTTGCATATTTGCTCCTGATTGGCTGGTGGGCGTGGCTTATGGGTGTAGCGGAGTTAGGGTCAATTTGCATATTACTCTTTTATTAGGTAGGATAGGAAAGGAGTAAATGGGAGACCAAATAATATAGGCATACCATTTTACGCTTTGCCAAAAGCTGCATTTAAAATTCTCCAAGTCTATTCCCCATCGATTGATGGGGGAAGAGACTGGACAAAGGCAGTTTAGACACATGCCCAGTAAGGTCTGAGTGACATAGGAAGGTGCTTGCCTGTCAAGTGTGCAAAACCTGAATATTTAAACTTTAAACAAAGGAGCAGGCTGACCAAGACTAGTTCCCAAAATTCTAATAATAGTGATATTGTATTTAGTCTATAAACATTAGCTGGAGGAAATAAGGCATTCACTCATCAATAATATCCATTGTCATATTAGTAGTCAAATGTTCATCAATCAAGGTGAATTGTAGTCATATGAAGTGATTCCCAGAGGAAATATTACACAGGACAAAGATATTTTGTTATAAAAGAGAGTTATAGAGCATGGATTGTTTTCTAGGGTATTTAGTCTCGAACTAGCCACTTCTGTTAAGATGAGATGAGGGGTGAAGAGGGAGTGTGCTCTGGAATACCAGGTCCAAAGATGACAAAAGGGAATGTGAGCCCTGTCAAAGACTGATTTTTCCTCCTATACAACCTTTCCTTTTATGAATTCCTGAGGAAACATGACAAATCATCCGTGTAATGGATTTTGCCAAACTCTTTATAGATTTCAGAGCTAGCTTTTAGTCAAAAGATTGTTATCAAAATCTACACATATTGATATACACTGACTGAATATTTTGAAGTTATTTTCTTAAGATGGGAGACATTTAGAAATGTAGGGATCCTTAGGAAGTATCAAGGACTCTGTGGCTTTCAAATTATGTTCCCTGAAACTTTGTAATTCTGAAAAAACATGTCTTGGATTCACTATAGGGGCAAAGAAAAGGAATAGCAGAGATAGCTCTAGATTCCCTTCTCATGGATTATGTAGAACAGGTATAGTTCATCCTATTTTCTCTGCTATATATTTAATAAGCTTTTATTTTAAAAAGCTATTCTATTGATTTTTAAAAAATGGTTTAAAGAAACACAAATTTATTCTAATTCCTTTGTGTTACAGATGGAGAGTTTGAGTTAGAGACAAATATCCCTACTTCAGAATTTTGGGGAAAGGCCAGCCTATCTCAAAGTGGAATTTTAAAATACTATTTAATTTTAAAATATTTCACATGTTATAGGTTTATATAAATAGGTGCTAATAATCAGAACGAGGTAATTTAATGGGAAAATTAAAATGCAGGCTAACTATCCTATATAATGAAAGGATAATATGCAAATTGACTGAATGCAGAACAACTGGTTGCTATGACGCACACTGACCACTAGGGCACAGACACTCAATGTAGGAGCTTCCCCCTGGTGGTCAGTGTGCTCCCACAGGGGAGTGCTGCTCAGCCAGAAGCTGGGCTCATGGCTGGTGAGCGCAGTGGAGGTGACGGGAGCCTCTCCCACCTCCCGGCAGCACTAAGGATGGCCAACTAAGGGCAAGAGGGCACAGGCCGGGCTGAGGGACTCCCCCCCCCCCCCAAATGCACAGATTTCATGTACCAGGGCTCTAGTTAATCAAATAATAAGCTACTGTAAATAAAATATCCTATTAGTATGCAGTAATTAATTACAGGACCCAGTTGAAAGCATGCTGAAGGTATTCTTAACTTATTGAGTTTTGCTTTATGACAGATACTGATTTTAGACTTGACTCATTCTTTTAAAAGAGACCTTGAAAATTTATAAAAGAAAGCATTATTTGCAAAGTTGTGCCCAGTTAGGATTTTAATATGATATTGGAATTATTAAAATTTTTCTAATACTGGCCATAGTCATAGTTTCACTGTGCCTCATGAATGCCCTGTGATTTTTCTCATGGCTTCTTTTCCTCTTAAGTTTCCATTACCCTCCTCTTTGCTTCTCTAATATTATTTATTCTTCAAGATTTTATTGGTTTTATCTTGTTTAGGAAGTCTTCTCTGACCATGCCAGCCCTCACTAATCTTGCCTTCCCTTCAACAACTAACTAAAGCACTTCCTCTCTATGTCTCCCATTTGAAACATAGTACATGCTGGCTTATTTTCTTATTTTTTCACTTGGTATGTGTTTGTCTGGATCACCTCTAAGTGCCCTAACCCCATAATGTACTTCTTAAAGGAGAGGCCATCTTAAATCAATTTTGACCCCATCTCCCTCAGAAGATACATTGTTTATACAGTTTAAGAAACAATAACAGAAAACTTCCCCTACCTGGTGAAAAAAATAGACATACAAGTCTAATGCATATTAGCATAATCAATGGACACAGACACTGGGGCGGTGGGGGCTTGCCCCGGGTGGGAATGGTTGGGAGGTTCAATTGGGGAAAAAGGAGGCATATGTAAAACTTTAGAAACTTCAGACAATAATATATATATATATATATATATATATATATATATATATATATATATATACATATATGTGTGTGTGTGTGTGTGTGTGTGTGTGTGTGTGTGTGTGTGTAAATCCACATGGATGAAAGAAAAAAACTAGACATACAAGTCCAGAGGCAGAGTCCCAAACAAGATGAACCTAAAGAGGCCCACAGCAAGACACACCATAATTAAAATTGCAAAGTTAAAGACAAAGAGATCATTTTAAAAGCAGCAAGAGAGGTGGAAGATGGCGACCAGCAGGAAGGTAGGGAGGGTGAGTGTGTGATGGAGTGAAGGAGTGATAGAGGTGTGTGTGGACGTGTGTGGGTGTGTGTGTGAGTGAAATAGGGACAGTTAGACCCTGCAGTTCTTCCAGGGGGCTTCCAATCCAGGCAGTCTTGGTTGACAAAACCCCGCGGCCACTGCAAACATTCCGGGGAGGACACCAGTGGCACAGAGACCCCGCCATCTTTAAGAACAGAACTGCTAGAGACTAGAATCCTAACTTTACCACCACCCAGTCTGGTCTCGGAAGCAAACCTGGTCACTACAGCCACTCTGGTAGAAGACCTGCCACCCCAGCTCCAGATGCCCGAACCCTGAGACCTCCACCTCCAAAAGTGCGCCTTCTCTGAAAGCAATAAGTACAACCTCCCCCTCCCCAGCGCCGGAACTCAGGATTCGCTGCATCCCCAGCCCATAGGCACCCAGGCACTCCACTACCCAGGCAGTGCTTGGGAACCACTGAGAGCCCCCGAGGCGGTGATTCTGCACAGTCAAGGGTGCGCGACCCTGAAGTAGAATCTCTGAACTGCCTCTTCCTAAATAACTGCCCACGGACACCCCTGCGGTGCAACTTCAGGGCCAGGGTGCATCAGAGCTTTGCGCCAGTGCGCTCGCCACCTGTTCGAGCACACTCCAGAGCTGCAAACTCACAGCCACAGCAAAGGAAGGCGCCCTGAGCCCATATATCCACAGGGTCCTCTGGGGAGCTGCTTTGAGCCCCTGCTGAGTGTGATTCTGTACAGCCAAGGACGCGCTGCCCCACAGCAGAAACTCTGAACTCCTTTCTCCTGAATAACTTCCCACATACACCCTAGCTGTTTAACTTCAGTGCCAGAGTCTCTCAAAGTGCATCAGAGCTGTGCCCCTGCAAACACACCTCCACAGAAGCGAATTTACAACAGGCAGGCACCCCGAGCCCATCTACACACAGGGTGCTAGGGGGAGCCACTTGGAGCTCTCCCAACAGACAGTTCCTGGGTGCCACTGTTAGTCCCCACTGGACACGCGCGATTTCAACTAAGGGTGCAAGACAGCAAAAACTGGGACACTCCACTCCATAGCTGCTGACTTTTAGACACCACAGTCGTGCCTCTCAAGCTTGCAGGCCTACATCAAGAGAACCCAAATAGCTCAAGTAGGGAGCAACACTAGATTACCAAGCCCAGGAGAACTGAGAGATTACACCAGTAGCACCATCCCCAAAAGAACCTGAGTAGCAAAGCAAGCGGATCTACAATTAAAACATTACAGGAAAACATGGGGAGAAAAAAAGGAAATTCCCAAAGGGAGGAAAAAGAGGAATCACCAGAAAGGGAGAGATCGACATCAATACAATCATAGTAGGGGACTTCAATACACCACTGACACCAATGGATAAATCCTCTGGACAAAAAATCAGCAAAGAAACAGCAATTCTAAATGACACACAAGATCAGATGGACCTAATTGACATCTTCAGAGTATTTCACCCCAAAACCATGGAATATACATTCTTCTCAAGTGCACATGGGACATTCTCAAAAATAGACCATATATTGGGTAACAAGCAAAGTCTCCCCAAGTTCAAAAAGATTGAAATCATATCAAGCATTTTCTCAGACCACAATGGCATAATAGAAATAAACTACAATAAAAACATTCCAAAAAATTGAAACACTTGGAAACTGAATAGCATGCTACTAAACAATGATTGGGTTATCAATGAGATCAAAGAAGAAATTAAAAACATCCTGGAGACTAATGACAATAAAAACACAACATTGCAAATCCTATGGGACACAATGAAAGCAGTCCTGAGAGGGAAATGTATAAGCTCTACAGGCCTACCTCAAAAAACAAGAAAAAATGGTAATAGATCATCTAACTCAACAACTCAAAAAATTAGAAAGGGAGCAACAAGAAAAGCCCACAGTGAGCAGAAGAAAGGAAATAATAAAGATCAGAGCAGAAATGAATGACATAGAGACCAAAAAAACAATACACAAGATCAACAAAACCAAGAGCTGGTTCTTTGAAAGGATAAACAAGATTGATGAACCTCTAGCCAGGCTCAGCAAGAAGCAAAGAGAGAGGACCCAAATAAACAAAATCAGAAATGAAAGAGGTGAAATAACAACAGACCCCACAGAAATACAAAGGATTGTCAAAAAATACTATGAACAACTCTACTCCAACAAACTAGACAACCTGGAGGAAATGGATACATTCCTAGAAAAACTCAACCTTCCAAAACTTACTCAGGAAGAGACTAAAAATCTCAATAGGCTGATAACTATGGAAGAAATTGAAGCAGTTATCAAAAAGCTTCCAGCAAACAAAAGCCCAGGGCCAGACGGCTTCACAGGGGAGTTTTATAAAACATTCAAGGAAGAGCTAATACCTATCCTCAGACTATTCCAGAAAATTCAAGAAGAAGGAACACTTCCAAGCTCCTTCTATGAAGCCAGCATCACCCTAATACCAAAACCAGATAAAGATAACACAATGAAAGAGAATTACAGGCCAATATCCCTCATGAACATAGATGCCAAAATCCTCAACAAAATTCTAGCAAATCGGATCCAGCAGTACATCAGAAAGATCGTACACCATGACCAAGTAGGATTTATCCCAGGAATGCAAGGAATACACAATGGAATACTACACTGCAGTAAAAAAGAAGGAGCTCTTACCATTTGCAACAATATGGATGGAGATGGAGAATATTATGCTTAGTGAAATAAGCCAGGCAGAGAAAAATAAATATCACATGATCTCACTCATTTGTGGAATATAATGAACAACATAAACTGATGGGGGGGAAAATAGATCCAGAAACAGAGAAACATCAATCAGAACGTCAAACCTCAGGGAAGAAATTGTGAGGTAATCAGAAACCCAAGAATGCCTGAGAACGCCTTTCTAGCCATGCTAGAAATCATCAGATGTACGGTAATTATACCTGGGACAAGAGGGTAAGTATTTTGGTCTTAAGTTCCTGACCCTTCATGGGTAAGACCCCTTACATGGGCTGATCCCCTGACTAATGTAGTTACCAATAATACCAAACACCCTGGACATCCAGGAGGCCCATGGGTGGGGCAAGAAAGTATAAATACACAGGGGTCTCCACCCATCTTCCCTTTTGTATGATACAAAATCAAAATAATGCCCCTTTGTGTGTACAATTAAAGAGAGGTTTCTGGCTTGTGTGGACACCAAAGAAAGGGTGTCACTATTATCACTACGTGCCGCCGGTAGAGGTGCAGAAAATGTAACTAAGACCTTGTCTATATAAAAAGAAACGGACAGCCAGTTTGAAAGGGAATTCCCATGGACTAGAACAAAGAATATCCTTGCATGATATTATTCTACACTACCATTAAAATTTTTCCCAGATTTGGATCGCCCCCAGTACTTGTAATAGTTCCTCGCACCCTTGGGGATAAAAAAAAAAAAAAAAAAAGTCATCTGTTTGGTGCTTGGAGACAAACTTAACACATCTCTTGATACTTTAGAATTACTACAGCATAATATACAATTATCCCAAGCAAATGTACAAACTAATTCTTTGAATGTCTGGCAGCAATTTAAAAAGGACATGTAAGGATTTAATCCTTTTCATTGTGTAGAGGGCCTCCTGGGAAGGCACCTGAGCATTCTATATTGGTCCCTCTTACCCTTTAGGCCAAGAGAGACCCACTTCTCACAATTCAATTGCTCACAGCTTTTGCATTAGCTCTCTGTTCATGTTGAGGTTGAAGTCTCGTGATGACTGGTGCCATGGATCTGTCTCTCACCCAGTGGGGCAAACTGAGCCCTCCCTGGAGAAGAAACCCGGGTTCCAAAAGATATGTGATCAGTGCTGGGGCCCCGCCAGCAGGCGAGGGGATCCCATGGCAGGTGCTGGGCATGGAGGCCACGGGGGGATAGGCTACCAAGGAGACAAAACTGAACCTCACGTCACCCTGCTTGGCCCTGGAGGATGGCTGGTTAGCCAGAGACGGGTAAGATTCC
Source organism: Ia io (assembly GCA_025583905.1). Lineage (NCBI taxonomy): Eukaryota > Metazoa > Chordata > Mammalia > Chiroptera > Vespertilionidae > Ia > Ia io. The sequence goes on from JAJQQW010000001.1 coordinate 100,390,523, forward strand.
TCAAGGAAGGAACAACCTAAGACAGGCACAGTCACAGAGGGGCCATCAGGAGAGAATTTGGGGATCAACAGAGGTGGGGCACAGATATTTATAGAAAATATTCCTCTATTAACTTTTGGTCGAGAATATGTTTGTATATTTTCAGAAAACAACTCCGAGACCATGTGGATTCCAGCAACAGAGAGGAATCTACAGGACTACTCCAGCCATGAAGACAGAAGAGAAGCAGTCCAGAGATGGAAGACGCTGATGTGGCCTTCCCATACTAGCAGTTAACAGCTGTGCATCACTGCAGGTTGCCCAGGACCAAACCAGACAGAGTCGGACCTGCATTACCACCATTTGTCCACCATCCAGAACTGAAATGTCATTGCTGACATGTACACATAAGGAACTGTTGGACATTGGAATTAGGTCTCAAAAGAACTGTTGACCCAGAAAGAAACTCACTACACACTGATTCATTTGCCTGTCACCATAACCATTATTGCTTGTCTCATTTTCGGTTCTTATCAGTGTATTTCTAATAGCACATGATCTCACTCATCTAGGGGAAATAATGAACAACATAGACTGATGAACATGAACAAGAAACAAGGAGGCATGGATCAGACTGTCGGGCCTCAGGGGGAGGGCAGGGAAGGGTGGGGGCAAAGGGGAGAGATCAACCAAAGGACTTGTGTGCAAGCATATGAGCTTAACCAGCGGTTAAGGACAACAGGGGGGTGGGGGCATGTGTGGGGAGGGGTGAGGGATGGGAATGGGGGGATGAGGACAAATATGTGATACCTCAATCAATAAAGAAATTTAAAAATAAATAAATAAATAAATAAAAGCAGCAAGAGAAACTTACAAAGGAGCTCCCACAAAGCTGATTTCTCAACAGAACTTTACAGGCCAAAAAGGATTGGCACAAAGTATTCAAAGTGATAAAAGCAAAGACCTACAACCAATATTACTATTTCCAGCAAAGCTCTCGTTTCGAAGAGCAGATAAAGGGCTTCTCAGAAAAAAAAGCAAAAAAAAAAAAAGCTAAGAGTTCACCAAGAAACCAGTATTTACAAGAAATGTTAAAGGGTCTTCTTTAAGGAGAAGAAAAAGAAAAAAAAAGGTAAAAATATAAATAATAAAATGGCAATAACTACATATCTATCAATATTTACTTTAAATGGTAATGGATGAAATGCTCCAATCAGGAGACATAGGGTGGCTAAATGGATAAGAAAACAAGACCTATATATATTCTGCTTACAAGAGATTTACTTCAGATTGAAGACACACAGAGACCAAAAGTAAAGGGTTGGAAAAAGGTATTTCATGAACATTGAAATGGAAATAAAAAGCTGAGGTGGAAATACTTATATTAGACAAAATAGACTTTGCTATAACAAGAGACAAAGAAGGACCCAGTAATTCTGGGTATTTATCTGAAAAAAAACAAAACAAAATACAAAATAAACCAATACACTAAATTAAAAAGTCATATCCACTCATATGTTCATTGCAGAATTATTTACAGTAGCCAAGATATGGAAGCAACCTAAGTGTCCATCAATAGAAGAATGGATTAAGAAGAGGTGGTACATATATGCAATGGAATATGAATCAGTCAAAAGAGAGTGCAATCTTACTATTTGTAACAACATGGACCCAGAGGATATTGTGCTGAGTGAAATAAATCAGACAGAGAAAGACAAATGCCAGATGATTTCACTTATATGTAGACTATAAAAATCTGAAAAACAAAATCAATGAACAAGCAGAACAGAAACAGTCATAGATACAGAGAACATTTTTATGGTTGCTTGATCAGAGTAGGTTTAGAGGGATGAGTGAAAATGATGAAGGGTTTAAGAAGTAGAAGTTGTTAGTTACATAGTAGTCACAGGGGTATAAAGTACAGCATAGAGAATATAAGTCAATAAAATTGTAATAACTATACTGTATATTGATGGTGTCAGATGAGTACTAGATTTATTGGGGGTGATCACTTTGTAAGTTAGATAAATGTCTATTCACTGGGTTGTACACCTGAAACCAATATAATATTGTACATCAAGTGTAATTGAAAAATAAAATCATATTTTATCCCACAGATAATTAAAAAATTGCAAAGGCAAACATGTACCTTTATAAAGGAGAAAATTGGATCTCAGTATCTCAATCAAATGATCAAACGTCCTATCCCTAATAGTTGAATAACTAGAAATCGTGTGCCTTGATTCTTTGATGTGGGCAAATGGATTACACAAAATCACCCCTGGAATACTCAACCAAACATGTCCAATCTGAATCTAATTGAGCCTAGATCTTAATGTTATAGGGAATAGAGGTACAAATTAAATAATATCACAATTAAACAATCAGACAAATCCAGAATGTCGCATATTCTAAAGGACAGTTGGCCTAAACTCTTGAAAAAGTCAGTGTCTTAAAAATTGATGGAATAACTAGTTAAAAGATACAGGAGACATAAAAACCAAATGCAGTATTTGAATATTGGATGCAAGCTAGTCACAATAACAGTTATAATATACACTTGGGAACAGTTGGATAGGTTAGCTGGTTCCACCATCTCTAAATGAGCCCGTATGGGAATTTCCTACTCTCAATTTTTATTGACCTTCTATGAAATGTGAAATGCATAGTATATAGTTTTGAGTCATAATTGCTAATACCTAGACAATGGAAGAAACCCAATCCACATTTTTTCAGCATTTATTACTATTTTATTAAAAGAGACATTTATAAGTTTCCAGCATATCCAAAGATATTAAAAGAAGAGCAACTGCCCTGGCTGGCATTGCTCAGTGGATAGAGCCTCGACCTGCATGCTGTACCGGAGGGGCACGGATTCGATTCCTGGTCAAGGGCACATACCGCGATTGCAGGCTCAATCCCTGGGCCCTGGGTGTGTGTAGGAAGCAACCAATCGATGTGTCTCTCTCATATTGATGTTCCTCTCTGTCTCTATCCCTCCCTTCCACGCTCTCTAAAAATCAATCAAAAAATATCCTTGGGTGAGGAGTAACCAAAAAAAGAAGAGCAACAAAGCAGAGTTTTTAAAATCTTATTTTTGCTCCTATTTATCATGTGTCATGTTTCCTGTTTATCATTATTAATGACAACATTATTTATCAAACATCTACTATGTGCTGAGCACTGTTCTTTTTCTGCTGGGATAGAGCAGTGAACAAAATATACAAATCACTTTCCTTCCAGAACTCAAATTTTAGGGGGAAATAAATAAATAATATTGTTGATGGTGATAAATGTCATGTAGAAGATTAAAGAAGAGAAGTGGAGTCAGGAGTCTCAGAGAATATGGTTTGCATTTTAATTGAAATGGTTGGATGGGTCTTTGCCAAGAAAATGAATTTGAGCAAAGATCTTTAGTTATCTGGGAGAAGAGTTTTCCTGTCAGAGGAAATATCACTCAGCATGGATACAGTGTGACTGGAACAGAATAAGCAAGAGAAAAGCATAGTAGGAAATGAAGTCAGAGATGTGGTGGAAAGTGAATTTGTAGGGTTTTAAGAGCCCTTTAAAGATTTTGATTATTACTCTGAATGAGATGGGGAGTGCTGGAGACTATTGGGCAAAGAAATGATATAATCTAATTTTAGTTTTTACAAGAGTATTCTAGCTGTTGTAATGAGAATAGACTAATATTGGCAAAGTTGGAAGCAGTGAGACCTGTTAAAAGGCTATTATAATAATTCAGGTGAGAAATAATGATGACTTGTCTTCTATAATGGGAGATTGGCATCTCATTTCCTGATAGGGCATCCATTTTGTTAATATGAACCTTATTGAGCAGGGATAAAGGAGAGCAGAATAGGGTGAGAAGATGTGCTTCAGTGAATCATTTTACACTCTCCTGGTTTAGTGTGGCAGGGATGCATGAATTTTCCAGAGGTGAGTTGTTCACTGCAAAAGGTACCTAGACTGATCTGTCTTGCTGATACACATCCAAGAGGGCTACTCTTTAACAGTGACATAAGTTGCTCTACAAGAGTGTGAGAGTGGTGGAAGATACTGAACAGGAGGCAGATGTCTCACATTAGGGAGCTGTACAGTACAGGGTCTTTTGTACCAGTTCCCCAAAATCTTATGTATCCCATTTGATGCCTGATAGAGTATCCATGGTGAGTCAGCATTAGCCAGAAAAACAGTAACAACGAGCAAAGAGGAGATTGCAATTGTGGGCAGTTAAGAATGGCATTTGTCTTTCCTTCACTATTTTCCTTCCAGTACCCCAACACTAGAGAAGTTAGTCATTGACTAGAGGGAGGAGAAATCCCAGAACTAGACTAGCAATTCCTCCACCCCATAGCACTGGCAAGGAAGGGGAAGTGTAAGTGAAACCCACTCCTTATTTTCACTTCTCACTTTGGGTTCTGGGAGCAAAAGCCTGGCCATCTTGGGGGCGGGGGCAGGGCAGTGAAAGGAATGTAATTAAATTGAATGTGATATTAGAATTTTAAATTGGATTGACTTGTAATAGTTGAAAGTGACTAAGTATTTTTGAAATATGCCTAGGAAGCAGAAAGTGCATAGTAAATCAACTGCACACAGAGAACTTACTATATAATGCACTTTATATGTGAATATCACATTTAATCATCATTGGCAACCTGATTCCAGAGAGAGAGAGGGAGAGGGAGAGAAGGAGAGAGAGAGAGAGAGAAAGAGAGAGAGAGAGAGAGAGAGCAAAAAAAACATGCTCAGAGACTTAGGTAATTTAATAACATGTTCTATCTCACATGGGTATCAAGCAGCAAAGCAGGGATTCAAACCCATGAGGGATGAATTTAGAACCCAAGCTCTTAATAGTCACATTCAGTAGAGCAGAGGAAAGGGAATTAATGATTCCACTGCCAATAAGCCATGCAATCCTAGTCACTTAACTTGTTTTGTTTCTTAGTTTCCCTATCTTTGGAATATGGAGACTAAATTTTTCCTTACTCCATTGGATGCATGTGTTAATAAAAAGAGATGATAAATGGAAAATAATTTGCAAAATGAGGCATATTATATTATCATGTATGTATTTGTAGTATCCTGCAATAAGACAATGTAGAACAGGTGTTTCCGGAAATGGGAAAATTTAATATCCTTCTTCTCTTAACTTTTCCTCAAACCCTTCAACTCTTACTCTTGGAAGATCAGAAAAGAAGTCCTTTCTTTGTGGGTTTAAGCCAGCCAATTAAAGATATTAAATGACATAGAATGGGGAGTGCTGGGATGCTTCATGAACCTGAAATATTCCTATTCCCTTTGAGATTTCCTTAAGAGTGGCTATCTCTAAGCTCTCAATTTTGAATAGGTCCCAAGCTTCTCATTCTCCTTGTATGCAGCTAATTGGGTCATACATTGTTCTCACTTATTAACAACTAGTGACCCAGTGCAGGGATTTGTGCACATTTAAAGGAAATTCATTAGAAGATGGCTGGCAAGGCGGGACTGGGCGAGATGGGCCAGATATGCCCTGGAGCCAACCTCCTGTGGTCCCTCCCTGGCCGCTGCACCTGGGGTGGTGCCATGGCTCGAAGCATGTCTGTGGAGGTGAGTGGGGTCCCTCTGGCAGATGGGGTCCCATGGCCTGATGGAATTGCGTGGCCCCCTGAGGAAGCAGGCTCCCTCCTCTCTGGTTCCAGGGTGCATCACCCAAGAACCGCCACTGCCAAGCCACCGCAGCTCCGCAGTTTTTGGGTTGAGTGTCTGCCCCCTGGTGGTCAGTGTGCATCATACCTACTGACTAGTTGGATGGTATGATGGCTCAGTGTATGGATTTGTGTACATTGAAAGTAAATTAACTACAAGGTGGCTAGTGGGGTGGGACTGGGAAAGACAGGCCAGATATGCCCTGGAGCCAACCTCCCGTGGCCCCTCCCCAGGCGGCAGCACCTGTAGTGCTGGGTCTCAAAGGGTGTCTGCAAAGTGAGTGGGGTCCCTCCGTCAGGTGGTGTCCCTTGGCCTGGCCTGTGAGGATCAGGCCAAAATCGGCAGGCCAACATCCCCTGAGGGGTTCTGAAGTGGGAGAGGGCACTCTGCAAAGTTGCTGTCGTTTGGCAACTCCTGCATTGAGCATCTTCCCCCTGGTGGTCAGGGTGCATCATAGCTACTGGCCAGCCAGTTGGCCGGTTGCTTAGCCTTTTATATATATACTAGAGGCCCGGTGCACGAAATTCATGCACTGGGGAGGGTGTCCCTCAGCCCAGCTTGCACCCTCTATAATATGGGACCCCTTGGGGGATGTCCAACTGCAGGTTTAGGCCCGATCCCTGTGGAATCGGGCCTAAACCTGCAGTTGGACATCCCTCTCACAATCCGGGACCGCTGGCTCCTAACCGCTCACCTACCTGCCTGATTGCCCGCTAACTGCTCCCTTGCTGGCCTGATTGCCCCCTAACTGCTCCTCTGCGGGCCTGATTGCCCCCAAATACCCTCCCCTGCTGGCCTGGTCACCCCCAAGGCTTTTATTAGTAAAGATATGACCCTGCACAGAAAATTTTACTAACCCTGCTTTACAATAAGGGCTTGACGATTGAATCATTAGGACCAGACACCAAGATTTCCTTTCTTTGAATAGTGGAGGGAATACTTATCTTGTCTTTAAGTTGCCCGGAAATTAAAATGAGATAATGACTTAGAAAAGTATAAAAGCACCATATAAAGACAACTGTCTTTTTAATGAAGTGGTAAAATGAAAAACACTTTTTATTCTCCCCTTCCTTCCTTTACAGCTTTTATTTAAACTTTGAAATTTATAAAAATTTCACTCCAATTTTCATTTCTTTACATTCAACATTATTTTGTATTGGTTTCAGGTTTTATATTAGTTACAGAATAGTGGTTAGACAATCATATACTTTACAAAGTGTTCCCTGATATTTCTAGTACCCACCTGGCATCATACCATCATTACAACACTGACTATATTCCCTATTTAAGTGACAATGGGTTTACAGGTTCCTTTCAGTCTTTCTTTTGTGTTGCTCGTCCTCCCTTTTCTTTCTCACTTCTTCCCTCATTTTCTTTATATAATATCTCAATTGGCCATCAAAGCTCAGTGAAGGCACTGGGACACGCTTAATCCACTTTACAGACCAGGAAACTGAGGCCAATTCCAGTTGGCTGTGGAACTTGACTCAGCACACAGGAAGCCCTCAGAGCCATGCTCTTTGCGCTTCCTAAGGGGCAGCTGCCCAGCAAACAAAACAAACCTTCCAGTCAGGCTTCTGAGCCTCTTTCTCAAGCACCTCTTCATTGCGGATGCTCCACATTCTTTCCTCTCCCCCCATTCTTTACTGCCCCCACTTCTCCGAAGCAGGTGGAAGGCTTCCCACTCACTGCCTAGGCATGCTCTGCCATGGGGCAGGGTGTCGCGAGCTTGCTTTTGGGTCAAGGCAGGAGCAGGAGTCACTGCCTCTGAAGTGTGAAGGCCGCCTGAGCGAGGCCCGTTAGCACTGGGAGCTTCTCTGAATCACATCAGTCAGTCCAGTACCCTGCAGTGCAGCACCCCTCCACTGAGGTGGCATCAACCCCTGCCTTAGGGGTGAGGGTCCTTGCCCCTCTGCCAGGAGTTCTTCCATGCCCCTTGATCCCTGGATGGGCCCACCCACGTCTTGGGGGCACTGCAGAACCTCTGTCTCTCTGCAGATGAGGCAGATCCCTGCCCTAGGTCTCTGCAAAGCTATGAATCTGTGGCCAGAGGCCTGGTCTGGGTCTCAGCAACCACATGTCTGCAATGTTCCCAGGGACCCCAGGAGCGGCTGGGCGGGTCCGGCCACACACCCCTGGTTGCCAATCTCTGGGACCTGGCTGAGCCGGCTGGCCACCCCGCCCCGGGGTTGCTGATCTCCCCAGGGACCCCGTGGAGAGGCTGGGAGGGCCTGGCCACGCCCCCCCCCAGGTTGCCGATCTCCCCAGGGACCCCAGGAGAGGCTGGGTGGCCAGGCAATGACCCCGGGGTTGCTGATCTCCCCAGGGACACCCGGGAGAGGCTGGGCGGGCCGGCCACGCCCCCCCAGGTTGACGATCTCCCCAGGGACCCCTGGGAGTGGCTGGGTGGGGTGGCCACGCCTCCCCCTTGCCGATCTCCCCAGGGACCCCCGGGAGCGGCTGGGCAGCCCGGCCTCACCTCCCGGGGTGTAGATCTTCCCAGCAACCCCTGGAACTAAGAGGACTGGGTGCCGCCATCTTGATCTTCTCAACGGCTGGATAAGCCACCCGGAGTCCCGCCCCCCAGCCTCCCTCCGGCCCAATCGTGGGCATAGCGGAGATGCGGTCAATTTGCATGTTTCTCTATTATAAGGTAGGATAGATTACTAATCTGTTCTCTCTCAATACTGAACTCCTTGGCATTTGCAAGTGATTGTATTATTGAGCCAACTCATCAGCTAAGGATAATGAAATGTTCCTTGTATGTGTTTGCTTATCTTCCCCCATCTTTGATGTGCCCCACATCCTCTCCATTAGCAGTCTGGCATAATATACACTCTCTGTGATAAAAGTAATCTGAAACCATAGAGGAGCTGGTGAAATTTCACCTAACTGAACCAATTTTTTTTCAGCGAATGCTCAGTTTATCTTTGTTGCTCAGATTGACAATGCAGTCCTCATTAACACTACTTATATTCCTTATCAATATTCCTTGGGTCACTTGTCATCATAGGCTACTAATTAAAAGGGTATATCTAGTTAACTCAGTGCAAACTCCTCCTTCCCTATGAAATAACTCATAGAGCATGTTCTAGTATTGGTAGACCAGAATGTCATTATTGTCTATAAAAGAGCAACACCGTCTGACAAAATGCTCAGTATGGGAGGAATGAACAAGTCTTAATAAGTTGGAATGAATAAACCATTTATTTTATAATGTCATATTCTAATTTTTATGTTATTTATTTCCTCCTCTTTGTAATTAGTTTTCTCCTTTAGTTTGATGTAGTTAAGTTCTAGTTTTCTATGGTATTTACTTTGAACAAGTGTTTATATTTGGTATAAATCCATGGTTGCCATAATAATCACCATTATGTTTTGCCTCCATTCTAGAAGCATTGTCTTTTTCATAGGTTATATTCTCTCAAATTTTCACTAGTAAATATTTGTTGGTCATGAACTCCCACACTTTTGTTTGTCTAAAAATATTTAACTTTCCTGCATGAAGATCAATTTCTGGATATACAATGCTAAGCTAACAATGATTTTATCTCAGCACTTTAAAGATATTATTACACTATTTCTAGCTTTTACTATTACTCTTGTAAAGTTATCTATCCATCTACATTTTATTTATTTATTTTTGCACGTACATTCTGTCTTTTCTCTCTGTCATCTTTTAAGTTTTTATTATTGAATTTGCTATTCTGCAGTTTTACTGTGACAAATTGTGGTATAGACTTCTTTATCTTGCTTGAAATTTATTGTGCTTCATGTATTTGAAGATTTATTTATGTAACAATTCTGGAATATTTAGAGCTATTGTCTCTAAATATTGATTCTTCTTCATTCTTTCTCTTGTTTCTTTCTTTAATACAGTAGATATATATTAGGTGTCTCTACTCAATCTTAAATGTTTCTTCAGTGTTCATATTTTTCAACTTTTGTTTCTGCTACATTTTCTGCAATTTTTAACCTATTTTCTAGTTCATAAATTTTATTTTCAGCTATACTTATTCTGTTTGTATACTATTGATTGATTTATTTTTATAATTTTTATTATGTATTGTTATTTCTAGAAGTTCTGTTTAATTCTTTCTGGTCATTTTAAAAGTCTTTTTTATTATGAGGGAAAGCAGAGTTTGTACCCCAAAGTAAGAATTTTGGAATAGTAATTATTATTATTTTTTGGAATAAAAAAGGTTTTATTTTTTTAACTTTCTTTTTTTTATTATAGTTTCCATACAATATTACTTTATATTAGTTTCAGGTAAACAGCAGTGGCCAGTCATGCACTTCACAAAGTGCTCCTCCCAAAATTTCCATTGTGTGTCCTATGGTATCAGAAAAGCCTGACATAGACAATAGTTCAGTGAAGGCCTGGGTAGGGGCAGGTGCCGGGTGGAGGGGGTGAGTGGCGGGGAGGGGACATCTGTAATACTTTCAATAATAAAGATAAATTTAAAGAGAAAAAAGAGGGATCCAAGATGGCGGCCGATGGGACAGCAGGCTGCAAGATAGGGTGTGAGTGAGAGAGCGAAAGGAGAGTATGTGGACGTATGGGGAGTGTCTGTATTTGTGAGTGAGGGATAGCTATATTCCATAGGACTATTAGGGACTGGCGGACCAGGTTCCCCTGGCTGGGCAGCTTCTACTGCTGCTGAAATCTCTCCCAGAGTGTCCGGCTCTGCAGCAGAGACCATACCATCTTGAAGGGGAGAGTGGCTATGACCAGAAGCCCAGCCTTACCTTCAACCAGGCAGACCTCAGATACCTCCCGAGACCTTACAACCACAACGCCCAGGGACCAGCTGCTTCAGCTGTGAACCCATGAACACTGAGACTCCAGCCTTCCAGGCCGTGGGTACCTAAAAAGTTTGTCCAGGGGGATACAAAGTGGCACTGAATATGCGGATGGGTCCTGCGCCTTCTCATAGAGCAGATAGAAGGAACAGCTGAATCAAATAACATCTACTTGCATTTGGCAAATTAAACACTGCTGGTGAGGCAATCTGTGGACAGCAAGGTCAGAGATCGCCTAGAGAGAGGTGAGATCTGGGATCCAGGCTGGAGGGAGAAGCGTGTACAGCAGGGACTAGAGTCTTAAAAGGAGACTGTGCTCCACCAGACCTGCAGCCCTTGGGGTCAGTGTAGCTTTGGAAAGTGGAAGGGGGTCCACAGGGCTGCTGGCAGAGGGGAACTCTAGATGTAAGCCCACAGCCATGGGAATCTGTGCCCAGAAAGGCAGCCTGAAGCTCTATACTGGCTGTGCAGTGCCAGGGGAAAAAGATGCAAGTTGGCATGGTTCCTTTGTCTTTTTTTTTTTTTTTTTTAACCTCCTTGCTTTTGCTTGCTAAGTCCAGTATATAGGATCTTCCAATTAAAAACACTCACCAAGACTGCAGGGGAAAGTTGTTTTTGTGGAAACTGGGGATCAGAATAAGGAGAGATGAGCAGGAAACCAGCTCTGGGTCAGTCTGTCCCTCTAGCCCAGTATTAAGTGCGGCAGGGAAAGAAGAATCTAAACACTGGGTAGAGGGGTCATTTAGTCCTGGAAATCTCTATCATAAAAACCCCGTGGTCATGATGCCGTCACAGTGGAACAACAAAAGACTGGTCACCAGGAGGCTGCATGTGCAGTGAGGTGAGTGTGTGTGGGCGAGGACTTGACTCTGGGTTTCAGGGTGTGGCGGAATTGACTCTGGGTCTAGTGGCGCAGCAGGAGTCAGTCTGGGTTCCGCCTCCCACCTAACGCGGTGGGACTGAGTCTGGGTCCCACCTCCCATCCTGTGCAGTGGAACTCAGTTTGGGTCCCGCCTCCCACCAGGAGCGGTGAGTCTGGGTCTTACAAAATATTGCACACTGGGCCTCTAGTTAATACAAAAACACTGCCACCCAAGGGTTGTGTCAGAAATTGACTCTTGTGTAAACACAACTGAAGGCAGGCAGAGAAACAAAGTGAGCAGAGAGATCCTGCCTGCTTGAAAACAAAGTTGTGGCTTATGACACAGAGCAGCAGTGGATTGCAGAGAACTTCAACACTGTGCTGACTACCTGACAGGAAACAGACGTGCGAAGCAGAACAGTAGAGGAAGTGAACGACCTTCATTACTTCACTTTTTTATTTTTTTATCTTTTACTTAAGAAACTAAAATGTTTTTCTCACTTGATTTTACTTTTTTATTATTATATTTTTATTTTTAATTATTATTATTACTACTATTATTTTACATTTTTTAAGTTTTATTTTATTTTTTCTTTATTTCATTTTGAGATTAGTGTTCTACATTCTATTTGTATTTTAGCATTATTTTACTCTACCTCAATTTTTCCTTTATGCCAACAATCTCTTCCTCACTTTTCCCCTTTTTCATCCTGTTTCTCTTATCCTGTTCCTGCTTTAGTTTTTCTCTATCCTTTCTTTTTACTCGCTGTTAAAAATTGATCTTACTCATATATCTAATTTCCTCTCCCCTGCTTCAAGTCCATACACACTTCTCTCTTCTCTTTCTTCACTAACCAAATTTTTTTCTTCCTTTTTTTCCTTTTCTTTCTTTCTGACTTGTTGTTGTTTGATTGTGGGTTAATTTAGTTTTTTTTCGTTTTTTTTTTCGTTTTTTTTTTTCCTTCTGTTTTATCTCTCACTTGTTCTTTTCTACTAATAGCTTAAGTATTTCCAATCACCAACTCAGGCCTATCTACTCTTTATTCTCCTTTTCCAATTATAGAATACATAGATAGATTAAAGAAAGGGGAAAAGTATATCTATCTATCTATCTATCTATCTATCTATCTATCTATCTATACATATATATATATATACACACTAGAGGCCCAGTGCACAAAATTTGTGCACGGAGGTGGGAGGGAATGCCTCAACCCGGCCTGCACCCTCTCCAATCTGGGACCTCTTGGGGGCTGTCCAACTGCCTCTCGCAATCCAGGACTGCTGGGTCCTAACCCCTCTGCCTGCCTGCCTGATCGCCACTAACAACCTCTGTCTGCCTACCTGATTGCCCCAACTACTCCCCTACCAACCTGATCACCCCTAACTGCTCCCCTGCTGGCCTGATCACCCTAACTGCCTCTGCCTCACCCCACACCCAGGACCCAGGATTCCCTGCTCTGGCCGACTGCAGGCATCCCGGACTGGGCTGGCTTTGCCCAGGATGGCCACAACCACAGGGGACTGTGGGCAGGTGGTTTTGCCTGGGCTGTAGCCACAGGTGCTGGTGCCCAGGACTGCAGGGCAGGTGGCTTGTCCCTCTCCTGGGCCACAGGTGCAGGCACTGGTACCCAGGACTGTGGGGGCAGGCAGCTTGTCCCTCTCATGGGCCACAGCCTGGCTGATCCCCATTCCTCTCTCGTGAGCTCATTTGTGTCTGACTGGTCCCCATTCCTCTCTCCCCAGTGTTGACTGTCAGAGTCATTATGGGGTGATGGCGTGACGACCATTTGCATATTATCTCTTTATTATATAAGATATCTTCGAGGCCCAGTGCATGAAATTTGTGCATGGGGGGGTCCCCTCAGCCAAGCCTGCACCCTCTCCAATCCAGGACCTAAACTGGCAGTTGGACATCCCTCTTATAATCCTGGAATGCTGGCTCCTAATCACTCAAATGCCTGCTGCCTGGTTGCCCCTAACTGCCCCCCCTGCCAGCCTGATTGCCCCTCACTGTCTCTGCATGCCAGCCTGATTGCTCCTAAATGCCCCCCTACCGGCCTGGTCACCACTAACTTCCCCCTGCTGCTGGCCAGGTAGCCCCCAACTGCCCACACCGCTGGCCTAGTCACCCCTCACTGCTCCCCCGGGCAGCCTAATCACACCCAACTGCCCCCCTGCCAGCCTGATTGCCCCTCACTGCCTCTGTCTGCCAGCCTTATTGCTCCTAAATTTCCCCTTACTGGCCTGGTTGCCTCTAACTGCCACCTGCTGCCAGCCAGGTCACCCACAAATGCCCCCTCCCTGCCAGCCTGGTTGCTCCTAATTGCCCCCCCCTGCTGGCCTGGTCACCCCTTACTGCCAACACTGCCAGCCTGGTTGCCCCCAAATTTCTCCCTTCTCTCAGCCTGGTTGCCCATAAATGACCCTCCTGCTGCCCTGATCGCCCCCAATACCCCCCCGCTGGCCTAGTCACCCCTCACTGCCACCCATGCCAGCATAATCGCCCCCAACTACCACCCTGCCAGCCTGGTCGCCACTAACTGCCCCCCTTTGCCAGCCTGGTTGCCCCTAACTGGCCTGCTGCCAGCCTGGTCAACCCCAACTGCTCCCCACTGGCCTGGTTGCCCCAACTGCCCCCCTCCTGGCCTGGTCACCACTCATGGCCCCCCGGCCAGCCTGGTCGCCCCACACAGCCTGCTGTTCAGTCATTTGGTCATCCCTCACTAATGCCCCTGTTGACCTGGTTGTAGGCAGGCATCTTGTGAGGGTTAATTTGCATATTACCTCTTTATTATATAGGATATATATATAAATTTCCATATCCTCTCTAATAAAATGGTAATATGCAAACTAACCATCACTCTGCTACATAAGCCACGCCCACCAGCCAATCAGGGCGAGTATGCAAATTAACCTCAGCCAAGATGGCTACAGCCACAGAGAGCAAGGTTTCCCAGGTAACAGAGCAAGCCAACCTTTCCATAGCCGTTGCAGGCCTAAGCCTCCACTCAAGCTACAAAGTTTCAATTATAGAAGGTAAACAAATGGCGGCAGAACAGAGCTTGAGAGAGCAGGCCAGGGTTGCCGGCGGCAACAGGGGAAGCAAAGCTTTCCACACACCCTGGCTGGGCTCACCCGCTTAAGGCTACAAAGTTTCAATTGTAGAAGGTGAATTAACTGCCACAGAAATGGCTGCCGCCCCAGAGGGAACAGCAGGCTTGGCTCCCCTCCAGGCTACAAAGTTTCAATTGTAGAAGGAAAATAAATTCCAGATACCAGGGCTCCCAATTGGTTCGCCAGGGGGTGTGGCCGGCCTGAAAACCACCACAGGCCCCTGGCTCAGGCCACCCCACACCCCAAGGGAACCCCCACCTGATCCGGGACACACTTCAGGGCAAACCAGCTGGCCCCCACCTGTGCACCAGGCCTCTATCCTATCTAATAAAAGAGTAATATGCAGATTGCTCATCACTGCAACACACAATATAGCTGCCCCTATGTGGTCAAAGATCCTGCCCCCATGTGGACACAAGATGGCCACCACAAGATGGCCAGCAGGAGAGGGCAGTTGGGAGGCACCCGGCTTGCAAGGGAGGGCAGTTGAGAGGGACCAGGCCTGCAAGGGAGGGCAGTTGGAGGTGATCAACCCTGCAGGAGAGGGCAGTTAGGGGTGACCAGGCTGGCAGAGGATGGAAGTTGGGGGCAAACAGGCTGGCAGGGGAGCAGTTAAGCATCAACCAGGCTGGCATCGGAGTTGTTAGGGGGTTATCAGGCTGGCAGGAAGAAGCAGTTAGGGGCAATCAGGAAGGCAGGAAGGCAAGCAGTTGGGAGCCAGGAGTCCTGGATTGTGAGAGAGATGTCTGACTGCCCATTTAGGCCCGATCCCCCAAGAGTTCCAGATTGGAGAGGGTACAGGCTTGGCTGAGGGACAACCCCCCTCTGTGCACGAATTTTGTGCACCAGGCTTCTAGTGTATATATATATATATATATATTTCAATTTTTTTTCTTTTTTCTCCTTTTTTGTATTTTCTTTTTTACTTTTTTCTTATACACTCATTCTATTTCTACGTCCTCTATACTGAATTGTGGCCATTTCCCCATTCATTCAATTCTTTGACCTTACCTTTGGAAATAAGCTCTGCATTCTCAGATTCATCTGGGTATTTGTTGTTTGCATTTTTTGGATTAGTTGTTGTTTGTTGTTTGCATTCATCTCTGGGTGTTTGGTGTTTGCATTTTTTCAACTTGTTATTTTCTTGGAGTTTTCTCCCCAAATACATATATTTTCCCCTTTCTTTTTTCTTTTCTTTCTTTGTTCATTAACTTTTTTTTCATTTTCTCAACATCTTTTTTGCACTGTTTTCAATCCCGTAATTCTCTTTAGTCTGGTGGTCACCTTTATTTGGGGTTATTGGTATTGTGAAAACATTTGTGCTTGGTGCCTTGTGCATTATGTCTAAACGTGTTGTATTTTGTGGCATTAAGTCAATGCAGGAGAGAGCGACATAACCAGACACCCTGAGATGAGTGATCATGGGGAGATGAAGAAACAGCCCACATATGAAAGAAAAGGAGGAAATACCGGAAAAGGAAGTAAACGAAATGGAGGCAAGCAATATGTCAGAGAAAGAATTCAGAGCAACGATCATAAGGATGCTGAATAGGATGGAAGACAAATTCAACAATATGTGAACGACCAAGAGGAAATGAGGAAGAACAAAAAAAAATGAAAAATGACATCGCTGCAATAAAGAACACAATAGCACCAACAATAGACTATAAGAAGTGGAGGACCACATCAGTGAGCTAGAAGACAAGGTAGGAAAAAATACCCAAGCAGAGCAGCAACTAGAAAAAAACACTTTATAAAAACAGGAGGAAAGCCTAAGGGAACTTTGGGACAACACAAAACAAAACAATATGTGCATAATAGGGGTGCCAGAAAGAGAGGGAACAGAGCAAAGTATAGAAAACCTGTTTGAAGGAATAATGACAGAAAACTGCCCTGATGTAGGGAAGAAGAAAAATTCACACAAGTCGAAACATCTCACAGAGACCCAAACAAGATGAACCCAAAAAGACTGACACCAACACACATTATAATTAAATTAGCAAACACCAATGACAAAGTGAGAATCTTAAAGGTTGCCAGGAGAGACATAAAGTTACGTACAAGGGATATCCCATAAGACTATCAACTGATTTCTCAACAGAGACACATCAGGCTGGAAGGGAATAGAATGAAATAAACAAAGTGATGTAAAGCAAGGGTCTTAATCTAAGAATACTGTACCCAGCAAGGCTATCAAACAAAGTTGAGGGTGAAATCAGGAGCTTCACAGACAAAAAAAGGACTAAGGGAGTTTATTACCACCAAACCAGCAACACAAGAAATGCTAAAGGAACTGCTGTAAAAAGAAGAAATAGGAAGGGAAGAAGGAACACAGGCTTAAAGAATAAAAATGACAACAAACAAGTACCTATCAATAATAACTTTAAATGTAAATGTATTAAATGCCCCAATCAAAAGACATAGGGTAGCTGAGTGGATAAGAAAACATGACCCATATATTTGTTGTCTACAGGAGACCCACCTCAGAACAAAGGACTCACACAGACTCATGGTGGAGGGATGGAAAAAGGTTTTCAAGGTGAATGGAAATGCAAAAAATGCTGGGGTAGCAATACTTATATCTGACGAAGTAGACCTCAAAATGAAGACTATAACAAGAGATAAGGAAGGCCACTTCATAATACTAAAGGGAGCAATTCAACAAGAAGATATAACTCTGGTAAACATATATGCACTCAATTCAGGAGCACGCAAATACATAAAAAAACTTCTGTAGGATATCAAGGGAGAGATTGATAGCAATACCATCATAATAGGGGATTTTAATATTCCACTGACACCACTGGACAAACCCTCTAAACAAAAATGAACAAAGAAACATCAATCCTAAATGACTCACTAGATCAGATGGAATTAATTGACATCTTCAG
This sequence comes from Ia io, assembly GCA_025583905.1. Classification (NCBI taxonomy): domain Eukaryota; kingdom Metazoa; phylum Chordata; class Mammalia; order Chiroptera; family Vespertilionidae; genus Ia; species Ia io. The sequence goes on from JAJQQW010000001.1 coordinate 100,407,863, forward strand.
AACATTTCACCCCAAAGCCACATAATATACATCCTTCTCAAGTGCACATGGGTCATTTTCATAAATAGACCACATATTGGGACAAGGCAACGTCTCTTCAAATTCAAGAAGATAGAAATTATATCAAGTATCTTCTCAGATAACAATGGCATAAAATTAGAAATCAATTACAATAAAAACAATGAAAAAATCATACACCTGGAGGCTAAATAGCATGGCATTAAACATTGATTTGGTTACCAAAGAGATCAAAGAAGAAATAAAAAGCATCATGTCAACAAATGACAATGAAAACACAACAATCCAATATCTATGGGACACAGTGAAAGCAGTATTGAGAGGGAAGTTCATCGCTCTATGGGCCTACCTCAAAAAACACGAAAAAATGGTAATAAATTATCTAAACCTACAACTCAAAGAGTTAGAAAGAGAGCAATAAGAAAAGCCCAGCGTAAGCATAAAGAAGCAAATAATAAATATCAAAGCTGAAATAAATAACATAGAGACCAAGAAAACAATACAAAAGATCAACAAAACAAAGAACTGGTTCTTTGAAAGGATAGGCAAGATTCAGGAACCTCTAACCAGGCTCACCAAGGAGCAAATAGAGCAGATCCAAATAAACTAAATCAGATATGAAAGGGGTGAAGAAACAACCGATCCCACAGAAATACAAAGGATTATGAAAAAATACGATGAACAACTCTATTCCAACAAAATGGACAACCTAGACGAAATGGACATATTCTTAGAAAAATATAAGCTCCCAAAACTCATTCAGGAAGAATAAAATACCTGAATAAGTGAATAAATACTGAAGAAATTGAAGCAGTGATTAAAAATCTTCCACCAAACAAAAGCCTTTATCAGGACGGCTTTACAGGGGAGTTCTACCAAGCATTCAAAGAAGAACTAAAACCTATCATACTCAAGACTATTCCAAAAAATTCAAAAGAAATGCACACATGCAAGCTCTTTCTATGAAGCCAGCATTACCCTAATCTCAAAAACAGATAAAGACACCACACAAAAAAGATAACTACAGGCCAATATCCTTGATGAACATAGATGCCTAAATCCTCAACAAAATTATAGCAAATTGGATTCAGCATTACATTAGAAAGATCATACACCATGACCAAGTGGAATTTATTCCAGAGATACAAGGATGGTACAATATCTGAAAATGAATAAATGTGATACATCACATAAACAAATTGAAGGAAAAAAATCATATAATCATATCAATTGATGCAGAAAAGCATTTGACAAGATCCAACATTCTTTCTTGATAAAAACTCTCAGCAAAGTGGGAACAGAGGGATCATACTTCAACATAATAAAAGCCTTATATGACAAACCTACAGCCAACGTCATACTCAATGGGCAAAAACTAAACTCATTTCCCCTGAGAAAAGCAGCAAGACAGGGATGCCCAGTTTCACTACTCCTGTTTGATATAGTGATCAGACAAGAAGAAAAAATAAAAGGCATCCAAATTAGAAAAGAAGAAATAAAACTGTCTTTATTCACAAATGACATGATAATATACATGGACAACCCCAAAGATTCCATAATAAAACTACTAGACCTAATAAATTAATTTGGCAATGTAGCAAAATACAAAATTAACACCCAGAAATCTTTTGCCTTTTTATACACCAATAGTAAACTCACAGAAATAGAAACGAAAAAAAAAAAAAAAAAACAATCCCATTTACGATTGCACCAAAAAAATTAAGATACCTAGGTATAAACTTAACTAAGGAGGTAAAAGACCTTTACTGGGAAAAGTACAGGACATTGAAAAAAAGAGATAGACGAAGACATAAACAAATGGAAGAACATACCATATGCATGGATTGGTACAACCAACATCATTAAAATGTCCATACTACGCAAAGCAATCTACAGATTCAATGCAATCCCCATTAAAATACCAACAGCATATTTCAAAGATCTAGAAAAAGTTTTCCAAAAATTCATCTGGAATAAAAAAAGATACCGAATAACCACAGCAATACTGAAAAAGAAGAACAAAGTTGGAGGGATCACAATACCAGATATCAAGCTATATTACCAAGCCACAGTTCTTGAACTGCCTGGTACTGGCATAAGAACAGACATATAGACCAATGGAACAGAACAGAGAACCAAGAAATCAATCCAAGACATTATGCTCAATTAATATTTAACAAAGGAAGCAAGAGAATACAATGGAGTCAAGACAGTCTCTTCAATAAATGGTGCTGGGAAATTTGGTCAGATACATGCAAAAAATTAAACTAGACCCCCAAATTACACCATACACAAAAACAACTCAAAATGGCTAACATGAAAGGACAGAGAAAACTGGTGGCAGAATAGACAGACGGATCCCGAGCCTTGTCCCACAGCAGAAAGAAAGAACAGCTGAGGGTTGCACAGGGAGTATTTGTTGGCGAGTTAAGGGACAGCTAAACTCCAGGAGAAGGTGGGAGACTGCTGGATGGGGTTCTCCTGACCGGGCAGTCCCCACTGCTGCTGGGTTCCCTCTCAGAGTGACCAGCTCAGACGTGGAGACCGCACCATCTTGAACGGGAAAGTGGATCTTATCGGAAGCTTGAAAAGCTACAACTGAGGCAATCACTGAACAGCTGAGAGCCCCAGAACACCAGTCCCCACTTGGTGCAAACACGCGGATTCAGAGGAGCTCTACACTCCACCACGGAAAGGCCAGATTTTGCCTGGGATAAGGAGAGAGAGAACTACATAACCAGACATCCGGAGAAGAGAGTCTGTGAGGAGACAAAGAAACAGCCCGCATATGAAAGAAAAGCAGGCATCACTAGAAAAGGAAGTAAATGAAATTGAGGCAAGAAACCTGTCAGAGAAAGAATTCAGAGATATGATCATAAGGTGGCTGAAAAGAATGGAGGACAAATTCGACAATATGAGTAAGAACCAAGAGGAAATGAAGAAAACCAAGAAGAAATGAAAATGACATTGCTGCTGTAAAGAACTCAATAGAAAGCATCAATAGTAGACCAGAAGAAGCAGAGAACCACATCAGTGAACTAGAAGACAAGGTGGGGAAAAATACCCAAATAGAGCAACCTCTAGAAAAAAAATTTAAAAAGCAGGAGGAGAGCATAAGGGAACGTTGGGACAACACAAAACAAAACAAGATCCGCATGATAGGGGTTCCAGAAGGAGAGGAAACTGGGCAAGGAAAAGAAAACCTGTTTGAAGAAATAATGACAGAAAACTTCCCTGATATAGGGAAGAAAAAAGCTACACACATCCAAGAAGCTCAAAGAGTCCCAAGCAAAATGAACTCCCAAAGACCGACACCAAGGCACATTATAATTAAATTGGCAAACACCAATGACAAAGTAAGAATCTTAAAGTGGCCAGAGAGAGACAGAAAGTTACATACAAAGGAACCCCCATCAGACTAGCAACTGATTTCTCAACAGAAACTCATCAGGCCAGAAGGGAATGGAATGAAATATACAAAGTTATGGAAAGGAAGGGTCTGAATCCAAGAATACTGTACCCAGCAAGGCTATCAATCAAAATTGAAGGTGAAATCAGGAGCTTCACAGACAAAAAATGACTAAGGGAATTTATTACCACCAAACCAGCAATGTAAGAAATGCTAAAGGGTCTGCTGTTAAAAAAAAAATATATATATATATATATAGGAAGTGAAGAAAGAACACAGGAGTAAAGAATAAAAATTGCAGCAAGTAAGTACGTATCGATAATAACTTTAAATGTAAATGGATTAAATGCCCTAATCAAAAGACACAGCGTAATGTACTGAATAAGAAAACAAGACCAATATATCTGCTGTCTAAGATAAACCCACCTCACAAAAAAAGATGCACACAGACTGAGGGTGAAGGGATGGAAAAAGGTTTTCCAGGCAAATGGACATGAAATAAAAGCTGGGGTAGCAATACTTATATCTGACAAATTAGATCTCAAAGTGAAGGACATAACAAGAGATAAGGAAGGCCACTTCATAGTACTAAAGGGAGCAATCCAACAAAAAGAAATAACTCTGGTAAACATATACGCACCCAATACAGGAGCACCCAAATACATACAAAAACTCTTGGAGGATATCAGAGGAGATATTGACAGCAATACACTCATAGTAGGAGACTTTAATACCCCACTATCACCATTGGACAAATCCTCTTAACAAAATATCAGCAAAGAAACATCAATCCTAAATGACTCATTAGACCAGATGGAATTAATTGACATCTTCAGAACATTTCACACCAAAGCCACAGAATATACATTCTTCTCAAGTGCACATGGGTCATTTTCAAAGATAGACCATATGCTGGGACATTGGAAAAGTCTCTTCAAATTCCAGAAGATAGAAATCATACCAAGAATCTTCTCAGATCACAGTGGCATAAAACTGGATATCAACTACAATAAAAACAATCCAAAAAAATCAAACACATGGAGACTAAACAGCGTACTATTAAACAATGACTGGGTTACCAGAGAGATCAAGAAAAAATAAAAAACATCATGGCGACAAAGGACAATGAAAACACAACAATCCAAAATCTATGGGACACAGCGAAAGCAGTCTTGAGAGGGAAGTTCATACCTCTACAAGCCTACTGCAAAAAAACAAGAAACAATGGTAATAAACTGCCTAACCCTACAACTCAAAGAGTTAGAGAAAGAGCAACAAGAAAAGCCCAGTGTAAGCAGAAGGAAGGAAATAATAAAGATCAGAGCGGAGATAAACGACATAGAGACCAAAGAAACAATAAAAAAGATCAACAAAACCAAGAGCAGGTTCCTTGAAAGGATAAACAAGATCGATGAACCTCTAGCCAGGCCAACCAAGAAGGATAGAGAGAGGACCCAAATAAACAAAATCAGAAATGAAAGAGGTGAAATAACCCCACAGAAATACAAGGGATTATTAAAAAATACTATGAACAACTTTATTCCAACAAACTGGACAACTTGGAGGAATTGGACATATTCCTAGAAAAATATAACCTTCCAAAACTCAATCAGGAAGAATCTAAACAGCTCAATAGACCAATAATTATGGAATAAATTGAAGTAGTCATCAAAAAGCTTCTGGCAAACAAAAGCCGTGGGCCAGACGGCTTCACAGGGGAGTTTTACCAAATATTCAAGGAAGAACTAAAACCTATCCTTCTCAGACTATTCCAAAAAATTCAAGAGGAAGGAACACTTCTAAGCTCCTTCTATGAAGCCAGCATAACCGTAATACCAAAACCAGGTAAAGACAAAACAATGAAAGAGAATTACAGGCCACTATCCCTCATGAACATAGTTGCCAAAATCCTCAACAAAATTCTAGCAAATCGGATCCAGCAGTACATCAGAAAGATCATACACCATGACCAAGTAGGATTTATCCCAGGAATGCAAGGATGGTACAATATCCGCAAATCCATAAATGTGATACATCATATAAACAAATTGAGAAATAAAAATCACATAGTCATACCAATTGATGCAGAAAAAGCATTTGACAAAATCCAACACCCTTTCTTGATAAAAACTCTCAACAAGGTGGGAATAGAAGGAGCATACCTCAACAAAATAAAAGCTATATATGATAAACCCACAGCTAACATCATACTCAATGGGCAAAAACTAAAACCATTTCCCCTAAGAATAGGAACAAGACAGGGATGCACACTCTCTCCTGTTTGACATAGTACTGGAAGTGTTAGCCATTGTGATCAGAGAAGAAGAAAAAATAAAAGGCATCCAAATTGGATAAGAAGAAGTAAAACTGTCCTTATTTGCAAATGACATGATATTGTACTTAAAAAAACCCGAAAGGCCCCATCAAAAAACTAAAAGACTTAATAAATGAATTCGGCAATGTAGCAGGATACAAAATTAATGCCAAGAAATCTATGGCATTTCTATACACCAATAGTGAACTTACAGAAAGAGAGACTAAAAAAGCAATCCCATTTACCATCGCACCAAAAAAATTAAGATACCTAGGAATAAACTTAACCAAGGAGGTAAAAGACCTATACACGGAAAACTACAGGACACTGAAAAATGAGATAGAGGAAGACGTAAACAGATGGAAGAACATACCATGTTCATGGATTGGTAGAATCAACATCATTAAAATGTCCATACTACCCAAAGCAATCTATAGATTCAATGCACTCCCCATTAAAATACCAATGGCATATTTCACAGACCTAGAAAGAACTCTCCAAAAATTCATCTGGAATAAAAAAATATCCCGAATAGCCACAGCAATCCTGAGAAGGAAGAATAAAGTAAGAGGGATCTCATTACCAGATTTCAAGCTGTATTACAAAGCCACTATTCTCAAAACAGCATGGTACTGGCACAAGAACAGACATATAGACCAGTGGAATAGAATAGAGAATCCAGATATTGACCCCAACCACTATGCTCAATTAATATTTGACAAAGGAGGCATGAACATACAACGGAGTCAAGACAGTCTCTTCAATAAATGGTGTTGGGAAATTTGGACAGATACATGCAAAAAATGAAACTAGATCACCAACTTATACCACACTCAAAAATAAACTTAAAATGGATACAGGACTTAAACATAAGACGGGAAACCATAAAAATACTAGAGAAATCCACAGGCAGCAAAATCTCAGACATATGCCGAAAGAACTTCTTCACTGATACTGCTCCTAGGGCAATGGAAGCTAAAGAGAAAATAAACAAATGAGACTACATCAAAATAAAAAGCCTTTTCACAGCAAAGGAAACCATCAACAAAACAACAAGAAAGCCCACTGTATGGTAGAATATATTTGCAAATGTTATCACTTGTAAAGGTTTAATCTCCAACATTTACAGGCAACTTATACAATTTAATAAAAGGAAGATAAATGATCCTATAAAAAATGGGCAACGGACCTAAATATAATCTTTTCAAAAGAAGACAGAAGGAAGGCCAAGAGACACATGAAAACATGCTCAAAGTCACTAATTATCCGAGAGATGCAAATCAAAACGACAATGCGGTACCATCTCACACCTGTCAGAATGTCAGTTATCAACAAATCAACAAATGACAAGTGTTGGCGAGGATGCGGAGAAAAAAGGAACCCTTGTTCATTGCTGGTGGGAATGCAGACTGGTGCAGCCACTGTGGAGAACAGTATGGAGTTTCCTCAAAAATCTAAAAATGGAACTCCATTTTGACCCAGTAATCCCACTCCTAGGAATATATCCTTAGAAACTGGAAACTCTAATCAGAAAGAATATATGCACCCCTGTGTTCATAGCAGCACAATTTACAATAGCTAAGATTTGGAAACAGCCTAGGTGCCCATCAGCAGATGACTGGATCAGAAAACTATGGTACATCTACACAATGGAATACTATGCTGCCATAAAAAAGAAGGAATTCTTACCATTTGCAGCAACCTGCATGGAACTGGAGAACAGTATGCTAAGTGAAATAAGCCAGTCAATGAAAGAAAAATACCACATGATCTCACTCACTTATGGATAATAAAGAACATTATAAACTGATGAACAAAAAGATAGATACAGAGGCAGTAAAGCTTCAAACAGGCTCTCAAATCACAGCGAGAAGGTTAGGTAGTGGTGGGGGAGATAAGAGATCAACCGAAGGACTTGTATGCATGCATATAAGCATAACCAATGGGTGCAAAACACTGGGGGGTGAGGGCATGTATGGGAGTGGGGTGGGAGGGGGCAATGGTAAGATATGTACACATATAATACGTTAATAAAAAATGAAAAAAAATGGCTAAAGGATTTAAATATAAGACGGGAAACCATAAAAATCTTACAAGACTCCATAGGCAGCAAAATAGCAGACATATGTCATAGCAATATCTTTACAGACACAGCTCCTAGGGCAATGGAGCCTAAGGAGAAAATAAACAAATGGGACTACATCAAAATAAAAAGCTTCTGCACAGCAAAAGAAACCATCAACAAAACAATAAGAAAGCCCACTGCCTGAGAGAACATATTTGCCAATGACATTTCAGATAAGGGTTTAATCTCCAACATTTACAGGGAACTCCTACAACTTAACAAAAGAAAGATAAATGATCCAATAAAAAATGGGCAATGGACCTAAATAGACACTTTTTGAAAGAGGACATACAGAAGGCCAAGAGACATATGAAAACATGCTCAAAGTCACTAATCATCTGAGAGATGCAAATCAAAACAACAATGAGATATCATCTCACAGCTGTCAGAATGGCTATCATAAACAAATCAACAAATGACAAGTGCTGGTGAGGATGTGGAGAAAAAGGAACCCTTGTGCACTGCTGGTGGGAATGCATACTGGTGCAGCCACTGTGGAAGACAGTATGGAGTTTCCTCAAAAAGTTAAAAATGGAACTCCCATTTGACCCAGTAATCCCACTTCTAGGACTATATCCCAGGAAACCAGGAACACCAATCAGAAAGGATATATGCACCCCTATGTTCATAGCAGCACAAGTTACAATAGCTAAGATTTGGAAACAACCTAAGGTCCATCGCAGATGAGTGGATTAAAAAACTGTGGTAAATCTACACAATGGAATACTATGCCACTATAAAAAGAAGAAACTTTAACCATTTGCAACAGCATGGATGGAACTGGAGAGCATTATGCTAAGCAAAATAGTCCATTGGAGAAAGATAAATATCACATGATCTCACTCATATGTGGAATATAATGATCAACATAATTTGATGAACAAGAATAGATAGAGAGACAAATTGCAGGGGAGGGGTGGGGTTAGAGAGTAATCGAAGGACTTGTATGCATGAATATTAGCATAACCAATGGACACAGACTCTGGGGCGGTGGGGGCTTTTCCGGGGTGTGAATGGCTGGGGGAGTCAATTTGGAAAAAAGAAAACATGTAAAACTTTAGACAATAGAAAAATAAGTAAAAAGAAAGAGAAAAGAAAAGTCTGAGTGTGTGCTTAAGGGTGTTATGCTTAGAGTAAAACTGAATGTAATTAAGCATTTCAATCCTGGTGAATGAGATAAAGACTTTGTGTATGTGTTGAACTTGCCTGCATTCACCATTTGTTCTGTTTACATGCAGAGAGAGTTTTCAAAGCTGCTGAAGTTACTATTGGTTCAGCTACTAGCATAGTAGTCTCTTTTATTTGGCATCTAGTAATGAATAAAATGGAAAGTCTGTTGCTTGAGTGGATTAACGTGTATAAAGTGTGGTGTTCTGTAAGATTATCTGGGAATGCTCAAAAAATTTTCCATATAAATTAATGTAATTGTTTCTTTGCTTTATGCTATTTCAGCTTACCAAGTTTTCATAAAGAAACTCTACTTTTGGTTAGCAAGGGAAACCTGTAGTTCTTTGTAGTCCTCACTTTATTCAGGAGTCACCTACCAGACCTCCACCTTAGAGCACTCGAATTCTTTGCTCTGTATTGCCATCAAAGCAGAGGCTCAAAATCAACAGGAGTTAGTATATGTCTTCACAGTAGCTAAGACTTCAGTATTCTCATATTTAACTCTAATTAGGCCTGTGCAGATTCCTTTACTTTCTTTTTACTTTATGGAAACATGTATTTTCAACCATCACTTTTAAGTATTTTACAGCAAGGTATTTTTATGATACAGTATTAATTTTATAAATGAACACACAAACCAGTATTGTCAAATTTACAAGCATTTACTCTTCAAGGAATATGAAATGAGACTAAATATCTTCTTTCCTTATGCAGTTTTCCAATTTAAATGGGAAGGAATTACAAATAGAGAATATCATAAGAACACATAATACAATAATGAATTTGGTGTCCTAGCCAATTTGGCTAAGTGGATAGAGCTTCAGCCTGCGGACTGAAGGGTCCCAGGTTCGATTCTGGCCAAGGGCACATGCCTGGGTTGCGGACTCGATCCCCAATAGGGGGTGTGCAGGAGGCAGCTGATCAATGATTCTCTCTCATCATTGATGTTTCTATTTCTCTATCACTCTCCCTTCCTCTCTAAAATCAATAAAAATATATTTAAAAAATAATGAATTTGGCTTTAAATGCCAGTTTCATTGTGGGTTTAAGAAGTAAAAATTGACTTCTTAGAAGTGGTTTTTATTTTTTAATTTTTTTATTTTTTATTTTTTTTAATATATTTTATTGATTTTTTTAAATTTCTTTATTGATTAAGGTATCACATATTTGTCCTCATCCCCCCATTCCCATCCCACACCCCTCCCCACACATGCCCCCACACCCATGTTGTCTTTAACCGCTGGTTAGGCTCATATGCTTGCACACAAGTCCTTTGGTTGATCTCTCCCCTCTACCCCCACCCTCCCCTACCCTCCCTCTGAGGCCCGACAGTCTGATCCATGCCTCCTTGTTTCTGGGTCTGTTCTTGTTCATCAGTCTATGTTGTTCATTATTTCCCCTAGATGAGTGAGATCATGTGCTATTAGAAATACACTTATAAGAACTGAAAATGAGACAAGCAATAATGGTTATGGTGACAGGCAAATGAATCAGTCTGTAGTGAGTTCCTTCCTGGGCCAACAGTTCTTTTGAGACCCAATTTCAATGTCCAACAGTTCCTTATGTATACATGTCAGCACTGACATTACAGTTCTGGATGGTGGACAAATGGTGGTAATGCAGGTCCGACTCTGTCTGGTTTGGTCCTGGGCAACCTGCAGTGATACACAGCTGCTAACTGCTAGTATGGGAAGGCCACGTCAGCGTCTTCCATCTCTGGACTGCTTCTCTTCTGTCTTCATGGCTGGAGTAGTCCTGTAGATTCCTCTCTGTTGCTGGAATCCACATGGTCTCGGAGTTGTTGCACCAGGAATGCTCAGGACCTACTCAAGAAGGCAAATAATCCCTTCCACTAATATTTACAGGGTAAAATAAGATTGTTGTTAGAGTAATAAATTTGACAGTAAAATAGTAGTCTAAGTTTTCAGGCAAATTTAAATTGGCTAGTTGAAACAAGCGAATATTCTAGAAAAATTAATTGTACTGGACAAAAAGGTGTTCCTAAAGTGTTAACTAAAATTTTTATTGATACTTCATCTCATGATAAAATTGTGCACCATGTAATGAACCTAAAACAGTAAATTATAGTGCAAAAAATTAAAATTTAAAAGCCATCAAGACTACATTATAAAATTTTCAAAAGCCTCCTAACATTTAAATCAAAAAAGGAGGGGATAGTAGAAAAATATCCTGTAAGTAAATTACATCTAGAAAATTAATACTTTAGAAAATTAATTGTAAGGCTAAAAGCAAGACACCCATGAAAAACACACAAGGTGTCAAAACAAGCCAGAGGAAAATTATTTGGGCAAAAAATGAAAAAGGATCCCCAGTCAAATTTATAGAAAATATTCCTTTATTAACTTTTGGTCGAGAATATGTTTGTATATTTTCAGAAAACAACTCTGAGACTCCAAGAAGTGGTTTTTAAAGAGTTCAGATAGGCAGAAAAGGAGCTTGTAGAGAATTTGATATCTTAAACATATTGAGTGACTCTCTGGTTCTATATACTATATTACTATAAAAACATAAACACAGGTAAATTTCTCTTATGTGCCATATGAAACATTTGGAAATAATTTCTTAGTGTTTTACCTAAGAGTTAGAGAGAGCATAGACTTGTATTGTTTTTTGTTCACTTTGAGACAATATAGCTAAAAGACTTCTATGTCATTATTATAGAAATAACTATGAAGTTTCAAGAGATTAGATAATGTATACATGTATGTATACAGCTGATTAGATCTGGAACTAAGTGTAAAAATAATTTAGAAATCCATATTGTTCTGTATAGCTGCTTCTATTAATAGAGAGAATTGGCTATATTATCAAAAAGCAAAATTTTTTATTCTTAGTAAAGTGAAAGAGATCACCATAGGTGTTTAAAAATCTTGCCAGTCTTAACTGACCAGATATTTTATTTTATTTTCTCTTTTAAAAAATTTTCTTTATTGAATTTATTGGAGTGATATTGGTCAATAATATGATATAGGTATCAAATGTATAATTCTGTAATATATCATCAGTATATTGTGTTATGTGTTCACCACCCAAGGTTGAGTCTCTTTTCATCACCATTTATCCCCCCATTACTCTCTTGTACCTCCTTCTACCCCCCATTTCCCTATTTCCCTCTGGTAATCACCTGTTATCTGTGTCAATGAGTTTTTGTTTTTGTTTTGTTTTTTTGCATAATCCCTTTGCCTTTTCCACCCAGGCCTCAAAACCCCTTCCTCTAACAGCTGTCATTCTGTTTTCTGTATTTATGAGTCTGTTTCTATTTTGTTTGTTAGTTTATTTTGTTTATTAGATTCTACATATAAGTGAATCATATGGGACTTGTCTTTCTCTGGCAAGCTTATTTCACTTAGCATATTACTCTTCAGGTCCATCCATGTTGTTGCAGAAAGTAATTTTTCCTTCTTTATTATGGCCAAGTAGTATTCTATTGTGTAAATTTACTTCTGCATTTTTGTCCACTCTTCTACTGATGGGCACTTGGGCTCCTTCCAAATCCTAACTATTGTGAATAGCGCTGCAATGAACATAGGGGTGCATATATAATTTGAATTAGTGTTTCAGTTTTTTTTTTTTTAATATATTCCTAGAGTGGAATTGCTAGGTCATAAGGCAGTTCCATTTTTAATGTTTTGATGAAACTACACACTGTTTTTCACAGTGGCTGCACCAATCTGCATTCCCACCAACAGTGCACGAGGGCTTCCTTTTCTCCACATAGTTGCCAACACTTGTTATTTGTTGATTTGTTGGTGATAGCAATTCTGATAGATTTTATTTATTTAAATCTTTATTGTTGAAAGTATTACATATGTTCCCCTTTTTCCACCATGACCTCTTCTAACCCGCTTATGCTGTGCTCCCCACCCCAGGCCTTTACCACCCTATTGTCTGTGTTCATGAATTATGCATATATGCATACAAGTTCTTTGGTTGATCTCTTCCCACCCACCCACCTTCCCCAGCCTTCTTCTGAGGTTTGACAGTCTGTTCCATGCTTCTGTGTCTCTGGATCTTTTTTATTCATCAGTTAATTTTGTTCTTTATGTTCCACATATGAGCAACATCATGTGATACTTGTGTTTCTCTGACTGGCTTATTTCACTTAGCATAATACTATCCAGATCTATACACGCTGCTGCAAATGGTAAAAGTTCTTTCTTTCTTTCTTTTTTAAATATATTTTATTGATTTTTTACAGAGAGGAAGGGAGAAGGATAGAGAGTTAGAAACATCAATGAGAGAGAAACATTGATCAGCTGTCTCCTGCACACCGCTACTGGGGATCAAGTCCACAACCCAGGCATGTGCCCTTGACCGGAATCGAACCTGGGACCCTTGAGTCCGCAGGCCGATGCTCTATCCACTGAGCCAAACCGGTTAGGGCAGAGTTCTTTCTTTTTTATAGCTGCTTGACCAGATATATTTTAATAAAACTTCTCAATATATGTTTACTTGATTTTCCCACAGTGGCTGAGCTGATTGGTTTTAAGGAAATCTAGTTAACATTTATTTAAAACTAACTTTTCAGTAAAAATTTTAGAAAACATACACACGTAAAAAAAGAAAAAGAAAATCATTTTGTAATGTAATTACATACATGGAATAATCAATTTTAGCATTTTGGTTTATATTCTTTAAAAAAACTTATATAACTACATATACTTATATTATACATTTTTATGTTCCAAATTATTTCCAGTGTTTTACATGCATTTCAATTTTGTTTATTCAGTTTTATTATCATTATTATTTACTATTAGGAAGTTTTATAAGTTTTATATAGTCAAATTGGTCAATATTTTTATTATAGTATGTGGCTTTGAAGCCATATTTAGAATTATATTACATTACATTAATATATTCTATTATATATTATAGAATCATATACTCAGCTTACCTAATAAAATGGTAATATGTAAATTACCATCACTCTGCTACACCTATGATTGGGCCAGAGGGAGGCGCAGGGGGCAGGACTCGGGGTGGCCGGGGTAGCTGATTGGGCCAGCAGGACGCTGAGCTTGCGTCGCCAGTGGCGGCGCGAGCTCAGCGTCTGCACCATGGCTGTGCTGTGGAACAGAAGGGGCCTCTGGGGCAGTGAGCTCACGTCCTGCCACGGACCACCAAAAGCGGGGGAGCTGGGTGCCTGTCTGCTCCAGCACCAGGCCTTTCAGAAGCCTCCGGCTTGGCACCCAGCTCCACCGCGATCGAAAGCGAAAGCATGTAGGGGACCCTACACGTGCATGATTCAATCATGCACTGGGCCTCTAGTTTTAAATAATATCTTAAAATGAAATCATACTGTAGAAATTGTTTAATAAATTATTTTACATTTAATATATTGTGACTATCTTTACATGGCATTTAATATTATTCACCAATATTATTCATTATTATTATTTTTGATCCTTACCTGAGGATATGCTTATTGATTTTAGAGAGAGGGGAAAGGAGAGAGAGAAGAGAGTGAGAGAGAAACATTGATGTGAGGGAGATCATCGATTGGTTGCCTTCTGTACATGCCCCACCAGGGATCAAACCCACAACCTAGGTATGTGCCCCGACCAGGAATCAAACCTGCAACTTTCTGGTGCACACAACAACCCTCCAGTCAACTGAGCCACGCCAGCCAGGGTTCACCAGTATTATTTTTAATGGTTGCATAAAATATTTTTGCAATAATGCAGTATAGTTTTTTAACCAATCTTAATTTTTTAATGTTTAAGTGGTTACTAATTTTTTAACTATTGTAAACAATATTTCAGGAACCTCAATATAACTTGATATTTTTAACACATGAACAATAATTTTATTAGGAAATTTCTTAGGAGAACCTCTATAGTTTAGGGTTGACACATCAGGCAGTATGCACTTAATATTTTGAAACTTATTGCCAAGTTGCCCTGAAGGAATATTGCATTATTTATACAGTCCACAGTAGTGTCTAAGGTTGCCCATTTTCTCATACATTCAAGAACACTGGGAGTTTTGATAACACAGAAAAAAAGACTTCAGTCATTTGGCAAATGAAAGATTATAATTTATTCTTAAAATTTATCATTAATATGAGTTAAGATATTTGAAAATCTTTATTGGCATTTTGTATTGTGTTTTTTAAATCCCTGTTTTAGTCCTAGTGAAGAGCTTATTTTAATTTCTTTTTGTTCCTTTATTGAGTTTCAAATGTGGATGCTAATAATCAGTGAAGAGCCTAGTTTAGAAGAAGCTATGGAGCTGAATGATCCATAAACTAGCTTCCTGAATTTATTCATTCAACACATATTTATTGAGTATTTTTTTTTATTTTTCATGAACTTTTCTAGCTGTTGGAGAAAAAGACAAAGTTCCTGCTTCGCCCCAAAATAGTTGAAGAAATAGGTGATATAAGATCTCTTAATGATAAGTGCTAAAAAGAAATATAAAGCCAAGTTAGAAGATAAAGAGTGATGCATAGCATAGCTATTTCAGTTAGGGAAGTCAAAGGTAACTGTGAGGAAATTACATCTGAGAACAAATCTGAACCAATTTAGGAAGCAAGGCATGTGACTATCTGGGAAAAGAAAATTCCAGGCAGAGAAAACAAATGGAAAATTCCACTGTGTTTTAAAGGTTATTAAAATCAGTTTGAATACCCAAACAATTCTGAGTAAAAAAAGAATGAACCTGGAAGTTATACTACAGAGCTACAATAATCAAAACAGCATGGTATTGGCAGAGAAACAGACACACAGATCAATGGAATCAAATTGAGAGGCCAGCTGTAAAGCCACATATATATGGACAGATAATTTTCAACAAAGCCAGAAATACACAATGGAGTAAAGATAGTCTCTTCAATAAATGGTACTCAGAAAACTGGAAAGCCATATGCAAATGAATGAAACTGGATTACTTTTGTCCTCATGTACAAAAAGTAATTCAAAATGTATCAAAGACCTAAATATAAGACCCTAAACAATAAGTTACCTAGAAAAAAAATATAGGTACCAAATTTATGGACTTGTTTTAGAGAACATTTTATGAACTTGACTCCAAAGGCGAGGGCAGTAAAGGCAAAAATAAATGAATGGGACTATATCAAAATAAAATCTGCACAGCAAAAGAAACTGACAACAAAAGAGGCAGCTGACCATATGGGAGATGATACAGTGGAACCTCGATTCTCAAACTTAATTCTTTTTGGAGGCTATTTGAGAAGTGATTTGTTCAAAAACCAAATCATTTTTCCCCCATTAGAAATAATGTAAATTGAATTAATTCATTCCAGACCCCCAAGTGATTTCCTGTTTTAACCCTTCTTATAAACAGTACATGTCTAATGTAATGTGTAATCTATAAATAAAAACGTCTTTTCTTAAATTTATCAAACCATCCCCTACTAGCCTTAAAAGAATCACTCAGCATTTGTTCCAAAGGTGTCTTTCAGGTCAACATGCAACATCTTCACTTATATCAGTGCCTCCAAAGTACTGTCACTGGCTAACTGCTTTGCCTTTATCCAAATCAGCAACATTTTTTGTACCTCCTCAATTGCATGTGATCATTGTTTCTTTCACACCCTTAGCAACATTTAGCACTCTTGATGGCCTCTTTATGCTTTGTAATTGTCCCAATAGTTGATTTCCCCAGCAACAAAAGCACACTCTCCTTTGTTGCCTGAGAGATGTTTTTTGTCATGCTGAGGTATCAGCTTGAAAGGGTTGTCAGTTAGTTCCACAACCAAGACATTTTTTTCTGTGAACAACTTGGTCAGAACTGAATTGTTAGAGATGGGAACCGTGGAGTAATTAGGTTAGACTGTATTTGCAAATAGTAACTTCAACAAAGGTTTAATCTCCAAAAATACATAAAGAACTCATAAAACTCCACACCAAGGAAACAAACCAATCAAAAAGTGGGCAGAGGACCTGAAAATACACCTCTCTCAAGAAGACATACATACAGCCAATAGATGTATGAAAAGATGTTCAACCTCATTGGCAATTGGCGAAATGAAAATCAAAACTAGAGTAAGATACCACCTCAAACCTGTTGGAGTGACCATTATGAACAAGACAAGCAATAACAAGTGTTGGAGAGGATGTGGAAAAAAGGGAGCCCTCATTCACTGCTGGTGTGAATGTAGACTGATACATTCACTATGGAAAGCAGTCTGGCTATTCTTGTAGCATAGAAACCCACACCTGAAACCTATATGCTAATGACCAATGTCACCCCAATAAATTTTAATAAATAAATATTACAATGAAATAAATTTACTTCAGTTATTAACTAAGGTAGAGCACTTTTTCCTCTTGAGACCATCTGTAGCTTTTCTTTCCAGGGGACTTAGTTTTAAGACTAGTGTGCTAATGGAGATGAAAATCAACTAACTCTTCCTAATCAAACTTGCATGATAATTCAAATTTTAAGAAAACACAAAAGGAAATGGCTGTTTTAAGTTAAATTTAGTATCATGGTGATAGTTTTACTTACTTAGTTTTGAGTACCATGTAATTACCAGGAAACGGTTTCTATGAAAGTGCTGAGTAATCACAAACAGTTTATTGCTTTATAAATTCACAAGTGATGGAAATTATTTCTTAAAAAGAAAAAGAAAACTGGAAGATATATAATGGGTTATAAAAAGAGGCTATTAAGAGCTAGGGCACAATTACAATTTATTCTTCACAATTGATGGTAATAGTTTTATTTGTAAAAAAAATGGCTGACAGGTGGGGCTGATTAAAGCACATTAATTTCAGCAAAGATTTTACAGAAAAGTATCATCACTTGAATGAGTGACAGTGTACTATGGTGTTAATTTCACATGGAATAGCAAATGGCAATAAGCTTCCGCATGTAGTGCAGTCATTGGGTTTGAATTTCAGGGTGTTAACTGGCTTCCATTCTTCTATCTGATTCTGTTCACAAGGAGGTTACTTATTGCCATCTCCACTACTATCTCAAATTGAACATTGCTGGATGATGGGCGCCATTTAACGCCGGTGGTCTTGATCTGGCATCTAGAAGGGTTCTGGAATCTGGAGAAGGGGCTGTGCATAAATTAAATAAGAGTCCAGAGACAAAACATAACTTTGAAAGGCATTATAGGGAGTCAGAGGAGTTTGGCTGAAGAAACCAAGTTCTCCTTGTCTCAGGACCTCTTGCTTTTTATTAACACAAATTATCCTAAGGCAAGGTAGAGATATACACTTCAAAGAGTATGGTTTCCATACAGAATCCATTGTTAGATTGGGTAATTGCCTTCGGCTGTTCAGGTGTTTGGCCAACAGTAGGCAATAACATGTAGATTAAGATGCCCTGAGCTGTCTGGCAGCAAGCAATCATCCTTTTCAGGTTTGGGTAAATGCCTTTAGCCATTCCCAGTAGGCAATAACATATGTGACTCAGCCCTTGTTGAGTCCCCAAGTTCCATTAACCTTTCGATGAAACTCTTGCAATTATGACATGCTGGAATTGGCTTCCAGCAGAACATGTCCAAAACTGAACTACTGATACTTCCCATGTCTTTGTCCTCCAAGATGGCATCTCCATCTATTCAATTATTTGAGTGAATAACATAAACATTCCCAACTCTCTTCTTATTCTTTTTTTTTAACAGACCACACATTCAATCCTCCAGGAAATCCCTTTGAACTTACCTTTAAATATAACTATAATTTAACCACTTATTGCTATCTCCACTACTATCATTGTTGCCTGAGTCACCATAATCTCTCACCTGGATTATTTTAATAATCTTCCACCTGGTCTTTCTGCTTCCATTTTTGCCACTCTATAATATATTATAAATACAGCAGCCAGAGTATCCTTTTAAAATGTAAGTCAGATGGTTTCACTCTTATATTTAAAACCCTCAAATACATTGTCTTCTTCCAGCATAAAAACTAAAGTGTTTACAATGGACCTATAAGGCCCCACTTTGTTATGTTCCCATCCACCTTTCTGAATTTATCTAGCACTCTCCCCTCATCACTCATTCTTTTCCAGGTACATCAACTGCCCTGCTTTGCCATGAACACTCCAATCATACTAACCTTTGTATTTGCTGTTTCTTTTTCATGGGATATTCTTTCCCAATATTTCAATGAGGCCTCCCTGCCCTGTCCACCTTATTTTATGATTATAATTCACCCTCTCCCCACACTCTTAATTCCTTTTATCTGCATTTTATTTTTTGATGTTACTTTTATCACTTTCTAACATACTATATAATTTACCTGTATTATGGTTTGTATTGTCTATCTCTCTTGCCTAGAATGTAAGTTCTTATTGGCATGAAATTTTGTTTGTTTTGTTCCATGCTATAACTCCAGCACCCATAATAGTTCCCCAGCACTCATTAAATATTAGATGAATGAATGGATATGGAAAGGCAAATAAAAATAAACTAAAATGTTTGAAAGGGTCTTGTAAGTTGTAGGCACACAACAAATAGTAGTTTGCTTTCTTTTAAAAACATGCTAGTCAGCATCTCTATAAATAATTGTCAATCCACATTGTACCAATTGGTAACAATATGTTGAGAGTAAGTGGCATTAACATAGGGTGCTTGTAGGAAGGTGAGACTTCTTAGAGCAGGTTACAAAAAGCTCAGAGTTCTTATCCTGAATCTTTTATATCTTGTTGACTGGACTTGTTCTATGATCTTTTCCTCCTGTTAATGTTTCAGTTTCCCTATATTTCTTTGGGGCATGGTTAATCCTAGAGGCAAGAGTCTGTGGAGATAGTCCTGTTTTGTGCCTCTTACTGACAGAGCTATGAGCCAAAAATAGAACTGGAAAAGGTGAAAGTCTGCTTTTCATCCCCTCATTTTCATCTTAGTGGCTTCTTTACCCCTTTGTTAGTAGTGGGGGCAGGGAAGTGAACCCACAACTTCATTTACATTTCTAATTTCTCTGCATGAATAACAAGGATATTAAAAACTCTCTGATAAATAATAGGACATAAATTTGGCCCTGGGTTATTCTCGGTCAAAGAACCTCCAATTCTAAAAGGACTGTTCTAAAATAATATTCTTTCTCTTGAGATAAAATAGGAGGATTTTTCTTTTTAGTTTCTGGAGGGTCTCTGTGCTTCTGAGCCAAATGAAATCCTCAGCACTGTCAAAATGCCAAGGTTGGCCCTAAAAATATCCCACTCTCATGAGAGTGCTTAGGCTGTGAGTTCAAAGGGATAGCAGGGAATATCAAGTTCACCTCACAAAGACATTTTAAAAGTAATGTCATGTTTGTTTGTTTGTTTGTTTTGCTTTAATTCCTTAATGTGTTACAAAAATGCAAATCAAGGTAGTCCCAAAGCTTTAGTAGTAGTTTACTCATATATTTTTCCACATATAAAGTAATGGAAGTATTCGGGTGAGTAAGCATCACATCAGATGTTCTTCATTGTGTAGTGTCTAACCTGATGTCCAACTGAGGCAGGAATGAGAACTACTCCTATGGAATAATGTTGTGCAATGCACTATGTTGAAATTTCCATTCTGTCTTAAAGCTACAACATTGACCATCATACCTAGTAGGATAGATATCTAGAAGGCTTAGGGGTAGACATAGGGCCCATAACTGTAGTATTCCTGTATCACAAAATTCTGCTGTAACAATTGTGTAATGGCAAGTAATATTAGCACTAGATCTGGTAACACTTGAATTTTTTTTTTTTTGCTGTGTTTTGTTTATTGAGATATATAAATTAAAGATGTACTTGCTTTGATATCATAGCAAATTGCATTGCTTGCTCGGCTAATTAATCACCTCAGGAAATCCACAGTCTTTTTATTTGAATTAAAACATTCAATCTCCCTGGAAGAGCTGGGCAAAAAAATGCTGCTGATTTCCCCAGGAAGAATGTAATTTTCTGTTTATTTTCCAAACCTGAGAACTGGAGTCCATTTTTTCCCCAGCTGACTTCATTCCAGGTACCACTTATGTTTATGCTCTGGATGAGCCATGGTTACTTTTCAAATGGAAGTTTTCTAATCCCTTTCAGGATTATGAAGCAGATAATTAGGATAATTTTTATATGTTGTGAGTGTTGTAATGTACCCTGCGAATTGCACAAAGGACGCCCCAATCAAGAAGTCAAATGAAGGAGAGGAATCCATAGGCAGAAAAATCTCTGACATATGCCAAAGCAATTTCTTCACTGATACTGCTCCTAGGGCAATGGAAACTAAAGAGAAAATAAACAAATGGGACTACATCAAAATAAAAAGCTTTTGCACAGCAAAGAAAACCATCAATAAAACAAGAAGAAAGCCCACTGCATGGGAGAACATATTTGCCAATGATATCAACGATAAGGGTTTAATCTCCAACATTTACAGGGAACTCATGCAGCTTAACAAAAAGAAGATAAACAACCCAATCAAAAAATGGGCAACTGATCTAAATAGACACTTTTCAAAAGAAGACAGAAGGAAGGCCAAGAGACATATGAAAACCTGCTCAAAGTCACTAATCATCAGAGAGATGCAAATCAAAACAATAATGCAGTACCATCTCACACCTGTCAGAATGGCTATTATCAACAAGTCAACAAATGACAAGTGCTGGCGAGGATGTGGAGAAAAAGGAACCCTCGTGCACTGCTGGTGGGAATGCAGACTGGTGCAGCCACTGTGGAGAACAGTATGGAGTTTCCCCAAAAAACTAAAAATGGAACACCCATTTGACCCAGTCATCCCACTTCTAGGAATATATCCCAAGAAACTAGAAACTCCAATCAGAAAGGATATATGCACCCCTATGTTCATAGCAGCACAATTCACCATAGCTAAGATTTAGAAACAGCCTAAGTGTCCATCAGCAGATGAGTGGATTAGATAACTGTGGTACATCTACACAATGGAATACTATGCTGCGGAAAAGGAGTTCTTACCATTTGCAACAACATGGATGGAGATGGAGAGCATTATTCTAAGTGAGATAAGCTAGGCAGAGAAAAGATAAATATCACATGATCTCACTCATTTGTGGAATATAATGAACAACATAAACTGATGAACAAAAATAGATCTAGAGACAGAGAAACATCAATCAGAACATCAAACCTCAGGGAAGGTAGGGGACAGTGGGGGTAAGGGGAAGAGATCAACCAAAGGACTTATATGCATGCATATAAGCTTAATCAATGGACACAGACAACAGGGGGGGTGGGGGCATGAATGGGGGGACACGTATGTAATACCTTAATCAATAAAGAAATTAAAAAAAAACACACACAAAAGCTGGCGGCTATGAGGGAGCATTAGCTCTCTAAATCTTGCAGCCCCGAATGACTATAGTAACGAGCTTATAAAGGCAAAAACCACATCCTGCTAGATGTGGAGTTATCTTCTGAAAGCAGATTGTATAGAAGCAAAATTGAGCGAAGTTAATAATCTCTAAATGTCATCTACGGTCTCAACTTCTGGAGCCACTGAGTCAACGGGAAGCAATCTTTTGTGGTTCTGGTCCTCAGGCACAGAAGAATAACCTTTGTGATGTGGGCTGGCAACATAATGGGGTGATTTATGTGAGTTTCCAAGTCTCAATCTGGAAACTGAGGTAACTACCCTATTGTTTAAGCAAGCAGTTGTGTACAGAAGCCAGAATAGCAGGGTTAAAATTCAAACAGTAGTTTTTACCTGATATGAATGTTACCATGCTTCATTGCTGCATTCCCCACTGGTTTTATACATGAGTCAAATCGTGGACTCATATACATTAGTTAGGGGATTGTAATGCCCCCTAACTACTAGTAGTTTGACTGAATTAATTCTTCTCTGTATGGTCCTAATAAAGCAGTTGATAAGGCATGGTCTGATAGTTAGGGCTAATAGTAGAAGGAAAAGAGGGCCTGCCACAGCGGACAGGAGAGTTGTAAGCCAAGGAGACCAGTTAAATATACTTTGAAACCAATTCTCTGACTGTTGTCATTTTCTTTCTCTTTCTTAGCAGTTAAGAGAATTTAGTGGAAAGGAAAATATACGCATATATATGTCCATATATATGTATATATAAGACACATGAAAATATATTCTATTATATATAAAATAAAATATTCTCTTCTTTTATTACTTTATTTTTCTTGTTGACACTATTACAGATGTTCCCCCCCTCCTTGCCCACCTCCACCCAGCCCCTGCTCCCCCTTCCCGCTGGCCATCAAAACACTGTTGTCTGTGTCTATGGGCTATGCATATATGTTATTTGGCTAATTTATTCACCTTCTTTCATCCAGTCCTCCCCCAAACCCCCTCCTCTCTGACATCTGTCAATCTGTTCCATATATCCATGCTTCTGATTTTTTTTCTGACAGTTTATTTTGCTCATTAAATTCTACATATAAGTAAGAGCATATGGTATTTGTCTTTCTCTGACTGGCTTATTTCATTTAGCACAATAATCTCTAGGTACTTCCATGCTGTCGCAAAAGGTAAGACTTCCTTCTTTTTTATAGCCATGTGGTATTCCATTGTGTAAACATACCACAGCGTTTTTATCCACTCATCTACTAATAGGTACTTACGCTATTTCTAGATCTTGGCTCTCATAAATAATACTGCTATGAACATAGGGATGCATATAATATTTCTGATTGGTGTTTCGGGATTCTTAGTATATATTCCCAGAAGTGGGATTTCTGGGTCAGAAGGCAGTTTCATTTTTAATTTTTTGAGGAAACTCTATACTGTTTTCCAAAGTGTCAGCACCAGTCTGCATTCCCACCAGCAGTGTACTAGGGTTCCCTTTTCTCCACATCCTCACCAGCACTTGCTGTTTGTTGATTTATTGGTGGTAGCTATTCTGGTAGATATAGGTAATATCTCATTATACTTTAAATTTGCATCTCTTTGATGATTATGATATTGAACAGTTTTTAAATTTGATCCTTACCTGAGGATATTTTCTTTTTATTGATTTTAGAGACAGAGGAAGGGAGAAAGAGAGAAAGAGAAATATCAATGTGAAAGAGAAACATCAATGGGTTGCTTCCTGAACTCTCCTTGACCACAACCTAGGTGTGTGCCCTGACCAGAAATCAAACCTGCAACCTTTTGGTGCACTCCCACCAACTGAGCTACCAGGCCAGGGCTGCCTATTTTTTAATTGGATTGTTTGTCTTCCTGGTGTTGAGTTGTATAAGTTTGTTATATATTTTGGAAATTAACCCCATATCAAACGTATCATTGCCAAATATCTTCTCCCATACAGTGTATTCCCTTTTCATTTTGTTGACAGTTTCTTTTGCTGTGCAGCATCTTTTTAGTTTTATGTAATCCCATTTGTTTATTTTTCCTTTGTTTCCCTTGCCCTAGGAAATATATCAGTAAACATATTGTTAGGAGCGATGACTGAGATTTTTCTGCCTATGGTTTCTGCTAGGATTTTTATGGTTTTATGTCTTACATTTAAGTCTTTTATCCATTTTGAGTTTATTCTTGTTTATGGTATAAGTATGTGGTCTAGTTTCATTTTTTTGCATGTACCTATTTACTTTTCCCAACACAATTTATTGAAGATACTGTTTTTCTTCCATTACTAATGGCCTGGTGCATGGATTCATGCACATTGAAAGGAAAATAATTAGAAGAAATATTTTAATATTGCTATTTGCCCTTTCTCTGTAATGGAAGTGTCAGAGCGGCCGCTGGTCGCTGTCTGCGGGGCGATTGGCGGGGCAATCAGACCCCACCCAGCTCCCTCAGCACCTGGGAGCCAGGCGGCGGCCTTGTCCCCTGCTGCCACCGCTGGTCACCATCTGCGGGGTGATCAGCGGGGCCATCGGGCCCCCGCTCACACCCGCCTTGGCCTGGCACTGCCCACTCACCTGCTCCACCATTCCTCCATGATCCCACTCTTGTCCGGGCCCATTGGGGCGGCAGCACTTTCACTGCCACCCGCTGCCAATGCTGGGTCGCTGATGCCTGCCATGTTCCATGCTGTCCCCTGGTGGTGAGCGCACATCATAGTGAGTAGTTGAACTCTTGGTTGAGGGGACAATTTGCATGTTAGGCTTTTATTATATAGGATAGGCACTTGACTCCTTTAATATATATTAATATACAGTAAAGGCTTGGGTTTATTTCTGGTCTCTCTCTTCTGTTCCATGTATCTGTATACCTGTTCTTATGTCAGTACCAGGCTGTTTCGATTACGATGAATTTGTAGTATAGCTTGATATTCGGTCTTGTGATATGTGCAACTTTGTTCTTCTTTATCAAGATATAATATTCTCTTCTGTAATGAGTTTGTATTTATTTTGTGATTGCCAGTCATGGTGATAGATTTCTCCTAGTGTGATGAGTATTCTCCAAGACCTTATGCTGCTTTACTTGATACTGGGTATTCTGGAGTTAGGGAATCTATAAAATGTCCAAAGTTTTTTCCTCGTCTAATAGATTTTAGGAGCAATATGTCAGGAAATTATATTCAGTGAAAGGCATGAGAAAGGTTATAGAAACGATACAGCAAAAATGCAATAATTAGTATAGTAGTAGATAAATGAGAAGCCTTCAATAAGTGATTAATAAATGAATGAAGTAATATGGTTAAATCAAGCATTTACTGTGTTCCTGGTAGTGATTGTTTGTGTTGGCTCTTTATTTGACAATAGAAACTACACAAGGATTTTTCCTTGGATTTGGAAAACGAGCATATAATACAGCTTAAAATAATTATAAAACAAATGGGGAATAGTACAAAATGAACCATATGGCCAATTCAAGGCCCATATAAGTCAAGCCAAATATTTGGGATCATGCACAAAATGTATCAAGATATCTGTTGAATTTGGATGCTTAGTAGGCCAATATTTTGGCTTAATATTTTTATAATATCATTTGTTGAATTTCTCTTCTTAGATCTGACATAGGAAATAGAAAAATGATATTGTACTCTCCATTCCTGACAACATTACCCCATAATTATTTTCCTCAATCCCAACACGTCCCCTACCTTCCCTGAGGTTTGATGTTCTGATTGATGTTTCTCTGTCTCTAGATCTATTTTTGTTCATCAGTTTATGTTGTTCATTATATTCCACAAGTGAGTGAGATCATGTGATATTTATCTTTCTCTGCCTAGCTTATCTCACTTAGAATAATGCTCTCCATCTCCATCCATGTTGTTGCAAATGGTAAGAACTCCTTTTTTCCGCAGCATAGTATTCCATTGTGTAGATGTACCACAGTTATCTAATCCACTCATCTGCTGATGGACACTTAGGCTGTTTCTAAATCTTAGCTATGGTGAATTGTGCTGCTATGAACATAGGGGTGCATATATCCTTTCTGATTGGAGTTTCTAGTTTCTTGGGATATATTCCTAGAAGTGGGATGACTGGGTCAAATGGGTGTTCCATTTTTAGTTTTTTGGGGAAACTCCATACTGTTCTCCACAGTGGCTGCACCAGTCTGCATTCCCACCAGCAGTGCACGAGGGTTCCTTTTTCTCCACATCCCAACACGTGTTATTTTATTAGTCATTTTGCCATAGGCCTGAGTTATGTTAACTGATCCTCAACTACCAGTACTATATTTGAATGCATTTTATACCTTGCTTTGTCCTTCACATTTCTTAACCTCCCTTCACATTCTCCATCTTCTCATTTATATGGGTTGTATTTTGGATAATTTTTTGAGGTAAACTTTTCAGTGTACAAATTCTTTCTTTGCCTATGTCTGTCTCACTTATTATTCAGCCTGCTAATGGAGTTTTAGTTGTAGAATTCTATTTGGTTATTTTTCAAACTAAACCAGTACTTTTGCTAATGTCCTGCTTATTCCTTGTGGTTTCCATCCCTTCTTTTATTTCTTAAATAATTTTAAAATACTTAATTTATGATTTATCCCAAATTGTTTATTCTCAAATTCTTAGATGTACTAAACTTTGTGTGTTTTGACTAATGTATCTCTCCTAAGATTGTTTTTCCATATCTATTTTGTAATTATTTTATTAAGAGCTAGTCTTGCATTTACTTAGAGGGGTTGGAGTCATTGAGGTTTTATATGTCCCTGGTTGTTGGTATTATATAAGATTAGTTTTATATTTGCTTCTGCCCAGTGTCCCAGGAGTGTCTCCATTTTTAAACATTCTTTTTTAAAAAAATATATTTCTCAGGGAGGAAGGAAGAGGGAGAGAAAGACAGAAAAATCAATGATGAGAGAATCATCGAAAGCCTGCCTCTTGCACGCCCCACACTGGGGATCAAGCCCACAACCTGGGCATGTGCCCTTGAACAGAATCAAACCAGGGACCAGTCAGTCCACAAGTCGACACTCTATCCACTGGGCCAAACCGGCTAGGGCCATTTTTAAACATTCTTAATGTTAATTTTGTGCTGCAGGGTTACCTATACTATTTGTATATTTTAAATTCAGATTTGACACTGGTGTGGAACATATATGGGGACTTGGATTTTTTAAGGGGTACATTTTCACCACCCTGAACCCCAGTTAATTACTATTTTAATTATCTTCCTTATAGCTGATGAGAGGAGCTTTTCTAGTCCACGTTGTTACTGTGCTCTCATCTTTATGCCATGGGCCTAAGGTAATTTCTTGTCCTTCAGTAGGCATTACAACCCTAAACCCTAGGACCTATAAACACCAACTAGCCCCCTGGGCTGCCTAAGCTTCTGCTCAGGTGTTAACTGCTCCTGTTTTAAGTTCTGCCTATTTTTTTATAGCTAGGAATTTTGCTTTCTTTTTTTATACTCAGACATTTAATTATTTTTAACTAGAGGCCCGATGCACAAAATTCGTGCAAGAGTAGGCCTTCCTCCCCCCAGCCAGCACTGGCTTTCCTCTGGCACCTGGGACCCGGGGTTCCCTCTGGCTGCCAGAAGGCACCCTGGACCCAGGCTGCCCTCATAGCCCTGGCTTTGTCCTGAAGATCATCTGGAAAGATGTCTGGTCTAATTAGTATATTATGCTTTTATTATTATAGATAGTATTTTACCCAATGGTTCCTTGTGTCTTTAGCAAGTATGGGATTTCCACATTAGCTCAGTTTTTCCACAATGCTATAACCCTCTCTTTATACATTTTTTCTTATTTTATTGTAATTTATGCTCTCAAGGGTCAACTTGAACTTGTTGTGTATCCATGTTGTTGTGTATACATGGTTGTGTTCATGGGATTTATGTATCAGTTTCTAATCTGCTTTCTCTTCTAGGTCCAGATGTCATTATTTTCCATTTTTGACACGTGGTTGTATACATTCCTGACTTAAGCTTACACTAGTATTTTTAGTGTTTGTTCTTTTAGTTTGTTTGTGGGGGTTACATAGATATTTTGTCCTATATAATAAAAGAGTAATATGCAAATAGACCAAATGGCAGAACAACCAATCAAAGCATAATATGCTAATGATATGCTAAGGCTGCTCAAACGCTTACTATGACATGCACTGACCACCAGGGAGCAGATGCTCCGACTGGTAGGTTAGCTTGCTGCTGGGGTCCGTCCCTATCTGGACTGAGCAAGATGGGTCCAACATGCCCTGAAACCCTCCCGTGGTCTATCCCCGGCCTGATCGTGCACTGGTGGGGTCCCTCAGCCTGGCCTGTGCCCTCTCACAACCTGGGACCCCTTTGGGGATGTCAGAGAGCCTGTTTCAGCCTGATCTAGCAGGCCACTCCCCTTGGGAGAGTGCCAGACGCAGGGCTCCTGGCTGGCGAGCGCTGCTGTAACAGCATGAGCCTCTCTCCATCAAGGCTGATTGGGCAAGAGCCAATGGCAGGCACTGTGGGGCCTGGATAAATGGGAGTGGCAGGTAGGAGCTGCAGGTGGCGTTGGACTGTGGGTTTGGGCCTGATCCCTGCAGGCCACCCAGAGGGACCCCACCCGTGCATGAATTTGTGCACCAGGTCTCCAGTATATATATAAAAATATGTGTGTGCTTTCCGTGTTTTATTTTGTTCTCAGTCCTTTGATTTGTAAAAAGGGGAAGATGTCATATGTATGACTTGTAAAGTCCTTTAAATCTCTAATGTGGTAAACAGAAATTGTGCAGTACTGTTCCCCTTTAAGAAAGAGATGGATTTTAGTTTTCATAGGATTAGGTTCATCTTGCCATTTGCTGTTCTGATATGTCTTATTGGAGTTGATGGAGTTGCAAATCAAGCTTCTTCTGAGAAATAGAAATGACCTCATTTAATTTAAATCTTTTTTTATGTTAATGTGCATTATTTATAAAGGATTCACTTTGAGGAATTCAATTTGCAGCATGGATAGTTCAGTTTCCAGGTGTAGTATGATTTGGGGCACAGTTTAATTACAGTTAAGAAGTGTCATGAAGTCAATGAAGTAAGTATTCAGATAACAAAACCCAGCAAACATTTTAAAACACATATAGAGTTCCCCTCTTGAAAATCCATAATTTTTTCCTAATACATAGCAAGTAAAAGTGCATTTAAATACTTTAGAATTAAAAGTTGAAGTGATGGACAGTTTTATTGATTTTGGAGGTATCATTATCTTAGCAGAAATAAGTTATCTAAAAGTTAATTATTTTTATAAAAGTACTATATCTTAATTTAATGATTTTTAATAGGTGCTCACTTATAAATCATACATTAAAGAGAATGCTATGGATTCTATGATTTGAATCATATAGTGTACTATTTTTGTTTAGGCTTAGGATTGCATTTATGACTCCAGATGGCAGTTGTTATAAGAGGCAATTTGCCAAAAGTATACTTAATTAATATTCATTTAATGTGCACAAAAGTCAAATGACTTCATCTAATCTTTTTACTTCCTTTTAATGTGTTTTATGTGCTCCCTATGCATACCTTGTGTTAATTCATTTTTCCTGGCATGCACAATTTTCTGTCCGATTTTCTTTATTCAGACATCTACTTACAGCAATTCCCGGCTTTTAGTAAAGTCCAGAAATGAATCAATCAGGGAAAAATCACCAAATTGTTCCCTATGCACAAAAGCTGGTTGCTGATTGCAGTTACCTCAGTTAGGAGATTTAAAAGATTTAAGGCTTTTTATGCAGTGTAATGGTTACTTGCCTGTACACCGTATTGCAATTACTAAATTCTAGCAATGCTACATTTAAGAATAGAAAATGCATATGCCTTTGAAGAGCTTATGTTCTATACATCTATAAGGTTGCTAATGGCAAATGTACACACACAAACTATTTATATAAAGAAGATAATTTGACAAAGTGGGGTTTACTAATTACTAATGCATTTAAAGGCATCAACTAACTTTGCAATACATAAAAAAAAAAATTTCTGAAGGAAGTTCTTTTCTCATAGTACCACATCAGGGACAAAGATTGAGAGGTTGGCCTTGAAAGTATCACTGAGCATATCTGAACTTTTGGGTCCTTTGCTATGGAAGCCATATTAACTCTTTTTTGTAGTGTTTACTTCAGTAAGGATGAAAATAACAAAATGGTTCCCAGAGTATGACAATAAAATTGCAGGAAACCAGAACGTATGCAATCAAACTGCCCTTCCTTTTTATTCATTTGTTATGAGCTAACTTAAAATGTCTGTACTTACTAATAAGGACAGGGTTCTCAGATGTTCCTGTTGAGATATGATCTTGATATCAGTAGTAATTTTCCATGTAGTGGAGATATTTTACAGGGACAGATCTTCTTAACAAGATGTCCATGAAATCCTCCAACTTATGAAATAACTGGCTGATAGGTTTCAGGTCACCCCACCTTCCATCACTTCTCCACCTTAAACTGCTTCTCTTTTGGGGTCCATAAACCCATTTTGTTTGCTTCTATCATAAAGCAAATGTACTGCAAAAGTGATTTTCAAGTCTTCTTAAATGCCTAAATCTTACTAATACAAAATCTTTAAATTATTGAATAATAAAATTATCAGGATTCATTATATACTACAGCATAATCTCTGAATCAGTCAGGACCTCAACAGGAAATAAATGCACATTCATAGTACAGTAATTTGAGGAGGGTTTACTTACAAAGGGGCTATTCACAAAGTTATGGATAGAGTATATGGGAACCACAAGAGAGAGTGCAAAAACCAAGGGAGGTTAACAATGTTATCATTCTTAGTACTTAGAGAAAAAGGTAGATGAGTGGTTACTGGAATCCATATGGACAGAGGTTTACATAAAGCTGGTAGTTAAAGAGCAGTGACTTCTCTTGAGAGAGATAGCCAGCCAAAGTAAAACCTCATAAGAAGGGAACCAGGGGAATAAATACCCTGCCCTTACTCCTTTTCCCTCTTTTATTCTGCTAGTGCTGTCGATTGGCTGAACCCAACTGAAAGTCAGAGGGTAGTTGATTTCAATTGTGTAGTCCAATGATGTCCATACATACCAGCCTCCTGAGGCAGGAAGCCAGATAGAAAAGAGTAGAGAGTGAAGCTGGATATGCAATTGTATTTATTTAATGTGTATGGTGTGCCAGATCCCTTATATATATTATTTCTTTTAATTATTATAACTCCATGAGGGAATATTTTTATTAGACCTATTTTACTGCTTAGAAATTGAATCATAAACAGCTTAATGAATTTGACCTGGATTACACAGATAATAAACTCAAGTCTGGGACCATTCATATCATTCTATATTTTTTCTTCTGTGCAAAACTCATTATTAGCAAGCATTTATTAAATGATTATTGAATCAGATATTCTTGACTATACTAAGAGGTAGCTACTATTATTATCCCATTTCAAAAATAGGGAAACTGAGGCACAGTTTCATATAACAAGTTAAAGAAGCTCTATAACTTGGATAAGTGAAACAACTTACCCAAGATTGTAGATATAATAAGAGACAAAAGCAGTATTTGTATCCAGAAAGTCTGGTTCTAGAACTTATGCTGTTACACTATACTCTGCCATATGCTGACCTTTCATTTGTTTTCTAAACAATTTGGTTTAATTTTCTTTATCCTTAACTCTACATTACAAAACAGCAATTATAATAGTTTATATGACCCATTTCCTTCTAATTCAACTCCTATGGAAGTCTTTAAAAATATTTTTTATTGATTTTTTACAGAGAGGAAGGGAGAGGGATAGAGAGCCAGAAACATCGATGAGAGAAACATCGATCAGCTGCCTCCTGCACACCTCCTACTGGGGATGTGCCCGCAACCAAGGTACATGCCCTTGACTGGAATCGAACCTGGGACCTTTCAGTCCGCAGGCCAACGCTCTATCCACTGAGCCAAATCAGTTAAGGCAGCTAAGGAAGTCCTTAAATGAAAAAACAAAAACAAAACAAAACACACAAAACACAAACAAGCAAACAAAAAGACTTGTAAATACATTGCCCCAATTCTTCATTCCTTACCAAAATAAGGGAGCAGTTATATCCTTCACCATAGTAATCATAGCCTTTTGTTCCTGTCTGGACCAGAATTTCACCTCTAGGATTCTAGAACTGAGATTGTGATCTGTACAATTAGAATGTCAAGCTGGTCTTATACCTGAGCTGGTTGTGAAAAATCTCTCACCTAAGTATTTTCAAATTCTGATCCAAAATGCACCCCTCTCTCTCTTTTTCCCTCCCTCCCTCTCTCTATCTCTCTTTCTCACTTGAACAGAAATATACCCTAAATCACCATTATCACCACCACAACAAAATATTGAAGTGAGTGCTTCTAAATCTGTTTTGACAAATTAAATGAGTCCTTAATAGTACTAAATCATAGATTCCAGGGTAAATGGCTTTATATTTTATAATTTTTATTATTTTAAATATCTAAATAACACATAGTAATTTTTAGAAAACAGAGATAAATGGCAAGAAGAACATAAAAAGTGATCCATAGTCTTACAACCTAGATAAAAACACTGTTACATTTTGATGTAAC
Source organism: Ia io (assembly GCA_025583905.1). Classification (NCBI taxonomy): domain Eukaryota; kingdom Metazoa; phylum Chordata; class Mammalia; order Chiroptera; family Vespertilionidae; genus Ia; species Ia io. The sequence continues at coordinate 100,440,736 of JAJQQW010000001.1, forward strand.
TTTTCCTGAAATATTATCTTATGTATGCATATATATGAATTTAATTTGATTGAAGTTTAAAATACACTGAGTGGCCAGATTTTTATGGTCTCTGAACTCATAATAATCTGGCCACTCAGTGTATATACATATACTAGGGGCCCGGTGCACGAAATTCGTGCACTGGGGGTGTGGGGGGGGGTCCCTCAGCCCAACCTTCCCCCTCTCACATACTGGGAGCCCTTAGGGGATGTCCTACTGATGGCTTAGGCCTGATCCCCACGGGAAGTGGGCCTAAGCCGCAGACTGGCCTCCCTTTGTGGGAGGCAACCGGGCTGATCAGGGGAAGGCACCATCTCCATCACCCTACTGCTGCAGCCACTGCCAGTCACCATAGCCACCAAGGTATTTTCATCAACACGGAATCCAGTTCCTTCACCATGAAAAAATGACAACTTTCTTTAGGCATTTTCAAGATGTGTCTTTCATAGGATATGCATTTCTTTCTTTATTTCTTGTTTTTTTTTTATCCTCGCCTAAGGATATGTTTCCATTGACTTTTAGAGAATGTGGAAGAGAAAGGGAAAGACAGACAGAAACATCAAAGTGAGAGGAACATTTTGCTTGGTTGCCTCCTGCATGAGCCCTGATCTGGGCCAAGGCCAGGGAGGAGCCTGCAACCTAGGTACATGCCCTTGATCAGAATCAACCCAGACCCTGCTGTCGGCAGGCCGAGGCTCTATCCACTGAGTCAAACCGGCTAGGGCAGGATATGACATTTCTTAGCCCTCCAGCAGCGGACCTTCATTTTTTCTCCAGAAGTGTGGTGGAAAAACCCTAGATCACCTTTTTGGATTCTTATTACCCAAGTTACTAAGAATATTACCAGTGTCATACAGGAAGCTTAGCCAATGTGCAGTCAGAAAAGTTGTTTCCTCTATAGTTCACACCAATCACGGGCTGTGCCCTGCCCAGGCATAAAGCCTCTGGCCAAAGCTTTAGGCCTGGGCAGGGGACCTCCAGCTCCCTGTGATTGCAGACACCGTCCATTGGGCAGGGGACCCCAACTCCCTGCAATCCACCACAGGACCAGACCCCCTAGCAGGAGCGGACCCCCAGTTTCCTGCGATCCATTGCAGGCTCCCCGCTCCTGCCCAAGGCTGGACCCCAAGCTCCCTGTGATGGATCAGAGGAGCGGACCCCCAGTTCCCTGCGATCCATCACAGGCCCCCCGCTGGTGCCCAAGGCCGGAAAAGCCTCCGGCAGATGCTTTCCTGGTGGGCATGGCTGGTGGGCGTGGCTGGTGGGTGTAGTGAAGGTATGGTCAATTTGCATATTACTCTTTTATTAGGTAGGATATTAGAGGCCCGGTGCATGAATTCGTGCATGGGTGGGGTCCGGCCAGCCTGGCCAGGAAGACGGGACATGGGCAGTTGGCTGGCCTGCCTGCTGGTCGAACTCCTGTTCGAGGGGACAATTTGCATATTAGCCTTTTATTATATAGGATATACACTGAGTGGCCAGATTATTATGCGTTCAGAGATCATAATAATCTGGCCACTCAGTGTATATACTTCTAAAATAATTTTTAAAAATACAGAAGCGATACATGCTTATTGGAGAAGAAAATTAAATAATGCAGTTAAATAAAAGGAATCAGCCCTTACAGGTTTGGCTCAGTGGATAGAGCATCGGCCTGCAGACTGAAAGGTCCCAGGTTTGATTCTGGTCAAGGGCATGTACCTTGGTTGTGGGCACATCCCCAGTAGGGGGCGTGCAGGATGTATCTGATCAATGTTTCTCTCTCATCGATGTTTCTAACTCTCTATCCCTCTCCCTTCCTCTCTGTAAAAAATCAATAAAATATATTTTAAAAAATAAATAAAAATAAGTAAATAAAAGGAATCAGTGTTAACATTTTGGTGATTGTCCTTCCAGGTTATTTTCTATGCCTATTCCCATGCATATGCACACTGAACATATTTTTGGTATTTAGCTTGCTTTTTTATGTTATATATAGTTCTGATAAACATATAGAGTTAAATATTTGTGATTATCCATGGTGATTTTCTAAACACAACATTAAAAGTAAGTAAACTTTATGTGTCAAAGAATAGGAGCATTTTTAAACATTTCATTCATTTTTTTCAAATTATCTCTCAGGAAGAGTTAGTAATTTACATTCAGAATGGTAGTTTATGAGAGTGCCCATTTTTATATCACTTATCTACTCTGAACATTGTTTTAAAGAAGAAGGAAATGACTGCTTTAAGATAATAGAGTAGTATTTCATTTCATATTTTTATTACCAATATGTTGGTGTGTGTGTGTGTGTATGTGTGTGTGTGTGTGTGTGAGAGAGAGAGAGAGAGAGAGAGAGAGAGAGAGAGAGAAAGAGAGAGAGAGAATTGCCTAAGTAAGTGAGAAAATGATACTATCTAGTCAAAGAAACATTCTTTTTGGAGTAAGTCTATGTGTAGAGATTAATTGTAGAAGAAGGTGGAAAAGAATAGCAAACTGATCTATGTGGGCAAAGGGAAGATACATTGGTATAATATTAAAAAGTATTCATCATAAATTTAAATAGTTGCACAGGATGTGATTTGTTATAGTGTAAGAATTTATACTTTGAAATAAAATAGTTATATCCCTTTTAAATGTTTTAAATTTTTATTCTTACCATCGTTAATTGGAATATACATGAACAAGTTCAAAATACATTAACACTTGGAAGATTTACATCATTCATTTTCTTTTTAAACTTATTTTTTCATTTTACACTTCCTACAGTATTTTATCTTAATTTATATTATTTAGTACTTAAAAAGCCATGGTGATCATCTATATTTCTCTTGTAAAATATGTATATAAATTTAGTTTTTTCTCTATGTCTGTAAAGTTATGTGTTGATTTTTTTCTACTGGAATGAGCTATCATTACAAAATGTTGGTACACAGCTGATCAAAACAACTGAAGTTTATCAACCTTTTGACAGATAATTAAAAAATAAAATTCTTTTGGAAATGTAGTTCTTAATGAAATTATAGGAGTTGATTTTTCAATTAGTTTTTTAAATTTTAAATTTGTGGGTGAATTTTATTTTTATAAGCATGAGACAAGTTTTACCTTTTTTCTAATTTTTCATTCATTTTTAGAATATGTAGGCATAAAAAATTATTCTCATAGACAATTAGATGTGAGTAGAAAGAATTTTATTATATAAATATCTCTTAATCCTTTGAATGCCAAAAATCATATACAGTCATGCACTGTATAATAATGTTTGGTCAATGATGGGCACTGTGTACTACTGTGGTCCTATAAGATTATAATGGAGCTGAATTTCCTGCAAGAAATAGAAAGATATGTGGTTCAGGAGGAATTTTTTTCTCTGATGGGTACAATATTTGTGAAACCTAACCATGGATTTCCTCTCACTCAGTGCACCTCAGTTTTGCATACACAGATTACATTCCAATCAGTCAGTCACTGACCTGTTTCAGCACAGAGGAGCCTATCTCCCCAGCACTGCATATTCAGAGAGCACTACAGTCCTCCCAGATCTAGCTTGATGGTCTTCAGAGTACATTGCTATAAATTTTTTGTTGAGGACGTAAGAGTCTATACAAGGAAGTCCACAGGAGGTACCTTAACAAGTATTAAGTGCAACTGCACTTAGTAAAAGCTTTCTGTAGTAGTGTGCAACCAGCCTATTCTTGTACTTTGGAAATAATTTCAGCTTGTGATGATGTATAGCACAGATAAATTTTATCTCCTACATCAGTTCGAAGCCAGGGAAAGCCCTTTGTGCCAGACAGGGTCAATGGAACCAAAAACAAATTTCCAAAGTCAAAATTTTGAGTCCTCAGTTCTACAATCTCTCCATGTTAAACAACCTATTTTTTAAAAGAAATTAATTAAATCTATTGGAGTGACATCTATAATAATAAAGGCATAATATGCTAATTAGACTGGACAGCCAAGCAACCTTCCTGATGTCATTCCAGACATCCTTTCGGACGAAGCCATGGCGGCGGGGGCCGATACAGAGGTGGTTAGGGGTGATCAGGCAGGCAGGTGAGCAGTTAGGGGTGATCAGGCAGGCAGCAGAGTGGTTAGGAGCAATCAGGCAGGCAGGTGAGTGGTTAGGGGCGATCAGGCAGGCAGGCAGGCGAGTGGTTAGGAGCCAGTGGTCCCGGATTGTGAGAGGGTGCAGGCCACGCTGAGGGACCCTTCCCTCCATGCACGAATTTCACGCACTGGGCCTCTAGTTGGTTAATAAGATTATATAGGTTTCAAGTGTGCATTTCTGTGATCCATCACCTGTATATTACATTGTGTTCCTGCTACCAAAAGTCATATCATTTTCCATCACCATATACTTAGTCCCCTTTACCCTTTACTACCCCCTAACCCCATTCCCTCTTATAACCACCATACTGTTGTCAGTGTTTATGAGTGTTTGTTTGTTTTCCTTGGTTGTTAATTTGTTGCTTTCAGTTTTACATCCCACATATGAGTGAAATCATATGGTTTTTAACTTTTTCTGACTTATTTCACTTAGAATGATATTCTCAAGGTCCATCCATGTTGTCTCAAATGGCAGTATTTTATATTTTCTTATGGCTGAGTAGTATTCTATTGTATATATGCACCACATTTTCTTTATCCCGTTATATATCAGAGAAATCTCTGGTTGTTTCTATGCCTTGGCAACCGTGAATAAGGCTGCAATGAATATAGGGATGCAAATATCTTTGCAAATGTTTTCAAGTTTTTTAGGTAGATACTCAGACGAGGGATTTCTGGGTCATATGGTAACTCTAGTTTTAACTTTTTGAGAAACCTCCATATTGAACACCCTCTTTTTATGAATACCACAAAGAATACCAACATGCAATAACCCAAATCACATTGCCATGCCAATCCCCTGTTTCTTTTTTAAAATATACTTTTATTGATTTCAGAGAGGAAGGGAGAGGAAGAGAGAGATAGAAACATCAATGATGAGAAAGAATCATTGATTGGCTGCCTCCTGCACGCCCCTTACTGGAGATCAAGCCCACAACCCAGGCATGTGCCCTGACTAGGAATCAAACCTGGGACCTTCAGTCCACAGGCCAAAGCTCTGTCCACTGAACCAAACCAGCTAGGGCTCCCCTATGTTTCTTTATCACAACTTCCTGACTTCTTATTCCTACTGATGCTCAGGCCACCTTTCATTCTCTTCTGACAGTCACTATTATAGTGATCTGTGCCTTCCCAACCTGGTTTCTCTGCAATATTTCCAATCAGTCCAGCCCTTATACCTTTTAATAAAGCTGCATTGACAGATGCAATGTTTTATTTCCCACCCCATCAGAAAGAAGTGGTGGGAGGGTTTGTGGGTCAATGTTTATAAAGTGTACAGTAATTCCCTAGGCCTTCATTTTCATGCACCACTCACTGTTCCACCCAGAGTAACTTTCAGTCCTTCAAGCTTCATTCATGGTAAATGACCTATTCAGATGGACCATTTTTCAACTTTTATACTATATTTTTCCATGTCTAGATATGTTTAGATACACAGATACTTACTCTTGTGTTGTAATTGCCCATAATATTCAGTCTGGTAACATGCTGTATAGGTTTGTAGCCTAGGAGCAATAGGCTACACCACATAACCTAGGTGTGTAGTTGGCTATACCATCTAGGTTTGTGTGAGTGCACTCTATGATGTTCATACAAAAAAATTGCCTAATGATGCATTTCTTATAATCTATCCCTATTATTAAGTGATGCATGAATGCACTAATTTATCATCAAAAATTATTTTTGATGATCTGCCAGTTGACAATTCAATTAGGTTCTCCTTCAATTTTGTTAAAAGCAAAGAATTAGAAATTACCTAAGTTGCACGAAGATATTACTCAGCCATTGGGGCATTCATTTTATTGACTTCATTAACATAATTTCAAATTGTCTATTTGTTTGACACCACAGGTTTTTCCATCCTGTGGCAATGCAAAATAGTAAAATCACTGATGGCTGAGAGGTATGCTTTTCCTTGTTGAAGTGGGAGAAGGGAGTTGTGAATGGGGAGCTGGAGAAAGAGAATCTGCAGATTGTAGGCGTGGTCCAAGGCAGATAACTAGTAGGAAAGAATTCATAAGGAAGTCTAAAGTCTAAAATTTCTTATCTAAAAAATATCAATTTTTCTACAAACCCTCTGGTTAGATTTTCATGTATCTCCAGGCATATATGTGCCATGGTTTATGATCTTTAATATGCAACATGATATGCTATTGCATTATCTCCATTAGTCTTCTTTCTCCCAATAAAATGATAAAGTCCTTGATGACATAGATTCTGTGTTAATATCTTCTTTCCACCTTTCCCAATTTTGGGCATACAATAGGAGCTCAGCAAGTATTGCATTAATGTAAATAGAATCTTGAGGCTATTCCTTCTATAAAATGAGAACTGAGCTAAATATAAGCATAATGGAGGAGAAAGTAGAGGTATTTCCTGGAGACAGCCAAGGGCATTTTCTGGATCAGAATAATTGTCAAACATCTACTCTCACAAGAAAATCAGTGTTAATTTTAGGAACTTTTGTGTGTTTTGTTTTTTTTCCATGGACTTTGTGTTTTTTTACAACTTTTTACCTGTCTGAATATCATTCATACTTCAGGAGCCAATGACCATGTTACACTTTTTAATTAAATCTTTCCTGACTTCTTTGTTTTCTTTTATTTTTCTGAACAACTGGACTACTTATAACCTATATCATAAAATTTAGGGCTCAGTTATATACTATACAGTAATGTTTGAAGTTGCCCTAAATTCATCTAGTTTCCCCAACTAGATTGAAGGCAGGATTTAAGTTTTATTGCATACTAGAGGCCCAGTGCATGAATTCATGCACATTGAAAATAAATTAATTAGAAGAAATATTTTAGAGGCCGGGAGGGACCATGGGAGGTTGGCTCCAGGGCACGCCCAGCCTGTCTCACCCAGTCCCCATTAGGACCAATCAGGGCCGGCTGGCCAGGGAGGGACTGTGGGAGCTTGGCTGGCCAGGGAGGGACCACGGGAGGGCTCCAGGGTATGTCCAGCCTGTCTCACCCAGTCCCAATCGGTCGGACCCCAGCAGCAAGCTAACCTACGGGTTGGAGCATCTGCCCTCTGGTGGTCAGTGCGCATCATAGCAACTGGTTGAGCAGTTGACCGACCAGTCGACCAGTCGGACACTTAGCATATTAGGCTTTTATATACACTGAGCAGCCAGATTATTATGATCTCTGAATGCATAATAATCTGGCCACTCAGTGTGTGTGTGTGTGTGTGTGTGTATATATATATATATATATATGAGGCCCAGTGCATGAATTCATGCATGGGTGGGATCTGGCCAACCTGGCCAGGGGGAGGGGACATGGGCAGTTGGCCGGCCTGCCTGCTGGTCTGGTTGAACTCCTGGTTGAGGGGGCAATTTGCATATTAACCTTTTATTATATAGGATATACACTGAGTGGCCAGATTATTATGTGTTCAGAGATCATAATAATCTGGCCACTCAGTGTATATAGATGCTTAGAAATGCTGGTCCTAAACTATAAAGAGCTTGATTAAGAATTAGATAGATTAACACCTTCCCCTTTTTGTTTTGTATTATCTTTAAGGTTTTATAGGAATTGTTCATTTTATTACCAATTAAATGCAGACTATATTATCATTTATAATAAGAAGAATTTACAGTAGCCTTGGTTAAATAGTCATTTAGCAACTATATTATTATCAAACACAGACCTAAGTCTACTGGAGATTTTGGTCATTGTAGCTAAAGATCTATTAGGTTGTTGGTACAATTAAATTTTCAATGTTATAAAGACTTCAAATGTAATAGCTAATAACCTTAAAACCATTTTCTTCCATTGTTTCCCTTAAATATAATCATTTATATTTTACTAGAGGCCCGGTGCACGAAATTCGTGCACGGGGGTGGGGGGGGTGTCCTTCAGCCCAGCCTGCACCCTCTCCAATCTGAGACCCCTCGAGGGATATCATTGGGATCGGGCCTAAACGGGCAGTCGGACATCCCTCTCACAATCCAGGACTGCTGGCTCCCAACTGCTCACCTGCCTGCCTTCCTGATTGCCTAACCACTCCCATGCCAGCCTGATTGATGTCTAACTGCTCCCCTGCCAGCCTGTTTGCCCCCAACTTCCCTCCTCTGCTGGCCTGGTCACCCCTAACTGCCCTCCCCTGCAGGGTTGATCGGCTCCAACTGCCCTCCCTTGCTGGCCTGGCTTGATTGCCCACAATTGCCCTCCCTTGTAGGTCTGGTGCCTCCTAACTGCCCTCCACTGCTGGCCATCTTGTGTCCACATGGGGGCAGGATCTTTGACCACATGGGGGCAGCCATATTGTGTGTTGGAGTGATGATCAATCTGCATATTACTCTTTTATTAGATAGGATAGAGGCCTAGTGCACGGATGGGGGCCAGCTGGTTTGCCCTGAAGGGTGTCCCAGATCAGGGTGGGGGTTCCCTTGGGTCATGGGGCGTCCTGAGCGAGGGGCCTGTGGTGGTTTGCAGGTTGGCCACGCCCTCTGGTGACCCAAGTGGAGGCCCTGGTATCTGGGATTTATTTACCTTCTATAATTGAAACTTTGTAGCCTGGAGTGGAGCCAAGCCTCCTGCTCTCTCCGTGGCTGGCAGCCATTTCTGTTGGAGTTTGTGTATATTTTCTATACTTGAAACTTTGTAGCCTTTATCAGAGGCCTGGGCCAGCCAGGGTGTGTGGAAAGCTTTGCTTCTTCCATTGCCTTGACCCTAGCCTCCTGCTCTTTCCAGCTCCATGGCTGCTGCCATTTCTGTTTGGATTTGTTTACCTTCTATAATTGAAACTTTGTAGCCTTGAGTGGAGGCTTAGGCTGGCAGAAAGCTTGGCTTCCTCTGTTGCCTGGAAACCCAAGCCTCCCTCCTGCTCTCTGTGGCTATAGCCATCTTGGTTGGGTTTATTTGCATACTCACTCTGATTGGCTGGTGGGTGTGACTGGTGGGCGTGGCTTGTGGGTGTAGCGGAGTGTTGGTTAATTTGAATATTACTCTTTTATTAGGTAAGATTAGCAAGGAAATATTTTCCCACATTTTATCTTTTTTTGTGGCTGAGGCATGCCATGGAGTTACAGTGAGGCAGGGAAATGATTGAACTTTGAAGTCATTAAGAGTTTTGAGAACTTTAAGGGTCTGCATAAGCATTTTCTCTCTTTAGATCAGTATTTCTCAGTATATTTGGTTTGAATTTTAAGAGTTTATTGATTTTCTTTACCTTTGATTTTATAGTAACCTTGTATTTACTTGAGGCTAATTAACAATAAAAATAAACACAAAATAAAGGCAATGGCTATAAAAGAAATAAAAATGTGAATATTTACTTATCCTACCCTTGAAAATTATTGCTCAGGTTTGTAAACTTCCTGAGATAATCTGTCTGCCATAGGTCTAGAATTCTGTGGCACAATATAGGCATTGGACAACTGTTTTTGAATAATTGAATTAAAGTGCAATGACTAGGTACTACTATAATCCATTATAGACTAGCCTATACATTGATAATAAAGCATATTAATAATTATAACTTTAGAATTCTTCTTGTTTTTAATTTCTTGTTTTTATTGATTTCAGAAAGAGGAAAGGAGAAGGAGAGAGATATATATAAACATCAATAATGAGAATCATTGATCAACTACCTCCTGCATGCCCCACACTGGGGCTTGAGCCCACAACCCAGGTATGTGCCCTGATCAGGAATCTAACTGTGACCTCCTGGTTCATGGGTTGATGCACAACCACTGAGCAACACTGGCCGGGCTCGAATTACTCTTGAAATAATAAAATGTTTATGACATACTATTGAGCATACAAAGCAGATAAAACATATTTTTAAAAAATCTTTATTGTTGAAAGTATTACATAGATCCTCCCTTTTCCCCCATTAACGTCTTCCAGCCCACTCCCATCTCCGCCCCCCATGCCCTCATCACCCCATTTTCTGTGTCTGCAGGTTATGCATAATATGCATACAAGTTCATTATTAGTGAAATTCTGTATTCATATATCTATATGTATGAATAGATATGTGTATCTGTGAGTTCATGTGCTTCAAATTATCAAGCTTTGTTATACTACTTATATTTTTCTATGACTAAATCCAGGTCAAATACCAGAACTGAATGTTGGTGTTTCCTGGATTTCATTAGCAACCACTATCACGGTATTCTTCAAAGAAACTTTGCTCTTTGATAGACAAATAAAACTTCATATGTTAGAAGAAATGTTTCCTTCACAAAATTCTTCAGAATTCCTCAGTCATATGTCCTGATGGTCACTCCTGCCACTAATTTTCTGCTTCCACTAAACTTCCAGTCTTACTGAAATTTTACCTACCATAGATATCCTATATTGTCCATGCTGAGCTCTCCTAAATGTCAAATTTAAGCATTTTATATAATTTTACACACACACACACACACACACACACACACACACAGTGTTATTTGTATGAGTTTCAGACTTTTAGAAAGGCTTCACTTAATGAGCAGAAAGTTTTCTTTGTAGCAATGCTGATAACATAACTTTGAATATTAGGCATCATTCTTCCCAAAAGTTTACATATGCCATCCTGCATAATGGTATATCTTACCTTACATGTTTTTCCTCAGGCACAATTTTATGACTTTTTGCCTACTCCCTCACTCTTTTCACATCTCCATGATTATCTTTTATCATATTCTTTTATTTTGTTATAACAACCCCCCCAAGCAAAACAAAATTAACTTACCTGATTATGCATGACAGTACATAATTCTATTTTCTACTGGCTCATTGATATCTTTATATATTAAAGAGTCATTAATGTGCTCTGCTAAATCAAGGGACATTTACTTGGGGGTCTCAACTGCCTCAGAACTGGTAGAGGCATTGAAATTGTCTTACCTTTCTCCTTTCCATTTCAATCTCCAAAAGCGGGGAGTGTCACACAACCTCAAGGATAGGAATTAGAAGGCAGAAGTGGCTATATTAAGTTTCAGTTTATACAACATTTTAATGTAGTAAATGTGAACAGATAATTTCCTCTATTTCTTGTGATTGTTGCTGAATTTCCTTCTCAGATAACAGCTTTGTTTTCTTGATTCCTTGCTCTCACTCCTGTTTCACTTACACTTACTATTGTTGTTATTAATACAAGGCAGCAAGTAAAAAGGGCAAAAGGGTGTACTTCTCCATTTAACCTTTTCCTCAGAAACATGTGTTGGGTTTACTTACTTTCTTTTATGAGTATACACTTTTAATAAACTTGAATCAATATAATAGGATGCCATTTTTAAATCCATTACCAATCAAAGTTATCACTTATTAAAGTCATGATATAGTATAGTAACAAACCATAGTTGCTTCCATAGTTTCTTCTCTTCAATATAAGAAACTAGAGGCCCAGTGCACAAAATTCGTGCACGGGAAGGGGGTCCCCTCAGCTCAGCCTGCACTCTCTCCAATCTGGGACCCCTCAGGACCTCTGGCTCCTAACCGCTCACCTGCCTGCCAGCCTGATCCCCCTAACTGCTCTCCCCTGACAGTCTGTTTTCCCTAATTGCTCTCCCCTGCCTGCCTGATCGCTTCTAACCTCCTCTGCCTTGGCCCCGCCAACATGGCTTTGTCAGGAAGGATGTACGGAAGGACATCCGGAAGGTTGCCTGGAAGATGTTCAGTATAATTAGCATATTACCCTTTTATTAGTATAGATGCCACCTTTTCCTAAAAATGAAGGTTATTCCCAGGTTTTCCTATCGTGGAAGGAGAGCCTGCAGTAGCATCCTGGGTTCTGACCAGGGCTTATGCGCTTGTGCTTTATCTCAGCAGATGTGATTCCTAGAAGAGGACTCTTGGATGCACCTTGAACATTTCTATTGAATTTGTCAAATCATCCTCCAAAAATGTTGAACTACTTTAAACTCCCACCAGCAACCATGTGTGTGCCCTCCGTCCCACTTTGATACCAATATCATTGATTTCTCCCTAGAAGCTTCCCTCGCATCAGCCAAGACTGCTTGGTACTTGAGCCAACCTCATTGTTCAGCTGGGGACTTGATTTCCCGAGATAGAATTATGGAGGAAGAAAAATAGTTTTCCTCTACCTTTCTGAGTTCTTAGTGGAGGCCCTTGTAATGAAAGACAGATCATCAAGAGAAAAACAAAAGTCCACTAACATGTGTACCTTGTGTACATGTGGGAGATCCCAGGGAAAAATGAGTAACTCCCCAAGGTGGCTTAGAATGCAGATTTAAATACCTTCTTCCTAGGGAAAGGGGATGGGAGATATAGGCCTCTTAGAGGAGAGTAAATGATTTTTAGGAAAGAAGAATGGGGGTGGGGAGAAATAGTTTGTAACAAAGTTTGGGTGTGATGTAAACTTCTACTCTCCTGTCTTGTGACAGGAGTCAATCTTCTCTGCCTGATGACATTCTCCTGTCAAGGGGACCTATGATATTTAAGCTCCTTTTGGGGGGTCCGATTTTAGGCAGATCAGGAGACTTCAGTGAAAGCCTCTGCATGCATTTGCTGTTTTTCAAGCATCCGCAGCTCAAGAGCATCAATATAACAACACAGCATATGTTGGGGTGGCATGTTCTCTGACCTTCAGAATAAACCCAACAAAAGCTTATTTCCTCTTTTAGATGATTTGCCAGAGTAGCATTATTCCCTGGAGACAGTATTCTGACCAGACCTTCCTGGGAGTGGTCATAACATACCCTGTGTTTGTAGAAAGGTATGGGCCACATCACTAAATAAACCCGGGGCAGTTTTCTCATCTTGTGGAAGGGAGATAAAGTTATGATAGTTTATCTCCCTTTCCACAGGTTTCTTGCAGGTTTGTGTCTTCGCTGCTCGCCCCTCCCCCAGCAGCCCAGGTGCCTCCGCCTCGGGCCTTGGGGCTGCTGGGTGCCAGGCCTGCAGGTTTGTGTCTATAATCCACTCCTCCCCCCTGCCACCCCAGCCCCAGGTCCACGGTGGCAGGGCTTGGGGCTGCAGGGTGCTGGCTTCCCTGTGGGTTTGTGTCTCTGATCTGGGGGCTGCTGGGTCCCGGTCCCTGTGGGTTTGTGTCTCCGATCTGGGGGCTTCTGGGTGCCAGTCCCCTGTGGGTTTGTGTCTCCGATCTGGGGGCTGCTGGGTGCCGGTCCCCTGCGGGTTTGTGTCCACGATCAGGGGGCTGCTGGGTGCCAGTCCCCTGCGGGTTTGTGTCTCTGATCTGGGGGCTGCTGGGTGCCGGTCCCCTGCGAGTTTGTGTCTCCAATCAGGGGGCTGCTAGGTCCTGCCCCCTGCGGGTTTGTGTCTCCAATCAGGGGACTGCTGGGTGTCAGTCCCCTGAAGGTTTGTGTCTCCGATCTGGGGGGCCCCCTGCGTGTTTGTGTCTCAGATCTGGCCCCCTGCAGGCCAGCGCAGCCATGGCGGGGCTTAAGGGTGCCAGCCTCCCAAGGGTTTGTGTCTCCCAACCGCCTGGCCCCTAAGGGCCTGGCCATATTGGTTGGGGTTAATTTGCATACTCGCCCTGATTGGCTGGTGGGCGTGGCTTGGCTGGTGGGCGTGGCTGGTGGGTGTGGCTTGTGTAGTGAAGGTACTGTCAATTTGCATATTACTTTTTTATTAGAGAGGATTAAGTTAAGCTCCAGGTAATTCTCCCAGGCTGACTTTTACTTGTTAAGCAGTAGGAATCCTATATACTTCCAAGCTTTCCCTTAGCTACTAAAGACTTGAGAATGACGTTTAGCTTCTGTTCACAACTGTTTAACTTCTCTAACCAGACTTTATAGTCCATTCTTGACAGAACTGGTGTTGGCGCTCTCATTGTTAGAACACTGTCACTATGTAATCTCCCATCTTCTATTTTATTGGTAAAAGGTGTCCAGAATAAAATAAATAGAATAAGGCATGTGAATTCATTTGCTACTAGCTATCTTTTAAAATAGTTAAGGAACCTTTCACTGTTAATTTCCAAATACTTCTCCCTTTGCTTCCTTGAGACTTCACTTTCTTGATTCATCTCCTTTTCCCCTAATTGGTCTTTTTCTATTTTCCTTACTGTCACTTTACTTTTCAGCTTCTTGTGGGTAACTGTATGTTCATTTCTGTATTTTGATTTCCTCAAAAAGCTCACCCACTCTCATAATGTCAAATATCACGTGAATGGTTTCCAAATTCACTATATTGACCCCTACCAATATGTCTTCCCATTCTTATTTCCACATTCTGTTTTTCTACTTATTATTCCTTCAGTGTTCATGTGAAACTACTGGCGATAACATAGACTGTTCTTTGATATTTATATAGTCCTTGATTAAGTTCTACCCATTCCTTATCAAATGTTTCACTGCTACCTTTCTAATTGAGGATCTATCACCTATCTTGATTGTTATAAAAATCGTCTAACTGGTTTCTCTGATTGAATCCCTGAACCAATTATTTCCACATTCTGTTTTTCTACTTATTATTCCTTCAGTGTTCATGTGAAGGGGTATTAAACCCATTCATGAGGATTCCACAGTCATTTACTAATCACCTCCTAAAGGCTCCACCTCTTAATAGCATCATATTGGGGATTAGGATTTTAACATATGAATTTTTTTTTGGGGGGCACACACATTCAGTCTGTAACACTCAGGCATCATGATTCCTTCATCTAGTAGCTCAACATCTCCTATGGCCTTGGTGTGCTATGCTGGATCCTTTACATTAGTGAGCACAAATGAAAGAATATTAAGGGTCACATAGGACATTTTTAACAAACAGGTCTTGGTAGTATGTTATTTTCACCTACCTTTTATTGGCCAGGAATAATCAAATGGCTTCACTTAGATGCAAAGGGGTTAGAAAATAATAGATTTTGTGCCCAGGAAGAAGAAATGAGTTATTAGCATTAAACTATTTTTTGGTTTTATGAATAATACCAATTAGCACTTTGGTTTTTGACTTATTTGTCTAGTTGCCTACTCTTCATAGCAAAGAAAGTTAATTTGTGTTGTTTTAGTTCCATGTAAAGATCTTAAGATAGAAATAACAAATTGCTGTCATATGTTTATACAGACTTCATCTGGTAGTGGTGGTGGTGGTAACAGTAGAGAAGATTGGGGAGATGATGGCAAGTATTAAATAAGTTAATCACAAAGTAAATGTGAGCTATTGATAAGATGTGGCTATTGTAAAATATATTTAAATTTTATTAAACTATTTTGAGTATGCATTCACTATGTGTTTGTGTGGCAAATATTAATAAAGTATATTTTTCTTGAAATAAATTCATATAAAATAAAAATTCACTCTTTTAAAATATACGTTTCAGTGGTGTTTAATATAATCATCTCCACTGTATAATTCTATAACATTTTCATTATCCCCAAAATGAAACTTTATACCCATTAGTAGTCTTCCCTATTATCTTCTCTCCATAGTTCCTGGCAGGAATTTAATTGCCTATATAGATGAATTTTGGAGTATTCCCATGTTATCAATTTAATCTTCCAATCCATGAGCAGTAGATGTCTTTCTATTTGTTCAAGTCTTCATTAATTAATTTCAACCATGTTTCATGGTTTTTAGTATACAAGTCTTGCACTTCCTTTGTTAATTTTTCCTAAGTATTTTATTCTTTTGATTATTTTGTTTCCTTAAATTCCTTTCCAGATTATTCATTGCTAGTATATAGAAATAAAATTGGTTATATTGCTCTTGTATCCTGGAACTTTGTTGAAATCATGGATTTTTTTTTGATGTGGATTCCCTAGGATTTTTCCTACATAATATCATATCATTTGTCAGTACAGATATTTTTATATTTTTCTTTTTCTATTTGCATGCCTATTCTCTCCTTATTTTTCTTGCCTAATTTCCCTGCCAGTTGGGACCTCCAGCATGATGTTGAATAGAAGTTCCAAGATTAGACAGATATCCTTGTCCGGTTCCTGACATTAAGGGAAAATCTTTTAGTCTTAAACCACTAAGTCTGATAATTTTTTTTCATAGATGCCTTTATTGGGTTGAGAAAATTCTCTTCTATACCTAGTTTTTCTGGTACTTTTGAAAAAAAATCATGGAATGGTGTTGGATTATTTTCCAGAGCTTTTTCTGCATCTATTGAGATATCATGTGGATTTTGTCCTTTATTCTATTAATATGGTATGTTAAATGGATTGATTTTACTTGTTGATACAATCTTGTACTCCTAGGAAAAATCCTACTTGGTTGGAGACTATATTACTTTTATTGTGTTGGTGGATTAGGTTTCCTAATATTTTGTTGAGGACTTTTGCATCTTTATTCATAAGGAATATTGGTCAGTAGTATTGTTTCTTGTTATATATTTGTCTGGTGTTGGTATTAGGGAAACAATGGCTCATAGGTTGAGTTGGGAAGTATTTCCTCCTCTTTTATATTTTGGAAGAGTTTATAAAGAACTGACATGGATTGTTCTTTAAACATTTCCTAGAATTTATCAGTGAAGCCATATGGTCTTTGGCTTTTCTTTCTGTGAAGCTTTTTGACTTGCTGATTTAATCTTTTATTTGTTATAAATCTATTTAGATTTTTTATTTATTTTTTGAGTAAGCTTTAGTCGTTGGTGTCTTGTAGGGAATTTGTCAATTTCATCCAGGTTATGGTTATATTTTGGTTATCCTTTTTACTTCTATAATATCCCCTATTTCATTTCTGATTTTAATAATTTGAGTATTCTACCTTTTTTTCTTGTTTAGCCAAAAGTTTGTCAATAGTGTAATTTTTTTAAAGACCCAACTTTTCTATTCTTTATTTTTTTTCTTCTGCTAGCTTTGAATTTAGTATGCTAATAATTTCTTAGTTGTTTTAAGGTGGAAAATTAGGTTATTGGTTTGAGATCTGTTTTTTTTTTCTTAATATTGATGATTACATTCTTCTCAAGTATACATGTAACAATTTCCAAGATAAATCTTTGCTATATTATAAAAGAAGGTGTATACCTCTGTTGTAAGGTAGAGTGTTTTATAGATGTCTGTTACGTTTGTTTGGTTTATAGTGTTCAATTACCTGTTTCCTTGTTGGTCTTCTGCTTAGTTGTTTTATCCATTATTAAGTTGTGATATTGAAGTCTCCAACTATTATTGTTGATTTGTGTATTCTATTTTCAATTCAGTCTGTTTTTGCATCATGTATTTTATAATTCTCTTATGTGCATATAGGCTTATAATTGCTATGTATTCATTATATATTGACTTTTTATCATTATGAAATGTCCTTTTTTGTCTCTAGTAACAGTTTTGATCTTAAAGTCTATTTTGTTTTCTATTAGTGTGGCCACTCCAGCCCACCTTTGGTTATTGTTTGCATAGTATATCATTTTCTATACTTTTACACTCAACCTAGTTGTGTCTTTGGATACATGGAACAGACTGACAGCTATTAGAGGGGAGTGGGGAGGGAGGACTGGATGAAAGAAGGTGAAGGGATTAGGCAAATAACATATATGCATAACCCATAGATACAGACAATAGTGTGGTGATGGCCAGAAGGAAGGGGGTGGCGAGGGCTGGGTGCAGATAGGCAAGGGAAGGGAAATGGGAACATCTGTGATAGTGTCAACAATAAAAATAAAGTTAAAAATTTGCCAAAATGATTAAAAAATAAAGTATATCTATTCTTAAGAACATATAGATGAATTATGTTTTACTAATATATTTATTTCATCAATCTTTTTTTTTTTGCTTGGAGGATTTAATCCATTTACATTCACTGTACTCACTGATGACTTAGAAATTCTATCTAATTCTTTGTTTTCTATGTCTTTTTCTTCATCTAATAATCTCTTATTGCCTTATCTGGGTTAAATAAATATTTTCTTGTATAACATTTAAATTTTTATTAGTCAGCATTTTTTAGATTGTTTTTAAAGAATTCTACTCACACAATTATAGAAGTTGGAAAATCCTAAGATCAGAGGGTTGAGTCAGCAGGCTGGAGACCTAGGAAGCGAATGGTGAAGTTCCAGTCCAAAGACTAGTAATCTTGAGAACCAGGAAGATCTGCTGTTTCAGTTCAAAAGCTGCCTAGTAGAAAGATATTCCTCTTACTCAAGTGAGGGTTAGGCTTTTTGTTTTATTCTGGCCTTCAGGCTCACCCATATTGGGTAGGACAATCTGTTTTATTTAGTCTAATGATATACATGTTAATCTCATCCAAAAATACCTTAACATACAGAAACATTGAGAATAATGTTTGAACAAATATGTGGGAACCCTGTAGTCCATTGAAGTGGACACATACAATTAACCATCACATAATTTCTTTGTCATTTATTTTGCTATATTTTTTAGTTATTTCCTAAGTTGTTTCTCTGGGAGTTATAATTAACACTTAATTTATAACAATCAAGTTCAAATGATAATAATAATCATCTATAATAGTAAAAGCATAATATGCTAATTAGACTGGACAGCCGGACGACCTTCGGGATGAAGCCAGGGATGCAAGGGCTGAGGCAAGCCATTGCAGCTGTGAGGGCCGAGCCCCTTGCACAAATTTCATGTCTTGGGCCTCTAGTAATAATAATAATGTACTTTTAATTATATGCAAAGCTTTTCTCTTTTATAGCTTCATTTTATTTCCCCTCATTTGTGATATTATTGTCATAACAATTACTAGTCTATAATTTATATGCTCATCAACATAGATGTATAATTATTGATTCACACAGTTGCCTTTTAAATTATATAGAAGAGAATAGTTATAAACCAAAAATACATTTATACTTACCTATATTTTTTATATTTACCTATACATTTACTTTTACCAGTGCTCCTAATTCTTTTTTTTAAATATTCACTCAAGGATATGTTTGTTTTTTTTTTTTAGATAGAAAGGGAGAGAGACGAGAGAGAGAGAGAATATTAATGGAGAGATAAATATCTATCAGTTGCCTCCTGTATGTGCCCCGACCTGGGACCTAACACGTGCCCTGACCAGGAATTGAACCCACAATCTTACAGTATACAGGGCAATACTCCAACCAACTGAGCCACATGACCAGGGCCCAATGTTCTTAATTCTTTATATGTAATCAAGTTATTGTCTATTGTGTATTTCAGCCTGATGGACTCTTTTTATTATTTCTGTTTTTAATTTTATTTTTAAATATGGTTTACATTTAATATTATTTTGTATTAGTTTTAGATGTACAGCTAGTGGTTAGAAAATCATATCCTTTAAAAAGTGATCCACCCCATAGTTCAAGTACCCACCTGGCATCAGGAGTAGTTATTACAATATTATTGACAATATTCTTTATGCTGTACTTTACATCCCCATAACTATTTTGTTCTTTTCCCCCCATGAATATTTTTTATCTACCAATTTCTATTTACTAATCCCTTCACATTTTTCACCAAGCCTCCCAACCCTCCTACCCTCTAGCAACCATCAGTCTGTTTTCTGTATCTATGAGTCTTTATGTTTATTGCACATCCTATATCATAAAAGGCTAATATACAAAAGTGTCCCCTCGGGTGGTTGTTCGAACGGGAGTTCAACCAGGAGACTGGGAGTTCGACAGCTCGCTATGACGTGTGCTGACCACCAGGGGGTGGCGCGGAAAATGACGGGTGTCGGTGACATGCTGAGAACTCTCACCGGCTACCTGGGGGTGGTGGTGATGGGGACAGAGGTGCGATGAGAATGCGGGGTGTCCACCGAGCTCACTCTCACTCCCTCTGCTACCCATGCCAGGGCTTGCGCACTAGGAAAGCCCCTGCACTAAGGTGCCGTGCACCCACGAGGAGCCCACCCCACACCCAAGTGGCCTCTTCCAGGTGAGCGGGGTCACAGCTTCAGGGACCACAGGGGCCAAGTGGGTTCCCTGTGGGTTCGCATAGGAGCTGGTTTGTGAGGCCGGCTGGGAGAGAGTGCGCTGCCCTCCTGGCTTCCATGCAACACTGCTGGGCAGCCCAGAGGCCCACGCTGCACCCCAGCCCACGGCATCTGGCCATGCTCACCATATCTCTATGTGGGGACTCAGTCGCTGTGACTCAGGTGGACGGGGACATGAGGGGGCCTGAGGGCCCAGGTGCTGCCCAGGGCCCAGAGGTCAGCTGGGACCTGCCCTTCCACGCTAGATGCTCATGCTTCTATCACTGGCCAGGCCTAGGGACAGCAACTGTGCACGAATTTTGTACACAGGGCCTCTAATAATTTATAATAGCCAAGGTATGGAAGCAACCCAAGTGACCATCAATAGACAAGTGGACAAAAAAGTGTTGATACATATATACAATGAAATATTAGTTGGCCATAAAAAAGAATGGACTCTTACCATTTGCAACAGCATGGATGGACCTGGAGGGTATTATGCTAAAGTTAAACAAATCAGTCAGAGAAAGACAAATACCATATGATTTCACTTAGATGTGGATCTAAAGAACAAAATAAATGAACAAAATGTTGAAACAGACTCCTTTTAGTATTCCTTGTAGCTAAAGTCTTCTAGTGGCAAATTATTTTAGCTTTTACCTAGGAATGTCTTATTTCTTCATTTTTGAAGTATACCTTTGCTGCATATAGGATTCTGGTGTTATAGTCTTTTACCTTAATACTTTGAAACTGTCATACCCCTGTATTATGGCCTGCATTGTTTCTGATGAGAAATTAGCCGTTAATATTATTTTGTATCCCTTGTACATGATAAGACGCTCCTCTCTTGTTACTTTGAGATTTTATATTCATCTTTCAACAATTTGATTATACTGCTTTGTAAGTCTTGTTCAATTCTTCTTACTTGGAGTTCATGGAGCTACTTAGATGAGTAAATTTATTTATATCATCAAATTCAGAAAGATTTCCCCCATTGTTTCTTAAAACATACTTTCTGCCCCTTTCTTTTCATTCCTGGGATTCCCATTATATCTACACTGGTATAATTGTTTGTGTTATACAGGTCTCTTAGGCTCTTCAATTTTCTTCATTTTTTCCCCCTGATTCTAAGTTTTAGTAATCTCAATCAACATATCTTCAAATTCAATGATTCTTTCTTTTGCCTGTCCAATTCTGATGTTAAGCCCTCTAACAATTTTTCAATTGTTATTGCTCTTTTAAACACCAGAATGTCTACTTTGTCTTTCTAAAAAATAATTTCTATATTTTGTTGATATTTTCAGTTGAGTGAGACAATATAATTATACTTTCCCTTTATAGTTCTTTAGACAGTTTTCAATAGTTCTTTGAATAAATTTAAAATAGTTGATTTAAAGTCTTTGTCTTATCTTCTTCAGAGACAGTTTCTATTCCTGTTTTTAAAATCTTGTCTATGGGCCTTTTTTGTTGCTCTTTTGCTTGCTTCTTAATCTTTTTTTTTTTTTGTGGAGAAGTGGACATTTTGTAGAGTATATTTTAGCAACTCTAGAAGTCAAATTCTTTCCCCATTCCAGGGTTTGCTGTTATTGCTGTTTGTTGATGTTGCTAGTTTACTGAGTTTTCTGTACTACTTATGTAATATGTATATTCTTTGTCTTGTGTGGCCACTGGGGTTTCTTTTCAGTTAGCTTTGTTGTCAACAAATATTTTCTTGGATTCCTGTAACTGGTAAGTCACTTTATTTCCTGAGGAGCTCTGTGTTATGACATGTCTTTAAATCCTTAGCCAGGCAGTTTACTTCATTGCCTTCGTTTTTACTTCCTGTTAGTGCAGAGCCTCAAGGTTAGCAGTGATGGCGAACCTATGACACGCGTGTCAGCACTGACACGCGTAGCCATTTCTGATGACACGCGGCCGCATGCCGAGGATGAAACATTTGCTGCTCCTGAGGATGAAACATTTGCGACTAGAGTCTTGGAGTTAGTTTTTTCCTCAAAGTGACACACTACCCGAGTTATGCTCAGTTTTTTGGCGAAGTTTGACACACCAAGCTCAAAAGGTTGCCCATCACTGGGTTAGAGCTTACATATTTTTTAAAAATGTATTTCTTTATTTATTTCAGAGAGGAAGGGAGAAGAGAGAGATAGAAACATCAATGATGAGAGAGAATCATTGATCGGCTGCCTCCTGCACACCCCCTACTGGGGATTGAGCCCACAACCCAGGCATGTGCCTTTGACCGGATTCGAACCTAGGACCCTTCAGTCCGCAGGCTGATGCTCTACCCACTGAGCCAAGCTGGCTAGGGCTAGAGTTTACAGATTTTTATGTCTTTATTGAGCATTAGCACAGTTGTACACAGGCACATGGGCTTTTTGATTCCCAAGAACAAAGTGCCTGTTGATACCTCATTTCCCAGGTCTTCCTTTTAAGCTTTTTGTTCACATGAATTCTTATCCTCTGCCCCAGGCTGCTATGATATTAAACCATTGCTACTGATTATTTTTGACAAATGCTCCCAGAGAAAAATTACTCACAATGGACAAGCTCTGACTCAGGTCAGAGAAAGAGATATATTGTGAATGAAGTATTCTGGGAAAACACCAGACTATTTAAATTATGATAATTCTCTGGAAATAGGGGTTTTTCTCAAATAAATTATCCACAATTGCTATAAGACTTTAATTTCCATAATTCTGAACAAGTTTATTCTGACAACTTTTAGCATGGTTATTTTTTATTTAATTAAGTGGGAGATTTTCTGAGGTCCTTACTCTGCTATTCTCACTAATACTCCATGATGTTTAAATATAAATAAACTAGAGACCCGGTGCAAGGATTTTTGCACCAGTGGGGTCCCTCAGCCTGGCCTGTGGGGATCAGGCCAAAACTGGCTCTCGGACATCCCACAATGGGTCCTGGATTGTGAGAGGGCAGTTTTCCGGTGATGCACCTTGGAATAGGGCTCCTTCCTCTCTGGCTCCAAGTGTATCACCCGAGAACCACAGCTGCCAAGTCACAGAAACTTGGCAGATCCTGCGTTGAGAGTCTGCCCCCTGTTGGTCAGTGCATGTCATAGCTACCAGTCAGACAGTTGGATGGTCGCTTAGGCATCCTATCTAATAAAATAGTAATATGCAAATTGACTGTACCTCCACAAGCCACTCCCACGAGCCAACCAGTAGTGAGTATGCAAATTAACCCAACCAAGATGGCCACAGCCACTGAGAGAGCAGGAGGTTTGGGTTTCCCCGGCAATGGAAGAAGCCAAGCTTTCTGCCTGCCCTGGCCTGCCTTGGCCTCCGCTTAAGGCTACAAAGTTTCAATTATAGAAGATAAATAAATCCCAACAAAAATGGCTGTGGCCACAGAGTGAGCAGGAGGCTTTGCTTCGCTCAAGGCTACAAAGTTTCAATTATAGAAGATAAATCCCAACAAAAATGGAGGCAGCCACGGAGCTGGAGAGAGCAGGAGGATTGGGTTTCCCCGGCAATGGAGGAAGCCAAGCTTTCTGCCTGCTCTGGACTGCCTTGGCCTCCACTTAAGGCTACAAAGTTTCAATTATAGAAGATAAATAAACCCCAACAAAAATGGCTGCCACAACAGAGCGAGCAGGAGGCTTGGCTCCACTCAAGGCTACAAAGTTTCAATTATAGAAGATAAATAAATCCCAGATACCAGGGCCTCTGCTTGTGTCTCTGGGGGGCATGGCCAGCCTGCAAACCACCACAGGCCCCTCACCCAGGCCACCCCATGGCCAATGGAAACCCCCACCCTGATCCCGGACACCCTTCAGGGCAAACCAGCCGGCCCCCACCCGTGCACCAGGCCTCTATCCTATCTAATAAAAGAATAATATGAAAATTGACTATCAATCCAACATACAAGATGGCTGCCTCTATGTGGTCAAAGATGACTAACCCCATGTGGATACAAGATGGCCACCACAAGATGTCCAGCAGGGGAGGGCAGTTGGGAGGGACAAGGCCTGCAGGGGAGGGCAGTTAGGGGCAATCAGGATGTCAGGGGAGCAATTAGGCATCAATCAGGCTGGCAGTGGAGTGGTTAGGGGGTGATCAGGCTGGCAGGCAGAAGAGGTTAGGGGCAATCAGGAAGGCAGGCAGGCGAGCAGTTGCGAGCCAGCAGTCCTGGATTGTGAGAGGGATGTCCGACTGCCCGTTTAGACCCGATCCCACCGGGCCTAAACGGGCAGTCGGACATTCCTTGAGGGGTCCCAGATTGGAGAGGGTGCAGGCTTTGCTGAGGGGACACCCCCCCCCCCCCGTACACGAATTTCATGCACTGGGCCTCTAGTATATATATATATATTTATTTATATATAAATTAGAAGCCCTCTAAAAAAAAAATATATATATATATATATATATATATATATATATATGCACACACACACACACACATATATGTGTGTGTGTATATATATATATATATATATATATATATATATATATATATATATATACTAGAGGCCTTGTGCACGAAATTAGTGCATGGGGGGGTTGGGTTTCCCTCAGCACAGCCTGCACCCTCTGCAATAGGACATCCCTCTCACAATCCAGGACTGCTGGCTCCCAACCGCTCACCTGCCTGCCTGCCTGATTGCCCCTAACCGCTTCCGTCTGCCAGCCTGAACACCCTCTATCCACTCCCTTGGTTGCCCCTAACTGCCCTCCCCTGCAGGCCTGGTCCCTCCCAACTGCCCTCCCCTGCTAGCCTGATCACTCTCAACTGCCCTCCCCTGCAGGCCTGGTCCTCTCAACTGCCCTCCCATGAAGGTCTGGGTCCCCCCCAACTGCCCTCCCCTGCTGGCCTGTTCACCCCCAAATGCCCTCCTTTATAGGCCTGGATTCCCCACAACTGCCTTCCCCTGTATGCCTGGTACCCCCGAACTGCTCTCCCTTGCAGGACTGGTCCCTCCCAACAGTCCTCCTCTGTTGGCCTGGTCACCCCTAACTGCCCTCCCCTGAAGGCCTGATTGCTATCAACTGCTCCCCCTTGCAGGCCTGGTCCCTCCCAACTGCCTTCCCCTGCTGGCCTGATTGCCCCCAACTGCCCTCCCCTGCAGGCCTGGTCACCCCTTACTGGCCTCCCCTGCTGACCTGATCACCCACAACTGCCCTCCCTGCCAGCCATCTTGTGTCTACATGGGGGCAGCCATCTTGTGTGTTGGAGTGATGGTCAATTTGCATATTTTTTATTAGATAAGATTTACTAGATGCCCTTTGCATCCATGCCTGTTAAGCGGGAAGTCAGACATCTCTCTCACTGCTGGCTCACAACTGCTCACCTGCCTGCCTACCTGATTGCCCCTAACCGCTTCTGCCTGCCAGCCTGATCACCACTAACCACTCCCCTGCCAGCTTGATCGACACCTAAGTGCTCCCCTGCTGGCCCGATTGCCCCTAACTGCCCTCTTCTTCCAGACTAGTCACCCCTAACTGCCCTCCCCTGCCAGCCTGGTTACCCCTAACTGTCCTCCCCTTCAGGCCTGGTCATGCCCAATTGCCCTCCCTTGCTGGCCCAGTCACCTTTAACTGCCATCCCTTGCTGGCCTGGTAGCCTCTAACTGCCCTCCACTGCAGGCCTGGTCACCCCCAACTGCCCTCCCCTACAGGCCTGGTTGCCCCCAACTGCACTCTTTTATTCGATAGGATGTTATCATAGAAATATATACTACTGGAACAAATAAAATAGCCTAGATTAGCTTAATGCCATTTTCTGCTTCTAACCTTTATGTTAAAAATGAGCTATCTTGTATTTTAATGATCAACCTTTTCTCAGAGTTATATATTACCCTGATAATTACTGTAAAATATATAGAAATTGCAATAAAACGTGTCCAATTTTTTGAACACTCAATCACTACAATAAAAATAGCAAACATTGTAAAAGTAAATGTCTTTTGACATTTTTAATAATGAGAAAATGAAATGTTAAACAATTTCATTTTCTTTTAATTTAACCCCTCAATTTCTGCTATATTCCTGGGTTTCTGCTGTGTTCCTCTTTATTGCTTTGGTGTTTGTATGTTTATTTTGCCCAATGTCTTTCTAAGACTGTTTCAGTTGTATCCTTACTTGCGTATGATGGCTCTTTCCAAGGATCTGCTTGTATCATTCAGAGGATAGAAGTCAATCACTCTGTCAATATTAAATCTAGCTTGTAAACCAGAAGGCAGTTGATGTTTTGTAATAGAGACAAGTAAAGAATACTTGCCTCTGCCTTTGTAAACTAATTACACCCAACCTCAAGTTGGCCTTTTATGTATCAGACTACTCTGTCTAGGCTCATATATTACTCAAGGTATTCCTTGCATTTTTAATACGTACACAAAGCACATGTATACGGAAAGTCAATTCAAAATACAACTGGAAAATTTTGGTAGTGTAGTTCAGAGAAGACAAAATTCTGAATGGTTTTCTGAGAGCACTTGACAAGTTCATACAACTCAGTTTCAGGCAAAACTATGTTTGAAGAAAAGAATGAAAAGTAGAGAATATTGCTTACTCCCTTCTGAAAGAAGGCAAACACAGAACTATTAATGTATTTTATATCTATTCAAACTAGAAGCCATGGAAAATTAGTTTGGTGGAAAGAAATAGGTCGAAAGTAGAATTAGTCAAATTACTAGATATTAATTTTGCTTGTCGTGTTGGTTGAATTCTTCTAGGCACGTCCCAAAGCTTCAAAACACTCTTGGGAAAAAGAAGCTATCATATAAATAAATAAAAAAATGAAATGGTCAATAGGCAGAGATGTGAAAGCAGACCTACAAGGTGAGAAGAGAAAAAATTGATTTCTGTAAATTCCTGAAAGGAAGAGAATGTGACATTGCTTTTGAAAATATTTTCTTTTTTAAATTAGTGAATATATTTTTTCATAAAAATTAAAACATAAAAAATAGAGTCAATAGCTGAAGTCCCATGACCCTTAGCCTCCTCAATTTCCTTTTTCTTCATAATTTCCCTGAACTGATATTTCATGAATTTATATTATACAGTAATTTGCATACACACACACTTATGGTTATTATTCTGTAACTTGCTTTATTTACCTGATAATATTTCTGTTTTCCTCATAAGACCTGGTTCATTCTTTACAACTACTGCTGAGTATTCATACATCTATTGATGCACACCTAGTTTTCAAAATTTGCTATTGTGTATGTAATTATGTATTAGTCAACTCTCTCTCACATATGTGTGTAAGTATATATGTATATATACACATTATGAGGTAAATATGACTTTATACATTTTATATATCTATCAACATGTCACATATATAGTGAAGATATCTATAATATACCTAAATTGTGGTGAAATTTACTGATTTATATAAAAGTTAGAAAAAAAGAGAAAGTTACCTAGTAATTGCTCAATAAATATTACTTCTCTCATTATTAGAAAATAGATAGTATTCAAAAAACATCTGGGATTTTGAGAGAACCTTTCTTACTGCAACATTGACTAATTGGATGTCCTTCAGTGAAATCAGTAAGTTCTTATAGATTAAGAACCAATGATACAATATTGTCAAAAAGTTGTCCCTGTTTCTTTATTCAAGTCCTAAAAATAAAAACTGTGGTGACTAGCATTTTATCCAGTGATTTAGGGAAAACTTTATTTTTTTTGAAATAATAGAAAACATGGGAATTTTAGAGAAGATTTAAATATTTTCAGTTTGAATTTATTTCTCTCTATACATGAATATCTATCTTCTAATCCCTTACCTCTCGTTTCTTGTTTTGTATAGCCATTGATAGTAATCACAAAATGAATCAAATCATTTCACATTGAAAATATTTCTTAAATAGAAATATTACTGGTTTGATAGTACATGGAAGTATCTAAAATCTGGTTAGTGCAAACTTTCATTTTTTACTTTCTTTCTAATATATTTTTAGTTTGCCATTTTTGGTTAGATTTTTCTGCCCAAAGGGCACAAAATCAAACAAAAGAAAAAGTAGAAACGGTTTTCATAGTGCATATTGCTTCTAACAAACATTTGGGTTTATATAATTTAATTTTGTTATAGAAACATTTTATATTTGTCAATATTTTAAAATAAAATTTTCTTATTTTGAGTATGATTCAGGAAGACATTATGCCGTAATCACAGTCACCAGTTTCCTCAAAAAAAAAAAAAAAAAAAAGAAAGAAAGGAAAAAACCCTGGATGAATAGAAACAGCTGTCTTATTGTACAAAAGCTGAAACAAAGGCTTTATAAAAAAATTCACTTGGCATGTTATACCCCTAGTATTAGGATACATAATGTTTGAATTTCTTTCTTTGTGTATATTTTGTGCACTTGAAATGATGTATTTACATGTGAAAAGAAAAAGCAAAATTATATTCCAAGGTTCATGAAAAGAAATTACTGACTGGGCAAACACCATATGAACCACTTTCTCCATTTATTTTCAGCCTCAGCATGAACTGAAACCTTCTCTTCAGTGAAATTAATGTTTGTTGCATGAAGTTTTAAGTTAGTCTAAATATTATATCACTACAGCCCCGGTGAAAGAAATTTGTGCACTGGGTGGTATCCCTCAGCCCAGCCTGCACCCTCTCCGATCTGGGACCACTCAGGGAATGTCCAACTGCTAGTTTAGGCCACAGGGATTGGGCCTAAATCAGCAGTTGGACATCCCTCTCACAATCCAGGACTGCTGGCTCCCAAGCGATCGCCTGCCTGCCAGCCTGATAACCCCTTAACTATTCCTGTGCCAGCCTGATTGACAACTAACTGCTCCCCTGCCAGCCTGATTGCCTCCAACTGCCCTCCTCTGCCAGTCTGATCACTGCCAACTACCCTCCCCTGCAGGCCCAGTAACCCCCAACTGCTCTCCACTGTTGGCCTGGTCACCTCTAATTCCCCTCCCTTACTGGCATGATCCCCCCACAACTGCCCTCCTCTGCAGGCCTGGTCGCCCCCAACTGCCCTCCCCTGCTGGCCTGGTCACCCCTAATTGCCCTTCCCTGCCAGCCTGGTCGCCCCCAACTACCCTTCCCTGCAGGGTTGGTTGCCCCCAACTACCCTCCCTTGCAAGCCTGGTCCCCCCCCAACTGCCCTCCCCTGCAGGCATGGTCCCCCCCAACTGCCTTCCCCTGCAGGCCTTCTTGCTCCCAACTTCCCTCCCCTGCAAGCCTAGTTCCTCCCAACTGCTCTCCCTCCCCTACAGGCCTGGTCGCCCCTAACTGCCCTCCCCTGCAGGCCTTCTTGCTCCCAACTTCCCTCCCCTGCAAGCCTAGTTCCTCCCAACTGCTCTCCCTCCCCTACAGGCCTGGTTGCCCCTAACTGCACTCCCTTGCCGGCTTGGTCACCCTTAACTGCCCTCCCCTGCTGGCCTGATCGCCCACAACTACCCTCCCCTGCTGGCCATCTTGTGGTGGCCATCTTTGACCACATGGGGTGGCCATCTTGTACGAGGGCATGAGGGTCAATTTGCATATTACCTCTTTATTATGTAGGATGATCTATAGAAGAAGAATATCTTAACACTTGGTCCTATGGTTATCCCTCTTTATAGTTTTTACTCTTTTAGAATAAATATAAAGCCTTTCGTTAGCAATGCTGCTCCTTTCTGCAAGTGGCCCAGTGACCTCATGCAATAGTAATAGTTCTCACTTTGGTTTCTATTCACTCATGTCCTTCTAAATCAGTAACCTATTCTCTCCTCTTACTCCTAACCTTTATAGATAGCATAATTGTCTTGTATCCTCTTACTTTAGGTTACAATCTCAAATAGTTATATTGGCGAGGCAGCTAACATAAAGAAATAAAATGGGTCATGTAGGGCATGTAAACCAAAGGAAAGCCTGTGCCCCATCTAATGTGGACAACAGATGATTGCTACATAGGAATATTGGCCTTATATCAATAGATTGATTGATTGATCTCTCTTCTAAGTTCTTTTGAAAAGCCAGACATATGGATTCCTAAAAATGTGAAATCTGTTGTTTCAATGCTGGTGACCAATTTTTAAAAAACATTGTTCTGGATTACACAATATGAATCACAAGAAGCTCATCTATGGGCTACATGTAACTTGAAAATCCATTGGTTTGCAACCTCTGCTTTAGAGGCTTGCTTTGTGCTCTGGGTGATAATGGCTTAATAATTTAAATTCCTGTCATTGTAACTTGCAATTCATATATTTATTACTTCTACCTCTCTCCATTCAGTTTTGCATTCATGAAATAGTTACTATGCAAATATGACTTAATAGACTTTGGTTACTGTTCTAGGAACTGGAAATACAGTCTAACTGATCCCTTTCCCCAAGGATCTAAGAGCCTATTTGAGAGTCAGAATATAAACAATCATGATACAGCATGATGAATATTATGAGAGAGTATAATGGTAACACAGAAGAGAGATACATGACTTTCTCAATAATACAATCTCTTAAATGTGTGAAATGACCATATCTCCCTTTAGCAGTTCTTGGAAAGATGGTGATGCAGAATGTTCAGGAAACCTGATATGTGGTAGGGGAGAGATTTGTGGGAAGATGGGATTTTCAGTTCACCCTAAATAGAGCATCTTTGTCATTTGGCAATTGAAAAAGATGATGCTTTCATTGTACCCTTTGACATCTATTGAGTGTTATGTCCAAAGTGAAATGCTCAGAGTCAATAGACTGTTCCCTTTTTTATATTGCCTTGACTATGTGTCAGCAATTCCAATCGTATCAGATCATTTATTACTCTGAGAAAAATCCCATGACAAACTCAGAGATTAATTTGTTGTTGGTGAGCTACTCAGGAGAGATTTCTACTTTTTCCCATAATAGAAAGAGATGTTCACAGTTCAGGCCAGGTTTGGTATTATGGCTTTGTATGAAATATAAGCATCTAAGAGAAGGGAATCAAAATGAAATCTTGACTTGGTTTCAAATCAAAACCAAATCTCCATGCACTGTCAAAATCTTGGGCTTTCTTTATTGCGAGGGCAGTTCATGCAGAGGAAAGATAAGAGTTCCCAGTAAACAAGTAACTTTTGGATAGCAAATAAAACTGTCAAATGAAAGTATTTGACTGATGGATGAAAACATGTCATTTATCTGGCTTGAGTTGGTATTATATATTATGGAAGGTGAAGTAATACTGCAGATTACCACTTGTTTCTATCGATGGCACACACACTTTCTGAGCAGCACTTCAAAACATACGAAGAAGTGGAAAATTTGGTCTCTGAATGGTTTGCATCAAAACAAGAAAAGTTTTATTGGGAAGGTATCCACAAATTACCTGAAAGATGGGGGAAATGTGTAGCTAGCGATGGACATTACTGTGAATAAAGCACTTTTGATGTTTCTCTTGAAATTATCGTGTTTTCTTTGATTACCAAATCCACATTATTAACTGATACACCTAGTATTTGGCTATGAGTTTATAGAATTTTAAGGAAAAATTAGTATTAGGTGTTGATTCATTCCCTCCCCCCAACAAAACAAAACAAATCAAAACACCAGGAACCTCTAAAAGCAATATTAATTAGAAGCTGGAAATTGGACAGTTATTTCCTTTATGAGCCAGCAGGAGCTATGGACTGTGCAGAAGGCACAAGTTCTCATAGTGTTATAAGAACAAAAGCTCTTATATTCACAAGGACCTCTGAGGAGCAGGTGACATTAAATTAATCTTTGAAGCTTATGGCACTTCACAGGGAAATTTCTTTAAAAAGTAAGTTAAAAGTACTTAATTTCCCCACTCTCATCTGCCAAATCAACTAATTCACACTAGAGGAAGATTCATGGTATCTCCTCTTGGGCTGATCCTCAGCAGTAGTTTGAAGTTATTTGCGGGTCTCCTTGTTATGAGCATAGGATCTGGAACATGATATCTGGATTTGAATGTTGTCCCTGCCACTTGTTCGTCTTGTGGTCTTGGACTACTTGTTGAATTCCTTGTGACTCAGTTTACTCATTTATTTATTTGTGTATTTATTTAAATATGTATTGTTGAAAGTATTACAGATGTCCCCCTTCATGCAGAGAATGCTCCTAGTAGGTACAAAAGGAACTTTGTCTGATAAAGAACTGTAGGACTTGGCCTACTGTTTGTAGTTATTTTTCATTCAATAGAGTTTTTCAGATATTATGAGCATAGTTTCCTTCCCCACATTGTCCCCAGTGGGAGTCTTAAACAACATACCTGCTGAGATCTGCATTCTTTAATGGACAAACCATTCATGTGGTCTAGATCATCAGATTAGACTTTCAAAAATATAAAAAGTCTTTCTCTGAGAGAGGGAATGGGGTAGTGTATTTGAAAGTCCATTATTTTAACTCTACCAGGGATAAAATATTGATATGATAAAAAGAAAGGGGTTATAATTACCAAAATTTAATTTAGAAATCATTATTGTGATGGGAAGGAAATTATCATAACTTTCTCTGTTGTATTTTTTTTTTTTTTGTGAACATAATAAATAAATCTGTTTTTGACTTCCTAGGAAATATCATCCTATCTAATAAAGAGGGAATATGCTAATTGACCATCAAAGCCTCTCAAAGATGGTGGCGCTCACAGCCAATAAGGAGGGAATATGCTAATTGACCACTATGCCCTCAAAGGTGGCGGCACCCATAGCCATAAGATGGTGGTGCCAGATCCCTCAGCCCTACTGGGGCAGCAGGTGTGTGGCATGGCCAGGCCTTCCACCAGGCGGGTCCTACCACTCCATGTGCCTGCCTCCAGAGTCCCCCTGTCCCCTCAGCCCCCCAGCTGCACAGGGCCCACCTGAGGCACAGGCAAGCTTCGGATGGCATCTTCCCAGCCACCCAGGGCTGGCCCAAGGTGCAGGCAAGCCTCGGATGTCAGCTGCCCAGCCGAGCCAAGGCTGGCCCGAAGTGCAGGCAAGCCTCGGATGGCAGCTGCCCAGCCGACACCATGGTGCAGGCAAGCCTGGGATCGTGGCTGCCCAGCCAATGCCCAAGGCACAAACAAGCCTTGGACGTTGGCTTCCCAGCCACCCAGGGCTGGCCCAAGGTGCAGGCAAACCTTAGATGGTGTCTGCCCAGCTGCCCAGGGCTGCCCAAGGCTCAGGTAATCAGGGCCGGCTGAGTCTTGCACTGCTGTCAGTGGCAGCAGCAGAGGTGTGATGGGAGCATTGCCATCCCCTAATCACCAGGTCACCTCCCACCCCTGAGGTCTCCCAGTCTGTGATAGGGGCATACCAGGCTGAGGGACTCCCCTCTAGTGCATGAATTTTTATTCACCAGGCCTCTAGTAAAATATAATTAGGATAAAATTAACACAGTTATTAATCAGTCGACCAAGCACTGAGCATACATTTATCCTTGAATCAGCTCACAGCTATAGTTTTATATCTAGGCTATGTAAAAAATATGGACTCTACTCTCAAAGTATTTATAGAATATTTTGGAAAACAGTGTTATATGTAATAAATGGAACATATTACATAATATTCTATTCTGGGTACTTTACATTCCTGAAAATCTTCCTAACACTGGTGACTTATGTCAGTTTGTTTTTACCAAAGTTTCATGTAGTAATATAACTCATTCACACTGAGGTTTAAATGACTGATAGCTGGTTTTGTGTGGGTTTTTTTTGTTTTTGTTTTTTGTTTTCAGATGTCAGGCAAAACAGGAGAAACAACTTGGTAAGCATCCAAAAGGTAAGGGGGCTTGGGAGAATGTGTGTTGAAAGAGAAAACATTACAAAAAGAGCCAATAGTGGGGTACTGAAGACAGCTTTGCCTCAGGCTGTCTTTCTGAAGTCCATGTGACTACATCCAGGAATAAGTATCAAATAAAATCCTTGAAATCCTAAGTCTTGTATGCATATATGAATAAACCATGGACACAGACAATGGGGTGGTGAGGGCCTGGCGAGGGGTTGGGAGTGGGCTGGAAGAGGTTTATGGGGGGAAAAAGGGAACATATGTAATACTTTCAACAATAAAGATAAAAAATTAATATGAAAATCTTAATTTTGGCTATGATTTTTAAAAAGTACTATTTTCTCTGATATTACTATTTTTCTAATATACTTTCGGGACAAAATTTATGTATTGTCCACCCTTGTATTCCTGTACCTAGTATGCTAACACATTATAAGTGTTTGATATATATTTAATACTAGAAGCCCGGTGCATGGAATTCGTGCATGGGAGGGGGGTGTCCCTCAGCCCAGCCTGCATCCTCTCCAATATGGGACCCCTTGGGGGAAGTCTGACTGCCGGTTTAGGCCCAATCATGCAGGATCCCATAATCCGGGACTGCTGGCTCCTAACCACTTGCCTGCCTACTTGCCTGATTGCCCCTAACCACTCTGCCTGCAAGCCTGATAGCACCCTAACCATGCCCCTGCCAGCCTGATTGACGCCTGACTGCTCCCCAACTGCCCTCCCCTGCTGGCCCGATCACCTCCAACTGCCCTCCCCTGTTGGCCCGATTGCCCCCAACTGCCTTCCCCTGCAGGCCTGAGGGGACTGGGGCACTCCAGCTGGATGAGGCAGGGCTGAGGGGACTGGGGGACAGGCTGGATGAGTCTGGATGCTGTGGGGACTGGGTGAGGTGGGGCTGAGAGTACTGGGGGACTGAGGCTGGATGAGGTGGGGCTGAGGGGACTGGGGGACTGAGGCTGGATGAGGCGTGGCTGAGGGGACTCCTGCTGGATGACGTGGGGCTGAGGGGACTGGGTGCTGCTATCTTGTGGCTGTGGGTGCCGCCATCTTGTGAGGGCATGGAAGTCAATTAGCATATTTCTGCTTTATTGGCTGTGGGCACTGTCATCTTGTGAGGGTGTGACGGTCAATTAGCATATTCTCTCTTTATTAGATAGTATCTTTCCAAGAATCTACTCTTTTCTCATCTTTATATTAATCTTTCCTTTCCCTTTGTGAGTGAATCTTTCTGTCTGGCCCTCAAGTTATATTGTTCCAAAGTTCCATCCACAGACCCTTAGTTTCTTCTTCTACATATTTTTGCTATGTCCATTTATTCTTTATTAATCACCTTTTGTTTTCTAATGACCAGGAAGTATAAGCTAGTAAGTTAAATTTCAGGGGTGGACTTTGGAATAAAACAAACCTGGGTTCAAATTCACTTTTACCACTTACTAGCTATTGGACCTATAGCCTACTAATACATAACTCGTTTGATATTTAGCTTACCCCTCTGTTAAAAAGGGTCAATGATAATACCTGACAGTGTTATAATGAGAATTAGGTGAAATAACTGTAAAGCAAATAGCACAATGATGGGAAATTAAAAAGTACTTAATAAATGTTAGCTGCTTTTCCTTTTGTTTGTAAAGCTTTATTGGGTTATTATAATTCATATGTTGTATAGTTTACCCATTCCAGTAAACAATTCAATATTTTTTGGTAAATTCATAGGTTTTACAACCATCACCACAATCTAATTTTACATTTTTATCTTCTCAGAAATAAACCAGTAGTCATTGGTAGTCTCCACATTTTCTATTCCCCAGCCTTAGCAAAGCACTAACATTCTTTCTGTGTCTATAGATTTGATTACTCAGGACGTTTCATATAAATGGACTTTTAAAACACAGAATGATATTTAAGCTTCCTAGATGTTATAGCATATATCAAGAATTCTTTTTTTGTTTTTGAACAATATTCCATTGTATTAATATACCACATGTTATTTATTCATGGACATCTGGTTGTTTCCACCTTGTGGATATTATAGATAACTAGAGGCCTGGTGCACAAATTCATGCACAGGTAAGGTACCTTGGCCTGGCTGGTAACTGGGGCCAATTGAGGCCATCTCTCCTAGTCCTGATTGGGGGTGATTGGAGCTGGCAGTGGGAGGTTGGCTGTGGGAGTGCACTGACCACGAAGGGGCAGCTCCTGCGTTGAGTATCTGCCCCCTGGTGGTCAGTGTGCATCATAGCGATCAGTCTATGGTCATTTGATTGACTGGTTGTAAAGGTCACTTAGGCTTTTATATATATATAGATGCTGCTATAAATATTTGTGAATAATTTTTTTTTGCAATGACATGTTTTCACTTCTCTTGGGTATATAATATATACCTACTGAATCTTATGGTCACTCAATGTTTAAGATTTTGAGGAAATGCCAAACTGTTATTTAAACCAGCTGCAGCATTTTATATCCCCACCAATAATTTACAAAGGTTCCAGTTGTCCTACATCCTTGCTAACATTAGTTATTGTATTTTTTTAAAAAAATTAGCCATTCTAGTGAATGTAAAATTGTTTCTCATTGTGGTTTTGATTCATATTTCCTAAAAGGCTAATGATTTTGAGCATTTTTATTTTTAAAATATTAACAAGTTTTTATTGATCATGTATTCAGTGACTACTGCTATAAAAAGAGTGTGGGGTGCATCTGTCAGCTAAACCATACCTGATGCTTACAGATCAGAGAAAGAGATAAAAAATGAACAAATCATTTCACTAAAAAAGGCAAAATAAATGAACAATCCAAAAATTAAATTAAGAAAAGAATTTCATTCACAACAGCATTAACAGAACAAAATACCCAGGAACAAACCCAACCAAAGAGGCAAAGACCTGTATATCAGAAAATTACAAAGCATTGATGAAAGAAAGAGTGGAATACCTGGGAATGAATTTGACCATTGACCAGGGATATAAGGGGCCTGTACTCAGAAAATAATAGGACACTGAAAAAGACATTGAAGAAGATACAAATGGGTGAGGGGCATATATTATGTTTATGGATAGGAAGAATTAACATCATTAAATTTCCATACTACCCAAAGCAATCTATATATTCAAAGCAATTCCTATCAAGATACCAATGGCATAGTTCACAGAACTAGAAAAATATTCCAAAAAATTATATGGATCCACAAAAGACCCTGAATATCAGCAGTGATCTTGAGAAAGAAGAACAAATTTGGAGGAATCATGCTACTTGATATCAAACTATACTACAAGGTCATAGTAATCAAAACAGCATGGTTCTGGCATAAAAACAGACATATAGATCAATGGAACAGAACAGAGACCCCAGAAATAAACCCGCACTTTTATAGTCAATTAATATTTGACAAAGAAGACAAAACCATACAATGCAGTAAAGATAGTCTTCAATAAATGGTGTTAAGAATTTTGGACAGAAGGGTACAAAAATATAAAACTAGATTACCTTCTTATACCATACATGAGAATAAACTCAAAATGAATTAAAGACTTAAATATTAGACTTGAAACCATAAAAATCCTAGAGGAAAACAAAGGCAGTAAAATCTCGGACATTTCTCTTAGCAATATTTTTCCTGCTATATCTCCTTGGGCAAGGGAAAGAAAGAAAAAATAAACAAATGAGATTATATCAAACTAAAAAGATTTTGCACAGCAAAGAAACTATCAACAAATTGATTATTTTTTAATGTGCATAGTGGACAATATAATATATCTTCTTTAGAGAAAAGTCAAATCAAATATTGTGATATAATAAATATTTATTTGTCTCTGCCCCTGGTTCCTGACACAGAGCTCCTAAAACGCTTCTAATTTCTTGAGTGATGGGGATGATTGGAGAGTTACACAGACCTCCAAAATCCCTTGGAATTTTCTGGAGGAATAAAAGCTTCTTTTGTTCACTGGGCTTTTGGTTGGCTCCTGAATAGCTTCAGTTTGGGGGCTAGTCACCAGAAACACCAAGGCATGATTAGAAACTTGGAACTGTCAGCACCATCCCCATCCTACAGGAAGGGAGGGGGAAGGACAGGGCCTATAGATTGAGTTAATAATTGATGATACCTATTCGATGAATTCTCCATAAAAATCCTGAACTATGGGGGGTTCATAGTGCTTTCAGGTTGGTGGATGCATCCACATGCTTGGAGGGTGAGTCATTTCCATCTCCAAGGAAACAGAAACTCCTGAACTTGTGACCCTCCTTTACCTTGCCCTATGTACTTCTACATCTGCATGTTCTGTATCTTTTATAATATCCTTTGTAATAAATACATATATGTAAGTAAATGTTTCCTTGAGTTTTGTGAGACATTTAAACAAATTGAAATCAGGAAGTGGGAGGTGTGGGAACCTTCAACTTTTTTGCTACTGGTAAATTGGACAGAAATGTGTCTAATCTAGGGATCCATTACTTGTAGCTGGCCTCTGAAGTGAGGGCAGTCTTGTGAGACTGAGCCCTTAAACCTATGGAGTCTGACACTAGCTACCTGGAGTAATGCTGAGTTGTGGTATAGGACACCCAGTTGGTGTCTGGAGAGTTGAGAAATCTGGTTTGTGTGGGGAAACCCCCCACAGAAGTGTTGTGAGTAGAAAAGCTTTCCTTTAATTATATTGCTCATTATTTAAATTGGGTTGTCTTTTTATTATTGAGTTTTAAGTGTTTTTTTAATATATATTCTCAGTACAATTCTCTTACCAGATATGACTTGCAAAATTTTCTCCCATTTTTTGGGTTGACTTTTTACTTTCTTGATAGTGTTTTTTGAATAAGAAAAGTTTTATTTTTATTTATTTTTATTTTTTATGTAGTCCAATTTTTTTTTCCTTGTGCTTTTGGTGCAATTTCTAAGAAATCATTGTTCAACCCAATAACATATATATTTACTCCTTTATTTCCTTTTAAGGATTTTATTATTTATTTTGAGTTACTTTATGCTATTATGTATGGGTCCAATTTCATGCTTTTGCAAGTGGATATCCATGTGTCCCATTACCACTTATTGAAAATATTATTATTTCTAACTGAGTTATTTTAGTATTTTTGTCAAAAAGCAATAGATCATAAAAGCATTGGTTTGTTTCTCTACTCTTATTTCCATATTATTGCTCTATATGTCTGTCTTTAGGCCAGTACCGTACTTTGCTTATTGTTGCAGTTTGTAGTAAGTTTTAGATTAGGGAAATAAATATTCCAAGTCTGTTCATTTTTAAAATAGTTTTGACCCTCCTGGGTCTATTTCATTTGCAAATGAAATTTTGCATAAGTTTGTCAATTTCTTAAAAAAGGTTAGATGGTATTTTGATAGGGTTTATGTTGAATCTGTAGATCAATTTGGTAGTATTGCCATAACAATATTAAGTATTCTAATTCATGATCATGTATGTCTTGCCATTTGCTTAGGTCTTCCTTAATTTTTGTAAATGATGTTTGGGAGTTTTCAGTGTATAAATATTGCATTTCTTTGGGTAAATATATACCTGAATATTTTAATTTATTATATTGTAAATAAAATTTACAAAATTTCATTTTTATTTTTCACTAGGGGCCCTGTGAATGAAATTGGTGCACTGGGGTGGTGGTCCCTCAGCCCAGCCTGCCCCCTCTCACAGACTGGGAGCCCTCAGGGGATGTCCTACTGACGGCTTAGGCCCACTTCCCGGGGGGAGCGGGCCTAAGCTGCAGTCTGGCCTCCCTCTGAGGGAGGCGACCGGGCTGATCAGGGAAAGGTGCCAGCCCCATCATCCCGCTGCTGCAGCCACTGCCAGCCACCACAGCCACCAAGGTGTTTTCATCAACACAGACTCCAATCCCTTCACCATGAAAAAATGACAACTTTCTTTAGGCATTTTCAAGATGTGTCTTTCATAGGATATGACATTTCTTTCTTTTTTTTTTTATCCTCACCTGAGGATATGTTTTCATTGATTTTTAGCGAGTGTGGAACAGAGAGAGAGGGAGAGACAGAGAGAAACATCAGTGTAAGAGGGACACTTTGATTGGTTGCCTCCTACATGAGCCCTGACCTGGGCCCTGGCCAGGGAGGAGACTGTAACCTAGGTACATGCCCTTGATCAGAATCAAACCTGGACCCTGTGGTCGGCAGGCCGAGGCTCTATCCACTGAGCAAAACTGGCTAGGGCAGGATATGACATTTCTTAGCCCCTCCAGCAGTGGACCTTCTTTTTTTTCCTCCAGGAGTGAGGTGGAAAAACCCTAGATCACCTTCTTGGATTCTTATTACCCAAGTTACCAAGAACACTGAAAGTGGTGGTGTACAGGGAGCTTAGCCAATGAGCGGTCAGAAAAGGTGTTTACCCTTGAACTGGTTTGGCTCAGTGGATAAAGCATCGGCCTGCAGACTGAAGGGTCCCAGATTTGATTCTTGTTAAGGGCATGTACTTTGGTTGGGGGCACATCCCCAGTGGGGAGTGTGCAGGGGGCAGCTGATCAATGTTTCTCTCTCATCAATGTTTCTGACTGTCTATCGCTCTCCCCTCTTCTCTGTAAAAAAATCAATAAAATATATTAAAAAAAAACAAGAAAATGTGTTTCCTCTGCAGCTCATGCACAGAGGACCCCCTGCATTGTGTCCACTGGGCTAGGGGCATATCCCACATCCTGAGGGGGCATGCTCCCAAGGCCGGCAGCCCCGCGTCGTGTGCACCTGTCTGAGGGCATGGACCTGGGATGCCGCTTGGTGCCAGCGCATGTGCAAGCAGCCTTAGGGCGGATGTTCCCGCCCCACCCCCAGCTGCTTGGTGCCTGCGCCTATAAGCCCAGAGTGACCGGGGTCATTATGAGACCCCGACAGGTGAAGGCCTACACGTGGGCCTACAGGCTAGGAGTGGCCTGGGTCCCGAGGATGTTCCTGGGACCCAGGGCACTCGGTGCCTGCATATGCAAATTAACCCACCATCTTTGTTGGGTTAATTTGCATACCCACTCATGATTGGCTGGTGGGTGTTGTGGAGGTATGGTCAATTTGCATCTTTCTCTTTTATTAGTGTAGATTGCTAGTATTTAGAAATAGGTAGTTTTGCATATTGTTTTTGTATACTGTAACCTTACTGAACTCATTCATATTTACTATAATACACTGAGTGGCCAGATTATTATGATCTCTGAATGCATAAAAATCTGGCCACTAAGTGTATATATATATATATATTAGAGGCCCAGTGCATGAATTCGTGCATGGGTGGGGTCTGGCCAGGCTGGCCAGGGGGAGGGGACATGGGCGGTTGGCCGGTCTGCCTGCTGGTCGAACTCCTGGTCAAGGGGACAATTTGCATATTAGCCTTTTATTATATTGGATTATTATATAGGAGGATATACACTGAGTGGCCACATTATTATTCATTCAGAGATCATAATAATCTGGCTACTCAGTGTAGTTTTTTTAATGGTTTCCTCAGGATTTTCTATGTACAAAATCATGTCTTCTGCAAAGAATTTTATTTCTTCCTTTCCAGTCTAGAGACCTTTATTTTTTCTTGCCTAGTTGCTGTAGCTAGAGTATGTAGTACCGTGTTCAATAGAGTGTTTTGAGCAGATATCCTTGTCTTGTTCCTGAACTTAGGTGAAAGATTTCAGTCTTATACCATTAATTATGTTAGCTGTGGATTTCCATAGAAAGTCGTTTATCAGGCTGAGGAACATCACTTCTATTCCTAATTGTTGGGTGTTTTTATCATGTAAGAGTCTGGATCTTGTCAAATGCTTTTTCAGTATCTGTTTGTGATGATGATGTGGGCTTGGTCTTCATTTTTGTGATGGAGTGTATTACATTGCCTTTTAAAAAAAATATATTTTTATTGATTTCCGAGAGAGCGGAAGAGAGAGGGAGAGAGATAGAAACATCAATGATGAGAGAGAATCATCTATTGGCTGCCTCCTGCACACCCCCTACTGGGGATCAAGGCAACCCAGGCATGTGTCCTGACTGGAATCGAACAGTGACCTCCTGGTTCATAGGCAATGCTCAATGACTGAGCCACACAGGTTGGGCTGCATTGACTTTTTAATATTCAACCAATCTTGCAATCCTGGGATAAATCTTATTTATGATGTATATTCCTTTTTTTATATGATGGTGGATTAGGTTTTCTAATGTTTTGTTGAGTATTTTTGTGTGAATATCCATTCATATTAAAAGTCTATGTTTTCTTTCTAATATCCTTGTTTGGCTTTGGTATAAAGGTAACACTGGCCTCATAGAATGAGTTGGGAAGATTTCCTTTTCTTCTTTTTAATTTTTGGAAGAGTTTCTGAAGGATTGGTATTAATTCTTCTTTAAATGATTGGTAGAATTCACCAGTTAAACCCTCTGGTCCTGAATGTTT
This sequence comes from Ia io, assembly GCA_025583905.1. Lineage (NCBI taxonomy): Eukaryota > Metazoa > Chordata > Mammalia > Chiroptera > Vespertilionidae > Ia > Ia io. The sequence continues at coordinate 100,482,693 of JAJQQW010000001.1, forward strand.
CTTTATTATTACTCATTCAATCTCTTTACTTTTATAGGTCTACTCAGATTCTCTCTCTCTCTCTCTCTCTCTCTCTCTCTCTCTCTCTCTCTCTCTTTCTCTTTGTTTTTGTGTGTGTGTGTGTGTGTGTGTGTGTGTGTGTTTTAGTCCATGTCAGCAACTGTTTGTGTCAATTCAAGAATTTGTGCATTTCCTGGATTATTTAATTTTCTGGCAAATAGTTGCTCATAGTGTTTCCTTTTTATTCTTTTGTAAGATAGTCTTCTCCCTTTTTTTCAATCTAGCCAAAGGTTTGTCAATTTTGTTGATTTTTAAAAAAGAATCAACCTTTGGGGTGGTGGTGGGGGGCAATGAGGGGATAAGGACACATATGTAATACCTTAATCAATAAAGAAAAAAAAGAATCAACCTTTGGTTTCATAGACATTTTTTTCTAATATTTTTCTATTCTCTATTTCATTTTTTCCTCTCTAGTCTTTCTTTTTTTCCTTCATTCTGTTTGTTTTAGGTTTAATTTGCTCTTATTATTCTAGTTTCCTATAATGGAAGGATAGATTAATAGGTTATTGATTTGATCCATGTGTACCATAGCTAACAAACATTAGTTTAATAGAACCAATTGTATGCTCCTATTCCAAATTTTACATTCAGTGGTGTCACTTTCATAGGTTGAAATCAGTCTAGGTTGGGGCATTTATGACACAAATATTAGCAAATGATACAAATATTTTTGGAAAGCTGTTTTATAAGCACACTATTGATCATAGCCAACTTGATCCAACCTACCTAATTAAACTACTGGCTTTATAAGATGGCATTAGGACTATCTTTCTAGGTTGCATTGCAATTTTGGATTTTTTTTTTGGTCAAAGATATTCATACACACAGTTTGTATATTTGTACACATTTATTAAATTATTAGGTATCTCCAGTTACAAGCAAGTTGTTATCTTCAGTTTCAAGTCAGAATATTTACTTCACTTATTTTGGACCTATGTTCCCATGTTCATTTTTCTTTCTTTGGTATCTGCAATGTTTGTGGTGATAAAATTGTAGCTTGATAAACCTTCTGAAAATGGAAGTGAATGTTTTTAGATGAGGGCATTGGCTGAGCTAGCTGTAGCTGTAATTATTTTTCTACAGTTTGCTTATTTGTTGCAGGTGCAAATACACAACAGCTCTCTTCTGAAAAACATAAAGCAAATACTTAAGTCTGTCATCTGGCTGTGAATTACAATCAGGTGCAAATATGCTTCTGTTTGTGTGCCTCACTCACACTGAAGTTGGCTAAAAGGAGTTTTTATTTTAAAGTTGCTCTTGAGCCATGACCTTTAATGACAAAGCTCAGCCCAACATAGATTGATTATGGCTGAGTTGCAAAGTGCCCCTACAGCATTTAGAATGGAAATGCTGACTACATGTGCCTTTAGCAGAGCCAGGCTAGCAGGTGCAGCAGGATTGTAGTTCACAAAAAGGTTGGCAAAGTATTTGAAGCGGAAGGAATTGAGAATCTCTTCATTATTTAGAGATTCATGCAGGGAGAATTCACTTTCTATTTGGAACTTCTGTCATAAAACTAGTGAATTTTTCTAGTATGATAAGGAAATAGAAATTTGCAACTCTATTTAAATCCTGGTTTTTCCATTTACTAACTGTGTGACTTTAGTCAAATTTAAGTTCTTTAAACCTCAGTTTTCTCAACTGCATAATGGAAATAGTATAATGCATAATGCACTGTATAATGGAAAGCTGCCTTGCTGATTATTACAAGATTTAAATTAAAGCTATATGTATGTGTATATTCATATGCATCTAGCATTATATATGTTCCTTTACCTTGAACTGCTTGTTATCATTTGCTGAGGACATTAATTTAAAAAAAAATCACTTTTTTCCCCTGTGGTTGAAATAAGTAATTTCTTTTAAGTGATCAGAGTAACTCAACTGCCAAAAAAGTTTCTGAGACTTTATCATAATGATTTCTATAATTGTCACTTTTTATTTGTAAGTCAAATTATGTTAAAGTTTTATATCATTTATTGTACACTTACTCTTTGGTGAGGTCCTGAGTGGAGGGATGGGGGGTAATGGGGGAATAAAGACACATATGTAGCACCTTAATCAATAAAGAAATTTAAATAAATAAATAAAAAATTTTAACTTTATTTTTAATGTTGACATTATTACAGATGTCTCCATTTTACTCCCACCCTTTGCCCACCTCCACCCAGCCCCTGTACCCACTTCCTTCTGGCCATCACCACACTGTTGTCTGTGTTTATGTGTACACTTATTCTTCATTAGATACTTTTGTAATTATTTTTACATGTATTATCTCCTTCAATCTTTATGTTCCAAATGGTAGGTGCTATTATTATTGTTATCTTAAAGATGAGGAAACTAAGTTACTTGCTTATATAATTGTTACAGAAACCAGATGAAGTTGCTCATGCTAAGCCCCACATCAGCAAACCAAAACTCAGGTAAGTTTCTTTGCTTAGATTGCCCAGAAAAGGAAGGCTCAAGTCAACCAGTCGGTGCTTACTTACTGCTCAGTACCCACATTACTAACCTGGATCCAAGACTTCCCTTTGTTTCACATAAGGAAACTAACCTTGTTTTAACCAATCAGCAAATGCTCAGTATGAGTTCTTTGTTCCTGGTCACTTTGGTCTATAAAATATCTCCCCTTGTACAGCTCTTCAAAGCTCCTTTCTATCTGCTACTTTGGATGTTGCCTGGTTCATGAATCAATAAATAAAATCTTATTAGATAAGTAAATTGTCTGTGGAAAATTTTCCTTTAACATATCCAAATTACATGGAGGAGGTGGAATTTTAACCAAGCAGTTTTTGTCAAATACTTGCTACTCAGTTTGTGGCCCATGGACCACCAGTATTGGCATCATTTGGAGCTTGTAGAAATGTGTAATCTCTGGCCCCATCCTAGACCTACATATGCAGAATATGCATTTTAACAAGATCCTCAGTTCTCATATGTACATTAAAATTTGAGAAGTACTTTTTAAAACCACTAATGGATGGTAATATGAAACTAGTCCCTATATAACACATGCATTTCTCAGACAACCATTTAAATCAATAGTAGAATAACCCCAGAAATAACCCCATACTTAAAAATGGAAAAATTAAAACTTCTACATAACTAAAAACTAAAATAAACATGCGCTAGAAATAGTTTAGAGGAGAATGAATTGAAAACAAGCACTAAGGTCTGTCTGGCAGCTCTTTCTTTTGAGATTGAAAATGATTTACTAGAGTAAACCAAAGGAAAGTTTATAGACTGTCTGTTGTGTTCTAAATGAAATTGGATTCTATCTTTTAAAAAAGAGGAAAAAGACATGCTAAAATGAACTGGAAAGCCAAATCCATGTCCTCATATCCCCATGCCTCAATCAGGGAGAAAAATTGAAATGAAAAAGAAGATAAAATGAGCTTGTTTTCAAGTTTCTTGAATGTAAAAAGAGAACTTGGTGTTATGGTTCTTATAATGTAAGTATGGCTCAGGAAATACTTAGCAAAATAATACATAGGCTTGTTTTAATTTTGCTTATTGTTTGAAAGGAATACATGGTTATACTCAAGTTTGCAGGAAAATATTCTTTGCTCATTTGAGATTAGATTGTCATATTAACTCCAAGAAAATATCTCAACATGTAAGGTTTATATGCCTATTCAAAAAACTAGTTAATATATCAGCTGTGGATCTCACTGGGGGAGAGGTATAGCTGAGATAAGGGCACCTACTTTTACTCTTTGAGAGACTTGGGGTTTGCATATGAGTCCTACGATGTAGAGAGTGCCCAGGAAGACACATGAGCATTTTTTTAATTATTGTCAGCTGAATCCAGTGGCATTGGCAGAGCCATGTCCTGGAAACACACCTTGCCAGAGGCAGGAGTGTTGTCAGCTTGACCTTCAGCCCAGGCGCCAGGGAGTGGGTTTCTTTATTTAAATCCAGCCAAGCACCAGGAATGAATACGACTCAGGCCCACCCAAGAATGCATATAATTCCTTTGACTTGACCTTTAGTAAAACTTCCTGTTTTTTGCTGTATAAAATAAGCACGCTGTATCGGCTCTGGGTCACTGTTCCTGTTCCTGTCCATGTCAGAGGACAGTGGTCCCACTCAACCCCAGCTTTTTCCCTCTACCTCTGTGTCTGTCTCTTTCTTTCATTTTCTCAATCCACAGCTGCCCCTACTCAGGAACTGGACAGCTCTCTAGCCACGCTGGATGTGGAAAAGAGAAAAATATTTACATCTGGCACCTGAGCAAGGGACCCAGTACAGGGGTACTTTCAAAAGTCAGGTGAGGGGGTTGCTCCAAGAAGTGCGCCATGCAACAGATTTAAAAAGTAAGGTAAGGAGCAGATTGTTGTAAGTTGTATTAGCTGGGTGTAAAACATGGGTAATTCAGGGTCTCAGGAAAGAGATCTCTACTCTCAAATGCTTAAAACTATGCTCAAAGCTCAAGAACGCTCTGTTAAGCATAGTCAGATTATTGATTTCTTAAGTTTTGTTAATGAAACGTGGGAAAAGGTCAGAAAGCAGTTGTGTGACCAATACACAGCAGAAGGTCCAGAGAAGATTCCTATTCCTACATTAATTCGTGATTGCCTTGATCCAGCACAGGAGAGTTTAAGAATGTCTAAGCAGGGTGTAGCCATGGCTTTACAGCCTAGAGTGCAGGGGTGTGAATCTCTAAAAATACCACGTCTGCCCTCTGTACCTCCTCCACCTCCACATGACTCTCCTGCAACCTCAATCAAGAGCCCACCTGATAAAGCCCACATCATAATTATGAGCAGGAGCTAGAGTTTGAGGCAGAACGGAACAAGCATCACTGTGAGTGGGATGACTCAGATGATAAGAAAGGTTTTGCTCGCAGCTGCCCAGCGTTTATGGCTGGATGCAGGCACTTGGCCGAAAGTGACTTCATATTTCATTTTATTGGAGGTTCAAACTACTTGTATTGGGCTGAACCAAGTAGAAAGGATTAAAGGAATTTCACAGCAACTGTCAATGATTCTTTATCTTAAAAAATCTTTTCTTTCCCTAAAATAAATAAATAAATAAATAAATAAATAAATAAATAAATAAAATAAAAACAGTAGACCCTCACTGAATTTTCCCCCAAAGCAAGAAGGAGGTGGGGGAAGGGAGACACGTGGCAATTCTGTGTGGATGCCCACTCCCTGAGAAAGCCATTTTAAATGGTCTCATCTTTGCCATGCTTTTTTCTGGCTAGTGACTTAAAAGTTTTACAAAATTTAGAAATGTGTCTGGGATTTCTGTGCACATGTAAAGAGAAAAGCTAGCTTAAAACAAATGAGTGCAACTGTCCGATTTTTGGACGTTTAGATAGAGTTTTTGAGCTAAGCTTAACTCTGCGATGGCACAGGATAAAACCCCAAACACTGGTTTTTTCCCTCAGAAAGATGGCGATTTGACCCAGGAAAAAATATAGGCTGGCTTCCCAAGGTAATCTCTAAAGAATAAATGTGGCTCTTTTAAAATTTCCCACCCAGTGGCAAGTAACCAGCAGGAAGTAGATAGAAATTTTGCATTTGGATAGCTACAAGTTTGCTTCTTGAATTCCCCAGCAGAAAAAATTATGGTCCTTTTAAAAGTCAAGTGGCTGGGCCAGGCCTGTTTTCCCAGCCTCAAGCGTGGTTTTCCAGAGCCTCTGGAAACTTAAAGACTTTGAAGTTTACTAAATCAAATGATAAAAACTTATATCTAAATAGTTTGAAATGACATATACTGAAATATTAATCTGAGTATGCCTCATATGAAATCTAGAGGACAAAATTAAATCTATTAATTGATTGTATCTTGTATTTTTGAAGTTTGTTCTTGAAAATGTGTAAGTGTTACTGATCGAGAAATGCTAAATATTTGACTTGCCAGCTCTAAAAAAGTTTAAGGTTCAAATTAAATTGGGAGAAATTATGTAATTGTGGTAACTAAATGCCTAAAGTATAGACATTTATTTTTGAGAAAATAATTTGTGTTTTCTCTGAAATAATTAAGAATCCAAAATATGTTACTTATTAGTATAATTAAGAAAAGGAGGATTAATTCTGTGATCCCAACCAAATTTTTGATACAAAAACTGGTTTAAATTTAATTGATATCCTTTAAGATAATTATAGAAAATATATAATTTTTAAATCATATATATATATATATATATATATATATATATATATATATATGGTCTTTCCAAGTTAAATTTCAAGGCTTTAATGGAGAGATGATTCTTAGAAAACTCCAAGGGCCTGGAGTGATTCAAAGAATTTGTACTCTCTTCTTGAAGGAAATATTTTAAATTAAACCAATCTAGTATATTTGAAATCACATGGAAAGCTTTATCAAATAAAATTAATAACTATATTTTACTTATATACATATATTTTAAATGTTATGAAGGTTTTGGCCTCTAAGGAGGGCAAAATGAAGTAGCTTAAATATTTCTTAAAATCCAACAGCAGAATATTAAGACAGAATTTTAATGGCAAAAGCCTCTAGCCGCCTGCATTTTGGACAGGCTGGAGGTGAGGCAGCATTTGTGCCTTGTGAATCAGACATATAAGTTTACTAAATTTGCTTTGCTTTTTCAATAAAAATACCTACTTTAATTACTTTATAAATTAGCTTTTTAAATTATAATCAAGGTTTCATATAATTTCAGCTAAATGAAAAGCCAATATTTCTATAAACAATTAAATTCTAATAAAGCCTTCTGAAGGTTTCTGGGACTACCCATGACCCTTCTGTATATGCAAATAAGCCAAAGGAAGTATTGTTTAGAAATAATATTCTGAGCTTAATGAAAAGGAGAAATTTTGAAATTTTGAAATCTCTTCCAACAATGTTTACAGGGTAAACTAAAGATTGTTGTTCAAGTATTAAGTCTGACAGTAAATAGTGGTCAGCTTATTGTAATGAGAGTCCTTGTGGTATGGCTACTCGGACACATGGTTCAGTGTCCAGGCAGTGGCCCTATAGGTTGCTTGTTGTAGAAAGGAAAGACAAAGATTTTTGGATGGAACTCTCTGTAGCCCAAGAATTATTCTGGAAGGGAATAAAAAGAGATTTCCTTCAAATGTATAAAAAACTATAATTAAAAGTCATTATATTAGGCCTTATAAAGAAAAGTAAGTAATTTGTGTTTTTGCCTTCCTGACAAAGCTTATGTAAGTTTTCTCAAAGACTAATAGCAGAAATTTAATTAATGTCATTTATTGTCCATAACCTTGGACACATAAAGTTAAAAATAAACCTTATTTCAGATTGGTTTAAATTGGCTAATTAAATTAAATGAATGTTTATAAAAACACCAGCCTACGTTCAGGTGTGAGAATAAACAAGTCATCTTTTCTATCAAAGAACAGTTTAGACAGCCACCATTTTGGACTGCATGACTTGGCTGCCACCATATTGGCTGCATGGCTTGCAGCTCCCCTGGGGGCCGCCATCTTGAAACAGCAAAGGCCAACCCCTCCCATTGAATTAGCCAATCGCAAAGGACTGTGTGCCTGAGCTCCAACCAAGAGCAAATGTCGGTGTGCGTGCTTCCAGACTATGTGTGCACACCCTTCTGCATAGAAGTCAAGATTTCTGCCTTGCTGCCTGGTTCCCGAATATGTTTTGTGTTCTACCAGGACCCCTGACTTCCCGGGGCTCACCTTATTTCTAACACAGGGAATGGTATTAGCTGCCACATTAAAAGAGATGTTATACCTCAAGCATTAACCATTTTTACAGATGGATCCACTTCTGGAAAGGCTGGATCTACTGCAGCAGGGGAGCAAAGGTCCTTCAAACCCCTTATATTTTAGCACAAAGGGTAGATATACAAGCTCTTATTTATGCCTTGACCGATTTTGCTATGCAGCCCATCAACCTATAGTGATAGTGCTTATGTGGTAAGTATGGCCAAAATTACTAAAACAGCTACTATAGGGCACACTAATTCAGAGGAACTTTTTCATTTATTTTCCAGCCTTCAAAATCTTGCTTGATAATGACAATTTCCATGTTTTATTGGCCATATTAGATCCCATTATGGCCTTCTGGGTCCCTTGGCTGCAGGTAATGAGGAAGTAGATTGCCTTGTTGCCTCAGTAGAGGAGGACATTCCATTTTCCATGGCACAGGCCTGGCATGCCCTACATCATCTAAATGCCGATGCCTTGCACAAGGAACTCCATATTTCCTAAGAGCAGGTTTTCCAAGTGTCAAGCAATGCCCTCAGTGTGTTATCCACATCCCTGTGCCAGCATTAGGGGTAAATCCCCGAGGACATAAACCTAATCAAATCTGGCAAAATGGATGTCACTCAATAGTGGAAAGAGCCAATCGTACTCTTAAAATGCAATTGCTAAAACAAAAAGGGGGAGACGGATTTATGTGTCACCTCAAAATAAACTCAGTCATACTCTTTACACTTTATATTTTTTGAATTGCGATGCAGAGGGTCGTATAGCAGCTGAAAGGCATCGGGCCTCCTGTATAATAGCCTCTGCCAAGTTAGCCTGGTGGAAGGAAGCACAAACCAGACCAGAGTTTTACCAGATTTAGTAATAATGTGGGGAAGAGGTTGTGTTTTGTATCTTTCCAGAAGGAGCAGTGCAGCCAATTTGGGTGCCAGAGCATTATGTGCATCACCACAATGGACCCAGAGAAGCTCCTTGTCCCTTTACTCAAAAAGACTGAGAGTTGCCCTGATGACAGCAAAGAGGAAGAAGAAAACTGAAAGCTACACAAGGGACTGAGGTGTCAACATGGGGTCATCTGAAGAAGTTAACAACTGAAGTCCAGCAGATAGTAGAAAAGCAAGAAGTGGAAGCTACTTCTTCAACCATATCTCTGGCTATGCTAGCATTGGTTAGCTGCCAGTCTTCTGTAAAGTCTTGCGCAGCCAAGTCCGAGGACTCTGAGTAAATATACACCAGCAGCAAAAGAAACTTTCATTTAGTAGCTAAAAATGTTAATATGTCTGTAGTTTTGATTTCTCTCTTATTGCTGTGTTGCATTGGCATTGTGTTGTTGTTATTTTAATAGCCAGAGTTTTGCTTTTGACGTTCAAATTTTAAAATGATAACATGTATGTAGTTTGTTTTTTGTATTGGCATTGTTTGCAATTGTTTTAATATTAGAGCTTTGTTCTTAATGTTTAAATTTCACTTTTATTATAGTAGCATAAAAACAAATAAAAGGGTGAGATGTAGAGAGCCCCTGGGAAGGCACATGGGCATTTGTTTAAATTGTCAGCTGAATCCAGAGAGGTAGGCAAAGCCACATGCTGGAAACACATTCTGCCAAAAGGCAGAAGTGTTGTCAGCTTGACCTTCATTTCTGCCCAGGTGCCAGGGAATGGGTTTTATGATGTAAATCCAGCCAAGCACCAGGAATGAATACCACTCGGGCCCACCCAAGAATGCAAATAATCTCCTTTGTCTTGACTTTTAGTAAAACTTCCTGTTTTTCTTGCTGTATAAAATAAACACCCTGTATCGGCTCTGGGTCACTGTTCCTGTTCCTGTCCATGTCAGAGGACAGTGGTCCCACCCGGCCCCAGCTTTTTCCTTCTATCTCTGTGTCTGTCTCTTTCATTTTCTCAATCCCCACCAACCCCTGCTCAGGAACCGGATCACTCTCTAGCCGTGCTGGATGTGGAAAAGAGAGAAATATTTACACTACAAAGGCAATGATGTCTATCTATGCAGATGAGAGTCTCTGTTAGCACTTAGCTGATCCCCAAGAAACTCCAGTTTGCAGAAAAGCAGGAAGTAATTAAGGGGAATCTCTTCTTGTGAAGAAGGATGAAATTTCTCAAGGGAAGAACAGCAAGGGACTATACTTGGGAAATTGCGAGAAGGGGCTGCTTAGAATGGAATGGTTTTTGAATAAAGCAATAGCAATGGCAAGTTGATGGTAATAGAAGGTTCATATAGGGCATCTTCCAAGTTTGGAAGGCCCTTCCATTGTGTGATATAATAGAATGACTAAGACTAATAAACTTATAAATTCTGTCATTCCAATACTGTGTTACTTTTTAGAGATATACATGACCCCTAAATAAAGGACTTGATATAAAATCATTATAGTCTAGTGTGAGTTTGGTATGGGGAAGACTGGGGAAGGGGCAGTAACTTTTCCCTAGTTATCTTACATGGATTCCAGTAGAGAAAGGGATTTAAGAGTATCAGTCTTCCCTGTGAATTACCAAGTGAGGTCACTGTTTATAGATGCCAGGACTGACCGGCAAACCCTGAATGACAGATGAATGATTACTCTGACACATGTTTCTGTGAAAGAGAAGCTATGGGGCTAGTTGGCATAAGGAACCAAGAAAGCCTCGATTGTCTGCCTTGTTAGCCTTTTATTGTCACAGCAGTTTGAACTAAAATTAACCTCTACATACAATCAGCAGGGTAAGCATCCTTGAGAAAGTATATGTCCTGTCCTTTAAGCAAGGGCATGTCTAAGTAAATACCTAGGGGTTCAGACTTGTTTGGAAAAGTAAAGGTAGGGGCTGCCACCTTCGGCAAGGTCCCCCCAGAGTCTCCTGACCATTCAGAGAATCCTCCTTGCAGACATTCCAATCAAGTCCTGTGCTTCCCCACATATGGACAGCAGTGGTGATATCCACTTACCAGAAAAGACTCTGAGTAGCTGTATGACTGAATTCAGTCAGGGGTTTGATCTAATTAGGTTAACTAGAAATTAAAGATGATTGGCATAACTAATATTTCCATTTATATCTTAGAAATTATTCTATATTAGTATATATAGAGATTTTCACTTTTTTTCCTTTTATTTTAAAATTTGTTTATTCAAATATAACAAATACAAAAAAGTGTACAACTCCTAAGTATACTACTTCATGAATTTTTACTAAATGAATACTTTCATGTAACCACCACTCAGGTCAAGATATCCTATATAATAAAAGTGTAATATGCAAATCGACCAAACTGTGGAACCACGGGTTGGTAGGGGGGCAGGGCTGGCAAGCAGGCAGTGCCAGGCCAGCCAAGGTGTGTGCCAGCAAGCAGAGGGGATGGTGATTGGGGGGTGGCAGTGACCAGCGGCTGTGGAGGAGTGATCTGGGGAGCAGGGCTAGCCACTCGCAGCCTGCGTCTCCCCTGATTGGCCAGCCAGTCACCTCCCACAGAAGGAGGCCAGACTGTGGCTGAAGCCAACTCCCTGGGGAGTGGGCCTAAGTTGTTAGTCAGACATCCCCTGAGGGCTCCCAGACTGTGAGAGTGTGCAGGCCTGGCTGAGGGACACCCCCAAGTGCACAAATTTTCATGCACCAGGCCTCTAGTAGAATATAACCAGCACTATAGAAGCCTCTTTACGCAGCTCCCCCAACCCATCATTATCCTTCCAAAACAGAACCACTATTCTGTAATCCTATATTAATTTTGCCAATTTTTGAAGTTTAATATGAATTGAATCATACAGCATGTACTTTTGTGTGTCTTCTTTTGATCAAAATTATAATTGTAAGTTCATCCATGTTGCTGAATATTACTATTTTTCCATCCCTTTTCATTGCTCTGTCTGTAGTATTTCAATGTATAGATATACCACAACATTATACTATTTCCAGTTTTGGTGATCTGAATAGTACTTCTGTGATCCCTCTTGTGTATGTCTCAAGGAGTATATATGTTTGCATTTTTGGACTGGAGTTGTTTAGTTGAAGGGCAAACACTTGATTGGCTTTATTAGATACAGCCAGTTTGCCTAAGTGGATGCACCAATTTTCACTCTCACCATAAGCATATGAGAATTCTGGTTGCTCTATCTCCTCACTAATACTTGCTATTAAGAGCTACTGCTGTAAAACAAACTACCACATACCTCAGTGGCTTAAAACAACAATTATTTATTACTAAGGGCCCAGTGCATGAATTCGTGCACCTTGAAAGAAACTGTGGGCCACGAGACTGCGGTGGGCACAGGGGCGGGTATCGGCCCATCCTTCAAGCCCCTGCCTGGCCTCTCCCACCATGGCCTCTGGTCCCCTGTCTGCTGGCAACCCACTCCTGCCACCACCACTCTCAAGTGCTGACTGCGCCAACCCGCTTGCACCCGCTGACAGTGTGGAGCGATTGGGGACAGCACCAGCAGCGGGTGCGAGCGGTGGCTGCTGCCCCAATTACCCCTCAGGAGCAAGGGGAAGTGGAGAAGCCCTCAGGAGCAACCTGGGCTGGTAGCCACCACTCACACCCACTGACAGCACCAAGTTATAGGGACTGGTGCCAGGAGCTGGCAGTGGGTTCAAGTGGTGGCTGCCGGCACCCAATCACCCCTCAGGAGCAGGGAGAGGTGGAGAAGCCCAGAGGGACGATCAGGTCCAGCAGCTGCTGCTTGCACCCACTGATGGCACCAAGTGATCAGGGCCGGCGCTGGGTGCCGGCAGTGGATGCAAGTGGTGGCTCTAGCAACAGCAGTGGGTGTGACTAAGGCTGGCACAGGCAGCAGGTGTGAGCACCGATTGGGACCACAGTGCGCGGGAGCAAAGAATTTTCAGTAACCACCAGAGGCTTGCCCCGATGACAGCAAATGGTGCCCCGCCTTGGTCTGGCACCCCTGCTCACCTACTCCACCATCTTGCAGTGGCCAATGCCCACCATGTTCTGAATATACCCTCTTGTGCTCAGCACACATCATAGCAACTGGTTGTTCAGTTGTTCTGCTATTCAGTCTATTTGCATATTAGCCTTTTATTATATAGGATTCCTTATAGATCTGCAGTTGGGTCAGCTGATATAGGTTAAGTGCTCCCGGGTGGCTCTCCTCTAAACAATGGTTCTGATTGGTATTGACTCTTTAATGTGGTCTGTTCTATGTGTGCTCATTCAGCAGCACAGACCAGAGAGTGAGTGAGCAGCAGTTGCACAGGGAAAGCTCTGCTTATGTAGATGGCAAAAATATATGCATGGAAGCAGAAACACTCAAGGCCCTAAGGGTTAGTCTTGAAAATGACACACATTTACTTTTGATTTATTCTAGGGCCAAAGCAAGTCATAAGGCTAAATCCAAGGTCAAGGGATAGAAAATATACTCTCCAAATTTTATGTGAGGAACTGCAAAGTCCCATGGCAGAGAGTAGATACAGTGAAAATGAAGAATTGAAACTATTCATGCAATCTATCACATCAGGGATTTTTTTCTTTTTTCCTTTTTTGGTCATCCTGTTTGGGGTATAGTGATACCATACTGTGTTTTTTTATTTTGTATTTCTCTGATTACAAGGATATTTTTCCATTGATTTTTAGAGAGGGAAAAGGAGGGGGAAATACAAAGAGAAACATTGATGTGAATCTGTGAGAGAGACTCATTGATTGGTTGCCTCAGGATGTGCCTGGACCAGGGCCAGGGATTGAGCCTGCAACCTAGGTATGTGCCCTTGACCAGCATTGAACCCAGAATCCTCCAGTACATGGGCTGACACTCTATCCACTGAGCCAAACTGGCTAGAGCAAGAATTTTTAAAAAATATGTTTTCATCCATTTATATATCTTTTGTAGAGAGCTTTTCCCATTTAAAAATTTCAGTTGTCTGGCTGAGCCCTGGCTAGGTAGTGTCAATGGTTACAGCATTATCCAGATATACCAAGGTTGTGGGTGGGTTCAATTTCCCATCAGGGCACATACAAGAATCAACCAAAGAATACATAAATAGGTGGAACAACAAATCCATCTCTCTCTTTCTCTCCCTCCTCCCTCCCTCCTTCGCTCTCTCCCTCCTTCCCTCCTCACTCCCTCCCTTCCTTACTCTCTTTCAAATCAATAAGATAAACTAAAAAATTTTTAAATTGTGTCATTTGCTTTTTCTTAGTAATATGTAGGATTTTTAATAAAAGTATATTCTGGATCTGAGTCCTTCCTCAGATATATATATGTATTGCCATTATCTCTTCCCACTCTGTACCTTGTTTTCTCACTGCCTTAATGTAATCTTTGGATAAGAAAAAGTTCTTAAATTTTAATGAAATGCAGTTTTATCAACCTTTTGTTTCATGTTCCCTAGTTAAGAAATCTTTGTTTATCTAAAGGAAATGATGACATTTTCCTATTATTTTCTGGATGCTTTATTAATTTAATTTTCATATTTGAAATTGCTTTAATATGTACAAGCTTTATTTTTTCATACAGATATCCAACTACTACAGAACCATTTATTGGAAAGAAAATAATTTCCCTACTGCATTATAGTGCCACATTTGTGGAAAATCATGAGACCATATGTGTGTGAATTTGTGTGGCAAGCAGAATTTTAAAATGGCTCTCTAAGATGCCACATACAAATTATGGGAATCTGTGAATATGATGATATAGCACTTCAGCAATTATGTTGTATTATATGGCACAGTGGATCATATAGTGGACAGATAAGGAGATTATCTGGGTGGGTCTGATCTAGACAAATGAACCCTTAAAAACAGAATGTTTTCTCTGACTAGTGGCAGAAGAGAAAGCCAGAGAGATCTGAAATATAAGGACTTAACATACTGTTGCTGGCTTAATGATAAAAGGGGCCCTGTAAGACAATATGTACTAGTAGACAGTATTAAAATGAAGATAACAGCTCTCAGATGACAGACAATAAGGAAATAAGGAATTCAAATCTACATATTAAAGAACTGAGGTTCTGCCTACAATCTGAACAAGCTTGAAAAACAATTCTTACCATAGCTTTCAGATAAAATCCCAGCCCAGATGATTTATTAATTTCAGCATTGTGAGACCCTTAGTAGTGAGCCTATTTGTATTTCTACCCTACAGAGCCATGAGATACTAAATGGTTGTTGTTTTATGTTGCTAAGTTTGAGATAATTTGTTATACAGCAATAGAAAATTAGTATAGTCTGCTTCTTGATTCTATATTCTGTTCCATAGTGGGTTCTTTTTACCACAATAACAATAGGCTGCCTTACTTACTATAGGTTTATAGTAAGCTTTGTCTGATAACATATGCCATCCCTTCTTGAGATTATCTTGATTCTTTCTAACTTTTCATTTCCATTTAAATTTTAGAATTACTTTATCAACACCCCCCTCCCCTGCCTCAAATACAACACAGCCATGATTTTACTTGCAATTACATTGAGGAGAATTGTATTTAAATTTTGAGTCCAGGAACATTATATATATGCTCCCATTAAATGAGGTCTTCTTTAATATTTCTGAGTAATGTTTTTTAACAGTTTCATTGAAGTATAATTTACATACCATAAAATTAATCCATTTTAACTGTACAATTTGATGTTTAATTTATATAATTGTGCAATAAATATGACAAGCCGTGTTTAGAACATATCCATCACTTCAAAAAATTTCTGCATGCTTCTTTGCATCAAATCTCTGCTCCTGCCCCTGTATCCAGGCAATCCCTGACATTGTGTCTCTATATACAGTATAGTTTTGCCTTTCCTACAGATTTAATATAATGGAATCATACAGTATGCAGTCTTTTGGCTTTGTCTTCTTTCACTTAGCGTGATATCTTTGATATTAATCCATGTTATTACATGTAACAATAATTGTCTCCTTTAAATTTAATTGCTGAGTAAGTACTCAATTGAATGCCATATTGTATTTATTCATTCCCCTGGTGATTGGCACATAGGCTGTTTCCATTTTGAGCAATAACAAGTTGCACAATTGTAAATATTCACATGTTTGTGTGGGCAGGTTTTCATTTCTCTAGGATAGATACCTAGGAGGAGAACTGGCTCCTTTTATAGGAAGCTTATGTTTAACTTTTTAAGAAGCAACGCAATTGTTTCCCAAAGTGGCAGTATCATTTTATATTTCTACCAACAGTATATGAGGGTTCAAGTTTCTCCAAATCCTTATTAACACTTACTGTTGTTTGTCTTTAGTGGTTGTATAGTGGCATTTCATTGTGATTTTAATTTTATTTCCTCAAATGACTAATGATGGTGAGCAAATTTTCATGTGCATATTTGCCATTTCTACATGCAGAAGTGAAGTGGCTATTTGATTCTTTTGCTCATTTTGTATAGGTTTATCTTAGTAATTTGAAGAGTTTTTAAAAAATCCAATTGGATACAAGTACTTTATTAGATATATATATTTAAAAAAAAACTATTTCTTATTCTGTGACTTGTTTTCTTTTTCATCTTTATTGTTGTGTGTATTATAGATGTCTCCCATTTTCCCCCATTATCCTCCTTCACCTGGTTGCTGCCCCATCTCAAAGCTTCTGTGAGTTGTTTTTATTCTTAATTTCATTACTGCTGTTTTTGGAAGAACAAAAGCTTTACTTTTGACAAAGTCTAATTCATACTTTTTAATTTAATTTTCATGCATTTTTGTCTCGTATTTCAGAAATATTTGCTTAACCCAATGTTACAAAGACTTTATTTGTTTATTTTAATAGAAGTTTGTTAGTTTTATACTTTACATTTATACATTTGATATATTTTGAATTATTTTGTAAATAATGTGAGTTAAGGTTTCAGGTTCCTTTTTTTGTTTTATTTATTTATTTATTTATTTATTTATTTATTTATTTATTTATAAAATGAACATCCAATTGTTTTACCACTAGTTGTTGAAAAGACTATCTTTTCCTCATTGAAGTACCTTGGCATCTTGGTCAGAAATCATTTAATTATATAAAGGTGCATTTCTGGACTATTTTGTACCATTGATCTATATGTCTATCTTTATGCCAAGACTGTACTTTTATAATTACTGTAGTTTGATAAGAAGTCTTGTAATCAGGTGGTATAACTTTCCTTTGTTCTGTTTAAATTGTTTTGGTTATTCTACATAGTTATTTCATTTAATTTTTAGTATTAACTTCTTAATATTTACAAACCTCTAGAAATGTTATGGAATTGCATTGAATATATAGACCCATTTGGGGAAACAATATTAAGCCTTCCAACCTTTATAGTAGGAACATTTATTCCAAATTTGCTCTAAAAATATTTTTTTATTTGCATTGCACAGATATTGCATTTTTGTTAAATTTAATATATTATATTCTTTTTATGTTATTTATCAAGAATGGGTTTTGTATTTTATCAAGTGATGTTCCTGTATCTGGTGAGATGATCTTATCATTAATTTTTCACATTATTTCTAGATATAGTTCTTTATTAGTGCGGATTTTTAAAAAGCATTTAACTTTATCATATATGTGATGCTATTATAAATGGTATTACTTTTAAATTTTATATTGTGGTAATTAGTTGTTGATATGTGAAGTACATATAGTATTTGTATGTTTATATTTTTCGGTCGTTCTTATCAGAGCTTTACCAATATTATTAGTTTTTTTTAATGAACAAATATGATGTTATTTATTTTCTCTGAAGTATTTTTATTTTCTATTTTATTGGTTTCTGCTCTACTCTTTATTATTCCCTTTCTTCTTTCTGTATTACTTACAATTAACTTGTTATTCTTTTCAGATGGGAGTTTAAATAATTGTTTTTCTGCCTTTTTTATAAAATATATATTTAAGGTTGTATGTTTCTCTATAAGTATAACCTTAGTTAAATCACCAAATATTAGATATATTGTATATTCATTATTATCTAGGTTAAATTATTTTAAAATTTTCTTTTCATTTTTCCTATGACCACATGGCTTATTTAACAGTGTGTTACTTAATTTCTAACCACTGAGGGATTTTCTACTTAAGATATTGTAACTGGTTTCAAGATTAATTCATTGGTGTCAGAGGATATACCAGTTAGAGCTAGAGATAAGATAGATATATAGTGTTTATATATATAGTGTTTTAGGTGCATATAAATTTAGAATTTTTAATCTTCCTAGTAAATTTAAACGTGTATAATTTTGAAACGTTATCTTATTTCTTCTACTTGTTTTTGCTGTTCAAGCTCTCATTTTCATTAAAGTTAAAAGAGTTTTGCTGCCCAAAAGTTTCTTAAGAAAATGAAATGGAACATAGGGGTGTCCCTTTACTGGGTATATAATATACCCCCAAAACTTAAAAATACTTTTTTTGTAGCTATATGCACCCCTATGCTCATTGCAGCATTATTCATGGTGGCCAAGACATGGAAACAGCCAAAGTGCCCAGTGATAGAGGACTGGATAAAGAAGATGTGGTACATATACACAATGGAATACTACTCAGCCATAAGAAAGGATGAA
Source organism: Ia io (assembly GCA_025583905.1). Lineage (NCBI taxonomy): Eukaryota > Metazoa > Chordata > Mammalia > Chiroptera > Vespertilionidae > Ia > Ia io. The sequence goes on from JAJQQW010000001.1 coordinate 100,500,900, forward strand.
ATACTGCCATTTGCAACAACATGGGTGGACCTTGGGAACATTATGCAAAGTGAAATAAATCAGTCAGAAAAATAAGCACTATATGATTTCACTCATATGTAGAATATAAAACTGGAACTCGTGAACACAAACAGCAGTGTGGTAGTTGCCAGAGGGAAGGGGGTGGGAGGAGAAGGGGGTCCTAATATAAGGTGACAGGAGAAGATTTGACTTTGGATGGTGAGCACACAGTGCAATGTACAGATATTGTAACAGAAACCCACAACTGAACCTATATGATCATGTCAACCGATGCCACCCTAATAAATTTAATTGAAATAAATGAAAAAAATAGCAATTTGATGAAAAAAAGAAAATGAAATGGAAAGACACAGAATGGGAAAATATTTAAAAATATATCTGACAAAGGGTTTGTATTTAGAATATATAAAAAACTGTTACAAGTCAAGAATAAGAAGGTAGACAACCCAGTTAAAAATTGGGGAAAATAGTGATGGAAGGAGACTTGACTTTGGATGTTGAACACACAATCCAATATACAGATTATGCATTATAGAATTGTACATTTAAACATATATCATTTTATTAACCAATGTTACCTCGCTAGGCTAGAAACTCTTTCAGGTCATACACTTTTCCATAGTGTGTCATCCTAGGTCTCTACCAGTGATTTACTTAAAGCAGTTTCTAAATAAATTGTTTATGATTTAATGTACCTTGGAAGGTATATTACTTTTCTACTTCAGCATTTATTATTTTCAATTTTATTTTGTATCGGTTTTAGGTGTACAGCTTAGTGGTTAAACAATCATATATTTTACATTTCCCCTTGATATTTCCAGTACCCCAATTGGCACCATACATAGTTATCACAATATTATTGACTATATTTCCTATGCTTCACTTACTTCCACATCACTATTTTGTAACTACCAATTTGTGTTTCCTAGTTCCTTCTCCTCTTTCACCCAGTCCCTCAACTCCTCTCCCCTCTGGCAATGACCAGTGTGCTCTCTGTTTCTATGAGTCTATTTCTGTTTTGCTTATTTATTTTGTTCTTTAGATTCCACATATAAGTGAAATCATATGCTATTTTTTTCTCTGACTGACTTCTTTCACTGAGCATAATACCCTCTATATCTACTCATACTGTCACAAATGGTAAGATTTCATCCTTTTTATGACTGGGTAATATTCCATTTCATATTATATATATATATATATATATATATATATATATATATATACATATATATATATATCTCACAGCTTTATTTTGTCCAAACATCTATTGATGGGCACTTGACTTGCTTCCATAGTTTGGCTGTTGTAAATTACACTACATTAGACACTTCTCCAAAGAGTACATAGACATATGAAAAGATGTTCAAAGTCACTAATTGGCAGAGAAATGCAAATTAAAACCACCACGAGATATTACCTTACACCTATTAGGATGGCTTTTATTAAAAAAAAAGAATCCACAAGTGGCAAATGTTGGCGAGGATATGGAAAAAAAGGAAACCCTTGTGTACTTTTGGTGGGAATGCAGATTGGTGTAGCCACTATATAAAACAGTATGGAGTTTCCTCAAAAATTAAAAATAGATCTGCTTTATACCCCAGCAATTCCACTTCTAGGGATTTATCCAAAGAAACCCAAAATTACTTTGAAAGAATAAATGTACCCCTATGTTCATTGCAGCATTATCTATTGCAACTTTAATAAGTTACCACAAACTTACCAGCTAGATAAACACAAATTTATTATCTTATAGTTCTTTGGAATAAAAGTCTGACATGGATCTCTCTGGGATGAAGACAAATGTGTCCCTAAGGCTGCATTCCTTTCTGGAGGCTCTAGAGAATCTATTTTCTTGTTCTTTTTTAGTTTCTAAAGGACATATTCATTTCTTACATCCCCCTTTCTTCATATTCAAAGCTAGCAAAGTTAAGTTGAGTCACACAATGCATCACTTTCATTCTTATATTTCCTTCTGATTTCTATATTCTGCTGCCCTCTTCTACTTTTATGGACCCATTGGGATAATTAATGATAATCTCTCTATATTAAGGTCAGTTGATTTGTAGTCTTAATTCCCCATGACCATGTAACTTAATATATCCACAAATTTCAGAGGTTAAGACTCCTAGAAGATAGTGCTCAATGTGAAATCTAGAAATGATCTGCTAGGCCTAAACGTTCTAAGGGCCATAAGCTAAATGAACCTACTAGTCAACTTTGAATCATAGGCTTATTGTTAACTTCACCATCTCTGGCCTCCAGCGCCAAAAACCTGAAGGACCCTTTATCTAGGGAGCCAAATGGGGAGAACTTGGCCTTGGAGGATTTGTTTCTTCCAAGAAGCTGGATGCTTGTTATCACTGTTCATATAAATTAATTCCACTAGTGTCCCTTCTGTGAAGTAAGCTCCCTTTCTCTAGAAGACCTCAGGAGAGGGAAGGGATATAAGATGTTCATAGCACTGGCAGTAAAATAAGTTTATAAAAGTGTCTGTTGTGTGCTGACATACGTTGACAAAAGCTTTTTCTATAAGATAGACCTATGGTTAAGCCAACTTTTCACAGGGAGCATTCATCAGTGCTAGGTTGTACGTTCCTGTATATAAACATCTAGCATAACTTTCAGGAGATAACTATTTGCCCTTACTCCAATCCCAGTAAAAACAAAGTCTGGATCCTACACTTATTGACATGAACATGAACTCCCAGATTTGTAACAAGAACATGATAGCCAACAGACCAAGATTTCCTACCAGATTCTTGACAATCTGAGGCAGTAAGTTCAGATTGGATAACAGAAAACTGAGATGATATATGTGAGCATTTGGAAAAGGAGGTAGGATGGGAAAGTTGTCTGGTAGTAGCCAGGAAATGAATGCTCTTCAAAACGTATAAGGAAAACTTATTGGAAGGAAATGGGATAATTCATTTAAACACTGAGTTTTAAATACAGCCATGGTACATTGGAGATTAGAGATAAGGCATTCAAACTAGTAGTTTATGGTGAATGATGGGAGACAAAATGAACTAGGGATATGGTAGACAACCATGAGAAATGGCTTAGAGGTAACATCCTCACCTGGCCATATGTACCACCAGAATTGCACTTGATCTTAGCCAAAAGGCCGAGAAGCGATTACCACCAGAATTGAACGTGGGAAGGTGAGAAAGTGTAGGTCATTTGGGAAGTCTCTTTATGGGTGCCAAAGAAATATCCCCTATTTCAAACCATAATACATTGTCCATTCTCCCAGCATCTCCACCTTCCATATACATGTCAGAATGGTGATTTGTGAGGTATAAGCTTCCCATAGCTACCATTCGCTTGGGATATGCCTTGATGACCAAATAAAGCTGAAAGGGTGTGGTCCTCACTTTCCTGGGAAGTGTTTTGTACAGGAAGTACAAGACTTTTGGGGCAGAAACTTTTGGGGCAGAGTTTTTCACATTGGTAATGTGACCAGGAAATACAGGAGCCTAGTGTACTTAGTAGACAAAGAACTACAAGTATGAAAGGGAGGAATGAGAGGAAGACCTTTTTAAAATTCAGGTGGCAAGTTCAGATGACTTTATTCAAGCTCTTCTTCTTTATTAACTACTTCCTCTCAAGATGCCTTCCTGCCTGGCACAAATCTCTTCAGCCTGGACCTATTCTTATTAAGCCTTCTTCCCACTTACCCTCATTCTCTTTCTATAACCCAGTGTCTTTCTGAAGTCACCCTTTTGTCCTTCTGATTGCAGAAGTCTTGAAGAAAAGCATAAAGATTGTTTCACGGAAGTTCAGGCTATATATCTCTTCACAGAACTGCTACTCCTTTAAGAAAGCAGAACACAGGCCATGGCTAGTGTTGCTCAGTGGTTAGAGTGTCAGCCCAAGCACCAAATGGTCAAGGGTTTGATTCCTGGTCAAGGGCACATAACCTGGATTGCAGGTTTGATCCCCAGCCCTGGTTGGGGAATGTGCGGGAGGCAGCCAATCGATGTGTCTCTCTCATATTGATCTCTCTCTCTCTCTCTCTCTCTAAAAAAGGGAAAAATACCCTTGGGTGTAGACTAACAAAGAGAGATAAAAAGAGAGAGAGAGAGAGAGAGAGAGAGAGAGAGAGAGAGACCAGACATAGGAAGAAGGGTAAAATTCTTTGGCCATTACCACAGAGACAATGCTACAATGCTACAACCAACTGAGCCACCTGGCTCATGCTGGAGAAACACATTTGATAAAAGTTTTACAGTTCTGAGATGAATCCTTAATGATATGATTATATAAATCTTCCCAACTCCACACTTTATAACCATAACACCAGAGAACCAGTATTTTAAAAGGGGATTAAACCTGAAAGAGTTGCAAGAAACAGATTCCTTCTGACTGGAATATTTAAGGAAGCCCAAAGGGAACATGGGAAACAAAAAAGGACATTAGAGAAATTTTAAGCCACTGGCACCTATACAGAAAGCAAATATAAAATACAACATAAGCCCTAACCAGATTAACATAAACCCTAATAATAAAGGCTTATTTATTTCATTTCATAATACTGATACATTTTCATCTTTCAACAAAAAATTTACAAGGGATATTAAAGACATTAAAACACACCATATTAATTGACAAAATAAATCCTCAGAACCAAATTTAAAAATGATGTAGATAGGCAATTTAAAATAAATATGAATAATATGTTGACTCCAATAAAGAAATCATGCAAGAATAGATGGGCAACAAAAGCAGAGTGGTAGAAACTAAAAAAAGAATAAAAAGAAAATGATAGAAGTGAAAAACACACTCTCACAAAAATTAAGAATGCTCACAATGGGCTCATCAGTAGACAGTACATGGCCAAGGAAAAAACCAGAGACTTTGAAGATGGGTTATTCTAAACATCCAAAGCTGAAGTGCAAAGAGAAAAAACTATAAATAAACAGAACAAGCATCCAATGATAGGGAAATATAAAGAGCTGTATCTGTATATTTGGAATATCATGAGAAAAAAATAATGGAGTAGAAGGAATATTTGAAGTAATATGGCCAACAATTTTTCAAGTTCAATGTCAGACACTGAATTACACAGATCCAGCATACTCATAAAAGCCAAGCAAGATTAAAAACTTACATCTAGATATATATTTAAAATGCAAAGAAAGCAAAGACAATATCACTGAAGAAGACACAGAAAACCATCTTACCTATAGAAGAATAAGTAGGTGAAATATAGAAGACATCATCAGAAATTATACATCAACAAGGAAATGGGGTGAAATACTTAAAGGGTTGAAAAATTTAAAATTATTATTTTTTAAAATAAATCTTTATTGTTCAGATTATTACAGATGTTCCTCTTCCAACCCCCCCACAGCTTCCCTCCACCCAGTTCCACCCCCAACCCATGCCCTTACTCCCCACCACTGTCCTCATCCACAGGTGTAAGATTTTTGTTCAATCTCTTCCCACACCCCTCACACCCCCCTTCCCCCCAAGAATTGTCAGCCCACTCCCTTTCTATGCCCCTGATTCTATTATATTCACCAGTGTATTCTGTTCATCAGATTTTTTATTCATTTGATTTTTAGATTCACTTGTTGATAGGTAAGTATTTGTTGTCACTTTGTTGTTCATAATTTTTATCTTTACCTTTTTCTTCTTCTTCCTCTTCTTAAAGAATACCCTTCAGCATTTCATATAATCCTGGTTTGGTGGTGATGAACTCCTTTAGCTTTTTCTTGTCTGTGAAGCTCTTTATCTGCCCTTCAATTCTAAATGATAGATTTGCTGGGTAGAGTAATCTTGGTTGTAGATTCCTGCTATTCATAACTTTGAATATTTCTTGCCACTTCCATCTGGCCTGCATAGTTTCTGTTGAGAAATCAGCTGACAGTAGTATGGGTACTCCCTTGTATGTAACTAACTGTTTTTCTCTTGCTGCTTTTAAGATTCTCTCTTTGTCTTTCACCCTTGGCATTTTAATTATGATGTGTCTTGGTGTGGTCCTCTTTGGATTCCTCTTGTTTGGGGTTCTCTACGCTTCCTGGACTTGTAAGTCTATTTCTTTCACCAGGTAGGGGAAGTTTTCTGTCATTATTTCTTCTAATAGGTTTTCAATATCTTGCTCTATCTCTTCTTCTGGCACCCCCATAATTCGAATGTTGAATTATATTTCCAGAGAAATCACCACTCAAAAACTGAAAGAAAAATAATTAGATTATCAAACAAATGAAAAGAGAATTAATCAGCAGCAGACCTATTAATTCTCTCCTGAATTTATCTAATTGCAATAACTATCCCTTTGGGAATTTGGGTATCCTAAAAAGCATCTGGGGAAAAACATGAAGGGATGACTGAGAAAGTTTTAGACAAAAAATAGTGTGCAGATACTTGACATATCAAATACTGAAATATGTAAAAAGAGATGTACTATTCCAGAAATGTCATTTAAATGCATTTAATTTAAGGAGAAGGACATATAAAACATGGATACTTCATTTTTTTCCAGAGTCACCTTATGTCCACTTTTGTGCCCCTTGAAATATTTTCTTCACAATGCAGTATTAGAGTACTTTAAAACTTCAAATATGGGAGAGGACCAAGATGGCGGCATAGGGCAGATGCCTGATTGTTGCCTACCACAACAATTTTGAAACTACAACTGGAAAACAGAGCAGACACCATCCAGAACCACCAGAGGGCTGGCTGAGCAGATGCTCTACAACTAGAATAAAATAGAGGGGGACGTGGGATGATGCTGATGCCGGTGAGCCAAAGATCACACTTTAAAACTACGGCTCTGGTGACACAATGGCAGCCTAGAAAGTGCTCGGCGCAGTTCCTCCGGCGGTCTCCTGCTGAGGGGACGGCCCCGCTCGCTGCCGAGCAAGGACAGTTGAGCCCCTGGGGGACATGGGGTGGGAGACTCCGCGCTTGCTGACCTCCGAGTCCTTCGAGAAACTCTGCGTCCTGGAAGTGGCCAGGTGCGCACACCCGGCGACCGGCCGCGGCTGCAGACACGAGCGCCGTCGCAGCGACCTCGGACCAGCCTGCCGCCGCGCACTGGGCACTCCGGAGCTTTGCCAAGCCCGCTGCCCAGCGAGTTCAATGGCAGCCGCCCCGGAGCTTTGAGAAAATGGCCAGAGGAATTGCTGAGAAGGAATTGACCGATTGGAGTTGGGATCGGGAAGACGAGGCCCCACTGGGTCCCGGATCCAGGTGCGCTCGCCGGTGACTGGTCGCCACTGCAGACCCAAGTGCCGCCGCAGCAACTTCGGACCAGGCAGCTGCCACGCACCGGGTGCACGGGAGCTTCGCCGAGCCTGCCGTCCAGCGAGTTCCACAGCAGCCTCCCTGGAGCTTTGAGAAAATGGCCGAAGGAATTGCTGGGAGGGAATTGACTGACAGGAATTGGGATCAACAAGACGAAGCCCCACTGGGTCCCGGGTCCAGGTGAGGCATTGCGCCCCTGGGTCCGGGTGAGGCTGGGACACGGGCCAGGGTGAGGCTGAGTCCCAGGTCCGGGCTAGGCTGCGCGCCCCTGGGTCTGGGTGAGGCCACACGCCCCTGGGTCAGGGTGAGGCTGGGTCCCGGGTCTGGGTGAGGCCGCGTGCCCCTGGGTCGGGGTGAGGCCACGTGCCGCTGGGTCCGGGTGAGGCTGGATCCCGTGTCTGGGTGAGGCCACACGCCCCCGGGTCTGGATGAGGCCGCGCGCCCCTGGGTCTGGGTGCGGCCGCGCGCCCCTGGGTCCGGGTGAGGCTGGGTCCTGGTCCCGGGTGAGGCTGCACACCCCTGGGTCCGGGTGAGGCCGCACGCCCCTGGGTCTGGGTGCGGCCGCGCGCCCCTGGGTCCAGGTGAGGCTGGATCCCAGGTCCGGGTGAGGCCGTGCGCCCCTGAGTCTGGGTAAGGCTGCACCCCTGGGTCCGGGCGAGACCAAACCAGAGGGAGTCAGACCTGCATTACCACCATTGGTCCACCATCCAGAACTGAAAAGTCAGTGCTGACATGTACACATAAGGAACTGGTGAACATTGAAATTGGGTCTCAAAAGAACTGTTGGTCCAGAAAGAAACTAACTACAGACTGACTCATTTGCCTGTCAGCATAACTATTATTGCTCATCTCACATTCAGTTCTTATAAGTATATTTCTAGTAACACATGATTTCACTCATCTAGGGGAAATGATGAACAACATAGACTGATGAACAAGAACAGACCCAGAAACCAGGAGGCATCGATCGGACTGTCGGGCCTCAGAGGGAGGGTTGGGGAGGGAGTGTGTAGGGGGGATAGATCAGCCAAGGGACTTTTGTGCATGCATACAAGCCTAACCAATGCTTAAGGACAACAGGAGGGTGGGGGCATCCGTGGGGAGGGCTGTGGGATGGGAATGGGGGGATGAGGACAAATATGTGACACCTTAATCAATAAAGAAATTAAAAAAAAATACAAAAGAAATAAATAAATAAAACTTCAAATATGATCATCTTCTTTTGTTGCTTAAAACTTAGGTTTAACATTTAGGGTACAGACATTGGTTTGTAAATACCATCATTCAATAAAAGAAACCAGGTCTTCTTGGAGAAATGATGATTCTAGGGATAATGCAGAGAGTATATATGATGTACTTGGAGAATCCTTCACTAGAAAGTAAGAAAATGCTCAAAAAACAGAAGAATGACTATGTATTATGCCTAGGAGCCAACATGAAAGCACTTCCAGTAGTCAAAGCTGGAACAATTTAAGCAACAAAATAAGTAGTGTAGTATAATATAAAGAATAACATAAATATGCACAAGTTTATACTGACACAAGTAAAATATTCAGTAAAATAAATGAATGAAGAAGAAGAGACAAATCTTCCTTATAGAAGAATTACAATATTCTATGTAGATACTCCCCACTCCAGGAGGTGGAGGTAAACCCTCATTGAGTGTGAGCTGGAATTAGTGACTCCCTTCCAAATAATACAGTAAGGAAAGGGAAAAATGTTTACAGTTTAGAAACAGGCTAATATTACCTTAGTTAAGTAATGAAGGCTAACATCACCAGTGATAAGTGATATGGATATTATATACCTCTTGCTAGAAAGTGATACGATATGATGTAATACTTAACCTTGTAGTGTTATTTCCAAAAGCTAAAAATGCCATCTAATCACAAGAGGGACATTCCACAACACACCTGACCAGTATGCTTCAAAACTGCCAACTTTATGAAAAATAAGGAAAGACAGTCTATCAGAGGATACTAAGGAGGAGAAATGGCAACTAAGTGCAATGGGATGCTGGGACAGAAAAATAAATAATGGAAAAACTCATGAAATCCAAATGAAGCCTGAAGATTCATTAATCCTATCTAATAAAGAGGCAATATGCAAATTGACCGTCACTCCAACACACAAGATGGCCACCCCCATGTGGTCAAAGATGACCATCCCCATGTGGATATAAGATGGCCACCACAAAATGGCCTGCAGGGGAGGGCAGTTAGGGGTGACCGGGCCTGCAGGGGAGTAGTTAGGTGTCGATCAGGCTGGCAGGTAGAGGTTAGGGAGTGATCAGGCTGGCAGGCAGAAGTGGTTAGGGGCAATCAGGCAGGAAGGCAGGCGAACGGTTGGGAGCCAGCAGTCCTGGATTGTGAGAGGGATATCCAACTGCTCGTTTAGGCCCGATCCCACTGGGCAGTCAGACATCACTTGAGGGGTCCCAGATTGGAGAGTGTGCAGGCTGGGCTGAGAGACACCCCCCTCCATGCATGAATTTCATGCACTGGGCCTCTAGTATTAGTATAACAATGTTGGCATCTTAGTTTTGAGAAATGTACCCTAGTAACGTAAGATTATCATCTTACATGACAGTATGAAGGTATATGGGAAATCTTGTATTCTCTTTATAATGTTTCTATCAACGTATGCATGTTGAGAAAACTAGATACTTTCCCCCTAAGATCAGAAATAAGACAGGATGTCCTCTCTAACCACTCCTATTCAACATCATATTGTTAGTCCTAAGTAATGCAGTAAGAAAGAAAATAAAATAATAAATATACAAATTGGAAGAAATAGATAAACTCTTTCTTAACTGATGACATAGATGACTGTCTATGTAGAAAATTGCAATAAATCATCAACAACAACAAAATCTTGGAACTAATAATCAAATATAAAAAAAATTGTAGGATACAAAGGTCAATGTGAAAAAGTCAATTCCTTTCCTATATGTCAGCAATTAACTGGAGTTTGAAATTAAAAACACAATACCATTTATGTTAGCACAATTAAAAAGCAATATTTAGGTATACATTTAATAGAACATGTATAGAATTTACATGAAGAAAGTTATGAAACTCTTCTGAATGAAACCAAACTAGATCTAAACAAATTGAAAGCGATCCCATGTCCATGAATAGGAAGACTCAATATTGTTAAGATATCAATTCTTCCCCACTCGATCTATAGATTCAATGCAATTCCAATTTAAATCTTTCCAAGTTGGTATGTGGCTATCAACAAACTCATATTAATGTTTATATGGAAAATAAAAGACCTGTAATAACCAACACAATACTGAAGATAGATAAATAGAGCAATGAAGCAGAGTATAAAGCTCAAGAATACACCCTCATTAAATATAGTTAACTGATCTTTGACAAAAGAGCAAAAGTCAATACAATGGAGAAAGAATAGTATTTCAACAAGTAGTACTGGAACAACTCGATGTTCATATGCAATACACACAGACACACACAGACACAGACACAGACACACCCACACACCCACATACACATACGCCTTTCACAACAATTAACTTGAAATGTATCATCCTAAATGTAAAGTGCAAAACTACAAGATTTCTATGTGATAACAGAAAAATGAGGTAACCTTGGGTTTGTCAATGTGTTTTAGATACAATACCAAAAACACGATCCATGAAAGACAAAAATTGATAAATTGGACTTCATTAAAATTAAGAACTTCTGTGGAAGTTTAAGAGAATGAAAAGACAGAGACCATCAAAAATACTTGCAAAGGAAATATCTGATGAAGGAATTATATACAAAATATATAAAGGATTCTTAACATACAACAATAAGAAAACAAATGACCCAGTTAAAATATAGGAAAACATTTTGAACAAAGATTTACCCAATGAAAATATTCAGGGACAAATAAACATATAAAGTGGTGACCAATATCTTATGTAATTAGGGAATTGCAAATTAAAATAACAATGAAAAACTATTACACAACCTTAAAATGCCAAATATCCAAAAACTGATGATGATAGCAAATGCTGGTGAGGATCTAGTGCAACATGAACAATCATCCATTGCTGGTGGGAATGCAAAATGGTACAGCTGCTTAGGAAGACAGTTTGGCCATTTCTTACAATTCTAAAAATAGTAGTAACATACATTTCAGCAATTGTACTCCTTGTTATTTACCCTTAGTTGAGTTGAAAACTTACGTTTATACAAAAACTTGTGCACAAATGTTTGTAGTAGTTTCATTCATAATTGCAAAAACTAGAAGCAGCCAAGATTTCCTTCAATAGGTTAATGGATAAACAAACAGTGCTATATCCATATAATGGAATATTATTCATTGATAAAAAGAAATGAACTATCAAGCCACAAGAAGATATAAGTGGATTTTAGATGTATATTGCTGAGTAAATTAAGTAATTCTGAAAAGGTGACATATTGTATTATTCCAATTATATGACATTCTGGAAGAGGCAAAACTTGCAGAGATAAAAAGGTCAGCGGTTGCTGGATAATGAAGGGGAGAGGGGAGGTCTGAATGGATGAAGCACATAGAGGAATTTTTAGTGAGATAAAACTATTCTTTATGATACTATAATGGTGGGTATTTCATCTATGCCTTTGTCAAAACCCATAAAACTGTACAACAAAGAGTGAAAATTAACATAAATGTAAATTATGTTCTTAGTAATGTATAATTAATATTAGTTCCTTATTTATAACACATGCATCACACTAATGAAGATGTTAATAACAGAGGAAATAGTTCTTCTCTATGTGATGGAGAAAGTGAAGTTTTCTCATCTGACCATAACATCCACAAAATCATGACATAACTTCAGGTGAAATGTGAGGGGAAAGTTATGTGAGGGAATTAGTAAGAGGAAATGTTCAAGGTTCCATATATCTTGGAGACCAGACAGCATTTTCCTGGCTGGAACTAAAACACTGAAGAAGTCTCCCCAGAGCAGAGAAGGTGGAGCAGAGCAGAGCTGTCTAGCCTGAGACCAGCCTCACCCAAGGGCCACCTCATATCCATACTGTGCCATAGCTTTGCTGTTTCATAATTGATCTGTAACACTATTGAGCTGTCTAACAGCCATGCTGTTCTCACAGCCATGCTCTTTCACAATTGAATTGTTTGCACTGAATAAGTTTCCTTCACTGCACCCCAAATTGGGGATTCTTGTTGTTGTTGAATTAATGCAATGACCATTGGTGGACAATGTTCACTCCAAAACATTATGTTATCTCCCTTTCACCTGTAATCATGAGTAATGTGAAAAATGGCTTTCAGAAAAAATTTTGAACTTTAAAGAAAAATTTGATGAGTGGATAAATAAAAGCTGTGATACATTTACACAGTGAAATACTATTCAGCCATAAAAAGAAGGAAATCTTACCTTTTTGCAACAGCATAGATGGACCTGGAGAGCATTATGCTAAGTGAAATAAGCCAGTCAGAGGAAGGCAAGTTTCATATGATTTCACTTATATGTGAAATCTAATGAGCAATAAAACCTAGCTAACAAAGTGGACACAGACTCATGGTTATAGAGAACAGATTGACAGCTGTCAGAGGAGAGGGTTGGGGACTGGGTGAGAAAGGTGAAAGGATTAAGCAAAGAAACAAAAGAGAAAGACTCATGGACACAGACAACAAACAGTATGGTGATTGCCAGAGGGAAGGAGGTTGGGTGAGGTAAAAAATGGTAAAGGGAGGATAAATGGTGATGGAAGGAGACTTGACTTGGGGTGGTGAATACACAATACAGTGTACAGATGATGTGTTGTAGAATTGTATACCTGAAACATATAATTTTATTAACCAATGTCACCCCAAATAAGTTCAGTAAAAAATAATTAAAAATAAAGGTAACTTTAATCGTGTTCATTTGACTCCATTTAATAAGGCAGAAGGACATAGTAAGCATATTTTTAGCATATAAAGTTAGAAGAGTAGGTTTTGTATTTAAAACTAGGGTACCAGTGCACGAATTCATGCACCTTGAAAGGAACTGTGGGCCACGAGGCTGCGGTGGGCACAGGGGCAGGTCTTGGCCCATCCTCTGCCCCCCCACTTGGGCCCTCCTTCCACAGCCCCTGGTCCCCTGTCTTCCAGCATCCCCATTCCCGCTACCGCTCGCACACTCTGATGGCGCCGGCCCCACTCGCACCTGCTGACTGTGTGGAGCGATTGGGGCTGGCACCAGCAGCGGGTGCAAGCAGGGCCGATGCCATCAGCGGGTGCGAGCAGTGGCTGCTACCCTGATCACCCCTCAGGAACAGCGGGAGGTGGAGAAGCCCTCAGGGGTGATTGGGGCCAGCAGCCACCACTAGCACCCACTGACAGTGCCCAGTGACTGAGGCCAGTGCCAGGCGCTGGCAGTGGGTGCAAGTGGCAGTGATGGCAGTGGGTGTGAGCGGGGCCGGTGCTGGCAACAGGTGCAGGCACCTGCAGCAGGTGCGAGTGCCTGGTGGGACCGTGGTGTGCGGGAGCAAAGAATTTTCAGTAACCACCAGAGACTTGCCCCGATGACAGCGATCGGTGTCCTGCCTTGGTCTGGCGCCTCCACTCCCCTGCTCCACCATCCTGCCAAGGCGGATGCCCACCATGTTCCATGCTCTGCTGCCAATGCCTGCCATGTTCCAAGTGCATCACAGCGACCAGTTGTTCAGTTGGTTGTTCAGTTGTTTGCCGTTTGGTCTATTTGCATATTAGGGTTTTATATATATAAAAGAGGCCCAGTGCACAAAATTTGTGCACGGGGGGGGGGTGTACCTCAGCTCAGCCTGCACCTTCTCCAATCTGGGACCCCTCAAGGGATGGGATGAGGCCTAAATGGGCAGTCAGACATCGCTTTCACAATCCAGGACTGCTGGCTCACAACTGCTCACCTGCCTGCCTAACTGATTGCCCCTAACCACTTCTACCTGCCAGCCTGATCACCCCCTAACCACTCCCCTGCTGGCCAGGTCACCCCTAACTGCCCTCCTTTGCCAGCCTGGTTGCCCCTAACTGCCCTCCCCTGCTGGCCTGGTCGCCCCCAACTGCCCTCCCCTACTGGCCCGGTCACCCCTAACTTACCTCCCTTGCCAGCCTGGTCACCCCTAATTGCTCTCCCCAGCCAGCTTGGTTGCCCCTAACTGCCCTCCCCTGCAGGCCTGGTCCCCCCCAACTGCCCTTCCCTGTAGGCCTGGTCCCCCCCAACTGCCCTCCCCTGCTGGCCTGATTGCCCACAGCTGCCCTCCTCTGCTGGCCATCTTGTAGTGGCCATCTTGTGTCCACATGGGAGCGGCCATCTTTGACCACATGGGGGAAGCCATTTTGTGTGTTGGAGTGATGGTCAATTTGCATATTACCTCTTTATTATATAGGATTAGAGGCCTGGTGCATGAAATTTGTGCATGGGGGGGTTCCCTCAGCCTAGTCTGCACCCTCTCCAATCAGGGACCCCTTGGGGCATGGCCGACTGCCCTGTGGGATCAGGCCTAAACCGGCAGTCGGACATCTCTCTCACAATCTGGGACCGCTGGCTCCTAACTGCTCACCTGCCTGCCTGTCTGATCACCCCTAACCACTCTACCTGCCTGCCTGATTGACCCTAACCCCTCTGCCTGCCTGCCTGATCACACCTAACTGCCTCTGCCTGCCTGCCTGATCACCTCTAACTGCGCCCCTGACAGCCTGAGTTCTCCCAACTGCTCTCCCCTGCTGGCCTGATTGCCCCTAACTGCCCTCCCATGCTGGCCTGATTGCCCCTAACCCCCTGCCAGCCTGATCTTGCCCCAAACTGCCCTCCTTTGTTGGCCTGATCGCCCCTGACTGCCCCTTCCTTGGCCCCCAGCACTATGGCTTTGTCCAGAAGGAAGTCAGATGTCCAGTCGACCCAGTCTAATTAGCATATTACCCTTATATTAGTATAAATAGATTGTATAGGATAGAATTGCTTAAATGGGGTGGAGACTTTTTTTAGCAGGAGGAGATGCTCTTTGTAGACAAAAATACATAATCCTTATGTCTGGACTGATAGCCAGCCATATGCATATGGTATAAGGTGTTAGAACCGCTTTCTTACACCTTACACCAAACAGCTATTGCCCTTAAAACCCCTCCTCAGCCCCCACCTTAGGTTCTGCCTTCGCAGTTCACCCAGATTTGGTTCTGATTAGTCAATTTCTATGCCAGTCAGCATCAAAAGCTCTGCCTCCTAGGCAGCCATTGGCTCCTCGCAGTTCACCCAGATTTGGTTCTGATTGGTCAGTTTCTATGCCAGTCAGCATCAAAAGCTCTGCCTCCTAGGCAGCCATTGACTCTTCTGGGAAATCCAGAATGGTCCTGCTGACAGCTGCCTTTCTCTCTGGGCCAATCTCTGGGCCTGATCCTCAGCCTCTGCAGCAGCTGCTGATCACATCTTGCCTCTTTCTCTCTCCGGGCCTTGCCAGCAGCTGCAGCAGCTGCTGATCAGGCCCCACCTCTCTCTCTCTCTCTCTCTCTGGGCCTTTCCAGCAGCTGCGGAGGCTGCGGATCAGGCCCTGCCTCTCTCTCTGGGCCTGATCTGTAGCTGCCGCACCCCATCCACCACCCCCCATGCCGCCCTGCCTGCCCACCTGCTGCCAGTCTTGCTTTGATAGGAACCTGCGGGCCACGGGGAAGGGACTGAGAAGTGCTCCATGCACTTCCTGGTGACTGGTCGTCCATCTGGTCATTTAGGTCATGATGGCCCTAGGCTATTATTAGTATAGATAGATGGTATTCCCTGCAACCTGAATATATCTTGTCATAAAATTTATCCCACCATTTGAAAGTCTTCAGTGATCTTTATAGAGTTCTTGACATGAACTTTGTTTGAATCCTTTTATTTCAATTTGAAGTTAAAACACATTAGAAATTCTTAGTTACATAATTTCAGGATCATGTACCAGTGCATTCCTAAGTGTAAAAAGTTGTATATTTGGGTTTACTTATTTTAATGACATAACATTTTGTATTTACTAACATTATTTCTGTAGGCTAGCTATACACATTTCAAGGAGCCTTTAATTCCTTCCTATGCTCAGACTTTAAAAAATAAATTCATAAATGGGCATCTTAGAAATGTCATGTATATATTATAATATTATTTCCTAATTTCATGTCCTAAAATTGATTTCTGCAAGTAGTTTTGATACTTGTATCATGAAAGTAAAAAGTTGAATTGGAAACTAGATTCACAAACTAATGAATTGTAGTCACCTTTAGTAAATGACTGTTGACCTAGACTATGATCATGTGGGGAATTTTTCTGATAGAGTAAGGAACACAGTAATTCAATTACCTTGTGATTGAATTTCACTCTGATAAGCAGAAATTTCTATAGTATCAAATTCTACCAATGTTATTATGCTGGAAACTGTTCATCTCCTGAGACAGACATGAGACCATTTTTAGTTAGTTACTTACCTTACTTTGTGGAAGCAGTGTATTAATTGTTTGTGAAGACAAAGCTTGGCTTTTCTTAAGCATTTATTTGTTGTCATGTGAGGAAAAATATATTTCTGTTCCAGAGACTGCTGAACACTTACTGGAGTTCCTGGACCAGCCTTTTTTTTTTTTTTCTTTTTAGATTTGAACACTTAGTGAGTAGAATATGAGTGTATCACTAAATCTCATCTTTGCCAATTCAGTATTCATAGCACATTTTTACCTTTGGTGAGTTAGTGGAAATATCTACAGGTATGTTACATATTGGAGAGTGATGAAACACCTGGAATCACATCCTTTTAGTAGTCACCAAGAGTCAACAGGAATCTTAAACTGTGATTAGCCAATTGCAGGAACAGGACTAGGGTTAGGTGAGTGAGGTGTATAGGATACAAAATTTAAGAAGGTGCTCATCCTCAGGGCTTTGCCTCCTTATATTTTGTGCCCTTGGCACCTCACTAGGGTCGTCCTAATCCTGACCCCACCCAGTAGGCACATATCTATAAATCTTAACATATGTATTTGGATGTAAACAAAGTAAACTAAGAACCATATTCATTTATGGACCACTATACTGTTTTGACATACTCCATTAATTTACCATTTCATAAAATTTTAAAGCATTTTAAAAAGCAAAGCGAACCATAAACAGAAATGCCTTGTTGAACCAGTTCTGACTATAGCCAGGCATACATATTTTCAAACACTATTGAAATGAGACATGTTAGAACATTAAAATATTTGAACCCAAAGGAAACCTAATTATACTCATATTTTTATTGAATCCCCAATTTATTTATGATTATTTATCTATTGTATACATGGCAATAAACAAGCAGCCGTATAGATGGCTTTACCTGGAATCAATAGATTTCCTCGATATACAATTCTTATCCTTCTACACCCCAGTATTCAGCAGGTGAGTGCTGAGGGCTGCCCTTGAATGTGTAGATTTAAATATATATATATATATATATATATATATATATATATATATATATATATATATATATATATATATATATATAATATATATATATATGTATGTATATATGTATGTATATATATACATATATATATATATATATATATATATATATATATATATATCTGACTGTGACTGTATAATATATCTTGGGAAATATTTTTGGCCTCTGTTATTCTTGGTTTTATCATAAAAAATAACTAACATTTATACCTTAAGAATCTTGGGGTGATTAATGAAATAAATATAAAGCAACTAGCATGGTGTCTCATGCTATTTCTCAAAATATTGTAACTATTATAATAAATGATGCTAATAATTTGTGGTAATATGGGATGTCACTAAAAGTAAAATTCCCGAAACCAGATTTTTTATTTTATTTTAGGAAAGCACTATAGGGGAGAATGGGACAATGGAAAATATCCAGTGTTATTTTTTCACAATTATCCAATTTTACTTTTACATAATTTTCTTCTTTTTAAATATTTTTATTGATTTTGAGAGAGAGAGGAAGAGAGATGATAGCTACCGGTAAATAGATGAAGAAAGATGATGATGATAGATAGATAGATAGATAGATAGATAGATAGATAGACAGACAGATAGAGAAACATTGATGTGATAGGCAAACATCCATTGACTGCCTCCTGTGTGCCCCCTACTGGGGATCGAGTCTGCAACCCAGGCATGTGCCCTGACCAAGAATTTAACAGGCAACCTTTAGGTGCACAGAATAACCAACTGAGCCACACCAGCCAGGGCTTTGCATCATTTTCAAAAGCCCCTCTGCAAATTGAATCTTCTTTTTCTTCAGGATGCATCCCAGCACTTACTTTTCAGATAGTGGAGAACCTTTGGAAAGAGGATTATATGATAAAAGCAGGTTCCAGGAAGAGATCTGTCTTTCATCTTTGGGGATGGTTTATTGTAGAGAGACTTTTGTGGTAGGAAAGCACAAGCACTTGTAATTGTATTCTCTGAAATAAACATGATTCATTAACTTTTATTGGTATTAAACAGTAAGTAGAATACATTCTAAACTGCTATTGTCAGGTTAAAAGTGGTCATTATTGATTGGTGTTACATATTCTCCTTGTATAGCATATACTTTTGCTATGAAGACCTCTATATATGATTTGGAGCTCAGTGATTCTATTGATTCCATCCACTGACAGTTTACTGTTCTAATTTTGGTTACCTCTGTGACCCTGTAGAACTTACAACCTTTTATACCCTTTCTGATTAGAATGCAATATGTTTTTGCAACCATGGAAAATTGCTATGGTGTATGTTATTGATTTTGGTTAATGAAAAACTTGTTACTCTGTTTTTTTTAAACAGGTTAGTGCCAGAATTTTATAACTATAGGCCAACATTTGTTTATGAAGATTCGCTGTATTTTGAGGGGTTAGGACAACATATAATGTTACAGTGAAAATAATTGAAGCAAATTTATCAACATTGTCCCAAGGACTGTGTGCTTATAAACTAAACAAAGTTGCTAGTAATAACACTGAGTAAACAGACTCCATTTAATGAATAAGCAATTCCCTGACAAATACTCTTCTATTATGTGTGTGCTTTTGTTGTTTACAAGTATGAGATAAGCAATAAGTAGTGCTTATTTAATTGCATCACAGTTTCAATCTTGTTTATCCCAATTAAGTGGAGATAGTGGAAAAAATTAGACTGTCACTTTGCTTAGATTGGACCTTTAGATCAGTGATAAATGTGGGCCACATTTATCAGTAGAATGAAGGGGAGTTGGCTTTCCTAATTGATATTTCTATCCATCGCCAGCTCTAAGGACAATTGTCAAGTCATCCAAAGTGTACATTTGCTACTGTCTAACTACTCCTTTACTTCTTTTGACTTTTTCATATGCCCATTGCCCATTACCTGCTCCTCAGTTGCCCAAAAGTCTTCTTTTTAATGGAATGTTCTTTGTTTTAGATAGATTCTTCAATTCATCTCCTCTACACTGCTCCTGCCCCAAACTTCCATAATAAATTCTTCTCTGGTATTCTGTTGTCTCTCTGTAAAATAAAAAACTTGGTTATATCCTTGTATACTGAGAAAACATGGGCCATGATTTGCGATGGGATAAAGAATTTCTCTCTAAGATACTACTCTGGATCAGCATTGTTGACCCAGCAATATATGTTATACTAGGAGTTGTTTATGAATGTATTAGAATATGGATTTATTGTTTAATTATTATTCTTTCTCTAGTGGAGAAATAAGAGGCCTATTATGCATACCCAGGGAAGGTAACAGCAGAGTATTAAGGGTATAGAAAATATTTATCTTACTATTATTCTTCTTGACCTCCACCATAAATATTGCAAAGTTGTTTTCAGCAACAATTATGGCCCAGTGATTTTTACAGAGTAGGATTAAAAAATGCTTGGAATTGCAAATGGATGGGGGTTTCTTTTGGGGGGAACAAAATTTTTTCTAAGATTAGATTGTGGTGATAATTGTACAACCATGTAAATATACTAAACAACATGGAATTGTATGCTTTAAATGGGTAAATTGTGTGGAATATAAACTAAATCTTGATAAAGCTATTTTTAAAAGATGAATTGGGTCTGAATAGCAGGGATATTAATGATTACTTTAAAAGACTGTAGATTATAGTATAGATTCGAATTCAGGCTTTGGAGTCAGACTGACTTGGGTTTGAATTTTAGATTCACCATATACTAGCTGTGTGATCCTAGGAAGTCACTTAAATTCTATGAGCTTACTTAACACCCTGTAAAATGAGGTTATTTTCTCATGGCTATTTTGAAGACTGCATAGAAGTTATGCATGTAATGTGCTTAACAGGATATCTGGCATCATCATTATTACAGATGTATTTTTTTCCTAATGTACTCTCATTATTTTTTTGAAGATAATTGAATGCAGCTATTTCCATTGTCATTGACAGGTAGAAAAATAGCAAGTGAATCACAGAACCAGATAAAATGCACAAAACTTCTTGTATTTCTTAATTTATTTTCCATCAGTAAAATAATAATAGTAGTTACCACCCAGCTCAGTGGTTGAGCATTGACCTATGAACCAGGAGGTCACAGTTGGATTCCTAGTCAGGGCACATGCTTGGGTTGTGGGCTCAATCCCCAGGGTGGGACATGCAAGAGGCAGCCAGTCAATGATTCTCTCTCATCACTGATGTTTGTATCTCTCTCCCTCTCCCTTCCTCTCTGAAATCAATTATATAATAATAATAATAATAATTATAATAATAATTATAATAATTATAATAATAATAAAGCACAATATGCTAATTAGACCAGACAGCCAAACAACCTTCAGGACATCATTCCGGACGTCCTTCAGGAGGAAGCCACAGCAGCGGGGGTGGAGGCAGAGGCGGTTAGGGGTAATCAGGCAGACAAGCGAGCAGTTAGGGTCAATCAAGCAGGTAGACAGAGTGGTTAGGGGTGATCAGGCAGGCGAGTGGTTAGGAGCCAGTGGTCCTGGATTGCGAGAGGGTGCAGGCTGGTCTGAAGGACCCCCCTGTGCATGAATTTTGTGTACCAGGCCTGTAAAAAAAAAAAATATATATATATATATAATTTATATATATTAGTTACCTAGTGCACTGGGCCTGTAAATATATATATTAGATATTATATTATATATATATTTATTACCTAGTGGAGGTGGTATGAGGATTAGGATAAATTAAATTTCACCAGTAAAGGGATTTACACAGTCCTTGGCACATAGGTAGTACTCAGTAAATGCCAATTCCATTCTTTAGTCATATCTAAATAATGCTTCATGTTTGGCACATGTTATTGGTTTCAGTAATCCTCCCAGATGGAAAAATAATGAAGCTATTTACTTAAAATATTGGACATCAGATACATTTATTGTCATTTAGTTGTTCATTCCTTTGATAAATACTGATAACAGTGGTAAATAAGACAGGTTTAACCACCTTTACGCTAAACTTTTAGTATCTTGTGATCAATTTCTATGAACCATAGTAATTGCTACTAAGTATATAGAAAAACATAGAATGTTCTGGGAGGTCCGTGGGAAAAAACCCTAATCCAGTGAAAGGAGGTGAGACGATATGGAAATGCTTCCCAGAAAAAGGTGACATCTAAACTGAAACCTATGTTCAGATTTGGAAAAGGATGTCGTGTTTGCCAATGCCATTCCTCAGTAAAGTGGCAGTGATTCTTAGGATTTGAGTGCAACCCTTACTTCTGAACATTTTAGAGGAGTTCCATAGTTCAGCAGTGTTATAAGGATCAGTTGTAATTGACCAAATGTTCCCTAGGACTGCCTTGACAGAGAAACATACATTGTTTGGAAAATAATAATGATGAAATTGCCTCTGGTGTTTGAGATGCCTTAAAATGAATTCTCTCATTGTACAGCTAGAGTGGGCCCAATCAGTATAATTCTCCCAGAATTCTAATCAATATCTTCTCTTCTTTTCATATTGAGCTTCACAGAAACAAACCTGAATGGGGGAAAATGGTTTAAAATTATTTTACCAGCTCTGTTCATAACGGATAGTTCAGCGGAATTCAGATATTTATATTTGTGGCCTGACTTTGTCATGTCTATCTTGTGGAATGAATGGGCAAGCCACAGAGCCACACCTTCTATCAAGATAATTTATTTAAGAGTAACCTATAATTAAGTCGATGTAAACAAGACAAAAATGATTGTGATTAAAATTAATCAGAACAATGGAATTAGGCCTTGTTTATAAAACTTACAGGAGGCAACTCAGGTCTTTCTGGTGTCTCCTAGATATCACAGTATCTGTAGGAAGGCTCTGTTATACAATGCAGGTAAATACACTTTGAAAATTACCAGCATACAAAGTGATATTTTCTTGAGACTGTGCTAGAATTATTAACAGGTATTTGGATAAAACAGATGGTTTAAATTATTTATTTCTGCTATGGCCTATTTTTCAGAGTTTGTGCTTCTTCAGTATGGTTGACTACTTTTTTTCTTTTTATTATTATTTATTTAGGGAAGTGAATGTCATAAACAGAATTAAACAACAACAAAAACAAAAAACCCTTATGTTATGGCCTTTACAGGGTAGTCACCATGGTACATTTGTCCTTACCATTTCTATAACTCAAAATTATCAGATACCAGATTGGTATGTGTGACTTGAGGTGTAATACCAGGTGTAATTTCAATTTAAAGTGGAGTTACAACCAAGGGCAATTATATGATGGTAATCAGAGTAATGTGATTTTAGAATCCAAAGTTTTTTGCCCTACATTGTGATAGGAGTAATTTGGAATATTAAAGAAAAATATGTTTCTTTCACTAACATCTAGGAATGTTAAATTTGAGAATAATTCTTGGTCCTTCAAATAATAATTTTGTTTTGGAATTTATCCAGGAGGCAAGAAGAAATATAGGTCATGGATATGTTTGGGCTTTGGATTTGAAATTTTTTTGTATCACGTGTGATCAGAATTGCATAACTGGAGTGTAAAAGTACTTATTTTTGAAACTGTTATCATTGCCCTAACATGTTTAAAGTTTTATAAGCCTGCTCTAATTGGACTTATGTTGAACTGAGTTAGATACTTTCCAGGGAATCTAATGAGTAATTCCAAAATATGATGAACTAGTGAACCTCAACCTGTGTGTGGAAACTCAGTTATCTACATATTGCCTCAAATTCTTAGATATTAGGTCAGTCTGCTTTGAAGAAGAAATGTGCTATTGATTTAATACTCTATTGATTTCATTTTCTATGTGTGGGTTTTTTTTTTAACCTATCCCCCTGTACAAAATATGTGACCAATTTTATATTTCTTTACGTGGTTTTCCATTTCTCATATAACTTCTTTCTGCCACAAAACACAGCTCTTTTGTTTGGATGGTGGCTGTTACATAGCCAAGGTCATTAAGTTATTGGCTATGCATTGGAATAAGTTTTCTGAATATAAATTATATCACATAGACCAAGAAATAAATGAAAAAAAAATCTCTCCAATGGAAAAAAGTTACTGTAGGTTGACAAAATGTAACTAATTTTGCATATACTTGCAATGATTGCTTTTTTCAATTCAAAAGATCCTCTGCTATTAAATTTTTATATGTGAAAACTATTTTCCTAAGATGAGATGCTTCATATTCAATTATATAAAATTTCTCATCTATGACTCTTGATTTCAGACTTCACTGTTTATGCATCTATTTAATTTGAGACAATGTGCAACAGAAATGTTTTTTTTTCAATTTTTGCTAATTAAGACAGAGGAGAGAAACTATACGCAAACAAAACCCAATTATAAATGCTTTAGACTCTTCAGAAAATATTGGTATTAGAACTGTGAGTTTTGTGTGATTAATTGGATTGTTTTTGTTTTTATGTGTGTGTGTGTGTGTGTGTGTGTGTGTGTGTTTTATTTCACCTGCTACTACCAGCCTGAGTAAGATTAAATGTGGGACTATAAAGCAGAGAAATGAGCTATGCTTTAGAGTGTCCTTTTAGTGCCATTAATTTCAAGAGGCTTGGGCAAGGGAAAACAAAAAAACAATAGGTCTTTATGAGAAATGCAAGGTAGAGAATGTAATTGTAATCTGTTTTACCCATGTATAAGCATAACCACCACATTAGGAGGGTATTAAAGTTCAGTGCTGATGATACTCAGAGAAAGAATGTCAGGACAAAGCTGCTTTGTCATGTTAGCCAGAGCCATGTTGATGGAAGCATCTTAGGCTAATAAAGGTGAGTATGTGTCCTTTTAGAAAGTAAATATTGTTTTATTTATGACTTCAAAGAGATTCAACTAGGTCATGTGCCTTCCCAACCTCTCTAAAGCAGAGTGGATAAGGGATCAGTTTGAAAGTGTCAACGTTGTGAGATTTTTTTACCTACTCACAGATGAAGCAAAGAGTTTTATACACTGTTTTAATTTTTATAACAGCAAAAGTATGGAAACCACTAAGTACTCATCAATAGAGGAATGGTTACATATACATTGTGCATTATTGCAACTGTAAAAGAATGAGTAAGCGCTCTTTGCACTTATATTTAAAGATCCAATATATACTACTAAATAAAACAAGGTACAAAACAATATGAATAGTGTACATATTTTTGTATATAAAGAAAATAAAAATATATTTGTATTTTATTACATTTGTATAAATAAGCTCTGGAAAAACACAAGGAAAATTATAAATAACATATATAAAACAGCCCTAGCCAGTGTTGTTAAGTGGTTGGAGTGTTGGCGTCCACACTGAACGGTCTCAGGTTTGATTCCAGGTCAAGGGCATGTATCTGGGTTTCAGGTTTGATCCTGGCCCCAGCCAGGGCATGTGTACATGCAGGAAGCATCCAATCGATGTGTCTCTTTCACATCGATGTTCCTCTCTCTCTCTCTCTCTGAATGAAAAAAATATTCTCCGGTGAGCATTGACAAAAAAAAAAATCTGTGAAACAAATGCCTCTTTTATAAATGTTAATCACTATTTATAATGGGTAGAATAGTGCACCCTGTCCTCCAAATTATATGTCCAACTGGAACCTCAGAAAGTGACCTTATTGAGAATAGTAGTCTTTGCAGATGTAATTAAGGTAAGGATCTCAAGATGAGATCATCTTGAACGGGGGTGAGCCATAAGTCCATTGGTGATACTGTATCATCCTTATATGATTCTGAAAAGAATACACAGAGACACAGGAAAAAGCCATGTGAGACAGAGGAAGAGATTGAAGTTATATTGTCACAAACCAAGGACAGCCTAGAGCCACCAGAAGGCGGAAGAGGCAAGGAAGTATTTTCTCCTAGAGCTTTCAGAGGGACCATAGCCCTATTGATACCTTGATTTTGGACTTCTGGACTCCAGAATTTTGAGAAAATTGTATTATTTTAAGTTTATAGTTGAACTGAATTAGACACTTGCCCTAGGAAATGACTACAATATTCTATAAAGAGTTCCTACACATAAAAAAGAATAAAATTATCAAACATCTCAATAGAAAGATGGCATTGAAAGCAAAGAAGGAAGCCCTTGCCCCTCCCAAAAATGAAGCCAAAGCAAAGGCTTTGAAGGCAAAGAAAGCAGTGCTGAAAGGCATCCACAGCCACAAAAAATTTCACTTAATTTATCTGACGTATTTTGAAAAAGTAATGCACTATAATCCAGTGAGATTTATTCTAGAAAAGCAAATACTTTCTGTTAACCTGTTTCATAATATTAATAGGCTAAAAAAAGAAAGCTATATGATTATTTCTTTCTTTTAGAAGGATATAAAGTGTTGTGCTTAATGCTTGTTTTCTATTTTAAAGTGGATTAAGTTTTAAAAAAATATTTTTTATTGTTTAAAATATTACGTATATTAGTACATATATCTCCTTTTTTTCCCCATTGACCTTCCCCCAGCATCCCCTACCCCCTGTCACATGCCCTCATCCCACCCCCACAGTGTCTTGTGTCCATTGGTGTTCTTATATGCATGCATACAAGTCCTTTGGTTGATCTATTTCCCTCCCTCCCCAACACTCCCCAGCCTTCCCGCTGTAATTTGAGTCTGTTCGGTGCTTTACTGCCTCTGTATCTATCTTTTTATTCATCAGGTTATAATGTTCTTTATTTTCCATAAATGAAAGGATATATGCACCCCTATGTTCATAGCAGCACAATTCACCATAGCTAAGATTTGGAAACAGCCTAAATGCCCATTAGCAGATGAGTGTATTAGAAAACTATGGTACATCTACACAATGGAATACTACGCTGCTATAAAAAAGAAGGGATTCTTACCATTTGCAGCAGCATGGATGGACCTGGAGAGCATTGTGTTAAAGTGGATTAAGTTTTTTTGAATGTTTTACTTCTTTTTAAAATTTATTGTTGACTCTATTACAGATGTCACACTGTTGTCTGTGTCCATGAGCTATACATATATGTACTTTGGCTAACCTCTTCACTTTCTTTCACCCATTCTTCCCCATCCCTTCCCCTCTGACCTCTGTCAATCTGTTCCTTGTATCCATGCCTCTGGTTATGTTTTGTCTGATTATTTCAATGAACATTAAAACATTTTTGTGTTTAAAAGTCAAAGTACAAATACAAATATTTTCTCTAAAATTATAATTTCAAACAACAACAAAAATGTATGAGTTTAAAAGCAAATCAATGTAAAGAATTGTTCTTCAGAATATTTTCTATAGATTACTTGCATTTTGAGAAGCACAGTTACAATAGAGTTCTGTAATAGTACTACATACTTTCCTTTAGCTATAAACAAACAAAAAATAATAATAAAATCTCTGAGAAGTCCAACACTTAAATTATTTACTGTTGCTATTGTTTTTCAATGTATTTAATTATGATAATATTCCTTGAAATGCATGTTGATGTATAGTCCTACCAAACTTCTCAGAACATACTGAAAACTGCTCCTCTAGAAGTATTTCTATTGTCAGGACAGGGCAGAAAGTATACCATAAATAGTGTTAGAAATAACTAGTTAGACATTTTGAGAGCAATAAAGTGTACCTTTACCTCACTTTTTAACACAAAATAAATCCTAGATAGCTGTAACCGGTTTGGCTCAGAGGACAGAGCATTGGCCTATGGACTCAAGGGTCCCGGGTTCGATTCCGGTCAAGGGCATGTACCTTGGTTGCGGGCACATCCCCAGTAAGGGGTGTGCAGGAGGCAGCGGATTGATGTTTCTGTCTCATCGATGTCTCTAACTCTCTCTCCCTCTCTCTTCCTCTCTGTAAAAAAATCAATAAAATATATTTTAAAAAATCCTAGATAGATTAAATGTAAACAAAACCAGAAATGACTTGGGCAAACAATTAGGTTACTATTTTAATAATGTTATGATGATAAGGAAGCTTGCAAGTATTGTCCCCAACCTGAAAACCATAAAGGAAAAAATTGAAAGAATTATCCACATTCAAAAAGGGCACAAGAAGAAACAACAAGAACAAAAGTCCATCTTATTTCAAAAGTTATCATAAACAAAGTGTGTTTAAAAGTTGGAAAATATGATGAAATGGGACCACTATTTTATACCACACACACACAAAAATATCAACTCAGAATGGATTAACCTTTTGCACTCGGATGTCGAGTGTGACTCGATACTGTTAGCATCGGTATCAGGAATCGAGAAAAAAGCAAGCGAGTGAAAAGGGTTAAAGACTTGAATGTAAGACCTTAAACCAGAGACGGCGGAGCCCCGCGCACAAAGCGGACACATCTCGGCGGCTGGTGCGGACGCGGAGACCACGCCATCTTGAGAAACAGAGCTGCCTGAGACTCGGATCCTGGCTTCTGACACAAACCAGGACCCTGCAGCCACTGGGGACAGAGAACTGCTATCACAGCTGCAGTGGAAGAAACAACAAGAATCCAGACTTCCCGGCAGATTCCCGTGAGTCAAAGAGCCTATCCCCCTCCCCGCAGGCACACTCGGATAGCGCCATAGTAACTGATAGACACGCCCCTCACCCAAGCTGCAGAGCTTTGCGCAGGACGACGCGCGCTCCGCCTTAGGGAATTTGGCGCACAGGACAGAAGCAGCTCACCTTCGGGGAAATCTGTCAGTGCGCACAGAGGGCTCCCCTTTGGGGAATTGGGGGGAATTTGGCTTGCGGGTCACAGCTCCCCTTCGGGGAATCTTAGAGCGTGCACAAAGGGGCTTCCCTTTGGGGAATTTGGCGCACAGGACGGACTCCGCCCCTCTTCGGGGATTCTGGGAGAGCGCACAAAGGCAGCTCACCTTCAGGGATTTGAGAGTGTGCGCCCTAGCCAGTTTGGCTCAGTAGAGAGAGCACACACAGGACACAGCTCCACTTCAGGGAATTTGGCACGCCGGACACAGCTGCCTGGGATCCCTGACTCACAGCGCATTCACACTAAGAGCCAACGACCCCAATTGTTGGTGCATGCACACACAGGGACCCTGATTCTCAACGAGAAACTGCACAAGGCAACAGAGACTCTGACACTCGATTCTTGGTGCAGATACAGGGAAACTCTGACTCCTGGCACATGCTAAGGATCTCATTTTCAGCACATACCAACAGTGTGGTGCTGACAGGGCCCCTGATTCTAAGTGTGCACACGAGACCACACGGAACACTGGGGACACTGACCCTGGGCAAGTCTGGTTCCCACCAACCAAACAGCCATACGTCCTAGTGTCAGAGCACTTCAGTGAAACTCGGGTGGAGCGAAGTCCCCACAGCACACGGCCGAGGTTCACACAAACGGAAGCTTGAGCTTTCTGGTGATAGCCAGAATGGGGAAACGAAATAACTCACAGAGGAAAGAAAATGTGGAGTCGCCAAGAAAGGAAATTAGTGAAACTGAAGCTTGCAACATGACCGAAAAGGAGTTCAGAGCAATGGTCGTGGAATTTATATATCGGATGGATGAGAAAATCAACAACTTATGCAAGAATCAGGAAGAAATGAAAAGTGATATAGCTACAATCAAAAACACCATGGAAAGTTTCAACAGTAGACTACAAGAAGCAGAGGACCGAATTAGTGAGTTAGAAGATCAGGTACAGAAACAAGCTCAATCTGAACAGCAATTGGAGAAAAAAAATTAAAAAGCAGGAGGAAAGCCTAAGGGAGCTTCGGGACAACATGAAGCGAAGTAACATGCGTATAATAGGGCTGCCAGAAGGACAAGAAGAGCAGCAGGGATTAGAAAACCTATTTGAAGAAATAATGACAGAAAACTTCCCGGATATGGGAAAGATAAAAGTCACGCAAGTACAGAGAGTCCCAAGCAGGATCAACCCCAAAAGACCCACACCAAGACATGTCATAATCTCAATGGCAAATATAAATGATAAAGAGAGAATCTTAAAGGCAGCAAAGAGAGAGACAGAGAGTTACCTACAAAGGAACACCCATCAGATTGTCAAATGATTACTCAACAGAAACACAACAAGCTAGAAGTGAATGGAAGGAGGTATACAAAGTGTTGCAAAGCAAAGGACTGAATCCAAGAATACTATATCCAGCAAGACTATCAATCAAAATTGAAGGGGAAATCAGGAGCTTCGCAGACAAAAAAAGACTCAGGGAGTTTATCACCACCAAACCAGCAATGCAAGAATTGCTAAAGGGAATACTGTAAAAAGAAGAAATAAACAGGTAAGAAGGAATACAGACACAAAAATAGATATGACTACAAACAAATACCTTTCAGTAATAACTTTAAATGTAAACGGACTAAATGCTCCAATCAAAAGACATCGAGTGGCTGAATGGATAAAAAAGCATGACCCATATATATGCTGTCTACAAGAGATCCACCTCAGAACAAGAGACTCACACAGATTGAAAGTGAAGGGATGGAAAAATATCTTCCAGGCAAATGGAAATGAAAAAAAAGCTGGGGTAGCAATACTTATATCTGACAAATTAGACCTCAAAGTAAATGCCATAACAAGAGATAAGGAAGGCCACTTCATAATACTAAAGGGAGAAATCCAACAAGAAGAAATAATTCTGGTAAACATATACGCTCCCAATATAGGAGCACCCAAATACATAAAAAAACTCCTGGAAGATATCAAGGGAGAGATTAATAGTAATACAATCATACTAGGAGACTTTAATACCCCACTATCACCATTGGACAAATCCTCTAAACAAAAAATCAGCAAAGAAACAGCAATCCTAAATGACTCACTAGACCAGATGGAATTAATTGACATCTTCAGAACATTTCACCCCAAAGCCACAGAATATACATTCTTCTCAAGTGCACATGGGTCATTTTCAAAGATAGACCATATGCTGGGTCACAGGCAAAGTCTTTTCAAATTCAAGAAGATAGAAATTATATCAAGCATCTTCTCAGATCACAGTGGCATAAAACTGGAAATCAACTACAATAAATACAATCCAAAGAAATCAAACACATGGAGACTAAACAGCATGCTATTAAACAAGGACTGGGTCACCAGAGAGATCAAGGAGAGAAATAAAAAACATCATGGCAACAAATGACAATGAAAAAACACAACAATCCAAAATCTATGGGACACAGCGAAAGCAGTCTTGAGAGGGAAGTTCATAGCTCTACAAGCCTATTGCAAAAAACAAGAAACAATGGTAATAAATTACCTAACCCTACAACTCAAAGAGCTAGAAAAAGAGCAGCAAGAAAAGCCTAGTGTAACCAGAAGGAAGGAAATAACAAAGATCAGAGTGGAGATAAATGACATAGAGACCAAAGAAACAATACAAAAGATCAACAAAACCAAGAGCTGGTTCTTTGAAAAGATAAACAAGATTGATGGACCTCTAGCCAGGCTCACCAAGAAGCAAAGAGAGAGGACCCAAATAAACAAAATCAGAAATGAAAGAGGTGAAATAACAACAGACCCCGCTGAGATACAAAGGATTGTTACAAAATACTACGAACAGCTCTATTCCAACAAACTGGACAACCTGGAGGAAATGG
The DNA here is from genome assembly GCA_025583905.1 of Ia io. NCBI lineage: Eukaryota > Metazoa > Chordata > Mammalia > Chiroptera > Vespertilionidae > Ia > Ia io. The sequence continues at coordinate 100,532,089 of JAJQQW010000001.1, forward strand.
ACATATTCCTAGAAAAATACAACCTTCCAAAAATCAATCAAGAAGAATCTCAACAGCTCAATAGGCCAATAACTATGGACGAAATTGAAGAAGTCATCAAAAAGCTTCCGGCAAACAAAAGCCCGGGGCCTAACGGCTTCACAGGAGAGTTCTACCAAACATTCAAGGAAGAACTAAAACCTATCCTCCTCAGACTATTCCAAAAAATTCAAGAGGAAGGAACACTTCCAAGCTCCTTCTATGAAGCCAGCATCACCCTAATACCAAAACCAGATAAAGACAACACAATGAAAGAGAATTACAGACCAATATCCCTCATGAACATAGATGCCAAAATCCTCAACAAAATTCTAGCAAATCGGCTCCAGCAGTACATCAGAAAGATCATACACCATGACCAAGTAGGATTTATCCCAGGAATGCAAGGATGGTACAATATCCGTAAATCAATAAACGTGATACATCACATAAACAAATTGAGAGATAAAAATCACATAGTCATATCAATTGATGCAGAAAAAGCATTTGACAAAATCCAACACCCTTTCTTGATAAAAACTCTCAACAAGGTGGGAATAGAAGGCTCATACCTCAACATAATAAAAGCTATATATGATAAACCCACAGCAAACATCATACTCAATGGACAAAACCTAAAAACATTTCCCCTAAGAACAGGAACAAGACAGGGATGCCCACTCTCACCACTCCTGTTTGACATAGTACTGGAAGTATTAGCTAATGCAATTAGACAAGAAGAAGAAATAAAAGGCATCCAAATTGGAAAAGAACAAGTAAAGCTGTCTTTATTTGCAGACGACATGATATTGTACATAAAAAATCCGAAAGACTCCGTCAAAAAACTAATAGACTTAATAAATGAATTCGGCAATGTAGCAGGATACAAAATTAACGCCAAGAAATCTATGGCCTTTCTATACACCAATAGTGAACTTACAGACAGAGAGACTAAAAAGGCAATCCCATTTACCATCGCACCAAAAAAATTAAGATACCTAGGAATAAACTTAACTAAGGAGGTAAAAGACCTATACACGGAAAACTACAGGACACTGAAAAAAGAGATAGAGGAAGACGTAAACAGATGGAAGAACATACCATGTTCATGGATTGGTAGAATCAACATCATTAAAATGTCCATACTACCCAAAGCAATCTATAGATTCAATGCACTCCCCATTAAAATACCAACGGCATATTTCACAGACCTTGAAAGAACTCTCCAAAAATTCATCTGGAATAAAAAAAGACCCCGAATAGCCACAGCAATCCTGAGAAAGAAGAATAAAGTAGGAGGGATCTCAATACCAGATTTCAAGCTGTATTACAAAGCCACTATTCTCAAAACAGCCTGGTACTGGCACAAGAACAGACATATAGATCAATGGAACAGAATAGAGAATCCAGATATTGATCCAAACCACTATGTTCAATTAATATTTGACAAAGGAGGCATGAACATACAATGGAATAAAGACAGTCTCTTCAATAAATGGTGTTGGGAAAATTGGACAGACACATGCAAAAAAATGAAGCTAGATCACCAACTTACACCATACACAAAAATAAACTCAAAATGGATACAGGACTTAAACATAAGACGGGAAACCATAAAAATACTAGAGGAATCCACAGGCAGCAAAATCTCAGACATATGTCAAAAGAACTTCTTCACCGATACTGCCCCTAGGGCAATGGAAGCTAAAGAGAAAATAAACAAATGGGACTACATCAAAATAAAAAGCTTTTTTACAGCAAAAGAAACTATCTACAAAACAACAAGAAAGCCCACTGCATGGGAGAACATATTTGCAAATGGCATCACTGATAAAGGTTTAATCTCCAACATCTACAGGCAGCTTATACAACTTAATAAAAGGAAGATAAATGATCCAATAAAAAAATGGGCAACAGACCTAAATAGAATCTTTTCCAAAGAAGACAGAAGGAAGGCCAAGAGACACATGAAAACATGCTCCAGGTCACTAATTATACGAGAGATGCACCAGAAATGACTTGGGCAAACAATTAGGTTACTATTTTAATAATGTTATGATGATAAGGAAGCTTGCAAGTATTGTCCCCAACCTGAAAACCATAAAGGAAAAAATTGAAAGAATTATCCACATTCAAAAAGGGCACAAGAAGAAACAACAAGAACAAAAGTCCATCTTATTTCAAAAGTTATCATAAACAAAGTGTGTTTAAAAGTTGGAAAATATGATGAAATGGGACCACTATTTTATACCACACACACACAAAAATATCAACTCAGAATGGATTAACCTTTTGCACTCGGATGTCGAGTGTGACTCGATACTGTTAGCATCGGTATCAGGAATCGAGAAAAAAGCAAGCGAGTGAAAAGGGTTAAAGACTTGAATGTAAGACCTTAAACCAGAGACGGCGGAGCCCCGCGCACAAAGCGGACACATCTCGGCGGCTGGTGCGGACGCGGAGACCACGCCATCTTGAGAAACAGAGCTGCCTGAGACTCGGATCCTGGCTTCTGACACAAACCAGGACCCTGCAGCCACTGGGGACAGAGAACTGCTATCACAGCTGCAGTGGAAGAAACAACAAGAATCCAGACTTCCCGGCAGATTCCCGTGAGTCAAAGAGCCTATCCCCCTCCCCGCAGGCACACTCGGATAGCGCCATAGTAACTGATAGACACGCCCCTCACCCAAGCTGCAGAGCTTTGCGCAGGGACGCGCGCTCCGCCTTAGGGAATTTGGCGCACAGGACAGAAGCAGCTCACCTTCGGGGGAAATCTGTCAGTGCGCACAGAGGGCTCCCCTTTGGGGAATTGGGGGGAATTTGGCTTGCGGGTCACAGCTCCCCTTCGGGGAATCTTAGAGCGTGCACAAAGGGGCTTCCCTTTGGGGAATTTGGCGCACAGGACGGACTCCGCCCCTCTTCGGGGATTCTGGGAGAGCGCACAAAGGCAGCTCACCTTCAGGGATTTGAGAGTGTGCGCCCTAGCCAGTTTGGCTCAGTAGAGAGAGCACACACAGGACACAGCTCCACTTCAGGGAATTTGGCACGCCGGACACAGCTGCCTGGGATCCCTGACTCACAGCGCATTCACACTAAGAGCCAACGACCCCAATTGTTGGTGCATGCACACACAGGGACCCTGATTCTCAACGAGAAACTGCACAAGGCAACAGAGACTCTGACACTCGATTCTTGGTGCAGATACAGGGAAACTCTGACTCCTGGCACATGCTAAGGATCTCATTTTCAGCACATACCAACAGTGTGGTGCTGACAGGGCCCCTGATTCTAAGTGTGCACACGAGACCACACGGAACACTGGGGACACTGACCCTGGGCAAGTCTGGTTCCCACCAACCAAACAGCCATACGTCCTAGTGTCAGAGCACTTCAGTGAAACTCGGGTGGAGCGAAGTCCCCACAGCACACGGCCGAGGTTCACACAAACGGAAGCTTGAGCTTTCTGGTGATAGCCAGAATGGGGAAACGAAATAACTCACAGAGGAAAGAAAATGTGGAGTCGCCAAGAAAGGAAATTAGTGAAACTGAAGCTTGCAACATGACCGAAAAGGAGTTCAGAGCAATGGTCGTGGAATTTATATATCGGATGGATGAGAAAATCAACAACTTATGCAAGAATCAGGAAGAAATGAAAAGTGATATAGCTACAATCAAAAACACCATGGAAAGTTTCAACAGTAGACTACAAGAAGCAGAGGACCGAATTAGTGAGTTAGAAGATCAGGTACAGAAACAAGCTCAATCTGAACAGCAATTGGAGAAAAAAATTAAAAAAGCAGGAGGAAAGCCTAAGGGAGCTTCGGGACAACATGAAGCGAAGTAACATGCGTATAATAGGGCTGCCAGAAGGACAAGAAGAGCAGCAGGGATTAGAAAACCTATTTGAAGAAATAATGACAGAAAACTTCCCGGATATGGGAAAGATAAAAGTCACGCAAGTACAGAGAGTCCCAAGCAGGATCAACCCCAAAAGACCCACACCAAGACATGTCATAATCTCAATGGCAAATATAAATGATAAAGAGAGAATCTTAAAGGCAGCAAGAGAGAGACAGAGAGTTACCTACAAAGGAACACCCATCAGATTGTCAAATGATTACTCAACAGAAACACAACAAGCTAGAAGTGAATGGAAGGAGGTATACAAAGTGTTGCAAAGCAAAGGACTGAATCCAAGAATACTATATCCAGCAAGACTATCAATCAAAATTGAAGGGGAAATCAGGAGCTTCGCAGACAAAAAAAAGACTCAGGGAGTTTATCACCACCAAACCAGCAATGCAAGAATTGCTAAAGGGAATACTGTAAAAAGAAGAAATAAACAGGTAAGAAGGAATACAGACACAAAAATAGATATGACTACAAACAAATACCTTTCAGTAATAACTTTAAATGTAAACGGACTAAATGCTCCAATCAAAAGACATCGAGTGGCTGAATGGATAAAAAAGCATGACCCATATATATGCTGTCTACAAGAGATCCACCTCAGAACAAGAGACTCACACAGATTGAAAGTGAAGGGATGGAAAAATATCTTCCAGGCAAATGGAAATGAAAAAAAAGCTGGGGTAGCAATACTTATATCTGACAAATTAGACCTCAAAGTAAATGCCATAACAAGAGATAAGGAAGGCCACTTCATAATACTAAAGGGAGAAATCCAACAAGAAGAAATAATTCTGGTAAACATATACGCTCCCAATATAGGAGCACCCAAATACATAAAAAAACTCCTGGAAGATATCAAGGGAGAGATTAATAGTAATACAATCATACTAGGAGACTTTAATACCCCACTATCACCATTGGACAAATCCTCTAAACAAAAAATCAGCAAAGAAACAGCAATCCTAAATGACTCACTAGACCAGATGGAATTAATTGACATCTTCAGAACATTTCACCCCAAAGCCACAGAATATACATTCTTCTCAAGTGCACATGGGTCATTTTCAAAGATAGACCATATGCTGGGTCACAGGCAAAGTCTTTTCAAATTCAAGAAGATAGAAATTATATCAAGCATCTTCTCAGATCACAGTGGCATAAAACTGGAAATCAACTACAATAAATACAATCCAAAGAAATCAAACACATGGAGACTAAACAGCATGCTATTAAACAAGGACTGGGTCACCAGAGAGATCAAGGAAGAAATAAAAAACATCATGGCAACAAATGACAATGAAAACACAACAATCCAAAATCTATGGGACACAGCGAAAGCAGTCTTGAGAGGGAAGTTCATAGCTCTACAAGCCTATTGCAAAAAACAAGAAACAATGGTAATAAATTACCTAACCCTACAACTCAAAGAGCTAGAAAAAGAGCAGCAAGAAAAGCCTAGTGTAACCAGAAGGAAGGAAATAACAAAGATCAGAGTGGAGATAAATGACATAGAGACCAAAGAAACAATACAAAAGATCAACAAAACCAAGAGCTGGTTCTTTGAAAAGATAAACAAGATTGATGGACCTCTAGCCAGGCTCACCAAGAAGCAAAGAGAGAGGACCCAAATAAACAAAATCAGAAATGAAAGAGGTGAAATAACAACAGACCCCGCTGAGATACAAAGGATTGTTACAAAATACTACGAACAGCTCTATTCCAACAAACTGGACAACCTGGAGGAAATGGACATATTCCTAGAAAAATACAACCTTCCAAAAATCAATCAAGAAGAATCTCAACAGCTCAATAGGCCAATAACTATGGACGAAATTGAAGAAGTCATCAAAAAGCTTCCGGCAAACAAAAGCCCGGGGCCTAACGGCTTCACAGGAGAGTTCTACCAAACATTCAAGGAAGAACTAAAACCTATCCTCCTCAGACTATTCCAAAAAATTCAAGAGGAAGGAACACTTCCAAGCTCCTTCTATGAAGCCAGCATCACCCTAATACCAAAACCAGATAAAGACAACACAATGAAAGAGAATTACAGACCAATATCCCTCATGAACATAGATGCCAAAATCCTCAACAAAATTCTAGCAAATCGGCTCCAGCAGTACATCAGAAAGATCATACACCATGACCAAGTAGGATTTATCCCAGGAATGCAAGGATGGTACAATATCCGTAAATCAATAAACGTGATACATCACATAAACAAATTGAGAGATAAAAATCACATAGTCATATCAATTGATGCAGAAAAAGCATTTGACAAAATCCAACACCCTTTCTTGATAAAAACTCTCAACAAGGTGGGAATAGAAGGCTCATACCTCAACATAATAAAAGCTATATATGATAAACCCACAGCAAACATCATACTCAATGGACAAAACCTAAAAACATTTCCCCTAAGAACAGGAACAAGACAGGGATGCCCACTCTCACCACTCCTGTTTGACATAGTACTGGAAGTATTAGCTAATGCAATTAGACAAGAAGAAGAAATAAAAGGCATCCAAATTGGAAAAGAACAAGTAAAGCTGTCTTTATTTGCAGACGACATGATATTGTACATAAAAAATCCGAAAGACTCCGTCAAAAAACTAATAGACTTAATAAATGAATTCGGCAATGTAGCAGGATACAAAATTAACGCCAAGAAATCTATGGCCTTTCTATACACCAATAGTGAACTTACAGACAGAGAGACTAAAAAGGCAATCCCATTTACCATCGCACCAAAAAAATTAAGATACCTAGGAATAAACTTAACTAAGGAGGTAAAAGACCTATACACGGAAAACTACAGGACACTGAAAAAAGAGATAGAGGAAGACGTAAACAGATGGAAGAACATACCATGTTCATGGATTGGTAGAATCAACATCATTAAAATGTCCATACTACCCAAAGCAATCTATAGATTCAATGCACTCCCCATTAAAATACCAACGGCATATTTCACAGACCTTGAAAGAACTCTCCAAAAATTCATCTGGAATAAAAAAAGACCCCGAATAGCCACAGCAATCCTGAGAAAGAAGAATAAAGTAGGAGGGATCTCAATACCAGATTTCAAGCTGTATTACAAAGCCACTATTCTCAAAACAGCCTGGTACTGGCACAAGAACAGACATATAGATCAATGGAACAGAATAGAGAATCCAGATATTGATCCAAACCACTATGTTCAATTAATATTTGACAAAGGAGGCATGAACATACAATGGAATAAAGACAGTCTCTTCAATAAATGGTGTTGGGAAAATTGGACAGACACATGCAAAAAAATGAAGCTAGATCACCAACTTACACCATACACAAAAATAAACTCAAAATGGATACAGGACTTAAACATAAGACGGGAAACCATAAAAATACTAGAGGAATCCACAGGCAGCAAAATCTCAGACATATGTCAAAAGAACTTCTTCACCGATACTGCCCCTAGGGCAATGGAAGCTAAAGAGAAAATAAACAAATGGGACTACATCAAAATAAAAAGCTTTTTTACAGCAAAAGAAACTATCTACAAAACAACAAGAAAGCCCACTGCATGGGAGAACATATTTGCAAATGGCATCACTGATAAAGGTTTAATCTCCAACATCTACAGGCAGCTTATACAACTTAATAAAAGGAAGATAAATGATCCAATAAAAAAATGGGCAACAGACCTAAATAGAATCTTTTCCAAAGAAGACAGAAGGAAGGCCAAGAGACACATGAAAACATGCTCCAGGTCACTAATTATACGAGAGATGCAAATCAAAACAACAATGCGCTATCATCTCACTCCTGTCAGAATGGCTATCATCAACAAATCAACAAACGACAAGTGTTGGCGAGGATGCGGAGAAAAAGGAACCCTCGTGCACTGCTGGTGGGAATGCAGACTGGTGCAGCCACTGTGGAGAACAGTATGGAGTTTCCTCAAAAAACTCAAAATGGAACTCCCATTTGACCCAGTAATCCCACTCCTAGGAATATATCCTAAGAAACTGGGAACACCAATAAGAAAGGAAATATGCACCCCTATGTTCATAGCAGCACAATTTACAATAGCTAAGATCTGGAAACAGCCTAGGTGCCCATCAGCAGATGACTGGATCAGAAAACTATGGTACATCTACACAATGGAATATTATGCTGCCATAAAAAAGAAGGAATTCTTACCATTTGCAGCAACCTGGATGGAATTGGAGAACATTATGTTAAGTGAAATAAGCAAGTCAATGAAAGAAAAATACCACATGATCTCACTCATTTATGGATAATAAAGAACATTAAAAACTTGAACAAAAAGATAGATACAGAGGCAGTAAAGCATCAAACAGTCTGTCCAATTACAGCAGGAAGGTTAGGGAGAGGTGGGGAAGATAAGAGATCAATCAAAGGACTTGTATGCATGCATATAAGCATAACCAATGGACGCAAAACTCTGGGGGGTGAGGGCATATATGGGAGTGGGGTGGGGGGGGCAATGGTAAGATATGTACACATATAATACCTTAATAAAAAAATTGGAAAAAAAAAATAAATAAATAAATAAAAGTTGGAAAATATTTGTTAAATACATGGCAGACAAAGAACTAATATTCTTAATATTAAAAAGTGCTATAGCCCAGGCCAGTTTTTCTCAGTGGTTAGAGCCCATATACTGAAGGGTCGTGGGTTCCATTCCTGGTCAAGAGCACATACCTGTCTCCAGTTGAGGCGCATGCTGGAGGCAACTAGTCAATGTGGATCTCTCACATTGATATTTTTCTCTCTCTCCCCTCTTTCTCCCACCCTTTCACTCTCTCTAAAAAAATCAATGGGAAAAATATCCTCAGGTGAAGATTTTAAAAAGTGCTATAAACTGCCTTGCCATTGTGGCTCAATGGTTGAGTGTCGACCCATGAACCAAAAGATCACTGGTTCGATTCCCAGTCAGGGCACATGTCTGGGTTGCAGGCTTGATCCCCAGTAGGTGCTGTGCAAGAGGCAACCAATCCATGATGTTTCTCTCTCATCAATGTTTCTATCTTTCTATCCCTCTCCCTTCCCTTATCTCTAAAAATTAATAAAACCATTAAAAATGTGCTATAAACTAATAAGAGAAAGTAAAACATACCCCAGGACAATGGGTACAAAATGTCATCTTACCAAAGAAGAAATTTAAAGGGCCAATAAAAATGGAAAAGTGTGCTTACTATCCTACCTAATAATAGAGTAATATGCAAATTGACTGTACCTTTGCTACACCCACCAGCCACGCCCCAGCCACGCCCACCAGGAAACCGTAGCAGGGACACTGGGGTGGGGCCGAGCCCAAGGCCAGGAAAGCCTTGGGCGGAGGCTTTCCGGGCCTTGGGCACCAGCGAGGAGCCTGCACTGATCACAGGCAACCACCGGGGGTCGGCTCCTGCAATCCGTAGCAGGGAGGCCCGGGGCCAAGCCCCGACCCTGAAAGAAGGCAGAAGGCGGTGGCCACAGCCAAGGCCTGGGTCCCCAGTGCTGGCAGAAAACTGGTGCAGGCAGCCAGGTGAATGAAGGTCTATTGCACGAATCTTCGTGCAAACGGGCTGCTAGTTTCTTATATAAATGCAAATTAAAAAAACAAGATGTAATTTTTAATGCATCATTATGGCAAGAAAATTATTCTGGCAATAAATATGCTGATAAATTATGGAGTAAACAAAGCTGATGGACTTTAATAAGAATATAAGTTGAAAAAACTATTCTGGTGGCCAAACAATTGATACAAAAATTAAAATTTTGCTTATACTTGTTATTTGTTATTTTCCAGAATGACTAATTCTTATACTTTTCATCAAGGTTTTTGTCTAATTACTCTATGGAATTTATGTTACTATTTCTTCTCTTCTACTTTTCTTAGGTTTGTTTTGATTTTTTTCATTTCTTAAATTTAATGCTTGCTTCTATTATCTCCATCCTTTCCCACATAATAATAAATTTAGGAATGTTAATTATCTGACTTTTTCTCTCACTACATCTATGGCCACATACAAAAATTGGATAAATTCTAATTTTTGTTATTTTTTTGATCTATTATAACCCAAGCCACCTTTATTCTTTTCTCTGAACCTTGTTATCTCAAACTGTTCTGTGCCAGAAGTCTTAGTGATTTTTCAAAAAAGTATGTCCTTGAATGGCCTCCAATTGCACTTAGAATGAAATCCAAACTATCTCCATTAACCAGAATAATCTAACTCCTCCCTAAAATTCCAACCTCAATGTGGCCTGTTGTCCTCTTCTCTCCACAATCCAGCCAGATTGTCCTTCATGCAATGCCTTGAGCATACCAAATACTTTTTGCACATACCCTCATTCATCTTGCATTGTGGAGTTCTTATCTTTCTTACTGTCTCCCCTTAAGTATGAAATCCTCAGACTTTTTATAACACCACTTTGTTTACTTAAATTTCTTACTAAAATTTATTTTATTTATGCTTTTTATCTCTCTTCTTTCCCCCTCACAGAAAATTGGAGGTTTTTACTTTTACTTTTTCAAAAACATACAGTATAAATATAGGAGGAGATAAGTTATGGTGTAAAAGTTCACTGTGTTCTATTTCTTTTTTCTTTATAGTGACCAGATATAAGCTCAATGAGGACAGGGATCATGTCTGTTCTGTTTTATTCTTTTCTACTTTAATTATAAAGCAAAGAGAAAAATTTTAGAGGCATATAGATGTTTATCCAGAAGTTCCAATGTTTAATAGTTTCAGGATACAAGAACAAAGAAAATGGAATAAAAGAAATAATATAATTAATAATATAATAAAATTTTGTTATTAAAGTACAAATATTTGGTATTGCAAGGGAAATTGTTTAAAGTGTATGCTCAATTAAACATATGCTGTTAAATTTTTGGAACTCCAAGTATGAAAAGAAAATCCTAAGAGCCTCCAAGAAAGAAAATTATGACTATCTATCAAAGAAAGAGAAACATATGCAGTAGCACAAAAATTCAAGAACATAAGAAAATAAATGTTTGCAACATGTAAGAAAACAGAAACATTTCATCCTACACAACCCCTCTGAAAAATTTCCCAAGAATAAATTATAGCAAAATGGAAAATAAATTGATAAAATATGACATAGGTCACATAAAGTAGAAAAAATATCAATGCCACTAGTTAAATAAGTCATATAATCTAAATATGGGTTAATTCATAAAGTAAAATAAAATTAATATCCACCTGGAATTAAAATCTCAGATTTTAAAATGTCTTACTCCCAGCATACAGAATGTTTCATGGAACATAATTGGGGCTCCATATATGTTTATTGAATGAATTAGGAGAAAGAAATAAGAGAAAGAGAACCAACGTTCTTATTTTATTTAGTGGGAGGTTATGGATAATGATTAATTCTAGACCAAAGTTAAGCAACCTTTTTCTTAAAGATAGTAAATATTTTGGGCTTTGGAGGCCAAAGGCATCTCTATAAAATACAAAATACCATTATAAAATACTAGAGGCCTGGTGCATGAAAATTCATGCACTGGAGGTGGGGGTCCCTCAGCCCTGCCTGCCCCTTCTCACAGTCTGGGAATCCTCAGGGGTGGGAGGTGACCTGGTGATCAGGGGAAATTGACGCCTCCTTCACACCTAAGCTGCTGCCACTGCCACAAGTGCAAGCCTTGGCTGGCCCTGGTTACCTGAGCCTCGGCAGCCCTTGGCGGCTGGGCAGCTGCCATTGGCAGCTTGCCTGCACCTTGGGCTGTCCTGGGTGGCTGGGCAGCCACCATACGAGGCTTGCCTGTGCCTTGGGCATCTGCTGGGCAGTCGCCATATGAGGCTTGCCTACACCTCGGGCGTTGGCTGGGCAGCCACCATCTGAGGCTTGCCTGAACCTCGGGCTGTCCTGGGTGGCTGGGCAGCCACCATCGGTGGCTTGCCTGCACCTTGGGCCGACCCTGTTCAGCTGGGCAGCTACCATCCATGGCTTGCCTGTGCCTTGGGCTGGCCCTGGGCAGCTGGGGCCTGCGGGGACTGGGGGACTCCAGAGGCAGGCGCATGGAGTGACCCGACCCGCCTGGGGGTGGGCCCAGCTGTGCCGCACACCTGCCTCCCCAGCATGGCTGAGGGGACTGGGCGCCACTATCATGTGGCTGTGGGTGCCGCCATCTTTCAGGGCGTGACAGTCCATTAGCATATTCCCTCCATATTAGCTGTGGGCACTGCCATCTTTGTGAGGGTGTGATGGTCAATTAGCATATTCCCTCTTTATTAGATAGGATAAAACACATTCTTAGTGCATGGGTAATAAAAAATATGTTGGTCTAAATTTTAATTTGACCCATAGGCCATAGTTTGCTGATCTCTGCTCTAGAAAATGATAGCAATGCTTATTTAAAAATTTAAGAGCAATAGAGAATGGCAATGTGAAAAAAATAATAAAAAACATTATCCATCTCATACTGGATGTGGAAAAAAGAAAAACACCAGTGTATGATAAAACAGCAGCACAGACTGATACCTGTAAGAAGGGAAGGGAGTGGGGGGACTGGATGAAAGAAGGTGAAAGGATTAGCCAAAGAACATATATCTGTATCTCATAGACTCAGACAACAGTATGGTGATAGCTAGAGGGAAGGGGGAAGGGCTGGATGGAGATGGTCAAAAGTGGGGGTGGGGGGTGGACACATATGTAGTAGTGTCAACAATGAAAATAAAGTTAAAATATTAAAATCTTTACCAACACAATTCCTAGGGCAATGGAAACTAAGTAGAAAATAAACAAATGGGATTATATCAAAATAAAAAGCTTCTGCACAGCAAAAGAAACCATCAACAAAACAATAAGAAAGCTCACTGCATGGGAGAACATATTTGCCAATGATATCACCGATAAGGGTTTAATCTCCAACATTTACAGGGAACTCATACAACTTCACAAGAGGAAGATAAACAATCCAATCAAAAAATGGGCAAAGGACCTAAATAGACACTTTTTGAAAGAGGACATACAGAAGGCCATGAGACATATGAAAACATGCTCAAAGTCACTAATCATCCGAGAGATGCAAATCAAAACAACAATGAAATACCACGTCACACCAGTCAGAATGGCTATCATCAACAAATCAACAAATGATAATTGCTGGAGAGGATGTGGAGAAAGGAACCCTTTTGCACTGCTGGTGGGAATGCAGACTAGTGCAGTCACTGTGGAAAACAGTATGGTATTTCCTCAAAAAATTAAAATGCACTCATCTGCTGATGGGCACTTAGGCTGATTCCAAATCTTAGCTAACATAAACAGATGAACAAAAACAAATCCAGAGACAGAGAAGCATCGATCAGACCATCAAACCTCAGAGGGAAGGTAGGGGAGGGTGGGGGTAAGGTGGAGAGATCAACCAAAGGACTTGTATGCATGCATATAAGCATAAGTGATGGATGCAGACAACAGGAGGTGAGGGCAGGACTTTGGGGATTGGGGGACCATGGGGGGATAAGGACACATTTGTAATACCTTAAGCAACAAAGAAAAAAATGGGAAAATATTAAAAATGGAACTTCCATTTGACCCAGTAATCCCACTTGTAGGAATATATCCCAAGAAACTAGAAACACCAATCAGAAAGGATATAGGCACCCCTATGTTCATAGCAGCACAATTTACCATAGCTAAGATTTGGAAACAGCCTTAGTGCCCTTCAGCAGATGAGTGGATTAGAAAACAGTGGTACATCTACACAATGGAATACTATGCTGCTGTAAAAAAGAAGGAATTCTTATCATTTGAAACAGTATGGATGGAACTTGAGAGCATTATGCTAAGTGAAATAAGCCAGTCAGAGAAAGATCAGTATCACATGATCTCACTCATTTGTGGAATATAATGAACAACATAAACTGATGAATAAAAATAGAACCAGAGTCATAGAAGCATCAAACAGACTATCTAACCTATGAGGGAAGGCAGGGGATGAGTGGGTAAGATATCAACCAAAGGACTTGTATGCTTGCATAATGAACATAACCAATGGACACAGATGGGGGGCAGTGAGTGCATGTGCTGGGGGATGGGGGCGGGCAGGGAGAGGTCAAGGGGGGAAAAGGAGACTTATGTAAGACTTTAAACAATAAAGAATTTAAATTAAAAAATATCAAAATATTTAAACTAAAAATAGAAACTATGGTGAATAGAAAAAAATAAATGGCAGGGATAATTTTAAATCTAGTATCAATCGTCCTATCTAATAAAGAGGGAATATGCTAATTGACCGTGATGCTCTCACAAAGATGGTGGCGCCCACAGCCACAAGATGGTGGCGCCCTGTCCCCTCAGCCCCGCTGAGGCAGCAGGTGTGCTCCACAGCCGGTCCCGCCTGCCTCCGGAGTCCCCCAGACCCCTCAGCTGCCCAGCCACCCATGGCTGGCCTGAGGCACAGATAAACCTCTGAGGGCAGTTGCCCAGCAAACGCCCAAGGCACAGGCAAGCCTCAGATGATAGCTGCCCAGCCCAGGGTCACCCGAGGCTCAGGTAACCAGGGCCGGCCGAGGCTTGTGCTGCTGGCAGTGGCAGCAGCAGTGGTGTGATGGGGTGTCACATTCCCCAGATCACTGGGTTGCCTCCTGGAGGGGTCCCGGACTGTGAGAGGGGCAAGCCAGGCTGAGGGAACCCCCCTCCAGTGAATGCATTTTCATGTACTGGACCTCTAGTCCTATATAATAAAGAGGTGATATGTAAATTAACCATCACACCATCACAAGATGGCTGCTCCTACAGCAGAGTCAGGATTTCCATAACACAAGAAGGCTGTGCCCACAGCGGAGGTGGGGTTCCTGTAACATAAGATGGCTGTGCCCACAGCAGATATGGGTTCCCATAACAAGTGATCAGTAGGGACCTGAGGCTGCATGGAGCCAGACAGGCATGGGGGACCTGAGGCTGCGCCCCCCACCCAGCAAGACTTAAAGGGGAACCTCAGGCCATGCCCCCTTCCCAGCGGGGTTTGACGGTTGACCTCAGGCCATGCCCCCCATCTGGCAGGACATGACAGGGGATCTCAAGGCACACCCCCCACCCTGTTGCTGGCCCAGGGGACCTCAGGCCGCACCCCCACCCTAGTGCCAAGCCAGGGGACCTGAGGGTGCACTGGGAGATCTGAGGCTGCGCCTCCCACCTGGCCTGTGCCGGGGGACCTGAGGCTGCTCCCTCCACCCAGCGGGGCTTGACAGGGGACCTGAGATTGCGCCCCCTGAACAGCATGGCTTGATGGGGGTGGGGCCAGCCAGGTCTGGATCTCACCCAATGGGGGTGGGGATGGCCAGTCTGGGTCTCGTGTGATTTTGAGGTGTGTGTGTATGGACAGGGACTTGAGTCTGGGTCCTGTGGTGCACCCGAGACTCTGCCGGCAGGGAGATTTTCATATATATTTTACTAATTTTCTTTTATCTCTGACACTTCTATTATAAAGAATGGGCAAATAGCAATATTAAAATATTTCCTCTAATTAATTCCCTTTTAATGTGCACAAATCTCATGCAATGGGCCACTAGTCTATATATATAAAAGGCTAATATGCTAAGTGTTGGACCATCTGACCAGTCGCTATGACACGCACTGACCACTGCAGATGCTCAATGCAGAAGCTGCCATGATATGCACTGGCCATTTACAGAGAAATGGCACCATGTACCTGATGCCCACAAAGCAACACTCAGCTTCCCCCAAGTGGGACACAGGTCCCACCACCACCCCAGAGCAGTACCCCACCAAATCACAGCAGATGCTGCCAAGACCCCATGGTGCAAAATGCGGCCCACAGACCAGCCAAGCCTGGAAATAGTGGCTGTGGGATCCAGGTAATGACTTCATGTAGCAATGCCTGGCTTTCTCTCCCTAGTGGCTAGCCTCCTTGGAGTTTCTTCAGCCCAGGAATATGACTTGTTTTATAGCCAGGTGCAAACATTTTACACTTTAACCAAATGTCTGTGAAGCGTTTTCCCATGCCTCATCTCATTTTCCTCACAGAAGTCCTGGAGTAGGTAGATAGGAGACTCGGTGGAATCCTATTTTCTTTTATTAGCTGGAAAATGGAGATTTAGAAAGCTTAGAAACTTGACCCAACTGAAAAGAAGTAAGAAATGATGGACCTTGAAAATGACTTCAGGTTTTCTCACTGTGCAGAATATAGTCAAACACTACTGCAGTTAAATATTTTACCCTTTGTTCTCCCTGGGTGATCTACAATAATAATCTGTTTTGTGTTAATATTTACTGCTGTGTTGCTGACAATTACCTAAAAGAGAAGTTGGGGTGTTTCACTGGGCTGGAAAAAGTTTACTTAGGTTAGAAAGCAGGTTTAATTAAGCAAGTTTATCTATGTATGTAAAGCTCTTGCTGGTGCCAGTTGCATGTGTATGTTTTGATCTGTCATTATTGATCATGAATTTGGTTGACACTTCTATTGTAGAGAAAGGGCAAATAGCTATATTAAAATATTTCTTCTAATTAATTTCTTTTCAATGTGCATGAATTCTTGCACCAGGCCACTAGTAATATATATGAAAGAGTTAAATTGCTCCATAAAGACAGATATACTCATTTTGGATATTGAAAAATTTGGTATAATAAGAAAAGAAGTCTAAAACAAAATAATACAGAAAGTTTAAATAAAGTAATATAAAAAGATATACCAGGTTAAAAAAGTCAGGTTTAATGTTAATTTCAAATAAATTTCAAGGAGGAAAATGCATTAAATTCAAAGGGCTAATTTAAATTGCTAAAAGGTGTAATCCATGGAGAAGCTATAGCTTATGAAACTTAGACTCTAGAATCATATATGTATATTTAGAGGAAAAATTGATAGGAACACAAAGAGAAAATTATTCCACAATCATTGTGAGAGAATGTATCAATTAGGGATTTCAGTTACAAAAAACAGAATCTATTTTGGTTTGTCATGTTTTACAGAATCTCTGGGAGAACTGGAGAAAACTTGCTGGAAATTAAGCTTCTTGAAACAATGTGCAGAATCACATTGCAAAACTGGCCAGATAAAGAAACTGCTGTTGTGACCACCTGTGCCACTATCCAAGCCATAAAAACAGTTGCCCAAGCATAGCCTGTTTCCACACATTGCTTATTTTCAAATCTTGCATTGGTGTGTGTGTTTGGTTATTAACAACATTATACCTGATTGGTGTGTCTCTTGCCTGTACACTATCTCCACAGGAGACAGAGAAACAGAATTCCCCGAGAAGGTGGGACTTGCAATGTGGAAAATTATCAGATGTGAAAGGGTGTTAGACAGCTAAGAATAGCACATGTTCATGATAGCCTAGTGTAGTCCACCTTCCTGGGCTGTATCAGGAAAGATTATAAACCTGTCTACCATTCTTGTCTCAAGCAACAACAGTAAGTTCCTACTTAGTATAATGCATAGTCTCACCATTTTAAGTCCAGGATCTCTGGATGTTGGTCATTTTTTTTCTCTGGATCATTCACATTTTAAAGAAATCTCTTAAACCTGTGGACTAATATGTGATTTAAAAAAAATACCATATCGCTACTATGGTCCTCATTTCTACAACTGGTTAAGAAGTCACTTATTATAGCTGCCTTTTCTCCCTATCCTCTCCATATTCTCTTTGAAAATTCAGTTGGTTAACATTTTTTACTTGGTATCTTACCTGTTCAGACTGCTATAACAAAATACCACAGACTAGATAGTTTATAAACAACAAACATTTCAACATGCCTTCATGACTAAGTGTAATCATTTGGAGCTTTTGATTGAAAGTTAGAGTCTTATGACTCTTCCTTTCACTTGAATATTGAGAGGTCAGTGGAGGGTTATTAATTGGTAAATATTGTTGTATCTCAGGGAATAGGGAGCTTTGAGAATAGAGAAATGGTGAAGCAGTTAGAACACATAACATTTGACAATTAAGTTTGCCATTTTATATGGACATGGTTCATGGCACCCCAAAGCAATTACAATAAATAACATCAAAGATCATGTAAAACAGATCACCATAACAAATATAATGAAATGTTTGAAATATTGTGAGAATTACCAAAATGTGGGAAACAAATGCTATTGGGAAAATGGTGCTGATAAGCTTGCTTGATGCAGAGTTGCCGCAAATCTTCAATTTGTAAAAAATGTAATATCTGATAAGTGTAATAAAGTAAAACTCAATAAAATGAGGTGTGTCTGTAAACATCTTTGGGAGACACATTCAGACTATAGCACTAAGGGAGATCAAATTTTTATTCCTGAGATATGTCATTAGTGGTCCTATCTATATGGAATTTCTATGATCTTCCATTAACTGTGTTCTGAACATACTTCTCCCTTGCAACACTTTATGGCAGAAATAAAATGTATCCTTGATCATTTAAACAATAAATATTTATTGTATGTTTTTTACTTGCCAGACACCATGCTAAGTGATAAGAACATATCAGTAAAGAAAACAGACAAAAAAATTTTCTGGGAGAACTGGAGAAAACTAGTATTATGGGGCAAGCAATACAGGCATACCTTGAAAACAGTGCAGGTTCAGTTCAAGACCACTACAGCAAAAGGAGTATCACAATTAAGTGAGTTACTGTCTTTTTCCTAGTGGAGGGTCTTGCCTTCAATTTTTAAAACAACAACAAAAAACCTCATCATCTGTGAAGTGCAGTAAAGCTAGGTATTCCTGTAAATAGTATTTTCTATGGTGATAAAATACTATGGACAAAAGCAAAGAAAGGAAGAGGGATGGCGAGATAAAGGTGCTGGGGATAAAGGTAGGGACTTTGCAATTTTCAATAACATTTTCAGAGAAGACTAGGCTAGGAAGATGATATTTTAGACTTCTCCAGATTTCAACAAAATACAAAGTTCCTTCCATTCTTAAAGTGCCTGACCATCAGGTTGAACAATTATCTATTGCCATAAATTAGTATAGATGTTCATCTAAGGTCATCTCTTCAATAGGCAAAGAGTTAAAGAAGTAAGTTGACACAAAGATTTAAAGGAGGTAATGCACTAGCTAAGCACAGGTAATGCTTCCATACTGAGTTTCCCATTAGGTATCTCCAAAATTTCATTTAGCCAGCTACTTGTGTGAAATGGGGTTCAAGGTGCAAATAGTAATTTCCCAGAATTTTAGTTTCATGGTTTTATTTCTTTTGATGAATAAAGGTCAAAATTCTTAACAAATCTTTATGTTACTTAAGGCATTCACTAAGTTCATGGATGGTGTTGGATAGAAGCATGATATGAAAGGAAGAAAAATCCATATCCAGATAATCTATCCCAGTGATAGAAGGGATACAATATTTTCCATCTGCCAGTACAGATCTCTCTGGTTATTCTAGGTAATAACAATGTACTTAGTACTCAGAGTTGGTTTCTACCATTACTAGTTCAGGCATGGGAGAATATTTTTTCCAGTGATGCCCCAAATAATGTCTTCCATACTGTATGCTATTTATTAAAAACTAGAGGCCCGGTGGATGAAATTCACGCACTGGGGGTGTGTGTCCCTCAGCCCAACCTTTACCCTCTCCAATCTGGGACCCCTCAGGGGATGTCCGACTGCCTGTTTAGGCCCGATCCCACAGGGATCCCATAGAGGCCCGGTGCATGAAATTCATGCACATTAAAAGGGAATTAATTAGAGGAAATATGTTAATATTGCTATTTGCCCTTTCTCTATAATAGAAGTATGAGAGATGAAAGGAAATGAGTAAAATGTATATGAAAATAATATATGAATTTATTAATAAACAATAACAAAATGATATAAGAACAACAAAGACATAAAAATAACAAAAACATCATATGAAAACAGCAAAAATATGATATAAAAACAACAAAAACATGATATAAAAGCAACATTGATGCAAACAATGACTGATAAACTGATTAAACTTATTCTAATATCTCCCTGTATACCACATTAAGAGTGAAAACACTTTCAGAGTGCTTGACTAATTTCCCTTGGGATGAAGTATTTACAACTTTAACTTTAATGTACATGCTCTTCAAACTCGAGAGAAAGCAACATATAACTGACCACGTGCGAAAACGCGTTCAGGTAGGAATATTCCTACTCTGTCTAGAGTTTGTCCTTGTGATTTATTAATAGTCATTGCAAATGCTGGCATCACGGGAAACTGTCATCGAATTAATTTAAATGGGAGGCCAGTTTCAGATGGGGACAAATCAATTCTTGGAATCAGAACAACCTCTCCCTCTGCAGATCCTGTTAATAGTTCAGCTTCAATTATGTTAGGTCGCAATCTTTTGATAATAAATCTGGTACCATTACAAAGACCCCATTTACTATTAAGATTTCTCAATAGCATGATGATTGCACCGACTTTCAATTTTAATTTATGACACTGCATTGCCGAAGGAATAATACTATTAAGAAATTCAATGGGAAAATTTTCCTTTTCAGCATCATCTGTTGATTCAATGGAATCATCACTCATATGTGTGAAAATCTCCATCGAGTATATCCAAAATTTTTTCATTTAATTTTTGAACGTGCTCATTTTTTGAACATAAAATTGCGTGTTTAGATATATTTTTAATATTACCTATAGATATACTATTTCCAAAGGTAGCTTCAGTAATAGATCCGTTACAAATTATTTCCTGGGGGATTTCAATAATATCCATTCCTAAATGAAAACTGCTATCAAGTTTGCCATCTCCAAGTTTTACTAACCATTCGCTATAAGCAGGATCCTCTGATCTCATATTTGTTTTAAGAGACAACTTTCTGAAATATCCCCAAACATCACAGTACTTTAAACTTGTTTGTACTATGGCCAATTGCAAAGCATGTGGCACAACACTGAGACATTGTCGAAAATCCCCTCCGAGAAGGAGAACTTTCCCACCAAATGCATCATTCAAATTCATTATTTCTCTTAGTAATCTGTCTATGGTGTTTATAGCATGACTGGATGCCATGGTGCATTCATCAATAATAATAAGTTGGGCCTTTTTAATGGTTTTAGCAACTTCGCTCTTTATATCAAGTTTAGAAATTGAAGGTTCATTTAATGGAATTGGTAATTTATTTTTTTTCTTTTTCTTTTTTTTGGTTTGTTTTATTTTATTTTATTTATGTTTTAAAATTTCGTTATTGGTTATGGTATCACATAATTGTCCTCATACCCCTATTCCCATCCCGAACCCCTCCCCACGTATGCCCCCACCCCCCTGTTGTCCATGACCACTGGTTAGGCTTATATGTATGAATACAAGTCCTTTGATTGATCTCTCCCCCTTCCCCCCCACCCTCCCCTGCCTTCCCTCTGAGGTTTGACAGTCTGGTCGATGCTTCCCTGTTGCCAGGTCTGTTTTTATTCTTCAGCTTATGTTGTTCATTATTTCCCTTAGATGCGTGAGATCATGTGATACAAGAAATACACTTATAAGAACCAAAAATGAGACAAGCCATAATGGTTATTTGCTGGGAGGCAAATGAATCAGTCTATAGTGAGTTTCTTTCTGGGCCAACAGTTCTTTTGAGTCCCAATTTCAATGTCGAACATTTCCTTATGTGTACATGTCAGCAATGATATTTCAGTTCTGGGTGGTGGACAAATGGTAGTGATGCAGGTCCGACCATCTCTGGTTTGGTCCTGGGCATCCTTCTGCGGCTCACAGCTGCTGTCTGCTAGTATGGCAAGGCGTTGTCAGCGTCTTCCATCTCTGGACTGTTTCTCTTCTGTCTTCATGGAATTGGTAATTTATATTGGGAATAAAGGTTCTTCTACCAAGAAGTAAATTTGCAGCAATTCCTGTAGATGCTGTGGGTAAAACAGTACCACCACAACCTCTAATATAATGTATTAAAACTTTATACAGATATGTTTTTCCACTACCACCTGGACCATCCAAGAAAAAGCATTTGGGGTGTACAGTTTGATCTTCGATGGCTGAAGTTATAGTCTGAAAGGCTGCCAACTGTTCATCATTCAGAGAATTTATCAAAACCTCTGCCTATTGTCGCTCGTATGATTCATCACATGCAGTTGTATTCGTTAATAAAGGATAGTTCGAAAGTTTGAAATGCGAAGATTTCATTCCATGCAATGTGAATACTTCTTGAATTTCTTTAGCATGCATTTCACAGTTCACACAGGCACCTTCTCTTCAGTGCAATTTCCAACAGAAATCTTCAGTAAAATGAGATTTATTCTCATCCCATAATTTGTCTGCAGCAGAAGGACATCCAAACACACATATGTATGCAAAAAGTTGCCATAGTTGTTTGGGCGTATTAAAGATGATTGCATCATCAATCGTATCTTTCCAGATAGTGTCGTCAAGTAATAATCCTCAGTGTTTAGCAGCTTCATGAAATGTATCATAAGTTATACCTCCTACGGTTCGCAGATCCTCAAAACTTATCACACCTTTTACATGCAGAAGCAAAAGTCTAAGGTAATATCGTTCTGGTTCTCTAAAGCTCACAGTGAACAGTCTACCTAATACTTTATTCCCACCCTTTCGGCGTTTTGTCCACAAAGAATTATTAAACACATAATGCTGTGGAATCTCCCAATAATAATAATTATGTGCGTCAGAATCTTCTCTATTCAATAAGAATCAAGCCATCAAAGTTGAGTTATGCCTTTCAGCCCTATCTAAAACTTCAGCAAAATCATCAGTATGAAAATACCAATTTTGTTCATTTGGCAAATGAATAGCTAATCTTGTGATTGCATGAGATTGGTCATGCATTCACATTGCAAAAATTCTCCAAACAGCCTCAGGAGCGCTCACATACCTGGAGTCAATGAAGTCCTGTACTTCGTCATGATTGACAATATTTTTTTTCAGAAATTTGAATATTTGCACAATCGTGCCCTTTATAGATGTATTTAAATAAATATTTCACACTTTTAATTGATGCACAGACTTCAACATTTATATGACAGTTATATTTAAGGCATGAATATGGGTTATAAGGGACAATCCAAGTGTTATCGACAACTTTATTTCCAATAGACATGGTGCTACCAGATCTTCGTTTGTATTTGGGATGTCCATCAATATTTCCAATGGTTGCATTTTGAAATTCTTTTGGATATCCCTTTGAACATTTTCCATTTTCCATACATGGACTATTTGGATTTTGTATTCCACATGGTCCATGTACCATATTTGATTTTACAATTTGAAAAAGTCAAGGATACTGGTCTTCATCAGGAATTTCTGCCTTAACTATATGGTCAATGTCATCTTCCGTTCGTAATTCGGACTCGCTATCTAATATCAATAATATGTGAGTGTGAGGCAGTCCACGTTTCTGAAATTCAATGACATGAATTTTAGCTATTACTTTGCCAAATAAATGGAACTTACATATATCATTTAAAAGAGCATTCAGCTTAATATTAAAAACTCTGGCTACCAAGTCAGGTCTGTTTTCAACATTTTGCCAGCATTGTAAATTGTTTGTAATATCTGCCCATTTAGGGTTGCATGTCATGGTTATGAATAAATCGGGCTTGCCATACTTCGTTACAATTGCCATAGCATCCTGATATCGCTGCTGCATATTCCTGGGACTACCCTCAAAAGATGATGGAAGTATTATCATTTTACAATCGGCACATTGTCCTTTTCAGATCTAGATTTGAGATAATCCATCAAACCACTATATTTTTCAACTCTCAACTTAGATTGGTTTGCTTTAATGAAATTTATCCGATTGGCCTTCACTTTTGAATATGAATCCACAATAAACTGTTGAGTTAACTTTCCTGCATTTAAAATAGGATTGAACGTGTCCCTCACAGAGAGATGAAATCCATAATACTGCATTTGTGTGACTCGTGTCCTTACATTTTATATAGTATTATTGTTGAGTACACTGTTGTCTCTGAGTCTTAATGCAATATCTGTTCCCCAGCCTTTTTCACCATGTAGAAAAAGAATAGGATATGTCATTGCATCTAATTCAGGAAACAGGATACTGATTTGTTTCATTTTAGTGGCATTTGGATTATTGGGATCTGGTTTACAGTGAATGAGCAAGTCCCTTTCAAAAGGAGGTTCTCCATTTTCATTTCTGAATATGACAGCAATCTCAGTTACATGGGGAGAATTATATCTCCCTGGGTCACTGTTACAATCGTATTTAATTACCATAGTTACTTCCGTGGGAGCTATACCTTTTGCTGCTGCTTCAGATTGGGCTTCCTTTTCTACCTCATGCAACATCATGTACAATTTTGTTAATTCATTTATTTCATGCATGAGGTTGTTGATGTTGACCATGAGTCATTCTGAGCAGCCCTGGTTTTCTGTCATTGCTAATCTTTTACTTGTCGCTTTGGCCGTATCCAAAATATAGAGTTGAGCAAACTTCCGAGAAACACCATCCGAAGGATGTAAAGTTCCAGTATGGTGATAAACTTGTCCGTGTAGTCTAAAACAGTATGGCCCATATCCTGATGGTGATGCAATATTTGCACCCATGGAAGCAAAAGCAAAAGAACTGTTTATGGAACTAATATTTTCCATGAAATTTTTACTGTCAGAATCTTCGTTTGTCATTAATCTTTTTAAATATGCTGGGTATTCTGGAAAATGTATATCATTTGGACAGACTTTCCCTTTGCTAAAACATCAAGTAAATTTCCCATTGAATGGGTTTTCATCAGAGAAATTTAGGACAGGCAAAATTCACAACTAACAGTCATTCCACCACAACTATGTTCGAGAATTGCATCCTTATGTACTCCATTTTCGATGAGAAGGCAGTTCCTACCAGTATTGGTAGTACTCGTTGATGACTGTTCTTTGGACATATTCTGTCGACACTGCTGCCTTCTTTCAAGATCAGAAACATGTTGGTCTTCAGACATTTTCTGTCAATAACGCCGGCTTCTTTTGGCTGCAGAACTACCTTGTATCAATAGTAGATGTTTAGACATAGTCCCACCTCCCTGCTGTCAGTTGAATGAGAGTCCTGGCTGTCAGGTGGCAGGGAGCTGTCTGACCAACGGCCAATTCTCTAGGGGTGGGACTTCCTCCTCCCTGCTGTCAGATGGCTGTCAGGCCACTGAGAGCTGTCTGACCAATGGCTGATTCTGGCTGATTCTGTGGGAGTGGGACTTCCACCTCCCTGTTGTCAGAGTCTGAGCCAGCACAAACTGGGACACAGCATCAAGTCCCCCTGTGCCAGAAGACCCAGAGTCAGCTCCCTGCCCATTTGTGTGTCCCCTGGACGCAACATCCAGCCTCGTGGAGGGGCTGACAGGCCCAGACATGCCAGAGGCTGGGGAGCAGTGAGGCTGGATCTGCCACTGGAGTGGGCGGATCCCACCTGTCCACTTGGTCCCCGTGACCCCTGGCTGGGCCCATAGGCCCAAACACTCCAGCCTCACTGCTCATCCCCAGACACTCCAGAGGCTTCAGAGCAGCCAGGCTTGATCTGCTACCTGAGTGGGCATATCCCATGCAACCCGTGGCTGGACACCCCAGGCGCCTCCCAGCCGGACACCCCGGGCTGCCTCCACTGTCGGCAGGGATCGGTGCGTGGGGGCCTGGCTGCCTCCCAGATGGACACCCCAGGCTGCCTCCGCTGGCGGCGGGGATCAGTGCATGGGCGTGCAAGTGCCTCCCAGCCAGACTGTGGGACTCCGGTGGGGCTGGACTGGGGGACTCTCACGGTTCTGAGAGCACTGGGCGCCGCCATCTTGTTGCTATGGGCGCTGCCATTTTGTAGCGGAGTGATGGTTAATTTGCATATTACTCTTTTATTAGATAGGATGACTTGCCACTCTTATATCAATAAATTCAGTCTGTGTCCTTTCCCCTTGATTTTGGGTGGATTGCTTTGACTGACTTTACCAACAGAGTATGGTAGAATGGATATGTGAATTGTAGTTCTAGGCCACAAAGGAGCTTTTTCATGGGATTCTCTCACTTTTGGAACCCAGTAATCATGCTAGGAGGAAGCCAAGCAGTTCATGGAGAGGCCCATGTGGATAGGGCCTGCAAACTTTAACTGCAGCCACACTTCCAGTCAACTCTCAGCTACAATTGCCAGCCATGAACATAGTATATTGGAAGTGGAGTTGCCAGTCCTTATTTGAGCTGCCTCAGCTGATACTACTTGAAACAGAGAGGTGACTTCTATCTAAATTCATGCCCAAATAAACTACTTTTATTTTCAGCCACTATGTTTTAGTGTGTGTTGTTATGCAGCAATAGATCACTTGCATAGGAGCTGAAAAATAATAGTAGTTAACTCAGCTTGGCAAGGCGAGGCTATAGAGAATCATCATTTCTGCTACTATGACAACTTTATCTATAAACTCATTTAAAAAAAAAACTAGCAAAAGAGCCTTGTAATTTGCATGACTTATCATCTTGTTCTCTGGGTTATTGACAACTCTTTTTTCTTCAGTAAAGATGGGTCTTTTGATAGTTATTCAAAAAAGACACATATATTCAAGCCTTTTCCAATTATAAAATGCCAGTATAAATATATCTTCTTCAGACTTTTCACTAATCTTCAATTCATGACAATATGGCTAAATCCCAGACAATATAACAAAATCATTATCTGATGCCTATTAATTACTATAGATCCATCTCTCAGATAATCTCTCCTTACAAACAGAGTGGACAACCATATTGCTACCAAAATGGGGAGGAATTTATTTCCCCACTGCTCTTCAGGGCTATCATTGAGTGGGACTGAATTATTGAGGCAATACACTTTAGGAAGCTGCCATATTGTGCAGAGTCACAGTTAAGTGAGGCTTGATTTTTTTCCCTCTTAAGGAATTCCCCATTGAGTCCATATGTGTAGGTAGAAGTGATGGCAGTATGTTGGAAGTAGGCATGCTGGTATTGTAAACCAGCTGCTGTTGCTCATGCAACTTACATGTGCCTCCAAGCACAATCCCTCAATGCCACTTCCATTTGATAGAGGAGTCATCCTTTGCATATATATTTTGTGTGAGCTGAAAGATTCAGAAGGTTTTACACTGTTGGGCATTCAGTCTCTAGCAGGGGCAACCAATAAGTCAAAAGTGGTTTCCATAAAGGCAAATATTTACTAGAGGAGACATAATTTTACTTTAAAACTCTATGAGTCTCTGCTGTGAGCCTCTCATGAGATATTGGCATGGATTTTGCACAGAATTTCATATAATCCAATACACTTTCAAAACTGGATCCCTTGGGACATAGTAACCAAATGGCAAAATTGCTTACAAATCAGTATAGTCTAGAATATTTGGAGATGCTACCTTTTTATTGAATTTACTAGAAGCCCGGTGCAGGAAATTCGTGCATGGAGGGGGGTTGTCCCTTAGCCCAGCCTGTACCCTCTCCAATCTGGGACTCCTGGAGGGATGTCCGACTGCCCATTTAGGCCCAATCCTGGTGGGATCGGGCCTAAACGGGCAGGCGGACATCCCTCTCACAATCCAGGACTGCTGGCTCCCAACTGCTTGCCTGCCTGCCTTCCTGATTGCCCCTAACCGCTTCTGCCTGCCAGCCTGATCACCCCCTAACCACTCCGCTGCCAGCCTGGTTGATGCTTAACTGCTCCCCTGCCAGCCTGTTTGCCCCCAAGTTCCCTCCTCTGCCAGCCTGGTCACCCCTAACTGCCCTCTCCTGCAGGGTTGATCACCTCCAACTGCCCTCCCCTGCAAGCCTTGTCCCTCTCAACTACCCTCCCTTGCAGGCCTGGTCCCTCGCAACTGCCCTCCCTTGCAGGCCGGGTGCCTCCCAACTGCCCTCTCCTGCTGGCCATCTTGTGGTGGCCACCTTGTGTCCACATGGGGCAGGATCTTTGACCACATGGGGGCAGACATATTGTGTGTTGGAGTGATGGTCAATCTGCATATTACTCTTTTATTAGATAGGATAGAGGCCTGGTGCAGGAGTGGGGGTAAGGTGGTTTGCCCTGAAGGGTGTCTCAGATCAAGGTGCGGTTCCCTTGGGGCGTGGGGCGGCCTGAGCGAGGGGCCTGTGGTGGTTTGCAGGCCAGCCACGCCCCCTGGCAACCCAAGCAGAGGTCCTGGTATCTGGAATTTATCTTCCTTCTACAATTGAAACTTTGTAGCCTGGAGCGAAGCCAAGCCTGCTGCTCCCTCCGGGGTGGCAGCCATTTCTGTGGCAGTTAATTCACCTTCTACAATTGAAACTTTGTAGTCTTAAGCGGGTGAGCCTGGCCAAGGTGTGCAGAAAGCTTTGCTTCCCCTGTTGCTGCCAGCAACCCTGGCTTGCTCTCTCAAGCTCCGTTCTGCCCCCATTTCTGTTTGAATTTGTTTACCTTCTATAATTGAAACTTTGTAGCTTGAGTGGAGGCTTAGGCCTGCAACGGCTATGGAAAGCTTGGCTTCCTCTGTTACCTGGGAAACCTTGCTCTCTGTAGCTGTAGCCACCTTGGCTGGGGTTAATTTGCATACTCACCCTGATTGGCTTGTGGGCGTGGCTTGGCTGGTGGGCATGGTTTATTCAGCAGAGTGATGGTTAATTTGCATATTACCATTTTATTAGAGAGGATTGTGCTGACATGGGTTAATAGAATTATATAATAGTTTCTGGTGTACAATTCTATAATACATCATCTGTATATTATATTGTGTATTCACCACCCCAAGTCAAGTCTTCTATCACAATATATCTCCCCTTTACCCCCTTCCAGCTCCCCCAACATGGGGATTTGGCTTTGTGAAGGGAGGACTCTGCTGTTGTCAGGCATGCAAGGGGAAAATGCATTCATCATTAAGCCACACAACTCAGTCTGTTCCAGATTCTGCCTGGAAGCCAATCTCAACAGGGCATGGCCACCAGGAGTTGACAGGATGAGGCAAATGGATCTCCCATACAGGGGAGGTGTTGGTCAGGCTTGGAGTAAGGTGGGAGGAGTGGCCCCTGCCCCAGAGCCACATAATTCATTCTGTCCCAGATTTTGCCCAGGACGGAGCTACCATAACAGTGGGGTCCTTAGGAGTCCTGATGGTGGGTCTAGGGGATCTCCAGTCTAGCTGTGGCTTCTTCTATAAATCCTTGGTTATAAGACTTCTATTTAGCTGGCCTTTAGTTGGTTATTCATGTTGATTGCTCTATATTGTAGTTGTAATTCCAGTTTGGTACTGAGAGGTGGTAAGTATAAAAATTACCTACTCCACCATTATCCATTTGTTTATTTATTTATTTATTTATTTATTTATTTATTTATTTATATATTTATTTTTAATCCTCATCCGAGTACATTTTTTCCATTGATTTTTACTGGTAGATAGAGTCGAAGGGAGGGAGGGAGAGAGAGATGCCCTTGACAGGAAATCGATCCCGTGACCCTTTGGTGCTTGGGGCCAAACTCTAACCACTGAACAATGCCAGCCAGGGCTTCAATGACATTTTGGATCAAGAATTAAACATATATATATATATATATACTAGAGGCCCATTGCACAAAATTCGTGCACGGAGGGGGGTTGTCCCTCAGCCCAGCCTGTACCCTCTCCAATCTGGGATCCCTCTCACAATCCAGGACTGCTGGCTCCCAACTGCTTGCCTGCCTGCCTTCCTGATTGCCCCTAACCGCTTCTGCCTGCCAGCCTGATCAACCCCCTAAGCATTCTGCTGCCAGCCTGTTTGCCCCCAACTTTCCTCCTCTGCCGGCCTGGTCACCCCTAAATGCCCTCTCCTGCAGGGTTGATCACCTCCAACTACCCTCCCTTGCAGGCTTGGTCCCTCTCAACTGCCCTCCCTTGCAGGCCGGGTGCCTCCCAACTGCCCTCTCCTGCTGGCCATCTTGTGTCCACATGGGGGCAGGATCTTTGACCACATAGGGGCAGCTATATTGTGTGTTGCAGTGATGAGCAATCTGCATATTACTCTTTTATTAGATAGGATAGAGGCCTGGTGCACAGGTGGGGGCCAGCTGGTTTGCCCTGAAGGGCATCCCGAATCAGGTGGGGGTTCCCTTGGGGTGTGGGGCAGCCTGAGCGAGGGGCCTGTGGTGGTTTGCAGGCCGGCCACGCCCCCTGGCAACCCAAGCAGAGGCCCTGGTATCTGGAATTTATTTTCCTTCTACAATTGAAACTTTGTAGCCTGGAGTGGAGCCAAGCCTAGGGCTCCCTCCGAGGCCAGCAGCCATTTGTGTTGGGGTTATAATTGAAACTTTGTTGCCTTAAGCGGGTGGGCCCGGCCAGGGTGTGTGGAAAGCTTTGCCTCCCCTGTTGCCGGAGGCACAGGTTTGCCTCCCCTGTTGCCGGAGGCAACCCTGGCCTGCTCTCTCAAGCTCCATTCTGCCGCCGTTTGTTTGAATTTGTTTACCTTCTATAATTGAAACTTTGTAGCTTGAGTGGAGGCTTAGGCCTGACCAGGGCAGGCGGAAAGCTTGGCTTCCTCTGTTACCTAGGAAACCTTACTCTCTGTGGCTGTAGCCATCTTGGTTTGGGTTAATTTTCATGTCTGCTCTGATTGGATGGTGGGCGTGGCTTGTGGGCGTGTCAGAGGTATGGCCAATTTGCATATTTGTCTATTATTAGATAGGATATATATATATATATATATATATATATATATATATACATACAATGAACATCTTATAGGTTATTTAATATATGGTTTGAAGAAGCATACTCAAATGTGGTTTATGTGAGGAGTCCTGTAAATTATTTTAAGTCTTTCTTAAAGTTTAGAGGAATAACTTGCAGGGACTCGTCTTTCACTCTGGAAGGATTATCACTTCATTCTCCATGCCAGTGGACACCCAGTAAATTATATCAATGTTTAGACTTTCAGATTTTCATGTGATTTATACATTCTGATTAGCATGTGGCTAAGGTATCTAAAATAACTGCCCCTAGTTCATGCTTACATGGTCTTATTACAATACTGTCAACAACTATGGTGTCCTGGGCATTATACAGTGATCAACGTCTCTGTGGACTAAATTAAAGCACAAATATGGAGAGTTAATATATCCCTGAGGCAAGATGGTAAATGTTCAGTACCATAGCTACAGATGAAAGCTAACTTATTTTTTGGGATGGGAGAAAAAGTATTTGCCAGTGCCATAGTTATATAGCAGGTGCTGGAGATTATGTTGATTTGTTCCAGAAAATTGACCTGTATAAGCTGCAGCTGCAGTTGGAGTCACCACCTTATTGAGCTTAATATAATTCAAAATTTGTTGTTCTGTTCCAAGATGACTTTGTCTTGTGCACAGGCCAAACAGATCATTTAAATGAAGATAGGAAATGATGTACATATTTCCAACATTTGATAGTGCCATTAGTCACTTTAATTTCCCTCGGCAGTGTTTTTGGTTTGAGTGAGGAGCCCAGAAGTTTTCCCATGACACATTTCTCCCATGAGTCAGGGAGCTAATGTGGGTATTCTGTTCACCGGTGAGTATACCTGTACTGACTCTTAACAAGCATTCCAAATCATAAAACTACTCGATGGATTTGGAGATACACTGAGCTCCAAAACTCCATGTATCAACTGAGCTTATAAATCCTCTCTTCGATCATAGGAGTACAGTGGTATTCTGAGTTCTTGAATATTAATTTTATATTAGAGGTAGTGTCCAGTAATACCTGAAATATATGAGTAATTTTTTTCTCTGAGGCAAAGGTTCATTGATAATAGCATAAATGTATGTAATTTTATCATAGGGTCTTTTCTCAAGGATTCCCTGCCACCCTTTCATTCAAAGGTGGTGAGTCTGTTAACTAGCTTTATGTTTGTGACCTGATTGAGGGACAGTGACTCATTATCTTGATATTTCAAGTTGTAACCTTATAAGAAGATTTAGAATTGTTTTCAGTTTTACATGTCAAATAAGAGCTTCTCATCTGTTTCAGTAGTAGGGAATCAATAATCAGTTTTATTTTACCAATGATTCTTGAGGTTCAATTCAATATTATTAAAAGTTGGCCTTGCTCATTTCATTTACCCTGCTACATTACCTCAGGCTGTCAAGTGCTCCTATTTGGCATCTGCCACCTTGAGAAACCAATTATCCCCATTGAAATTAGAAACCATGGTTAGTGGTAGCATCTCCTCTCTTCATCCTCAATCTAGGGAGAATACCCATCATAGTACTTTACACAGATGCTGTACTATCTTCATCAGTGGATTTCTCAATGTTATGATGAAGAGAGTCTTCTGAACTCTCTTGTAGGACAAATTTAAAGGATGGCCTCAGAGGGAGGGTAGGGGAGGGTGGGGGTAAAGGGGAGAGATCAACCAAAGGACTTGTGTGCAAGCATATGAGCCTAACCAGTGGTTAAGGACAACAGGGGGGTGGGGGCATGTGTGGGGAGGGGTGTGGGATGGGAATGGGGGAATGAGGACAAATATGTGATACCTTAATCAATAAAGAAATTAAAAAAAATTATCTATAGATATTATCATACATGAGATAGTCTACTTGCATATATAATTTCAAAAAAGCAATGTATGCTCTATCAGTGATATGAAGAAGAAATAAAAGGAAAATAATTTATAATAAAAAAATTAAAAAATAAAGGATGGGTTAATATATTGCACATGATAATTCCATTCCAATGCTGTTGTTTTTCCAATAATTTTTATTCAATTTCCATTTATTATAGCTAAGGATTTCTTCCATCTTTACTTAGTATAGGCCAAAACTATAGTGTGGTAAATAAAGTTCACTCAATCAGCCAAGCACATAGACATACTCGCAGTTCTTTAGATTAACACCTGCAAAACTGAATCTCTGGTAAAGGCACAGATATCAGTAAATATCTTGAATAAAATTGTGTTCCGGCCGAGACCGGTTTGGCTCAGTGGATGGAGCGTCGGTCTGCGGACTGAAGGGTCCCGGGTTCGATTCCGGTCAAGGGCATGTACATTGGTTGCGGGCACATCCCCGGTGCGGGGTGTGCAGGAGGCAGCTGGTCGATGTATCTCTCTCATCGATGTTTCTAGCTCTCTATCCCTCTCCCTTTCTCTCTGTGAAAAATCAATAAAATATATATAAAAAAAATTGTGTTCTGATTATTTTGGTATGTAATCCTTTTAAGCCAATATTTGACCTTGAAATTTGTCCCCTTGAGCCTTCTGGTTCTAACTCCAGTCACAATTTTAGTGGCAGTGAGGGCTCTTAAACACTGCCTACGGAAATCTCATTGGGACCTACGGAAAATTGACACCCCTGTACAAAGTCACTGTCTCAGGAGAGATTGTTGCAGTGGTCTTCAAGCAAGGTTGATTGAGAGAAGAATTTTTTCTATTGGCAAGGGAGTCTTGGTAGTACTAGGAGATCAAAGATCATCTCAGTCCTCCTTTATGCTCTCCTGTGTTTTTTTTTGTGTTTTTTTTTTTGAGGTCTAGAGTTTTCCAAATCATTTGAATCTTCTCATTTGTATTTCTATTAGTTGTACCAATTAATGCTAGTCACTTTGATAGGGAAATTATTCAGTCTCAGTGACTTAATAGATATATATTTTTTCTAACATTATAGTAATGGATAACTATTCTCCAAGTAATGACACAAGAGACACAAGGATCAGAGCTCATTGCATCATGGAGTTCTGCCATCTCAAAACTCCTTTACATCTATTCACATGGACATCGAGAGAGAGAGAGAGAGAGAGAGAGAGAGAGAGAGAGAGAGAGAGCGCTAAGGTTTCTCAAAGGAGATTTTTTAGGGATTAGTCCTGGAAATTGTATACACCAATTTAGTCCACATTCTATTGGCCAGGAATAGTCATGTGGCTCCACTAAGATACAAGGAAGGCTGGGCCTCCAGAGAGAAAATGAGATTGGTGAATATCTAAGTCAGTCTCGTGCTTTTCTACTCATTAAATATTCATTTCACTTGTCTTCCCACACCTAAAATACAATTACCCCTCATCAGGAGGTATAAACTGTAGTTCCAAACCCTGTATCAAATTCAAAATCCAAGATTTTTAGATGGTAAACATTATTCTGTAATAGGTACTGATGTATTTTTTCTTTTTTATAGCTGAACAATATTCCATTATAGGAATATATTACATTTTGTTTATCCATTCTTCAGTAGAAAGCCATTTGAGTTGTTCCTACTTTTTTGGCTGTTATAACTAATGCTCTTATTAATGATCATGTTTGGATTTTTGCATGTACAAATGTTTTTATTACTCATGAGAATACTAGGAATGAAGTTCCTGGGTCATATAATACTCTGTTTAATATTTTGAGGAACTGTAAAATTATTTTTTAATTTTACATTCCCAGTTTTCTTTCCCAGTAGCAGGTTATGAAAATTTCAGTTGTTCCACATCTTCATCAACACATTATTTTCTGTCTTTTTTATTCTAGTTATTTTAGTTAGTGTAAAGTGGTATCCCATTGTAGTTTTTATTTACATTTCCCTATTAGCTAACAATATTGAGGCTGGTTTCCTACTTCATGGCCATTTGTATATATTATTTGTAGAAATTTTTATTCAAACCCTTTGACCTTTCAAAAAATAGGTTTATCTGCCCCTTTTTATAATTAAGTTTTAATAGTTATTTCTGTAATATTCTGTAGACAAGTTTCTAGTCTTTATCAGATATATTTTTCAAATATGATCTTCCTTTATGTTTTTTCTTTTACTTTCTTCATAATCTCCTTTGATGTACAAACGTTTTTAATTTTCATAAAATCCATTTTATCTATATTTTTGTTTTCTTGTGTCTAAAAAGATGTTGCCTAACCTATGGTCATGAAGATTTTCACCTATTTTTGCTTCTAAGAGCTTTATAGTTTTGCTGTTATATGTGGATTTATGATACATTTTGATTTAAGTTTTAGAAATGGTTGAGGAAGGGATCTAACTTCATTCTTTTACATGGGGGTATCTAGTTGTCTCAGCAGTTTGTTAAAAAGAGTATTCTTTCCCCATTGAATTGTCTTGGCAGCCTTTTAAAAAATCACTTGATCATAAATGTGAGGTTTAATTTATGAATTCTCAATTCTATTCCATTGATCTTTATCTTGGTACTAGAGGCCCGGTGCATGAAATTCGTGCACGGAGGGGGGTTGTCCCTCAGCCCAGCCTGTACCCTCTCCAATATGGGACCCCTCAAGGGATGTCCGACTGCCTGTTTAGGCCCGATCCTGGAAACGGGCAATTGGACATCCCTCTCACAATCCAGGACTGCTGGCTCCCAACTGCTTGCCTGCCTGCCTTCCTGATTGCCCCTAACCACTTCTGCCTGCCAGCCTGATCACCCCTAACCACTCTGCTGCCAGCCTGTTTGCCCCCAACTTCCCTCCTCTGCCGGCCTGGTCACCCCTAACTGCCCTCTCCTGCAGGGTTGATCACCTCCAACTGCCCTCCCTTGCAGGCCTGGTCCTTCTCAACTGCCCTCCCTTGCAGGCTGGGTGCCTCCCAACTGCCCTCTCCTGCTGGCCATCTTGTGGTGGCCATCCTGTGTCCACATAGGGGCAGGATCTTTGACCACATGAGGCAGCTATATTGTGTGTTGCAGTGATGATCAATCTGCATATTACTCTTTTATTAGATAGGATAGAGGCCTGGTACAGGGGTGGGGGCCAGCTGGTTTGCCCTGAAGGGCATCCCGAATCAGGTGGGGGTTCCCTTGGGGTGTGGGGCGGCCTGAGCGAGGGGCCTGTGGTGGTTTGCAGGCCGGCCACGCCCCCTGGCAACCCAAGCAGAGGCCCTGGTATCTGGAATTTATTTTCCTTCTACAATTGAAACTTTGTAGCCTGGAGTGGAGCCAAGCCTGGGGCTCCCTCCAAGGCCGGCAGCCATTTGTGTTGGGGTTATAATTGAAACTTTGTTGCCTTAAGCGGGTGGACCCGGCCAGGGTGTGCGGAAAACTTTGCTTCCCCTGTTGCCGGCGGCAACCCTGGCCTGCTCTCTCAAGCTCCATTCTGCTGCCATTTGTTTGAATTTGTTTACCTTCTATAATTGAAACTTTGTAGCTTGAGTGGAGGCTTAGGCCTGGCCAGGGCAGGCGGAAAGCTTGGCTTCCTCTGTTACCTAGGAAACCTTGCTCTCTGTGGCTGTAGCCATCTTGGTTTGGGTTAATTTGCATGTTTGCTCTGATTGGATGGTGGGTGTGGCTTGTGGGTGTGTCAGAGGTATGGTCAATTTGCATATTTGTCTATTATTAGGTAGGATGACAGTGACTTAGTGGTTTATTATTATTATTTTTTGTTAATCCTCACCTGAGGATATTTTTCCATTGATTTTTAGAGAACACAAGGGAGGGGGAGAGACAGAGAGAGAAAGAGAAACATTGATGTGAGAGAGACCCATCAACTGGTTGCCTCATGCATATGCCCTGACTGGGGCCGGGGATCAAACCTGTAACCAAGGTAGGTGTCCTTCACCAGAATCAAACCTTCAACTCTTCAGTCCACAGGCCGACACTCTAATCACTGAGCCAAATCAGCTAGTGTTTTAATTATTATAGCTATGCCTTGACTTTGGAAATTAGGTAATGTGTGCCACCCAACTTTATTCTGCTTTTTTAAGATTCTCTTCATTATTCTGAGTCCCTTGCAATTTCATATTCTTTTAGAATAATATTGAAATTTCTACAAATAGCAATCTAAGTTTTCAGTAAGAATTTAGATGGCATCAATTTGGAGCATATTACCATCAATCCATGAGTATAGGAAGTCCTTTTACTTATTTAGGTTGTCTTTAATTTCCTTCAAAATGGTATGTAGTTTCTAATATACAAGTCTTGTACTTTGGTTAAATTAATTCATATTCATTTAATTATTATTGATTCCATTATAAATGATATTTTTAAAATTTTATTTGCTGATTGTTCATTGCTAGTGTATAGGAATATAATTGATTTATAAGGATCTTATATCTGCAACCCTCTTGAACTCATTTATTAGCTCTAATAGGTTTTTAGTGAATTCCTTCGTGTTTTTTTTCCTATATGAGACTGTCATATGCAAATATAGTTTTGCTTTATACTCTCCAATCTAGATATTTTGATTTCTCTTTCTTGCCTAAATTCCCTACCTAGAACCTTCAGTGTAGAGTTGAATAGAAGTAGTGAGGACAGGCATTCTGTCTCATTTTGAATTTTAGAGGGAAAGCATTCAGTCTTTCATCATTAAGAATCATGTTAACTGTGAATTTTCTCATAGATGCCCCTTTTTCAGCTTACATAAATTTCCTTCCATTATTAGTTGACTGAGTGTTTTTCTTAATCATGAATGGATATTGGATTTTGTTAAATTATCTTTCCTCATCTATTTCCATAATCATGTTGTATTTATTTATTAATAAGATATATTACATTGATTGTGTTGTAAATCTTAAACCAACCTTATATTTCTGGGGTTAGCATATATTTGATCATAGTATATATTCTTTTTATATATTTTACTGGATTCAACTTGCTAATATATTGTCAAGGATATAATGTGCTATTATCTTTATATGTATTAGGAAAAGGACAGAGTTGCTGAATAACTCGACTTTTAATTTAGGATGTTTTAGTGACAACTTCAGATAGGTTAACTGAGAAATTTCTAATAAGTTTGCACTTATGAGTTCAATGCTAGTCTAGTATGCCTTTAACACCTAGGTGATTCATGTCCATGAGACAGATGGGACTACTCTTGCCTAAGTCACCAAGTATATTCTTATTACAACCAAAGCTGACTTTGGAAATCTTATGTTTTATTCTTTAAAAAATTGACCATGCAGTGTTTCTGGAAACATTGTAAACCTATTACACCATAAAATTCTGTATTTATTCCTCCTCTTCTTTTGTTTTAAATATATTTTATTGATTTTTTACAGAGAGGAAGGGAGATGGAGAGAGAGTTAGAAATATAGTTGAGAGAGAAACATCAATCAGTTGCCTCCTGCACACCTCCTACTGGGGATGTGCCCGCAACCAAGGTACATGCCCTTGACTGGAATCGAACCTGGGACCTTTCAGTCCACAGGCCAATGCTCTATCCACTGAGCCAAACCGGTTAGGGCTATTCCTCCTCTTCTTAATGTTCCTTGTTATT
Source organism: Ia io (assembly GCA_025583905.1). Lineage (NCBI taxonomy): Eukaryota > Metazoa > Chordata > Mammalia > Chiroptera > Vespertilionidae > Ia > Ia io. The sequence continues at coordinate 100,570,025 of JAJQQW010000001.1, forward strand.
CTACTTTGTGGACTATTCTCCCTTTCCATCCCTTAAAATTTAGTATTGTTTATGTGTTCATCCTTGGCTACCTTCTTAGATCCTAAACATTTTTGACATGTTACCCATTCTTGTTTTGTTGTTTAAATTATCAATATAGTGCAGATTCTTGAATTTATATACAATTCTATATCTCTCCCTTGAATATTTCGTGTGTGTGTGTGTGTGTGTGTGTGTGTGTGTGTGAGAGAGAGAGAGAGAGAGAGAGAGAGTGTAATATCACTCAGGCATCTCATATTTAATATATTCTATACTGAATTCATTGTTTTTCCTAAATGTCTAACATATTGCACTTCCTGGGTCCCTAACACTAGAGTAAACTGTTTCAACACTTACTCAATTGCTCAAATAAGTTGTCTAATCATAGTTCCTGTTTACTCCCTCCATTCCCAAGTATCACAGAACCTACTGTCTGAATATCTCTCAAATCTATCCATTTCTCTTCTTCCTTATATTATTTTCTTTAAGGTCACTTTCAGATATTATCAGAGTCTTATAGTAGTATTATAAATGGTTTTCCTAAGCAATTAAACCTCCACATATCACCCAGAAAGATCTTTATTCAGTATATATCAGATCATAACACTTTCCTCTTTACAACCATTCTTTGAATTGCAATTGCTTTTAGGATAAAACCTAAACTTTCTAATAGGCCTTTTAGATCCCTGTAATATCTAGCTTACCTTGCTATTTATGCTGTCACCAGTTCATTCTACACGCTACATACTACAAAAAATTTGTTGAATGAATGAATTGAATTTTAGTTTTAATTTAAATAATCAACATTAAATAGGAAAAGCTTCAAACTGAGCATTAAGGATCCTTGAATAAGTCACTTATTGTTTTCATTATTAAAATCGACATAAAACTACCTAACTCACTTTTCTTACAGGTTTTGTGTGAGACATGTGTAATAAGACATTTATAATTTGAAAAATACAAGCACTCTACAAATGTTAGACTACATTTTGTTATACTTAATCGTATTTATGTTAATAATATAATAGTAATAGTAACAATATTAGCTAAACTTTTCTGTACTTGAAAGTGATCTGAGTTTGACATTTTAAATTTGAGACCGAGTTCTAGTTCTTCCACTTATGAATATGTGATCTTGGGGAATGAGTCTTCTTTTTCTTCCTTCCTTCCATTTTTTATTCACAGATTCAGTGCACATCCAACCTTTCTGAATTTGTTTTCTTATCTGTAACATGAAGATAACAAAAGTTACCCTAAGTAAGTTTAGCAACATTGTTGGGAAGATTAAATGAAGTATTCCATATTACATTATTTTATAAACTCTAAAATGCTATGGATTTTTAATTTAATTTAGCTTAATTTAATTATGTTAATTATAAAACCAGTATAAAGATGTGTTTCATTGTCAAGTTTTGAAGATAATGTATGCCATCCCTCTTTTCTCTTTGTCTAACCTTTAACAAGGTGACCTTCAAGCCAATATCATCATAATTAACATCATTAATTAATTAAATCTATTGAATACCTACCGTGTTGCAGACTGTGCTATGCACTGTGGATATCTACTGAATCGTTATGGAGTCCATTGCAGTCAATTAATTTGTAGATTTGTTCAGACAAGATAGCATTTATTTTCATGAATGTGGGAGCTGAGTGAGGAAGGCTAAGGACAAATCTAAATGAACACAGAATTATCATTTTCTAAAAAGTATCCATTCCAAAATGTTATTATTTTTCATATAGGTACACAACTTTCTGCACAAACAGATCATAACGACCATATGTCAATCAGAATGGCTGAGTTTCTGATATTAGTGAAATGGGAAAGAATTTCAGCTTTGGTGATAGAACACCAACAAATTTTATTCTTGATACTCTTTTATTTCAAGTACTAGAGGCCCGGTGCACAAAATTCTTGCACTGGGGTGCGAGGGTCTCTCAGTCCAGCCTGCACCCTCTCGCTGTCTGGGACCCCTCAGGGGATGTCCGCCTTCCAGCTTAGACCTGTTCCCCATAGGAACGGGCCTAAGCCGACAGTTAGAAATCCCTCTCACAGTCCGCGACCCCTCGCTCCTTACAGCCTGCCTGCTCACTGCTCCTTACCACTCAGCTCACTGCTCCTTAGTGCTGCAATGAAGGCAGGAGAGGCTCCCGCCACTGCCACTGCGCTGGCCAGCCGTGAGCCCTATCTTTCTGTGTAGTTGTCTGTGGGCCAACTGCTCTCTTCCTTCTCACTTAGGGCGAGTAGCATGTGAGGGCAGAGTGCACTGTCGTGGAACGCAGAGGGCTGCTCAGAGCTGAGGGGAGTGGCTGGGCCCATGGGGTGAGAGGTGGACACCGAGGACGCTATCTCACCTAATTATGTGGTGGGCTGGCTGGCCTTCATCTGTCTGACCCCACCCAGGGAGGGACCGAGCAGGGTGTCCGCCTCTCCATTCTCCATCCTTCCATCTGTGACACCTGTCACCTTTGCCAGGCCTCCCCCAAAGTGAGTTCAGCTCAATCCCTGAATGTAAAAGGGCATGGGGCGGGGGGTGGGGGGGAGCGCTCCACTCCAGTATCCTCTGATTCCCAGCGACAGGATCTGGTCTCAGGACGGTGGCCACAGCTACAGGACATAGATCTGTTTCAAGAAAAGTTGGGAATGCAGACTTTCCTATGAGCCCCTATTCCAAAAGGTGGCAGTTTATTCACATTGTGGCAAAGACACCTTCAAGAGTAACATAAGTGGGTAAAGTCAGGGCCAAACCGGGCCATTTCCTCATCCAATCTCTCTGAAGTGAGTGGACAGAACCACGTCTCAGCTCTTCGCAGGACACTTCTGGGGTTTTTTAAGCCTAAAGAACAGTAGTCTGTCTCCATTCTTATTTTTTGGGATTTTTTTCATCATCGGATAAAAGGATATGTACATTGGGGCAATCCTCTCGAGATACAATATTCCAGTTGCACCCATGTGATTACAACAGCACCCCTCAGAGGGAGGGAGCTGACAGATGAGGAGCAGGGAATTCTGAAAACCAAAGCAAAGGTGCAGAACACGGAAGAAGTCCTTGGTGTTCTGCTGAGAAACTTGGACTCCTTCCTCTGCGGTCACATGCCAGGCAGTCACTCAGAAATATCTTGGCATCGGCCAACTTATGGAATTCTCCTTTCTCTCCATTCTCCTGAGCCAGACTCCGGACGTTGACTGCGGCATTCTCTTGGTCATCGTTTTATTTTTTCCCCCCCAAACATTACAAAGTTTATATGAATATAATATACAAAGATGCAGCCTTCTTTGTGGGAACAGGGAAGGAAGGGGTGGTTAAGTAAGGCACACGGAGCTGCAGCAAGCCCAGCTATGGGGAGGGCCAAGGGGGAGAGGAGGTTGGCACAGGGGCCGAAGCCCTAGAGCCATTGCTGGGGAAGTAGGGATCCCCTCTGAGTGCCACGTTTTGAGGCTGAACTAATTGGTCAAGCTGAGGCAGAGGTGGGCGGCCATATCAGCCTTCTTTGGTGTTGTTTACCCTTTCCCACCCCAGCTTGTTGGAAAACCCCAGAGCCCTGGATTCCAAAGGCCCCATCCAGAGCATAGGCCCTGGAAGGGGGTGAGATAAAGTGAGTAGGGCAATTTGAAAGCCGATATGCCTGTGTGCTGAGGGATGGCCGGAGACAGTGGTGAGAAGTAGCAGGGGAAGGGCTCTTATATATACCATTTGTGGGGGTCACAGGTGAAGGAGGCCAGGGGAGTAGGGTAGGGATGGGGCACCATGGCCCCAGCCTCTTAGGCATCCCTGTCTGTCCTCTGCAGTGTACATGGAGGAAAGGGGCTGCCTCTGAGGAGGGGCCAGGCCAGGCCAGGTGACCATCTTGAGTTCTGGCTGAGGTGATGGTCCTCACCCTGAGATGCCTTCTAACTGGTGATGGACCCAGGCCTGACTCTTGCCCCTGCAGGTGCCCCAGACTCAGGCCTGACTGAATGCCTGCTGCCACACCGTGGGCACCTGGTACACAGGCCTGACTCCTGCCGCTGAGGGCGCCGCTGAGGGCGACCCCTGCTCTGTGCATAGCCTCCTGCTGGCCTGTTAATATGCAAATTGGTCATTACTGTGACACTGTTAGGACCAATTTGCATATTACCTCTTTATTATATAGATATGACATTTGATTAGCTCTCTCTATTTGCTTCAGACCTTTTTTTTGGCTTATTTTTAAAATATTTGTATATTTATATTTATTTCTTTTTTTCTCTCTTTCTTGATTAAGGTATTACATATGTGTCCATATTCCCCCATTGCCCCCCCACACACACTCATTCCCTCACTCCCATGGTGTCTGTGTCCATTGGATAGGGTTATATGCATGCATACAAGTCCTTTGGTTGATCTTTCCCCTTTTCCCCTCCCCTCCCCTACCTTCCCTCTGAGGTTTGATGGTCTGATCAATGCTTCTCTGTCTCTGGATCTGTTTTTGTTCATCAGTTTATGTTATTAGTTATATTCCACAAATGAGTGAGATCATGTGATATTTATCTTTCTCTGACTGGCTTATTTCGTTTAGCATAATGCTCCTCCAGCTCCATCCATGATGTTGCATATGGTAAGAACTCCTTTTTTACCACAGCATAGTATTCCATTGTGCACATGTACCACAGTTATTTAATCCACTCATCTGCTGATGGGCACTAAGGCTGTTTCCAAATCTTAGCTACGGTAAACCGTGCTGCAATGGACACAGGGGTGCATATATCCTTTCTGATTGGTGTTTCTTTTTTTTTTTTTTAAATATATTTTATTGATTTTTTACAGAGAGGAAGAGAGAGGGATAGAGAGTTAGAAACATCGATGAGAGAGAAACATCGATCAGCTGCCTCTTGCACATCCCCTACTGGAGATGTGCCCGCAACCAAGGTACATGCCCTTGACCGGAATCGAACCCGGGACCCTTCAGTCCGCAGGCCGACGCTCTATCCACTGAGCCAAACCGGTTTCGGCTGATTGGTGTTTCTTAACTAAGGAGGTAAAAGACCTGTACTCGGAAAAAACTACAGGACATTGAAAAAAGAGATAGAGGAAGAAATAAACAGATGGAAGAACATACTGTGTTCATGGATTGGTAGAATCAACATGTTAAAATGTCCATACTACCCAGATAAATCTATAGATTTAATGCACTCACCATTAAAATACCAATGGCATATTTTACAGACCTAGAACGAACTCTCCAAAAATTCATCTGGAATAAAAAAAGACCCCGAATAGCTGCAGTAATCCTGAGAAAGAAGAACAAAGTAGGAGGGGTCTCAATACCAGATATCAAGCTGTATTACAAAGCCACTCTTCTCAAAACAGCCTGGCACTGGAACAAGAACAGACATATAGAGCAATGGAATAGAATAGAGAACCCAGAAATCAACCCAAACCACTATGCTCCAGACCTTTTTGATCAATTGATGTCTATTGAGGATAATGCATGAGAGTATTGGAACATATTTGGTCTTGAGATGAGAATCTTTTAATCAATAAATGTCCCTACAAGGCCATTTCTACTTTTGCTGAGGTGAGAAAAAAAATACCTACTATTATTGATTTAGGAGAAATAAAGTTCCTTTTAGTTGATTGATGTGCTGGAAACCCAGGAATTGTGACACTCTGATGAACTTCACAAGGCCATTTATGGTTAATATCTTGTTGAGATAGTATCATGAAAAACATTTGTAGCTTATATAAATCATATGTAAATTTTATCATTGTTAAGTGTAAATCATTTTTTCTGTGGCCACTATATCCAGAACTTGATTGCTCTTATATTTGACTAGTAGCCCAGTGCATGAAATTCGCTGGGCTGCTAGTCAAATATAAGAGCAATCAAGTTCTGGATATACTGGGGGGGTGTCCCTCAGCCCGGACTGCACCCTCTCCAATCTGGGACCCCTGAACCCACAGGGATAAGGCCTAAACCAGCAGTCAGACATCCCTCTCGCAATGCGGGACTGGTGGCTCCTAACTGCTCACCTGCCTGCCTGCCTGATCACTCCTAACCACTCTGCCTGCTTGCCCCCAACTCCCCCCCCCCTGCTGGCCTGCTCACCCCCAACTGCCACCCACAGCCTGATTGCCCCTAACTGCCCCCCCTGCCGGCTGCTCGCCCCCAACTGCCCCCCACCCCGCCAGCCTGCTCGCCCCCAACTGCCCCCCTGCAAGCCTGCTCGCCTGCAACTGCCCCCCCCCACTGGCCTTCTTGCCCCAAACTGCTCCCCCTACTGGCCTGCTTGCCCCCAACTGGCTTGCCCTGCTGACCTGCTCACCCCTAACTGTGCCCCCCTGCTGGCCTGATCACCCCCAACTGCTCTCCCCTCCTGGCCAGATTGCCCCTAACTGCCTCTGCCTTGGCCCTGCCACCATGGCTTTGTCTGGAAGGTCTCCCAGAAGGTCTCCCGGTCTAATTAGCATATTACCCTTTTATTAGTATAGATTCTTCTCCTCAAATGCTTAGCTTTTCTTGTGTTTCTATTTTCCTCAGAACAGCAGGAGAAATGACTTTCCAGTGGAAAATATTTTTGCATAATATCTTCCTTCTGTAAATCTTTTTAAAATAAATTAAAATCTATTATTTCTATTACTCTATCTTTTATATTATTTTAATTATGATTAATTTGTGATTTATAGGACTTAAAATAATTTATATTTAATTTGAGCATATGTGGAAAAAATAAGATTCAGCTTTATGTCAAGTCTTCAGAATGTTCTTCCTAGAAAACTTTCTATAGTGAGCCCCCTTCCATTATTCTCTATCATAGCTAGCTCTTGTGCTTTATAACAATTTTTACAAGTTATAATTTTATTCACATTTTTTCTTTATTTACATTATTAGAATATTACCTGCATAAACACAGAGACTGATTTTTTCCTGCCCTATTGAGAACACCTGGCTCAGTGGATGGTACATAGTAAGCAGTCTGGTGAATGAATTAATAAATGAATGAATGGAAAGAAGGAAGGGAGGAGGGGAAAGATGAATAGATGAGTAGCTGAGTGAATAAATAATTAAAGGGTTTTAATTGACAGTAAATTCAATAAGAGACAATAGTGCGTTATGGCTAACAAAGCATTGATAAGAGGGCTGTGATAGAGTAGCGGAATTAAATTTTTCCTAATGTCAAGGCCTAGATTTAGGACCGACAAATGAGGTACAAAGAAATAACTCAACAATAATTAACTTTGGAAATAACTTTTTTCTCTTCTAATTTTATTTTTTCAGCTTTACTGAGGTAAAATTAAAAAAATGAAATTATATATATTTAATGTGTACAATGTGTTGATTTGATATGTGTATATATTGTTAAATGATTATCGCAATCAAGTAAATCAACACATCCATCACTTCACATAGTTACTGTGTGTGTGTGTGTGTGTGTGTGTGTGTGTGTGTGTGTGTGTGTGTTGAGACTATTGAAGATTTATTCTCTTAGTAAATTTCAATTATACAATACATTGTTATTAACTATAGTCACCATGATTTACATTAGATTCTCAGAACTTATTCATCTTATAACTGGAACATTGTATTCTTTGACCAACATTTCCTCCATCCCCCACTCCCTGTCAACAAGCATTCTACCTCTGTTTCTTAAGTTCCACTTTGTTGTTGTTATATATCTTACATATAAATGATACATGCAGTATTTTTCTTTTTCTTTCTGGCTTGTTTCACTTTGATTAATGCCCTCCAGGTTTATCCACATTGTCACAAATGGCAGGATTTCCTTGTTTTTATGACAGAGTAATATTTCTCTGTGCATGTGTGTGTCTGTGTGTGTTCTTTATTCATCTGTTGACAGACATTTAGGTTGTTTTTTTACCTGAGTTTTTTGTGAATAATGCTGCAATGAACATGGGATTACAAATACCTCTTTAAGATACTGATTTTGTTTCCTTCGGATATGTACTCAAGAGTGGGATTGCCATATCATATAGTAGCTCTATTTTTAATTTTTTGAGGAACCTCCATACTGTTTTACATAATGACTGTACCAATTTACATTCCCACCAACAGGGTAAAGGGTAGAAATAACTTTATTTTTTTAAAATATATTTTATTGATTTCAGAGAGAAAGGGAGAGAGAGGACACACACACACACAGATTATGAGAGAGAATCATTGATCAGCTGTGTCCCACGTGCCCCACACTGGGAATTGAACCCACAACCTGGGCATATGGCCTGACTGGGAATAGAGACATGACCTCATGGTTCATAGGTAGATGCTCAACCACTGAGCCATTCCAGGCCAAGCAGGGTAGAAATAACTTTAAACAGCCAGAGCCAGCTGAATGTTGTAAGTTCCCTGTTTCTAAAGATTTTCAAGTAAGAATTTTGGAAATAAGACTTAAGCATCATATGGTTAGGTGGATTAGATAACACCCTTCCCTAAAATGATTTTATGATTATAATATTCTCTGATTTTATAAGATTTCTGTCAAATAACACATTTAAAAAATTGAAAGCATTTAGGGAAATTGACATTTAGGAAAATTGAAGGATAAATTAACAAATAAAAGTTTTATATTCTAATTTATGTTTTTAATTTTCATCTTCTGTTTTCATAAACTAGTCACCCACATTAAGTGACCTCATATTTTTTCCTTTGCTACCAACTGTAGTCAAAAGTGAAAGAGCCATGAACTTTTATATACTCTATCTTGAGTCTAACTTAAATTCCTATTTTAACCCTTGAAATGTAAGGACACATTATCTTTGGGTCTTCTTTTTTTTTTAAATATATTTTATTGATTTTCTACAGAGAGGAAGAGAGAGGGATAGAGAGCTAGAAACATTGATGAGAGAGAAACATCGATCAGCTGCCTCCTGCACACCCCACACTGGGGCTGTGCCCGCAACCAAGGTACATGCCCTTGACCGGAATCGAACCTGGGACCCTTCAGTCTGCAGGCTGATGCTCTATCCACTGAGCCAAACCAGTTTCGGCTCTTTGGGTCTTCTTGATTTCACATCATCTTTGTCAGGCCATTAGCAAAGCAGAAATGCCACCCCAGGTCTTTTTTTAAAAAATCGTGTCAATAACATTTAAAAGATAAACCCTCTTTAAAATTTTAATGTAAACAAGGGTAGACAAAAGTAGGTTTACAGTTGTTCCTATCCTATATAATGAAAGGCTAATATGCAAATAGACAGAACGGCGGAACAACCGAACAACCAGTCGCTATGATGTGCACTGACCACCAGGGGGCGCACACGGAACATGGTGAGCATCAGCAGCAGGCCATAGAGCACAGAACATGGCAGGCGTCAGCTGCAGCAGGATGGTGAAGCAGGTGAGCGGGGCACCAGACCAAGGCAGGGTGCCAGTCACTGTCATTGGGGCGAGCCTCTGGTGGTTACTAAAAATTCTACTCACGCGCGCCACAGTCCCACCCGGTGCTCGCACCTGCTACTGGCGCTCACACCCACTGCTGGTGCCGACCCCAATCGCTCCGTGCCATCAGTGGGTGCAAGCGGAGCCAGCCCTGTCAGTGCATGGGAGTGGCAGTTGCAGGAGGGGGGCTGCCAGAAGACAGGGGACCTAGGGCCACAGCGGGAGAGGCCAGGCGGGGGTGTGGAGGATGGGCTGAGACCCACCCCTGTGCCCACCTCAGCCTAGAGGCTCACAGTTCCTTTCAAGGTGTGTGAATTCATGCACTGTGTCCCAAGCATTAAATGATACAATCATCTCTATATATAAAGAGCTAGGGTCCTTAACATCCACAATGACCAGAGGCTTGACTGAACACCAGGCTGCATGGGGAGCAGGCTTGGGTGGGAGGGTACTTATGGCAGTGGGGACAGGGGACAGGGGCGGGGGAGGCAGGGCCTGGCCGAGGGCAGCCTGTACTCCACAAATGGCCGGGAGGCTGTGAGTGCTCCTGATGACCCACAGGCGCTGCTTCAGCTCAGCCTGCAGGCTCCCCTTGGTGCTATTCACAGAAGCACAGCAACTACCTCCATGCCACACCCCCACTTCCATCAGTCCCACCGGCCCTGAGGCGCCCTCCCCGAGAGCTGTTTCCGGGAAGATCCCACCCTCGGAGCGCACCTGGCTCCTGAGGCGGGCGGCACCACAAGCAGCATTTGGTGGCCATTATTCTGCCTACCACAGTATGAATCAGAAAGAATAAAGTGAAAAGGGGCAACGGCAACAAACATGTAAATCTGGAAGGCAGATGAATGTGGTCCGTGCCTTAGCAGCCTGAGGACATTGCCCCTGAAGTGAACCCTAAGCCAGGAGTGAGAAAAGTGAAGGGGCACCAGGGCTTACCCCACAAAACCCCCAAAGGTGCCCGTGTTAATGAACTAAGTACCCCTGGAAGTGGGAGCAAAGCCGGGGCCAAAAACAAGAGGATTGGTCTACAAAGGGCTCCAATCCTCAGATTTCCTTCTCCACTCTGCACAGTGGGCAACTGTCCTGCCCCCACCCCAACAAAGACAGAAGGTTCATTGTCCTGAGAGGATAAAACAGGGTCTCTGAACCCAGGACACAGCAGGACAACTGGGAGGGGCAGCCCTGTGACGCACCAGTGGCTCATTTGACTGCTCCATCCTGAATGCGGGAAGCCCGCCTCCCGTCCCATCACCTGGGGCCCCCTTCCCTCTGGCTCCCAGACAGTGAAGTCAGGGCTAAACTCTCCAGACAGGACACTCCAGAATTTATTCCCTTCAATCTCTGACTATATTAACAACAAGTATTTTGTTACTGTTGTTTCATTTTCTGTTTGTTTTCGTTTTCTTCTCCCTGCATACTGTTTTCTCCAAATTGTTTGTTTTTTTCCTGTTGGAATTAGTTCTTTCATAGTCCAATTCACCAAGAAAAGAATACCTAAATAGGTTGGCATCAGAGATTTCCCAACGAAACAGCCCAACCCCAACTCTCTGTATTGAGCCGCTGAGTCAACCAGCCCTCATACCCCCTTCCCCCCCTCCCCGCCCCTCATAGGGCTACTCAGCAGATTGCTTTCATAAACTGTTTTTTATATTCTTTAAGCAATTATAGGAAAATGCAAAAGTCTTAAGTGGTCAGTATAATGGCTCTTGACAATTGTATACACCTGCAAAACCCATACCTCACTCAAGATATAGCACATTTCCATCTCCCCAGAAAGTTTCATCATGCCCCAGTCAGCACCTCCCCCACCACAGAGGCAACCGCTATGCTATTCAATCTCTTAGACATGAGCAGATAACCAGGGGTCATCAATATTTGAGAAAAACCTCTAATATAACAAAACAAACAGAATTTTGAGGAAACAATATGCAGGGGGGCAAAACTTAAAAACAAAACTATTATTACTGTGTTCAGACTTAGGAAAATATATGGCACCTGTGAAATAAAAATTAGATGCTGTTTTTTGGGGAAAAACACTCTGAGAATGAACAAAACAAAACAAAAAAGTTCTTAACTTAGGTAATAACCTAGCAGAAATGCAAACTTACTTAAAAGGGGTCAGCAGCCCTGACTGGTGTGGCTCAGTTGGTTAGGCATCATACCTTGCACCAGAAGGTTGCCAGATTCCCTGTCAGGGCACATGCCCTGGTTGTGGGCCTATTTATGTTTCTCTCTCTCTCTCTCTCTCTCTCTCTCTCTCTCTCTCTCTCTCTCATCTCTTTCTCCCATTCCCTTTCTCTTTCTCTCTCTAAAAATCAATAAACTATTCTTTAAAATAATAAAATAAAATAAAATAAAATTGTCAGCAAACTATAGCCTGCAGGCCAAGTCCAGCTCCACCTGCTTTTTAAATAAAGTTTTATTGGAACACAGCCTCACCCATTTATGTTTTTTTTTAATCTTTATTATTGAGAATATTAAATTTCTCCTTTTTTTCCCTACATTGCCCCCTCCACCCTGTTCCTGCCCTGCCCCAGGCCTTCACCACCCTATTGTCTGTGTCTATAGATAATGCATATCTTAATAATAAAAGGCTAATATGCAAATAGTGATCACACGAGATCAGCAGGATGCTTTGTCCCCCACCCAGCAGGGCTTGACAGGGGTGGGGCTGGCCGGGTCTGAGTGTCATGTGATTTTGAGGCATGCATGGGTGGGTGGGGACTTGAGTCTGGGTCCCACAGCGTGCCCAAGACTCTGACAGGAGGGAGATTTTCATATACATTTTACTAATTTTCTTTAATCTCTGACACTTCTATTATAGATAAAGGGCAAATAGCAATATTAATATATTTCCTCTAATTATTTCCCTTTTAATGTGCACGAATTTCATGCACCAGGCCACTAGTTAATAAATGATAATACTATAATAAACTGTGTTTTGTGTACTGTAAGCTGTAAACCTACTTTTGCCCACCCCTTATAATACAGTATAGTTGATTACAGGTACAGTGATATACAGAATATTTCTAGAACTTAATCATCATGCATATTGAGACTTTAGACCCATTGAATAGCAGCACAGCTCTTTCCCCCTCACCCAAGCCCCTGGCTACCACCATTTTACTCTGTGCTTCCATGTGTTTGACTATGTTATATAACTCATAGCATTGGTATCATATAGAGTTTATCCTTCTGTGACTGGCTTATTTCACTTAGCATATTACATTCATGTGTTGATGGACAGTTAGGTTGTTTTCACATCTTAGCTATTGTGATAAGTGATGCAGTGAACATGGGAGTGCAAATATATCTTCAAGGTCCTGATTTCAATTATTTGTATCCACAGGTTTTAAAACTCTTAGGCAAATCCAAAAGGTGTTTATTTCTAGAACTCTCCAGAAAGTCTACAATTAAAATGAGCTGTTGAATTTTTAAAAACTAGTTTATTGTGAATTGATATTAAATTACATAAAATTTGAATGTTGAATGTCTCAGGAATTGTGCCAAATGTTTTATATGTATCATCTCATTTAGTCATCATGTTTACTCTGTCAAGTAGGTACCATTATTATCCCCATTTTATAGATCTAAGCTGAAGCTTACATAGGTTAATTCACTTGCCCAAGTTTACACAGATGGTAAGAAGCAAAGTGAGAAGGTAATCCCCATTTTTATGCTCCAAAGCTGAATCTCTTCACTTTTTCAATACATCGCCATACTTTATATCAGCCAAGCACTGAACTAATTCTCTACCTGGATCATCCCATTAAGTTATTATAGAAGCATTGAGCAGACTGTCAAACCTCAGAGGGAAGGCAGGGGAGAGTGGTTGGAAGGAAGAGATCAACCAATGAACTCATATGCGTATATGCCATTGACACAGACTATAGGGTGGTGAATGTCTGGGGTGGGGGCTAAGACGGGATGGGGGAGGTCAATGGGGGGAAAAGGGGACATATGTAATACTTTCATCAGTAAAGATTTAAAAAGAAAAAAAAACTTATGAAGTAAATGTTACTATAGCCAGATATTACAGCTGAGAAAATTGAAGTTTAGAGAAATTAAATTGCTTGATGAAGTCCAAGAAATTAGTGAAGTCAAATTTTCATTCAATTTTATCTGATTCCAGCGTTCATGCTTCTTCCAAACAGCAACTCACTCACTTTTAGTGCATGGACTATAGATATTAATAAAGTGAGCATTTGCTTTTATGCAACAATTTTAAAGAACTTGAAAAAAATAACCTCTTCTGCTAGTTTATCATGGAATCCACAATGTCCCAGTATTGCTTAAGGGTCACTTCAATAAAACTTGTGATGGTAATATTTAGCAGGTATATTTTGATTAAAGTTTTCAATAACATAGTTCCTGTTGAAGACTATGGTATACACTATGTTGTGCCACTCAGAAACCCCTCAAGACTGAAGGAATTGTTTTCTTTTTTTTTTTAAATATATTTTATTGATTTTTTACAGAGAGGAAGGGAGAGGGACAGAGAGCTAGAAACATCGACCAGCTGCCTCTTGCACACCCCCTACCGGGCAACCAATGTACATGCCCTTGACCGGAATCGAACCTGGGACCTTTCAGTCCGCAGACCGACGCTCTATCCACTGAGCCAAACCGGTTTTGGCAGGAATTGTTTTCTTAGCTGCCAGGTGAGGGAAGAAAAATGCCTCACCCAAGAAGCAGTTCATATCAAAGACTGATAGATAAAGGGGTATAAAAGCTCTTGTGCCACCCAGCTGGTGTTGCTCAGTGGTTGAGCATTGACCTGTGAACCAGGTGGTCATGATTTGTTTCCTGATTGAGGCATGTGCCCAGGTTGTGCGCTTGGTCCACAGTATGGGGTGTGCAGGAGGCAGCTGATCAATGAGGTTCTCTCAACATTGATGTTTCTCTCTCTCTCCCTCTCCCATCCTCTCTGAAATCCATAAAAATATATATTTTTTAAAAAAGATCTTGTGCCAATACTGTAGGCTGACCCTGTATCAACACACATATATACATAGATATATATATACATATATACCCATATCTATGTATTTGAGTACCATGTTAGAAAAACAGCCTTTTGATTGACTGATATATTACTTTTATACCAGGTGTTTTGTTTGGGCTTCATGTTGTAAGCTTCAGAAAATGGGAGCTCTTTGACTATGTAGTGAGGAAAATAATTAAGTTCCATACCGCTGAGAAGCCGTGTCAGCAGCATTCAGTAACAATGCAGGGTTAGGTACAGGATATGAAAATTTCAATGTGCTAACAAATGGAAAACTTTCTACTATCAACAAATTAGACTGCTTCAGTACTGTTCCAAACACTTCCTGATTATTTTTGCTTTTCTGTTTTAATTCTGAGATCAGTCTGGAACGAGGAAAGACAGGAGGCAAAGGGAGAAGCAAATTACATCATTTCCTGTTTTGTTTTGTTTTTAAACTGTCGTACAGCCTTGTGGAATATTCTGTCATGATGTATGCTTTCCTGTCCCACGTTGTGTCAGCCCAGTGGGCTAGCTAAGATCTTCTAGCATCAGATTTTTGCATAATGCAATGACAGGGCATAAATACCCATATATTCTGTCAGAATGTCCCTTTCACTAATTGTAATGAAAAACATGGTCAGATCTGTTTGTGGCTTGTCACTTATCCAATAGGACTAGGTCTCACCTTAAAAAACTGGACCTATTGAGAAGAATTCAAAGTTGAAAAAGAAACTTTGAACTGAAGCTTTCACATAAAGAACTCTAGTGGGAATACCAAGGAAATAGAGGACATAGTCCAGGCTCTTGAAGAGCTTGCAATCTATTTGGCAACATCAAATATACACACATGAAAAAAATTGAATATAGATAATAACTTAATGTAGTAGTTCTCAAAGTGTCTATAGGAAGACTAAAGTCAAATCACACACCAGAGAGTTTGTGGGAGCTTATCTTAAAATAATACACAAAAAACTTTACACGTGAGATATTTTTTGTTTTGTCTTAAAACTCATGCACAAATCTAATTTATTTTAAAACATGTTTATGTATAGAAAAAATGTTCTTACCCGCCCCAAATCTACAAGCATAAAATTGACACTCCAGCAAGGTGAAATATGTTTGCACTGTGGTTTTATTGTGGCTTTCCTAACATCTAGAACTATTGGGATATGCATATACCATTTTGAAAAGCTTGGAGTTAACTTGTATTTCCCCAGATGACCTATTTGTGTTAGAGTTCAGGCCTTCTTCTTAAAGAATCTGTGTAGGTAATATTAAGAAATGTGACAAGCTTTTAAAAATATGTTTTTCAAGAGGGAGGGCTTTCATGCATATCTTATAACACTACATAAGTGTTATTTTAGAGCCCTGGGAGTACCTCTACTTGGAAGTATGTTAATTATTAGTTTGGAATAATTAGGAGGCACAAGATATGCCTCCTTCATTTAGTCCGAATGATTAAATTATTTTTATCTGTACATTTTTAAAGTAAAGTTTATTATATTATTTTTCTATTGCTGCTGTAACAAATTGCCACAAACTAATGGCTTAGCACAACACAAATGTATCATAGCTTTCTGAAGGTCAGAAGTCTGAAATGGCTCTCACTGGGCTGAATTCAAAATGTTAGCAGGTGTGTTTTTTTGGAGGCTCTAGGGAGGCATCTGTTCTTGTCTTTTCCAACTTCTGAAGACTTTGTTTTGGTTTCATTTTTTTAATGGGGGACGTCCTAGGTAAGAGGAAGGAAAGCTAAATCTCATTCATTACTCCTTACCCCCCCCCCCCCGCCATATGCCATACAAATGTTAGCATTTTTCTGTGTGCCATCAAGTGAAATGGTTGGACTTCACTTCCTTAATCTACATCTGGCCCCAAATGTGGTTCCATGTTCAACAGACTGAAAAACCACTGCTCTCTCTGTGAATACTTAAGGTATTCTGGAAATTGTTCAAATGCTGTCTTAACTGTTTTACTAATTCTTTCTGATTTTTAAGCTTTATATTTCCATCTGATACAGTTGGTTCAATGAATAAATAACTTCTTATTTTTATTTTATTGCTAATATCCTGGATCAGAATCCGAATAAGTAGCTCATAAGTAGCACACAGAACTAATTTTTTAATTCACATTACATAATGACAAAAATATCTCCTATGATGAGAGAGTGTGGTAACCATTCACTTTGGAGACTCTGATGCCTGGTACTTGTATGTTCAGTGACAAGGCATTTGAATGAAAGACTTGCTCATTAGGATTCACTGCTTATTAGGCTAAAAATATCAACCTCACTGCTTGAGGAGTTTTCCTGATTAGTACAATGTAGGGAATTGCTACAGCCCAATCTTCCCATCCAATCTCATTTCCCTCATGAATGGTACCATAATTAGTGTGGTGGCTGACTGCCCATCAGATTTCAATATGTCATGCTATGCTGTTGACTATGTGTTCATCAGGCATCCTTGTCAGATTTATAAGAAGTGCTTAAATATGTACCTAATCATCCTTTGTGCTAGGCATCCTTTGGGAAGTGGTGTCAGAGGAATGTGGAAGAATAAGAGTATAATCCAGTCTAGACTATTTAGCAGTTGATTATGTGAGTGCTACAAGACTATCACAAATTCAGTCTATATATGAATTTAGTCAAATGTATAATGGTATTTATAATCATTTTATTGATCACTTATAGGCAAGGCACTGTGCTAAGCATTTTACATGCATTATTGTATCTAATATTTTTAACAATCATGTGAGGTAGATGCTATTATTATACACATTGACACAGAAACTGATAATCAGAGATTAATAAATTGTCCAAGGCCACACAGCTAATAAGTGGTAGAACCATAATTTTAGTTGTGATCTGTATGAACTTGTATTAATTTAGGTTCTTCTGAAAGAGCCTGTGACAAAGACTTGACTCAATGTTTATTTGGGATGTGATTCCAGAAAACAAAGTGAGAGACTAAGACAGGAAAGAAGGTAAAACCAAGAAAAGAGTGCATTTTTAAGTCACTACTGTGGGCCACAAGGGCTCAGTTTTACTGGGACCTTCTGAGAAGTATACAAAATACCCCATAGAATAATATACCTGAAAAGATAGCTGGAGGGTTTATTCACTTACTCCCATCCTCCAATGGTTTAAGGTTGTCCCTGAGAGTGTTAATTCAACAACACTTCTGGGCTGCATTTGTTCAAAGACCAAGAGGTATGAAAGAAGGCTTTTGGTAGAAATCAGAAAGACTTCAATTCAGCAGGCTGGAAGTGGAACAGCTGTCAGCAGGAAGTTGTTGGAACTCCTCTGGAACTGTCTACCACAACAGCCCTTGAAATCAGAGGTGTTGCAAGAGGCTATGACATGGGGCACCAGAGGCATGTTACAGAATTCCAAATCTTGTGCTCTGTAACCATTATACTATTGATATCAAACTATTCCACAAGCAATGATTTCATTCTACAAGTTTTCTAATGCTTCCCCAATATATTATCTTTGTACAAATATTAATTTACCTCCTATTATGTTCTATATACCTTACAATATTCTGCAACCTAGAGATAAAAATATGTAAAAGTCTTGTTCTCAAGGATCTGTTTATTTCTGTGCATGTCTGACAAGCAAGTGGGCATAACTTAATGTAACCACCATTATAGGATAATGGAACAAAAATGGTTACTCAGGCCTTGTTTGTGTGGGTCAAGTATTCAAGTCTATAATGTCTCCCTTTTCCTAATTACACCTGTGGAACTGATTAGGTTTAGATTTAGAATTATTGGAATGTATGTGAAGATATTAAGAATCAACTATGCCTGGCCAGTGTGGCTCAGCTGTTGAGCATCGACCGTTGAACTGGGAGGTCATGGTTTGATTCCTGGTCAGGGCATATGCCTGGGTTGTGGGCTCAATCCCCAGTAGAGGGCGTGAAGCAAGCAGCTGATCTATGGGTCTCTTTCATCAGTGATGTTTCTATCTCTCCCTCTCCCTTCCTCTCTCTGAAAGCAACAAAAAACATATTTAAAAAAATAATCAGCTAATCAGGCAATTGAAAGTGGAGGTGGAGGATAGGGATTAGGAAAAACATGTCAGAATGTCAGCAGCTTGGTATTTTCTTGGCTGCATATGCGGCACACACTTGCCTTCACTTTCTACAACTTTAAACTCATCTTGATACATCAATTAGAGCCAAGCCTCTGACAAGCCTGTGTGCTAGCATTAAGACCCAAAATATGATTTCCTGACAATTAACAAATATTCAAGTCATGGAACGTGTGTGTGTGTGTGTGTGTGTGTGTGTGTGTGTGTGTGTGTGTCTACATTGTAAAGGATGAAAGGCAGACCTGGGCCAAACATGCTTGAAATATTCAAACTATCATTCACAGTATGCAGGGTGGGGCAAAAGTAGGTTTCTAGTTGTTAGTACACAAAACAGAGTTCATTCTTGTATTGTTATTTATTAATTATTGCATTATTTTCCATACAAGCAACTGTAAACCTAATTTTTTCCCATCCTGTATTTTATTATTCAAGATCCAATAAAAGTACAAATCTCAGTAATGTGTTCTTGGCTACTTTTTGCTATTTCAAATCCTCACCACGATGCTTTGTTCTTATGCATAAACAGAATAATTTAATTGGTTATGTGATTTGAAGAATTGGTTGTGTGATTTCAAGAGGGTAAGACTAGCCCCTCTTCCAAAGTAATCTGTTTCACCAAAGTATTGTAGTACCTTAAAATTCAACTTTAGCTATTCCTTCTTTTCCCACCAATTTTCTTTGGGATAATGACACTTAATTCCGTTATATGACTTAATTTGTCAAATGAGTTAAGAGAGGTAACATGGTAAAGTGAAAAGAGTAAGAGACTTAAGTTCAGACTAACTAGGATTTTGTACATTAGCAATGCCATCTATTGTGTAATCTTAAGCAACTTATTCTCTCTGGGAAAAGTCTGTTTTTCCATTTTTTTTAAAAAAAAAATACATATTTTATTTATTTCCGAGAGGAAGGAAGAGGGAAAGAGAGAGAGAATTATCAATGATGAGAGAGAATCATTGATTGGCTGCCTCCTGCACGCCCCCTACTGGGAATGGAGTCTGCAATCAGAGCAACCAGAGCACGTGCCCTTGGCTGGAATTGAACTCCAGACCCTTCATTCCGCAGGCTGACACTCTATCCACTGAGCCAAATGGGCTAGGGCAGTGGTTGGCAAACTCATTAGTCAACAGAGCCAAATATCAACAGTACAACGATTGAAATTTCTTTTGAGAGCCAAATTTTTTAAACTTAAACTTCTTTTAATGCCACTTCTTCAAAATAGACTCGCCAGGCCGTAGTATTTTGTGGAAGAGCCACACTCAAGGGGCCAAAGAGCCGCATGTGGCTCTCAAGCCGCAGTTTGCCGACCATGGGGCTAGGGCTGTTTTCCTGTTTTTGAGAAAAAGTTTGATCATGCCTTCTAGATAAACTTAATGAGAGAAGTAATAAAATTATGTATATTAAAGTGCCTAGCAGAGTGTCTCTATAGTTACTGCTGAATAAAAGGTAGTATTTTTTCTTTCTATGAAAGGAAGGCTGAGAACATTGTGGGGGTTCCTGAAAGGGCTTGGAGTAAGCAGCCCAGAAATAAGTGATTGTGACATTACTGAGGGTTGATCCTGCCTTTCAGCTACTGGTAATGACTAGAGGAAGAGTTGTTTATAAAAGACAGACTCAAAAGCCTCTTGCCTTTTTCTGCCTATTGCCTTCTTCTCTCTGAACTCTGGGTCTCAGTTTCTTTATCATCAAAACGTGGGGCACTTTATTTCAACTTATGTTTATAGAACGTAGGAAGGATAAACTAACCAGCTAAGCCTTGAAAGTTCTGTACAAGCTGAAGGCATGATGGAATTATAAGCTAGGAGAACAGCCAACAGCTCAGCAGCCTGTTGTTGCACTCAGTTCCCCCAACCCTCACCTTTCCTTTGTAGGCTTGAGATGTGTGTTCATTTACGAAAAGGTCAAGACATAAAGCTTCAAAATTTAGGTCAGCCAACTCCAATTAACTCTCAAGAACTATATACCCCACTCCTCATTATGCTGAGCAGACATCAGAATTCTCTGAGGTAAGGGCATACTAATACATTTGACAAGATTCTCTGATTCAGTGCTGGTTTGCAATAGAAAGATAAGGTCAGTAGAAAAAAACATGTATTAATTTTAACCATTGGAGGTGAATGGATCTACCTAAACAAAAATAAGGATCTCATTATTTAAAAAGGAGACTGGTACAATATGATGGTCCACACTATTTAATTTTTGTTTAGAATTATATACACTGAGTGGCCAGATTATTATGATCTCTGAACGCATAATAATCTGGCCACTCAGAATATATATAATTAGAGGCCCGGTGCATGAATTCGTGCATGGGTGGGGTCCGGCCAGCCTGGTCGGGGAGGGGACACATGGTCAGTTGACCGGGCTGCCTGCTGGTTGAACTCCTAGTCGAGGGGACAATTTGCATATTAGCCTTTTATTATATAGGATATACACTGAGTGGCCAGATTATTATGCGTTCAGAGATCATAATAATCTGGCCACTCAGTGTATATTGTTTAGAATAATATATATATATTATATATATGTACAGAGTCATAGTTAATTTGGAAATGAAATAGAGCTTCATTTCTAGGAAGAGCAGTACTTACTGATAGGGATCCAAGAAAGTAGGTATGTTTCCTGGCTGGAATTGGTTATTCAAATTCTTTTTTATTTTGGATATGATAGAGTAGATAAAAAGAATAGTGGATTGGAAATTGGGATTCAGGTAATCTGGGTGCTAATCTCTGATTGATTATAACTAGCTATATAACCTTGAGCAAGTATTTTAATCTTTATATGCAAAATAAAGGTATTTATCTATAACAGATGACCTCTAAAGTTTCTTTTACCTATGGCATTCTATAGTTTTCTCTTAGTCAAAGAAATTATGGATCAAAATGAGATTCTGTGGGCATTTGCAATATATTATTGATAATCTCAGAGCTAAAAAGAAACCTAGAGTTTAATTTTAATACATATATCGCATTTCATTAATTTTAAAAATATACAAAGTAGTTTGAATATTACAATATTTTTAAAATATAGCAATTAAAATGTTAATAAGGAAAGCACAGAAACCATCAGAACAAAGAGAGATACATGTTTCAGAACTCTTGAATAAGTTAGTACCTCATTCAAGTTTGAATATGTAATTTGGTTCTGAGTATCCTGGAAGCCAAGGGAAAAAGTGAATATATTGGGTTATATTTATCTCATTATTGCATGAAATGAAATACAAATTTGTCTTTAGAAAGAAACTTCTTTAACCCTAAAATTAAAATTGTACAAAGATTTCACTGCCTGGATCCTTATATAAAAAACCAGTGGTAACATTACACAATGGACAATCTCTTCAAAAAAGATTGTAAGGCCACGCACCCCTGGGTCCGGGTGAAGCTGGATCCCGGGTCCGGGTGAAGCTAGATCCCAGGTCTGGGTGAGGCCGTGTGCCCCTGGACCCGGGTGAGGCTGGGTCCCGGGCCCGGGTGAGGCCACATGCCCCTGGGTCTGGGAGAGGCCACACGCCCCTGGGTCCAGGTGAAGCTGGATCCCGGGTCCAGGTGAGGCCGTGTGCCCCTGGATCCGGGTGAGGCTGGGTCCCGGGTCCGGGTGAGGCCGCGCACACCTGGGTCCGGGTGAGGCCACGTGCCCCTGAGACCAGGTGAAGCCGTGCCCCTGGGTCCGGCCGAGACCAAACCAGAGGGAGTCGGACCTGCATTACCACCATTTGTCCACCATCCAGAGCTGAAAAGTCAGTGCCGACATGTACACATAAGGAACTGGTGGACATTGAAATTGGGTCTCAAAAGAACTGTTGGTCCAGAAAGAAACTCACTACAGACTGATTCATTTGCCTGTCAGCATAACTATTATTGCGCGTCCCACATTCAGTTCTTATAAGTATATTTCTAGTGACACATGATCTCGCTCATCTAGGGGAAATGATGAACAACATAGACGGATGAACAAGAACAGAACCAGAAACAAGGAGGCATCGATCGGACTATTGGGCCTCAGAGGGAGGGTAAGGGAGGGTGGGGGGAGGGGGGAGAGATCAACCAAAGGACTTGTGTGCATGCATACGACCCTAACCAATGGCTAAGGTCAACAGGGGGTTGGGGCATCCGTGGGGAGGGGTGTGGGATGGGAATGGGTGGATGAGGACAAATATGTGACACCTTAATCAATAAAGAAATTAAAAAAAAAAGAAAAAAGATTGTAAAATATATAGATACATTTTTCTCATTCTATTTTTTTATATCTGCAAGTTAGGAATAATTATCTAGGAATTAAAAGATATATCCATATATAATTAGATCTAGGTGTGGTAATATTATTATCTAACATGGAAAATGTATTGGTCAACATAAATTAAAAGTTTAGGGGTGGAGCCCTCACCAGTATGGCTCAGTTAGTTGAGCATTGTCCAGTGCACTGAAAGGTCACTGGTTTGATTCCCAATCAGGGCACATACCCAGGTTATGGTTCAGTCCCTAGTTGGAGTGCATACGGGAAGCAACCAATTGATGTTTCTCTCTCACATTGATGTTCCTCTCTCTCCCTCTCCCTTCCTTTCTCTCTAAAATCAATAAAAACATTTTTTAAACTTTAGGGTTGGATCCAGGGCCTCAGATAATATCCTCAGCACTCAATCCTTCTCTCTCTTTCTGAATTGGCTTTATTCTCAGGCAAAGCTGGCTACTGGCAACTTTAGGCTCACATCCACTTATTAGTCAATGATTTCAGCCAATGTCCTGAATATGGCTTTGTTGTTCAACCTTGTATTATGTGCCTATCACTGAATCAACCACTGCAGCCAGTGTATGGGAATGCTTTCATTAGCCAGGCATGGGTCGTATTCATCCATGGAAGAAGAGGCTAGAATCAGTCCCTCTAAATTACATGGACTGCGAATGACAAGGTGGAGTAATGTGGGATGAGGTGGGGTAATGTGGGAGAGAAGATGCTTTACCAAAAGTTAGAGATGCAGGACAGTGAAAAAAAAAACTGTTAGATATCAATTACAATCAAGTCATATTCACAAGTTTGGTTGGTTAGCATGGAATGATGAGGAGATAATTTAGTTGAACTGAAATATCTAATATATCAAGAAGGAATAGATTAAATTATTCATTTTACCACAGCAATGTTCTTGCCTATTGGATGGGATTTTTCAAATATCACTAACCAAAGTTTCTTCTTCCCTAGAAAGCTAATGTATCCCCGTATAACTATATGTTTTCTGTACTTCCAACTTGCTAAACTCACTTTTAACTGACAGTTATCCATTAGCTATATGAATACATTCCAGTAATGTATAAACTCTTGCTGGCTTAGATCTTCTGTCTCCATAGGAGACTGTGTACATTCTCTCTGATACATTAGTTGTGTATCCTTTTGTTTGATTATCAGAGGGCAATTTTATTTCCCCCATTTCTTAGCTCTTGGTGGGAGGAAGCTCACTTCAGCACCACCACTCTGGCAACATTTTCTTCTTCAAAGGGTTGTTGTGAGGACCAAATGAGATAATATATCATATTTGTAAAGCACTTATTTTAGCAATGATAGGCATTCAATGTACAATTTAGTAACAATCAATATGATATTGTTCAAATAACAATGAAAAATAAGAAACAAGATCAGATAATTATGGGAACAATCTTCTTCTCTCCCAAACTTTTCTATCTTTTGAATGCCCTGTTGTTCAAAGGTTCCAGTATTTTTCCAGTTAGTCAGGCTGAACCATATTAATTAATTATTCCCTGTATTTGGTTTCTAACATAATATCCCTTTCCAAATCCTATTGTTTGCATTTTGGAATATCTCATAATTCTTTTTATCATATTTCACTGCCACTAAACTAGTTCTGACTGTAATTTTTCATTTCCTTAAATATATAAATTTACCTTTAAATAGAGATGTATTTATTTCCAGACTTTTCCATATTCTGTTGTCAGGTTAATAATGTTAATGTCACTTCATTGCTTAGAAATCAACAATGTCACCCAGTGGATTGTAGAGTGAAGTCTACTCCTGATATGTATATCTAATGGCTCACCTCAGTGAGGCTTGAAACTAGGTTTTCAGTCTTATGAGTATCCTGTTTCATAAATTCTAAGCTTCGTCAAACTGAACTATTCACATTTTCTCATAAATTCCCGTTCTTCCCTGCATGTATACATTTGCTCTTCTTTCTTCTTGGAATGGTCTTATTTCCCATCATAGTATATCTAAATTTTCCATGTTTATCAAGGACCAGTTAAAATGCCACCTCCTCCATGGAGCTGTTCTTGGTTGTTGTTTTTTTTTTTCCAAAATTTAAATTCTTAATTGTTTAAAGTATTACATACAGTATTACATATGTCTCCTTTTTCCCCCATTGAGCTCTCCCCGGCTGCTCCCACCACCCAGCACACGCCTCACCCCCCTACTGTCTGCATCTATTGCTTATGCTTATATGCATGCATACAAGTCCTTTGGTTGATCTCTTACCCCGTCCCCACCCTCCCCTGCCTTCTCTCTGAAGTTTGACAGTCTGTTCGATCCTTCTCTGTCTCTGGATGTATTTTTGTTCATCAGTTTATGCTGTTCATTATATTCCACAAATGAGTGAGATCATATGATATTTATCTTTCTCCACCTGGCTTATTTTACTTGGCATAATGATCTCCATGTCCATCCATGCTGTTGCCAATGGTAAGAGTTCTTTCTATTTACAGCAGCATAGTATTCCATTGTGTAGATTTACCACTGTTTTTTAATCCACTCATCTGCTGATGGGCATGTAGACTATTTCCAAATCTTAGCTATTGTAAATTGTGCTGCTGTGAACATAGGAGTGTATATGTCCTTTCTGACTGGTGTATCTGTTTTCTAGGAATATATTCCTAGAAGTGGGATTACGGGGTCAAATGGAAGTTCCACTTTTAGTTTTTTGAGGAAATGCCATAATGTTTTCCACAGTGGCTGCACAGATCTGCATTTCCACCAGCAGTGCACGAGGGTTCCTTTTTCTACACATCCTCACCAGCACTTGTCTTTTGTTGATTTGTTGATGCTAGCCATTCTGACAGGTGTAAGGTGGTATCTCATTGTCATTTGGATTTGCATCTCTCTGATGATTACTGATTTTGAGCATGTTTTCATATGTCTCTTGGCCTTCTGTATGTCCATTTTGAAATGGTGTCTATATAAGTGCTTTGCCCATTTTGATTGGATTATTTATCTTCTTTTTGTTAAGAACTATGAGTTCCCTATAAATTTAGGAGATTGGGCCCTTATCAGATATAACATTGGCAAATATGTTCTCCCATTCAGTGGGCTTTCTTGTTTTGCTAATGGTTTCTTTTGCTATGCAGAAGCTTTTTGTTTTGATGTAGTCCCATTTGTTTATTTTCTCCTTAATTTCCCTTGCCCTAGGAGCTGTATCAGTAAAGATATTGCTACGACATATGTCTTCTATTTTGCTGCCTGTGGAGTCTTGTAGAATTTTTATGGTTTCCCGTCTTACATTTAAGTCCTTTATCCATTTTGAGTTTATTTTTGTGTATGGTGTAAGTTGGTGTTCTAATTTCATTTTTTTGCATGTATCTGTCCTATTTTCCCAACACCATTTATTGAAGAGACTGTCTTTTCTACATTAAAGGCTCTTCCCTCCTTTGTCAAATATTAATTGAGCATAATAGCTTGGGTTGATTTCTGAGTTCTCTGTTCAGTTCTATTGATCTATATGTCTGTTCTTGTGCCAGTACCAGGCAGTTTTGAGAAGAGTGGCTTTGTAATATAGCTTTATATCTGGTATTGAAATCCCTACAACTTTGTTCTTCTTTCTCAAGATTCCTGTGCATATTTGGGGTCTTTTTTTATTTCATATGAATTTTTGGAGAGTTTGTTCTATGTCTGTGAAATACGCCATTGGTATTTTAATGGGGATTGCATTAAAACTATAGATTGCTGAAAGATGGCGACCGGCAGGAAGGTAGGGAGGGAGAGTGTGTGAGAGAGTGAGGGTGTGATAGAGGTGTGTGTGGACATGTGTGTTGTGTGTGTGAGTGAAATAGGGACAGTTAGACCCTGCAGTTCTTCCAGGGGGATGCCAATCCAGGCTGTCTTAGACGGCAAAACCCCTCTGCCACCACAAACACTCCAGGGAGGACACCGGCAGCACAGAGACCATGCCATCTTGAAGAACAGAACTGCTTGAGACTAGAATCCTAGCCTTGCCAACACCCAGTCTGGTCTCAGAAGCAAACCAGGACCCTAGAGCCACTCTGGTAAAAGACCTGCAATCACTACTGCAGACAAAGGGACACCAAGACTCCAGGACACCACAGCCACAGATTTCTGTGAGTCACAAAGCCAACCCCTCTTCCCCCCCAACCCCGCGGCAGAGACATAGAAACTATCAGACTCCAGCCGCACAATAAGGCTTTCTGCACACACAAAGCAGTGGCGACTCTGCCTGACTTTGAGCCTTGGTGTAGGACATGGGAAGTTTGTTTCCCATGACTCGTCTCTGCGCCCAGGCAGGGAGACTGAGCTCAATTTGAGCCTAGCTGCTCATCCTTAGGTAGGTAGTTTTCTGCGACCAGATCCTGTGCCCACACAGGGCAGGGAGACAGCACCGAACTTGAGCCTGGACTTGCGAACTCGGGGAATTTGTTTCCCACGTCTAGTCTCCATGCCCAGGCAGGGAGGCAGTCCTGAATTTGAGCATAGATGCACGACCTTGGGGAGATTGATTTTTGTGACCAGATCCTGCACTCATGCAGGGAGACAGCACTGAATTTGAGCCTGGGGGTGCAAACCCAGGGAGTTTGTTTCCCATGACCAGAACCTACACCTTAGCAGAGAGGCTGCACTGAATTTGAACCTGGATGTGCGGACTCGGGGATTTTGTTCCCCACAACCAGACCCTGTGACCACACAGGGAGGCAGCACTGAATTTGAGCCTGGGTTCATGGACACGGAGAGTTTGTTTTCCACAGTGCACACCTGCATAACCAGACTGCACACCCACACTAAGTGGCAGTGCCACCTGACTTTGATTCAGGGCAAGCGCACACAGAAGGCTGTTTAACTCAGGGCAGAAGTGGACCTCTTGGAAACACAGTGTGACTGAGCAACCTGATCTCCTAAGCAGATCGGGGACCCTGAATCTCCACACAAGAGGCAGCAATGAGCACCAATGACTAGACTTTGTTCCTCATTGTGTGTGCCTGGGATCCCTGATTCCCAGTACATTCACACTAAGAGCCAGTGACTCCAATTCTTGGTGCATGTGCACACAGGGACCCTGATACTCAGTGTGAGGTAGCACCAAGCAACAGACACTCTGATACTCAATTCTCGGCATTGACACAGGGAGCCTCTGACTCCTGACACGCAACAGGGGACTTTGATTTTTGGCACATGCCAGTGGGTTCTCTGTTTCAACGTGGTGGAGGCCACACTAAGTCCCTGATTCTAGGTGCACACATGAGGCCACACTAAGCGCCTGTGACTCTGACCCAGGGTGAGCATGGCTCCCACCCACCCACAGCAACCATACATCTTGGTGTCAGAGCTCTTCAGTGACACTTCGGGGTGCAAAACTCCCACTGCACATGGCCCAGGCCCCTGCAACTCGACATTTGAACCTTCTGGAGATAGTCAGAATGGGGAGACAATGAAGCAATCCCCAGAGGAAAGAAAAGGAGGAATCACCAAGAAAGGAAATAAGTGAAACGGAAGCATGCAACATGACAGAAAAAGAATTCAGAGTAATGGTCATACAGGTCATACACCGGATGGATGAAAAAATCAACAACCTATGCAAAAATCAGGAAGAAATGAAAAATTATATAGCTACAATAAAAAACACCATGGACGGCTTCAACAGTAGACTAGAAGAAGCAGAGGACCGAATTAGTGAGTTAGAAGATCAGGTACAGAAACAAGCCCAATCTGAACAGCAACTAGAGAAAAAAAATTAAAAAGCAGGAGAAGAGCCTAAGGGAGCTTTGTGACAATGCAAAACAAAATAATATACATATAATAGGGCTGCCAGAAGGAGTAGAAGAGAGGGCAAGGATTAGAAAATTTATTTGAAGAAATAATGACAGAAAACTTCCCTGATATGGGGAAGAAAAATGTTACTCAAGTACAGAGAGTCCCAAGCAAGATGAATCCCAAAAAACAAACACCAAGATATGCCATAATTACAATGGCAAATGTTATTGACAAAGAGAGAATCTTAAAGGCTACAAGAAAGAGACAGAAAGATACCTACAAAGGATCCCTCATCAGATTATCAAATGATTTCTCAACAGAAACACATCAAGCTAGAAGGGAATGGAAGGAGATATACAAAGTGATGCAAAGCAAGGGACTGAATCCAAGAATATTCTATCCAGCAAGACTATCAATCAAAATTGAAGGGGAATTCAGGAGTTTCGCAGACAAAAAAAAAAAGCTGAGGGAGTTTATCACTACCAAGCCAACAATGCAAGAAATGCTAAAGGGAATGCTGTAAAAAGAAGAAACAAAAAAGATAAGAAGGAACACAGCCTCAAAAAATAAAAACGGCTATAAACAACTACCTTTCAGTAATAACTTTAAATGTAAAAGGACTAAATGCTCCAATCAAAAGACATTGAGTGGCTGAATGGATAAAAAAACATGACCCTTTCCCTAACTGGTTTGGCTCAGTGGATAGAGCATCGGCCTGCAGACTGAAAGGTCCCAGGTTCGATTCCGGTCAAGGGCATGTACCTTGGTAGCGGGCACATCCCCAGTAGGAGGTGTGCAAGAGGCAGCTGATTGATGTTACTCTCCCATCAGTGTTTCTAACTCTCTATCTCTCTCCCTTCCTCTCTGTATAAAAATCAATAAAATATATTTAAAAAAACAAAAACAAAACATGACCCATATATATGCTGTCTACAAGAGACCCACCTCAGAACTAGGAACTCACACAGACTGAAAGTGAAGGGATGGAAAAATATCTTTCAGGCAAATGGAAATGAAAAAAAAAAAGCTGGGGTAGCAATACTTATATCTGACAAATTAGACCTCAAAGTGAAGACCATAACAAAAGATAAGGAAGGCCTCTTCATAATACTAAAGGGATCGATACAACAAGATGATATAACCCTGATAAACATATATGCACCAATGCAGGAGCACCAAAATACATAAAAAATCTCCTGGAAGATATCAAGAGAGAGATCAACAACAATACAATCATAGTAGGGGACTTTAATACACCACTGACATCACTGGATAAATCCTCTAGACAAAAAATCAGCAAAGAAACAATAACAATCTTAATGACTCACTAGATCAGATGGACTTAATTGACATCTTCAGAACATTTCAACCCAAAGCAGAGGAATACATGTTCTTCTCAAGTGCACACGTGATATTTTCAAATATAGACCACATACTGGATCACAAGGAAAGCCTCCCCAAATTCAAAAAGATTGAAATCATACCAAGCATCTTTTCAGACCACAATGGCATAATATTAGAAATAAACTACAATAAAAACAATCCAAAACACTCAAACACTTGGAAGCTGAATAGCATGTTATTAAATATTGATTGGGTTACCAATGAGATCAAAGAAGAAATTAAAAATATTCTGGAAACTAATGACAATAAAAACACAACAATCCAAAAGCTATGGGACACAATGAAAGCAGTCCTGAGAGGGAAGTTTATAGCTCTACAGGCCTACCTCAAGAAAACAAGAAAAAATGGTAGTAAATCATCTAATGCTACAACTCAAATAACTAGAAAGAGAGCAACAAGAAAAGTCCAGAGTGAACAAAAGGAAGTAGATAATAAAGATTAGAGCAGAAATAAATGACATAGAGACCAAAAAAACAATACAAAAGATCAATGAAACCAAGAGCTGTTTCTTTGAAAGCATACATAAGATTGATGAACCTCTAACCAGGCTCACCAAGAAGCAAAGAGAGAGGACCCAAATAAACAAAATCAGAAATGATAGAGGTGAAATAACAAGAGACCCCACAGTAATACAAAGGGTTGTTAAAAATATTATGAACAACTATATTCCAACAAATAGACAATCTGGAGAAAAAAAGACATATTCCTAGAAAAATACAACCTTCCAAAACTCAATCAGGAAGATTCCAATATCTCAATAGGCCCATAACTATGGAAGAAAATGAAGCAGTCATCAAAAAGCTTCTAGCAAACAAAAGCCCAGGGCCACATGGCTTCAGAGGAGAGTTATAACAAACATTCAAGGAAGAACTAAAACCTATTCTCCTCAGACTATTCCAAAAAATTCAAGAGGGAGGAATACTTCCAAGCTCATTCTATGAAGCCAGCATCACCCTAATACCAAAACCAGATAAAGACAACACAATGAAAGAGAATTACAGGCCAATATCCCTCATGAACATAGATGCCAAAACCCTCAACAAAATTCTAGCAAATCAGATCCATCAGTACATCAGAAAGATCATACACGATGACCAAGCAGCATTTATCCCAGGGATGCAAGGATGGTACAATATCCGCAAATCAAAAAACGTGATACATCACATAAATGAATTGATGGAGAAAAATCACATAGTCATGTCAATTGATGCAGAAAAAGCATTTGACAAAATCCAACACCCTTTCTTGATAAAAACTCTCAGCAAGGTGGGAATAGAAGGATCATACCTCAACATCATAAAAGCCATATATGACAAACCCACAGCCAGCATCACACTCAATGGATCAAAACTAAAGCCATTTCCCCTAAAAACAGGGATGCCCTCTCTCATCACTCCTATTTGACATAGTACTGGAAGTACTAGCCATTGCTATCAGACAAGAAGAAGAAATAAAAGGCATACAAATTGGAAAAGAAAAAGTAAAACTGTCCTTATTTGCAAACAACATGATATGTACATAGAAAACCCTAAAGACTCCATAAAAAAATTATTAGACTTAATAAATGAATTCGGCAAGGTAGCAGGATACAAAATTAATGCCAATAAATCTATGGCATTTCTATACACCAATAGTGAACTTACAGAATGAGAGACTAAAAAAGCAATCCCATTTACAATCGTACCAAAAAATATTAAGATACCTAGGAATAAACTTAACTAAAGAGGTGAAAGACCTATATGCAAAAAACTACAGGATACTGAAAAAAGAGATAGAGGAAGACGTAAACAGATGGAAGAACATACCATGTTCATGGATTGGTAGAATCAACATCATTAAAATGTCCATACTACCCAAAGCAATCTATAGATTCAATGCAATCCCCATTAAAATACCAACAGCATATTTTACAGACCTAGAACGAACTCTCCAAAAATTCAACTGGAATAAAAAAAGACCCCAAATAGCTGCAGCAATCCTGAGAAAGAAGAACAAAGTAGGTGGGATCTCAATACCAGATATCAAGCTGTATTACAAAGCCACTGTTCTCAAAACAGCCAGGTACTGGCACAAGAACAGACATATAGATCAATGGAATAGAATAGAGAATCCAGAAATCAACCCAAACAACTATGCCCAATTAATATTCGACAAAGGAGGCATGAACATACAATGGAATCAAGACAGTCTCTTCAATAAATGGTGTTGGGAAAATTGGACAGATACATGCAAAAAATGAAACTAGACCACCAACTTACACCATACACAAAAATAAACTCAAAATGGATACAGGACTTAAACATAAGATGGTAAACCATAAAAATATTAGAGGAATCCACAGTCAGCAAAATCTCAGACATATTTCAAAGCAATTTCTTCACCGCTACTGCTCCTGGGCAATGGAAAATAAAGAGAAAATAAACAAATGGGACTACATCAAAATAAAAAGCTTTTGCACAGCAAAAGAAACCATCAACAAAACAACAAGAGAGACCACTACATGGGAGAACATATTTGCCAATGTTATCACTGATAAGGGTTTAATCTCCAACATCTACAGGGAACTCATACAACTCAACAAAAGGAAGATAAACAATCCAATCAAGAAATGGGCAACAGATCTAAATAGAAACTTTTCGAAAGAAGACAGAAGGAAGGGAAGAGACATATGAAAACATTCTCAAAGTCACTAATTAGCTGAGAGATGCAAATCAAAACGACAATGTGGTACCATCTCATACCTGTCAGAATGGCTATCATCAACAAATCAACAAACGACAAATGTTGGAGAGGATGCGGAGAAAAAGGAACCCTCATGCACTGCTGGTGGGAATGCAGATTGGTGCAGCACTGTGGAGAACAGTATGGAGTTTCCTCAAAAAACTAAAAATGGAACTCCTATTTGACCCAGTAATACCACTTCTAGGAATATATCCCAAGAAGCTAGAAACATCAATCAGAAAGGATATATGCACCCCTATGTTCATAGCAGCACAATTTACCATAGCTAAGATTTTGAAACAGCCTAAGTGCCCATCAGCAGATGAGTTGATTAAAAACCTGGTACATCTACACAATGTAATGCTCTGCTGCGCTAAAAAAGAAGGAATTCCTACCATTTGCAACAACATGGATGGAACTAGAGAGCATTATGCTAAGTGAAATAAGCCAGGCAGAGAAAGATAAATATCACATGATCTCACTCATCTATGGGAAATAATGAACAACATAAACTAATGATCAAAAACAGATCCAGAGACAGGGAAGCATCAATCAGACTGTCAAACCTCAGAGGGAAGGTAGGGGAGGGTGGAGGTAAGGGGGAGAGATCAACCAAAGGACTTGTATGCATGCCTATAAGCCTAACCAGTGGACATAGACAACAGGATTGGGCATGAGTGGGGGGGGTTGGGAAGGTAATGGGGGGATGAGGACAAATATGTAATACCTTAACCAATAAAGAAATTAAAATGCAAAAAATAACTATAGATGGCTTTTGGTAGTATGGACATTTTAATGATGTTGATTCTATCAATCTATGAACATGATATATTCTTCCATTTGTTTATGTCTTCCTATATCTCTTTTTTCAATGTCCTGTATTTTTCTGAGTACAGGACTTTTACCACCTGAGTTAAGTTTATTCCTAGGTATCTTAATTTTTTGTTGTTGCAATATTAAATGGGAATTTTTTTTTTCTCTTTCTGTGAGTTCATTATTGGTGTATTAAAAAGGAATAGCTTTCTGGGTGTTAATTTTGAATTCCGCTACATTGCCAATTTCATCTAGTAAATTTAATACTTTTTTATGGAGTCTTTAGGGTTTTCTATTTACAGTATCATGTCATCTGAAAATAATGACAGTTTTACTTCTCTTCCAATTTGGATGCCTTTTATTTCTTCTCCTTGTTTGATCAATATGGCCAGCACTTCCAGTACTGTGTGGAACAGGAGTGATGAGAGTGGGCATCCCTGTCTCATGCCTGTCCTTAGGGGAAATGGCTTTAGATTTTGCCAAAGAGTATGATGTTTGCTGTAGGTTTGTCATATAAGGCTTTTATTATGGTGAGGTATGATCCCTCTATTCCCACTTTGCTGAAAGTTTTTATCAAGAAAGGGTGTTGGATTTTGTCAAATGCTTTTTCTGCATCAATTAATATGGTTATGTGATTTTTCTTTCAATTTGTTTACGTGATTTATCATGTTTATTTATTTGTCCATGTTGTACCATCCTTGAATCCCCGGGATAAATCCCACTTGGTCATGGTGTATGATCTTTCTAATGTAATGCTGTTTCTGATTTGCTAGAATTTTGTTGAGGATTTTAGCATCTTTGTTCATCATAGATATTGGCCTGTACTTCTATTCTTTGTAGTGTCTTTTTGAAATTAGGGTAAGGCTAGCTTCATAGAAAGAGCTTGGAAGTGTTCCTTCTTCTTGAATTATTTGGAATAGTCTGAGGAGGATAGGTTTTAGTTCTTTGAATGTTTGGTAAAACTCTCCTGTGAAGCTGTATGGTCCAGGGCTTTTGTTTACTGGAATTTTTTTATTACTGCTTCAATTCCTCCATAGTTATTGGCCTATTCAGATTTTTTATTCTTCTTGATTGAGATTTGGAAGGTCTGATTTTTCTAGGAATATGTCCATATCTTCTAGGTTGTCCAGTTTGTTGGAATAGAGTTGTTCATCGTATTTTTAAAAATCCTTTGTATTTCTGTTATGTCTGTTGTTATTTTATCTCTTTCATTTCTGATTTTGTTTATTTGGGTCCTCTCTCTCTGCTTCTTGGTGTGCCTGGGCTAGAGGTTCATCAATTTTGTTTATCCTTTCAAGCTCTTGTTTTTACCTTTTGTATTTTTTTTGTTTGTTTCTATGTCATTTATTTCTGCTCTGATCTTTATTATTTCCTTCCTTCTGCTCACTCTGGGTTTTTCTTGTTGCTCTCTTTCTAATTCTTTAAGTTGTAGAGTTAGATAATTTATTAGCAATTTTCTAGGTTTTTTTAGGTAGGCCTGTAATGCTATGAACTTCCCTCTCAGGACTGCTTTCACTGTGTCCCATAGATTTTGGATTTTTTGTTTTCATGGTCATTTGTTTCCAGGACATTTTTAATTTCTTCTTTGATCTCTTTAGTAAACCAGTCAATTTTTGTGATTGTTTTTATTGTAGTTTATTTCTAATATTATGGCATTGTGATCTGAGAAGATGCTTGATATGATTTCAATCTTCTTGAAATTGAAGAGACTTTGCCTGTGTACCAATATGTTGTCTATCTTTGAAAATGTCTCATGTGCATTTGAAAAGAATGTATATTCTATAGCTTTGGGGTTAAATGTTCTGAAGATGTCAATTAAGTCCATCTATCTGGTGTGTCATTTAGGATTGTTTTTCTTTGCTGATTTTTTTTTTTTTTTTTGTCTAGAGGATTTATCCAGTGATGTCAATGGGGTATTAAAGTTTCCTACGATGATTCTATTGCTGTTGATCTCTCTCTTGATATTTTTTCAGAAGCTTTTTATGCATTTGGGTGCTCCTGCACTGTGTGCATATTTGTTTACCAGAGTTATATAGTCTTGTTGTAATGATCACTGTAGTATTATAAAGTGGCCTTCCTTACCTCTTGTTATGGCCTTCACTTTGAAGTTCATTTTTTTCAGATATAAGTATTGCTACCCCAGCTTTTTTTTTTTTCCATTTTCATTTGCCTGAAAGATATTTTTCCATCCCTTCACTTTCAGTTCATGTGAGTCCCTTGTTCTGAGGTGGATCTCTGGTAGAGCATATATATGGGTCATGTTTCTTATTCATTCAGCCACTCTAAGTCTTTTGATTGGAGCATTTAGTCCAATAAGTTTATTATTGATAGGTACTTGTTTGTAGCCATTTTTTTCATTATGCCTGTGTTCCTTCTTACCTTTCTATTTCTTCTTTTTACAACAGTCCCCTTAGCATTTCTTGCATTGCTTGCTTGGTAGTGATAAGCTCTCTTACTCTTTTTTTTATCTGCAAAGCTCCTGATTTCCCCTTCAAGTTTGAATGATAGCCTTGATGGATAGAGTGTTCTTGGATTCTGTCCTTTGCTTTACATCACTTTGTATACTTCATTCCATTCCCTTCTGGCCTGTTGTGTTTCTGTTGAGAAATCATTTGATAATCTAATGGGAGATACTTTGTAGGTAACACTTTGCCTCTCTTTTGCAGCCTTTAAAATTCACTCTTTGTTGTTAACATTTGCCATTGTAATTATGATGTGTCTTGGTGTGGATCTTTTTGGGTTCACCTTGTTTGGGACTCTTTGTGCTTGTGTGAGTTTTTTCATCCTCAAATCAAAGAAGTTTTCTGTCATTATTTCTTTACATAGATTTTCTAATCCTTGTTCCTCTTCTTGTCCTTCTGGCACCCCTATTATATGAATGTAACTTTGTTTCATATTGTCCTAGCACTCCCTAAGGCTCTCCTCCTGCTTTCTAATTTTGTTCTCCAATTGCTATTCAGATTGTTTTTTCTTTTGTTGTTGTTTTTTTTTTTCCAGCCCTGTCTTCTAACACTAATTCGGTCTTCCGCTTCTTCTGGTCTACTGTTGAAGCCTTCCATTGAGTTTTTTATTGTAGTTATATCATTTTTCATTTTCACTTGATTCTTACATAGGTTGTTGATTTTATCATCTGTCATGTTTATGAACTGTATGACCCTTACTCTGAATTCTTTTTCTGACAGTTGCATGCCTCTGTTTCATTTCATTCATTTTCTGGTGATTCCTCCTTTTCTTTCCTTTCGGGGTTGTTTCTTTGCCTACCTATTTTTGGTCTCACTGAAGGGTCCAGGCACCAAGTCACGCAGGGACTGTGGCTGAAGCAGAGGGCTCGGTGGGTGGGTCACATACCCCTAGAATCATTGCAGGGCCCAGGTGCTGGGATCCGGGGCACCTGTGTTGCAGTGGTGGATCAGGGGGGATGATTGTGCAATCCAGGACTCATAGGAGCCTGGGGCTTGGGAGGTTGGAGTCCTGGTGTCCATGGGTCTGTAGCTGTAGTAGCAGATCTTTGGCTGGAGTGGCTGTATGGTCCCGGATGGTGTCTGAGGCCAGTCTGGGTGGTGGTGAACCTGGGCTCCTAGTCACAGTAGCTCTCCCTTTAAAGATGGTGTAGTTTCTATGCCAGAGATGGCTGCCTCGGGAGTGCTTGCAGCAGTAGCAGGGGTTCCCCATCTAAGACAGCCCAGTCCACCAGCCCCCAAAAGTCCTGCAGGATCTAACTGTCCTTCACTCACACACACACATACCACACATGTCCCCACACTCCCCTTTCACTCCCTCACTCACACTCTCCACCTCACTGACATCCTGCCAGCCACCATCTTCTCCCAGAGCTATCCTTGATTTTCACAGCAAGATGCAATGTTTCATTTTTCTAATCATCATGATACATATTATTTTTTACTTTATACTGATGTATATATATGATCTCACTTATCTTGTCAATTCCTTAAGGTTAGGATCTATATCAGTTCATGTATTTAATCTTCCAACACATAACTCACAGTGGGAACTAAATTAATGTTGTTTGAATAAATTAAATTGTATATTAATTAAGCATACCCATATACCCTGACTTCTGTTCTAATAGTAAATACTCATTAATTTACTAGTATGGATAAGAATACTATATAATAAAAGCCCAGTGACTGGAATGACCATGGCCCTCGCCTCGGCCAGCCCTGAAAACTACCCTCAGCCCCTCGCCCTTGGTCCCGCCCCCCAAGCAGCCCCAACACCCCTAAGTCACTGCCTGGCTCCCTGGTCCATGTACATTTAGTGAAAACACAAGACAATAATTATCAGTCCCCAACCAGAGTCTCCAGAGGGCTCTGCTAATACTGCAGCCAAGGTGTAGAATTCTCTCTCCATGGCCTGCAGCCCCAGGATACCTTCCAAATTAGCCAAAAAGGCAACCTAAGCATTAATAGGATGGTGGCCCTTTGCTGAGGAATGTAAAGAGGGTGGGTGGGGATTTTGTGAAATTGTGGTGCCTTGCAGATTAGGTGAGTTTTTGATCTCTCTTTAAAAGGGGTGGCGAAGAGGACCCATGGGCTGC
Organism: Ia io; assembly: GCA_025583905.1. Lineage (NCBI taxonomy): Eukaryota > Metazoa > Chordata > Mammalia > Chiroptera > Vespertilionidae > Ia > Ia io. The sequence continues at coordinate 100,607,948 of JAJQQW010000001.1, forward strand.
CAGGAGCAACAGTGAAGGGTAGGCACATTCAAAAACAGAAAAACTTTTAAACAAACAGACATGAAAATCCTATTGGGAAACTGAGGGTAAAGCCCCAGGAAGAACACAAAAATCATTAAAGGGCCATCATCCATCTTGATATATGTTTGCAAACAACATGTAAACAACTTCATCTCATGGCACGTGAAATGCAAAACAGTTCTGTTGTGGGTTTTCTTTTGGCCATGCTTAAAGTATATTTAGATCCAGCTGGGGGAAAGCTATAGTTTCCAGCATTAGACCCCATGGCCTGCCCGGCTGATGGGCCCCCATTGGGGTAGGCCTGCCAGACCCCACCCATACTTGAATTTGTGCACCAGGCCTCTGGTATAATTATAATATAGTATATAAACATAATCCCTTACATGGCTTTTCAAATGTATCTAATAAGCTTCAAAGGCAAATACATGTCTAATTCTTGATTGAATTCTCACATTAATATGTGAGGATCCAGTATCTTTGCTGTTGATTAAAAAATAATTAATATGCCCTGGGTAACATACATATAATAATAAAATTGGCATGTGTTTATGCAAAAGAAAATGCCTTGTTTATAATATTGCCCAAAGGACTATTCTAGCCTTTCATGGAGGTAGGCCATAGTGATACCTCTAGGCAGAGTAAATTATTTTATTCAAAAAGACTTTGAATTACCATAAAATTGTTGGATGAAGTTATGTGCTATAAAAAATGTAAGAGATGCTGTTGAACTGATATATGGGTTGCTTTTGAAAAAAAAATTTTTAATATCAAAAGGAAAAATACCAAACATGGCTTCTATAAAATGTCTGACTTAGAGTAAAACTGTCTCTGGAATTCAATACCAAGCATAATTTTCTGTCTATTGAAAAGTTTCTTTTCTGTGGCAGAGTGTTTATTCCCATACATTTTTTTCTCTAAACAGGATGGTTCACCAAATTAGTTTCAGTTACAAAATTTTATAATGTATTGAAATAGTACTATGTACCAAGCTTTGTTTTGGTGCTATTTTTCAGTTAAAAAATGAATGGGATGTGATCCCTCCCTTGAGGGATTTTTTAATTGGTGGAAGATATTTATTTATTTATTTTTATTTTATTGGGGTGACATTAGTCAATATGAACATATAAGTTTCATGTGTGAATTACTAATTTACAAAATCTGTATATAGGCCCATGTGCCCTCCACCCAAAGTCAAATCTTCTCCTGTCACTTCATATTAGGACCTCTTTCTTCCCCCACCCCCCTTCCTTTGGCAACCACCACACTGCTGTTTGTGTTCATAAGTTTCCGTTTTTATTCCACATATGAGTTAAATCATATAGTTCTTAGATTTTTCTGTTTGACTTATTTCACTTCGCATAATGTTCTCAAGGTCCATCCATGTTGTTTTAAATGACACTATTTCATCCTTCTTTATGGCCGTGTAGTACTCCATTATGTACCTATACCACATCTTCTTTATGCAGTCCTCTATTGTAGGGCACTTTGGCTGTTTCCAACTCTTGGCCACTGTGAATAATGCTGCAATGAACATAGGGGTGCGTATATTTTTGTGTATAAATGATTTCAAGTTTTTTGGGTATATACCCAGGAGTGGAGTTGTTGGGTCATATGGTAGCTCAATTTTTAATTTTTTGAGGAATTGCCAGACTGCTTTCCATAGTGGTACCAGTATACATTCCCACCAACACTGAATGAGGGTTCACTGTTTTCCACAATCTCTCCAATACTTGTTGTTGTTTGTCTTGTTGATAATGGCCACCCTAACTGGTGTAAAATGATATCTAATTGTAGTATTAATTTTCATTTTCCTGATTCCCAGTGAGGTTGAACACCTTTTAATATATCTATTGGCTGTTTGTATATCTTCTTGGGAGAGGTGTGTTTTCAGGTCCTCTGCCCGGTTTTTTTATGGATTGTTTATTTGTTTGGTGTTGAGTTTTACAAGTTCTTTATATATTTTGGAAATTAAACCTTTGTCAGAGCTACTGTTTGCAAATATCATCCGGTCGGAGATTTTTAAATTGGCACTATGGTGTGGAGAGATTGTTTCAAACTACATATCTATTGTGTGTTTGATTTCATAGTGTCTTACAAAGATATGAGGCCTATTCATCAAACCCTTCTTTATCATATGATTTTTATTGTTATATATCTCCCATATGTAACTTTTTTTACATAACAAGGCATTCATATCTTATAACTGAAGGTTTGTACCTTTTTTACTACCCCCATCCCCTGCCTATGACAACTACCTGTTCTATTCTTAATATTTTGAAGAACCTCCATACTGTATTCCATAATAACTGTAGGAATTTACATTTCCACCAATATTGCACAAGTGTTTCCTTTACTTCACATCCTCACAATATTTATCTCTCATCTTTTTAAAATTGAATTTACTGGGGGTGAGATTGGTTAATAAAAATGTATATGTTTCTGGTGTATAATTCTATAATATATCATCTGTATATTGTATTGTGTGTTCACCACCTCAAGTCAAGTCTCCTTGCATCACAATTTATCCCCCCTTTACCTTCTCCTACTTCTCCCACCTCCCTTTCCATCTGGTAATCACCATACTATTGTCTGTCTATGAGTTTTGGATTTTTTGCTTAAGTCCTTCATCCAGCCCTCTCAACCAGTCTCCCCTCAGACAGCTGTCAGGCTGTTTTCTGTATCTATGAGTTCACTTCTATTTTGTTAGTTTATTTTGTTTATTAGATTACACATATAAGTGAAATCATATGGTATTTGTTTTTCTCTGACTGGCTTATTTTATTTAGCATAATACTCTCCAGGCCTATCCATGCTGTCCTAAAAGGTTAGATTTCCTTACTTTTTTTTTTACAGCCAAGTAGTATTCTATTGTATAAATGTATAACTGTTTTTTATGCACCCATCTACTGATGGGCACTTGGGCTGCTTCCAAATCTTGGCTATTGTAATTAACACTGCAATGAGCACAGAGGTGCACATATTCTATTTAATTAGTGTTTCAGACTTTTTTGGATATATTTCCAGAAGTGGAATCATTGGATCATAAGGCAGTTCCATTTTTAATTTTTTGAGGAAACTCTATACTGCTTTCCACAGTGGCTGTACCAGTCTGCATTTCCATCAGCAGTGCACAAGGGTTCCATTTTCTCCACATCCTCACTAACACTTGTTGTTTGTTGATTTATTACCATCACAACTCAATAGTTTGGTAGAATAAGCATGGGGTTTGGAATCATTCCTAAGTTCATTCCCCTGCTCTGCCATTTACTGGCTGTGTGACCTCTAGATTGTTACTCAACCTCTCTGAGCATTACTTTCCTCTTTTGTATAATAGCATAGTAATACTTACATCATAATTAAATAATGTATGTGCCTGACACATAGTAGATTCTCAATAAATGGTAGTTTGTAGATCCTTGTCTCACTTCTTGCACCAAAATAAATTGCAGATGGATCAAGCATTTACTTGTTAAAAAGTAAAGAAAATAGGAATAAAGTTATAGATGAGTAGAAATATCATTTTTGAGTAAGATATTTATAAGTATAATTAGGAAACTTTTGAAATCATAAAGGAAAAAATGGTACATTTGATGTATAAAATAAAAGGTTATGTGTAGTGAAAATTACCATAGTCAAAGTTGAAGGAAAACCACAATATTGGGAAAAAGATATCCAACATATATGAAAATGTAAGGATCTCAAAAAATTATTTAAAAAAAACTAAAAAGAAATGGTAAATAGATGAACTTCTGAACCAAAGTATATTAATGATATTAGACTTAGAGTAGATGTAGTGTTGGCAATGATGGTGGTAGGAAGGGAAGAATAAAAGGTTCTGTTTTTGTCTAATTTAAAATATGTTATGCCTATTAGATATGCAAGGAAAATGTTGGGTAGGCTTTAGTTATCATGTACTTCTGCCTGAAATGCTCTCCCCGCTCCTTGTTTCCTTCAACTAACTTCAGAGGTTAGCTTAAATGTCACTGTGTCAGGGAAACCTTCTCTGACAGAGGCAGCCTAAGTCAATTTTAATATATAACTAATGTGTGAAATGAACAACAGAAGTCTGAGAAGTCTGAGATCAAGGTCTCAGGATGGTGGGGGAGATATTCCAGCAGTTACTGTGGCTTTTCATTTGTGTTTGATTTCAAATGTTGCCCTTGGAGGACAGTTAAGAAGATTCCCAGTCTTGGTTAAATTCATTCACTCTGAACATTGAGACATGTGGAAACCATACAGATTCCAGTTATAAATTTGGTCACACGAGAAAAAAAGATGACTAGGTGAACAGGAGCATGAGATCTGAGTGTATCTAACAAAGACGATGTCATATCATATTGAATCTACTGACTAAAATTGGCCTCCTTAAATTCATAAAAGATAGAACAAAAATTTTCTCAGGGCTTGGAGAAGACTTAACTTCTATATTCATATGTCACTGATTATGGGAATTGTAGGACCCCTCAGAAGGGAGCAAGTTGGATTATTATACCACATCCCGTTGAAATCACCACAAACTTAATTATTGGTTTGGTTTTAGGTGTTTGATTGAAATTTTAGTTTTCTGTTTATTGAGTGTTCTCCATTTGTATGGAGTCTTGGTTTGAATACATATTTTTTCCTATATATATTTGTTACCAATAAGTATTTCTATATTTGTAGAAGCCTTGAAACGGAGCTGAAGCAATTGAAATATGAGTCTTGTTTGCTAGATGACATTATTCCTAGTTGCAGAGAGATGATGTTATTTCTGTGTTCGGCTAATGTCTTCATTAATGACTTTGAAAAGAATTTAAATGGTGTGTTAATTAAGTTTTAAGTGATAGTAAAGGAGACAGTATTGTGAACATTATTGAGAATCTAAACAATAATATCTCTAGAAGAGGTTAAGGGTGTAAGCAGAAAAGAAAACCAGATTTAACCTATCAAGTAGAAGCAACTATGCAGTGAAAATGATCAAAAATAAGATATTTTAGTCTAAGGAGAATAATGACTGGAAATCAGCCATACTGTGAGCATTTGGCAGTCACCAGAATAGAATTAGGCTAAATAAAATTCTCAAGCAAGAAATGAAAAGATTCACACTGAATGTCTAACTTCTCTCTAAAATAATACATTTTGAAGTGTTGTTCTAAGTATCAATGGAGCCCACGGACAAAGGGTCACAACCTTTAGAGATAGATGTGATCAGAGAAAGTTCCATATATTTTACTGAAATGGTCAAAAATCTCTATGGCATGGATAAAATTAGTTATGTAAGGAAAACCTGATCAGTAGTACCACATCTTAGAGAGTGCTTTGAAAAAGGCTAAATGGTGGCATAAATCTGCATTTTAGTCAGTGTTTCTCATGGACCACTTACTTTAGAACCACCAGGAGTATTTTTTTTAAATGTGGATTTCTGGGATCTATTCAGACCTACTGAAAAGGAGAAAGTACCTGGATGAGGTATATGGAAGATGCATTTTAAACAAGGGTTATTTTCTTTTGTTTTATGTAATAATTTTTGGAAACCACCATTTTATGTTATTAGGGCATCACACTAAAATGTGATGAACAGAAAGTAATGTACAAAATAAGGACTGTGTTTCAATATGGAAGACTTGTTGTAATGTCTTAGAATATAAGGGCACAGATTACCAGGTGTTAGCTGAACCCACACATAGAAAGGAGAGACATAGATAGAATCATCAGAGTTACTGTGTTCAACTTCACAAATTGGGTTCTACACAGCTCCATGGAGTATCATTCACACAGACAACAATGTGAATTGCACTCCCGAGAGTTTTGCATTGCACACCCTGAAACAGTATATACAGGTGTTCCCATTTTGTACTAATATGATACTATTTTTATCAAACTCTAAATGAAAAGAATTATGGTTTATTTTTTTAATCCATGTTCACCAGAATTTACAATTTGATATTCCATGTACCTTGATTTCATTGGAAATACGTATTATAGGGATTCAGAATGAGTAACCCCCAAAATGTGCTTCTCTGTGCTATGCAGATTGGTTTGAGCTAAAGGCAACCAAAACCCTGTGGGCTCAAAAGAAACTTCTGAGCCCCCTCCATTAATTACCTAGCAGAATGTGAATTGGGGTCCTTGCCCATAAGAGGTTATCAGAGATAACTTTTTGGCATTTCTATAGGAAAAGGCAAACTTCTAATTTCAGCTCTTCTTCTTATCCTGCAATGACTTTCCTACCCTCTGAAGCCCCAAGTTCATTCTTAGCTCAGGATGTCATCTGTATCTCATTTTTCTCTTTCTATCTTTGAACTTCTCATGTATGTGGGGGTCTATAACTCTCTCATATAGGTGGATTTCCCATACATATATAGCTATGCTAATTTGTCTCATGTTTATTGGCTTATTACACCAGCTAAAAGAATCTGAAGGTAGAAGAAAGTTTCTCCCTACAACATATACCTGTTATATTATAGTCATAATTTATTCATAAATAGTTCTCCTGTTATTTAGATTTCAGTGAATTATAGTTTAATAACCTACAGGGTTGAGGGCCATACCCAAAAAATATTCCACTAAAGCATATTGATCTCATGAAAGCCACCCTGAAACTATCAGCTAGTTTTGCCCTTGTCATGACTGCTGTTGCTATACTGTCACATTACATATTCTCTCTGGTAAAGGGAAAAAATTCAGTGTTTAAGTGAATAAGAAAAGTCAGAGACAGCTTGATGAGCCATAGATTCCATTTAGAATATTTGCCTTCACATGCAATTTTTTGCACCTGCAACCAGATTGTAACCTTGAGAAGAATCTTATCACAAAATTAGAGGTCACAGTGGAAAATTTACTTCTGAGAGTAGGTCATCAAAAAGAGCATGCTGAGTCCAGATGTAGAGGAAATTAGAACCTTTGTTTGTTCTCTCTTTGAGGACAATTGTGCCCTCTGTGAAAGTTATACAGCCCTTCCTTACACTGTTTGAGGCGGAGAGAAGCCTATTAACAAAACAAGTAAGGGAAATATTGGAGCACAAAATTAGGAGGAGGAGTTAGGGAAATAATTGAGTTTGAAAACTGCTGAACCATTAGGACTTATTGTATAAGCTGAATAAAGGGAAGGAGACAGAAATATGCTACCTGAGCTAAGAGAGCAGATGGAACTCACTGAAATAGTGACTAACATGTCATGGTTTCTCCTATAGGTCTTCTTTTTCCTGAAAATCATCTTCACCTGGCCCTATTGCCCTTTCTAAATTCTCCCTTATTTCTTTATTTTCTCTTTATAAATTCACTTTCTGTATCCAACACCCCAGTCCATCCTCACCCCTAACTTAAATACATTTAATCTGATATTTCTTCCTACCATTCTACTAAATCTATACTCATAAAACCCATCAGTGACATATCAAATATTTATTTCCAGGTCCAAATATCTTTTTCCATCTGATTGCTTTTGTAAATATCTGCTGGAATTTCCCTCTAAATACCACAGCAACAACAAAAGCAAAAACAAAAATAGCAGAGGTAATACCAATAACAATGAGACATATTAGTTATTGAGCACTGCCAGGCATTATTCCAAGGGTTTTGCATGTACTAATTACTTGATTCTCTGAACACTCTATAAGGTAGGTATTTTAATTATCCTTATTATACAGGTGAAGTAATAAGTTTGAAGAGGATGTATAACTTCCCCAAGTTCACATAAACTAGTAAGTTGTGGAGCTAGGATTTGAACTCAAGTACTTTGACTTCTAAGTGCTTGACCAGTTGTTATAACTTAGTTTTTGTATTCCATGCCATTTCAAATTCAACATACTAAAATTAAGCTTCTAAATCCTTATCCCTAAACCTAATCAAGGTTCTTCAATTCTCTAATGAAATCACCATTTTCCCAAATCCTAACAGTATCATCTTTAAGCATGGATAACACAAAGTCATTTTCAGGGTTCTGATTTACGAATGCATAAGAATGTTCATCAAAAACTTCACAACTTTTTTTTAAAATACATTTTTATTGACTTCAGAGAGGAAGGGAGAGAGAGATAGAAACATCAGTGATGAGAGAGAACCATTGATTGACCGCCTCCTGAACGCCCCCTACTGGGGATCGAGCCTGCAACCCAGGCATGTGCCCTTGACTGGAATGGAACCTGTGACCTTTCAGTCTGCAGGCCAATGCCCTATCCACTGAGCCAAACCAGCTAGGGCAAAAACTCCACAACTTTTAATGCTGGATGTGTTTGCTTTGATCTAACAATATACACACAGATCTGTGAACATGAATTCATACTTCTTAACATTATAGATGCATTTTAATGCTTTATTGCAAATAAACTTGAATTTTAAATACGTAGCCAGAGTGTGCAGCATCTGGCAAAATTGCCTTTGCCTATATCCATTTCTAATTATTCCCTAAATCTTCATCAGATATGTAAACACTCTAATAGCTTGTGTGAAGAAAAAGGTCTCATATCTCTTTCTCCAGATTAAAAGTTATAAAATTGAATAGTTCTTCACATTAAAGTATCTGTGAGCTGAACTTGATAGCAGGTTAAATGTGAGGATGGAGGGTTTTTATAGCTAAGAAACATAAAGTAGTTCAAATGAGAAACACAGTTTCATTTACTTTTAAAAATTTTAAATTATTTTATTTTTTATTTTGGGAAACATTATTTTAAACAATTCAGACATTTTTTCTCTCTCCATGTTTGGTAACAGATAGCATTTTGCCATAATGCAGATCAATCATCTTTGTGTAGATGTTTCCTGTCAGACTTAGACAACCTTTGTATTTTAATATTGTTTACAGATCAAGGCACAAAAGAGAAAAGCTAGTACATTAAAAGTTTGACTAAGTTCTGTCCTTTAATACATCTGAACTCCAAAAGAGAGATCGTTTACCTATTATCAATAGTTTTAAAATTACCACATATTCTGGTAATAGTCCTATTCCCTAGTAAAATGTATGTTAGTAATCATTGGCCAATAGCTCAACATCAAGGTACTCTTGCCAAGGATGTCATTCTGATTTTATACAATAACTGAGCCTTTTCTTGCCTTGTTTCCTATGATCAGGTAGGTCCCTGCCTTCTTCAATACTCATAACTAAGCCTCTATTTTATTGTGTGCTTGATCCTTTGCCAAGTATTTTAATTTTTTTGAAATTCTATTCTTACACTTTCTTTATCATTATATATTCCTAGAGACTAAAATCCAGACCTGTAATTTAATTTTGCATGTCTTGACTTTTGATAAGTTCTACCTGATTTCTCTGGCACTACCTGTTTATCTGCCTAAATCTCAGGACTGTCCCATATGGCCAAGCAAGCTATATACTCAACTCCAAGGGACACCATTGTGAAGACTGTGGTATGAATGGAGACTCTGAAGTTGTGCACTGAGGCAGCCCTAACAAGATCTTCATCTATTATGTTCTGACAGACTACCATCCCTCTCTGCCTTTTGTTAACACCTTGCACCACCTATGTCTTAGAAATTTGCCTAGTGTTTATTACCAGACCTCCCTGACTTCCATTTTCTGCCTTCTTAGACCACATACTAATGCCTGCTGTTAAAGTACTATTGCCAATGATTACAAATATGAATTTTTTAAAAACATCACATAAAAAACACTCAGAAAAAGTCAAGGTGTTAGAAGGACAAAAATTGCTAAGCTCAAGGGTACATGGAATAGCTAGCTATCAATGTCCTAATTTTCAGTCTGTTCATATGAAAGCATATGTACATGTATGTAGTCTTGGTAGTTCACAATATTTATTCTTCATGTTGCATTAATATCAATATGAGGACTATTTTGCATTTATACCATCAGACAAGTGAATCAAATCTAAACTAATTCTGTCTTTGATAATTCAAATACATATGCTCTATTAGGAATGGTTTTGAAAAGGATCTAAGAATAGAACCTAAAAAAACTAGATTCTTTCTATAGTTTTTTAAACTTTTAACTGAAAAAGGTGGACCACAGTGAGTAGTTTATATCCTGTTTGGAGATTGAAAATATTGTTCAGGCTTTGTTTACCTGGTCATTTTGGAAATTATTTTAAAAGGAATGTGAATAGGAATACTGTTAGGGTTGCCATGAGAAAGCACATTACTTATGCATCAGATAGTTCAAATACTGTTCTTTTACAATTAACCATTTTTTTGGGGAAAATCCACACATTTCCTAAAAGTGAGTTGCTAGCCATTTATTAAGTTGCACCAAATGAAGTTTCCAAACTGTAGAGATTAGTTGAAAAGAACAAATCAATAGGTTTGGTGAGCAATCAACCTGTGGTTCTCTGAATGGTGGGAAGTTCAGAGCTTGGTTCATGAATTTAATATAGTGCCTTTTCATTTCATTACTAAGCATAATGAGATTCAAAATATGCTTACAGACTCTAACCCCAAAAGCTTTATCTCTCAACTAGTTTGAAAACTTACTTCATTTTTATTTTTATAAAATTCTAGAGGCCCAGTGTACGCAATTCGTGCACTCGGGGGGGGGGGGGGCGGTCCCTCAGTCCAGCCTGCAACCTCTCGCAATCCAGGAGCCCTTGGGGGATGTCCGACTGACAGCTTAGGCCCGCTCCCTGGACATCCTTAGTGCTGCCGCAGAAGTGGGAGAGGCTCCCGCCACCGCCTCCGAGCTTGCCAGCTGTGAGCCGGGCTTCTGGCTGAGTGGCACTCTCCCTGTGGGAGTGCACTGACCACCAGGGGGCAACTCCTTCATTGAGCGTCTGCTTTCTGGTGGTCAGTGCGTGTCATAGTGACAGGTCATTCCATCATCGGGCCGAAACTGGTGCATGATTGGGGCCGGGGAGGGATGCAGGAGGCTGGCCAGCTGGGGAGGGCTTCAGGCTGTGTCAAGCCTATCTTGCTCAGTCTCAATCAGCCGGACCCCAGCAGCAAGCTAACCTACCAGTTGGAGCATCTGCCCCCTGGTGGTCAGTGCACATCATAGCAAGCAGTTGAGCAGCCTTAGCATGTCATTAGCTTATGCTTTGATTGGTTGAATGGCCAACTGAACAACTGGACACTTAGCATATTAGGCTTTTATTATATAGGATGGAGATTAAAGGCAAGGGATAAGAAAGAACACCCTCATTGACTGTAGAGAGAGTGACACAAGAGGTATCATTTTTTTGCCTCATGTAAACAGCCTCATTGATCAAACATTTTGATTGTCTTGTGTTTTTGCTGGGTTGCTGAGCATATTGGCTAATAGCACAGATTCATAATAATCACTCTGCTCTGAGGCAAATAACTGAACAAGTAATTTTCTAGCCTGCCTAATATAAATGATACCCAATACCATCATATCTTTGTTTAAAGTTTATCAAGTGGGATAGAAATAAAAAATATCTAAGATTCTTGCTTCTTCAACAACTAGGCTGAGCACTTTTTTTTTCTCTTCAGCCTCCTTCCATAATTCCCCCAATGGCAACTATATTGAATTAACAAATTCTAGCTAGATTGCTTCACTAAACTTTATGATTTTGAAGCAATAGTAATCTGAAGCAAATTTGGTGATATGGAAAACCATAGCAAGAAGCTCTTCATTTTATTGCTTGGAAGAAAAAAACAACAAGGTAGAGTTATTATTATTCTATGCTAGGAAACTTTATTCAGGGTATACCCTTTTTATTTGTAAGTAAAATGAGCAACCAAGGGAGTATTTAGTGCCCAAAGCTAGTTCTCCACATTTTACCAGGTAGCATTCAAAAAGGAGTACTCATACTGGTTTCCTAAAATCTAATGTAAACTTTTCTAGGAAGTGAGTTGATCTGGGGCTCAAGCCAGGTCAAAAATCTAGACTTAAATCTGTAATTGTTATTTTAAAACAGAGATTACACATTTTAATGCCTTTAAGAACTAAGAAGGTAACACATTTGTAAAGAGTCTAGAAGTCAGATTTTTAAGTAATGGTAGGGTCTGCAGTGAACTTGAGAGTGTATCCTACTTTTAAATAATTTCAAGTGTGCTTGTGACACTTTAAAAATAGATGTTAGATCATACCTATCCTCACATGGCAGCTTATTACACTATGGTAATAAAGAGCCAACCTAGTAGAATATTAAAGCATATTAAAGGCTCTGAGAAGTACTATAGTGGTTTGTAAAATGTGACAGCAAAACCCTCTATTCTTTTTTTTTCAATATATTTTATTGATTTTTTACAGAGAGGAAGAGAGAGGGATAGAGATTTAGAAACATCGACCAGCTGCCTCTTGCACACCCCCTACTGGGGATGTGCCCGCAACTAAGGTACATGCCCTTGACCGGAATCGAACCTGGGACTCTTGAGTCCGCAGGCCGACGCTCTATCCACTGAGCCAAACCGGTTTCGACAAAACCCTCTATTCTTAATATCACTGTCCTGCCCCCTTTATGCATGGGTATTTGGAAAATACACAATGCCTATTGTTTCTTGTGGGATTTTGGTAATCTATAGGAAGCCATTTAGTAAATACTATTCTTAAGGAAACCTACTTAAAAACAATCACAAAAAATAAGCCGCCAACAATTTAGTAAAGTGTACTTCTCTTAGATGCTATATAATACACTCTTGATCTCTGACTATTCATATTCTAAAACACTAAATATTGGGGCTGTCATTCCTTATGTATCTCAAAGCCAATTAAAAATGGAAGCTTTCAAGTTTAAATCATTCCTCATACAAGGTGACACTTTCTGGCTTTGCAATATTTCTCATAAGCTAAAGTGATGTAGTCTATTGGTTAAGGAACAGGCGAAGCGGTTATAATAAAAAAGAGTCACAAACAATGGTTCCAATACAAGAGAAGTAATTTCCTCTCTCACAGAATAGTCCATGGCTGTTCAGGGCAAGTCACTATATCCCAGGAGCTGCACACTGTACTTCTTCCCATTGATCAGAACTTATAATGTGGGCTTGCCTAACTGCAGGGAGGCTGGGAAATGTAGTTTCTAGCTGGGTAGTTATGTTCCCAGCTGAAATTGAGAAGAAGGAAGACAGAATGCACATTAGTGTATAGTTAGCATTTTCTGTCATACCTAGGAATCATTAATGGTCATGGTAAAATATATTAAAATGTAGGAGAGGAAACTTCTAGGTAAGTAATTCAGTTAAAATTCAGGGAATGTCTATAGAAAAAAATTATTTGATAATTTGATGAGTGCAATGATAGAGATATAGGCAAATATGTTTACTGAATAGGCAAGACAATATGATTTAGCTCTCTCTTTTACACTGATAGCCATTTAACCCAAAAAAACTCCTGGTGTATGCTTGTATTTATTAAACACTAATATATTAGGAACATCTTTTGTCAGTTACTGTACTAGGTATTAGAGATGCTATGGGTAACACTTGGCAACTGCCCTGTAGAAAGTGATAATTTAGTGAGGATATGTGGTGTTGAATAATCCCAGAATATCAGACATGGGCATTTTTTTCTTGTTACCAAAAGTAAAATAGTAAAATAACACAGAAAAGTTCTTTTTGGAGGTGGGTGGGGAGAAATTCCTTCTGTCAGTATGCAATTCTAGCTAAAGAAGTTTTTAAGTTTCACATCCTTAGAGGAATAAATGCCTTTTTTCAGCAATAATGCTTCTATTTTTTATAGGTCTCCATAGCAATGAAAATCTCAAGAAAAAAGAATAGATGATTTGTTAACAAAAGACACTGTGTGGATAGTACCATTTTTCACATTTTCATGGGCCTGCAATGCAGTGGAGTATAGGACTTGGCTGGGACTCAGGAAAACTAGTTCTAGCCTCTTCTCCATTGTCTCAGTTTTACAAAGTGTAAAATGGAGATAATGAAACCTGTTCCACCTATTTCATATAATGTGAGGTTCAAATAAGTTAATATATATATATACATATATATATATATATATATATATATGAAAAAAAAAAATATATATATATATATGAAAATACCCCTAAAGTAATGTGCATTTATTAGGTGCTATTTTTGTACCAACCTTTGTGAATGATACGAGGACATTTGGCATTCTTATCATAGAGTACTTTACTCATAATTCTTAAATATATTCCAACTCCCTTCACAGTTTATATGCAGTGGGTAGAGAGAGGTGACAAAAGATAAAGTAGAAGGGTAGGCAGAGATTATGTAGGCCATGGTAAAGAGTTTGAATAATTTACCAAGGGAAATGGTAAGCTATTGAAAAGCTTGAAGCAGAGAAGTAGTGTGATCTGATTTGCCCTTTGGAAAGATTTATTCTGGCTATTTTGTGGGGAGTAAACTTTAAGAGGAAAATTTAAAGGCAGGAAACAGACCATTGAGAGATTTTTATAGAGGTTCAAGCTAAAAAGAAATGGTTGTTTGGGTTAGGGTAATGGCTGTAGAGATGAAGAGGATAGGACAAATTTGGGATAAGTTGGAAGTAGAGCTGATGCAATTAGCTAATAATGACTCTGGGTAAAATATTATTATAGTAGCACTGATAATAGGATTAAACCTGATTCTAGGCATTTTGTTTGATATGTGCAACACACTATTTTAAATAAACAACTCAGCTTTCTCAATGTCATATATCCTATGAATTAGGGGCAATATTATGGATATTCTGGTGCAAAGACAATTTCTTTGATTAATTGAAGACAGGGGTACATTTTATTTTTTTTGCTAAATTATCAGGAAATTGTTTATTTTTATTTTTTAATTAATCTTTATTGTTGAGATTATTACAGAGGTCCCTCCCCCCCCATAGCTCTCCTCCACCCATTTCCCACCCTGCCCCAGACCCACACCACCCTATTGTCTGTGTCCAAAGGTAATGAATACAAGCATATAAGATCTTTGTCTAATCTCCTCCAGCACTCCCAAACCCCCTTCCCTCTGATAACTGTCAATCTGTTCCATTTCTGTGCCCCTGATTCTATTCCATTCACGAGTTTATTCTGCTCATCAGATTTTTTTATTCGTTTGATTTTTAGATTCAGTTGTTGATAGCTATGTATTTGTTGCCATTGTTGTTCATATTTTTTATTTTTACCTTTTTCTTCTTCTTCCTCTTCTTAAAGAATACCCTTTAGCATTTCATATAATACTGGTTTGGGGGTGATGAACTCCTTTAGCTTTTTCTTGTCTGTGAAGCTCTTTATCTGACCTTCAATTCTGGATGATAGCTTTGCTGGGTAGAGTAATCTTGGTTGTAGGTTCTTGCTACTCATCACTTTGAATATTTTTTGCCACTCCCGTCTGGCCTGCATAGTTTCTGTTGAGAAATCAGCTGACAGTCTTATGGACACTCCCTCGTAGGTAACTAACTGCTTTCATCTTGCTGTTTTTAATATTCTCTCTTTGTCTTTTGCCCTTGGCATTTTAATTATGATGTGTCTCGGTGTGGTCCTCTTTGGGTTCCTCTTATTTGGGGTTCTCTGGGCTTCCTGGACTTGTAAATCTATTTCTTTCACCAGGTAGGGGAAGTTTTCTGTCATTATTTATTAAAATAGGTTTTCAATATCTTGCTCTCTCTCTTCCTCTGGCACCCCCATAATTTGGATGTCTGGGACAAGTATGATCTTCATTTTTTTTATTCTTTTTTCTTTTTGCTCTTCTGATTGGGTGTTCTTTGCTTCCTCATCTCTCAAATCATTGATTTGATTCTCAGGATCCTCTAGTCTACTGTTGAATCCCTGTATGTTATTCTTTATTTCAGTCAGTGTATGCTTCATTTCTGACTGGTCTTTTTTTTTTTTTTTTTTTTTTTTTTTTTTTTTGGTATTCTCACTAAGATCCTTGAAAGTCTCACTAAGTCCCTTGGAGGTTTCTAGAAGATTCTTGAGTAACCTTATAACTGTGGTTTTGAACTCTATATCCAGTAGTTTGCTTTCTTCCATTTCTTTCATTTGTGACATATTTCTTTGTCTCCACATTTTGGCTGCTTCCCTATGTCTGTTTCTATGTATTGGGTAGAACTGCTAAGTCTCCTTGAGTTGATAGAGTGGCCTTGTGTGGTAGGTGTCCTATAGGGCCCAGTGGCTCAGCCTCCCCAATCACCTGAGGTGGACACTCTTGATGCACCCCTTTGTGGGCTGTGTGTACTGTCTTCTTGTATTTGAGCCTTGATTTCTGTTGGTGTCACTGGGAGGAACTGACTTCCAGGCCAATTGGCTGTGGGGACCAGCTGCGACTACAGTAGGAGAGTTGATGTTCAGGAGACACCCTTATGGAGCAGAACTTGCTTCAGTGGGGCTTTGGTGCTCACTGAGTCTTCCCCTTGATTCCACACTAACCACTGGGCACACTGGCTCTTGGGTCTCCAGGGAGGTGCAGTGTCACCCACTGCCTGGGGCCACCTAGCAGGAGCTACAGAGAGATCTGCAGATTCCTCTTCTTTGTATTGGGTTTGGAAGTGCCCAGACAAGGCCCAGCTGTGAATCAAGGCAGGCTGGTGCTGGTGCCTGGTCTTAGGCCTTTTATTGATAGGTTTGGAGCTCCTGATCCAGATGCAGCTTGTTTGAGAGGTTTTTAGTCTGAGAAAGCTGTTGCACACAGCTTGGGTGGGGTGGTAAATTGGGTGAGGTGGAGTCTCAGGGAATCACCAGGGCAGAGCAAACAGTAATGGGTTCCAATCAGCCCTGCAACCAGAACAGTCCCAGCATGGGAACAATGACCACTGAAAGCACCTCCATCTGGAAGAGAGCCACCCCTGAGTTCCTGCCCCGATGCCAGACAGTCCAGTTTCTCCTTGTATGTGTCTGGGTCCCCCAGAGCTTCACTCGACACTGGATCTCAGAGGAAGAGGGAGCTTGTAAATTCAGTTCATTGTGCCGGCCTTTTAAGAGGAGCAGCTGGGTCTCCAGCAGCTTTTGTGTCACTCAGCCCCAATCTGCACTGGTTTTTACAGCCCATAGTTCTTACTGCCCATAGGGGCTTCTTTTCCCAGCTCTGGGACCCTGGGATGGGGGTCTGGTGTGGGGCTGGGACCCCTTGCTTCTCCGGACAGCCTCCACAGAGGTGATCTCCCTCCTGATTAAAAACGCGGCCCACGTGGGTACCAGCCCAGCCCGTTCCATGCCTCTGCACCTCCTACCAGTCACAGTGTGCTTTCTTCTTTACTTCTCTAGTTGTAGGACTTCCATTCAGCCAGCTTTCCAGCAGTCCTGGATGATGGTTGCTCTGTATTTTAGTTGTAAATTTTGATGTGGTTGTGGGAGGCAGTGAGTACAGGCTTTGCCTATGCAGCCATCTTGGTTCTCTAGAAAGTTGTTTATGATTAGCCAGCATTGGCAATCAGTTTGATTAGTAACTTTAGAGTGAATGGTGGTATAGTGGGATCAGTAATGAGCCATAGAGAGAGAAAGCGAGAGTAAAAGAGGAAGAGCAAGCAGGAGCCTAGGACAATCCTATCTTTAGCCCTACTCTTTTTCTATCTGATTACTTCTTGAATTGTCTTTTTTTTTTTACGTTTGTAATTGAAATATATCTGACATAACTATGTAAATTTAAGATGTACAACATGATGATTTGGTACATTTATATATTATAATATGATTTCAATTGTAGCAATAGTTAGCATGTCTATCATGTCATGTAATTATCATTTCTGCTTTGTTGTGAGAATAATTAAGATCTTAGTCTCTTAGCAAGTTTGATTTCTATAATACAGTATTGTTGTCTGTATTCACTATACTGTGTATTAAATCTCCTGCACTTATTTGTATACTTCAAGTTTGTGTTTTTAAACATCTCTCCTATTTCCCTCCCCCTCCCCCCCAATCCCTGATAACCACCATTTTACTCTGTTTTTATGAATTTGGCTTTTTTTTTAGATTCTTCATGTGAGTGATATCATACAACATGTGTCTGTCTCTGTCTGACATATCTCACTTAGCATAATGCCCTCATAATCCATTGATGTCTTCTTAAATCTATGGTTAAAGAGCAATACCTCCCCAAATCCAGTAATAGTTGTAGTTTAGTCATAATGTTACATGGCATTGTCAGTTTTTCCCCCTGAATAAGCTGTGAGGAGTTTCATCAGGATCTGTTAGCCAGATAACATTTTGAAACCTCTACTCAAGATTTCCCCCCATCAAGTGAATAGGTTCTTAGCATGCCATTTTCAAGTGTTAGATTCAAAGCAGGCTTGTGAATAGACATTAAATGCTTTAGCAGATCTGTAACCTTTTGCAGGTGACATTTTATCAACTATGGCTTGTTTTTGCATGTCTCTTTCCCTTGGTGCCTCTGCTAGAGAGAGAATCCCAGGTGGATACTCATTTTGTCTGGTCCATTTCTGATGTTCTCAAAATTACATATATGTGCCCATCTTAGATATTGTTTAGCTCTTTTCCATAATGTCTAATTTAGTGCCATACTATGATGATGCCCCAACTACTCTTAATTTCACTTTTATTTTAGTTCCAGTGAATCAATAAGTGTACTAATCAAGCCTTGGATAACTCTGGTTCCTTAAAACAGTATAATCATGTATAAATCTATATCTCACTAGTCTTTTCAAAAATCCCTTAGACAAGATACATTCAGAAACTTGCTAAATTCCATCTTCCATGAACTTCTTTTTTCTTTTTTTTTTCTGCTTGGGAAATATCTGTCCCTCTCTTCATCAAGTCCTTTATGTCTTCCTCATCTAAGTTTGGATAGCTTTTGCATATTATAAAATATGTCTAATTTTTCTGCTACTACAACATTTTAAATGATTGTCCTATTTTGATGATTTTCTTCTCTATATGCCGTGGATATCTGTGTCATGTGTAAAATTAAGCTCATTAAAGTCAAGAATTCTTTAAGAAATAGCCCTAAACATTTACCTTAAGCATATTGTATTTAACATTACTCTGGACTTAAAGAAACAATAACTTGCCCGGCCAGTGTGGCTCAGTGGTTGAGCATCAACCCATGCACCAAGAGGCCAGGGCACATCCCTGGGTTGCTGACATGATCTCCAGTAGGAAGCATGAAGAAGGTAGCTGATCAAGTTTCTCTCTTATGGATGTTTCTATCTCTTTCTCCTTCTTCCTTCCTCTTTTTTTAAAAGAAGTAATAGCTCAATTATAGCTAGTTTAAACAAAAAAAGGAATTAATTGGGTCATATAAAAATGGGAAGCCTAAAGGCAGATATCAGTTATTACTGCATCTTGTCTCTATTTCTCTCCGTGCATTAATATCATTTTCAGAGAAGTTCTTTCTATGTAGCAAGGAAAATGGCTGCAGTCATCCCTAAGCCTACATCTTTACAGCTTGTAACTCATAACGAGTTTCTCTCACTCCCAGTGTGCATACAGCAAATTTTATGTAATAACTCTGATTACTCTTGCTTGAGTCATGGGCCTATCCTTGGCATAAGAGATTATGATGTGATTGGTAAGGTTTGGGTCACATGCCCATTAACACATTTAGGGAAGGGTCAGGCAGTATGATTAAC
Source organism: Ia io (assembly GCA_025583905.1). Classification (NCBI taxonomy): domain Eukaryota; kingdom Metazoa; phylum Chordata; class Mammalia; order Chiroptera; family Vespertilionidae; genus Ia; species Ia io. Next base: position 100,627,347 of record JAJQQW010000001.1, read on the forward strand.
AGTCCCATTAGAACCATTTACAATATGGGTGAAATAGCTCCTCCAAGGAAAGAATACTGACAGGAACATTAACCTTTTACTATTCCTATGTTATTATGCTTTACATAGTATTTTCCATATTTCTGTCTTCAAGAAGACTTTTTTTTTTACCTCAGTGAATGAGAGTACTCACAGAATCAGTCTTTTCAAAAATTGATTTAATGCTTATATGATGCTTACTATGTACCAGACACTGTTTTTTAGTATATATTATATTAGACTAGTGGCCCGATGCACGAATGAAGATTCATGTAAAAATGGGCCTTCGTTCCCCTGGCTGCCGGCACCGCCTTCGCTCTGGACAGAGCAGCCTTTCTACCTTCCCACGCTGCCCAGAGGCCTGGAGCAGCTGGGGTGGTGCGGAACACCTTGAATTTCAGTTTGGTTTCCTTTTCTTTATGGTTTTCCTTCAAAGGTACTTGCTTCATTTGTGAAGAGTTTTCACCAGATGTGAAGATTGAGAAGGAGCCCTGAATCAATTTTTCAGAAATGGGACTGTTTGTTTTTTGTTGAAAGCAAGCAAGTTGATCTTTAGTACAATGCAAAGCAAGGTTTTCTCTAACAGAATTAGAGACTTACTATGGGGAAAGAGGAAAGAGGGGAAAGGGATTGATCCTCTCCTGCTTCTTCCTGCTCTCTATTATTGTGTGTGTTGTTTTCTAGTAGCCTAGGTTTTGGACGCAGTCAGATTAGAGTAGGCATCATGACTCATTGATTTCCTAGCTGAGACTTTGGGCAAAGTTATTTAATCTTTTTAAGCCTCAGTTTCTTCACAGTCAAATGGGGATAATAAAAGCACTCATCTTGTAGGATTGTAATAAAGATCAAATGACATAAAGCATGTTAAGAGCTGGATACAATGTAAGCAATCACTAAACATTAGCAGCTGTTATTGTGATTAAATATTACTGCTGTCCCATGGGTTGATGAAGAATTATATTTTCTATCATGCAGCAAATTTAATTTAAAATTTCTCAAGTGATATTTTCTTCTTTTTTATTGAATTTATTGGGGTGACATTGGTTAATAAAATTATGTAGGTTACAGGTGTACAATTCTATATTATATCAGCATCTCTATTTTTGCATTGTGGGTTCACCATCCCAAGTTAAATCTCCTTCCATCACCATTTATCCCTCATTTATCTGATTCTACCTTCCCCACTCCTCTTTCCCTCTGGTAATCACCATACTGTTGTCTGTGTCTATGAGGGTTTTTTTTTTTCTTAATCACTTCACATTTTTCACTCAACACCCATCCCTTCTGACAATATTCAGTCTTTTCTCTGTGTCTGTGTGTCTGTTTCTATTTTGTTTGTTAGTTTATTTTGTTCTTTAGATTTCACATAATAGTGAAATCATATGGTACTTGTCTTTCTTTAACTGGCTTAGTTCATTTAGCACAATATTCTCCAGGTCCATCCATACTGTAGCAAAAGGTAAGATTTCCTTCTTTTTATGACCAAGTAGTATTCCATTGTGTAAATGTACCATGGTTGTTGTTGGTGGTGTTGTTTTTAAATCTACTCATCTATTGATAAGCATTTAGGCTATTTCCAGATCTTGGCTATTGTGAATAATGCTACAGTGAACACAGAGGTGTATATATTCTTTCTAATTGGAGTTTTGGGTTACTTCACATATATTTTGAGAAGTGGAATCACTGGGTCATAAGGCAGTTTCACTTTTAATTTTTGAGGTACCTCCATACTGCTTTTCACAGTGGCTGTACCAGTCTTCATTCCCACCAACAGTGCACAAGGGTTCCCTTTTCTTTACATTCTCACCAACACCTGTTGCTTGTTGATTTGTTGATGGTAGCTATTCTGAATGGTGTGAGGTGATATCTTATTGTGGCTTTAATTTTCATCTCTCTGGTGGTTAAAGATGTTGAGCATCTTTTCATAACCATCTGTATTTCCTTTTTGGAAGAGTGTCTATTCAGGTCCTTTGCCCATTTTTTATCATTTCATTTTCTTTTTAAAAGTTATACCTGGTAATCTCCTGCCTCACTTTCCTTTTTTGTCCTTATTTCTCACACAAACTCCTTTTTACCTTTATTTTATTTTTTCCATCAGCATTTATCCCCCTTATACCCTCTTTTACCTCCAACCACCCCCACCTGCCCCACGATCACCATACTGTTTATGATGTCCATGAGTTCTTTCTCTTTTTGCTCAATCCCTCCACCCCCCTAATACCTTGCCTTCCACCAAAATGTATGTTCCCCTCTGTTCATAGCAGTACAATTTACAATAGCTAAGATCTGGAAACAGCCCAGATGCCCATCAGTAGATGAGTGGATAAAAAAAGCTATGGTATATTTACACCATGGAATACTATGTAGCAATAAAAAAGGATCTCTTACCCTTTGAGAAAGCATGGAGGGACCTAGAGAGTATTATGCTAAGTGAAATAAGCCTGTCAGAGAAAGACAGGTATCACATGATGTCACTCATATGTGGAATCTAATGAACAAAAAAACTGATGAACAAAATAGATCCAGAGAAACAGAAGCATGGAACAGACTGTCAAATCTCAGAGGGAAGGTGGAGGTGGGTGGGTGGGAAGATTTCACCCCAAAACTTGTATGCATATATGCATAACCCATGAACACAGACAACAGGGTGGTGAAGGCCTGGGAGGAGTGGGGGTGAGCTAGAAGGAGTCAATGGGGGAAAAAAGGGACATATGTAATACTTTCAGCAATAAACATTTTTTAAAAAGTAAAAACAAACAAACAAACAAAAAAACCCAAAAAACTCCTTCTTACATAAATGACAGGATAGGAGGGAAAGAGGAAGAAGTTAGGCAACATGGGAAAAGGCCAGAGCCTATAGAAGGATATATCCAGTGATACAATATCAGTGATAGGGTAGTTGAAGAACTTTCAAAAGCAAATATCAATAATATCCTCTATTATAATATTTTATATTATCTTAATAATAAAAGCCCAGGATTGTAACGACTGCTCACGACCAAACGTTGACCATCCGGAAGTCAGTGCTGGGTTGCCCAGCTGCAGCCTGGTGACCCAACACTGACTGCCCAGGTGGCTGAGATCCAGAAAGTGAGTCAGGGTTTGATCTACAGCCTCAGTGGAAGCTGTTGATCAGTGTACATACCTCTCTCTTTCTCTCCCTCTTTCTTTCTGATCTTTACCAGCAGCCAGGCTTTTCTTTCTCTCCTGGCCTCCGTGGGGGCTGCTGTTAAGCCCCGCCTCTTTGATCAGGCCCAGAGATAGGCCAGGAGATTCTGACTGGCATAGAAACCGACAAATCAGAACCAAATCTGGGTGCTGTGGGGAGCCAATGGCTGCCTAGGAGGCAGAGCTTTTGATGCTGACTGGCATTGAAACTGACCAATCAGAACCAAATTGGCCAGCAGAGGAGGGCAGTTGGGGATGATATCAGGCCTGCAGGGGAGGGCCGTTGGGGGCGAGATTATGCCAGCAGGTGAGGGCAGTTGGGGGCAACCAGGCCAGCAGTGGAGGGCAGTTAGGGGCGATCAGGTTGGCAGGGGAGGGCAGTTAGGGGTGATCAGGCTGGCAGGCAGAGGCAGTTAGAGGCAATCAGGCAGGCAGGCAGGTGAGCAGTTAGGAGCCAGTGGTCCCAGATTGTGAGAAGGATGTCTGACTGCCAGTTTAGGCCAGATCCCAGGATCAGGCCTAAAATGGCAGTCGGACATCCCGCAAGCAGTCCCCAATTGGAGAGGGTGCAGGCTGAGTTGCGGGAACCTTCCTCCGTGCATGAATTTTGTTCACCGGGCCTCTAGTCTATATAAATAAAAGGCTAATATGCAAAGTGTCCCCTCAGGAGTTCCACCAAAAGACTGGGAGTTCAATCACTCGCTATGACATGCACTGACCACCAGGGGGCAGTGCGGAATGAAGGAAGGCCCTGGCCAGCAGCCGGAAGGCCCCGATTGGCCCTGATTGCCAGCCAGGCCTAGGGACCCTACCTGTGCAGAATTTCGTGCACTGGGCCTCCAGTATAATATAAAATCCTGATCCCTTTTCAAATCTTTAGTAAAGTCTGATATGCTCATATAGTCTTGTGTATTAAAGTTGCTTGGACTAAATTAGTGCAGGCCTAAAGGGAAGTATTGTTTTGCCCTATACCAACTCTGATGATGCTTTGTGGAGACTGAAGCATTAAATCAGGAGGGAGAAGTCTAGGAGTTCCAAAAAGTGACCACACAAATGGAACAGAGGCCAAAGATGCTAATCTGAGTAATGCAGACAAAAAAAACAAAACAAAGCAAAACACAGTTTTAATCTGTTTAGACTAAAGTGTGGCTATTTGAAACTCCTGCCTCCCACTAGAAATACACAGGAGAAGTAATTTTAGAAGGCTGAAAGGTGTTGGGAAGCTGACATCAAAGTTTCATAATACAATGTGATAAGTTCTATAATAGAGGTATGATCAATACATTTCTTGGTTCTAATGTGAATTGACATTTGCATGTAAAGATTTCCCATAACAACCCTCAATTACACTTTGATTCCAAACTAGGAGTTAAAAAAATTGTGACTGTAGGGGACACATTTTTCCACTACAGTACATATTATCTTTTTTTAGAACAACTTTGTCAATAACCTTCCTACAGAACTTAAAACATTTATAAAAAATAACAAGAGTCATCAATGTAGGGTAAACTTAGGATCTTTTTCTGCCTCTTTCTAAAAGACTCAGCCTTTCTTCTCTGATGTGGTATTTTGTTGACATCCATATAGATCATGATTTTTTATTTGGGCTTCAGTAATAGTGCACCTGTGCTCTAATAATATAATGAAAATCTATTTTTATAAAATTTATTGGGGTGACATTCGTTAATAAGGTTATGTAGGCTTCAAGGGTACATTTCAATGATGTATAATCTGTATATTGCATTGTGTGCCCATAATCCAAAATCAAATCATCTTCCATCACCATATATTTGACTCCCTTTATTCTTTACAACCCCCCACCCCTCTTCCCTCTGGTAACCACCATGCTGTTGTCTGTGTCTATGAGTTTTTGTTTGTTTATTTTTCTTGTCTGTTCACTTGTTGCTTTCAGTTTAACATCCCACATATGAGTTAAATCATACAGAGGTGGGCAAAAGTAGGTTAATATTAATAAATAATAATAACATAATAAATAAATAATAATACAAGAATAAACTGTTTTCACATACTCACAACTATCAACCTACTTTTGCCCATCCTGTATGGTTCTTAACTTTTTCTGTCTGACTTATTTCACTTAGCATGATATTCTTAAGGTCTATCCATGTTGTGGCAAATGGCAAAATTTCATTTTTTAGGGCTGAATAGTATTCCATTATAAAATTAACACAAAATGAATCAAAGTCTTAAATATAAGACCTGAAACAATAAATTACACAGAAGAATACATAGGTACTAAACTTATTGACCTTGGTCTTAGAGAAGAGTTTATGAATTTGACCCTTACACAAGGGAAGTAAAGGCAGAAAATAAATGAATGGGACTATATCAAATGAAAATCTATTTTAACAACTTGTCATTACAGACTATTAGATATATCACAGGTCAAGACCTAGTCCTAAAATAAGATGGCTTTGTATAGAAAAGCCTGATATAACATGGTTAACTTGTCACCAGGTATGTGTTATTACTATATCCCAATAAAAGAGTTCTCGTATATTGATTTGATTGATTAGTTGTGCTGATAAAAAGTATGTGCCTTAACTCTTGATCTATTTTCTCTTTTAATTTTTTTTGTTTTATTAATTTTAATTTGATTGCATTTTTCCTTTTTATTAAATTTGTTGGGGTAACATCAGTTAACAAAATTATATAGGTTTCAGGTATACAAATCCACAACACATTATCTGTACACTAAATTGTGTGTTTACCACCCTAAATCAAGTCTCCAACCATCACCATTTATCCCCCCATACCCTCATCTATCTCTATAGCCCTCTCCACATGACAATCACAACACTGTTGTCAATTCGATGTTCTTGAGGTTTTTTTCTCTTTTTTGTTCAATTCCTCCACTCCTCCACCCAGCCCCCCAACCCCCTCCCCCAACAGCTGCCAGCCTGCTTTCTATCTCTATTTTGCTTGTTTGTTCATTTTGTTCATTATATTTTACGTATGAGTAAAATCATATGGTACTTGTCTTTCTCTGACTGGTTTATTACACTAGCTTCATGCTCTCAAGATCCATCCATGCTGTTGCAAAGGATAAGATTTCCTTCTTTTTTATGGCTGAATAGTATTCCATTGTGTAAATGTACCACAGCTTTTTTATCCACTCACCTATTGATGGACATTTGGGCTGCTTCCAAATTTTGTCTATTTTCTTTCCACTGTAATGAAATGCAACTTCTTGAGTTCTTATGAGATGTTAGTTGTTTATAATATCTTACTAGTTGGCAGACAATATTCCAGATTCTATTGTTGTTCATAGCTCTGTCGGGGGTAGACTTGTCTGGAGGCCTGGGATATGAAAGCAGAATATCTCTTTCTGGTGATTAAAACATAGAACATAAAGATAGGTACAAAAAACAAACAAACAAAAAAAAAAAACACTATCACCATTTTCCATACCAGAAGAAGCAATTTAAAATCAGGTTTTAAATCAGAATGGAGTTACAGAAATTGGGTGCTGACATGCAAAGTCAAATAATGCAGGAACTAATGAGTGGAAAAGTGAGGAGATGCAAAGCAGTAAAAGGTAGATGAGTTTAGAGTAATTTATGACATGAATCCTAGAAAGATATGGAAATTATTTCATTCTAAAGACTATTGGCATAGTAATGTTGAGGATAATTTAAAATAGAGTTTCTTGCCGAAACCGGTTTGGCTCAGTGGATAGAGCGTCGGTCTGCAGACTGAAAGGTCCCAGGTTCGATTCCAGTCAAGGGCATGTACATTGGTTGCGGGCACATCCCCAGTGGGGGGTGTGCAGGAGGCAGCTGGTCGATGTATCTCTCTCATCGATGTTTCTAGCTCTCTATCCCTCTCCCTTTCTCTCTGTGAAAAATCAATAAAATATATTTTTAAAAAATAGAGTTTCTTAACCTAAGTGCTATTGTCATTTTGGACCAGATGATTCTTTATTGTGATGCTATTAAGCATCTTACAATAGAAGATGTTTAATAGCATCCCTGACCTCTACCCACTAGATGCCAATAGCACAGACATTGTCAAATGTCTCTTTGGGAAGGAGGGTCAAATAACCTAGTTGAGAATCACTGATTGAAGATATTGACAGAATATAGTTAAGAGGGTTATAATGCATACTATACTTAGGCTATATTTCCAAGATTTGTATAAACTCATAATGCTGTCTTATTGTCCTCCTCTCCACCTTGTATTTCCAAAGTTGTACCATCTGTTCTTTCCCTCATATAAAAATTAAGACTATTGTCCAGCTGATGTTACTCTGTGGTTGAGCTTTAACCTATGAACCAGGCAGTCCAGTTCGAGTCCTGATCAGGGCACATGCCTGGGTTGCAGGCTAGATCCCCAATAGGGGGCATGCGGAAGGCAGCAGATCCATGATTCTCTCTCATCATTGATGTTTATATCTCTCCCTCTCCATTCCTCTCTGAAATGAATAAAAATATATGAAAGTTCAGGCAATAGAGTAATGATAAATTCTATAAGTTCCTTAGGTTAGAATATGCACTTAAGGACTACCTTAAATGAGGAATGGTGTCATCAGGCACAAAATTCTTGGATCAATTTCTGGCTTTTAGGCATTCTCAGATGTCTAGACATAGTTCTAAATAGATGCAAAGATAATTGCTATTCAAATATATTTTAATGGGTTTTCTGTTTATCCAATGCCCCACTTTAGCTATGCAATATAACCTCTGTGAATGTATGTGTGTTTCTGCACATTTGTTGATTTTCTGAGTTTCTTTAGAATTTTTCCATTTGTTCTTATTTAAAAATGGAAAATAAAATAATACAGCTGCTGCTAATGACACTACTATTGCAGTGTTATTTTTGTCTTCAATCTGTCTAGTACTTGGTGATTTTCCTTTAACTTTTCAACCATTTTTCCAAGAGAACTAAAAATATTACATGAAATGTTTTCCTTATTTGTTTGTAAGCTAGGTTTTTCGAATTCAAGCAACGATCCCAAAATGTCCTCTTCCATTGTTTTCTGCAGTTTCTCATTTTAATAACTTCTCTTGGAGAGCAGGGGATCAATTCTAGTGTTGCAAAACTGCATTACCTTTCTTAATGCAAAAACATTGTTACTGACATGAAGATTTATTGACCTAAACCATTCATAATCTTTTGTTCTATTTGTGCTGGACATTAGCTGAGCTACATACTGGTATTGTAATTTCAGAACAGGTAGGTTACTATTAGTACCTTATCCTTTGTTGACAGAATAATTGAGACTTCTTTTTAAACTCAATGCTATTACTTTTCACAGTATTTTGTCTCTTATATGGAGGATTTTGGAGAACTATATTAAGGCCAAGTAATTCCTAAATTTAAGAATTTGACTTCTGGTTTAATTTGCCATCTTCAAATACCATGTCTAATAGAAGTTTCCAACTCTGCAATTTGTGAGCAATAGGAAATTTGGAAGATAGATTGAAATTTTCTCTAATATGCTAAAACCATTCCAAAACCACAAAAGTACCTTGTTGTGTACAAATATAACCTCTGTGTGAAAATCCAATAAATGAAAATGTGTTTATATAATCAGTTTATTTCAACCAGGTGGCCCTTTGGTCCAGTTTATTTATGTTCTAATTATAAAATTGTATTCATTATAAACATTTAAATACAGAACTGTCCAAATATGAAAAGTGAAAGTCTCTTATTTATCTCTACTCTGCACAATCATATTCTCATAAATCTCTGCGGATGACAGTTTGGCATATAACAGACTATTCTAAGTATACAGAAAAATTGCTCATGAGCTATTTTTTTTTCATGATATACACACATCCACCCACCCACCCAACCAACACACACATGATTTTTTAAATGACTGCTTTAGTATTTCATTGTATTTGTGTAACATAATTTTCTAACCATTTCTTAAGTGATAGAAATTTATTTTTACCATTTTTTTAATTTTACAAGTGGTATTTCAATATAAATCTGTGTTCTCTAGAAAGACTCTGGGATCCATCAGGGTGCAAGCCCTATTTTGTTTATTAGTTGTTTTATTGGAGTTTCAAATACCACTGTTTTTGGATCTTCAGTTAAAGTCCAGTCCACTCACTTGCCTTACATGTATGCCACTGGGTTAGGTGAGGAAAGGGGAGGTTAGATTAGGATGAAGGAGATGAGATGATATCTGGTAATTGGTTGAAGACCAGGCCTTCAATCAATAAAGGAGCAGCAACAGAATGCATAGTGGAAAAGAAAATTCAGAAAAGCCATAAATCAGAGCCATAGAGTATGAGCAAAAGCCTAAATTCCCAGGATATGCAGAAATATTAGTGTATACTAGATTCACATGACAATTGGCCTTTTAAGCCAAAATTTTTGCATCATTAGTCAAAGTTAATTCCAGTTGACATCTAGATGTTAATGAAAACTAAATGATATGTTTTAAAACTTAAAAGCGATCCATCTAAGGTAAATATAAACATGAACCAAGGAACCTAAACTACAGTTTACATGAGAACATGGGCCATTTTTATGTGTTCACCACTTTAATGTACATATATTAAGCAGCATGCTAAACACTTTCTTAAGGAAGAAAAGAAATGAAAGAAGGAAGGGAGAGAAAGAGGAAAGAAGGGGAGGAAGGAAGGGAGGGTGGGAGATAAGGAGGTAGGAAGAAAGGGAGGGAAGAAAGAAGGAAAAAAGGAAGAAAAGGAGGGAAGTGAGAGGGAGGAAAAAAGGGAGGAAGAAAGTAAACTTATGGATAACATCATTTCAAACAGTGTTTGATTTTATCATAGGAAAATAAAGGTCCAAATAGAAAGATCTATTTAAAATTTAGGAAAAGTTATGAAGTCTCAGGTATATCCCTAATTTATGAATGCATAATCATGTTCTTTACAAACATATTGTTCAGTGGGCATGTAAAAAATTAAACATTGATCTACATTTATTTATATTTGCATTTAATAAATAATTATTGAACAGAATTGCATATGTAGCATTCTGAAACACATGGTCTTTGCCTTTAAGGAGTTTATAATCTAGGATTAAACACACATCAACATAATTTAAATGATTAAAGAGAGAAAATAAAACAGTAGTGGTGGCCACAGTAGAAAAAAAACATGAGTTTTTAAGTAAGATAGATTTAAATTCAAATACTGGCCAGCCATGTGACCTTGGCATGATACATACTACTCTAAATGTCAGTTTCATCATCTATGAAATGAGGAAATTCCTATTATCTACCTCATAGGGCTACAGTGAAGATAATTAAATACTTAACACAATGTCTGAAATACTGTAAGCACTTCATAATTATGACTAGAGGCCCGGTGCACGAAATTCGTGCACGGGGCGGGGGTGTCCCTCAGCCCAGCCTGCACCCTTTCCAATCTGGGACCCCTCGAGGGTCATAACAGTAAACACAGGTTATGTCTTTAAACAGTATTTAATTAAGTGCCTAATGAAAGTTATAAATCAGGGGTTAGTAAACTTTTTTTGTGTGAAGGTACACATAATAAATATTTTAGATTTTGCAGCCCGAATACAATCTCTGTCACATATTCTTTATTTTTGTTTACAACTCTTTAAAAGTATAAAAACCAATTTTAACTTGTAGATTGTACAAAAATCTGCCTGCAGCTGTACTTAGCCAGAGACTAGTTTTTCAATCCATGCTATAGATGATAAAATACTGTAGTAGGCATGTAGGAGTTTCTTTTAAAAGGTGGGGCTTGATCTGCTTCTTAGACAATGCACCATAAATATAGTTTGGAATGATAATTTTATTCTTCTCAGAGCAATTGATAAAAATGTTGCTCAAGGTGTCACTCTGAAAATGTATGAATTACCAATTGTAATAGCTGAAAACAGAGTTTAGAAATAGCCTTTTAAAGCTTTGGCCACTCAGTGAGTCTCCTGGACTCACAGATGAGGATGGCATTCTTTGATCCTCACCCCTTCTACGATATTTCCCTTAATCATTTATCTCTATATACTAACCATTTATTTTTTTTTACTTCATAAGGGCACAAATTTGATAATTCAGCATATATGAAAGTGTGGCACAAATATAACAACAATTGCTTTGTGCCAGGTGATGTTCCAAAAGACATACCTTCATTAACTCATTTAATCCTTACAATAACCTTATAATGTACATATTGTTATCATCACCCCTATTTTACAGAGAAGAAACCTGAGGCTTAAAGAGTTCTGGCAGATTATCATATATTGCAGAGTGAGTGGCCAGAGGTAAGATTTAGGCACATGTAGTCTGGTTCTGGAACTTATACCCTTTTTTAAAAATATATATATTTTATTGATTTTTTACAGAAAGGAAGGGAGAGGGATAGAGAGTTAGAAACATCGATGAGAGAGAAACATCAATCAGCTGCCTCCTGCACACCCCCTACTGGGGATGTGCCCACAACCAAGGTACATGTCCTTGACCGGAATCGAACCTGGGACCTTTCAGTCCACAGGCCGACGCTCTATCCACTAAGCCAAACCGGTTTTGGCTGGAACTTATACTCTTATTATACCTCTTCTAGTGGATTCTTATTCATTAATGGTCTGAGGCAGATGAAATCAAAACTCAATTTTATAGAATTTAAAATGAGATTAACATTTTCCAGTATATAAATTTTTATTAATATATTTTGAAAATATACTGAAGTAAGACAAATTTTTTTACTATCCACAAATTTCTATAGTTTTTTATCTATACACACAACATAATGATAAATACTGTGTGTGTGTGTGTGTGTGTGTGTGTGTGTGTGTGTGTGTGTGTGTGAAGGGGCACTCATGTCATCCTCACTTCACAAGTGAGGAAACTGAGATTTAAGGAGATGAAGTAACTTGTTCAAGGTCATATAGCTAGTCAAATGGCAGACCCAGGATTTGATCCCAAGACTGTCTGATGCTAAGTCCAAGCTTTAACCATCTTACTGCTAATAAATAATTTATACTCTAATTAGAGGCCTGGTGCACAAATTCATGTACGGGTGGGGTCCCTTGGCCTGGCTGGTGATTGGGGCCATGGAGGGACCACGGGAGGTTGGCTGGCTGTCTGGGGAGGGACCACAGGAGGGCTCCAGGGCGTGTCTGGCATTCTCTCCCAGTCCCAATGGGCCAGACCCCAGCAGCAGGCTAACCTACAGGTCAGAGCATCTGCCCCCTGCTGGTCAATGCACATCATAGCAACTGGTCAAGTGTTTGACTGAACGGTTGGACACTTAGCATATTATGCTTTTATTATATAGGATTGGGAAAATCAGGAATTTATGAAATAAATTTAATAGACATTAATTCATAGGAAGGAGAAGGCTCTTTGGATTACAGTGGACAAAGAGGGAGTGATGGGGATGTTAATTTTTATAACAGTGAGATGCTAGATGATTCAAGACAATGGCACATTAGACAAAGTTGCCTATGCTATAATTTATTGTTATGGAAATTATACACATTAACAGTAAATGTTCAAAAAAAAAAAGAACTAAAAAATAAAGGAAAGTGGGAAATACCTTCTGAAATCTACCTCCAAAAGATTAAATAATAAATCATATTAAAAACATTGAGCAGGAGCTATAAGATGATTTCATTTTGCTATAATACTATCCTTTCATACAATAGCAAAAGATTAGAATTAGCAATTATATATTGTTTCAAAAAGAACACTTGTTCTGTGGATACTAACAATATTTAACAATATGCTTGCAATTTAAGTTTTCATGTTATGGAAACATATTATGATTTTTATACCAATAATTTTTTGGCATCTTAAAATAGTTACCATAATTTAAACATAATTCTTATAATCATCTATATCTGCCCCATTATTATATTTTGATTTTATTAGCCTCATAAGTGGATATGAATTTAATTAAGTCTCTAGACTATACCATGATCATCCCTAAAGAAGTATATTATCTTGTCCCATTCATCTCTCTGGTATTCTGTTGAAAAATGTTTGATTTATTTTGTAATTAGAGACAAGGTGGGTATTTTTCTTTCTATTAGAAGGTCATTACAAATTTCTGAGTAGATTGATGAAACTGTTAATTTACCTGTCTAAAGGGGGCCACGCATGTATCTGAAAGAGGTATACCAATGGCATGGCACTAATGCAATTTCACTAATGACTTAATGGAGCACAGAAAGCATATATCCTCTATTAACTACACATAGCATGGAGTCATATCTTGCTTTGCTGGCTGTGAAAAATGTTTTAATCAGCTAAAAAATGAAGAGACTCTTCAAGGTTATGCAGATTAAGTTATAAAAAGCTCTTAAATGCATAATCCTCAATGAGTGTTCAGGAAGGAAATTTTCAATCAGGGATGTTTGTTTAGATTGACAACATTTGCGAGTTTCTTAAGTTTCCAAGAGGAATTTAAAGAGGAAATTAGAATGTGAGTATTGTGTGTTTTTTTTAAAAAAAACAAAATAGAGAAAATGCAGTTATACAAGGCTTATACACATTAAAAAATGTCTACTTAACTGTAATCTTAGATTGCTGACCTCTCCTCTAGCCTGTATCAGAGAGCAATTATAGTTATAGTTGTTGTATTTGCTCTCAATTACCTGACCACCGACCAATATTTTTCACTGTCCTTGAGACCATGGCCACCATTACCTTCTCCTTAGCAGAAAGTAATTATAAAAACTCCTTTAAGTACCACGTTTCTGCCTTCAAGATAATCAATCTTTTATACTTCGTGGATTCATTAATTTATTTAATCAACAAATCTATAACTTTTATAGTATGCCTATCACTCTAGTAGGCACTGGAGATTTAATAGAGTTCAAAGTATTTCTTTATGTCAATTATCCCTCCATGAAAAGTAATCTGTGACACTAAGCTATTAGGAAGTGGCTAAGCTTTGGACTGAAAATGTACCAGATAGGGGTTTTGGCCCCTTAATAAATAATTGAGGGGGAGCTACCAGAAGAGTAGAATACAAGAACTGGAAAACTGGCAGTTAAGTTAGAGTTCAGGGAATAAGATGTGGCTGGAATTAAGCAAAAGGACTCTGAACCAGAAGGTTGAGGAAGACCAAAGAGCTTTCAATCACCTGTGCTAGATGAGAGGCAAGCCTAAGGTCTCCCAGCCATGGAATCAACCTTCATGACCTCTGCTTTAACTTCTGAGCTTCCAACTCTTGGCTTGCCCCTAATGATGATGATGGTGATAAAGTTGATGGTCAGATAATTGGGGGCCCTGAAGCATGTAAGGTCTTTAATAATTCCAGAATGGTTAAAATTATTTTCAGTATATTATTCTTCCCAAATCAAACCTTCTTAAAAAGCAATCTTCAAGAAGATGTGAATTCAAAATTGGTTCCCAATTTATATTAAAATATATTTTTAAATATTTTGAGAATTCCATCAGGACCTCAGGAACTGAATGTTGGTCCCAGCTGTTCTGAACTATGTGATCTTGTGCATATCACTTAATTTCCTGGAGCTGCACTTTTCATCTATATAAAAAAAGCATGTTAAAACTGGCCTTGCCTAACAGTTGGGGTTATGTGAGGAGAATCCAATGACACTAAATGTAAGAGCATTTTAAAATTTGTTCAGCAATATACAAATGTAAAGAATTTTTATTTGAGAATATCTCAGGTCTTGAAAAAGTCTGCCTTAGTACTTCAGCAGCAAACTCCTTAAGTCTCATCTGAAATTTATTGCAATAGAGGAAAGTATTTTGAGAGTTTATAATAAAACTGGAATGGACAAATATTCTTACTTTATTATGGGGAAGATGGAATTGCCAAACATTAGGTGAGTTTAGGACTGCTTCTTTCATTCTTAATAAATAAACTCTGTACTGACTTAATATAATAATTGTTCACAAATAGTTAAAGCATTTAGATCTGTTCTAGATTCTGTGTCCCTCTTTATGGGAGGTGTTCAGTCTAATAGATTGAAGTAAAAGTGGTTGTATTGTATCAGACAAGGAAGTGTAATATCTACTCAGCATAGGAGGACAGAAATAAAAGCCCGACACCTAGTTAATGGCCCAGTTAATGATCAATATTACTAAGGTTTTTCAGCATAGAAAGTATAGCAATAATCCAGAATAAAAATAAAAGCAATAAAACAAAAACATGCAATTATATCTGACCCAAAGCTGTCAAGACATGCTGTTCTTCTGGATTCTAAATGTGGATATGATTATGATTCCATCTTTTGTCCTATCCCAATTTAAAAAATTTCATTCATCAAATTTACATGTACCCTTTATCCTATACAGTTTTGTCAGTTTTAACAAATGCCTGGAGTCATGTAATAATCACCAAGATAAAGATACAGAATAGTTCCTATACCCCAAGAAAACTCCTTCATGCAGCCTCTTTGTCATCAAATCTTCCTCCCATTATTAACCCCTGTCAATCCCCCGATTTATGCCCTTACCCTCCTGTTGTCTGTGTCCATTGGTTAGGCTTATATGCATGCATTCAAGTCCTTTGGTTGATTTCTTCCCCTTACCCTCCCCCTCCCCTACCTTCCCTTAGGTTTGACGTTCTGATCGATGTTTCTCTGTCTCTGGATCTATTTTTGTTTATCAGTTTATGTTGTTCATTATTTTCCATAAATGAGTGAGATCATGTGATATTTATCTTTCTCTGCCTGGCTTATTTCACTTAGCATAATGCTCTCCAGCTCCATCCATGTTGTTGCAAATGGTAAGAACTCCTTTTTTATAGCAGCGTAGTATTCCATTGTGTAGATGTACCATAGATTTCTAATCCACTCAACTGCTGATGGGCATTAGGCTGTTTCCAAATATTAGTTATGGTGAATTGTGCTGCTATGAACATAGGAGTACATATATCCTTTCTGACTGGTGTTCCTAGTTTCTTGGGATATATTCCTAGAAGTGGGATTACTGGGTCAAATGGGAGTTCCATTTTTAGTTTTTTGAGGAAACTCCATACTGTTCTCCACAGTGTCTGCACCAGTCTGCATTCCCACCAGCAGTGCACGAGGGTTCCTTTTTCTCTGCATCCACGCCAGCACTTGTCGTTTGTTGATTTGTTGATGATAGCCATTCTGACAGGTGTGAGATGGTACCGCAGTGTCATTTTGATTTGCATCTCTCGGATAATTAGTGACTTTGAGCATGTTTTCATATGTCTCTTGGCCTTCCTTCCGTCTTCTTTCAAAAGTTTTTATTTAGGTCCGTTGCCCATTTTTTAATTGGATCATTTATCTTCCTTTTATTAAGTTGTATGAGTTCCCTATAAATGTTGGAGATTAAACCTTTATCAGTGATAACATTTGAAAATATGTTTTCCCATAGAGTGGTCTTTCTTGTTGTTTTGTTGATGGTTTCTTTTGCTGTACAAAAGCTTTTTATTTTGATGTAGTCCAATTTGTTTATTTTCTCTTTAGTTTCCATTACCCTAGGAGCAGTATGGGTGAAGAAATTGCTTTGGCATATGTATGAAATTTTGCTGACTGTGGATTCCTCTAGTATTTTTATGGTTTCCTGTCTTACTGTCTTATGTTTAAGCCCTTTATCCATTTTGAGTCTATTTTTGTGTATGGTGTAACTGGTGTTCTAGTTTCATTTTTTTGCATTTATCTGTCCAATTTTCCCAACATCATTTATTGAAAAGACTGTCTTGCCTCAATTGTATGTTCATGCCTCCTTTGTCAAATATGAATTGAGCATAGTGGTTTGGGTCGATGTCTGGGTTCTCTATTCTATTCCATTGGTCTATATGTATGTTCTTGTGCCAGTACCAAGCTGTTTTGAGGACAGTGGCTTTGTAATACAGCTTGAAATCTGGTATTGAAATCCCTCCTACTTTATTCTTCTTTCTCAGGATTGCTGTGGCTATTCGGGGTCTATTTTTATTCCAGATGAATTTTTGGAGAGTTCTTTCTATGTCTGTGAAATATGCCATTGGTATTTTAATGGGGAGTGCATTGAATCTATAGATTGCTTTGGGTAGTATAGACATTTTGATGTTGATTCTACCAATCCATGAACATGATATGTTCTTCCATCAGTTTATGTCTTCCTCTATCTCTTTTTTCAGTGTCCTGTAGTTTTCCACGTATAGGTCTTTTACCTCCTTAGTTAAGTTTATTCTTAGGTATCTTAATTTTTTTGGTGCGATGGCAAATGGGATTGCTTTTTTAGTCTCTCTTTCTGTAAGTTCACTATTGGTGTATAGAAATGCCATAGATTTCTTGGTGTTAATTTTGTATCCTGCTACATTGCCGAATTCATTTATTAAGTCTGGTAATTTTTTGATGGAGTCTTTATGGTTTTCTATGTACAGTATCATGTTGTCTACGAATAAGGACAGCTTTACTTGTTCTTTTCCAATTTGGATGCCTTTTATTTCTTCTTCTTGTCTAATTTCAATGGCTAATACTTCCAGTTTTCATTATCATTTGTTGCCAGGATGTTTTTATTTATTCTTTGATCTCTCTGCTAACCAGTCATTGTTTAATAGCATGCTATTTAGTCTCCATGTGTTTGATTTTTTTGGATTGTTTTTATTGTAGTTGATTTCCAGTTTTATGCCACTGTGAACTGAGAAGATGTTCGATATGATTTCTGTCTTCTTGAATTTGAAGAGACTTTGCATGTGACCCAATAGATGGTCTATCTTTGAAAATGACTCATGTGCACTTGAGAAGAACATATATTCTGTGGCTTTGGGGTGAAATGTTCTAAAGATGTCAATTAATTCCATCTGATCTAGCGAGTCATTTAGGATTGATGTTTCTTTGCTGATTTTTTGTTTAGAGGATTTGCCCAATGGTGATAGTTGGGTATTAAAGTCCCCTACTATGATTATATTGCTAATAATATTTCCCTTGATATCCTCCAGGAGTTTTTATGCATTTGGGTGCTCCTGTATTGGTTGCATATATGTTTTCCAGAGTTATTTCTTCTTGTTAGATTGCTCCCTTTAGTAATATGAAATGGCCTTCCTTATCTCTTTTTATGTCCTTCCCTTTGAGATCTAATTTTTCAGATATAAGTATTGCTACCCCAGCTTTTTTTTCATTTCCATTTGCCTGAAAAAACTTTTTCCATCCCTTCACCCTCAGTCTGTGTGTGTCTTTTTTTCTGAGGTGGGTTTCATGTAGACAGCAGATATATGGGTCATGTTTTCTTATCCAATCAGATACCCTGTGTCTTTTGATTGGGGCATTTAATCCATTTACATTTAAAGTTATTATTGATAGGTACTTATTTTTCGCCATTTTTATTCTTTACCCCTGTGTTCCTTCTTCCATTCCTATTTCTTCATTTTACAGCAGAACCTTTGGCATTTCTTTCATTGCCAGTTTGGTGATAATAAACTCCCTTAGTCCTTTTTTGTCTGTGAAGCTCCTGATTTCACCCTCAATTTTGATTGATAGCCTTGCTGGGTACAGTATTCTTGGATTCAGACCCTTCCTTTGCATGAGTTTGTATATTTCATTCCATTCCTTTCTGGCCTGGTGTGTTTCTGTTGAGAATTCAGTCGCTAGTCTGATGGGGGATCCTTTGTAGGTAACTTTCTATCTCTCTCTGGCCACTTTTAAGATTCTTACTTTGTCGTTGGTGTTTGCCAATTTAATTATAATGTGCCTTGGCATCAGTCTTTTGGGGTTCATTTTGTTTGGGACTCTGAACTTCTTGTATTTGTGTGGGGTTTTTCTTCCCTATATCGGGGAAGTTTTCTGTCATTATTTCTTCAAACAAGTTTTCTATTCATTGCTCAGTTTCCTCTCCTTCTGGCACACCTATTATGCGGATGTTGTTTCATTTTGTGTTTCCCAAAGTTCCCTTAGGCTCTCCTCCTGCTTTTTAATTTTTTTTTTCCTAGAAGCTGCTCTACATGGGTATTTTTTCCTACCTTCTATTCTAGCTAACTGATGCAGTCCTCTGCTTCTTCTAGTCTACTGTTGATGCTTTCTATTGAGTTCTTTATAGCAGTGATGTTATTTTTCATTTCTTCTTGGTACTTCTTCATTTCCTCTTGGTTCTTGCACATATTGTTGAATTTGTCTTCCATTCTTTTCATCTACTTTATGACCATTTCTCTGAATTCTTTCTCTGACAGGTTACTTGCCTCCATTTTGTTTACTTCCTTTTATGGTGATGCCTTCTTTTCTTTCATATGTGGGCTGTTTCTTTGTCTCCCCATGATATCTCTTCTCCGAGTGTCTGGTTATGTAGTTCTCTCTCTCTCCTGCATTGATTTAAAGGCACAGAATACAACACAACAAGGCACAATGCACTAGGCACTGAACAGAAATGTATTCACGATATTAATAACCCCAAATAAAGGTGGCCACCAGAGAAAGGCGAACTAGAGGATAAGAAAGAAAGAACTGCCGAAACCGGTTTGGCTCAGTGGATAGAGCATCAGTCTGCGGACTGAAGGGTCCCATGTTCAATTCCGGTCAAGGGCATGTACATTGGTTGCGGGCACATCCCCGATAGGGGGTGTGCAGGAAACAGCTGGTCGATGTTTCTCTCTCATCGATGTTTCTGGCTCTCTATCCCTCTCCCTTCTTCTCTGTAAAAAATCAATAAAATATATTTTTTTTAAAAAAAAGAAAGAAGAAGAAGAGGAAAAAAAAGAAGTGCAAAAACGAAATTGGGAAAAGGAAAAAAAAGTAAGAGAGAAAAGAAAGAGAATAAGAAAGAAGAGGGGAACAAACTATGTATATGGGGAGAAAACTCCAATAGAACAGCCACTATTCCCCAAAAATGCCAGCAACAAATACCTAGAGATGAATGCAAACTACAAACAACTAATATCAAGCAAGGCGAGGGAAAGCAGAAGCAAAAAACAAAACAAAAAAACAAAAAGAAAAAGTGAAACAATCTCACAAAGAAGCATAAAACATCCAATATAATCAACAATCAAGCAAACAACAACAAAAGGAAAGAGAGAAAAAAATTGATAGTGAAGAATGAGAAGTGAGAGGTGTTTATGAACTTGGAGCAGGGGATTGGAAATTAGATATGTAAGTAGGGTGAAATTTTAACAGGGGGTAAAAAGAAAGAATAGGGAAAATCTTTAGCAGGAAGAGGGTAAGAGAAACTGGACAACAAAAGGGGAAAAGTGAGGAAGAGAGTGTTGCCATATAGGTAAAATTGAGATAGAGTAAAATGATGCTAAAGGAAAGATGAAAATAGAACGTAGAACACTAATCCCAAAGTAAAATAAAGAGAAAATAAAATGACACTTTTAAAAAAAAAGTAAAATAGTAGTAGTAATAATACTGATTGAAAATAAAAATGTAATAATTCAAAAGGTAAAATCAAGTGATGAAAAAAGAAAAAAATAGTTTTTTAAGTAAAAGGTGAAAAAAAAAAACAAAAATGTGCAGTAGTGAAGGTAATTCACTTCCTCTACTGTTCTGTTTGGCACGCCTGTGTCCTAGTGAGGACAGTATTGAAGTTCCCTGTGTTCCACTGCTCCTCAGTGTTGTAGGCCACAGTCCTGATTTTCAAGCAGGCAGTATATCTTTATTTCTTATACTCCTTTATTTGTGTTTACACAAGAGTCAATTTATGATTCAATCCCTGGGTGGCAGTTTCTGGATTCACCTCCAGGTCTATAGGTCCTCTCTAGCTAGTGTTTAGATTTTGTTTTCCCTGTGGCACTTAATACCGGTTTGGGGGAATGGGTTGCCCCAGAGCTGGTTCTCTGATCGTTATTCCCGCTCTGATCTCCAGGTTCCACAAAAAAACTTTCCCCTGCAGTCTCTTAGAGTGTCCCCAATTGGGAGATCTTATTTATTGGGCTTAGTAATCAAAAGCAAGGATTTAAAGATAATAAAAAAGAGAGAGAATAAAGAGCCAGAGTAAGTGTGCAAACTCCTACATTGCACGCAAGTCTTTGCAGCCTTTTTTCCCCTTGGGTCTAAGCAGCCAGCACACTTTTAAATTTTTTAGGCTGTCCCTTTGCACCCAGTTCAGCTATGGGTTGCTTTTTATAGTTCCCTTCTGTTAGCAGCTCTGCGGACCCCCTTCCACATTCGTGGATCACACCAGTCCCAACGGCCACGGATTTTTCTGGGCACAGACTTCCCCAGGTCCTCCAGCTCCCGCCATGCACGTTTCTGTCTCCTGCCTGGCCCACAGACCTCACCTTATCCCAGGCAAAATCTGAACTTTCAGTGAGGGAGTGCAGAGCTCCTCTGAATCCGTGTGCTCGCACCACTTGGGGACCAGTGTTCTTGGGTTCGCAGCTGTTCACTGAGTGCCATGGTTGTAGATTCCCGGAATTTTCAGGCTTCTGACAACATCCACAGTCTCCGTGTCAAAGCCTGTTGCTCCGGGAGGGAACCCAGCAGCAGTGGGGGCTGCCCGGTCAGGGGAACCCCGTCTGGCAGTCCTGCACAGTCTCCTGGAGTATAGCTGTCCCTCAACTCACCAACAAAACACTCCCTGTGTGACCACACACTCTCCCTTTGTTCTCTCACTCACACACTATCTTGCAGTCTGCCTTCCAGTCAGCAGCCATCTTCCCTTCCTGCCTGGTATTTCTTTTTCCAGCCTTTTATTTTTAACCTATCTATATCTTCTTATTTAAAGTTAGTTTCTTGAGAGCATCTAGTTTGGTCTATATTTTTTTGTGAGTTTATTTTGTTTTTAAATGTATATTTTCATTGATTTCAGAGAAGAAGGGAGAAGGAGAGGGGGATAGAAACATCAATGATGAGAGAGAATAATTGATCAATTGCATGCTGGGAATTGAGCCCACAACCCAGGCATGTGCCCTAACCAGAATCAAACCATGACCTCCTGGTTCATAGGTCCATGCTCAACCATGGAGCCATGCCACTGGGCAAGAGCACATAGTTTTTTTAAATTTAATCTGACAGTATCTGTGTTTTCATTTGTGCCCTTATACCACTTACATTATATTAGAGCTATAATTTTATTCTTTGTTTTCTGTTTGTCTATTTTTGGTTTCTCTGTTCTCCATTTCCTGCCTTACTTTGATTTTTGAATAGCATTTAGTATTTAATTTAATTTATCTACTTCCTTTTTGTCTATATACATTTATATTTTTTAGTGGTTGCTCAAAATACTATGGTATACATATCTGTCTTTTCACAGTCTATTTAGAGTTAGTATTTTATCACTTCAAGTACAACATAGAACCCTTACAACCATATAGGGTTCTTTATCTTTTCCCCTCTATGTTATAGTTGCCATATGTATTTCATTTATATATATAAGTCATTCAGAGAAAGATAAGTATCACATGATCTCACCCATATGTGGAATCTAATGAACAAAATACACTGAAGAACAAAAATAGACCCAGAGACACAAAAGCATTGAACAGACTGTCAAACATCAGAATGAAGGCAGGGGAAGGTGGGTGGGTCGGAGTGATCAACCAATAAAGTCATATGTGCATAACCCATGGACACAGACAATAGGATGGTGAAGGCCTCGGTTGGTGGTCAGGGGCAGGGTGGGAGAGGTCAATGTGGGGAAAAGGGGACATATGTAATATTTTCAACAAAAAAGATTTTTAAAAAGGAAGAAAATTTAAAAAAAAAAGAAAATCTCCCTTGTTATACTTGCTATTGAGAATCATACTAAATTTAAATAATTGAAGTGGAAAGAATATCTGCCATTTAAATCTTTTTTTCATTCTTGAATTTCCTTGTTTCTCTCTGGTATAATTTTCCTCTAGCCTGAATAAATTCTTTTGTCATTTCAATAAAATCAGATCTCATAGTGACAAATTATCTTAGTATTACTTTACCTAAAAGTGTCTTTATCTTTTCTGGATATAGAATTCCAGGTTGACAGTTCTTTTAGGTCTTCAAAGATGTTGTTCTATTGCATATTGTTTGGCCTGTTTGGTTTCCATGAGCAATCTCCCAATCATACAAATTATGTTATATATAATGTGTCATTTTTCTCTGGATGCTTTAAAACTTTTTTCTTTCTTCTTTGATTTTTAGCTGTTTATTATGTATCTGGTCATGGTTTTATTCTAGTTTATCTTTTTTATAGTATGCTATACTTCTTGATTCTATCATTTTATATCTTTCATCAAATTTGAGAAATTTTCAGCTATTACTTTATTCAAATATATTTCATATACCAATCTTTTCCTCCTCTCATTCAGGAACTCTATTGATACCAATATTAGGTATTTTGATATAGCTCACAGGTCCCTGAGGCTCCACATTTTGTTAAACTCTGTTTCTCTCTTATTCTGATTATACTAGAGGCCCGGTGCACAAAAATCATGCAAGGGTGGGGTCTCTAGGCCTGGCCAGCAATCAGGGCCGATTGGGGCCAGGCTGATCAGGGCAGGCCCAATTGGGGCCCAAAAGTCCTGGCAGGGTTGGGAGAGGAGGCATGGAAGGAACAGACACAGGACACCAACACTGCCATCGTCGGCGTCCTGCCAAAGTGCAGTTCCTCGCCTCCCTCCCTCCTCCTCCCCTTGCTGCCACACCGCCACCATGGCAGACAGGCAGCAGGTAGATCAGGAACTACCAGCCAGCGGGAGGGACAGGGCATGGGAGGTTGGCCCCTGGCCCCGAGGAAGGAGCTGGCTCTTGGCCCCCCTGGGAAAGGGGCTGCATCTGCTACCACCCACCCCTGGTTCCCCAACTGCATGAGGTTGGCCATCCAGGGGAGGTTGGCTGTGGGAGCACACTGAACACCAGGGGGAAGCTACTGCATTGAGTATCTGCCCCCGGTGGTCAGTGTGAATCATAGCGACCAGTCATTCCAGTTGTTCAGTTGTAATGGTCAATTAGGCTTTTATATATATAGATAATGTTACTTAATCTATCTTCAAGTTCACTTAGTATTTCTCTGTGATCTCATTTTGCTAATGAGTCCGCCTTTGAAGTTTTTATTTTGGATTCTTTATTTTTCAGTTTTTTAAACTTTCTATTTGTATCTTATACTTTTTGCTTAAAAGATATTTTTTCAAGAGTATTCAACTATATTTTTTGGTGGATGATTACAATAACTGCTTTTTTATTTATTAATTAAAACATCTAGTTTATCTCAGAAGTGCCATCTTTTGACAGCCTTTTCCCTTAAAAATTTGCAAGATTTTCTTGTTTTTTAAAAAATATTAAAGTTAGAGGTGGAACTTGAAGATGGCAGCCAGGAGGATGGCAGTGAGGGAGAGTGTGAGTGAGTGAGGGAGCAAAAGGGGAGTGTGTGGACATGTGGTGTGTATGTGTGTCTGAGAGAGGGACAGTTAGATATCACAGGGCCTTCTGGGGCTGGCAGACTGGGCTGGCATAGCTGAGTAGCCTCTGCTACTGCTGTAATCTCTCCCGAAGCTCTGGCTCTGCTGCAGAGGCCACGCCATCTTGAAGGGGAGAGACAGCAGCCACCGCCAGAGACTGAATGCATGAGTGGAGCCAGCAGCCACTGCCCGAGACCACACACTCAGGCAGGGAGCCAGCAGCTGCTATCCATGACCTCACAGGCAGCCAGCAGTCACTGCCAATGACCACGCACATATGTGGCAAGTGAGCAGCTTCTGTCTGCGATCTTGTGGAGAGCCATCAGCCAGTGCCCGAGACCACACACATGCAAGTCAAGCTAGCAGACACCACTCGCGATTGCGCTGGGAGCCCGCTGCCACACAGGGAGCCAGAAGCCACTGCCCACGACCATGCTCATGAGCAGGGAGCCAGCAGGCACCCCCCATGACCATATGGGAGGTCAACAGCTGCTGAGAAACAAGGGACACACACAGACTGAAAGTGAAGGGATGGAAAAATACCTTTCAGGCAAATGGAAATGAAAAAAAAAAGCTAGGGTAGCAATACTTATATCTGACAAAAGAGACCTCAAAGTGAAGGCTGTAACAATAGATAAGGAAGGCCACCTCATAATACTAAAGGTATCTATACAACAAGAGGATATGAACCTGGTAAACATATATACACCCAAAGCAGGAGCCCCCAAATACATTAAAAAAAAAAAACTCCTGGAAGATATAAAGGAAGAGATCAACAACAATACAATCATAGTAGGGGACTTTAATAACCCACTGACATCACTGGATAAATCCTCTAGACAAAAAATCAGCAAATATGGCTGAGATGGCAGCAATCCTAAATGACTCACTAGATCAGATGGACTTAATTGACATCTTCAGAACATTTGACCCCAAAGTCACAGAATATATGTTCTTCTCAAGTGCACATGGGACATTTTCAAAGATAGACCACATATTGGGTCACAGGTAAAGTCTCTCCAAATTTAAGAATATTGGAATCATATCAAGCATCTTCTCAGACCACAATGGCATATTAGAAACCAACTACAATAAAAACAATAAAAAATTCAAACATTTGGAAGCTGGATAGCATGCTATTTAACAATGATTTGGTTACCAAAGAGAAGAGAGAAGAAATTAAAAACATCCTGGAAATAAATGACAATGAAAACACAACAATCCAAAACCTATGGGACACAGTGAAAGCAGTCTTGAGAGGGAAGTTCATACTCTACAGGCCTACCTGCAAAAACAAGAAAAAATAGTAATAAATTATCTAACTCTACAACTTAAAAAATTAGAAAGAGAGCAACAAGAAAGCCCAGAGTAAGCAGTAGGGAGGAGATAATAAACATCAGAGCAGAAATAAATGACATAGAGACCAAAAAAAAAAAAAAATACAACAACAAAAACAAAAAACAAAAACACACACACACACACACAAAACAACAAATGAGACATACAAAAGACCAATGAAACCAAGAGCTGGTTCTTTGAAAGGATAAAAAAGTTGGATGAACCTTTAGCTAGGCTCACCAAGAAGCAAAGTGAGAGGACCCAAATAAACAAAATCAGAAATCACACAGGTGAAATTACAACAGACCCTACAGAAATACAAAGGGTTTTAAAAAAATACTATGAACAGTGCTATTCCAACAAACTTATCTTAGAGGAAATGGATATATTTCTAGGAAAAAAATAACTTCCAAAACTTAATCAAGATGAATAAAAATATCTTGAAGCAGCCATCAAAAAATTTCCAGCAAACAAAAGCCCAGGGCCAGATGGCTTCATAGGGGAGTTTTATCAAACATTCAAAGAAAAACTAAAACCTATCCTTCTCAGACTATTCCAAAAAAATCAGGAGGAAGGCACACTTCCTAGTTCTTTTTATGAAGCCAGAATTACCCTAATCCAAAAACCAGATAAAGAATTGCAGGCCAGAAAAAAAACCAAAAAGATGGAGGCGGAATTGAACAGCTGATCTGTTGCCTCGCATGGCAGTTTCGGAAATACAACTAAAAGATGGACTGGTGAGCGCGGCGACTCCTGCTTGCGTCTCCCCAGGCCGGGCGGCTGCTCCTCTCAGTCAGCACCTCAGCCGGGGCCATGGGCTTGTCGGCGGCTGCGGCAGCTGCTGTGGCGGCAGCTGCTGACTCGGTGCAGTGGCTCTCGGTGAAGGAAGAGAACGTCTTTCTGCAGGACGGGCTCATCCGCGTCAACGACCTGGCCGAGGTGCCCAGTGAGATCCTCGGGGCCCCGGTGGCCGCCGACACTGACTTGGAGGATTTTTATGATTTCCCGTCTTACATTCAAGTCCTTTAGCCATTTTGAGAGAGGAGAACCAAGAAGGCGGCAAAGTTAAACAAATGAACTGCGCCACACACAGCAATTTCAAAAATACAACTGGAGGACAGAGCGTCTGCCACCCAGAACCATAGGATCGCTGGCTGAATGGTGGATTTATAACTAAGAGGGAAGAGGAAAGAGCAAATTCGGAGGCGCTGAGGTGCGGAGGCGCGTGGGTCGGGCTGGTGGTGGGGGAAGGGACGTGCGGCTTTTTTTTCAACCCTAGGGGAGATTACCTCCCCATCACTCTGAAATCCAGCTTCTGGGGACGCGCGGGAGACCCAGACGCCTGTGGGGAGAGGCTGGACTCTCGGCCTTCGTGTCGGAGAGTGGGAGTAACTTCCTTGTGGAGGTGCGCCCAGCAATCAGTGTTTGTTGCGCTGGAGTGTGGGACGAGGGGACTTGGAAACTTGGAAAGGCAGAAAAAGCAGACTTGCAGCCATTGCGGTTCGCCTGGTGGCGCCCTGAGAGCCCGCCCTGGCCTGAGATCCGCCCCGCACGTTTTGCAGGCCCACCCGGGCTCCAAGCAGTGGCTTTTGCATGTGGGTGGCCTGCCCTGTGGCAGCTTGACCAGATGAACTGCGGTTCCAGTAGGACTGCTCCAGGGCTGCTCAGGCAGGAGGAGGAAACTGCAGTTTTTGCTGTAACTCCTGCTGAGTGGCCTCAGACAGTAGCTGACCTACACTCCATTGGAGACCCAGAAACGAGGGCATCTAGTGGTCGGTGTGAGATGACACCAGATTTCAACCACTCGCATAAGGGATACATTCAAGAGGCAGACTCAGTTAGTGCCAAAGCCTTGCTGCAACAAGTCCCGGCTCATAAACGTGTCTCCTGCACAGCAACTCTTCCTTTATAGACACAGTGGGTCCTCACATCCAATTGGCCTGGAGGAAAATTCCTCCCAGTGACACCAACAACAATCAAGACTTAATTACACAAAGGAGGACCAAGATTGAGGCATAGGGCGGACGCCTGATTGTTGCCTACCACAACAATTTTGAAACAACAACGGGAAAACAGAGCAGACATCACCCAGAACCACCGGAGGGCTGGCTGAGCAGATGCTCTACAACTAGAATAAAAGAGAGGGGTACGCGGGATGATGCTGATGCCGGTGAGCCAAAGATCACACTTTAAGAACTACGGCTCAGGCGACACACTGGTGGCCTGGAACATGCTCGGCGCAGTTCCCTCGGTGGTCTCCGGCTGAGGGGACAGCTCCACTTGCTGCCGAGCATGGACAGACAAGCCCCTGGGAGACATGGGGTGGGAGACTCCGCGCTTGCTGACCTCTGAGTCCTTCAAGAATCTCAACGCCCTGGAAGCGGCCAGGTGCGCACGCTTGGCAACCGGCCACCGCTGCAGACCCAAGCGCCAACGCAGCAACCCTGGACCAGCCCGCCGCTGCGCACCAGGCACACTGGAGCTTCGCCGAGCCCGCCGCCCAACGAGTTCTGCGGCAGCCACACGAGAGCTCTGAGAAAATGGCTGAAGGAATTGCTGAGAGGGAATTGACCAACAGGAATTGGGATCAAGAAGTCGAAGCCCCGCTGGGTCCCGGGTCTGGGTGAGGCCACGTGCCCCTGGGTACGGGTGAGGCTGGGACCTGGGTCAGGGTGAGGCTGGGTCCCGGGTCCAGGCAAGGCCACATGCCCCTGGATCCGGGTAAGGCCACACGCCCCTGGGTCCGGGTGAGGCTGGGTCCCGTGTCCGGGCAAGGCTGCGCGCCCCTGGGCTCGGGTGTCGTCACACGCCCCTGGGTCTGGGTGAGGCCTCACGCCCCTGGGTCTGGGTAAGGCTGGGTCCCGGGTCCGGGTAAGGCCGTGCACCCCTGGGTCCGGGTGAGGCTGGGCCCCAGGCCCGGGTGAGGTCGCGCCCCTGGGTCCAGGTAAGGCCATGCCCCTGGGTCCAGGAGAGGCCACGCGCCGCTGGGTCGGGTGAGGCCATGTGCCCCTGGGTCCGGGTGAAGCTGGATCCTGGTTCTGGGTGAGGCCGTGTGCCCCTGGATCCGGGTAAGGCTGGGTCCCGGGTCCGGGTGAGGCCGCGCGCACCTGGGTCTGGGTGAAGCTGGATCCTGGGTCTGGGTGAGGCCACGCGCCCCTGGGTCCGGGTGAGGCCACGTGCCCCTGGGTCCGGGTGAAGCTGGATCCCGGGTCCAGGTGAGGCCGTGTGCCCCTGGATCTGGGTGAGGCCACGCACCCCTGGGTCTGGGTGAAGCTAGATCCCAGGTCTGGGTGAGGCCGTGTGCCCCTGGACCCGGGTGAGACTGGGTCCCGGGCCCGGGTGAGGCCACGCGCCCCTGGGTCCGGTTGAGGCCACGTGCCCCTGAGACCGGGTGAAGCCGTGCCCCTGGGTCCGGCCGAGACCAAACCAGAGGGAGTCGGACCTGCATTACCACCATTCGTCCACCATCCAGAGCTGAAAAGTCAGTGCCGACATGTACACATAAGGAACTGGTGGACATTGAAATTGGGTCTCAAAAGAACTGTTGGTCCAGAAAGAAACTCACTACAGACTGATTCATTTGCCTGTCAGCATAACTATTATTGCTCGTCTCACATTCAGTTCTTATAAGTATATTTCTAGTGACACATGATCTCGCTCATCTAGGGGAAATGATGAACAACATAGACTGATGAACAAGAACAGAACCAGAAACAAGGAGGCATCGATCGGACTATCGGGCCTCAGAGGGAGGGTAGAGGAGGGGGCGAGGGGGGAGAGATCAACCAAGGGACTTGTGTGCATGAATACGAGCCTAGCCAGTGGTTAAGGTCAACAGGGGGTTGGGGCATCCGTGGGGAGGGGTGTGGGATGGGAATGGGTGGATGAGGACAAATATTTGACACCTTAATCAATAAAGAAATTTAAAAAAATAAATAAATAAAAAATAAAATAAAACAAAAAAACACAATCTATTATCAGGCTGCAAAAAAAAAAAAAAGAATTGCAGGCCAATATCTCTGATAAACTTAGATGCTAATATCCTCAACAAAGTCCCAACAAATCTGATCAAGCATTATATTAGAAAGATCATCCACCATGACCAATGGGATTTATCCCTGTGATGTAAGACTGGTACAATATCCACAAATCAATAAATGTGATACATCACATAAACAAAGAAACAAATCACGTATTCCTATCAATTGATGCAGAAAAGGCATTTGACAATATCCAACACCCCGTCCTGATAAAATATCTCAGCAAAGTCTGAACAGGGGATCATACCTCAACATAATAAAAGCCTTATATGACAAACCTTCAGCAAACATCATACTCAATGGGCAAAATCTAAAACCATTTCCCCTAAGAACAGGAATGAGACAGAGATGCCCACTTTCACACTCTTTTTTGACATAGTACTGGAAGTGCTAACCATAGCGATCAGACAAGAAGTGGAAATAAAAGGCATCCAAATTGGAAAAGAAAAAATAAAATTGTCATTTTCGCAGATGACATGATATTGTACGTAGAAAACCCTAAAGACTCCATCATAAAACTACAAGCCTTAATAAATGAATTTGGAAATGTAGCAGGATACAAAATTAACTCCCAGAAATCTATGGCATTTTTATACACCAATAATGAACTCACAGAAAGATAAACTAAAAAAACAATCCCATTTACCATTGCAATTTAACCAAGGAGGTAAATGACCTGTACTCAGAAAATTACAGAATGCTGAGATAAAGGAAGACAGAAACAAATGGAAGAATATTCTGTGTTCATAGATTGGTAGAATTAACATCACTAAAATGTCCTACCCAAAGCAATCTATAGATTCAATGCAATCCCCGTTAAAATATCCATGGCATACTTCAATGATCTAAAACAAACTCTCCAAAAATTTATGTGGAACAAAAAAAGATCCTGAATAGCTACAGCAATCTTGAGAAAGAAGAACAAAGTTGGAGGGATCAAAATACCAGATATCAAGCAATGTTACAAAGCCACTGTTCTCAAAACTGCCTGGTAC
Source organism: Ia io (assembly GCA_025583905.1). Lineage (NCBI taxonomy): Eukaryota > Metazoa > Chordata > Mammalia > Chiroptera > Vespertilionidae > Ia > Ia io. The sequence continues at coordinate 100,658,100 of JAJQQW010000001.1, forward strand.
TGGCACAAGAATAGACATGTAGACCAATGGAACAGAACAGAGAACCCAGAAATTGACTTGAGCCATTGTGCTCAATTAATATTTGACAAAGGAGGCAAGAGCATACAATGGAGTCAAGACAGTCTCTTCAATAAATGGGGTTGGGAAAATTGGACTTATACATGCAAAAAATGAAACTAGAACACCATCTTACACCATACACAAAAATAAACTCAAAATGGATAAAGGACTTAAATGTAAGACAGGAAGCCATAAAAATCTTAGAAGAAGCCATCAGCAGCAAAATAGCAGACATTTGTCGTAGCAGTATCTTTACTGATACAGCTCCTAGGACATTGGACACTAAGGAGAAAATAAACAAATAGGACTACATCAAAATAAAAAGCTTCTGCACAGCAAAAGAAACCATGAACAAAACAAAAAGAAAGCACACTGCATGGGAGAACATATTTGCCTAAGTTATCTCTGATAAGGGTTTAATCTCCAATATTCATAGGGAACTCCTACAACTTACCAAAGGGCAGATAAACAATCCAATGAAAAAATGAGCAAACGACCTTAATAGACCCATTACAAAAGAGGACATAAGAAGGCCAAGAGAAATAAGACAACATGCTCAAAGTCACTAATCATCTGAGAGATGCAAATCAAAAAAGAGGACATAAGAAGGCCAAGAGAAATAAGACAACATGCTCAAAGTCACTAATCATCTGAGAGATGCAAATCAAAACAACAATGCGGTACCATCTCACACCTGTCAGAATGGCTATCATCAACAAATCAACAAACAACAAGTGTTGGCGAGGATGCGGAGAAAAAGGAACCCTCGTGCACTGCTGGTGGGAATGCAGACTGGTGCAGCCACTGTGGAGAACAGTATGGAGTTTCCTCAAAAAACTGAAAATGGAACGCCCATTTGACCCAGTAATCCCACTTCTGGGAATATATCCGAAGACACTAGAAACACCAATCAGAAAGGATATATGCACCCCTATGTTCATAGCAGCACAATTTACAATAGCTAAGATTTGGAAACAACCTAGGTGCCCGTCAGCAGATGACTGGATCAGAAAACTATGGTACATCTACACAATGGAATACTATGCTGCCATAAAAAAGAAGGAATTCTCATCATTTGCAGCAACCTGGATGGAATTGGAGAACATTATGCTAAGTGAAGTAAGCCAGACAATGAAAGAAAAATACCACATGATCTCACTCATTTATGGATAATAAAGAACATTATAAACTGATGAACAAAAAGATAGATACAGAGACAGTAAAGCATCAAACAGACTATCAAATTACAGCGGGAAGGTTAGGGAGAGGTGGGGGAGATAAGAGATCAACCAAAGGACTTGTATGCATGCATATAAGCATAACCAATGGACACAAAACTCTGGGGGGTGAGGGCATGTATGGGTGTGGGGTGGGGGGGGACAATGGTAAGATATGTACACATATAATACCTAAATAAAAAAAAAGTGAAAAAAAATAAAAAGAACATTATACTTTAAATAAAGCAACTGAGGGTAGATTTAAAAATAAACAAACAAATCAAACAAGCAACTGAAAAGACTTCAATACAAAGGTACATACGTGGTAGAGCAAAAGTAGGTTTACAGTTGTAAGTATGTAAACAGTTTCTTCTTATTATTATTAATTCTTTTCCATATGAACAACTGTAAACCTACTTCTGCCCCACCTTGTATCATCCCACTGGCATGAATAGGAGATGTGAGGGTGGAGGGAGAAAAACAAGGACCAGGTCATAAACGCTTTTTATAAGCCAGTTTTGGGAGTTTGAGACTTATCCTAAGTGTATTGGGAAACCATGGAAGGTTTAAGCAGGAAAAGGACATGATCAGGTTATGTTCTATAATGCTTATATGACAGCAGTATAAAGAATGAATTTGAGGGCTCAAAAATGGAGGTGTGGAGACTGTATTGGAAACTACTGGAGTAATTAAGGTAAAACATTAACAATGAGTAATTAAAAGAAAAAAAATGTCCAGTAGCATAGTGACAAATGAATCAAAGGCCAAGGAAATTGAAATGTTTTTTTAATACTAATGAAAATGAGATGGCAATGATGATTATTACCTAATATGTATAGTGCTCTACAATTTACAAGTAACTTTCAAAACTGTTATATAATTTAAACCTTAGTAGCTTCATACGGTATATATATATATATATATATATATATATATATATATATATATATATATATATATATATATTATGATTATCATTTATCTTATGCAAATAAAAGAAGTTTGTAGAAGTTCTATGATGTGCACTGTAATAATTATCAAGAACCATGGAAGGCTGAGACTTCACCCTACTTGCAAGCTAACAAATAGCCTGCCACAGTTTCACTGAGGCTAGAATAAAATGTGGAATTCCTAGGTCAGAGACAAAGGCCTTTATTACCCATAGATAAGCAGGCAGCATGATCATATTTATATCTCTATCCTTTGCCTATCAAATAACATGAAAGTAGTGTGAAATGGCTCAGGTGGCTATTGCCCATGCAGTAGCTGTGCTTTACAGTTGAGAAGACCTAAGCTTAGAAAATCCCAATATTTTAAACTCTCCACAATTTGCCCTAGAGGATGACATTATCTTCATTCCTTGACAGCAAACAAATCTGCCCTCTGCCTTTGTGGAAAACACTATCTCCATTTTCCAAAGTTGTTTGCAATACAAACATCCTGGAAAACATAGTCTGGAATAAAAGCTCTCAATGCTTCTGATCAGAAGATGTACAGAACTGTAAGAAACCCATGGACAATTGTCTCTGAATTATTATCCTTGCCCTTGGATGCCAAATCCCATGAATGTTCTATATTCCTGTACTTGCATAGGATTTACAGTTTTATGAGCACTTTCACAACATTGAATTAAGTAAAAGCCTATATTTAGAGACCAGTTTGCTGTAAGATCTAGAGATTTTTGCTTATGATTATACAATTATAGAATTGACTAAGTTGCCATAGAAATATTCTCATATTTTTCTTGTTCCAGCATTTAGGGGATTTCAATAATTGCCACTGTCTAGATTTAGAGGAATGGGAACTATGGGAGCATGGTTGAATTGTTGTTTATTTATTAGGCTTTCTAAATTGTTCCTTCATGGTGATTGGAACTGCAGGAGAACATCAATGCTTCCAGAACCATTCAACATGAAAGGAAATTATAGGAGCCACAAAGAGCAAGAGAAATGCTTAACTAGTGGAATCTCAACAAACAATAAAGCTACATTAGATGTATACTTCAGTGTGTTAGGACTCTGTATCAATTATATTCTGTGATAAAACACAATTTCATATAGATAAATGTAAAAGACATGCTACTTTAGAAAGTTCTTGAAAAACTCTAAATCTCAATTAAGTTTACAAAGCAGGAAGGGAAGGAACCATGAATTACTGATCACTGCCCATTTGCCATATGCTTGTATATAATACTCACAGCAACCCAATAAGATTATTATTATCTACATTTTAAAGATGAGGAATATGAATTTTGGGAAAAGTAAGGAATTTGCTCAAAATTTCACACTTTTTAAGTTACCAATTTTAGATTTGAGTTTATATACAACTTTCAATTCTTGTGTTTATTCTTTGCCACCACTCTACCTGTGTATAAATTCTTACAATTTCATATGATAGATAGAATTAGTATTTCCAAGAGCACTTGGCACCTTTCAATGAATTATATTGCCAAGTAAATATATTACTTATTTGGGGAAACTTAAAAGTATAAACTAGAAGACAGGTCAGACAGAAAAACAGTGACTGTGTTAGCTTGGAGATGGGAAAGAACAAAATTTGCAGTGACTCTTAAAGAATGGAAAGCTCTCTAGACACCACCAATGTGTATATGTATTAGCTAGTTGGATATAAGAGGGTATCTAAATCATATCTGCCAAATTCTGTCTAAAAGAATATGTTCACAGTGGATATGGCTGGACTGTCAAGACTACTCAGTCAGATCAACTATCTGGAGATTGCTTTATTATTCATAAACAGTTCAGTAGAGTAGTTAAAAAAAATGGTGTGGTCTGATTGCCTGCACTTTTTATAAGAAATTGGTTAATTAAGTTATAGAGTTCAGAGACACTGATTATATGAATCCTGTGGATAAATTAAAATAGTGGTATAACAGTGTATTTCCCCTTTCACTTAAGTTGGCTTTCTGTAGACATACCTTTAGTCTTATGAGACTGAATTAATAAATATTGCTTTTCTCATTCTTCTCTCATGTCTTTAGTACAGGCAGTGTAGGATTTTGAGAAAATATAATAAGAAACAGTAATATATATGCTTTCTGGTGTCAGTTGGGGAGGTGTGCTGATACGACAGTGTTGCCTCACCTGCCTGGAGTTACTGATGTGTGTGATCCTGCTTGGACTATGAAAAGTAATATCAACTCATTTCCAAGAAAATGAAAACCTCTGGAATGAAATGCATTACTGTAAATGGAGTCAAGATCCCAAATGATCTGAATTAAATAGTTGAAGAAAGGCTATATAGAATGAATTATGATGAAAAAGCTTAACAATATACACTGGAAAATGATTTTGAGAGAAGAGTAGAAAATTTATTATTTGTTTATGAATTTGAATAAACATGTTTTACACTTATTGCCTTTGATAAGAATCCTTGAAATGGAATTAAAAATGAATGAAAAAGCCTTAGCCGGTTTAGCTCAGTGGATAGAGCGTCTGGCCCTGGGCTGAAAGGTCCTGGGTTCAATTCCAGTCAAGGGCACATACCTCCATTGCAGGCTTGATTCCTTGCCCTGTTTGGGGAGTATAGGAGGCAACCAGTCGATGGGTCTCTCTCACATTGATGTATCTCTTTCTGTCTCTCCCCCTCCCTTCCACTCTCTCTAAAAATCAATGGAAAAATATCCTTGGCTACAGATTAACAAAAAACAAACAAACAAAAACAGATGAAAAATATTTTAAGCAACATAAAATTAATCTTTGAGACTCATAAATATAGTTTCTATAAGGCCAATAAAGATTAACAACTGAAAAGCACAATAAATTAGTTGAGAATAATTGGAATTGACTTTAAAAATGTCCCAAAAGTAACATATGATGTCTGAGGAGTTAGTGATGTTCCTCATGCTTCTGTGCAATTTACCTTATTATATGGGATTAATTATATTGCTTGCTTTTCTTCATTGAAAATAGCAACTTTTAATGGATATTGAGGATCCTGCAACATGTTATTTTGGGCTGACTTGGAAATGCCAGGCTGATGGCAAATTTATTTTTTGATTAAGAATTAAAGCAGGGGAGGGTGGGGGGGATAAGTGATCAACCAAAGTTCTTGTATGCATGCATATAAGCATAACCAATTTACAAAGACAGTAGGGGGGGTGAGGGATTGTGCTGGGGGTTGGGAGTGTGCAGGGTGGGGTCAATGGGGGAAAAAAGGGACATATGTAATACTTTTAACAATAAAATTTTTTTAAAAAAATTAGAGCTTGTATAGGTAAGAATTTGGGAGTGGGGGGCTATTCTTCTTCCCTCAACAGGAAACAACTAAAAACAAACAAACAAACAAAATGTTTATTTCAAGCAAACGCCTGAGACAATTGTACCCAATGAACAAAGTTGAAACCCTTCTGTACTGGATCTTCAGTTATTTTCCTTTCTTTTCCTCTCTTTTTATTTCTCCTTTAACCTTCACCAGAAAAAAAAAATGATTAAGCTGCTATGTGTTAGATATTTTTACTTAGCTATAGTGATTTAATGTTAAATAAGAGCATGACTCATGCTTTTAGTGTAATGTTGAATATAGAGAAGTAAATAAATTCAACTACAGTATTATAAGTGCTAAAGTTCAGAGCACAGTAGTCCTCCTTTATTCCTGGTTTCACCTTCTGCAGTTTCAGTTACCTACAGTAAATCATGGTGTGAAAATATTAAATGAAAATTCCAGAAATATTTTATAAATTTAAATCACACACCTTTCTGAGTAGCATAATGAAATCTCTTGCCATCCTGCTCCATCCCACCTGGGATGTAAATCATATCTTTGTCCATTGTATCCATGCTGCATACACTCCCCACCAATTAGTCACTTAGTAACTGTCTTGATTATTTGATGAACTGTTGTGGTATCACAGGACTTGTGTTCAAGTAACCCTTACTTTACTTAATAATAGCCCCAAAGTGCAAACTTAGTGATGTTGGCACTTTGGATAGGCCAAAGAGAAGCCACAAAGTGCTTCCTTTATTTGAAAAGTTCTGTTTGTATAAGACAACACATAGTATATATCGAGTTTGGTAATATGGTTTCAGGTATCTGCTGAGGGTCTTGGAACATATCCCCTGTGGATAAGGGAACACCACTGTTATATGTAAACAGAGAGGAAAAGTTTCTAAGTCAGCTTGGTTTTCAGGGAAAGCTTCCTAGAGGGAGTTAACATATAGATGAGATATGAAAGTTAGCCAAGAGAAGAATGAATGAATTAATGTGGTTTTGTAAGAAACTGATTATAAAATAGTTTGTAGGTTAAAGCAAGCAGAAACTCTTCAAGAACTGCAAATTTAGTCTAGAGCATAAATTTTGAAGATGAGAGTAGTAATAGATAAGACTTGGTAGGGAAGCAGAAGCTAAACAATAAGGACTTTAAAGCCATGTATTAGATTCAATACTAATTGCAATGAGAAATCATAGAATGGCTTTAAGCAGGGAAGCACCACAATCAGATATATGTTTTAAAATTTTACTCTTATTTCTCGGTTGCACATCATAACAGGGAAGAGTGGAATGGAAGGATAAAAGGAAGGCACGTGATCATTTGGGAAGGTTTTACAACAATCTATGTGAAAGATAAACGGAAGCATTGGCTAGTGTTATGGCAATGAAGATGAATTCAGGAGATTTTGGTGTTATAGTTCACAATACTTAGTGATGCATCAGCTAGAGCAGAGAGTAAAAGATAAGACAGTTGGCTCAATATTGAATCCTGCTTTCTGGCTTAGACAGCATGGTATGTACCACTTTCTAAGACAGGCAACACTATAGGAGAAGGATTGTGAAATGGGAGAGATGATAATTTAGTTTCTCCAGTGAGACATCCCTTTGGAATTATTTACAAAACAGTTAGACATATGTGTATGGAATGTAGAGGAGAATTTGAAATAAAGATATAAACTTGAGAGTCATCACCATATGGGTGGTGATTGAAGCTATTTGAATTGAGAACATCCAGGGTGAGTATATAGAGTAGCACGAAAAGAGATTGGAACAGAACCCTGAGGAGTGATCACATATTTAAAGGATAGTCATAGTAAAAATAGTCATCAAAATAAATTGTAAGGGAGAAAATTTTGGAGAATGTGGTTTTATGGAAAGCAAGGGAGAAGGATCTCTTGAAAAGGAGGTGTTAGGATAAGTATTACAAAAGATTTTAGGATAAGTATTACAAAAAGATTCATTAGCTTCAAGAACAAGGATGTCTGTTAACTTGGCAAGAGTAGTTTCAGTAGAATGATGAGTATGGAAACAACATTGGAGTAGGTTATAAAGTAAATGAGATTTGATTGGATACCTGGGGTTAGGTATGTTTATATCATGGACCAGAAATGTTTATAATGGGTGTAGGGGAAATGCATCTTAGAATTCTGCCTACCACAGTGTTATATCTAAGAATTGTTTGCCTAAATCAAAGGCATGATGTTTTCCTCCTATGTTTTACTCTAGATGTCTTATAGTTTAAGGTTCATGCTCATGTCTGATCCATTTTGAGTCACTTATTATACATGGTGTGAGGGTTTTGGTTTGTTGTACATAGAAATATCCAATTATTCCAGGACTATTTATTGAAAAAGCTATTCTCCAATTACCTTTGTTGAGAGAGAGAAAATGCCTCTTTAAACCTACTCTTTCCCTGAAATTGGTAGAGAGAGGTGCTATGTAACTGGGCTCATACCCAGCAGTTGGCATATATCTTGCTATTCTGCAGATTTTAGTTATTTCTGGAGAGAAAAATCTCATAGCTGAACCTATTCTAGTCCATTTTCGTTCATAGTACTAGATGATTTTGAAAGAAATAAGTAGCTAGAAGAGTGTGGGGTGGGGAATTGTATATATACATGAACAAATGAAAATCTGCATACACATTCATGGCTAGTACCAGATTTAATGACTCTCAATTAGTTAAACTCAAAGGATCTAAGTTGTCAACATCATTTTCAGAGTGGAGAGGGGTTCAAATTTAGGGGACTGGGTCCAACACACTTTTTAATATCAATATACAGATGATATATTATAGAATTGTATACCTGAAACCTATATAATTTTATCAACCAATGTCACTTCAATAAATTTAATAAAAATAAATTTAAAAATAATTTTATACTACAGTTAGGGGATTCATATTGCTTATGAGCTTCTCTTATAACTGCTAGAAAACTTTTACAGAGAAAGTGGGCACAACAAGGCAATATATATAAAATTAACACTTATCATTATATAAATTATTTGTATTACATTACAAATATAATAACTAATGGTTAATTTCTTTATATGAATTATTTATATGGATCAATAAATTATTTACATGGACCAATGTGAAAATTGACATGTGAGTGGTGCAGTATATTTAATTGTCCAGTTGAATGATAACACTGGGGTTTCATTGCTTTAAGAACTGAAAATATACAACTTCCTAGAGGATATTTCCCAGGATATTGAAGAATTTTGTGATCAGTTTACATTGACTATGAGAAGCTGATGGCTTCATCTTTTTCATAGAAGCCCTAGGAATTTCTTTTTCTCCTGATTTTGCTTTGAATATTAGGAGGAGAGAGAATGAGATATTAGAGAGGAAGAGAGACAGAAATTATATTAATGAATTAAAATACAAATTAAGGATCTAAATGAAAATGAATTCAATTTTTCCATAAGAGCTACTATCTGCAGATACCTTTGTTAGGAAAGATGAATTTATAAAAAGAAAAATGTCTATATTTAAAAGGAAAACATTTCTTAAGTTAACCATCCACATGTTTTAGACTAATTTAGATGGTACAAGAAAGAAGATGACTATTTGCAATTTTTCAAACCCTTTATCAATGAATATAGTCCCTTTTTGGGTGACATTTTTATATAAGCAATTTTAGAACTTACTCAAGATTATCAGTTTTTCAAACAGTCAGCATCCAGCCTTATTTCTAGGGAACCTAAGGTTAGGGATTCCTGTATTTGATGATAAACTTCATAGAAGATGTGTTTGAAGATAATCTAGGCAAAATAATCTTTTCAGATGCTTTTTCTCACAGTGTTTTTATTTTTAATCAAGGTGCAATTTACCCATGTTAGTTTGTATAAATAGAATTATACAATATGTGACATTTTGAATTATACAATGTGTGAATTGTAATATTCAATGATTGTTAGTAGATTCATAGAGTTATGCAACCATGTTATCTAAGTTTAGAACATTTTCATCACTGCCCCCAAAAAACTTTATATTAATTAACAGTCACTTCCCATTTCTCCTACACACCCAGCCCCTAGTAATGAATGACTAATCTTTCTATCTCTAGATTTACCTATTGTAATCATTTCATGTAAATGGAATCATACAACATATAGTCTTTTATGGCTTCTTTCACTTAACAAACTGTTTTCAAGGTCCATCCACATTGTAGCATGTATCAGTACTTAATTCCATTTTATGAATGAATAACATTCCATTTTATGTATGCATCACCATTTGTTTACCATTCATCTATTGGTAATGTCAACTGAAGGTCATTGTTGCCAATTCAGTGCCAACAAATGTCCCCAATTGGGGGTGCAGTGAGGAGAGAGAGGGATTTTATTCAGTGCAAACAGCTCAATTGTGAAATAGTAAGGCTATGGAACAGCTCAATTGTGATATTGTTTGGCTATGGAATAGTGTGGCTGTGAGGTAGCACAGGTAAGGCAGCCTCAGTGTTCTGGATCTAGTGTCATAGCTCCATTCTGATATTGCAGCTTAGCTGATGTTGCAGTTCCTACTGATGGTGCCAGCTAAGTAAAGGCAGTCTCTGATGCACTCCACTGAGACATAGGGGAGGCTGACTTATATAGAGAAATGTGCTCACCCCATTCTTGATTGGTCCATTTATATACAAATGTGGACTTTAAATCCTCAGTTTAGTTGGTCCAAAAAGCACTCTTCTAATTGGTCAGGATGGAGCTGCTCTGATTGGTGGGTGAAGATGCTAATGAGGATATAGCTGTGCAGCTTTGATTGGATGGGAAAAGTGTCAGTCCTATTGGTTGAAATACAATCCTAGGCACCTAAGTGGTGCCTTTACTTAGCTGGCGCCATTATAAGGGGTGACCCAGACAGCAGGAGCATAGTGTAGAAGGCTTGGCAGCACAGTCTGTACCTTTTCCCTGAAAAGCAGCATGTGTGAAGGACTTTTGCAACAATGGCTGCTAGACTTTGGTTAAATTTGAAACCTATTAACCATGAGGAGGCCTTTGTGGCACGTGTGTTCTTCATGAGGTCAACAGTGCACATTTGTGCTGTGTCTGCCTTTTGGCTCTTAGCCCTTTGCACTCGCTTGCTTTTTTCTCGATCCCTGTATTCTAATGCTAACCGTGTCGAGTCACACTCGACATCCGAGCGCAAAAGGTTAAGAATAGTACGGCTATAAACATTCTTGTATATTTGTTTGAGTACTTGTTTTCAGTTGTCTGGGGGATATGCTTAGGAATAGAATTATTGGGTTAAATGGTAATTATACGTTTAAGTATTTGAGGAACCACCAAACTGTTTTTCACAATTTCTCTGATGGATGTTGGATTGAGAGAGGCTTATTACTTGTATGTATTCACAAAGTAGCAGAAATGGGACTAGCATCCTGGTCTTTTCAGTAGATGCCCATTATATTCCTAGAGGCCCGGTGCACAAAATTCGTACACTCGGCGGGGGGAGGGTCCCTCAGCCCAGCCTGTGCCCTCTCACAGTCCAGGAGCCCTCAGGGAGCGGGTCTAAGCCAGCAGTCGAACATCCTTAGTGCTGCCGCAGAGGTGAGAGAGGCTCTCCCCACCCCGCTGCACTCGCCAGCCATGAGCCTGGCTTCTGGCTGAGCGGTGCTTCCCCTGTGGGAGCAAATTGACTACCAGGGGGCAGCTCCTGCATTGAGCATCTGCCCCCTGGTGGTCAGTGCACATCATAGTGACCAGTCATTCTGCCATTGGGTTGATTTGCATTTTAGCCTTTTATTATATAGGATTCTGCTGTTTAGATTTTCCTATTTTGGTACAGAACAATAAGTAGTTGTGATTTCTGATTATGTAGAAAAGGCTTGTGTGTACATGAGTTAAAAAAAGTAAAAGGGATTTGTCAAGAATTCTGTCAGTTGTCAAGCTCCTTTAACCTGTGTTTTATTGCTTGGTTAAATATCATAATGATCAGCTTTCCTAAGATTGATCTCAAAATGTCATACAAGATAATTTATGTAACATAAAATTTACTCTTTTAAATTGTAAAATTCAATCATTGTTAGTACATTCATAGAGTTATACAACCATAACCACATCTAAGTTTAGAACATTTTCATCATCCTCCAAAAAAACTTTGTACTCATTAACAGTCACTTCCTGTTTCTCCTGCACACCCAGTAATGACTAATTTACTTTCTATACATTTACCTATTTTAATGATTTCATATAAATGCAATAATATCACATATGGTATTTTATGACTTTTTTCTCACTTAGCAGAATGTTTTCAAGGTTCATCCATGTTGTATAGTGTACTTCATTCCTTTTTACAGTCAAGTAATATTCCATTGTATGAATATTTCACACTTTGTTAATCAGTTTGATGGACATTAAGATTGTTTCCACTTTTTACTTATTACCAATAAGTCTGACATAAACATTCATGTACAATTTTTATGACAAATATTTTCATTTCTCTTAGTTATATACCTAGAAATTGAATCAGTGTTTTATATCATAACTCTATATCTCACATTTTTTGGCAAACTATCAAAGTATTTCACAAAGTGGTGAACCAGTTTACAATACCACCAGCAATTCATGGAGGTTTCAATTTGTCCACATCTGCACCAACATTTGTTATTATCTAACTTTAAAATTTGTACTCAATTTAGTGTGTAAGAAGTAGTATCTCATTGTGGTTTGCTTTGCATTTACCTGATGGCTAATGATGTTGAGCATCGTTTTGTGTGTGTATTGGCTATTGTAGATCTTCCTTGGAGAAATGCCTATTAAAATTCTTTGAACATTTCTAAATTGGTTAATTTATCCTTTTATTATTGAGTTGTAAGTGTTCTTTATATATTCTAGATACAAATTCCTTATAGGATATATGGTTGAGAAGTGTTTTCTCTCATTCTGTTGGTTGACTTTTCACTCTCTTAATGGTTTCCTTTGAAACCCAAATGTTTTAAATTTTGACAGTCAAACTTATCAGTTTTGTTCTTGTGTTGCTTGCGGTTTTGGTGTCATATGGAAAAAGGTTTTGTCTAACTCAAGGTTTGGATAATTACACTTGTTTTTTATTCTAAAAATTTTATATTTTAGCTACTACATTTAGATCTATGGTCCATTTTGAATTAATAATTGTGTATGATGTGGGGTAAGGATTCAATTTTATTCTTTTGCATGTATTAGGAGTCAGTTGCCAAGTATCAAGGTGGATAATTAAAACAATAAGCTAAAGTGAAAGTAACAATCAAGTTTTATTCACTTACTGTGATCTAATAAGCAAGAGACAAAAATGAAAGTGCTAGTGTTCCAGTTTTCTCCTCAAAAACTTAAGGGTAGGGTCCAGATGAGCAGAGGAAAGTGGGGAGGGTAGTGAGTGATCTTCCAAACAAAAGCCTTCTGCTATTTTAGGAACCCAGGGACTGGGGTAGTTAGAGGAGATATCTTGTAGTAGAAAAGTACTAAATAGTGAAGATAAGGCCCTCGTAAATGAGGTCTCAATTGAAGCACATGAGATAAAAATGATACATCTGATAAGGGGTTAGTATCCAAAATGTATGAGGAACTTATAAAACTCAATACAAAAAAAAAAAAAAAAATCAAACAATCCAATTAAGAAATGGGCAAAGACCTGAATAGGGGGATGTACAAATGGCCAATAAACGTAAGAAGGAATGTCCACTGTTACTAATCATCAGAGAAATTCAAGTTAAAACAACAATGAGCCCTGGCCAGTGTGGTTCAGTTGGTTGGAATGTCCTCTTATACATGGAAAGGTTGTGAGTTTGATTCCAAGTCATGGCATATACCTAGGTTGTGGGTTTGATCCAAAGTTGGGGTGTGGGCAGGAGGTAACTGATCAATGTTTCTCTCTCTCCTTCTCCCTCTCTCACTAAAATTTTTGGGTAAGGATAAAGAAAAAAACATACAATGAGATGTCACCTCACACACCTGTCAGAATGGCTATCATCAATAAATCAATAAACAAGTGTTGGCCAGTATGTGGAGGAAAGGGAACCCTTATACACTATTGGTGGGAATGCAGATTGGTGCAGCCACTGTGGACAAGTATAGAGTTACCTGAAAAATTAAAAGTGGAACTGCCTTATAACTCAGCAATTCTACTTTTGGCAATATATCCGAGGAAACCCGAAACACTAATCAGAAAGAATATATTCACCCCTATGTTCATAGCAGTATCATATATAATAAAAGGCCAGCGACCATAATGGCATGATGACCAGAACAAATGATCAACCAGTCTCTGTGAGGTGCATTGACCACCTCTTGCTCCCTCCCCGCAGACTGCAGGCTCTGATTGCTGGATGGCCAATGGGGAACCACGGGGAACTGGGGTGGGTGTCAGCGGCCAGGCAGGACTGGGGACTGGTGAGAAGGTAGAATGGCCAACCTCTTGGTCCCTCCCCCTGGCCCGCAGGCTCCCATAGATTGCCAGATGGTGAATGGGGAACTTGGGTGGGTGTCAGTGGTGGGGCGGGACTGAGGACTGGTGAACAGGCAGAAGATGGCCCTGATCACAGGCTAGGCCTAGGGACCCTACCTGTGCACAATTTCATGCACTGGGCCTCTAGTTATTTATAATAGCCAAGATTTGAAAGCAGCCCAAGTTCCCATCAGTAGATGAGTGGATAAAAAAAGAGCTGTGGTACATTTATACCTTGGAATACTATGAGGCAGTAAAAGAAGGATCTCTTACCCTTTGAGATAGCATGCAGGGACATGGAGAGAATTATGCTAAGTGAAATAATCCAGTCAGAGAAAGACAAATACCAAATGATTTCACTTATATGTGGAATTGAATGAACAAAATAAACTAACAAAGTGGATACAGACACATGGATACAGAGAAGATACTGGTGGTTGTCAAAGTGAAGGTGGTGGGGGCTGGGTAAGAAAGGTGAAGTTATTGAGCAAAGGAAAAAAAAAAAGACTCGTGGAAACAGACAATGGTATAGTGATTGCCAGACTGAAGTGGGAGTAGTTGGAGGTAGAAGAGGGTAAAGAGGGGATAAATGGTGATGGAAGGAGACTTGACTTGGGTGGTAAGCACACAATACAATCTACAGGTGATGTATTATAGAATTGTATAACTGAAAGCTATATAATTTTATTAACCAATGTCACCCCAATAAATTCAATTTCAAAAAGGAAATAAATGTATAGGAGCATGGCTAATGTTGGGGACCAGATATCTGAGTCCCTCACTGCAAGTCCCTTCAGAGCTTGTAATGCACTGGCTGTGCACCTCATCTGGTTTGGAGAAGGCAATTTTCCCCCCATGAGGCCTGCCAGATAAAGCCTTTATAATTGCTTTTGGTCTAGCCTGAAAGATCATATATAGAATTTTGGAATGGAGCTGGACTCCTCAGCATGTGGATAGCTATTTGTCCCAAAAGCAATTGTTGAAGTGACGATTCCTACACCATTGGATCATCTTCACACCCTTTTTGAAAATAAACAAGGATTTAATTGTGGACTCTCAATTCTGTTCCATAGGTCTATATATCTATCCTTATGTAACACTACGCTGTCATGATAGCTGCAGCTGTCTAATACGTTTTAAAGTCAAGAAATGTGAATCTTCCAACTTTGTTTTTCTTTATCAAGATTGTTTTGACTATTCTGAGTCCCTTGCAGTTCCATATGAATTTTAGGATAACCTTGTCAATGCTTAAGGGCTTTCTTAATTACAAAAATTAACATTTCATCAGTATAATTTAACACATTATATAGATTTGAAAATTATTACTTAGATGTGTCACATATGGTAGCTTTATTAAGAGAAGAGAATACATGATTACCTGGAATACTGTGCTTGGTTTTGCTTATTAAAAACTTTTTATTGAAAGATAAAGGAAAAATCTGTGAAATTTGCATTAATTATAAAAACATATGGGTATATCTCATCACTTGATTTATTGGAAATATTTTGAAACATGGATGTAATGCAAAAGAATCCAAAGAAATAAAGAATATTAATTATTTAATAGAAGAGAACCCATCAGGGGAAGTTGTAAATGAAATGTAATTTTTTTATTAAAAGACAGTTACAATGTTTCAGGAAAAATAACTAAAATTTTATATATACTTTGATTACTAATTTTAGTCTCACAACTCCGAATAAGAGGAGGAGAAGGCCATGTTATTATCCAATTTTTCAGATGGGAATTGGAACTCAGAGATTTTTTTTTTTCTTAATCCTCACCCAAGAATTTATTTTTCCCATTGATTTTTAGAGAGAGTGGAAGGGAGAGGGAGAAACAGAAAGAAACACCAATGTGAGAGAGAGATGCATCGATTAGTTGCCTCCCGCACGCCCCCAACCAGGGCCAGGAGCCTGCAACTGAGGTACATGCCCTTGACTGAATCGAATCCGGGATTCTTCAGTCCGCAGGCCAATGCTCCATTTGCTGAGCCAAACCAGCTAGGGCTGGAGCTCAGAGATTTGAACTGATTTGCCCCAAGTCACACAGTAAACCAGGATAGCCCTTCAACATATTTTCTGTCAGCATACATAATGCTCTTTCCTCTGAATCAGCTGACTTCTTATGCATGAAAATGACCATTTTACTCAATATGAAATTCTGCATTTAAGTTTAGAAATAGAATTACATGAGAGTTATTGATTTTATAAAATTTGAGAAATTAATCACTTGATGCTGTTCACCCAGTCTTTTGTGTGTGTGTGTGTGTATATATATATATATATATATATATATATATATATATATATATATATATACTTTGACTAGTCAATCACTTTGAAGAGGTTAACATCCAAATGCATAGGACTAAGTGCATATTTGAGGCAATATGAAGGCAAAGTAGCAGGTAAACAAAAAAAAGATAGTGACATTCACAGTGGTGAAAATGCCACTGAGCTTGGTGGCCAAAGCTTTTTACTGGGAGACAGGATTCTAAAGCCAAGTCTTTAAATACATTGACATGTGGTATGTTAGATACACTAGGCCAGTGGTTGGCAAACTCATTAGTCAACAGAGCCAAATATCAACAGTACAATTTCTTTTGAGAGCCAAATTTTTTAAACTTAAACTTCTTCTAATGCCACTTCTTCAAAATATACTTGCCCAGGCCATGGTATTTTGTGGAAGAGCCACACTCAAGGGGTCAAAGAGCTGCAGTTTGCCAACCACGGCACTAGGCAATATGAGGTTGAAGTCTCCCTAAGGGAAGGGCCATGTCCTATTTATTTAATTATCTTTACTATTTTTGAATCTTTAAAAAAGGTATTTATTGTTGAAAATATTACATATGTACCCTTTTCTCCCTCATTGACTCCTTCTAGCCCACTTCCACTCCCAATCCTAGATCTTCACCACCCTAATGTCTGTGTCCATGGGTTATGCATATATGCATACAAATTTTTGGATGATATCTTCCCACCCATCCACCTCCACCTTCTCTCTGAGACTCGACAGTCTGCTCCATGCTTCTATTTCTCTGGATCTATTTTGTTCATCAGTTTGTTTTGTTAATTAGATTTCACATATGAGTGAGATCATGTGATACTTCTCTTTCTCTGACTGGCTTATGACACTAAGAATAATGCTCTCCAGATCCCTCCATGCTGTCTCAAAGGGAGAGAGGTTCCTTTTTGTCTGCTGTATAGTATTCCATGGTATAAATGTACCACAGATTTTTAATCCACTCATCTGCTTATGGACACTTAGGCTGTTTCCAAATCTTAGCTACGGTAAATTGTGCCACTATGAACATAGGGATGCATATATCCTTTCTGATTGGTGTTTCTAGTTTCTTGGGATATATTCCTAGAAGTGGGATTACTGGGTCAAATGGGAGTTCCATTTTTAGTTTTTTGAGGAAACTCCATACTGTTTTCCATAATGGCTAAACAAGTCTGCATTCTCACCACCGGTGCATTGTTAAGTTGTGTGAGTTCCCTATAAATGTTGGAGATTAAACCCTTATCTTTGATAACATTGGCAAATATGTTCTCCCATGCAGTGGGCTTTCTTGTTGTTATGCTGATGGTTTCTTTAGCTGTGCAAAAGCTTTTAATTTTGATGTAGTCCCACTTGTTTATTTTCTCTTTAGTTTCCATTGCCCTAGGAGCGGTATCGGTGAAGAAATTGCAGCATATGTCTGAGATTTTGCTGCTTGTGGATTCCTCTATTATTTTTATGGTTTCCCATCTTATGTTTAGGTCGTTATTCCATTTTGAGTTTATTTTTGTGTATGATGTAAGTTGGTGTTCTAGTTTTATTTTTTGCATGGATCTGCCCAATTTTATCAGCACCATT
The DNA here is from genome assembly GCA_025583905.1 of Ia io. Lineage (NCBI taxonomy): Eukaryota > Metazoa > Chordata > Mammalia > Chiroptera > Vespertilionidae > Ia > Ia io. Next base: position 100,675,888 of record JAJQQW010000001.1, read on the forward strand.
AATTGAAGAGACTGCCTTGACTCCATTGTATGTTCATGCCTCCTTTGTCAAATATGAATTGAGCATAGTGGTTTGGGTCAATTTCTGGGTTCTCTATTCTATTCCATTGATCTATATGTCTGATCTTGTGCCAGTACCAGGCTGTTTTGAGAACAGTGGCTTTGTAATACAGCTTGAAATCTGGTATTGAGATCCCACCTACTTTGTTATTCTTTCTCAGGATTGCTGCAGCTATTCAGGGTCTATTTTTATTCCAGATGAATTTTTGGAGAGTTCGTTCTAGGTCTGTGAAATATGCTGTTGGTATTTTAATAAAGAGTGCATTGAATCTATAGATTGCTTTGGGTAGTATGGATATTTTAATGATGTTGATTCTACCAATCCATGAACATGGTATGTTCTTCCATCTGTTTATGTCTTCCTCTATCTCTTTTTTTCAGTGTCCTGTAGTTTTGCACGTATAGGTCTTTTACCTCCTTAGATAAGTTTATTCCTAGGTATCTTAAATTTTTTGGTGCAATGGTAAATGGGATTGCTTTTTTAGTCTCTCTTTCTGTAAGTTCACTATTAGTGTATAGAAATGCCATAGATTTCTTGGTGTTAATTTTGTATCCTGCCACATTTCCAAATAGATTTATTAAGTCTAATAATTTTTGATGAAGTTGTTAGGGTTTTCTATGCACAGTATCATGTCATCTGCGAATAAGGACAGTTTTACTTCCTCTTTTCCAATTTGGGTGCCTTTTATTTCTTCTTGTCTGATTTCACTGGCTAATACTTCCAGTACTATGTCGAACAGGAGTGGTGAGAGTGGGCATTCCTGTCTTGTTCCTGTTCTTAGGGGAAATGGTTTTAGTTTTTGCCCATTGAGTATGATGTTGGCTGTTGGTTTGTCATATATGGCTTTTATTATGTTGAGGTAGGATCCTTCTATTCCCACCTTGCTGAGAGTTCTTATCAAGAAAGGGTGTTGGATTTTGTCAAATGCTTTTTCTGCATCAATTGATATAACTGTGATTTTTATCCTCAATTTGTTTATGTGATATATCACGTTTATTGCTTTGCGGATATTGTACCATCCTTGCATCCCCAGGATAAATCCTACTTGGTCGTGGTGTATGATCTTTCTGATGTATTGCTGGATTCAATTTGCTAGAATTTTGTTGAGGATTTTGGCATCTATGTTCATGAGGGATATTGGCCTGTAAATCTCTTTCATTCTGTTGTCTTTATCTGGTTTTGGTATTAGGGTAATGCTGGCTTCATAGAATGAGCTTGGAAGTGTTCCTTCCTCTTGAAGTTTTTGGAATAGTCTGAGGAGGATAGGTTTTAGTTCTTCCTTAGATGTTTGGTAAAACTCCACTGTGAAGCTGTCTGGCCACGGGCTTTTGTTTGCTGGAAGCTTTTTGATGACTGCTTCAATTTCTTCCATAGTTATCGGCCTATTGAGATTTTTCGATTCTTCCTGATTTAGTTTTGGAAGGTTGTATTTTTCTAGGAATATGTCTATTTCCTCCATGTTGTCTAGTTTGTTGGAATAGAGTTTTTCATAGTATTTTTTAACAACCCTTTGTATTTCTGTGGGGTCTGTTGTTATTTCACCTCTTTAATGTCTTATTTTGTTTATTTGGGTCCTCTCTCTTTGCTTCTTGGTGAGCCTGGCTAGAGGTTGATCAATCTTGTTTATCCTTTCAAAGAACCAGGTCTTGGTTTCATCAATCTTTTGTATTGTTTTTTGGTCTCTAAGTCATTTATTTCTGCTCTGATCTTTATTTTCTCCTTCCTTCTGCTCACTCTGGACTTTTCTTGTTGCTCTATTTCTAATTATTTAAGTTGTAGTGTTATATGATTTACTACCACTTTTTCTCATTGTTTTTTTTTTTTTGTTTTGTTTTTTTAGGTAGGCCTGTAGAGCTATAGCCTTTCCTCTAAGGACTGCTTTCATTGTGTCCCATAGATTTTGGATTGTTGTGTTTTTATTGTCATTATTTTCCAGGATGTTTTTAATTTCTTCTTTGATCTCTTTGGTAACCCTATCATTGTTTACTAGCATGGTATTCAGCTTCCAAGTGTTTGAATTTTTTGAATTTTTTAAATTGTAGTTTATTTCTAATGTTAGAGGCCCAGTGCCCAAAATTCGTGCACAGTTGGGGGGGGGCTCCCTCCACCCAGCCTGCACTCTCTCCAATCAGGGACCCCTCGGGGAATGTCTGACTGCCAGTACAACACATTATGCAAAGGAACTTGACCTTGGCAGCATGGCTGTACCTAACAGCATTCAATGTCTTCAGTAATATCTGATAGTTTTTCTGAGATTTCAATGTCAAACCAAATAGATCAATCAATACTGCTTCTGACATTCTTCAGTAACTGTACAAAACCCTTCAAGGAAGACTTTTGTGCCCCCCCCCAAAGTTACCTGTAAAGAAATATTAGCATAAATAAGAATGCAACATTAGATCAATCTTATAGATGCAACAGAAATATATGGCTGGGGAAATAAAATCACATTAATTTAAAAATGTGACCAAAATTGTGACTTTAGCCCCCTCCCAGAAAAGTCAGAACAATTTGTCATAAGAGAATCATGACAATTAAAGCAAAGCTATTTCTCAATTCATTTTTCCAAAAAGATATGTACATCTTTCCAGAAAGACAACAGTTCCTTTGTTTTTATTTTCATATAGGTAATTTTAAATAGGAATTTACCTGTTGACTTAGACAAAGTCCTGTTTTTTAACTACATGGTATCAATTTAAGTGATATATGATTACTCCTGAAATGACTGCCATGTTAGGTCACATCCCTTCATAAGAAACACGGGGCCTTACATTCAGTATTTTAAACGGAGCTACAGTTTAAAAATGATGTTTTTAAGAGATAAAAGCTGAAATGACCTATACATTTCTCTCCAGGTTTTACACAATGCTCCAGGCATGGCAATTACCACAAAGTGACTGGGGTTTGTGTGAGACATGCTTGCTGCCTGCTCCCTACTCCTTCCTGTCTGCAGATCTTCTCTCCTCATCCTTTCCTCCCACCCAGGCATGGGGTCAGTCTTTGGGTAACTGCTTCCATGACCCCCTGTACCCAGACTTCCTCTTTCCACCACTCCTAACATCCACTACCTAGTGTACAGGACTCCTGCTCGGGTGCATTGTGCCAGTTTTGAAAATATTAAGAGAAGTGCAGGGTGACCGTGAAATTCCACAAAACGTGTCTCTCACGGGCGGGTCCAGATGGTCCTATGCTGGGCTCCCAGGCACTGTCTCCACCTACCCAGAACCACCCTGCACCTCCTGGCTGCACCCCGCCGCACAGGGACTTCCAGATGGATGATAACCTCTGCGGGCCACACCCCTCCTGATCTCCTGCAATAAACCTTGGCTCGCACCCCTGCCTGAGGCCTGCAGTGAGGCTTTGCCCTGACGCACCCCACCCCACCCCACCCCAACTCACCCCAGCCCAACTCACCCCAGCCCTCCCCACCCTGAGCCCAGCCCAGCAACACCCGGAAGCCTTAGGGAAGCCACCTGAAGTCTCAGACCGTCCTCATGCCACAGGGACCGCCACAGCCTGCTCACATGCCGCACACACCTCAGCGCAGACCATGCTGGGCACTGCCTGCCTAGGGACCTGCAGTCTGCGGATGGACTGCCAGGTGAGGTGAGTGGCATGGAAGCCGTGGCAAGTGGGGAAGTGGTGGGTGGAGGGTGGGGGTGTCAGCCATTCCAGGGGAAGGTGGCCCATCAAGCCCGCTCCCTGCTGCCCTGCCCCCTCTGTAAGCAATGCCATCTTGTGACAGTGTGACAATCAATTTGCATATTCCCTCTTTATTAGATAGGATTATGCCATTGTGGTCTGAGAAGATGCTTGATATGATTTCAATCTTCTTGAATTTGAGAAGACTTTGCCTGTGACCCAATATGTGGTCTATTTTTGAAAATGTCCCATGTGCACTTGAGAAGAACATATATTTCATGTCTTTGGGGTGAAATGTTCTGAAGATGTCAATTAAGTCCATCTGATCTAGTGAATCATTTAGGATTTCTGTTTCTTCGCTGATTTTTTCTCTAGAGGATTTATCCAGTGATGTCAGTGGTATATTAAAGTCCCCTACTATGATTGTATTGTTCTTGATCTCTCCCTTGATATCTTACAGGAGTATTTTTTATGTATTTGGGTGCTCCTGCATTGGGTGCATATATGTTTATCAGGGATATATCCTCTTTTTGTATCGATCTCTTTAGTATTATGAAGTGGCCTTTCTTATCTCTTGTAATGGCCTTCCTTTTAGGTCTATTTTGTCAGATATAAGTATTGCTACCCTAGCTTTTTTTTTTTTCATTTCCATTTGCCTGAAAGATATTTTTCCATCCCTTCATTTTCAGTCTGTGTTGACTCCCTTGTTCTGAGGTGGGTCTCTTATAGACAGCATATATATGGGTAATGTTTTTTTATCCATTCAGCCACTCGATGTCTTTTGATTGGAGCATTTAGTCCGTTTACATTTAAAGTTATTATTGATAGGTACTTGTTTGTCGCCATTTTTATTCTTTATGTGTGTATTCCTTCTTACCTTTTTATTTATTCTTTTTACACCAGTCCCTTAAGCATTTCTTGCATTGATGACTTGGTAGTGATAAACTCCCTTAGCTTTTTTTGTCCATGAAACTCCTTATTTCCCCTTCAATTTTGAATGATAACCTTGCTGAATAGAGTATTCTTGGGTTCGTTCCCTTGCTTTGCATCACTTTGTAAATTTCTTTCCATTCTTTTCTGGCCTGATGTGTTTCTGTTGAGAAATAATTTGATAATCTAATGGGAGATCCCTTGTACGTAACTTTCTGCCTCTCTCTTGCAACCTTTAAGATTCTATCTTTGTCCTGAACATTTGCCATCGTAATGATGATGTGTCTTGGTGTGGCTCTTTTCGGGTTCATCTTGTTTGTGACTCTCTGTGCTTGTGTGAAGTTTTTCTTCCCCACATCAGGGAAGTTTTCTGACATTATTTCTTCAAATAGGCTATCTAACCCTTGTTACTTTTCCTGTTGTCTGGCAATCCTATTTTTTTGTATGTTGCTTCATTTTATGTTGTCCCATATCTCCCTTAGGGTCTCCTCCTGTCTTTTAATTTTTTTCTCCAGTTGCAGTTCAGTTTGGGTGTGTTTTGCTTCCATGTCTTCTAATTTGCTAATTCTGTCCTCTGCTTCTAGTCTACTGTTGAAACTTTCCATGTTTTTTTTTATCGCAGCTATATCACTCTTCATTTCTTCTTAATTCTTACATAAGTTGTTGATTTTTTCATCCATCTGGTTTATGAACTGTATGACCATTATTCTGAATTCTTTTTCTGACATATTGCATGCCTCTGTTTCACATAGCTGCTTTTCTGGCGATTCCTCCTTTTATTTCCTTTGGGGGTTTCTTTGTTTACCCATTTTTTGTCTTACTGAGGGATCTAGATGTCGAGTCATACAGGGGCTGCTCCTTGGGTGGCAGTGGCTCCACGGGCTGTGGTTGCTACTCAGGCAGTCACAGCAGTGGCTGCTCCTCAGTTGGCAGCAACTCCTCTGGTGGGTGCTGTTTGCAGCAGTGGTGGCTACTCTGGCTGGTGGGGGGAGGCTGCTCGCACAACTGCTACTCCTCGGACAGGGGCAGGCTGATCACGAGGCTGCTGCTCTTTGGATGAGGCGGGCTGCTTGTGTGGCTGCTGCTCCTCAGATGGGAGTGAGCTGCACGTGTGGCTGCTGCTCCTCAGACAGGGGCAGGCCGCTCACCCAACTGCCACTCGTCGGATGGGTGTGGGCTGCGTTTGGCTGCTGCTCCTCAGACTTGGGCAGTCTGCTATGGTGGCTGCTGCTCCTCGGACAGGGGTGGGCTACTTGTGTGGCTGCTGCTTCTCAAAAGGGGGTGGACTGCTCATGTGGCTACTGCTCCTTGAATGGGGGCTGGCTGTGTGTGGCTGCTGCTCCTTGGACAGGGTAAGTTTCTCATGAGGCTGCTGCTCCTTGTGCAGGGGCAGGTTGCTCACAGGGCTGCTGCTCCTTGAATGGGGGTGTGCTGCTCACACAGCTGCTGCTCCTTGGATGGGGGCAGGCTGCTCGTGTGGCTGCTGCTCCTCGAATGGGGGCGTGCTGCACAGGGCTGCTGTTCCTCAGTCATGGGTGGGCTGCTCGTGTGGCTGCTGCTCCTCAGATGGGGTCAGGCTGCTCATGTGGTTGCTGTTCCTCAGATGGGTGAGTGGGCCGCTTACACAGCTGCTACTCTTTGGACAGGGGCAGGCCATGTGAGGCTGCTGCTCTTCGGCCTGGGGCAGGCTGCTCATGGGACTGCTGCTCCTTGAACAGGAGTAGGCTGCTCATGTGTCTGCTGCTCACATGGTCGCAGTGCCATGGGCTAAAGCATTGGGCCAGTCAGAGGGGAGTGCACTTCAGAAATCACAGTAGCTTGTGCCTGGGGTGGCTGGAGACTTGGTGATTGTGGGACCACAACCAAGGTAGCAGGCCCCTGGCAGGGGTGGCTGTAGAGTTCCAGGTGTTATCTGAGGGCACCCTAGGTGGAGGTGAGGCTGGGCTTCCAGTTATAGCAGCACTCCCCTTCAAAAAGGGGAGTCCTCTTGGGAAGAGCCAGCCTCCTGGTATTGTTTGCAATGATAGCAGAGGCTGCCTAGTTTTGTGAGCTGTGTGTCCTGCCCCTGAAGTTCCTGTGGGATCTAACTGTGCCACACACACACACACACACACACACACACACACACACACACACCATATGACCACACACTTCTTTTGCTCCCTCACTCACTCACCCTCTCTCCTTCACTGCTGCCTTTTTCCTGCCTCTGTAGTTGGGTCTGGGCTGTTATTGACCCATTTGTGGATGGAGTTCCCTCTCTGGGTGTCTGGTTATGTGGCTCACTCTCTAGCACATTGGCTGGACAGGATAAAATTAACCTTGACAAGACACAACACAAAGGGAACAAAACACGAATGTACTCACAACACCGATAACCCCAATATAAGTGACTACCTGAGAAAAGAGAAAAGAGAGCACAAATGATATAGAAGAGAGAAAAAAGATAAGAGAGAAAAAAAAAGGAAGAAAAGGGAGAATATATATATGGAGAAACACCACAGAACAAACAGATAAACCAAAGAAATGCAAACACCAAACACCCAGCAAAGAGGGTGGGGGCAGAATCTGTAGAAGCTGAGCTTATATACAGAAAATAAGGTTAAGAATTGGATAAGTATGGGGAGGACCTCAGTTCAGTATAGAGGAATTAGAAAGGGGATAAGTGGATAAGAAGAAAGAGAACAAGAAGAAAATAATAATATTAAAAAAATACAAAAAATTGATTTAAAAATGGTATAAAAATTAAAAATAGCAAATAAAATAAAATAGAATGATGGAAAAATAATGTAAAGACACAGAAAATAAAGCAACAAACAAAAAAGGAAAATAAAAAAGAAAGAAAAAAAAGAGATAACAAAATAATAATATAATAAAATATGCCGAAACCGGTTTGGCTTAGTGGATAGAGCATTGGCCTGAGGACTGAAAGGTCCCAGGTTCGATTCTGGTCCAGGGCATGTACTTTGGTTGTGGGCACATCCCCAGTGTGGGGTGTGCAGGAGGCAGCTGATCGATGTTTCTCTCTCATCAATGTTTCTAACTCTCTATCCCTCTCCCTTCTTCTCTGTAAAAAATCAATAAAATAAAATCCTATCTAATAATAGACAAATATGTAAACTGACCATACCTCTGACACACCCACAAGCCACGCCCACAAGCCACGCCCACCATCCAATCAGAGCGAGTATGCAAATTAACCCATCCAAGATGGCTACAGCCACAGAGAGCAAGGTTTCCCAGGCAACAGAGGGAAATAAACTTTCCGTCAGCCATTGCAGGCCTAAGCCTCCACTCAAGCTACAAAATTTCAATTATAGAAGGTAAACAAACTCAAACAGAAATGGCGTCAGAATGGAGCTTGAGAGAGCAGGCCAGGGTTGCCACCAGCAACAGGGGAAGAAAAGCTTTCTGCACACCCTGGCCCGGCCCACCCACTTAAGGCAACAAAGTTTCAATTATAACCCCAACAGAAATGGCTGCCGCCGCGGAGGGAGCCCCAGGCTTGGCTTTGCTCCAGGCTACAAAGTTTCAATTGTAGAAGGAAAATAAATTCCAGATACCAGGGCCTCCGCTTGGGTTGCCAGGAGGCGTGGCTGGCCTGCAACCACCACAGGCCTCTTGCTCAGGCCGCCCATGCCCCAAGGGAACCCCACCCTGATCAGGGACACCCTTCAGGGCAAACCAGCTGGCCCCCACCCCTGTACCAGGCCTCTATCCTACCTAATAAAATGGTAATATGTAAATTACCATCACTCCACTACGCCCGGGATTGGGCCAGAGGGAGGCTCAGGGGGCGGAACTCAGGGTGCCCGGGGTAGCCGATTGGGCCGGCGGGATGCTGAGCTCGCATCACCAGCGGTGGGTGTGAGCTCAGTGTCTGCGCCATGGCTGTGCTGCGGAACAGAAGGGGCCTCTGGGGCAGCAAGCTCACATCCCGCTGCGGACCATCAAAAGCAGAGGAGCTGGGTGCCTGTCTGCTCTGGCACCAGGAGGCTTCTGAAAGGCCTGGTGCACCAGCAGACAGGCACCCAGCTCCACTGTGATCGAAAGTGAAAGCATGTAGGGGACCCTACATGTGCATGATTCAATCATGCACTGGGCCTCTAGTAAAAAATAAAAAATAAAAAATAAAAGATCAGGTTATTACCAAAAAAATAAAATGAAAATAAAAATGAAAAAGTGATGTGTCATTCCTTTGGCTGGCTTAAGATCCCAGTCTTCTGTATTGTCTGCAGTTTCTCAGTTTCCTGTTGGTGGGACTGAAGACCTCTCTTTAGGCCAGAAAATGGTTGTCTAGGTCCCAGACACAGGTATGACTCAACTCCAGACTCACTGCCACTTCTCCTGGACCCTCTCCTCTCCCCAGACTCCACAAATCCACACCTCTCCTGCACCTCAGCCAAGAGTGAGTATCTGTATCTGAAGGGTCCTATGCACTAGCTTCAGTGAAGAAAAGCACAGGCCACAAAGAGTGGAAAGACTGTGCCTCTGCAAGCTCCTCTCCTGCTGGCACTGCACAGTCTGGTCAGCCCTTCAGGCTGCCCACTCTGGGCTCAGTCTTCATTGACTGTGGACCCAGTTCCAGAATCCCCTGCCATCCAGCAGTCCTGTGGACCTCCTTTCCACAGTTAGATGCTGTGCCTGCCCCAAGGGACATGGCTTGGTGCTGTGTGGTTTCCCTCTGACCCTCTGGGCTCGGGGTCTGACATATCTCTACTGCCCAGATCCTTGATTTTACCTTTCTCCAGGGGTCCTCTGCCCTTCCTGGCTGAAAATTGTCTCACCAGCTGAGTCTCCATCGCCAATTCAAGGTGGATGTTATTCGTTTCAGCTGTTCATTCTATCTGCTCTGGGACAAGGATCGGGACACATCCGTCTATTCCGCTGCCATTTTTCTTTTCATCCGTAATTTTTTGAGAAAACTCTATACTGTTTTCCACAGTGGCTGCACCAGTCTGAATACCCACTAGCAGTGAAAGAGGGTTCCTTTTCCTCCACATCCTTGCCAGCACTTGTTGTTTGTTGATTTGTTATGATAGCCATTCTGACAGGTGTGAGATGGTACCTCATGGTCATTTTGATTTGAATCTATTGGGTGATTAGTAATTTTGAGCATGTTTTCATGTCTCTTGTTCTTCTGTATGTCCACTTTGAAAAGTGTCTATTTAGGTCCTTTGCCCATTTTTGGATTGGATTGTTTATATTCCCTTTGTTAAGTTTTATGAGTTCCCTATCAATATTAGAAATTAAGCCCTTATCAGATATAACATTGGCAAATATGTTCTCCCATGCAGTGGTCTCTCTTGTTTTGTTGATGGTTTCTTTTGCTGTGAAGAAGCTTTTTATTTTTATGTAGTCCCATTTTTTTAATTTCTCCTTAGTTTCCATTGTCCTAGGAGCTGTATTGGTAAAGATATGTCTGATATTTTGCTGCCTATGGATTCTTCTAAGATTTTTATGGTTTCCCATATCATGTTTAAGCAATTTATCCATTTTGAGTTTATTCTTGTGGATGGTGTAATTGGGTGGTCTATTTTCATTTTATTGCATGTATCTGTCCAATTTTCCCAACACCATTTATTGAAGAGACTGTCGTGATTCTATTGTATGCTCTTGCCTCCTTTGTCACATATTAATTGAGCGTAATGGCTTGGGTATATTTCTGGGTTCTCTGTTCTGTTCCATTGATACTTATTCCTGTTTTAGTGTGCCAGTACCAGGCTGTTTTGATTGCAGTAGCTTTGTATTATAACTAGATATCTGGTATTGTGATTCCTCCAAATTTGTTCTTCTTTCTCAAGATTGTTGCAGCTAGTCAGGATCTTTTTTGGTCCATATAAATTTTTGGAGTGTTTGTTCTAAATCTATGAAATATGCTGTTGGTATTTTAATAAGGATTGCATTGAATCTGTAGATTGCCTCGGATAGTATGGACATTTTAATGATGTTGATTCTACCAATCCATGACCATGGTATATTCTTCTACTTGTTTATATCTTCCTCTATCTGTTTTTCAACATCCTATAGTTTTCTGATTACAAGTCTTTTACCTCCTTGGTTAAGTTTATTCCTAATTATCTTAATTTTTTTAGTTGTGTTGGTAAATGGGATTGTTTGTTTAGTTTTTCTTTCTGAGAATTAATTATCGGTGTATAAAAAAGCCATCAATTTTTGCGTGTTGATTTTATATCCTGCTACATTGCCAAATTCATTTTTTAACCTAGTAGTTTTTTGGTAGAGACTTTAGGTTTTTTTTATGTACAATATCATGTCATCTGTGAATAATGAGAGTTTTACTTTCTCTTTTCAAATTTGGATGCCTTCTGTGTTTCCTTCTTGTCTGATCACTGTGGCTTAGACTTCCAGTACATGTGGTGAAAGTGAGCATCCCTGTCTTTTTCTGTTCTTAGGGGAAATGGCCATGCCTTATTTATTTCATAATTCTCAGTGAGTAGCTCATTGCTATTTACAGACTAGAGGCTCAATGATCTAAGTTAACTTAATTAATGGAATACAGTATCCCACATAGAGAGAACAACTTTTTATAAAAGTGTTAGATTTTGCATGGAGAAAAGGGTTGCAATGTCTTGGAGTACTGCCCAATACTAGATGACTTTTAATAGTGCCTTCTCACTGTACATTTAACTAATGTTCTGTAAATATTGTATGTACTTTCCATAAGCTCTGGTTTTGTCACAAAATAACAGTTTATTTCTCATGTTTTTTGAGAGTGGATCAGATCACAGATATAATTCTTTCTTTGGGAATAAGCTAAAAATCTCCATTTCCTCAAGGCTCTTATTTTTGTTTTTTTTTTCTTTGTGTTTTTTTTTTTAATCATTTCCAATTCCATCTCAAATATTGCCCTTTCCTGATAACAGTTGTACATTGTGCTTTGTGAGATTAATTTTTAATGAACAATGAGCTGTAGAGCCAAGCCAATGTTTTAGACTGTTTGGGGCAAGCTTTAGAGAAAACACAATAATGTCACAAAGATTTATAATCCAAATAGCCCAGCCTCTGATAGCATGAAGCTAAGCTTCTTGGATATCCCTTAAAGGATGTTCCAAGTGACAGTTCTTGCAAATGCTAGTGCAATGGGAACCTCAGAGCTGAAATATTTCTTTTTGACCTCCTGGCAATAGAAGACTCAGGAGGAACCAAGGCAGACTGTGAGCTGAAGAGACAGATCCTTTTCTAGGAAAAAACAAAAGTTGATCCTCCTGTCTCTCAATCACATCATGTAAATATAACTTACAACTTGAAGTAATTCTTGAAATATGTTGTTCTGTATTTAGCTATATTATACTTTTTTTCCTCCTGGGGTTCACAGAAACTGTTGATTATAGCCAGTCAATGAAACTATGATGATGGTTTTAAGCACCTGTGTTAACTTCTATGCTTCTCAGCATAGATTACATTTTCAAGGATAAAAGGCAGATAAAAAAATTCCCTAAAATCGGGGTCAATTTATTTAAGTTAGCCAACTATTAATGGGATTAGAAGCATTGAATAGCAGGGACTGGGCAGGAAGTATCTTTCTTCATTAACTGTCTGTTAGCAACAGCTGCTAGGAACAGCACGCAGGTTAAAGCTGATCTGTATAATGAGCATAGGTGAAACATGGAATTGTTATTGTATTTGAGAATTTAAAATGACATATGCCCAGTTGATTTCTGCCTCATGGTATGAACTAATTTACACAGATAAAAAGGCTTACTCTTCTATAATGGCTTAACCAACCATCTTATAAGTATATGCAATTGGTCAAAAGGGAATTCATTGTGGATTAGGATAAATTCTACCTTATGGCTGACTAAAGTTTTCTTCCTGCCTGATGCTCAAATATGTCTTCAATGTATGAAAGAAAGTTTTCAACTTTAACTATGTGAATTGACATTTTATCCTGAATAATAATGTGTAGTATAAGAGAGGTTTCAAACTGGCAATCCTTGGGCTTATTGTAGTGCATACACACACACACACACACACACACACACACACACACACACACATTGCTTGAACAAGGTGATGTGATGTAGCCTTTAAAATGAATAGAAAATCTGGAGACTTTACCTAAAAATCCAGATTTATACCTTCCTTTCAACCTGGAAGGTCTTATTACAGTGGCCTCATGTGTATGCTTGGAATAAATAGTAAGCTAGAGCTAAGAATAAACATCTTCCCTTCTTTAGGAAGGGCAGGATCTCCAAAGGTTGCCACAGGTTTCACTGATACCCACTCCATTTGGCCCATATAAGTAACTGTTTCTGAGACTCCTGCAAAGATTGGCATGTGAGTAAAACTCAGCCTGAATTGGTAAAAGATAAAAATTGCAATATATTTTTAAAGGCAAGTTGTTCTCTTCAAGCTTGTAATTTGTTGGAGCATGGAATCAATCATTGAATAACTGTTTGAATGTGGTATTGCTTCCAGGGTCTTTAGAAGTCATCTACCCAAATACCCTTAGTTTATGAGTGTAAAACCTGAGGTCCAAAGAATCTAAGTAATTTGCCTAAGATCTTTATAATTATATTCTAAAACAACTAGTATCAGAAATATTAGTTCACTATTCTGTTTAACCACTCTGCTACTTCCAATTGATATGTATGATATTTTCAAATAGGACAGAATTCAAATTCTTCTCTATTTTAATGATCCAGCTCACATTCCATCTCTTCTCCAAAGCTTCCCGTGACTGATCCAATTTACCAGGCCTTCCCATCCTATGAACTGCTTCATAAGGTATAATCTATAGCATTCATTTCTGTGCTTGATCATTTATTTCCTGGTGCAGTTACTTAATTCTAGTGTATGCTTATCCACACAATGAGATTATGAGTTCCTCAAGAGCAGGTGCGGTATTTTATGCTTCTTTTCTCCACAGTAGCATCCAACACATGGCTGACTACTTATTAAATGCTTGACTAATAGTTATTGGGTTGAAATGAATTGAATTTTATAACCACAACTGCAATGCAAGTCAGGAAGCTTGTTTCCTTGAGTGTGCATAAAATAGCCAAACCTCAATTCCTGTGTAGAGAGGAAAAATGGTGGCCAAATAGGCAGATATGTCCTGCGCCCTGTGCCAGAGCAGATAGAAGGAGCAACTAAATCGAATAACATCCACCCAGTACTGGCGAATTAGACATAGCTGGTGAGACAGTTTGCAGCCAGGAAGGGCAGAGGATGCCTGGTGAATGGTAGGATCAGGGATCTGGTTTGGAGTGAGGCATGAGACCACCAGGGCTGAGAGGGTCAGAAGGAATCTGCATTGCACCAACTCTGCATCCCCTAGGGACAGGCATAACATCCAACTGTGGAAAGGAAGTCTATACGGCTGCTGGCAGCTGGGGAATCTAGATATAAGTCCACAGCCACAAAAGGCTGCACCCAGAAAGGTTGCCTGAAGAGCTGCTCAAGCCGTATGGTGCTGGGGCGGGGGGGCGGGGAGAGAAACCCAAAGTCACATTGGTTGTTTTGCCTCTGTTTTATCTTTGCTTTAATTTGCTTAACCCAGTTCATAGGACCTTTCAATTAAAAACACCCACCTGAGGCTGTGGTTCAGGTAGAGGTGCAAATGTGGAGTCTGGGTAGAGGCTGTGGAGAAGAGCAGGACAGGGAGAAGTGGCCAGGAATCTGGCACTGAAACATTCCTGACCCTCCAAACCTGAACAACCATTTTTCTCCTGAAGAATAAGCCCTTCCCAGCAGCCTCAAGACAGCTAATACAGTCACACCCAGACTACACCTTGAGCTATACAAAGGAAACAAAACTCTGAATAGCCCCAAAGAGCCCTCAGGGACTGGGTTGAAGAGAGGCCCTTCAGTTCCTGAAAGTGATACAGAACCACCCCCACCCATAGCCTTGTCAGAAACATGCTTGAGTGATTAAGATTGACAGCAGGCAGGCAAAGAGGGCAGATTGGTCTCACCTGCTTGCAGCCAAGGCTGTGGAAATAGACACAGAGGAGCTGTGGATCACTTGAAACTTCAACACAGTGCTGACTACCTAACAGGAAACTGAGAAGTGGCAGACAGAATGGAAGAGTAGGGTCTTACAACAGCTCCCATAGGGCATTAAAACTTGGCCAAAGCAAACAACACTTCACTTTTTTTTTATCTCTTATTTAATTTTTTAAATTTTTTGTATTATTTTTCTTCATTCTTTTTAAAAAAATGTGTAATTGTTATCTTATGATATCAAATTTTTCTTTTTTGAACCTTTTTCTTCCCCACTTCTCCCTTTTTTCATCCTGTTTTCTCTTCTTCTATCCACACTTTAGTTTTTCTCTTTCTTTTCTTTTTACCCCTTGTTAAAGTCGATCTTTTTTATCTGCTTTATTGATGTGTTACTATTATTGTAGTCTCTGTTGGCTTACTCACATATCTAATTTTCTCTACACTGCTCCAAGTCCATGCACCCTTCTCTTTTCTCTTTCTTCACTAGTCAATTTTTATATGCTTTTCATTTTCATTTCCTCACTTGCTCTCTTCTTTTCCTAATTATTTAATTAGTTTCATTGACTAAACTCAAGACTATCTGCTCTCTCCTCTATTCACCTTTGCCAAAAATAAATGAATAAATTAATAGATAAATTTAAAACTTTGCCCTAACTGGTTTGGCTCAATGGATAGAGTGTCGGCCTGCAGAATGAAGGGTCCCAGGTTCGATTCTGGTCAAGGACATGTACCTTGGTAGCATGCACATCTCCAGTAGGGGGTGTGCAGGAGGCAGCTGATCAATGTTTCTCTCTCATCAATGTTTCTAACTCTCTATCCTTCTCCCTTCTTCTCTGTAAAAAGTCAATAAAATATATTTTTAGAAAATTTTGTTTTATCGTTTTTTAATTTTTTTTGTCCTTTTCTTCTTATCCACTCATCTCTTTCTACCTCCTCTATATTGAACCATGGTCCTACCCCTATTCATTCAATTCCTTAACATTACTTTCTGTGTATAAGCTCTGCCTCTACAGATTCTATTTCCCCCTTTTCTGGGTGTTTGTTTGTTTTGTGGTGTTTTCTCCCAACATATATTTTCCTCTTCCTTTTTCTCCTTTTTATTTTCTTATCGTTATTCTTTACTCAATATAACTTTTGCTCTTTTTCTCTCCTAATTCTATTTTCTCTGGTGGTCACTTTTATTGGGGTTATCGGTGTCATGAGTACATTCGTGTTTTGTTCCCTTTGTGGTGTGTCTTCTCAAGTTGTATTTTGTGCTGTTTGGACAACACGGTAGAGAGAGAGCCACATATCCATACACCATGGGAGGAGACTCCCTCCACAAATGGAAAAATAACACTCAAGACCCAACTAAACCGAGAAGTCAAATATCCCAGGAAGGGGGCATCCAGAGAATACCCAGCATGGAGACCTGAGAGATTACACCACTGGGTCCCACAAAACATCTACTATATAAGGCAAATTCCAAAAATCTGGGAGGCATAGCAGTTTGATCTAATACATAGAAACAACCACAAAAGAACACCAAAAATAAGGAGACAAAAAAAACAACTGCCATATGAAACAAAAGGGGGAATCACCAGAAAAGGAAATAAATGAAATGGAGACAAGCAATTTGTCAGAGAAAGAATTCAGAGCAATGGTTATAAGCATGCTGAAAAGGATGGAAGACAAATTCAAAAACTTGTGAAAGAATCATGAGGAAATGAAGAAGAATCAAGAAGAAATGAAGAATGACATAGCTATAATAAAGAACATAATGGAAAGTTTCAACAGTAGACTAAATGAAGCTGAGGACCACATCAGTGAGTTAGAAGACAGGTAGAAACAACATCCAAGCAGAATAGCAACTGAAAAAAACAAAAACTTAAAAAGCCTGAGGACAGCCTAAGGGTGCTTTGGGATAACATGAAATGAAACAACATCCACATAATAGGAGTGCCAGAAAGAGAGGAAGCTGAGCAAGAAAAAGAAAACCTGTTTGAAGAAATAATGACAGAAAACTTCCCTGATCTTGGGAAGAAAAAAGTTACATAAGTCCAATAAGCACACAGAGTCCCAAATAACATGAACCCAGAAAGACTAACACCAAGACACATCGTAATTACGATGGCAAATGTCAATGACAAAGTAAAAATCTTAAAGGCTGCCAGAGAGAGAGAAAGTTACCTACAAGGGATCTCACATTAGTCTATCAACTGATTTCTCAACAGAAATACATCAGGCCAGAAGGGAATGAAATAAAATATACAAAGTGATGCAAAGCAAGGGACTTAATCTAAGAATATTATACCCAGAAATGGTATCATTCAAAATTAAAGGTGAAATCAGGAGCTAAACAGACAAAAAAATCACTAAGGGAGTTTATCACTACCAAGCCAGCAATGTAAGAAATGCTAAAGGGACTTGTGTAAACAGAAGAAATAAAAAGGGAAGAAGGAATATGCACATAAAGAGTAAAAATAGCAACAAACAAGGAACTATAAATAATAACCTTAAACATAAGTGTATTAAATGCTTCAATCAAAAGACATGGGGTAGCTGAATGGATAAGAAAACATGACCCATATATTTGCTGTCTACAAGAGACCTATCTCAGAACAAAGGACTCACACAGACTGATAGTGAAGGGTTGGAAAAAATTGTTCAGGCAAATAGAAATGAAAAAAAGATGGGGTAGCAATATTTATATTAGACAAAATAGACCTCAAAGTGAAGGCCATAACAAGCGATAGGGAGGGCCATTTCATAATACTAAAGGGAGCAATTTAACAAGAGGATGTAACTCTGGTAAGCATATAGGCACTCAATACATGAGCACCCAAATACATTAAAAAAAAAACTTCTGGAAGATATCAAGGGAGAGATTGACAGGAATACAATCATAGTAAGGGATTTTGATATACAATTGACACCACTGGATAAATCCTCTAGACAAAAAATCAGCAAAGAAACATCAATCCTAAATGACTCACTGGATCAGATAGAATTAATTCTTTAGAAAATTTCATCCCAAAGATACAGAGTATATATTCTTCTCAAGTGCACATGGGACATTTTCAAATTTATACCACATATTGGGACACAGGCAAAGTCTCTTCAAATACAAGAAGATAGAAATCATATCAAGCATCTTGTCAGATCCCAATGGCATAAGATTAGAAATCAACTACATAAAAACAATGAAAGAAAAATTAAACATTTAGAGACTAAATAACATGATATTAAACAATGATTGGGTTACCAAAGAGATTGAAGAATAAATAAAAAACATCCTGGAATGAATGAGAATGAAAATGCAACAATCCAAAATCTGTGGGACACGGTGAAAGCAGTCCTAACAGGGAACTTCATAGCTCTATGGGCCTACTACAAAAAAAAAAAAAAAATTTAATTAAAAAATAAAACAAGAAAAAATGTTAATAAATAATCTAACCCTAAAACTTTGAGAAATAGAGAAATAAGAAAAGCCCAGAGTAAGCAGAAGGAAGGAAATAATAAAGATCAGAGCAGAAATAAATGACATAGAGAAAAAGAAATACAAAAGTTCAATTAAACCAAGAGCTGATTCTTTGAAAGGATAAATAATATTGATGAACTTCTAGCCAGTCTCACCAATAAGCAAATAGAGAGAGCACTCAAATAAATAAAATCAGAAATGAAAGAGGCTAAGTAACAACTGATCCCGCAGACATGCAAAGATAATAAAAAAAAATACTATGAACAACTCTACTCCAACAGTCTGGACAACCTAGACAAAATGGACATATTCCTAGAAAAATACAATCTTCCAAAACTCAATCAGGAAGGATAAAAAAACATGAATAGGCTGATAACTATGGGAAAAAAATGAAGCAGTGATAAACTTCCAGCAAACAAAAGCCCTGGGCCGGACAGCTCCTCTGGGGAATTTTACCAAACATTCAAAGAAGAGATAAAACCTATCCTCTTTAGACTATTCCAAAAAATTCAAGAGGAAGGAACACTTCCAAGCTCTTTCTACGAAGCCAGCATTACCCTAATCCCAAAAATAGATAAAGACACTACAAAGAAAGAGAATAACAGGCCAATATCCCTGCTGCACATAGGTGCTAAAACCCTCAACAAAATTCTAGCAAATCAGAAACGGCATTACATTAGAAAGATCATACACCATGATCAAGTGGGGTTTATTCAAGGGATGCAAGGATGGTATAATATCCATTGCCCTAGGAGCAGTATCAGGGAAGAAGTTCTTTTGGCATATATCTGAAATTTTGCTGCCTGTGGATTCCTCTAGTATTTTCATGGTTTCCCGTCTTATGATTAAGTCCTATATCCATTTTCTGTTTATTTTTGTGTAAGGTGTAAGTTGGTAATCTAGTTTCATTTTTTTTCATGGATCTGTCCAACTTTCCCAACACCATTTATTGCAGAGACTGTCCTGATTCCATTGTATGTTCATGCCTCCTTTGTCAAATATTAATTGAGCATAGTGGTTTGGGTCGATATCTGGATTCTCTATTCTATTCCATTGATCTGTAAGTCTGTTCTTGTGCCAGTACCAGGCTGTTTTGAGTACAGTGGCTTTGTAATACAGCTAGAAATCTGGTATTGAGATCCCTCTTACTTTATTCTTCTTTCTCAGGATTGCTGTGGCTATACGGGGTCTATTTTTATTCCAGATGAATTTTTGGAGAGATTGTTCTAGGACTGTGAAATATGCCATTGGCATTTTAATGGGGAGTTCATTGAATCTATGGATTGCTTTGGGTAGTACGGACATTTTAATGATGTTGATTCTACCAATCCATGAACATGGTATGTTATTCCATCTGTTTACGTCTTCCTCTATCTCTTTTTTCAGTGTCCTGTAGTTTTCCGCGTATAGGTCTTTTACCTCCTTAGTTAAGTTTATTACTAGGTATCTTAATTGTTTTGGTGCGATGGCAAATGGGATTGCTTTTTTAGTCTCTCTTGATATAAGTTCACTATTGGTGTATAGAAATGCCATAGATTTATTGGCATTAATTTTGTGTCCTGCTACATTGCTGAATTCATTTATTAAGTCTATTAGTTTTTTGATGGAGTTTTTCAGGCTTCTTATAAACATTATCATGTCATCTGAAAATAAGGACAACTTTACTTCTTCTTTTTCAATTTGGATGCCTTTTATTTCCTCTTCTTGTCTGATCGCAGTAGCTAATACATCCAGTAGTATGTCAAACAGGAGTGGTGAGAGTGGGCATCCCTGCCTTGTTCCTCTTTTTAGGCGAATTGGTTTTAGTTTTTGCCCATTGAGTATGATGTTAGCTGTGGGTTTATCATATATAGCTTTTATTATGTTTGGTATGAGCCTTCTATTCTCACCTTGTTGAGAGTTTTTATCAAGAAAGTGTGTTGGATTTTGTCAAATGCTTTTTCTGCATCAATTGGTATGACTATGTGATTTTTATCTCTCAATTTGTTTATGTGATGTATCACGTTTATTGATTTGAGGATATTGTACCATCCTTGCATTCCTGGGATAAATCCTACTTGGTCATGGTGTATGATCTTTCTGATGTTCTGCTCGATCTGATTTACTAGAATTTTGTTGAGGATTTTGGCATCTATGTTCATGAGGGATATTGGCCTGTAATTCTCTTTCATTGTGTTGTCTTTATCTGGTTTTGGTATTAGGGTGATGCTGGCTTCATAGAAGGAGCTAGGAAGTGTTCCTTCCCCTTGAATTTTTGGAATAATCTGAGGCAGATAGGTTTTAGTTCTTCCTTGAATGTTTGGTAAAACTCCCCTGTGAAGCCGTTTGGCCCCTGGCTTTTGTTTGCTGGAAGTTTTCTGATGACTGCTTCAAGTTCTTCCATAGTTATTGGCCTATTGAGCTGTTTAGATTCTTCCTGATTGAGTTTTGGAAGGTTATATTTTTCTAGGAATATGTCCATTTCCTCTAGGTTGTCCAGTTTGTTGGAATAAAGTTGTTCGTAGTATTTTTTAACAATCCTTTGTATTTCTGTGGGGTGTGTTGTTATTTCACCTCTTTAATTTCTGATTTTGTTTATTTGCTTCCTCTCTCTTTGCTTCGTGGTGAGCCTGGCTAGAGGTTCGTCAATCTTGTTTATCCTTTCAAAGAACCAGCTCTTGGTTTTGTTGATCTTTTGTATTGTTTTTTTGGTCTCTATGTCTTTTATCTCCGCTCTGATCTTTGTTATTTCCTTCCTTCTGCTTACACTGGGCTTTTCTTGTTGCTCTCTTTCTAACTCTTTGAGTTGTAGGGTTAGGTAATTTATTACCATTGTTTCTTGTTTTTTGCAGTAGGCTTGTAGAGCTATGAACTTCCCTCCCAAAACTGCTTTCACTGTGTCCCATAGATATTGGATTGTTGTGTTTTCATTGTAATTTGTTGCCATGATGTTTTTTATTTTTCCTTGATCTCCCTGATAAACCAGTCATTGTTTAATAAAATGCTGTTGAGTCTCCATGTGTTAGATTTTTTGAGATTGTTTTATTGTAGTTGATTTCCAGTTTATGCCACTGTGATCTGAGAATATACTTGTTATAATTTCTATCTTTTTGAATTTGAAGAGACTTTGCCTATGTCGCAGCATATGGTCTATCTTTGAAAATGCCCCATGTGCACTCGAGAAGAATGTATATTATGTGGCTTTGGGGTGAAATGTTCTGAAGATGTCAATTAATTCCATCTGCTCTAGTGAGTCATTTAGGATTGATGTTTCTTTGCTGATTTTTTGTTTAAAGGATTTGTCCAATGGTGATAGTGGGGTATTAAAGTCTCCTACTATGAGTGTATTGCTGTCAATATCTCCCTTGATATCTTCCAGGAGTTTTGTTTATGTATTTGGGTGCTCCTGTATTGGGTGTGTATATTTTTAGCAGAGTTATTTATTCTTGATGGGTTGCTCCCTTTAGTATTATGAAGTGGCCTTCCTTATCTCTTGTTATGTCCTTCACTTTGAGATCTAATTTGTCAGATATAAGTATTGCTACCCCAGCTTTTTTTTTCATTTCCATTCGCCTGGAAAACCTTTTTCCATCCTTTCACCCTCAGTCTGTGTGCATCTTTTTTTCTGAGGTCGTTTTCTCTTAGACAGCAGATATATGGGTCTTGTTTTCTTATCCAATTCGTTACCCTGTGACTTTTGATTAGGGCATTTAATCCATTTACATTTAAAGTTATTATTGATAGGTACTTATTTATCACCATTCTTATTCTTTACCCCTGTGTTCCTTCGCGACTTCCTATATTTTTTTCACAGGAGACCCTTTATCATTTCTTGCATTGCTGCTTTGGTGGTAATAAATTCCCTTAGTCCTTTTTTGTCTGTGAAGCTCCTGATTTCACCTTCAATTTTTTTTGGATAGCCTTGCTTGGTACAGTATTCTTGGATTCAGACCCTTCATTTTCATGACTTTGTGTATTTCATTCCATTCCCTTCTGGCCTGATGAATTTCTGTTGAGAAATCAGCCGCTAGTCTTATGGGGGTTCCTTTTTATGTAACTTTCTGTCTCTCTCTGGCCACTTTTAAGATTCCTACTTTGTCGTTGGTGTTTGCCAATTTAATTATAATGTGCCTTGGCATCGGTCTTTTGGAGTTCATTTTGCTTGGGACTCTGTGAGCTTCTTGGATTTGTGTGGGGTTTTTCTCCCCTATATCAGGGAAGTTTTCTGTCATTATTTCTTCAAACAGGTTTTCTATTCCTTCCTCAGTTTCCTCTCCTTCTGGAACCCCTATTATGCGGATGTTGTTTTGTTTTGTGTTGTCCCAAAGTTTCCTTAGGCTCTCCTCCTGCTTTTTAAGTTTTTTTTCTACAAGCAGCTGTAATTGGTTATTTTTTCCCACCTTGTCTTCTAGCTCACTGATGCAGTCCTCTGCTTCTTCTAGTCTACTCTTGATGCTTTCTATTAAGCTCTTTATAGCAGCAATGTCATTTTTCATTTCTTCTTGGTTCCTCTTCATTTCCTCTTGGTTCTTACTCATGTTGTGGAATTTGTCTTCCATTCTTTTCAGCCACCTTATGACCATTTCTCTGAATTCTTTCTCTGACATGTTGCTTGCCTCTATTCAGTTTACTTCCTTTTTTGGTGATACCTGCTTTTTTTTCACATGCTGGCTGTTTCTTTGTCTCCCGATGTTCTCTCTTCTCTGGATATCTGCTTATGTAGTTCTCTCTCTCCTTATCTCATGCGAAATCTGACCTTTCCGTGGTGGAGTGTAGACCTCCTTTGAATCGCGTGTTTGTGCCAATTAGGGATCGGTGTTCTGGGGCTTGCAGCTCTTCGGTGGTTGCCACAGTTGTAGCTTGTCAGTCTTCCGATAAGATCCACTTTCCCCTTCAGGATGGCGCAGTCTCTGTATCCGAGCTGGTCGCTCTGAGAGGGAAACCAGCCACAGTGGAGGCTGCCCCGTGAGGGGAACCCCATCCAGCAGTCCCCCACCTCCTCCTGGAATTTAACTGTCCCTTAACTTGCCTAAAATACTCCCTGTGTGACCCTCAGCTGCTCTTTCTTTCTGCTCTGGGACAAGGCTCGGTACCCGTCTGTCTATTCTGCCACCATTTTTTCTTCCCCTGTGCTTTATTTTAGATACCCTTATTTTTTATCCTCCAGCCACTGACTAACCCATTAAGAGATATTCCTTTGGATGCAAGAATAAAAGAAAGCTCTTTGTCATGTAACTACACTGCAGAAACCTAGCAGTCACTACCTTAACGCAATTGTCCTTTGAATTCCACAATACATTTCCTGTACCATTTCACAGCCTCTTAACACTTTCTACCTTATATTAGAAATATTGGAGGCAATTGAGTTGGACCTTATAGAATACAAAAGTTTAATCAGGAAGAGATTGGTAATGCTGAACTCAGAAATCAAAGATAATAATGCTGAATTCAGAAATTCAATAGAGCTTGGGAACAGTCAATTCTCAGCATTTCTGAGGGTATCCAGTGAGCTTATACATTACTTTCTATTGGTAGTTTGTCACTTCTAACTTGGAAGCTCTGTTATTTGCTATCCTGAAACTATTCAATCAATATTTGTATTTCATTGAAGGTTTGGGAAATTATAGTCAAACATGGAAAAATACATGTTTTTGTTTTTGCATTTTGTTTGTTTTGTTATATCAAGGGCAGATGCTTGGAATTTAAACAATTTACTGATCATTAATATTTTGTCATAGCCAACTTTTTTCATGAGAATTAAAAAACTTAAATCTCTGGATTATGTATTTTAGTATTAACTAAAATTTTAGATGGCATATCAGCTATTTATAAGCCACATCAAATTTGGGAAAGAAACTTCAGAAGATGATGGAAATTTTCTTTGGCTGACTTGTGATATTCAATTTTCTGTGGAAATGACAACTTCCCAGTTTTGATACTGAAAGCCCATTTCAAATGGAAAATGATAAATAGGAATAAAAAATTTAAGACTCTCTGATAGTCCTGAGTCCATCATGTGAAAATTAAGCCTGCCCTGTCATGCTGTTTTGCAATGACTCTGACTGATGTTGACCATACTTACTATAAAAAACAACCTGTTTTACTTCATTAGTCCTTTATCAGAGAAATCAGTTGTCTCCTGGCAATTTAAAACCTATATTAAAATTTCAGGGACAGATCCTCCTATTTCCTAGTGAAGTAATTTATTAGAATCAGTGTAGATATTTATAAGTTTACTGAAAACTGAAGGTGTGCCTATTTAGGCTATTTATAAAAACAGTGTTAGAGTTAAGAAATTATTGATGTAAACTTACACATCACATACTAACCATTCTGGGCACATATATGGATAATGCTATAGGAGCTTCTGAGACTTCTCTGCTGCCTTTGTTAGGCTTTAAGCCTAGAAGCTCAAGACAGCAGTACATGGAGAGTCACATGAGTCAGAAGGCTTATATAAAAAATATCACCTCCCGCCTGTCAGAATGGCTGTCATTAATAAATCCACCAGTGACAAGTGTTAGTGGGAATGCACAATGGTGTAGTCACTGTGGAAAACAGTTTAGAGTTTCCTCAAAAAATTAAAAATTGAACTGCCTTATGACCTGATGATTCTACTTCTGAGAATTTATCTGATGAAACCTGAAACACTAATTTGAAAGAATATATGCATCCCTATGTTCATTGCAGCATTATTTACAATAGTCAAGATATGAAAAAAGACCAAGTGCCCATCAGTAGATGAGTGAATAAAAAAAGCTGTGGTACATCTACATGATGGAATACTACTTAGGCATAAAGAGGGAATCATACCTTTTGTGACAGCATGTTATGGATGGACCTAGAGAGTATTATTCTAAGTGAAATAAGCCAGTAAGAGAAAGACAAATACCATATAATTTCACTTATATGTGGAATCTAATGAACAAAATCATATATAATAAAAGGCTAATATGCAAATAGACTGCATGGTGGAACAACCAAACAATTGGTCGCTATGACATGTGATGACCACCAGGGGGCATGTACGGTATATGGAGGTTGTTGGCCATGGTGGGATGGTGGAGCAGGTGAGCAGGGGCACCAGACCAAGGTGGGGCACTGGTCACTGTCATCGGGGTGAGCCTCTGGTGGTTACTGAAAATACTTTGCTCCCACATGCTATGGTCCTGCCTGGCACTTGCACCCACTGCCAGTGCTGGCCCCACTCGCACCTGCTGCTGGTGCCAGGCGCCAGTCCTGATCACTCGGTGCCATCAGTGGGTGTGAGCAGTGGCTGCTGTCCCTGATTGCCCCTAAGGGCTTCTCCAACTCCCCCTGCTCCTGTGGGGTGATCAGGTCAGGAGGAGCGGGGCTGCTGGCAGACAGGGGACAGGGGGCCAGGCAGAGTTGTGGAGGATGGGCCAAGATCCACCCCTATGCCTAGTGTAGCCTCATGTCCCACAGTTCCTTTCAAGGTGCATGAATTCGTGCACCGGGCCCCTAGTAAACTAATAAAATAGAAACCGACCCATAGATATGGAAAACAGACTGACAACTGTCAGAGAGGAGTGGGGTTGGATGGCTGGGTGAAATAGGTGAAGGGATTAAGCAAAAAAAATCTTCATGGACACAGACAGCAATATCATGATTATCAGATGGAAGGGCGCATGGGAGAAGGTGGAAGAAGGTCAACAGGGTATAAATGGTTACAGAAGGAGATTAGACTTTGGATGGTGAGCATACTATGCAATGTGCAGATTATGTATTGTAGAATTTTACACTTGAAATCTACATTATTTTATTGAACAATGTAACCACAATAAATTCAATAAAAATAAACTGATAAATTATAAAATAAAATAAAAAATAAATTGAGAAATTATAGGCTCTGGGATAGGACCACAGTTTGATTGATTGGGGTCCCTTAGCTTCTGTACTCCTTTTCTTCCATCCACAAGCATTTATCAATTATTTACCAAATCCTAGGTACTATCAAATATTATAATCTAGGAAATTCCTAGATACTTGAGATATAGACATTAAATAATTATGGGCCTTTAATGATACCCAGTTGAATAAAGAAGATAGACAGAAATTCACTGTGACATAAATAAACCTCTCTATTATAGGCACAACACAGATAAGGTGGTAGGGAGTGATTTGGTTTAATTAGATGTAGTTATGGTGGAGGTCGCCATGCATAGTGTATGGCACATAGTGCCCAGTAGTAATAGTTAAAATATAGAGAGCACTTACTGGTTGTCAGGCACTGAACTAAGCTCATTACTTATATAATCTTCCTTAATTTTCAACAGCAATTTAATGCACTAGGTAGTATTATTATCCCCATTTTATAGAAAACTAGAGGCCCGATGCACGAAGATTCGTGCAAGAATGGGCTTCCTTCCCCTGGCTGCTGGCACTGCCTTTGCTCTGGCCAGAGCTGCCTTTCCGCCTTCCCATGCTGCCCAGAGGCCCAGAGTGGCTGGGTTGGTGCGGAACGCCTGTGTCATTGCCATGGTGATGACGCAAGCATCCCGCCCCCGGCTGCCTGGTGCTTGTGTATGCAAATTAACCCACCATCTTTGTGGAGTTAATTTGCATACTCACTCCTGATTTGCTGGTGGCCATCACAAAGGTACAGTCAATTTGCATCTTTCTATTTTATTAGTGTAGATGAGTCATAGAGAGGTTAACTAACTTGCCCAAGGTCACACAGCAGCTAAGCAGTATAATAAAAATTTGAGCTCAGGCAGTGTGACTCTAGAGTCTGTTTTACTAGTTAACATATTGTGATGCCTCTCATTAAATGTTAGTTGATATAATTGTTATTGTTATTGATATTATTTTCTTGATATGCCCCTGTCAGTTGGGTGATATCAAAGTATGAATGATTTTTCTTTATTTTTACAGTAATAGAAATTTTATAATTTCCATGCCATTGAGTTGATATTAGTTGTTTTAAATTTTATGTTGTAGTGATGATGATAATGATAATAATCATGTTAATTACTAGGTGCCAGACACTATCATAAATTCTTCACAATACTTAACATATATATTATCAC
Source organism: Ia io (assembly GCA_025583905.1). NCBI lineage: Eukaryota > Metazoa > Chordata > Mammalia > Chiroptera > Vespertilionidae > Ia > Ia io. Next base: position 100,702,975 of record JAJQQW010000001.1, read on the forward strand.
AACAACTCCATGAGGTAGGTATAATTATTGCCTGCTTTACACATGAGAAAACTAGGGTAAAGAAACTAACGTATTCAAGGTTACACAGCTAAAAAGCAGCAAGATAGGGACTCCATAGTCTATATGTTTAACTTCCATATTATATAGCTCATGTAATTTTGACAGTTCTATCACAATTTTTTCTTTAGGAAGTTTGGTAACATGTGCTCTTCTCCCATCTCTTCCCATCTCTTCCCATCTCTTCTCCTAGATCCTCTGTTTCACTTAGGAGAGAGTATAGTGATATCAAGGAATTAGCAAAAGGCACAGAAAGTGTCAGCAAATACATGTTGAATATCTGCTGTGTATAAGGCCCTTTTATAGCACTATGAATGCAGCATGAAATAAAATAGACAATATTCTCTACCCCATGTAGTTTGCATTCCAGTGGAGAAAGATGAACAATGAGTGTATTGCTACAAATGTCATGGAGAAAGCTAGCCCAGGGAGTAAGAATAGAGAATGTCATGACAGGGGAGGAGTGCTATCAAGTTAAATAGGATAGTTAGAGCAAGCCTGGATTAGAAGGGAATATTAGATTTTTAAAAAGATAAAGGATATGTCTACACAAAAAGTTGTATAGCAATGTCCATAGCAGTATCCTATCTAATAAAGAGGGAATATGCAAATTGACCATCACACCATTACAAAGATGGTGGCGTCCACAGGGGAGGGGGGGTTTTCATAACACAAGATGGCTGCACCCACAGTGGAGGCCGAGTTCCCATAACAAGCCTTAAGGAGCAATCAGCAGGGACCTGAGGCTGTGTGGCGCTGGGCTGGGGCAGAAGACCTGAGGCTGCGCCCCCCACCTGGTGGGGTTTGACAGGTGACCTCAGGCCACACCTCCCACCCCAATGCCAGGCCGGGGGACCTTAGACCACTTCCCCCGCCTGGCAGGGATTGATGGGGGACCTCAGGCCATGCCCCCTGCCAGACAGGTCTTGATGGGAGACCTCAAGGTGCACACCTTGCCCCAGTGCTAGGCCGGGGAACCTCAGGCCATGCCCCCTGCCCAACGGGGCTTGATGAGGGACCTCAGGCCACACCCCCCGGCCAGCGTGGTGGGGCCGGCTGGGTCTGGATCTTGCCCAATGGCGGTGGGGCCAACCGGGTCTGGGTCTCATGCAATTTTGAAGCACATGGGTGGTGGGGACTTGACTCTGGGTCCCATGGCGTGACCCAGACTCTGACAGGAGGAAGATTTTCATATACATTTTACTAATTTTCTTTCATCTTTGACACTTCTATTATAGAGAAAGGACAAATAGCAATATTAAAATGTTTCCTCCAATTAATTCCCTTTTAATGTGCACGAGTTTCATGCACTGGGCCACTAGTTATTTATAATATTCAAAAATTTGGAGCAAACCAAATTTTCATCAATGGATGAATGGGTAAACAAAATGTTATATATCTACATGATAGAATATTATCTATATATATAAAAGACTAAGCAACCTTTCGACCATTTGGCCTTTCGACCATTCGACTGGTAGCTATCATGCGCACTGACCACCATGAAAACATGGAGCAGACTGATGAATCACAGAGGGAAGGGGGGAGGGAGGGAGGGAAGAGATTAACCAAAGGTTTTGTATGCATACTAAAGGCCCAGTGGGGTCTCTCAGCCTGGCCTGTGGGGATCCGGCCAAAACCGGCCTGGTGCATGGACTCATGTACTGGTAGAGTCCCTTAGCCTGGCATGTGGGGATCAGGCTGAAACCAGCTCTCCAACATCCCCTGATGGGTCCCAGATTGCAAGAGGACACAGGCCAGGCCACAGGACCTCACTGGTGCACGAATCCGTGCACCAGGCCTCTAGTTAAGCCATAAAAAGGAATAAATTTTAATACACAACATAAATCAACTTCAAAGACATGATAAATGAAGGAAACAAAACACAAAAGGACACAGCGTGTATATTATTTATATGAATTTTATAGAATAGGAAAACCATAGAGACAGAAGATTGATTAGTGATTGTCAGGGTCTGAGGAGGGAGAGTGGGAATTACTATTTCTGTGTATGGGGTTTCTTTGTGGTTTGATGAAAATATTCTGAATGTAGATAATGATGATGATTGTACAACCCAATGAATATATTAAAATCTACTAAACTAAATATATTTTAAGTGTTAACCTTTATAGTATGTGAATTAGATTACTTTTAAAGACCACAAGACAAATTTTTATTTGGCCAGAGTCTAAGCAAATTTGGCCAAGTGGGATTGCTTCAGATCTAAAGGCAGCTAGACTGCCTCTGGAAGTGAAAAGAAACAGTAGGTTGCCAGGGCCATTGCCAGGCTGAAGCTCATTCTTCAAGAGTAAAGGCCACAGACCCTGAGTACTGTGCTGGTTGGTGGATCCCTGAGAGTTAGATGTCACAAATACCTCTCAGAATATTCCAGCCATCTTTGAGCACAGCACACAAGTCTGTTACAGGATTGAATGCCTCACTGAATAGCATCTTGAACAGAAAAAACATACTGTGGCACAGCTGTTTCTGAGATGGTTGAATTCCTGAGGGTGATGTTTAGTGTTCTCTTATTCCAGATCAGATCTGTGGTTATAAATACAGTCGACTACTCTTTCAGGCACAGACTGAAAACTCCATTATTGTCCTGGGTTATCTGGCTTACCCGACCCCAAATACAAATTCTCAGAGATAAAATATTGATGAAAATACTATGTTCACATATTTAATAAAACAAGAGCTAAAATGACTTTATTAAAAAACCACTTGCTGACAATTTACATACAATTTGTACATCGCATATTGTTCACACCATATATAATCCTGTGACATTACCAATTAAAACTGTGGATACACTGATGTTGAATTTATACTTTTAATACTTAAAAGTTAATGTTCCTCTCCAACAATAAGCCAGCAAATACATAGACAAATTATAGTGTATCCATACAATAAAATATTTTCACCCATAAACAGGAAGTACTTTACATGATACAGCATGGGTGAACCTCAAAAACATGATGCTAAATAAAAGAAACCAGGCACATTTTTGTGAAATGACCAGAAAAGCCAAAACCAGAGAGAGAGAAAGTAAATTAATGGTTGCTAGGGGCTGAAAAGATGGGGGCAATGGGGAAGTGACTGTTTAATGAGTACAGAGTATTTCTTGAGCTGATGAAAATTTTCTAATTATAAGATTGTGTAACTCTGTGAATATCTTAAAAACCATTGAATTGTACACTTTAATATGGTGAATATTATATGATGAAAATATATTTTTAAAATACTTCCAAAAAATCGTGAAGGAAGTGAAGGGAAAAGCCATGCTAAGTTGCTGGGGAATGAACATTTAAGACAGAAGAACTAGCCAGTTCAAAGACCTCAAGGCCTGAGCATTCCCAGTATGTTTTAGGAACGTCATGTGTGAATGTAGAGCAGTGGAACAGCAAGGACAATCCTAGGAAATGAGGTGATGGAAGTAGAAGGAGGCCTTGAGCATCCTTGTAAGCCATTGTGTAGATTTTTACTTATACTCTAGTGAAATGGAAAGTCATTGAAGGTTTGAGCAGAAGAGAAACATTATCTGACGGAATTTTTAAGACACATTTTGGCTTTTGTATGGAGAAGAGTATGTAAGAGCACAAAGTGGGAGGCAGGGAGATGGGTCTGTGGGGTTTTACAATATTCCAGGCAAAACATAATGATAGTTTTAACCTTTTGCACTCGGATGTTGAGATTAAAATTACTCTTTGAATGTATAATTTGAAATATAAAAAAAATCCAAATAAATAAGTTTGTATGAAAAGAAACTCCAGTTTTTTATTCTACTGCTGGGCTTTGTAAAATCTGGGGTATTTAAAAAATTAAATCCCGAGTAGAAAAAAGGAATCGAGAAAAAAGCAAGAGAGTGCAAAGGGTTAAATAGTCTTAAAAGTCAAGGGCATAAGAAATATTTAGTTTTGCAGACCTACTTTTAAGTTTGAGGAAACAACTTTCCTGACAAACTGGATGTTGTCGACCATAAAAGAAAAGTTGTTTAGGTGTTTCATGACTATGGCAAGTCATGTGCACACATTGAACTGGACAAAGATGGAAGAAATACTTTATAGAGGGGAAGACAAAGTTAAGGGTAGGGGCGGTTACAACCATAGAGCTATGTTGTAACAAGAATACTACTAGTATGTTACAACATAGAGTCTTCCTGTAGTTCTCTCACAATGACTTTGTGATAGCTCCTCCCATAGGCCCTAGTTCCTCCCACAGGCCTTCTAGATTAAGGTTAAGGTCACTGTCATAAATTGTATCAATGTGAACAACAAGAGAAAGAATGGAGTCCCCTTTTACTGATACAGCGGCGACTATGGTACTAGCAGCTCAGGGATGGAATTTTTGAACACATTAGGATTAAGATGCCTATTAGTTATTTAGTAGAAATTTCGAGTAGACAGGAGCATATATACAACATACCTGTAAGGGATACAGGTTGGTATCTCTTCTGATTGGCCAATATTCAGGCATTACTAATCATAAAATATTCTGATACATCTTCTATACATCAGTCTTGAGTTCAAGGGAAAGGTCTCTACCAGCAATATAATCTGGGAGATATAAAGCTATGGATATAGCTTCTCAATACATTTATTCTATAATGTGAGGTACATGGATTGTGAAAGAGAAAATGTGTTCTATTAGTGAGGCCTGTATATCAAGGATGTACAAAGTCTGTTTGAGCTAACTGATGTAAGGATGAATTTTTTAAAAATGATTTTTTCCTGCTGCCAAGAAGGAAAGTGATCTTTCCCCCGTCTTTTATCGTACATTTCTGTGAGAAACCTACTGTCTATGAATCCTTCTTCTCACACTCTGATATCTCTGGAGATCTTTTTAAAGTCTAGGCAAGCCTCTTGCTAGGTTTACAATGCAGGAGTGTTTTTCTTTCTTTTAAATGGAATTTATTGGGGAGACATTGGTTAACAAAATTATATAGGTTTCAGTTGTACAATTCTATAATACATCATCTGTGTATTTTATTTTTTATTTTTTTCTTTATTGATTAAGGTATTACATATGTGCCCTTTTCCCCCCATTGTCCCTCCACCTCCCAACTCATGCCCTCACCCCCCTGGTGTCTGTGTTCATTGGTTAGGCATATATGCATGCATACAAGTCCTTTGGTTGGTCTCTCCCCCTTACCCCCACCCTCCCTTACATTCCCTCTGAGGTTTGATGGTCTCATTGATGCTTCTTTGTCTCTGGATCTATTTTTGTTCATCAGTTTATGTTATTCATTATATTCCACAAATGAGTGAGATCATGTGATATTTATCTTCCTCTGACTAGCTTATTTCCCTTAGCAAAATGTTCTCCAGTTCCATCCATGCTGTTGCAAATGGTAAGAATTCCTTCTTTAATACCGCAGAGTAGTATTCCACTGTGTAGATGTAGCACAGTTTTTTAATTCACTCATCTGCTGATGGGAAATTAGGGTGTTTCCAAATCATAGCTATGGTAAACTGTGCTGCTATGAACATAGTGTTGCATATATTCTTCCAGATTGGTATTTTTGGTTTCTTGGGATAAAGTATTTCTAGAAGTGGGATCACTGGGTCAAATGGGAGTTCCATTTTTAATTTTTTGAAGAATCTTCATACTGCTTTCCACAGTAGCTGCAACAGTCTGCATTCCCACCAGCAGTGAACGAGGGTTCCTTTTTCTCCGCATCCTCTCCAGCACTTGCCCTTTGTTGATTTATTGATGAGAGCCATTCTGATAGGTGTGAGATGGTACCTCATTGTCATTTTGATTTGCATCTCTCTGATGATCAGTGACTTTGAGCATGTTTTCATATGTCTCTTGGCATTCCTTGTGTCCTCTTTCGAAAAGTATCTATTTAGGTCCTTTGTGCACTTTTTGATTGGGTTGTTTATCTTCCTTTTGTTAACTTGTATGAGTTCCTTGTAAATGTTGGAGATTAAACCCTTATCTGTGATAACATTGGCAAATATGTTCTCCCATGCAGTGGACTTTCTTTTTGTTTTGTTGATGGTTTCTTTTGCTGTGTAGAAGCTTTTTATTTTGATGTAGTCCCATTTGTTTATTTTCTCTTTAGTGTCCATTGCCCTAGGAATGGTATTGGTGAAGAAATAGCTTCGGCATATTTCTGAAATTTTGCTGCCTGTGGATTACTCTAATATTTTTATGGTTTCCCATCTTACGTTTAAGTTGTTTATCCATTTTTAATTTATTTTTGTATATGGTGTAAGTTGGTGTTCTAGTTTCATTTTTTTGCATGTATCTGTCCAATTTTCCCAACACCATTTATTGAAGAGACTGTCTTGACGCCCTTGTATGTTCTTGCCTCCTTTGTCAAATATTAATTGAGCATAGTGATTTGGATCAATTTCTGGGTTCTCTATTCTATTCCATTGGTCTATATGTCTGTTCTTGTGCCAATACCAGCTGTTTTGGGAACAGTGGCTTTGTAATACAGCTTTATATCTGGTATTGAGATCCCTCCTACTTTGTTCTTCTTTTTCAGCATTGCTGCAGCTATTCAGGGTCTTTTTTTTTTTTTAATCCAGATGAAATTTTGGAGAGTTTGTTCTAGGTCTGTGAAATATGCCATTGGCATTTTAATGGGCAGTGCACTGAATCTATAGATTGCTTTGGGTAGTATGGACATTTTAATGATGTTGAGTCTACAGATCCATGAACACAGTATGTTTTTCCATCTGTTTATATCTTCCTCTATCTCTCTTTTCAGTGTCCTGTAGTTTTCCAAGTACAGGTCTTTTACCTCCTTAGTTAAGTTTATTCCTAGGTATCTTAATTTTTTTGGTGTGATGGTAAATGGGATTGTTTTTTCAATATCTCTATCTGTAAGTTCACCATTGGTATATAAAAATGGCAGATTTCTTGGTATTAATTTTGTATCCTGATACATTGCTGAATTCATTTATTAAGTCTAATAATTTTTGATAGAATGTTTAGGTTTTTCTATATACAGTAGCGTGTCATCTGTGATGAGTAACAGTTTTATTTCTTCTTTTCCAATTTGGTTACCTTTTATTTATTCTTCTTGTCTAATTGCAATGGCTAGCACTTCCAGAACTATGTTGAACAGGAGTGGTAAAAGTGGACATTCCTGTCTCGTTCCTGTTCTTAGTGGAAATGGTTTTTGTTTTTGCCCATTGAATATGCTGTTGGCTTTAAGTTTGTCATATATGGCTTTTATTATGTTGTGGTATGATCCCTCTATTTCTATTTTGGTGATGGTTTTTATTAAGAAAAGGTGTTGGGTTGTGTCAAATATTTTTTTTGCATCAATTGATATGACGGTATGATTTTGATCTCTCAATTTGTTTATGTGATGTATCACGTTTATTGATTTGTGGATATCGTACCAACCTTGCATCCCCAGGATAAATCCTACTTGGTCATGGTGTATAATCTTTCTGATGTAATACTGGATCTGATTTGCTAGAACTTTTTTGAGGATTTTGGTATCTATATTCATGAGGAATATTGGCCTGTAATTCTCTTTCATTGTGTTGTCTTTATCTTGTTTTGGTATTAGGGTAATGCTGGCTTCATAGAATGAGCTTGGAAGTGTTCCTTCCTCTTGAATTTTTTGGAATAGTCTGAAGAGGATAGGTTTTAGTTCTTCTTTGAATGTTTGGTAAAACTCCCCAGGGAAGCTGTCTGGCCCCAGGCTTTTGTTTGTGGGAAGCTTTTTGATGACTGCTTCAATTTCTTCCATAGTTATCAGCCTATTGAGATTTTAGATTCTCCTGATTGAGTTTTGGAGGGTGTATTTTTCTAGGAATATGTCCATTTCCTCTAGGTTGTCTAGTTTGTTGGAGTAGAGTTGTTCATAGTATTTTTTAACAATCCTTAGTATTTCTTAGGGGTCTGTTGTTATTTCGCCTCTTTCATTTCTGATATTATTTATTTGGGTCTTCTCTCTTTGCTTCTTGGTGAGCCTGGCTAGAGGTTCATCAATATTGTTTATCCTTTCAAAGAACGAAGTCTTGGTTTCATTGATCTTTTGTATTGTTTTTTTGTTTGTTTGTTTTGTTTTGGATTTTTTTTTTTTTGGTCTATGTGTCATTTATTTCTGCTAGGATCTTTATTATTTCCTTCCTTCTGCTCACTCTGGGCTTTTCCTATTGCTCCCTTTCTAATTCTTTAAGTTGTAGAGTTAGATGATTTTTTAAGATTTTTCTTATTTTTGTGGTTGGCCTGTAGAGCTATGAACTTCCCTCTCAGGATTGCTTTCACAATGTCCCATAGATTTTGGATTGTTATATTTTCATTGTCATTCATTTCCAGGATGTTGTTAATTTCTTCTTTGATTTCTTTGGTAAGCCCAACTTTGTTAAATAGCATACTATCCAGCTTCCAAGTGTTTGATTTTTTTATTGTTTTCATTGCAGTTGATTTCTAATATTATGCTATTGTGGTCTAAGAAAATGCTTGATATGATTTCAATCTTCTTAAATTTGGAGAGACTTTGCCTGTGACCCAATATGTGGTCTATCTTTGAAAATGTCCCATGTGCACTTGAAAAGAACTTATATTCTGTGACTTTGGGGTGAAATGTTCTGAAGATGTCAATTAAGTCCATCTGATCTAGTGAATCATTTAGGATTGCTGTTTCTTTGCTGATTTTTGTCTAGAGGATTTATCTAGTGATGTTAGTGGTGTTTTAAAGTTCCCTACTATGATTGTATTGTTGTTGATCTCTCCCTTGATATCTTTACAGGAGTTTATTATGTATTTGGGTGCTCCTGCATTGGGTGCATATATGTTTACAGGGTTATATCCTCTTGTTTTATTGATCCCTTTAGTATTATGAAGTGGCCTTCCTTATCTATTGTTATGGCCTTCACTTTTAGGTCTATTGTGTCAGATAAAATTATTGCTACCCCAGCTTTTTTGTTTCATTTCCATTTACCTGAAAGATATTTTTCCATATTTTCACTTTCAGTCTGTGTGTGTCCCTTGTTCTGAGTTGGGTCTCTTGTAGACAGTATTTATATGGGTAATGTTTTTTTATCCATTCAGCCACTTGATGTCTTTAGATTAGAGCATTTAGTCCATTTATGTTTAACATTATTATTGATAGGTACTTGTTTGTCACCATTTTTTTTTGTCCCTGTGTTCCTTCTTTCCTTTTTATTTCTTCTTTTTATATAAGTCCCTTTAGCATTTCTTGCATTGCTGGCTTTATAGTGATAAACTCCCTTAACCTTTTTTTCTGTTAAGCTCCTGATTTCCCCTTCAACTTTGAATGATAACCTTAGATAGAGTATTCTTGGATTCAGTCCCTGTCTTTGCATTAATTTATAAATTTCCTTTCATTTCTTCCTGGCCTGATGTGTTTCTGTTGAGAAATAATTAGATAATCTAATGGGAGATCCCTTGTACGTAAATTTCTGTCTCTCTCTTGCAGGCTTTAAGATTCTCTCTTTTTCCTGAATGTTTGCCATCATATTTATGAAGTATCTTGGTGTGGGTCTTTTCAGGTTCATCTTGTTTGGGACTCTCAGTGCTTGTGTGACCCTTTCTTCCCCACATCTGGGAAGTTTTCTGACATTATTTCTTCAAATAGATTTTCTAACCCTTGTTCCTCTTCCTATCGTTCTGGCACTCCTATTATTCATATGTTGCTTCGTTTCATGTTGTCCCAAAGCTCCCTTAGACTCTCCTACTGTCTTTTAATGTTTTTCTCCAGTTGCAGTTCAGTGTGGGTGTGTTTTGCTTCCCTGTCCTCTAATTCACTAATTTGGCACTCTGCTTTTCCTAGTATACTGTTGAAATTTTTCATGGTGCTTTTTTATCACAGCTATATCACTCTTCATTTCTTCTTGATTCTTACATTAGTTGTTGATTTTTTTATCCATCTGGCTTATCAACTCTATAACCCTTATGATGAATTCATTTTCTGACATTTTACCTGCCTCACTTTCACTTAGCTGCTTGTCTGACAATTCCTTCTTTTCTTTTCTTTGGGGGTTTCTTTGTCTCCCCATTTTTGCTCTCATCGAAGGATCTAGGTGTTGAGTTGTGCAGGGGCTGCTACTTGGGTGGCAGCTGCTCCTTAGGCCTTGGATGCAGTTTGGGTGGTTGTGGCAGCAGCTGCTCCTCAGTTGGCAGTGGATCCTCTGGTTGGTGCTGCTCGCAGCAGTGCTGGCTCCTCTGGCTGGTGGGGGCAGGCTGCTCGTGCAGCTGCTGCTCCTTGGATGGAGGTGGGCTGCTCGCTCAGCTTCTACTCCTCAGATGTGGGTTGGCTGCTCACAGGGCTGCTCCTCCTCATGGGTGTGTACTGTTTGCATAGCTGCTTCTCCTCAGATGGGGTCGGACTGTTCGCATGGCTGCTGCTCCTCAGACAGGGGCAGGCCCCACACGGCTGCTGATCCTCAGATGGTGGGGGGTGCTCATGCAGCTGCTGTTCCTCAGACAGGGGCAAGCTGCTTACAGGGCTGCAGCTCCTTGTACAGGGGTGGCCTGCTCCTGAGATGGGGGCAGGCTGCTCATGCAGCTGCCGCTCCTTGGCATGGGGTGGGCTGCTGCTCCTCAGACAGGGGTGGTCTCTTCATGCGGCTGCTGCTCCTGGGATGACTGTGTATTGTATTGTGTGTTCACCACCACAAGTTGAGACTCCTTCCATCACAATTTATCCCCCCTTTACCCTTTCTCACTTCCCCCACCCCTCTTTTTCTCTGGTAAACACCCAGCCAGGAATTTTTCTTAAGGGTAAGGGGGCCATCTCTTTGAAATGTAAACATGAAGGAATATAGTGCCTCTATTTTCCAGTCACTGTGGCAATGCCTTGCCCTGAGCCATAACCAAATGCTTTTCCTTGGGATAGAAGTTTTATTTTTCCTTCAAACAAAGGCAATTGGTTAACACAAATGGCTACATCAACACCAGGTGAATTTGTGATGGACTATAAAAAATGCATAACAAATAGTGTTGTAAAGTTCTCTTATGGAAGGACATATTATGGTTAATCTTGAGAACATGTATGTCATGAATTGAAACTGCTTGGTGATATGTTGGGTGGAATTTCTTTCTGCCTTTGTAATCTAGCAGAATAACTATGATGCACAGTGTAATCTGCTTATTCAATAATACTAGAGGCTCGGTGCACAAAATTTGTGCACTGGGGGGTGTCCCTCAGCCCAGCCTGCACCCTCTCCAATCTGGGATCCCTCTCAAAATCTGGGACTGCTGGCTCCCAACCACTCGCCTGCCTGCCTGCCTGCCTGCCTGCCTGATTGCCCCCTAACCACTCCCCTGCCAGCCTGATCGATGCCTAATGGCTTCCCTGCTGGCCCAATTGCCCTAAGCTGTCCTCCTCTGCTGGCCTGGTCACCCATAACTGCTCTCCCCTGCCAACCCGGTTGCCCCTAACTACCTTCCCCTGCAGGCTTGGTCACCCTTAACTGCCCTCCCCTTCAGACATTATCCCCCCAACTTCCCTCCCCTGCAGGCCTGTTCCCCCCCAACTGCACTTCCCTGCAAGCCTGGTTGCCCCCAACTACCCTCCCCTGCAGGCCTGGTCCCCCCAACTGCACTCCTTCCCCTGCCAGCCTGGTCACCACCAACTGCCCTCCCCTGCCAGCCTGGTCACCCCCAACTGCCCTCCCCTGCTGGCCTGGTCACCCCTAACTGCCCTCCCTTGCTGGGTATCTTGTGGTGGCCATCTTGTGACCACATGGGGGTGGCCATCTTGTGCGAGGGCCTGACGGTCAATTTGCATATTGCATCTTTATTATATAGGATAACTTTTTCTTTCTTTTCTATATTTCATAAAGAGGATTCTCTGCTTTGACAGGATGATTTTAATTAGTAATAAAGGGGAGGAGGGACCCCTGAAATTGTAAAGTTTCTGTGAGTGCCTGGTATTGCTAGCATAAGAAAATCCCAGAAGAGAGAGCACTTTACCATATATAGCATATAACTTTATAGATTTAGTTTTTAGATATAATGGGCAAACCAAGTGGCAGTCCCCTTCCAAATTTTGAGCTCGGCCATTTTTAGGCCGCTTACCTGGCCACTGATTCTCTGAAGTAAAAATAAATAAATAAATAAATAAATAAATAAATAAATAAATAAATCTGTGGCTATAGGATAGAAGGCCTATTTACTTAACAAATTTATTTCGAATCATTATGCTAGAGATTGAGAATATAATAATCAGGAAGCTAAAATTATTTTCATGGAGCTTACAGTCCAGTTAAAAACTAGACAAATAAACAGACAATTAAAATTAAGTGGTATGATCAAAGAATTAAAAAGTGCTCTGATGGACACAGACAGTAGGGGGATAAGGGCTTGTGCTGGAGGGTGGGAGTGGGCCAGGAGAGGTTAATGGGAGGAAAAGAAGACGTATGTAATACTTTCAACAATAAGGACTTTTAAAAAAATGTGCTCTGATAAAATGATGTAGGGTTACTTAACACAGTCTTTGAAAGTCAGAGTAGTCTTTCTGGAGGAAGGCTATTTTAGCTGAGATCTGAAGAATGAATAGCATTAGAAAACTCTGGGTATGATGTTAAAGGGTATACATGGCAGAGGGACTAGTGTGTGCTAAATTCCGGATATAAAAGGAAATAAATATGTATGGAGTTGTAAGCAGTTTGGTTGTAATTAGAACATCTTAATATGTAAAAAGCCAGGGGCCATTACAACTGAAACAATTGGATGGCCAACCGAAACAACAGGCTGCATGGGGTGACCAAGCTGGCAGGGGGGCAATTGGGGGCAACAAGGCTGGCAGAGGGGCAGTTGGGGGTGACCAGGCTGGCAGGGGGGGCAGTTGGGGGCGATGAGGCTGGCAGTGGGGCAGTAAGGGCCAATCAGGCCAGTGAGGGGGAAGTTAGGGGCCACCAGGCTGGCAGAGGGGGGCAGTTGGGGGCATCGGACCTCTAGTGAAATGTAACTGCATAAGGATGGGGATGGTTAGTGACAAGAGATGAGACTTGCACTTGCATGCCTTGTTAAAACATTTGAACTTAACTTATCAGGCAATGGGAAGCCTGAAGGCATGGCACAGGGCAGCATAATCAGAATTGTGCTTTATTTAGAAAGATAAATGATGCTGCAATATGAAATGTAGTTTTGAGTGGGGAAAGACTGGATGCATAATGTATTCCAAGGGTATTTAGGAGGTACAGGTCATAAAACACTGGTGTTGATTAAATATAGCAGGTGAGGTAGAGGGAAAAATTTCAGTGCCCACTGGCGCATTCTTTTCCAAGTTCCTTTTTATTTTTATTTTTTCTGTGTAAAAAAGGTGAAGGGATTAACCAAAATCCCATCGTTGAAAATTCTGCTTTTAAAAAATTGAATAATTTTGGCATGTTCTTGTGTTGTGCACATGTATATAAAACAGGAATGATAGCTACCAATGGGATGGGCTTTCTATGTTCCAGAGCAGCATGGGGTGAGGTATCATGTTCAAATTACCTTTCATCCAAGAGACCACAAGTAAATGCATCCTACTTGGTATTAAATTTTTCAGCAGTTTACCCTTTACCAACTCAAACCCAAACTGATTTAAAAGCATCATCTTTGAGAGAGATGAATTTTTTGTCACCACCACAGATGCCTAAAAACAGGCTGAAGTAGAATACATTATCAAGTAAACAATAAGAAATACAAATATTTACCTAAAGTAGCCATAGCTAAGATTCTGCTGATTGTTATACGTAACAACTAAGGTAAGAGAATTTAGAAATTGGCAAGAATGTTAAAAGAGTAAAGTGAAACCCGGTAATTTTTACAATTTTATTTAATATATTTGATCATGTAGAGAAAAATCCATTGTATTCAGTATGGTAAGGAGTTGGAGTAAATGCTTAATGATCTTCAAAGTTATTCTCAATTAACCCGAATATTCAGACACCATTATTATTCACTGTCATTTCATCCACAGTTCTGAGTACATCTTGCATAAAGTAGGCATTCAAGGCTATTTCTTAGGTAAACATATAACATATGTGCATTAGTGATTACCAAAAATTAGTGATTATCAAAACACATCTTGACTCCAGATTTTTTAAATGAAAACATGCCAACTTTGTTTTAAATGCACTACTCAAGTATCTTGGAAGCTTTTTGAAGTCTTGAAACTTTGATACTAAGAATGACCAGTTTGAAACACTGATTGTGAAAAAAGCATACTTCCAAATTGGGGCGGGGCGGGGGCCTTTAGTTAAATTATCACTTTTCATGGTAGACAAGATCCACCTTGCTTATAAATCAGGCAGTGTTTGAAGTACTGAAAGATTTAATGTTTTTGTGTTTTTTCTTCTTTTTCTTGAAATATACAAGTCCTCTCAGTTTGTCATTCATTTTGAAAAACAAAAATATTCTTATTATTAGGAAGAAAGCAGTATAAATGTAGTGATAAAATGGCAACTAATGTTCATTATCTGTATTGGTAGAAAAATCTGGTGCTAAAGGGTTAGTGACAAATTGCAGGGAACATGTCCTATTCATAAGGAACAGCCACTAATCAATGATACTGATAATTATTATCATTTATCAAGTGCTTAATATGTATTAAGCTCTCTCTTTTTATCTCATTTAATCCTAATAACACTTTTCTGACCCAGATGTCATTATCTTCACTTTGCAGATGAGGAAACTAAGATTAAGAATAAAGTGATTTAGAGTCATTGTTCTCTATATAGGAAAGTTTGAGTTTAGTTTTGCTAGATTTCATGAATTTTCAAAAGAATATACATGCTTATGTGAAATTTCTCCATGTTTAAATGTAGATGTTTAATTGCTTTCTGGTCAATAAAAATACCATCTGCAAGGCTGATATAGTTCATAGGCCATTATGTTTAAACTATCTTCCATTCAGATGATAAGATTATGGTCACCAGAAGTCTTTATAAAGTCTATCCAAAGGGGTGAATAATGTGAATATTTCCAGTTCTTAAAAGGGAAATAAATGTCTGGGGCAGAAGACTTCTGATGCCATCAAATTATATAAAGACAACTTAATATTTGTAGTTTCTGGGCACTTAGGGGAGAGGAAGTTCTTTCAAGGGAGAAGTCTCTGCAGATATCTTTGTGCTTCATATAACTACATCTCTCCCAATACCTTAGAGTGGTAAAGCTTTCTACTCCATTCTATTCAGTGCAAAAATATAGCCATATATAACCTTGTGTTTTACAACAAACTATCAATTTATCTACTTTATATAATTCTCTGAATTATCATGTTATTATATGAAAAAAAGCAAAAGTAAGGTTCTTTTCAATTCATGTTCATTACTTTTTTCCATTTTTCCTACTGATGCTGTAACCACTAGAAGTAGTTTTGATACACGTTAAAGAATTTCAGGGCCCCTGGTATTGGGAATCATATTAGTAGCTGGTAGTTTCTTCCTCTATAATTTATACCTTTTCATTAGTTTGTCTGTAAGTGCGTAGCACAAGGCCCTGGTGGTGAATTTACATTAAGAATGATAAATATATGAGAGTAGAGGATACACATGCAATTGTGAGCAATAACCATTACAATCCATTGCAATGGGGTGGAATAAAGAATAAAAGGCCTGATTTGGACATTGTCTCTGAAATTGCAGCAATGACTCAGTCATTTTAGAAACAAAAGCAGCTCTCCATATATTATTTGGTTGTTCATGCAGTACATTTTTCTACCATCTCTGCTATTTCAAAGAGAATGGTAAATATAAAATGAAAAATATAGATCACAGTTTAACTCCAACTCCAATGTATAATTCTACATATTTTAAATGAGAAAACGATTCTACTTTACCCATGAAAAGTGCTACTGTATTTGGTAAAAACTGCATTTTATAATATTGTTGAAGAAGATTTGACATTTATTCACGAAACCACCTATTTCTTGGGAAATTTGGGGATAGAAGAAAGCCCAATTTACTGAAAATAATGGGGAAGGATTATGGAAGAACCAAAAGATAAGGATAATTGGAATCCATATATAATCCTTCTCATTTAAATCCTTAGTTTCAATTTGTTCTGCCTTCAAATAATTTACCAAAACAGCTCACACATAAGACAACTGGTTTGAATTTAAACTCTTTACTATCTAGTTTACATGTGAATATCCTAGTAACAATAATTTTTATAATTTAATGAGTGATTCATACATACAAGGCTATATACCTGTATTATCTCAAGTCTTACAACCATCTGCAAACTAAATAGTACCACCAGGAAACTGAGGTGCAGTGAAGTAATGTAGCTGAAGCAAAGCCATACTTGAATTTAAACCATGTTTTCCAACTCTAAAACCAGTATTATTTTATCTCATTGAGCAACAGGGAAAGATATCGAGTCTTGATAATTTACAAATTGGATGCAGAGCCCTAGGAATGGATACTTATCTTTGATGTTATGTCCTCCCACTTA
This sequence comes from Ia io, assembly GCA_025583905.1. Lineage (NCBI taxonomy): Eukaryota > Metazoa > Chordata > Mammalia > Chiroptera > Vespertilionidae > Ia > Ia io. The sequence continues at coordinate 100,719,412 of JAJQQW010000001.1, forward strand.
CATATATTTTTTATCTTTTATTACCCACTTTGGAAGAATCTTTCACAGTGGTGTAACAGTTTGTTCCATAGGGTTTAAGACTGTACACACCATCAAACAAATAATTTAATTTATATAGATAAGCAATAAATACCTTTATGATAATCTGTTAAAATGCATATAGCAACACATTTTGAGCAATGTTTTATAAGAAAAGAGACCTAAGTATCTTGCCAAATTCTAAAATTTGAGGTCACCAAGATTTGCATTCTATTAGTTTATTTAGTATATATTTTAAATTCATATGATCTACTTAGGAATTTTTTAGGTACTTTGGGGCAAAAAAAGATGAGTCCCCGGCCTTGAGGCAATTACAGGAGAGATGAAACAAATACAGGTTACTTCAATAGAAGGTACTTTAGTATGTGATAAGTGCCTATTCTAAGTAGGATATAGACATTGAGTATATGGAGTAGAAGGGTGATTATTACTTACTTGCTAAAACAGTGATTATTTTAGAAATAGAAAATTCCAATGTGATTCCATTAAGGTATGAGGAAAGAAAATAAAACTACATAGTAAATCCAAAGGAGAAAAGTGATCAACCAACCCAGCAATCCAACTAAATGAATAAAGAAAAGAGATTGTACTACTTTTTTCTCTTTTTGATTAAAAGGGGGCAATGACAAATATATATATATATATATATATATATATATATATATATATATATATATATATATATATATATATATATAAAAGCCTAAACGACCATTACAACTGAACTACCAGAATGACTGGAATGACTGATCAACCAGTCACTATGATGCACACTGACCACCCTGGGGCAGACGCTCAACGCAGGAGCTGCCCCCCGGGTGGTCAGTGCACTCCCACAGGGGGAGCACCACTAAGCCACAAGCCGGGCTCACAGCTGGTGAGCGCAGCTGCAGTGGCAGGAGCCTCTCCCAACTCTGACTCTGCAGCAGCGCTAACCAACAGCAGTGGTAGGCGCAGCAGGCTGGGATGAGCGTGAGTGGTATGGTGCCCGGCCCCAGCTCAGGCTCCTCTCTGGCCACCTGCCGCTTGGCAAACTGCTATATTCCCCCGAGGGGTCCCAGATTACGAGAGGGCACAGGCCAGGCTAAGGGACACCTCCTGCCCCTGTGCATGAATCTGTGCACCAGGCCTCTAGTTAATAAAGGCGTCCTCAAACTATGGCCCGCGGGCCACATGCGGCCCGCCGAGGACATTTTTCCGGCCCGCCGAGGACATTTCCGGCCCGCCGGGTGTTTTTCCCGCCACTGCCTGTCCTGCTTAGCAGACAACTTAGCAGTGTGCATAGGAATTTGTTCATAGTTTTTTTTTTAAACTATAGTCCAGCCCTCCAACGGTCTGAGGATAGTGAACTGGCCCCCTGTTTAAAAAGTTTGAGGACCCCTGAGTTAATATATAAAGCCTTTAAGTAATGCCCATCCTGGCTGTTGTGCACTGTCCTGAGCACTGAAAGGTTGCTGATTCGATTCTAGGTCAGTGCACCTACCCATGTTTCAGGATTGATCCCCAGTAGGGGGCGTGCAGGAGGCAGTCAATGAATGCATTGCTCTCACATCCATGTTTCTCTCCCTCCCTCTTCTTTCCTCTCTCTAAAAGTCAATACAAATATATAAAAAATATTTCAGGCACTGTACTAGGCACTTATATATATTAGTTACCTCACTTAATTCCCACAACAGTACTAGAGATAGATACTATCAGTATCTTCCTTCTAATGTTAGAGACATTGAGACCTAAATTCAAGTCTGATTTAACTCCAAATGCTGATTTAATGATACTATCAGTAACTTCTTTGTGTAAGTGGAAATACCAACACGAATACAAATGCTATATGTTATACTGAGAAGAACATGGAATCAGCCCAACTGGGTTTACCCCTGCTTTGCCAGTCGTAATCTAGTGTATCACTCTAGGAAAGTTACTAAATCTATCCAAGCCTCAATATTTATATCTATCTAAGCCTCATATTCATAATGGAAATAATATGTTCACTTCACAGCATAATGATTTGCTTAAGTATAAAGCATAGTGACATATAGTAATTTTACATATGTAGAGAATTTGTAATATAGTGGCAAACAAAAGGAATTGACTCTCATTTATTTATGCTTGACCCCAGAAGGAGTTGGTGAAGAAAGAATGTTCCTTTTATACCTACATAAGGAAATTGATAACAAAGGCTTTGTATACAGAAAAATATTGGGATGACTGCAAATGTTTGCAGATGAGCACAATTTTGAAAATACCCATGTATAGTCATAAAAATCTACATACTATGATACCTTCATGTACAAAACAGCCAGTATGTGTTTGTGTGAGGGGGAAACAATGAAGTTCACCCCTAAGAAATTAAAAGTCACTGGGAGTGTAAATGTGAAGTCAGCATACAGGAAGTACAAAAGAGATGCAATATCACCTTTAAGGAAAATAAATGGCTTCTGCAGCAGCAGGACTTGATATATAATCCAAATGAAAGTATTGCTGTAAGTTAAAAGAAAGGCTACATCGATCAAAACGAGCAATTGGTCAGGTACAAAAGCATGGGAAATAGTCATAGAGATATAAAGTGACATTGCTTATGCAAGGCTGATTAACATATCCAGTCTCCATGGCATGTAATCCACACTACAGATGAGACTACATAATAGATCTTAGATAAATCTGTCCTATTGATGGACATTTAGGTTTAATCCTATATTTTGCTATTACAAACATCACTGTAGTGAACGTGCCTTTTTTGCATATATATATATATATATATATATATATATATATATATATATGTACTATCTGGGCTTAATTATGACTATTTATGAAAATATGATTAATAGTGTGCTACATATGAGAAGGTCCATCCTCTCAAAAGTTGTTTAATGTGTTTGGAAAGTTAATTCTAACATATATAATCAATATAAATGAGGATATAAAAACAGTACCAAACTGTTAGAATCTCACTGCTCGGGAATTAGAAGTTCTTGGGAGGGTGACGAGGGCTTTGTAGAAGCACTCATGAACTTAAAAATTAAGGTAAACCTTTGCCTAGATATTAGAACTTCCCTGAACTATAACCTTCCTGTTAATCATCTCATAATGAAATTCTGCTCTAGTTAGCTGACTTGTGTAATTTTCTAAGAAAATATTAAAAATAATTTTAATAACCTAATTTAAAAAATGCAGCAATCCTTATTTTCAGTTAAATATGAAGTACTAGACTTAGATGGCTAGAGACTGAATTTCCATAGGCAGTGTTCACATTTCCAAATTCTTCCAAACATCTTCCACATAGAGAACACTGATGAGCTTCTTCATAAGCAGGGCAAAATGTAGACATTACTTAGCATCTACTAGTAAATGCCATAACAACTGCACATACTGTCACTTCTCTCTCTCTCTCTCTCTCTCTCTCTCTCTCTCTCTCACACACACACACATAGACACACTACACAGCATAATTTAATCCTCATAACCAATTTATTTATAGCTAGATACCATTATTATCCAATTTTAATGAAGATTTACTGAAAGTAAATAATTTAACAAAGAACTGCAGATCCACTGGCTCCAAAGTTTAACTACTATATTGAAATTTATTTTTATTGTGTTCAATAAGTTTGAGGTAAAAGAGATAGGACATGTCTTGATTAATCAGAGAACAAAAGAATAAACAATTTGCCCCCTCTAATTTTCATTATGGGGGATACCCATGTGGTGAGGGTTATTTTTGAGAGCAGTGTATTTATTTCTGCACAGTGTTGTAAATAGGAATATTTGAGTTAGTTTTGCCTTAGTATTCTAAGATAAAAAGTAATATATTGTGATGGTTAAAAGCAGGGTCTCTGGAAACGGACTAACTGGTTTTTTAACATGACCCTACCATTTATTATCTGTGTAACCTTGGGCAAGTTACTTTAGTTCATCATTTTTGTTGTTGTTTTGTTTTATTTTTTTCTTTTGTTATTAAGGTATTATATGTGTACATATCTTACCATTGCCCCCCCCACCCCACTCCCATACATGCCCTCACCCCCCAATGTTTTGCATCCGTTGGTTATTCTTATATGCATGCATATAAGTCCTTCAGTTGATCTCTTATCTCCCCCACCTCTCACTAACCTTCCCGCTGTAATTTGACAGTCAGTTTGATGCTTTACTGCCTCTATATCTATCTTTTTGTTCATCAGTTTATAATTTTTTTTATTATCCACAAATGAGTGAGATCATGTGGTATTTTTCTTTTGTTGACTGGCTTATTTCACTTAGCATAATGTTCTCCAATTCCATCCAGGTTGCTGCAAATGATGAGCATTCCTTCTTTTTTATGGCAGCATAATATTCCATTGCGTAGATGTACCATAGTTTTCTGATCCAGTCATATGCTGACGGGCACCTAGGATGTTTCCAAATCTTAGCTATTGTAAATGGTGCTGCTATGAACATAGGGGTGCATAGATCCTTTCTGATTAGAGTTTCTAGTTTCTTAGGATATATTCCTAGTAGTGGGATTACTGGGTCAAATGGGCGTTCCATTTTCAGTTTTTTGAGGAAACTCCATACTGTTCTCCACAGTGGCTACACCAGTCTGCATTCCCACCAGCAGTGCACGAGGGTTGCTTTTTCTCTGCATCCTCGCCAACACTTGTTGTTTGTTGATTTGTTGATGATAGCCATTCCGACAGGTGTGAGATGGTTCTGCATTGTCGTTTTGATTTGCATCTCTCGGATATTTAGCGACTTTGAGCATATTTTCATGTGTCTCTTGGCCTTCCTTCTGTCTTCTTTTGAAAAGATTCTATTTAGGTCGGTTGCCCATTTTTTTTATTGGATCATTTATCTTCCTTTTATTAAGTTGTATAAGCTGCCTGTAGATGTTGGAGATTAAACCTTTATCAGTGATAACATTTGCAAATCTGTTCTCCCATACAGTGGGCCTTCTTGTTGTTTTATTGATGGTTTCTTTTGCTGTGAAAAAGCTTTTTATTTTGATGTAGTCCCATTTGTTTATTTTCTCTTTAGCCTCCATTACCCTAAGAGCAGTATCAGTGAAGAAGTTCTTTCGGCATATGTCTGAGATTTTGCTGCCTGTGGATTCCTCTAGTATTTTTATGGTTTCCCGTCTTATGTTTAAGTCCTATATCCATTTTGAGTGTTTTTTTTTTTGTATGGTGTAAGTTGGTGATCTAGTTTCATTTTTTTGCGTGTATCTGTCCAACTTTCCCAACACCATTTATTGAAGAGACTGTCTTGACTCCATTGTATGTTCATGCCTCCTTTGTCAAATATTAATTGAGCATAGTGGTTTGGGTCAATATCTGGATTCTCTATTCTATTCCATTGGTCTATATGTCTGTTCTTGTGCCAGTACCAGGCTGTTTTGAGTACAGTGGCTTTGTAATACAGCTTGAAATCTGGTATTGAGATCCCTCCTACTTTATTCTTCTTTCTCAGGATTGCTGTGGCTATTCGGGGTCTTTTTTTATTCCAGATGAATTTTTGGAGAGTTTTTTCTAGGTCTGTGAAATATGTTGCTGGTATTTTAATGGGAAGTGCATTGGATCTATAGATTGCTTTGGGTAGTATGGACATTTTAATGATGTTGATTCTACCAATCCATGGACACGGTATGTTCTTTCATCTGTTTACGTCTTCCTCCATATCTTTTTTCAGTGTGCTGTAGCTTTCTGCATATAGGTCTTTTACCTCCTTAGTTAAGTTTATTCCTAGGTATCTTAATTTTTTTGGTGTGATGGTAAATGGTGTTGCCTTTTTAGTCTTTCTGTAAGTTCACTATTGGTGTATAGAAATGCCATAGATTTCTGGGAGTTAATTTTGTATCCTGCTACATTGCCAAATTCATTTATTAAGTGTATTAGTTTTTGATGGAGCCTTTCAGGTTTTTTATGCACAATATCATGTCATCTGCAAATAAGGACAGCTTTAATTCTTCTTTTCCAATTTGGATGCGTTTTATTTCTTCTTCTTGTCTAATTGCACTGCTAATACTTCCAGTAATATGTCAAATAGGAGTGGTGAGAGTGGGCATCCCTGTCTTGTTCCTGTTCTTAGGGGAAATGGTTTTAGCTTTTGTCCATTGAGTATGATGTTAGCTGTGGATTTATCATATATCACTTTTATTATGTTGTGGTATGATCCTTCTATTCCCACCTTATTGAGGGTTTTTACCAAGAAAGGGTGTTGGATTTTGTCAAATGCTTTTTCTGCATCAATTGATATTACTATGTGATTTTTACCTCTCAATTTGTTCATGTGATGTATCACGTGTATTGATTTGTTGATATTGTACCATCCTTGCATTCGTCGGATAAATCCTACTTGGTCATGGTGTATGATCTTTCTCATGTACTGCTGGATCCAATTTACTGGAATTTTGTTGAGGATTTTTTCATCTATGTTCATGAGGGATATTGGCCTGTAATTCTCTTTCATTGCATTGTCTTTATCTGTTTTTGATATTAGGGTGATGTTGGCTTCATAGAAGGAGCATGGAAGTATTCCTTCCTCTTGAATTTTTTGGAAGGATAGGTTTTAGTTCTTCCTTGAATGTTTGGTAAAAAACTCCTTTGAAGCCTTCAGGCCCTGGGCTTTTGTTTGCCAGAAGCTTTTTGATTACTGTTTCAATTTCTTCCATAGTTACTGGCCTATTGAGCTGTTTAGATTCTTCCTGATTGATTTTTGGAAGGTTATATTTTTCTAGGAATATGTCCATTTCCTCCAAGTTGTCCAGTTTTTTGGAATAGAGATATTCATGGTATTTTTTAGCAATCCTTTGTATTTCAGCAGGGTCTGTTGTTATTTCACCTATTTCATTTTTGATTTTGTTTTTTTTGGGTCCTCTCTCTTTGCTTGTTTGTGAGCATGGCTAGAGGTTCATCAATCTTGTTCATCCTTTCAACGAACCAGCTCTTGGTTTTGTTGATCTTTTGTATTGTTTCTTTGGTCTCTGTGTGGTTTATCTCCACTCTGATCTTTATTATTTCCTTCCTTCTGCTTACACTGGGCTTTTCTTGTTGCTCTTTTTCTAACTCTTTGAGTTGTAGGGTTAGATAATTTATTACCATTGTTTCTTGTTTTTTCCAGTAGGCTTGTAGAGCTATGAACTTCCCTCTCAAGACTGCTTTCGCTGTGTCCCATAGATTTTGGATTGTTGTATTTTCATTGTCATTTATTGCCATGATGTTTTTTATTTCTTCCTTGATCTCTCTGATATACCAGTCATTGTTTAATAGCATGCTGTTTAGTCTCCATGTGTTTGATTTCCTTGGATTGTTTTTATTGTAGTTGATTTCCAGTTTTATGCCACTGTGGTCTGAGAAGAGGCTTGATATGATTTCTATCTTCTTGAATTTTTAGAGACTTTTCCTGTGACCCAATATAGGGTCTATCTTTGAAAATGACCCATGTGCACTTGAGAAGAATTTATATTCTGTGGCTTTGGGATGAAATATTCTGAAGTTTTCAATTAATTCCATCTGGTCTAGTGAGTCATTTAGGTTTGAAATTTCTTTGCTGAATTTTTTGTTTAGAGGATTTGTCCCATGGTGATAGTGGGGTATTAAAGTCTCTTTGTATGATTTTATTGCTGTCAATCTCTCCCTTGATATCCTCCAGGAGTTTTTTTTATGTATTTGGGTGCTCCTGTGTTGGGTGCGTATATGTTTACCAGAGTTATTTCATCTTGATGGATTGCTCCCTTTAGTATTATGAAGTGGCCTTCCTTATCTCTTGTTATGTCCTTCACTTTGAGATATAATTTGTCAGATATAAGTATTGCTACCCCAGCTCTTTTTTTCATTTCCATTCACCTGGAAAACCTTTTTCCATCCCTTCACCCTCAGTCTGTGTTCGTCTTTTTTTTCTGAGGTGGGTTTCTTGTAGACTGCAGATATATGGGTCTTGTTTTCTTATCCAATTCGTTACCCTATGTCTTTTGATTGGGGCATTTAATCCATTTACATTTAAAGTTATTGTTGATAGGTACTTATTTGTCGCCATTTTTATTCTTTACTCCTGTGTTCCTTCTTCGCTTTCTATTTCTTTTTTTTACAGCAGACCCTTTAGCATCTCTTGCATTGCTGGTTTGGTGGTAATAAATTCCCTTAGTCTTTTTTGTCTGTTAAGCTCCTGATTTCACCTTCAATTTTGATTGATAGCCTTGCTGGGTACAGTATTCTTGGATTTAGACCTTTCCTTTGCATGACTTTGTATATTTCATTCCATTCCCTTCTGGCCTGATGAGTTTCTGTTGAGAAATCAGTTGCTAATCTGATGGGGGTTCCTTTTTATGTAACTTTCTGTCTTTCTCAGGCCACTTTTAAAATTCTTACTTTGTCGTTGGTGTTTGCCAATTTAATTATAATGTGCCTTGGCGTCGGTCTTTTGGAGTTCATTTTGCTTGGGACTCTGTGAGCTTCTTAGATTTGTGTGGGTTTTTTCTCCCCTATATCAGGGAAGTTTTCTGCCATTATTTCTTCAAACAGGTTTTCTATTCCTTCCTCAGTTTCCTCTCCTTCTGGAACCCCTATTATGTGGGTATTGTTTTGTTTCATGTTGTCCCAAAGTTTCCTTAGGCTCTCCTCCTGCTTTTTAATTTTTTTTTCTAGAAGCTACTCTAATTAGGTATTTTTTCCCACCTTGTCATCTAGCTCACTGATGCGGTCCTCTGCTTCTTCTAGTCTGCTCTTGATGATTTCTATTGACCTCTTTACAGCAACGATGTCATTTTTTCATTTCTTCTTGGTTATTATTCATTTCCTCTAGGTTCTTACTCATATTATGGAATTTGTTTTCCATTCTTTTCAGCCACCTTATGACCATTTCTCTGAATTCTTTCTCTGTTAGGTTGCTTGCCTCTATTTCGTTTACTTCCTTTTCTGGTGATGCCTGCTTTTCTTTCATATGCGGGCTGTGTCTTTGTCTCCCCATCGTCTCTCTTCTCTGGAAGCCTGGTTATGTAGTTCTCTCTCTCCTGTGTTTATTTAAAGGCACAAAATACAACACAACCAGGTACAACACACAAGGCACTGAAAAGAAATGTATTCATGATATTAATAATCTCCAATAAAGGTGACCACCAGAGAAAGGCAAATTAGGGGATAGGAGAGAAAGAAGAAGAGGAAAAAAGAAAGAGAGAAAAAAAGCAGTGCCAAAATGAAATTGGGAAATGAAAAAAAGTAAGAGAGACAATAAAGAGACTAAGAAAGAAAAGAGAGACAAACTATATATATATGGGGAGAAAACTCCAATAGAACAACCACTAATCCCAGCAAATGCCAGCAACAAGTACCTGGAGATTAATACAAACTACAACACCAACTAATATCACGCGAGGCGAGGGAAAACAGAAGCAAAGGACAAACAAAAACAAAGCAAACAAAAAAACCAAGCAAAAAAAAAAGAATAAGCAAAACAATCTCACAAAAAAACATGAAAATTTGATATAGTCAACATTCAAGCAAACAACAACAAAAGGACAGAGAAAAACAATTTTTTGGATAGTTAAGACAGAAAAGAGAGAAGTGTGTATGGACTTGGAGCAGGGGATTGGAAATTAGATATATAAGTAGGGTGAAATTTTAACAGGGGGTAAACAGAAAGAATAGGGAAAATCTTTAGCAGGAAATTGGTAAGATAAACAGGACACCAAAAGGGGAAAGGTTAGGAAGAGAGTGATGGAATAAAGGTAGAGTTGATATAGAGTAAAACAATGCTAAAGGAAAGATGAAAATAGAATGTAGAACACTAATCCCAAAGTAAAATAAAGAGAAAATAAAATGACACTTGAAAAAAAAAGGTAAAATAGTAGTAGTAATAATACTGATTGAAAATAAAAATGTAATAATTAAAAAGGCAAAATCAAGTGAGGAAAAAAAAATTAGTTTCTTAAGTAAAATATGCAAAAAATGAAAATAAAAAAATAAAAAATAAAAATAATAAAAAAAAATAAAAAAATAAAATGTGCAGTAGTGAAGGTCATTCACTTCCTCTATTGTTCTGTTTGGCACATGTGTTTCCCTGTCCAGACAGTATTGCAGTTCCCTGCATTCCACTGCTCCTCAGTGTTGTAAGCCAGTCCTGATTTTTAAGCAGGCAGTGTCTTAATTTCTCGTATTCCTTTATTTTTGATTACACAAGTGTCAATTTGTGATTCAGCCCCTGGGTGGCAGTGTTTCTGGATTGACTTCCAGATCTATTTGGCCTCTCTAGCCTGTGTTGTGATCCTTCTTTCCTTGTGGCACTCAATACCAGTTTGTCTGAGTAGGCTGCCTCAGAGCTGTCTCTCCAATAGTCACTCCCCACTCCGATCCCCAGGTTCCAGAAAAACAACTTTCCCCTGCAGTCTCCCAGGGTGTCCCCAACTGGGTGATCCTATGTATTGGGCTTAGTAATCAGAAGCAAGGATTTGAAGAGGAAAAAGCCCAAGTGTGCGAATAATGGGTCTGCGCACAAGCCAAAGCAGCCAGCACACCTTTGAAATTCTTAGGCTGTCCCTCTGCGTCAGATCAAAATGGGTTGCTTTTTAGAGATCCCTTCTGTTAGCAGCTCTGAGACCCCCTTCCACATTCACGGATTGCGCCAGCCCCAACATCCATGGATTTTTCTAGGCACAGACTTCCCCAGTCCTCCAGCTCCTGCAAAGTGCACGCTTCTCTCTCCCGTTGGGACCAGATACCTCACCTTATTCCAGGCGAAATCTGACATTTCCATGGTGGAGTGAAGAGCTCCTTTGAATCCGCGTGTTTGCACCAATTGGGGTCCGGTGTTCTGGGGCTCACAGCTGTTCGGTGGTCGCTGCAGTTGTGGATTTTCAGGCTTCTGATAAGATCCACTTTCCCTTTCAAGATGGCGCTGTCTCTGCGTCCGAGCCAGTAGCTCTGGGGAGGGGACCCAGCAGCAGTGGGGGCTGCCCAGTCTGGGGAACCCTGTCCAGCAGTCCCCCACCTTCTCCTGGAGTTTAGCTGTCCCTTAACTTTCCAGCAAACACTTCCCGTGTGACCCTCAGCTGTTCTTTCTTTCTGCTCTGGGACAAGGCTCGGGACACGTCTACTATTCTGCCACCATTTTCTCTATCCCTCTTGTTTTATTTATTTATTTTTGTTGTTGTTGTTAATACCCACCCAAGGATAATTTTCCATTGCTTTTTAGTGAGAGTGGAAGAGAGGGAAAGACAGAGAGAAACATTGATATGAGAGAAACACATCAATAGTTGCCTCCTGATCAAGCCCTGACCAGTGCCTGGGCCAGGGAGGAGCCTGCAACCAAGGTATGTGCCCTTGACTGGAATCAAACCCGGGACCCTTTGGTCTGCAGGCCAACACTCTATCCAATGAGCCAAACCAACTAGGGCTTCAGTTCATCATTTGTAAACTGGAAATAATAGTACTTACCTCATATGTATGTGTAAGAATAAATGACATTATTTTAAGTGTTTAATATAATAATTAGAACATAGTTAAGTACTTAAAAAGTTTTAGGCACTATTATTCTCACTCTGTGCATTTATAGGTATCAAATTTTCTTACAGTAGTGGTTCTAAAATTTGACTATGTATTGGTATCTCCTTAAGAGTTTATTAAATTAGAGACTACTGAGATCCACACACAGGGTTACTGATTCTATAGTGCTTGGGTGGGCCTAAAGCTTTGGAGTTCTAACAAGTTTTACTATGCTGCTGGTCCAGGGACCACACTTTGAGAACCAGTGGATTAGAGTACCATGTTAATCCAAGCTAGATCATAGCTTTGGCCTTAGTCTTGGTCTTTTATATTTATTTATTTTATTTTTTTGGTCCTCTACCATCTAACCATAGGCTGCTCTCCTTAGAATAGTCAAACCTTTCTGAGAGGCACTGGACAGCATCATGGTTACCACTGACTGCATCAAGGAAAAATTAACTGAAATTCAAAAGTAGAGAATAAGGGAATTCATCAAAATCTTAATCCTGATTATCTCTGGGTAGTGAGATTATGAATGTTGTGAATTTCTTTTAATATTTTCCTCTCATCACTGTTACACAAAATCCTATCCTATATAATAATATGCAAATTTATTGTCACACCCTTGCACAAGATGGCCACCCCCATGTGGCCACAAGATGGCCACCACAAGATGGGTGGCAGGGGAGGGCAGTTGTGGACGATCATGCCAACAGGGGAGGGAAGTTAGGGGCAACCAGAACGGCAAGGGAGGGCAGTTGGGGGCAATCAGGCCAGCAGGGAAGGGCAGTTTTGGGCGATCAGGCCAGCAGGGGAGGGCAGTTGTGGGTGATCAGGCCAGCAGGGGAAGACAGTTAGGGTCAACCAGGCCAGTAGGGGAGGGCAGTTGGGGGTGACCGGGCCTGCAGGGGAGGGTAGTTAAGGATGACCAGGCCGGCAGGGGATGGCAGTTAGGGGCAACCAGGACAGCAGGGGAGGGCAGTAAGGGCAATTGGGCTGGCAGGGGAGCAGTTAGGCATAGATCAGGCTGGCAGAGCAGTGGTTAGGGGGTGATCAGGCTAGCAGGCAGAAGCGGTTAGGGCCAATCAGGCAGGCAGGCAGGCGAGTGGTAGAGAACCAGCAGTCTTGGATTGTGATAGGGATGTCTGACTGCTGGTTTAGGCCCGATCCCTGTCATGCATCGCCCACAACTTCCTGCCCCTGCTGGCCATCTTGTGGCAGCCACCTTGTGTCCACATGGTGGCAGCCATCTTTGACCACATGGGGTGGCCATTTTGTGTGTTGGAGTGATGGGCAATTTTCATATTACCTCTTTATTATATAGGATAAGTGGTAGAGAAAGTAAATACTCTAAGCATTCAGAGACATGGGATTTCAACCCCTAGCTTAAAATTTTTTTTATCTATCTGACTGTGGACATGTCTATTAACTACTTGGTACCTCAGTTTCATTGCTTGTAAAAAAATAGAAACAGATTGTTTCTAGTTCATATGATTGTGATGAAGATTAAGTGACTTAATATATGTAAAATCCCTAGATCTAAGTCTGGCTTTTACTAAATGCCCCCTAATCATAGGTATTATTTATTAAGAAGGGAAGAGGTCTATCTTCAGCATCCTATAAATGTCTGCCATTCTCACAGCTCTCTCCTGAGGCAAAAGTTGTTTCTGTATAAGGGGGTCTTGTGCTGTTTAACTCTGCTTCTAACCTGAACTGGTAACATTGTCTTTATTTATCAGTGCCACAATTTAAAATTGTTTTTATTTATCATAGGCAGGTGACTTGCTGTCTACAAAAAGGATTTTCACTTATTAGACTAGAAGCTATATCCATATTTAAAGACTCCTGGCCCATTGTTCTTTTTTGTAGGATTGAGTGACACTTCCACTAACATAGGTTATACCTGTATGTTCATTGGTGCTTCACCAACACTCACTTTAAATATTTTCCCAAATGTTCATAAAATTTACCTGCTGAGTATAATTTAGAAGTTTGACTTTTTTATTAATCAGGGAATAAAAACCTCTTACAGGGTTGCATTGGCCCCAATATGCTTCTCTTGGAATACTAGAACTAGTACCTGCTCATGGGTTGCTCTGGGAGGATTAAAAAAGATAGCTTAGACCTTAAATTTCAAGCTTATTTTACTAAATTTAATACACTACAAATGCCAAATACAATTCCGATGAGATTTGGGCCTAATGACACTTGAAAATAATAGCACACTGAAATAATTTTCTCCTTTTTTCAGTAATATTGACATTAACTTAATGAAGATATGGTTAATCTCTGTAAAAACTTCCTCTGCTATGATCTTATTAGGTTATATGTATTGTTAGGATCTTTCTGAGGCTACTGCCTACTGGTGTAACCCAAGGAGCTAAAAGGCTACAATAAGACTGGAAGAGGAATAGTTTTGAAATTCCAAATTGATTATGGTTATTAGGCTTTCTAATTATGGCTTATAGGTTATTGGAAGATGGATCTCAGCTCAGGTTTGTTACTCTTTTCTATTTGTGATGGCTCAATGCTTCCTATAGCAAACAAATTGTTTCCAGGTTGATCTGATTTGTAGTATTAAAACTTTAGTGTGAAATTTGTTTTCTAAAATTACTTGGAGACAACTAAAAGAATAATAAAATGGTGTATAACTTAAAATTGTGAGAAGGAAAAGTAAATTAAGGAAGAAAAAGTACAAAAGAGAGTAAGAAAGGATAGGGAAAACAGAAGCATGGAAAAAGAAACAAATAGTTTCTGTATGGTATAATAGAATATAAAAATAGTATGGTATAACTAAATCTAAATAGAGCAGGGTCACAGTAAAAATAAATCGAGAAAACTTTCTAGTTAAAAGACAAAGTTTCAGAGAACAAGTTTTTAAAAGCCCAACTATAGCCCTGCTGGTGTATCTCAGTGGTTGAGTGTTGACCTGATTCCCAGTCAGGGCACATGACCAGGTTGTGGGCTCGATCCCTAGTGTGGGGTATGCAGGAGGCAGCCGATCAATTATTCTCTCTCATCACTAAGGTTTCTATCTCTCTCTCCCTCTCCTTTCCTCTGTCTAAAATCAATAAAAATATTTTAAAAAATAAAACCCCAACTGTATAGTATTTCTCAGAGCACTGTTAAAATTTAAGAACACAAAAATGTTGAAACTTTATACATAACTAGGGGCCTGGTGCATGAAATTCGTGCACTGGGGGGGGGGGGTCCTTCAGCCCAGCCTGCCCCCTTTCACAGACTGGGAGCCCTCAGGGGATGTCCTACTGACAGCTTAAGCCCACTCCCCACGGGGAGTGGGCCAAAGCCCCAGTCTGGCCTCCCTCTGCCGGAGGCGACCGGGCTGATCAGGGGAAGGCACCACCCCCATCACCCCACTGTTGCAGCCACTGCCAGTCACCACAGCCGCCAAGGTGTTTTCATCATCACGGACTCCAGTCCCTTCACCATGAAAAAATGACAACTTTCTTTAGGCATTTTCAAGATGTATCTTTCATAGGATATGACATTTCTTTATTTTTTTTTATCCTCACCTGAGGATATGTTTCCATTGATTTTTAGAGAATGTGGGAGAGGGAAAGACAGAGAGAAACATCAATGTGAGAGGGGCACTTTGATTGGTTGCCTCCTGCATGAGCCGTGACCTGGGCCCCAGCCAGGGAGGAGCCTGCAACCTAGGTACATGCCCTTGATCAGAATCGAACACAGACCCTGTGGTCTGCAGGACGAGGCATTATCCACTGTGCCAAACTGGCTAGGGCAGGATATGACATTTCTTAGCCCTCTAGCAGCAGACCTTCATTTTTTCCTCCAGGAGTGTGGTGGAAAAACCCTAGATCACCTTTTTGGATTCTTATTACCCAAGTTACCAAGAACATTACCAGTGGCATACAGGGTGCTTAGCCAATGAGCGGTTAGAAAAGTTGTTTCCTCTGTAGCTCACATGCAGATGCAGGACTACTGGCAAGCCGAGGCTGGTACCCCCTCCCACCCCCCCACCCCCTGCCTGCTTAAGCCTCCATGGCAGCTTGGGCAGGGCCTCCCCAGTTCTGCTCAAGCCTCCACCATGACTTGGGCAGGGCCCCCCAGCTCCGATCAAGCCTCTGCTGCAGATTGGGAAGGGCCCCCCTGCTCCACTCAGGCCCTGCTCAAGCCTCTGCCATGGCTTGGGTAGGGCTCCCGGCTCCCATCAAGCCTCTGCTGTGAATTGGGCAGGGTCCCCCAGCTCCGATCAAGCCTCTGCTGCAGATTGGGCAGGGCCCCCCGGCTCCCATCAAGCCTCTGCTGTGAATTAGGCAGGGTCCCCTGGCTCCCATCAAGCCTCTGCTGTGAATTGGGCAGGGACCCCTGGCTCCAATCAAGCCTATGCCACAGCTTGGGCAGGCCCCCCTGCTCCACTCAGGCCCTGCTCAATCCTCTGCCACCCTGCCCCTGGCTGATCTGGGCCAAGGCTGGTAGGCTAGGAGTGGCCAGGGGCTTCTGGCACCCTGGCAGCACAGGGCCTACGTGCAGGCCTACAGGCTCGGAGCAGCCTGGGTCCCGAGGATGTTCCCAGGATCCAGGCCGCTGGATGCCTGCATATGCAAATTAACATTCCATCTTTGGAATTAATTTGCATACTCACTCCTGATTGGCTGGTGAGCATAGCAGAGGTATAGTCAATTTGCATCTTTCTCTTTTATTAGTGTTGATGCAAGTAAGATTCTAGCCAATGTAATGCTATGCTGACTATACACTGAGTGGCCAGATTATTATGATCTGTGAATGCAAAATAATATGGCCACTTAGTGTATACCCTATATAATAAAAGGCTAATATGCAAATTGTCCCCTCGACCAGGAGTTTGACCAGCAGGCAAGCTGGCCAACTGCCCATGTCCCCTCCCCCTGGCCAGGCTGGCTGGACCCCACCCATGCACGAATTCATGCACCGGGCCTCTTATATATGTGAGAGGGACACTTTGATTGGTTGCCTCCTGCATGAGCCCTGACCTGGGCCCCGGCCAGGGAGGATCCTGCAACCTAGGTACATGCCCT
The DNA here is from genome assembly GCA_025583905.1 of Ia io. NCBI lineage: Eukaryota > Metazoa > Chordata > Mammalia > Chiroptera > Vespertilionidae > Ia > Ia io. The sequence continues at coordinate 100,735,934 of JAJQQW010000001.1, forward strand.
TGATCAGAATATATATATATACTGAGTGGCCAGATTATTATTCATTCAGAGATCATAATAATCTGGCCACTCAGTGTATTAATATCAGTTAAAATAGACTTTATTAAAAGAAATTACTAAAAATAAAGAAAGTCAGTGCATAAGAATAAAGGGTAAGTTCCTTAGGAAGATTGAGCCATTCTAAACTTGAATGCACCTAACGACACAACTTCAATATAAAATATAATAAAATGGAAAGAAGTGGAAAATTCACCAAAATAGAGTATGATTTTTTACATACCTCTCTTACTATTTTATAGTTCAACAAGAAGCCCAGTGCATGAAATTCGTGCACTTGGGGCGAGGGGTCCCTCAGCCTGGCCTGTGCCCTCTTGCAGTCTGGGAGCCCTGGGGGGATGTCTGACTGAGAGCTTAGTGGGCCTAAGCCGTCAGTCATACATTCTTAGCATTGCCACGGAGGCAGGAGAGGCTTCCACCACTGCTGCTGTGCTCGCCAGCCATGAGCCCTGCTTCTGGCTGAGCGGCACTCCCCCTGTGGGAGCACACTGACCACCAGGGGGCAGCTCCTGCATTGAGTGTCTGTCCCTTGATGTCAGTACGCATCATAGTGACCGGTCATTCCACCATTCGGTCATTTGGATATTAGCCTTTTATTATGTAGGATTCGCTGTAGATGAGGCCCCCTAGAACCATAAGAAATGCAAAAAATTCGCTGTTAACTCATTCTCGAATTACCCCCACTTAAAGTCAAATTGCCTCCCCGCCCCCCGTGGGGCGTGTTCTGCACCTTGGGAACTACTGGGCTTGACACTTTTCCTCTCTGAGCTTCATTTCTGAATACATAAGCATATACCATGGGAAGTATAATCTCTTCTCCGCCTAACTCACTGGGTTGTCATGAGGAGGTTCTGAGCTAATAAACCTAGAAATGTTTCATCAAGTAAGTGATGTCTAAACGGGAAGGGATTGTTATTTTTAAGCTCATGGGTACCCTTGCAGGTAGCAGGTGCTGATTAGGGGAGGAGGGCATGATTGTTTCCTGGGACTGTAGCTATGGAAGCTTTGCAGAGGGTTCTGCAGGCCATGGAGGGGCGGGCTCTGGCCAGCAGCCCTATAGCAGTGGTCATCCCTGGAGATGCTGCCGGGGGAGAGGGAGTTAGGGGGGTTGTGAGGCCGAAGGGGGAGTAACTGTCAAACCTTCCCGCTTAGCGCCATTCTTTAAATTGTACGTGGCTGTTTCCCAGCTGTACCTGCTCAGGGCAGGGCTCCAATCTCCTGGAGTGGGGTGGGGGCCAGGCCAGGGCGGAGCCAGACAGGCTAGGAGGGCGGGTTTAGCCACGCCCCCAGCGAGGTTCAGCATGCTTCCTCTGTGGAGAAGGAGCTGCTGCTGTCAGCAGGAAGGGTCTGACCCTGGGGGCGGCTCAGACTTGCCTCCCCCAGGGTCTGGAGTTGTAGGGAGGAGAGGCGTGCCTGGCCCCAGTGGAGGGGGCCCGGCAGCAGCGGCCTTGGGCCCCGGGTGCGGGGGCGCTGACAAGTGGTCGCAGGTGTGCTATTGTTGTGGGCACCCTGGCAGGGGTGATGGGGGAAGAGATTGGGAGTAGGAGGTGCAGGCTGCAGCTACCCCAGAGGCTGGGTCTTCTCCCCATCTGGTCAGCCTCCCTGTCTCCCTGAGGGTGTGGGGGCTGGGTAGGGTGTCCGTGCAGGGGGATTGGAAGAGCTCCCTGTGGCCAATTCATCTTCCTTCTTTGCAGTCAAGGCTCCTGTCAGCCAGTCTCCTCAGACCCCCAGGAACTTGGCTCCGGCCACCCACCCCCTGCTGCACATGCATCAATATGGAAATTGGTCATTACTGGGACACCATCACAGACAAATTAGCATATTACCTCTTTATATGTATAGAAGATATTTTAAAATAGTAATTAAATTATAGATTTTCTGTATCCCTATATTTATTGTATATAAAACAAACAAGTTTAATCAAATTGATGTGATTCATGTGTGAGAGTGTGAAAAACTGCATATATAGGATATCCCAAAAGTGTACACACACTTTGAATGCAGTGTTTTTTAAAATACATTTCATTTTCAAAACATAATAGAATATGTTGTATTTTATAGCTGTTAAAGTGTATATACATTTTTTGGGACACCCTGTGTATATTAACTACAGGATATTCATTATTTTCAAGTCTTTATGAAACATATTTGAAAAAGCATTATGCTTTTGATACAAAGCAAGCTTATACAAATTTCAAAGTATAATTAAGACCACATTCATGACCAAAACACAATTACATTAGAAGTCAATAACAGAAAAGTGTATATATATATATGTATATATATATGTATATATATATATACATATATATATACACACACACACACATATATATATATATATATATATATATATATATATACACACACACACACACATATATATGACAGGCACACTTGTAAATAACTCATGATCAAAGAAGAAAGCATAATGAAAATTAAATATTTTAACTGAAGATTTAAATACTTTATATTAACCTTCTAGATTGCAGCTAAGGTGGTATTTAGGGAGCAGTTATAGTATAAATCAAACATACAAAATAAGAATTTTTTTTTAAAAAAGCAACACAAAATACCTAACTAAAGAGTGGACAAGTAACAAAATAGACAAAAATACAATAGAGAGGATGAAAAAAAACCCAAGAAAAATTATAAATAAAATAGACAACACTTTGGCAAGATTGATCAAAGAAAACCAAGAAAGAGAAAACAATCATTATTAGGAATGAAAACTGGATCATAAATACAAATGTAGAAGGGAACATAAAAATTTTGAGACCATTATGGTCAAATTTATGCATTATATATGTAAAGACAGACCAAATGGACAAATATCTAGGAAAATATAAATTACCCAAACTGACTCATGAAGAAGTAGACAACTTTAATCTTTCTATATGTATTAATAAATTTAAATTAGTAAACTACTGTGCAATATCACCTCTTCATCAAGAATGAAGAAAGGGCAAGTGCCCTGAAATGATGGGGTGAGAAGGCTAGAAGGATGAAATACTAGTAATGATCTGAAAGTAGAATATGTGAATTTTAGATTTAAAAGCTTTATCAGTTCCAGCTCTGACAAAGACCACGTACGACAGAATGGTAGGGATAACAGAGATGAGGACGCTGGAGATGAAGAGTTCAAGGTTGCAAGGATTTGGCATGGTCATCATGGAGTTATTGAAATCACCTAAAATGATGGGAGGATTTGTGCTGAAAAAGAGATTATAAGACAGATGCCAAAAATGTTTGAAAATTGAAAGAAAACTTGGTTCAGCCAGATGGTGTCTGTCTTGGAGGAAGAAGTATTTTTACATGGAAGTGATTGAAAGTGACATTGGAGAGTAAGAGATATTATCATTTTCATTTTCAAATCCTGATGGTATATGGAAATTCTGAGAAAGCTTTAACCTTAGACTGTTGCTGAGGAAACAAGTCAGGTAAGTTAAAACAAGTCAGGTAAGTTAAAACATCATTGATCAGTGAAGAATTAGAATCTTGAACTTAAAATTTAATCAATAATTTATTATATTTGTAATTATAGCAGTAGTTTGCCATGCAAAGAAGCTGTTTGGAGTCAGATGTTAGAAAGAACATTCAACCGGAAATTTGATTTTAGAGAAGAAAATGAGTAAAACACTTGTGTTTTTTGTTTTTTTCTTATATTCTTTTTTTTAAAATTTCTTTATTGATTAAGGTATCACATATTTTTCTTCATTCCCCCCATTCCCATCCCACACCCCTCCCCACACATACCCCACCCCCTTGTTGTCCTTAACCTCTGGTTAGGCTCATATGCTTGCACACAAGTCCTTTGGTTGATCTCTCCCCTTTACCCCCACCCTCCCCTGCCCTCCCTCTGAGGCCCGACAGTCTGATCCATGCCTCCTTGTTTCTGGGTCTGTTCTTGTTCATCAGTCTATGTTGTTAATTATTTCCCCTAGATGAGTGAGATCATGTGCTATTAGAAATACACTTATAAGAACCGAAAATGAGACAAGCAATAATGGTTATGGTGATAGGCAAATGAATCGGTCTGTAGTGAGTTTCTTTCTGGGCCAACAGTTCTTTTCAGACCCAATTTCAATGTCCAACATTTCCTTATGTGTACATGTCAGCACTGACATTACAGTTCTGGATGGTGCACAAATGGTGGTAATGCAGGTCTGACTATCTCTGGTTTGGTCCTGGGCAACCTGCAGTGATGCACAGCTGCTAACTGCTAGGATGGGAAGGCCACATCAGCATCTTCCATCTCTGGACTATTTCTCTTCTGTCTTCATGGCTGGAGTAGTCCTGTCGATTCCTCTCTGTTGCTGGAATCCACATGGTCTCAGAGTTGTTTTCTGAAAATATACAAACATATTCTCGACCAAAAGTTAATAAAGGAATATTTTATATAAATTTGACTGGGGATCCTATTTCATTTTTTGCCCAAATGATTTTCCTCTGGCTTGTTTTGACACCTTGTGTGTTTTTCATGGGTGTCTTGCTTTTAACCTTACAATTAATTTTCTAAAGTATTAATTTTCTAGATGTAATTTACTTACAGGATATTTTTCCTTACATGATATTCCTCTACTATCCCCTCCTTTTTTGATTTAAATGGTAGGAGGCTTTTGAAAATTTTATAATATAGTCTTGATGGCTTTTAAATTTTAATTTTTTGCGCTATAATATTACTGTTTTAGGTTCATTACATGGTGCACAATTTTATCATGAGATGAAGTACCAATAAAAATTTTAGTTAACAGTTTAGGAACACATTTTTGTCCAGTACAATTAATTTTTCTAGAATATTCGCTTGTTTCAACTAACCAATTTAAATTTGCCTGAAAACTTGACTACTATTTTACCGTCAACTTTATTACTCTAACAACAATCTTATTTTACCCTGTAAATATTGGTGGAAGGAATTATTTGCCTTCTTGAGTAGGTCCTGAGCATTCCTGGTGGTAGGCTGGATTTAGATATCATAAACCCACTTCCCCACACCATGGGTACAAGACAACTCAAACAATTCTTGTTGGAGTGGGAGGGCAGCTGCTGTCGGCCAAGTCTCTTTCGGTCACCTGGGTCCTGATCTGAGCTGGGCATGGGAAGCACGAAGCAGCCATGGGGGCAGGAGACCTCCCTCAGAAGGAGCTAGGGTTCAGGCCCCTGCAATGTTGGGGGGGTGAGGGTCTGTGTCCCACCTCTGTTGATCCCCAAATTCTCTCCTGATGGCCCCTCTGCGACTGTGCCTGTCTTAGGTTGTTCCTTCCTTGAGGAATCTTACCCGTCTCTGGCTAACCAGCCATCCTCCGGGGCCAAGCAGGGTGACGTGAGGTTCAGTTTTGTCTCCTTGGTAGCCTATGGCCCCGTGGCCTCCATGCCCAGAACCTGCCTTGGGATCCCCTCGCCTGCTGGCGGGGCCCCAGCACTGATCACATGTCTTATGGAACCTGGGTTTCTTCTCCAGAGAAGGCTCCGTTCGCCCCGCTGGGTGAGAGACAGATCCATGGCACCCGTCATCACGAGACTTCAACCTCGACATGAACAGAGAGCTCATGCAACAGCTGTGAGCAATTGAATTGTGAGAAGAGGGTCTCTTTTGGCCTAAAGGATAAGAGGGACCAATATAGAATGCTCAAGTGCCTTCCCAGGAGGCCCTCTACACAATGAGAAGGATTAAATCCTTACATGTCCTTTTCAAATTGATGCCAGACATTCAAAGAATTAGTTTGTATGTTTGCTTGGGATAATTGTATATTATGCTGTTGTAATTCTAAAGTATCAAGAGACGTGTTAAGTTTGTCTCCAAGCACCAAACAGATGATTTTTTTTTTATCCCCAAGGGTGTGAGGAACTATTATAAGAACTGGGCGTGATCCAAATCTGGGAAAAATTTTAATGATAGTGTAGAATAATATCATGTAAGGATATTCTTTGTTCTAGTCCATGGGAATTCCCTTTCAAACTGGTTGTCCATTTCTTTTTATATAGACAAGGTCTTAGTTACATTTTCTGCACCTCTACCAGGGGCACGTAGTGATAGTAGTGACACCCTTTCTTTGGTGTCCACACAAGCCAGAAACCTCTTTTTAATTGTACACACAAAGGGGCATTGTTTTGATTTTGTGTCATACAAAAGGGAAGCTGGGTGGAGACCCCCTGTGTATTTATATTATCTTGACCCACCCATGGACCTCCTGGATGACCCAGGTGTTTGGTATTATTGGTAACTACATTAGTCAAGGGGATCAGCCCATGTAAGGGCTCTTACCCATGAAGGGTCAGGAGCATAAGTCCAAAATACTTACCCTCTTGTCCCAGGTAAAATTACCATACATCTGATGATTGTTAGCATGGCTAGAAAGGCATTCTTGATTTTCTGGTTACCTCACAATTTCTTCCCTGAGGTTGGACGTTCTGATTGATGTTTCTCTGTTTCTTTATCAATTTTTCCCCCCATCAGTTTATGTTGTTCATTATATTCCTCAAATGAGTGAGATCATGTGATATTTATCTTTCTCTGCCTGGCTTATTTCGCTAAGCATAATGTTCTCCATCTCCATCCATATTGTTGCAAATGGTAAGAGCTCCTTCTTTTTTACTGCAGCATAGTATTCCATTGTGTAGATGTACCACAGTTTTTTAATCCACTCATCTGCTGATGGGCAATTAGGCTGTTTCCAAATCTTAGCTATGGTGAATTGTGCTGCTATGATCATAGGGGTGCATATATCCTTTCTGATTGATGTTTCCAGTTTATTGGGATATATTCCTAGAAGTGGGATCACTGGGTCAAACGGGAGGTCTATTTTTAGTTTTTTGAGGAAACTCCATACTGTTCTCCACAGTGGCTGCACCAGTCTGCATTCCCACCAGCAGTGCACGAGGGTTCCTTTTTCTCCACATCCTCGCCAGCACTTGTCATTTGTTGACTTGTTGATAATGGCCATTCTGACAGGTGTGAGATGGTACCGCATAGTTGTTTTGATTTGCATCTCTCTAATGATTAGTGATTTAGAGCAGGTTTTCATTTGTCTCTTGGCCTTCCTTCTGTCTTCTTTCGAAAAGCGTCTATTTAGATCAGTTGCCCATATTTTGATTGGGTTATTTATCTTCTTTTTGTTAAGCTGCATGAGTTCCCTGTAAATGTTGGAGATTAAACCCTTATCGTTGACATCATTAGCAAATATGTTCTCCCATGTAGTGGGCTTTCTTGTTGTTTTATTGATGGTTTCCTTTGCTGTGCAAAAGCTTTTTATTTTGATGTAGTCCCATTTGTTTATTTTCTCTTTAGCTTCCATTGCCCTAGGAGCAGTATCATAGAAGAAGTTCTTTTGGCATATGTCAGAGATTTTTCTGCCTGTAGATTCCTCTAGTATTTTTATGGTTTCCTGTCTTATGTTTAAGTCCTTGATCCATTTTGAGTTTATTTTTGTATATGGTGTAAGTTGGTGGTCTAGTTTCATTTTTTTGCATGTATCTGTCCAATTTTCCCAACACCATTTGTTGAAGAGACTGTCTTGACTCCATAGTATGTTCATGCCTCCTTTGTCAAATATTAATTGAGCATAGTGATTTGGATCGATTTCTGGGTTCTCTATTCTATTCCATTGATCTATATGTCTGTTCTTGTGCCAATACCAGGCAGTTTTGAGAACAGTGGCTTTGTAATACAGCTTGAAATCTGGTATGGAGATCCCACCTACTTTGTTCTTCTTTCTCAGGATTGCTGTGGGTATTCGGGGTCTTTTTTTATTCCAGATGAATTTTTGGAGAGTTCTTTCTAGGTCTGTGAAATATGCTGTTGGTATTTTGATGGGGAGTGCATTGAATCTGTAGATTGCTTTGGGTAGTATGGACATTTTAATGATGTTGATTCTACCAATCCATGAACATGGTATGTTCTTCCATCTGTTTATGTCTTCCTCTATCTCTTTTTTCAGTGTTGTGTAGTTTTCCGCGTATAGGTCTTTTACCTCCTTAGTTAAGTTTATTCCTAGGTATCTTAATTTTTTTGGTGCAATTGTAAATGAGATTGCTTTTTTAGTCTCTCTTTCTGTAAGTTCATTATTGGCGTATAGAAATGCCATAGATTTCTTAGCATTTATTTTGTATCCTGCTACTCTGCCAAATTCATTTATTAAGTCTAGTAATTTTTTGATGGAGTCTTTAGGGTTTTCTATGTACAGTATCATGTTGTTTGCAAATAAGGACAGTTTTACTTCTTCTTTTCCAATTTGGCTGCCTTTTATTTCTTCTTCTTGTTTGATTGCAATGGCTAGTATTTCCAACACTATGTTGAACAGGAGTGGTGAGAGTGGGCATCCCTGACTTGTTCCTGTTCTTAGGGGAAATGGTTTTAGTTTTTGCCCATTGAGTATGATGTTGGCTGTGGGTTTGTCATATATGGCTTTTATTATGTTGAGGTATGATCCTTCTATTCCCAGCTTGCTGAGAGTTTTTATCAAGAAAGGGTGTTGGATTTTGTCAAATGCTTTTTCTGCATCAATTGATATGACTCTATGGTTTTTATCTCTCAATTTGTTTATGTGATGTATCACGTTTATTGATTTGCAGATATTGTACCATCCTTGCATCCCAGGGATAAATCCTACTTGGTCATGGTGTATGATCTTTCTGATGTATTGCTGGATTCGATTTGCTTGAATTTTGTTGAGGATTTTGGCATCTATGTTCATGAGGGATATTGGCCTGTAATTCTCTTTCATTGTGTTATCTTTATCTGGTTTTGGTATTAGGGTGATGCTGGCTTCATAGCAGGTGCTTGGAAGTGTTCCTTCTTCTTGAATTTTCTGGAATAGTCTGAGTAGGATAGGTTTTTGCTCTTCCTTGAATGTTTTATAAAACTCCCCTGTGAAGCTGTGTGGCCCCGGGCTTTTGTTTGCTGGGAGCTTTTTGATGACTGCTTCAATTTCTTCCATAGTTATCAGCCTATTGAGATTTTTAGTCTCTTCCTGAGTAAGTTTCGGAAGGTTGTGTTTTTCTAGGAATGTATCCATTTCCTCCAGGTTGTCTAGTTTTTTGGAGTAGAGTTGTTCATAGTATTTTTTGACAATCCTTTGTATTTCTGTGGGGTCTGTTGTTATTTCACCTCTTTCATTTCTGATTTTGTTTATTTGGGTCCTCTCTCTTTGCTTCTTGGTGAGCCTGGCTAGAGGTTCATCAATCTTGTTTATCCTTTCAAAGAACCAGCTCTTGGTTTTGTTGATCTTGTGTATTGTTTTTTTGGTCTCTATGTCATTCATTTCTGCTCTGATATTTATTATTTCCTTTCTTCTGCTCACTGTGGGTTTTTCTTGTTGCTCCCTTTCTAAATCTTTGAGTTGTTGAGTTATATGATCTATTACCATTTTTTCTTGTTTTTTGAGGTAGGCCTGTAGAGCTATACATTTCCCTCTCAGGACTGCTTTCATTGTGTCCCATAGGATTTGGAATGTTGTGTTTTTATTGTCATTAGTCTCCAGGATGTTTTTAATTTCTTCTTTGATCTCATTGATAACCCAATCATTGTTTAGTAGCATGCTATTTAGTTTCCAAGTGTTTGAATTTTTTGGAATGTTTTTATTGTAGTTTATTTCTAATATTATGCCATTGTGGTCTGAGAAAATGCTTGATATGATATCAATCTTTTTGAATTTGGGGAGACTTTGCTTGTTACCCAATATGTGGTCTATTTTTGAGAATGTCCCATGTGCATTTGAGGAGAACGTATATTCCATGGCTTTGGGGTGAAATACTCTGAAGATGTCAATTAGGTCCATCTGATCTAGTATGTCATTTAGAATTGCTGTTTGTTTGCGGATTTTTTGTCCAGAGGATTTATCCATTGATGTCAGTGGTGTATTAAAGTCCCCTACTATGATTGAATTGATGTCGATATCTCCCTTGATATCTTCCAGCAGATTTTTTATGTATTTGGGCGCTCCTGCGTTGGGTGCATATACGTTTACCAGAGTTATATCTTCTTGCTGGATTGCTCCCTTTAGTATTATGTAGTGGCCTTTCTTATGTCTTATTATGGCCTTTACTTTGAGGTCTATTTTATCTGATATAAGTATCGCAACCCCAGCTTTTTTCTCATTTCCATTTGCCTGAAAAATGTTTTTCCATCCCTTCACTCTCAGTATGTGTGAATTTTTTGCTCTAACGTGGGTCTCTTGTAGACAGCAAATATATGGGTCATGTTTTCTTATCCATTCAGCTACCCTATGTCTTTTGATTGGAGCATTTAATCCATTTACTTTTACTGTTATTATTGATAAGTACCTGTTTGTTGACATATTTTTCCTTAGTGTTTGTGTTTCTTCTTGCCTTTCTCTTTCTTCTTTGTACAGCAGCCCCTTTAACATTTCTTGCATTTCTGGCTTGGTATTGATGAACTCTCTTAGCCCTTTTTTGACTGTGAAGCTTCTGATTCCACCTTCAATTTTGAATGATAGCCTTGCTGGGTATAGTATTCTTGGATTCAGTCCCTTGTTTTGCATCACTTTGTATATTTCATTCCGTTCCCTTCTGGCCTGGTGTGTTTCTGTTGAGAAATCAGTTGATATTCTGATAGGAGATCCCTTGTAGGTAACTTTCTGTTTCTCTCTGGCAGCCTTTAAGATTCTTGCTTTGTCGTTGGTGTTCGTCAATTTAATTATGATGTGTCTTGGTGTCAGTCTTTTGGGGTTCAACTTGTTTGGGACTCTGTACTTCTTGGACTTGGATAGTTTTTTCTTGCCAATATCAGGGAAGTTTTCTGTCATTATTTCTTCTAACAGGTTTTCTATTCCTTGCTTCTCTTCCTCTCCTTCTTTTATCCCTATTATTCAAAGGTTGTTTCGTTTTGTGTTGTCCCGAAGCTCCCTTAGGCTCTCCTCTTGCTTTTTAAGTTTTCTTTCCAGTTGCTGCAGTGTTTGTGTGTTTTTTCCTACCTTGTCTTCTAATTCGCTGATGCGGTCCTCAGCCTCTTCTACTCTACTCTTTAAGCCTTCCATTGTGTTCTTTATTGCAGCTATGTTGTTCTTCATCTCCTCTTGGTTTCTTTTCATGTTGGTGACATTTTCATTCAGCTCCTTATAGTTCTCATTGAGTTGTGTGTATTTGTCATCCATCCGTTTAAACATCCTTATAACGAATACTCTGAATTCTTTCTCTGTTAAGCTGCTAGCCTCAAGTTCATTTAACTCCCTTTCTGGTGATTCCTCTTTTTCCTCCCTTTGGGAATTTCCTTCTTTTCTCCCCATGTTTTCCTGTAATGTTTTAATTGTAGATCCGCTTGCTTTGCTACCCAGGTTCTTTTGGGGATGGTGCTACTGGTGTATTCTCTCAGTTCTCCTGGGCTTGGTAATCTAGTGTTGCTCCCTACTTGAGCTACTTGGGTTCTCTTGATGTAGTCCTGCAAGCTTGAGAGGCACCACTGTGGTGTCTAAAAGTCAGCAGCTATGGGGTGGAGTGTCCGTTTTTGCTGTCTTGCACCCTTAGTTGAAATCGCATGTGTCCAGTGGGAACTCACAGTGGCACCCAGGAACCGTCTGTTGGGAGAGCTCCCAGTGGCTCCCACTAGCACCCTCTGTGTAGATGGGCTCAGGGTGCCTGCCTGTTGTAAATTCGCTTCTGTGGAGGTGTGTTTGCACGCGCAGAGCTTTGATGCACTCTGAGGGGCCCTGGCACTGAAGTTAAACAGCTAGGGTGTATGTGGGAAGTTTTTCAGGAGAAAGGAGTTCAGAGTTTCTGCTGTGGGGCAGCACGTCCTTGTCTGTACAGAATCACACCCAGCAGGGGCTCAAAGCAGCTCCCCAGAGGACCCGGTAGATATATGGGCCCAGGACGCCTTCCCTTGCTGTGGCCATGAGTTTGCCCGCCCTTGAGTGTGCGCAAACTGGTGGCGTGCCCGCCAGCACACAGCTCTGAGGGACCCTGGCCCTGAAGTTGCACCACAGGGGTGTCCGTGGGCAGTTATTTAGGAAGAGGCAGTTCAGAGATTCTACTGCAGGGTCACGCACCCTTGACTGTGCAGAATCACCCCCTCAGGGGCTCTCAGTGGTTCCCGAGAACTGCCTGGGTAGTGGAGTGCCTGGGTGCCTATGGGCTGGGGACTCGGCGAATCCTGAGTTCTGGTGCTGGGAAGAGGGAGGTTGTACTTACTGCTTTCAGTGGCGCACTTTTGGAGGTGGAGGTCTCAGGGTTCATGCATCTGCAGCTGGGGTGGCGGGTCTTCTACCATAGTGGATGTAGTTACCAGGTTTGCTTCTGAGACCAGACTGGGTGGTGGTAAGGTTAGGATTCTAGTCTCTACCAGTTCCGTTCTTAAAAATGGCAAGGTCTCTGTGCCACCGGTGTCCTCCCCGGAGTGTTTGCAGCGGCCACGGGGTTTTGCCAACCAAGACTGCCTGGATTGGAAGCCCCCTGGAAGAACTGCAGTGTCCAACTGTCCCTATTTCACTCACACACACACCCACACACGTCCACACACACCTCTATCACTCCTTCACTCGATCACACACTCACCCTCCCTACCGTCCTGCCGGTTGCCATCTTCCCTCCTTGAATATGTTTTGTATTTTATTTGAAATATCTCTTAAAATCTACACTAATAGAAGAGAAAGATGCAAATTGACCGTACCTTTGCGATGCCCACCAGCCAATCAGGAGTGAGTATGCAAATTAACCAAATAAAGCTGGAGGGTTAATTTGCATGTGCTGGTGCTGAGCAGCTGGGGGTGGGGCGGGATGCTTGTGTCGTTGCCATGGTGACAACACAAGCATCCTGCACAGCCACAGCAGCTCTGGGCCTTTGGGCAGCATGGAAAGGTGGAAAGGAGGCTCCAGGCCAGACCAAAGACTGTGCCAGCAACCAGGGGAAGGAAGGCCCATTCTTGCATGAATATTCATGCATCAGGACTCTAGGATGAATATATAACTAATCTGAAAAATGCTAAGTATTTAACTTTGAAGCTTCTAAGAGTTAAAAGTTCAAACGAAGTTGGGAGAAATTATATGGTTGTGATAATAGAATGCATAAAGTATGGAAATTCATTTTTGAGAAAAATAATTCCTATGTTTTCTCTGGAAAAATTAATAGTTCAAAATGTATTGTAGTCCTTATGTGTACTACATGTGGTAAAATTTCAACATAGCATATAATATTTTATTGCCCTGATTTAAAAAAAGGATTAATTCTATGGTCTGAACCAAATTTTTAATATGAAAACTGGTTTAAATTGAATTGATATGTTTTAGAATAATTACAAAAAGTATGTAATACAATCTTTGGGTTATGTTTATTTAATAGTCTTTACAAGTTAAATTTCAAGATTTCAACCGAGAGATAGCTTTGGGACATTTCAAGGGCCCAGGAATGATTCAAGGGTTTATTCGCTCTTCTTCTTTTTTAAAAATTTTATTTAATTTTATTGTTTAAGGTATTACAAATAGTAGTACATATGTCTCATTTTTTTCCCCCACTGATCTACCCCCGGCTTCCTGTAACCCTCAGCACTTACCTTCGTCTCCCCTGCCCCCAGTGTCTTGTGTCTGTTGGTTGTACTTATATGCATGCATACAAGTCCTTTGGTTGATCTCTTACACCCCCCATTCCTCCCCTACCTTTCTGCTGTAGTTTGACAGTCTGTTCGATGCTTCTTTGCCTCTATCTATTTTTGTCCAACAGTTTGTAATGTTCTTTTTTATCCATAAACTAGAGGCCTGGTGCATGAATTCATGCACGGGTGGGGTCCAGCCAGCCCACCCCAATGGGGTCCCATTGGGCTGGGCTGGTTGAGGGGAAGGGCCGCCAGCCTTTGGCCTGCCGGCCCCGCCCCCAATTAGAGTGTTGGGGGCTGGGCTGGCCAGAGGGGTGGGGCTGATGAGGGCCTGGATCAGGCTGGTTGGCTGCCTCTGTGTGTGTTACAGCCACCAGTAGTTCTGGTCATTCTGCTGTTCTGGTCACTGGGCTTTTATATATATAGATGAGTGAGATCATGTGGTATTTATCTTTCACTGACTGGCTTATTTCACTTAGCATACTGCTCTCCAGATCTATCCATGCTGTTTCAAATGGTAAGAGTTTCTTCTTTTTTACAGCAGCATAGTATTTCATTGTGTAGATGTACCAAATTTTTCTAATACCTTCATGTACTGATGGGCATTTAGGCTGTTTACAAATCTTAGCTATTGTAAATTGGACTGCTATGAACATAAGGGTGCATATATCCTTTCTGATTGGTGTTTCTGTTTTCTTGTGATATATTCCTAGAAGTGGTATTACTGGGTCAAATATGAGTGCCATGTTTAACTTTTTGAGGAATCTCCATACCATTTTCCACAGTGGCTCAGTCTGCATTCCCACCAGCAGTGAAGAAGGGTTCCTTTTTCTCTGCATCTTCTCCAGCACTTGTCATTTGTTGATTTGTTGATGATAACAGTTTTGACAGGTGTGAGATGGTACCTCATTTTTGTTTTAATTTGCATCTCTTGGATGATTAGTGACGTTGAGCATGTTTTCATATGTCTCTTGGCTTTCTGAATGTCCTGTTTCAAAAGTGTCTATTTAGGTCCTTTGCCCATTTTTTAATTGGATTATCTTTCTTTTGTTAAGTTGTATGACTTCCTTATAAATGCTGGAGATTAAACGCTTATCAGAGATAACATTGGCAAATATGTTCTCCCATTCAGTGGGCTTTCTTGTTGTTTTGTTGATGATTTCTTTTGCTGTGCAGAAGCTTTTTATTTTGATGTAGTCCCATTTGTTTATTTTCTCTTTAGTTTCCATTACCCTAGGAAATGTATAGGTAAAGATATTGCTACAAAAAATGTCTGTTCTTTTGTTGCCTATGGCTTCTTCTAAGATTATTATGGTTTCCCATCTTCTGTTTAAGTCCTTTATCCATTTTGAGTTTATTTTTGTGTATGGTGTAAGTTGATGGTCTAGTTTCATTTTTTTGCAAGTATCTGTCCAGTTTTCCCAACACCATTTATTGAAGAGACCATCTTGTCTCCATTGTATGCTCTTGCCTCTTTTGTCAAATATTAATTGAGCATAGTGGCTTGTGTTGATTTTTGGGTTCTCTGTTCTGTTCCACTGGTCTATATGTCTGTTTTTGCACCAGTACAAGCATCCCGCCCCACCTCCACCTGCTCAGCACCTGCATATGCAAATTAACCCTCCAGCTTTGTTCGGTTAATTTGTATACTCACTCCTGATTGGCTGGTGGGAATCGCAAAGGTACGGTCAATTTGCATCTTTCTCTTCTATTAGTGTAGATTTTAAGAGATATTTCAAATAAAATACAAAACATATTCAATTAATAGATTCAAATCTATCCTCTAGAATTTTCATATGAGGCAAACACAGATTTATATTTCAGTATTCTGTTATTTCAAAATACCTAGATATTTAATAATTTTTATTATTTAACTCAGCAAACTCCAAAGTTTTAAGTTACCAAAGACTTTGGAAAACTATGTTTAGGCATATATAATAACCACTGAAGAAGATTTATCATATACCTTTTATTTTAGTTATGTGTATTTTGCCTTAACAACTTTGAGATTTTAACGCCAACTATTATTATCCAAGGCATTTTCTTTGGCAAATTCTGTATCAGAGATAACTCCCTGGCTTTCAGTGGCTTTAATGTTTAAGTATTATTTTATTTTTCTTTATAAAAACAGGAGTGCCATGAGATCTGGGAGGCAACCTTGGAATGTGGTCCATTATTATTCAAAAACTATCCATTATTATGGTAACTCTAATCTTGTTGCCCAATCCCAGCCTTTATATTTTCCTTATGTCATTTTCTCCATCTTCCAAAGAAAAACAGAGGCTGAAAATTTTTAAGATAATTAAAATGTTTGCTTGTTCTATAGCATCCGTGAAGAGATGGGGCTTAGGCCAAGAGGCCACCCAAAATTGGGTGGGGCGCACCTTATCTTGAGCTATTCTTTTCCCTTCCACAGATGTGTTTCCAAATTGTGAGAAATGGCTTATTTATTTACATTTCAAATGACAGACTAAGAAACAAAATATGGTGAAAATGAGACTTTTACTAACACTCCTGAGAGCAGGCATCCATTTTATAGGATCACCAAGAGACCTAGTAATTAACAGGCTGGGGCCTTTTTTAGTTACCTTTACCTCTCTTTGTCTAGGGCCGTGGTTGGCAAACTGCAGCTTGCGAGCCACATGCAGCTCTTTGGCCCCTTGAGTGTGGCTCTTGCACAAAATACCATGGCCTGGGTGAGTCTATTTTGAAAAAGTGGCGTTAGAAGAAGTTTAAGTTTAAAAAGTTTGGCTCTCAAAAGAAATTTCAATCATTGTACTGTTGATATTTGGCTCTGTTGACTAATGAGTTTGCCGACCACTGGTCTAGGGGAATCTTTTTAGGATTTGTTCTACCGGCCATGTGTACCGCTCATATTCTCTCTCCCACCCCCACATGCTGTTTGCTCTGGGGCAATTTAGCAATGGCCTGGCCATCTACTGTTTCTTTTCTATGAAGATAAATTAAAGGCATGCTTATTAGACTAACAATAAATAAATTAAACTATACAAGAAAGACAGAGAAAACAACAATCAACAGATAAGTGTGCATAACACATAGGCAACATTTAATAAATCAGAGTTCTTTTCATGGATCTTTCAGATGTTTTACATTGTCTGGGACTTACAGCCAGATGCAGCCTAGATCTCAGCCTGTTGTTCACAGATCTTTATTTTTTTTCACAGATCTTATCATAATCTTCTCTCCATAGCACTGACTGGTGTCTAAAGTTGTTTTAGCTAAAATCTGCCAGTCCCAAGGTATCATATGGTAATTTTCAGACAAAGGATTAAAGAGTCCTTTTGTACCAGTAAAAGGATGGTTAGCCCCATTTTCTCTAGTTGAGCCTTCACACATAAGGAACAGAGGATATGGGGCCTTAGGTGTTACAGACTTTTGATCCTCAATACGAAGTGGGCATACTGCAGTTCGAACAAGAGCCCACATTGTCAAAGATGATAAGGGCACTCATTTTCCTTGAGCCTGATTTAAGAGAGTACCTTTTGACACCTAAATTCCTTTATCTTTGAGCATGCAAGCTAAAAATTTATAATATTTTTTTTTTTTTTTTTTTGCCTTATACTCAAATTCTTCCCCATTATAAACTGGCTGATTAAAGTCATTCCCATCCACTTACGGTCGTGACTCTGAAGCTGGCATGGGCTTTGTGCATGGTGAGTGTCCCACCTTTCTGGTTAATTTCCACTTTTCCTTTTTCACTTCATTTTTCACTCAGGTGAATCTTCTCCAGATTCCTATTCAGGTGCCAGATGCCACAACCTTCGCAGCAGGGTTCAGGATCTGAAGGAGGGGCTGATACACAAATGAAAATACTATACAAGAAATATGAATTTAGAAAGCATTGGGGGCCAGGTGGAGGAGCCTCTTTCTTGAAGAGACACACCAACTTCTGGCCTGGTCCGCTATTTACTTACTTGAATACACATTTGCCCTTTAGCAATGCATACAGGCATATCAAAGGTAAAGTTTGGTAAACAGCATAAGGATTATCAGGTTAGGAAATTGCCTTGAGCCACTGAGCCCACAGCAGGGTAATATTATGTTGATTTTCACCCCTGCTGAATATCAAAGTCCATTGGCCTTCCAATGGGTCTTTTTGCATTAATATGCTAACTACTGTTTACTTTAGCCTCCAGCATACTAGTAAGATTAAAGTTAGCTAGGAGTAAGTTTATGTACAATGACATTATTATATTGCATGGAAAGATAACTTTAGTGTGTATCCTTAATGTTATTCACGGTACACAGCTATTCCACCACTGTCTCTATCACCATCATGACTAGTTCTTTCTCTTCATGTCATATCCCCAGAAAATATTTCTCTGAACACTCAATCTAAACTAGCCCACATTTATTGTGCTTTATAATATTATCCTGCTTATTGATTTACATTACTTATCATAATTTATATTAATAATTTTTACATATTGAATGTTAAATGTACATGTCTTCCAGGATTATATTTTGTCTTTTGTGGTCATTGTGTAGTAGACAGTGTGGTAGCACTTGGTAGAGTTCTGAGGGTACTAGGAGAGTGAGATTGAACTTTCTATTTTCTAATGGCAGAGTGGCTATAGTCTATGCCAGTGGCTATGGACTATGGCTACATATGTGCCCCAATTATACTTCTTCCATCATCTCTTTTTTGAAATCCTTTTCTTCACCAGAACTTTCCCCCTCTTCCCTTCTCTTCAAATACAAAAGTAACCACCAAGTAGGAGAAGAATAAAATAATGGTTCTAAGTGTAGAAAATGGAGAGAAGTCATTTCTATTTTTATTTTCTGTTTTTCTAACAAAAATCCTTTGTGCTGGAGAGTGAGAACATCCTGCTTGTGGCTTTGTAATTCTTTATAAATAATGTGTTAAGACTAGTTAACCTAGCTGCAATAAAAAAATTAAGCAGTGAATCTTCTTTAGGTTCGTTAATGGGATTTATAGGTCTCTGAAAACAAAAGGTTAGTAGTTGAAAGGTGCATGCGTTCAGAGCCAGAACACAGACAGTGAACATAATTCCTTTAGAGGAAGTAACTGAATTGTATTTGCCTTGAGACTTTCTACGCCTGAGGTCAGTGAACTGATGAATTTGATATGCTCACCCTCTCTCTCAGTGCTCTATTAAATTCTTAAAAGATGTCTACTAGGATGTCTTCCATTTGTGTTCTTTAACTGTATGGCTTTAAAAATAAACTAACAACCAAAGTGGAGATAGACTCAGAGATATAGAGAATGGACTGTCAGCTGTCAGAGGGGAGGGGTTGGAAGGCTGGGTAAGAAGGGTGGAGAGATTAATCTAAAAAAAAAAAGACTCATAGACACAGACAACTGTATGGTGATTGCCATGGGGAAGGAGTGGGGCAAGGGGAGGTAGAAGAAAGTAAAGGAGGGATAAATGGTGATGTAAGGGAACTTGACTTGGGGTGATAAACACACAATACAATATACAGATTATGTATTGTAGAATTTTATACCTTAAACCTGTGTAATTTTATTGACCAATGTCACCCCAATAAATTCAATAAAAACGTACAAATGAATGATTAAAAATATAAATGTATGGTTTGAAACAGAAGAAATTTCCCCATCTCCTTTAGATGCATCTCTCTTGTTAAAATCCAACAAACATGGAGAGAAATTTCTTTGCAGAAATTATATAAAAAGTGGGGGTATAAAATGACTTATAATTGTAAATCTCAACTTGGTCCTAGTGACTCAGCACCCACACAGCAGCAATTTTCAGCCTTCCAATTTCACTATAAACCTCTGTTATTTATCAAGGGACTAAATAATGCTATTCAACTATGTTTGAGCTGCTGCTGCTTTCCAGCTTTTGGTGTCTGTAGGTGTCCAGATGCTACATACTATTCCTCCAGGAGTTGTCATTAAACAAAGACTCTCTTTTCTCCTAGAGTTTGCAGCCTTCATAAATTAAACAGGCCCAATTTGCTGGAAATCCTTCTTTTAGCTAATAGGTTCCTTCATGCTCCTTGTTTAAAATATTGCTTCAGCTAGTTCTTGCTTAAGCAGCTCCTCTAGAGCCCCAAGAGGTCTCTTACACAAATTCTGTCAATGCTAAAGGAAGGATTTGAGTAATTCTTATCTTTTGACTTTTGTGGAGATCATAAATGTAAAGAATGTTAGTTAATAATTAATTTTCCCTGAATCTTCTTAGTTTCACCTTGAAATGAGACTTTGCTAGGGAAATCAGTTTCAGATGCTTTTCAAATTATGTGATCTCTTATTATATGGTGCAAATGATAGAAAGAATTGTGTTATTTCTGTCTTCTTCAGCTCATTGTATTATGCTGTCTATGAGCTATTTGAAAGAATAGGGTAACTGACAATGGTTGGGGAAAAGATATAATGCATATGAATGGATTACAATATATAAACCAATAGGGTAAAGTTTAGAAAATATATACATTAATTTATTAGAGCCATGACTTGAGGAATAAAAAAATAAAAACTGGAATGGACTTTGATAATAATACACATAGCAAGAGAAATTAAGCAGGAAAATGAGAAAATATACCAGAGAACTCTAGAGCACTTTATTCTTACTACAATTTCACCTGTCAGAAATGCTGCTAAAGAACTCTAATAGGGTGAGATCCAAAATGGCAGCGGAGTAAGTGAAAGCTACACTGACACTCTCCCAGGACTAAACTGGAATTACAACTAAAATACAGAAAAACCATACTGAATAATCAACTGAAGACTAGCTGGAGAGAACCCTGATAACCAAGAACGGAAAGTAGAGACTGCATAGAGACTGGTAGGAAGTGCAGAAGCGTGAAGGGCTGGCTGGGCTCCCACAGATAGTAGCTCAAGTTTTGGAAGGATATCTAAGTTGTGGGGGATTCCCAATGAAAACCATGGGGTCTAAACCACAAGCTGGGCTCCCCATCCAAGAGAACCAAAACTGAGAAAGGTGCCTACATCACATTTGGCTGTGAAAAGCATCATGTTTGCTGTCTGCCAGGGAGAGACAGCTGGAAATGCAGGCACCTTCTTAAAGGGCCAACTCACAAAATTTCCTGTGCAGCCATTCACCTTGGACTCCAGCAAAGGGAGGACACAATGGACTGGAGCTGTGTGAGGAGAATCCAAGGTTGGGGGCTCTGGGGTTAGAGCTTGGGAGGCAGCTACCCTCGTTTCCCTCCCTTAAGCTGTGGAGGTCATATTTCTCCAGCAGACCTTTACCATACAGGCAGCTTTTGCCAGGGATGACAGGTAAGCAATTGCCCCACCCTGTTGGAAAATCTCTTTCCCCAGCCTTTGGAATATATGCCTTGCTATGGTTGATAGCCTGAGGCTAATCAAAACTGAATAACAATCAGACTGCAAGCAGAGGAAGATCTCTGGAGGCTTTGAGACTTTTCCTGATCTCCTTCTGGGCCCCAGACTAGAAAAAGCAGACCCTGGTACACATTTTGGTCCTTTCCAAAGGCACCCAACCACAGCAGAGGGAGACACAAGCTGTGGATTGCTGATAACTCCAAAACAGGGTGCTCAGGGCCAGTTACAAACAGTGTCTGACATTGTCCTGTGCTGGAGACTGGGAATCATAGCAGATCTACTTAATACATAGACACAAACCCAAAGAGGCAGCCAAAATAGGGAAACAAGAAAAACAAGACACAAGTGGAAAAAAAAAAACAACAAAAAACAAAAAAGAGAATTCTCCAGAAGAAGAGCTAAATGAAATGAAGAGAAGAAATTTATGGGATATAGAGTTCAGAATAATGATTTCAAGGATGCTCAACAGTATGAGAAAAGACATAGAAAAATGACCAGTTGGAAATGAAGACTGACATAGCACATTGGAAGTACTGTATGTGCATGTCTAGTTGTTTCAGCACTTAAAAAGTCTATCTTTGCTCCATTGTATTGTCCTTAGTTCTTTGTCAAAGATTAGTGACAATATTTATGTGGCTCTATTTCTGGGCTATGTATTCTATTACATTGAGCTATTTGTCTATTATTTCACCAATAGAACACCGTCTTAATTACTGTAGTATTATATTAAGTCTTAAAGTTGGGTTATTTCAGCTTTCCAACTTTGTTCTTTTTCTTCAATATTGTTTTGGCTACTCTGGGTCATTGGTCTTTTTATATAAACTTTACAATCAAGTTGTTTATATCAATGAAATACCTTCATGGGATTTTGAATGGAATTGTATCAGATTCATAGATCAAGATTGGAAGAACTGACATTTTGATAATATTGATTTTTTCTATCCATGAACACAACATTTTTTTTATTTAGTTCTTTAATTTTGTTCAGCAGAGTTTTGTAGTTCTCATATAGATCTTGCACAGATTTGTCAAATGTATACCTAAGTATTTCATTTTGGAGGTGTGCTAATGTAAATGATATTGTACTTTTATTTCAAATTTCATTTTTAATGCTATTATCTAGAAAGTGATTGATTTTGGTTTATGAAAAGTTCCCCAAAGGTTTGATTATTTTCTTTCTCCAAACACCTAGCTCTTTATAAACTATCATTGTTTTCTTTACTACTGGAAATAGAGTCATTCATCTTTAAATCTTATCAGATAAGAGAGTGAAATTTCAGAAACCCCAGACCAATTTAGTCTTCAGCAAACAAATCCTTAAAATTGTATTCTTTTAGCACCACTCCTGGTACCAAGTCTGTATTAGTTGGAATTTTCCAGAGAAACAGATCCAGTGGGGGATATGTATTTTTAAATATAGTTTCATATTTTATTCATGAACATATATTTATTATTTACTTTTTAAAATTCTTTATTGTTTAAAGTATTACATATGAGTACTTTTCCCCCCATTGACCTCTCCTCGCTCCATCCCACCCCACACCAGCACATGCTCTCACCCTGCCTACTGAGAGTTCTCATGGGTTATGTTTATATGCATGCATACAACTTCTTTGGTTGACCTCGCCCCCTCATCCCTCCCACTCCTCTCACTCCTTCCCCCTGAGGTTGGATGGTCTGTTTGATGATTCTATGTCTTTGGATCTATTTTAGTTCGTCAGTTTATGTTGTTCATTATATTCCACACATGAGTGAGATCATGTGATATTTATCTTTCTCTGACTGACTTATTTCACTTAGCATAATGCTCGCCAGTTCCACCCATGCTGTTGCAAATGGTAAGAGTTCCTTCTTTTTTATAGCAGCATAGTATTCCATTGTGTAGATGTACCATTGTTTTTTAATCCATTCATCTGATGAAGGGCACTGAGGCTTTTTCCAAATCTTAGCTATAGTAAATTATGCTGCCATGAACATAGGGGTGCATATGTCCTTTCTGATTGGTGTTTCTGGTTTCTTGGGATATATTCCTACAAGTGGGATTACTGGGTCAAATGGGAGTGCCATGTTTAATTTTTTGAGGAATCTCCATACTGTTTTCCACAGTGGCTACACTAGTCTGCATTCCCACCAGCAGTGCAAGAGGGTTCCTTTTTCTCCACCTCCTCACCAGCACTTGTTTGTTGAATTGCTGATGATAGTCATTCTGACAGGTGTGAGGTGATACCTCATTGTCATTTTGATTTGAATCTCTCAGATGATTAGTGACTTTGAGCATGTTTTCATTTATCTCTTGGCCTTCTGCATGTCCTCTTTTGTAAGGGGTCTATTTAGATCCTTTGCCCATTTTTTATTAAATATTTTATCTTACTTTTTTTTAAGTTGTATGAGTTCCCTATAAAATTTGGAGATTAAACGCTTATCAGAGATAAAATTGGCAAATATATTCTCCCATGCAGTGGGCTTTCTTGTTTTTTTGTGTTGATGGTTTCTTTTGTTGTACAGGAGCTTTTTATTTTGATATAGACCCATTTGTTTATTTTCACCTTAGTTTCCCTTGTATCAGGAAAGATATAGCTATGACATATGTTTGACATTTTGCTGCCTATGGATTCTTCTAAGATTGTTACGGTTTCCTGTCTTACATTTAAGTACTTTACCCATTTTGAGTTTATTTTTGTGTATGGTGTAAGTTGGTGGTCTAGTTTCATTTTTTGCATGTATCAGGCCAATTTTCCCAACACCATTTATGAAGAGACTGTCTTGACTCCACTGTATGCTCTTGCCTCCTTTGTCAAATATTATTTGAGCATAATGGCTTGGGTCGATTTCTGGGTTCTCTGTGTTGTTCCATTGGTCTCTATGTCTGTTCTTGTGCCAGTACGAGGCAGTTTTGAGAACAGTAGCTTTGTACTATAGCTTGATATCTGGTATTGTAATCCCTCCAACTTTGTTCTTCTTTCTCAAGAATGCTGCAGCTATTTGGGGTCTTTTTTTATTCCAGATGAATTTTTTGAGAGTTTGTTCTCGATCTGTGAAGTATTCTGTTGTATTTTAATGGGGATTGCATTGAATCTATAGATTGCTTTGGGTAGTGTGGACATTTTAATGATGTTGATTCTACAAATCCATGAACACGGTATGTTCTTCCATCTGTTTATATCTTCCTCTATGTCGTTTTTCAGCGCCCTATAATTTTCTGAGTACACGTCTTTTACCTCCTTAGTTTATTCCTAGGTATCTTAATGTTTTTTTGTTGTTGTTGCACTGGTGAATGGGATTGTGTTTTTCATTTCTTTTTCTGTGAGTTCATTGTTTCTCTATAAAAAGATATAGATTTGTGGATGTTAATTTTATATCCTGCTACATTGCCAAATTCATTTATTAAGTCTCATAGTTTTTTGATGGAGTCTTTAGGGTTTTCTATGTACAATATCATGTCATCTGCAAATAATGACAATTTTACTTCTTTTCCAATTTGGATGCTTTTATTTCTTCTTCTTATCTGATCGCTATGGCTAGCACCTCCAGTGCTATGTCAAAGAGGAGTGGTGAAAGAGAGCATCCCTGTCTTGTTCCTGTTCTTAGGGGAAATGGTTTTAGTTTTTGCCCATTGAGTATGCTGTTGGCTATGGATTTGTCATATAAGGCTTTTATTATGTTGAGGTATGATCCCTCTATTACCACTTTGCTGAGAGTTTTTATCAAGAAATGGTGTTGGATTTTGTCAAATTCTTTTTCTGCATCTATTGATATAATTATGTGATTTTTGTCTCTTAATGTGTTTATGTGATGCATCACATTTGTTGACTTGCAAATATTGTACCAGTCTTGCATCCCTGGAATAAATCCTACTTGGTCGTGGTAGATGATCTTTCTAATGTAGTGCTGGATCCTATTTGCTGGAATTTTGTTGAGGATTTTAGCATCTATGTTTATCAAGGATATTGTCCTGTAATTCTCTTTCTTTGTAGTGTCTTTATCTGGTTTTGGTATTAGGGTAATTCTGGTTTCATAGAAAGACCTTGGAAGTGTGCCTTCCTCTTGAATTATTTTGAATCGTCTGAGGAGGATAGGTTTTAGTTCTTTGAATACTTGGTAAAACTCCCCTGTGACACTGTCCGGATCAGGGCTTTTGTTTGCTGGAAGTTTTTTGACTACTGCTTTAATTTCATCATTAGTTATAGACCTTTTCAGCTTTTCTTATTCTTACTGATTGAGTTTTGGAAGATTGTATTTTTTCTCAGAATATGGCCATTTCATCTAGGATGTCCATTTTGTTGGAGTAGAGTTGTTCATAGTATTTTTTTTTTTATAATACTTTGTATGTTTGTGTGGTCAGTTGTTACTTCACCTCTTTCATTTCTGATTTTGTTAAATTGGGTCTTCCCTCTTTGTTTCTTGGTGAGCCTGGCGAGAGGTTCATCAATCTTTATATTCTTTCAAAGAACCAGTTCTTGGTATTATTTAACTTTTGTATTGTTTTTGTTGTGTTTATTTATTTATTTTTTTGGTCTATATGTAATTTATAACTTCTCTGATCTTTATTATTTCCTTCCGTGTCATACTCTGGTACTCTGAGCTTTTCTTATTTCTCGAATTCTTTCAGTTTTAGGGTTCGATAATTTATTAACATTTTTTATTGTGTGTTTTTTGTTTTTTGTGTTTTTCTTGAGGTAGGTTTGTAGAGCTATGAACTTCCCTCTCAGGACTGCTTCATTGTGTCCCATAAATTTTGGATTGTTGTGTTTTGCTTGTCATTTGTTTCCAGTATGCTTTTTACTTCTTCTTTGATCTCTTTGGTAAACCAATCATTGTTTAATAGCAGGCTATTTAGCATCCACATAGTTGTTGTTGTTGTTTTCCTCATTGTTTTTATTGTAGTTCATTTCTAATTATATGCCATTGTGATCTGAGAAGATGCTTGTTATGATTTCTATCTTCTTGAATTTGAAGAGACTTTGCCTGTGTCCCAATATGCAGTCTATCTTTGAAAATGTCCCATGTGCACTTGAGAAGAATGTGTAATCTGTTGCTTTGGGGTGAAATGTTCTGAAAATGTCAATTAAGTCCATCTGATTTAGTGAGTCATTTAGGATTGCTGTCTCTTTGCTGATTTTTTGTTTAGAGGATTTATACAGTGGTGTCAATGGGCATCAAAATCCCCTACTATGATTCTACTGCTGTCGATCTCTCCCTTGATATCTTCCAGAGGTATTTTTATGTATTTGGGTGCTCCTGTATTGGGTGCATATATATTTTCCAGAGTTATATCCTCTTGTTGAATTGCTCCCTTTAGTACTATGAAGCTGCCCTCCTTATCTTTTTTTTATTAAGATATTATATGTGTACATATCTTACCATTGCCCCCCCACCCCACTCCCATATATGCCCTCACCCCCCAGAGTTTTGCATCCATTGGTTATGCTTATATGCATGCATACAAGTCCTTCGGTTGATCTCTTATCTCCCCCACCTCTCCCTAACCGTCCTGCTGTAATTTGACAGATTGTTTGATGCTTTACTGCCTCTGTATCTATCTTTTTGTTCAACAGTTTATAAAGTTCTTTATTATCCATAAATGAGTGAGATCATGTGGTATTTTTCTTTCATTGACTGGCTTATTTCACTCAGCATAATGTTCCCCAATTCCATCCAGGTTGCTGCAAATGGTAAGAATTCCTTCTTTTTTATGGCAGCATAATATTCCATTGGGTAGATGTACCATAGTTTTCTGATCCAGTCATCAGCTGATGGGCACCTAGGATGTTTCCAGATCTTAGCTATTGTAAATTGTGCTGCTATAAACATAGGGGTACATATATCCTTTCTTATTGGTGTTCCCAGTTTCTTAGGATATATTCCTAGAAGTGGGATTACTGGGTCAAATGGGAGTTCCATTTTCAGTTTTTTGAGGAAACTCCATACTGTTCTCCCCAGTGGCTGCACCAGTCTGCATTCCCACCAGCAGTGCACGAGGGTTCCTTTTTCTCCGCATCCTCGCCAACACTTGTCTTTTGTTGATTTGTTGATGATAGCCATTCTGACAGGTGTAAGATGGTACCGCATTGTTGTTTTGATTTGCATCTCTCAGATAATTAGTGACGTTGAGCATGTTTTCATGTGTCTCTTGGCCTTCCTTCTGTCTTCTTTTGAAAAGATTCTATTTAGGTCCATTGCCCATTTTTTTATTGGATCATTTATCTTCCTTTTATTAAGTTGTATAAGATGCCTGTAGATGTTGGAGATTAAAACTTTATCAATGATACCATTTGCAAATATGTTCTCCCATGCAGTGGGATTTCTTGTTGTTTTGTTGATAGTTTCTTTTGCTGTAAAAAAGCTTTTTATTTTGATGTAGTCCCATTTGTTTATTTTCTCTTTAGCTTCCATTGCCCTAGGGGCAGTTGGCGTGAAGAATTTCTTTTGGCATATGTCTGAGATTTTGCTGCCTGTGGATTCCTCTAGTATTTTTATGGTTTCCTGTCTTATTTTAAGTCCTATATCCATTTTGAGTTTATTTTTGTGTATGGTGTAAGTTGGTGATCTAGCTTAATTGTTTTGCATGTATCTGTCCAATTTTCCCAACACCATTTATTGAAGAGACTGTCTTGATTCCATTGTATGTTCATGCCTCCTTTGTCAAATATTAATTGAGCATAGTGGTTTGGGTCAATATCTGGATTCTCTCTTCTATTCCATTGATCTATATGTCTGTTCTTGTGCCAGTACCAGGCTGTTTTAAGAATAGTGGCTTTGTAATACAGCCTGAAATCTGGTATTGAAATCCCTCCTACTTTATTCTTCTTTCTCAGGATTGCTGTGGGTATTCGGGGTCTTTTTTTATTCCAGATGAATTTTTGGAAAGTTCTTTCAAGGTCTGTGAAATATGCTGTTGGTATTTTAATGGGGAGTGCATTGAATCTATAGATTGCTTTGGGTAGTATGGACATTTTAATGATGTTGATTCTACCAATCCATGAACATGGTATGTTCTTCCATCTGTTTACGTCTTCCTCTATCTCTTTTTTCAGTGTTCTGTAGTTTTCCACGTATAGGTCTTTTACCTCCTTAGTTAGGTTTATTCCTAGGTATCTTAATTTTTTTGGTGAGATGGTAAATGGGATTGCCTTTTTAGTCTCTCTTTCTGTAAGTTCACTATTGGTATATAGAAAGGCCATAGATTTCTTGGCATTAATTTTGTATCCTGCTACATTGCCGAATTCATTTATTAAGTCTATTAGTTTTCTGATGGAGTCTTCCGGATTTTTTTATGTACAATATCATATCATCTGCAAATAAAGATAGCTTTACTTGTTCTTTTCCAATTTGAATGCCTTTTATTTCTTCTTCTTGTCTAATTGCAATGGCTAATACTTCCAGTACTATGTCAAACAAGAGTGGTGAGATTGGGCATCCCTGTCTTGTTCCTGTTCTTAGAGGAAATGTTTTTAGTTTTTGTCCATTGAGTATGATGTTTGCTGTGGGTTTATCATATATCGCTTTTATTATGTTGAGGTATGAGTCATCTATTCCCACCTTGTTGAGAGTTTTTATCAAAAAATGATGTTGGATTTTGTCAAATGCTTTTTCTGAATCAATTGATATGACTATGTGATTTTTCTCTCTCAATTTGTTTATGTGATGTATCATGTTTATTGATTTGCGGGTATTGTACCATCCTTGCATTCCTGGGATAAATCCTACTTGGTCATGGAGTATGATCTTTCTGATGTACTGCTGGAGCCGATTTGCTAGAAGTTTGTTGAGGATTTTGGCATCTATGTTCATGAGGGATATTGGTCTGTAATTCTCTTTCATTGTGTTGTCTTTATCTGGTTTTGGTATTAGGGTGATGCTGGCTTCATAGAAGAAGTTTGGAAGTGTTCCTTCCTCTTGAATTTTTTGGAATAGTCTGAGGAGGATAGGTTTTAGTTCTTCCTTGAATGTTTGGTAAAACTCCCCTGTGAAGCCGTCCGGCCCCGGGCTTTTGCTTCCCGGAAGCTTTTTGATGACTGCTTCGATTTCGTCCATAGTTACTCGCCTATTGAGCTGTTTAGATTCTTCCTGATTGATTTTTGGAAGGTTATATTTTTCTAGGAATATGTCCATTTCCTCCAGGTTGTCCAGTTTGTTGGAATAGAGTTGTTCATAGTATTTTGTAACAATCCTTTGTATCTCAGCGGGGTCTGTTGTTATTTCACCTCTTTCATTTCTGATTTTGTTTATTTGGGTCCTCTCTCTTTGCCTCTTGGTAAGCCTGGCTAGAGGTTCATCAATCTTGTTTATCCTTTCAAAGAACCAGCTCTTGGTTTTGTTGATCTTTTGTATTGTTTCTTTGGTCTCTATGTCGTTTACCTCCGCTCTGATCTTTGTTATTTCCTTCCTCTGGTTACACTGAGCTTTTCTTGCTGCTCTTTTTCTCAGTCTTTGAGTTGTAGGGTTATGTAATTTATTACCATTGTTTCTTGTTTTTTGCAATAGGCTTGTAGAGCTATGAACTTCCCTCTCAAGACTGCTTTCGCTGTGTCCCATAGATTTTGGATTGTTGTGTTTTCATTGTAATTTGTTGCCATGATGTTTTTTATTTCTTCCTTGATCTCTGTGGTGTCCCAGTCCTTGTTTAATAGCATGCTGTTTAGTCTCCATGTGTTTGATTTCTTTGGATTGTATTTATTGTAGTTGATTTCAGTTTTATGCCACTGTGATCTGAGAAGATGCTAGATATAATTTCTATCTTCTTGAATTTGAAGAGACTTTGCCTGTGACCCAGCATAAGGTCTATCTTTGAAAATGACCCATGTGCACTTGAGAAGAATGTATATTCTGTGTCTTTGGGGTGAAGTGTTCTGAAGATGTCAATTAATTCCATCTGGTCTAGTGTGTCATTTAGGATTGATGTTTCTTTGCTGATTTTTGTTTAGAAGATTTGTGCCATGGTGATAGTTGGGTATTAAAGTCTCCAACTATGTTTGTATTGCTATTAATCTCTCCCTTGATATCCTCCAGGAGTTTTTTATGTATTTGGGTCCTCCTATATTGGGTGCGTATATGTTTACCAGAATTACTTCTTCTTGTTGGATTTCTCCCTTTAGCATTATGAAGTAGCCTTCCTTATCTCTTTTTATGGCATTTACTTTGAGGTCTATTTTGTCAGATATAAGTATTGCTACCCCAGCTTTTTTTCATTTCCATTTGCCTGAAATATATTTTTCCATCCCTTCACTTTCAATCTGTGTGAGTCTCTTGTTATGAGTTGGGTCTCTTGTAGACAGCATATATGTGGGTCATGTTTTTTTTATCCGTTCAGCCACTCGATGTCTTTTGATTGGAGCATTAAGTCCGTTTACATTTAAAGTTATTACTGAAAGGTATTTGTTTGTAGTTATATCTATTTTTGTGTCCGTATTCCTTCTTACCTGTTTATTTCTTCTTTTTACAGTATTCCCTTTAGCATTTCTTGCATTATGGTTTGGTGGTGATAAACTCCCTGAGCCTTTTTTTGTCTTCGAAGCACCTGATTTCCCCTTCAATTTTGATTGATAGCCTTGCTGGATATAGTATTCTTGGATTCAGTCCTTTGCTTTGCAACACTTTGTATACCTCCTTCCATTCTCTTCTAGTTTGTTGTGTTTCTGTTGAGTAATCATTTGACAATCTG
This sequence comes from Ia io, assembly GCA_025583905.1. Taxonomy (NCBI): domain Eukaryota; kingdom Metazoa; phylum Chordata; class Mammalia; order Chiroptera; family Vespertilionidae; genus Ia; species Ia io. The sequence goes on from JAJQQW010000001.1 coordinate 100,766,511, forward strand.
ATGGGTGTTCCTTTGTAGGTAACTCTCTGTCTCTCTCTTGCCGCCTTTAAGATTCTCTCTTTATCATTTATATTTGCCATTGAAATTATGACATGTCTTGGTGTGGGTCTTTTGGGGTTGATCCTGCTTGGGACTCTCTGTACTTGTGTAACTTTTATCTTTCCCATATCCGGGAAGTTTTCTGTCATTATTTCTTCAAATAGATTTTCTAATCCCTGCTGCTCTTCTTGTTCTTCTGGCAACCTTATTATACGCATGTTACTTCGTTTCATGTTGTCCCAAAGCTCCCTTAGGCTTTCCTCCTGCTTTTTAATTTTCTCCCAATGCTGTTCAGATTGAGCTTGTTTCTGTACCTGATCTTCTAACTCACTAATTCGGTCCTCTGCTTCTTGTAGTCTACTGTTGAAACTTTCCATGGTGTTTTTGATTGTAGCTATATCACTTTTCATTTCTTCCTGATTCTTGTATAAGTTGTTGATTTTCTCATCCATCTGATGTATAAATTCCACGACCATTACTCTGAAATCTTTTTCGGTCTTGTTGCAAGCTTCAGTTTCACTAATTTCCTTTCTTGGCGACTCCTCATTTTCTTTCTTCTGTGAATTGTTTCGTCTCCCCATTCTGACTATCACCAGAAAGCTCAAGCTTCAGTTTGCGTGGACCTGGGCCATGTGCTGTGGGGACTTCGCTCCACCCGAGTTTCACTGAAGTGCTCTGACACTAGGACGTGTGGCTGCCATTGGTTGGTGGGAACCAGGCTTGCCCAGGGTCAGTGTCCCCGGTGTTCCGTGTGGTCTCGTGTGCACACTTAGAATCAGGGCCCTGTCTGCACCACACTGTTGGTATGTGCCGAAAATGAGATCCTTAGCATGTGCCAGGAGTCAGAGTTTCCCTGTGTCTGCACCAAGAATCGTTTGTCAGAGTCTCTGTTGCCTCGTGCAGTTTCTCGTTGAGAATCAGGGTCCCTGTGTGTGCATGCACAAACAATTGGGGTCACTGGCTCTTAGTGTGAATGCGCTATGAGTCAGGGATCCCAGGCAGCTGTGTCCACTGTGCCAAATTCCCTGAAGTGGAGCTGCATCCTGTGTGTGCTCTCTCTACTGAGCCAAACCAGCTAGGGTTTCGCACACTCTCAAATTCCTGAAGGGGAGATGCCTCCGTGCACTCTCCCAGATTCCCCGGAGGGGGGCAGAGTCTGTCCTGCGTGCCAAATTCCCCAAAGGGGAGCCCCTCTTTCGCGCTCTAAGATTCCCCAAAGGGGAGCTGTGTCCCACAAGCCAAATTCCCCCAAATTCCCCGAAGGGGAGCCCTCTGTGCATGCTGTCAGATTTCCCCGAAGGGGAGCTGCGTCTGTCCTGCGTGCCAAATTCCCTAAAGGGGAGCGCATCCGTGCACGGGCTCTCTGCAGCTTGGGAGAGGGGCGGGTCTATCAGTTACTATGGCGCTATCTGCAAGTCTGTGGGGAGGGGGACAGGCTCTTTGACTAACGGAAATCTGCTGCCAGGAAGTCTGGATTCTTCTTGTCTGTTGGTCTGAAGTGTGATAGCAGTTCTCTGTCCCCAGTGGCTGCAGGGTCCTGTTTTGTGTCTGAAGCCAGGATCCTAGTCCTGCCCTCCTTATCTTTTGTTATGACCTTCACTTTGAGGTCTATTTTGTCATATTTTAGTATTGCTACCCCATCTTTTTTCTCATTTCCATTTTCCTGAAACTTTTTTTTCCCATCCTTTCACTATCAGTCTGTGTGAATCCTTTGTTCTGAGATGTATCTCTTGTAGACAGCTGATATATGGGTCATGTTTTCTTATCCATTCAGCTATCCTATGTCTTTTGATTGGAGCATTTACTCCATTTACATTTAAGGTTATTATTGATAGGTGCTTGTTTGTTGGCATTTTTATTCTTTCTGCTTATATTCCTTCTTCCCTTTTTATTTCTTCTTTTTACAGCATTCCCTTTAGCATTTCTTGCATTGCTGGCTTGGTCATAATAAACTCCTTTAGTCTTTTTGTCTGTGATGCTCCTGATTTCACCTTCAATTTTGAATGATAGCCTTGCTGGGTATAGTATTCTTGGATTTAGTCCTTTGCTTTGCATCATTGTGTATATTTCATTGCATTCCTTTCTGGCCTGATGTGTTTCTGTTGAGAAATCAATTGATAGTCTAATGGGAGATCCCTTGTAGGTAACTTTCTGTCTCTCTCATCAGCCTTCAAGATTCTTAGTTTGTCATTGATGTTTGCCAATTTAATTATGATGTGTCTTGGTGTCAGTCTTTTTGTGTTTATCCAGTTTGGGACTCTGTGTGCTTCTTGGACTTGTGTGGCTTTTTTCTTCCAAAGATCAGGGAAATTTTCTGTCATTATTTATTCAAATAGGTTTTCTATTCCTTGCTCAGCTTCCTCTCCTTCTGGCACCCCTATTATGCAGATGTTGTGTCATTTCTTTTTGTCCCAGAACTCCCTGAGGCTCTCCTTTTGCTTTTTTTTTTTTTTTCCAGTTGGTGCTATGCCTGGGTGTTTTTTCCTACCTTGTCTTCTAACTCACTGATGCGGTCTTCAGCTTCTTTTAGTCTTCTGTTGAAGCCTTCCATTGTGTTCTTTATTGCAGCTATGTCATTCTTCATTTCCTGATTCCTTTTCATGTTGGTGACATTCTCATTCAGCTCCGTACAATTCCTATTGAGTTGTGTGTGTTTGTCATCCAGATGTTTGAGCATCCTTATAACCATTACTCTGAATTCTTTCTCTGGCAAGTTGTTTGCCTCCATTTCATTTAATTCCTCTTCTGGTGATTCCTCTTTTTCTTCCTTTGGGAATTCTTTTGTCTCCCCATTTTTTGCTATAGTGTTTTAATTGTTTCTATGTCTTAGATCCAACTGCTTTGCTACACTGTTTCTTTTGGGGGTGGTGCTATGTAGGTGGTGATTTTTGGGACTCAGTGGTGCAGTCTCTCAGATCTCCTGAGCTGGGTGATCTAGTGGAGCCCCCTACTTGAGCTATTTGGGTTCTCCTGATGTAGTTGGGTCTTGAATGTTAGTTTCTCATTCGTGGATGAAGTCTCATCATGGATTGTTTGCCAATGTGACTCACCCCTGGCCTCATTGTGCAAGCTGTTGTGGATGTGATCATGGTTCCTGCTCTTATGGAAAGGGTTGCCTGTTGTCTCAATAGTATGTGCTTATTGTGAGATCCTGGAGTTCCTGGTCTTTGAGGAAGGGGTCTCAAGGCCTGAGGCTCAGGTAATGTGGCTTTGGCTGGTGTTGTGTGACTCTCGCTGGGATAGCATCACTCTGAAACTCACTAGGAGGTTCCTGGAGCCCGTGACAGTGGGAGGCAGCTGTCTTGTAGTCTGTAGTTAAGGAAGTGGGACTCTGGGTAGAGTGATTTCCCTCTGCGAATCAGGAGGCAGTCCAGGAGCTAGCAGCTGCGGATGTGGGGATCTCGGAGTCTATGGCTGAAACAAGGTGACTTTGTCCAGGGAGGCGATCCTCAGTAACTCACCAAGGTGTCCAGAAGCAGGCAGCTGGGTAGGGGAAGTCATGGATCTTGCTGAGGGAGCTGTGCGCCCTTGGTTGGAGAGGCACATGCCCAATGACAGCTCACAGAGGGGCCCAGGAGCGGTCTGCTGGTGCTGTGGGCTCATAGGACCCACACACTGGAGCAGCATGATCGTGATGTCCAGATGCCACTGGGGATGGGGAAGTCCCAGTTTCTGCTTGGAGAGCTGTGCAGATAAGCGCACTGGTTTTATATGCACATGTCCCACAGCAGCTCACAGAGGCACCCAGAAGTTGCCTGCAGGGCCGGTGGGCTCAGGGGGCCCGCATGATGGAGCGGCACACCGCAGAGACTGTATGCCAGCCGCCTGGGAGGTAGAGGACCCAGCTTCTTCTGCAGGAGCCTTACACCCTTGGTTTGGTATGCACCCACGCAGTGGTGGCTGCCTGCATGAGGAGCAGGCTGGGAGGGAGGGGCGCATGATGGAGCAGCATGACCGCAGAGTCTGGAGGTTAGGCAGCCGGGGTTGGGGGAGTCGCAGTTCCTGTTGCAGGAGCCCTGTGCCCTTGGTTAGGTATGTGAGTGCCCAGTGGCAGCCCACAGAGGCACCTAGGAGTTGCTGGCCAGGGTGGTGGGTTCGGGGGCCCAATGCACTGGAACGGTGTGACTGCAGAGTCCAGAGGTCAGCAGTAGGGGAAGGGGAAGTCCTGGTTTCTGCTGTGGGAGCCCTTTGCCCTTGGAGATGGACATCTGGGGTCTGAAGGTGTGTGGGTGGGGCAGCATGACTTTGGCTGATTTGGCTGCAGGGTCCTGGGAAATGTCCAAGGCCAGTCTGGGTGGTGGTGCTGATGAGTTCCTAGAGGTGGCCACTTTTCCCTTCAAGATGGCATGGGCCTCCATGCCGGAGCCTTGAAGCCCAGGGAGTGCCCACAGCGGTGGCAGGGGCTTCCTGTCCAAGAGAGCCTGGTCTGCGAGACCCTGATACTCCTGCAGGATCTAACTGTCCCTCACTCATACACACACACACAAACCACACACGTCCACACATTCTCCTTTTACCCCCTCACTCACACCCTCTCCCTCACCTCTGTTCTGCCAGCCACCATCTTCCTTCTATTATGTATTTTTGAGAACCAGGAAAGCCAGTGGTGGTAGTGTAGTTACAATCTAAGACTGAAGGACTGATAATGAAGAAAGCCAATGGCCTGAGGACAAGGAGAACAGATGGTACACGTCTCAGTCCAAAGATAGGAGAAGAGCAATGACCCTACTCACACATTGAGGTAGAGAGATGAAATTGTCCTTTCCTCTACCTTTTATTCTATTCAGGCTCTTGATGGCCTAAGTGATGACCACCCACATTGGGAGGCCAATCTGCTTTACTTAAACTACTAATTAAAATGTTAATCTTATGAAGAAGCACCCTCACAGACACATTCAGAAATAATTTTTAACCAAATCTCTGAGCATCCTGTAATCATGCCAAATTATCACATAAAAATAACCATCACACCTAGCTTCTACTTTCCTTGGCTTTCAATGGGTCTTTTGTTAACCTGTGCATTAGTTCTTGTATCAGGCAATAGTTGGTTGTCTTTTTATTAGATTCCAGAGTTTTGAAAAACTCAATTCTGATAGTTTTTGTCAGCTTATTATTACTTCAGTGGAGAAACAGACCCTTGGAACTCCTTACTCTGCCATTTTGGTGATGTTACTCTGTATAAGGATATTTCAATACCAAACATGTTAAAGAGAATATTATAAATTGCATTAGAGGCCCGTTGCATGAAATTTGTGCATGTGGGGAGGTCCCTCAGTCTGGCCTGCACCCTCTCCAATCCAGGAACCCTCGGGGGATGTCCAACTGCTGGTTTAGGCCCCATCTGGTTTAGGCAGTCGGACATCCCTCTTGCAATCCAGGACCACTGGCTCCTAACCGCTCGCCTGCCTGCCTGATCACCCCTAACCACTCTACCTGACTGCCTGATCGCCCCTAACTGCCCCCTGCCAGCCTGTCTGTCCCCTATCTGCCCCCCTGCTGGTCTATCTCCTGCAGAAACCCTGACCAGGGCCCAGGCTGGGGAGGAGTCTGCAACCTAGGTATGTTCCCTTGACCTGAATCAAACCCAGGACCCTTCAATCCACAGTGGATATTCTATCCATGGAGCCAAACCAGCTAGAGCTCTCATTGTGGTTTTAATTTGCATTTCTCTGATTAATGACGTTGAGCGTTTTTTCATATATCTCTTGGCCATCTGTATGTTCTCTTTGGAGAAGTGTCTATTTAGATAATTTGCTCTTTTTTTATTGGATTGGTTGTCTTCCTTTTGTTGAGTTATATGAGTTCTTTCTATATTTTAGAAATTAACCCCTTATCAGATTTATCCTTGGCAAATATGTTCTCCCATACAGTGGGTTCCCTTTTCATTTTGATGATGGTTTCTTTTGCAGTGCAGAAGCTTTTTAGTTTGATGTAGTCCCATATGTTTATTTTTCCTTTGTTTCTCTTGCCCTAGGTGATGTGTTGGTGAAAATGTCTGAGATTTTGCTGCCTATGTTTTCCTCAAGGATTTTTATGGTTTCATGACTTATATTTAAGTCTTTTATCCATTTTGAGTTTATTCTTGTATATGGTATAAGTTGGTGGTCTAGTTTCATCTTTTTTCATGTGCCTGTCCATTTTTCCCAATATCATTTGTTGAAGAGACTGTTTTTACTCCATTGTATGTACTTGATTTCTTTGTTAAATATTTATTGACCATAATGGTATGGTTCAATTTCTGGGGTCTCTGTTCTGTTCCATATATCTATATGCCTGTTCTTGTGCCAGTACTGTTTTTATTACTATATTTTTGTAGTATAGTTTGATATTAGGTATAGTGATCCCTCCAACTTTGTTCTTCTTTTTCAAGATTCTTGGGGCTATTTGAGGTTTTTTTGTTGGTTCCATATAAATTTTTGGAATGTTTGTTCTAGATCTGTGAAATATGCCATTGGTATTTTAAAAGGGATTTCTTTGAATCTATAGATTGCTTTGGGTAGTATGGACATTTTAATTATGTTAATTCTTCCAATAAATGAAAATGGTATATTCTTCCACACATTTGTATTTTCCTCTGTTTCTTTCTTCAATTTCTTATAGTTTTCCGAGTATAGGTCTTTTACCTCCTTGGTTAAGTTTATTCCTAAGTATCTTACAGCTAGCTGTGTGTTTTTCATAGATGTCCTCATCATTCTAGTACATTTATTTCTATTTCTAAAGGGATGTTGATTTGTGTCAAATGTTTTTTCTATGTTATTGATATGATAATAGTTTTGTTCTTTATGTTAATGATACTGGTATATTATATTACTTAATTTTCTGATGGACCACACTTTGATGATTATATTTTTCTTTGCCCAGAGAACAGATGAGACTAATAGTTTTTGACCATTGGCCAGAAGCCAGATGTGCCAAAACCTCTCTGGACTTTACAGATCTGTAGTGAGGGAGAATGATACCTCTTTAGTTTGGGATATTGTATTTTCATTTTTTTTTGCTATAAATATTTTATGAAGGAACATTTCCCCGTTTGAATCCCAGTTAACTCATAGACAGGTTGTAATTTGATTCACCTTAAGTCAGCAGCATCTACCCATAGAAATGAATAAATGTATTAGAGTATCTAGTTCCTTTTTTGGAATACTCTCTCTGAGGTATAATAGCCCTGTGTTGACTGTAGGTAAACAAACTTTTGTCTACACCACAATCAATAATGGAGTAGCATAAATTCTGGGCTTATAAGTATATTACCACTGAATATTTGTGCAATGAGCTAAACACATTGTTGATATTATCTAAATAGTGTTTGAGTATTTTGTTGAATAGGAAATAAAGCTTTAGGTGATTTTCTTTTAAATATCTATATTTTAGTGTCCAGACATTTCCACTTCATCATTATGAAAATATCAGTCTGTCATAGAAAAAGTGAGCCATCCTTATTGGTATATTTTAAATTGTTCAAGTAAAGAATACCAGTAATTTTATCCAGCATGTTAATTTGTTCAACTATTGGGAGATACCCAACCTGACAGGCCCATTTCAATGAAGTGTAATTTCAAATCATATGTTCTACAAGATTATGAGCCAGGATGATTTAGATTCATGATAAGGTTTTTCTTAACTTTTTCTAGGTCAAGATGATCTCTTCCATGCCCTAGGATTCGGAACTTTGCAAATGCAACAGGATTTCTGTTTAAGCACTAGAATAGATTCAAATTTTCTCTTTTAAGTAAACATTTGGCTATGCCTAAAGGCAATCTTGCAGGCAGTTCTATGTATAGGTGGGCTAACTCTGCCTCAGCAAGAATACAGGTTGGGCCCCTGAATTGTCATATAATATAACATTAGCTTAGTCTTTAGCTTATCAGACATCTAAAGTGTATGACTTTCACTTTAATTAATAACTTGGGATATCAGCATTCTAGAAACACTTCTGAGAGATCAGACTTGAATTGACTGCTATCCAGCTGCTGACAGAAGTACAATTGAGACAACTGGTATTTGAGATTGAATTACTGTGCTACGTTAACTATCAATTCTTTTAGATTCTTGTAGTTATATTCCTATGCCGGTTACATCACAGAATGCAATAGACTGGACTCTGTTAGCTGAGTTTCCAGTGGAAATACTTTCACTTGAGTTACAATTTAATGGACTGCCCTTGGCTTTTATGAGTGGTCTAATAAGAAACAGCTGTTTGATTAAATATCACATGATCTCACTCATTTGTGGAATATAATGAACAACATAAACGGATGAACAAAAAGTAGATCCAGAGACATAGGAGCATCGAACAGACCGACCAACCTCAGAGGGAAGGCGAGTGCAGGGGGTGGGGGGGCAGGTAAGAGATCAACCAAAGGACTTGTATGCATGCATATAAGCATAACCTATGGACACAGACAGTATGGGGTGAAGGCATGTGTTGCGGGGGCGGATGGCTGGGGAGAGGTCAATGGGGGAAAAAGGAGACATATGTAATACTTTAAACAATAAAGAAATTTTTAAAAAAGAAACAGCTGTTGAAAAACCTTTTATTTCCTGGGGGTAAAAAACACTGTGGAAGATATTGCCAACCATGTTAATCAATAAAAATAATAGAGGATAATATAAATCATCAACTCTTATCCCTTTAACAATAATTCTTCAGATTGCCTTCTGAGAACATATAAATCAAGACAGGTTCATATTTTGAGGAAGGGAAATGTGATAGATATATTGCATCAGAAAACCACTCTGAAAGAGCAAGAGTGGTGCTTCTTTTGGTAACTTGGATGAGAATTCAACACTAGTTTTGCAGAACACTGAATACAAACTTTGGAAAATATATAAAAATTTATTGATAACTGGTAACCTGGTTTCTTCATGTAGTATGCAGTGTGAGTTTTATAAGCAATTTGGTAGGTATAATTCATACTACTTGAATAACTTTGCTAGAGACAAATGCCTCATAATAAGCCATTTTATTTTACAAGTCCATGGAATGCCATTGACATTGTTGCCTGTATTAATGGTGCCCCTTTAGTTGTGCAGTGTACACTTTGCTTAGCTGTACATGGCAAACCTGCCTCAGTCTCCATTGAAGTTATAATATTTTGAAAGGATAGCTAAACATTGCCAATAATGTTTATTACATATCTGTGAACATATGCTTGTCATATGTGTATTTGTGTGTCTCTGTGCATGCTTGCACTCTTCTCATACATAAGTGTCTGTTTTCACTCTTCTTGAATCTTAGTTGTCTTTGTAAGTTGTTGAACGATAGAATGAAGTAGAAGTGATGTTTTGCTACTTCTGGGAATCAGCATTCAGGGCTTGTGAAATTCCTTTTTTGATCTTTTAGAAACCAGGTATTATTTTGTAAGGAAGTCTATGCTATCCTTCTCTTATAGAGGCCATATCAAGAAGCACTGGGAGATTAGACACCCTATGGTGAGAAAACACAGTGAAGGAGACTGAAATAACCCAGTTTAATGCAGTCATGTGAGTGATTCCATCTGATACTATGTGGAGAAGAATAACTATGGAGTCAATCTATAGACTTGCAAGAAATAACAAATCATTGTTGTTTTTAAATTACTGGGTTTTGTATTGCTTATTAAACAACAAGGATAGCTAAAATAGAAATGAGGTGTTTCTGTAACAAAAATGTAACATAGTTGTCTTTGAGACTAGGTGACTGGAAGAGTGCTGAGGACATTGTTACTTATTAAAGGTTGATAGAGCAGTGAGGAAACTGCTATTAGGGCCTGTAAAGGGGGTTATGTGTTATATATTGGTGTTACATTGACAAAATTGTCACCTGTGATAACTTGAAAGGTAGACAAAATACCTAACAAACACTTACAACTTGTTAAGGTGATAGCCAGAAAATCAAATTATCGAAAATTCAAAAGTGTCAATTGGTTTCTTTAATCTGTCTGTGATAAAGTATGAGATGAGAGAGATGAGCTAAAATTCAATTTTCAAGAATAATGTGGAGTAAATAGTTCCAATATAAGACTTACTTGTTTGGAGAATAAAACTTCTTTTTTTTTTCTCATTTGCAGCCTTTCAGCTGGAAAAATGGTTCTCAAAGTAAGGAATGGCCTCATAGAATTGATTAAAGTCTGACAATGTCTCAAGGTCAAGATCAAATAAAAATGTAGGAGGTCCTGGAGAATAAGACAATATTAAAAGAGACTCCACATAGATGAGAATCAAGGCACTCCAGCTAAATGAATGAAGCTATATGAGTGACTCAAACTGGCACAATTTGCAGTGGAAGAATACCAACCCACATAATTGTAAGTAATTTTGTTTTTTGTTTTTTCTGTTTTTAATTGCTCAGTTTTTAGAAGTTAAATCTTACATCTTGGCTATATGATGATTAGGTTGTATTTTAATTTATTTTCTCTTTATTATTGGATACATTTACTTATTTTTCATATCTAATTCATAGTGAAGTGTGATTTATCTCACAATACTAATAAACATTTCAAAGGGGGAGTGGCAGGGGTAGGTGAGAGGGAGAATTTTTCAGTTTTACTATAGAAACATGCATATTGTTGGACTATTACTTTAACAAGCATTTCTACTTTGGTAAGATAAATACAAATTTAAGTGTGTTTTATAGAGGAATACACTATATATAAAATGGTATTCCTTCATAGACTGGAGTGCAGGTCATGATTTTCTATTTTTCCATGTTGAAGTGGACCACAAGCTACCATCCAGTTATTTCTCATAAAGTTCACGGATGTACTTCATCACTTCCCATACTGTTGGCCTGCCCATTAAATATTTTTTAAAAATTGAATTAATTGCCAGCACTTTAAAAATTAGGTGATTTTTCACATAAAAGTATATAGTATTCCCCTCAAAATGTATACATACAATTTGAGTAATTATAAAGGCAGTATTTCTTAAAATACATTTCATTTTCAAAACTGAGCTATTAGCTGTGCATACATTTTGGGGGGATACCCTGTATATGGTAGATAAACTAGATTGCGCCCTAACCAGTTTGGCTCAATGGATAGAGCGTCGGCCTGTGGACTGAAGGGTCCCAGGTTCAATTCCAGTCAAGGCCATTTACCTTGGTTGCGGGCACATCCCCAATAGGGGGTGTGCAGAAGGCAGCTGATCAATGTTTCTCTCTCATCGATGTTTCTAACTCTCTATCCCTCTCCCTTCCTCTCTGCAAAAAATCAATAAAATATATATTAAAAAAAACTAGATTGCTACTCTGCATACTTCACATACACACAAGTTTTTAACTAAGATGTTAAAAATTACACTTCTAAGTGAGCTTCCAGATATTATTGAGCTTTAGCTTTCACCAATCAGGTTAACTTAAGTGAGATTTTAAAAACAGTTTCCAGCTGCTTCTGGTGGCAAGCATGATCGTGGAGGTTATGGTTTATCTGTAGTGGTATTCCTGTCACCATTTTGTGAAAATCAAGGAGCAGTGCCAGAAGATTCATCCTTTAGTTGTTGTTGCTATTACGTTTGTTGCCAGTGTAGACCTAATTGGAAAGGCATGTCCCTGGAACTAACCAGTCACAGCAGCAGTAGCTTCCTAATTGTATTATTCTTGGAGCTGACAGTTCAACTGAAATATTCAGGATTTCCCACTTTCCTGATTGAAGTTGGCAGCTTACTTGAGGTCGATTCTTCATTGTTCTCTTTGCAGTCATTCCTAAAGATCCACCCTCAATAAATTGCAAACACTCAGCTTTCCATATTGAGGCCCTTTAATCTATATTTAAAATAGTCTTAGTGGTTTCTATTTCCTATAACTGACTTCTGAGTAATACACAAGGAAAACTAAGATAACTAGCAATACCTCACCATATTTTAGTTGTGGTAAAAATAGGTTGATTGGAAGGAGTAGACTCTAGTTTACCATAGCCCTCAATCCCTCATATGGAGGTGGTCATATGTTACATATCATTTTTCCATGTATTTGTAATTTGTTTTTAATTTTTTAAAAATCCCACTTCTCTCATTTATTTTACTGTCCTGGCCCTTGTAGAGATCTGCATTTGCCATTCTTTTAATACATATCTAAAACGTGATTGAAAAAAAGAATTTTGATGGAAAATCTCTTAAAGGATGCAAAGGATACATTTCTTTCATTTTGTAACTACTCCAAAATGTCTCAAAGTAAAAGTTGGGCCATCAGAAAACTATACACCTAACCTACATTATTTAAGCTGCTGATAGAACTAGTTTTACTGAATTAAAATTTATCATGATCTTACAAACATACATGACAAAGAACTTCCCTATGAAAGTAAGGTTGTTTTTTTTTAACCCTAGTTGTTGTTGTTGTTGCTTTCAAGGTCCACCATTTCTTTTTGTTATTTATTTTTTTCTTTATTGATTAAGGTATTACATATGTGTAACCCTGGTTGTTTTTGTGTCAATTGTAATGTCACCTCTATGAGGACACAGAAAGGAAATTTTTCAGGTCAAGTTTTTTCTTAAGATCAGGTAAGAGATGATATTTTGCTTTTTACATTGGTTGTTAGAAAGGAAGAACCAAAGCCCACTTGAATAGTTAACTTCTAGTAAGTATACAAGACTTCATGCATGCACCTTGTGTATTAAACTTAATACTGGATGTCTTATTATGCAACTCTTGTTTTCTCTTTACCCATTATTCAGATAATTAAAAACAATCTTATTGAACAATATTTTGAAACCTATATTGAAACTCAAATTGTTTTCCACAGATGCTGCACCATTTTATATTCCAACAATCAATATATAAGAGTTTAAATTTTCCACATCCTCTCCAATAGTTTTTTTTTCCTTTTTGTTGTTGTTGTTCTTGTTACAGCCTTGCTAGTGAGTGTGAAATAGTATCTCATTGTGGTATTGATTTGAATTTCCCAAATGACTAATAATGTTGAGGTTCTTCTCATGTACTTATTGGGCATTCCTATCACGTTTGGAATAATGTTCACTCAAGTACTTAGCCATTTTAAAAATAATATGGAATGCTTCAAGAATTTGTGTCATCCTTGTGCAGGGGCCATGCTAATCTTCTCTGTATCATTCCAATTTTAGTACATGTGCTGCTGAAGTGAGCACTTTGTCCACTTTTAAACAGTTATTTTTTATTGTTTAATTGAAAGAGTATTATTTATATTTTTCTAGATACAAATCCCTGGTCAAATATTTGAATTGAAAATATTTTTCCCATTCTGTGGGTTGTATTTTTTTTTTCTACTCAGCCCATTTTCAATAGACTAATTTTTGAAAATATTTTGCAGGGGAGTAGGAGGGAAAGCTATATTAGGGAGAAACACATTTATCCTTTTATTAAGTATGATATTAGTTTTATGGTAGATGCTCTTTATCAAGTTGAGGAAATTCCCTACTTTCTTAGTTTATTGAGAGCTTTTTTATGAATAGGTGACAAATTTTGTCTAACCCTTTTTCTCACCAATGTATGTGATCATATGACTTTTCTTCTTTACCTGTTAATATAGTAAAATACACTGACTGGTTTTTTAATAATGAGCTAGTCATGCATCTCTAGAAAAAAATCTCACTTGGTTGCAGTGTGTAATTCTTTTTCTATATTAGTGAATTTTGTTTGCTAATATTTTGTTAAGAATTTTCACACATATATTGATGGAAAATATTGATCAGTAGTTTCATGTTTTTGTACTGATTTGTCTAGTTTGGGTATTAGGGAAATGCTGGCTTTATCTTTTCAATTTCCTGATGAAGACCAAGAAACACAAAAGTTTCTTTTTTTCCTTTGTCCAACTTATTTATTTTCTTTTTGATCACTTGTGCTTTTTGGGTCATATGTGTCAAATCATTACCTAACACAAGGTCATGAACATTTACTCTTATGTTTTCTACTGAGAGTTTTATCATTTTAGCTTTTAAATTTAGGTATATGAGATAGTGCAGTTAATTAGTCCAGTTTCATTCTGTGCATGAAGATATCCTGTTATCACAGCACCATTTGTTGAATAGACTGTTTTCCCCTATTGAATTGGCTTGGCACCCTTGTTAAAAATAAAATGACCGTAAATTTAACAATTTATTTCTATATCCACAATTTTATTCCTTTCATCTATATATCCATTCTTATCGCAGTACCACACAATCTTGATTATTGTAGCTTTGTAATAAGTTTTAAAATTGGGAAGTGTAGCCTGGCTGGCGTGGTTCAGTGCTTGAGCGTCGACCTATGAACAAGGTCACGGTTTCGTTCCCTGTCAGGGCACATGCCCAGGTTGCGGGCTCAGTTCCCAGTGTGGGGAGTGCAGGAAGCAGCTGATCAATGATTCGCTCTCATAATTGATGTTACTATCTCTCTCTCCCTCTTCCATCCTCTCTGAAATAAAAATATTTAAAAAAAATAAAATTGGAAAGTATGACTCCTCTTACTTTATTTTTCATTTTAAAGATTGTTTTGGCTCTTCTGGGTCCTTAACATTTCTGCATGAAAGACAGCTGGGACTTTTAGGGATTTCATTGAATCTATAGAGTGTTTAGGGAATTTTTGTTTTTATCATTATTAAATCTCTTGATTCATTAACATGGATTAACTTTCCATTTATTTAGATCTACTTTAATTAATTTCAGCAATGTTTTATAGTTTGCACAGCAATTTGAATTTCTTTTATTAAATTTGTTTCTTTTGCTAAATTTGAATTTCTTTTGTTAAATTTGTTTCTATTTTATCCACTTAAATTTTTATTGTTTTCTTAATTTTATTTTCATTGCTAGTATATAACTATACAATTTATTTTTGTATATTTATCTTGTATCTAGTTAGTAGGCTGAACTTGTTTATTAATTCTATAGCACTTTTAGTGGCTTCATTAGGATTTTCTAAATATAATATTATGTTATCTATTATTAGAAAGTCTTCCTTTCCAATATAAATGCCTTTTATTTTATTTACTTGCCTAAGTGACCTGGTTGAAACTTCCAGTACAATGTTGAATATAAGTGGCAAAAATAAACATCTTTGACTTGTTCCTTGAATTAGCAGGAAAGCACACAGGCTTCTCAATGTAATATGATGTTACCTGTATTATTTTATAGATGGCTTGTACAGGAGATAAATTATTTATATTCCTATTTTATTTAGTGTTACTTTTTCATGAGGAGTTGGATTTGTCAAACATTTTTTTCTTCATCTATTGAGCTAAGCATGCAATTTTCTGTCACTTTTTCTATTAATTTGCTGTATTACATTGACATAGATAGATGATAAACTACCCAACCTGGGATTATTTCCACTTTGTTATGTTGTATAATCATAATGATATTTTCTGATTCAGGTTTTCTAGTATTTTAATTGAGAACTTTTATATTTATATTTATAAGAGATAATGGTCTATATTTTTCTTTTCTTGTGGTTCCTTTGTCTGATTTTAGTATGAGCATACTACTGGCCTCAATGAGTGAGCAAGTGTTTCCTCCTCTTCTGTTTTTATAAAGAGTTTGCTAATAATGTTATTAATCCTTTATTAAACATTTAATAGAATTCAGCATTAAAGCCATCTAGGCCTAGGCTTTTTTTGTAGAAAGTTTTAAAATTAATAATTGTCTTTTTTATAGGCCTATTCAGGTCTCCTATTTAATTATTTATTTTTTGTTATTGACTGTATTCCTTATGCTGCACTATAAATTCCCATGACTGTTTTGTAACTATTAATCTGTACTTCTGAATCTCTTCCTTCACCTTTTTCACCTAGTTTGCCAATGGCCTGCCACGCCCCTGAGCAACTCTCAGTCTTTTCTCTGTATCACTTTCTGCTTTTTTTTTAATTTCTTTATTGATTGAGGTATCACATGTTTGTCCTCATTCCCCCATTCCCATCCCTCACCGCTCCCCACACATGCCCCCACCCCCCTGTTGTCCTTAATCACTGGTTAGGCTCATATGCTTGCACACAAGTCCTTTGGTTGATCTCTCCCCTTTACCCCCTCCCTTCCCTACCCTCCCTCTGAGGCCCGACAGTCTGATCCATGCCTCCTTATTTCTGGGTCTGTTCTTGTTCATCAGTCTATGTTGTTCATTATTTCACTTAGATGAGTGAGATCATGTGCTATTAGAAATACACTTATAAGAACCAAAAATGAGACAAGCAATAATGGTTATGGTGACAGGCAAATGAATCAGTGTGTAGTGAGTTTCTTTCTGGGCCAACAGTTCTTTTGAGACCCAATTTCAATGTCCAACAGTTCCTTATGTGTACATGTCAGCACTGACATTTCAGTTCTGGATGGTGGACAAATGGTGGTAATGCAGGTCTGACTCTCTCTGGTTTGGTCCTGGGCAACCTGCATTGATGCACAGCTGCTAACTGCTAGTATGGGAAGGCCACTTCAGCATCTTCTGTCTCTGGACTGCTTCTCTTCTGTCTTCATGGCTGGAGTAGTCCTGTCGATTCCTCTCTGTTGCTGGAATCCACATGGTCTCGGAGTTGTTTTCTGAAAATATACAAACATAATCTCGACCAAAAGTTAATAAAGGAATATTTTATATAAATTTGACTGGGGATCCTTTTTCATTTTTTGCCCAAATGATTTTCCTCTGGCTTGTTTTGACACCTTGTGTGTTTTTCATGGGTGTCTTGCTTTTAACCTTACAATTAATTTTCTAAAGTATTAATTTTCTAGATGTAATTTACTTACAGGATATTTTTCCTTACATGATATTACTCTACTATCCCCTCCTTTTTTGATTTAAATGTTAGGAGGATTTGAAAATTTTATAATGTAGTCTTGATGGCTTTTAAATTTTAATTTTTTGCGCTATAATATTACTGTTTTAGGTTCATTACATGGTGCACAATTTTATCATGAGATGAAGTACCAATAAAGATTTTAGTTAACACTTTAGGAACACCTTTTTGTCCAGTACAATTAATTTTTCTAGAATATTCGCTTGTTTCAACTAGCCAATGGGAACAATACAAATCTGTTTGTTTTGTTTTGATTTTAATATATTTTTATTGATTTCAGAGAGGAAGGGAGAGGGAGAGAGAGATAGAAACATCAATGATGAGAGAGAATCATCGATTGGCTGCCTCCAGCATTTAAATTTGCCTGAAAACTTGACTACTATTTTACTATCAAATTTATTACTCTAACAACAATCTTATTTTACCCTGTAAATATTGGTGGAAGGGATTATTTGCCTTCTTGAGTGGGTCCTGAGCATACCTGGTGGTAGGCTGGATTTAGATATCATAAACCCACTTCCCCACACCATGGGTACAAGACAACTCAAACAATTCTTATTGGAGTGAGAGGGCAGCTGTTGTCGGCCAAGTCTCTTTCGGTCACCTGGGTCCCAATCTGAGCTGGGCATGGGAAGCACGAAGCAGCCATGGGGGCAGGAGACCTCCCTCAGAAGGGGCTATGATTCAGGCCCCTGCAATGTTGCGGGGGTGAGGGTCTGTGCCCCACCTCTGTTGATCCCCAAATTCTCTCCTGATGGCCCCTCTGCGACTGTGCCTGTCTTAGGTTGTTCCTTCCTTGAGGAATCTTACCCATCTCTGGCTAACCAGCCATCCTCTGGGGCCAAGCAGGGTGACGTGAGGTTCAGTTTTGTCTCCTTGGTAGCCTATGCCCCCGTGGCCTCCATGCCCAGCACCTGCCATGGGATCCCCTTGCCTGCTGGCGGGTCCCCAGAACTGATCACATATCTTTTGGAACCCGGGTTTCATCTCCAGGGAGGGCTCAGTTCGCCCCACTGGGTGAGAGACAGATCCATGGCACCAGTCATCACGAGACTTCAACCTCGACATGAACAGAGAGCTCATGCAACAGCTGTGAGCAATTGAATTGTGAGAAGTGGGTCTCTCTTGGCCTAAAGGGTAAGAGGGACCAATATAGAATGCTCGGGTGCCTTCCCAGGAGGCCCTCTACACAATGAAAAGGATTAAATCCTTACATGTCTTTTTTAAATTGCTGCCAGACATTCGAAGAATTAGTTTGTACATTTGCTTGGGATAATTGTATATTATGCTGTAATAATTCTAAAGTATCAAGAGATGTGTTAAGTTTGTCTCCAAGCACCAAACAGATGATTTTTTTTTTTTTATCCCCAAGGGTGCGAGGAACTATTATAAGTACTGGGGGTGATCCAAATCTGGGAAAATTTTAATGATAGTGTAGAATAATATCATGTAAGGATATTCTTTGTTCTAGTCCATGGGAATTCCTTTTCAAACTGGCTGTCCATTTCTTTTTATATGGACAAGGTCTTAGTTACATTTTCTGCACCTCTACTGGGGGCACGTAGTGATAGTAGTGACACCCTTTCTTTGGTGTCCACACAAGCCAGAAACCTCTCTTTAATTGTACACACAAAGGGACATTGTTTCGATTTTGTTTCATACAAAAGGGAAGATGGGTGGAGACCCCTGTATATTTATACTTTCTCGCCCCACCCGTGGACCTCCTGGATGTCCAGCGTGTTTGGTATTATTGGTAACTACATTAGTCAGGGGATCAGCCCATGTAAGGGCTCTTACCCATGAAGGGTCAGGAGCATAAGACCAAAATACTAACCTTCTTGTCCCAGGTAAAATTACCGTACATCTGATGATTGCTAGCATGGCTAGAAAGGCTTTCTCAGTCATTCTTGGGTTTCTGGTTACCTCACAATTTCTTCCCTGAGGTTTGATGTTCTGATTGATGTTTCTCTGTTTCTGGATCTATTTTTCCCCCCATCAGTTTATGTTGTTCATTATATTCCACAAATGAGATCATGTGATATTTATCTTTCTCTGCCTGGCTTATTTCACTAAGCATAATGTTCTCCATCTCCATCCATATTGTTGCAAATGGTAAGAGCTCCTTCTTTTTTACCGCAGCGTAGTATTCCATTGTGTAGATGTACCACTCTCTTTCTGTTTTATTTGTTTCTTTATATTGTCCTTTAGATTCCAAAGATAAGTGAAATCATTTGGCATTTGTCTTTCACTGACTGACTTATTTCACTTAGCATAATACCCATTAGGTCCATCCATGCTATTGCAAATGGTAAAATGTCATTCCTTTTTAAACTTTGTTTCTGTTTCTCAAGATTGCTGTGGTTTTTGGGGATCTTTTATGGACCCATATAAATTTTGGGATATTAGTTTTCCTTTTGTAAACTATACCATTGATATTTTGATAGGAATTTCATTGAATCAATAGATTGCTTTGGATTGTATGGAAATTTTTATGATATTAATTCTTTCTCTCCATGAGCACAGCATATACTTCCATTTATTTCTGTCTTCTTCAGTGTGTTCTAATTTTCTGACTACAGGTATTTTGCCTCCTTGGTTACATTTATTCCTAGGTATTTTTGATGCAATTGTAAATGGGATTGTTTTCCTATTTTTTGCTTCTGATAATTTATTATTGCTATATAAAAATGCAACCAGTTTCTGAACATTAAATTTGTATCATGTGACACTGCTGAATTTATTTATCAGTTTTAGTAATTTTTGGTGGAATCTTCAGAGTTCTCCACATATAATATCATGTCATCTGCAAATAATGACAGTTTTATTTATCCCTTCTCAATTTGGATATCTTTGATTTCTCCTTCTTGTCTGATTGCTATGGCTAGGACTTCCAGTACTATGTTAAATAAGAATGATGAAAGTATACAACCCTGTCTTATTCCTGATCTTAAGAAAAATGGTTTTAGGTTTCTTCATTGGTTATGATATTAGCTTTAGCTGTGGGTTTGTCATATATGGCTTTTATTATGTTGAGGGATGTACCTTCTATTTCTACTTTGCTAAGAATTTTATAATAAATAGGTGATTTTTTTATGAATGTTCTGCATCTATTGATATAATCATATGGTTTATCCTTCATTTTGTTTATGTGTTGTATCAAGTAATTTGATTTGGAGATATTATACCAACCTTGCATCCCTGGATTAAACCACGTTTGATCATGCTGTATGATCTTTTAAATGTATTGCTGGATCCAGTTTGTTAAGATATTATTGAGGATTTTAGTATCTATGTTCATCAGGGATATTGGCTTATAATTTTTTTCTTTGTTTTGACTTTATCTGGTATTGGAATTAGGATAATGCTGGCCGTGTAAAATGAGCTTGGGAGTCTTTCCTCCACCTAAATTTTCTGGAATAGTTTAAGGATAGGTGTTAATTCTTCTTTGAGTATTTGGTAAAATTCACTTGTGAATCAATCTGATCCAGAAATTTTGTTTGTCGGGTGTTTTTTTTTGGTGTTTTTTTTTTATGTACGTGCTTCAATTTCATTAGTTGTAATCAGTCTGTTTAGATTCTCTGTTTCTATTTTATTCAGTTTTGGAAGGTAGTATGTTTTTATAAATTTAGCCATTTCTTCCAGATGGTTTAATTAACTGGCATTTCGTTGTTCAGAATATTTTCTTATAATTCTTTGTGTTTCTATGGTGTCAGTTGTTATGTCTCCTCTTTCATTTCTGATTTTATTGATTTGGTTTCTCTCTTTTTCTCTTGATGAATCTGGTTAAAGATTTATCAATCTTGTTTATTGTTTCAAAAAAAAAACAGCTCATGGTTTCATTGATCTTTTGTATTATTCTTTTTAGACTATTTCATTTATGTATGATCTGATCTTTAAAATTGCCTTCATCCTACTCACTTTGGACTTTGTTGTTCTTTTTCTAGTTCCTTTTGGTGTAACATTAGATTGTTTATTTAAGATTTTTCTTATTTCTTGAGTTAGGCCTGTAATGCTATGAATTTTCATCTCAGGACTGCTTCTGCTATGTTCTATAAATTTGGGGTTGTTTTGTTCCCATTTTTATTTTTCAAGGTATTTTTTTCTTTCTTTCTTTATTCCATTGTCAACCTATTCATTATTTAGTAACATGTTATTTAGATTCCAAGTGTTTTATGTGTTTTTCAGTTTTTTTTTTCTTGTAATTGATTTCTAGTTCTATGGTCAGAGAAGATGCTTGATATGATTTCAATTGTCTTAAATTTATTGAGACTTGTTTTCTGATTTAACATATGGTCTATCCTTGAAAATGTTCCATGTGCACTCAAAGAGAATGTATATTCTGCTGCTTTGGGATGAAATGCTCTGAAAATATAAATTAAACTAATCTGATCCATTGTGTCATTATGGCTTTTTTTTTCTCTGTTGATTTTCAGTCTGGAAGATCAAGACATTGATGCCAATGGGGTGTTAAAATCCCCTATTATGACTGTACTAGAAGCACGGTGCATGAAATTTGTGCACGGAGGGGGGTTGTCCCTCAGCCCAGCCTGTACCCTCTCCAATCTGGGACTCCTGGAGGGATGTCCGACTGCCCGTTTAGGCCCGATCCCCTAGGATCGGGCCTAAACGGGCAGTCGGACATCCCTCTCACAATTCAGGACTGCTGGCTCCCAACTGCTGGCCTTCCTGCCTTCCTGATTGCCCCTAACCTCTTCTGCCTGCCAGCCTGATCACCCCCTAACCACTCCCCTGCCAGCCTGTTTGCCCCCAACTTCCCTCCTCTGCCGGCCTGGTCACCCCTAACTGCCCTCTCCTGCAGGGTTGATCACCTCCAACTGCCCTCCCTTGCAAGCCTGGTCCCTCTCAACTGCCCTCCCTTGCAGTCCTGGTCCCTCACAACTGCCCTCCCTTGCAGGCCCGGTGCCTCCCAATTGCCCTCTCCTGTTGGCCATCTTGTAGTGGCCATCTTGTGTCCACATGGGGGCAGGATCTTTGACCACATGGGGGCAGCCATATTGTGTGTTGGAGTGATGGTCAATCTGCATATTACTCTTTTATTAGATAGGATAGAGGCCTGGCACAGGGGTGGGGGCCAGCTGGTTTGCCCTGAAGGATGTCCCGGATCAGGGTGGGGTTCCCTTGGGGTGTGGGGTGGCCTGAGCCAGGGGCCTGTGGTGGTTTGCAGGCCGGCCACACCCCCTGGTGACCCAAGCGGAGGCCCTGGTATCTGGAATTTATTTTCCTTCTACAATTGAAACTTTGTACCCTGGAGCGGAGCCAAGCCTGCTGCTCCCTCCAGGGTGGCAGCCATTTCTGTGGCAGTTAATTCACCTTCTACAATTGAAACTTTGTAACCTTAAGCCCAGCCAGGCTATGCAGAAAGCTTTGCTTCCCCTATTGCCACCGGCAACCCTGGCTTGCTCTCTCAAGCTCTGTTCTGCCGCCATTTGTTTGAATTTGTTTACCTTCTATAATTGAAACTTTGTAGCTTGAGTGGAGGCTTAGGCCTGCAACGGCTATGGAAAACTTGGCTTCCTCTGTTACCTGGGAAACCTTGCTCTCTGTGGCTGTAGCCATCTTGGTTTGGGTTAATTTGCATACTCGCCCTGATTGGCTGGTGGGCGTGGTTTGGCTGGTAGGCATGGCTTATGTAGCGGAGTGATGGTTAATTTGCATATTACCATTTTATTAGAGAGGATTACTGTAAATCTCTCCCTTGCCCATAAATATTTCATTTATATATTTAGGAGCTCTTATGTTGGGTGTACAAATGCTTACAAAGTTAAATCCTCCTGTTGGATTCATCTCTTTATCATTACATAATGTCCTTCTTTGTTTCCTATTTATAGCCTTTTTTTTTTTAATTAATCCTCACTTGAAGTTATTTTTCCCATTGATTTTTGGAGACTGTGAAAGGGAGGGAGAAGGGGGAGAAATAAAGAGAAAGAGAGAGAGGAAGAGAAAGAGATAGAGATAGAGATAGAGATAGAGATGATAGAGATAGTGATAGAGAGATAAACATTAATGTGAGATAGACACATCAATGGGTTGCCTCCCTCACTCACCCTGAACAGAGCCGGGGATTGAACCTGCAACCCAGGTACATACTCTTGACAGGGAATTGAACTTTTGACCCTTCAGTCTCAAGGCTGACACTCTAACCACTGAGCAAAACAGGCCAGAACTATAGCCTTTGTTTAAAGTGTTTTGTTTGATATAAGTATTGCTTCCCCTCTTTTTATTCATTTGCATGAAATATATTTTTCCATACCTTGACTTTCAGTCTGTGTGTGTCTTTCATTCTGAGGTGGGCTCCTCTAGGCAATATATACATGGGTCTTATTTTGTTATCCATTCAGCTATCCTGTCATTTAACTGGAGCATTTAAGCCATTTACATTTAAAGTGGTTATTGATAGGTACATATTTATTTCCATTTTATTCTTTATAATTGTGTTCCTTTTTTTTTCTATCTTCTTCCTCTTCTTCAAAAAGTTCCTTTAACACTTCTCATAATGCTTTTTCTCTATGGGAAAACTCTTTATTTGTCCTTTAATCTATATCATAAAAAGCCTGTGGTTGTGATGCCGTAACGGTGGAACAACCAAACAACGGGTCACCAGGAGGCGCATGGAGCACCTCTCGTGGGACTCATGGGACTCGCGGCTTGCATGGTGAAGCAGGGCTCCCACAGGGTTGGTGGGACTGGTGCAGCAAAGGTGGGGCCTGCGGCTCACACAGGGCAGGTCTGCGGTCCCTCGGCTCATGCAGGGTGGGTCTGGGGTCCCACTGGTGCAGCGGGTCTGGGTCTCATGCGATTTTGCATGCTGGGCCTCTAGTTTTAAATGATAGCCTAGCTGTGTAGAGTATTATTGGTCTTTGCTTTTCGTCATTTTAATTATTTTGCATCAATCCCTTCTGGCCTGAAAAGTTTCTGTTGAGAAAACAGCTGACAGTCTTATGTGAGCTCTCTTGTAGGTAACAGTCTTTCTCTTGCTGCTTTTAAGAGTCTCTCTTTGTCCTTAATCTTTGCCATTTTAATTATGATGTGTGTGGGCCTCTTTGGGTCCATCTAGTTTGGGATTCTCTGGGCTTCCTGGACTTGTGTGTACTTTCCCTTCACCATATTAGGAAAGTTCAGTCATGATTTCTTCAATAGGTTCTCAATCCCTTGTTCTCTCTGTTCTCCTTCTGGTACCCCTATGAAATGGCTGTTTTTATGCCACTTATTGTCCCTGAGGTCCCTTAAACTATCCTCATTTAAAAAAAAAAATTTTTTTAATATTTGCTGTGCTGATTGTGTGTTTTCTGCTACCTTGTCTTCCAAATCACTGATTTTATCCTCTGCTTCAAATTACCTACTGTTGATTCCTTCTAATATATTCTTCATTTTAGTTATTGTATTATTTATTTCTGCCTAGTTTTTTATGGTTTCTATGTCCTATTTTATGCTTGCTATCTCTTTGTATAAGATCTCACTGAGTTAATTCATTCTTCCACTAAGTTTCTTGAGCATCTTTCTAACCATTGTTTTGAACTTTGAATTTGGTAGATTGCTTGCCTTCATTTCACTAAGTTCTTTTTCTGGTGATTTCTCCTGTTCTTTTATTTGGAACACGTTTCTTTGTTTCTTATTTTTCTTCTTCTCTGTATTTTCCTCTATGTATTAGGTAGATCTATTATGTTTCCCAGTCTTGGTAAGGTAGCCTTATGTAGAAGGTGTCCTGTGGGGCTAAGTAGCACAATCTCCCTGATCATCCAATCAAGGTGCTCCAAGAATGTCCATTGTGTGGTTTATATGAGCCTTTTTATTATAGTTGAGTCCTGATTGCTGTTGGCCCCTGCATGCTTGGGGTTGACCCTTAGGCTTACTGTTTGTGAAAATCAACAGCAAACACAGAGTAGGAGTTGCTGTGCAGGTGCTGACCACAGGAAAAGAATTCACTTCAGTAGGGGCTGGTGCCTGCCAAGATCTCACATTGGATATCCTGATTTTGGAACTAATTTGGTCCTAGTTTGATGTGTTCTGAAGCCTACCACTGAGATGTGTTGGTTCAGGGGCTTCTTGGCAGGGACTTCAGTACAGATATCAGATGCTGCCTGTGACCAGATTTGGGCTACCTGTTTGTATTTAAAAGTAATTCACAGTTTGTGGCTGCCTCTACTGGGCCTGAGTGTGCATAGGAAGAGCCTAAAAGCGTGCACCAATACCACCATCACCAGTACCAGGCTCAAGGCACATCAAACAAAAGCCCAAGGCACCCTGAGATCCTCCTCCATCTGCCTCCACCTACCAGCTGCCTTTTAGACTCAGTCACTTAAAGAGCCTTTGGTAGTATGGGAGTTTATGGGAGTTAAGTTCTCAGTGAGTCACCAGGTAGGGATGAATGGTGTTCCCCAGATTGATGCAGGTTCAAACTTGGTGTCAGTCTTGGGTCTGAGGCCACTCAGCAAAAGTTGCAGGATATACAAAGGCCAGCCACCTCTTGTGGATCTGCATAGACTTTTGTGGTGGGACAAGGTCCTAGAGAGTCATCAGAGTGAGACCAGAGTTATCAGACCCAAACAGACCAATATTTTTCTGTGTTCCGTCAGGCAGGTGAAGGAAAAATTGCTCCTGCCCTAAAGCCATACAACTCAGTTGGTCCCCAATTCTGTCTGGGCCTCCCAGAGAGCCCCAGATCAGCAGGGTGGAACTGCTGTGAGTCAGGAGGGTGGGACTAATAGATCTCTCCTGGGGGGTGCAACGCCAGTCAGGTTCATGGAAACTTGGGAAATATCACCTACCCCAAAATCACAGAACTCTATCTCTGATACACCCTGAGTCTTTCCAGACCTCTATACGAGCATGATCTCTGCAGAGTGGGGTCATAGGGAGTCAGTAGGGTAAGAATTCTCAGGCTGATGCAATATGGAGGGGAGTGCTCCACCCAAGAAAAATGGTATTTGTGTCCCTCAGCACAGGGACCCTAACAGTTGTCCCTTCAGCTCTCTGCCTGGAGCCCCACAACCCAGTCTTGACTCACACAAGGGTGAGTGGCTGTGAACTAGATTTTACACATTGGCTCTTTTAGAAGACACCTGTGTCTCTAGCAGACTCTGTCTCTTCCTGGCAGATAGAATCCCCACCGATTTTCACAGCCAGATGCCTCTTCCTGGCTCTGGTTTGCTGGAATGTGGAACCTGGCTTGTGGTTTGATCCCATGCCCCTCAGGGGGAACCTTTGCAGCTGTGATATCCCTCCAGAATCTCAGCTGCTTCCCATGGGAACAGGGCCACCCCTTTTCCAGTCTCCGCCCTTTGTAACAGTCTCAATGTGGCTTCTTCTGTAAATCCTTGGCTTTATGACTTCTGTTCAGCTAGTCTTCAGTTGGTAATTCAGGTTTACTTTTCTATATTTTAATTATAATTCCAATTTGGTAGTAAGAGGAGGTGAATTTAACTTCCATATACTCTGCCACCATCTTAGATTCTCTCTTGTATTTATTCTTCAGTCAGTTTTGATAGGTTTTATTTTTCTAGAAATTTATTACATCTAGGTTATCTAATCTGTTGAAATACAATTATTTCTTAATATTCTTAAAATTTCTGTAAGGTCAGTAGTAGCATACCCTCTTTCATTCCTGGTTTTAGTAATTTGAATCTGCTCATTTTTGGGGGGTTCATCTAGCTGAAAGTTTATTGATAATGTTGACCTTTTCGAAGAATCAACTTAAGCACTAGCTGGTTTGGTTTAGTGGATAGAGCATTGGACTGTGGACTAGAAGGTCCTGGGTTTAATTCCGGTCATAGCACATGCTTGGGTTTCAGGCTCGATCCCCAGTAGGGGGTGTGAAGGAGGCAGCCAATCAATGATTCTCTCTCATCATTGACGTTTCTATCTGTCTCTCCCTCTCCCTTCTTCTCTGAAATCAATAAAAATATATTTTAAAAAAAACAAAGAATCAACTTAAAATTTTTTTATTTTCATTTTAGTTTGTTATTGAATTTATTAGCATGACATTGGTTAATAAAATTTTATAAGTTTCAGGTATATCTATCCTATGTAATAAAGAGGTAATATGCAAAATGACCATCACTCCAACACACAAGATGGCCACCCCAATGTGGACACAAGATGGCTGCCACAAGATGGTCAGCAGGGGAGGGCAGTAGTGGGTGATCTGGCCAGCAGGAGAGGGCAGTTGGGAGGGACCAGGCCTGCAAGGGAGGGCAGTTGGGGGTGATCAGGCCTGCAGGAGAGGGCAGTTAGGGGTGACCAGCCCTGCAGGGGAGGGCAGTTGGGGGGGACCTGGCCTGCAGGGGAGGACAATTAAGGGCAACCAGGCCTCTAGGGGAGGGCAGTTGGGGTGACCAGGCCTGCAGGGGAGGGCAGTTGGGGGGACCAGGCCTGCAGGGGAGGGCAGTTAGGGGCAATCGGGCTGGCAGGAGAGGGCAATTAAGGGCGACCAGGCTGGCAAGGGAGGGAAGTTAGGGGTGACCGGGCCAGCAGGGGAGGGCAGTTGGGGGTGACCAGACCTGCAGGGGAGTGCAGTTAGGGGGAACCAGGCCTGAAGGGTTGCCCCTAGCTTCCAGTAAGGGTGACCAGACTGGCAGGGTAGGGCAGTTGGGGGCAACCAGGTGGGCAGGGGAGGGCAGTTAGGGGTGACCAGGCCACAGGGCAGGGCAGTTAGGGGAATTTGGGCTGGCAGAGGAGTAGTTAGGCATTGATTAGGCTGGCAGGAGAGCGGTTAGGGGGTGATCAGGCTGGCAAGCAGTAATGGTTAGGGGGAATCAGGCAGGCAGGCAGGTGAATAGTTGGGAGCTAGCAGTCCCGGATTGTGAGAGGGATGTCCAACAGCCCGTTTAGGTCTGATCCCATTGGTGAGACATCTCTCAAGGGGTCCCAGATTGGAGAGGATGCAGGCTGGGCTGAGTGACACACACACCCCGTGCATGAATTTCGTGCACCAGGTCTCTAGTCTATATATATAAAAGCCGAAGTGACCGTCGCAACCGAAACAACCGAACAGACGACCAAACAGGCTGCATGGGCAACCAGGCCAACAGGGGGCTTAGTGAGGGATGTCCAAATGACTGAGCAGTGGACTGCGTGAAGCGACCAGGGGCTGGCAGGGGGCTTAGTGAGGGATGACCAAACGACTGAGCAGCGGGCTGCGTGGGGCCACCAAGCTGGTAGGGAGGTTAGTGAGGCATGACCAAATGACTGAACAGCAGGCTGTGTGGGAAACCAGGCCAGCAGGGGAGGCAGTAAGGGGTGATCAGGCAGGCAGGCAGGTGAGCAGTTAGGAGCCAGCAGTCTTGGATTGTGAGAGGGATGTCCGACTGCCAGTGGGATCAGGCCTAAATGGGCAGGTGGACATCCCCCGAGGGGTCCCAGATTGGAGAGGGTGCAGGCTGGGCTGAGGGGACCCCCCATGCACGAATTTCATGCACTGGGCCTCTAGTATATATATAAAAGGCTAATATACAAAGTGTCCCATTGTGAGTTTGACCATGAGACCAGGAGTTTGATCACTTTCTATGATGTGTGCTGACCACCAGGGGTTGGCATGGAACATGGCGGGTGACCAGTGGTGGTGGTGGGGTGCTGAGGGAGTGAGGGAATGAGGAGGTGGGGCAGTGGGAAACCTGATTGGCCCTTATCACCAGCCAGGCCTGGGGACCCTACCCGTGCACAGATTCTGTGCACTGGGCCTTTAGTAATTCTATAATACATCATCTGTATATTGTATTGTATGTTGTGATCACCACTCCAAGTCAACTCTCTTTTTGTCAGAAATCATAACCCCTTATACTCCTTTACCTTCCCTAACACCCTTTCCCTCTGATATTCACCATACTGTTGTCTGTGTCTATGAGTTTTTAGTTTTCTTTTTTGCTTAATACCTTCATATTTTTCACCCAGTCTCCCAACTCCCCTCCCCTCTGACAGCTATCAGTCTGTTCTCTCTATCTATGAGTCTCTATTGTGTTTGTTAGTTTATTTTGTTCATTAGATTCCACATATAAGTGAAATAATATGTTATTTATTTTTCTCTGAATGGCTTATTTCACTTAGCATAATACTCTCCAGGCCCATGCATGATATTGCAAAAGGCAAGATTTCCTTCTTTATTACAACCAAGAAATATTCAATTGTGTAAATGTACCACAGTTTTTATATCAACTCATCTACTGATGGGCATTTGGGCTGCTTCCAAATCTTGGCTATTGAAAGTAATGCTGCAATGAACATAGGGGTGCATGTATTCTTTTTAATTAATGTTTTGGTTTTTTTTTTCAGATATATCTCCAAAAATGGAATTGCTGGGACCTTTAGTATACTATTTTAAGTTTTATTGAGATATAAATGATACATAATATTACATACATTTAATGTATAAATCTTGATGAGTTTGAACATATGCATATACCAGTGGTACCATCACCACAATCAAGATAATAAACATCCATCATCTCCAGAAATTTTCTTGAATTACAGTGTGTGTGTGTGTGTTGTGTTTAGTAAGAACACTTAACATGATATCTATGCTCTTAACATACTTTAAGGTGAACAGTACTGAATTATCAACTATAGTTACTAAATTGTTCAGCAGACCTCTGTAAATTATTTGTGTTGCGTAACTGAAACTTTATATCTGTTGAGCAAGAATTCCTCATTTCCATCTCCCTCTAGATCCCTGGCAACCAATTTTCTTCTTTTTCACAATTAAATTTCTATTGAATTTTACAGTATTTTGCATATTGTGAATATTGTTTTTGTGTGTCTATTTATACATGTCCTACCTAATAATAGACAAATATGCAAATTGACCGTACCTTCGCTATGCCCATGATTGGCCAGGAAGCGTGGGGGGGCGGGACTTGGGGCGGCCGGGGTAGCTGATTGGGCTGGCGGGACGCTGAGCTGCGTCGCCAGCAGCGGCATGAGCTCAGCGTCTGCGCCATGGCTTTGCTGCGGCACAGAAGGGACCTCTGGGACAGTGAGCTGACATCCTGCCCCGCGGACCATCAAAAGCGGGGGAGCTGAGTGCCTGTCCACTCAGGCAGCAGGCCAGAAGCCTCCACCATGACGGAGGCTTCTGAAAGGCCTGGTGCACCAGCGGACAGGGACCCAGCTTCCCGTGATCAAAAGCAAAAGCGTGGGAGCTGGGTGCCTGTCCACTCAGCCAGCAGGCGTTTCAGAAGCCTCCGCCACGCCGGAGGCTTCTGAAAGGCCTGGTGCACCAGTGATCGAAAGCGAAAGCGTGGGAGCTGGGTGCCTGTCCACTCAGGCAGCAGGCCTTTCAGAAGCCTCCGCAGCGCCTGAGGCTTCTGAAAGGTCTGGTGTACCAGCGATTGAAAGCAAAAGCGTGGGAGCTGGATGCCTTTCAGAAGCCTCTGGCGCCTGGTGCACCAGCGGACAGGCACCCAGCTCCCCGTGATCGAAAGGGAAAGCGTGTAGGGGACCCTACACATGCATGATTCAATCATGCACTGGGCCTCTAGTTTTTCTATAAACAGCAATGAATTTTGTTCTGACAAGCAGTGAAGAGAATTGTGTGTTTGTTAAATCCTTTTGAATCTTTTAAAAGGTTTCTTAGTGTACTTCTAGATATGTATTTACCAGTACCAATTTAGTTCTATCCCTGTTTTGTGAACTTCCTTGTGTTCATACTGAATGCCTTGGGTATTCAATGAGGTCTCTCTCCTCTAATTGTTGAGAAATCAAACATCTCTTAGTTTTGTATGAGTAATGGTAGTTGTTGTTTCTTTTACTTTCCCCCTCTAGTAGTTATTCTTGACCTGATATTTGCTCTTTGCCGGACCTTATGAAGTTTCATCCAATGGTCATTCAGCTTAGTATTCTGTAAAGATGCAAGTGGACCCCTATACAAATTTCTAGAGTTCTTTTCCTGGTTTTTAATTTTATTTGGTATTCCACCCCAAAAAAATTTTTTGGATGTCTCAGCCTCCCTGAATTCTTATCTC
Organism: Ia io; assembly: GCA_025583905.1. Classification (NCBI taxonomy): domain Eukaryota; kingdom Metazoa; phylum Chordata; class Mammalia; order Chiroptera; family Vespertilionidae; genus Ia; species Ia io. The sequence continues at coordinate 100,797,232 of JAJQQW010000001.1, forward strand.
ATTATCCTCATATCAGGGAAGATTTTGTGGCTCTGGAATTTGTTGCAGATATACTTAATATCAGTTCATATTTACAGTGAGAAATATATACTCTTGTGACTTCCTAAAGCATAACCAAAAGAGGAAGCCTCCCATATAGTATCTATATTTTGTTTTGCTTTTTAGTTTGCATATTTTTCCTCTACTGCATCTACTTCCTATGAAAATTATAAAAAGAAATGTGCACTTATGACTTTATGCTTTTTTATGAAAATAAAATTTTTGATGTGCTTTTTCTACATGTAATTCACCTCACTTTAGAGGCATCATTTTAGGGAAAACACAAAAGATTTTTAGCTACTTGTTGAAATAAAAATAACTCTCACCCAAAGTAAAATATTGCCATTCAAATTGAGGTAATAAACAAAAAGTTATTAGTGACAAGAATAAATACTCAAAGTCTGGTATTTATCATTGTTTCCCTTTAGTTTCTGAACTGACAAATGATAATTGCTCAGGCAATTAAAATAATTAGGAAAATGTGGAAGCACAAAAGGAAAAGCATCTTAGAAGTGCAATTTAAATTCATAAGGAATGATTCACGTATGTTTTCTGCACCTTATCCTGGAGTAGGATGATTATCAGGTGCTTTTTACTGTATTGACTATTGATTGATCACATGCCATATGAGTTCTCAGGGAACAAGCCCCAATACAAGCACGGTTACCTCAGAATGTAGGCCTAGTTTTAAAGAAGACTCCTGGGGATCTTGGGATTTGTATTTTGTAAATGTCTTGGTAATAAAGGACGTGTTTCAGAACCCACATTTGTTCAATATCTTGTAAAATTTTAATGTGTCTTTTTGAATACATTATTTTGTGCTATAAATGAAATCACTGAACGGTCTTACCATTTAAGAATACTCATTCACTTTTTGAGCTGCAGGCGGCAGTCTGAGGGAGGCTGTGGAAGAATTAGAAGATTGACAGTGGCTTTATGAGAGAAATGACAGTTTCTGTGAAGGATATAATATTCCTAGGTAAAATAGGCCAACCTTAATTTAGAGAGAATACACTTTAAAATCAATCAAAATGGGAATTTACTGAGAGAATCACTATGGTGTTTTAGTGCACAACAAACACTTAAGCTACTCCATATTCTGATAGGATAGTGACAGCTGGGATTGGTGTCAGAGATTGATGATACCAATTTCTAAGGAGAGAGTATCTCAGAAGTAAATAGATAAAATTTTGCTACAATTTTGTAAAATTTGTTCTATTAGGCATGACTTTTAGTTTAGGTATACTTCCTATTAAGTTATTCATTCAGAATATCTCAGACTACTGACAGTTGTATGCACCAATATCAAATTATTTATCTCAACTAACACTATTTTGATTTAACTAATTTCAAGGTATATTCCCTCTAGATTAAAATTGTCCTTCATTACATAGAATTTTTTTTTCCTCACAGGAACTCATTTATCATATTAAAACCCTGTTATTCAGGACATGACATACTTTGCACACAGTTCTGTTTGTGCACAGGGGGAAGTTAAATGAGTTCATCTCATAACAAAATTTAGAAGACTATGAGAATTGAAAGGAGAATATTCAGTGAATTTGGACAATAGGGAGTTTTATTAAAAATTATGCTAGCTGATATTAGGGTTAGCAACAATAATTTAGGAGAGATTCTTGAATGTGGTAAACTGGGAGGCTATTTCAAAATAAATTAATATGTTGTTCTACTTTCTATTATTTAAATATGATGAATGATACTAAATAAATGACTTTGATTTAAGAAATAACTCTCCTAAATGATATTTATAAAAATGTTTAGAATAATACCAGTCAATCAATAATATTTATTGCCTGCTCATTTTATGTTAATTATGTTATAAAGCACAAAAATTTATTGAGTATCTGTGCATATCATGCTGAAAGGTACAGAGAGCATTTAATAGGCATTATGAAATAAGTGAGTTGACTGTGAGTACAGAGTAAACAGAAGGTGTTGTTCCTACTCCACAAGTGAATACAAGTGAATATAGTATAAAAATTAGTTGTATATCCACACAGAGCAAAGGAGTGATCTGAGTAGGGTAAACTTAAATAGAGAAGATACCAATCTGATGGGCACCTAAGTTAAAACTTTTTCAGCCTCAATAGGTATATTCAACAAATAGGACTTTTATGAAGCAGCACCAGAATGCTTTTTCTGTTCAGCAAGGCAATTAACTTGCCTTTACCTACTCAAAATGTAAATACCCTTTCACATACATGAATGAATTTTAAGCATACTTTCTCAAAGATTATTATTATTTCTCTATATTTTATATTTTTCTTTATTCTACCAACTCTATTACTTCCTGACTCAAAGACCAAAGTAGACTGCTAGTGATTATCTCAAGGGAAGAGAAAAGTCTGAAATAGATTGGTGTCGTCTAAATTCTCCTTAATCACAACCAAGGGACTGGAACAAGAGTTGTTGCAATGTAAATACATGAATATTGAAAACCATACCATGGAACTGTATACTCAACCATTATCCCCAACCATACCTCCCAGCCTTCTTGAAGATAAAAGGTCTTTAAATGTTTTAAAATACTGGCTATAATTTGCATTGCTTTGGGACCAGAGCTATAGAAATATTCTGAGTGAGAATATGGTAGAAAAAATCTATAATTTCTGATATTGGGGTAAAACAAAACTTCTCCAATGTCTTTGGCAGCAAGAGACCACCTAACCAGTTACATATATATTCCAAATAAGGATTTAGATAAATCTTGGTTCCGTATCAATTTTGCTATGAAGTATGTTCTTTTAATTTGTTATATTTTTCTGGTTATCTTTGTTAGAGCTAAAGATGGATATGGTATCATTTTGGAAGTAAGGAATAACATGTAACAAGTAAAAAAAAATTATTTCCCCATTTATAGTTTAGTTTCAAAAGCAACATGTTAATCTAAATCACTTTTTGAGCCTAATCAGAGGCCTTTTCTATGAAAAAAAGTTGATTTAGTTTGGCTCCCTGAGGTTAACTCTGAAGATATTTTTAAAATTTAAACCTGCATGCATAATAACATAACCAATGGACACAGACACTGGGGGAGTGGGGGCTTCTCCGGGGTGGTAATGGCTGGGGGTGAGGGTCAAAGGAGACATATATAAAACTTTAGACAATAAATAAATAAATAAATAAATTAAAAAGACAAAAAATTTAAACCTGCAATGCATTTTAAATATATCTTTATTATTTTAAATCCCTTAATATTTTCTAAACAAAGCACAACCTACAAGCTAAGTGAATAGATAAATGTATGCATTTGCGAGGTAAACAGAAGGTACTTAACATATTTTCTTCTTTTGAGAAGATATTACCTTTATTTAAAATGTATTTACTTATAAGTTTATATAAATTAATTTTTGTTTTAAAATGTTTTACTGTTCTTATTGAATTTATTAGGGTGATATTGGTTAATAAAATTAAGCAAGAGGACAAGAATAAATACAATCAGATGAACAAGGAGAACTGACACCAAAGAAATACAAAGGATTGTAATATTGGACAATCTGGATAAAATGGATAAATTATTAGAAACATACAATATTTCAAAACTGAATCAGGAAGAATTAGAGTATCTGAATAGACAGATGACAACTAGTGTAGTTGAAGCAGTAATAAAAAAGAACTTTCAACAAACAAATGTCTTGGATCAGATGGCTACACAGGAAAATTTTATCAAACATTCAAAGAAGAACTAACACCTATCCTTCTCAAACGATTCCAAAAATTCAAGAGGAGGGAAGACCTTACCATATTTTCTACTATATTGTTCTTCCCTGTTCTGATCCCTGTTAGGAATAGTAATCCACTTTTATGCCTTTCAAAGAGTTCTGGTAAGGAAGTCTTCAATTTTTTGTAAGATTTTAAATAAACTATAATGGCATTCTGGAATATAACTGGGTTGGGATTTCTTTCCAAATTATTTTTTTGAACAGCAACACTTTTAAGCAAAGTCTTACAGAACTTCCTATGAAGTCATTGGCTAGGTGCTTCAATGAATAATCCATTCATAAACTATTCTTCCACAATGAAGCATTAGACTGGTTTAAATGATTTTGCAATGACTGTCTAATATGAAGGTTTAAAAAGTGGCATAGTGTATTTGTTTTTTTAAGCTATGCTAGGCAGTGCAATAGATACTGGGATACTATATGGAGGTTGTTCTTTGGCTTCTATTGAAGCTGTTAGCCACTGGAATTTGCAGAAGGACAGCGAGGAAAGATTGGGCTTCAATTAGAGATGGTTACACCCAGGTATTGGGTATAGTCAATGTTAACACAGAGAGGGAAGAAAGTTCCAATGAGATTGAGTTGGGTACATATTTATAGTAACCTTCCTGCTTAGATTAATGTAGACATAACTATGGATCTATTCTATATGTTTTAAATATACATATCCTATCTAACAAAGAGTAATATGCAAATATGTTCATACCTCCACTACACCCACAAGCCCCACCCACCAGCCAATCAGGAGCGAATATGCAAATAAACCCAACCAAGATGGCTGCAGCCACAGAGAGCAGGAGGCTAGGGTTTCCCCCGGCGATGGAGGAAGCCAAGCTTCTGCAGCCCTGGCCGGCCAAGGCCTCCACTCCAGGCTACAAAGTTTCAATTATAGAAGTTAAATAAATCCCAACAGAAATGGCTGCCGCCATGGAGCAAGCATAAGGCTTGGCTCCGCTCCAGGCTACAAAGTTTCAATTGTAGAAGATAAATAAATACCAGATACCAGGGCCTCTGCTTGGGTTGCCAGGGGGCATGGCCGGCCTGCAAACCACCACAGGCCCCTCGCCCAGGCCGCCCCATACCCCAAGGGAACCCCACCCTGATCCTTGACACCCTTCAGGGCAAACCAGCTGGCCCCCACCCATGCACCAGGCTTCTAGCCTATCTAATAAAAGTAATATGCAGATTGACCATCACTCGAACACACAAGATGGCTGCCCCCATGTGGTCAAAGATCCTGCCCCCATGTGGACACAAGATGGCCACCACAATATGGCCAGCAGGGGAGGGCAGTTGGGAGGGACCAGGCCTGCAAGGGAGGGCAGTTGTGGGTGATCAAGCCTGCAGGGGAGAGCAGTTAGGGGTGACCATGCCGGCAGAGGAGGGAAGTTGGGGGTGACTGGGCCTGCAGGAAAGGGCAGTTGGGGGAGACCCAGGCCTGCAGGGGAGAGCAGTTGGGGAGGACCAGGCCTGCAGGGGAGGGCAGTTAGGGGTGACAAGGCCTGCAAGGGAGGGCAGTTAGGGGTGACTAGGCCTTCAGGGGAGGGCAGTTAGGGGCAAACAGGTTGGCAGGGGAGCAGTTAGGCATCAATCAGGCTGGCAGGGGAGTGGTTAGAGGGTGATCAGTCTGGCAGGCAGAAGCGGTAAGGGGCAATCAGGAAGGCATGCAGGTGAGCAGTTGGGAGCCAGCAGTCCTGGATTGTGAGAGGGATGTCCAACAGCCCTCGAGAGTTTCCAGATTGGAGAGGGTGCAGGCTAGACTGAGGGACACCCCCCCATGCACAAATTTCATGCACCATACCTCTAGTATATTTATAATTTGTATACATAATTATTTGCATAAGTTTTTCTCATTCATTCACTTACCACCTATGGTCTACTTTGTTCATGCATGTATGCATGTGTTTACACTGAGTGGCAAGATTATTATGATCTCTGAACGCATAATAATCTGGCCACTCAGTGTGTATCATATATAATAAAAGGCTAATATGCAAATTGTCCCCTCGACCAGGAGTTCGACCAGCAGGCAGGCCAGCCAACTGTCGATGTCCTCTCCCCTTGGCCAGGCTGACCAGCCCCCACCCATGCACAAATTCATGCATTGGGCCTCTAAAATATATATATATATATATATATATATACACACACACACACACACACATATTGAATGGCCACATTATTATGCATTCAGAGATCATAATAATCTGGCCACTCAGTGTATATAATATATAATATTTTATCGACAGAATCTTTGTCTATAAAATATTTTCAGAATAAAATACAGTATATTTGATCCAGCAACACTATGAAATTGTAACAATTATTTGAAAGGGGAAATTGATTGTTGTTTTACTAGATATAAAATTATGATTTTCCTGAAGAGATTAAAAATGGCAGCACTGTAAATGGATGCTGCATGGACATGCTCTCAGGAACAGACTGGAATTCCAACTGCAATACAGAAAAACTTCCTGAATAATCAATGAAAGACTTGCAAGAGAGAATCCTGATACCCAAGGACCAAGGGTGGAGACCACATAGAGACTGGTAGGAGGGGCAGAGGTGTGAAAGAGCTGGCCAGGTGACCACAGATAGCAACTGAAGTCCAGGAGAGATATCTCAGATGTGGGGGGTTGCCAGTGAGAACTCTGGGATCTAATCCTCAAGCTGCCCCCCGCCCAGCAGAGAGTACCACAACTGAGAAGGGTACCCACATAACATCTGGCTGCGAAAAGCAGTGGGGTTGCTGTCTGCCAGGGAATGATGGCAGAAAATTCAGGCACCCTCTTAAAGGACCAATGCACAAAATTCCCTGTGGATACACCCACCTTGTTCTCTGGCAGAGGGAGGGCAGAGTGCACTGGAGCTGTGTGCACAGAAGCCAGGATTGGGGACTCAGAGGTTGGAACTCAGAAAGCAGACACCCGAGTTTCCTGTGCTGAGTATTCCCTCACACAGCAGAGGATATCTTTCCTACACAGACATCTGCCTTGCCTTAGGGAATACAGTTGAACTACCCTATTGGAAAACAACTTGCCCTGAGTCCATTTAAGAGGCTAAAAATAGCAATTAGCCTCCAGGCAGAAGCAACTGTCCTACATTGTTGAAAAAAATCTCTGGCCACACCTGAGGATGATTGCCTGGGGTCAATTCAAGTTGGAATCCTATCAGTCTATAGGTAGAGGTGGTCTCTGGAGGCTTTGAGTCTTTGCCTGATGTAATTAGTCAGAAAGAATGTTCGTCACAGTCCTGCACTAGACATTGAGAGGCGTAGAGGATCTACCTAATATATAGTCACAAACCCAGACAGCCAAAATGAGGAGACAAAGAAACACCCCCCAAATGAAAGAACAAGAGAATTCTCCTGAAGAAGAGATAAATGAAGCAAAGATAAGAAATTTATCTGAAAGAGAGTTCAGAGTAATGATGGTAAAGGTGCTCAACAGCATGAAAAAAAGATATAGTAACTACGAAAAAAGAAAAATCTGAGACAAAGAATGACATAACACAAATAAAGAACCCATTGGAAAGAATACATAGCAGATTAGGGGAAGGTGAGGATCCAATCAGTGAATTAGAAGACAGAATTGAAAATATCACTCAATCAGAGAACCAAAAAGAAAAAACAAGAGGACAGCTTAAGGGAGCTGTGGGACAATGTGAAATGTAATAATATTAGAATAGCAGGTGTGCCAGAAGAGGCAGAAAAGGAGAAAGGGATAGAGAATGTGTTTGAAGAAATAATGGCAGAAAACTTCCTTAACCTGAGAAAGAAAAAAGTCACACAAGTTTGAGAAGCACAGAGAATCCCAAACAAGAAGAACTCAAACAGACCCACACCCAGACACATCATAATTAAAATGCCAAAAACTAAAGGCAAAGAGAGAATCTTAAAGGCAGCAAGAGCAAAGCAAACTTTTACCTACAAAGGAGCTCACATAAGGCTAAAACCTGATTTATCAACAGAAACATTACAGGCCAGAAGGGAATGGCATGAAGTACTCAAGGTAATGGAAAGCAAGGATCTAAAACCAAGATTACTATATCCAGCAAGGCTATCATTCAAAATAGATGGTCAAATAAAGAGCATCCCAGACCAAAAAAAAAACAAAAAAACAAAAAAGTGTGGGGGCTAAAAGAGTACATCACCACCAAGTCAGCATGACAAGAAATGCTAAAGGAAATGTTGTAATGATAAGAAGAAACAGAGAGAGAAACTTAGGCATACAGAATTAATATGGATATAAATAAGTACCTGTCAATAATAACCCTAAATGCAAATGGATTAAATGCTCCATTCAAAAGTCATAGGATAGCAGAATGGATACAAAAATATGACCAAACTATATGCTGTCTTCAAAAGATCCACCTCAGAACAAAAGATACACACAGGATGAGAGTGAAGGGATGGGGAAAAATCCATACAAATGGAAAAGAAAAAAAAAACTGGAGTAGCAATACTGATATCTGACAAAACAGACTTTAAAATGAAGGCTATTACAAGTGACAACAAATGTCACTACATAATACTAAAAGGATCAATCCAACAAGAGAATATAATCCTGGTAAACATATATGCACCCAATATAGGAGTACCTAAACACACACACACTCACACTGCATGGCACACACTCACACTGCGTGGCCAGATTATTATGATCTCTGAATGCATAATAATCTGGCCACTCAGTATATATATATATTAGAAGCCTGGTGCATGAATTCGTGCATGGGTGGGGTCCGGCCAGCCTGGCCATGGGGAGGGGACATGGGTGGTTCGCCTGCCTGCCTGCTGGTCAAACTCCTGGTCGAGGGAACAATTTGCATATTAGCCTTTTATTATATAGAATATACACTGAATGGCCAGATTATTATGCATTCAGAGATCATAATAATATGGCCACTCAGAGACTAAGAATAAGCAATTAGCCTCCAGGCAGAAGCAACTGCCCTACCCTGTTGAGAAAAACTCTGGCCACACCTGAGGATGATTGCCTGGGGTCAATTCAAGTTGGAATCCTATCAGTCTATAGGTAGAGGTGGTCTCTGGAGGCTTTGAGTCTTTGCCTGATCTTTAGAGGACTTTAACAGAGAGATTGACAACAATACAGTCATAATAGGGGACTTTAACATCCCACTGACTTCACTGGATATATCTTCCAGATAGAAACTTAACAAGGAAACAGTAACTCTAAAGGATCAGATAGATTTGATATTTATAGAACATTTCATCCCAAAGCAGAACATACATTCTTCTCAAGTGCACATGAATCATTCACAAATATAGACTGCATATTAGGGCACAAAACAAGTCTCTACAATTTCAAGAAGATTTAAATAATATCAAGGATCTCCTCAGATCATAGTGGAATGAAATTAGAAATCAACTACAGTAAAAGCACCCCAAAACATTCAAACATATGGAGGCTAAATAACATGTTATTAAACAATGAATGGGTTACCAACAAGATCGAGAGAGAAATAAGAAAAAAAAATTCCTGGAAACAAATAAAAATGAACATACAACAACCCAAAATCTCTAGGATACAGCAAAAGCAGTCCTGAAAGGGAAGTTCATAGCACTATAGGCATAATTCAATAAACAAAAATCAGCAGTAAACTATTTTACCCTACAACTTAAAGAACTAGAAAGAGACCAATAAGAAAAACCCAGAGTAATTATAAGGAATGAGATAATAAAGATTAGAGCCAAAATAAATAACAGAGACTAAAAAATCAATACAAAAAAAATCAATGAAACCAAGAGCTGGTTCTTTGAAAGGATACACAAAATTGATAAACCATTAGCCAGACTCGTAAAAAAAAAAAAAAGAGGACCCAAATAAATAAAATCAGAAATGAAATTGGAAAAGTAACCACTGACACCACAGAAATACAAAGGATTATAAGAAAATACTATGAACAACTATATGCCAAAAAACTGGACAATGTGGATGAAATGGAAAAATTCCTAGAAAAATACAATCTCCCAAAACTGAATCAGGAGGAATCAGAAAACCTGAATAGGCCAATAACAACTGATGCAATAGAAGCAGTAAACAAACAAAAGCCCAGGTCTGGATAGATTCACAGGGGAGTTTTATAAAACATTCAAAGAAGAACTAACACCTATACTCCTCAAACTAGTTCAGAAAATCCAAGAGGAAGGAACACTTCCCAGCTCTTTTTATGGGGCCAGCATTATCCTAATTCAAAAACCAGATAAAGACACTACAAAGAAAAAGAATTATAAGCCAATATCCCTTATAAACATAGATGCTAAAATCCTCAACAAAATATTAGCAAATTGCATCTAGCAATATATTAGATCATACACCATGACCAAGTGTGATTTATTCCAGGGATGCAAGGCTGGTACAATACTTGCAAAATCAATAAACATGATACATCACATAAACAAATTGAAAGACAAAAATCACATGATCATATCAACAGACACAGAAAAATCATTAGACAAAATCCAATACCCATTTTTGATAAAAATCCATCAAAGTGGGAATATAGGGAGCCTATATCAACATGATAAAAGGCCACATATGACAAACCTACAGCACACATCATACTCAATGGGCAAAAACGAAAACCATTTCCCCTAAGAACAGGAACAAGACAGGGATGTCCGCTTTCACTACTCTTATTCAACACTAGAGACCTGGTGTACGAAATTCGTGCACTGGCGGGGGGTCCCTCAGCCCAGCCTCCACCTTCTCACAGTCCAGGACCCCTCATGGGATATCTGCCTGCTGGCATAGGCCCGTGGGGAATGGGCCTAAGCCAACAGTTGGAAATCCCTTTCTCAGTTCGGGACCCCTCGCTCTTTACTGCCTGCCTGCTCGCTGCTCCTTACCACTAGGCTCGCTGCTCCTTAATGCTGCCATGGAGGCAGGAGAGGCTCCTGCCACTGCCACTGTGCTCACCAGCCGTGAGCCTTATCTTTCTGTGTAGTTGTCTGTGGGCCAACTGCTGTCTTCCTTCTCACTTAGGGCGAGCAGCATATGAGGGCAGAGTGTACTGTCGTGGAACGCAGAGGGCTGCTCGGAGCTAAGGGGAGTGGCTGGGCCCACGGGGTGAGAGGGGGACACAGAGGACGCTATCTCACCCAATTGTGGGGCAGGCTGGCTAGCCTTCATCTGCCTGACCCCACCCAGGGAGGGACCGAGCAGGGTGTCCGCCTCTCCATTCTCCATCCTTCCATCTGTGACACCTGTCACCCTTGCCAGACCTCCCTAAAAATGAGTTCAGCTCAATCCCTGAATGTAAAAGGGAACGGGAGGTGGGGCCTCCACTCCAGTGAGCCCTGATTCCCAGCGACAGGACCTGGTCAACAGGACCTGATCTCAGGACGGTGGCCACAGCGGCAGAACATAGATCTGTTTCAAGAAAAGTTGGGAATGCAGACTTTCCTATGAGCCCCTATTCCAAAAGGTGGCAGTTTATTCACATTGTGGCAAAGACACCTTCAAGAGTAACATAAGTGGGTAAAGTCTGGGCCAAACTGGGCCATTTCCTCATCCAATCTCTCTGAGGCACGTGGACAGAACCAAGTCTCAACTCTTCGCAGGACACTTCTGGGGCTTTTTTAAGCCTAAAGGACAGTAGTCTGTCTCCATTCTTGTTTTTTGGGATTTTTTTCACCGTCGGATAAAAGGATGCATACATTGGGGCAATCCTCTGGAGATACAATATTCCAGTTGCACCCATGTGACGATGATAGCGCCCCTCAGAGGGAGGGAACCGACAGATGGGGAGCAGGGAATTCTGAAAACCAAAGCAATGACAGAGATGCTAAGCCTTTCCTTCACGTGTCTGACACCCCTCTTCAGGCGGCCTGCAGGCAGGGCGTCTGCTGAACCTTTACCACTTGATGTCCTGCCAGGCTGCCCTGGGCCCTGCTAGGCGGTGTGCAGGGCCACTTGGGCCCAGGGGGAGTCATCTCCCCGCCCTAGCCACTCCTGGTACAACTCCTGCACATGGGCGCTGGTATCCAGGGGCCACACTGGGATGGCAGTGTAGATGCCTTCCATCTGCTGCAGCAATGCCCTGTCTGCACACCCATCATCCACCTGGGCCTCGCCCCTGCCGCTTAGGCATGCCCAGTGCAGACCAGGACCTCCACAAAGTGGCAAGGGAATTTGCCTCTACAGCTTCAAGACCACTTCTGGATGTTCCGAAAGCCGTAAGCAGCCTCAAAGCGTAGCAGAACCTCTCCGTCCCTTTCAAGGGTGACCTCCTGGAAGTATTTGTTCCTCAGGATGTGGTAGGTGAGCACTCCCACATCCTCGTTGAACAGCTCCTTGGCCATGTGCCTGAAGATGTGCGCCAGGTACCCATTGGAGCTGGCACCCTCGTGGAGCCTCACTTCCTTCTCCTTCATGTCTCCAAACAGAGTGTCCACGGCGGCGTCATTCGAGGCAAGGTCATTTTGCTCCATTATCTGGACAATTTCACCTGAGGTTAACACGCAGTCAGCACCCTGGGAACTATGTAAAACTGTGGGAACATCTCAAAGGGTCTCCAGTTTCTTGTCATAACACGGGGCCACAATGACGTGGAAAATCTTGTCTGGGGACAGGTTCTGCCGTCTGGCGAAGTAATCCTTCACCAGAGAGCCCATGATCTGCTGGGGAGACTTGGCCATGCAGAGGTGGGGCTGATGGGGTGACCCAGCACACGCTCTGCATATCGGTCCCAGCTGGGTCAGGTGGAGGTCAGCATGGGTAGCTGGGGCTCTTCCTTGCGGTGCTGGCAGTACCTACACACAAATTCCTTCTGACTTTCCAGGATGCTGAAGTCCGCAGCTATCTTCATGTCAAAACAGTGTGCCCCAAGGCTTTTGAGGAAGCTGCAGAGCCTTCTGGATGCATCAGTGACACTGAAGCTGAATTTATCAGCAATATAAGGTACAGACTAAGGACACACAGACACTGCCAGCACCTTGTGCTGTGAGGTATCACATTTCTTATTAAGGTTCAGAACACGGAAGATGTCCTTGGCGTTCTGTTGAGAAACTTGGACTCCTTCCTCTGTGGTCACACAACTGTCACATGCCAGGCAGTCACTCAGAAATATCTTGGCATCGGCCAACTTATGGAATTCTCACTTCCCTCCATTCTCCTGAGCTGGACTCCAGACGTTGACTGCAGCATTCTCTTGGTCATTGTTTTTATTGTTGTTGTTGTTGTTGTTTTTTTATTACATTCCTTCCATGTGCAGTGATCACACTTCATCTGGGAAGGGGGCAGGGGTCATTACGGACCCTGGGTTGTTATATATTAGGATAGTGCTGGCAGGACATCAAGTGGTAAAGGTCCAGCAGACGCCCTGCCTGCAGGCCGCCTGAAGAGGGGTGTCAGACACGTGAAGGAAAGGCTTAGCATCTGAAATGCATTTTAATAAACACTTCCTCTCCTTGGAGGAAGCACAAGGAGAGCACTCAGTCACTGCTGGTTGTCCCTGGCACTGCTGGCAGTATCCTTTCTTCCTTGTGGAGCATCTGGGGAGGGGAAGTGGCCACAGTGCCCAAGGCCAAGTTCCAGGAAGCCAGCAGTGCTGTCGAGATCGTGCTGGTGGTGCTGGTCCATTGATGCCTGTCCTGCCCTCTGGAGATTGAACCTACAGGACTAATAAAGAAGCCAGTCCCCAGTTCTACCCTGCCTCCTCCACTGATTGATTGGAGTCTGAAGGCCAGAAGAAAGGACCAAGAGGCCTGCCTTGCAGCTGCTCTCCAGTCCCCACGCCACTCACTCTGGTTCCCTGTTAACCATCCTCTGATCAATGGGAGCTTGTTGGCTGGGGAAGGGACCAAGCAGTCTGCCTTCCGCCAGCTCACCAGTCACTGCTGCCATGGATTCATTGGAGCCTGAGGGACCCTGGTTCCCCCGTTAGCCATCCCCTGATCAATGGAGCCTGAGGGCCAGGGGGGATGGACTGGTTGTCCATTTGGTCATTACGGACCCTGGGTTTTTATATATTAGGATAGTACTGGAAGTCCTAGCCATAGCAATCAGACAAGAAGAATAAATAAAAGGCATCCAAATTGGAAAGGAGGAAGTAAAACTCTCATTATTTGCATATTACATGATATTGTACATAGAAAACCCTAAAGACTCCACCAAAAACTACTAAATTTAATAAATGAATTTGGCAATGTAGCGGCATACAAAATTAACACCCAGAAATCTATGGCCTTTTTATACACCAATAATGAACTCACAGAAAGAGAAACTAAAAAACAATCCCATTCACCGTTGCAACAAAAATTTAAGATACTTAGAACTAAACTTAACCAAAGAGGTAAAAGACCTATACTGGGAAAACTACAGGACATTGAAAAAAGACAGAAGAAGATATAAACAAGGGGAAGAATATACCGGGTTCATGGATTGGTAGAATCAACATCATTAAAATATCCATACTACCCAAGACAATCTAAAGATTCAATGCAATTCTTATTAAAATACCAATGGTATATGGGAGTTGGCTGGGAGACGTCAACGGGGGAAAAAGGGAATATATGTATTATTTTGAATAATTTTTTACAAGTTAAAATGATAAATAAAATGAAATTATGATTTTACTTATTGATTGATATTTCTTCTGCTAGATAACAAACTTCTCATAAGATAAGTTTGGCCAGGTGCTATAAGTATTCTATTAGTCTATGAGGATTTTGTAAGTATTTTAGTCTATGAGAAGAGGGATGAAACTGCTACCTTCTTTTAAGCATTCATCTAATTTGGTTTGGTGTCGTCTTCTGTGGGTTCTTCTCTTAATTGTCTAATTTTTTCTTTTAATGTTCTTCATAGTCAACTGTTTATTTACATATTTCATAAGGTTTTTGTTCCTCAGACCTCTATCCATAACTCATGAATTTTATCCTTTCTATCTTCATCTATCTATTTTAGTGAATTCAACTCTTTCCCTTATTTAATGACTCATATGTCTAAATACCCCCCTTATATTTAACTTTGGACATACATTTCAGACTGATTTCTATATATGTATTTTATAGGTAAATTTGTGGAATTCAAACTATATATAAAATCAAATACATCATTACTTCTCCAAACCTATGTTCTTAATCTCATATGTTGTCTCTGTGATGATTTTATAATTTGTCCAGTCACCGCACATTAAAAATGTAGTCATCCTTAATTCCAGTTTTTCATCTTTTCTCCCTTCCACAGACATTTGAATTATTCACAATGTCTAACCTATTTTTTCTTGCAATAATTTATTCATTCTTCTTTTATTTTATATCATTCTAATTTTTCTAATTCATTTTTCCCACCTATACCTGATACTTTTTAAAAAATTTTAATGCCTTAAAATTGCTTCCAAGGACCTACTCAAACATATCTCCCTGGTAGAAGACTGTTTTCTCTTTTACTTGGTTGTGCCCTTGCTAAGTAGCTACAGTATAAGCTCATCTATATCGATGCTTTATTTTCTGCTAGATCTCAAGTTCTAAGATGTACTAGTAGAGTCCATATCATGTATATAGGGTGTCCCAAAATAATGTAATTACACTAAATGGCTTATAGCTCAATTTTTAAAATGAAATGCATTCTAATAAACACTGCCTTTATAATTAAACAAAGTGTGTGTATACATTTTTGGGACACCCAATATTTGTTTCCTATTGGGCCTAATAAGTATTATATAAATACTAGTGGCCCAGTGCATGAAATTCGTGCATGGGGGGGAGGGTTCCCTCAGCCCAGCCTGCACCCTCTCTAATCAGGGACCCCTTGGGGATTGGTCCTAAACCAACAGTCGGACATCTCTCTCACAATCTGGGACCGCTGGCTCCTAACTGCTCACCTGCCTGCCTGCCTGATTGCCCCTAACTGCCTCTGCTTGCCTGCTTTATTGCCCTTAACCCCTCTGCCTGCCTGATCGCCCCTAACTTCTCTGCCTGCCTACCTGATCAATCCTAACTGCCCTCCCATGCTGGACTGATCTCACCCATAACTGCTCTCCCTTGCCATCTTGATCACCCCTAACTGCCTCTCCCTGCCTTATTGCCCCTAACTACCCTCCCCTGATGGCCTGATCTCACCCCCAACAGCCCTCCCCTGCTGGCCTGATCTTGCCCCTAATTGCTCTCCCCTGCCAGCCTGATCACCCCTAACTGCCTCTGCCTGCCTGATTGACCCCTAACTGCCCTCCCCTGCCAGCCTGATCTCGCCCCCAACTGCCCTCCCCTGCCGGCCTGGTTGCCCACAACTGCCCTCCCCTGCTGACCTGATCTCACCCCAACTGCCCTCCCCTGCTGGCCTGATTGCCCCTAAACCCTGCCGGCCTGATCTTGCCCCCAACTGCCCACCCCTGCTGGCCTGATCGCCCCTAAATGCCTCTGCCTCAGCCACCACTATGACTTTGTCTGGAAGGAAGTTGGACGTTCAGAAGATGGCCAGTTGACCCGGTCTAATTAGCATATTACCCTTTTATTAGTATAGATAGATTATATAGGATAAGATTGCTTAAATGGGGGGGAGGAGCCTTTTTGCAGCAGGAGGAGATGCTCTTGGCACATAATCACTATACATGGTCTGATTGCCAGCCATATGCACTATACTGCCAAACTGGTCATTAAAAAATTGAACCATTTTCTTGCACCTTACACAAAACAGCTGTTGCCCTTAAAACCCCTCCTCAGACCCCACCTTAGGTTCTGCCTTCACAGTTCACCCAGATTAGGTTTTGATTGGTCAGTTTCTATGCCAGTCAGCATCAAAATCTCAGCCTCCTAGGAAGCCATTGGCTCCTCACAGTTCACCCAGATTTGGTTCTGATTGGTCAGTTTCTATGCCAGTCAGAGTCTCCAGGCCTATCTCCGGGCCTGATCAGAGAGGCTGGGCTGATCAGCAGTCACCCCAGGCTGCTGGCAAGGCCCAGAGAGACAGAGAGAGGCAAGGGCTGATCAGCAGTTCAGACCCTGTTTCTCTCTCTGGGCCTTGCCAGCAGCCATTCCTCTCTCTCTGGGCCTTGCCAGAAGCCTGGGGCGGCTACTGATCAGCCCCCCCGCTCTTTCTCTCTCTCTCTACAAGAGGTCAACAGTTCAGCTAGCTCACCAGTCCCACCCACCCAAGCCTGCTGCACACACAGCCTGGCATTCAGTCATCCCTTCAGTCATTTTGGATGTTACAGACACTGGCTCTTTATACATATATATTTGCTTAAATGAATTGAACTTAGAGAATTTTAACAATAGTTGGTTATTGCTTTGAACAAATTGGCCTTTGTTCTCTGTGGAGGAAAGTATATCATCAGTTGTTTGATTGGGGAATATATATTTTCCTATGATAAAATGAAATGGAATAATTTTACATTTTGTTTCTTTAAAGCTTTACTCAGATTTAGATTTTTGTTTTCTCTTTTATTTTGTTTGTATTATTTGAATGAACATTTATCAAATAGGAGAAAGCAATAGCTCTTTACAGGTGATTATTACCATACTAGAAGCCCGGTGCACAAACTTCGTGCATGGAGGGGGTTGTCCCTCAGCCCAGCCTGTACCCTCTCCAATCTGGGACTCCTGGGGGATCGGGTATAAACGGGCAGTTGGACATCCCTCTCACAATCCAGGACTGCTGGCTCCCAACTGCTTGCCTGCCTGCCTTCCTGATTGCCCCTAACCGCTTCTGCCTGCCAGCCTGATCACCCCCTAACCACTCCGCTGCCAGCCTGGTTGATGCTTAACTGCTCCCCTGCCAGCCTGTTTGCCCCCAACATCCCTCCTCTGCCGGTCTGGTCACCCCTAACTGCCCTCCCCTGCAGGGTTGATCACCTCCAACTGCCCTCCTTTGCAGGCCGGGTGCCTCCCAACTGCCCTCTCCTGTTGGCCATCTTGTAGTGGCCATCTTGTGTCCACATGGGGGCAGGATCTTTGACCACATGGAGGCAGACATATTGTGTGTTGGAGTGATGGTCAATATGCATATTATTCTTTTATTAGATAGGATAGAGGCCTGGTGCACGGGTGGGGGCCAGCTGGTTTGCCCTGAAGGGTGTCCCGGATCAGGGTGGGGTTCCCTTGGGGTGTGGGACGGCCTGAGCGAGGGGCCTGTGGTGGTTTGCAGGCCGGACACACCCCCTGGCGACCCAAGTGGAGGCCCTGGTATCTGGAATTTATTTTCCTTCTACAATTGAAACTTTGTAGCCTGGAGCGGAGCCAAGCCTGCTGCTCCCTCCAGGGTGGCAGCCATTTCTGTGGCAGTTAATTCACCTTCTACAATTGAAACTTTGTAGCCTTAAGCGGGTGAGCCCGGCCAGGGTATGCGGAAAGATTTGCTTCCCCTGTTGCCGCCGGCAATCCTGGCTTGCTCTCTCAAGCTCTGTTCTGCCCCCATTTCTGTTTGAATTTGTTTACCTTCTATAATTGAAACTTTGTAGCTTGAGTGGAGGCTTAGGCCTGCAATGGCTATGGAAAGCTTGGCTTGCTCTGTTACCTGGGAAACCTTGCTCTCTGTGGCTGTAGCCATCTTGGCTGGGGTTAATTTGCATACTCGCCCTGATTGGCTGTTGGGCGTGGCTTGGCTGGTGGGCATGGCTTATGTAGCGGAGTGGTGGTTAATTTGCATATTACCATTTTATTAGAGAGGATATCCTACCTACTTGGCAACCACCAAGTAACTGAAGTCTCACCAATGAGGTATTGGGGTTAGGACTTTGTTCTTAAATTTCTAAAGTCCAACCTTTTGTAAAATTCTATTGCCAAAGAACATCAATAGGGTAGCACTCTTACAAATGAGATAGCTGTAGGTAGCACTATAAAAATAATGTACTGGCCTTTGAGGCCATTCCCAATGAGTAGAGTAATGTGTGACTGGACTGCTAATAGATTTACTTTTGCATAACCTTGCCCAGTTTTTATGAGCTGAAAATTCCAGGGGACTCATCATTATTTATGCACTACAATTGTTCATTCCTTTTCTTCCTCTATATTACAATTTCACTCGGCATTCTTTCATAGCAAAAGGCATCCTGAAATGAATTTAAAGACTGAGCTTTCCACGAACCCATAGATCCAACTTGGTACTGTGGTAATTATCTATCTAAGACAAAACAATGGAACACTTCAGAAAAAATGTACTTAATATATTCACATTTTCAAATTATGTAACACAGCCACTTTGACTTCAAATACAACTTGTTACAGATAATTTGGCCATTAATGTTGGCAATGACAATATCATACTGTCTATTGTTATTGCTATCATATTCCATTAAATTAGTGTTCCTTGTAATATTTAAAAGTGTACTTTAGAAGTATCAATGAAGTATTGGCTTCTAAGAACAATAAGAGAAAGTGAGGGATAGGGAGAGAAAAGAGAGAGAACAAGAAAGAAAAAGAAGAGTAAGGAAAGGAGGAATCAATGAAACAAACAAGTAATAAGAATATGAAAAAGAGCAATAAAACCCAAATAGACGTGCTGATAAAAAAAATAGGTACAATCTATAAAGGCATAGATCACTGTATGGACTAGTGAATTTATAGTACCTCAGACGTCTCACATCTCTTGGAAGTGCTATGACATGTGATTCAGTACCTACATTTACTTCTAGTCTACTATATGGTCTACTGAGTAAGCAGTGGGTTACATGATTTTTTTCCTCTGCTACAACTAATTAAAATTAGGGAAGACACTCAATCCAGGAAGAACAATTCACATTCTCCATGCTAGAAATTTGAATTGTGACACAGTGATTCTAGTTACCTGCTGTTGGTTCCTTGAACTGAGTAGAACTAGATTCAGTAACTGAGGTTACCATTCTGAGTCAACCATGTTTGGACCATGTTTTTGGAAAACTTGAGAAAAATCAGGCTTCAGAGAAAAGAGAGAAGACTGAAGCAAAATCACAGAGAGAAGTGAAAACAGGAGCTCATGTAGCCATAGAGATAGGAAGAGAATGATTAGAGCTTCTGTCAGCCTTCTGGTTCCTGGTTTTATTCTATCATGTAGGCCAACTACATTTCTTGCCTTAGCATTCTGTATCTTTATTAGTTAGCTTGACTTGCCATAACAAAATGCAACAGATAGGGTGGCTTGAATAATAGAAATTTATTTTCTCAAAATTCTAGAGGCTGAAATTTCTAGATCAGGCTGTGAGCATGAGCACAGTTGGCTTCTGGTGAGAGTTCTCTTCCTGGCTGTATAAATAGCCATCTTCTTACTGTATATAATCTCATGGCAGAGAGAGTACTTTGGTGGCTCTTCCTATTCTTATAAGGATACTAGTCCCATCATAAGCTCACCCCTTGCCCCCCATGAACTGATCTAAAAATTATCATCCAAAGGCCCTATTTCGAAATACCATTACATTAGGGGGTTAGGACTTCAACCTATGAATTTGTGGGAGATATAATTATATCCATAGCAATATTCTTCCAAAAGAGTTATATCCCTGTTTTTATGTTTCAGGTAACTCCAGTGGAAATGGTTTTAGACTCTGAATTATTACCAAGTTTTTCTGGTGATTCTATTTCTACTGGTTTATGTATCACAGTTTGGGAAACTCTGTACCAAAAGAATGTGAAGAGTTGACTTAAGGAATCAAGATCAGCCAATAAAAAGTTACAACAGGGCTGGCTGGAAAGAGGGACAAAGTCAACAGTCAGGAGCAAGGCAATAGCTAAGATACAGCAAGATCATAGTGTAATTAAAAGTGAGATATTGAAGTATCTATAACTTACTATGGTATGCATGTAAGGACAGAAGGTGATCAGACTATCCGAAATATACAGGGTTGAAGCAGACAGATGCTGGCATTATGCAGCTTTGACCTCTCACTTTTCAGACTTACTATCTAAAACAAACACTATTACTGAAACATCATTTATTATATACTAGTAGCCCATTTGCAGGAAAAATCCTGCAAGCGGCCGCTGCTGCCGCGTGCGCTGCTGCTGCCGCCGCCGTCATTGCGGCCACGGAGCCTGCACCCGCGCGCCGCTGCCGCCCGCCCTGCTCCGCCCTGCTCCGCTTTCCCCTCCCCGCCCCGCCGGGGCTTTCCCTCTGGCAGCCACCTTGCTTTCTGCTTTTCCTCCCTCTTCCTTCTAAGTTGTCTTCAGTCTTCACTCCTCCCTCCCTCAGCGTATGCAAACTGACCACCATCTTTGTTGGGTATTTGCATACTCTCCCTGATTGGCTGGTGGGCGTGGTTTGGGCATAGCGAAGGTGCGGTCAATTTGCATATTACTATTTTATTAGGTAGGATGAATTCATGTACACTAATCCACTATTGCTTAATTTTGTAATATTCTCTTTATTTTGGTTATCAAATTTAAATAATACCCAAATTCTTTTGACACTACCTTCAAAACATCAACATGTGTCCACATTTCTCCATCTTCACAACAACCTTAATATAACTTTCTCACTTAAATACTCCAATAGCCACCTCTTTTATCTTCCTGCTGCCAATCTTCATTCCCTCCAAATTATTTTCCCAAAAGCATCTGTAAAAATCTTTTAAAGTTACTACAAATTCTATATATTAAAAGCCTAATATGCTAAGTGTCTCACCGTTCATTTGACTGTTCGACCAGTCACTATGATGCACACTGACCACCAGGGGTCAGACGCTCTGACTGGTAGGTTAGCTTGCTGCTGGGATCCAGCCCATCGGGACTGGGTAAGATGGGCCTGACACACACTGGAGCCCTCCCATGGTTCCTCCCCAGCCCCCAATCTGCACTGGTGGGGTCCCTCAGCCTGGCCTGCAATCTCTCGCAATCCATATGTCAGAGAGCTGGTTTTGGCCTGATCTCCACAAGCCAGGCTGAGGAACCCCACTGGTGCATGAATCCATGCACCGGGCCTCTAGTTATATATGTTTTCTGCTTAAAATAGTTCATCACTTCCAAACACTCTTCAGGATAAATTCCAGTCTCTGAGTTTCAATAATTATAACCTCTTTCATGTCTTTCCAGCTTTTCCTCTTGTAATTCACTCATGGAAATTTGGGTTTCAGTATCATATTTCTTATTCTCATGGCTTTTTCCCACACATCTATGAATAAACCCTTCGTTACCACTACTCAGATGAAAAAAAGAGAACATTACTATGTTCTCTTTATACTAATCCCATAAAAATCTCTTTATGAGTGTCAAACTATTTCCTTCTTCAGAAATCTAACCATTGTTATCATATATTATTTTTATTGTTCTTAACAACTTTATATCTTGCCTCTTTTGCTCAGTATTATGTTTGTGATATTTATTCATGTTGTTGCTTGTAGAAGTAGTTCACACATTCTTATTGCTATCTTGTATTCCATTGTATGAATTTAATTATTTTAAAATTTATTATACTGTTTATGGAAATTTTAGTAGTTTCCAGTTTGAAATTATTAAAAATTAATCCTTGAGTACTTATATATGTCTCTTGATATGTTTGTGTACTCATTTATGTTAGGTAAATACCTGAGAATGAATTCTATTCTTTAAAACTCAATCCAATTTAGATGTCATCCTTTCTAAGAGGGCTTCTCCACTCCCCAACTTTAAATTGGCTTAGTGGGACTTTTTGAGGACATAAAGTGCTAAGAGAGCACTTAGAAACCTGTAATGCAATCTGTTCACAAGCATATTTTCCCAGTAGATTGTAAGCTCCTAAAGAGCAGGAACCCTTTTTTATTAATCTTTGTATTTCTAGTATATAGCAGAGTTCCTAGAAAATGGACAATCAATATATGTTTAGTGATCTATAAAAATGTGATCATATAGGTAAAAGACCTATTGAAAAATTGAATACTGGAGAGTCTTATAATTTTCTAATTAATAATTAAATTAGTAAAATATATGAGTGCCCAGTATGTAACCAGTAGGTACTTAGACTGAAGTTGGCTGATGTTGAAGATGCCATATAATATAAAGGAAAAAAGGACTCCTGCATCAAATAGCATATAATTTTGCTTAGGAAAAGGAACTGACATTTATAAAATCACCAGAAACCAGTAAATTGTAAACTGTATAGTAAAATGGCTCTTAGTATAATTGGATTTCAGAGAAGAGAGAGACTGCGGAAGTTGAAGTATTCTGGAAGATGCGATAGGATGTGTTAAAGGAAATACCATGTTTCAGGAAGGATTGGTGTGTAGGGGATGAAGAATAGGATAATAATCTCATATTTAGTAAAACTAGCTTCTGTGGACTAAGCATTGTGTTTTGATACATATTTTGTTTATTCTTAGATCAAAGTAGATGTGGCAAGTTACTCACAGTATCTTCCATGACTTGCTAAATAAATTGTATTTTATTCTATATAAAATGGGAATCTAACTGAAATGTTTCATGAAGGCAGGTGATAAATCTCATGGAAGGAGGGGGAAGATGTCCACCAGGAAGAAGGTAGGGAGGATGAGTGTGTGAGAGAGTGAGGGAGCAATAGAGGAGTGTGTGGACCTGTGTGGGTGTGTGTGTGAGTGAAATAGGGACAGTTAGATCCTGCAGGTCTTCTAAGGGGCTGCCAATCTGGGCAGTCTTAGATGGCAAAACCCCACTGCCACTGCAAACACTCCGGGGAGGACACCAGCGGCATAGAGACCATGCCATCTTGAAGAATAGAACTGCTTGAGACTAGGATCCTAGCCTCGCCACCACTCAGTCTGGTCTCAGTAGCAAACTGGGACCCTACAGCCACTATGGTAAAAGACTTGCAACCACAGCTGCAGACCCAGGGACGCCAAGACTCCAGGCACCCCAGCTGCAGATTTCTGTGAGTCACAAAGCCAATCCCCCTCCCCACTGGTCCCACAGCAGTGGCATAGGAACTACCAGATCCCTGCCGCACAATCAGGCTTTCTGCACACACACAGCAGTAGCAGCTCTATCTGACTTTGAGCCTTGGTGTTGGACATAGGAAGTTTGTTTCCCGTGACCAGGTTCCACGCCCAGGCAGGGAGACTGTGCTGAACTTGAGCCTAGGTGCACATCCTTGGGGAGATTATTTTCTGCGACCAGATCCCGCACCCATGCAGGGCAGGGAGACAGCGCTGAATTTGAGCCTGGATGTGTGAACTTGGGGAATTTGTTTCCCGCAACCAGGCTCCATGCCCAGGCAGGGAGGCTGTGCTGAATTTGACATGGGTGCGCAACCTTGGGGAGATTGTTTTATGTGACCAGATCCTGCACCCATGCAGGGAGACAGTGCTGAATTTGAGCCTGGGGGTGCAAACCCAGGGAGTTTGTTTACCACAACCAGACCCTGCACTCTAGCAGAGAGGCTGCACTGAATTTGAACCTGGATGTGCAAACTCAGGGAGTAAGTTTCCCTTGCCCAGGCTCCGCGCCCAGGCAGGAAGGCTGTGCTGAATTTGAGCCTAGGTATGTGACCTTGGGGAGATTGTTTTCCGTGACCAAATCCCGTGCCCACGTGGGGAGACAGCGCTGAATTTGAGGCTGGGGGCATGAACCCTGGGAGTTTGTTTCCCATGACCAGACCTTGTGCCCACCCAGGGGGGCAGTGCTGAATTTGAGCCTGGGTGCATGGACACGGAGAGTTTGTTTCCTGCAGTGCACACCTGCGTGACCAGACCCCACACCCACACTGAGCAGCAGTGCCACCTGACTTTGATTCAGGGCAAGCACACACAGAAAGCTGTTTTCCGCAGGGCAAGAGTGGACCTCCTGCCGACACAGTGCGACTGGGCAACCTTATCTCCCAAGCAGATTGGAGACCCCGAATCTCCACACAAGAGGCAGCAATAAGCACCAGTGACTAGACTCTGTTTCTCATTGTGTGTGCCTGGGATCCATCATTCCAAGTACATTCACACTAAGAGCCAGCGACTCCAATTCTTGGCACATGTGCACACAAGAACCCTGATTCTCAGTGTGAGACTGCACCAAGCAACAGAGACTCTGATATTCAATTCTCGGCACAGACACAGTGAGCCTCTGAGTCCTGACATGCACTAGGGGTCTTTGACTTTTGGCACACGCCTGTGGGTTCTCTGTTTCAGCATGGTGCAGGCAGGGATTCTGATTCTAGGTGCACACTTGAGGCCACACTAAGTGCCTGTAACTCTGACCCGGGGTGAGCATGGCTCCCACCAACTCACAGCAGCCACACGTCTTGGTGTGAGAGCTCTTCAGTGACACTTGAGGGGTGCAAAACTCCCACTGCACATGGCCAGGGCCCCACAACTCAACATTTGAACCTTCTGGTGATAGTCAGAATGGGGAGACAATGAAACAATCCCCAGTGGAAAGAAAAGGAGGAATTGCCAAGAAAGGAAATAAGTGAAACAAAAGCATGCAACATGACAGAAAAAGAATTCAGAGTAATGGTCATACAGTTCATACACCAGATGGATGAGAAAATCAACAACCTATGCAAATATCAGGAAGAAATGAAAAATGATATAGCTATAATAAAAAAAACACTATGGAAGGCTTCAACAGTAGACTAGAAGAAGCAGAGGACCGAATTAGTGAGTCCGAAGATAAAGTACAGAAACAAGCCCAATCTGAACAGAAACTAGAGAAAAATATTAAAAAGCAGGAGGAGAGCCTAAGGGAGCTTTGGGACAATGCAAAACGAAATAACATAGGTATAATAGGGCTGCCAGAAGACGAAAAGAGCAGCAAGGATTAGCAAATCCATTTGAAGAAATAATGACAGAAAAAAGTTACACAAATAATGAAGAAAATAATGAAGAAAAAAGTTACACAAATACAGAGAGTCCCAAGTAAGATGAATCCCAAAAGACCCACACCAAGACATGCCATAATTACAATGGCAAATGTTAATGACAAAGAGAGAATCTTAAAGGCTGCAAAAGAGAGTCAGAGAGTTACCTACAAAGGATCCCCCATCAGATTATCAAATGCTTTTTCAACAGAAACACATCAAGCTAGAAGGGAATGGAAGGAGATATACAAAGTGATGCAAAGCAAGGGACTGAATCCAAGAATACTCTATCTAGCAAGACTATCAATCAAAATTGAAGGGGAAATCAGGAGCTTCGGAGACAAAAAATGGCTCTAAGGCTACTGCCTTAGTAGTACTTTCTCACCCTAGCTTCACATGAGAATAACAGGAGCAAGGATGTGTTTTTAAAATGCTATTGCCTAGGTACCACCTCTATAGTGTCTCATGTGGGGCCTGGGCATCACCATTACAAATTGTATTTGTCTCATTTTGATATTGGATTAATACTGGCCTCATAAGTGGGTTGGAAAGTGTCCCCTCCTCTCTTGTTTCCTGGAAAAGATTGTGTAGACCAGGTTTTAATTCATCTTTATAGTTGTTTTATAAAAATTTTCAGTGAAGCCACCAGTGCTGCCATCAGGGCATAAAGGGAATGGAACACCCTGCTATATCTCTGCTAGCCCTTCCAGTGTAGCTATACATTTTAAATAGCTTGATCTCACTTCATTTTTTCTCTGCATATAAACAAAGTCTAATAGAGCTAGCCTGCAAGTTACTTTTTTCTATTTAAGGAGCCACATAATGTAGCTCAGGCTGGGAACTTCCTAAACTTTAATCTTGGAGTTATATGAAAAATTTCATTGTATGCTGCAGAAGTGTTATACAACTATAATCCTATAAATTAAATTATCTTATAACAATAATATAGAGTTTTAGCCCACAGATTTTTTAAGGTAATAAGAAACATTTTTCTCTCATAAACATTAGAGAAGGCAAATTAGGATAATATCTCTTCTAAAGGTTCAAGAATTCCTGTGATGCCAGCTCAGTTGGTTTCATTGGGAAATGGGCAGATTGATATATGTACATTATTTGTCAGGTACATGGTTGATTTCTAAGGAAATTACCTGGGCCAAAAAGTTTGTACCAATGAACTCTGTTGTCATCCATTACCAATCTAACATGTTGCTTCTACTAATTGTACGGTTACACTACAGCTTATAAGAGTGTCTGCATATGCATGCTCATACTTATGTGTATGAAAAATTATAAAGAGATGCAGGAATA
Organism: Ia io; assembly: GCA_025583905.1. Classification (NCBI taxonomy): domain Eukaryota; kingdom Metazoa; phylum Chordata; class Mammalia; order Chiroptera; family Vespertilionidae; genus Ia; species Ia io. The sequence continues at coordinate 100,823,981 of JAJQQW010000001.1, forward strand.
ATAGTACTTATATTGCTCACATGATGTTTTATATTATTAGACAGTTTGGGAGTATATTCTTTAAAATACTTTACTGGCTTATCCCATTCATTTCAGAATCCTGAAACATTAGTTAACCTATAAAATATATTTCTGAAAATATTTTTTGCACACTTACTATGTATTTGGAAATTTTCACAAAATAGACCATGTAGAGCTTCTGATTCAGCAACCTAATTTTATAAAATCACTGAATATTACTTTTTATTTTCTTTAAATATATTTTTATTAATTTCAGAGAAAAAGGGAGAGGGAGAGAGAGAAAGAAACATCAATTATGAGGGAGAATCATTGATCGGCTGCCTCCTGCACGTCCCCTACTAAGGATCGAGCCTGCAACCCGGGCATGTGCCCTTGATCAGAATCGAACCCGGGACCCTTCAGACTGCAGGTGATGCTTTATCAACTGAGCCAAACCGGCTAGGGCTGAATATTACTTTTAAAATAATGGAGCATATAATGACTCTGGAATCTCAGATAAATCTTATACACAATTGCTACTGTACAAAGGTTATAGCAAAAAGTTTGTGATCAGATATAATTCATACTCATTTATTTATCCATTCTTTCTACAAATCTTTATTGAGCACCTAGTATATGTCAGGTGTAAGCTAAGAATACAAACATAAAAACTGAAGATATTCAAGTGAACAATTCTAATGTTTTAAGTTAAATCTTTCTTATAATGGAAATCCTGGTAATGGAGAACACTGTCTGCTGATTCTTCCTTTTCTCAAATAAATATTATGAGGAAACTTTTGTATGGGAGAAGAGAGGTTCTTACCATAACAAAAGTATTGCATTTGACCTATGCATTCTGCAACAAATTTTTTTAAATGTTAAAGTACAGTGCTAGAAATGAATATTTTACTGAGCCATGAGCTAGAATTTTTCTTTGTTGGTTAGGTTGTTATTATGTTTGGATTTATTCTATTTTATATTTTTTAGTGAGAAAGGTGATGTATAAATAATACTAAAGGTATTTTCAAGAGAAAATATTGTAAATTTATAACCCTAACAGAGCAACTATGTTCATCCTTCTGTATTCTTTTCTTGTCCTTATCCACTTGCACACACGTTTCACATAATAGCAATTTGTAGCACATATTTTCTATGTTTTTTGCTTTCTGTTTAAAGGGGTATAACTATTAATCATTGTTTTAATAAAATAAACACTTTTAATAGCTGTATAACAATCTAGGATTATGCAAGCATTTTGTCTATAAGAGGCCAAACAATAGATTTTACATTTTCCCTCTCAGTACCTGATTTTATTTCAGATTTCACAATCTCTATGCCTTAGTTGGGTTGCTATACTACAACTTTATAAGTTTAGGCTATTCATTGAATTCAAATGATCTTAAAGCTGAGTCTATGTAGATAAAATATTTCATTACCTGAAATAATCTTGAGGGAAAATGTTTACATTGGTGGATCATTCTTAGAGAAATTTGGAGATGGGATTTGGAGGTAGTTTGAGATACTTTCAACTATATCTTTTTGTACTTTATCATATAACATTTTTTTTGTAACCATGTTATTGTTGTATAAATTAGATACTTATCACATTAATCGAATTGTGTTGGGAACAGGTCCTTAATCCAAAAGCAGTAAGTCACACATTTTCTGGCTATTACAACCATGGCATACAGAGATAATATTAGTTACCATTGATAATGAAAAATGGTCTCTATACTTGTTCCCTTGTTAAAATTTGATACTTAGAATTAATATTATTAAACTTCATGCTGATGCAGTTAAACTATTAACTCAGTGACTTATCTCACTTTAATTGAATAGTTTATCTGGGTAGAATTTATTAAGAAATAACATTCTTCCACTATACTTGTCAATTGCAAGCTCTTCATCATCTGATTGAGGTTTCTGTTGTTTCAGACCTTCACATTTTTTCCCTGAATACCAAACCAGGCAAATTTTGTGAAGTTTTGCCTCCTTTTCTGTAAATGAAAATTACTGATTTTTATGGAAAAGGACTTGGATTTTAATGAAAGAATGCATTTGCTTCTTTCAGATATAGAATTCCAGGGAGATTAATTAGTAGAACTCTAATTAAAAATGTCATGGTACCTGCTTCTGAGGAACAGTGCGCTCTGCTGAGAAAGCCTTGCAGTGGGTAGAAGAGAACTTAAAACCCCGCACTTAGAGTTATTTATTTCATCTGGGAGGTAACATAATACATTTTAAAATAGATCTGAACAAATGCTAACAGGGATACATTTGGTGCAATTTACTCAACCTAAACTTATTTGTATATGTTGTGTTATTGCCATGTGGTTTCCCACACCAAGACAGCCAATATTAACCTTGTGTTCATACTGCATGGAGAGAGTTCTTTTTATTTCCCACCTAAAATCCTAATTTTGTTTCTTTATCTAGGAGCCTGATTGGTATTAAATTTTTGATTAGGTGGGAAATGCTCTCTATTCAATTTAATAGAATGATTTTCTCATTTTCAAGATATTATGAGATTCATAGAGTTCTGTGCCTCAGTTCTCTTAGCTTCATAAGTAAAAAACAACTATCTACATTTAAAGCAAGAATGAAATAACAGAGAAATTATGAGATGGAGAACTAGAGGAAAAAACAAGTAGGGAACTGTGACCAAGATGTATATTTATTTATTTTGAGAGGATATATATATTGGATTATGATTAGAACATATTTGTTCTATGAAATAAGATTGACTACTAGCACATTAATAATATCAACTCTGCTAAATGCAGTTTTATTTTCCCCAGAAAAGAAGAGTAATTGTCACAGACATTTCACTTGTCTCTACTAAGGGTCTCTGTGCATACAGGTTGTTGTATGTCGCATAGAAAAATATTAAATTAAAGAAACTATTCCTTGCCTTTAGGGACATTCTAATCAAATTATCCTTCTTCTTACTCTAAATTGTTTTTACGTGATGCCAAAGGATTATAATGTATATTTTGTCTACAGGACAACAGATTTCTAAGCCAAGTATTAAGCTAAACTGTATCATGAATTAAACACCAAAAAATGTCAGAGTAATTTGTTGAATTATAATTAATCTATCACCTGTTAGCTATGTTTATTGTGTGTGTATATATATATATATATATATATATATATATATATATATATATATATGTGTGTGTGTGTGTGTGTGTGTGTGTGTGTGTGTGTGTGTGTGTGTGTGTGAAACCATGAAGCACAGCCAATTTTTCAATAGTTCACAGTGAAAAGGTTTTATAAATGAAAGTACTGGTAATACACTTTGAGTAAGTTTAGATATGGAATAAAACTGTATTATATATTTTGTATTTACTTTAAATAAAATCAGATATAAATTGATAAATCATTAAGTTTAACCTTTCTTAGGTTTACCCAATTTATCTATAACGTTCTCTTTTGAACTTCCAAACCACATTACATTTACCTCTTTTATGGTTTTATTATAATTTTTATTGAATACTAGGGGCCCAGTGCATGAAATTCGTGCACTGGGGAGGGGTCCCTCAGCCCAGCCTGCCCCCTGTCACATACTGGGAGCCATCAGGGGATGTCCTATGGATGCCTTAAGCCCACTCCCCATTGGGAGCGGACCTAAGCCGCAGTCTGGTTTCCCTTTGCTTGAGGCGACCAGGCTGATCAGGGGAAGGTGCCTGCCCCATCACCACTCTGCTGCAGCCACTGTCAGTCACCACAGCCGCCCAGGTATTTTCATCAACACAGACCCCAGTCCCTTCACCATGAAAAAATGACAACTTTCTTTAAGCATTTTCAAGATGTGACTTTCATAGAATATGACATTTCTTTTTCTTTTTATCCTCACCTGAGGATATGTTTCCATTGATTTTTTCCCCTTCCCTCTGATCCCAAGCTCAGCCCCTTCCCAAGCCAAAAGCCTCCTCCCCAGGTTTAGGCTTGGGAAGGGGCTCCCCCCTGCACTTCCCCAAGCCTAAAGCCTCCACCCCAGGGTTTATGCTTGGGAAGGGGTCCCTCCCCACACCCACACCTCCGATAATAGGCTTGGCCCCTTCCTAAGCCTAAAGCCTCCACCCCAGGCTTTAGGTTAAGGTTTGGAAAGTGGTTGTCCTCAACCCCCCACCCCTTATACCCCTGCCCGGAACCTCCGATTTCAGGCTCATCCCCTTCCCAAGCCTAAAGCCTCCTCCCCAGGTTTAGGCTTGGGAAGGGTCCCTCCCCCACCTCTGATCATAGGCTCGGCCCCTTCCTAAGCCTAAAGCCTCCGCTCCAGGTTTAGGCTTGGGAAGTGGTTGTCCCCACACCCCCCACACCCCCCACCTGGAATCTCCAATTTCAGGCTCGTCCCCTTCCCAAGCCTAAAGCCTCCTCCCCAGGTTTAGACTTGGGAAGGGGTCCCTCCCCGACCTCTGGTCATAGGCTCGGCCCCTTCCTAAGCCTAAAGTCTCCACCCCAGGTTTAGGCTTGGGAAGGAGTCCCCTCCCCCAACACCTCCGATCACAAGCTTGGCCCCTTCCCAAGCCTAAAGCCTCCACCCCAGGTTTAGGCTTGGGAACGGGTCTTCTCCTCCACCCCCCACATGGAACCTCCAATCACAGGCTTGGCCCCTTCCCAAGCCTAAAGCCTCTGTCCCAGGCTTTATGCTTGGGAAGAGGTCCCTGACCCCCAGCACCTCCGATAATAGGCGTGGCCCCTTCCTAAACCTAAAGCCTCCACCCCAGGTTTAAGCCTGGGAAGGGGTTCCCCCCAGCACTTCCCCAAGCTTAAAGCCTCAGCCCCAGGTTAAGGCTTGGGAAGGGGTTTCCCACCCACACCTCAGATTGCAGGCTTGGCCCCTTCCCAAGTCTAGAGCCTCTGACCCAGGTTTAGGTTTGGGAAGTGGTTCCCTCCCCCCCCCCCCGCCCCTCCCATCACAGGCTCAGCCCCTTCCCATTCCTAAAGCCTCCACCCCAGGCTTTAGGCTTGGGAATGGGACCCCTGACCCTCTGATGGCAGGCTCAACCCCTTCCCAAGCCTAAAGTCTCTGCCTGATGGCCGGCTGGGAGTGACCTGGGTGCCGAGGAGGTTCCCTGGACCCAGGTATGTATGCAAATTAACCACCATCTTGGTTGGGTTAATTTGCATACTCACCCTTATTGGCTGCTGGGCGTGGCTTGGGCATAGCGAAGGTGCAGTCAATTTGGATATTACTCTTTTATTAGGTAGGACTCATTCTTTCTTCTTGCTTTATGTTTTCCACCAGGTGGTTTACTCCGTCTGTCTGTATCTCCTAGAGAACATAATACAATGTCTTTTTAAAAAATGATTGTATTGATCTTTAGAGAGCGAAGAAGAGAAAGAGATAGAGAGACAGAAACATCGATGAGAGAGAAACATCATTGATAGGCTGACTCTTGCACACCCTCCACTGGGATCAAGCCCATAACCCTGTCATGTGACATAACCAGGAATTGAACCAAGACCTCCTGGTTCATGGGTCGATGCTCAACCACTGAGTCACACCAGCTAGGCATACAGTGTTTTGAACCTATTGTAACTGATCTAATAGGTGTTATACTAATGTTTTATATATAATATATATTACCAGTATAAGAAATATTATAATATATAAAACAATATGTTATACACAACATATATAATATATAATGATATAACTATGTATCCTATATAATAAAGAGGTAATATGCAAATTGACCATCACACCCTCGCACAAGATGGCCACTCCCATGTGGTCACAAGATGGCCACCACAAGATGGCCTGCAGGGGAGGGCAGTTAGGGGCAACCAGGCTGGCAGGGGTGGGCAGTTAGGCATTGATCAGGCTGGCAGGGGAGTGGTTAGGGAGTGATCAGGCTTACAGCCAGAAGCGGTTAGGGACAATCAGGCAGGCAGGCAGGCGAGCGGTTGGGAGCCAGCAGTCCTGGATTGTGAGAGGGATGTCCGACTCCTTGGATTGGGCCTAAACTGGCAGGCGGACATCCTGCGAGGGATCCCAGATTGAAGAGGGTGCAGGCCGGGCTGAGTGACACCGCCCCAGTGCATGAATTTCATGCACCAGTCTCTAGTTATATACTAATAGGAAAGGAAGTATATGTGAGATCTGTATCTATATACACTGAGTGGCCAGATTATTATGATCTCTGAACGCATAATAATCTGGCCACTCAGTATATATCCTATATAATAAAAGGCTAATATGCAAATTGTCCCCTCAACCAGGACTTCAATCAAGCTGGCAGGGGAGTGGTTAGGGGGTGATCTGGTTGGCAGGCAGAAGCAATTAGGGGCAATCAGGAAGGCAGGCAGGCGAGCAGTTGGGAGCCAGCAGTCCTGGATTGTGAGAGGGATGTCGACTGGGATCAGGCCTAAACGGCCAGTCGGACATCCCTTGAGGGGTCCCAGATTGGAGAAGGTGCAGGCTAGGCTGAGGGACATCCCCCACCAGTGCACAAATTTCATGCACCGGGCCTCTAGTTCTTTATAAAAAGATTTGATCTGGGTGAGATATATATTTATTGATACATAAGTGGCTTGAATAGAAAAGAAAATCTAATGTTATATTATGATAATTATGCTTTTTAGACATGGCAGACACAGAGGTATAATTTTGGCTTGAAAAACATCTAAATAACATATACCCACTGTATATATTGTTATTGTTATAAACTTTATTATTGTTTAATTTTAAGACACTTTTTAAATTGACTTTTGTCAGATAGACTTACAGAAAACAAAACTTTCATACTTTCAGAGTTATCTAATTTTATGATGACTGACTTTAAAAAGGAGATAGCAGTGGGAAGTGGAAGGAGGAAGAGATCATCCAAAGAATTTATATGAATATATGCATAACCCATGGACACAGACAATATTGGGGTGAAGGCCTGGGGAGGGGACCAGAGTGGAGAGGAAGGGGGTCAATGGGGAAAAAGGGAACATCTGTAATACTTTGTACAATAAACTAAAAAAAAAAATGGAATAGCAGCAACAAAAATAATTCAGGACCCAAAAAGCTGTCCTAACGAAGCAGTACCATTGTGTTCAGACAGAAGATTATTTAGATTATGACTCTTAAGGTGTGCTTGACATCTTAGAATATCTGGCATTTTCTCTACAACTTGCTCAAGGGATAATAATACAAAATATGCCATCATGTTTATTTAGTGCTCTAGATTTAGAACTGTACTTATGTTTTGAGTTATTTCTGAATTCCTCAAATAATGACAAAAGGGAACACTTACTGAATCATACAGGACGTAATAGGGAGTGTAATACTGGCTCTAGTTTGTCTTCCAGTTTCAAAGTTTGAAGAATAGTTCCAGCTTGCCAAAGTATTTTGATTCAACAAGACTCAGTCCCGCTAGTGTTTATTGATAGTCCCAGCTATACCATAAAGAAAGGCATGAGTCCTAACATAAATGACTTGGATTTCAGTTTCTCTATTTATAAAATAGAAATAATGATACCTGCGCTCATGGGACACTTTCGAAGATGAAAGTAGATCATAGAAAACTTTGAAAAGTAAAATTGCCATGCAAGTAATGCTACTGAAAATACCTGACATCATTATCATCTAAGACCATACTTAGTAATTCCAACCCAATAGGTTGAAAACAAGCATTTGTTTTGGGATGGAGGATTATATGAGTAATTAATTATTCAACCAATATTATCAGCCTATAATATACTAGAATGTGTACTAGGCACTAAAGATACAGAAAAAATTATACTAGCACCAGTTTTGTGACCTTGGGTAAATCATATATACTCATTTAACCCTTTGCACTCGCTTGCTTTTGTCTCAATTCCTTTATTCTAATGCTAACCATGTCAAGTCACACTTGACATCCGAGTGCAAAAGGTTAAACTTTTTTATTTGTAAAATGCAAATAATAATTCCTATCTTACAATGAGTTTGTTAGAATTAAATGGTATAATTCATGTGAAAGTGCCTGATAAGTGTTTTAAAAACATTGTTAATTCATTATGCCCATTGACGTTATCTTCTTAAGGTATAAAATTGGCTATGTGATTTCCCCTTCTCAAAAACCTTCAGTACCTGTCCATTGTTTAAAATATAAAGTTTAAACACTTTAGTATGCATTTAATATTCTTTGCTATTTACAACAACCAAATTTTTAGTGCTACCTTCTACCAGAAAATTCTCAATTATAATCCTTTCTTTGTAAAAGTATCCCTGAACCCCCTGATTTTTTCTTTTTCCATATACCTTTAGATGTATTATCTATGCCATTTATTTAACAACTAGAGGCCCAGTGCATGATTAAATCATGCACGTGTAGGGTCCCCTAGGCCTAACCTGCCATCCAGGCCATATCCACTGCCCTGCAAAGCCTAGCACGCTCCGTGGACACTGCTAGCAGCCTGCTCCCCACTTTTGATGGCAGGGGGTCTGCTGGTGCTGGAGCGGACACACCGCTCCCTGCTTTCGATCGCGGGGGAGCTGGCTGGCTGTCCGCTGGTGCACCAGGCCTTTCAAAAGCCTCCGGCACGGCGGAGGCTTTCGAAAGGCCTGGTGCCAGAGTGGTCAGACAGCCAGCTCCCCCACTTTTGATTATCCGCAGCAGGACATGGGCTCGCTGCCCCAGAGGCCCCTTCTGTGCCGCAGCACAGCCATGGCACAGACGCTGAGCTCACACTGCCGCTGGCGACGCGAGCTCAGCGTCCCGCCGGCCCAATCGGCCACCCCGGCCACCCCAAGTCCCGCCCCCTGCACCTCCTGCTGGCCCAATCGTGGGTGTAGCAGAGTGATTGTAATTTACATATTACCTTTTTATTATGTAGGATTACACAGTTTGTTGGAATAAGTTGTGCTGTGATTCAAAATTAAATTTATTAATTTATTTATACATTTATTCAGTAAATTTTGTGAGCTCTTTTAGACACAGTGTTGTGATACATGTAATGATAGATATTGAGTTAAATTCTGTATTTTGAAGGATTTGCAGATGCACAAATATGCTACAAAAGTATTGTCTATTAATTAAGCTTCGACTTAGAGGTAGTGATGCAACTTTGTTCCTGTCCAATTCAGAATTGTCAATAGCATGAATAAGTACAATAGGTAGACTTGATACATTTTTATTGGTAAAATTAGACAATGCATTGAATTTGAAGATCAAAGTATAAAAGTTAAGTTGAAATTATGGACTCAAAATATTCAGATGAAAGTTCCATTTTTAATTTTTTGAGGAAACTCCATACTATTTTCTACAGTGGCTGTACCAGTCTGCATTCCCACCATCAGTGCATGAGGGTTACCTTTTCTCCACATCCTCTCCAGCACTTGTCGTTTGTTGATTTGTTGATGATAGCCACTTCTAGGAATATATCACATGAAAACAGAAACACCAATCAGAAATGATATATGCACCCCTATGTTCATAGAAGCACAATTTACAATAGCTAGGATTTGAAAACAGCCTAAGTTCCCATCAGCAGATGAGTGGATTAGAAAACTGTGATACATCTACACAATAGTATACTATGCTGCGGTAAAAAAGAAGGAATTCTTACCATTTGCAACAGCATGGATGGACCTGGAGAACATTATGCTAAGCGAAATAAGCCAGTCAGAGAAAGATAAATACCACAGGATCTCACTCATTTGTGGAATATAATGAACAACATAAACTGATGAACAAAAATAGATCCAGAGACAGAGAAACATCGATCAGACTGTCAACCTTCAGCGAGAAGACAGGGAAGGGTTGAGGTGGGTGGGTAAGAAATCAACCAAATGACTTGTATGCATGCATATAAGCATAACCAATGGACACAGACACTAAGAGGGTAAGAGCATGTGCCAGGGGGGTCGAGAGGCTGGGGGGAGGTCAATAGGGGGAAAGGGAGACATATGTTCTACTATTTATAATACTAGTTTAAACAATAAAAAATATTCAGATGAAATTCAACAAATATTATATAAAAATGTATAATTCTGCCTGGCTGGCATGTCTCAGTGGATGAGTGTCTACCTATGAACCAGGAGGTCACGGTTCAATTCCCAGTTGAGGCACATGCCAGGGTTAAGGGCTCAGTCCCCAGTGGAAGGTGTGCAGGATGTTCCTATCTCTCCTTCTCCTTTCCTCTCTGAAAAAAAAATTAAATGGATAATTTACTTAAAATATTCAATTATGTACATAAAGGATGGGGCATACCTACTCTAACAGTAAATTGTATTTAAAAGAACCTGCAAGTTTATTGACCGCAAAAATTTGGTATCAGGTGTTCAACCTGAAATGGCAGAAGCCCAGGCAGGTACAGGCCTGATTTCAAGCTCAGTATGAACCAAGTATTACCTGAGCTGCTGAAGGGCAGAGACCATATCTTTCTATTTACTTAGTGCTTAAAACAGGGCTGTCATAGAGTAAGTGCTCAGTGGATATTATTTGAATAGATAATGATAAATGATAAGTAAATTATGCCATTTATTGAGCACTAAGCTACTGTTTATTAACGGCTAGGCATTATGAAAGATATTGTACATATATTAATTCTAATTAATCTTCATAGCCATGTAGTAGAATATATGCTATCATAATCCCCATTTTACATAAGATAAACTTAGGCACAAGGAAATTAAATAGTTTGTTCAAGGTCATATAACTAATTGGTGGTGGTTGAGTTTTATTCCCAAGTCTGTCTTACTCCAAAGCCTATGTCTGCTGTTTGAAAATGCTTATTTTCTCCACAGTTTTATCTTTGTGATAAAGAAATAAACAATTAATTCAGGAAAATGCATTTTATAACTAGAAGGAAGGATTCCTGATAAGCAATCTAGTAAACTGGTAGAGGTTTTCAAGTCTATCCATTGAGTAGGCAAGGCATTCCAAACAATGTGTTCTCTATCTCTATCCCTACTGCATTAAACATGTCCAACTTTTGCATCTCTATGAAAATGTGAAGAGCACAAAATATTATTTTTTTAGAAACCAACCAGTTTATTATTTTGTAGTAAGATGTATAACTTTTACCATGCAGACTGAAATACCTATGTCAGCATGAACAGTACATTTCCTACCTAGAGGAAGTTACATGGAAAACCAGGTTATTATTAGGTTATTTGGCGAGTATGGAATCCAAAAAAGGGGAGGTTAATTTTAGGACCTATACCTCATCCATTAAACTGGAGCACACTTTCCCACCACAGGGACAGCCCAGCCTCCAGTTTGTTGACTCTTCCTTCTCCACTGTGCTCTGGCTGATCACTGGCAGCATGTCCTGCAGCTTTAACATCAGCCAGCTTAGTCTACCATAGCTCTGCTCACTGGTTTTTATTGTTCCCTCCACTGCTACTGACAGTTAAGGTTCTGAAAGGGGCACATCACTTGCTCCCACATAGCAATTACAAGACACATTAATCCTATTAGGATGCTCTCCCAAACCCACTCTATTCAAGTTTTACCAGATAATATGCTTTTTAAAGGTTCTTCCCATTTCCATTAGCACATACATAGGTGACCTATAAATTTACCTAATGTAATCTAATTCCTACTGAGGATTGAGGTTATTTTTCTTCTTTCACTTTCTTGATCAATGATTCCCAACCACACAGGAATTATTGAAACTAATTTTGTGTCACTACTGCTACCAAGATAGATATACCAAGTGATATGTACTTTCCAGATTAAATTAATGTTATTTTGTTCTCTAAAATATAAAAAAAAATCAGATGATGCAGTTTTCAATTTAGTACTCAACACTGTTTAAGGGTCAAGTCATCAAAACAAGTCTTTGAACAATAGAAAAGTTTATGCTTTCAAATTAAAAAACAGGTATTGCAAATATTCTGTAATAATGATAAAATTACAGAAAACAAAATATTCAGACTGACTCCACAGCATTCAAACCACACAATAATTTTGCCTGTAACAAAACAGTTAATTTTATCCCCCAAAGTAGCTATGTCCATGCTGGCTAAAAACTTCAGTCTTAGACCGCATGAATGAGGAAGAACTACATAGGGCATGCTTAACAGACATATACATTAACCATTCTCAACTGCCCCTCACCAGGGCTGAGTGATAGGAGGGATGAAATGTGGACATGTGCACTCACATAGGCAGAATTCTCCAATTATAAAAATTCACATATGTAACCTTTACTATGTCTTGGGCAATAGCTTTTATCTATGGGAGCACACCTCTGAAAATCACAACAAAAATCAATAGAAAATGATTCAATAGAAAATATACAAATTTCTCAGCATGAGGACTTCCACAGAACAGGGAGAAGGGAATGACAACTAAAACTAATTTTTATTTAAAAAGACCACTCCCCTTACCTTGTCCTTGCTACTCAACACTCACAAACAAGTCTGTACAAAACTATGAACACAGAAAAGGACCAGAGAGGATGTTCTGATACAATGTCTTCGAACCTATTCTAGGCTGCTTTCCTTACCAATACCTCCCCCCTAATAGAGCTGAGAGCTCCTAGGTCAACTGGGGAAAGTAAGTAGTCTTGGATCATCACCCCTGCTTTGCTAGGATCACCCCAGGTCACTCGCTGTCAAACTTAATTGAATTAACCTGGACAGAGATGGAGCCTCCCCTGTAACTGCCCTGCTTCTTCTTGGTCTTCTCATGCTGGAAGGATTTGCCTTTGGTGAACTTCAGGACCTGATTGGCTCATTCCCCCCAGTCTCCGGCTACACCTCGCTTGGCATCAAAGGAGTTGTCTGCCACTGGAGCATCCACCTCAATTTCCTCCTCCCTGATCCTTCGGAATGGGGATGATGCCCTTTTTTCTGCCTGGCTTAGAAACTGCTACTGCTGCCTTTGTCTTTCCTTCCTCCTCCTTGTTGCTGTTCCTATCTGCTTTTCCATTCTGGGCAGTCGGTGTAGGGGTGCCATTGGTTTTGAGGGCTTGTGGTCTAGGAGTACCCTTGCCCTTGGGCTTCTCCTCATCCTCCTCCTCCTCTTCCTCCTCCTCCTCTTCCTCCTCCTCCTCTTCACTGGAGTCATCTGAAGAACAGCTGCTGCTCTTGGCCGTTACTGTCTTTGTGGAGGCTGGCTTGGAAGGGGCTACAGCTCCTGCTGTGGCTTCTTTTTAGCTGGGGGTTTAGATGCCTTCTCTTCCTCCTCTTCCTCACTGCTAGAGCTGTCTGACTCAGAGCTGCTATCCCCACCACCCTGAGAAGCCTGTTTGTCAGGCAAAGATAGTGCTGCTTTGGCCATCACCTTGGCCTTAGGGGTGGTAACTGTCTTCTTCGCCTTTCCCACATCCTCCTCCTCACTAGAACTGCTCTCCTCCTCACTGGAGCTGCTATCAGCCTTTCTGGTCAGAGGCTTCTGGCCACTGCCTGCAGGCTGCTTGAGAGCTGTGGCTGTCTTAGCTGCAGGCTGCTTGGGAGTGGTAGCTGGCCTACTTGAGGGATTTTTGGTGGCACTGGCTGGCTTGGCAGGAGCTTCTTCCTCAGAACTGTCAGAGTCTGAGCTGTCTGAAGAGCTCTCTGCTGCCTTCTTTGCTGGAGCTGGTTTAGTGGCTGCTTTAGAGATGACTGGCTTAGCTGGCGGCTTCTTTTCTTCTTCAGAGCTTGAATCAGATTCATCACTGCTGTTGTCACTGCTCTCTTCAGGCTGTTTCTTCTCTGCAGCTTTCTTGGGAGCCAGCGTTCCCAGGGACTTTTTGGGTGGGGGAGCAGAAGGCGGGGACTGAACTATATGGACCTGTTTTTTTCTTCATGGGCTTTTTCTGCTCCTCTTCCTCCTCCTCACTCGAGGAGTCCTCACTGATGGAACTCTTTTGGGTAAGGGTGGCAGCTGCTTTCACTGGAGCCTTGGCAGCTACTTGGTTTTTAGGCACAGTCTTCTTAGAGATGGCTGCTGCCTTCTCCTCCTCTGAGTCATCGCTGCTGCTACTGCTTCTGCTGCTGCTGCTGCTACTACTACTGCTAGCTGCTTTGCCATTAGCTACTTTAGGTGCTGCTTGAGTGGGTGTGCCTGGTTTGGCTGGGCTTTAGTCTGAGCTTTAGCTGACACAGGTGTTGCCTTTGGCTTCTGGTTCTTTGGTACCTCATCCTCTGAGCTTGAGTCAGAATCAGAATCAGAGCTCTCAGCCTTCATAGGAGGAGTTTCGACCGCCTTGGTTTGGGGCTTAACTCCCTTTTGGACAGGCTTTTTCTTTTTGTCCTCCTCTTCCTCCTCCTCATCACTGGATTCTTCACTGCTGCTGCTCTCTGATGCATTGGCTGAAGCCTTTTCAGATGCTGAGGTAGACTGGCAAGCTTGGCAGGTATAGCAACTTTCTTAGCTGGAGGCCCTTGGGCTTTCTCCTCCTCACTGCTGTCTTCACTGCTATCACTGGATGAAGTCTTCTTTTTAGCCTTCTTAGTCACTGGTCCATTTGCTTGTAATTTCCGCTTTAGAGCCTTGGTGGACCTATTGAGCCAGAAGCTGTAGATGTCCAAGAGGGAAGAGGAATTGGCATTCTGCTGGGTAGCGACTGTTGCCTTGGCGAAATTATTGGCCACCTCTGAGAGTTGGTTATTGCGCAGAAAGCCGAGCATGAGGGGATACAGGTCGCTGGGAACCATGCGGGATAAGCCGGTGTCTGCCATCCTCCGGTCAATACAAGCACAAAATATTATAATGTAGTTTGTGAAAAGACTTAAAGAGGAACTAAAATAAAATGAAGATAGGACAATAGTGAAAGGAAAGATCAAGGAGGTATTAAATATTAATATTTTTTGCAAGAAATGAAGCTTGAGTTTGACAGTTATAAGTGAAGGCAAGGTACAATGAGTATAATGTGAACAAATGCACATAGGCAGGACTTAAAGAAGGGCTTCTATTTGATCAGAGTTTTGGATGCTCTAGTGAATTACAAATATTATGTTTATTTATTAAGCAATACTTTGTCTCCAATGGTCCTAGATGGAAACCTATGGCAGATATTTGAGCCATTATTCTAAGTTTCCACTATTTTTATGCTGAGCTTTTTAAAAAGTTTTAGCTTATCAGCAGACACTAAGCTTCCTCTTAGACAAGGAACTGTGTTGGAGAATACCAACAGCTCATAAGAAAAAAATAATTGTGTGTGTGTGTGTGTGTGTGTGTGTGTGTGTGTGTGTATTACATGAGAGAACCACAGAAATTTTTACTTTTGCTCCAATTGGGGAGGAAGAGAGATTAGAAAAAGGGAAAGAGGAAAGAGGGGGAAAAAGAAAATCAGAGAAGTTAGAGAAGCATCAATGAAACTTTATTGGTGGTGGGATGCAAGAGTGGATACTATAATTGAGGAAGTAGAATCCTAGGAATCTGTGGAAGCCAAGAGATTGAAGGCCACATAGGAATTGCAAGAGTATGGTTGTTGGTCACAGAATAGAGGAACTCATGACAATATTACATAGATCTCAAGAATTGGGGAAATATCAACTGAAATGTGACCTCTGTCTAAATTTCTGTCATTTAAGATTGAGCACTCAGTACCAAAATGTGTACACTCAACTTCTTTGTCTTTATGTAGATATGTGGAAATTGTTGTGTTTCTAGAATTGAACTTTTGAGGATACATTTCCAATTCACTATACAACTTGCCAAATAACACTTATTGTGTGATGTCTATTTCATACTAATCATGAAAAAGTAAGATTTTGTGTTTCAGGGGACAGTGAATTATTACAATATTTATAAATACCCTCATGTGTAAAAATGCTGACTATAGTCTATTGAATTATTTTATTTCATACTAGAGGCCCGGTGCACAAAATTCCGGCACGGAGGGGGGCGTGTCCCTTAGTCCAGCCTGCACCCTCTCCAATCTGGGACCCTTCGAGGGCTGTCCTGGATTGTGAGAGGCAGTCGACATCCCTCTCACAATCCAGGACTGCTGGCTCCCAACTGCTGGCCTGCCTGCCTTCCTGATTGCCCCTAACCGCTTCTGCCTGCCAGCCTGATCACCCCCTAACCACTCCACTGCCAGCCTGATTGATGCCTAACTACTCCCCAGCCAGCCTGTTTGCTCCCAACTTGCCTCCTCTGCTGGTCTGGTCACCCCTAACTACCCTCCCCTGCAGGGTTGATCGCCTCCAACTGCCCTCCCTTGCAGGCCTGGTGCCTCCCAACTGCCCTCCCCTGCTGGCCATCTTGTGGTGACCATATTGTGTCCACATGGGAGCAGCTATATTGTGTGTTGCAGTGATGGTCAATCTGCATATTACTTTTTTATTAGATAGGATAGGGGCCTGGTGCATGGGTGGGGGCTGACTGTTTTGCCCTGAAGGGTGGGGGTTCCCTTGGAGCATGGGGCAGCCTATGCGAGGGACTTGTGGTGGTTTGCAGGCAGGCCACGCCCCCTGGCGACCCAAGAGGAGGCCCTGGTATCTGGAATTTATTTACCTTCTACAATTGAAACTTTGTAGCCTGGAGCAAAGCCAAGCCTGCTGCTCGCTCCGCGGCCAGCAGCGATTTCTGTTGGAGTTAATTCACCTTCTATAATTGAAACTTTGTAGCCTTGAGTGGAGGCTTAGGCCAGCAACAGGAGGCACGGAAAGCTTGGCTTCTTTTGTTACCGCAGAAACCCTCCCGCTCTCAGTGGCTGTAGCCATCTTGGTGGGGTTATTTGCATATTTGCTCCTGATTGGCTTGTGGGCGCAGCTTGGCTGGTGGACATGGCTTAGGCGTAGGGAAGGTGCAGTCAATTTGCATATTACTCTATTATTAGGTAGGATTTTCCCCTTGGTAACAAAATGCTATTTATTAAGAGAAATTATTTTGAGATAAAGAGAGCATTTATTTTTCTTCAAACAAATTAAAAAGAAAGATTACCCCCATTTAAATTGTGTTTAATATATTGCCCTGACTGGGTTTGCTCAATTGGTTGGAGTGGCATCCTATACACCAAAAGGTTGTGGGTTTGATCCTCAGTTGGGATACTTAGGAGAGGCCTCTCACATTGATGTCTTTCTCTCTCTCTCTCTCTCTCTCTCTCTCTCTCTCTCTCTCTCTCTCTCTCTTTCTCTCTTCCTATTTCTCTAAAGTCAATAAAAACATAGCCTCAGGTGAGGATTTAAAAAATTTTAAATGTCTTTAGTGTATTTGCCATTGATATCTTGATTTAAGTCTCTTAGTGTCTTAGTAACATACGTTATAATTCTACTTGTAGAATTAGATATTGCCATTGACTAGGATTAGCAAGTTTATACAAGTAATGTTATGGTCATCATCATCATAATTGTACAAAAATGAATTTAAATAATAACCTATATTCAGCTATAATACTGAGTGGGGTTTGAAGTAAATATCTCATTAATTAGTTTTCACGTTGAATTTTCTCTTTGACCCTTAAGCAATTACTGGATGTTCTGCAGGAGATAAATAACATAAACTATGTGAGGTGTAGCCATGGCAATGACATTTGAGATACAAATCACAGAAGGAAGTTGTTACTAGAATCATAATTGGAGATATCTTCCACATTCCTCCTAGTCCTCTTCCCTCATCCACATTTGCACACTGTTAACAAGATATTTTTTCCTCTACTTATTGAAAAGTAGTATAAGAGATACTCTTTCTTAGAAGTTTTCAAAACAGGAATGACAAACTTGACAAAGAAGGATCTAGAATTATTTGACAATATAGACAAAATATTATATATATATTTTTTTATTTTCTAACTTGAAATATGCTATTACAAAAGTAGTTATTCCTATTGCTGATTTTCTAGAGCAGTGCTTTTCAACCCTATTGTGTAAATAAATAATTTGAGGATCTTATTGAAATGCAGATTCTGATTCAGTAGATCAGAAATAGGGCTTGAGATTCTGCATTTCTAACAAGTTCCCAGGAGATGCTGATCTTCTGGTCTATGAATCACACCTTGAGCAGCTTAGGATATAAATATATGTGGGCTTCCTAAGTGCCAGGCTCTATGCAGGTTGATAACACAAAGATATAACACTTATTACCTGCTATTGTGCATTGTACAGCTTAGAACTATATGTGTGTGTGTGTGTGTGTGTGTTTTAGATTAAGGAGTAGACATACCCTTAAATTGGATACTGCTTATAATATGGCAAGTCTATTGCTTGCTATATAAAATTCAATCCTGAAATAATGTGGAATATCTGAATTGACAGCTGAGGAAGTTTTCAAGATAGAGGTCCCTCATTGTCTCAGATTCTGCAATTTTTGTCCTGTTCTTTTTTTCTGTCTAGCCTCCCTACCCTTTGGAGCAGTAAAACTGTCATTATCCTTGATTTTCTTACTCCAGCCTCATAATCAGGACTATAATTCTGAATTCGAGTTGCTGTGGCAATTATCCTATATAATAAAAAGCTAATATGCAAATTGTCCCTACAGGCAGGAGTTTGACCAACCGGGCGTTAGACATGCGCTGACCACCAGGAGGTGGCGAGGGACATGGCGGGCTTTGGAGATGCGGCCCTGGCAGCGGGTGGCAGTGGAGGTGCTGCTAGCCCAGATTGGCCCCGACAAGAGCAGGACCCTGGCGGGATGGTGGAGCAGGTGAACAGACGGCACTAAGCCGAGGCGGGTGCAAAGGGAGGACCTGGTCTGTGGTGGCAGCAGGCAGCCAGGGGAAGGGAGGTCCCAGCCGGCAGCTGGCAGCTGGCCGCCGCTAGGGACCCTACCCATGCACGAATTTCATGCACTGGGTCTCTAGTAATTAATATTATACCATATAATCTCTTGTACAACACACAAAGTAAATAGTATTATCCACTTTTCATTTCACTTTTTATTCATTTTTAAAATTAAACCCTGTTTGAAGTTAAATTTTTATTTATGATCAGAATGCCATAAAATATTTGTTCTTTATGCTTCAAAAAATGATCTTAAGCATGTATCTGATTTCTCTTCTATTTTCTACACTTCCCAGCCTTAAGTTTCTTGGTTCTCAACTTTCCGTCTGTGGGGAGCTTCTGTGACATCAGTGAGGTTTGTCAAGAAATGACCTGTAAAAAAATAGGCAGTCTCTGAAACTGAAAACAAACCAGGGATTGTTATTACTAAGGCAAATCTTTAATTTTAGGGCATCTCATTGCACCATCACACTTATTTTGCAAAACTTGAATCATGAGACTTGTTTTTATCACAGAGAAGTTCTTGCTTAAATTAAATATTTTCTTGTAATAAAATTATAGGTTCTCATGCAGTTTTAAGATTTAACAAAGAGACCTTGTCTACCCTTTAACCAGGTTCTTCATGGTAAAATCTTAAAAAATTAGAGTATAATATCATAATCAGGACACTGGCATTAATATAGTCATGATATAGAACATTTCCATCACCTCAAGAGTCCCTTATAATGGCCTGTTATAGCCACCCTCCCTTCCCACCCTTACCTTCACCACTGACAATTACTAATTGGTTTTCTATTTCTATGATTATATAATTTCAATAATATGTAAATTGAATCATACTAGTACATATGCAAGCTTTTGAGATTAGCATTTTTTTTTCACTCATCATGCTTCACTTGAGTTCCACCCAAGTTCTGTGTAGTATTCCAAGATAATTGGTTACTGCTTCAATTTCATCAGTTATCAGCCTATTCAGGTTTTCTGGTATTTCTAATATTTAGCTGTTATAAATAAAGCTTCTATAAGAATTCAGGTACAACTGAACATAAGTTTTTATTTCTTTAGAATAATACTCAGGAGTATAACTTCTGAGTTGTATATTAGTTGCATGTTTACTTTTTTAAGAAACTGCTTCATAGTGCCTGTCCCATTTTGCAGTACTATGAGCAATGTGAAATTGTTTTTCCATTCCTCTACAGCATTTTATATTGTCACTTTACTTATTTTAGCCATCCTGATATTGACTGTATTTTCATGTGTTCATTTGACATCTGTATATCTTCTTCAGTGGAATATCTTTGTCCATTTCTAGTTGTTGCAATTTTAGTTTTAAATTATGAGAGATACTAGTTCATTGTTGGGTATGTGGTTTATAAATATTTTCTCCCACTATGTAAATGTCCCCTTCATGCTTCTATCAGGGTATTTTACAGAGAAAATCCCTTTAATTTTAATGAAATACAATTTATTAAATTTTCTTTTAGTGATAATGTTTTGATGAAAAGTCTAGAAACTATTTGCCTTGACCAAAGATTTTTTCTCTTTTGCTACTTTTTAAAAGTTTTATATTGTGCATTAAATTACATAATTCATTTTTAGTTAAATGTTGTGTAAATTGTGAGATTTAGTTTTTTGTATATGAATGTATAAAGACTCCAGGAGAATTTATTAAAAAGGCTATTTTTCCTCCATTAAACTGCTTTTACACCTTTGTTAAAAATAAATGGGAATATTTGTGTGGGTCTGTTTCTGGGTTCTCTATTCTGTTCCATTGAGCTCTGTGCCAGTATCAGCCTGTCATGATTGCTGTGGCTACTGGTACATAGTATGCTTTAATATCAAGTAAAGGGATTCCTCCAACATAATTCTACTTTTTTGAGATTATTGTACTTATTCTAGGGCCTGAGCCTTCCCATACAAATTCTATAGTAAGCTTATCTATGTCTATAAAAATCTAATTGGGATTTTGATAGGAATTATGTTAAACCTATACATTAATTTGTAGAGAATTGATATCTTAACTATTATGCAATTTCCAATATGTGAACAGTGTCTATTAATTTTTAATGTTATTTGATTTAGTTCTTCAGCATTTTACAGTTTTCAGCATACAAATCATAGGTATATTTTTTATTTACACTTAAGTATTTCTTTTTTTTGAGCAATTATGATTATATTGCATTTTTATATCAGTGTTCATTGTTTGTATATAGAAATAGATTTGATGTTTTAATGTTTATCATATATCATATAACCATCCTGAACACACTTATTAATTCTAGAAGCTGTTTGTTTTTTGTAGATACTTAGATTTTCTATCATGTCATCTACAGATAGGGAAATTTTTCTTTCTTTCTCACTTGTATGGATTTATATCCTTTTCCTGCTTTATTGGATTTGAAAATTTCTGCCACTATTGAGATATAGAATAGAGTAGATATCATTGCCTAATTTCCAAGATTAATGGCAAAGCATTTGACTTTTTATTGAATTTATTGGGGATCCATCCTACCTAATAAAAGAGTAATATGCAAATTGATCGCACCTTCACTATGCCCAAGCCACGCCCACCAGCCAATCAGGGTGGGTATGCAAATTAAACCAACCAAGATGGCGGTTAATTTGCATACATACCTGGGTCCAGGGAACCTCCTCGGCACCCAGGTCACTCCCAGCCGGCCATCAGGCAGAGGCTTTAGGCTTGGGAAGGGGCTGAGCCTGCCATCGGAGGGGCAGGGGTCCCCTTTCCAAGCCTAAAGCCTGGGGCGGAGGCTTTAGACGTGGGAAGGGGCCGAGCCTGCGATGGGAGGGCCGGTGGGGGTGAGGGGAACCACTTCCCAAGCCTAAACCTGGGGCAGAGGCTTTAGGCTTGGGAAGGGGCCAAACCTGCGATCGGAGGTTCCGGGCGGGGGCTGAGGGGCGACCCCTTCCCAAGTCTAAACCTGGGGTGGAGGCTTTAGGCTTGGGAAGGGGCCTAGCCTATGATCAGAGGTGGGGGAGGGACCCCTTCCCAAGCCTAAACCTGGGGAGGAGGCTTTAGGCTTGGGAAGGGGACGAGCCTGCAATCGGAGGTTCTGGGCGGGGGTGGGGGTGTGGGGACAACCACTTCCCAAGCCTAAACCTGGGGCGGAGGCTTTAGGCTTAAGAAGGGGCCAAGCCTATGAACAGAGGTGCCTGAGGAGCGGGGGGTCCCCTTCCCAAGCCTAAAGCCTGGGGTGGAGGCTTTAGGCTTAGGAAGGGGCCAAGCCTATTATTGGAGGTGCGGGGGATGGGGAGGAACCCTTTCCCAAGCATAAACCCTGGGGCGGAGGCTTTAGGCTTGAGAAAGTGCTGGGGGGAGCCCCTTCCCAAGCCTAAACCTGGGGCGGAGGCTTTAGGCTTGGGTAGGGGCTGAGCCTCTGATCGGAGGTTCTGGGGGGTTGGGAGGAACCCCTTTCCAAGCCTAAATCCTGGGGTGGAGGCTTTAGGCTTGGGGAGGAGCTGGGGGGAACCCCTTCCCAAGCCTAAACCTGGGGAGGAGGCTTTTGGCTTGGGAAGGGGCTGAGCTTGGGATCAGAGGGAAGGGGAAAAAAATCAATGGAAACATATCCTCAGGTGAGGATAAAAAGAAAAAGAAATGTCATATTCTATGAAAGACACATCTTGAAAATGCTTAAAGAAAGTTGTCATTTTTTCATGGTGAAGGGACTGGGGTCTGTGTTGATGAAAATACCTGGGCGGCTGTTGGTGACTGACAGTGGCTGCAGCAGAGTGGTGATGGGGCAGGCACCTTCCCCTGATCAGCCTGGTCGCCTCAAGCAAAGGGAAACCAGACTGCGGCTTAGGTCCGCTCCCAATGGGGAGTGGGCTTAAGGCATCCATAGGACATCCCCTGATGGCTCCCAGTATGTGACAGGGGGCAGGCTGGGCTGAGGGACCCCTCCCCAGTGCATGAATTTCATGCACCGGGCCCCTAGTTGGTTAATAAAATTCTGTAGACTTCAAGTGTACAATTCTATAATACATCATCTGCATATTGTGTTGTGTGTTTACCACCTCAAGTCAAGTCTCCTTCTATCACCATATATTTCCCCTATATCCTCTTCTACCTCCCCCACCCCCCTTTCCATCTGATAATCACAATATGCTTGTAGGTATCTATGAGTTTTTATTTTGTTTTTTTGCTTAATCCCTTCAACTTTTTCACTCAGCCCCCTAACGCCCCTCCTCTCTGACATCTGTTAGTCTGTTCTATGAGTATGTTTTTATTTTGTTTGTCAGTTTATTTTGTTCATTAGATTCCACATATAAGTGAAATCATATAGTACTTGTTTTTCCCTGACTGGCTAATTTTACTTAGCATAATACTCTCCAGGTACATCCATACTATCCCAAAAGATAAGATTTCATTCTTTTTTACAGACAAGTAGTATTCCATTGTGTAAATGTACCACAGCGTTTTTATCCACTCATCTATTGATGGGCACTTGGGCTGCTTCCAAAATCTTGGCTACTGTAAATAATGCTGTAATGAACATAGGAATGCATATATTCTTTCAAATTAGTGTTTTGTGTTTCTTCAGATATGTTCCCAGAAGTGGAACTTCTAGGTCGTAAGGCAGTTCTATTTTTAATTTTTCTAGGAAAGTCTATACTGTTTTCCATAGTGACTGAACCTACTTCATTCCCACCAACAGTTCAACATGGTATGACTGAAGGTAGTTTTTAGAAAAAAGTAATTAATCAATTTGTTATTCATATATCTCTCAAAGTTCAAAGGGTTCATTAAACCATTTATTTATATTTTTCCAGATAATTATTTAATAATTAATATATTAATTAAATTATATTTAACATACTAAGAACTTTATGTTTTATCAACATAAAGCTAGTTCTTTGTTTCATTTAATGCCTTGTGTCTTGAATTTTACTTTATTTGGTATTTTGCAGCCCCTGCTTTTCTTTTGTTTACATTCACTTTGCATATTTTATCTTTTTAAAAAGTTTTCTTTCACAAATTGTTTTTTTTTTAACTCAAAGTAACACATATACACATATCCATTTACTATCTAGTCTCAATATAGGAGTCTAACTTATTCACATTTGTTTTAATAGCTGATATGATTGATTTCTTTTTTTAAATATATTTTATTAATTTTTTACAGAGAGAAAGAGAGAGGGATAGAGAGTTAGAAATATCGATGAGAGAGAAACATCAATCATCTGCCTCCTACACACTCCCTAGTGGGCATGTGCCAGCAACCAAGGTACATGCCCTTGACCAGAATCGAACCTGGGACCCTTGAGTCCGCAGGCCAACGCTCTATCCACTGAGCCAAACTGGTTAGGGCGATATGATTGATTTCTACCAATTTGTTTTATATTATTTCTTTTTAAAAAGTATATATATGCTTTTCCCTGGCATTGTTTCCAATGGTTTCCTGATTTTCAACAGAAAGGCTTCATTTTATGCTTTCCAGTGATTTAGAGGATCATGTTTTGTATTTTCATAATGGCAACTTTTATGTTGTTCAAAAGCATTCTTTAACTTACAATTCTTCAAATTACTGAGTCAGAAATAAAAGTTTAATGAGAATGCCCTATATTTATTTGAAAGAGAATATTTAGAACACTTTTCATTCAGTTTCTCTTTTCAATCTCTTAATTATTTCTATAATCAATATTTAAACATTTACTATTCCATGTATCTATCATACCTATATCTGAATCTTTATTTTAAAGAATATTTTTAAATTTACATTTAATATGATTATATTTGTAAATGTTATTTAGGGTTGTCTTTATTTCAATTGATTTCAGTGCTCACCCTTCTTCATTTTTACCCTGCCTATACTATACTTGGACTCTTTATTTTGCTAATCTCTTTGTCAGTTGCAATATACATTCAAACATTTCTTTTTTTTTTTGAATTGCCAACATCTCTGCCACAATTTTATTTTTAAATTTATCTTTATTGCTGAAAGTATTACAGATGTCCCCTTAGTTTTTTTCCATTGTCCTCCTCCACCCTGCACCTGCCACTCCTAGGCCTTCACCACACTATTGTCTGTCTGTATGGGCTATGCATATATGCATATAAATTCCCTGGTTAATTTCTCCCCACTCCCCTCACCCCCGCCCTTCCTCTGAAATTAATATATGTATATATACATTAATATATATATATATTACTAGTATGTTTTTAGACATCTTGATATCTAAGATTGTATTTGGTTTGTCATTGCACATGAAAAATGATTAAATTAGGTATACAATTTTGGGATTATAAAAATTTTCAATTATAGCTTTATTGGTATTCCTTCATTTTATTATGAAATTAAGTGTTATAATAGAAAAGTTTGAGGACAGCCTGATTTTTTATTCCTATATAGTTAAAATGTTTTATTATCCTAAACACTTGACAATGTTGCTTTCTTTATAAGTATAGTTAAAAAATTAATATCCCCTTTGCTTTTTTAAAAATATATTTTTATTGATTTCAGAGAAGGGAGAGGGAGAGAGGGATAGAAACATCAATGATGAGAAAGAATCATCAATCAGCTGCCACCCACATGCCCCCCACTAGGGACTGAGCCCCAACCAAGGCACCCTGACCTGGAATCTAGCTGTGACCTCCTGGTTCAGAGGTAGAGGCTCCCAACACTGAGCCACATGGCCGGTCTACCAGTAATGTCCCATTTAAATCAGTATTTAGTTATGATAATTTATCTTAAGGATATAAACTGTATTACTGGGAATTTTCCAGGCAATGTAGAAAGTTTATTTGAATTTTGAGAGCTTAGGAAATAGATGGGTGAGTAGATGAGGCTAACTCTGTGGACAGAGAATTTTTTAGCTAGAATGAAATGAGGATTTTATATTACAAAATGCAGGGAATAGCCAAATGCTTTCACCTAATCTCCATTCTCAACACTTAACTAGAAAAATCTCTTCAGGTTTGAATAGATTGTCCTTCCAGAAATGAGGCGGGGAGACATTTATTTTGAATCTGGTTATTTATACTTTCTCCAAGTCAGAGATTGTGAGGCTATGGTGATATTTAATTATAATGTCCATCTCCTGAGGCTTTTTTTGTTTGTTTTACCCATTGTAAATTCCCCTTGCTTTATTTGGGTATGAAAGCAGAATTTCTTCTAAGAAATCAAGAGAGGCAGGATTTTTCAAGAAAGAGCCTTGATCCAGTGCAATTTAATTTCTTATTGCTTGTCACTAATTTCAGAAATTCACATGTCATAGGAAAGTGGCACAATGACTTTGATCCAACTTTATTATGAACATTAATCATAATGTACCCTGTATTCTACCAAATAATAAAATAATGGTCAAGATAATGTTACTTAGGTAAAGACAGACAAATATTCCAGGTATTATCCTGACCATTAGTTTTAAGCTCTATGAATAAAATGTATTTTATTAAAATAAATGTTATTATTTATTAAAGCCCTATAGGGATTTAATTATTATTAAAACCCTGTTATTTAATAAATATTATTAAAGACCTATTATTTATTTATTAAAGTCTGTATATTAAAGCCCTATATAAAATTGTTTGGTCAAAAGGGATACAAATTTTTAAATTTGCCAAAAGTAAGTGAGTGTCCTTTTTATTCACTTTTCCCTACCTTAGAGTTTTGTAATTCTTTTAAATCCCTATCATTCTGATAGTCATAAGTGGTTTTAGTTTTAATTATGACTGATGTCACATACTTTTTATTTTATTGTATTTTTTTTTACATTTTAACTTTGGCTAAAAGAATGAAGAAAAGTTTGTTAGGTTGAACAGGCAGGGTGAGTCCTCAGGCAAAGATCTTCAGGTGTAGGAAGCAGCATGTGCAAAGATTACAGAAGTTTGAAAGTGGATCTGTTCAAGAAATGCTGGAACAGGGTTCATAGAAGGGTTGCTGGGAGATCAGGCTGGAAAAGGCAAAGAGGGGTCAGTTCTTTACATATAATTTAGTCTCCCTTTTAATCTTGAACCCATTGATGAGATACCTTTCTAATTCCAGTACACTGATTATAATGGTTCTCATTGGTTAATTGATAAAAATTAACAGCCAGTACTCTCTGAGTCAATTTTTATCTTTGGCACTTATAACCCCCATTGTAATTTCACATGGAAAATAATTTTAAAGCACCTACCATGTTACTTGTTAGCTTACTACTGTTTAATTTAAGTCCAGAGTAGTACCAGAAAATGGTACATAATGAATCTGTTCCTTTAACTTTACCCGAGCAAGGACAATTTACATTTAAAATTTTTTTCTTAAGAAAAAGCAGTTACTTCTTTTACTATCCTAGGATGCTAAAATACCTATCAGTACATTCTCAGCTGCATGGCCTGCTTCACTTTTTCCTAAAAAATAATTAAGGTAAGGAATGACATGGATGAATATCTTAAAAACCATGACATGTATTTTGTTTTTGTTAATTGACCCCAAGTTTCTTCTTAACCACTAAGAAATTATATAGGATGCAGTATTGTATTTACAAATAAAATGCCACTTGTTGTGCTTGGAATAAAAGTACAAGTAAGACATATTGGAGATTTCTAGTCTGAACTCTGAGTCTTTGGTTTCTCATTCAGTTTTTAGACTCTCCACAAAAACATTTCTTTTTTTTTAAATATATTTTATTGATTTTTTACAGAGTGGAAGAGAGAGGGATAGAGAGTTAGAAACATCAATGAGAGAGAAACATCGATCAGCTGCCTCTTGCACACCCCCTACTGGGGATATGCCCGCAACCAAGGTACATGCCCTTGACAGGAATCGAACCTGGGACCCTTGAGTCTGCAGGCCGATGCTCTATCCACTGAGCCAAACTGGTTTTGACCACAAAAACATTTCTTTAAAGAAAAAGTATCTTCAACAAAGGAATGACAGGCACTTAGCTGATCTCTATAAATTGATGTCACATACTTTTTAATATGCTTAATATGTTTTTTCACCATTAGTGTTTGTTTTATACATTGCAATGTTTGCTAAAATAATCCTATCTAATAAATGAGTAATATGCAAATTGACCATCACTCCAACACAAGATGGCCACCCCCATGTGGTCAAAGATGGCTTCCCCCACGTGGACACAAGATGGCTGCCACAAGATGGCCGGCAGGGGAGGGCAGTTGTGGGCAATCAGGCCAGCAGGGGAGGGCAGTTGGGAAGGCCCAGGCCTGCAGAGGAGGGCAGTTGGGAGGGACAAGGCCTGCAGGGGAGGGCAGTTGGGGATGATCAGGCCAGCAGGAAATGGCAGTTAGGGGTGACCAGGCCGGCAGGGGAGGGCAGTTAGGGGCAATCGGGCCAGCAGGGGAGCAGTTAGGCATCGATCAGGCTGGCAGGGGAGTGGTTAGGGGGTGATCAGGCTGGCAGGCAGAAGCGTTTATAGGCAATCAGGCAGGCAGGCAGGTAAGCAGTTGGTAGCCAGCAGTCCTGGATTGTGAGAGGGATGTCCGACTGCCCATTTAGGGCAGTCGGACTTCCCTCAAGGAGTCCCAGATTGGAGAGGGTGCAGGTCGGGCTGAGGGAAACCCCTCCACCCCCGTGCATGAATTTCATGCACTGGGCCTCTAGTGATGTTTATATTTGTCTTACTGATCAGGTCTTGTTATGTGACATATACATTGCAAGTTTTTCTAACTTGTTAGCCGTATTTTGTGTATATGTGTGTGTGTGTATTATTTCATTGCTGTTATTTTACCCACCTATTTTAACATTCCCATGATCTAATTTTTAAAGTATTTTCATTTAATTTTTGATTTTAGTATTTTTCATATTCAGAATTGAGTCTCTCAAATCAAATCTATAAAAATGGTAACCTAAAATTTGACTAGTGCTTTTATGATTTGTCTTATATTTAAAACTTCAAACCACTTACAGGTTGTTTTAATTGTTATAATAGAAGCAAATTTTTTTTTGTTTTTGTTTGTTACTAGGTAACTCCTTTCTCCCCCTTAATACCATTTCTTAAATATTTTTTTTGTTAATTTGAAATGCCACATTTAGCATGTATAAAGTCCCATATATCCTTTGGTTTATTTAAAGACCTTATTCTGTTCTAATGATTTGTCTGTTCTCAACACTATATCATTTTTTTTAAATAAAGCCACACAGTAATACATTTTGATATCTGGCAGGACAAATCCTTTTCTACTCTCCTTATCAGCTGTCCTTTTAAAAAAAAAAAGAATAGATAGGTATATCCATTCAAGTACAGCAATAAATAGGAGTATTTTCCTAGCAGATGCTATAAATTATCTTATGTAATAAAAGGCTAGTATGCAAATTGTCCCCTCAACTGGGAGTTCAACTGGGAGTTCGACCAGGTTGTAGGGCCAGCCTGCCAAACACCCACGGCCCCTCCTTCCAGCCGGCCCTGTCCTGGGTGGGACCCCCCACCCCGATCAGAGGCGGGGCTGGCCAACCAACTGCCTGCAGCCACTCCCCCCAGCCAGCCTGGCCCAATCATGCACTGGGCCTTGACTCCTATATAATAAAAGCATAATGTGCAAATCAACTGAACAGTAGAACAACTGGTCGGCAGGGGGCAGGGCCAGTAAGCAGCCAGTGCCAGGCCAGCCAAGACATGGGCCAGCAGGCAGAGGGAGGGAACAGCGATGGGGGGGGGCGGTGGTGACCAGCGGTGGCAGAGGGAAAATCAGGGGGGTGGGGCTGGCCGCTCGCCAGCCGGTGCGGTCCCCTGATCAATCCACCCAGTCACCTCCTGCAGAGGGAGGCTACTGGTAGCAGCAGTGGCAGGGCAATTTGGGGCAGGCTGGCTGGCACTGTCCACAGATCAGCCCACCAGGGTTGCCTCCCTCAGAGGAAGGCCACCAGCGATGGTGTTGGAGCGATTCAAGGTGCAGCTGGCCACTCACCATCCTCAGATCAGTCCTCTGGAGTCGCCTCCTGCAGAGGGAGGCCACCGGTGATGGCGGTGGGGTAATTTGGGGCTGGGCAAGCTGCTCGTCATTGCCTGATTGGCCCGCACAGTCACCTGCTGCAGAGGGAGGCC
The DNA here is from genome assembly GCA_025583905.1 of Ia io. Classification (NCBI taxonomy): domain Eukaryota; kingdom Metazoa; phylum Chordata; class Mammalia; order Chiroptera; family Vespertilionidae; genus Ia; species Ia io. The sequence continues at coordinate 100,853,571 of JAJQQW010000001.1, forward strand.
AGACTGCGGACCTAAGCCATCAGTAGGACATCCCCTAAGGGCTCCTGGACTGCAAGAAGGCATAGGCCAGGCTGAGGGACCCCCCAGAGTGCATGGATTTTGCACACCAGGTCTCTAATATAATATAAAAGAGTATCAACTTTAGATCCATTTTGTTAAATTTCAAGTTATATTCCATAGAGATTTTAATAGAAAAATATATGGATATGAAATTTACTACTTGAGTGCCTCCATCCAAGAATAAATATTTCCTTTCATTTTCCTAAGATTATATAATTTCCAAAATATAGTTTTAGCATTTTTATTTAGAGGCTACATGGTTTGGGGTTTTTTATTTGTTTATTTTATTAGCTTTTTGGTATTATTGTGGGTTATCATTTTGTTTCATAATATTTTTCATTTGGTTACTGTCAGAATATAGGAAAGCTAATAACTTTTAAATTATTTTTCCAAACAGCTTACTATATTGAACATTTGTTTTCTCTAATATATTTACATTTGAATCTATTGGATTTTTTGGATAGATAATCATTTCTTGTGCAAATAATTATAATTCTGCTTCTTTATTTCTAAAGTATTTAAAACTTTTATTTTTTGTATTCTCTGAATGATGTTTTTGGGAGAAGTACTAGAAATATAAATACTAATAAATACAGCAGATAATGTTAAATTGCTCATTATTTGAATGGATAGTGGAGTGAGGGAAGGGTCAATTAAATGACTGTACTCGATCTACATTGATCCTACCATTTCCAACTATTTGTTATGATTTTTTCCCAAATGTTCTATCTTGAAGGGGATTTTCTGGAGCAAAATATTTTATTTGCTTTTAGTGTTCAGGGTCATATCATACATTTAAGAGCATGTTTCTAGTCTGATAAAACATATTATAAAAAAGATATGACATATATATCCTAGATGTGAAACTATTAAAAACAAAATTGGCAGTGTAAGTGTTGGCAAGGACCCAATGCTACTGGAAATCTTCTATATTGCTGGTAGTAATACAAAATGATAGCACAGCCAGTCTGGAGGACATATTGGCAGTTTGTTAAATATGCACTAAATATTTTATGATTCCATTTCCATGTCATTCTGGGAAAGACAAAACTCTAGGGATAAAGATTATTGCTAAGATTTGGGGTAAGGGTAAGTTTTTACTACATAAGTATTGCACAAAGGAGTACTTTGGGATAAGGTCCTGTCTTGAATTCTGATCATGGAGATGTTTATATGACTCTATGTAAGTGTCAAAACTTGCAGAACTTGCAAAAAGTGAATTTTACTAGATGTGAATTCAAAACTAAATTTAAAAATCATAGAACAGGGTCTTCCTTTGAGCTAACACTTGTTTCTCCCTCTGGTAGTTTACCTGCTAGTAGCAAGGTCAGCTTAGACATCTCTGAGAAAATCCCAAACCAAATGTTTTCTGCTCAGTGCAGAGGCTCATGAAATTTTAGCATTTTATATTCATCAAGCTACTTTTCATAGAAAAATCAGGTTTTTAAAATGACACACAAATTATTTAAAAAGAGATAAAGCAAAGTGTAATACATTTGTAAGTATGAGAAATCATTGAGAGCATGTCATATTCTGGACTGAATTTTAGGCATCACCTTGCATTAGATATATGTTTGTTTTTTTCATTAATTGTATTTAAAGTTCTAAGGATTCTTGTGTCTCCCTCAGCCACAATTTAAGTGTTATTCAAAAGATTGTCATACTTATATAGAATAATCATTTTAATTCTTTTGAATTGTACCTTTTTATCATTTTAACAATATAATATTTACAAATCTTGTCATGATATTGCAATTTAGTTATTGACCTCTTAATTCTTCCTACTGAAAGGAAACAGAGATGTTTACCATCTAAATACAACAGTGTCATACAATGTCTTATAAGTTATGGAGACAGGCCAGTCAAAGCTCTTGGGCCAGTCTAAATTCTCTTATTTGGGTTGCCATAATTTTCCATGGTATACTCCATAACAAGACCAACAGTTCCTCAGTAACTTTTATACATTCTGTCTCCTGGATCCCTTTTTTTTTTTTATGTTACCTCTTCTTCATCCCCACTTTCTTTGTCCAAACACTTTTGTCCTGGGTTACAGGTATAACCTTATACATAGTTTCTCTTTCTCCTAAATAAACCCTCTTCCTGCTTATCTACAAATAATTGAAAAATGAGTAATGGTATATGAATTCAAGATTTACAGACTGGCTTATGCAAATGTGATATGCCAATCAACCAGATAATAAGTATTAGACATTATAGTCAGTCCACAAGCACTTGAACTTCAGATAATTGTAAATTAAATGTTACAGTATCACTTTCACCCTTGTAATTGGAAAATATTTATTATAAAATAATAATATCAGACTGGAAGATGGCGGCTGGCAAGAGGGTGTGAGGGGGTGAAAGGAGAGTGTGTGGATATGTGTGCTGTGAGTATGAGTGAGTGAGGGACAGTTAATCCTGCAGAAGTAGCAGGGGCTGGCAGACCAGACTCTCTTGGACAGGGAGCACCTATCACCGCTGTGGGCACTCCCAGAGCTGAAGGGCTTGGGCATGGAGCCCACGCCATCTTGAAGGGGAGAGTGGCCTCTTCTAGGAACTCATCAGCACCACCACCCAGACAGGCCTTGGACACTGCTTGCGACCCGGCAGCCACTCCAGCCAAAATCCTGCTGCCCCACCCACAGACCCGCGGACCCTGGGACCTACACCTCCAATGGGGCACCACTCCTGCAGCAGTAAGTGCAACTTTCCTCCTCCCCAGTGGCTGAAATCCTGATGCCACAGTCGTGCATTTCCAGCACGCAGGCCTCCTGAGCCCACTGTTCCACAGGTCGCTCTTGGGTGCCACTGTGAGCCCTTACTGGGCACACTCTTATACAAACAAGGTCACACTGCCCCGGTAGTAGAAATTCTGAATTCCCCCTTCCTGGATGCTTGCCCACAGACACCTTGGTTGTGTGGCTTCAGTGCCCTCTGAGTGTGTGAGTGTGCCACCCTGGCAAACAGACCATGGGTGCCTCTGTGAGCCGCCACTGGGCACACATGAATTCAACCAAGGTAGCAAAGCCCCCCAGCAGTAAAATTTTGGACTTCCCCCACTCCCGACTGCCTGCCCACAGGCACCTCAGTCATGGAGCTTCAGCACAAGGGCCTCTGAGTGCACTGCCCTGGCAAATGGCCCTGGGGTACGTCTGTGAGCCATCATGTGCAAATCCAACCAAGGACTCAAGACCCTGGCAGCAAAAACTGAGCCTTCCCACTCCACAGCTTCCGACCTCTGGACACCACAGTCATGCTTTTCCAGTGCGCAGGCCTCCTGAGCCCAAGGCCACAAAGGTGGCTCTTCGGTGACTCTGATCCCCCGCTGGGCATGCTCATATCCAAACAAGGGCACACAGCCCCGGTAGCAGAAATTCAGACTTCCTCCACTTCTGGCTGCCTGCCCACAGACACGTCAGTCACTTGGCTTCAGTGCCAGGGCCCCTCTGAGTACGTGAGTGTGCCGCCCTGGCAAACAGACCCTGAGTGTCTCTGTGAGCCACCACTGGGTGTGTGTGAATCCAACCAAGGGCGCGTGGCCTGGGCAGCAAAAAACTGAATCTTCCCACTCCACAGCTGCCAACCTCCGGACACCACAGTCACGCTTTTCCAGTGCACAGGCCTCTTGAGCCCACCACCCCAAAGGTGGCTCTTGGGTGCCTCTGTGAGCCCCCACTGGGTGCACTCATATCAAACAAGGGCACATGGCCCTGATAGTAAAAATTTGGACTTCCCCCACACCTGGCTGCCTGCCCACAAACACCTTGGTCATGTGGTTTCAGCGCAAGGGCCCCTCTGAGTGTGCTACCCTGGCAAATGGCTCCTGGGTGCCTCTGTGAGTCACTGCTGGATGTGCGTGAATCCAACCAAGGGCACAAGGCCCCGGCAGCAAAAAATGAGTCTTCCCACTCCACAGCTGCCAACCTCTGGACACTGCAGTTGCACCTTTTGAACATGCAGGCCTACTGAGCTCGCTGCCCCTATAGGCAGCTCCCGGGTGCTTCCTTAAGCCCCAGCTGTGTGCGCTCATATCCAAACAAGGGTGCATGGCCCTGGCAGTAGAAATTTGGACTTTGCCCTTCCAGGCTGCCTACCCACAGACACTGTGGTCCCTTGGTTTCAGCACGCAGGTCCCCTGAGGCCACCCCCCAGGAAGCAACTCCCAGGTTCTTCTGTGAGCTGCCACTAGGCAAACTTGTATCCAACCAAGGGCTCAAGGCCCAGGCAACAGAAACTCGGACTTCCCCCTCCTCAGCTGCTGACATCCAGTCACTACAGTCACACCAATCCAGCGCATAAGCCCCCTGATCCTCAGCCCCAACAGGTGGCCCCTGGGTACTTCTCTGAGCCACTGCAAGGCATAACCCCAGCTGCTGGCATCCAGTCGCCGTGGTAGTGCCACCCCAACAAATAGGCCCCCTGAGCCCACTGCCCCAGCAGACAGCTCCTTGGTGATTCTGTAAGCAGCCATTGAGCATGCATATCCAACCAAGAGCACACATCCCCCAAAGCAGAAACTGGGACTTCATCCTCCACTGGGCTGGTGGCACACCACAATCACTCCAATCCAGTTTGTGGGCCCCACGAGTACACACCCCTTGCAGATGGTACCTGGGCCCCTCTGTGTGCTGCCACTGGGTGTGTGCCTCTCCAAACAAGGGTGAACAGCTCCCTCAGTAGGATCCATGACATCACCCTTCCAGCTACCTACTTCTGGACAGCTTGGAGAGTTACTGAGGACTTGCCTCCCTGGACAAAGTCACATTGTTTCAGCCACAGACCCCAAGATTCCAATATCCCCAGCAGCTGGATCCTGAACCCCCTCATGATTCAGAGAGGGAACTCACTTTGGCTAGAGTCCCACTGCCTCAACCACAGATTATGAGACACCCTCCTCCCGCTGGCACGGGCTCTGGGCTCCTTGTAGTGAGTTGCAGAGTGAAGCTAATCCAGCAAGAGTCACACTGAACTGGACAAAGTCACAATACCTGAGCCACATTCCTCGAGACTCCTTCCTCCCAGGCTGTGGACTCTGAAAACCCACAGTGAACATATACCAGTGAGACCTCATACAATTTTTCCACAAGAGCTGGAATCATGATTACATCTAAAACAGCTTGGACAATGAAGCCAGGGGTGAGTCACATTGCTAATCTGTGATGAGACTTCATCCATGAATAAGAAACTAACATTCAAGATCCAACTACGTCAAAATAACCCAAATAGCTCAAATAGGGAGCTCTGCTAGATCACCAAGCCCAGGAGACCTGAGAGACTGTACCTCTAGCACCAATTCCAAAATAACCTAGGTAGCAAAGCAGTTGGATGTAAGACACAGAAACAAAACTTTACAGCAAAAACTGGGGAGACAAATAAACAACCCCCAAAGGAAAGAAAAAGAGGAATCACCAGAAAGGGAATTAAATGAAATGGAGGCAAGTAACATGTCAGAGAAAGAATTCAGAATAATGGCTATCAGGATGCTCAAAGACAGTGATGGCGAACCTATGACACGCGTGTCAGCACTGACACGCGTAGCCATTTCGATGACACGCGGCCAGCCGCATGCCGAGGATGAAACATTTGCTGCTCCTGAGGATGAAATATTTGCGACTAGAGTCCTGGAGTTAGAGTCTAACTCCAGGACTCTAGTCGCAAATGTTTCATCCTCCCCTATTAGATACTCTGTGCCAGAGGTCTGTAGGCCAAAACAACAGAAGTCCGGCATAGAGCGTCTAGTTCTGGGACTTCCGGTCAAGCCGGGATCTTTGCCCTCACTTCCACCGGCAGAGCAGGGAGCAGCGGAACGCAGCGGGGGACGCATCTCTGGAGGCCCTGCTATTACCAGTAACCAAATAACAGTTAACCACAGCAACCATTATCTACTGTTCTGGGGTGTCATGGATTTCTAATCCATCATTACTGAGATAAGTGAGGGGGAGGCTGGGAGAGGCAAGGGTTTGTGGCGTGCTATGGGTGCTGTTTCCCGCCATTAGAAATAGCGGCAGCCATTTTAATTTACATAAGGAACACCATCTTGCTCCATGGTGCAGACTCCATTTCACCACTATTCCTGTTGTGCATCCTTATTAACCCCTATTTCTGCTTATTAACCCTGCCCTTTCCTAAAAGACAGTTAGTTAGGCTACTTAACCCCTAATTGCCTGCAGGCCTAACAAGCTATCTATAATTCTATTTTCTGTCACTGCCCCCCAATGGAGAATCCAAAAAATAAAAAACTAAGGTTAAGTAAAGGAAGTGGTAGTAGCAGTGGCCGACCCTTTCAAGAGACATGGACCGAGATGTATGGCTTTATAGAAAAAAATGGCAGATCATGTTGTGTTCTATGTACTGAAATGGTAGTAAGCAGAATGTGGAATATAAATAGACATTTTGAAACTAATCATTCCCAGCTCTTGGAAAAAAGTGAGGATGAAAGGAAGGAATACATTTCCAGGCAGCTACACCTTTATAAGAGCCAATCTAATTCCATCCTTAAATTTATGAAAGGCTCAACAAATTTAACATCTGCAAGTTTGAGCATTGCTCACTCTATAGCTCAGCATGGAAAAGCGCTCAGTGAAGGAGAATTTATTAAAGAAACTCTCCTAAGATGTGCACCAGTTCTATTTCACGATATGCAGAATAAAGATGCAATTATTAAGAGAATATCTGAGTTACCACTCTGTAGAAATATCATAAAAGACCGAATAATGAGACTGAACATAAACGTACAACATCAATTAAAGAGAGGCATAAGAAAGTGTAAATATTTTTCGATCTGTCTTGATGAAACTACTGATGTCACATCACATGCACAGTTGGCCATTATTGGTCGATATTCTGATGGTCTCACAATGAGAGAAGAGTTGATAAAGTTAGTATCAGTGTCAACAAGAAAATCAGGAAGCAAAATATGTAAGGTTGTTATACAAACATTTTGTGACCTAAGCATTGATACCTCTAAAGTTGTGTCTGTGACGACAGATGGGGCACCAAATATGGTGGGGAAAACAGTCAGATTTGTCAAGTTGTTTACAGAAGCTATTGGACATCCGACTGTGCCTTTTCATTGTATTATCCATCAGGAGGCTTTATGTGCCAAGGCAGGATTCACTGACTTAAACGACTTAATGTCAGTTGTTACAAAAATAGTTAATTTAATAGCTGCTCGCCCCCTTCACAAGCGAGAATTTTCAGCACTTTTACTGGAGGTTGATTCCACCTACAGTGGATTGCTGATGCAAAATAATGTAAGATGGCTTAGCCGAGGCAAAGTTCTTGAGCGCTTTGTGGAGTGCTTTGAAGAAATTAAGGTATTTCTTGACAATAAGGATCTGGGAAACTTTCCTCAGCTTAATGATGATAAGTGGGTCAACACCCTGATGTTTTTTACAGATCTCTCTGTTCATATTAATGAACTGAACTTAAAGTTACAAGGTTTTGGCAAAAGTATTGACGTTATGTTTGGATACATAAAAGCTTTTGAAAGTGAAGTTAAAACTTTCAAGTGAGATGTAGAAACTAAAACTTATAAGTATTTTCCTCGAGTAACAAAGTATTTTGAGAAGGCCATTGCAGCTGTACAAAATGAAATGGAACTCTTGCATATGAAGTACCAGCATGTTTTAGACTCATTACTTGACCAGTTTACTGATAGATTTATTCAATTTAGAAGTCTAGAACAGACCATGAAAATAATTAAGTATCCTGATGTAGTAGTCTACAGTAGTTTGGAATTACATGGTTTCCAATGGATGCAAATTGATGATTTGGAGATGCAACTTGCAGTTTCAAGACAGTATCTGGGCTCAGGTGTTTGTCGACTTGAGGTCAAAGCTTGAGAATCTGGAAAGGTGCCGCTTGGAGAATCAAGAGGAGTGCCACTATGAACAGGAAATTTGGAGTGCCTGGAACCGACTACCAGACACTTTTAGCACCCTGAAAAATATAGCAATGGCTTTACTCACAATTTTTCCCTCTACATACTTTTGTGAGGCCTTATTCTCAGCATTAAATAATATCAAAACCAACAAAAGAAACAGATTGACAGATGAAGTTAGTAGCGCTTGCTTGGGCCTGAAGTGTACAAAATACCAACCTCCAATTGAAGATTTAGCCAATGAAATTCAGCAACAAAAAAGTCTCTAATAGGCAGGTTAGTTAAAGAATTCCTCCTCTCCCTCACTTATCTTAGTTCACGGCACCCCACACAAGCTAAATAATATCAAGACCAACAAAAGAAACTGACTGATGGATGAACAAAGAAGTCACTAAGCAGGTAAGTTAAATATTTAGTTTTTGGTTTATTAAATACAATTATATATAACAATTATACATTTATGTTATTTAAACTATAAATATCGTGAAATAATGTTTTTTCCTCAAAGTGACACACTACCCGAGTTATGCTCAATTTTTTGGCGAAGTTTGACACACCAAGCTCAAAAGGTTGCCCATCACTGCTCAAAGAGCAGGATGACAAATACACACAACTCAATGAGAATTATAAGGAGCTGAATGAGAATGTCACCAACATGAAAAGGAACCAAGAGGAAATGAAGAACTACATAGCTGCAATAAAGAACACAATGGAAGGCTTAAACAGTAGACTAGAAGAGGCTGAGGACTGCATCAGTGAATTAGAAGAAAAGGTAGAAAAAACACACATAAACATAGGAAAACTGGAAAGAAAACTTAAAAAGCAAGAGGAGAGCCGAAGGGAGCTTTGGGACAACACAAAACAAAACAACATCTGCATAATAAGGGTACCAGAGGTACAGGAAGCAGAGCAACAAATAGAAAACCTGTTTGAAGAAATAATGACAGAAAACTTCCCTGATATTGGCAAGAAAAAAACCAGGCATGTCCAAGAAGCAAAAAGAGTCCCAAACAAGATGAACCCCAAAAGACCAACACCAAGACACATCATAATTAAATTGGCAAACATCAACGAAAAAGTAAGAATCTTAAAGGCTGCCTGAGAGAGACTAAAAGTTACCTACAAGGGATATCCCATTAGAATATCAACTGATTTCTCAACAGAAACACACCATGCCAGAAGGGAATGGAATGAAATATACAAAGTGATGCAAAGCAAGAGACTGAATCTAAGGATACTATACCCAGCAAGGCTATCATTCAAAATTGAAGGTGGAATCAGGAGCTTCACAGACAAAAAAGGGCTAAGAGAGTTTATTATGACCAATGCAAGAAATGATAAAGGGACTGGTCTAAAAAGAAGAAACAGAAAGGCAAGAAGAAACACAAAAATTAAGAATAAAAATGATGACAAACAAGTACTTATCAATAATAACATTAAATGTAAATGGATTAAATTTAAATGGATTAAAGCCACTGTTTTCAAAACTACCTGGTACTGGCACAAGAACAGACATATAAAACAATGGAATAGAATAGAGAACCCAGATATCGACCCAAACCACTATGCCCAATTAATATTTGACAAAGGAGGCAAGAGCATACAATGGAGTCAAAAGAGTCTCTTCAATAAATGGTGTTGGGAAAATTGGTCAGATACATGCAAAAAAATGAAACTAGACCACCAACTTACACCATAAACAAAAATAAACTCAAAATGGATAAAAAACTAAATGTAAGGTAGGAAACCACAAAAATCTTAGAAGATTCCATAGGCAGCAAAGTATCAGACATATTCCGAAGCAATATCTTCACTGATACAGCTCCTAGGGCAATGGAAACTAAAGAGAAAATAAACAAATGGACTACATCAAAATAAAAAGCTTCTGCACAGCAAAAGAAACCATAAACAAAACAACAAAAAAGCCCATTGCATGGGAGAACATATTTGCCAATATTATCTCCTATAAGGGTTTAATCTCCAACATTTACAGGGAACTCATACAATTTATCAAAAGGAAGATAAACAGCCATATCAAAAAATGGGCAATGGACCTAAATAGATACTTTTTGAAAGAGGACATGAGGAAGGTCAAGAGACATATGAAAACATGCTCAAAGTCACTAATCATCTGAGTGATGCAAATCAAAGGGACAATGAGGTACCATCTCACACCTGTGAGAATGGCTATCATCAACAAATCAACAAATGACAAGTGCTGGCGAGGATGCGGGAGAAAAATAAGGAACCCTCGGGATATATTTCTAGAAGTGGTATTACTGGGTCAAAGGGCAGTTCCATTTTACATTTTTGAGGAAACGCCATACTGTTTTCCACAATGGCTGCACCAGTCTGCATTCCCACCAGCAGTGTAGAAGGGTTCTTTTTTCTCTACATCCTCTCTAGCACTTGTGATTTGTTGATTTGTTGATGATAGCTATTCTGACAGGTGTGAGGTGGTACCTCGTTGTTTTGATTTGCATCTCTCAGATGATTAGTGACTTTGAGCCAGGCAGTGAAGGAAAAATACTACACTATCTTACTCATTTATGGATAATAAAGAACATTATAACCTGAGGAACAAAAAGATAGATACAGAGGCAGAAATGCATCGAACAGATTGTCAAATTACAGCGGGAAGGCTGGAGAATGTTGTGGGGGGTGGTAAGAGATCAACCTAAGGACTTGTACGCATCCATATAAGCATAACCAATGGGCACAAGACACTGAGAGGGGGGTGAGGGTATGTGCCGAGGGGTAGGGGTGGCCGGGGTAAGTTCAATGGGGAAAAATAGGAGACATATATACTACTATTTGTAATACTTTAAACAATAAAAAAAAAGGAACCCTCGTGCACTGCTGTTGGGAATGCAGACTGGTGCAGCCACTGTGGAGAAGAGTATGGAGTTTCCTCAAAAAACTAAAAATGGAACTTCCATTTGACCCAGTGATCCCACTTCTAGGAATATATCCCAAGAAACTAGAAAGACTAATTAGAAATCATATATGCACCCCTATGTTCATAGCAGCACAATTTACAGGAGCTAAGATTTGAAAACAGCCTAAGTGCCCATCAGCAGATGAGTGGATTAGAAAACCGTGGTACATCTACACAATGGAATACTATGCTGCGGTAAAAAAAGAAGGAACTCTTACCATTTGCAACAGCATGGATGGTGCTGGATAGCATTATGCTAAGAGAAATAAGTCAGTCAGAGAAAGATAAATATCACATGATCTCACTCATTTGTGGATTATAATGAACAACATAAACTGATGAACAAAAACAGATCCAGAGACTGAGAAGCATTGGTAAGATGCTCAAACCTCACAGGGAAGATAGGGGAGGGTGGGGGTAAGGGGGAGAGATCAACCAAAGGACTTGTATGCATGCATATAAGCATAACCAATGGACACAGACACCAGGGGGTTGAGGGCATGAATGGGAGTGAGGTGGGGGGCAATAAAGGAATAAGGACACATATGTAATACCTTAATCAATAAAGAAAAGAAGAATAATATCTGGTTTAACAAATTTTCAGGAGACAGGTAGTATCAAGCAGGTTGCTGTGATTGTAGATTGCTAAAATCTTTTGGTAAGGTAATTTTTGTACCTTAATGTTAAAAGAAACATGTTTATTAGAATTCTATCCTACATAAATAAAATGTATGTAAGATGCATACTGCATCATCATTTTAATTAAATGAACTATCAATATTTCTTTTGTAAGGGGATAGATGACTAAATTATTGTGTAGTCATTCTAGGTTTCAAAAAGAAAAGTTTATATCTATGTCTATTGACTTGGAAAGGCCCCCATAATATATTCTGTGGAAAAAATGTTGAAGAACAATGAATATAAAATGATTACTTATGCACATAAGAATAGAACCTAAAAATTAATATTTTTAGTGCATGTTTATGATATTACAGAGGAAAGCATGAGAGTATGGATGGTTACCACTGGATGGTTTTTGGGGTTTATTTTTATTTTTTATTTTTTTTGCTTTTAAAAAAATCTAATTAAATTTATTTGGGTTACATTGGTGACGTGATCATATAGATTTCAGGTGTGGGTTTATAAGTTACAAAATATGTACATTGCACTGTGTGTCCACCACTCAAAGTCAAGTCTTCTCCCATCACCATTAGGACTCCTTTCCCCCCACCCCTTTCCTCTGTCAACCACCACACTGCTGTTTGTGCTCACCAGTTTTAGTTTTATATCCCACATATGAGTGAAATCATATGGTTCTTTGCTTTTTCTGACTTATTTCACTTAGCATAATGTTCTCAAGATCCATCCATGTTGTTGCAAATGATGCTATTTCATCCTTTCTTTCATCTACTGTGTATATGTACCAAATCTTTTCATCCATTCTTTATTCAGTCCTCTGTTGCAGGACACTTTGATTGTTTCCATGTCTTGGCCACTGTGAATAATGCTGCAATGAACATAGGGGTGCATATATCTTTGCAAATACATGATTTTGAGTTTTCAGGTATATACTCAGAAGAGGGATTGCTGTGTTGTATGGTAGTTTTGTTCTTAATTTTTTGAGGAATCACCAGACTGCTTTCCATAGTGGTGATCTACATTCCCACCAGCAGTGAATGAAGGTTCCCTTTTTCCAAAACCTTTCCAACACTTGTTATTGCTTGTCTTGATAATGGCCACTCTAACAGGTGTGAGCTGTATTTCATTATAGCTTTGATTTCCATTTTTCCAACTGCTAGTGAGGTTGAACATCTTTTCATATATCTATTGGCTCTTCATATGTCTTCTTGGGAGAGGTGTATTTTCAGGTTCTCTGCCCACTTTTTGATTGGGTTGTTAGTTTGGTGTTGAGTTTTATATAGTTTGGAAATTAAACCTTTGTCGGAGCAAATATCATCTTCCATCTGGTTGCCTGCCTCTTTGTTTTGTTGTCAGTTTCTTTTGCTGTATAGAAGCTTTTTAGTTTGATATAATCCCATTCATTTATTTTTTACTATACTTCCCTTGCCTTTGGGGTCAAGTTCATAAAATGTTCTCTATGACCAAGGTCCACAAATTTGGTGCTTATATATTCTTCTACATAACTTATTGTTTTGGGTCTTATATTTAGGTCTTTGATACATTTTGAATTCATTTTTGTACATGGGGACAAACTGTTATCCAATTTTATTTGTTTGCATGTGGCTTTCCAGTTTTCCCAGCACCATTTATTGAAGTGACTATCTTTACTCCATTGTGTGTTTCTAGATCCTTTGTTGAAAATTATCTGTTCATATACATCTGGTTTTATAGCTGGGCTCTCTATTATTTTCCATTGATCTGTGTGTCTGTTTGTCTGCCAATACCATGCTGTTTTGAATATCATAACTCTGTAGTATAATTTGAAGTAAGGTAGCATTATACCTCCAGCTTCATTCTTTTTTCTCAGGATTACTTTGGCTATTCAGGGTCTTTTGTGGTTCCATACAAATCTGATGATTTCTCATTCTATTTCTTTAAAAAATGAAATTGGTATTTCAATGGGGGTTTTCATTAAATTTGTATATTACTTTGGGTATTTTAGCTATGTTGATTCTTCTAATCCATGAACACAGCAAAGATGATTTAAAAACTATCCTCAAACTCTTCCACAAACTTGAAGAAGAGGCATTACTTCCTAAAACATTGTATAAGGCCAATGATACCAAAACCTAGCAAAGATAAAACACAAGAAAGAAAACTACAAACCAATATCTCTGATGAATACAGATGCAAAAGTCCTAAACAAAATACTAGCAAATGGAATACAACAGTACATCCAAAAATAATGCATCACGAACAAGTGGGTTTCATTCCAGGAGCACAAAGATGGTTCAACATATGCAAATAAATTAAATAAATACAAATCAACATATGGTATTACACCACATTATCGAAAGGATAAAAAACATTTGATCTTATCAATGGATGCAGAAAAACATTTGATAAGATACAACATCCATTTAAAATTAAAACACTCAATAAAATAGGAATAGAAAGAAAGTACCTCAACATAATAAAGGCCATATATGATAAACTTTCAGCTAATATCATACTCAATGGTGAAAAACTGAAAGTTTTTTCTATAGATCAGGAACAAGACAAGGATGTCCATTCTTACCACTCTTATTTCCTAACTGGAGCAATAAGGCAAGAGAAAGAAATAAAAGACACCCAAATAGGAAAGGAAGAAAGAAAACTGTCATTTTTTTGCAGGCGACATGATTCTGTATATAGAAAACCTTAAAGACTCTGCCATAAAACTATTATAAACAAATACAGTTAAGTTGCAGGATTTCAAAATCAACATTCAAAAGTCCATTGCCTTCTTGTATACTAACAACAAAACTTAAAAAAAAATGGAAAAAAAAACAATTTCTTTTGCAATTATAACCAAAATAATAAAATGTCTAGGAATAAACTTAACAAAGAACATGAAAGACCTGTATACTGAAAATTACAAAAAAATTATTAAAAGAGATTGAAAAATACAACAAAATGGCTGTTTGCTTTTTTAAACAAATCAACTAAGATGTTAGCATCTTTTAAAGAGGTTAAAAATGTGATTACTTGTGTGATTATAGAGAAAGGCATGTTAGTGGGGCGAATACACACCAAACTAGTTACCACTGGATGGGGTGGTTGCTTCCCCTTAGAACCAGTAGAGAATAGCTGTTAACAACATAGGGCCTGTCTTATAACTACTAGTACATGGGTTTGAATCTTAGCTTCACTATTTTCAATACATGTGATCTTTGGCAAGTTTAATAAGTAAGTTAGTGATCTAGTTCTCTCATTAGTAAAATAGGGTAATAATAATACCTGCCAAATAACATGGTTATGAGAATTATATTAACTAACAATATATATTTAATGCTTAGAATATTCCCTGTTAAAAAGTAACCATTCAATAAATGTTAGCTGCTATTGTAGAGTGATAAGATTTATATGGATAGCTTACTTACTAGGGCATGGTATTTTAAAAGAAATAATATGCAGGTAAATCTAGTTTATAAGTATATTATATTTATCATTGAGTAATTTACACTGAGAATAGAATTATGACAATTTATTTTATGATTTTAATAATTTAAAATATGAATATATATAATTTATTCAGATGAAAAGCAAAAACTTATTACATGTAATATATGTTTGTTATTGGGGCAAATAAGATAGAACACCTCCAGCTCGCCATTCAAACACATCTAAGGCCAAGTCCTAGATTTCAGAAAAATTTATTTCCACATTCCTCAACTCTGACTAGGATAACTATACAATTTATCATCCAATCTGGGGCACTTTTGAGAGGTAAATAGGGCAATTTATAATTACACCTAGAACAGATCTTAAAAGGGACTGTCTGGATAACTAGGATACATTGTCACACTAGCCCCACTAGAATCTCCCTTGACATACCAGCACTCACCCCACTGTAGCCCAGTACACCTCTGCTCACCTCGGATCCACAATGGTCACTAAGGACACCTTAGTTCAGGTTACCACAATTCTTCATTTGAATTAACCATAGTTTTACAAAAGACCTCCCTTCTGTCCTTATTTGCATTCACTCACCCAAGCTGTCAGAGTGATCATTTTAAAAAATAAGTTAAATCATGTCACTTTTCTGCTCAGTTTCTCCAATGACTTTCTATGTCACTCAGAATAAAATCCAGAGTCCTTTCAATTGTCCTTATAAGATCACACCCTATCCGGCTGCCTCATACCTCCAAATAAAGATCTTATTAATTCTCTAATCATATCTCCTACTATTCCCCTATCATTCATTTGCCTCCAGTAATACTGACCCCTTTTTGGTTCTTCAAACATACCAGACATGCCTCCATCTGAGAGACTTTGCACTTTCTGTTCCCTCTGCTTGGTGTGCTCTTTCTGCCAATATATATGGTGTTTGCCCCCTCGTATTTTTCATTTTTTTTCTCAAAATCTCATTCCCCATGAAGCCTACTCAGCCACTTTATTTAAAA
Source organism: Ia io (assembly GCA_025583905.1). NCBI lineage: Eukaryota > Metazoa > Chordata > Mammalia > Chiroptera > Vespertilionidae > Ia > Ia io. The sequence continues at coordinate 100,869,517 of JAJQQW010000001.1, forward strand.
TCACAAATCACACCCAGCTGGTGTTCTTCAGTGATTGAGCTACGACCCATGAACCAAGGGGTTCCCAGCTCAATCCCCAGTAGGGGACACGCAGGAGGCAACCAATCCATGATTCTCTTGCGCATTGATGTTTCTACCTATCCCCCTCCCTTCCTCTCTCTCTCAAAATCAATAAAAACACTACACACACACACACACACACACACACACACACACACACACACATATATATATATATATATATATATATATATATATATATATATATATATATATATATATATATATTGAGTGGCCAGATTATTATGATCACCTGACGTTTGTAGGCAAATTAGCCGTACACTGCATCGTATGGGATATGGAAGCCGAAGGCCTGTTCCAACACCTTTGCTGTCTGCAGTGACCAAGATAAAACATCTCCAATTCGCACAGAAACACAAGGATTGGACAGTCGAGCATTGGAAAAAAGTCATGTGGTCCGATGAATCACGTTTCCAGTTGCATCATGCAGATGGCAGAGTGAGAATTTGGTGGAAACAACATGAAAGCATGCACCCCACATACATGAGTACAACCCTTCAAGCTGGTGGGGGCAGTGTTATGGTCTGGGGCATGTTTTCCTGGCATGATTTGGGCCCTTTAATTCGTGTGGAACAACGTCTGAATAGCACAACATACCTAAGTATCATTGCTGATCAAGTTCATTCTATCATGTTGATGGCGTATCCCAATGGAGATGGCTTCTTCCAACAAGACAATGTGCCATGCCATGGTGCTCATATTGTGCAAGAGTGGTTTCAAGAACATGAGGGAGACTTTACCTTGCTTAGGTGGCCCCCACAATCACCAGATCTCAATCCAATTGAGCATTTGTGGGACGAAGTTAAAAGAGCCATCAGGCAGCTGGTTCCACAACCATCAAATCTCACAGAGCTGGACAGTGCTATTCATCAGGCATGGTGTCAGATTCCTCGCATCATCTTTCAACATCTCATGGAGTCAATGCCAAGAAGAATTGCCACAGTATTGAAGGCAAAAGGTGGCCCAACGAAGTACTGATGGGGTGGTCATAATAATCTGCCCACTCATCCACGGCGTGGGGGTGTCCCTCAGCCCAGCCTGCACCCTCTCCAATCTGGGACCCCTCAAGGAATATCTGAATGCCTGTTTATGTGTATATATCCTATATAATAGGCAGTCGGATATCACTCTCACAATCCAGGACTGCTGGCTCCCAACCGCTTGCCTGCCTGCCTGCCTGATTGCCCCTAACCGCTTCTGCCTGCCAGCTTGATCACCCCCTAACCACTCCCCTGCCAGCCTGATTGACACCTTACTGCTCCCCTGCCAGACTGATTACCCCTAACTGCCCTCCCCTGCTAGCCTGGTCCCCCTAACTGCCCTCCCCTGCATGCCTGGTTCCCCCTAACTGCCTTCCCCTGCTGGCCTGGTCCCTCCCAACTGCCCTACCCTGCAGGCCTGGTTGCTCCCAACTACCCTCCCCTGCAGGCCTAGTTGCCCCTAACTGCCCTCCCCTGCCAGCCTGGTGACCCCTAACTGCCCTCCACTGCCAGCCCGGTCACCCATAACTGCCCTCCCCTGCAGGCCTGGTCCCGACCAACTGCCCTCCCTTACAGGCCTGGTCACCCCTAACTGCCCTCCCCTGCCAGCCTGGTCACCCCTAACTGCCCTCCCCTGCCGGCCTTGTCACCCCTAACTGCCCTCCCCTGCTGGTCTGGTTACCCCTAACTGCCCTCCCCTGTAGGCCTGGTTCCACCCAACTGCCTTCCCCTGCAGGCTTGGTCACCACTAACTGCCCTGCACTGCTGGCCTGGTTGCTCCCAACTGTCTTCCCTACAGGCCTGGTTGCCCCCAACTGCCCTCCCCTGCAGGCCTGGTTCCCCTAACTGTCCTCCCCTTCAGGCCGGTTGCCCCCAACTGCACTCTCCTGATGGCCCAGTCACCCCAACTGCCCTTCCCTGCAGGCCTGGTCCCCCTCAACTGCCCTCCCCCGCAGGCCTGGTTGTTCCCAACTGCCCTTCCCTGCAGACCTGATCCCTCCCAACTGCCCTCTCCTGCAGGCCTGGTTCCCCCAACTGCCCTTCCTTGCCGGCCTGGTCACCCCCAACTGCCCTCCACTGTAGGCCTGGTCCCCCCCAACTGCCCTACCCTGCAAGCTTGGTCCTTCCCAACTGTCCTCCCCTGCTTGCCTGATCGCCCACAACTGCCCTACCCTGCAGGCCATCTTGTGTCCATATGGGGGCAGCCATCTTTGACCACATGGGGGTGGCCATCTTGTGTATTGGAGTGATGGTCAATTTGCATATTACCCCTTTAATATATAGGATATATACACATATACTGAGTTTTTAAAAAGAAAATAATTGGCCCTAACCGGTTTAGCTCAGTGGATGGAGCGTTGGCCTCTGGACTGAAGGGTCCCAGGTTTCATTCCTGTCAAAGGCATGTACCTGGGTTGCGGGCACATCCTCAGTAGGGGGTGTGCAGGAGGCAGCTGATTGATGTTTCTCTCTTATCGATGTTTCTAACTCTCTATCCCTCTCCCTTCCTCTCTGTAAAAAAAACAAAAAAATATATTTTTAAAAATAAATAAAAAAAGAAAATAATCGTAATTCACTTGCCCCTCTGACAATTATTCCTTTCCCCAAATTTATTTATTTTCTATTGCAATTCAGTAGAATATAAGCTTATGTGAAGTTAAGAATTGTCTCTTGTATTCACTACTATATCCATAGTCCCTAGAACAGCACTGGCCAAATAGCCAGTGCTTAATACAAGTTTGTTGATTGACAATGAAGACAAACATCACCTGCTTCACTAATTTTTTCAAGCACAGAATTGTTTATACTATTGCTTTGCAGGTTCTAAACCACATTATTTTGGGGGCCATGCCTAATGCCATATCTTCTATGAGCATATTGCCTATTAAGTCTGAAAAAGCTTTTGAGTCTACTAATGACCACAAGTTCTATGCTATACCTGTGTACCAATTTATAAGGAAATGACAGGTTTTGGAAACATATTCTGTCATATATTTTTAAGCAGGTGGGGTAGGAAATGGAGTCTTTTATCTGTGCTGGTACAGATCTTTATTTTATAGCCACTAATTCCTCAGAGGAGTAATAAAGGATGACAACAAAAGAAGAAATATCTCCAGGCTCATTTTTGTGTGATGCTTTGCCAAAAGCAACATTATCAGGGCAGTGCATGCACCACATGGAGGTGGAGGGGGTGCTTTGCAATGAGTGAATTTGTTGTCACCACCAAATTAACTGCTTAATTCTGTTGTTTTTCCAATTTTACATTCTTGATTATACATTCATAAAACTGCCCCTTCTTTTGAGTGTAAATACAACTGCTTCAATAATATAATTGAGCATGTTTATCAAGAACCTAATTTGTTTTACTTGCCAGTTACTAATTAGATATGAAATATAAATGAATTGCAGGCCATATATTCTGTGTTAACTACTGCAAGGGAAACTTTGCATAGTTTCAATCAACACTTAAGCTGTAGGCAGTAACTTTGTAGCTGTCTTGGTTATCAGATCAACTATCTTGGTATCACAATACTTATGTTCAAGTAACCCTTACTTAACTTAATAATATTCCCAAAGCACAACAGTAATGATGCTGGCAATTTGGATATGTCAAAGATAAGCCTTAAAGTGCTTCCTTTGTAAAAAGGTGGAAGTTCTTGACTTAATAAGAAAAGACAAAACTCCTATGCTGATGTTGCTATGATCTACATTAAGAATGAATCTTCCATCCATGAAATTGTGAAGAAGGAAAAAGAAATTTATGGTAGTTTTGCTATTGGACCTCAAACCACAAATGTTATGGGTAAGTGTTTAATTAAGATGGAAAAGGAATTAAATTTATGGGTGGAAGACATGAAAAGTGAGAGACCACATTCACATAACATCTATTACATTATATTTTTATAATTGTTCTATTTTATTAGTTGGTAATCTCTTACGGTGCCTAACTTATAAAATTTATAATAAATATGTATATATAGGAAAAAACATAATATATATAGGGTTTAGTACTATCCACAGTTTCAAGCATTCAGTGGGGTTTTGGAATATATCCCCCAGGGAAAAGGGGAGTCTATTCTAAGTGCTTCTATATCGTTATTTGGATGTATGTGTATCTTTAAAATTATATAGTGTTGTTTTATGTGTTTTAATTTATAAAAATATTATTGTGATTTGATATATAAATCCATACTTTTAACTGCTGCATAGCGTTTTATTGTATTGCTGTTACATTTTGCATAGCCATTTCCCTGGTGATAGACACAAGTTTCTTCCAAGATATTATTTCCACACAACACTGTGATGTGATGAAATCTCCAGACATGTTGCTCTATGGACCTTTACTTGAGTTTCTTTGGAATTTCCAGCCCATAGAACATACACATAGCTATTGTCACTGAATAATTCCAGAATGCTCTACAAAATGCCTTCATTGGTATAGATGAGTATAGCAGTACATGAGAGTTCCTACATCCCTATTAGCTGTTAATATTATCTGACTTTCTAAATTTGTCATTCTGATGGATATAAAGTGGTACCATGGAGGTATTTCAATATGCATTGCTCTGATTACAAAAAAAAAAAAAAAAAAAAAAAAGTTAAGCATTTCTTTTTTTTTTTTTACTTTATTTTTTTTTATTTATTTATTTTTAATATATATTTTATTGATTTTTTACAGAGAGGAAAGGAGAGGGACAGAGAGCTAGAAACATCGATGAGAGAGAAACATCAACCAGCTGCCTCTTGCACAACCCTTACCGGAGGTGTGCCTGCAACCAATGTACATGCCCTTGACCAGAATCGAACCTGAGACCTTTCAGTCCGCAGACAGATGCTCTATCCACTGAGCCAAACTGGTTTCAGCAGTTAAGCATTTCTTAATGTATTAACCATTTGTTTTCTCATTCTGAAAATTATCTATTCATACCTTGTGACTGTTTTTTATTGGACTTTCTATCTTTTTTGTTTGTTTGTTTTGTGGGAATTCCTTGTATATTATAGATATACATTCCTTTTGATGTTTCATATGTTTTGTTCCAGTCTGTCACCTACCTGTTAATTGTGTATGGTTTTAATTTTTCTTTCTTTGAACTGAAATCCTTTTAGGGGGTAGGGGTAGTCACTTTCCTCATTTTCTCATTATTGGTTATGCTTGTTTAAGAAGTCTTTTTCTCAGTTTCAATATCAAAGGGATATGCTCCTATAATTTTTCTTATTAGATGTATACTTGTATATTTTCCTCATATAGTTATTTAATCCATTCAGATTTTTTTTTTTACCTTGTGATGTAGAGATCAACCTTTGTTCTTCTCCATAGAGTAAACACATTTACCAAGCCATATACTAAGTAATTTGGTGTTTTTTTCACTGATTTATTATGCCACCTCTTTTCTGTTGGTCTGTCAGTTTGTAAAACAATTAAAACAGCATTTTTATTACATTGGCTTGTAATAATTTCTTAATGTATATCAGAGCAAACATTCTAGCCCACTTGTAGGTATTCTTTTTATAAATGTTCTTATGTGCTTGTAGACTTTTCTTATTTCACATAAATTTTAGATTATGTTAGCAGCTTTCTAATAAAATATTGTTAGAAATTTATTATGATTACATTAAGTTTATATACTATTGATATGGGAAGAATCAACAATTTTGTATTGCTATTTCACTACAGTTATGATGATGGTAAATCTCTTATTTTTTTCAAGACTTTTCTTAAAGTGAATTTATAAAAATCATTAATATTTTAAAAAATATTCTCTATGCTGAGGCAGGAATAAATTGGAGGTGGAGGTAAGAAGGGAAGTGGAAGACCTCTAAGGAACTTGGTGAAATAGCCTTGGAGAGCAATGATTATTAATGCCTTGGACTAATGTTGTGGCAGTGGAAATAGAACTAAAAGGACAGATTCAAGAGACATAAGTTTTTGGGAATTTATATGGATGAAGGAATTGTTGAAAATCAAAGATTACACACGTGATTTTGGCTTGGGCACCTTGGTAAATGGGCGGTGCCATTACTGAGTAGGGAGCAGCTTTGCATGGGTCAGGGTTAAGTAGAAGGAAAATAGAAGTCTCGTTTGGATTGCTTATTTTTAAGGTGGGGTGAGGACTCCGTGTTTACCATACCTAGGCAAATGGAACCCATGTGAAATTATGGATTCATAAACCCTGGGAAACTCTAAATCAAAATTATGAATATAATATTGTGTTACTACTATTATTAACTTCTAAGTATTATTTCCCACATGTTATTTTTGGTTTATGGATCTAAACAGATGATATAATGGAAATCTTTTGGTCATTCAATTAATGATTTATAAGTTTGAATCCCAGATCTGCTATTTTCTAGCTTCTTGAAGTCAAGAAAATTACTTGTCTTTTCTGAGATTTTGTTTTTAATCTATAAAATCAGTACAGTAGTATTTATTTCATAGAACTATTGTGAAAATTAAATTAGGAGTCAGTCATAGCACATTTTTGGGCCTGAACATGTTTCTAATAGATTTATTTTCTCATCCTCCTGCTTCCATAGTTGAGATCTAACTAATAACATAGTAGGCCTATTGTAACTTCTAATTTATAGGCCAATAACACTGTAATTCTTGATATCTTTCTTACTGTACTGGTGGACCTCATTTTATAAAATTTATATGCTTATAAAATGTGCATTTTTCCTAAATTAAATCACTTAAATGTATTGGAGAAGATAATAACTTAATGGAATGCTATTATGAACCATATTTTAAACTGGAAGGCCACTGTCTCATTTATTTATTCCTTTACCCTTATTGTCATGCAGTTGTTCATTTTAGGAACATGATTTTTATTATAAGTAAATATGTTTGTTATTAAGGTTCAATATAAGCAGCATAGAAACATATATCTAAACGCCAATACTTACAGAAAATTTTAAAAATAAAAGATAAGACACAAAAGATGAATAACCCACTGTTATCAAATTTAATTTGGGACTTATGGAGAAAGGAAGAATGTGTTTACATATTTCAGGTACTTACTGTGACAGATTTCATCATACAACAGCAATGTTTTAAGTCATCCATTCCATGCTGAATTGTCATCTGTGATAACTAGAAATGCATATTGCTCCATGACAAGTTTAAAAAACAAATGACCATTATTTTGAGTAATAATTGTTATCAAATTGTGTGTGAACTTAAATCTCAAAGTGAGGATTTACTATTTTAAAAGAAAGTTATGGAAATGGATAATGTCAAGTGTAAGAGGGTTTATTTAGTAGCATATTTTGGTTTTGTTTTGTTTTATAAACATAATAAATTCCAGGAAGTTTTAGAAAAATGGAAAGGCACAAGAAAGAACACCAGAAATAATATCTGTTAGTATTTTACATGCTCTTGCAAATTTTCCTATGAGTTGTTTTATATAAATAATCTCTTATATGCTTTTCTGCATCCTATTACCTGATTTTAAAGTTATGAAAATGGAATTTATTCACACTGCTAAAAATTACTTTTATACATTACTATTTCTCTTTTTTTCTTTATTGTTGGAAGTATTACAGATGTCTCCTTTATTGACCTCTTCCACCCAGCCACCTTCCCTTCCCAGGCCTTCACCACTCTATTGTCTGTGTCTATATATGCATAACATTACTTTTAATGGTGTCAGATTCCATTGAGTATACGTATCTTTCTATTTAGAAAAACAAGAATTTTGGGGCATCAGAGTTATTTACAATGATCACACTTTAAACAGTCAGCTCTTATTGTCCTGTACATTATCCCTCACCCCTTCTTTTGGGAACTAATCCTACCCATTCTCCAGCCACCTTATTATCAAAGGTATTAGCACCTTACTTCAAGCTTGCCTAATCGTTTCCTTCTCTAGGGGTTTTGAATTATTATCCAAGAGAAATTGTCTCTTTTATGGCTAAAAGTTTAAGTTGAAAGCCTTGAAGCTGTTGGCAGCTGCAAATAGTACTGATTTGTAGTGAAAGGCAATGAAACAGATATTCAGAGAAAAATTGATGGAGATACAGCATTTGAATATCTGGTCCAGTTGTTCCTGAGGCAAAGTTGTTCACCTGTCATTTCAACAGCTTTCTTATTCAATTCTTCCTTGAATCAATGAGCTAATAATCTCTCCATTTTTAAAGCTGGTTTTAGTTGAGTGTCTAAAACTTAAAACAAAAGGGACCTTATTTTAAACAAAGTATTGAACATCTTTGAGAATAGGACATGTTCTGCATTTGTGATTCCTCAGAATTATTTTGAATATTTTAAAGCCTCTAAATAAGGGGATTTAAATATCAGCAGGCTTAAGAAACTGGAGAAGACAGTCCTGATGAGGCATCAAATTTCAGCTTATTTTGATATTAATTAGTTGTGAGAAAGATGGCCAATAAAACTCAACACCAAAAAAATCCATTTAAAAAATAAGTAGAGAACATGGATAGACACTTATTCATGGACACATACAGATGGCTGATAGACATATGACAAGATGCTCAATGTCACTATTCATCAGTGAAATGCAAATTAAAACCACAATTAGATATCAATGTATACCTGTCATAATGGCTATCTTCAATAAATCAACAAACAACAAATGTTGGCAAGGATGTGGAGAAAAAGGAACTCTCATGCAGTGTTGGTGGGAATGGAAACTGGTGAAGTCACTGTAGAAAACAGTATGGAGATTCCTCAAAAATTAAAAAAATGGCCTTATGACCCAGCAATTCTACTTCTGGGAATATACTCAAAGAAAGCTGAAACACTAATTTGAAAGAATATATGCAATTCTATGTTCACTGAAGAATTGTTTACAATAGAAAATATCTGGAAGCAGCCCAAGTGTCTATCAGTAGATGAATAGATACAACATTTGTGGTACATTTACTATACATGATGGAATACTACTCAACCAAAAAAAGAAGGAACTCCTACCCTTTGTGACAGCCTGGATTGACCTGGAGAGCATTATGTAAAGTGACATAAACCAGTAATAGAAAGACAAGTACCATAAGATTTCACTTATATATGGAATCCAATGAACAAAATAAAGTAACAAACAAAACAGAAACAGATTCATAGATAGAGATCATACTGACAGCTGTCAGAGTGGAGGGGGTTGGCAAGGCTGGGTCAAAAAGGTGAAGAATTAAGCTAAAAAACACACCAAAAAACTCATATATACAAACAACAGTATGTTGGTTACCAAAAGAAAGGGGGTGGAGGATGTAGGAGAAGGTAAAGGGGGTGATGAATGACGATGGGAGGAGACTTGACTTGGGGTGGTAAACACACAATACAGTGTTCAGATGATGTATTAGGAATTGTATACCTGAAACCTATCTAATTTTATTAACCAACTAGAGGCCCGGTGCACGAATTCATGCACCAGTGGGTTCCCTTTGGCCTGGCCTGCGGAATCAGGCCAAAAACCGGCTCTCCAACATTCCGCTAGGGGTCCCGGATTGTGAGAGGGCACAGGCCAGGCCAAGGGACCTCCACTGGTGCACCATCAGGGCTGGGGAGGGACGTGGGAGGTTGGCCAGCCAGGGAGGGAATCTCAGGAGGGCTCTAGGGCATGTATGGCCTATCTTGCTCAGTCTTGATCAGCCAGACCCCAGCAGCAAGCTAACCTACCAGTCAGAGCATCTGCCCCTGGTGGTCAGTGCATGTCATAGAGACTGGTTAACCAGTTGACTGACCCCTGGTGGTCAGTGCATGTCATAGCGAGCAATTGAGTGGCCTTAGCATATCATTAGCAGATTATGCTTTGATTGGTTGAATGGAAGACCGGACACTTAGCATATTAAGCTTTTATTATATAGGATGTTACCCCAATAAGTTCAATGAAATAAATAAATAAGAAGAAAATGTCTGAAGAGTCCTCTGTAGTAAGGTTCTTAGCCTCCATCCCATCTATTCTTGCGTCCTTCTCCATCTCAGAAAACTTATATTGTTAAGAACTGATGAAGTTTCTGCCTAAACTCATGGTTTTTCTAGACTTACTATATAGAAGGGTCTTAAGAGGTGGCCATCTGGTTGAAATTTAACTAAAGACTTGTTTTACAGATGCATTTGGATAGGATGTATGCTTTTTTACTTAGTCTATATTCTAATTTGTGATAGTTTGAGGATGCACTGATGAAGATTTGGGAATGTTTTAACCAGCTATCCCCTACAATTCCTTGTTTTTACCACTGTCCAAAATCATCACAAGTTTAACCACCACCATTATATATATATATATATATATATATATATATATATATATATATATATATATATATATATATATAACTCTCTTGTTATAAGTAATAAAAATCTCTGAATCTTATAGACAAATTTCTGTTTAGTCTAGACAACTAGACTATTCAAGTAGATCTTTATTGGATTGAGTTCCAATAATCCAAGAATACCAGGTACCTTGAAGAAGTTGGAAAGGTAGGGAGAGGATCTTTGCCAGGGATTGTAAGTGAAACACCAAGAATACTGCAATGTGAATTTTAAGATTTGGGTAGGAGAGATACATTTTATTATTTTTACTTTTGGTATAGTGGTATATATCCCATACTGAGTTAAAATAAAGCAATAAAGGAACTGTTGAAGTATGATATAGAATATTTAAATGAAACTTTTAGAATAAATATTTTGGAATATATCCAATATTTTTTCTCAGATGGAATTAAGTTCATAAAATTACTACACATATTCCCAAATATTGTGGGAATAGAGAGAATAAGTAAACTTGAACTAGGAAAAATGGCAAATGTTCTTTGATGTCTCTGAAAACCTGCATTTTACAAAGGGAGTAAGAAGACACCTAATCAGTAGCAAAAATATTCCCTATTTCAAAAATTTTACAGGGAGATGGATATCTCATGACTCTGGAACAGTCTGTTTCCTGTTAATCATTAATGAAACCTGAAAGGAAAGAATAAAGCCCATGAAGTAGAAAGGGATCCAGACAGGCTGGCAAAGAGCAGTAGGAAGCAGAGTAGGGAAGGCCATTTGACATGTAGAAAAGTCTGAGACTGCCTTAGGTTGCTCAATCTATGTGTTTTTTTTTCCTCATTGCTAAGTACTGCCATCTTCCCTGCCTAACAGTACTGAGAGTTTAGTAAGATGAATTCAGGTCACGGTCATGTCCTGGCCAAGAGTCTGACTTATTATGATGTCTACTAGTGGCCCGGTGCATGAAATTCGTACACGGGAGGTGGGTGTTCCTCAGCCTGGCCTGCACCCTCTCCAATCTGGAACCCTTCAGGGGATGTCCGACTGCCGTTTTAGGCCCGATCCCTAAACTGGCAGTGGGACATCCCTCTCGCAATCTGGGACCGCTGGCTCCTAACCGCTCACCTGCCTGCCTGCCTGATTGCCCCTAACCAGTCTGCCTGCTGGCCTGCTCGCCCCCAACTGCCCCACCCTGCTGGCCTGCTCGCCCCCAACTGCCCCCCCACTGGCCTTCTCTCCCCCAACTACCCCCCTTCCAGACTGCTCGCCCCCAACTCCCACCCCCGCCAGCCTGCTCACCCCTAACCACCTCTGCCTCAGTCCTGCCACCATGGCTTTGACTGAAGGACGTCTGGAAGGTCTCCTGGTCTAATTAGCATATTACCCTTTTATTAGTATAGATTTCTATATTTGTTTCTCTGTGAATTTGCAGTTGACCCTAATACCCATCCTCACTTTCTGTATGAAAGGAACTGCCTTTCCACTTGCTGCATGCTATGATTGGGAAGTGAGATTTTAATAGATACATTACCCACCTCACCCCTCTCATAGAATTGTAGATAGGGATGATATGAACAAGATAATAACATTTAATATTAAGATGGGCTATTTGAGCCCTGGCTGGTGTGGCTCAGTTAGTCAAGCATCATCCCATACAACAAAAGGTCGCCTTTTGATTCCCAGGCACATGCCAGGGATGCTGGCTTGATCCCCAGTAGGGGGCATGTAGGAGGTAGCTGATCAATGTTTCTCTCTCTCTCCCTTTCCTTTCCTCTCTCTCTAAAATCAATAAAAAACATATTTTCAAAAAAATGGGCCATTTGAGTTCAGTGATATCTGGTGTCAGTTGCAACTGCTTGAAAGTCTCTCATACAAGCTATCTCTGTATGATTGGTATAAAAGTTTTTACCAACCCATAGCAAAAAATTTCTCAAAGTTAGTCTATCAAATTTGCATCTGCTAAACACTGCAACTGAGTCCTATGTATATGCCCAATCTGTCTGCTTTCTTTTTTCTTTTTTTTTCTTTTCTTTCCTTTTCTTTTTTTTTTTAAATATATTTTATTGATTTTTTTACAGAGAGGAAAGGAGAGGGAGAGAGAGCCAGAAACATCAATGAGAGAGAAACATCGATCAGCCGCCTCCCGCACACTCCCTACCAGGGATGTGCCCGCAACCAAGGTACATGCCCCCAACCGGAATCGAACCTGGGACCCCTGAGTCCTCAGGCTGACGCTCTATCCACTGAGCCAAACCAGTTAGGGCTTTCTTTCCTTTTCTTTTCTTTTCTTTTCTTTTCTTTTCTTTTCTTTTCTTTTCTTTTCTTTTCTTTTCTTTTCTTTTCTTTTCTTTTCTTTTCTTTTCTTTTCTTTTCTTTTCTTTTCTTTTCTTTTCTTTTCTTTTCTTTTCTTTTTCTCCTTACCTCTAGTCTTATGCAGAAGTTTTGCAGTTAAAATGGTGGGGGAGGGGTGGCTAGAGTGAAAATCACACATATATTCAGTGGGGAAAAACTGAAAATGTCCCCATAAATCACTGTAGCAGGATTGAAACAAGTAGATGGCAACTCTGCCTTGTTCCCTCAGGGCTTTTTTGTGCTCCAGGGGATGTCAGTTCTCTTCTGAGTGGCTCCCCTCTAATGTTCTTTGCCATCACCAGAAGGCTATGCCAGATAGGCCTTGCTTGTTACAATGTTTGCTTCACTTGTTTGAGTGCTGCTTCTTCCTAGCAGCTGGGAAGGCATCTTGCTATTGTCAGTTCTTTCCTTGAGACTTGTCAAGTGGAGCTGAGCTGCTTATTAAAGCAGTGACAGTGTCGTTCTGTATTCTTGCAAGAGCCCCTAGTCTGGGTTTGGGAAGTAGAGATTGGCTGAGCATTATTTGAAAACTTATAGCTGTACCAAAGAAGTGCAGGTAAAGACCCAAATGAATCCTTCAATAGAGGCTAGATTTAAAAACAAAAAAACAAAAACAAAACAAAACAAAAAAAGTCCACCATGGTGACAACTTCAGCCTGAAAGTTTTTTCTTGACTTTCATAACAATTTCTCCTCTTTTGCTGTATAGAACTGGACAAGCTCTGGATCTTCTTGATGCCATGTAGTCCAGTGGTTTTTATCTGATGCATGGTGAGCAATGCAGTTTACATTACAACAGTACACACATATATAAATATATATGTAACTGAATTTTTTTCAAAAAACACTAAATGTGAGGCTTTCTAATATTTTCTATTCTTTCCTATTCTATTAAAAAATCTTCTTGTGACCCACACAATTGATTTTAATACCTACCAATGGGTTGCTATCTACAAATAAAAAACATTGATCTAGTTCAATGGCAACTTGATTCCATAAATTATTTTGCTATATTATCAACATGTTTCTTAATTAAAAAAATTATTTTCCATCTGTATGAAGACAATTAGACCATATATTGATGCAGTTTAAAACAAATACAATCTCCTATTTCCTATATTTAAAACATTGTTGTTTCCTATATTTAAAACATTGTTATACATAAGAAAGAGTGTGATAAAGTGAAAAGAGCACTGGTTTGGGAGTGTCAGTCCTGAATTTGACACTGTTTAGCTTTAAGGCCTTTAGCAAGACATGCTCCTTCCTTAGGTCACAATTTCCTCAACTGTAACATGAAGAGACTATTATAAAAGTCTTATAAGTTTTATTTGAGGTACAATCTGTGATTTTATGTCATTTCTTTCAGGGAATTGCTAATATTATGATAAAAGATAATATGCGTAATAAGTCTATGGAAGATTTTATGACTCTCATTTGTTTATAACAAGTAGCGCATTTTATATCTATATTGTGTCTCAGTACTGTGACAGATAGGTGAGGGATTAAGAAAATGAAGTGAGGTAATATGCTGGCAAAATAATGTTATCTGAGCTCATAGAAATCTTTATAAATCCAAGTTGGAAGGATTCCTGAATTTAAATTATAGTATAACACACTAGTTGATTGTTAGTTTAAAAAAAAAAACATGGGGATAGAATCACATAAGCATGATGTCAGGTGTAGAAAAGAACTGAGGTTATCCTCTCTAATAAAGGAGTAATATGCAAATTAACCATCACTCCGCCACACAAGCCACACCCACCAACCAAGCCACGCCCACCAGCCAATCAGAGCAAGTATGCAAATAAACCCAACTAAGATGGCGGTTAATTTGCATACATGGGCACCTGAGGGACCCCCTGTGATTGATTGCCTGGGCAGGGAGCTGGGGGTCTGCTTTCAGCCTGGACAGGAGAGGACCCCCTGTGATTGATTGTAGGGAGCTGGGTTTCCACTCCTGCCCAAGAGGCTTTTGGTCTGGGCAGGCCTGGGCAGGGTTGAACCGGTGATCAGAGGGAGCTGGAGGGGCCTGCCCAGGCCTAAAGCTTTGGCCAGAGGCTTTAGGCCTGGGCAGGGCCCAGCCGTTGATTGGTGTGAACTATAGAGGAAACACCTTTTCTGACTGCACATTGGCTAAGCTTCCTGTATGCCACTGGTAATATTCTTAGTAACTTGGCTAATAAGAATCCAAAACGGTGATCTAGGGTTTTTCCACCACACTTCTGGAGAAAAAATTGAAGGTAAGCTGCTGGAGGGCTAAGAAATGTCATATACTGCCCTAGCCAGTTTGGCTCAGTGGATAATGCCTGGGCCTGCAGACAGCACGGTCTGGGTTCGATTCTGATCAAGGGCATGTACCTAGGTTGCAGGCTCCTCCCTGGCCCAGGCCCAGATCATGGCTCATGCAGGAGGCAACCAATGAAAGTGTTCCTCTCACTTTGATGTTTCTCTCTGTCTTTCCCTTTCTCTTCCACATTCTCTAAAAGTCAATGGAAATATATCCTCAGTGAGGATAAAAAAATAAAGAAATGCATATTCTATGAAAGACACATCTTGAAAATGCCTAAAGAAAGTTGTCATTTTTTCTTGGTGAAGGGACTGGAATCTGTGTTGATGAAAACACCTTGGTGGCTGCAGTGACTGGCAGTGGCTGCAGCAGCGGGTGATGGGACTGGTGCCTTCCCCTGACCAGCCCGGTTGCCTCCCACAAAGGGAGGCCAGACTGCAGCTTAGGCCCGCTCCCTGTGGGGCGCGGGCCTAAGCTGTCAGTAGGACATCCCCTGAGGGCTCCCAGTATGTGAGAGGGACCCCCGACCCCCAGTGCACGAATGTCATGCACCGGGCCCCTAGTTTAAATATAACTGCATAGTAGTGTGGTCCAAAGTATGTCCAGACTTGGCAAAGAAAGGCAAAATAAAACATCAGAATGGAATGGATTTAGTCAGCAGAACAGAGGAATTCAGAAATCTCCCTAAGTGGAGAAGGAATTGTTTTAAAATACTTAATACAAACCAAGTTTTGATAAATTCATTGAGAAGTTTATTTGGGAACTGGGAAGTAGAAGTCTTTTTGGATTTTGAATGATTAGGATTATACTTTGTAATGGTACATTTATTTTCTTCTATCCTGAATCAAAAATCAATGCTTAACTTTAACAGTAGGTTTAAAAGTATGATCTCTTTGGGGCTGAGAGGTCCTTGTAGCTCACTCAAGCCAAATTCAAGGTGATTCTGACACATAAAGTTTTAGAAGCTCTGTTCTATATTTTAATCTACCAGACTAGGGGATTAGAAAGGGATATATGGAGGAGTCAGGCCTAAAACTAGTCAATTCCTATATGTTTACCCCAAGTTTTCAATATAGTAGGGATTATTTCATTGTACCCTTGTGGATGCTTGCAGAGGTAGTTGTCACTTGTCTGATTTATCTTGTCATAGCAATATGAATAACTTTCTGCTCCAGAATGCAGCCATATCATTTCCTCACATTCAGACACATCAATTCAAAACCAAACCATCTTCATTCTTTCCAGAAGTTTCTCTATTTTCATATTTCTCTTATTCCATGTTTCCCCCTATGTTTGAACTTTGGAAATGAAACTAGCAGAACATGTGAAATCCTCATCTAAGCAACAAAGGTAATTTATCTCCCATGAGCCCCATCAGCTTTTATTATGTCAGTTGGTCTATTTCTACTAAACAACAGAGTTTTTTTTACCATCTTTGGAATTCTTGTACATGGAAAATATGAAGTACTTAATTAAACAGTGGCTATAAATGTATTGAGTTAAATATCTATTAAGGACCTGCTCTTGTTGTAGGATTTGAGTATATATTCAAGACAAAGGTCCTGCTCTTGTGGAACTTGTTTTCTGGTGTGGCAGAAGGAAAATACTTTGTATCTGAAATCCAGAGTAGTCATTCATTTAATATTCTGTAATGATCAATTAAAATAGAATTTCAATATTTATATGGGAACTAGTGGCCCTGTGCATGAAATTTGTGCATGGGGGGATGTCCCTCAGCCAGGCCTGCACCCTCTCCAATCTGGGACCCCTCGGGGGATGTCTGACTGCTGGTTTAGGCCCGATCCCACAATCTGGGACCACTGGCTCCTAACCGCTCACCTGCCTGATTGCCCGTAACCACTCTGCCTGCCAGCCTGCTTGCACCCAACTGCACCCCCTGCTCGCCTGCTCACCCCCAACAGCCCCCCTGCTGGCCTGATCACCCCCAACTGACCCCCCTGATGGCCTGCTCGCCCCCAAATGTCCCCTTGCCGGCCTGATCACCCACAACTGCCCTCCCTTCTTGGCCTCTAACCACATCTACCTCTGCCCCGCCACCATGGCTTTGTCCAGAAGAACATCTAGAAGGTCTACTGGAAGGTCTCCCAGTCTAATTAGCATATTACCCTTTTATTAGTATAGATAGAGGCCTGGTGCATGGGTGGGGGCCAGCTGGTTTGCCCTGAAGGGTGTCCCAGATCAGGGTAGGGGTTCCCTTGGAGGATGGGGCAGCCTGTGCTAGGGGCCTGTGGTGGTTTGCAGGCTGGCCACGCCCCCATTGGGGTGGGGGTCCCCACTGGGGATGGTGCCAGCCTAGGCAAGGGGCTGGGGCAGTTTGCAGGCCTTCCACGCCCCCATGGGATGAGGGTCCCCACTGGGGGATGTGGCCAGCCTGGGTGAAGGGCTGATGGCTGTTTGCAGGCTGGCCACATGCCCCAGCGGGGACCCTCACCCCATGGGGGCATGGCCAGCCTGGGTAAGGGGCTGAGGGCCATTTTCAGGTTGGCCACACCCCATTCAGGGTGGGGATCTCTGCTGGTGGGTCTAGCTAGCCTGGGTAAGGGGCTGAGGGCCATTTGCAGGCCCCTCCCTTGGCGGCCAGCCCAGGCGACCCAAGTCTTCCATGTGCTCAAGCAGGCTCCGTGGCCACTGCCCACAGGCCCCTCTTTCAGCAGCCAGCCAGGGCAGGCGGGAAGCTTGGCTTTCTCCATCTCCGGGTGCGACCCAAACCTCCCGCCCACTCCGGCTGGCTCTGTGGCCGCCACCATCTTTGTCCCACTAATTTGCATATTCCTTTCTGATTGGCTGTGGGCATTCGTGAAGTGACAGTCGATTACCATATTTCTCTCTTATTAGCATAGATCGTCATAAAAGGAAAATATTAAAACACATATGGAAAATGTTCAACTCTATTATAAGCCAAAATAATAAAAATTTTAAAATACAATTTGCACATATATTTAAATATATAAAGTACCAAATGCTGACAATAGTGCACGGAATTTTCATGCTGTTATTTTGCTGGAATAGTCAGCAATTTGAAAACCAAGTGTCAGTAAATTATCCATAAACTTTATCCCAATAATTCCACTTTTCATTCATTCGCTTAAGAAAATAATCTTTAAAAAACTTACAAAACCAAAAATAGTAATTAGGGTTTGTGTTTCCGAAACACTACTTGTAACATTTCTTAGAGAATTTGACAAAATTAACAGAAGAGTCTGCGTGTTACTTCTTGTGCTTTTCCTGGCATGTTTGCATGAAGAAGACATAGAAGGACATCTTACCCTTTGGCTTGTTTGGGTCTCCTTTACTCATGGTGACAGAAGGTGTCTACCTGATGGCATTTTTTTCCTCAAAGTCCTGCAGCTGTGTGACTGGATCCAGCAGGGATGCTTCCTTCACAGTGCTCTAACATGAACTGGATTCTTAACTTTTTTGAAGGCTTTTTAAAGCAGATAATCAAATTTATGCTATATTATCATGAACTTTTGGAGGCTTAATTTTATGATTCTCTGAATTAATCCTTAGTACTAGGTCATAGTCACTTCTAAATTATGCCCTTTTAAGGTCTCCGCGGAAAGGCTGTTATGTTTACCTCAGTATTTTAACTTGGCATGATTTAAACTATAAATCCTGTTTCTCTTGTGGTTTGAAGCAGCAGAATTCTCTGTTCAGAATTTTCAGATTTTTTGCTTCCCTTTTTCCCCCTTAAATTTTCATCACAATTTGCAATCACTCTGGCAATCCCAAACTCTATTCTTTACCCTTCAGACCTATACAACTATAACTTTTTGCTTGAATTATAGCTGCTCTGCACAAATGTTATATAGGAGTGTTCTTTCTTTTAATTTATTTTTTTATTTCAAGAAAAACAATTTTACATATAATAATGTTACATGCAGTAAACATTAATATTTCAATAGAAAAAAGATTTTAAATATAACCACATTACCAAAACTATACTAACATAGTATAATATCACAAAAGTTGTAGGAAATATTAAACATCTACAAATAACAGGATTACTTCTATTATATTCTAAAATATTTTTTCCTCTGGCTCTATTTTTGTTCATTAGTTTATGTTGTTCATTATATTCCACAAATGAGTGAGATCATGTGATATTTATGTTTCTCAGACTGGCTTATTTTGCTTAGCATAATGCTCTCCAGGTCCATCCATGCTGTTGCAAATGGTGAGAGTCCCTTCTTTTTTACAGCAGCATAGTATTCCATTGTATAGATGTAGGAGTGTTCTTGAAGAAAAAGACCATATAAACATTGATCTTATTCAGTGGTTACCATCTTTCAAGTGTCAAATTATCTCTAGATTCTGCCTGTTTTTTGTTTTTTTTTGTTGTTGTTGTTTTTACTTGTTTGCCTTTGTAGAAATTAGGTCCAGTACTAAGAGTGCTATCTATGGGATAGTGTGATACATGTTATTTTATCATTACCCTCTTCATTCTTTCTATTAGATATGTGCATATTCTTTGGTAAAAACCTCCCATAATTTCTTATTTTCTCTATTTTTTCCTTTATTTTTAAAATCATATTAATCCATTTTATTTTTGTTGAGACTTTATCTGGGAGCTCTACTCTTTGGATCACCTATGGGTTTTTTTAATTAAATTTATTGGGGTGATATTGGTTAATAGGATAATATAGGTTTCAGGTGTACATCTCCATGATACATGATCTTTGTATATTGCATTGTGTGCCCACCACTCAAGAAACCTGAAACACCAATCAGAAAGAACATATGTACCCCCATGTTCATATGGAGCTATTTACAATAGCTAAGATCTGGAAACAGCCCAAGAGCGAATCAATAGATGAGTGGATAAAAAAGTTGTGGTACATTTACAATATGGAATACTATGCAGCAGTGGAAAAAAAAGGATCTTTTACCCTTTGAGACAGCATGGAGGGACCTGGAGAATATTATGCTAAGTGAAATAAGTCAGTCAGAGAAAGACAAAGTATCACATGATTTCACTCATATGTGGAATCTAGTAAACAAAATAAGCTGATGCAATACTTTCAAAAATAAAGATTAAAAATGAAATAAAATTTAAGAATTTTTAAAAAAGACAAAATAAGCTGATGAACAAAATCTATCCAGAGACATAGAAGCATGGAACAGACTGTTGAATCTCCAAGGGAAGGTGGATGGGGGGGAGTGAGGGAGTGGAGGGGGTCATCCAAAGAACTTGTATGCATATACAGTATATGCATAACCCATGGACATAGACAATGGTGTGTTGAAGGCCTGGGATCGGGGTGGGGGGTCAGGGGTGGGGGTAGACTAGATGGGTTTAATGGGGGGGAAAAGGAACATATGTAATATTTTCAACACTAAAGATTTTAAAAATAGTAAAAAAAAAGTGCTATGGAATCACTTTGTATGTTATCTACATGTCTAACAACTATGCTGTATATCTGAAACTAATATAATATTGAATGTCAACTGCAATTGTAAAATTTAAAGAATACTGTGTATTAGATCCCCAGAATGTATTCATTTTCTTACTGTAAGTTTGTATTCTGACAAACATCTCTCCAATTTCTCCAAACCACAGCCCCTGGTAACTTCTATTTTATTCTGTTTCTATGAGTTTGGTTAATTTAGATTCCATGTATAAGTGATAGTATACAATATTTGTCTTTCTCTTTCTGAATTATCTTACTTATCATAATGCCCTAACGGGTCATCCATGTTGTTACAAATGGCAGGATTTCTTTCTTTCTCATGGCTGAAGAATATTCCATTATATATAAACATATCACATTTTATTTATTTATTCATTTGTTGATGACCTCTTAGGTTGTTTTCATATCTTGGCTATCATGAATAATCCTATATAATAAAAGCCTAGGTGGCGTCACACGATGCCCTCATGCAACGTTATCACAACATGGCTGCCGCAACATCATCACAAGATGGCCACCACAAGATGGCTACCACAAGATAGCTGGCAGGGGAGGGCAGTTGGGGGCCATCAGACCAGGAGGGGAGTGGCTAGGTGTCAATCAAGCCGGTAGTGGAGCAGTTAGGGAGCGATCAGGCTGGTAGGCAGAAGCAGTTAGGGTCAATTAGGCAGGCAGGCAGGTGAGTGGTTAGGAGTCAGCAGTCCCGGATTGTGAGAGGGATGTCCAACTGCCGGTTTAGGTCTGATCTCACAGGCAGTCAGACATCCCCTGAGGGGTCCCAGATTGGAAAGGGTGCAAGCCGGGTTGAGGGACATCCCCCCTCCCCTGCAGGAATTTCATATACCAGGCCTCTAGTGGTATAATAAACACATCAGTACAAATATTTTTTTTACATTCTGTCTTCATTTTATTAGGGTATATTTTCAGAAGTGGGATTGCCAGATTATATGGTAGTTCTATTTTTCATTTTTTAAGGAACTGTTTTCAGTACTGGTTTTCATAGTTGCTAAAACAATTTATATCCCCACCAATAGTACACAAGGGTTCTCATTTCTCTATATCCTCACAATACTTTTATCTCTTTTCTTTTATATTATTGCCATTCAAACAGGTATGAGGCAATATCTCATTGTGGTGTTGACTTGCATTTCCCTGATGATTCATGACGTTGGGCATCTATTTATGTACGTGTTGGCCATTTATCTGTCTTCTTTGGAAAAATATCCAATCAGTTCCTCTGCCCATTTTTAAAAATTGCATTGTTTGCTTTTTGTTATTGAGTTGTATGAGTTCTTTATATATGTTGGATATTAACCTCTTATCATATGTATGGTTTGCAAATATTTTCTCCCATTCTGTTGGTTGCCTTTTTATTTTGTTGATGATTTCTTTTGCAGTACAGAAGCCTCTTAGTTTGATATAGTCCAACTTGCTGATATTTTTGTGTGTTTTTTTCCTTGTGCTTTTGGTGTCATGTCTATAAAATTGTTGCTAAGGCCAATGTCAAGGACCTCTTTCCCTATGTTTTCTTATAGGAGTTTTATGGTTTTAGGTCTTATATTTACATTTTAATTCACTTTGTGTTAATTTTTGTGAGTGGTATAATATACTAGTAGTGTCCAATTAAATCTTTTACATATAGTTATCTAATTTTCCCAGCATCATTTATTAAATAGAGTATGCTATCGCTATTAAGTACTCATGACTCCCTTGTTAAGTATTAGCTCAATATATATAATATATATAATATATATAATATGTGTGTGTGTATATATATATACTAGAAGCCCGGTGCACGAAATTCATGCACGGAGGGGGTTTGTCCCTCAGCCCAGCCTGTACCTTCTCCAATCTGGGACTCCTGGAGGGATGTCTGACTGCCCATTTAAGCCCAATCCTGGTGGGATCGGGCCTAAATGGGAAGTCAGACAACCCTCTCACAATCCAGGACTGCTGGCTCCCAACTGCTCACCTGCCTGCCTTCCTGATTGCCCCTAACCGCTTCTGCCTGCCAGCCTGATCACCCCCTAACCACTCCACTGCCAGCCTGGTTGATGCATAACTGCTCCCCTGCCAGCCTGTTTGCCCCCAACTTCCCTCCTCTGCTGGCCTGGTCACCCCTAACTGCCCTCTCCTTCAGGGTTGATCACCTCCAACTGCCCTCCCTTGCAAGCCTGGTCCCTCTCAACTGCCCTCCCTTGCAGGCCTGGTCCCTCTCAACTGCCCTCCCTTGGAGGCCTGGTCCCTCACAACTGCCCTCCCTTGCAGGCCGGGTGCCTCCCAAGTGCCCTCTCCTGTTGGCCATCTTGTAGTGGCCATCTTGTATCCACATGGGGCAGGATCTTTGACCACATGGGGGCAGACATATTGTGTGTTGGAGTGATGGTCAATCTGCATATTACTCTTTTATTAGTTAAGATAGAGGCCTGGTGCACGGGTGGGGGCCAGCTGGTTTGCCCTGAAGGGTGTCCTGGATCAGGGTGGGTTTCCCTTGGGGTGTGGGGCAGCCTGAGTGAGGGGCCTGTGGTGGTTTGCAGGCCAGACACGCCCTCTGGCAACCCAAGCAGAGGCCCTGGTATCTGGAATTTATTTTCCTTCTACAATTGAAACTTTGTAGCCTGGAGCGGAGCCAAGCCTGCTGCTCCCTCCGGGGCCGCAGCCATTTCTGTGGCAGTTAATTCACCTTCTACAATTGAAACTTTGTAGCCTCAAGCGGGTGAGCCTGGCCAGGGTGTGTGGAAAGCTTTGCTTCCCCTGTTGCCGGGGGCAACCCTGGCCTGCTCTCTCAAGCTCCATTCTGCCGCCATTTCTGTTTTGTTTACCTTCTATAATTGAAACTTTGTAGCTTGAGTGGAGGCTTAGGCCTGCAGCGGCTATGGAAACTTGTCTTGCTCTGTTACCTGGGAAACCTTGCTCTCTGTGGCTGTAGCCATCTTGGCTGGGGTTAATTTGCATACTCGCCCTGATTGGCTGGTGGGCTTGGCTTGGCTGGTGGGTGTGACTTATGTAGTGGAGTGATGGTTAATTTGCATATTACCATTTTATTATAGAGGATATATATATATAATTTCCTGAGTTTCTTTCCATTGTTCAATGTGCCTATGTTATGCTAGCACCATGCTGTTTTAATTACTTTGTAATATAGTATGATATAAGGAAGTGTGATATCTCCATCTTTGTTCTTTCTTGGGATTAATTTGGCTATTCAAGGTCTTTTGTGGTTCCGTACAAATTTTAATATTTATTTTTCTATTTCAGTGAGAAATTGCCTTTGAATTTTTATAGAGTTATAATTGAATATATAGATGGCTTTGGGTAATTGTGGACATTTAAATAATAATATTTTGATCCACATGTTTGCTTTTCATTTGTTTGCTGCTTCTTTAATTTCTTTCCTCATGGTTGTATAATTTTCAGTGTAGAGATCTTTTACTTCCTTAGTTAAGCTTATTCCTAAATTTTTGGGTTTTTTTGCTATTGTGAATTGGATAGTTTGTTTTTTTTATTTTTCATATATTTCATTGTTAGTGTAGGGAAATGTAGCTGATTTCTGGATGTTGATTTGATATCTTACAACTTTATTAAATATGTAAATTAATTCCAACAATTATTGGAGTCTTTAAGACTTCATAAAAGTATAAAATTATGGTGGTGTGCATCGGCCAGCAGTCATGAATTGAGAGAAAGTCAGCTGACAGGATCTGCAAGTGGCCCAGCTATTGCTGGCATTCTACTTATACCAGATGGCCATCTAGGTCTGAAGGCAGGATGGCTAGTGAGGTCCAATTTTTATTAGTTATAATGAAGTCCATATTTTTTACTATATTTTGATATGCCAACATTTTTAGGAACTTTTGAAAAATTTTGTCAAAGTTCTCAAGTGAAACAAAAATGCTTAAAATATTATCTTTTTATGTTTTGAAATTTCAGCCATGTATGTATATGTCTCATTTTTTCTACTATTATTTCATTACACATGTTCTCTCATTTTGTTGAAAAATATTAGCATTGTTTTATCTCTCTGTTACTCTTTACAAAGAATGAATTTATTTTTTGTACCCTCAAATTTTGTCATTTTTATTTATTACATTTATCCATCATTGAACCTGTTATTTACTTCTTTCTACTTATTTGTATTATTCTCACTTGTTTCATATTTAACTTATTGACTTGCAGGATTAACTAATTAATATTTAATCCTCATTTTTTGTAACATAATTCTCTAGTCTATAAATTACCCATCCAGTCCAGATGTTATTTTTTTTTAACAGTATGGTGATTACCCAGAGGGAAAGGGAAGTGGAAGGAGGTAGAAGAGAGTAGAGGGGAAGATAAATGGTAATGGAAGGGGAATTGACTTAGGGTGGTGAACACAATATAATATACAGATGATGTATTATAGAAATGTACAACTGAAACCTATATAATGTTATTAAGCAATGTCATCCCAATAAATTCAATGAATTTTTATAACTTTATTTTTTATTATTTATTTATTTGTTTGTTTGTTTGTTTGTTTGTTTAAAATATTATATATGTCTTCTTTTTCCCCCATTGACTTCCCTCCGGCCACTCCCACTCCCCAGCACATGCCCTCACACCCCTAGAGTCTGTGTTCATTGATTATACTTATATGCATGGATACAAGTCCATTGGTTGATCTCTTACTCCCCCACCCCCGCCTTCCTTCTGAGGTTTGACAGTCTGATGCTTCTCTGTTTCTGGATCTATTTGTGTTTATCAGTTTATGTTGTTCATTATATTCCACAAATGAGTGAGATCATGTGATATTTATCTTGCTCTGACTGGCTTATTTCACTTAACATAATGCTCTCCAGGGCCATCCATGCTGTTGCAAATGGTAAGAGTTATTCCTTTATTATAGCAGCATAATATTCCATTGTATAGATGTACCACTATTTTTTAACTAACTCATCTACTTAGGTTGCATCCAAATATTAGCTATTTTGCATTGTGCTGCTATGAACATAAGGGTGCATATGTCTTTCTGATTGGTGTTTCTGGGAGTTCCATTTTTAAATTTTTGAGGAAACTCCATACTGTTTTCCACAGTGGCTGCACAAGTCTGCATTCCCACCAGCAGTGCACAAGGGTTCCTTTTTCTCCATATCCTTGCCAGCACTTGTTGTTTGTCAGTTTGTTGATGATAGCCATTGTGACAGGTGTGAGATGGTATCACATTGTCCTTTTGATTTTCATTTCTCAGATGATTAGTGATTTTGAACATCTTTTCATATGTCTCTTAGCCTTCTGTATGTCCACTTTTCAAAAGATGTCTAAGTCCTTTGCCTATTTTTTATTGGATTCTCTTCTTTTTATTAAGATGTATGAGTTCCCTACAAATTTTGGAAATTAGGCCATTATCGGATATAACATTGGTAAATATGTTCTCCCATGCAGTGGCCTTTCTTGTTTTGTTGATGGTTTCTTTTGCGATGCAGAAGCATTTATTTTGATGGAGCCCCATTTGTTTATTTTCTCTTTAGTTTCCATTGCCCTAGGAGCAGTATTGGTGAAGAAATTGCTTCGGCATATGTCTGAGATTTCGCTGCCCGTGGATTCCTCTAGTATTTTTATGGTTTCCCGTCTTATGTTTAAGTCCTTTATCCATTTTGAGTTTATTTTTGTGTATGGTGTAAGTTGGTGGTCTAGTTTCATTTTTTTTTTGCATATATCTGTCCAATTTTACCAACACCATTTATTGAAAAGAGTGTCTTGACTCCATTGTATGTTCATGCCTCCTTTGTCAAATATTAATTGAGCAAAGTGGTTTGGGTTGATATCTGGGTTCTCTATTCTAGTCCATTGGTCTATATGCCTGTTCTTGTGCCAATACCAAGCTGTTTTGAGAACAGTGGCTTTGTAATACACCTTGAAACCTGGTATTGAGATCCCACCTACTTTGTTCTTCATTCTCAGGATTGCTGTGGCTATTCGGGGTCTTTTTTTATTCTAGATGAATTTTTGGAGAGTTTATTATAGGTCTGTGAAATATGCTGTTGGTATCTTAATGGGGACTGCATTGAATCTATAGATTGCTTTGGTTAGTATGGACATTTTAATAATGTTGATTCTTCCAATCCATGAGCATGCTCTATTCTTCCATTTGTTTATGTCTTCCTCTATCTCTTTTTTCAATGTCCTATAGTTTTCCAAGTACAGGTCTTTTACCTCCTTAGTTAAGTTTATTCCTAGGTATCTTAAAATTTTTTTTGGTGTAATGGTAAATGGGATTGTGTGTATGTGTGTGTGTGTGCGTGTGTGTGTGTGTGTGTTTTAATTTCTCTTTCTATGAGTTAATTATTTTTGTATAAAAATGCCATAGATTTCTGGGTGTTAATTTTGTATCCTGCTACATTGCCAGATTCATTTATTAAATCTAGTAGTTTTCTTATGGAGTCTTTAGGATTTTCTATGTACAATATCATGTCATCTGCGAATAATGACAGTTTTACTTCTTTTCAATTTGGATGATTTTTATTTCTTCTTCTGGTCTGATATCTATGGCTAATACTTCCAGTACTATGTTGAACAAGAGTGGTAAGAGTGGGCATCCCTGTCTTGTTCCTGTTCTTAGGGGAAATTGTTTAAGTTTTTGCCCATTGAGTATTATGTTGGCTGTAGGTTTGTCATATATGGCTTTTATTATGTTGAGTTATGATCCTCAATTCCCAACTTCCTGAGAGTCTTTGTCAAGAAAGTGTGTTGGATTTTGTCAAATGCTTTTTGTGCATCAACTGGTATGATTATGTGATTTTTATCTCTCAATTTGTTTATGAGATTTATCTTGTTTATTGATTTGCAGATCTTGTACCATCCTTGAATCCCCAGAATAAATCCCACTTGGTCATGGTGTATGATCTTTCTAATGTAATACTGTATCCAATTTGCTAGAATTTTGTTGAGGATTTTAGCATCTATGTTCATCAGAGATATTGGCCTGCAATTATTTATCTGGTTTTGGTTTTCGGGTAATGCTGGCTTCAAGGAAAGAGCTTGGAAATGTTCCTTTCTCTTGAATTTTTTTGGAATAGTCTGAGGAGGATAGGTTTTAATTCTTCTTTGATGTTTGGTAAAACTCCCCCATGAAGTGCTCTAGTCCAGGACTTTGCTTGCTGTAAGTTTTTGGATTACAGCTTCGATTTCTTCTATAATTATCAGACTATTCAGATTTTTTAATTTTTCCTGATTGAGTTTTGGAAGGTCATATTTTTTTCTAGGAATATGTCCATTTCTTCTAGGTTGAACAGTTTGTTGGAATAGAGTTGCTCATAGCAATTTTTCACAATTCTTTGTGTTTCTGTGGGGTCTGCTTTTATTTTACCTCTATTATTTCTGATTTTGTGTATTTGGGTCCTCTCTTTTTGTTTCTTGGTGAGCTTGGCTAAAGGTTCATCCATCTCGTTTATCCGTTCAAAGAACTATGCCTTGGTTTCATTGATCTTTTTTATTTTTTTTATCTCTATGTCATTTATTTCCACTCTGATCTTTATTATTTCCATATTTCTGCTCACTCTGGGCTTTTCTTTTTGCTCTCTTTCTAATTCTTTAAGTTGTAGAGTTAGATAATTTATTATCTGGTTTTCTTGTGTGTGTGTGTGTGTGTGTGTGTGTGTGTGTGTGTGTGTGTGTTTATGTAGGCCTGTAATGCTATGAATTTCCCTCTTAGGACTGCTTTCACTGTGTCCCATAGGTTTTGGATTGTTGTGTTTTCATTTTCATTTGTTTCCAGTATGTTTTTATTTCTTACTTGATCTTTCTGCTAACCCAATCATTAGTTAATAACATGCTATTTAGTCTCCAATGTTTGAATTTTTGTGATTGATTTTGTTATAGTTTATTTCTAATATTATGCCATTGTGATCTGAGAAGATGCTTAATATGATTTCAATCATCTTGAATTTGGAGTGACTTTTCTTATGTCCCAATATGTGATCTATCTTTGATACTGTCCCATGTGCACTTGAGAAGAAAGTATATTCTGTAGCTTTGGGGTAGAATGTTCTGAAAATGTCAGTTAAGTCAATATGGTTTAATGAGTCATTTAGGATTGTTGTTTCTTTGCTGATTTTGTCTAGAGGATTTATCCAGTAATGTCAATGGGGTATTAAACTCCCCTACTATTCTTGTATTGCTGTCAATATCTCCCTTGGTATATTCCAGAAGTATTTATTATATATATATTTGGGTCCTCCTGCATTGGGTGTATATATGTATAGCAGAGTTATATCCTCTTGTATTGATCCTTTTATTATCTCTTATTATCTTTCATTGTCTCTTATTATGACCTTCACTTTAGGTCTATTTTGTCAGATATAAGTATTGCTACCCAAGTTTTGTTTTTTTTTAATTTCCATTTGCCTGAAAGATATTTTCCATCCCTTCCCTTTCAGACTGTGTGTGTCTCTTGTTCTGAGATGGGTCTCTTGTAGACAGCATTTATTAGTACATGGGTCATTTTGTTATCCATTCAGCTACTCTATGTCTTTTGGTTGGAGCATTTAGTCCATTTATATTTAAGGTTATTATTGATAGGTACTTGTTTGTAGCCATTTTTATTCTTTAGGCCTGTGTTCCTTTCTCCCTTTCTATTATTTTTTTATTTTTACAACAGTCCCTTTAGCATTTCTTGCATTGCTGGCTTGGTAATGATAAACTCCCTTAGCCTTTTTTTTTTTTTTTTTTTTTTTTGGCAGCAAAACTCCTGATTTCCTCTTCAATTTTGAATTATAGCCTTGCTGGATGGAGTATTCTTCGATCCAGTCCCTTGCTTTGCATCACTTTGTATTTTTCATTCCATTCCCTTCTGGCCTGATGTGTTTCTGTTGAGAAATCATTTGATAACCTAGTGAGAAATCCTTTGTAAGCAACTCTCTGCCTCTCCTTTGCAGCCTTTAAGATTCTCTCTGTGTAGTTAAGATTTGCCATTGTAATTACTATGTGTCTGGTGTGGGTCTTTTTGGGTTCATCTTGTTTGGGACTTTCAGTGCTTGAGTGACTTATTTCTTCCCCATATCAGGGAAGTTTTCTGTCATTATTTCTTCAAATAGGTTCTCTAATCCTTGCTGCTTTTCTTATCCTTCTGGTACCCCTATTATATGTATTTTACTTCATTTAATGTTGTCCCAAAGATCCCTTAGGCTCTCCTGCTTTCTAACTTTTTTTCTCCAATTTCTATTCATATTGGGCTTGTTTCTCTGCCCTATCTTCTAACTCACTAATCCGGCCCTCCTCTTCTCCTAGTCTACTGTTGAAACCTTCTGTTGTATCTTTTATTGTCACTATATCACTTTTAATTTCCTTTTGATTATTATATAGGTTGTTGATTTTCTTGTCCATCTGGTTATGAACTCTATGACCATTACTCTTAATTCTTTTTCTGACATATTCCATGCATCCATTTCATTTTATTCATTTTTTTGTGGTGAATCCCCTTTTTCTTTCCTTTGGGGGTTGTTTCTTTGTCTCCCCATTTTTGTTAGCACCAAAGGATCAAGGCGCTGCATTGCGTGGTGCCTATGCCACAATGGTGGGCTTGGCAGGAGCATCGCACACCCTGAGAGTCACAGGAGAGCCTTGACATCAAGACGCATGGTCACAATGAGTCTGGGAGTCCCACGTGTCCTGAGATTCACAAGAAAGCTGGGGGACCAGGGCACATGCCCACCATGGTCAGTGGGAGCCCCAAGTGCGCTGAGAGTCAAGAGCGAGATGTGTGGTTCTGGCATGGCCACAGCAGGTCAGCAGTAGCCCTTCACATGCTGAGAGTCATGGGGTACCCTGGGATGCATGGGACCTGTGCTGCTGTGGCTGGTTGGTGGGTGGGGAACATGCTCTGGTTCTCATAGAAGCCTGAAGCTGGGATGGCTGGAGTCTTGGTGTCCATGGGTCTGCCGCTATGGTAGTAGGTCTTTGTCCAGAGTGGTGGTAGGGTCCCAGTTTGCATCTGAGGCCAGTTTGGGTGGTGATGAGGCTTGGCTCCTTGTCCCAGCAGTTCTTACTTTCAATAAGGTGTGGTTTCTGTGCAAGCCCAGCCACTCGGAAGTGCTTACAGCGGTAGTGGGGACTCCCCATATAAGAGACCCTGGTCTGCCAGCCCCCAAAAGTCCTTCAGGGTCTAACTGTCCCACACTCACTCACACACACACACACACACACACACACACACACACACACCCCACAGGTCCACAGACTCCCCTTTTGATCTCTCATTCTCTCACACTCTCTCCCTCACTGCCATCCTGTTGGCTGCCATCTTGCTCTCTGTCTCTTTTTTTTATTATTTTAAACTTATTGTATTTATTGTGATTATAACAACTCATAATCTATACTAATAAAAGCCTAGGTGGCCCTCGTGTGACATCATTACAAGATGGCCACCACAAGATGGCCACTATCTATACTATCCATACTAATAAAAGCCTAGGTGGCTCTCACGCATGATGTCACCACAATATGGCCACCACAAGATGGCCTCCACAAGATGGCCACCACAAGATGGCCACGCACATAGTGGAGGCGGGGCCCAGTGGCTGCTCCACGCAGTGAGGCCTGAGGGTCCTGCGGCTCTGTGCGGTTCAGAGGAGGCCAGTCCCAGTGGAGGAGGCGGGTCACGGCAGGGGAGGGCAGTTGTGGGTGATCACACCAGCAGGGGAGGGCAGTTGGGGGTGATCAGGGTGGCATGGGAGGGCAGTTGGGATTGATAAGGCCTACAAGGGAGAAGTTAGGCATCAATCAGGCTGGTCGGGGAGTGGTTAGGAGCCAGCGGTCCCGGATTGTGAGAGTGCTGAGGGACACCCCCTGTGCACGAATTTCCTGCACCGGGCCACTCATTTGATATAAATACAGTGAATCATAAACAGTTTCAATATTAATAGTTTCTGCCCTGGCCAGTGTGGCTCAGTTGGTTGAGCATTGTCCTGTTCAACAAAAGGTTGCTAGTTAGATTCCTAGTCAGGGCATATACACAGGTTGTGATTCGGTCCCAAGTCTAGGTGCGCATGAGAGGAAACTGATCGATCTTTCTCTCTCACATTGATCTTTCTCCCTCTCCCTCTCCCTCTCCCTCTATCTCTACCTCCCCTTTCCCTCTTTCTCCCATAAAATCAATAAAAACATATTTTAAAAAATACATTACTAGTTTTTATAGCTAATACTTTATTCTCATTTTTTTAATAAGAACAATAATATTTATAATTGATTACTCAGGGGACATACAGAAAATAGGATTTGTGAAAAGATAATAAAACTCTTTAAAATTTGGATTTGGGTCACTATTTATCTAAATGTGTCTATTTATTGACAAATTTAATCAATGTGTATTGAGTATGATTGTGTACCACAAATTGACAATTTTGTAATGACTGTAAAAGTGAGATACTAAGGAAGTAGTTACTAATAGAGTGTTATGGCAGCTATGTACTATGTACTATGTACTAATATATCCTTGCAGTTAGTATCATTTTGATAAACATATCTGAGTATATAAATCTTCTATAATTTTCAATAATTCTCAAACAATATTACTTTTTTATTTTCTTTCCCTCATTTTCTTTATTGCTTTTCACAATGTGTATTAAAAAATACAAATTATTTATTTTTTCATATATATATATATATATATATATATATATATATATATATATATATAGTACATCTTAGTCACCAGACATTACATTACATAACTTTTTTTAAAAATTAAATTTATTGGGGTGACATTGGTCAACATGAACATATAGGTTTCAGTGTGGGTTTCTATGTTACAAAATCTATATATTGCACCTTTTGCCCACCACCGAAGTCAAATCAAATCCTGTCAACCTATATTAGAACTCATTCTACCCCCACCCCCTTCCCTCTGGCAACTATCACACTGCTGTTTGTGTTCATGAGTTTGTTTTATATCCCACATATGAATGAAATCATATAGTCCTTAGAGTTTTCTGACTGATTTATTTCACTTAGCATAATGTTCTGAAGGTACATCCATGTTATTGCAAATGGTGCTATTTCATCCTTTCTTATGGCTGAGTAGTATTCCATTATGTCTATGTACCACTTCTTTATCCAGTCCTCTATTGAAGGACACTTTGGTTGTTTCCATGTCTTGGTCACAGTGAATAATCCTACAACGAACATAGGGGTGCATATATCTTGGAATAGGTGATTTCAAGGTTTTCAGATATATACCCCAGAGAGTGATTGCTAGGTCTTATGGTAGTTCTATTGTCAATTTTTTGAGGAATCGCCAGATTGTTTTCCATAGTAGTTGTACTAGTCTGCATTCCCACCAGCAATGACTGAAGATTCCTTTTTCCACAACCTCTACAATACTCTTTAGTCTTATCTTGTTGATAATGGCCACTCTAACAGGTATGAGGTGGTATCTCATTATAGTTTTGATTTGCATTCCCTAATTGACAGTGAAGTTAAACATCTTTTCATATATCTAATGGCTGTTCACATGACTTCTTGGGAGACATGCATTTTCAGGTCCTCTGCCCACTTTTTGATGGGGTTGTTTGATGTTGAGATTTATGAATTCTTTATAATTTTGGAAATTACACCTTTGTCAGAGCTATTGCAAATATCATCTTCCATCTGGTTAGCTGCATTTTTGTTTTGTTGTCAGTTTCTTTTGCTGTGCAGAAGCTTTTTAGTTTGATATAGTCCCGTTCATTTATTTTTGTCTTTACTTCCCTTTCCTTTAGGGTCAAGTTCATATATAAAGTGTTCTCTATGACCAAGGTTTACAAGTTTGGTGCCTATATATTCTTCTACATAATTTATTGTTTCAGGTCTTATATTTAGGCCCTTGGTCAATTTTGAATTAATTTTTGTACATGGGGACAAACTGTAATCCAGTTTTATTCAACAAGGGAGCACTGAAATATGTAAAACAACTACTCACAGATCTAAAGGGAGAAACAGCAAAACACAATCATAGTTGGGGACCTTAATACTCCATTAACAGCTCTAGACAGATCAAACAAACAAAAATTCAAGAAATATCAGCCTTAAATGAAACACTAGATCAAATTGACATAATTGACATTTACAGAACATTTTATCCCAGGATATCAGATTATACATTCTTCTCCAGTGCACATGGGACATTACCAAATATAGATCATATGTTGGGTGACAAAACTAGCATCAACAAATTTAAGAAAATTGAAATTATACCAAGCATATTCTCCAACCACTGAATCCCAGAGGTTTTGATATATTTTATTATCATTCTCATTTGTCTATATATATCTTTTGATCTCATCTTTTTTTTCTTCAACCACGATGCCTTGGAATTAGAAATCAACTCCATAAAGGAAGTAAAGATACCCACAAATAGGTGGAGATTAAACAACATATCCTATATAATAAAAGGCTAATATGCAAATTGACCAAGCAGTGGAATGACTGGTCACTATGACGCACACTGACAACCAGGGGGCAGACACAACGCAGGAGCTGCCCCATGGTGGTCAGTGAGCTCCCACAGGGGAAGCGCTGCTCAGCCATAGCTGGGCTCATGACTGGAGAGCGCAGCGGTGGTGACAGGAGCCTCTCCTGCCTCTGTGCTAAGGATGTCCAACTGATGGCTTAGGCCCACTCCTTGTAGGGAACAGGCTTAAGCTGTCAGTCAGATATCCCCTGAGGGCTCCTGGACTGCAAGAGGGTGCAGGCCAGGCTGAGAGAACCCCTGAGTGCACAAATTGTGTGCACCGGGCCTCTAGTACTATTATAAAATGACTTGGTCAAAGAATAAAAGATGAGATCAAAAGATATATAGAGATAAATGAGAATGGTAATAAAACATATCAAAACCTCTGGGATGCAGCAAAAGCTGTAATAAAGAGGGAAGTTTATATCATTACAGGCCTATCTCAGGAAACAAGAGAAACCCCAAGTAAACAACCTAATATCACATCTTAAAGAACTACAGAAAGAAGAAAAAAAGCAACTCAAAGTCAGCATAAGGAAAGACTCAATTATAATTAGAACAGAACTGAATGAAATAGAGAACAAAATAACTATTCAAAAAATGAACAAAACAAAGAGCTGGTTCCTTGAAAAGATTAATAAAGTTGACAAATCCCTTACTATACTCACTAAGGAAAAAAAGTAAAAGACCCATATAAACAAAATCAAAAATGAGAGAGGGGAATTCACCAGACATCATAGGTATACAAAGGATCATACTAGAATACTATGAAAGAGTATATGCCACCAAATTCAATAATCTAGAAGAAATGGATATGTTCATAGAATTATATAACCTTCCTAGACTAAATCATGAAGAACTGGAAAATCTAAATAGACTGATCAGTATTGAGGAAACTGAAACAACCATCAAAAACCTCCCAAAAAATAAAAGTTCAGGACCAGATGGATTCACCAGTGAATTCTACCAAATGTTTAAAGACTTAAAACCTATCCTTGTCAAACTCTCCAAAAAACTGAAGAGACAATACTTCCTAACAGATTCTATGAGGCCAATATAATACTGATACCAAAACCTGGTGAAGATAAAACATTACATAACATAATACATGTTCATCTCAATAAATGCAGCACCCATACAGCACCATACCTAGTTATTAGGATATTATTGACTATATGCCCTATGCTGTACTTTACATCCCCATAAATATTCTGTAACAATCAATTTGTATGTATTAATCCCTTCTTTACCCCTACCCCCTCCCATCTGGCAACCAACAAAAAGTTCTCTGTATCTACGAGTTTATTTCTGTCCTGCTTGTTCATTTTTTTGTAGATTCAATTGTTGATAGATATGTGTTTATTGCTATTTTATTGTTCATATTTTTATCTTCTTTAATTCTTCTTCTTAAATAAGACCCTTTAATATTTCATATAATACTAGTTTTGTGGTGGTGAACAACTCCTTTAGCTATATCTTGTCTGGGAAGCTCCTTATCTGTTCTTAGATTCTAAATGAAAGCTTTGCAGGATAGAGTAGTCTTGGTTGTAGGTTCCTGCTTTTCATTACTTTGAATATATATTGCCAATCCCTTCTGGCCTGCTGTTTCTGTTGAGAAAACAGCTGACAGTCTTAGAGTCCTGCTTTGTGTGGTGGATCCCTGCACAGCTGATTCTCCAAAGTGGTTGGAGGTCAGTGGTCAGTGTTCGCATCCAGTCCTTGTAGCTGAAAGGCCTGGGTAAATCCCTCCCATTGATATGCCAACAGCCAACAGCAATCAAGACTCAACTACAACAGGAGGGTGTACAGCCCACACAGTGGCACACCTCGAGGGCCCAGTAGGTAGCTAACTGCTTTTCTCTTGCTGCTTTTAAGATTCTCTGTTTGTCTTTAACGTTTGGCATTTTAACATGATGTTTCTTGGTGTGGGCCTATTTGGGTTCATCTTATTTGGAGCTATTTGTGCTTCCTGAACTTGTATATCTATTTCCTTCACCAAGTTAGGGAAAGTTTCTGTCATTATTTTTTCAAACAAGTTTTCAATTTCTTGAGCTCTCTCTTCTTCTTCTGGAACCCCCATGATGCAAATGATGGTATGCTTGAAGTTGTCCCAGAGGCTCCTTACACTGTCTTCATTTTTTATTTTATTTTATTCTTTTTTCTTTTTGCTGTTCTAATTGGGTGTTTTTTGCTTCTTTATATTCCAAATCACTGATTTGATTCTCAACTTCCTCTACTGTACTGTTGACTCCCTATAAATTATTCTTTATTTCAACTAGTGTAGCCTTCATTTCTAACTGTTTCTTTTTATGCTGTTAAGGTCCTCACTAAGTTCCTTGACATCCTTATAACCAGTGTTTTGAACTCTGCACCTAGTAGATTTCTTATCTCCATTTTGTTTATTTTTTTTTTTCTGGAGTTTTGTTCTGTTGTTCATTTGGGCCATGTTTCTTTGTCTCCTCATTTTGGCTGCCTCCCTGGATTTGTATTAGGTAAAGCTACTACTTCTCCCAGGCTTGGTAGTGTGGCCTAATGTAGTAGGTGTCTTGAGGGTCCAGTAGTAATATAGCCTCCCCCATCACCTCAGCTGGGCCCTTGAGGTATTCCCCTCGTGTGGCCTGTACACCCTCCTGTTGTAGTTGAGTCTCGTTTGCTATTGGTTGTTGGCATATCAATCGGAAGGATTTACCCAGGCCTATCAGCTGCAAAGACTGGATGTGAACACTGACCACTGGCCTCCAACCACCTTGGAAAATCACCTGGAGAGCAGAGTTTACTTTATTTCTTTTTCTTTTTTTAATTACTTTATTGATTAAGGTATCACATATTTGTCATCAACCCCCCCATTCCCATCCCAAACCCCTCCACACTCATGCCCCCACCCCCCTTTTGTCTGTGATCACTGGTTAGGCTCATATGCAAGCACACAAGTCCTTTGGTTGATCTATCTCCCTTGTCAGCAGAGCTTATTTTAGCAAGGCTCTGGTACCCACTGAGTTCACCTTTCAGTGTGTCACTTATTGAGGTGGTTGGATGGTGTTGCTTTAATATGGTTTGAAGCTGTCCACTGGGTGTGCTGGCTCTGGAGCATCCCGAGAGGTGCAGGCCAAGGTCAGCCACTGCCTGTGTTCTGCCTGGAGCCACCAGGCATAAACTAAAAAGTGATCTGCAGATGGCTGCTTCTTGTGCTGGGCTTGGAGGTACCCAGGTGAGGCCAACCTGTGAACCAAGGCTGGCTGCTGCTAGTGCCCTAGGACCACTGAGCGAGACATATGGGGCACACTGAGGCCAGATGCTGCTTGTTTGAGAGATTTTAGAAAAATCTGAAGCATGAGCCAAGACTGGCCATTCCCATGGGAAATCCACTGGAAATAGCTTAGGTGGGCCAAAAAAATGGGTGGGGAAGGGCCTCAGGGAATCACCAGGGTGGGGAGTGTGAACCAAGTTGATGGAATCTCAGATAAGGTGCCTGTCTGTTGGCTCTGTGGTGGGGAGGGCTCATCGAAGGAACAATGGCCTCTAATAGTACTTCTGCACCTCCAGATCTCACCCTGATACTAAACAATTCAGTTCCTCTATGTATGTCTCTGGTGCCTTTCAAGCCACTGCCCCAACACTGAAGCTAAGAGGGAGGGAGTCTGAGTAAGTCTGTGCACAGGCCCTTTAAGAGGAACTTCCTTGTACTCTAGCAGCTCTCAAGGTTCCTCAGCCTCAATTCCTGCTGGTTTTTACAGACAGAAGTTAAGCAGATTTCTCTTTTTGTAGTGGAACACTGGGCTGGCGGTCTGGTGTGGGATTGGGACTCCGCAACTCCTCAGGGAACCTCCACAACTGAGGTATCTCTCTCAATTTTTATCCACCACATGCTATATACCTGTGGATGTGAGACCAGCCCATTCTGAACCTCTGCCTCTCCTACCAGTCTCAATGTGGCTTCTTTAGTTCTCTAGTTGTAGGACTTCCATTCAGCTCTAATTCAGGTGGTTCTGAATTATGGTTGTTCTATAGTTTAGTTGTAATTTTGATGTGGTTGTGGGAGGAGGCGAGCATCTCATTTAGCTATGTCACTATCTTGACTATAAATCTCCTCATGTCCAAAATGACTATTTTTAATCATCTAAGTCTTCCATATCTCTCTCACATACCAATGCTTCCTTATATTTTATTTTGAATCTGCCGAGTATTTTTAAAATAAAGTGTCTTATTTCATGTTTTAATTTTCTTTTTTAATGTATATTATATAATTTTTATGAGAACATTTTTACATAAATGCAAATGTGGAGTTATAAAAATTCTTAGGTAACACCGCACACTTTCAACAACCAACATTTTGCTATACCTTTTCTATCTACTGCCAGTCATTTTTTTTTGCTAGAGTATTCTAAAGAAAATCTCAGATGTCATTTATTCCCCCACTCAAGTACTTAAGTATGTATCTCTAATTAAAACAAAACCAAAAGGGTAGATCTTTTTTCTTTTACATAGCCAAAATGACAACAAAATTAACACTAATTTCTTTTTTTAAATTTTATTTTATTGTTTAAAGTATTACATATAGTAGTATCTATATCTTCTTTTTTCCCCATTGCAATTCCGCCAGCCTCCGCTACCTCCTTTCGCATGCCCTTATCCCACCCCCACCCCCAGTGTCTTGTGTCCATTGGTTGTGCTTATATGCATGGATACAAGTCCTTCGGTTGATCTCTTTCCCCCACTCCCCAACACTCCCCAGCCTTCCCGCTGTAATTTGACAGTCTGTTCAATTCTTTACTGCCTCTGTATCTATCTTTTTGTTCATCAGGTTATAATGTTCTTTATTTTCCATAAATGAGTGAGATCATGTGGTATTTTCCTTTCATTGCCTGGCTTATTTCACTTAACATAATGCTCTCCAGTTCCATCCATTCTGCTGCAAATGGTAGGAATTCCTTCTTTTTATAGCAGCATAGTATTCCATTGTGTAGATGTACCATAGTTTTCTAATGCACTCATCTGCTGATGGGCATTTAAGCTGTTTCCAAATTTTAGCTATGGTGGAATGTGCTGCTATGAACATAGGGGTGCATATATCCTTTCTGATTGGTGTTTCAAGTTTCTTGGAATATACCATATTTTCTGGCGTATAAGACAACTGGGCTTACAGAAGATTTTCTTGGGTTAAAAAGTCGTCTTATACGCCGGAAAATACAGTATTCCTAGAAGTGGGATTATTGGGTCAAATGGGAGTTCCATTTTTAGTTTTTTGAGGAAACTCCATACTGTTCTCCACAGTGGCTGCACCAGTTTGCATTCCCACCAGCAGTGCACCAGGGTTCCTTTTTCTCTGCATCCTCACCAGCACTTGTCGTCTGTTGATTTGTTGATGATAGCCATTCTGACAGGTGTGAGATGGTACCACATTGTTGTTTTGATTTGCATCTCTCAGATAATTAGTGACTGTGAGCATGTTTTCATATGTCTCTTGGTCTTCCTTCTGTCTTCTTTCGAAAAGTTTCTATTTAGGTCCGTTGCCCATTTTTTAATTGGATCATTTATCTTCCTTTAATTAAGTTGTATGAGTTCCCTGTAAATGTTGGAGATTAAACCTTTACCAGTGATAACATTTGAAAATATGTTCTCCCATACAGTGGGCTTTCTTGTTGTTTTGTTGATGGTTTCTTTTGCTGTGCAAAAACTTTTTATTTTGATTTAGTCCCATTTATTTATTTTCTGT
Source organism: Ia io (assembly GCA_025583905.1). NCBI lineage: Eukaryota > Metazoa > Chordata > Mammalia > Chiroptera > Vespertilionidae > Ia > Ia io. The sequence goes on from JAJQQW010000001.1 coordinate 100,909,046, forward strand.
TTAGTTTCCATTGCCCTAGGAGCAGTATCGGTGAAGAAATTGCTTCGACATATGTCTGAGATTTCTCTGCCTGTGGATTCCTCTAGTATTTTTATAGTTTCCTGTCTTATGTTTAAGTCCTTTATCTATTTTGAGTTTATTTTTGTGTATGGTGTAAGTCGGTGGTCTAGTTTCATTTTTTTGCATGTATCTGTCCAATTTTCCCAACACCATTTATTGAAGAGACTGTCTGGACTCCATTGTATGTTCATGCCTCTTTTGTCAAATATTAATTGAGCAAAGTGGTTTGGGTCAATATCTGGGTTCTCTATTCTATTCCATTGGTCTATATGTCTGTTCTTGTGCCAGTAACGGGCTGTTATGAGAGCAGTGGCTTTGTAATACAGCTTGAAATCTGGTATTGAGATCCCACCTACTTTGTTCTTTCTCAGGATTGTTGTGGCTACTTGGAGTCTTTTTTTATTCCAGATGAATTTTTGGAGAGTTCTTTCTAGGTCTGTGAAATATGCTGTTGGTATTTTAATGGGGAGTGCATTGAATCTATAGGATGCTTTAGGTAGTATGGACATTTTAATGATGTTGATTCTACCAATCCATGAACATGGTATGTTCTTCTACCTGTTTATGTCTTCCTCTATCTTTTTTTTCAGTGTCATGTAGTTTTCCACGTATAGGTCTTTTAACTCCTTAATTAAGTTTATTCCTAGGTATCTTAATTTTTTTGGTGCAATGGTAAATGGGATTTCTTTTTTAGTCTCTCTTTCTGTAAGTTCACTATTGGTGTATAGAAATGCCATGTATTTCTTGGCATTAATTTTGTATCCTGCTACATTGCCAAATTCATTTATTAAGTTTAATAGTTTTTTGATGGAGTCTTTAGGGATTTTTATGCACAATATCATGTCATCTGCAAATAAGGAGAGTTTTACTTCTTCATTTCCAATTTGAATGCCTTTTATTTCTTCTTCTTATCTAATCACAATGGTTAATACTTCCCGTACTATTTCAAACAGGAGTGGTGAGAGTGGGCATCCATGTCTTGTTCCTGTTCTTAGGGGAAATGGTTTTAGATTTTGCCCATTGAGTATGATGTTGGCTGTGGGTTTGTCATATATGGCTTTTATTATGCTGAGGTACGATCCTTCTATTCCCACCTTGCTGAGAGATTTATTAAAAATGTTTTTTGGATTTTGTCAAATGCTTTTTCTGCATCAATTGATATGACTATGTGGTTTTTATCTCTCAATTTGTTTATGTGATGTATCACGTTTATTGATTTGTGGATACTGTACCATCCTTGCATTCCTGGGATAAATCCTACTTGGTCATGGTGTATTATCTTTCTGATGTACTGCTAGAGCCGATTTGCTAGAATTTTGTTGAGTATTTTGGCATCTATATTCATGAGGGATATTGGCTTGTAATTCTTTCATTGTGTTGTCTTTATCTGGTTTTGGTATTAGGGTGATGCTGGCTTCATAGAAGGAGCTTGGAAGTGTTCCTTCCTCTTGAATTTTTTGGAATAGTCTGAGGAGAATAGGTTTTAGTTCTTCCTTGAATGTTTGGTAAAACTCCCCTGTGAAGCCGTCTGGCCCCGGGCTTTTGTTTTCTGGAAGCTTTTTGATGACTGCTTCAATTTCTTTCATAGTTATTGGCCTATAGAGATGTTTAGATTCTTCCGGTTTGAGTTTTGGAAGGTTGTATTTTTCTAGGAATATGTCCATTTCCTCCAGGTTGTCCAGTTTGTTGGAATAGAGTTGTTCATAGTATTTTTTAATGATCCTTTGTATTTCGGTGGGGTCTGTTGTTATTTTTCCTCTTTCATTTATGATTTTGTTTATTTTGTCCGCTTTCTCTGCTTATTGGTGAGCCTGGCTAGATGTTCATCAATCTTGTTTATCCTTTCGAAGAACCAGCTCTTGGTTTTGTTGATCTTTTGTATTGTTTCTTTGGTGTCTATGTCATTTATCTCTGCTCTGATCTTTATTATTTCCTTCCTTCTGCTTACACTGGGCTTTTCTTGTTGCTCTTTTTCTAACTCTTTGAGTTGTAAGGTTAGGTAGTTTATTACCATTGTTTCTTGTTTTGCAGTAGGTTTGTAGAAATATGAACTTCCCTCTCAAGACTGCTTTCGCTTTGTCCCATAGATTTTGGATTGTTGTGTTTTCATTGTTGTTTGTTGCCATGATGGGTTTTTTTTTCCTTCTTTGATCTCTCTGGTAACCCAGTCATTGTTTAATAGCATGCTATTTAGTCTCCATGTGTTTAATTTTTTTGGATTGTTTTTATTGTAGTTGATTTCCAATTTTATGCCATTGTGATCTGAGAAGATGCTTAATATGATTTCTATCTTCTTGAATTTGAAGAGACTTTGCCTGTGTCCCAATATATGTTCTATTTTTGAAAATTACCCATGGGCTCTTGAGAATCATGTATATTCTATGGGTTTGGGGTGAAATGTTCTGAAGATGTCAATTCCATCTGGTCTAGTGAGTCATTTAGGATTGATGTTTCTTTGCTGATTTTTTATATAGAGGATTTGTCCAATGGTGATAGTGGGGTATTAAAGTCCGCTACTATGATTGTATTGCTGTCAATCTCTCCCTTGATATCCTCCAAGAGTTTTTTTTTTTTAATGTATTTGTGTGCTCCTGTATTGGGTGCATATATGTTTACCAGAGTTATTTCTTCTTGTTGGATTGCTCCCTTCAGTATTATAATGTGGCCTTCCTTATCTTTTTTACATCCTTAACTAAGCTACCCCAGCTTATTTTTCATTTCCATTCGCATGAAAAACCTTTTTCCATCCCTTCACCCTCAGTCTGTTTGTGTCTTTTTTTTTCTGAGGTGGGTTTCCTGTAGTCAGCAGATATATAGGTCATATTTTCTTATCCACTCAGTTACCCTATGTCTTTTGATTGGGGCATTTAATCCATTTACATTTAAAGTTATTATTGATAGATACTTGTTTGTCACCATTTTTATTCTTTACCCCTGTGTTCCTTCTCTTCCTGTTTCTTCTTTTTACAGGAGACCCTTTAGCATTTTTTGCATTGCTGATTTGGTGGTAATAAACTCCCTTAGTCCTTTTTTGTCTGTGAAGCCCCTGATTCCGCCTTCAATTTTGAATGATAGCCTTGCTTGGTATAGTATTCTTGGATTCAGTCCCTTGCTTTGTGTTACTTTGTATATTTCATTCCATTCTTTTCTGGCCTGGTGTGTTTCTGTTGAGACATCTGTTGATATTCTAATAGGAGATCCCTTGTAGGTAACTTTCTGTCTCTCTCAGGCAGCCTTTAAGATTCTTACTTTGTCTTTCGTGTTTACCAATTTAATTATGATGTGTCTTTGTGCTGGTCTTTTGGGGTTCAACTTGTTTGGGATTCTATGTACTTCTTGGACTTGCATGGTTATTTTCTTGCCAATATCAGGGAATTTTTCTGTCATTATTTCTTCAAACAGGTTTTCTATTCCTTGCTTCTCTTCCTCTCCTTCTGGTACCCCTATTATGCTAATGTTGTTTCATTTTGTGTTGTCCCAAAGCTCCCTTAGGCTCTCCTCTTGCTTTTTAAGTCTTATTTCCAGTTGCTACTGTGTTTGTGTATTTTTTCCTACCTTGTCTTCTAGTTTGCTGATGCGATCCTCAGCCTCTTCTAGTCTACTTTTTAAGCCTTCCATTGTGTTCTTTATTGCAGCCATGTCGTTCTTCATCTCCTCTTGATTCCTTTTCATGTTGGTGACATTCTCATTCATCTTCTTATAGTTCTGTTTGAGTTGTGTGTATTTTTCATTGAGTTGTGTGTATTTGTCTTCCAGCCGTTTAAACATCCTTATAACCATTACTCTGAATTCTTTCTCTGATATGCTGCTAGCCTCAATTTCATTTAACTCCCTTTCTGGTGATTCCTCTTTTTCTTTCCTTTGGAGATTGCTTTTTTGTCTTCCCATGTTTTGCTATAACGTTTTAATTGTAGGTTTGATGGGTTTGATACTCAGATTCTTTTAGGGATGGTGCTACTGGTGTGATCTCTCAGGTCTCCTGAACTTGGTAATCTAGCATCGCTCCCTAATTGAGCTATTTGGGTTCTCTTGATGTAGGCCTGCAAGCTTGAGAGGCACCACTGTGGTGTCTAGAAGTCAGCAGCCGTGGAGGGGGGTGTCCCAATTTTTGCTGTCTTGCACCCTTGATTGAAATCATGTGTGCCCAGCGGGGACTCACAGTGGCATCCAGGAACCATCTGTTGGGGTGATGGGTCTCAAGAGGCCTGCGCTCTGGAAAGCTGTGATTGTGGTGTCCAGAATTCTGTAGTTGTGGCGTGGGAAGACTCAGCTTTTGCTGCTGCACATGTGGTGGATATGTGCACGCTCCCAGTGGCAGCTCACAGGGGCACCCATGGTGCATTTGCCAGCGAGGGGCGCTGAAGTACTCTGAATGGCCTTGGCACTGAAGCTGCGTAATTGAGGTGTTTGTGGGCAGGTATTCAGGATGAGTGAATTCAGAATTTCTACTACCAGGGGGAGAGCATCCCTGTTTGTCCAAGATCACACCCAGCAAGGAATCATAGCAGCTCCCACAAGTGCCCTGTGGATAGATGGGCTCAGGGTGCCTGCCCATTTGAAATGCACGTGGACTGTGGTGGTGCGTTTGCAGGCACAGAGCTCTGACGCACTTTGAGGGGCCCTGGCACTAAAGTTAAGCAGCTGGGGTGTATGTGGGAATTTATTCAGGAAGAGGGAATTCAGAATTTCTACTGTGGGGCAGTGTGTCCTTGTCTGTACAGAATCACACCCTGCAGGGGCTCAAAGAAGCTCCCCAGAGGACCCTGTGGATAGATGAGCTCAGGGTGCCTGCCCTTTGGAAAAGTGCACGACTGTGGCGGTGAGTTTGCTGGCATAGAGCTCTGACGCACTTTGAGGGGTTCTGGCACTGAAGTTACACTGCTGGGTGTCTGTGGGCAGTTATTCCGGATGAGTGAATTCAGAATTTCTACTGCCGGAGGCAGTGCATCCCTGTTTGTCCAAGATCACACCCAGCAAGGACTCACAGCAGCTCCCACAAGTGCCCTGTGGATAGATGGGCACAGGGTGCCTGCCTGTTGGAAATGCATGCGCTGACTGTGGTGGTATATTTGCCAGTGTGTTTGCCAGTGCAGAGCTCTGATGCACTTTGAGGGGCCCTGGCGCTGAAGTTACACAGCTGGGGTGTCTGCAGGCAGTTATTCTGGCAGAGGAAATTCAGAATTTCTACTGCGAGTCAGCGTGCCCTTGTCTGTACAGAATCACACCCAGTGGGGGCTCCCAGTGGCTCCCAGGCACTGCCTACGGAGTGGTGTGCCCTGGATGCCTGTGCACTGGAAATGCACAAATGTGGTGTCTGGAGTTCTGCCCCTGGGGAGGGAGGAAGATGCACTTACTGCTGCAGGAATGGTGTACCTTTGGAGGTGTAGGTCCCAGGGTCCAAGGGTCTGCGGCTGGGGTAGCAGGATTTTGGCTGTAGTGGCTGCTGGGTGGCAGACAATGTCAAAGTCCTGACTGGGTGGTGGTGTTAATGAGTTCCTAGAAAATGCTGCTGTCCCCTTCAAGATGGTGTGGGCTCTGTGCCCAAGTCCTGCAGTCCAGGGAGTTCCCACAGCAGTAGTAGTCTCTCCTTGTCCAAGAGAGCCTAGTCTGCTAGCCCCTGATGCTCCTGCAAGATTTAACTGTCCCTTACTCACTCACACACACACCACACACATCCACACATTCTCCTTTCATACCCTCACTCACTCATTTCCTCTCCCTCACCTCTGTCCTGCCAGCTGCCATCTTTTCTTCCCTGTTCTTTTTTCAACACTAATTTCTTAATACTATTTAAACCCATGTTCTTATTGAAATTTCCCTGACTACATTTTTGTTGTTCTACAGTTGCTATGTTTTTATCAGGATTCATGCAATGCCTATTCATTGAAAATAATTTTTATTGGCTTACATCTCTTTAAGTCTCCCTTAAAATTGGACCAAATCAGATACTCTTCCCAATTTTTGCTATTTATTTTTTTATGAATTCAGATTGTCCTGTAGAATGGTCCATATTCTATATTTGGTTCAATACTTACTGTATTTTTCCATGTATAAGATGCTCCCAGGTATAAGTCACCCCCCCCCCACTTTTCCAACCCAAAATTAAGAAATCAATATTTTAAACATTTTGCTGGTTTTCCTCTTAAGGCCTTCTTCCTTTTTGGTATCTTAAGGAATTGTTCTTTTAGTTTTCTCCACTGTCTGATCATACACTCAGTGGGAGGAGGTCCAATTGTCTCTCTGCAGCTCTATTTCCATGTTCCTTTGCATAGCTGATTATATTCAATTTGAATTTTGCAGAGTAAGACAATCACTTACCGGTATTTATCTTTTTATTTTTTGACATCTTTATGGGCTCAGAACGCTCCAGTCCCTGTTGCATCTGCGCACTCTCTACCTCAACCTCCAATTATGGCATCAGCTGACATCAGTAACAATAAGGCTTGTGATTGGATGAAGCTTATTTGACAAGTATGGGCAGCTATGCATCCATGCGGTTCTCTCCTTGGCTGAATTCCATGTATGAGACACCCCTCGATTTTCAGTCTAATGATTTTAGGAAAACATAGTGCCTTATACTAGGAAAAATAGGGCATATATTGCATCATTGCACGAAGCACATGATCTCAGAATATATCACTTTTAGTGGTACTAAGATTTATTCATAAATTCAGGTGATGAAAGTCTAATTCTCTCATTGTAAACTTCCCAGTGATGATTATTGCCCAAATTTGTTTTTCATTAGGGGTTGTAAAATGGTGATATTTTAATTTTATAATTCCTACTGCCAAGGGTTTACTCAATAGAAAATATTTTTTCATCATCTTTTCTTATTCCTCTTTATTTTTGTTCATTGGAAAGTATGTCTACTTCTTTGTAAGCTCAGCTACTTTAATATAAACCTTTGCAACATTTTATGCAGACTTTTCTTTTAATGCTAGAGTTCTTGGTTTTCATAATGTTTAAAACTGAAGTTTTCTATTAATTTTATAGCTTATTAGCTTTGGCTAATAGCTTTGCTTTAGTTTGCTTTTCTTTTTCTGGTTTAAGGTAATCATAACTGGCCAAACCATTCTGTAGTGTTTTCCTAAAAAATAAAATTACATTTATGCATTTGTCAGTTTGAGTAGGTTTGATCTTAGATCTACACCTTTCTAGCTTAGTGGCTTACACTAAGTAATTACCTTTGGGTAGGAAATTGAAAATTTAAAATGACAAACCTTCTTGTACTTGACTATATTAACAGTTTACATAGTTCTTTTTTTCAATAAAGTTTTATTTTTTTTTCTTTTGATAAATCATGCATTTATCTTGTTAATCAGGGTATAACTTAGCATGACTCACAGGCTAAATATGACCTCCTGCCAATTTTGACTAATATATGTATTTATCAAATTAAATGTACAAAAGCATTAATTGTTTAAAACATTAAAATATCTCTAAGCATTTGATTAAAATCTAAATCTAAATATCACATTTAAATGCTTAAAATGCAGGAAAAGCAAACACTTATAATTTCAAAAAACATTTTTAAAATTTATTTCCATTGAAAAGTGCTCATCCTATGAACAGTAATAGGTGGTATTTACACTTGACATATTCTAAGATATTTTTATTGTGGTAAAATACACATAACAAAATTTATAATTTTAACATTTTAAATCAGTTTTATTTCTGTAAGGTTTTAGTAATGGCCAAACTTCCATTACTCATTTTAATAATCTAGGTGTCTTACCTTTCTTTTTTTTAGTAAAAGTAGAGGTATGTCAATTTTGTTACTCTTCTCAAAGAGCCAAATTTTATTTTTGTTCTGTGTCTTATTGATTTTCTTTTCTGTCATTATTCTCCACTCTAGTCCTTATTATTTTTTTGGCTAATAGCTTTGCATTAGTTTGCTTTTCTTTTTCTGGTTTAAGGTATAAAGTTGTTATTGATTTGACATTTTTTAATATAGCCATTTGCAGTTAAAATCTTTCTCTGCATACTGCTTTAGCTACATTCCATATGCTTATATATGTTCTGTTCTCATTTTCATTAATCAAAATGCATTTTCTAATTTCCTTGGTTATTTCTCCTTTGCTCTATTAATTGTTTGAGAGTATCCTGCTTATTTACACAGGTTTGTGAAATTCTGTTTCCCTTTTGTTATTGATTTCTAGTTTCATTTCATTGATGCCAAAAATACTTCGTGTGATTTTAGTCTTTGTAAATATATTGAGGCTTGTTTTGTGGCCTAACATATGGTTTATCCTGAAAAATGTTCTATGTGCACTTTAAAAGAATGTGTTTCTACTGTTGTTGGGTGAAATATATTATCTCTTAGGTCTAGTTGATTTATAGTGTTGTCAAGTCTTCTGTTTCCTCATTGATCTTTTTTTTTTAGTTGTTTCATCCTGTATTGAAAGTGAGTTATTGAAATCCCCAACTGTTGTTGTGGAAGTGTCTATTTCTCTATTCAATTCTGACAATCTTTGCTACATATATTGCAAGGGTCTAGGTTAGGTATGTTTAAGTTTATAAAGTTATATCTCTTTGAATGATTGATCCTTTTATCAATATATAATGTCTTCCTTTGGCCATTGTAATGGTTTAGTATAGCCACCTTAAGCTCTTTTTGGTTATAATTTTTATATCATAACTTTAACCATCCTTTGATTAAAACTAATTATTTGTTTAAATCTAAAATGATTCTCTTGTAAATAACATTCATATCTTTTTTTATCCTATTTTTAATCTATTCTGCCAACCTTTGTCTTTTGATTAAAATAACTACATTTAGTAACTACTGATAACAAAAGATTTATTTCTGCCATTTTGCTTCTGTATTTTTCTATATTATACCTATTTTTAAAATTCTTTCATTAGAGTTTTTAGTGCGTTTAATTGTACTCCCTCCCCCAAGTAGCCCTCAGCAAGCCAAAACTAACCAATTTAATTTTGAGAACAAGATCTACCTTGTTCCAGAACCATGAACTCATATTGGGAACATTAGCTGTCTCTTTAATATAGTGAAATATAGAGACAGGGGTGAGGCAAGGCAAGTTAAAACATTATAAAGCTCTCCTACTCTGTTTCAGTTGACTTTTTCTTGATTCGCAATTTACTTTGTTGCTAAAAACCTTTGGCTATTTTTCAGAGTTTCAACAAAGGTGATTCAAACAGTTTTGGCAGATTTTTCAATATTTATTTGGAGTAATGGATCCTTGAAATTCCCTATTCTGACATTTCCATTCCTGGTCCCTGTTGACTGTTTTGTTTTTGTTTTCCTGTTGACTGTTTTTATAAATAAAGTTTTATGAGACTATTGCTCCACTCATTTTGTTGATGTATTATCTATGGCTACTCTTGCTCTACAATGGCAGAGTTGAGTGGTTACAATACTAACTGTATGGCCCCTAAATGTAAAATATTCTTGTTTTCCCAATGAATTAAAATGCCAGTTTAATCATAGTTTAATCATCTGGGAGATGTAAATCAAAATGACAATGAGGTACCATCTCACACCTGTCAGAATGGCTATCATCAACAAATCAACAAACGGCAAGTGCTGGCAAGGATGCAGAGAAAAAGGAACACTCGTGCACTGCTGGTGGGAATGCAGACTGGTGCAGCCACTGTGGAAAACAGTATGGATTTTCCTCAAAAAATTAGAAATGGAACTCCCATTTGACCCAATAATCCCACTTTTAGGAATATATCCCAAGAAATCAGAAACACCAATCAGAAAGGATATATGGACCCCTATGTTCATAGCAGCACAATTTACCATAGCTAGGATTTGGAAACAGCCTAAGTGCCCATCAGCAAATGAGTAGGTTGAAAAACAGTGGTACATCTACACAATGGAATACTACACTGCTGTAATAAAAGAAGGAATTCCTACCATTTGCTGCAGCATGGATGGAACTGGAGAGCATTATGCTAAGTGAAATAAGCCAGTCAGAGAAAGATCGGTATCACATGATCTCACTCATTTGTGGACTATAGTGAACAAAAATAGATCCAGAGACACAGAAGCATGGAACAAACTGTCAAAGCTCAGAGGGAAGCTAAGGGAGGGTGGGAGGGGGGATAGAGATCAACCAAAGGACTTGTATGCATGCATATAAGCAAAACCAATGGACACAGATAGTAGGGGGATGAGGCCATGTGCTGGGGGGTGGGAGTGGCCAGGGAGAGGTCAATGGGGGAAAAAGAAGATATATGTAATACTTTAAATAATAAATCATTTAAATTAAAAAAATAAAATACCATTAATCTTAATCAAATACAGATTCATGTTCTTTAGTTTTTGTGCTCAATAGTTCTCTGTTCTAGCAAGAGTTCTACATTCTTTTAATTATTTTACTTTTATAGGTAATGTTGATCAATGTAAGTCTTATTTCCTTACTGTTATTTTAAATATTTTTGTTGTACTTGCTTATCTGCTATATATGGATATTAAACTTATTTTGTCAAGGCTTCTTGAACTCCCCACAATCCTTTTGAAAATCTGAATAATATATAATATGTAATTTTTGCAATACTAAGTTTACTTTTCAAGAAAGTATGTAAATTTATGCAAATTGTTTTCATTTCTTTCTGTAAAAACTTCTTATATTTACATTAAACTGGAATATTAGTTCTGATTAACTGAGAATATTATATTTGGCTAGAGGCCTGGTGCACGAATTCATGCACCATTGGGGTCCCTAGGCCTGGCCTGAGGGATTGGGCTGAAACTGGCTCTCTGACATCCCCCAAGGGGTCCTGTATAGCAAGAGGGCACAGGCCAGGCCGAGGGACTCTACCGGTGCACAATTGGGGCCAGGGAGGGACGTGGGAGGTTGGTCAGCCAGGGAGGGACCACGGGAGGGCTCCAGGGTGTGTCTGGCCCATCTCACTCAGTCCCAATCGGCCAGACCCCAGCAGCAAGCTAACCTACTGGTCGGAGCATCTTCCCCCTGTTGGTCAATGCACATCATAACGAGCTGTTGAGCAGCCTTAGCATATTATTAGCATATTACACTTTGATTGGTTGAATGGACCAACAGATGACCAGATACTTAGCATATTAGGCTTTTATTATATAGGGTTATTATTTTGTATAAAGCAATTCCTCCCATATTAAATAACTGTTGTGGTATACAGGTACCATTTTGAGTCCCAGACATTGATAGGAATACTCTTAGTGCTGATAGACTAAATAAGTTTATCTATTGTGGCAAATGTTGTATACTGTTTATGTCTACCTGGAGTACTGGATTTAGGAAGAATTGTAAGTCTGTTGTGACTCAGGTGTAAAGAGGGTTTTTATAGTTGAATTAAGTGATTTCATTAATGTTAAATAGGGAATGGCTGCACATGTCTTAATTTTACATACCTGTTCTTCTATGTCATCATTAAGCATGACAAATATCTACTAATACAACTTATACATTTTTAAATTGATTTTAGAGATAGATGGAAAGGGGGAGAAAGAAACATCAATTTGTTGTTCCATGTATTTATGCATTCATTGGTTGCTTCTTCTATGTACCCTGATCAGAGATCAGACCCTCAACCTTGACGTTTCAGGATGACACACTAACCAACTAAGCTACTCAGCCAGGGCATCACTTACCCATTCTTAACAAGTTAAAGAAGTTATCTCCAATTTCACTTAACTAAAAGTGTGTTTTCATCAGAAATTGGTGTTGAAATTTATCCAAAAAATGCCCTCTAACAACTGTCAAAAATCATAGAGTTCTTTATTAGAATAAAAGAATATACAGACCAGCTTAAACAATAAAGATAAATCAAATAAAGAATTTCTAATTATAAACCATCTGTCATTTCATGTGATAAAATGAGTTCAGTTATGATATATTATTTTTTATTAACATATGACTTGATTTACTTGTTAGATATTGGGAATTTTCATGTTATATTTAACAGTAAAAAGAATTAGTATTTTCTTTTTTTGTGATAGTATATATCAGAAATAATAGCTTGATAAAAATAATTCTGAGCTTTCTATCTTTTTTTGTCCTTTATGCTGAAAAATTTTATACAAAACCAGAAGCCCGGTGCATGAAAATTCATGCACTGGAGGAGGGCGTTCCTCAGTCCTGCCTGCCCCCTTTCACAGTCTGGGAGCCCTCAGGGGCGGGAGGTGACCAGGCAATCAGGGGAAGGTGATGCCCCATCACACCTCTGCTGTTGCCACTGCCAGCAGCACAAGCCTTGGCCGGCCCTGGTTACCTGAGCCTCGGGCTGGCCCTGGGCAGCTGGGCAGCTGCCGACCGAGGCTTGCCTGCGCCTCGGGCCAGCCCTGGGTGGCTAGGGGGCTGAGGAGACTGGGAGACTCTGGAGGCAGGCATGCAGAATGGCTGGGCCTGCCTGTGGACGGGCCCGGCATTGCCACACGCCTGCCGCACAGACGGGGCTGAGGGGACTGGGCACCGCCATCTTGTGGCTGTGGGTGCTGCCATCTTTGAGGGTGGGGCAGTCAATTAACATATTCCCTCCTTATTGGCTGTGGGCACCGCCATCTTTGAGGGCGGGGCAGTCAATTAGCATATTCCCTCCTTTCCCTCTTTCTTAGATAGGATAAGAGTGTCTCTTACTTTGAAGTTTGAAGAGACTGGGCTGCATAATAACACCATTGGAATCTTTTGTCACTCTTGGGGGACATTCTTTGAGAACCTTTCAACTTTTTTCATGGCTATTGGTATATTTTTATACATTTTCTCTTGTTAGCTTCGTCATATATATTTCCTGATAAAATAGTGCATTATATCAGTTTTTATTTTTTAAACAATGTTGATAATTTTTATTCTTTTCTTCTAATTTTATGAATTAACATTTATTTGATCAGGATAATCCATGCATGTAAGTCTTTTAAGTCACATTGCACTAATGGCTTTTAGTGAAGTAAAAGAGTATTCTGACAAAAATGTCCCCATTTCTCAGCCTTATTCCTCAGATAGAATAACTTTAAACTATTTATGCTATTTCTTATACTATGGTCTCCATATTTCAAAGGAATATTTTCATGCCTTTATATTTTCAGTGATTCTATAAATTATGTACTTATTTCCAGTTACAGCATAGGAACATTTAACTCTATAATACAACACAAATATTTTCTTCTTCCATCTTCCAAATTTAGTTATAATTTTAATAAAATTTTAGTGTTTATATTATTGCTGACCTTAACATTATTGACTGCTAAATATGCCAGTGTACTATGAATATTCTTTTATTATGCTTTTGAATTTTCATAGTTAATAATTATTTTGTTTTCTCATTAGCTAATTCTTACTAAGTGTTCCAACACATATGTGAGATGCCTATCAATATTATTTTCTAAACAACTAAAAACATTCTTTAATCTAGCATTTCTGTTGTTTCCTTGGTGACCTTTTTCCCTTAATCCCTCCATTCTTCTCCATCTCACAATGATTGCTTTCTTTCTGGGTATACTGAAGATTTGTTATTCTAGAAGTACTCTTGTTCATCCCCTATGTTGTACTCCAAGTTCTGAGACTCATGAGCAGATTTTTATTATTTTTTAAATTTATCTTTATTGTTGAAAGTATTACATATGCCCCCCTTTTCTTCCCTCATTAACCTCTCCCAACTGGTTCCTGCCCCCCCCCCCGCCACTTTCAGGCCTTCATAGCACTATTGTCTGTGTTCATGGGTTATACATATAGACATATCCTATATAAGAAAAGGGTAATATGCAAATTGACCCTAATAGCCGAACAACCAGCTGCTATGATGCACACTGACCACCATCTTCATGTTTGCCCTTTGTTTGTAAAAAAACCACAAACTTCTCAATTCTTCTTCATTATTAATATAAGAAACATTCAAATCTATGAAGAATTTTTGTGTGAGTTTGTTTGAGCTAACCTGTCGACAAATGCCAAGAAGCAGAATCTCAAAGGATTGAGATAATGCTCAGGAGAATGGCAGTTTTTCACCTTGTTTTATGCATTACAATTAAAAGAGGAGATGTAAGTGGGTTACATGAAGTCCACTGGTGATAGATTAAGGATGGGGTGGGGAGGAAAAACCTCTGGGATTGGATAAAAAGTAAAATGATAGACACACACTTCTTTAACTTAGGTGGGTGCAGGATAGTTAACAGTCAACAATTAACTCAATAACAACGAGGGGATTTGTGATCTCTGAAGAGCGGTGCCTGTGCTTTGAGGAGTCCAGAAAAAGGAGAATTACTCTGACATTCCACCGATATGTTATCATAGATGCAAAAAGACAATAGGCTCAGTTAAGGTAAAGATTGACCTTTGTCAAGGATGATACTGGCCTAGGACATGACTACCCATCATAAACGGCTTTTAATTGAAATGTTTTAATTTCAGATCATCCTTTGTGGTTACTTTAGGTTTCTGAGTTTGCAAGGCCATCAAGTAGGCCTCTCCTGAGGTTGTCAGGTTAGTATGTGGCCACTTTTAATCCACAGCATCTAGGAAAATTGTCACACTCCATAGCACTTACCATATCTTTTTAGCTCTCTCTTCTCCTAAGGAACATTTAGAAAATTATTCTGAGTAACTCTAAGTTGTCTTTAAGTAACTTCTACTTGGGATATTTCAAACATGTCTGAGTTAAGGCAGCTCAGGCCTGACTAGGTTCTTGGAATGGGGGAACAGAAAATCCAGAAAACAAGAATTCCTTTTATTTACTTTTTAAACAGCTATTGATATAAAAAATAAATTGACATAATAATAAATTATTTAGTCCTATTTCTTATTCATTTTTAAAATTTAAAATAACTCCCACCTCCAAAATTTTATTGCATTGTAGTTGAACAATATAGCATGTATGAATTTTGCTTGTGAAAGGATTTATTTAGATTTCCATTACATAGCTAGGTTTCAGTGTGAGTGATATGATTGAAGGAAAAATGTTAACAAATATTAAAGGTACAGAGTACATTTAAAGACAAAGAGTACAGAAGCTCACCAAGATATTTACACACACACACACACAAAGGAGAAAACCCAACATGTTATCAGACAGAGCTAATAGCTTTTCAGGTCTCTGAGTCAGTATGAGAATTTACAGCTGTAAATAACATCAGCCATAAGGAGTAGGGTTTATTCCAGGAGCAAGAACTTGACTTTTGCCTTAGCTTACTGACCTGTTTCCCAGTATCCACTTTTGCTCCCTTCCATCCATTTTTGCACACTGTAGTTCTTTATAAATGCAAATATGTTTATGGCACTTCTCTATATAAAACCTTTCAGAGATTTAAAAGAATTTTAATAAATAAATAAAGTCTAATAAAAAATATTTTTAAAAATCTTTCATTTCCTTCTTATTACCCTCAGGATAAAGTGTGAAACCCTAAACGTGTGATGGTTAATTTTATTTGTCAACTTAACTGGCCAAGGCGTACCTAGATTAAACATGATTTCTGTGAGGGTGTTCCCATATGAGATTACCATTTGAATCAGTGGATTTAGTAAAAGAGATTGCCTTTCCCAATGTGGCTGGATCTTATCCAATCCATTGGGAACCTGAATAGAACAAAAGCCAGAAAAAAAGAATTCATCCCCTTTTTATTTCCTGCTTGCTTGCTTGAGTGGGGACAACTCATCTTAACTTCTCTAGTTTTCAGACTGGGATTTAAACCACTATATCTTGGTTCTCAGGCCTTCAGATTCAGACTGAATTAAACCACCAGCTTTTCTGGGTTTCTAGTTTGCAGATGTTAGATCATGCTATTTCTTAGAATTCATAATCACATGAGCCATTTCCTCAAAATAACTCTATTTTCCTCTCTCTCTCTTCCTCTCTCTTCTCTATCTCTTCTATATCTATCTCCACCTCCATCTTTATCTCTATATACCCTACTAGTTCTGTTTTTTGGAGGCACCTGACTAATCCGCATTGCTCACAAATAACTCAGCTGTTAAGCAAATGCTGCCTTTCTCTCCAGTCTCATTTCTTATCATATTTATTCTAGAATTTTAAAAATTATTACATAATAAATATCTTCCTTTTTAATTAACTAAGTAGTTAGTAGTATTTCATAATCTACTATCCTGATAATTGTCACTTCACTGCTCTGAGAAATTTTTACCTGATTCTTAGACTAAGTTATATTCTTTGTATATTTTATTTCCTTTAACACAATAGTTCATCATACATTGTTATAATACTTCTGTTTATTTTATCTTTGTTCTAGATATATACATTGATTTGTTTTTTAAATTAATGTACTTTGTTTTTTTAAAATATATTTTATTGATTTTACAGAGAAGAAGGGAGAGGGGTAGAGAGAGTTAGAAGCATCCATGAGAGAGAGAACCATCGATCAGCTGCTTCTTGCACGACCCCCCGCCCCCCCGCCACTGGGGATCAAGCCCACAACCAAGATACATACCCTTGACCAGAATTGAACCCGGGACCCTTCAGTCCTTGGGCCAATGCTCTATCCACTGAGCCAAACTGGTTAGGGCTGTACTTTAATTTTTTGAGAATGTTTGTTTAGAGAGAAATTGAGTAAAAAGTACAGAGTTCCAACATAGCCCCCACAAAAAAACCCCCACAATATTCCCTATTATTAACATCTTACATTAGTGTGATACATACTGATAGTCTATATAAATGCAATTGATTTTTGCATATTGATCTTGTGTCCTGGTTTTTACGGAACTCATTTATTCATTCTAGGATTATTTTTTGGTAAATTTCTTGGGATATTATTTGTACCCAATTATGTCATATACAAATAGAGACAGTTTTATTTGTTTTTCCTTTCCAATCTCTATATCGATATTTTTTCTTTTCTATTACAGTAGCTAAACCTTCCAGGATTATGCTGAATAAGAGTGGTAAGTGGGGATTGATTCCTTTTTATTACTATGAAAAGTCACTCTTTGGCTGTAAAATGTTCTGTGTTTGAAGTCTATTTTATCAGAATATTAATATAGTTACTTCTGCCTTTTTAAAATTAATGTTTGCATGATATATATTTTGTCATTCTATTGCTGTTGATCTGCCTGTAGTGTTTTAATTGAAGTGATTTTCTTGTGAAGGGCATAAAGTCTGGTCATGTTTTATTGACCAATTCTACCAAACTATGGCTTTTGATGGGTTCATTTAGACCATTTGCATTTAAGGTAATTATTGATAGGATAGTGTTTAAGTCTGTCATTTTGTTATTTCAGTGTTCCTCTCTTTCTCATACTTCAATTTCTCTTTTCTTGCCCTTGAGTGGATTACTTGGACACTTTTAAAGATCCCATGCTGATATATTTATGACATTTTTTAAATATATCTTTGTACAGTTTTTTTTAATAATTGCTCTGGGTATTATAATGTGCATTTGTATTATCATAGACTTCTGGTATCAAGTGAAGGTAAAATAGTCACTTTCATTTAGGTTGCTTAGCCTTCCCTATTTTAAAATACTATTTTCTTGAGTATCAGATGGTGTTATATATTTTTTTAATTATCAAATATAGTATATAAGGCTCATGATAAAAAAGATGACCTATTATATGTACCCATATTTCTACTCTTTCTGTTGTTCCTTCTTTTTTCCTAATGCTCCAGATGTCTTTCTTTTATCATTACTTTTTTTTAAAGAACTTCCTTTAGCCATCTCTCTAATGATAGACCTATTAAACAGAGAGTAGAATGGTGGCTACAAGGAGCTAGAGAGTGAGGAGGATGGACAGATGCCAGTCAAAGGTTACAAGCCTTCAGTTAAAAGATAAATAAGTTCTGGGGATATAATGTACAACGTGATGACTATAGTGAATACTGTGTTGTGTACTTGAAATTTGCTAAGAGAGTAGATAGACATTATGCATTTGCACTACACACACACATAAGTTATAACTATGTAAGGTGATGGATGCCTTAATTAACCTGTGTGGATGAAAAAGGGGTGCTATAATAAATCTGAAAAGTCCACTGGACTTGCTAAGTGAAATAAGCCAGTCAGAGAAAGACAAGTACCATATGGTTGCATTATATATGGAATGTAATGAACAACTAAACTAACAAAGTGGAGACAGACTCATGGATACAGAGAACAGACTAACAGCTGCCACATGGGAGGGGGTAGGGGGCCAGGTGACAAGGGTAAAGGGATTAAGTAAAGAAAAGAAAAAAAAGAAAAACTCATGGACACAGCAACAACAGTATGGTGATTGCCAGAGGGTTAGGGGAGTGGGGAGAGGTAGAAGCTGGTATAGGGGGAATAAATGGTGATGAAAGGTGACTTGACTTGGCATGGTGACCACACAATACAATATACAGCTGGTGCATTATAGAATTGTATACCTGAAACCTATATAATTTTATTAACAAATGTCACCCCAATAAATACAACTTAAAAATTCTGACATGTCCACTGACCCAAAATAATCTCATATGGTGATCTGATCATAAATTTCTAACTAAGCAGGAGCTTAGTCACATCCCAGGCAAGCTCTGTCCATTGTTCTTGTGCATCTAGGTTAACACACCTTTGAAATGCTAGAATAATTCTCTTTTACAGACTCCTGTGAAGTAACCACCCACCAGAGAGCACATAATATTGTTAACTATTATTTAATCTGATCCTGCCTTGCTGTCTCCTACCTCCTGGTAATCTTCCTTAAATTCCCTCCTTAATTTTAAATGCATAAAGGAAATGGCAAACTGTCATTCTCCAGAGCGTTTCTCAGTCTGTTGAGAACTTGTTTCCAGGTATATCCTCTGTTTGGATCAAATAATTTCCTATAAAATTTTTCTACAGTCAACATCAATACCTGATTGTAGTAAACATTTCACAAAGTATGTGTATATCAAATTATCATGTTGTGTACTTTATTTATTTATTTATTTAATTTCTTTATTGATTAAGGTGTCACATACTTGTCCTCATCCCTTCATTCCCATCCCACACCCCTCCCCACGGATGCTCCCACCCCCCTGTTGTCCTTAACCATTGGTTAGGCTCGTATGCATGCACACAAGTCCTTTGGTTGATCTCTCCCCCCTACGCCCACCTTCCCCTACCCTCCCTCTGAGGCCCGACAGTCCGATCGATGCCTCCTTGTTTCTGGGTCTGTTCTTGTTCATCAGTCAATGTTGTTCATCATTTCCCCTAGATGAGTGGGATCATGTGTTACTAGAAATATACTTATAAGAACCGAATGTGAGACGAGCAATAATAGTTATGCTGACAGGCAAATGAATCAGTCTGTAGTGAGTTTCTTTCTGGACCAACAGTTCTTTTGAGACCCAATTTCAATGTCCACCAGTTCCTTATGTGTACATGTCGGCACTGACTTTTCAGCTCTGGATGGTGGACAAATGGTGGTAATGTAGGTCTGACTCCCTCTGGTTTGGTCTCGCCCGGACCCAGGGGCATGACTTCACCCGGACTCAGGGGCACGTGGCCTCACCCGGACCTGGGACCCAGCATCACCCGGGCCCCAGGGCGTGTGGCCTCACATGGACCTAGGGGTGTGTGGCCTCACCCGGACCCAGGTGCGCGCGGCCTCACCCGGTCCCGGGATCCAGCCTCACCCGGACCCAGGGGCGCATGGCCTCACCCGGACCCAGGGGCGCGTGGCCTCACCCAGACCCAGGGGTGCACGGCCTCACCCGGACCCAGGATCCAGCTTCACCCGGATCCAGGGGCACACAGCCTCACCCGGATCCAGGATCCAGCTACACCCAGACCCAGGTACGCGTGGCCTCTCCTGGACCCAGGGGTGCGGCCTCACCCGGACCCAGGATCCAGCCTCATCTGGACCAAGGGGCGCGTGGCCTCACCCGGACCCAGGGGCATGCAGCCTCACCTGGATCCAGGGGCGCGTGGCCTCGCCCGGACCCAGGGGTGCGCAGCTTCACCCGGACCCGGGACTCAGCCTCACCCTGACCCGGGTCCCAGCCTCGCCCGGACCCAGGGGCGCGCGGCCGCACCCAGACCCGGGACCCAGCGGGGCTTCGTCTTCTAGATCCCAATTCTTGTCAGTCAATTCCCTCTCAGTAATTCCTTCGGCCATTTTCTCAAAGCTCCGGGGTGGCTGCCGTGGAATTCGTTGGGCAGCGGGCTCGGCGAAGCTCCAGTGCGCAACGGCAGGCTAGTCCGAGGTCATTGCGGCGGCACTCGGGTCTGTAGCGGCGACCAGTTGCCGGGCGAGCGCTCCTGGATCCAGGACCCAGCAGGGCCTCATCTTCCCGATCCCAACTCTCATCTGTCAATTCCTTCTCAGCAATTCCTCTGGCCATTTTCTCAAAGCTCCGGGGCGGCTGCCGCGGAACTCACTGGGCAGTGGGCTCAGCGAAGCTCCGGTGCGCGGTGGCGGGCTGGTCCGGGGTCGCTGCGTCAGCACTCGGGTCTGCAGCGGCGGCCGGTCGCCGGGCGTGCGCACCTGGCCGCTTCCGGGGTGCTTAGATTCTCGAAGGACTCGGAGGTCAGCAAGCGCGGGGTCTCCCACCCCATGTCTCCCAGGGGCTTGTCTGTTCGTGCTCGGCAGCGAGTGGAGCTGTCCCCTCAGCCGGAGACTGCCGGGGGAACTGCGCCGAGCACGTTCCAGGCTGCCATTGTGTCGCCAGAGCTGTAGTTCTTAAAGTGTGATCTTTGGCTCACCGGCATCAGCATCATCCTGCGTACCCCTCTCTTTTATTCTAGTTGTAGATCATCTGCTCAGCCAGCCCTCCGGTGGTTCTGGGTGGTGTCTGCTCTGTTTTCCCGTTGTTGTTTCAAAATTGTTGTGGTAGGCAACAATCAGGCGTCTGCCCTATGCCTCCATCTTGGTCCTCCTTTGTGTAGTTAAGTCTTGATTGTTGTTGTTGTCACTGGGAGGAATTTTCCTCCAGGCCAATTGGCTGTGAGGACCCGCTGTATCTATAAAGGAAGGGTTGCTGTTCAGGAGACATGTTTATGGGCCGGGACTTGTTCCAGTAAGGCTTTGGCGCTCACTGAGTCTGCCTCTTGAATGTGTCCCTTATGCGAGTGGTTGAAATCTGGTGTCGTCTCACACCAACCACTAGATGCCCTCGTTTCTGGGTCTCCAATGGGGTGCAGGTCAGCTACTGTCTGAGGCCACTTGGCAGGAGTTACAGCAAAAACTGCAGTTTTCTCCTCCTGCTTGAGTGGTTTTGGAGCAGTCAGACTGGAACTGCAGATTATTTGGTTAAGCTGCCACAGGGAAGGCCACTTATATGCAGAAGCTGCTGTTTGGAGCCTGGGCGGGTTTGTGGAATGTGCGGAGCGGGTCTCAGGGCTGGGCAGGTCTCAGGGCGGGGCGGGGTCTCAGGGCATCACTAGGCTAGGGCGTGGCAAAAAGCAATGACTGCAAGTCTGCCTTTTCTGCCTTTCCGCATTTCCAAGTTCCCGCGTCCCGTGCTCCAGCGCAGTAAACAGTGATTGCTGGGCGCACCTCTGCAAGAAAGTCGCTCTCACTTTCCAACACGATGGCCGAGAGTCCAGCTTCTCCACGTAGGTGTCTGGGTCTCCCGCGCGTCCCCAGAAACTGGATTTCAGAGTGATGGGGAGCTTATCTCTCTTAGGGTTGGAAAAAAAGCCGCGCATCCCTTCCCCTGCCACCAGCCCGACACATGCACCTCCGCACCTCAGCTCCTCGGCGTTTGCTCTTTCCTCTTCCCTCTTAGTTGTAAATCCACCATTCAGCCAGCTCTCCTGTGGTTCTGGGTGGCAGACGCTCTGTCCTCTAGTTGTATTTTTGAAATTGCTGTGCGTAGTGCAGTTCATTTGTTTATCTTTGCCGCCATCTTGGTTCAGTCTCCATGTTGTGTACTTTAAATATATACAATTTTACTTGTCAACTAGAGGCCCAGTGCCTGACATTTGTGCACTGTGGGGGGGGATGAGGGAGGGCATCCCTTAGCCCAGCCTGTTCTCTCTCACATTCTGGGACCCCTTGGGGGATGTCCACCTGCCAGTTTAGGCCCGCTCCCCGTAGACATCCCTGGAGGGGTCCTTAGCACTGCTGTGGAGGTGGGAGAGGCTCCTGCCACCGCCGTTGCACTCGCCAGCCATGAGCCCGGCTTCTGGCTGAGCAGCGTGCTCCCCGTGTTCAACTTCTGCATTGAGAATCTTTTCCCTGGTGGTCAGTGCTCATCATAGAGACCAGTTGTTCTACTGTTTGGCCTACTTGCATATTAGGGTTTTATTATATAGGATTATACCTTAATAAAGTGAATAATTTTAAAAGTTAGATCTACTAGTAACAAATCTTTTTGTTTTCCTTTATGTGGGAATGCTGTTTATATTCCATTCATTCCTAAAGGTGGTGGATAGTTCTTTTCTATCAGCAGTTAAAATAATTTTGTAGCTTTCTTCTGGCCTCCATGGTCTCATATGAGAAATGTGGTGTCATTTGAATTCATGTTTTCCTATAGTTAATGTATTGTTTCTCTCTGGCTGCTTTCCAATTTTTTCTAATTTTAGTTTTCTGAATTCTAATTATGATGTGTCTTGGCAGGGATTTTGTTGGATATATTGTATTTAATATTAACCAATTTTATGAACCTGTAAGTTTGTGTCTTCTATTGGAAAGTTTTCAGCTGTTATTTATTTGAATGCTCCTTTAACCCCACTCTCTTTCTCCTTTTGGCACTCTGATGATACAGATCTTTGTTCCACAGGTCACTGAGGCTATGTTCATTTTTTTTTTCAGCATACTTTCCTCTCTATTATTTTGGATTGAGTGAATTTTATTGATTTGTACTCAAGTTCACCAATTTTATCATCTGTCATCCGCACCCTGTTATTGAACCTATTCAGTGAGGCTTTATTTCTGTTATTTGGCCACTCTTTATTTGTAATAACATGTTTTCCCAGAAAAATAACAATATATATTTTTGCAAGTTGAGAGATTTTATCTATTCTTTTCCAATCATTGTACTTTCTATTTATTTCTGTTTACTTATTGGATTGGCTAGGACAATTATTGAAATGCTTATTAGTAGCAGTTATAATATCATTAATTTATTCATAACTTTATTTAAAATACTTTCAAAGTTTTAACACAAATATAATAGCTTTTTAATTACCCTTAATTAAATTAAGAAACTTTTATCTATAGTTTGCTAAACATTTTAAAATGATGCATTGAATTTCTTAAGGTCCTTTTTTATCCGGTCCTTTTTTATATCAGTGATATGATAATATTTTCTTCCTAATCTATTAAATAAGTGAACTACAGAGATAGATTATCAAATATATTTGCCTTTCTATGATACACTGACTTTATTAATATTTTTTAATATATTTTTATTGATTTCAGAGAGGAAGGAAGAAGGAGAGAGAGATAGAAACATCAATGATGATAGAGAATCATTGATTGGCTGCCTCCTGCACGCCCCCCACTGGGGATCGAACCCACAACCCGGGCATGTGCCCTGACCAGGAATAAAACTGTGACCTTCTGGTTCATAGGTCAATGCTCAACCATGCAGGCCAGGCGACTTTATTATTATTTTTAAAACTTCTTGAATTCAATTTGCTAATATTTTGTTTTTGCTTATATATGAGTTTGATTAATAATTGTATTGCCCAGCTGGAATGGTTCAGTTGGTTGAGCATTGTCCTGTGTACTGCAGGGTTGCCAGTTTGATTCCTGGTCAGGGCACATACCAGGGTTGCAGGTTCGATTCCCAGTTGGGGCGTATATTGAAGGCAGCAGATTGACGTTTGATGTTTCTGATATTGATGACTCTCTCTCTCTCTCTCTCTCCTCTCTCTAAATATGTCCTCGAGTGAGGATTAAAAAATAATAATAATTCTATCTATTGCACTTCTCGTTCAGTTTCAGTATGAAGATTATGCTGCTAACCACCTAAAAGGAGTTTACAGTTTTCTCTCTTACATTTTAGAAGACTATACCTAAGATGAAAGTTATATGTTCTTTGAGGTTTGTGTTTTAATACCTCATGGAAGCACATGAAATATTAGTAAATGATGCACATTCAAAGATTTATTTATTTTATAATTATTGGTCTATTCAGGTTTTCAACTTATTTGGAAAATTTTGTAAAGTTTTATATTTCTAAGTT
This sequence comes from Ia io, assembly GCA_025583905.1. Taxonomy (NCBI): domain Eukaryota; kingdom Metazoa; phylum Chordata; class Mammalia; order Chiroptera; family Vespertilionidae; genus Ia; species Ia io. The sequence continues at coordinate 100,933,133 of JAJQQW010000001.1, forward strand.
ATTATCATACATATACTTTATGTATGCAAATATATAGGCATATCTGTGTACATAGTAGTCTACTGATGTATTTTTTATCTTTTCCTTTTGATTATGTTCATCAATATTTCCATTTTTATTAATTCTCTGAAATAACTAAATTTTTGTTTTATAAAAATTTCTACTGCTTTTATATCTTCTCATTTTTAGCTTTTACATTTATTCATTTTTTTTCATTCAGCTTGATTTGTGTTCATTTTGCAATTCTCTCTTTAGTTTTATATTTTAATACTTAATTCATTTAAATTTAATCTCCCAATATTCAAGTAAGTTACCTTTGCATTGACTACATATCACAGGTAGTGTTTTTATTATTATTTATTTCTAAATCTATTTTTTAAAAATATTTTTATTGATTACAGAGAGGAAGGGAGAAGGAGAGAGAGATAGAAACATCAATGATAAGAGTGAATCATTGATCAGATGCCTCCTGCACACCCCACACTGGGGATTGAACCTTCAACCCAGGCATGTGCCCTGACTGGGAATCAAACCATGACTTCCTGGTTCATAGGCAGCCGCTCAACCACTGAGCCATGCCAGATGGACTCTAAATCTATTTTATCAAAATTTCTTCAATTTTCTGTAACCAATGATATTTAGAACTGTCTTTATTTTTTAATTTCTAAGTTGTATGGAATTTAGGGACTACATTTAAAAAAATAATTTCTAAATTTGTTTAATTGTGGTATATGGACATCATTGGCACAATGTGATTATTTTAAATGAGTTAAGATATCCTTTGTCAATTTTTGCAAATACATTATACCAAATATGTATTTGATCTACCTTCAAATAAATATTATGTTTTCTTTTCAATGTACTGGTTAATTTGGATGTTGAAATCCTATATAAACCTGATTTGATTTATTGGTTTCTGAGAAAGGCTAAATAAAGTCTCCTGCCATTATTGCATATTTTTCAAATTCTCTTTTGAGACTCCATTAATATTTACTTTGTTTTATTTTAATAAAAATATGTTGGGTATGTGAATAAATTTTCATGACTTTTATATATTTTAGTTGATTTTTCTTTATCATCATACTAAAGGCCCAGTGCATGAATTTATGCACAGGTGGGGTCCCTCAGGGTGGCCTGCAGGGATCAGGCCAAAACCAGCAGTCCAATGCTGCCTGCCACTCCTGCCTGCCACTCCTGCTCATCCTGGCCCCACTGCCCTGGCCATGGGCTTGTGCCCGGTCAGTCCCAATTGGGAGAGGCTTGTGATGCCCCAGCAGCACTCACCAGCCATGAGCCCTGCATCTGGCGCCCATTCTGAGGTGGGTGTGGGTGTGGGTGGGCCCGGGACGCAATCAGCCTTTCAGTTGGGTGGTGGGATGCCCTTGCTGGCCTGGGATCTGGATCTGTCCCACTGACTTGTGCGCCAGCTGTCAGGAGCCACCTGGCGGCTGCTTTTATATCGTTTCTTCCTTGCAGAGCATTTAGGGAGGGGAAACAGCCATGGTGCCCAAGGCTGACTTCCAGGAGGCAGGCAGCACTGTCAGAATTGTGACAGCAGTGCTGGTCCATCAGTGCCTGGTCCATTCTCTGGAGATTGTATCTGCAGGACTACTGAGGGAGTGAGTGACTACCACAGGGCTTGTGGGCTGCTGGGATGGGTCTGTCAGCTGAGTGGCGCTCCCACTGTGGGAGTGTACTAACCATCAGGGGGCAGGTCCTGCATTGATCATCTTCCCCCTGGTGGTCATTGTGCATCATAGCGACCAGTTGACCAGTCGTTCGGTCTTTCGGATGCTTCGGCTTTTATAGATATAGACTAGAGGCCTGGTGCACGAAATTCGTGCGTTTGGGGGGGGTCCTCAGCCTGGCCTGTGCCCTCTCACGGTCCGGGAGCCCTGGGGGGATGTCCGACTGTAGGCTTAGTGGGCCTAAGTCATCAGTTGGACATTCTTAGCATTGCCACTCAGGCAGGAGGGGATCCCGCCACTGCTGCTGTGCTCGCCAGCCATGAGCCCAGCTTCTAGCTGAACAGCACTCCTCCTATGGGAGTGCACTGACCACCAGGGGGCAGCCCCCACATTAAGTGTCTGCACCCTGCTGGTCAGTGTGCATCATAGCAACAGGTCATTCCACCATTCAGTCATTTGCATAATATTAGCCTTTTATTATATAGGATACGCTGTAGATGAGCCCCCTAGAACCATAAGAAATGCAAAAAATTCACTGTTAACTCATTCTCGAATTGCCCCCATTTAAAATCAAATTGCCCCTTCTGTGCTGCACCTTGGGAACCAGTGGGCTTGACACTTTTCCTCTCTGAGCTTCATTTCTGAATACATACGCGTATACCATGGGAATTGTAATCTCTTCTCTGCCTACCTCACTGGGTTGTCATGAGGAGGTTCTTAGCTAATAAACCTAGAAATGTTTCATCAAGTTAAGTGATGTCTAAACGGGAAGGGGTTGTTATTTTTAAGCCCACGGGTACCCTCGCAGGTAGCAGGTGCTGATTAGGGGAGGAGGGTGCAGCCGCTGATGCTCAAGACCGCGGAGCATGCGGCTTGTCCCTCTCCTGGGCCTCAGCCTGGCTGGTCCCCATTCCTCTTTCACAAGATCATTTGTTCCTGGCTGGTTCCCATTCCTCTCTTGCGAGCTCATTTGTGCCTGGCTGGTCCCCATTCCTCTCTCCCCAGTGTTGAGTGTCTGAGCAGTTCCGACGCGAGGGTGTGAGGGTGCGAGGGCATGAGGGCGCAAGGGCACGATGACCATTTGCATATTAGCTCTTTATTATATAGGATATTATGTAGGATTTTATGACAAAAGCAATTTGGAGATGTAAATAAGGGTACTAATCAATTAACCTTGAAATAGTGAGATTATTCTGGATTATCTGAGAGGCCCAAATATAATCAATTATATGGGGCAGAATTAGAGTTATTAAAAATACAAATATTAATTTTTCAAACCAATATAAAAAAAACTATGAGGAAGAGCATGTATCTGTGTGATGATTCATATTTAAAGGCTTTATCTCCTCTATTGGATTAGGGTCTTCTATTGAGTTAAATAGCCAACTCTGCAGAATAATTAGTGGCTGGAGTTGTTGATACCACACGCTGAAAAGGATATATAATTTCTGTGTGTTTTTTCTCCTGGAATTTGTAACTTCACTCCAATCATGGGAAAACGCCAGACAAATCCAAATTGATAGCATTCTATAAAGTAACTAATTAGTGATTTTCAATATTCTCAAGTCATTAAAAACAAGGAAACACTGAGGACTTGTTACAAATTGAAAGATAAAAAGGAAAAATTATACAAATACCATATAAAATCCTGGGTAGTATCCTGGAACAGAAAAAGGATATGACTGGGGATAAAATGATGAAATCTAACAAGGTCTATAGTTTTCTTTAAGATATATATATGTGTATATATATCTTAGTTTTCTTTAAGATATATATATGTATGTGTATATATATATATGTATATATATATATGCATGTATATATACATATATATATATGCATATATATATATATATATATATATATATATATATATATATATATATATTTGTTATTTCAGAGAGGAAGGGAGAGGGAGAGATAGAAACATCAGTGATGAGAGAGAATCATTGATTGGCTGCCTCCTGCACGCCCCACACTAGAGATCTGAGACCACAACCCGGGCATGTGCCACGACAGGGAATCGAACCATGACCTACTGGTTCATAGGCAAATGTTCAACCACTGAGTCATGCCAGCCAAGCTGACAGGTAATCTTTAAATAGAGCATGGTCTATCAATATTTGACTACAAGAAAGGTTGCCAGCTTTTATGAGCTCAGGGTGAGAAACCTGCTTGTGATCACGTAGCACAGAAGGATCAAAACAGTATGTAAAATGAATTTTTGTAACTCAATTCTAAGTTTACAAAGTATCAATTCTACTTAGGTGGTAACAGATAGTTGACCTGAAGCATGAATCTGTGCCAACAAGTTGATCCATTCTACAGAGAAAAATTCTCTTAAGCCTTTTTTTCAAAGTCTGTGTCTTAAATTAAGTGTGTAACATTACCATTATGGGTTTTAAACATTGTAACAGATCATTCTATACAAAATTTGGAGGCAGACAAGTCCTTGAAACTATTCTTAATTTGTTCTACTGTAGGTGGTTGCCTCTTCTGCTTCATATATATCAGGAAGTCTCAATTACTCTTTTTCTTCTGACTGCTATCCTATTAACTCTTTTTCTCCTGACTGCTATCCTTTTAAATATTGGGCATTTTTCATGTTTTCACCTCTTTTCTTTCTAGCATTGTCTTTCTATCTTCTGCCCTTTTAAAGAGGTATTCTTATTTAGTTCAGTTATTAGAAACCCTACAAATGTGCCTGTTATGAACTAAGCTAGATAAAATTTGATACACTACTTTACCATGAGATTAAGCAATAGGATTGCAGGACCATTCACAATTATTTCTGCTGGAATTATTGTGGTTTGTAATACCTGTGGGGAATAGTGGTAACACCACACAATCTTTATTTCTTAAATATAATCGAAGACATCTTGGACTATTAAAATGCAGAGTGATTGAGAAAAATGGAACAAAGGTATAAAGACAAGAAATAAATAGAAGAAATGTCCTTTTTAATGCAAAGAAAATATTTTGCTAGTGTTATTTTCAGAAAGGAAACATTTTCAAGTATAAATCTGATTTCTACTAACAGAGACTTCCCTGTTTTGGGATATACATATCCCATGACTCTTCACACTTCATCTGAACGATACATGGACTTTATTTTTCCTAACAACTAGCTAAAAGGCACATCTATTTAACAACTCCATCACAAGTGGAAAAAATCTGAAAATGGCATTCATGTAGCTCTCTGAAAGGCAATATAGTACTCTGTGGAATACTCTAGAAAATATATGTTTAGTTGATTTTATGTAATGGGAAAATAAAAGTTGTTATATTTTAAATTATCAGAAAATACACGAGGTTGCACATGGAGAATCGATAATCTCTGACCTTTGTTTCTCTTTCTTAATCACATACACACATTCACCCAGGCATACAATTTTATTTTTCTACTAGGGGCCCGGTACATGAATTTGTGCACCTTGAAAGGAACTGTGGGCTGCGAGGCTGCAGTGGGCACAGCGGCAGGTCTTGGCCCATCCTCTGTGCTCTGTCCTGGCCCATCCCACTGCGGCCCCTAGTCCCTTGTATGCTGGCAGCCCACTCCCAGGCACTGATGGCATGGAGCGATTGGGGGCAGCGCCAGCAGCGGGTATGAGCAGGCCGGTGCCATCAGCGGGTGCGAGCAGCGGCTGCTGACCTGATCACTCCTCAGGAGCAGGGGGAGGTGGAAAAACCCTCAAGTGCGATCGGGGCCATCAGCTACCGCTCGCATCCACTGATGGCTCTGAGCAATCAGGATTTGCGCTGGGCACCGGCAGTGGGTATGAGTAGCAGCTCCAGTGCCAGCAATGGGTGCAAGCGGGGCCATCACTAGCAGCAGGTGCGAGAGGTGGCTGCCAGCCCCAATCGCCCCTTAGGAGCAAGGGAAGGTGGAGAAGCCCTGAGTGGTGATCGGGGCTAGCAGCCATCGCTCACACTCGTGGATGGTCCTGAGAGATCAGGACCTGTGCCAAGCACTGGCAGTGGGTGCAAGCGGGGCTGGCACTGGCTGTAGGTATGAGTGGCGGCTCTAGTACCAGCAGCAGGTGGAGCACCAGGTGGGACCGTGGTGAGTGGGAGTAAAGAATTTTCAGTAACCACCATAGTCTCTCCCCTATGACAACAATTGGTGCCCCGCTTTGGTCTGAAACCCCCGTTCACCTGCTCCACCATCCTGCTGCGGCCAACGCATGCCATGTTCCATGCTCTGCTGCCTACTGCTGATGACCACCATATTCCATGTGAGCCCCCTGGTGGTCAACACAAATAGTAGCGACTGGTTGTTTGGTTGTTCGGTTGTTTGGTTTACCGCTGTTCAGTCTATTTGCATATTAGGGTTTTATATATATAAATTTCACTTACTTAAAGTCTTTTATTGTATAAGTTTCAGGTATGCAGCATTATAATTCAACATCTGTATACATGATGGAGTGATAACCATTACAAATCTAGTTACCATTCATCACCATACAGTTGACCTTCTTCACCCATTTAACCTACCCTCCAACCCTCTTTCCCTTTGGTAACCAGTAATCTGTTCTTTATATCTATGAGTTTGATTTTGTTTGCTTTGATTCTTTTAAATTTCACATATTGGTGAAATCATGTGGTATTTTCATCTTTCTCTGACATAGTTCATGTAGCATAACATTTTCAAGGTTCATCCATGTTATTGCAAATAACAAAAGTTCATTTTTAAGGCTATCCTACCTAATAAAAGGGTAATATGCAAATAACCATCACTCCGCTTCACCCATGATTGGGCCAGTGGGAGGCTGGGGGGCGGCACTTGGGGTGGCCTATCTGGCCATTGAGAGGCACGGGGGGTGGGCCTATCTGGCCATTGAGAGGCGCCAGAGGCTTTTGGCCTGGTGCATGAGCAGACACCCAGCTACCCTGCCATCGAAAGCAGGGAGCTGGGTGTCTGCTCCGGCTCCAGGCCAAAAGCCTCCCTGGTGCATGAGCGGACACCCAGCTCCCCTGCCATCAAAAGCGGGGAGCTGGGTGTCTGCTCTGGCACCAGGCCAAAAGCCCCTGCTGGGGGCTTTTGGCCTGGTGAACCAGCGGACCCCCTGCCATCGATTGCAGGGAGCTTGGAGTTTCTTCGACCTGGTACACCAGCGGACCCACTGCAATTGATCACCTGGGCAGGGAGCTGGGGGTCTGCTTTCTGCCTGGGCAGGGAGCTGGGGGTCTGCTTTCTGCAATTGATTGTAGGGAGCGGGGGGTCCGCTCCTGCCCAAGAGGCTTTCGGTCTGGGCAGGCCTGGGCAGGGGCTGAGCCAGTGATCAGAGGGAGCTGGAGAGGCCTGCCCATGCCTAAAGCTTCGGCCAGAGGCTTTAGGCCTGGGCAGGGCCCAGCCCACTATTGGTGTGAACTATAGAGGAAACACCTTTACTGACTGCACATTGGCTAAGCTTCCTGTATGCCACTGGTAATATTCTTAGTAACTTAGGTAATAAGAATCCAAAAAGGTGATCTAGGGTTTCCACCACACTTCTGGAGAAAAAAATGAAGGTCCGCTGCTGGAAGGCTAAGAAATGTCATATCCTGCCCTAACTGGTTTGACTCAGTGGATAACGCCTCAGCCTGCAGACAGCAGGGTCTGGGTTTGATTCTGATCAAAGGCATGTACCTAGGTTGCAGGCTCCTCCCTGCCGGGGCCCAGATCAGGGCTCATGCAGGAGGCAACCAATCAAAGTGTTTCTCTCTGTCTTTCCCTTTCTGTTCCACATTCTCTAAAAGTCAATGGAAACATACCCTCAGGTGAGGATAAAAAATAAATAAAGAAATCCATATCCTATGAAAGACACATCTTGAAAATGCCTAAAGAAAGTTGTCATTTTTTCTTGGTGAAGGGACTGGAGTCCGTGTTGATGAAAACACCTTGGTGGCTGCGGTGACTGACAGTGGCTGCAGCAGTGGGGTGATGGGGCTGGTGCCTTCCCCTGACCAGCCTGGTTGCCTCCCACAAAGGGAGGCCAGACTGCAGCTTAGGTACGCTCCCTGTGGGGCACGGGCCTAATCCGTCAGTAGGACATCCCCTGAGGGCTCCCAGTATGTGAGAGGGGGCAGGTTGGGCTGAGGGACCCCCAACCCCCAGTGCACGAATTTCTTGCACCAGGCCCCTAGTTTTAAATAATGTTATAAACATAGGGGTGCATGTATCTTTTTGAATTAGTGTTCTCATGTTCTAGATTCCCAGAAGGGGAATACCTGGGCCATATGGTACACAATTTTAGTTTGTTATTCTGATACCTGGTTACTTTATTGGCTAAAATTTTCATCCCAATAATGTAAGTATAACTTAATATTAAAAATTAACAATATGATTCATATTTTGAGTAAAGGATAAAAATAACATTTTCTCTGTATAAGGAGATAACATTTTTTTTCAGAAAGTTCAATAAACGTTTATTATTAAAATATGCATGCAAATACAAGTAGAATGAGAACATTATTTGATAAAGATTATCTACCCAAAGCCTGTCAAATGTCAAATTTAATGGAGGAGAATTTATATACTTTTCCTTTAAGATCAGGTACAAGGCAAAATGCTTGTTATTGCCAATACTGGTTAACATGGTCATGTAATCATTCCACAAATATTACAATATGAAAAATAAAAAGTACAGGGATTGGAAGAAAAGAAAAATAACTTTCATTTTATAAAGATAATGTGATTGTTTTTATATAGGAACCACTGTAAAATCAACATGTAGATTTTTGGAACTAGTAAAAGTGTTACCCAGCAAGTATGCCTCAGTGGTTGAGTGTTGGCTAATGAATCAGGTCATGATTCAATTCCCAGTCTGGGCACATTCCAGAGTTGTGGGCTCAATTCCCAGTAGGGGGCATACAGGAAGCAGCCAATTGATATTTCTTTCTCATTGGTGTTTCCATCTCTCCATCCCTCTCCTTCCCTCTTTCCAAAAATCAATAAAAATTTATTTTTAAAAATAAAAATATTAAAAAGAGGCACCAAAAATGCAGATGGGCCCTGTGCCTTCTCACAGAGTGGATAGAAAGAACAGCTCAATTGAACAACACCTACCCAGAAATGTCAAATTAAACATAGCTGGTGAGGCAATCCACAGACACAAAGGTCAGAGATCGATCGCCTAGAGAAAGGTGAGATTCGGGATCCAGGCCGGAGGGAGAAACACATGCAGCGGGAAATGGAATCTCAGAGGAGGACTGAGCCCCACTAAATCTGCAGCCATTGGGGGTCAGTGTAACTCACAAATGTGGAAGGTCCACAGGGCTGCAGGCAGAAGAGGACCCTAGAAATCAACCCACAGCTGAACTGGGCCCAGAAAGGCAGTCTGAAGTTCTGTACCATCTGCACAGAACCAGGGGGAAAAGACTTGCGCAGAGCCATGCACAGAGCTAGGGGAAAAAAAGTCGCGCACAGTGCCAAGGGAAAAAGACAAGAGTCTGCACACCTCCTCTGGCTTTTTTCCTCTTTTTAAAGCCTTACTTTTCCTTGCTAAGTCCAGTACATAGGATCTTCCAATTAAAAACACTCACTGAGACTGCAGGGGAAAGTTGTTTGTGGACACTGGGAATCAGAGTGGGCAGAGATGAACAGAAAAACAGTGCTGGGGCAGTCCATCGCTCCAATCCAGTATTAAGTGCTGCAGGAAAAGCAAAATCTGAATACTGGGTAGAGAGGCCTTTTAGCCCCGGTTATTAAGACAGAAACACGGCCACCCAGGGGTTGTATCAGAAATTGACGCTTGTGTGTAAATACAACTAATGGCAGGCTGAGAACCAAAGAGAGCAGAGAGATCCCACTTGCTTGAAAACAGGGTTGTGGCTTATGACACAGAGGAGCAGTGGATGGCAAGGAACTTCAATACTGTGCTGACTGCCTGAAAGGAAACAGACGTGCCAAACAGACCAGTAGAGGAAGTGAATGACCTTCACATTTTTATTTTTTATCTTTTACTTAAGAAACAAAATTTTTATTCTCTCTCTTGATTTTACCTTGTTTATTATTATATTTTTATTTTCAACTTTTATTGTTATTACTATTATGTTACCCCTTTTTAAAGTTTTATTTTATTTTTTCTTTATTTTATTTTATTTTAAAATTAGTGTTCTACATTCTATTTTTATTTTCCATTTAGCATTATTTTACTCTATCTCAATTTTTCCTTTATGCCAACACTCTCTTCCTCACTTTTTCCTTTTTTTGTCCTGTTTCTCTTACCTTGTTCCTGCTTTAGTTTTTCTCTATCCTTTCTTTTTACTCCCTGATAAAAATTGATCTTACACATATATCTAACATCCTTTACCCTCCTCCAAGCCCATACACACTTCTCTCTTTCTTCATTATCCAAATTTTTATTTTTTTGCTTTGATTGCCTTTTCCTTTCTTTCTGACTTGTTTGTTTGACTGTTGGTTAGTTTTTCTTTGTTTCTTTGTTCTTTTTTTTTTTTGCTTCTGTTTTCCTCTCTTTGCTTGTTCTCCTCTTCTACTAATAGCTTAAATAATTCCAATCACCAACTCAGGCCTACCTACTCTCTATTCTCCTTCTCCAATAGTAAGTGAATACATAGATAGATTAAAGAAGGGGGGAAATCATATATATATATATATATATGTGTATATATATATATATATATAAATTTTATTTTATATATATTCTTTATATATATTTATAAATTTTATTTTATATATATTCTTTATATATATATATATATTTTTAATATTTTGTAATTTGTTTTTTACTTTTTTTCTTATTCACTCATTCTCTGTCTACCTCCTCTATACTGAATTGTGGCTATTCCCCATTCATTCAATCCCTTGACCTTACCTTCTGGAAATAAGCTCTGCCTACTCAGATTCATCTGGGTGTTTGTTGTTTGGATGTTTATTGTTTGCATTTTTTGGATTAATTGTTCTTTGTAGTTTGAATTCATCTCTGTGTATTTATTGTTTGCATTTTTTGATTAGTTGTTATTTTATTGGAGTTTTCTCTCCATATGCATATATTTTTCCTCCTATTTTTTCTTCTCTCTTACATTTTTTTCCCTTTTTTCGATATCATCTTTGCACTCTAATCTATTCCCTAGTTCTCTTTTCTCTGGTGGTCAACTTTATTTGGGAGTATTAGTATTGTGAATACATTTGTGTTTGGGACCCTGTGCGTTTTGTCTTGTTAGGTTGTATTTTGATTTTGTACCTTTAAGTCAACGCAGGCGAGAGAGAGCTACATAACCAGACACCTAGAGAGGTGTGATCATGGGGAGAAAAAGAAACAGCCTGCATATGAAAGAAAAGGAGGAATCACCAGAAAAGGAAGTAAATGAAATGGAGGCAAGCAATATGTCAGAGAAAGAATTCAGAATAATGGTTATAAGGATGCTGAAAAGGATGAAAGACAAATTCAACAATATGTGTAAGAACCAAGAGGAAATGAAGAATAACCAAGAAGAAATGAAAAATGACATCACTGCAATAAAGAACTCAATAGAAAGCATGAACAGTAGACTAGAAGAAGCAGAGGACCGCATCAGTGAGCTAGAAGACAAGGTAGGAAAAAATACCCAAGCAGAGCAGGAACTGGAAAAAAAAAAACAACTTAAAAAACAGGAGGAGAGCCTAAGGGAACTTTGGGACAACAAGAAACAAAACAACATCAGCATAATAGGGGTGCCAGAAGTAGAGGAAACTGTACATGGAATAGAAAACCTGTTTGAAGAAATAATGACAGAAAACTTCCCTGATATCGGGAAGAAAAAATTCACACAAGTCCAAGAAGATCACAGAGTCCCAAACAAGATGAATCCCAAAAGACCAACACCAAGACATTATAATTAAACTGGCAAACACCAACGACAAAGTAAGAATCTTAAAGGCTTCCAGAGAGAGACAGAAAGTTAACTACAAAGTATCTCCCATCAGACTATTAAATTATTTCTCAACAGAAACACATCAGGCCAGAAGGGAATGGAATGAAATATACAAAATCATGCAAAACAAGGGTATTAATCAAAGAATACTGTACCCAGCAAGGCTATCAATCAAAATTGAGGTTGAAATCAGGAACTTCACAAACAAAAAAGGACTAAGGGAGTTTATTACCACCAAACCAGCAATGCAAGAAATGCTAAAGGGTCTGCTGTAAAAATAACAAATAGGAAGAGAAGAAGGAACACAGGCCTAAAGAATAAAAATGGTGACAAACAAGCACCTATCAATAATAATTTTAATGTAAGTGGATTAAATGCCCCAATCAAAGGACAAAGGGTAGCTGAGTGAATAAGAAGACATTACCCATATATCTGCTGTCTACAAGAAACCCAACTCAGAACAAAGGACTCACACAGATTGAAGGTGAAGGGATGGAAAAAGTTTTTCAGGTGAATGGAAATGAAAAAAAAAGCTGGGGTAGCAATAGTTATATCTCACAAATTAGACCTCAAAGTGAAGGCCATAACAAGAGATAAGGAAAGCCACTTCATAATACTAAAGGGAACAATTCAACAAGAAGATATAACTCTAGTGAACATATATGCACCCAATACAGGATTATCCAAATACATAAAAAAAAACTTCTGAAGGATATCAAGGGAGAGATTGAAAGCAATACAGTCATAGTTGGAAACTTTAATACCTCACTAACACCACTGGACAAATCCTCTAAACAAAAAATCAGCAAAGAGGAAATGATGAACAACATAGACTGAAGAACAAGAACAGCATTGATCAGAATGTCAGACCTCAGAGGGAAGGTAGGGGAGGGTGGGGACAAGGGAGATAGATCAACCAAAGGACTTGTGTGCTTGCATATGAGCCTAACCAGTGATCATGGACAACAGGGGGATGGGGGCATGTGTGTGGGGGTGTTTGGGATGGGAATGGGGGGGGTTGATGACAAATATGTGATAACTTAATCAATAAAGTAATTAAAAAATAAAAAAAGAAAACAGGATAAAAAATTACCAAAGAAACATCAATCCTAAATGACTCACTATATCAGGTGGAATTTATTGACATCTTCAGAACACTTCACCCCAAAGCCAAAGAATATACATTCTTGTCAAGTGCACATGGGACATTTTCAAAGATAGAACACATTTTGGGACACAGGCAAAGTCTCTTCAAATTCAAGAAGATAGAAATCATATCAAGCATCTCCTCATATCACAATAGCATAAAACTAGAAATCAACTACAATAAAAACAATATAAAATTAAATACCTGGAGGCTAAATAGCATGCTATTAAACAATGACTGGGTTACCAGAGAGATCAAAAAAAAAATAAAAAAGCATCATGGCAACAAATGACAATGAAAACACAACAATCCAAAAATCTCTGGGACACAGTGAAAGCAGTCTTGAGAAGGAAGTTCATAGCTCTACAGGCTTAGCTCAAAAAAAAAACCAAGAAAAAATGGTAATAAATTATCTAACCCTACAGCTTAAAGAGTTAGAAAGAGAGCAACAAGAAAATCCCAGCATAAGCAGAAGGAAGGAAATAATAAATATCAGAGTGGAGATAAACAACATAGAGACCAAAATAACAATTCAAAAGATCTATGAAACCAAGAGCTGGTTCTTTGAAAGGATAAACAAGATTGATGAACCTCTAGCCAGGCTCACCAAGAAGCCCAGAGAAAGGACCCAAATAAACAAAATCTGAAATGAAAGAGGTGAAGTAACAACTGATCCCACAGAAATACATATGATTATGAAAAAATACTATGAAAAACTCTATTCTAAAAAATGGACAACCTTGATGAAATGGTCATATTCTTAGAAAAATACAAGCTCCCAAAACTCAATCAAGAAGAATCAAAAAACCTGAATAGGCCGATAACTACTGAAGAAATTGAAGCAGCAATCAAAAATCTTCCAGCAAACAAAAGCCCTGGTCTAGATGGTTTTATAGGGGAGTTCTACCAAGCATTCAAAGAAGAACTAAAACCTATCCTCCTTAGACTATTTCAAAAAATTCAAAATGAAGGCACACTTCCAAGCTCCTTCTATGAAGCCAGCATTACCCTAATACCAAAACCAGATAAAGACACCACAAAAAAAGAGAACTACAGGCCAATATCTTTGATGAACATAGATGCTAAAATTCTCAACAAAATTCTAGCAAATCGGATTCAGCATTACATTAGAAAGATAATACACCATGACCAAGTGGGATTTATTCCGGGGATGCAAGGATGGTACAATATCCGTAAATTAATAAATGTGACACATCACATAAACAAAGTGAGAGACAAAAATCACATAATCATAATAATCAATACAGAAAAAGTATTTGACAAAAATCCAACACCCTTTCTTGATAAAAACTCTCTGCAAAGTGGGAATAGAGAGATCATACCTCAAAATATTAAAAGCCTTATATGACAATCCTTCAGCCAACATCATACTCAATGGGCAAAAACTAAACTCATTTCCCCTAAGAACAGGAACAAGACAAGGATGCTCACTTTCACCACTCCTATTTAACATAGTACTAGAAGTGCTAGCCATAGTGTTCAGAGAAGAAGCAGACATAAAAGGCATCCAAATTGGAAAAGAAGAAGAAAACTGACCTTATTTGCAGATGACATGATATTGTACATAGAAAACCCCAAAGACTTCATCAAAAAACTACTTGTCCTGCCCTAACCAGTTTGGCTCAGTGGATAGAGCATCGGCCTGCAGATTCAAGGGTCCCATGTTCGATTCTGGTCAAGGGCATGTACCTTGGTTGCTGGCACATACCCAGTAGGGAGTGTGCAGGAGGCAGCTGATTGATGTTTCTCTCTCATCGATGTTTCTAAATCTCTGTTCCTTTCCCTTCCTCTCTGTAAAAAAATCAATAAATATATTTTTTTAAAACCCCCAATAGTCATAATAAATGAATTGGGCAATGTAACAGGATACAAAATTAACACCCAGAAATCTATGGCCTTTTTATACACCAATAGTGAACTCACAGAAAGAGAAGTGAATAAAACAATCCCATTTATCATTGCACCAAAAAAAATTAAGACACCTAGGAATAAACTTAACTAAGGATGTAAAAGACCTATACTTGGAAAACTACAGGACATTGAAAAAAGAGATAGAGGAAGACACTAACAGATGGAAGAACATACCATGTTCATGGATTAATAGAATCAACATCATCAAACTGTCCATACCACCCAAAGCAATATACAGATTCAATGCAATTCCCATTAAAATACCAATGGCATATTACCAAGATCTAGAACAAACTCTCCAACAATTCAAATGAAATTTAAAAAAGACCCCAAATAACTGCAGCAATTCTGAGAAAGAAGAACAAATTTGGAGGGATCACAATACCAGATATCAAGCTATATTACAAAGCCACTGTTCTCAAAACAGACTGGTTCTGGCACAAGAACAGACATATAGACCAATGGAAGAGAACAGAGAACCCAGAAATCAACCCAAGCCATTATGCTCAATTAATATTTGACAAAGGAGGCAAGAGTGTACAATGGAGTCAAGACAGTCTCTTCAATAAATGGTGCTGGGAAATTTGGTCAGATACATGCAAAACAATGAAACTAGATGATCAACTTATGCCATACACAAAAACAAACTTAAAATGGCTAAAGGACTTAAATGTAAGATGGAAAACCATAAAAATCTTAGAAGAATCCATAGGCAACAAAATAGCAGACAAATGTTGTAGCAATATCTTTATAGACACAGCTCCTAGGGCAATGGAGACTAAGGAGAAAATAAACAAATGGGACTACATTGAAATAAAAATCTTCTGCACAGCAAAAGAAACCATTAACAAAACAAGAAAGCCCACTGCATGGGAGAATATATTTGCCAGGGATATTTCCGATAAGGATTTAATCTCCAAAATTTTCAGAGAACTCATACAACTTAACTAAAGGAAGGTAAATGATCCAATAAAAAAAAATGGGCAAAGGATCTAAATAGACACTTTTTTAAAAAGGACATACAGAGGGTCAAGAGTCATATGAAAACATGCTCAAAGTCACTAATCATTGGAAAGATGCAAATCAAAACATCAATGAGGTACCATTTCACAGCTGTCAGAATGGCTATCATCAACAAATCAACAAATGACAAGTGCTGGCGAGGATGCGGAGAAAAAGGAACCCTCCTGCACTGCTGGTGGGAATGCAGACTGGTGCAGCTACTGTGGAAGACAGTATGGAGTTTCCTCAAAAAGTTCAAAATGAAGCTCCCATTTGACCCAGTAATCCCACTTCTAGGACTATATACCAAGAAACCAGAAACACCAATCACAAAGGATATAGGCACTCCTATGTTCATAGCAGCACAATTCACCATAGCTAAGATTTGGAAACAGCCTAAGTGCCCATCAGCAGATGAGTGGATTAGAAAACTGTGGTACATCTACACAATGGAATACAATGCCGCTGTAAAAAAGAAGGAACTTTTACCATTTGCAACAGCATGGATGGAACTGGAGAGCATCATGCTAAGGGAAATAAGCCAGTCGGAGAAAGATAAATATCACATGATCTTACTCATATATGGGATATAATATCAACATAATTTGATGAATAAGAATAGATCAAGAGACAAATGGGGGGGGGCGTTTAGAGAGCAACCAAAGGACTTGTATGCATGCATATTAGCTTAACCAATGCACACAGACATGGGTGTTGGGTGCTTGCTTGGGGTCAGAATGGCTGGGGGTGTCAATTGGGGAAAAGGAGACATATGTAAATCTTTAGACAATAATAAAAAATAAATATTAAATAAATAAATAAATAAATAAATAAATAAATAAATAAATAAATAAAAATATAAGTCTTGGCAAAGGAACAAAAATCAAAAGTTCCTACATACCTGGAATAACTTACTAAGGTATTGTTTCTATTATGAATAAAACTAGTGGCCCAGTGCACAAATTTGTGCACATTGAAAGGAAATTAATTAGAAGAATTATTTTAATATTGCTATTCGCCCTTTCTCTATAATAGGAGTGTCAACCAAATTCACGATTGACAATGACAGATCGAAACACACACCTGTGATTGGTGCCAGTGAGAGCTTTATATGTACCGTGCATGGGCAAGTCAACTTAGCCATATATATAGAATAAACTTGCTTAATTAGACCTTCTTTCTGTTTTAGCTAAACTTTTTCTAAACCAGTGAAGCGCCTTAAATTCTCTTTCAGGTAATTGTCAGCAACACAGCAGTGAATATCAACACAAAGCAGATTATTATTGTAGGTCATGCAGGGAGAACAAATGGTAAAATATTTAACTGCAGCAGTGTTTGACTATATTCTATGCAGCAAGAAAACCTGTAGTCATTTTCAAGGTCCATCATTTCTTACTTCTTTTCAGTCAGGTCAAGTTTCTAAGCTTTCTAAATCTCCATTTTCTACCAAATGAAAATAGGATTCTACCTAGTCTCCTATTTACCTACTCCAGGACTTCTATGAGGATCAAATGAGATGAGGCATGGGAAAAGGCTTCACAGACATTTGGTTAAAGTGTAAAATGTTTGCACCTGGCTATAAAGCAAGTCATGTTCCTGGGCTGAAGAAACTCCAAGAAGGCTAGTCTCTAGGGAGAGGAAGCCAGGCGTTGCTATGTGATGTCATTACCCGGCGCCCACAGCGACCATTTCCGGGCTGGGCTGGGTTGTGGGCCATATTTTGCACCATGGGGTCTTGCCAGCGTTGGCTGTGATTTGGTGGGGTGTCACTCCGAGGTGGTGGCAGGGCCTGTGTCCCACTTGGGGGAAGCCGAGTGTTGCTTTGTCGGTGCCAGGTCCTCAGTGCCATTTCTCTGTAAATGGCCAGTGCGCATCACGGCAGCTCCTGTGTTCAGCATCTACCCCCTGGTGGTCAGTGAGCATCATAGCAACTGGTCGAATGGTTGGACACTTAGCATATTATATATATATACATATATATATATATATATATATATATATATACATATATATATATATATATATATATATATATACTGTATATATACTCTTTTTACACTATTTTCTTGCAAGTGTAATTAATGTCTCATAAGAAGACACCTGAGATTATAAGGCAGAAGAACTATGCAAAGAATGATTGATGTTGATTATTTTCTAAAACTATCAAGGGGCCTTAATCCATAAACATCAAAAAACACTATAAATCACAAGTAGATTAAATACAAAGAAATTCAAACCAAGGCACATCATAGTAAGACTGCTAGAAATGAAAGACAAGGAGGAAATCTTTAAAGGAGCTCAAGAAAAAAAAAATGACACAATATAATTAAGAACAATATGCCCGGCCAGTGTGGCTCAATGTTTGAGTGTTGGTTGACCCAAGAACCAAGAGGCTGCCAATTTGATTCCAGTCAAGGCACATGCCTGGGTTGCATGCTTGATCCTCATTAGGGGTTGTGCAGGAGGCAGCCAATCAATGATGTTCCTCTCTCATCAATGTTTCTATTTCTCTATCCCTCTACCTTCCTCTCTCTCTAAAAATCAATAAAAACATATTAAAAAAAGAACAACATATGACTGACAACTTACCTCTCAACAACAACAAAAAGGAGTATGAAATAAGGGAATAAAGTAAAATAAATGTAAATTTAAAATTCTATGATATGTCAAACTTACCCTACATGTATTTATATGATTTAAATACATTTTTAAACTAAAATATGAGAATTTATCATCACCAGACCTGCACTAAATTTAAAATTGATATTTAGGCTGATGGGAAATTATTCCAAATTGCAGCTTAGAGATGCACAATGGAAAAAGGTAAATCTAAATTAGTGTTTTCAATATAAAATCACAGAGCATCATCAACAACAATTGCATTTCGTTAGATATGTATAAACATAAAACATACA
This sequence comes from Ia io, assembly GCA_025583905.1. Classification (NCBI taxonomy): domain Eukaryota; kingdom Metazoa; phylum Chordata; class Mammalia; order Chiroptera; family Vespertilionidae; genus Ia; species Ia io. The sequence continues at coordinate 100,951,672 of JAJQQW010000001.1, forward strand.
AATCTAAGAAAGGGGCAAGTGAGATTAAGGTAGCCTAAAGTCTTTGTATAATTTGGGATTTGATAAAACTAATCATTAATATTGGATTTTAAGTCAAGGATTCATATTGTAGTCATACAAGTAAACATTATTTCATGAGTAACTTGGGGTGGCAAACACACTATGCAGTATACACATGATGTTTTGTACAATTGTATACCTAAAACTTATATAATTTTATTAACCAATGTCACCTCAACGCAGAAGCTGCCCCCTGGTGATCAGTGCACTCCCACAGGGGGAGTGGCCCCTCAGCCAGAAGCCAGACTTAGGGATTGCCAGAGGGATGTCCGACTGTCAGGCTTAAGCCAGCAGGCGGACATCCCCCGAGGGGTCCCGAACTGAGAGAGGGCGCAGGCCGGGCTGAGGGACCTGCCCCCGCAACCCAGTGCACATGGGCCTCTTGTGATTAGATAAATATTAAAGGAAATTTATCCATGCATATTATAGTCAACACCACCTCCCAGAAAAATCTGGTATTATATTAACTGGTCATCATTCCTTTTCATAAATTCTTATGTATAACAAGTATATATATATATATATATATATATATATATATATATATATACACACACATATATATATATATACACACACACACACACACACATATATATGTATTCACAAAAATGTATAAATGTATACATACTTTAACAGCTGATAGCTCAATTTTGAAAATAAAATGTATTTTAATAAATACTGCCTTTATAATTATTTTTGGGACACCCTATATATCAGTATATGCATACATACACAAACACACAAAAACATATAAAAGAGTGAGACTTATGTAAACATAGTTTAGGTCCAAATATCCAAGTAACTTTGGAGTCAGTGAGAAAACAAATAAATCTATTTATTAGAATCAGCAGGCACTACTTTCATTCAATTTATTATCTTTCCATAGGAACAAGCAAACTAGGAAATACAATTGTGTGAAAGTCAACATTTGCTCTTTGAAAGGTAAATTCTGAACCTTTCAAAACTGTTTATTCTAGGTATTTAAATATGGTAATTAATTTTTTCATAGTCATTGAGTAGTATATATTAAAAATAAATCTGCAGGATAAAAAATGCAAAATATTTTTACTCAAAAATATCAAAGCTAAAATAGTGGTTTTCCACTGACACTATATTCTTCAATATTCCTGTTTCTTCACTGTCATTTAAAAGGTAATTTTTCTATCTTCTTCTTTTCCTTTGCCTTCATTCTACTTGATAGGGTATATTATATTGATCAATTTTTAAATGTTGAACCAGACTTTTAAAACCTTAAGATTTTTATGTTTTTTGATTTGATATAAATGGTATCACACAATATATTCTTTTCTACATGATTTCATTTGTTTAATATTATATTTGAAATTAATCCACATTGTTACATTTAATGGTTGAAAATATTCTCTTCCAACTCTGAAAAAGCTTGCCTTTTCACTTTTTTTTCATGGAGATTGTGGTTTGAGGTCATTTAAAAATTTGATATTCAATTTATCAGCTGTGTTCTTTAGGGTTTGTGCTTATGACATCTTTTCTAACCCTTAGATCATGAAGATATTTTTGTGATTATCTTTTAGAAGACAAAGTTCTCTTTTAGGAGTCTTATTATTTTACCTCTTTATGTTTATATCTATAGTCCACTTGGAATCTGATTTTCTGTGTAATGTGAGGTCTAAGTCAAGATTATTAATTTTTTAAAAATATACGGATATCCAAGTGAACTAGCACCATTTATTTTTCATTTTTACTGCTCTCCAGTGCTACTTTTTTCTAGCTATAAACTGTCAAATTTAGCAATATACCTTTTGTCTAGTTTCCTAACAGTTTTTATTATTATCATGTGGGGATGTTAGATTTTATTAAATATTTGCTGCATCCAATTGAAGGATCATATGACTTTCTTTTTTGTTCTATTAATGTGAGAAATTACATTATTACATGGATTGAAGTTTTCATTGTGGTAAAATAAACATAACATAAAACTTTCCAATTTAAATATCTTAAGTTCACAAGTTAGTAACATTAAGTATATACATTGTTGTACAACCATCACCATTATCAATCTCTAGAACTTTTTAATCATCCCAAATTGGATTGTTTTTTGAGCAATAAATATAGGTTCTTTTACTATTTCCCCCTTCTTCCCTTTCCATATGGGAACATTAATATGGTTTCCTCACCCCTGTCCAGCATCATGTTGGTGTGTGGGGGATGCAACTGGGGTGGTGGTAGTGAACAGATGATTTGTCTTGCAGTTTCTGTCACTAGACCATGAGGAACAATTATTTTACTCTTTTTAAGTGCTACTCTAAATATTACAAAATGCATCCTTAGTTTAATAAGCCTAAAATAAATTAGAATATTTTCATTTTCTGGACAATTAAAAAACTTTCATAGGTTTACTCCATTTAGTACCTTCTTGCATTTTTTGCTATCTTTGCTATATTTCAATTCTGTGTAATCTGCAAATACACTGAGTGGCCAGCTTATTATGATTTCTGAACCCATAATAATCTGGCCACTCAGTGTATATCCTATATAATAAAAGGCTAATATGCAAATTTTCCCCTCGACCAGGAGTTCGACCAGCAGGCAGGCCGGCCACCCGCCCATGTCCCCTCCCCCTGGCCAGGCTGGCTGGACCCCACCCATGCATGAATTCATGCACCGGGCCTTTAATACACACACACACACACACACACACACACACACACACACACACACACACTGAGTGGCCAGATTATTATGCATTCAGAGATCATAATAATCTGGCTACTAAGTGTATTTTGTGCCCTTTAGACTCATTTTTATTTTTCCATCCAATATGAATTAAAATTTTAACTTCACATTTACTCTTGTTCATGTTTTCCTGCAATTTCTTGTTTCAGTCAGAGATCAATTTTATCCTGGGGAAACTTCTCCATTAATATTCCTTTTAATGAATTTTCTCAAATTTTTATCTTAGAAAGTTGTTTATACCTCATTTCAGAAATGATCATTTTAGGTGTAGTTGACATATAATAAAATGCAAAAAAATCAATGTATAGTTGATGGGCTTTAACAAATATGTATACTCATGTGACCACTAGTCAATGAATATGTAGAACATTTCCATCACTCAAGAAAGTTACTCCATGCCCCTTTGCAGTAACCTCTCTTACTTCACCCCCAAATTAACCACTATTCTGATATGTATCATTGCAGCTTAATTTTGTCTATTGCAGAAATTCATATCATGGAACCGTACAGTAAGTATTCTTTTGTGTCTGGCTTCTTTAGCACAAAATATTCTCAAAATATTATTCTGTTATCATCCATGCAGTTACATGTTCAAATCATTTATATTTTCATTACCAAGTAGTTTTCCATTGTATGGTTATATCACAGTTCATACATTCTCTTCTTGATGGGTATCTGTATTTTTTTCAGATTTTAGTTCTAAATAGAGAACTTCTAAATAGAGAAGCTATGAAATTCCTACATAAATTTTTCTGTAGACATAGGTTTTTATTTCTCATAGGGAAAAATTAAGGATGGAATTACTGGTTATTAGGTCAGGTATATGTTTAACTTGCATTAAAAAATTGCAATATCTTTTCTCCAAAGTGATTTATACCATTTTACATTCATCACAAGCACTGTGCAAGACCTCAAGCTATTTTGTATCTTTATACACACCAGAAATTGCAATTCTTTAAAATTTTTGCTATTCTAATGAGTGCAAAGTGTTACTTTTTTGTGGATTAATTTGCAATTCCCTAACGACTAAAAATGCACAGCAACTTTTCATGATTTATTTGTTCATTGCTCTGTCTTCTGTTGAATTTCTAATAAGATATATTGCCTACTTTTAAATTAAAGATGTGTGTCTTTTAATTGTTGAATTGTAGGAATTCTTTATTATAAATACAACTTCTTTGTCAAGTTTATGTATTATGAATTTTATCTCCAAGTCCATGGCATTTTATTTTCATAATAATGCCTTCCACAGAACACAAGGTTTCAATTTTGATAAGACACAGTGTTTTAAATTTTGCTTTAATGATTATTATTCTTTGTGTCCTTTTTAAGAAAACTTTTTTTTTTTATCCCAGTCATGATGGTATTTTACTTCATTTTCTTCTGGAAGTCTTGTAGTTTTAGTTTTTACAGTTATGTCTGTGATTCATCACAATTTGATGTGTGTACGGTGTGAAGTAAGCATTGAATTCATTCTTAAAAACAAAAAGATTTTCTACAAATAAAAGCTATCCTTTCTTCATTGCATTATTTTAGCACCATTCTCATTTATCTTTAATGCCAGCTGCCAGCTGCATTATTGCTGTTTTTCAGATCATGCCTTTTTATCCCCAATTACTCTTGTTTCCAGAAGTTTTACTCTGTTTGGAATTCCTAGTTGTGAGTTTGCCTGTACTTATCCTACTTTTGGTGCTTCCAGATGGTGGCTTTCTGTGTTTTGTGTTTTTTTTTTTCCTCCTTTTTTTGAGGAAGACTCTTAGACATAATTTATTTGAACACTGCTTCTTTGTAGCATTATTCACTATGGCTAAGACATGGAAACAACCAAAGTTTCCTTTACTAGATCACTGGATAAAGAAGATGTGTTACATATGCACAATGGAATACTACTCAGCCATAAGAAAGGATGAAATACTACCATTTGCAGCTACTTGGATGGACCTGGAGAACATTATGCTAAGTGAAATAAGTCAGTCAGAAAAAGCTAAGAACCATATGATTTCCCTCATATGTGGGCTATAAAACTGGAACTCATGAACACAAACAGCAGTGTGGTGATTGCCAGAGGGAAGGGGGAGGGGGGAGAAGAGGGTCCTAATATAAGCTGATAGGATAAGATTTGACTTTGGTCATGAGCACATAGTGCATTATACACATCTTATAACATAGAAACCCACACTGAAACATATATGTTCATATTGACCAATGTTGCCCCAATCAATTTAATAAAAAATAAATATTGCTTCTGCTCTTTCTTCTCTCACTTTTTTTTGTTTGCCAATTACGTATAGTTGGAAATATTTCTCCAATACTCTTTTCTACATTTTTCATCCATTTTGGAGTTTTTATTTCAGTTGTTTCTTCTTTAATTCTATAATTGTATTTGCTTTTTTATGAATTGAAATTTTGTGTTTAAATTCTTCATATTTTCTTAAGTACATTATATCAGATATTTAATTGATGTTGTACTATGAAAAATCCAAAATATAGAAAATCACAAGAATATTACATCAAATATTCTTATATCCTTTGCATAGACTCATCATTTCATACATTGCTACATTTGGTCAGGTGCTCTGTGTGCTTCTGTGTGTGTGCCAGTTCATTATTATTCATTATTTTTCTGAACCTCTTGGAGGTGCTCTACTCCTGTAGCAGGTTGAAAAGTGGCTCCCCAAACTCTATGTCAACCTAGAACCTCAAAACTATTACTTTATTTAGAATAAAGGTCTTTGCAGATACAATTAAGGCAAAAATCTTGAAATAAAATTATCTTTGGTTAGAATGGTCCCTAAATTCAATGGAGGATGCACTTATAAGACATAGAAAAAGAGAAAAACACAAAAGACACTGGGGGAAAGGCCATGTGAAGATGTAGGCGTTATGCTGCAACAAACTAAGGAACACCATGAATTGTCAGAAGGTAGAAGGAGCAAGGAAGCGTTCTCCCATAGAGCCTTTGGAAGGAGCATGACCATGCTGGCAACTTGATTTCAGGCCTCTGGTATCTGCAAGTGTGAGAGAATACATTTCTGTTGTTCTAAGCCACCAATGTTTTACTAATTTGTTGTGGCAGCTCTAGCAAACTAACACAACCTCTATATTTCACCATATGTATCATGAGGACAAGGGTATTCTTATACATGTATTGTACAGTGATCATTTAGCTTTGATATAATGCTATTATCTAATATACTGGCCTTATCTATTTTTTTCCATTTGACTCAATATTATGACTCACTGAATTTATTTTTCTTCAATCCAATATCCAAACCAGAATCATATTGCACTTACATCTCTTTAGGCTATGTGAATCTAAAATATTATCTCAGATTTTGTTTTTCAAAACATTAATTTTTTAAGAATAAAGGTGTTTTTTTGTTTTTTTTTTCAGAATGTCCCTTAATCTGTCTGATTGTATCCTCATTTCTAGTTTCAGTTATATTTTATAAGAAATATGAGATGAATAGTGCTGGTGTTTCTCAGTGTCTCCCATCACAATGTCATAATATTAGGCTCTCCTGTGACTGGTAGTGTTAATTTGGATCACTTAGGTGATGCCATCCATATTTCTCTATTCAAAAGTTATTCCCCTTTTAATCAGTAAATAGTCTGGAGATACTTGAGAACTGTGCAAATATCTTGTTAACCAACAAATTTTCACTCAATACTGTTATTATCCATTGATAAGTATGGCCTTGATCAGTTATTACCATGATTTCAAATGATGATTTTCTAGCTATTATCTTGCATATTTATTAGTTTTCTTCTATGGAAAATAAAAAATTATTCTCCTCTTATTGTTTCGTTCTCTCCATTACTTCTTTTTTCCTATTCTGGTCTTAATCTCTTTCTATTTTTCTCTGTATCTGATTTCTGTCCCTCTCTTTCTCTCTTTTTTTCCTCTGCATCCCGCCCTCCTTCATTTGTCTATTTTTATTTAGATTTTTCAATGTGTGGATTCATGATTTTTTTCAGGTACATTATAATCCATTACTGGCATTCTTTATTTTTGTTTTTATTGTATTAGATTTAATTACATATTTGTGTCTTTCCATGTACTCAGAATAAAACATTGAAGAAAGAAATTGAAGAAGATACAAATAAATGGAAGCATGTACTTTGCTCATGGATAGAAAGAATTAACATCATGAAAATGTTCATAAGACCCAAAGCAATCTATAGATTCAATGCAATTCCTACCAAAATACCAATGACATATTTCACAGAACTAGAAGAAACACAATCTTGAGAAAAAAGAACAAAGTGGGAGAAATCACACTACCTAATATCAAGCTTTACCACAAGGCCACAGTAATAAAAACAGCATGGTACTTGCATAGAAAAAAAAGACATAATCGTCATTGGAACAGAGGAGGGATGAGAATAAACCCACATGTGTACTAGTATGGTGAATTAATGTTTGACAAAGGAGGCAAGAACATACAATGAGGTAAAGACAGTCTATTCAATAAATGGTGCTGGGAAAATTGGCTGACTACATGTAAAAAATGAAACTAGACCATCTTCTTTTTTTTTTTTCCCAATTTTTTTATTAAGGTATTATATGTGTACATATCTTACCATTGCCTCCCCCACCCCACTCCCATAAATGCCCTCACCCCCCAGAGTTTTGCATCCATTGGTTATGCTTATATGCATGCATACAAGTCCTTTGATTGATCTCTTATCTTCCCCACCTCTCCCTAACTTTCCTGCTGTAATTTGACAGACTGTTTGATGCTTTACTGCCTCTGTATCTATCTTTTTGTTCAGGTTTTTAATGTTCTTTATTATCCATAAATGAGTGAGATCATGTGGTATTTTTCTTTCATTGACTAGCTTATTTCACTTAACATAATGTTCTCCAATTCCATCCAGGTTGCTGCAAATGGTAAGAATTCCTTCTTTTTTATGGCAGCATAATATTCCATTGTGTAGATGTACCATAGTTTTCTGATCCAGTCATCTGCTGATGGGCACCTAGGCTGTTTCCAGATCTTAGCTATTGTAAATTGTGCTGCTATGAACATAGGGGTGCATATATCCTTTCTTATTGGTGTTCCCAGTTTCTTAGGACATATTCCTAGAAGTGGGATTACTGGGTCAAATGGGAGTTCCATTTTCAGTTTTTTGAGGAAACTCCATACTGTTCTCCACAGTGGCTGCACCAGTCTGCATTCCCACCAGCAGTGCACGAGGGTTCCTTTTTCTCCGCATCCTCGCCAACACTTGTCGTTTGTTGATTTGTTGATGATAGCCATTCTGACAGGTGTGAGATGATAGCGCATTGTTGTTTTGATTTGCATCTCTCGGATAATTAGTGACGTTGAGCATGTTTTCATGTGTCTCTTGGCCTTCCTTCTGTCTTCTTTGGAAAAGATTCTATTTAGGTCCGTTGCCCATTTTTTTATTGGATCATTTATCTTCCTTTTATTAAGTTGTATAAGCTGCCTGTAGTTGTTGGAGATTAAACCTTTATCAGTGATGCCATTTGCAAATATGTTCTCCCATGCAGTGGGCTTTCTTGATGTTTTGTTGATAGTTTCTTTTGCTGTAAAAAAGCTTTTTATTTTGATGTAGTCCCATTTGTTTATTTTTCTCTTTAGCTTCCATTGCCCTAGGGGCAGTATCGGTGAAGAAGTTCTTTTGACATATGTCTGAGATTTTGCTGCCTGTGGATTCCTCTAGTATTTTTATGGTTTCCCGTCTTATGTTTAAGTCCTGTATCCATTTTGAGTTTATTTTTGTGTATGGTGTAAGTTGGTGATCTAGCTTCATTTTTTTGCATGTGTCTGTCCAATTTTCCCAACACCATTTATTGAAGAGACTGTCTTTATTCCATTGTATGTTCATGCCTCCTTTGTCAAATATTAATTGAGCATAGTGGTTTGGATCAATATCTGGATTCTCTATTCTGTTCCATTGATCTATATGTCTGTTCTTGTGCCAGTACGAGGCTGTTTTGAGAATAGTGGCTTTGTAATACAGCTTGAAATCTGGTATTAAGATCCCTCCGACTTTATTCTTCTTTCTCAGGATTGCTGTGGCTATTCGGGGTCTTTTTTTATTCCAGATGAATTTTTGGAGAGTTCTTTCAAGGTCTGTGAAATATGCCCTTGGTATTTTAATGGGGAGTGCATTGAATCTATAGATTGCTTTGGGTGTATGGACATTTTAATGATGTTGATTCTACCAATCCATGAACATGGTATGTTCTTCCATCTGTTTACGTCTTCCTCTATCTCTTTTTTCAGTGTCCTGTAGTTTTCCGTGTACAGGTCTTTTACCTCCTTAGTTAAGTTTATTCCTAGGTATCTTAATTTTTTTGGTGCGATGGTAAATGGGATTGCCTTTTTAGTCTCTCTGTCTGTAATTTCACTGTTGGTGTATAGAAATGCCATAGATTTCTTGGCGTTAATTTTGAATCCTGCTACATTGCCGAATTCATTTATTAAGTCTATTAGTTTTTTGACGGAGTCTTTCGGATTTTTTATGTACAATATCATGTCGTCTGCAAATAAAGACAGCTTTACTTGTTCTTTTCCAATTTGGATGCCTTTTATTTCTTCTTCTTGTCTAATTGCATTAGCTAATACTTCCAGTACTATGTCAAACAGGAGTGGTGAGAGTGGGCATCCCTGTCTTGTTCCTGTTCTTAGGGGAAATGTTTTTAGCTTTTGTCCATTGAGTATGATGTTTGCTGTGGGTTTATCATATATAGCTTTTATTATGTTGAGTTATGAGCCTTCTATTCCCACCTTGTTGAGAGTTTTTATCAAGAAAGGGTGTTGGATTTTGTCAAATGCTTTTTCTGCATCAATTGATATGACTATGTGATTTTTATCTCTCAATTTGTTTATGTGATGTATCACGTTTATTGATTTGCGGATATTGTACCATCCTTGCATTCCTGGGATAAATCCTACTTGGTCATGCTGTATGATCTTTCTGATGTACTGCTGGAGCCGATTTGCTAGAATTTTGCTGAGGATTTTGGCATCTATGTTCATGAGGGATATTGGTCTGTAATTCTCTTTCATTGTGTTGTCCTTATCTGGTTTTGGTATTAGGGTGATGCTGGCTTCATAGAAGGAGCTTGGAAGTGTTCCTTCCTCTTGAATTTTTTGGAATAGTCTGAGGAGGATAGGTTTTAGTTCTTCCTTGAATGTTTGGTAGAACTCTCCTGTGAAGCCGTCAGGCCCCGGGCTTTTGTTTGCCGGAAGCTTTTTGATGACTTCTTCAATTTCGTCCATAGTTATTGGCCTATTGAGCTGTTGAGATTCTTCTTGATTGATTTTTGGAAGGTTGTATTTTTCTAGGAATATGTCCATTTCCTCCAGGTTGTCCAGTTTGTTGGAATAGAGCTGTTCGTAGTATTTTGTAACAATCCTTTGTATCTCAGCGGGGTCTGTTGTTATTTCACCTCTTTCATTTCTGATTTTGTTTATTTGGGTCCTCTCTCTTTGCTTCTTGGTGAGCCTGGCTAGAGGTCCATCAATCTTGTTTATCTTTTCAAAGAACCAGCTCTTGGTTTTGTTGATCTTTTGTATTGTTTCTTTGGTCTCTATGTCATTTATCTCTGCTCTGATCTTTGTTATTTCCTTCCTTCTGGTTACACTGGGCTTTTCTTGCTGCTCTTTTTCTAGCTCTTTGAGGTGTAGGGTTAGGTAATTTATTACCATTGTTTCTTGTTTTTTGCAATAGGCTTGTAGAGCTATGAACTTCCCTCTCAAGACTGCTTTCGCTGTGTCCCATAGATTTTGGATTGTTGTGTTTTCATTGTCATTTGTTGCCATGATGTTTTTTATTTCTTCCTTGATCTCTCTGGTGACCCAGTCCTTGTTTAATAGCATGCTGTTTAGTCTCCATGTGTTTGATTTCTTTGGATTGTATTTATTGTAGTTGATTTCCAGTTTTATGCCACTGTGATCTGAGAAGATGCTTGATATAATTTCTATCTTCTTGAATTTGAAGAGACTTTGCCTGTGACCCAGCATATGGTCTATCTTTGAAAATGACCCATGTGCACTTGAGAAGAATGTATATTCTGTGGCTTTGGGGTGAAATGTTCTGAAGATGTCAATTAATTCCATCTGGTCTAGTGAGTCATTTAGGATTGCTGTTTCTTTGCTGATTTTTTGTTTAGAGGATTTGTCCAATGGTGATAGTGGGGTATTAAAGTCTCCTACTATGATTGTATTGCTATTAATCTCTCCCTTGATATCTTCCAAGAGTTTTTTTAATGTATTTGGGTGCTCCCATATTGGGAGCGTATATGTTTACCAGAATTATTTCTTCTTGTTGGATTTCTCCCTTTAGTATTATGAAGTGGCCTTCCTTATCTCTTGTTATGGCATTTACTTTGAGGTCTAATTTGTCAGATATAAGTATTGCTACCCCAGCTTTTTTTTCATTTCCATTTGCCTGGAAGACATTTTTCCATCCCTTCACTTTCAATCTGTGTGAGTCTCTTGTTCTGAGGTGGGTCTCTTGTAGACAGCATATACATGGGTCATGCTTTTTTATCCATTCAGCCACTCGATGTCTTTTGATTGGAGCATTTAGTCCGTTTACATTTAAAGTTATTACTGAAAGGTATTTGTTTGTAGCCATATCTATTTTTGTGTCTGTATTCCTTCTTACCTGTTTATTTCTTCTTTTTACAGTATTCCCTTTAGCAATTCTTGCATTGCTGGTTTGGTGGTGATAAACTCCCTGAGTCTTTTTTTGTCTGCGAAGCTCCTGATTTCCCCTTCAATTTTGATTGATAGTCTTGCTGGATATAGTATTCTTGGATTCAGTCCTTTGCTTTGCAACACTTTGTATACCTCCTTCCATTCACTTCTAGCTTGTTGTGTTTCTGTTGAGTAATCATTTGACAATCTGATGGGTGTTCCTTTGTAGGTAACTCTCTGTCTCTCTATTGGCGCCTTTAAGATTCTCTCTTTATCATTTATATTTGCCATTGAGATTATGACATGTCTTGGTGTGGGTCTTTTGGGGTTGATCCTGCTTGGGACTCTCTGTACTTGCGTAACTTTTATCTTTCCCATATCCGGGAAGTTTTCTGTCATTATTTCTTCAAATAGATTTTCTAATCCCTGCTGCTCTTCTTGTCCTTCTGGCAGCCCTATTATACGCATGTTACTTCGCTTCATGTTGTCCCGAAGCTCCCTTAGGCTTTCCTCCTGCTTTTTAATTTTTTTCTCCAATTGCTGTTCAGATTGAGCTTGTTTCTGTACCTGATCTTCTAACTCACTAATTCGGTCCTCTGCTTCTTGTAGTCTACTGTTGAAACTTTCCATGGTGTTTTTGATTGTAGCTATATCACTTTTCATTTCTTCCTGATTCTTGCATAAGTTGTTGATTTTCTCATCCATCCGATGTATAAATTCCACGACCATTGCTCTGAACTCCTTTTCGGTCATGTTGCAAGCTTCAGTTTCACTAATTTCCTTTCTTGGCGACTCCACATTTTCTTTCCTCTGTGAGTTATTTCGTTTCCCCATTCTGGCTATCACCAGAAAGCTCAAGCTTCCGTTTGTGTGGACCTCGGCAGTGCGCTGTGGGGACTTCGCTCCACCCGAGTTTCACTGAAGTGCTCTGACACTAGGACGTGTGGCTGCCTTTGGTTGGTGGGAACCAGACTTGCCCAGGGTCAGTGTCCCCAGTGTTCCGTGTGGTCTCGTGTGCACACTTAGAATCAGGGGCCCTGTCAGCACCACACTGTTGGTATGTGCCGATAAGGAGATCCTTAGCATGTGCCAGGAGTCAGAGTTTCCCTGTATCTGCACCAAGAATCGAGTGTCAGAGTCTCTGTTGCCTTGTGCAGTTTCTCGTTGAGAATCAGGGTCCCTGTGTGTGCATGCACCAACAATTGGGGTCGTTGGCTCTTAGTGTGAATGCGCTGTGAGTCAGGGATCCCAGGCAGCTGTGTCCGGTGTGCCAAATTCCCTGAAGTGGAGCTGTGTCCTGTGTGTGCTCTCTCTATTGAGCCAAACCGGCTAGGGCGCACACTCTCAAATCCCTGAAGGTGAGCTGCCTTTGTGCACTCTCCCAGAATCCCCGAAGAGGGGCGGAGTCCATCCTGCGTGCCAAATTCCCCAAAGGGAATCCCCTTTGTGCATGCTCTAAGATTCCCTGAAGGGGAGCTGTGACCCGCAAGCCAAATTCCCCCCAATTCCCCGAAGGGGAGCCCTCTGTGCACACTGACAGATTTCCCAGAAGGTGAGCTGCTTCTGTCCTGTGCACCAAATTCCCTAAGGCGGAGCACGCGTCCCTGAGCAAAGCTCTGCAGCTTGCGCGAGGGGTGTGTCTATTAGTTACTATGGCGCTATCAGCGTGCGCCTGTGGGGAGGGGGATAGGCTCTTTGACTCACGGGAATCTGCCAGAAAGTCTGGATTCTTGTTGTTTCTTCCACTGAAGCTGTGATAGCAGTTCTCTGTCCCCAGTGGCTGCAGGGTTAGACCATCTTCTTACACCATATACAAAAATAAATTTAAAATGAATTAAAGACTTAAATGTAAAACTCCTAGAAGAAAAAATAGGTAGTAAAACCCAGACATTTCTCTTAGAAATATTTTTTGTGATATATCTCCTTGGGCAAGGGAAAGAAAAGAAAAAAATAAACAAATGGTACTACATCAAACTAGAAAGTTTTGCACAGCAAAATAAATCATCAACAAATTAAAAGACAACCCACTGAATGGGAGAACAAATTTCCTAATGATACATCTGATGAGACATTAAATATCCAACATTTATAAATAACTCATACAAATTAAAACTAAAAACACAAACAATCCAAGTGAAAAATGGGCAAAGAACCTAATCAGACACATATGGGTATATATTTGAAAAAAACCCGAAACACAACTTTGAAAGAATATATGCACCCCTATGTTCATTGCAGCATTATTTACAATAACCAAGATATGGAAGCAAACCAGGATCCCATCAATAGATGAGAGGATAAAAAGCAGTAGTATATACTGTTTACACACACACACACACACACACACACACACACACACAAATATATACAATGGAATATTACGGAGCCATTAAAAAGTACAAAGTACAAAATCTTACTATTTGTGGCAGCATGGATGGACCTAGAGGGTATTATGCTAAGTGGAATAAGTCAGAGAAATACAAACACCATACAATTTCACTTATATGTGGAATCTAAAGAACAATATAAACAAACAAAACTGAAACAGATTCATAGATACAGAGAACAGATTGATGGTTGCCAGAGTGGAGGTGGATTGGGGGACTGGGTAAAAAACTGAAGGGATTGGGAAGTACAGATTGATAATTATAAAATAGTCATGGGGATGTAAAGTACAGCATAGGAAATATAGTCAATGATATTGTAATAACTATGTATGGTGCCAGGGGATATTGGAAATATCAAAGGGAATACTTTATAAAATATATGATTATCTAACCACTATGCTGTATAAGTGAAACTAATATAAAATAACATTGAATGTTAACTAATCAAAAGAAACCATATATCTTTCTTCTTTCCTAATCAAACCCTGCTCCCTCTCAAAAAAAGTAGACAGAGAATTGCTTTCACCACACCACTACCAAAAGAAACACTACTAAGTGAAGTTGATTCCATTGTAGTTTTTCCATCTTTAGCTTGAGGGTAGAGTCTTGAAACTTACTGTGTTTTTCCCCTTATTTTATCCATTTGTGTGTATACTTCTGTGCCATTGTATCATTAATGTAAATGCTTGTAACTATCACTGCAATCAAGATATAGCATTCATATTTAAAATAATATTCTTAAAATATTATGTCCAGCTTTTCTTTCTTTTTATCCTCACCCAAGGAGATATTTTTTTATTATGATTTTAGAGAGGGGAAGGGAGAGAGAGAGAGAGAGAGAGAGAGAGAGAGATATGAGAGAGAAAAACATCGATCAGGTGCCTCCCATACACACCCCAACTGGGGATCGAATATGAAATCTGGGAATATGCCCTGACTTGGAATGGAAGCCACCACCTTTAGGTGTAGCAGGATGCTTGAATCAATTGACCCACACTGGCTAGGGCTATCCAGCTTTCCTATCAATTCTTGCAAGTAAGATTTGTCTACCCCAGTTAGTCTATCATGGCCAGAAGCAGATGTCCTAAAATTAGCTTTATAATATTTATTTTTATACAAGGCGGGGGAAAATAGGTTTACAATTGTGAGTATGTGAAACACAGAGTTTTTCTTGTACTATTATTTATTAATTAATGTATTATTTTCCATACAAGCAACTGTAAACCATATTTTGCCCCATCCTGTATTTACATTAGGACACTTTCTGACTCTGAGATCATAGATATTATATGACTGTTTAAAATGTAGGTTCCAGAATTCTCTTTCTTCCCCATTATGCCTAGTATGGAACTGAATATGTAGTAAGAAAGTAATAAATAATTACTAGATGATATTTAACTAAACTACTTTCTATAGTCATAGCTATAAAGTCATTATGGCAAGGCATTTGAACTAAAATCATCAGTTCTACTTAACCTACATGGCAAAGACATAACTTACTTAGATGGTTGATTCAAGCTAACAGAATCAGTTTTTTTTTTTGTTCTTAAACAACTTTATCTTTGCATATAAACACATCTAAAGTGTCCCTGTATATTTTCACTGTGGAAGAACTTAAATTTCAGGTTAAAGAATAAAGGTACTCAGTAGACAATGAATAAATATTAGTGGCTACTCAGCAGAGTAATGCTGCTGGATGAAACATACTTTAGGAAACTAATTCTGTTAGAAGTGCACATAATGGCAAAGATGAAAAAAGTGATATTTCAAGTGGAAATGTCACAAACAGCCATAAGGTTGGCCCAGGGTATCAGAGAGTTAGAATTTTATATCTAATAATATTACAGTTTAAGTCCATGACTTTGTATAATGGAAGGGAAATAGGGATAAGGGGGAAAGAAAGTAGAGATAGCACAGGGAAAAAAACAGTTCAGAGGCATATAAACTATTTAAAGTACTAAGTTTTGGGCTTTCACATAATGGGAGTGTCATATAAAAACAAATCCAGACTTAGATAAGGAGAGGCTTTATAGAGAAGAAAGACTATTGCAATATGGAGGGTGCTCTGATCTCAGAAATCCGCCTGTGTCTCAAAAGCAAACAAAACAGCCTTTAAAAAAAATAAGGAGGGAAAAACAGGAATATGGGGAAGTCAGGCAAATGAGAGAAAATGATCAGAGGGGTCTGATCGAATATGTGTCTCACTGTAGTCAACTGATTCTCAGGATAAGCTGATAAGGGCTTTTCAGTGCTTGCTCAGGTATGAGGGCAAGCAGAGTTCAGGGACCTTTAGGGAAGAAAGAAACCTGACTAAGACAAAGCAGAGGGTACAGAAGTGGGCAATTACGAACACCTAATCAGGAGCCAACACCACATAGGGATATGTACTCTGTTATTAGAGGCATTCCAGTGGATAATTAATAGCTTCTTGTTAGGTATGCTATAGAAGAAATTTGTTATTTTTAATCTGGTGGGAATTTGGTCAAGGTGACTTTCAAAAATGTATTCTAACTTGAAGAACAATTCTTTGTATGATTCAGTGAGAGTTAGTATTTCTACTGCCAAAAAATAAACAAAACAACAAAACAGTGATCCCCTTAGTATACATTGCCAGACAATAAGATTTGCTACATCATCTAGTCATTTTATTTGTATCTTTCAATGAAAGATAGTAAAATCCTTTAAGCCAGCTTTGCAATCATCATTTTGTAGGCTGTATAAATGAAATATTCAGCAATAAGTATTTCAAAATATCTATTATTTTAGATTGAACAGAATTGCTGTGTACAGGATATGCATTTCTTCCCTAGGAATGCAATAATAGTATGGAAAGGATGTGGAGTATTAACATTTAGACAGGTATCATGGGAAAGGCAAAGCTTAAAATTTACCTAGTGTGGAGAGAAAAAGAAGAAAGTTTTTGGTTAAATCTTATCACATTCACCACTAGTCCATCAATTCAAAGTCAGCTTGGGGAATGATGTTGCCTTTTAGGCTCTCATGAAAAGCCTTCCTGATTTGAAAAGGAGGCAAATTTATTTATGTAAATTGACTATTTCGCAGTACTTCTGCTTCTTTTAGTGTTGACTAGTCCCACTTCTGATAAACAGATCTAATTTTATTTCCATTAAAATGCAATGAAAGTACTTTTATGAATTTAATAGTTTCTTGCCTGAGTTTGATAGGAGCATTAAAATTGTTAGCTATAGAGTGTTGTTAATAAATATTGCTTTTTTAATTAAAAGACTAAGAAACACCTAGCTGGTTAAAGATTTTTTTCTATAGATTATGAAAAAAAAAGGAGTTTGTAAAAGAAATAGTAATATGCTCAAGGGTTTGCTTAATTGGACCCTCTTGCTTATCTCACTGTCAAATTATTTTCAAACTTAAGCTTTTCTATGTAATTTAAATATTGGCGTACTCTGTTTTGCATAACTTATTTATCTTCTTGAAGGGAACATGCAACAAATATAAACAAATATAAATTTAGACTTTATGACAAAGCATGAAAAGAAAACTGACATCATGAATTGTTCTAATTTTTCTTTCAGAAGTTTCTCTTAAAATTTTACTTTCACTCATGCTTTCTACACTTTTCTATAAACTACCTATGTAAATATCATTATTTCCGATAACTTAGTAGGCCTCCTTGATCCACAATCTTCCTGATGTAGTAACATTTAGCTGAAGTTCTGCATAATCTGCATAGTCAACAGCCATTTACTCTTTAACAACAAAAAAAGGAGATATGCCTGGCCAGTGTGGCTCAGTATTGACCTATGAACCAAGACATCACGGTTTAATTCCTGGTCAGGGCACATGCCAGGGTTGCGGGCTCTGTCCCCAGTAGGGGGCGTGCATGAGGCAGCTGGTCAATGATTCTCTCCCTCTCCTTCCACTCTGAAATCAATAAAAATATTTTTTTGAAAAAGGAAATATGTATGAAAAATTAAAAAATGCAAAAGGCTTTTAAAGATTATGAGAATCACTGGTAGCAGAGCTGATTCTGATTTCCTGCCTAATCCAAGTTTCTGGACTTCTTCTTCCCAAATCAGGGGGTGAGGGGAAGTTTATTTACCTTTTTTGTCACTTAAAAATCACATATTTAATTGGTCAGATAAGACAAACAACTTTATTGATATCATGAGACATATACACAGAGTGGCCAGATTATTATGATCTCTGAACGCATAATAATCTGGCCACTCAGTATACACACACACACACACACACACACACACACACACACACACACACATATATATATATATATTAGAGGCCCAGTGCATGGGTGGGGTCTGGCCAGCCTGGCCAGGGGTAGGGGACATGGGCAGTTGGCCGGCCGGCCTGCCTGCTGGTCGAACTCCTGGTCAAGGGGACAATTTTCATATTATCCTTTTATTATATAGGATATACACTGAGTGGCCAGATTATTATGCATCCAGAGATCATAATAATCTGGCCACTCAATGTATATTGGGGAAGAATATTGTGGGAAACTATATACAAAGTAGAAACAGTAGTTTACATGGATTCAGAGTGCTGAAACAATGTAGCTACAACTTAGAGTTTCTTATGCACAGTTGCTTAAAATTAATAAATGCTGAATTTACAAACTTTAGATTTTCTTGACAGAGTGCTGTACACCTTTCAGTCAATTCCAGCCTATACCTTTTTAAATAGCAAATAAAAAAGTCTGGATTGGAGTATAACATATTGTCCGATATCAAATAATTCTAGCTGACTTATGTCTAGAACTTTCAGTTTAGTAAAAATATTTTAGATGTATTAATTAGTAGGTCTGTACTAGCTTCCCTTTTCTTATTTTGTATAGTAATTAAAAATTAAAATATTTTATAATTGTAATCCAAATTTACCATGCTATTAAAATTCATGACCAGTATATATCCTTATGAATATTAAAATTCATAGAAAATTAAGAAAGAACATCATTAATTTGATAATGTATCAAAATTATAAATCCAAAACAAAAATCATAATTAATAGCAAAATATTAATAATTTATCCAAAGTCAGGAAAAACACAATCAAGAAGTGTGATGCTTCCAGTTCTGTTTTGTCTTTTCTTTTCTTTTTTATCACTCACCCCAGGATATGTTTGAGAGAGAGAGATACATCAATTGAGAGATACATCAATTGAGAGATAAACATTGGTTTGTTACCTCCCAAACTCGTCAAAAGAGGGATAAAATCCCCAACCCAGGTATGTGCTCTGACAGGGAATTGAACCTACAGTTTTTTTTTTTTGTTTTTTTTTTTTTTGGTGTAAGGAATGACACTCCAACCAATTGAGTCACCCAGCCAGGGATTAAGTTGCCTTTTTTGATTCACAGTTTGGTTTCTGTGAACCTTTGACTATTTTCTAGAGTTACAACAAGTTGGTTCTGGCAGTGCTTATTTTTTGGAGTTTCTTGTAAAGGGATGAGAGTTTGGAGCTGGTTGGAGCTGTCTACTCTGCCATTTTGCTTATGTCACTCCTACATAATTAAAAAATAATGGGAACATGTTCACAAGTTTCCTGAAAATTTACCCTTCAGTTCTCATTAACTGATTTGAACTAGTTCTAGCATACCTCTGAGTTTAAACTAATTTAAAGATTTATTATCTAAACTTTGAATTACATCATGCTATCCAAGCAAAACTATGACCCTTGACCTCAGAATTTCCATTCTAAAGAAAGTTACTTCAGGTAGGGCACTCTGATACATGATCCCATTTTTATGTTTTTAGTTTTTATTTATTTACTAGAGGCCTGGTGCATGAAATTCATTCATTTCCGAGTGGGTGTGTGTGTGTGTCCCTCAGCCTAGCCTGAACCCTCTCCAATCTGGGACCCCTCGAGGGATGTCCGACTGCCCGTTTAGGCCCGATCCTGGTAGGATTGGGGCTAAACGGGCAGTCAGACATTCCTCTCACAATCCAGGACTGCTGGCTCCCATCCACTCACCTGCCTGCCTGCCTGATTGCCCCTAACTGCTTCTGCCTGCTAGCCTGATCACCCCCTAACCATTCCCCTGCCAGCCTGATCGACACCTAACTGCTCCCCTGCCTGCCCAATTGCCCCTAACTGCCCTCCCCTGCTGGCCTGGTCACCCCTAACTGCCCTCTTCTGCCAGCCTGGTCGCCCCTATCTGTCATCCCCTGCAGGCCTGGTTCCTCCCAACTGCCCTCCCTTGCAGGCCTGGTTGCCCCCAACTGCCCTCCTTTGCCAGCCCAGTCACCCCTAACTACCCTCCCCTGCAGGCCTGGTCCCTCCAAACTGCCCTCCCTTGCTGGCCTGATTGCCCACAACTGCCTTCCCCTGCTGGCCATCTTGTGTCCACATGGGGGTAGCCATCTTTGACCACATTGGGTGGCCATCTTGTGTGTTGGAGTGATGGTCTATTTGCATATTACCTCTTTATTATATAGGACTAGAAGCCCGATGCATGAATATTCATGCAAGAATAGGTCTTCCTTCCCCTGGTTGCTGGCATGCGGCGGGCTCGCTACAGCACCCTGTGCAGTGGAGGTGGTGGTGGAAAGCCCTGCGCACTCTGGCGCCACTTCCTCCTCGCCCTCCTTCTCTGGAGAGTTCCTCTGTGCAGCGCTGGTGCTCCCAGGGAGGTGTGGAGGGGAAGAGATGGGGAGAGCGAGGCAGGCGGGGAGGACTGGAGAGGTTGGGTGCACTAGTGCATTTCATTTTCCCATTGTGAATGTGGGATGCAACTGGCCCTCTTCCTCCTCCGCCTTCCTCCTCCTGCCCACCCACCCTCACTCCATGCCCATCACCCCTCCCTCTTGATTTGGTGAGATAGGGAGATCTGATAATTTGGGTTACTGTGTAGGTGGCCTCTTTCATCTATTCAAAACAAAGCTGAGCAGCCTGCCGCTGCCACCATGGCCACCACCATCACCCCTTGGCTCTCCTGGGGCTCCCGGGGCACACTAACTGTTCACTGAACGAGCTCCCGTGCACATCCATGCCTGCAGGGCTGCTGTAACACTAGGGTTCTGTTTACCAGAGCAGCAGGGCAGGGGTGGGGTAAAGGGAGACTCCAGACACTGGGAGCTATGACCTCAGGCACCAGACGGTTGCCTCTGAGGCTGGGGGCTGGGGCACAAGGAGGCTACAAGGACGGTTGACAGCTGTGGAGCCCAACAGGGAGGGCCTGAGGAGAAGCGCTGCCCAGAGGCCCAGAGCGGCCGGGGGGGTAGGGCCACCACCATTTTTGTCGGGTTAATTTGCATACTCACTCCTGATTGGCTGTGGGCATCGTGAAGTGATGGTCAATTTACATATTTCTCTTTTATTAGATAAGATTTTGTGTGTGTGTGTGTGTGTAATGGTTCTGTCATTTATTCCTAATCCTGACTTTGTCTCTCCATTCTAAGAATTTAAATGGTTCCTGGGTTCTGCAACACTTAGCTAAAAGGGGCTAATCTTCTGATCAAATTACACAAACTTTCTTAGCATAGGAGTGACATTTTTCACAATTTTTTGTATCATTACTGGAATCCATTAGCACGGGTATTATATCACCTCTAAAATTAATCATTCTTAAATAACAGAAAATATATCCTAGTGCAGTGATGGCGAACCTATGACACGCGTGTCAGCACTGACACGCGTAGCCATTTCTGATGACACGCAGTTGCTGAGGCGACCGCATGCCGAGGATGAAACATTTGCTGCTCCTGAGGATGAAACATTTGCGACTAGAGTTGCAAATGTTTCATCCTCCCCTATTAGACACTCTGTGCTGGAGTTCTGTAGGCCAAAACAACAGAAGTCCGGCACAGAGTGTCTAGTTCTGGGACTTCCGGTTAAGCCGGGATTTTTGCCCTCACTTCCGCTGGCAGACCAGGGAGCAGCAGAACGCAATGGGGGACGCATCTCTGGGGGCCTGCCATTACCCGTAACCAAATAACAGTTAACCACAGCAACCATTATCTATTGTTCTGGGGTGTCATGGATTTCTAATCCATCATTACTGAGATAAGTGAGGGGGAGGCTGGGAGAGGTGAGGGTTTGTGGCGTGCTATGGGTGCTGTTTCCTGCCATTAGAAATAGCGGCAGCCATTTTAATTCACATAAGGAACACCATCTTGCTCCATAGTGCAGACTCCATTTCACCACTATTACTGTTGTACATCCTTATTAACCCCTATTTCTGCTTATTAACCCTGCCCTTTCCTAAAAGACAGTTATATGCACCATTTTGTGGTTAGTTAGGCTAGTTAACCCCTAATTGCCTGCAGGCCTAACAAGCTATCTATAATTCTAGCTTCTGTCACTGCCCCCCTGATGGAGAACCCAAAAAATAAAAAACTAAGGTTAAGTAAAGGAAGTGGTAGTAGCAGTGGCCGACCCTTTTAAGAGACATGGACCAAGATGTATGGTTTTATAGAAAAAAATGGCAGATCATTTTGCGTTCTATGTACTGAAACGGTAGTAAGCAGAACGTGGAATATAAATAGACATTTCGAAACTAATCATTCCCAGCTCTTGGAAAAAAGTGAGGATGAAAGGAAGGAATACATTTCCAGGCAGCTACACCTTTATAAGAGCCAATCCAATTCCATCCTTAAATTTATGAAAGGCTCTACAAATTTAACATCTGCAAGTTTGAGCATTGCTCACTCTATAGCTCAGCATGGAAAAGCACTCAGTGAGGGAGAATTTATTAAAGAAACTCTCCTAAGATGTGCACCAGTTTTATTTCACAATATGCAGAATGAAGATGCAATTATTAAGACAATATCTGAATTAATACTCAGTAGAAATATCATAAAAGACCGAATAATGAGACTGAACAAAATGTACAACATCAATTACAGAGAGACATAAGGAAGTGTAAATATTTTTCGATCTCTCTTGATGAAACTACTGATGTCACATCACATGCTCAGTGGGCCATTATTGGTCGATATTCTGATGGTCTCACAATGAGAGAAGAGTTGATAAAATTAGTATCAGTGTCAACAAGTAAATCAGGAATCGAAATATGTAAGGTTGTTATACAAACATTTTGTGACCTAAGCATTGATACCTCTAAAGTTGTGTCTGTGACGACAGATGGGGCACCAAATATGGTGGGGAAAACAGTCAGATTTGTCAAGTTGTTTACAGAAGCTATTGGACATCCGATTGTGCCTTTTCATTGTATTATCCATCAGGAGGCTTTATGTGCCAAGGCAGGATTCACTGACTTAAACGACTTAATGTCAGTTGTTACAAAAATAGTTAATTTAATAGCTGCTCGCCCCCTTCACAAGCGAGAATTTTCAGCACTTTTACTGGAGGTTGATTCCACCTACAGTGGACTGCTGATGTATAATAATGTAAGATGGCTGAGCCGTGGCAAAGTTCTTGAGCACTTTGTGGAGTGCTTTGAAGAAATTAAGGTATTTCTTGCAATAAGGATCTGGGAAACTTTCCTTAGCTTAATGATGATAAGTGGGTCAACACCCTGATGTTTTTTAAAGATCTCTCTGTTCATATTAATGAACTGAACTTAAAGTTACAAGGTTTTGGCAAAAGTATTGACGTTATATTTGGGTACATAAAAGCTTTGGAAAGTAAAGTTAAAATTTTCAAGCGAGATGTAGAAACTAAAACTTATAAGTATTTTCCTCGAGTAACAAAGTATTTTGAGAGGGCCAGTGCAGCTGTACAAAATGAAATGGAACTCTTGCATATGAAGTACCAGCATGTTTTAGACTCGTTACTTGACCAGTTTAGTGATAGATTTAGTCAATTTAGAAGTCTAGAACAGACCATGAAAATAATTAAGTATCCTGATGTATTAGTAGTCTACAGTAGTTTGGAATTACATGGTTTCCAATGGATGCAAAATGATGATTTGGAGAAGCAACTTGCAGAATTTCAAGACAGTATCTGGGCTCAGGTGTTTGTCGACTTGAGGTCAAAGCTTGAGAATCTGGAAAGGTGCTGCTTGGAGAATCAAGAGGAGTGCCACTAGGAACAGGAAATTTGGAGTGCCTGGAACCGACTACCAGACACTTTTAGCACCCTGAAAAATATAGCAATGGCTTTACTCACAATTTTTCCCTCTACGTACTTTTGTGAGGCCTTATTCTCAGCGTTAAATAATATCAAAACCAACAAAAGAAACAGATTGACAGATGAAGTTAGTAGCGCTTGCTTGGGCCTGAAGTGTACAAAATACCAACCTTCAATTGAAGATTTAGCCAATGAAATTCAGCAACAAAAAAGTCACTAATAGGCAGGTTAGTTAAGGAATTCCCCCCCCCCTCACTTATCTTAGTTTACGGCACCCCACACAAGCTAAATAATATCAAGACCAACAAAAGAAACCGACTGACAGATGAACAAAGAAGTCACTAAGCAGGTAAGTTAAATATTTAGTTTTTGGTTTATTAAATACAATTATATATAACAATTATACATTTATGTTATTTAAACTATAAATATCGTGAAATAATGTTTTTTCCTCAAAGTGACACACTACCCGAGTTATGCTCAGTTTCTTGGCGAAGTTTGACACACCAAGCTCAAAAGGTTGCCCATCACTGTCCTAGTGCAATTTTCAATTAACAAGAAGGTTTAATAAAGTTTGCTATATATTTTAAGAATTTGTGTCTGATCATGCCAAAATACTAATTGCTCATAGTGGGGGATTTATAAGGTTAATTTATATATTGTTGTTTGAAATACAAAATTATTTGATTTTAAAAATAGACACTTCCCATCTGTTTTATGAATTTCTCAACAACTTACAGGAAAAAGCAAAGTTCTCCCTCCTATACTATTCATATTCCAATGCTACATGTTAAATAACAGGAGGAAATGACTCCTGAGCTGGGTTTGAATAAGATGTGATCGATCATCCATTGAATATGTAAAGCTTGGTTATGTACTATTTTTAATTTCCCAGGTAATTAGACATTACAATAGAAAAAATAAGATAACATACAAGCGTAGCTACTTACTATATGACCTCGTTTAGGTTTTTAATCTTGATGTCAAAGTTTATACGCTATAAGTTGACTTATATAATATATATAATACATGTAAAATACATATATGACTAAAAATAACTTTAATTATTCCCTTCCATTATCTAATCACTCCTGTCATTATTATTTTGATTCAGATTTTTCAAAAATTTACCCATTGGCACAAGCTTTATTTTTAAGTGTATTCTCTCAACTAAAAATTATTGATGCATAGAAATTTTCCATTTATTCACTGATTTAAAAATAATAATACATGGTACTTTAGCAGCATGTCAAAGGAGCATACAATGCAGTCATTTTCTAAGCTGTAATTACAAGCAGTGCTTTAGTGTAAAGCAATTTGCTCTTAAACACGAGAAAGCATATGGCTTGATTAGAGAGTGCTAGAAAAGTATTATTTCTATTATTTATTCTGAAATCTCTTAAAAATCTTATCTATATAACTTAAAACTAACAAGCTATTGATCACAAAATGACCATAGACCAATATATCCAGGTGTACAGTATCACCTTAAAATGCATTGGAAAATATAAAGTGTTTATAGTATCAGGTAGTTGTAAAAACAAACAGAATATTTTGGGTCAGTGGAGCTTGATTACTTGCTCCAATGCTTTAGTTAAACATAACTGCTCTTATTAAGAAGTCTCCCCCCAAAAAATTGTTCAAGGGTGGGGTTGCCAATGTAATGATCCTTTCACCCTGTGGTCTGAAGTTTTGTAGAATTATAGAGATGATCAAGGTTAACCATAAAATATGCATAGCCATCAATTTCTATGGCACAAAGTGGGTCTAGTGCAATTTGGGTTAATTCCAGGTAACCAATTATGTTATAGTCATAAGAGTTTAAACAAAAGAGTAAATATATGAGCAGTGGCTTTTTACCCTGTGTAAATGAAGATTTTATTAAAGCATATTGTGTTTCCATGACCAAAGAATTATTGACATTGCTTTTCTTTATCTCCCACTATGTTTTGGAGTTATTTATCTCAAAGATGTCTCCAAATAAAGGAGGGAAGATTGGGGATAGAAAATAGTTTTCTGTGAAGATACTTTATAGAACAGTTTGTTAGTGTCATCATATCACCCTCTAACTAAGCTGGAGCAGCATATCTCTTTTCAGCTAGGCTCAAAGTAAAACATAACCATTTCACTCAAGTAATAAAATTATAAATATCACTCTGTTGTATGAAAATTATCAGATTGCCTGGCTGATTTAGCTTTTTTCTTTTTCTATTACTTGTTAAGGTATGTTAGTGATATTACTCAAAACAAACTAGAAGACATGGGCACAATTACCCAAAGCATTGTTTACATGATAGTGGGAAAATACTTTGCAATTGAAATTTTGATGGAATTTGTACTTTGGTGATGGACAGGAAGCCCAAAACACTTGCACTGAAGATGCAGGGTTCCATATCACAAAGGCAGTACAAATGGTAGGCAATACAACTGAAAAAGAGTTTGAACTTCTGTTTAGAGATGTTACCACAATGAATTTGCTCACAGCTGTTGATCACTTTCCACTGTACTCTAAAATCAATGAATTGTGGGATTATGATGACAGATCTCAGGCACTTTTTATGTAACTAAAAGCATTTCTGCCTAATAAGGTGAAGGAATTAAGCAAAGAAAAAAAAAAAACCTGATAGACACAGACAGACAACAAACAGTATGATGATCGCCAGACGGAAAGGGAGTTGGAGGAATAGAAGAGGGTAAAGGGGGGGTAAATTGTGATGGAAGGTGATTTGATTTGGGGTGGTGAACACACAACACAATATACAGATGATGCATTATTTAATTATACACCTGAAATCTGTATAATAATAAGAAGAAAAAAGCATCTCTGTATGATAATGTTCCACTTGTGCTTTGATCCTAAACAACTAGTTTTCAAACCACAAATGAACCCATTTATCAAATGATGTCTTGTTCTTTCACTTACCTTTCTTTGTGCCTTATAGATGGAGGCAAATTTTGTTTGAATTCCTTTGAATTGTGGTCTGTATATAGACTGCTTCTTACTCTGTAAGGGGGCATTTTCTTCACTGTTATAAGAAATGTCACAGTTCATACAAATGATGACTATTTAGAAAGTGTTGAAAGCATTTGACCTTAGCTAGATCCTTATTATATACTGTATCTTCAAAAGTCTCTCCTAAGGTGTCAAATACATTAGTATTAAATTGACTAAGATGCTTTATTTTTTAGCTTCTATGACATAACCTTTAAGTAGAATAGTGTTTGTTTTAGAAATAAATTAATAACTATTTCAGTTATTTATAATATGCACTGAATGTTTTATATTTTTCAAGCACTTTCTAAATCCTTTCACATTCATCATTTTCTAATTCTCACAAAGCTCTTTTTCTTAAAGAGGTAACTAAGACATACAGCAGTTCTGTAACCTAATTAAAGTCACATATCTAGTACAAGGCAAAGCAATTATGTGAACCTATTATATGAATTTTTAAGTCTTTATATTTGCCACTATTTTCTTCATTATAAAAATCCATCCCAACTAAATTATAGTATTTTAAATGTACCATTAGTTATGAAGAAGTAAACAGACTACAGAAAGCTCTAAACCAGGGTTTCTCAACCTAATAACTCTTGATATTTTTGGCTAGATAATTTGGGGGGGGGTATCATTAGATTAGGGCTATAGTATGCAAGGTAATATGTTAAGCAGTATCCCTGGTTCTAACTTTTAGATGCCATTGGCAAACCCCACCCACTCCTAGTGGTGACAACCAAAAATGTCTCCAGACAGTGTTAAATGTCCTTATGGGGAGTTCATAAAATAACCCCTTCCTCTGGGAACTGCTACTCTAGAGAAAACAATACAAATTTTCCTCTTTGGTCATTAAATTTATTATCTAGTTTTATAATTTTCAATAGCTTGCTAGAATCAGAAGTCTATTAAAAATAGCTAAATTTATTTTCTTTGATGTTATTTCCATGGAATCTAGGAGAAGGTCAGTCATCTTTTATTGCTGTAGTCTACTAGCTGAAGTTTTAAGCTAAACTAGTCCTGTGTAATTATAAGTATTTTTAAAACTTAAGATCAATTTAATTACATTACCTTGTTATTGTGACAAAATCTAAACTCCTTTTGAGAAAGAGTAAATACAGTCATGTTCTTGTAAGTTTTTAAGTACAGTTTTGGTCGACAATTATGACATTGCTAAAGTTTTCTTCAAAGGTGAGATTTGAAGAGAAGTCTGTAAAAATGGCTTTAAAGCAGGCGTCCTCAAACTACGGCCTGCGGGCCACATGCGGGTGTTTTTGCCGTTTTGTTTTTTTACTTCAAAATAAGATATGTGCAGTGTGCATAGGAATTTGTTCATAGTTTGTTGTTTTTTTTTTAACTATAGTCTGGCCCTCCAACGGTCTGAGGGACAGTGAACTGGCCCCCTGTTTAAAAAGTTTGAGGACCCCTGCTTTAGAGCATTCTTGAAGTTCCTGATATATCTAGATAATAATATTAAAATGGTGCTACATTTAGTTTGTTATTATACAGACCTCATAATCTTGATTTAACCTTAAAAACTCTCAATTTTTAATCTATATCTATATAATAAAACCCTAGTATGCAAATTGACCAAACAGCAGAATGACCAATTGCTATGATGTGCACTGACCACCAGGGAGCAGATGCTCAACGCAGGAGCTTCCCCCTGGTGGTCAGTGTGCTCCCACAGGGGGAGCACTACTCAGCCAGAAATTGGGCTCACAGATGGAGAGCTTAGCTGCGGTGGCGGGAGCCTCTCCCACCTCCGCTGCAGGCAGGCAGTAAGGAGCGAGGGGTTCCGGACTGTGAAAGCCCTGGACTGTAAGAGGGATCGGGCCTAAGCTGGCAGGC
The DNA here is from genome assembly GCA_025583905.1 of Ia io. Taxonomy (NCBI): domain Eukaryota; kingdom Metazoa; phylum Chordata; class Mammalia; order Chiroptera; family Vespertilionidae; genus Ia; species Ia io. The sequence continues at coordinate 100,980,384 of JAJQQW010000001.1, forward strand.
GCACATCCCCCAAGGGGTCCCGGACTGTGAGAGGGTGCAGGCTGGGCTGAGGGACACCCCCTCTCCCAGTGCATGATTCTCATGTACCAGGCCTCTAGTATGATAATATTATGGGATTTCAATAGGTTCAACTTATATACATAGAGATATAAGTAAATGTGTATATAAGAAAGCTACCCATCCTTGTAACTAGAATAGTTTCTTCTCCCTCAAAAAGTGCATATTTTCTTTAGGCATTACCAACTTTTAATATTATGCCAAATCCATAGGGTAGTTTAGCTTCTTTCATCATGTGACATTTCTTTCATCTTCACTTTGACAGTTATTCCTTAGTCTCAACACTCATCAAATATCTCTCTGTCCCAGGGAAGACAGCCTGCTCATGAGTCTCACAAATCACTTCATGAAAATCCCCCCAAAAGGTTTTGAAATGAAACAAATTGGTGGACTAACATACTAAGTGACAATTAATCTCTAGCAAAGTATAATACATAGTTTGTTCAAAGACCAGATACTCCATTTTTAGTGATATAAGTGCATTTCTAGTTTTATGGTACTCATTTGCTTGGCTAACTTATACATTGAGGGGGAAAAAGGTAAAATATTGTGTTTCTAAAATAAGTTGCCATCAATAAAGCATTTTTGAGCCATTAGCTTTGTCTAAAATAGTTTTAATCCCTACTCATTTCTGTAGAAATATCTGCCTTTGTTGCTACTTCTGCATGGAAGATTTGTTTGTATTTCATAGTTAGTGAAATTTGTACCAAAGGAAAATTTCTGGAAACATAAACTCTTTTTTTAAAATTTTTTATTGATTAAGGTATTACATATGTGTCCTTATTCCCACATTATCCTCCACCCCCCATTCATGCCCCCACACCCCTGTTGTCTGTGTCCATTGATTAGGCTTATATGCATGCGTATAAGTCCTTTGGTTGATCTCTCCCCCTTACCCCCACTGTCCCCTACCTTCCCTGAGGTTTGATGTTCTGATTGATGTTTCTCTGTCTCTGGATCTGTTTTTGTTCATCAGCTTATGTTGTTCATTATATTCCACAAATGAGTGAGATCATGTGATATTTATCTTTCTCTGCCTGGCTTATTTTACTTAGCATAATGCTCTCCATCTCCATCCATGTTTTAAAATGGGTAGTGTCCAAGAGGTGGCTGGACATTACTGATTAGTTGCTCTCACCCAAATGAACCCTCATTTCATTTGACTAAAATGTATAATTATATGCTACAAAGGAATGTATGTAGCCATATCCTTCCTTACTAGCCATTCTCAGGAAGGCTCCATTTTATTTTTCTAGCAGTGCTAATTGCTCCCTATTACTCTGCCATTATGCTCCCCTTCCAAAATAAATAATATTTATGAAACATTGAAACAACAAATAAACTGTGTGTTTATTCAACAATGAAGCTTCCTTTCCAAATTGCATGGCTCAGCTCTGACTGCTGTTCAAGCAGAACCATCATGCTTTCCAAACAGACCTGCCAACTTATTTGTCTTTGCATACACAATTTTTTTTCTTTGATACTTGGAGAATAGCAATTAGAAAATTCCAGGTGGTGTGGTTACCAGGAGATAATCACATTTCGGAGCATTAGATGCTTTGCACACACTGAGGCTTTGAATTCTCAGAGGTATGATTATCTCATTCCTGGTCTTCTTCATACTATTTCACTATACCCTTTCACTTTCACAGTATTAACCATCCAGAATCTAGAGTGATCAGTATTTTGGCAGGCTTTGGTCATATCTCATTTTTCTATGTATTCCCAACTCTTCCTATTCAACCCCTCCCCTAACTTTTAGCACAGAACATGGGCTAGAGTACATATACAATAATTGCCTCACCTTTCAAGTGTTTCCATCACTTAATAAAATATGGCAATGCTTAAAATAGTAATTCTAAGCCTAAATGTCAATTATCTTCAGAAATATTTGCAAATGAATCTCCATTTTTAAATGACTGTTTCCTAAACTGCATTCCATAATAATATATTGTGCCATAAAATGTTAATAGATTACAAAAAGTAAAGCTCCATGGTTACTCAAGTTTTAGAATGTTGAGGTTAGCCCTAACCGGTTTGACTCACTGGATAGAGCATCGGCCTGCGGACTGAAGGGTCCCAGGTTAGATTCTGGTCAAGGGCATGTACCTTGGTTGCGGGCACATCCCCAATAGGGGGTGTGCAGGAGGCAGCTGATCGATATTTCTCCCTCATCGATGTTTCTAACTCTCTATCCCTCTCCCTTCCTCTCTGTAAAAAATCAATAAAATATATTAAAAAAAAGATTGTTGAGGTTAAATCGATCCCATTAATTTGTTCAAGTTCTGAGAAGTCCTGTAACTCTACACATTGGAACTTTCAGAGGGATTTTTTTCCATGAAAGGTTGCTTAAATTTATTTTACTTTTTAATATACATGATGAATTAATGGAGTAGACATCCCAAATGTTTAAAAACAAATGAAATTAAATATCTGAACTAAAAAAAGCTTACTAGTAGTTTAGATATTTATAGCGTGAGTCAGGGTATCAATGTTCACATCCATATATTTCTGGATGAAATTTGAATTATTGGTCATTGGTTTTTTTTGTGTTTGTACTCCAATAGAGTATATAAAACAGATTAGTTAGAAATTGATTTCAGCTGGATGAGAAAGATATTGGAAGGCCTAGTTATAGAAGGTAACATTTATGTTTGTCTTTGATGATTTCAAAAGTCACAGATGATAAAGAAAGAATATTCCATCAAAAGTAGATGACTTAACCTTTTGCACTCGGATGTCGAGTGTGACTCGACAAGGTTAGCATTAGAATAAAGGAATCGTGAAAAAAGCAAGCGAGTGCAAAGGGTTAAATGCATAGGAACAGTAAAATGCTGGGCATGTTTAAAGTATGGTGAGAGATCCCATTAGGTTTGAGGTTAGGACATATGAGTGGTATAATGAGAAATAATGTTGAAAAAGTAGGTTGGAATCAAATTAAAAAGACTTTGAGTCCAATAAAAATTTTGGATTTTGACCATTACATTTATCCATTCATAGCTATTCACTGGTCTCCCTTTTTCTATGTAACTTTCCCATTTTATAAGCCAATTTAGTAGTGATATGATAAGTGGGGAAAGAAGAAAATGATGACAGAATGACCAATTCAATAAACTCAGTTTAGGTGTTAACTTAGTAAGGGCCCCAACTTTTATTGTGGTAGTAGACAAGGAAAGAATGGTTTAGCTTTAGCTTTTGTAATAATTGCCTATTGAGGGTTCATATAACATTCCATTTCCCCATCTTGGCACACACACTATCTAGACCTGTGCTATGTAATATGGTAACCAGTAGCCACATGTGACAATTTACATTTAAATTAATTAAAATTAAGAAAATTAGAAATTCTGTTCCTCAATGGCACTAGGCATATTTCAAGTGCACGGATATTCACGTGGCAAGTGGCTACCATATTGGACAGTGTAGATGGTAACTATTTCTGTATTTGGAGAGAGTTCTGTTGGGAAATATTGATCTAGGCTATAAATCTAATGCAGGAATGTTGCAACCTGAAATGAGTGATTATGAATAGCACAGTTTCCGCCAGTACTGGCCATCATGGAATTCTGAAGCAGGATAATCTGGTATTTAGTGTCTTTGCCTATACTTTCTGCCAATTCAGTGCTTGTTTTTTCACTCATGCTCTCATGCTACATGTCTCTCTACCCTGTGTTACTACAGCATTTTGTGCCTATCTCTATTGGAGCACTTATGACACAGTTGAAACATTGATTTCCTTGTCTTTCTCATCCATATATTGTATCTCCAGCATCTAACACAATGAGTGACACAAAGGAACTTACAGAGAAGTTGATTAGTGAATTTTTGTGAATGAATGAATGAAGTATCTAAGCAGCATCCTAGTAGGTCACTACCAGGGGCATGACATGAGATATTTTTGATTAAGGTAGTCTGTTAAGTCTGTTCTCAAGTATCAACATATTTCATGAATGACTTCTTTTTTTAAAATTTCTTTATTGATTAAGGTATTGTATATGCATTCTTATCCCCCCATTGCCCCCCGCCACTCATTCCCTCATCCCCCAGTTGTCTGTGTCCCTTGGTTAGGCTTATATGCATGCATACAAGTCCTTTGGTTGATCTCTCCCCTTTCCCCCCACCCTCCCCTATCTTCCCTCTGAGGTTTGATGGTCTGATCAATGCTTCTCTGTCTCTGGATCTGTTTTTGTTCATCAGTTTATGTTGTTCATTATATTACATAAATGAGTGAGATTATGTGATATTTATCTTTCTCTGACTGGCTTATTTCACTTAGCATAATGCTCTCCAGTTCAATCCATGTTGTTGCAAATGGTAAGAATTCCTTCTCTTTTTTTTTTTTTACCACAGTGTAGTATCATGAACAACTTCTTATACCAAAGTTTTCTTTGCTGAAGTGCCTTCATAATTAGGTTTGAGTGGAGTGCCATACTAGAGATGAAGCTTTTCTGGAAGTCTGACAGACAAGTACAGAAGTGGAGAAGTGCAACTGATTTAGCATCTAGAGGGGGGAAGGCATTGCCCAATCTATTGTGGCTAAGCATCCACATTGATTTTTGTTTAATTAATTTCTCAGGATGATCATTTTGATTTTCATAATGAAATAATAAATGTACAGAGACCAACTGAGTTGGGAAATAGAGTGATCACAAGCTTGGTCCCAGTGACATCTTTTGCCTCTCCATAAAAGTAGAACAGGCTGACAAGTGGAGAGGCTGGGACACCTGGGATTTAGATTAAGCAGCACAGCAAGTATGTAGACAAGGTAACTGCTTTTGGTAATTAAAGCTGGCCTGTTTAGTACTGGGAGGTAACAAAGATGGCCTGCTTAGTTTTTTCATGTTTTACTAAAACATTAAAAGCTCTTAACTTTTTTTCTCCCTGTAATCGTATAGGTCCTAATAAATGAGATTGTGTCTCTAAATAAAACCTGAGTGTGGCTTTAAAATCTGATAGAATAATGGTTCACCATCTTGCCAGTCTGTTTCCTGAAATGGTTCCTAATTTAAAATCTCCAATTCTTGCATTTTCATTCCCCTTGGGAGAGCTCAATTCTCACCGTTGTCAGCAGAAGCAGTTGCTCAGTGTGGTGCAACAAGCTTGATGGATGGCTTTAATTCTCTAGTTCCAGACTGTCTTTACAATTGCTCAGGTCCTGGAAAGAGGTGGCCACCCAAGGCAGTAATCACTGCCTCTATGTTTCAACACCTGCTTCAACAATCCGAGTGCATGGCAATTGGTGCCAAGAAGGAGATATGGAAACAGATATTTCTCATGATTTCTACAGTGCTAGGGGCTGGCAGAGCATTTGAGAAAGTCTTGACGTTATATCACAACATCCATAGTCTCCCATGTGTTACTATTTCAAGCTCAGGATGAAATAGGTTTTATCCCCTTGTCACAAGAATGACATCACACAGAAAATATAGATAACTCTTTTCCAAATTTAAGTTTAGGACAAAATTTAATTTGTATATATATTTAATTTGGGATATCTCCTTGAAAGAAATCTCAGATACATATATCTTCTACTATTCTGTGATTAGTTTAAATTCTTTCTTCTCATTTCTCTTTATTAATTAATTTTACTTACTTGTGTTACATTATTTCTTGCTACAATACTCTTATTGCTACAGACAAAGATGCCAGGAAAGTGAACAATTGACTATAACCAGTGTAATATTGGATAGTACACTTGCACTCCCTCAGTTTGTACTTAAGTGATTAGAATAGTTAAGAGGGATATTTCTTTAAGGTGAATTTATTAAACTACCTTCTTGTTGTCTAATTGAGTGATAAAATTTAGCTTTGCAACAGGTTAGAGTTTTCTTATTTAAGAAGAGTGTGGCCATGAAAGAAATTCATGATTAAACCATTGCTTACCATAAATTTGATAATCATAACCAGGCTATGTAGAGTACTTTCTAGCTTACAAAGACTGTACACATCTATGATTTTGTTGAATCCTCATAAGAACATTATAAGAAAGATTGGGCTCAGAGATTAATATTATCCTCAATTTAGAGTGCAGCATATTGATTTTTAAAGATTAAAGTTTTGAAATCAGTATTTCTATGATTTTTTTCTCTTTAGCATTTCCAGCAGTTACACTATACTTTCTTAAGGGACAAATTTATATATGTGGCTATACTGGCACTAAGCAAAATCTGGACAAAAAGTAAATTTAAGAATTCAGACAGCTATTATAAGCTCTTTCTAGTAGAACTTGTCTGGTTCAAAGTATTTGCTTCCTCCATCCAACTGCTGTGACTCCTGACTTTGTAAAACTGCAAGCTCAGCATTGCCCGAAACTCTGGAATCTATCTGACCACAGGACAAAGGCGTTTCCATAGCTACAGACCAACATTTTGGGACTATCATGTTGCCTTGTTGCTGTGTCAGCCTTTATCTCATGCCACAGTTATGATAACTGGGCCTTGTTCCTCAGACTCAGCTACTCCCATCATTCTCCAGTTTAGATTACCACATCCTTATCCTCTTATTTTAAGTTACTATTGCATAAGCTGTCATGCATTTTCAAGACCTCTAGGACAACAGGTAGCTTACTTTCATGAATAAAGTTTTTGGGAATATAGCTATGCTCATCTTTATGTATTTCCTATAACTGCTTTTGTGACACAAAAGCATATTTGAGTAGTTGCAACAGAAAACATGACCTGGAGAGCTTAAAGTATTTACTGTCTGGCCCTTTATAGAAAACTAGAGGCCCAGGGCATGAATTCATGCACAGGTGGGGTCTGGCCGGCCCACCTGATCTGGGAGATCGCAGCAGGCGAAGGGGAGGGGACGCAGGAGGTTGGCCAGCTGGCCCCACCCCAAATGGGGGTGGGGGGACAATCAGGGGAAGGGTTGGCCAGGGGGCAGGGCCACGGGCAGTTGGCTGGCTGGCCCTGCCCCCTGATTGAACTCCCAGTCAACTCCTGGTCTAGGGGACGATTTGCATATTAGCCTTTTATTATATAGGACTAGAGGCCCAGTGCACGAATGTGTGCACAGGTGGGGTCTGGCTGGCCAGCCCTGATGGGGGCCAATCTGGGGTGGGGCTAGTGGGGGTCGGAGGGGACACAGGGAGTTGGCTGGCCAGCCCCACCCTTGATCAGGTTGGGGGAGCCAATTGGGGGTGGGGCCGGCTGGAGGGAGGGGCCTTGAGAGGTTGGGGGAGGCCAATCAGGTCTGGATCAGGCCGGTAGGCCACTACAGTGCACGTCATAGAGACTGGTCATTCCAGTCATTCCGCCGTTTGGTCACTGGGCTTTTATATATATAGATGTTTGCAGACCCCTGCCCTAGGACTGTACTCATGTTTTGCTTTTCCAGTTTACATTCTCTGCACTTAAGCCTTTTTCTCCATGGAATTTATTGGGATGACAGTGGTTAACAAATTTATACAGGTTTCAGATGAACAATTCATCTGTACACTATATTGTGTGTTCACCACCCCAAGTCAAGCTCCTTCCATCACCATTTATCCCTGACAACAGGAGGGTACTTTATTCTTAGCTTAAGCCTAGCATAGTGGCTGGGATACTGCAGCCCAAAAAGAGATTTCCCCTTATGTCTGTCTGTATGCTGGCTTGCCTGCTATAACTTATAAGTATTATCTATTCCAGTATTAACTGTATTGTCCCTGCCGTATGCAGAGTACCTCATCACCTTATGTTAGTTTCCCTCTTACCATGCTCACTGCTTGTCTGGGATACCATCTGCATTTTAAACTAACATTAAAATGAGTTCTGCCTGTAGAATTAGGCTTCCTCCCATACACTTCATCTGTGTCCATTCTATTCTCTCAGACCACACTATTCAGTGTCCTGCATGTCTCAACAGACAGATCAATTTCCAAGCACTGTATCCTTCTGGTCTGTTCATTCCAACTGAAGGCACCTTTGTTCAAATTTATCTGAGCCACTCTTCCTAGTCCTTTCTTGAAAAGAGCAGAAGTAATTGAAATTAGTTTAGATAAATTTCTCTTTGAGTTGCTACACTAGTGACTCTCCATGTGCCTTAAAAAAATGCAGTTAAAATTGAGATCTAGCCCAGCTGGTGAGATCTAGCCTCAATGATTGAGCATTGATCCATGAACCAAGAAGTCACAGTTCAATTCTTGGTCAGGGCACATGCTCAGGTTTTGGCTTGATCCCCAGTCAGAGATATGCAGGAGGCAGCCAATCAATGATTCTCTGTCATCATTAATGTTTCTATCTCTTTCTCCCTCTTCTTCTCTTAAATAAATAAAATATATTTTAAAATTTGAGATCTAGCCCTAGCTGGTTTGGCTTGGTGGATAGAGTGTTGGCCTGCGGAGTGAAGGGTTCTGGGTCCTATTCCGGTCAAGGACACATGCCTGGGTTGTGGGTTTGGTCCCCAGTAGGGGGCATGCAGGAAGCGACCAATCAATAATTCCCTCTCATCATTGATGTTTCTATCTCTCTCTTTCTCTCCCTTCCTCTCTGAAATCAATAAAAATATATTTAAAAATAAATAGATAAAATTTGAGATCTAAAAACATAGGGGCATGATTACCATAGGAGCTAGTTAGTCATACATAGGAGCTAGTATTCTTTTTTGGCCTATTATAGATGAGTATCAATTTCTACACTCCATCCTTCCCCTCCTTATTCCTAGGAATGAAACTTGATACTTATTGCACCGGAATAACCAATAGCAAATCTGAGTCCCTCGATTAAAATAAACAGAAGCTCCAAAGCTTATAATTCAAAGCATGATTTGAGTTTTATGAGATTTTTACAACCTCAAACATTTTAGTAATTCTGTGATGAAACATATTTGTAATTTAGTAGAGCTTCTAACAATGAGCTGATTGTATAGTTTCCATGGTAGACAATATTGCATTTATCCGAAGTAAACAATATCCCCAGTACCCTCAAATCAAAGGAATTGATTTAAAAACTAGTGTGTTTACCCCATCATCCCATTGGAGAAAACTATATAGGTGACTACCATCGTGTCAAATCTGACACTATAATTATTTTCCCTGCTTTTAGCAGCACATGAATCAATGACATTCCTCAGTGTGGAAAGTAGTTTCACTAAGGTAAGTATAATCTCTTTGTCTTTCTTGTGTATTTAGTTGTCTGGTGCCCTGGTAAAGAGATTCAGATTAGTGGCTTTGTTCTCCTTATCATTTAGCTGTGATTCAAGCTAGCAGTATTTCTAAACATCCTTATTAACCAAAGAACTTATATGCATAACCCATGGACACAGACAGTAGTGCTGTGAAGAACTGGGAGGGGACCTGAGTGGGGTGGAGGGGGACAATGGGGGAAACAGGGGGATATCTGTAATAATTTCAACAGTAAACATACATTTTTAAAAAAGAATTTAGAAGCATCTCCTCCTTGCACGTAAGTTGGGTGTTTTTTTATTTTGTTTGTTTGTTTGTTTTGGTAAAGAAAATATTGCTGCTTTATAAAACAGAATAATATGTTACCTAAGTGAAAGTGATATAGCATTTCTATTTCCCCATTTTATGGAAAATTTAGACAAATTGAAAGTTGGTTAAAACATCATTTGTGAAGAATTGACCAGAATGATTGGCATTTTAAAGATTGCCAAAGGTTTCTTTGACCAATAGATCATACTGAGGTGGGTCTGGGCTGAGAGAAAACTTGTCTGGGCTGAGAGAAAACTTGAAAAAAAGCTCTGAAGATTTGTATTTTGTACAGATATATTTCTGAACTGATAAACATACATTTCTCCTTCCTATAGTATATTTTTGAAATATTGAATGAATATAGGGAGGAAAATGGCAGGAATCAGGGTTGGCTACTCATCAAAAACTTCTATAAGATTGGCTCTGGGTTGTGATAACAGCACAAAATTTGATCTATGATTTTGTCCACAGTGAGATGTTTTCCCTTAGGCAGAAGCTGAGAGCAATTGTCCATTTAACACATGCAGAAGATTATTTTATAGTCAGACTTTGGTTCTTGACAAATTTGTATTTGTTTGGAGATATCTAGATAGGAGAATTAGTAACACACACTTAAGTCCTTTTCCTTAATCGGATTGTAGAATGTTATTAGATATGGGAATAAATTTAGAGGTTAAGTATTCATACCCCTTCATTTTGGAGATGAGGGAATCAAGGCCCTGAGACAAAAAAAAATTACTTGCCTAAGACATACAGTTATTTGGTAGTACAGTCAAGAATTGAGCCCCATTTTATAGCCTTTTTTGGTACCATTTTACTTCACTTCTCTTTTGGACAATATATTTTATTTTGAGAAGGAGAAATGACAAATGAGAAAACCTCTACAGACTGTGTACCCCATCTGAATATTGACTGCAAGGTGATGAAATTACCCTATTCTACACAGATACTTGCCACATCCCTTTCCATGTTATGCTGGCCTTTCAATAACTTCTTTGTTCTAGTCTAAAAAGTATTAAACATTGGAATTCTTGTAAGTATTCTAAACCAAGATGTATTTTGTAACTTCACCTTTGCTGGAATGTAAATCAGTGTAAAATGACTCACTTAATTTACGCTTCTGTCAAGAGTATGTTTTTCCTGATTACCTGCCCAGACTATGTGAGGAGACTATTAAGATGCCTCATTGTCCTTATTTGTGTTGAAGAGGCCATTGGTATTTGGATAGATGCCTTCCTCTACCAGCAATCTTAGTACATAACCTGAGAAGATAAATTCTAACATTATGGTTTGTGAGTTTCCAATACAATCATTTTTTACTGTTTTATTTGGGAGAGTGGGCTACATGAACATTTTCTTTGTTTCTATTTTGTGTCTAAAACATGTATCTTTTTATTTCTTTTTCCTTCATTATGGCACTGGCTAGGACCTTTAGTACAATGTTGAACTGGGTAGAGAGAGCAGACATTACCTGTTTTATAATATTAGAAGAAGGGCAGTCAGTCTTTCACTATTAAGTGTGATGTAAAATGTTTTATTACAGATTACTTTATCAAGGTGAACTCCCCTTCTATTTCTTTTAATATATTTTTATTGGTTTCAGAGAGGAAGTGAGAGAGATAGAACATCAATGATAAGAGAGAACCATTGATCGGCTGCCTCCTGCCCATTTGCTACTGGGGATCAAGCCCACAACCTGGGCATGTGCCCTTGACAGGAATTGAACCAGGGACCCTCTATCCACTGAGCCAAACCAAGCTGGGGCCCTTTCTATTTCTGATAATTTTTAATATGAATGCATGTTGAATTTTGCCAAATGTTTTTTCTCCTCTCTTTAAGACAATTGCATGTTTTTCTTCTCTAGCCTGTTGATATGGTAAATTACATTGATTGATTTCTGAGTGTCAAGGGAGCTTGCATTCATCGGAAACCCCCTATTGATCATGATGTATTATTGATTTTATATACTGTTGGATTACATATGCTAAACTATTATTTAAAATATTTGCATTAATGTTTATGGGGGAATAATGATCTGTAATTATATTTTCTTGTAATGCATTTGATTGTTAATGCTGACTTCATAGGAGTTTGGAAGACTAGCCTCTTCTTCAATTTTTAGAATTTGTAGAATTTTATTTTTGATGTTTGATAGAACTCCACATGAAATCATCTTGACTTTGAGATGTGTGTCTGTTAATTTTAAACCAAAAATTGAATTGTTCTGTAGATATAGTACAATGTATATTATTTGATTATTTTTGCCTTTTAAATAATGTCAATTCCACCTTATTTAACTGCAATTGCATAATTTTACAATATTTTTATCATAAACTTGAAATTACATTCACTTATAACATTTGTATTTAGAATCTGTAGTGATATCCCCTTTCTCATTGTTGACATTGATAATTTGTGATTTTTTTAAATAATTAGCCTAGAAAGGTTTTATCAATTTTATTGATCTTCTCAAATAACCAGTTGTTTTGTTTTTTTTTATTTCATCTATTGGTTTTGTGTTTTCTATTTCACTGTTTTTCACTCTTATCTTTGCTATATCCTTTCGAGTTTCATTTGCTTTTCTATTTCAGTTTTTTATTTCTAGTTTTGAAAACTTACTTTCCTACTAATATAGGTAGAGGTTTTGCCCACTATCCAAAAGTAGAGCATTCCGAGAATAAAAGATGGCGACCGGCAGGAAGGTAGGGAGAGAGTGTGAGTGAGGAACCCATAGAGAAGAGTGTAGACGTGTGTGGTGTGTGTGTGTGTATGAGCTAGGGTCTTCCAAGGGGCTGCCTAACTGGGCAGTCCTAGACAGCAGAGCCCCGTGCACAAAGGGGACACTTCTCGGCAGCTGGTGCGGACGTGGAGACCATGCCATCTTGAGAAACAGAGCTGCCTGAGACTAGGATCCTGGCTTCAGACACAAACCAGGACCCTGCAGCCACTGGGGACAGAGAACTGCTATCACAGCTTCAGACCAACAAACAAGAATCCAGACTTCCCTACAGATTTCCGTGAGTCAAAGAGCCTATCCCGCTCCACGCAGGCTCGCGGATAGCACCATAGTAACTGATAGACCTGCCCCTTGCCCAAGCTGTAGAGCTTTGCGTAGAGACACGCTCCCCTTTGGGGAATTTGGGGGAATTTGGCTGGCGGGTCACAGCTCCCCTTCGGGGAATCTTAGGGCGTGCACAGAGGGGCTCCACTTTGGGGAATTTGGCATGCGGGACAGACTCCGTCCCCCTTCAGGGAATCTGGGAGAGTGCACGGAGGCAGCTCACCTTCAGGAATGTGAGAGTGTGCGAAGCCCTAGCCGGTTTGGCTCAGTAGAGAGAGCACACACAGGACACAGCTCCACTTCAGGGAATTTGGCACGCTGGACACAGCTGCCTGGGATCCCTGACTCACAGGGCATTCACACTAAGAGCCAGTGACCCCAATTGTTGGTGCACGCACACACAGGGACCCTGATTCTCAATGAGAAACCGCACAAGGAAACAGAGACTCTGACACTCTATTCTTGGTGCAGACACAGGGAAACTCTGACTCCTGGCACATGCTAAGGATCTCATTTTTGGCACATACCAACAGTGTGGTGCAGACAGGGCCCCTGATTCTAAGTGTGCACACGAGACCACACGGAACACTGGGGACACTGACCCTGGGCAAGTCTGGTTCCCACCAACCAAAGGCAGCCACACGTCCTAGTGTCAGAGCACTTCAGTGAAACTCGGGTGGAGCGAAGTCCCCACAGCACACGGCCCAGGTCCACGCAAATGGAATCTTGAGCTTTCTGGTGATAGCCAGAATGGGGAAACGAAATAACTCACAGAGGAAAGAAAATGTGGAGTTGCCAAGAAAGAAAATTAGTGAAACTGAAGCTTGCAACATGACCGAAAAAGAATTCAGAGTAATGGTAGTGGAATTTATACATCGGATGGATGAGAAAATCAACAACCTATGCAAGAATCAGGAAGAAATGAAAAGTGATATAGCTACAATCAAAAACACCATGGAAAGTTTCAACAGTAGACTACAAGAAGCAGAGGACTGAATTAGTGAGTTAGAAGATCAGGTACAGAAACAAGCTCAATCTGAACAGCAATTGGAGAAAAAAATTAAAAAGCAGGAGGAAAGCCTAAGGGAGCTTCGGGACAACATGAAGCGAAGTAACATGCGTATAATAGGGCTGCCAGAAGGACAAGAAGAGCAGCAGGGATTAGAAAATCTATTTGAAGAAATAATGACAGAAAACTTCCCAGATATGGGAAAGATAAAAGTTATGCAAGTACAGAGTCCCAAGCAGGATCAACCCCAAAAGACCCACACCAAGACATGTCATAATTTCAAGGGCAAATATAAATGTTAAAGAGAGAATCTTAAAGGTGGCAAGAGAGAGACAGAGAGTTACCTACAAAGGAACACCCATCAGATTGTCAAATGATTACTCAGCAGAAACACAACAAGCTAGAAGAGAATGGAAGGAGGTATACAAAATGTTGCAAAGCAAAGGACTGAATCCAAGAATACTATATCCAGCAAGGCTATCAATCAAAATTGAAGGGGAAATCAGGTCCTTCGAAGACAAAAAACGGCTCAGGGAGTTTATCACCACCAAACCAGCAATGCAAGAAATGCTAAAGGGAATACTGTAAAAAGAAGAAATAAACAGGTAAGAAGGAATACAGACACAAAAATAGATATGACTACAAACAAATACCTTTCAGTAATAACTTTAAATGTAAACGGACTAAATGCTCCAATCAAAAGACATCGAGTGGCTGAGTGGATAAAAAAAACATGACCCATATATATGCTGTCTACAAGAGACCCACCTCAGAACAAGAGACTCACACAGATTGAAAGTGAAGGGATGGAAAAATATCTTTCAGGCAAATGGAAATGAAAAAAAGCTGGAATAGCAATACTTATATCTGACAAAATAGACCTCAAAGTAAATGCCATAACAAGAGATAAGGAAGGCCACTTCATAATAGTAAAGGGAGAAATCCAACAAGAAGAAATAATTCTGGTAAACATATATGCACCCAATATAGGAGCACCCAAATACATAAAAAAAAACTTCTGGAGGATATCAAGGGAGAGATTAATAGCAATACAATCATAGTAGGAGACTTTAATACCCCTCTATCACCATTGGACAAATCCTCTAAACAAAAAATCAGCAAAGAAACAGCAATCCTAAATGACTCACTAGACCAGATGGAATTAATTGACATCTTCAGAACATTTCACCCCAAAGCCACAGAATATACATTCTTCTCAAGTGCACATGGGTCATTTTCAAAGATAGACCATATGCTGGGTCACAGGCAAAGTCTCTTCAAATTCAAGAAGATAGAAATTATATCAAGCATCTTCTCAGATCACAGTGGCATAAAACTGGAAATCAACTACAATAAATACAATCCAAAGAAATCAAACACATGGAGACTAAACAGCATGCTATTAAACAAGGACTGGGTCACCAGAGAGATCAAAGAAGAAATAAAAAACATCATGGCAACAAATGACAATGAAAACACAACAATCCAAAATCTATGGGACACAGCGAAAGCAGTCTTGAGAGGGAAGTTCATAGCTCTACAAGCCTATTGCAAAAAACAAGAAAACAATGGTAATAAATTACCTAACCCTACAACTCAAAGAGCTAGAAAAAGAGCAGCAAGAAAAGCCCAGTGTAACCAGAAGGAAGGAAATAACAAAGATCAGAGCAGAGATAAATGACATAGAGACCAAAGAAACAATACAAAAGATCAACAAAACCAAGAGCTGGTTCTTTGAAAGGATAAACAAGATTGATGGACCTCTAGCCAGGCTCACCAAGAAGCAAAGAGAGAGGACCCAAATAAACAAAATCAGAAATGAAAGAGGTGAAATAACAACAGACCCCGCTGTGATACAAAGGATTGTTACAAAATACTATGAACAACTCTATTCCAACAAACTGGACAACCTGGAGGAAATGGGCATATTCCTAGAAAAATTTAACCTTCCAAAAATCAATCAGGAAGAATCTAAACAGCTCAATAGGCCAGTAACTATGGACGAAATTGAAGCAGTCATCAAAAAGCTTCCGGCAAACAAAAACCCAGGGCCTGAAGGCTTCACAGCAGAGTTTTACCAAACATTCAAGGAAGAACTAAAACCTATCCTCCTCAGACTATTCCAAAAAATTCAAGAGGAAGGAACACTTCCAAGCTCCTTCTATGAAGCCAGCATCACCCTAATACCAAAACCAGATAAAGACAACACAATGAAAGAGAATTACAGAGCAATATCCCTCATGAACATAGATGCCAAAATCCTCAACAAAATTCTAGCAAATCGGCTCCAGCAGTACATCAGAAAGATCATACACCATGACCAAGTAGGATTTATCCCAGGAATGCAAGGATGGTACAATATCTGCAAATCAATAAACGTGATACATCTCATAAACAAATTGAGAGATAAAAATCACATAGTCATATCAATTGATGCAGAAAAAGCATTTGACAAAATCCAACACCCTTTCTTGATAAAAACTCTCAACAAGGTGGGAATAGAAGGCTCATACCTCAACATAATAAAAGCTATATATGATAAACCCATAGCAAACATCATAATCAATGGGCAAAAACTAAAACCATTTCCCCTAAGAACAGGAACAAGACAGGGATGCCCACTCTCACCACTCCTGTTTGACATAGTACTGGAAGTATTAGCCATTGCAATTAGACAAGAAGAAGAAATAAAAGGCATCCAAATTGGAAAAGAACAAGTAAAGCTGTCTTTATTTGCAGATGACATGATATTGTACATAAAAAATCCGAAAGACTCCATCAAAAAACTAATAGACTTAATAAATGAATTCAGCAATGTAGCAGGATACAAAATTAACACCAAGAATTCTATGGCCTTTCTATACACCAATAGTGAACTTACAGACAGAGAGACTAAAAAGGCAATCCCATTTACCATCGCACCAAAAAAATTAAGATACCTAGGAATAAACTTAACTAAGGAGGTAAAAGACCTATACACGGAAAACTACAGGACACTGAAAAAAGAGATAGAGGAAAACGTAAACAGAAGGAAGAACATACCAAGTTCATGGATTGGTAGAATCAACATCATTAAAATGTCCATACTACCCAAAGCAATCTATAGATTCAATGCACTCCCCATTAAAATACAAACGGCATATTTCACAGACCTTGAAAGAACTCTCCAAAAATTCATCTGGAATAAAAAAAGACCCCGAATACCCACAGCAATCCTGAGAAAGAAGAATAAAGTAGGAGGGATCTCAATACCAGATTTCAAGCTATATTACAATGCCACTATTTTCAAAACAGCCTCGTACTGGCACAAGAACAGACATATAGATCAATGGAACAGAATAGAGAATCCAGATATTGACCCAAACCACTATGCTTAATTAATATTTGACAAAGGAGGCATGAACATACAATGGAATAAAGACAGTCTCTTCAATAAATGGTGTTGGGAAAATTGGACAGATACATGCAAAAAAATGAAGCTAGATCACCAACTTACACCATACACAAAAATAAACTTAAAATGGATACAGGACTTAAACATAAGACGGGAAACCATAAAAATACCAGAGGAATCCACAGGCAGAAAAATCTCAGACATATGCCAAAAGAACTTCTTCACCGATACTGCCCCTAGGGCAATGGAAGCTGAAGAGAAAATAAACAAATGGGATTACATCAAAATAAAAAGCTTTTTTACAGCAAAAGAAACTATCAACAAAACAACAAGAAAGCCCACTGCATGGGAGAACATATTTGCAAATGGTATCACTGATAAAGGTTTAATCTCCAACATCTACAGGCAGCTTATACAACTTAATAAAAGGAAGATAAATGATCCAATAAAAAAATGGGCAACGGACCTAAATAGAATCTTTTCCAAAGAAGACAGAAGGAAGGCCAAGAGACACATGAAAACATGTTCAAAGTCACTAATTATCCGAGAGATGCAAATCAAAACACAATACGGTACCATCTCACACCTGTCAGAATGGCTATCATCAACAAATCAACAAACCACAAGTGTTGGCGAGGATGCGGAGAAAAAGGAACCCTCGTGCACTGCTGGTGGGAATGCAGACTGGTGCAGCCACTGGGGAGAACAGTATGGAGTTTCCTCAAAAAACTGAAAATGGAACTCCCATTTGACCCAGTAATCCCACTTCTAGGAATATGTCCTAAGAAACTGGGAACACCAATAAGAAAGGATATATGCACCCCTATGTTCATAGCAGCACAATTTACAATAGCTAAGATCTGGAAACAGCCTAGGTGCCCATCAGCAGATGACTGGATCAGAAAACTATGGAACATCTACACAATGGAATATTATGCTGCCATAAAAAAGAAGGAATTCTTACCATTTGCAGCAACCTGGATGGAATTGGAGAACATTATGCTGAGTGAAATAAGCCAGTCAATGAAAGAAAAATACCACATGATCTCACTCATTTATGGATAAAAAGAACATTATAAACTTGAACAAAAAGATAGATACAGAGGCAGTGAAGCATCAAACAGTCTGTCAAATTACAGCAGGAAAGTTAGGGAGAGGTGGGGAAGATAAGAGATAAACCAAAGGACTTGTATGCATGCATATAAACATAACCAATGGATGCAAAACTCTGGGGTGAGGGCATATATGGGAGTGGGGTGGGGGCAATGGTAAGATATGTACACATATAATACCTTAATAGAAAAAATTGAAGAAAAAAAAACAAAAAAACAATAGTAGAGCATTCCTATGAAATCTTTTGTAAGCCAAAGTGGTGTAAAACAAAGAAACAATTACTATTAATTTATATGAAAAAATTTTGAGTGTTTCCAAACCCCCAAAGTAACCTACCACATCATACTAACACATAAAACCTAAAATAACATTATTATATAGTAAAATCAGAAATTCAGAAAATAAATCGAGATAAATACTGGATGCTGACAGACACAATTCAAAGCTATGGTGACCTGATTCCTCATGAGTGTAGTCCCAGGGAAGGAACTTGGCAGTACCCCTGTCACTGATTAGGGAGCATACTGCCTGTGTAACAGCTTGCTGCAAAATAAATGTTGAATGCTAATGTCACTTTTTGCCTTTTTCTGTAAAAGTGAAAATCTTCTTTAGATTTACTTCAGTTAGCAAAAACGGATACTAATCTAGGTCTTTCCTAAAAGTGAAGGGATGGTACACAAACTTTCAAAAAGTGGGGAGTACCTGTACATAGTAGTACTATAATCTTTCCTCTCAACATTGCTTTCGATGCATTGCATATATTTGATATGCTATGTTTTCATTTTCATTCTATTAAAAATGTATTCTAATCCTCTTTGTGATTACTTCCTTGGCTCATGGATTACTTAGAAATGTTATTTATCAGTGACTCCTTGGTCTCTAAATATTTAGGAATTTTCTGGATATTTGGATATAGGTTTCCAATGTAAATTTGTTATTGTCAGATAACATGATTGGAGGTGTCTCCCTTTTCCCTGCCCTTTGCCCTCCTCCCCTCACTCCTACCTTCCCTTCCCTTGGCCTTCAACAAATTATTGTCCCTATCCTTGGGGTATGCATATATATTCTTTAATCCCTTCACCTTCTTTATCCAGTTACCCACACCCTATCCCCCTGGGCACCGGTCAGTCTGTCCCATGTATCCATGCTTATGGCTCCATTAAAAAATAACTTTATTGTTGAAAGTATTAAAAATGTTCCTTTATTTTGCCCCATTGACCTCTGCTCCAGTCCTGCCCCTTCCACAGGCTTTCACTGCACTATTGTCTGTCCATGGGTTATGCATATATGCATACAAATTTATTCCCCCACCTTCTTTGCTCAATGCTTCCATGTCTTTGGATCTATTTTGTTCATCAGTTTATTTTGTTTGTTAGATTCCACATATATGTGAGATCATGTGATATTTATATTTCTCTGACTGGCTTATTTTGCTTAGCATAATATTTTCCAGGTCCTCCAGGCTGCCTCAAAGGGTAATAGATCCTTCTTTTAAAAAAATATATTTTTATTGATTTCAAAGAGTAAGGGAGAGAGGGGGGATATAGAAACATCAATGATGAGAGAGAATAATTGATTAACTGCCTCCTGCATGACCCACACTGGGGGTAGAACCCGCAACCCAGGCATGTGCCCTTGACCTGAATCAAACCTAGGACCCTTCAGTCTACAGGCTGATGCTCTATCCACTGAGCTAAACCAGCTAGGGTGATCCTTCATTTTTACAGCTTCATACTATTTCATCATGTAAATGTACCACATCATTTTTATCCACTCATCTACTGATGGGTACTTCAGCTGTTTCCAGATCTTAAGCTATTGTAAATAATGCTGCTATGAATATAAGAGTGCATATATTCTTTCTGATTGGTGTTTCTGAATTCTTAGGATATATTCCTAGAAGTGGGATCACTGGATCAAATGGCAGTTCCATTTTTAATTTCTCAAGGAAACTCCACATTGTTTCCATAGTGGTTGTACCAGTCTGCATTCCCAACAGCAATGCATTAGGGTTCTCTTTTCTCCCATCCTCACTAGCACTTGTTATTTGTTGAGTTGCTAATAGTAGCCATTCTGGGAGGTGTGAGACAATTCCTCACTGTCATTTTAATTTGCATCTCCCTGATGATTAATGACTTTAAGCATTTTTTTCATATGTCTCTTGGCCAACTGTATGTTCTCTTTGGAAAAGTGTCTATTTACACCCTTTGCCCATTTTTCAAATGGATTGTTTGTCTTCCTTTTGTTAACTTGTACAAGTTCTTTATGTATTTTACCCCTTATCAGATGTATCATTGGCAAATATCTTCTCCTATACAGTGGGATCCCTTATCCTAGTTCAATTTTGTTCATCAATTTAATTTGTTCATTATATATCACATATTAGTGAGATTATATGGTATTTGTCTTTCTTTGATTGACCTATTCCACTTAGTGCAATACTCTCCAGGTCCATCCATGCTGTTGCAAAGGGTGAAAGTTCCTTCTTTAATACAGCCATGTAGTAATCTATTGCATAAATGTATATATGTTTTTCACTGCCTGCTTTTAAGATTTTTTTTCTTTATCACATAAAAAAATTTTGATTTGACTTGGTGTAGTTTTGTTCAAATTTGTGTTACTTGTATTCTTTGAACTTGCTTGATCTGTGGGTTTATAACTATAATTAAATTTGATACATTTATTGTTTATTGATCCAAATGTTATTTTTACTTAATTTTTTATTTCTATTATTTCTCTATTCTCTTTCAGTAGCTTCAATGACATATACATTAGGTCACTTGAAATTGTTCCATAGGTCACTGACGCTCAGATCATTTTTTTCATCTATTTTTCATATTGTTTTATTTTTAATCATTTCTATTACCTTACCTTAAATTTCAGTAATTTTTTATTCTGAAATATATAATCAGGTATTAATCCCATTTTAAGACATTTTCTTCTCATACTTTGTACTTTTCATGTCTAAAAATTCAATTGAGGTTTTTAAAATATAATTTCTATGACTTTACCTTTCTGTGTTCTCTCTGAATTCTTAAACCTGCTGAATCCTATCTAATAAAGAGGGAATATGCTAATTGACCCTCAGGCCATCACAAAGATGGCGGCACCCACAGCCAATAAGGAGGGAATATGCTAATTGACTGTCACGCCCTCAAAGGTGGCAGCTCCCACAGCCAATAAGGAAGGAATATGCTAATTGACTGCCATACCCTCAAAGATGGCAGCACCCACAGCCACAAGATGGCAGCACCCAGTCTCCTCCGCCAGGGCAGAGGCGTGCGGCTGCTTCCAGAGTCCCCCAGTTCCCTCAGGCCCCCCCAGCTACCCAGAGCTGGCACAAGGCACAGGCAAGCCTGGGATGGTGGCTGCCCAGAGCCCAGGGCCACCCGAGGTTCAGGTAACTAGGGCTGGCCAAGGCTTGCGCTGCCAGCAGTGGCAGCAGCAGAGGTGTGATGGGGCAATGGCCTGAGGGTCAATTAGCATATTTCCCTGACCTCCGGGTTGCCTCCCACCCCTGAGGACTCCCAGACTGTGAGAGGGGGCAAGCCAGGCTGAGGGATCTCCCTCCAGTGCATGAATTTTTAGGCACCAGGCCTCTAGTATAATTATATTAACTGGTTTAATGCCCCTATTTACTATTTTTTTTATCTTTTTCATTTCTATGTTTATTTTATACTAGTAGGTTGATTATTTTTTCTCTTATTATATGCCATATTTTCCTTCTTTATTGAATACATTGTAATATTAGATGCCAGACATTGTGACTCTCAGCTTATTGTATGTTGAATATTATTTCATTTCCTTAACTACAGTTTGATTATTTTGAGAACTGAAGGAACTAAGACCTCTGTCCTGACAATATTGATTCTTTTTTATTTTTTTCTTGCATTTTTATTTCTTATTGTCTTCACAGTTACATGTGATAGCTCTGCTTTTCTTTGTGTTCTTATCACATTTTTTCAAACCATATATGGGACTTCTTGATGCTGTATTAATTATGAATGCCAGAAACTCCAACTTAGTAACTCCACTTAAAATAGAAAGTTATTTTCACCCAGTGTATTTATATCAATCATAGGAAGGATTCTGATTTTCTTTCTTAAGACATGTAACCATTATTTTAACCAATTGTTGCTACAAAAATGAAATGTTATGTTTTGCCTGACCTAATGACAAGAAGTGGGGTAGGAAATAGTACTGAGCAAATAACATAACACAAAAAAATACAATAGTTTTTCAAATGTACTACATCATAGTAAGATGAATATGCTTACCCAATACTGGGAGATAATTAAGTTATAAACTTTCTGGAAAGCAATTTTTCAATAAGTATCAAGAACCTTATAAGTGTTTATATTTATGACCTAGAAATTATATTTATTGTTATTCATCTTAAAATAATAATCAGACAGGTATACAAAGGTTTATGTAAGAGTATGCTTAGTACAGTATAACAGCTAACAAAGAAAAATTGTTAGCAATCTTATTGCCTAAGATTAGGACAATGTCTAAATAAGGTATGGAATCTATATATATAAAAGCCTAACCAACCATTATTACCCAATGACTGGAATGACCAGAACAATAGGTCGACCAGTTGCTATGATGCATACTGACCACCAGGAGACAGACACTCAACACAGGAGCGACCCCCTGGTGGTCAGTGTGCTCCCACAGTCAACCTCCTGTGGCACCTCCCTCTGGCCAGCCAACCTCCTATGCCCCCCCCCCGCCTGGCTGGCCCCATTGATTGGGCCCGATGGGAGGACCAGTCAGCCAGCCCCCCGGGGTCCCTTCCCCCAGCCAGTCAGCCCCCTGATAGGCCTTGATCACCCTCCAGGCTGAGGGACCCTACCTGTGCACAAATTCGTGCACCAGGCCTCTAGTAGAATATGTCATTAAATAGATTTACAATTTAAACTGTAATTGAAAAACTGCAATTTAAAAGTATTTGTATTTAATCATTTTTAATTTATTCATATTACTAGTACATGAAAAATTTGACTTCAAAAGTAAAACTGTATCTACACTATGATACCTTATGTAAGTTTAATATATATGTGGGTATTGTATATCCTATATAATAAAGAACTAATATGCAAATGGTTGTCACACTCTCACACCCTAGCACCCTTGCTCCAGGGCTGGGGAACCTGAGGCTGGGCTGGGGTACCTGAGACTGGGCTGGGGGACCTGAGGCTGAGCCCCTTGCCCCAGCGCTGGGGCTGGGGGACCTGAAGCTGCACCCCCTGCCCAGCGGGGCTTGACAGGGGACCTGAGGCTATGCCCCACGCCCAGTGGGGCTTGACAGGGAGCCTGAAGCTGTGTCCCCCACCCTGGTGTCGAGGACGGGGGACCTGAGGCAAGGTTGGGGGACCCGAGGCTGCGCCCCCTGCCCTGGTGCCAGGGCCGGGGGACTGGAGGCCATGCCCCCCACCTAGCTCTGGGGTTGGGGGACCTGAGTCTGTTTCCCCTGCCTGGTGGGGCTTGACAAGGGACCTGAGGCTGCACCTCTCACCAGGGCGCCAGGGCCGTGGGACCTGAGGCCATATATCCTGCCCCGATGCCAGGGCCAGGGGACATGCGGCCAGGCAGAGGGACCTGAGACTGTGTTCCCCGCCCCAGTGCTGTGCTGGGGGATCTGAGACTGTGCCCCCCGCCTCAGTGCTGTGCTGGGGGACCTGAGACTGTGCCCGGGGACCTGAGGCTGCATCACCCACCTGGCGGGTCTTGACAGGGGACCTGAGTCTGCGCCCTCCCCCACCCAGTGGGGTTTGACTGGGGACCTGAGGCTACAACCCCCTCCTGGCACTGGGCCAGGGGACCTGAGGCTGCACCCCCCACCCTGCAGGGCTTGACAGGGGTGTGGCCGGCCATGTCTGGCTCTTGCGCAATTTGGAGGTGCATGTCGGTGGGCGGGGACTTGACTCTGGGTCCTGCAGCGTGCCCCAGACTCTGACAGGAGGGAGATTTTCATATACATTTTACTAACTTCCTTTCATCTCTGACACTTCTATTATAGAGAAAGGGCAAATAGCAATATTAAAACACTTCCTGTAATTAATCCCCTTTAATGTCCAGAATTTCGTGCACGGGCCACTAGTATACACATAAAAAACTTAAACAAGACTAAATGGCAATACACTGACAAATTAATAGCAATAGATTTATGGGGGGGATTTTATTTTTTCCTATAGTACTTTATAATTTCCAAATTTTTTAACAATGAACATCCATTACTTTTAAGTTGCTTTTCCCCTTGATTTATACAAAAAATATCTATGACTCAATATCTATTATTTTTGTTGTTAAGAACAGGGAACAAAATATAAAAGCCACTCATCCCCTTGGCAACACTGATTGTTTTAAGGAATACATTACACAAGCAGGTCCAATCAGACTCTTTACTTGGCATTGATATATGGCAGGGGTCCTCAAACTTTTTAAATAGGGGGCCAGTTCACTGTCCCTCAGACCGTTGGAGGGCCAGACTATAGTTTAAAAAAAACTATGAACAAATTCCTATGCACACTGCATATATCTTATTTTGAAATAAAAAAAACAAACGGCAAAAACACCCGCATGTGGCCCGCGGGCTGTAGTTTGAGGACGCCTGATATATGGCCTATAGACTTTCATTCTACTCAGTTCTAAATTTCTATTCCTGACTAACATTTCTGCACATGGTTTTCACTGGTAATCAGGAATACTTGGAGAAAATTGGGTTGATTCAGCATAATCTTTTTTTTTAAGTTTAGATATAACTTCAAAAAAAAAAAGAAAACAGTTCATATATTGATGATCGCTTTAGACATATTTTTCTTAAAATATGACTATATGCTTATTTAGTAACTATTCTCATGCATTGCACATTACATAAATTATTTCTTTTTAAATTTAAAGAGATTTCAAACATACACAAATATAGAGACTACTAAAATGTGCCTCCAGATACCCAATGTCCACATTACAGAATTATCAAATTTTGATACTCATGCTTTATCTACAACCTCCCTGCCTTATTTTAGAGAATTATTTTAAATAAAATTCCAGGCATCTTGTAATTTCACTCCAATATACTTTAGTATACATCTTTAAAACCTTGGATTTTTTTTTTACACAAGCACAATGCTATCACACATTTGAAGACTGACAAACTTCCTTATTTCACACCCAGGGTACTGGCAGAAAACAAATTATACCTTCAAAAGGCTTAAGCAAACTATAAAAGAATGACTATTTATGAAGGTGTGGGCAAAATTAGGAAAACCAGCAAGGAATAGAGCAATACTCTGGGGCTGACATCCTGAGGGACCCATTTCCAATACTAGCCCTAAATGACCAAGAAAAGAGAAGCAATTTTCAGAATCTTGAGAATCTACCTAAATCTTGATTTTTCTAGGGCTGAGGAGTTTCTTGGCATGTGGGACTCTCAGTGTTAAAACTAGGAAAGTTTTAGGGAAACTGAAATGATCTTTTCCCCCTAGGTCCACCAAACAGGAGCTATTTTTGGTAGAGGGATGCAACCACCATGGCCAATCCTCAGGTCTCCTGTTATCACATTCCATTGGACAATTCAAAGTGGAATCTGAGAGCAACGTTGCCCTTTTATGTAAGCCACAGAGGTCAAGCTCCAGGTCAGAGAATGAGTAAAGATTGGATTAGGAGAGGTAAATAAAATAAATCAGTATAATTGTATTCACTTTACATTACTCAAATATAGCTGACTGCCTAAAATAATACCTATTTGAATTTGTTTTGTTGAATCAAAATCCAACACATTATATTTGGTTGATTGTCTTTTTCATTTTTAATGCAGTACATTCTTCTCATTTTTTTTCTTCATCCTAGTTACTTGAAGAATCAAGTTCAGTGGTCTTGTAATATATTTCATAATCTAGATGGTTTGCTTCCCCATGGTATATTTTTAATTTAAGTTCTTTATTGTTTAATGTATTACGTAAGTCTCCCCACCCCCACCCCACCCCCCCCCCCGGCCAATGACATCTTCCCAGCATGCAGACTGGTACAGCCACTGTGGAAAACAGTATGGAGTTTCCTCAAAACATTAAAAATTAAAAATGGAACTCCCATTTGACCCAGTAATACCACTTCTAGGACTATATCCCAAGAAAACAGAAACACCAATCAGAAAGGATATATGCACTGCTATGTTCATAGCAGCAAAATTACAATAACTAAATTTTGGAAACAGCCTAAGTGCCCATCAGCAGATGAATGGATTAGAAAACTGTGGTGCATCTACACAATGGAATACTACGCTGCTGTAAAAAAGAAGGAATTCTTACCATTTGCAACAGCATGGATGGAACTGGAGAGCATTGTGCTAAGTGAAATAACCCCATGATATTTTTAAACTTGTACCTCTGCCCTTTAATCTTCTATAAATAAGAAATAATCTATTAAGGATTGATTAGCTCCATATTCAACTTGTTTTGGTAAGAATATGTCACAGGGAGTGGTTTACAATTCATATTGCATCACATCAAGAGACACATAATATATTGTTTTCCTACACTTACAAATATCCAGTATTTACTGGGTTTAGATGATAAAGATATTAATACAATTCCTCTATTTTTTTCCACATATTAGCCAGAAATCTAGTGAGAACTTTTACTCATAAATGAGGGCTATTTAGTTGACTTGAAAGACAGTTTATACTGTTATGTCTGATTTTTTCTTTAATTATTTATCTTAAAAGTAAAATTTTAGACCTCTACCTGCAATGATAACTGATTTCCCTTTTTTTAGTATCATTAAGATTGTGGTTTTTTAAAAATATATACAATATATTTTTTTACTCTTAATGAGTTTTAATATGCTCAGTGTGTTTAGCTGCATTGGATATTACAGATGGTACATCATAATGTCTATATTACATCATACATAAAAACCATATAACCTGGCTTGTCTAAGGAAATTTTAGTTTTGCAACCTTAATTATCAATAGCACCTTCTTTTTTCTTAAATATCGTTATATCCTGATTTGAACTATATGGTCACTTTATATAATGGTTAGCACTACTTTAGTTCTATATCTTAAAGTTCTCCAATAGAACTCCAGAAATAGTTTATATAAATTAGACAAACTCTAAAACAGACAGCTAAAGAGGGAGAGGTAGAAAACCCTATATTGTTTTTCCAGGCAGGTTCTCTCGGATCCTTTTAGCCTCTAGACTCAAACAATATTAGGTCTGCTTTGATAGTCATTCATCAGATAGAGGAAAAGATCTGTTGATACTGTATCTCTGATTTGTGCTATTCGATGTGCTGCATTTTTCAAATGCCCAGCTACTCATTAAGTATAGTTCATTTTGTTCTTGCTCTACTGCTATCATAATGATCAGTGTGTGCCTGTTGAAAGACAATTCAATTGCCTCTGTGCATAACAAGGGCGAAGATAGGCACAGTGTTCTTTTCTTTAAATTATAGGCCATTTTAATACCTTACCTCCAGAGAGAAAGAAAGTTCAGAAATGATAAACAGCAACTTACATAATGATTAAATTGTTAAGGAATATTTTACTGAGATGCTGGCTTCTGAGAACTGATTTTAAAAATGTTTAGAATTTTTTAAATTCTCTAGGGATGTTGAGTTACTGTCAAATATTTTCAATATATGACAATGTTAATAGAAGATTTAGGGCCTAGTAAAGATAGCAGCTCAATTTTCTTACATTTTTGTACTCTTTCCATAAAAAAAATTTTCAAGTGACCCTCTAATGCAACCTCCATCATACATGGAGAGACTATTTTTCAGTGTCATGAAAAGGGAAATAGCATAATGAAATGAGCCAAGATCTTAAGAAGATATAAAACAATATTCCCATAATTGGAATCTTTTTAAAAGGAAATCAATAGAAGTAAAAATATATATTAATTAGCTAATTAATGAATTCAACAAATATATATTGATAATTCACTATTTGCTAAGTACTGTTCTTGGCACTGGAAAGTCAGCAATAAATATGAGCATATACATGAAAATTCCATTTTAATAGGAGAAGATAGGAAATAATAAGTAAAACTGAATGAATGCCATAAAGGAGATAGTAAGACTTCTGGTGCTGGCTAAGATTAAGTCACTACAGTTTATTTTCGCAATTGATTACTATTAAAACTACTGGGCAGAATACAAAAATCAACTGCCTAAAGATACTGAAAAGTAAACAGTGGCAGTAAGGTTGTGGGTGTTTTTGTTGTTGTTGTTGTTTGTTTGTTTGTTTGTTTACTTTTTTTTAAATAAAATTTTCTTCTTTATTGCCTGGTTTTCATCCAAGCATAAACCAAGGCACAGAACTGCACTTTAAGTGCAGAGAGCAAAACCTCTGAAAGAAACTATCTCTTTCTAGCAAGAGAACTAATAAAAGGGGACCCTGTAAGTCAGAGTCTGTGAAGAATCCCTGAGTTGATTTTCTTTCCATTTTCCCCTCTTATTTCTCCCTTGGCCTTGCCCTGAGATAAGTTCCAAACAAGAAGTGATATAGCTGCTGTGGCAGTAGAGGAGGCAATATGGACACCTGAAGTCCTGAGAGAAAACCTGTCTCTGACTAAAGGAAACTGGAAAAGGAGCCCCTGTGATCTAAAGAAGTGGGAGGGGTGTGGATAGAAGATAGAACTAAAGAAGGGCTCTGCTAATACTGTATATGAATCAGTTAAGCCCCAGGCTTATCCTTAAACTATGCCTACATAGAACAGAACCAAAGAAACATAACACAGGTTTTTAAAATGAACTGCAAGAGGGTAAAAGGGCTAAAATATATGGTGATGGCAGGAAATGAAACTTTGGGTGATGAACATACAATGAAATAAACAGATGATGCATTATAATATTGTAAACTTGAAACTTACATAATCATATTAACCAATATCATCCAAATACATTTAATAAAACTAATTAATTAATTTTAATGTTTTTATTGATTTTAGTGATTGAGGGGTAGAGAGAAACATCAATGAGAGAGATACATCAATTGGCTGTCTCCTGCACACCCCCTACTGGGGATAGAGCCTGCAACCCAGGCATGTGCCCTGACCTAGAATCTAACCAGTGACCTCTTGGTTCATGGGAGGATGCTCAACCACTGAGCAACATTGGCTGGGTTAATTAATTAATTTTAAAAAGAATGGAACTGCAGTACACAATGCCACTGAAGTCCCAGACTGACCGCTGAGAGATTCATGTGCAGGATAGATCTGAAGAGTATAGCAAAGGCTTTGAAAACTGTACAGACATTGAAATCATTGCATACATAACGTGAGAAACAATTTGCAGTCTGAACATAACCAGGTTGATTGCTTGCTAAAACAAAAAAAAAAATCAATATTCTGCAGTGAATTTTAAAAGGACACAGAATCTTACAACATAAGATTCAAAACCCAAGACATAGTTCAAATATTTTTTCCAAGAGCCAGGAAAATGTGTTGAGTTCTCAAAAGAAAATAAAACCAACAGATGCTAACCCTAAAGTGACCCAGATGATAGAATTATAAAGCCTTGAGAGCAGCTATTATAACCATAATCAATGAGGTAAAAGTGAATTCTCTTTGAATGAATGGGAAGAGAGTAGTTCTCATCAAAGAAATATAAATTATGAAAAATTAGAAATTTCACATCTGAAAACAGATCTGCTACTTACTATAATAAAAATAAGTTTCTTGGCAGTATCCTTAGAAAAAATAATTTCTTGTAAATCCCATTTTCAAAGTTTTCAGTGTTTGTAGAAGAACATCATAGTTATTTAGCCATCAACATGGTGGAGGTGAACAGTGAGAAGAAAGATAAGGCAGATTTGAGAGAATTGCTTTACATTAGGCTTCAGTTTTAGACATATTAACTTGTAGTGGTCTATTAAGCATTGGACTAGAGATGTCAAGCATGAGGTTTCATGTAAACCTATGGTGTTCAGGGATAAAGATATAAAAGGAAGTGTCCTTGGTATATAGTGGTATTTAGAGCCATTGGATTTGATGAACTCACATATTATGTAAGTACTAGAGGCCTGGTGCACAAAATTCGTGCACTCGGGTGGGGGGGTCCCTCAGCCCAGATTGCGAGAGGGTGCAGGCTAGGCCAGGGGACCCTGCCAGTGCAGGTTCAGGGCCAGGGAGGGACACAGGAGGTTGACCAGCCAGGGAGGGACTGTGAGAGGGCTCCAGGGCATGTCCGGCCCATCTTGCTCAGTCTCAATCGGCCAGACCCCAGCAGCAAGCTAATCTACAGGTTGGAGTGTCTGCCCCCTGGTGGTCAGTGTACATCATAGCAACTGGTTGACCAGTCGACTGTCTGCCCCCTGGTGGTCAGTGCATGCCATAGTGAGTGGTTGAGTGGCCTTAGCCTATCATTAGCATATTATGCTTTGATTGGTTGAATGGCCTACCAGACGACCGGACACTTAACATATTAGACTTTTATAATATAGGATAAACATTAATGAGCAGGTATTCCAGGAATGCATACAGGGCACTCAATTAGAGGAGGCAGGACAAGGAATCTGGGGAGGAGAAGCCAGAAAACCAGGAAGAAAGCCAAAGAGCACAGTGTCATGGAGAACAATTGACTGAATTTTGATCAACTCTTTAATGCTTTAGAAGATGATAGAGAGGTAGCCATTGGATTTAATAATATGAAAGTCATCGTCGATCTTGAAAAGAGTAGATTCAGTGGAGTGGTGGGAAGAAAACCTCAATGGAAGTGGATTAGTGAAAGACTGGGAGTTAAGTGATATTAGCTACTATTTTATGAAAGTAGGGAATATTAACCTGGTTTTGAGAAAATTGCAGGGAAATGAGGAACTACCTTGAGGAGAACTTGCAGTCAAAGGAAGGATCACAGGATGCTTGAACTGTATAGACCCAAGTGTACCAACTGAGGTCAAGGTAGGGAAAATGGCTGGCTCAAAATTGGATGGTAGTAGTTGATTTTACTATTGATTTTCTTCCTAATTATTTTTTAAACAAAATTTGAAAAGGCAATATATTTAGTTGTTTAGTTTTTTTCACATTCAAATAAACTCAGAAGATTCAGGCTACACCACAGATACTTGTATCACTTTAAAGAGCATAACAGCCTTCCATGAACTTCTCTTATGAACACACAATTAGAGTGCAGTTTATAATCCAATAAATATTTATTAGCAACCAACTGTGTGAAAAGCACTGTTGAAAATCCAAAATAAGTACAATACCCATGAAGGGTGTAAACTATAATTCTGTGTGGGATAAATAAGATATACATAAATGACTACTACAAAAGAGAAGTTAATCCCATGTCATGTTTTTTATTTTCTTTTATAGCTTTTCTTTAAATCTGTTTCTTATCATAATGAGTTGATTGTCTCTTCCAATAGACTATGAGCTTTTGGAAAACAGGAGCTGTTTTACCATCTCTGTTCCTTTTGTTTCACTCACTCTCAGTATTCAGTATATATTTGTACATAATAGGAACTTATTACATTCTTATTGACTTGAGTTTAATTGGTGAGATAACATAATAATGAACATAAAATGAAACTGTGTTGATGGTCAGATTAATATAATGTTCTTATACAAACACTTTTCATTATGAATAGTGAATTTACTATTAAATATTTTTCTTAGAACACTAATAAGTAATACATAATTTTTTAGCTAGTAGCAAATCTATAACTAAAATCCAACACTTTTGACTCCAGTGATAGATGAGATATAATACAGTTTAAGAATATATTTTCTATTGTAGAGTGAAAAAATTTGGTATAAATCTATATTATAGCATGGTCACATTTATGGAATTTTTATGTACACATATTGTCATAGGTAAATAGATAGATAATGTTTTGAAGGAAACTTTCAAAATATTAATCACGAATATCTTTGGGTTGAGAGATTTGGGGAATTTGTTTCTCTTTGTAATATTTTGATTATTTAATTGTTGTTAATAGAAGCCTTTATAAATGTTTATAGTCAGGGAAAATAATAAAGCTATTTTATTTTTTGAAAACACAGGAATTTTCATCATTTAGACATCCACCCACCACAACTAGTAGACAATTTCAAAAGTCTCTGTGTAGATTAAATACCCATTCCATCTTGTGACATAAGTGGATGATGTGTTCACAGTTCTCAGTCACTGTACTATGTTTCTCTAATTAAGAATCCCACTTAGATAATAATTCTATACTGTAAACTAAAACATCTGTTAACAGGGTAGATTAAATGTTAAGTGTCCTTTCCACTATACAATAGTTTGTTGTTGTTATTGTTCTAAAGAATCTCAGTCACTAAACAAATTGGTTGGAAAAGAAGGTATTCCTTTTGCTTTACTCAAACCATTTTTGTAACATTTCAACTGCTTCCAATTAGTCATCTCAGATTTCTCACGTTTGTTTCCTAAAACACAGAGCTTCTGTTATCATTATTTACTAATGAATAGATAGAAAATAATGGCATTGAATATTAAAATAATCAGTGAATTTTTTTCTATTTTTGGCCAATTGAAGCGGTATCACATGAAAATAGCTTATAGTCCATCTCTGACTTTAACAAATGTTTTTGGTGCAGGAAGAAATTGGAAGTTTATAATCAGGCTCTGTCTTAAGGAATGAGACTGAACTTAGTAAAATTTCCTTATTCTGAGCTATGCATTAAGAACATTACAAGTACAAATAAGGTTAAAATAAATATAAATAAAATAAATATTTAGCCCTGCCCAGTGTGGCTCAGTTGGTTGGGCATCATCCCAGGCACTGAGAGGTTGCTGGTTCAATTCCAGGTCAGGGTACATGCCTGGATTTCAGCCTCAATCCCTGGTAAGGGGAGTGCAGGAGGCAGCCGATCAATGTTTTCCTCGGACAGCAATGTTTCTGTCTCTCCCTCTGCCTTCCTCTCTATCTAAAAATAAATTAATTTTTTTAAAAAAATAAACAAGTACTTAACCATTGTTGAAATAAATTAATAAAAGAGCAAAAAGAGTAAATTTATTTGAAAATGTGAGTCAAATCGTCCCTGTGACTTTTAAATACTCTGAGACAAAATGTGAAGATTTCTTAATCCTCTTATGCAAGTTTATCTGTGAAACAGCATGCTTACTCATGGTGCTCTCAGATAAGTGAATTTAAAGACATATGTTAGAAGGTGGGCAGGAGAATGGATTTGGACTCATAAAAATTCTGTCTCAAGATGGAATCTGATGAGATGCTATTTACATAAGTGTTTCCTGGTGCTTATTTGAGTCTTTAGTTGGAGAAGGGTGGGAATTTAAGGACAAACTTCAAGTGCATGAGAGTTAGAAGCTAGTCTGCAGGAGGCTAGCAGAAGGATTAGGACTGAAGCAAAGGTAGTTCCAGATGGCACTACTCAGTATGAATGAATCTGCTGTTTTTATCTAGCAAAACCAGGTTGGGTATTTTGTATGTCTTCCTGGGGGGATTAGTGAGTAGAGATGGCTAAGAAAATTCCTACTTTTCCATTTAACAACTTTCATATTTAAAGATTCAAATTGAATATTGAATTGTGTTTGATATCCTTTGGATTTTTCCTTGGCTTTGAATTTTACTAAGGTTAGGAAGAGCTTAAAAACCATTTCTCCTTTTCTATCACCTAAGAGTCAGTACTTCTTCTTTCTTCAAATATCCTCAACTATTCTCTGGTCAGAAATCAAACTATGCAAAGAAATGCAGCATAAATGAACCAATATGGAAACATTTTATCAAAATACCTGGGTAAGAAATGATTATGAGTTACATTGACAGCAACACAATTTTCCTTCTGAATAAATCATTTTAGTTTGGCCTTGCAAAGATAGTAAATTTTGAAATATCCAGAGAGCAATTAATAGGACTTTCTAGTTAACCAAATTTGAGGTGATTTTAAACTTTGAAGAGAGGAGGAAAAGCATATAAAAAGCTCATTATAGATGGTTCCTGAACACTACTGAGCACTTGCCCAGGATTAGTGCTAACATGTACTTTTGCAAAACTATAGTCAAAGTAGAAATAGTGATATTTAATATTTTGAAAAATCAGAACTGTGATATTTTATATAAACAATCATTTAATACTGAACCTCCAAATTACTTGTGTTCCAAAAATGTGTTTGTAGTACAATAGTTAGTTTCTATAGCAAAATGAATTTTGGGTTTGGGTTCCAATGTTGTAACTGCTTGATTCTTAGGTTTCTAAGCTTTAACCAACGATATGCTTGAAATGTCTACTTATAGCAATATTTCAACAATACCTAAAGGCCAGTGTGATTTATTTCTATGGGTAAAGCCAGTCTACATTGCAATTTAGGATATCATAAATGCTTGTGGCCAATTCTGAGGATGATGAATAGCTCAGCCAGACTAGTGTCATGGTTTCTGTAATACAGTGTTAGAAAAAAAAAATGGACATATAGTATTGGGTGAAATTTTGGAGAGTCTTATAGCTGAGACAAAGATATTTGCTCATAAATTCATCTTCTAAACAAACAATTCAAACTCTATACATGTCAGTCAAAAAAATTCTTCAGATTTCTGTAAGCAACAGGGAACAACTGTGCATATCTTCCAAATATATTGGATAAATACGTGAGAGACTGCATGGAGGGCACAAAAACATCTGATGGCAGAGATTATGACATCAGAAACAGAATGATAACACTAGACTATAAACTTCAGACCAGGATTTTGTGCATCTTTTTCACTACCAAAACCCAGTATCCAGTACAGTGTTCAGAAAATAATATAGTCAAAAAGGAACTTGAGGACTGATTTAATTTGAGACTTGTCCAATGAAGAGATGGAGAAGAGAGGATTAAAAAGTTCTGGGCCAGAATGACTTTGATTCAATTGATAATTTGGGTCTCATTTCTGAGGATGCCTCCTACTAGGGAATATAAACTGATCTAACTGTGGCCCTTGGTTGAGAGTGACACCCACAGCTAACTCTTATGAAAAAAATTAGGTTATCATATTGAGCTGTCATTTGGGGAACCTGGCACTCTCTTCATAACTCATGATATTCTCATATAGTGACATAATACATTACTGTTTGTAGTTTCTGTAAATCAAATATAAGATTATATAAAGTAGTTCAGATCTGTGTCTCTATGATAATATATACAGAAATTCAAATTAGCTGGTTGTTTTAATAAATTGCACATAAAATTCAATAATGTGGAATATGTGGGATGGGATAGACTAAACATTCAAGCGGATAATTAAAATTTGGTTAAAAATTAACAGGTCCTACAGCATTAAACAATGCAGATATCTCTATTTGGAACTATTCATATAAATAAGGAAATTAGAAAGTTTTAGTGTCCTTCATGTGCTATAATAGGAAAGAAAATAAGATTCCCAAACTTTCAAGTGGAACATTTTTATTTTAATGGTAGAATCTATAAAATATTCAATTTGTGTCTCTGATATCTTCTTTTATTTTACTTAATTAAATATTCTTATACACATTTATATATCTTATATTTTTGTAGCTGCAAATGCAAAAAAAATATTCTAAGTCACTAGAACAGTCAGGACATTTTACTATCTCACTTAAAAATATGAAACTTAATATCTAAAATATGAGGAACTTGTGCAACTCAGCATAAAAAAAAACAAAAACAACAACACAATTAAAAAATGGGCTGAGTACATAACTTGACATTTCTCAAGAGAAGATATTCGGATGGCCAACAAATCTATGAAAAGATGCTCAACATCACTAATCATAAGGGAAATGAAAATACTAGTAAAATCACAATAAGATATCACTTCATGCTTGTTAGAATGGCTATTATCAAAAAGTCAACAAATATCAAGTGTTGGCAAAGACGTGGAGAACTCTTGTGGACTGTCATTGGGATTGTATATTAGTACAGCCATTATGGAAAACAGTATAGAGATTCTTTAAAAATTTAAAAACAGAACTACCATACAACCCAGCAATTTCACTTTGGATGAATGAAAGGGGAAAGGATAATAGAGGTACAAACTTCATGAATACCTGGAAAGCCAAGAAGATGTAGTATACACAAGAATATAGTCAATAATATTGTAATAACATTGCACAATGACAGATGACTACTAGACCTATTGTGGTGATCACATCATAAGATACATAAATGTCAAATCACTATGTTATACAACTGAAACTAACATAATGTTGTATGCCAGCTATACTTTAATAAACATTTTAAAAGAAAAGAAATATGAAGCTCTGAGATGCCAAAAAAAAATGAAGAATAAAAACCACATCTATATGTATAAAAGCCTAAGAGACTGTTATGACCAGATGACTGGACAACTGGGCGACTGGCCAGTAGCTATGACGTGCACTGACCACCAGGGGGCAGATGCTCAATGCAGGAGCTGCCCCCTGGTGGTCAGTGTGCTCCCATAGCCAACCTCCTGCAGTCCCCCCCCCCCACTCTGGCCAGCCTGCCCCGATCGCCCCTATAGCTGGCCAGGCCGAGAGACCCCACCTGTGCACAAATTCATGCACCGGGCCTCTAGAGATAATATAAATAGATACAGAAAAAGCATTTGATAAAATCCAGCAAACTGGGAATAGAGAAACTATACCTCAATGTAATAAAGTCCATATATGACAAACCTACATCCAACACCATACTCAAAAACTACAAGTATTCCCCTTAAGATTGGAAGTAAGACAGGGATGTTTGCTTTCACCACTAGTATTCAACATAGCACTGGGAGTTCTAGCCACAGCAATCAGGAAAGAAGAAGAAATAAAAGTCATCCAAATTGGAAAGGACGAAGTAAAACTGACATTATGTGCAGAAGACATATAGGGTGTATAGAAAACCCTAGAGATTTCACCAAAAATCTACTGGAACTAATAATTAAATTCAGTAAAGTAGCAGGACATAAAATAAATATCCAGAAATCAGTTGCATTTTTATATACCAATAATGAACCATCAGAAAGGGAAACAACAACAACAACAAAAAACACCAAAAAACATTCACAATTACTTCAAAAGGTGTAAAATACCTAGAAATAAATTAACCAAGGATGTAAAAGACCTATACTCAGAAAATTATAAGACACTAAAGAAAGAAATTAAAGAAAATGCAAGTAAGTGGAAACATATACTGTGTTCACGGATAGGAAGAATTAACATCAGTAAAATGTACATACTACCCAAAGCAATCTACTGATCCAACACAATTCCTATCAAGCTACCAATTGTGTATTCCACAGAACTAGAATAAATATTCCAAAAATTTATATGGAACCACAAAAAACCCTGAAAAAGCACAACAATCTTAGTAAAGAAGAACAAATTTGGATGAATCATTATACCTGATATCAAATTATACTACAAGGCCATCATAATCAAGACAGCATGGTACTGGCATAAAAAAACAAAAACAAAAACAAAAACAAAAAACACATATAGATCAATGGAACAGAATAGAAAGCCCAGAAATAAACCCATGCCTTTATTGTCAATTTCTATTTGACAAAGGAGGCAAAAGCATACAATGGGGCAAAGATAGTCTATTCAATAAATGGGGTTGAGAAAATTGGACAGATACACAAATAAAAATAAACTTAAAATGGATTAAAGACTTAAATGTTAGACCCTAACCATAAAAATCTTAAAAGAAAACATAGGTGCCAGGGGCTGACCAGCAGACCCTGAGCGATGGATGAATGGATTACTCATACATTTGCTGTGAAAGAGAGGGCTAAGGGACTGCCTGGCTAAAGGAACCAGACAGCTTCGATTGCTTGCCTCATTAGGGTTTTATTGTAGCAGCAGTTTGAGATAAAGTTTATCTTTTAGATACAATCAGTAAGGTAAGTAATATTGGGAGGACACAAGTGTCTGTAGTGTCCTTTAATCAAGAACACCCAAAGATTAAGCATTAGGATTCCAGTAAACTCCCAGGGGTCTGCACATGTACAGACTTATTTGGAAAGGTCAAGGAATAATTAGGGGCTCCACCTTCGGCACTCCCCTAAGTCGGAATTTTGGTAAACAGGGTGAGTGGCCTTCTATACACTTCCCTTTTCTTGGAATTTCCTCCTTACGAATTTTCCAACCAAATCTCATGCTTCCCAACACATAGGCAGTAACATCTCAGATATTTCTTGTAGCAATACTTTTTTCTGATGCATCTCTTGGGCAAGGGAAATAAAAGAAAAAATAAACAAATGGAACTACATCAAACTAAAAAGTTTTTGCACAGCAGAGGAAACCATCAACAAAATGAAAAGACAACCCACTGAATGGGAGAACATATTCGATGACACATCCGATAAAGGGTTAATATTCAAAATTTATAAAGAACTTATAAAACTCAACACCCAAAAAAACTAAGACTCCAATTTAAAAATGAGCAAAGAACCTGAATAGGCAGTTCTCCAAAGAGGACATACAGATGCCCAATAGACATATGATTAGATGCTCCAAGTCACTAATCATCAGAGAAATGCAAATTAAAACCTAAATGTGATATCACCTCACATGTGTTAGAATGGCTATCATCAATAAATCAACAAACAACACGTGTTGGCAAGGATGTGGAGAAAAGGGAACCCTTGTGCACTGTTGGTGGGAATACAGATTGGTTCAATCACTGAGGAAAGCAGTATTTAGTTACCTCAAAAATTTTAAAATGGAACTGCCTTATGATCCAGCAATTCCACTTTGGGGAATATATATGAAGAAACCTGAAACACTAATTTGAAAGAATATATGCACCCCTCTGTTCAATGCAGCATTATTTACAACAGCCAGGATTTGGAAGCAGCCCAAGTGTCCATCAGTAGATGAGTAGATAAAACATCTATGGTGCATTTACACTGTGGATTACTACTCAGCCTTAAAAAGGAAGAAAAATTTGCCCTTTGAAACAGCGTTGATGGATCTAGATAATATTATGCTAAGTGAAATGAGCCAGTCAGAGAAAGATAAATACCATATGATTTCACTAATATGTGGAATTTAATGAACACACTGAATTAACAAGCTAAATAGAGACAGATTCCTAGATAGAGAGAAGGCAGATAACTCTGGTGTGGGGGTGTTGGAGGATAGAGGGATTGAG
Organism: Ia io; assembly: GCA_025583905.1. Classification (NCBI taxonomy): domain Eukaryota; kingdom Metazoa; phylum Chordata; class Mammalia; order Chiroptera; family Vespertilionidae; genus Ia; species Ia io. The sequence continues at coordinate 101,019,501 of JAJQQW010000001.1, forward strand.
AAAAAAAAAGAGAGAAAGATACTCATGGACATTGACAAAAGTTTGGTGATTGTAGGGGGCACAAGAGGGTTAAGTGAAGGTGGAAGTGGGTATGGGGGAATTAATTGTGATGGAAAAAATAAAGAAAGAGAAAAAGCTTTGATATGCCAAGGGTTGGTTAATTAAGAGATTGTATAATGTCATCAAGGATCCAAGTTGGTTTCTTCTATTCTACCAGTCCTAGCAATTTGGTTACCTGTGTTTGCACAATGGTTGCAACATTTTGTGATCCAGGCATCAAATTTTTATATATTTATTTTCACAAATTCTTTTTTTGTGAGGAAATAAACCTATACCACAAAGCCTACTCTCACATTTCCCTGGGAAGAAAAATGGGATTGCCTTGATTGGCTTAGACTAATCACAGTGTGTCCCATGAGACTAGAGAGAGCATATCCCTGAAGCATTGGATCAGCCAATAAATAGCTGAAAAAATTAGGATATGGGTAGCAAGGAATAAGGAGAGAATGGTTGCTGAGTAGACAAACAATAGGATAACTAGTAGTGCATGTGATTGCAAGTTGTGTTAAGTTTTCAGATGTTTTGTGTAGCCATTGGTTTTAATTGTTTTGTTCTGTTAATCCTCACCCGAGGATATTCTCCCCATAGATTTTTAGAGAGAGTGCAAGGCAGGGAGAGAGAGAGAGAGAGAGAGAGAGAGAGAGAGAGAGAGAGAGAGAGATGTGAGGGAGAAACATTAATTCATTGCCTCCCCCATTCACCATGACCTGAGCCAGGGATGGAATCTGCAACCTAGGTATGTGCTCTTAACTGGAATCAAACCCGAGACCCTTTGGTGAAAGAGGGGGAGGCAACACTCTAACCACTGAGAAACACTGGCCAGGGCCCATTGTTTCTATTTTTAAAGAAAGGACTCAAGCCAGCATAGTATTTATATTGGTATGGGTATATGTTAAAGACTTTTCAGCTATAAGTTATTAAGCAGAGTACCTATGCCCAAGAAAAAAGTTGGTAGACATCTTTACATATCTTAAGAGAAATCCTCCATTTTAATGAATGTAAATTGCTGATATTTCGAATTCATGATTGATGAAATGGAGTGGTTTCCATAACTTAATCTTAGTGATAATATATGTCAACTCCAGTGGGCATTTTTTTTAGGTGTATAAACTATTAACAGACATGGCTCAAACATCTAATTTACAAAAGATATAGTACAAGAATGCAGGTCTCTTTTACTCTCAGGCATTCACTGCACTTTCTTCACTGTTTGACCAAGGACTTTCTGAATATCCAATACATATTGCTATTTCAGTAGCATTTGAGCTTTTATAGAGGGGACCACTCTGTATGAAAGAGCAACAGCTGCAGGAATCTAACACCAGCGAGCAAAAACCCACTGCAGTAACAGAGCCCAGAAGGAGTCCTTTCTCTAGCAAAGTTCTTTGGCAGGCTACAGAGTTAGCTAGTGGAAATGAGTCATCAATTGACATTGGTGAAAAAAGTAATTGGCACAGATAGATTAGATTAACTCATTATCTTTTCGTAACCATAATGGTGCAGTGACAGGCATATCTGCTTTATTAATGTTTTTTTCACACTTGAAGTGTCAAGATCATCACAAATAAATTTCTGTTATTCCCAGAAAAATTTAGAAAAAATAGAAAGCAAAGATTTCAAATGAATGTCTGAATGACATAGAGATTTTATACTTTTAATCTTAAACAATAGTATTATGATTATTACAACATAAGTAGCACTACCAATGTATTTAAAATTGACAGGTGCAGGAAAAAAATTCTTATATATGTTTTAAAGCAACAATAATAAACATATCTCTCATTTAATTTTTTTTTCTGTAAGACATCGAACTTTTAAATTTTATTTACTTAAAATTATTAATAAAAATTTGCTTCATGAACAGATATTAGCTCTAAATTATATTTTTATTTTACACATCATTTAATATCATTTGCCAAATCAAAGAAGCTGGCCATTTTATAGATAAGCATGCATCCTTTTTTGGGTTTTAACAGCCATTGAAACTCCAGCCCCTGAAGTTTCTATGGGGATGATGCTTATTTATAGATCCAAAATTTGCAGCATCGGTTCTCACATCCTAGAATAACCAATGTTCATATTATGCAGAATGTCTGAGAAAGTTTTTTATTGTATTTTATCAGCTATCTGAAAATTTCCAAGGTAGTTTTAGTAGGCTATATTGAGGAGCCCATTACTTAAGCAAGATGTCTGTGAAGCCATGCTGTTTAGAAAAACAAAGAAAAATAAGATAGATAACTAGCTTTTTTCACTTAGCATAATACTCTCCAGATCCACCCCTATTGTCTCAAAAAGTAATATTTCCTTCTTTTTTTCAGGGCTTTAATTTCTTTATTGATTAAGGTATTACATATGTGTCCTTATCTCCCCATTACCCCCCAACCCCCAACTCATGCCCTCACCCCCCTGTTGTCTGTGTCCATTTGTTAGGCTTATGTGCATGCATACAAGTCTTTTGGTTGATCTCTTCCCCTTACCCCCACCCTCCCCTACCTTCCCTCTGAGGTTTGATGGTCTGATCGATGTTTCTCTGTCTCTGGATCTGTTTTTGTTCATCAGTTTATGTTGTTCATTATATTCCATAAATGAGTGAGATCATGTGATATTTATCTTTCCTTCTTTTCACAGCCCAGTAGTATTCCATTGAGGAATTATACTACAGCTTTTGTATGCACTCATTCACTGATCGGCACTTGGACTGCTTCCACACTTTTGCTATTGTAAGTAATGCTGCAATGAATATAGGGTGTATATATTCTTTCAAATTAGTGCTTCAGGTTTCTCCAGGTATATTCCCAGAAGTGGAATAGCTGGGTATAACGCAATTCCATTTTTAACTTTTGAGGTAAACTCCAAACTGCTTTCTATCAACCAATCTGCATTCCCATCAACAGTGCAGGAGGGTGAAAAAGGTGAAGGGATTAAGCAAAGAAAAAAAATTCACAGACAACAGTATTGTGATTACCTGGAGGGAAGAGAGGGTGGGGGGCGATAGAAGAGGGTAAAGCAGGGATGAATGGTGATGGAAGGAGACTTGATTTGGGGTAGTGAATACACAATGCAATGGAGTTGATATATTATTCACCTGAAATCTATATAATTTTATTAACCAATGTTGTCCCAATAAATTCAATTAAAAACAAACAAAAATAATATAGATAACTAAAGGCAAACCAAAAAAAGTTTAGGTAAACATAACTGAATTTTTAATATATAAATTGTTGGAACTAGTTTAAATGTGAAACATGTTGGCAAGATTTCTATCTCATGAAATTTATAGAACAGCAAATATACTGAAACCATTTTTTAAAATAATCTACACATGAATAATAAATAATTTCAGGACAAATAAGTCAGTATAGAGCATTATGATTTGAAACTTAGTTAATACAAGGCTCTCAAGAAATGGCACTGGCTGAAAATCCACATAGCCCATTTTGTTAATAATTCCAGTCTTTAGATTTATGTTATTGATAAAGGCTATGAACTAACAACACATCGTATCTTCTGAAACAGCTGTGCATAAAAAAGAATCTGGACCAAATGAACTATGACTCAGACTTAATATCGTAAGCAAGACCTTGGTGTCATACATTAAGTCACACATAAAAATCTATGCATTGTCCAATAGCCTTGCCCTGCTTTAAATGACTGGATGGAGTCTGCCCAAATTCAAAGAATAATTCACTGTCACTCAAATGCTAATTTACCTCAGTTTTGATAGCAGAAAATAAACAAAGCAATGAATGCATTAGGAGGATTACATTGGATTGTGAAACATGTGGAATTGATTTTAAAAGGCAGGTGAATTGGTTTTAATTTGGCTGTGTGTTTCTGTACTCTGCTTAGCTTGAGCCTGAGGTTAATTGTTAATCCCTTTACAATTAGCTCTCTTTTATAACGTGTTGGACACTTTGGTTAATTTTGAATGGGTCTAAATGATATTCCACATTTGCACTAACTCCTTTCGGTAATTTGTAGAGATAGCTATTTGCAAATATTCAGGTATCTGCAAATAGGGCATAAAGAACAATTTCAATACATAGTGAAAAGCACAGAGATACAAATTAAATGACAGGTTCTTGTATGGGAGAAAACATTCACAGTCAACAACTAGAAGGATCAGCACTTTTTAATGGGTTCCCTTCTTTGGCTCTATGGAGAGAGAGTATTACAGTCAGATATCACCAGCATTAAAATCATTACCCAGTATATGGGCAGATGGCCGGCCGATAATTGTTTATAAGGACAGATGGCAGTTCCTTGTACCCTCTTTCTAGTTTCTGTGTTTTTAAAGCTCAGCAGTTGCAATGTGAAGCCTTCATAGGATCATAAAATACAAATCACTTTAAATAACTTTGAACCAAAATTTTGGCTGATGTGCTTAAAGGAGACAGTCACAGTTTGAAACAATCTGCATAGAGTTGCTAGGTATGGCTCTGCAGGTTACAGTTTATAGGAAAAGCAGGCTAATTTCAGCTAGGTCTACACACAGACACACTAACTGACATCAATAAAATATAGTATTGAATCTAGTCAAGTATTTTTACCCTGAACTGGACAAAGGCAAAATTTTAGTAAATATTCAATAACCAATCACCAGCATGTATTGAGCACTTGGCTAGTATTCAAGAGAGGTACAAAAGAAGCACCAGGCCTTGTCTTCACCTTAGTTATCTGACAATCTAAGTAGGGACTGAAATGCTACCTAGAGAGAGATCATTTAAATACAAGGCAGATGATGTAAATACATGTATGTAACCTAAAAGCTAGAGACAATCAAATAGAGTGATGACTGTGGACATAAGCACTTACTAGGGATGGGTAGGCATATACTGGCAAGGAAAGGATCAGAAATGGTTTGCATGTGGAGAGAATGGTATAAGCAAAGACAGGCAGAGAGGCATAGACCTCACCTAAAACCCTATATTCTTCTTTATTGCACAGTATTTCTCTTAGTTCAGGCCCATTTTATAATGTGACAAGGGTAAACAATACGCCTCTTTGATTAATGTAAAATCTACACTAATAAAAGAGAAACATGCAAATTGACTGTGCCTCTGCTATGCCCACCAGCCAGTCAGAGCGAGTATGCAAATTAACCCAACAAAGATGGTGGCGGCCATGGAGCTGGAGTGAGCAGGAAGCTTGGGTTGCCCCTGGTGATGGAGGAAGCCAAGCTTCCCACCCGCCCTGGCCAGCCATGGCCTCCGCTCAAGGCTACAAAGTTTCAATTATAGAAGATAAATAAATCCCAGATACCTGCTTCCAGCCGGCCATGGCCTCCACTCAAGGAGGCGCTGGGAAAAAAAAAAGAAAAAAAGGAGGGGCTGGAAGCTTGGGTTGCCGGGGGGCATGGCCAGCCTGCAAACAGCCATCAGCCCCTCGCCCAAGCTGGCCAGGCACCCCAGTGGGGACCCCCACCCTGAAGGGGCTGTGGCCAGCCTGAAAACAGCCCTCAGCCCCTCACCAGGCTGGCCACACCCCCATGGGGTGAAGGTCCCCACTGGGGGGCTTGGCCAGCCTGCAAACAGCCATCTCCCCCACTGTGCACTAATTTCGTGCACCAGGCCACTAGTAATAATAATATAAAAGAATTATAGCTCAGCCTGAATTCTGGGCTACATATTTCAGACATTGTCCTTTAAATAACTTGGAGTGCCACTGACAGTTTTTGAGAAAATATGATGTGTGCAAATGTTGTTTTCATGCAGCATATATCTTTTGTTTGGTAGGGTTTTGTGAAGTGGATTAGAAAGGATGAGACTGAATAGAACCCATGTAGAAAATTATTGCCATACTTAAGACTAATGATGATAGAAATCTCTAAAATAGGGTAGAAACCATGGGCAAAAGAAGGTGATAGCCACTGCAAATGAGGAGTCATCATAATATGATGATAAGCTACATGTGAACAGACAAAATGAAGGGTAAGAGTCAGATGAAATGTTTACAATTCGAGTGATTAGAAAAATAATGTTTTCTTTACAGTAATATAAATCACAAAGACAGACAGGAGAGGGGGGAGTCACATTTGATTTTATGCTAGATATGCTATTGATTTCAGGGTGATGTGCAAAAGTCAGGTGGAGATGATTTGTATAAGACAGATATAGAGGTAAAAATTACAGCTTTAGTTACTAGGGGTAATGGTTGAAATGGTAAAAGTGGATGAGATGAGAACATATGTTAACTTTTTACCCCTGTGCATGCATGTGCATGCATGCATATGCATGTCTGTGTATGTATTTTGTGGTATCTGCAGCTGAAAGCTTATATTTGCATTTTCTTAGTGAGTATAAAAGTTTAATTATTTTTTTAAATTTTATTATTCTATTGTAAATAATGGCATAAAGTCTGCAGGAAAAGCATTCACTTGACTGGATGTTACATTCAGAAGAGGCTGCCAAAAACAAACAACAAACCATAGCAAATAAAAATATATGTGTATGCTTGCCTCAGCAGAAAAACGTAGTTTTGATTCAACTGAAAATTTTTTCTGCATTGCAAATGAAGCAAATGCAATAGTAGTGTTATATCAAGGGGTTTATTTTCCCTAAATGGCTCTTATCAGGGACTAAGATAAGAAATTTTACAGTGATTTTGGTTTGATTCTTATTCATTTTTATCACAGTTTAATTATATTTCAAACCCCCAGAATCCCTGACATATATCAAATGCAGGGTATATAAACCTCCCCCCTCAAAAAAAAGTCACAGACAGATTTTATTTACTCTAAGCTTTGGGACTGAACACATTGGAGGAAAAATAGCTTTATAGCACCGCAGCTTCTTGATATGGAGCTTGATGCTGCTCTTTGTTCACTGGACCCTAACCTAAAATGATATGCAGTGCTTGAACTGGAGGAGGGAAGAAGAGATAGAATGGGCTCTGTGTTACTTTATTTAAATATAATCATTATTTAGAGTTTGAAGAGGCACTAGACATCATGTATGTCAAGCTCTACATTGTATGTATTCTAAGCAAACATACACAAACTTATATTTGATTATTCAAAGTGATAGAGAATTACAGTTCTACAAGTTAACCCATTCTATTTTCAGAAGACTGAACAGGATAAAATTCTTGACTATATTGAGCTGAAGTCAGTACTTCAACTATGAGTTATGAATGATGGCTTAACCTTACAGAGAGACAAAAATATTAGACAATTTTGTGCTTTTTCAGTTGTCATTTTAATTTGATTTGTCACTTATCTGTGCCCTCTTACCAATCAATGCTTACTGCTATAATAGACTTGCCTAACAATCAGTTAATAGGGATGGTGAGGAGGTTCATGGACAGTAGACTGTGAACTCTTTGAGTGCAGGGATTATAAATCACTACTCATTGTCATCCTGTAGATAGCAGCTAGTACAGTGTCTGGCACATAGAAAGTGCTCAGTAAATGGTTTTTTTTTTTTGTTATTGTTGTTTTGTTTTATTTGTTTTTTTGTTAATCCTCACCCAAGGATATTTTTCCATTGATTTTTTTTAAAAGAGAGTGGAAGGGAGGGGGAGAGACAGAGAAAGAGAAACATCAATGTGAGAGAGACACATTAACTATTTGCCTCCTGCATACACCCCGACCAGGGCCAGGGGTTGAGCCTGTAACCAAGTGCCAGAATCAAACCCGGGACACTTCAGTTCACTGGCCTATGCTTTATGCACTGAACCAGAGGTGCTAGGGCACAGTAAATGTTTAATGAAAGGAGGAAGAAAGGAGAGGAGGAAAAAAAGAAGTATATTAGTATAGAAGAGTGATTCATATTATTATTGCCAATTGTGATGTTTAATATTGATTGAGTGCAATGTGTCTTGGTAGACATACTGTACATATTTATACAAATGTATATATGTGTATATATGTTTATTATGGATATATACATTTTATAAATATAAATTTATTGGAATTATTCATATAAGGTTTTTAGTCTAAACTTATCTCAATCTTTTGTATGCAGAGTTGTATTTTTCTTTGAATGACAGGACTTTGTGTTAATTAAAGAATCTCTTGAAATGCCTCAAACTCACTGTTGAGGTCCTAACACTGAATCATACTGCCATCATTCTACCTAAATACATTTAATCCTAAATGTAATGACAGGAGAGAGTTGTAAGAAGCCCTAACATTCCATCATTGCTATGAACCTTTAAGGGATTAGTCTGATGTTATAAAAAGAATCATACAAACAAATAAACAAGCAAACACAAAAACATCAAAGCCCTCTGTTACAGTATAGTGTATTATTTAGAAAGGGAAGCATGAAGATGTAATCAATGAGTAATGAAGCTAAAATACTGGTCCTTACTTTCAGTTTCCTAAAAATGATCTGAAGGAATATGGGGAAACTTTATTTGGGTGGTGGAACTCTGACATATCTTTGCATAGATGGAGACTTGGTAAGTGGGTAAGGAAGTTAACCCCTGAATAATTATCATGGCTGCCTTGATTTTCATTTTGACTTGGGGTTCATTGTTATATATAAATTTCAAGACTGTAGAAATGCTCATTAGATTTTTATCTTGATACCATTTGACATCCTGACAGAGAAAGTCTGTTGGAGAACCAGATTAGCAGTAAAAAGAAGTTATTATAAGTCCCTATTTGCTATGTGTCAGCCAGCATAGTAAAAAGAGTTATCTCAGGATATTGTGCTAGTGAGACAAATCAACCAGGAAGCCAGCCACTTTTAGAAAGTTTTAAAATTTAGTACATAGACTGTCCAGCCGGCATGGCTCAGTGGTTGAGCATCTATGAACCAGGAAGTCACGGTTCTATTCCTGGTCAGGGGGAGTGCAGAAAGCAGCCCATCAATGATTATCTCTCATCTTTGATATTTCTAACTCTCTCTCCCTCTCTTCCTTATGAAATCAATAAAATTATATTTAAAATAAAATAAAATTGAGTATAAAGCTAATAGGGCAGTCTCTTTCTAGCGAATACTTTAGGGTTACAAAATGATAAGGATATTAGCATATTGGGAAGGGTATTAGGAATAATTAAGGTGTTGGAATAGATTCAGCTGGATGTGCAGGTAAAGAAAATGCAAAACAAAACAAAATAAACAAAAAATAGAGCTTTATTAGAGCAAGAATGTTAAGGAAAACTATACATTGTAATATTCAATTATGCCTAGTACAACATGACTTTGTTCCAAATACACACATACTCCCTTCTATACATACACTGAGTGCCCAGATTAGTATGATCTCTGAACGCATAATAATCTAGCCACTCAGTAGAGAGAGAGAGAGAGAGAGAGAGAGAAAGAGAGAGAAGAGAGAGAGAGGGGCATATATATATATATATATATATATATATATATATATATATATGGGCATATATGTGTATGTATATATATATATGTATGTATATATATATATATATATATATATATATATATATATATATATATATATATATATATATATATATTAGAGGCCCAGTGCATGAATTTGTGCATGGGTGGGGTCCGGCCAGCCTGTCCAGGGGGAGGGGACATGGGCTGTTGGCCAGCCTGCCTGCTGGTCAAACTCCTGGTCGAGGGGACAATTTGCATATTAGCCTTTTATTATATACAATATACAAAAATCATAATAATCTGGCCACTCAGTGTATATTTGTACATTAGCTCCCTCCTTTCTCATGTATACACATGTGCACCTACACTCTCATCAACTCAACCATACTAAAATGTCTGCACGTATACATTCATAGGCAAGTGTGTGTGGCAAATATATTTGAAATCACTTCTGAGAAGAAAACCCATTTTAAAAAGTCTAATTCAACTCTGGCTGGTGTGACTCAGTTGGTAGGAATGTCATTTCATACACCAAAAGGTTGTGGATTTGATCCCCTGTCGGGACACATTTGAGAGACAAACGATCAATATTTCTCTCTCACCCCCCCTTCTTTCCCTTCCTCTCTCTAAAATCATTAAAAAAAAAAAAAGGTCTAATTCAGTCTTCAACTGGTGGAATTCCTTTTTTTTGTGTGCACAAAGAATTACAGTCTTATTGTGTACCAGGCACACTTTCATATATGATCTCATTTAATCCTCACATCAATTCTATGAAGTGCATACTATTATGATGATTTTCCATTTAAGAGATGAACAAACATCACTGCATCTTCGTTTTTATCTTTGAGTGAGGTTCTTTTCTGCCATCCTCATACTTCAGTTACTGTAATAGTAATTCTTGTTTAAGATGCTCTTTGGGGTACACCCTATCCGATTTTGCTCAGTGGATAAAGCACGAACCTGAAGGGTCCCAGGTTCAATTCCTGTAAAGGGCACATGCCCGGGTTACGGACTGGATCCCCAGTAGGGGGCATGCAGGAGGCAGCCAATCAATGATTCTCTCTCATCATTGATGTTTCTATCTCTCTCCTTATCCTTCCTCTCTGAAATCAATAAAAATATATTTTTAAAAAGATGCCCTTTAAGGTCTTCCCTGGAAAAGAGAGGCCTACCAGTCAAAAGAGATGGGGTAAATCTAGTCATTAGGTAACTTTATCTTATTGCCCTTCACAAGTACTATTTGATTTCCATCAAGTGTTTTCAAAAGTCACATTCACATCCTACTTTAGTGACATAGAACCTGCCCATTTATCTTTCCTCTTTCTCCTTTCAAGAGTGTAGAGCAGTAGTCCTCAAACTACGGCCCACGGGCCACATGCGGGTGTTTTTGCCGTTTTGTTTTTTTACTTCAAAATAAGATATGTGCAGTGTGCACAGGAATTTGTTCATAGTTTTTTTTAAACTATAGTCCGGCCCTCCAACGGTCTGAGGGACAGTGAACTGGCCCCCTGTTTAAAAAGTTTGAGGACCCCTGGTGTAGAGCATATAAAAGATGCCCTCTCTTCTGTTTTCCTGTGCAGCTGGTGTATCATATATCGTTGCACATTGAAACACTTAATTTAAAGTATATTTCACCATATAGTAACTTGTTTTCTACCTGCCACATCTCAAACTGTCATCTTAGCAATGGGTCCTTCTTTAGAGAATTCTCATGGGTTTTAAGCAGGTAGTTGAACTCTACTAATATCAATGCTCATAGTAAGGTAGAAGATGACCCTTCAGATTTGAAGCTGAGGTAAACTATTCATACTGTATCTCAGTTGAAATAGTACAGCACTGGAGAGGTACCTACAGGAGCTGAAATTTTGGCAAAGGCTAACTCTGCTGCCTTTCCCATTACATTTAAGAAGTGAGAAATCATTGGCAATCATAGGAAAACCTGTCCAAACTGTTGAAACACCAATACATTTGTAACATATAATAATTAAAATATATGAAACATAGGGCATGGTTGAACAAAGATTTTCTGTTTTGAAAAGAGCCTTAGAAATCACATAGTACAATGGCTTCAATTTCCTTATTTGTGTAATAATAAAAAAAAGGACCATGTCTTATTTATCTTGGTCACTTGAACACATGGTGTTCAATACATGTTTGTGCAGCAATTTTATACTGAGAATTGTGAGTGACATGCTCAAGAATACATAGCTAGTAATGGAGAAGACTGGATTAGAATCCTCATTTTATGCCTGCAACCTATGTCTCTAGCTGCACATAAGTCAATTTTTGAATACCTAGAACATTATGCTATACAGCAAAAGCCTGCTTAACCCTAGATGGCTATTTAAGTGAATATCAGTCATGTCCTCTGAAAACTGCGATGCTAAGAGAATTTGGGGTATTTACTGCTAGCCACTCTTCTTAACCTTTGTTTATTTTCAAAATAGAAAGCCCTCATGACTCTCTAATCCATAACTGTGAGACTTAATTTCTCTTCTTTAAGGATAAGCAGTTTTAAAAATGTGTAAACATAAGCAAATTCATCCAGGGAGGACAATGTCCTCACATTCCCATTCTCTAGGAGTTCAGGCTGGGAAAATACAGCTCTTCATTTTAGTCATAATTAATTACTTTGAGAGTATTACCTATATCACCGGAGGGACCACAAAGAAAGAGTAGAAAGCAGGCCAAGTTATAACAAGGCATCATTCCCAGCATATTGTAGCAGCAAGTGACACTTAAGGGAATAGCCACACAGTCTCAAACAGTGTGCTCTCTCAGGTTAATATTATTGGAATTATTAACTTCTGAATTGTTGCTAGGAGGAGCTACTTTGTACATGACAAGCCCCTGTGGTTAAGTGGAAAGAGAAGCCAATAAATTACCAAACAGCACACATGATTAAAGAGCAGAGCTGGGAAAGAAAAGGTTTGAGGTGTTCTGAATGTGTGGTGAGCACAGAGATAAATGAAGGAATAAAAAAGATAGCCAAAGGCCCAAATGCAAAAGTATTTGCCTGCCCTAAGCCCTGTCAACTGCAGTCCTGAGAATTTTCCACCAACAACAGGATCATCAGTTCCCAGTCCTTGAGTCAGTTCGGACAGAAGCATCCAGAAAATCATTAATATTAGTAAGAATCTTATATGGCAGGCATTGTTCAAAACTTGTCAAGATGATTTTTTTTAATCATCACAAGAACCCTATGAGGTTTTACAGAGGAGTACACTGATGTTAAATAATGTGCCCAAATGCCCACAAAATGGCCAGCAGGGGAGGGCAGTTGCGAGGGACCAGGCCTGCAGGGGAGGGCAGTTGGGGGCGATCAAGCCTGCAGGGGAGGGCAGTTAGGGGTGACAAGGCTGGCAGGAGAGGTCAGTTAAGGGCCACCAGGCTGGCAAGGGAGGGCAGTTGGGGGGGACACAGGCCTGCAGGGGAGAGCAATTAGGGGTGACCAGGCCTGCAGGGGAAGGCAGTTAGGGGTGACCAGGCCTGTAGGGGAGGGTAGTTAGGGGCAAACAGGCTGGCAGGGGAGCAGTTAGGCATCAATCAGGCTTGCTGGGAGTGGTTAGGAGGTGATCAGGCTGGCAGGCAGAAGCGGTTAGGGGAAATCAGGAAGGCAGGCAGGAGAGCAGTTGGGAGCCAGCAGTCCTGGATTGTGAGAGGGATGTCCGACTGCCCATAGGCCCGATCCTAGGACAGTCGGACATCCCTCGAGGGGTCCCAGATTGGAGAGGGTGCAGGCTGGGCTGAGGGACACACACCCCCTGCACGAATTTCGTACACCATGGCTAATATGCTAAGTGTCTGACCATTCGACTGGTAACTATGATGCACACTGACCACCAGGGGGAAGACACTCAACACACAGGCATGGAAACATGGAACAGACTGATGAATCTCAGGGGGGAGGGGGAGGGGTTGAGGGTGGGAAGGATTAACCAAAGATCTTTTTTTTTCTATTATTTTTTTAATTTTTACTCTTAAATTTTTTTATCTTTCTTTTTTTTTTGTTTTATTTTATTGTTTAAAGTATTACAAATAGTAGTACATTAGTCTCCTTTTTTTCCCCATTGACCTTCCCCCGGCCTCCCCCACCCCCTGGCACATGCCCTCACCTCCCCCCACCGCCAGTGTCTTGCATCCATTGGTTATGCACATATGCATGCATACAAGTCCTTTGGTTGATCTCTTACCTCACCAGCCTTCCTGCTGCAGTTTGGCAGTCTGTTCAATACTTCTCTGCCTCTGTATCTATTTTTGTTCATGTTTATAATGTTCTTTGTTATCCATAAATGAGTGAGATCATGTGGTATTTTTCTTTCACTGACTGGTTTATTTCACTTAGCATAATGCTCTCCAGTTCCATCAATGCTGTTGCAAATGGTAAGAATTCCTTCTTTTTTATAGCAGTGTAGTATTCCATTGTGTAGATGTACTTTCTTGGGATATATTCCTAGAAGTGGTATTACTGGGTCAAATGGCAGTTCCATTTATAATTTTTTGAGGAAATGCCATCCTGTTTTCCACAGTGGATGCACCAGTCTGCATTTCCACGAGCGGTGAAGGAGGGTTCCCTTTTCTCCTCATACTCTCCAGCACTTGTCCTTTGTTGCTGATAGCCATTCTGACAGGTGTGAGGTGGTACCTCATTGTTATTTTGATTTGCATCTCTCAGAGGATTAGTGACTTTGAGCATGTTTTCATATATCTCATGGCTTTCTGAATATCCTCTTTAGAAAAGTGTATATTTAGGTCCTTTGCCCATTTTTTGATTGGATTGTTTATCTTCCTTTTGTTAAGTTGAATGAATTCCCTGTAAATGTTGGAGATTAAACCCTTATCAGAGATAACATTGGAAAATATGTTCTTACTTGCAGTGGGCTTTCTTGTTGCTTTGTTGATGGTTTCTTTGCTGTGCAGAAGCTTTTTATTTTGATGTAGTCCCATCTGTTTATTTTCTCCTTAGTTTCCATTGTTGTATCGTTAAATATATTGCTACCACAAATGCCTGCTATTTTGCTGCCTATGGCTTCTTCTAAGATTTTTATGGTTTCCCATCTTATGTGTAAATCCTTTATCCATTTTGAGTTTATTTTTGTGTATGGTGTAAGTTGGTGATCTAGTTTCATTTTTTTTGCAAGTATCTGTCCAGTTTTCCCAACACCATTTATTGAAGAGACTATCTTAACTCCATTGTATGGTCTTGCTTCCTTTGTCAAATATTAATTGAGCATAATGGCTTGTGTCGTTTTCTGGGTTCTCCGTTCTGTTCCACTGGTCAATATGTCTGTTCTTGTGCCAGTACCAGGCAGTTTTGAGAACATTGGTTTTGTAGTATAGCTTGATATCTGGTATTGTGATCCCTTCAACATTGTTCTTCTTTCTCATGATTGCGGCAGCTATTCAGGGTTTTTTTTAATTCCAGATTAATTTTTTGGATAATTTGTTCTAGGTCTTTGAAGTATGCCATTGGTATTTTAATGGGGATTTCATTGAATTTACAGATTGCTTTGGGTAATATGGACATTTTAATGATGTTGATTCTACCAATCCATGGACATGGTATATTCTTTCATTTGTTCATGTCTTCCTCTATCTCTTTTTTCAGCGTCCTGAAATTTTCTGAGTACAGGTCCTTTATCTCCTTGGTTAAGTTAATTCTAGGTATCTTAATTTTTTGTTGCAATCGTAAATAGGATTGCTTTTTTAAATTTCTCTTTCTATGAATTCATTATTGGTGTTTAGAAAAGCCATAGACTTCTGGGTGTTGATTTTGTATCCTGATACATTGCCAAATTCATTTATTAAGTCTAATAGTTTTTTGATGGAGACCTTGGGGTTTTCTATGTACAATATCATGTCATCTGTAAATAAGGACAATTTTACTTCTTCTTTTCCAACCTGGATGCGTTTTATTTCTTCTTCTTGTCTAATTGCAATGGCTAGTATTTCCAGTACTATGTTGAACAGGAGTGGTGAGAGTAGGCATCCCTGTCTTGTTCCTGTTCTTAGGGGAAATGGTTTTAGTTTTTCCCCATTGAGTATGTTGTTGCCTGTGGGTTTGTCATATATGGCTTTTATTATGTTGAGGTATGATCTTTCTATTCCCACCTTGCTGAGAGGTTTTATCAAGAAAGGGTGTTGGATTTTGTCAAATGTTGGGGTTTTTTTTGCATCAATTGATATGACGATGTTATTTTTATCTCTCAATTTGTTTATGTGATGTATCACATTTATTGATTTGCAGACATTGTACCATCCTTGCATCCCAGAATAAATCCCACTTGGTCAAGGTGCATGATCTTTCTGATGTATTGCTGGATTAGATTTACTAGAATTTTGTTGAGAATTTTGGCGTCTATGTTCATGAGAGATATTGGCCTATAATTCTCTTTCTTTGTATTGTCTTTATTTGGTTTTGGTATTAGGGTAATGCTGGCTTCCTAGGAAGAGCATGGAAGTGCTCCTTCCTCTTGAATTTTTTGGGATAGTCTGAGGAAGATAGGTTTTATTTCTTCTTCGAATATTTGATAAAACTCTGCTGTGAAGCCGTCTGGTCCCGGGCATTTGTTTGTTGGAAGTTTGTTGATTACTGCTTCAATTCCCTCCATAGTTATCGGCCTATTCAGATTTTTTTATTCCTCCTGGTTGAGTTTTGGAAGGTTTCCAATGGATACTAAGGAGAAAATAAATTTTTCTAGGAATATGTCCATTTCTTTTAGGTTGACCCATTTGTTGGAGTAGAGTTGCTCATAGTATTTTTTAAAATTCTTCCTATTTCTGTGGGGTCTGTTGTTATTTCACCTCTTTTGTTTCTGATTTTGTTTATTTGGGTCCTCTCTCTTTGCTTCTTGGTGAGCCTGGCTAGAGGTTCATCAATATTGTTTATCCTTTCAAAGAACCACCTCTTGGTTTCATTGATCTTTTGTATTGCTTTTTGGTTTCTATGTCATTTATTTCTGCTCTGATCTTTATTATTTCCTTCCTTCTGCTTACACTGGACTTTTCTTTTTGCTCTCTTTCTAATTTTTCAAGTTGCAGAGTTAGATGATTTATTACCAGTTTTTCTTTTCTTTTCTTTTTTTTTTTTGAGTTAGGCCTGTAATGCTATGAACTTCCCTCTCAGGATTGCTTACTCTGTGTCCTAAAGATTTTGGATTGTTGTATTTTCATTGTCGTTTGTTTCCAGGATGTTTTTGATGTCTTCTTTTATCTCTTTGGTAACCCACTCATTGTTTAATAGTATGCTATTCAGCCTCCAAGTGTTTGAATTTTTGTGATTGTTTTTACTGTAGTTGATTTCTAATTTTATGCCATTGTGATCTGAGAAGGTTCTTGATATGATTTCAATCCTCTTGAATTTGGAGAACTTTTCCTGTGACCCAATATGTGGTCTCTTTGAAAATGTCCCATGTGCACTTGAGAAGAACATATATTCTGTAGTTTTGGGGTGGAATTTTATGAAGATGTTGATTAAGTCCATCTGATCTAGTGAGTTGTTTAGGATTGAAGTTTCTTTGCTAATTTTTTTCTGGAGGATTTATCCAGTATCGTTAATGGGGTATTAAAGTCTCCTACTATGATTGTGTTGCTGTCAATCTCTTCCCTGATATCTTCTAGAAGTTTTTTTTTTTTGTATTTGGATGCTCCTGCATTGGGCGCATAAATGTTTACCAGAGTTATATCCTCTTGTTGTATTGATCCCTTTAGAATTATGAAGTGGTTTTCCTTATCTCTTGTTATTGTCTTCACTTTGAGGTCTATTTTGTCAGATATAAATAATGCTACCCATGCTTTTTTTTTTCATTTCCATTTGCCTGATAGATATTTTTCCATCCCTTAACTTACAGTCTGTGTGAGTCCTTTGTTCTGAGGTGAGTCTCCTGTAGACAGCATATATATGGGTCATGTTTTCTTATCCATTCAGTCACTCATAGTCTTTTGATTGGAGATTTTAATCCATTTATGTTTAATGTTATTGTTGATGGGTACTCTTTTGTAGCCATTTCTCTACTTTACGCCTGTGTTCCTTCCTGCCTTTCTATTTCTTCTTTTTACAGCATTCCCTTTAGCATTTCTTGCATCGCTGGCTTGGTAGTGATAACCTCCCTTAGCCTTTTATTGTCTGTGAAGCTCCTGACTTCCCCTTCAATTTTGATTGATAGTCTTAATGGATAACGTATTCTTGGATTCAGACCTTTGCTTTGCATCACTTTGTATACTTCATTCCATTCCCTCTAGCTTGATGTGTTTCTATTGAGAAATCATTTGATAATATGATGTGGGATCCTTTGTAAGTAACTCTTTGTCTCTCTCTTGCAGCCTTTAAGATTCTCTCTTTGGCCGAAACCGGTTTGGCTCAGTGGATGGAGCGTCAGCCTGCGGACTGAAGGGTCCCGGGTTCGATTCCGGTCAGGGGCATGTACCTTGGTTGCGGGTACATCCCCAGTGGGGAAGTGTGCAGGAGGCAGTTGATCGATGTTTCTCTCTCATCGCTGTTTCTAACTCTCTGTCTCTCTCCCTTCCTGTCTGTAAAAAATCAATAAAATATATATTTTTTTAAAAATTAAAAAAAAAAGATTCTCTCTTTGTTGTTAACATTTGCCATTGTAATTATGACGTCTCTTGGTGTGGGTCTTTTGGGATTCATCTTACTTGGGATTCTCTGTACTTGTGTAAATTTTTTTCTTCCCCATATCAGGGAAGTTTTTTGTCATTATTTCTTCAAATAGATTCTCTAAACCTTGCTCCTCTTCTTGTCCTTCTGGAACCCCTATTATACATATGTTACTTAGTTTCATGTTGTCCCAAAGCTCCCTTAGGCTCTCCTTCTGCTTTTCAGTTTTTTTCTCCAGTTGCTGTTCAGTTTGGGCTTGTTTTTCTACCTTATCTTCTAACTCACTAATTCGGTCCTCTGCTTCTTCTAGTCTACTGTTGAAACCTTCCATGGGGTTTTTGATTGTAGCTATATCACTTTTGATTTCTTCCTGATTTTGGCATACGTTGTTGATTTTCTCATCCATCCGGTTTATGAACTGTATGACCATTACTTTGAATTATTTTTCTGTCATGTTGCATGCCTCAGTTTCACTTATTTCCTTTCTTGGCTATTCCTCTTTTTCTTTCCTCTGGGGATTGTTTCAGTGTTTCCCCATTCTAACTATCAACAGAAGGTTCAATCACCGAGTTGTGGAGGCCTGTGCTGTGTGCTGTGGGAGGTTCGCGCCACCTAAGTGGCACTGAAGAGCTCTGACACCAAGACATGTGGCTGCCATGGGTCTGTGGGAGCCCTACTTACCCAGGATCAAAGTCACAGGTGCTCAGTGTGGCTTCGTTTGTACACCTAGAATCAGGGACCCGACCTGTGCCATGCTGAAAAAGAGACCCCGCTGTTGTGTGCTGAAAATCTGAGTCCCCAAGCACACACCTGGAGTCAGTGTCCCCCTGTGCCTGCGCCGAGAATCGAGTATGGAGTCTCTGTTGCTTGGTGTGGCCTTGCAGTGAGAATCAGGTCCCTGTGTGCACATGCACTGAGTATTGGAGTCACTGGCTCTTAGTGTGCATGTATTCAGAATCATGGATCCCGTGCGTGGGCGATGAGAAACACAGTCAAGTCCCTGGTGCTCAGTGCTGCCTCTCGTGTGGAGAATGAGGGTCCCTGGTCTGCTTGGGGGACCGGGTTGCACAGCTGCCCTGTGTTGGTGGGAGGTCCACTCCTGCGCTGCGGGAGACAGACTTCCATGTGCCCTCACCCAGAATCAAAGTCAGGTGGCACAGCTGCCCTGAGTGGGCCTGGGGTCTGGTTGTGGGAGTTCACTGCGGGAAACAAACTCCTCACGTCTGTGTACCCAGTCTCAAATTCAGTGCAGCCTCCCTGTGTGGGCAGGAGGCCTGCTTATGCAGAGACGGTCTAGCAGTTCCTATGCAGTTGCAGTGGGCCGGCAGGGAGAGGGATGGGCTCTGTGACTCACAAAAATATGCAGCCGGGGTACCTGGAGTCTTGGGGTCCCTGGGTCTGAAGCTGTGGTCACAGGTCTTTTACCCGAGTGGCTGTAGGGTCCCAGTGTGTGTCTGAGACCAGATTGGGTGGTGGCTCGGCTAGGATCCTAGTCTCAAGCATTTCTGTTCTTTAAGATGACGTGGTTTCTATGCCAGCAGTATCCTTCCCGGAGTGTTTGCGGTGGCAGTGATGTTTCATCATCTAAGACTGCCCAGTTTGGCAGCCCCCTGGAGGACCTGCAGGATCTGACTGTCCCTATCTCTCTCTCTCACACACACACATACACACACACACACACCACACATCCACACACTCCTCTATCTCTCCCTCACTCTCTCACACACTCTTCCTCCCTACCTTCTTGCTGGTCATCATCTTTTCTTCTAACCAAAGATCTTATATGCATATTAGAGGCCCGGTGCATGGATTCATGCACTGGTGGGGTCCCTCGGCCTGGACTGTGGGGATCAAGCCGAATCTATGCACCAAGCCTCCAACATCCGCCGAGGGTCCCCGGATTGCGAGAGGGTGCAGGCCAGGCCAAGGGACCCCACCGGTGTATGAATTCATGCACCAAGCCTCTAGTAGTAAAAATAATAATACTAGAACTTAAGACATGCCAGGCATATCTAAGTGCTTTACATCTTCTTTTCACTTTATTCTGAAAATCTCCCACTTAAGATGGTACTACTTTATTGTCATTTAAAAATTTTTGTTATTATATTTCACCAGCGACTCCAGAAGCCCTTCCATTTTCCCTGGCTAGTCAAAAACCTCTCCCTCTCCCCTCTAAAATAACTTCAATCTTAGTTTTATAGTAATCACTTCTTTGTGTTTATTTTCAGTTCTGTCCACTTTTACGAAATTTGTTATATTTTTAAAATTTCTATCTACAGATTTCCTATCCTACTCATTACTTTTATTAAGATTTACTCAACAAAGAATCCAAAGAATATGTTGCACAAGCATGGTGTAATGCATGTTCCCCTCTCCTTACTATTTTCTGGAAATTGGCACTTGGACCTGAAGCCTACATAAGACCAAACTTTGTTCTCCTTAGTAAAACTATAGGCAGTGTTCTTTACTTATGGGGCATACAAATGTTTGTTTAATATACTTTGTGGTGTTAGCAGCTGTTAATATACACTGCCTAGTTCAAGTGACTAATTAGGGACTGAAAATGGTAAAAATTTTGGTTATATATAGAATTATTCTATAGATAGTTCCTTATAAAGAGATGTATCTTCTCATTTACCAATTGATTAGTGAGGGGTAAAATTCACCTAGAAGGGGCAAGAATAAGTGCTTCATCTTTCATTCTATTTACCTGTTTATAAAGAAAAGTAAACTTCCAAATGTGAATAATTCATTTATTTTTTAATATCATTATGTACTCAATGACAACATATTTCATAGATTTTAAGCCATTGTAATATTTTTTTTCAATTTTAATTGACACATGTACATCACATAAGATTTAGAATTTTAAGTATTTTTAGTGTACAATTGAATTCAGTGGCATTATATTCACGATACTTTGTAACACCATTATCCATGTTCTAGTTTTATGTGGATTTTTATCATGATAGTTTTGAATTGTGTCAAAAGCCTTTTTTTCATCAATTGAAAAAATTATGTTTTTTCTTTGTTATATAATGTAGTATATTACCTTGATTTTCTAATGTTAAACCATTCTTGTATTCCTGTGAGAAATCTATTTGCTAATGGTGTGTGATATTTTCAACATGCTGTTGAAATCAGTTTGCTAAAATTTTGTTGAAGATTTTTGCATCTATAGTCGTAAGGAAGATTGATCTGTAACTTTAATTCTTTAAAAATATTTATTGTTGAAAGTATTACATACGTACCCTTTGTTCCCCCATTGACCCTTCTAGCCTGCTTTCCCCCTCCCCCTCAGGTCTTCACCACCCTATTGTCTGTGTCCATGGGTTATGCATATACTAGTATGCATACAAGTTCTTTGGTTGATCTTTTCCTACCCATCCATCCATCCATCCCCTGCCTTCCCTCTGAGGTTCTATAGTCTGTTCCATGCTTCTGTGTTTCTGGATCTATTTCGTGAATCAGTTTATTTTGTTTGTCAGAAAAAGACAATTATCATGTGATCACACTCACATATGGAATCTAAGGTATAACTTTTTTTTAGTGTGATGGTTTTTTCTAGCTTTGGCATCATAAAATGAATCAGCAAGTGGTCCCTTCTCTTTTATATTTTGGAAGGGTTTGAGCAGAATTGGGATTATTTCTTCTTTATTTGGTGGAAATTACCTATAGACCATGTGGTCCAGTTATTTTCTTTGTTGGGAGACTTTTGAGTACTGATTTAATCTCTTACTAAAGAACTGTTGATTTTTCTATTTCTTCTTGAATCAGCTTAGCTAATTTTTGTGTTTTTAGATATTTATCCATTTCATCCAGGATATTTAGTTTTGGTGTACAATGTTCATAGCATTCTCCTACAATTATTTTTATTTTGTATGGTTGTAAATAATATTCCACTTATTTTCATTTCTGATTTCGATTATTTGTGTCATCTTCCTTTTCTCTTTCTATGTCAATTTCATTGATCTTTCAAAGAACCAACTGATGTTTTCTTATTTTATTTATTTATTTATTTATTTATTTATTTATTTATTATTTTTAACAAAAAAAATATTGAGAAGTGAAACAAATTAGTATAAAGTGATTGAGTGGCAGTATGTTTTCATTTTAACCCTCTTTCTAATAATAATGGAAACCTGTCAGAAAAACATTTCAAATTTATGACCACATAGTATCCAGATGCAATCTTTAGGAAAAGCTGAATACGTGTTTTTTTTTTAAGTTGGTTAACTTTGATTTTGTCAGGTCATTCTCCTATTTCTATTTCAGCCCCTTTCAACTTGCCTTAGTTTTAAAATAAATTAATTGGGGTGAGATTGGTCAACATTATCATACTAGAAGCCCGGTGCATGAAATTCGTGCACGGAGGGAGGTTGTCCCTCAGCCCAGCCTGTACCCTCTCCAATTTGGGACTCCTGGAGGGATGTCCAACTGCCCATTTAGGCCCGATCCCCCAGGATCGGGCAGTCAGACATCCCTCTCACAATACAGGACTGTTGGCTCCCAACTGCTTGCCTGCCTGCCTTCCTGATTGCCCCTAACCACTTCTGTCTGCCAGCCTGATCACCCCCTAACCACTCCGCTGCCAGCCTGGTTGATGCTTAACTGCTCCCCTGCCAGCCTGTTTGCCCCCAACTTCCCTCCTCTGCTGGCCTGGTCACCCCTAACTGCCCTCTCCTGCAGGGTTGATCACCTCCAACTGCCCGCCCTTATAAGCCTGGTCCCTCTCAACTGCCCTCCCTTGCAGGCCAGGTGCCTCCCAACTGCCCTCTCCTGCTGGCCATCTTGTAGTGGCCATCTTGTGTCCACATGGGGGAAGGATCTTTGACCACATGGGGGCAGCCATATTGTGTGTTGGAGTGATGGTCAATCTGCATATTACTCTTTTATTAGATAGGATAGAGGCCTGGTACAGGGGTGGGGGCCAGCTGGTTTGCCCTGAAGCGTGTCCCGGATCAGGGTGGGGTTCCCTTGGGGCATGGGGTGGCCTGAGCGAGGGGCCTGTGGTGGTTTGCAGGTCGGCCACGCCCCCTGGCAACCCAAGCGGAGGCCCTGGTATCTGGAATTTATTTTCCTTCTACAATTGAAACTTTGTAGCCTGGAGTGGAGCCAAGCCTGCTGCTCCCTCCGCAGCCGGCAGCTATTTCTGTTGCAGTTAATTCACCTTCTACAACTGAAACTTTGTAGCCTTAAGCGGGTGAGCCTGGCCAGGGTATGTGGAAAGCTTTTCTTCCCCTGTTGCCGCCGGCAACCCTGGCTTGCTCTCTCAAGCTCCGTTCTGCCCCCATTTCTGTTTGAATTTGTTTACCTTCTATAATTGAAACTTTGTAGCTTGAGTGGAGGCTTAGGCCTGCAACGGCTATCAGAAAGTGTGGCTTGCTCTGTTACCTGGGAAACCTTGCTCTCTGTGGCTGTAGCCATCTTGGCTGGGGTTAATTTGCATACTCGCCCTGATTGGCTGGTGGGCGTGGCTTGGCTGGTGGGCGTGGCTTTATGTAGCAGAGTTGTGGTTAATTTGCATATTAGCATTTTATTAGAGGACTAGAGTCCCGGTGCACGAAATTCGTGCACGGGGGTCCCTCAGCCCAACCTGCACCCTCTACAATCCAGGAGATCTCAGGGGATGTCCTACTGATGGCTTAGGCCCACTCCCCATGGTTCTCTGTTCTCTGCGGGCCTGGAGGTTTCGCTACAGCCATGGAGATGAAGCCCCCATGCCCTGCTCTCCACTTTCTGCTGGCCTACCTATGTGCCTTGTGAAGGAAGCCCCCATACCCTGCTTTCCGGGCTCTGTCTGCAGGGCCTGGGGCTTCCCCGCTGTCACAGAAGCTGCCATGCCCTGCTGTCCCCGCCAGGCTCTGTTTGCAGGGCCTGGGGCTTCCCCGCTGCCTCGGAAGCCTCAATGACCTACTGCCCAGGCTCTGTCTGCAGGGCCTTGGGCTTCCCTGATGCCAGGGAAGCCTCTATGCCCTGCTGTCTGGGCTCTGTTTGCAGGCCCTGGGGCTTCCCCGCTGCCGCAGAAGCCGCCATGCCCTGCTGTCCCGGCCCGGCTCTGTTTGCAGGGCCTGGGGCTTCACCGCTGCTTTGGAAGCTGCCATTCCCTGCATCCCAGCCCAGCTCTGTTTGCAGGGCCTGGGGCTTCCCTGCTGCCGCGGAAGCTGCAATTCCCTGCAGTCCCGGCCCGGCTGTGTTTGCAGGGCCTGGGGCTTCCCCGCTGCCGCGGAAGCCACCATTCCCTGCGGTCCCAGCCTGGCTATGTTTGCAGGGCCTGGGGCTTCCCCGCTGCCTCGGAAGCCTCCCTGCCCTGTTGTCCAGGCTCTGTCTGCAGGGCCTAGGGGTTCCCCGCTGCCGTGGAAGCCACCATGCCCTGCTGTCCCGGCCCGGCTCTGTTTGCAGGGCCTGGGACTTCCCCGCTGCCACGGAAGCTGCCATTCCCTGCAGTCCCTGCCCAGCTCTGTTTGCAGGGCCTGGGGTTTCCACCCTGCCGCGGACGCCGCCATGCCCTGCTTCCCTGGCTCTGACTGCCGTGTCTGGGGGCGGATCAAAAACCCCTCCAGAGGTGGATCCCGCTTTGCTGCTCCTGCCGACAGGCTGGACACTCCAGCAGTGGAGCTGAGCGGACTGAGCACCGCCATCTTGTGGTTATGGGGTCCGCCATTTTGTCACGGAGGTACAGTTAATTTGCATATTACTCTATTATTAGATAGGATAGGTTTCAGGTGTGGGTTTCTATGTTATAAGATCCGCATATTGCACTGTGTGCCCACCACCCAAAATCAAATCTTCTCTTGTCATCTTATATTAGGACACCCCTCCACTGCCAGCCACCAATATATCTATTATGTATCTTATATCTGCTCTAATTTTTATTATTCCCTTTCTTCTGCTAGCTTTAGTTTTAAGGAACTTTGTGGTTTTTGTGTTTTGTTTTTGTGTTTTGTTTTTTTTAGTTTCTTAAGATATAAAGTTAGTTTACCTGTTGAGATTGTCCTTTTTTCAAAAGTTATCTTTATTGTTGAAAGTATTACAGATGTCCCATTTTTTTCCATTAACCCCTTCTAGCCTGCCCCCACCCTCTACCCCAGGCCTTCACCACACTATTATCTGTGTCCATGGCCTATGCATATATGTTCTTTGGTTAATCTCTTCTCATTGCCCCTGACTTACCTCTGTGATTCATCAGACTGTTCCATGCTTCTATGTCTCTGAGTCTATTTTGTTCATCAGTTTATTTTGTCCTTTAGATTCCACATATGAATGAGATAATGTGATACTTGTCTTTCTCTGATTGGCTTATTGTACTTAGCATAATACTCTCCAGGTTCCTCCATTCTGTCTCAAAGAGTAAGAGAGCCTTCTTTTTTACTGCTGCATAGTATTACATGGTGTAAATATGCCACAGATTTTTTTATCCACTTATCTACTGATGGGCACTTGGGCTGTTTCCAAATCTTAGCTATTGTAAATTGTGTAGCTATGAACATAGGGGTTGCATATATTCTTTCTGATTGGTGTTTCTGATTCCTAGAAGTGGGATCACTGGGTCAAATGGGAGTTCCATTTTTAATTTCTTGAGGAAACTCCATACTGTTTTCCACAGTGGTTGCACCAGTCTGCATTCCCACCAGCAGTGTACTAGGGTTCCCATTTCTCCACATCCTGGCCAACAAGTGTTTGTTGATTTGTTGATGATAGCCATACTGACAGGTGTGAGGTATTACCTCATTGACATGTGTGAAGTAATACCTCATTGACTTACCTCTCTTTCCTTAATGATCTCTGTGTAGTCATTCTATCCGTTATTGTACGTTTTATATTGAAGTCTTAAATTTTTATTGTAGAACTATTTCTCTCTTTAATCTATCAATGTTTGCTTCATATATTTGGGAGGTTTTGTTTGATATATACATTGTTATAATTGTTACATATTCTATATTAATTTATCCTTTTATAAATATACTAGTGGCCCAGTGCATGAAATTCATGCACATTAAAAGGGGATTAATTAGAGGAAATAATTTAATATTGCTAATTGCCCTTTCTCTATAATAGAAGTGTCAGAGATGAAAGAAAATTAGTAAAATGTATATGAAAACCTTCCTCCTGTCAGAGTCTGGGGTGCACCACGGGACCCAGAGTCAAGTCCCCGCCCACCCACATGCACCTCAAAATTGCGTGAGACCCAGACCTGGCCGGCCTCTGCCCCCATTGGGCTAGATCCAGACCTGGCCAGTCCCACCCTTGTCAAGCCCCACCGGGTAGGGGATGTAGCCTCAGGTCCCCTGGCCGGGCGCCAGGACAGGGGGCGTGGCCTGAGGTCCCCCAGCCCAGACCAGGGCAGGGGGCATGCCTTGAGGTCCCTCATCAAGCCCTGCCAGGTGGGGGACACGGCCTGAGATCCCCTGTCAAGCCCTGCTGGGTGGGGGGCATGGCCTGAGGTCCCCTGTCAAGCCCTGCCAGGTGGGTGGGCACAGCCTCAGATCCCCCAGCCTGGCACTGGGAGGGGGGCACAGCCTCAGGTCCCCCATCAAGCCCCACCAGCAGGGGGGTGCAGCCTCAGGTCCCCTGTCAAGCCCCACCAGCAGGGGGGTGCAACCTCAGGTCCCCTGGCCCTGTGCTGGGGCGGGGGGGCGTGGCCTGAGTTCCCCCGGCCTGGTGCTTGGGTGGGGGGAGCAGCCTGAGGTCCCCTATCCCAGTACCAGGATGGGAAGTTCACCTTGAGGTCCCCCATCAATCCCCGCTAGGCGGGGGCCGTGGCCTGAGGTCCCCCAGCCTGGTGTCAAGGTGGGAGGCATGGCCTGAGGTCCCCTGTCAAGCCCCACCAGACAGGGGGGTGCAGCCTCAGGTCCTATGGCCCGGTACTGGGGCAGGGGGCACAGCCTGAGGTCCTCCCTCCATCAAGCCCTGCCGGGCTGGGGGTGTGGTCCGAGGTTCCCCAGCCTGGTGCTGGGGTGGGGGGCGCAGTCAGAGTTCCCCCGACCCAGCACTGGGGGTGCACCTTGAGGTCCTCTGTCAAGCCCTGCTGGGTGGGGGCACAGCCTGAGGTCCTCTGTCAAGCCCTGCCGGGTGGGGGATGCGGCCTGAGGTCCCCTGTCAAGCCCTACGGGGCGGGGGAGGGTGTAGCCTCAGGTCCCAGCTGATTGCTCGTTAAGGCTCCTTATGGGAACTTGGCCTCAGCTGTGGGTGCAGCCATCTTTGTGACAGAGTGATGGTCAATTAGCATATTCCCTCTTTATTAGATAGGATAATGTCCTTTGTCTATTGTAACAATTTTGGACATGAAGCTGTTTGTCTGATATTAGTGTAGCACCCTTGCTCTCCTTTGGTTACTATTTGCATGGCAAGAATTTCTTTTCATTTTTTTCACTTTCAAGATATTTGTGTTTTTTTGGATCTTATAAACAGTATATGGTTGGATCATGTTTTTTTTTTCATTTTTCTAATATTTATCTTTTGATGGGTGTTTAAACCATTTACGTGTCTTTATGGGATATGCAGACAGTTTTAGTGGCTACCAACCACTGTTTTGCTCCCTTGTTTATAATTTATTTACCTGGATTGCTAAATCATGCCTGCCATTTATTGGGATCCATTATCTTAAAATTGGAGGTGTTGAGAGAGTGGGAAGCCCAAATTTAGCTTTAGGACTGAATCCAGTTTTCAAATCTAAATCTACCATAGGTAAATCTGACTATTTGAATCCCATTTGGCTTCTTGCACCCATTCTCAATCCAGAAGAATTACAAATATTTGTCATCTGAAATGTCACCATTATCTAATATGGCATCAACAAGTTTTACTTATTGAGAAGCATCCTCATTCTTGTCTTATCCAACCAATCCTATATAACAAAGAGCTAATACGCTAATTAGACTGGATGGCAGAATGACCTTCTGGAATGACCTTCCCAATGACCTTCCTGAATGAACAGTGGGCAGGGCCGTGGGCCTGTAAGGCAGTCAGGGCTGTGAGGGTCGAGCCCCTTGCAAGAATTTTGTACATCAGGCCTCTAGTTATTTAATAATCAAGTGTCTGTACACCATACACAAGTTACTATTTAGCCACCTTTGAACATGTTAATTATTGGCTGTATCTTGGATCTAAATGATTAGTTTTAACTTGCCAGGTATTTCTTCCTTTGGCCTGCTTTCTTAATAAATGTAGACGTAGTATAATGTAATGTTTACGAACCTGAATATTGTATTAGACACATTTGTAACTTTGGAACCTTAGACAGATTACCTATTCTCTATTAATCTTGTGTCTGTATCATGAAAATGGTGCTAATAGTAGCTTCCTAATAATGTTCTTATGAGGTTTAAATTAGATCATATATGGAAATCTCATAGCAGTTCCCAAAGTAAGGACTCAAAAATGTGTTAATTCTCTTTAGTTTCTTGCCAGGCACTTTTACTTGGTGGGTTTTTTTTTTATATACAGTCCTGTATGTTATGTATTAATCTCCCTGTGAGCCAAGATCATCACCATTATCTAGGAGTATATTAGAAATGCAGACTCTCAGCCCCCCACCCAGATCTACTGTATTAGAATCTGCATACTAAGAAGATTCCCAGGTGATACCTATGTACATTAAAGTTTGATAAGCACTGCTTTCAATGCCTATGATAGGTTGTCTTAACCTTTAAGGAGACACCAATCTTCCACAGAATAAACTGAATCTGTGGAAGAGTAAAAGGGCCAGAGACTGATGAATAAGATAAGCAACACCTGAAGGAAAGTAATAATACAGAAAGAAGCTGGAATGAAACAAATTTCGAAGCAACACCAGAGAAAAATATTGTAGGCTTAATTTCTGAAAGTGGTGACTGCAGTGCCACGGTTATAGAAGTAGAATTATCATCAGCTCCAGGTCCAACCTAGACCAGAACACAGGCAGGATAAGTTACCCAGAGCTACGGCAGGCTCTGCTGCCTTGAGGGGCACTTAGGTATGTCAACTGAAATTTGACTACCTCAACTGGACATCCTCAGAAACTCCAGGATAAGGAAGAGGCTGTTTTGTGGTTGTATATTCATTTCCTTCTCACTGTCACCATGGGGCTTATTATCAGGCATCAAAGCAAAGAAGAGGAAGAAGGTTTGATAAAGTAAGAAATACCAGGTCAGAAATATGGAAAGATAAGTCTTCATACCCTGGCTTTTGGTTTCTAGGTGGCAGAAAATTAGTTATATAAATATACATTGCTTTAAATAGTGAGCC
Source organism: Ia io (assembly GCA_025583905.1). Classification (NCBI taxonomy): domain Eukaryota; kingdom Metazoa; phylum Chordata; class Mammalia; order Chiroptera; family Vespertilionidae; genus Ia; species Ia io. Next base: position 101,048,709 of record JAJQQW010000001.1, read on the forward strand.
ATCACTCAAGGCTTGGAAATCTTTGTTAAAAAGAAACTTCCAACCCTGGCCAGTGGCTCAGTTGAACATCATCTTGTACACCAATAGATTGTGGGTTCAATTTGATTCCCAGTCAGGACACATATGGGAGGTAATGGATCGATGTTTCTCACATTGATGTTTCTCTCTCTCCCTCTCCCTCTCCCTCTCACTCTCCCTCTCCCTCCCACTCTCCCTCTCCCTCTCCTTCTCTCTGATATTATAAGGTCCTTAAAAAGATCATTAGTTTGTCTAAGACTTCTTACTTTGGGAATCTCCAGATTTCTTTGGGAAGATGGAGAGAGCAGGTGCAAGTGGGGCCAGTACTGGCAGTGAGTGTGAGTGGGACCATCGCTGGCAGCAGGTGCAAGAGGCGGTTGCCATCCCCTCTCCCTCTCCCTCTCCCTCGCCCTCACCCTCTCCCTCTCCCTCTCCTCTGCCCCTCCCCCACTCTCTCTCTCCCTCCCTCTCTTCCTCCCTCCTTCCTCTCCCTCTAAAATAAATAAGCGTATCTTCAGGTGAGACTAAAAAAAAAAAAAAGGCATTTCTACCACAATATTAGTCAAGCTGTGGTTATGGTGACACAAGAGCTCTAATAGTTACACTTTATGGTGATGGGAAGCACTGATGTATGGGGTATATGGGCAACTATAATTGAATCACAGTAGGCTCTGGTCTTTTAGTCTGCAATAGGTCAGATTTCCATGTAGTCTAAGTAGTCAGTTACAAATATGGTAAGCTTGCAACTGTTCTTGGAAGGACCTTTGTACCAAAATATGTTTTGTCCATCTGCCTGCTGATTACACAATCCTTTAGGTGGAGATAAAACATCTTCTTCCTTAATGAAATACATTCTATGAAATGAATTAACAAGGAAGGAAGAAAAGAAGTAGTGGAGGTGAAAGTCATAGAACCCAGGGTGTGGGTATTCAGTCATAGAAAAGGGATTGAGTATTACAAGTTATTTAGGAAGAAGACCTTGGCCTAGGTTGTGCATGTGCACAAACACATATACTCGTACAATTTTCACCTCTTGACCTATATGCTATTATTCCATTTGTATGTCTATACAGAGTCCACTGTAATCTATCAGTAAATAAGCTTTGGGCAAACACTGAGCCAAGACCTATAGTACAAATGTTTTCTAAATTCCAACCACAAGGCATTTGCCTTTACAGACAAACCCCCACCTGTAACACAGCCTATATTCCAACATGTTAAGTGGTATCTGACTTTTCAGGCCAGTCCACAGGAGCTGATTTGATTGCTAAGTAGTAAAACTAATATTATAAGTGTGAGAGCTGAAATCCAAGAGCAGTGGGCCATTTAGCATGGAGAAAAGAAAGGAAAAATCAAGTTCCTACTCCAGGCAAAATTAGGAATGGGAAAAAGAGGTATTCATACAAATTGTTATCCACTCTTCAGATCATAGCTTAAATGTTCTTTACCAATGTTGCCATTATTGATCCTCTACTCCTGACCATTCCAATCTAGAGTAGGACTTATTATATACACACTAGGGGCCCAGGGCATGAATTTGTGCACCTTGAAAGGAACTGTGGGCTGTGAGGCTGCAGTAGTCAAAGAGGCGGGTCTCGGCCCATCCTCTGCTTCCCCGCCCAGCCCCTCCCCCCATGGCCCCCAGTCCCCTGTCTGCTGGTAGCTCTGCTCTCGCTGCCTCCACTGCTCCCACACGCTGACAGCGCCGGCCCCACTCACACCCGCTGAAGGCGAGGAGTGATTTGGGCCAGCGCCAGCAGCAGGTGCAAGCTGGGTGGCGCCATCAGTGGGTGCAAGTGGCAGCTTCTGTCCTGATTGCCCCTCTGGAACAGGGGGAGGTAGAGAAGCCCTCAGGGGCGATCAGGGCCAGCAGCCACCACTTGCACCCACTGATGGCACTGAGCAATTGGGACCCACGTCGGGCACCTGCATCAGGTGTGAGCTGCGGCTCCTGCACTGGCTGCAGGTGCAAGTGGGGCCGGCACTGGCAGTGGGTGTGGGTGGGGCCATCACCGGCAGTGGGTGCAAGAGGCGGCTGCTAGCCCCAATATCCCCTCAGGAGCAGGGGGATGTAGAGAAGTCCTTAGGGGTGATTGGGGCCAGCAGCCACTGCTCACACCCGCTGGTGGTGCCAAATGATTGGAGCCTGCGATGGGCATCAGCAGTGGGTGTGAGTGGTGGTTCTGGCACCAGGAGTGGGTGAGAGTGGGGCCGGCACTGGCTGGGCAGGACTGCAGCATGCGGGAGCAAAGAATTTTCAGTAACCACCAGGGGCTAGCCCCAATGACAGTGACTGGTGCCCCAACTTGGTCTAGTGCCCCCGCTCACCTGCTCCACCATCTCGCTGTGGCTGAAGCTCACCATGTTTTGTACATACCCCCTGGTGGTCAGCACACATCATAGCGACCACTTCTTTGGTTGTTTGGTTGTTCTGCTGTTTGGTCTATTTGCATATTAGCCTTTTATTACATAGGATAGAGAATCCTGTAGTTTTCCTTTGTGGTACTTAGAATTATAACCTCTTATGAGTGCCTTTAATTCCTGTTTTCCTCACTAAACTGTGGGCTGTATGAGAAGATTAACCAAGCTCTGATAATTCACTGTTGCATGCTCAGCATCTATTCTAGTACCTGGCTCAAAAATTTATAATGAATGAATGAATATAGGGACTAGAGAAGAGTTATTTACTTTCTGTTTGCTGTGTATGAATCAGGAAGTTTCTAATAAAATTTTTCAAATAATTAGCCACAAGGAAGCCTGTCATACTCCAAAAACGTCCTCTCTCAAGGTCCTAAGTACCCTCATGCTAACTTAAACCCTCCTAAATTTGCCTTGTTTGCAGTTCAACACTACCACTTATGTGTTCTATATTCTGAATTATTTTTTTCATTCTGTTCTTTTTTTTTCTACTTACTGATATTATAAGGTCCTTAAAAAGCTCATTAGTTTGTCTAAGACTTCTTTCTTTGGGAATATCCAGATTTCTTTGGGAAGATGGAGAGAGCAAAATAGGAGGGTAGAGGGGGAACAGAAGATACCTGAGGGGAATTTGTTTGTATGGGTTGATTTTGTGTTCATCAGTAGTTTTCAAGCCAAATATTAACATAGATCATGGGTTGAAAAACTATTTCTGTAAAGACCCAGATAGTAAACATTTTGACCATGGTGGACTATGCATTCTCTGGTACAACTACTCAATTTTACTTTTTTAAAAAAACCTGTTTTTATTAAATCTATTGGGTTGACATTGGTTAATAAGATCCTTTAGGTTTCAGGGATGGATTCTATGATACAAATTCTGTATGTTGCACTGTGTGCCCATCATCCAAAGTCAAATCATCTTTTGTCACCATATATTAGGCCCTTTTCACCCCCCACCCCCTACCCCTTTCCTTTGGCAACCACCACACTGCTGTTTGTGTCCACATGTTTCAGTTTTATATCCCACATATGGATGAGTTCTTATGTTCTTAACTTTTACTGCCTGATTTATTTCACTTAGCATAATATTCTCAAGGTCCATCCATGTCTCCAATGGCAGTATTTTGTGTTACTAGTATTCCATTGTGTACATGTACCATATCTTCTTTATCCAATTATCTATTGAAGGACACTGATTGTCTCCATGTCTTGGCCACCCTTTATAATGTGCAATGAACATAGGGATGCATATATATTTGTGAACACATGTTTTTTGGTTTTTGTTCTTTTAGTTTTTCAGGTGGATACCCAGAAGAGGTACTTCTGGGTCATATGGTAGCTCTATTCTTAATTTTTCGAGGAATCTTCAGACTGTTTTCCATAGTGGCTGTACCGGTCTACATTCTCACCTACATTGAATGAGGGTTCCCTTTTCTCCACAACCTCTCCAATACTTGTTATTACTTGTCTTGATGATAATAGCTATTCTAACAGGTGTGAGATGGTATCTCATTGTAGTTTTTTAAACTATGTTTTTACTAATTTCAGAGAGATGAGAGAAAATGGAAAGAGATAGAAACATCAATGATGAGAGAGAATCATTGAATTGAACTGTGACCTCCTGGTTCATGGCTTGATGCTCAACCACTGAGTCACACCAGCCTGGCTGTCATTGTAGTTTTGATTTGCATTTCCCTAATTGCTAGAGAAGTTGAATGTATTTTCATATATCTATTGGCTGTTTGTATATCTTCTTGGTAGAGATGTCTGGTAAGGTCCTCTGTCCATTTTTTAATTGGGTTGTTTGTTCAATTTTACTTTTGTAATAGCAAAGCAGTCATGATAATACCTAAATAAGTAGGTGTGTCTGTGTTCCAATAAAACTTTATTTATGAAAACAGGCCCACAGGCTATAGTTTATCCACTTGTGCATCTAGAGGTCTTTTAACCAGAGGAAGGGGCCTTGCCTCATCATTTGGTACCTGATTCAGATACTCCTCAGATAAGAGAGTGTCCCTGGAGGAATAATTCCTCAGTGGAAAGTTCTGATGGAACAAAGGACACTTAGAACACAGCTGTCAGTTCTTTATTCTCTTATGACACAACTATTATAAACTAGTATCCCTGCGCATGAATCTGTGTGCCAGTAGCTCTCTGTGGGGCCTAACAACTCCGTACCCGCTGCCCAGAGGCTCTCTGCAGCCTAGAGGCCCATCTGTGACTGGGCATGGAATGCTTGCCTCATTGCTGGGGCAACACCACAAGTGTTCTGTGCCCCGGCCTGGCCAGAGGCCCATCCGAGGCCAGGCACAGAATGCTTGCTTCATCACCAGGGCAACAACGCAAGCGTTTTCCGCCCCCTCGCCCCCCCGCCTCTCCATGCCTGCTGCCCAGAGGCCCTCTGCGGCTGGGGCGGAACACTTGCCTCGTCACCACGGGAACGAAGCAAGCATTCCGCCAGGCTGCTCATGCTGCCCGCTCTCAGCGGCTGCCCCCTTGGGACTGGGGGACTCCGGCGGGGCTGAGAGGACTGGGCACCACCATCTTGTGGCTATGGGCGCCACCATCTTTGTGACAGAGTGATGGTTAATTTGCATATTACCCTTTAATTAGATAGGATGAGTAGTGTATGAGTAGGAGGAGTGGTTAATCTATTTGTATCATTTCAAACCCTGACTTTTCTACAGCTAATGTTCTTATGGTAAAATGGTACTCCATTAATATATCAAGAGATGTGATCTTTTCCATATCTATTTTTTGTGAATTGGATTTCTACAGAACCAAACAGTACTTAAAACCCTTCAGGCAAGTTTTGAGAACAAATATATGCAATTTAATACTACAATTCTTTTCTGAAGAATCCAAGATGAGAGGAAAGGATATGAAATTGTTTGATTATGAGGGAGCTCTATGAGGAAAGAAAGAGCATGCTTGGGAAGATTAAAGAAGAACAACCAGATCAGAAGAATCTGGAGAGTTTATCTGGTGCCATGTGACATAAGTTGACATATTTCAGTCCACAATATCACTTGGGCTCTGAGCCAGTTGTTTCCCTTTCAAAATAGGCACTGAATACTTCAGGAGAAAGCCCTTTGCCAAGTAGGATTATCCATGAACAAAACCCTCTATACTCCTCTTTGTTAAGCACTGCAGTATCTTCTCATGAAGTATTAGGAGCAAAACAATACAACAAATTTAAAACATGACTAAAACTCCCTAATTAAGTATTTATATCCTAGTTGTATGAAGAAATCTGGAAATCCTGATTTTGAGTGTCAGAGATCAGCCTGGGATCACTTTTTATCAAATATAACAGTGCTTAACAAAGTAGAATCTGAAATCTCAGAGCCAAGGTTTAAATCCTGGTTCCCCCACTTACTATATGACTTTGGATATGTTACTTAAGTTCTCTGGACCTTGGTTTCTCAAACTTTTTAAGATAAGATAACCTGTGAGAAGTGCTCACAAATAGCACTCAACATAAGAGCTATTATTATTTTCATCTTTACCTTCCTGTGATATTGCCAAAATGAATGTGAGACTGTGTGGAATTGTAAAAAGAGCAGTGAGGGAATCAGATAAATATGAGTTTAAATACTGATTCAAAAACTTATTAGCTGTATGACTATTAGGTTACATTACATACATTAGCTTAGTTAATATCACTGAAATTCAGTTTCCTTGTCTGAAAAATGGGCATAATTTCATAAATATAATATGTTATAAATAAAAATAATAATAATTGCTGTGAATATTCAACCTTACTAAATGTTAGTCCTCTCCAAAACACTCTTTGGACCTCAAAATAATTTAAATGATAGAATATATTTTGTTCTTTTAGGAGTTCTCTAGTTCATCCTGCATATATTACAATGCCTCCTTGTCCCTGTGGATTCCTACTGTGATGTCCTACCTTAATTTCTCCATCTACAGTGTTATGCATTACAGAACTCTCGAGATCTGGAACCTAAGGGAACAGAATCCAAGGATGATGATCCACTGTCATCTTGAAATGAGAGGCTAGACTAAGGACATAGAAGGCAATCATTGTAAATAAACAGAGCTATAAAATGTATCCACTATGATTTAGGACTGAAACAGTATTTTCTGTGGGAATTATAATGGGGGAATACACAGTCCTACATCCCTCATGGCCAGCACAGGAGATATTATCTTTCCAAACTTGTACAATTCTTGGCAGGATTTTTTTCAAGGTTTTCCCAATACCCTATTACTCTTTTTCCCTTAGTGGTTTAGAGTATAAAATATTATTTTCTTCAGCAACCCCTGACTGGGTACTTCTAGTCTTGGCATTTCTGAAAACAATCTAGTGTTTTCATAGGTGACCCTGAGGCCCTACCTGTAAGATCCTAAAGAACTTTTCTGAATCATCAAAGAAAAATAATCTGATCAGAACTGAAATAGAATTTAAGCACATAAACTTTGAGTTCTTAATCTGCATTAAGTAACTTGAGTTATGCTCAAATTTTGTAAATGTTGCTAAACCTTCTGTGTTTGCATGGCAAATGTACAGAATATTTAAATAACCAAAACTGCTGGACTGCTGGAAGACCAAGAATGGGCTGACTTAGATTGTTCTACTGTAACAATCTGTTACTAAATCATATTGGACTTGATAGCAACCTGCTGTTACAATATACTGTATACCAAACATAAGAATTTCTTCCCTGGAACAGAAGGTGGAACACTTACATGTGCTATTAAAAGGATATATTTACTCAGTGGCTTTTAATATCTCTGTGGGTAAATTTAGTTTTTAAATAATGTTCTACTGAAGCTTCCCTTATAAAAAGAAGCTTCCTACGTAAGTACATACACAGGAACCTATTGTGTATTGGACCGTAGATAAAATCTTGGCCCTACACTCAATTATCTGATCCCACCCTACTTCTCCAACTTAATTCCCCATGGCTACCCAATGACAAATCTAGATTTCATTAATGTTCATTCACACCACCATGTTGTGCTCACTCCTATTTTTTTATTTATTTTTTAAAATCTTTATTGTTCAGACTATTATAGATGTCCCTCTCTTCCCACCATAGCTCCCCTCCACCCAGTTCCCACCACCCCAGGCCCTCACCACCACACTGTCCACGTCCATAAGTACTACATACATGCATAAAAGATCTTTGTCCAGTCTCTTCCCAAACCACCCCATACCCCCTTCCCCCTGAGAATTGTCAGTCTGGTCCATTTCCATGCCCCTGATTCTATTACATTCACCAGTTTATTCTGTTCATCAGATTTTTTATTCATTTGATTTTTAGATTCACTTGTTGATAGATATGTATTTGTTGTCACTTTATTCATAATTTTTTATCTTCAGCTTTTTCTTCTTATTCCTCTTCTTGAAGAATACCCTTCAGCATTTCATATAATACTGGTTTGGCAGTGATGAACTCCTTTAGCTTTTTTTTTTATCTGTGAAGTTCTTTATCTGACCTTCAATTCTAAATGATAGTTTTGCTGGGTAGAGTAATCTTGGTTGTAGGTCCTTGCTATTCATCACTTTTAATATCTCTTGCCACTCCCTTCTAGCCTGCATAGTTTCTGTTGAGAAATCAACTGACAGTTGTATGGGTACTCCTTTGTAGGTAACTATTTTTCTCTTGCTGCTTTTAAGTCTCCGTCTTTTGCCCTTGGCATTTTAATTATGATGTGTCATGGTGTGGTCCTTTTGGAATTCCTCTTGTTTGGGGTTCTCTGGACTTCCTGGACTTGTAAGTCTATTTTTTTCACCAGGTAGGGGAAGTTTTCTGTCATTATTTTTTTCAAATAAGTTTTCAATATCTTGCTCTCTCTCTTCTTCTGGCACCCTCATAATTCGGATGTTGGTACGCTTGAAGTTGTCCCAGAGGCTCTTTACACTATCTTCATATTTTTGGATTCTTTTTGCTCTTCCAGTTGGGTATTTTTTGCTTCCTCATATTTCAAATCTTTGACTTGATTCTCGGGATCCTAGAGTCTACTGTTGAATTTCTGTATATTATTCTTTATTTTAGTCAGTGTATACTTAATTTCTGACTGGTCCTTTTCCATTTTTTTGGCATTATCACTAAGATCTTTGAAGGTCTCACTAAGTTCCTCAGAGGTTTCTAGAAGATTCTTGAGTAACCTTATAACTGTGGTTTTGAACTCTATATCCAGTAGTTTGCTTTCTTCCATTTCTTTCATTTGTGACATGTTTCTTTGTCTCCACATTTTGGCTGCTTCCCTGTGTTTGTTTCTAAGTATTGGGAAGCTGCTAAGTCTCCTTGATAGAGTGGCCTTGTGTAGTAGGTGTCCTATAGGGCCCAGTGACTCAGCCTTCCCAATAGCCTGAGGTGGACACTCTTGGTGCACCCCTTTGTGAGCTGTGTGCACAGTCTTGTTGTAGTTGAGCCTTGATTGCTGTTGGTATCACTAGGAGGAATTGACCTTCAAGCAAATTGGCTGTGAGGACCACCTGTGTCTACAATGGAAGAGCTGCTGTGCAGGAGACACCCTTATGCAGCAGGACTTGCTTCAGTGAGGCTTTGGTGCTCACTGAGTCTGCCCCTTGAGTGTGTCACTTATAGATGTGAAGAGTTCTAATCTGGTATAGTCTCACACTGACCACTGGGTACACTGGCTCTTGGATCGCCAAGGAGGTGCAAAATCAGCCACTGACTGGAGCCACCCAGCAGGAGCTACAGGGAGATCTGTAGATTCCTCCTGTATCGGGTTTGGAAGTGCATAGATGAGGCCCAGCTGTGAAGCAAGGCAGGATGGTGCTGGTATGGCCTTGGGCCTCTTTTGATAGCTTTGGGGCTCCCTGCCCCAGCTGCAGCTTGTTTGACAGGTTTTAGGCTGAGAAAGAACAGGCCATTCATATGTAAAAGCTGCTGCACACAGTTGTAAATTGTGTAGGGAGGGGTCTCAGGGAATCTCCAGGGTGGAGCAAATAGCAATGACAGCCAGTCAGCCCTGCACCAGGAGGTCCCAGCACAGGAACAGTGATCATTGCAAACACATCTGTCTGGAAGAAAGCCACCCTCGTGTTCCTGCTCCGATGCCAGACAGTCCAGTTTCTCCCTGTATGTGTCTGGGTCTCCCAGAGTCTTGCCCAGCACTGGAGTTCAGAGCAAGCAGGAGCTTGTATCTCCCTCCCAATTAAAAAAGCAGCGCACCCAGGTGCCAACCCATTCTGCACCTCCACGCCTCCTACCAGTCTCGATGCACTTTCTTCATTACCTCTCTAGTTGTAGTACTTCCACTCAGCCAGCTTTCCCGAGGTTCTGGATGATGGTTGTTATGTACTTTAGTTGTAATTTTGATGTGGTTGTGGGAGGCAGCAAGTACAGGTGTTTACCTATGCTTCCATCTTGGTTCTTTCCTCCTATTTTTATTTATATTGATCTTTCTGCCTGTAGTATCCTTTCTTTTCTTTCCTTCTGCCCAGCCAAAGCTTAGTAATATTTTAAGGCCCATTTCAAGACTCCTCCTCCAAGAAGCCTTCCCTGACTTCTCTAGCCTTTACATATATTATTCCCTCTATATGGAACATGATTTTTTACTGCCCTTCTTCTCTGACTAATTTTTATTTCTTTGGCATACATTTTCTATCTCAGGAGGGCCTTTCCGGCCCCAGTGAACATCAGTTTTTCTTAAAAGTGGAGTTGTGGGTTATTTAGAATATAGTATTTAATATACAAACATGTGTGGATTTCTCCAGCTTTCATTCTGTTATTAAATTCTAGTTTAATTTCACTGTGGTAACTGAACATATTCAGTATGATTTTAATCATTTAAAATTTGTTGAGACTTTCTTTATGGCCCAGCATATGGTCTATTTAGATAAGTGTTCCATGTGCACTTGTAAATAATGTGTATGCTACAGTTTTTCAGTTCAGTATTCTATAAATGTCAATTAGGTCATTTTTGTTAATTGTTGTAACAGATGCTGTCAGTGCCTCACTCATATCCTTGGGACACTACCATGTGCTCTGGCTTACTTCAAAGTGCCAGGTACTTATTACTCCATGACCAAATGCTTTTTCCAGAAAATTGGAAGTTCATGCTGCCATGGGCATCTTGTATATAAGAAGTGCTGGAGAATTTATACCCCCAGACAGTACCAATTCACTGAAGAATCTTGGGAGTAAGTGTATAAATAATCCAGGTCTATTATCCTTTGTTTGCAAAAATACTGAGGAAAGCTTTTTAAAAACTTTTTCCCAGAGATAACTCAGAAGAATTAGCTCCATTACCCTCAGCAGTAGCTGGCTTTCCTTTTCTTCAACAATTCCCTTGTCTACTACCAATATTTCCTGGACCATCCCAATCCATTACTATCACTTAAATCCTGGTCTCCAGATTTGCTTCTGGGGAAGCCCAAACTAAACCCATTTTTTAATATCTTCTATATCCTCACAATTCTTTTTGTCTGGTTACTTTGTCACTTAGCAAGAGAGGTGTGTTAATCTGATTGTGGGTTTGTACATTTTTATCTTGGCTAATGTGTGCTTTATATAGTTTTAAACTATATTATTGGGTACATGCATATTTGGAATTATTATTTCCTGTTGAGTTGACATCTTATTATTATAAAATTTGCCTCTTTATCTCCTCCTCTCTCTATTTTCTACCTTAAAAATTTTAATATTAATATAATTACAGTAGCTTCCTTTGGGTTAGTTGTATGCATGATATAATTTTTCACCCTTTACTTTCAAGTGTTATATTTTCTTATATTTAAGGTATGTCTCTAGTAAGCAACATGTGTTTGGGTTTTATTTTCAATTTTAGTCTGAAAATATTTTTCTTTTATTTTTAGTCTACACTCATTATTTTAAATGTAGTTACAGGTGTATGTGGGTTCATATCTACCAATTTTCTATGTACTTCCTTTTTTTTTACTTTAAATATTTTTTATTTTCCAATTACAGTTGTCATACAATATTATATTAGTTTCAGGTATACAACCCAGTGATTAGACATTATATTACTTGCTAAGTGATCACCTCAATAAATATTACAATATTATTGACTGTATTTCCTAAGCTGTAACTACAAATTTGTACTTCTTAATCCCTTCACCCTTTTCACCCATCCCCCAATGCTCCTCTCATCTGGCAACCATCAAAATGTTCTCTGTATCTATGAGTCTACTTCTGTTCTACTTGTTTGTTTATTTGTTTTTTTAGATCTACTAGTATTTTGTCTGGTGTAACTATTGCTACCCCAGCTTTTGTTTGTTTGTTTCCATGTTCCTTTTTTATCTTTATTCTTGAGAATATTACAGCAGGTGTCCCCCCTTTTATTCTTCCATTGTCTCACTCAACCCAGTTCCTGCCCCACCCCTGGTCTTCAACACCCATTGTCTGTGTCCATGGACAATGCATATACTATATAATAAAAGCCTAATATGCTAAGTGTCCAGTAGTCTGGTTGTCTGTTCAACCAATCCTACCTAATAATAGACAAATATGCAAATTGGCTGCACCTTCGCTATGCCAAGCCACGCCCACCAACCAATCAGGATGAGTATGCAAATTACCCCAACAAAGATGGCATCTAATTTGCATATCAAGGCAGCATAGAAAGAAGCCAAGAGATGCTTAAGGGAGCAAAGCTGCGGAGAAGCAAGCAAGCCGGGGAGAGGAGAAGGGAGGAGCGGAGGCGGGGCCGGGGGAGAAGGAAGGAGAGCGGGGCGGGCTGGCAGAGAAGGCGGGCCGGGGGACAAGGGAGGAGCAGAGGCGGGGCGGGGTAGAGTGCAGCAGGAAACCCTATTGCAGGATTTTTCCTGCAATGGGAATGCTAGTCAAAGCATAAAATGCAAATGATATGCCAAGGCTGCTCAACCACTCATTATGACGTGCACTGACCACCAGGGGGCAGATACTCTGACTGGTAGGTTAGCTTGCTGCTGGGGTCCAACCGATTGGGACTGAGTAAGACAGGCCGGACACGCCCTGGAGCCCTCCTGTGATCCCTCCCCGGCTGGACAACATCCTGTGTCCCTCCCTGGCCCTGATTGTGCACCAGTGGGGTCCCTCAGCCTGGCCTGCACCCTCTCACAATCCAAGACCCCTCAGGGGATATTGGAGAGCCGGTTTTGTCCCAATCCCACAGGCCAGGCTGAGGGACCCCACTGGTGCATAATTCGTGCACCAGGCCTCTAGTATGCATATAAATTCTTGGGTTAATCTCTTCCTGCCACCTCTCCCCACTTCCCCCAGAGATTCATCAGTCTGTTCCATGTTCTATGCCTCTGGTTTTATTCATCAGTTTATTTTGTTCATTAGATTCCACATATTTGTCCTCCTCTGACTGGCTTATTTCACTTAGCATAATATTCTCCAGGTCCCTCCATGCTGTCTCAAAGGGTAAGAAATCCTGGTTATTTCTATTTTTAGGAAATATATTTTTCCATCCCTTTACTTTCAGTGGGTGTCTTTCCATCTGGTGAGTCTCTTGTAGACAGCATATGTAAGGGTCTAGTATTATAATCCATTCAGCCTCCCTATGTCTTTTGATTAGAGCTTTTAATTAATTTGCATTTAAAGTATATTGCCATTTTATTATTCATACTAGAGGCCCAGTGCATGAAAATTCATGCACTGGAGGGGGGGTCCCTCAGCCCGGCCTGCCCCCTCTCACAGTCTGGAAGCCCTCAGGGGCAGGAGAAGACCCAGTGATCAGGGGAAGGCAATGCCCCCCATCACACCACTGCTGCTGCCACTGCTGGCAGTGCAAGCCTCAGCCGACCCTGGTTACCTGAGCCTCAGGCTGACCCTGGGCAACTGGGCAGCTGCCATCTGAGGCTTACCTGCACCTTGGGTCAGCCCTGGGTGGCTGGGCAGCTGACATTTGAGGATTGCCTGCACCTCAGGCATCGGCTGGGCAGCTGGGGAGCTGAGGGGACTGGGGGACTCTAGAGGCAGGCGCGCAGAGTGGTTGGGCCCATCTGGGGGTGGGCCCGGCCTTGCCATGCACCTGTCACCCTGGCGGGGCTTAGGGGACTGGGTGCCGCCATCTTGTGGCTGTGGGTGCCACCATCTTTGAGGGTGGGGCAGTCAATTAGCATATTCCCTCCTTATTGGCTGTGGGTGCCGCCATCTTTGCAATGGTGTGAGGGTCAATTAGCGTATTCCCTCTTATTAGATAGGATTTTAAATCCTTTCTTCTTCTTTAATGTTTACCCTAGAGATTACAACATGCATCCTTATCCCATTAAATTTTAATATAAGTTAGTGCTTTTATTACTTCCCAAACATGCAGAACCTTTTACTACCTTACCTCTATTCAAGCTCCCCCTACATTTTGTGACATTATTGCCCAGAGTTTTGATTCTATGCATATTTAAAACCACACAATTTAGCATCATTATTCATTTAAGTGGTCAATATTCATTTAAGTTTACCCTTTAAGGAGTTCATTATTCTACCTTACTATACCTCTACGTTGGGTCAATTCCCACTCATAAATATTTCCTTTTTTCCTTTTTAATACATTTTTAGTGCAGATTTGCCAGTAATTAAGGCTTTCAGCTTTTTTTATCTGAAGATGTTTTATTTTGCCTGTGTGTATGAAGATATTTTATTTTGTCATTGTTGTTGTTTTTAATTCTTTATTGTTGAAAGTATTACATACGTCCTCTTTTCCCCCACTGTAAATTATATGCTGTGCTTTAAGTTTTTTGCTCTCAGTACTCTAAAGAACTCCTGTTTTATTCTCCCTTTAGTCTTTTATATTAAAAAATCAGCTATTAGCCTGGCCGGTGTTGCTCAGTAGTTCAGTGTCAACCCATAAACCAGGAGGTCATGGTTTGATTCCTGGTCAGGGCACATGCCAGGGTTGCAGGCTAGATCCCCAGTGTCATGCAATCAATGATTCTCTCTCATCACTGATGTTTCTATTTCTCTCTCCCTCTCCCTTCTTCTCTTTGAAATCAATAAAAAACGTATTTTTAAAAATCAGCTATTAATCTTATCGGTTTCTTTGGAAGGTAATGGGACTTTTTAAAAACTACCTTTGATTTCAGCATCATTTTTTGTCTTTGATTTTCAAAAGTTTTACTTATTTTTTATAATTTTTAAATTTATTTTGAGATGGAAAGAGAGGGAGAGAGGGAAAGAGAGAGAGAGAGAGAGAGAGAGAGAGAGAGAGAGAGAGAGAGAGAGAGAGAGAAGAGAGAAGAGAAGAAACATCGACTTGTTCCACTTATTTATGCATTCATTTGGTTGCTTTTTGCATGTGCCCAGATCAGAGATCAAACCTGCAACCTTGGTTTATCTGCAGTAAACTCAAACCAACTGAGTTAGCTGGCTAGGGCTGTACCTATTTTTTTTAGTTCATTCTTTCAAATAGTAAATCTCTAAATTCTAGAATTTCCATATGATTCATTTTTCTTTTCTCTTAAATTGGGGTGACACTGGTTAATAAAATTATATTGGTTTCAAGTTTACAATTCTATAATACATCATCTGTATATTGTATTGTGTGGTCCCAGCTCTAAATCAAGTCTCCTTCCATCACCATTTATCACTCCTTTACCCTCTTCTACCTCCCCCAGCTCCCTTCTCCTTGTAATCACCATACTGTTGTCTGAGTCTATGAGTAATTTTTAGTTTCTAGCTCTCTGTCAAATTTTCTTTAATTCTTTATCTATAGTTAGTCATAATTATTCTCTTGTTCTTGCCTGATAACTCTAATATATAAGTCTCCTATTTGTCTATTTGTGGTGTATATTTTAAAATTTATCTTTATTATTGAAAGTATTACAGATGTCTCCCTTTCCTCCCCCCCCCCATTGACCCACTTCACTTCATACCCACACCTCCAGACCTTTACCACACTATTGTCTGTGTCCATGGGGTATACATATATATTTTTCTTTAATGTCTCAAATCCTTTATTTGTGTGTAGTTTGTTACATTTTATTTAAATCTAAATAATTGTGCACAAAATTGTAGATAAATTTGAGGTTCTAGGTGATGTTATCTTTCTCAAGAGATATTTTAATTTTCATTCTGGCAAATATCTAGGTAAAAGTGTGAGCAATCCCAGATTTCCTTAATCCATGAGTGGCTTTGTGAGGGTTTGTCTGCCCTTACTCTGGAGTGTAGCACTTTAAATTTCTAACTGAAAACCCTAGATGATTAATAGGAATTCTCTTCTTTTATAAACCTTGAACTACATATATACAGACAGCAGGTCTTCAAATAATATTGTTTAATTCAATGCCATTTTATTATAACACTATAGGCCTGATGCACGAATTTGTGCACGGGTGGGGTCCCTCGGGGTGGCCTGCGGGGACGGGGCCAAAACCGGCAGTCCAATGCCATCTGCTGCTCCTGCCTGCCGCTCCTGCTCATCCCAGCCCTGCTGCACCTGCCATGGACTTGCGCCCAGTCAATCCTGATTGGGAGAGTCTTGTGCCGCCCCAGCGGTACTTGCCAGCCATGAGCCCTGTATCTGGTGCCCATCCTGAGGGGGGTGGGAGGGCCAGGTTGTGATCAGCTCTCAAGACGGGCAGTGGGATGCCCTTGCCATCCTGGGATCTGGATCCATCCAGCTGAGGTTCACGCTGGTTGTCTGGAGCCACTTGGGAGGCCGCTTTTATATCGTTTCTTCCTTGCAAAGCTTCTAGGGAGGGGAAGTGGCTGTGGTGCCTGAGGCCGAATTCCAGGAGGTGGGTGACGCTATCAGGATCATGCCAGCAGTACTGGTCTGTTGGTACCTGGCCCATTCTCTGGAGATTAGACCTGCAGGACTATTGAGGGAGTGAGCAGCTTCCGCCAGGCTGGTGGGCCACCAGGATGGGTCAGTCAGCTGTGCAGCACTCCTACTGTGGGAGTGCACTGACCACCAGAGGGAAGCTCCTGCATTGAGCGTCTGCCCCCTGGTGGTCAGTGCACATCATAGCAACCAGTCAACTGGTCGTTGAGTCATTTGGTCACTTAGACTTTTATATATATAGATTGGTGAGATGACATAGAAACTTAACTCTTGTTTATATCAATTACCATATTATAAAATTGGTTTTGTTTTATGTTGTTTCATTTTATGTTGTATTTAGTTCTGAAAACCTATTGATGATGATAAGTGAGGACTTACTATACACACATATAATATATAGATTATATACTCTGTGTGTATAATTTATATTATATTACATTATTTTATGTCAAAGTGTTATTTTTATGTTTTATCCAGGTCTTAGTATCTTCAATAGATGGATTGATCTGAAAAAATCTAGTCTACCATTGTCAGAAACATAAGCCTACCAAGGACTATTGAAGTAAAGCTGGATAGAGGTTGCAGAACTTATAATGAAACCTGGACTCCAAGAAAATTTCAGGGTGAGTAAAAAAATAAATTTCACAAAGGCCTACTTATATATTATAGAACTATTTAAAATAGTCAAATATTTATAAATAAGGTAATTCATTGTATAAAGGTATTTATAGTTTGAAAATATTGCTTGATGAATGGTACATATTTTAAGGAAAACACAATTTTTAAAATGTTCCTTTTTGGGTCTTTTTATATAATTACATTTTCATGTTTTCTGTGTATGTGTGCATGAGAAAATATGTGTATCTATCACTAAATTATGGAGCACCTCTTATATGCAACATATAATGTTAACTGTGGCAATAAACTATTCCTATAGAACATCCTGCTATTTCGGGTATGAACCCAAAGGCCAGGAGCCCAGCATACCGACTGGCTGATAATTAAAATACTTTGCTAAGTACCTAGGAGGGAATAAACAAATTTAAAAGTACTGATATTATAAAAGGAAACCATAAAAGTAATAGTAAGTGGCATAGCTGATCAAATATTAAGATATTGTTTTATTTTCATGTTGTAGTTTGAATCAAGCTGGCTCACCTGAAGAATTGATTAATTACTACAACCTCATTAGACCAGTGCTATGGCAATTAGCCCTTCAGATATCCTATCTAATAAAAGAGTAATATGCAAATTGACCATACCTCCACTACATCCACAAGCCACACCAACCAGCCAATCAGGAGCGAGTATGCAAATTAACCCAACCAAGATGGCTGTGGCCACAGAGAGAGCAGGAGGCTTGGGTTTCCTGGCAATGGAGGAAACCAAGGTTTCCACCTTCCCTGGCTGTCCCAGGTCTCTGCTCAAGGCTACAAAGTTTCAATTATAGAACATAAATAAATCCCAACAAAAATGGTGGCAGTCATGGAGCTGGAGAGAGCAGGAGGCTCGAGTTGCCCCCGGCAATGGAGGAAGCCAAGCTTCTGCAGCCCTGGCCTGCCTTGGCTTCCATTTAAGGCTACAAAGTTTCAATTATAGAAGATAAATAAATCCCAACAAAAATGGCTGTAGCCACAGAGGGAGCAGGAGGCTTGGCTCCGTTGAAAGCTACAAAGTTTCAATTATAGAAGATAAATAAATCCCAGATACCACCTCCAATTGGGTTGCCGGGGAGCGTGGCTGGCCAGCAAACCACCACAGGCCCCTCGCCCAGGCTGCCCCATGCCCCAAGGGAACCCCCACCCTGATCTGGGACACCCTTCAGGGCAAACCAGCCGGCCCCCACCGGTGCACCAGGCCTCTATCCTATCTAATAAAAGAATAATATGCAAATTGACCGTCACTCCAACACACAAGATGGCTGACCCCATGTGGCCACAAGATGGCCACCACAAGATGGCCAGCAGGGGAGGGCAGTTGGGAGGGACCAGGCTGGCAAGTGAGGGCAGTTGGGGGTGATCAAGCCTGTAGGGGAGGGCAGTTAGGGGTGACCAGGCCAGCAGAGGAAGGAAGTTGGGGGTGACCAGGCCTGCAAGGAAGGGCAGTTGGGGGGAACCCAGGTCTGCAGGGGAGAGCAGTTGGGGGGGACCAGGCCTGCAGGGGAGGGTAGTTAGGGGCAAACAGGCTGGCAGGGGAGCAGTTAGGCATCAATCAGGCTGGCAGGGGAGTGGTTAGGGGGTGATCAGGCTGGCAGGCAGAAGCGGCTAGGGGCAATCAGGAAGGCAGGCAGGCGAGCAGTTGGGAGCCAGCAGTCCTGGATGTGAGAGGGATGTCCGACTGCCTGTTTAGGCCGGATCCTACCTGAATCAGGCCTAAATGGGCTGTTGGACATCCCTTGAGGGGTCCCAGATTGGAGAGGGTGCAGGCTGGGCTGAGGGACACACACACCCCCCTTGCACGAATTTCGTGCACCGGGCCTCTAGTGATATATATAACTCCATTTTGAGAACTAGAAGGGGAAAATTTAGTCTGTAACAATCCCCTTGTCATAATTCCCTTATTCAACATGTATGTATTGAGTACCCAGTATAACTCAGGTTTTTATGCGAGGTGCTATAGCCAAAACTATGACTCTATTTTCATGTTATTTAATATATAAACATAACATAGAAACAGATGAGATTTTCATAGATAAATCTAGGTTGAATAGAAAAGATAATGAGGGCAGAAATAGTTTAATTATATGGCAGAAAACTGGGCATCAACCAATAGAAAGTAACTATGAATGAGATGAAAGGAAGTTGGTTGGGAAGGAATAACAGCAGGAACGCTGGAATTAAAGGAGGTTTTTAGTATATAAGAGGTATTGGGGTTTTAGTTTTTAAGAGGTGGAATAGTTAATCATTTGGTATTCAAAAAATGGTCATGGGCATGAATGTCCCATAAAGATTGAGGGTGGTTTTAGAGTCAAGAAAGCCTGACGCCAGGGTCTTGGATGCATGAACAATGCAAATACTGAGGTTCTACAGTCCTAAAGTGAAATGTGTGGTAGTGGCTGTGATACAGGTAGGAAAGAGTAGATGAGATGACTGAAGATGTATCATAGGCCGCAAAAGCACAAGGATGTTCACATGAAGATTAATGAATAATTGTCTGGACGTGTAGACTTTCAGAAGATAACAATTGACTTCTGTCATATTCTTAGTATGGAACATCCAGTTTAAGACCATGTTCAAAAGAATGTAAGAAACCAGAAGACCGTTATTTTAATCTCAGGTCTGCCATCTACTACTGTGATAATTCAGGTGAACATATAATTTATAATTAAAACTGGAGAACTTTAGAAAGTGAAAAGGATACTATTAAAAATTACACCAAGGCAACAGATGTAAACTTGGACTGGCCAGAGCAAAAAGATATATACGGTTACCATGTGGGCAATTCACATTGCTTTGCCTATAAAATGTAGACATTATCCAATTTAAGAAAACTGTGTGAAAGTACCTAAGACCTTAATGAGAGTGCTCAATTAACATTTGTCATATTGAAACTTTTTGTTCTGTTTTGCTTCAGGAACTGTAAACTTATTAAAGTTAGGGAATGCACCTATATTTTTTTCTTTGTAGCCCCACAATAATTAGTACATAACTGTGCATTTAAAAGAAATCCAGTAAGTGTAACTTTTATTCTGTCTTTGTAACTTTATTTGGAGCAGACGGCAATTTATTTTCATGCCTCCATTATTTTAAAGTCAAAACTCATCATCCTCTCTAATAAAATGGTAATATGCAAATTAACCATCACTCTGCGACATAAAGCCACGCCCACCAGCCAATCAGGGAGAGTATGCAAATTAACCGCAGCCAAGATGGCTACAGCCACAGAGAGCAATGTTTCCCAGGTAACAGAGCAAGCCAAGCTTTCCGATAGCCATTGCAGGCTTAAGCCTCCACTCAAGTTACAAAGTTTCAATTATAGAAGGTAAACAAATTCAAACAGAAATGGGGGCAGAATGGAGCTTGAGAGAGCAAGCCAGGGTTGCCGGTGGCAACAGAGGAAGCAAAGCTTTCCACACACCCTGGCCCCGGGCTCACCTGCTTAAGGCTACAAAGTTTCCATTGTAGAAGGTGAATTAACTGCCACAGAAATGGCTGCGGCCCTGGAGGGAGCAGCAGGCTTGGCTCTTCTCCAGGCTACAAAGTTTCAATTGTAGAAGGAAAATAAATTCCAGATACCAGGGCCTCCGCTTGGGTTGCCAGGGGGCGTGGCTGGCCTGCAAACCACCACAGGCCCCTAGCTCAGGCCGTCCCACGCCCCAAGGGAACCCCACCCTGATTCGGGACACCCTTCAGGGCAAACCAGCTGGCCCCCACCTGTGCACCAGGCCTCAATCCTATCTAATAAAAGAGTAATATTCATATTGACCATCACTCCAACACACAATATGTCTGCCCCCATGTGGTCAAAGATCCTGCCCCATGTGGACACAAGATGGCCACTACAAGATGGCCAGCAGGAGAGGTCAGTTGGGAGGCACCCAGCCTGCAAGGGAGGGCAGTTGTGAGGGACCAGGCCTGCAAGGGAGGGCAGTTGAGAGGGACCAGGCTTGCAAGGGAGGGCAGTTGGAGGTGATCAACCCTGCAGGAGAGGGCAGTTAGGGATGACCAGGCCGGCAGAGGAGGGAAGTTGGGGGCAAACAGGCTGGCAGGAGAGCAGTTAAGCATCAACCAGGCTGGCAGCGGAGTGGTTAGGGGGTGATCAGGCTGGCAGGCAGAAGCGGTTAGGGGCAATCAGGAAGGCAGGCAGGCGAGCAGTTGGGAGCCAGCAGTCCTGGATGTGAGAGGGATGTCTGACTGCCCGTTTAGGCTGGATCCTACCTGAATCAGGCCTAAATGGGCAGTTGGACATCCCTCCAGGAGTCCCAGATTGGAGAGGGTACAGGCTGGGCTGAAGGACAACCCCCCTCCATGCACGAATTTCGTGCACCGGGCTTCTAGTAAATATATATATATATATATATATATATATATATATATATATGCAAATTAGCAAACTTCCTTCTATTACTTTTTTGATAATGAATGTGTTATGAAAACAAGTTTTTGAAAATGAAATTCAGGTTTGTATTCGTGTCTCAGGATCTGGAGTTGATCCATTTCTTTTTCACTCAATCTTATGAAGGGCTGTTCTGCCCTGTGGGCACTAAAACTGATTGGTCCCAGACAGATGGAAGTACTTTGGGCATGACTTCCATTTTTGCTGGTCCCTGGTGATATTTAACCCAAATTCAAGGAGTCAAGGACAGGCTTAAAGTTTCTCTCTTGAATAATATAGAAATTTGGTGCAGGCAAACTTAAAGTTAATACTTGGCACTGTTCTTCTTTGGATACTTGGCATTTCAGCCACCCTGGTGACTTAAATGCTTTTCTTGAGACACAGAAGAGTAGGCATATTTTTTTGTCTTCCCTTTGGTAAACATGTAAGAATTAATTTAATGCTTGAATTACTTTACCATCCTCAGTGACTATTTCTCATTCTCTTCTAAAATGGTCTTTCTTTATCCATGGCTGATCTCTTATCCGAGGCTGCTTTAAAAGTGACTTTACAGTTTACATCACTTGTTACACTACCCTCAGATTAATTTAGGTTTCTCTTCTGCCATATGGTTCTCCTTATTTTGCTATTTAAAAATTCTTCTATTACTTTTTTGATAATGACTGGGAGATTTTCAAACTTATATTGGTTTCTTACTTAAATCAAAATATCCTGTAATCCTAATAGAAATACAGACTTTGAAAACAAAATTGGAAGGGATACTAAAGGCCATATAATCCAAAATCACTCTCTTTCAAAAATTTGAATTCATCTATAACATTACTGATATGTCTTTACACTGAATACTTCTGATTACTTGAGGATTTTCATCAAAGTTTACTTCTTGATCTATCCCATTCCATCTTTAGGCTAGTATTTTGTGACTAGTTTTTATTTACATTGAACCAAAATCTGCAACTTTGCCTATGGATCCTTGTAAGCTCTTGGGGCTATACAAAAGAAAGTGACAGCAGTCTTTAAATATATATGAAAGAATTTATCATGCCTCCTCCAAAATCTTAACCAGGGTAAATATGCTGATACCCTTTAGCATTTCCTTGAACAACAAAGATTTGGATTCTTCCTAGGATAACCAACCTGTCTTAGTTTGTTTTCCTGGTTTTAGCACTGAAAGTCCCACATCCTGGAAACTCCCTCCATTTCCAGTAAACAGGGACATGGGTCACTTTAGTTTTCTCGCTATCCTGGTCACTCTGAACATAATCTAATGTAGTGCTACTCTTTTCTAATGCAATGCTCAGAAGTAGACATAATGCATCTCACCACAGAATAAATTTTTTTCTAAGAAGGGAAAAGCAATTTATTTGTAATGTAGTTGTCTCTGTGATGAGAAAAGAAAAGCAACATAATTTTTAAAATGTATGTTCTTGTTTTGTTTAATTGGAGGCATTCTATAAAGCTGGCAGTTATTTGGACTGCAGTCATGTGGCTTATTATACAACCTTCTTTTGGGAGCTTGACTAAACAGCCCAGCCAGGCATATTGAGATGGAATAAAGAAGAGAGGGCGACTCTGAAGCTTCAAATAGGATATGGCATTGGTGTTAACATCATGTCTTTTTTTAAACTTATTTGAGAGGCCAAGGAAGCAACAACTGCACTACCATGAACCCTAGGGTGTTGGTTTTTTTTTTTTTTAGTGGAGGGAATTTCACCTTCACCTGCCAGGAAGGGTAAATTTCCTGCTTGACCTCGGAAATCCCTGTCAGAGTTCCTAATCTCACACTCTAAATTATGAGGTGATTATGTATAAAAAGTAAGTACTCATGTTCTTTCCAATTCCATTTTCAGTTCTTACTGCAGGATAGGTGAACACAACCAGTCCCCTATAGGACTTTCTTTCACTAACTTAGGCTTGTGTGTCTTACACACTTGCTAAAAATAGTTAAAATTTTTTCAAATATTGCATTCCATAAAATCTGAGACAAAGTGTTATTTTAAGTATCTTTAAGGCAGAAGAAAAGCAATGAAAACTAAATTAGGACATGCTATTAATCCTAATTTTAAAGACGTAATAATATGAAAATGTTGACATCTTGGAAACTATGAACAAATTATATCTCTACATTATTAAAGAGGCAGTTTAAGACTACATATATGCATCAGGTCTTTTTATGTGTAGGCATTCTGCAAGAGAAAAAGAATATGGTAAATCATTTAAAATTTTCAAAATATTTAACTTAGAATGCATACTATGTATTTAAGCTATAGTGACACACCAACATAGGAAATGTTAGTGGTTATAATTCCAACAAATAGTTAAGTATATAGTTCCTACATAAAATTATGTAATCTACCAGACTTTTAATTCCTATTATATAGCATTCTCACAACCATCTAGAAGAATATGGAGAAACAGTGCTGAAAAATGTGACATTTCATCTCCAGTGGTAAGGGGTAAATTTTCAAATTATATAGGTTATCAGGATAATCATTGGAAAGCAAACAAAAATAGATCCTTACCTCATATCATATATTGTCAACTAACATTATAACAATGATCTATAATATAAATTAACCTAAACAAAATTTATATCATGCATTATAAAAAGGAAGGTATACCTAACATTGTATTAGGTTCCAAGGGTCCTTAGGTCAGTGATATAACATTTGAAGAAAATATCACACTTAATTGTTTCAAGCTGATTTCTAATGTGCCAACTATTTATATCAAAATTTATAGAAAATAAGATAAATCTATATATCAACACCTCAAAATAAATGATTTACCTAAAGTTCACCTTTCAAATGCATAACTACTACAAAAGCATAACTTTTTATCTTCTGTTATCATTAAGTAACTCAGATCAACTGGCTTAAAAATAAATTTAGTCTCTTTCACAAAAGAAAGAGTCCAGAGGTAGAGTGACAGCTGTTTGGTCCAGTAGCTCAATAACATTGTCCAAGTCACAGGTTCTTCTAATCTTTCTGCTCTTCCATGCTAAATTATAATTCATTGTTGAACAACATAACCAGGCATTACATCCAGATAACGAAATGTTCCACAGACGATTCCATTTCATCCTGCATGATTACTTGAATCTTTGAGGAAACCTTTTCCAGAAAGAACCTGTCAGATATCTCCTAGTTCATGTGTCTAGAATTTGGACCTTTCACCACTCTAAACAAAATTCTGGAAATGAAAAAGGGATTATAATTATTTATTGGGACTAATCAGACTTACCTCTCATTAAAATTGAACAAATGTTAGTATTATCTGAGACATATGCCCAAAGGACTGCCAAAAGAACCTTACTATTTTTTAGTCCAAGTCCAACAAAACTCAATGATTTGTAAATTATCTTTCTTTAGCACATCAAAGTATGAGATAGCTACTAAAGCCTATCTAAACAGTGGAATTTACATTTGTTTGTCATTTTTTTTGTTTTAAAATATATTTTTATTGATTTCAGAGAGGAAGAGAAGAGAGAGAGAGAAACATTAATAATGAGAGAGAATCAGTGACCAGCTGCCTCCTGCAGACCCCCAACTACAGATTGAGCCCGCAACCCAGTCATGTGCCCTGACCAGGAATCAAACCATGACCTGCAAGTTCATAGATCGACCCTCAACCACTGAGTCACACAGGCTGGACTGTTCGTCATTTTTACTGAGCCTCCTAAATCTCTACTAACTTCACGCACTCTTTTTTTAAAAAAATATATATTTTATTGATTTTTTTTACAGAGAGGAAGGGAGAGGGATAGAGAGTTAGAAACATCGATGAGAAACATCTATCAGCTGCCTCCCACACACCTCCCACTGGGGACGTGCCCTCAACCAAGGTACATGCCCCTGACCAGAACCAAACCCGGGACCCTTCAGTTTGCAGGCTGATGCTCCATCCACTGAGCCAAACCAGTTAGAACCACACACTCTTTTTACTTCCTCATAATATTGAGAAAAATAAACCTAAGACTTTACCAAAATGGACTATTTTTAGCTGGATATTTTGTGCTTATGGGTAAAGTTACTTTTATTGACCCTCCTAATTTGTGTCTAGCCTTTTTAATGATTTCTTATACTTGTCTTCCTCTAACTGGCTTATTTTGCTTATCATAATATTCTTCAGATCCTTCCATGCTGTTTCATATGGTAATAGATTTTTCTTTTTTACTGCTGGATAGTATTCCATGGTGTAAATGTACCACAGCTTTTTTATCCACTCATCTGCTGATGGGCACTTGAGCTGTTTCCAGATCTTAACTATTGAAAATTGTGCTGCTATGAACATAGGGGTGCATACACTCTTTCTGATTGGTGTTTCGAGTTTCTTAGGCTATATTACTAGCAGTGGGATCATTGGGTCAAGTAGAAGTTCCATATTTAATTTTTTCAGGAAACTCCATACTGTTTTCCGCAGTGGCTGCACCAGTCTGCATTCCCACCAGCAGTGTACCAGGGTTCCCTTTTCTCCACATCCTTGCCAGCACTTGTCATTTGTTCATTTGTTGATGATAGCCATTCTGGCAGGTGTGATACCTCATTGACATTTTAATTTGCATTTCTCTGATGATCAGTGACTTTGAGCATTTTTCATATATCTCTTAGCCATCTGTATCTCCACTTTAGAGAAGTGTCTATTTAGGTAATTTTACTACTTTTAAATTGGATTGTATTCCTTTTTTAAAAGTTGTATGAGTTCCTTATATATTTTGGATATTAAAACTTTACCAGATGTATCATTGGCAAATATGTTTTCCCATACAGTGGGTTCTTTTTTCATTTTGTTGTTGGTTTATTTTGCTGTGCAGAAGCTTGTTATTTTGATGTAGTCTCATTTGTTTATTTTTTAATTTTCTTTTTAATTTTTCTTTTTTTCTTTATTGATTAAGGTATTACATATGTGTCCTTAACCCCCCCATTGCCCCATCCCCCCATTCATGCCCTCACCCCCCTGGTGTCTGTGTGCATTGTTTAGGCTTATATTCATGCATTAAAATCCTTTTGTTGATCTCTTCCCCTCACCCCTGCCCTCCCCTACCTTCCCTCTGAGGTTTGGTGGTCTGATCAATGCTTCTCTGTCTCCGAATCTGCTTTTGTTCATCAGTTTATGTTGTTCATTATATTCTACAAATGAGTGAGATCATGTGATATTTATCACATATGACTGGATTATTCCGCTTAGCATAATGCTACCCAGCTCCATCCATGCTGTTGCAAATGGTAAAAATTCCTTCTTGTTTACTGCAATGTAGTATTCCATTGGGTAGATGTACCACAGTTTTTTAATCCATTCATCTGCTGATGGGCACTTAGGCTGTTTCCAAATCTTAGCTATGGTGAATTGTGCTGCTTCGAACATAGGGGTTCATATATCCTTTCTGATTGGTGTTTCTAGTTTCTTGGGATATATTCCTATCACTGGGTCAAATGGGAGTTCCATTTTTAGGTTTTTGAAGAAACTCCATACTGTTCTCCACAGTCTCTCATTTGTTTATTTTCTCCTTAGTTTTCTTTGCCCTAGGATATGTATCCATAAATATATTCCTTTGAGATAAATCAGATGTTTTGTTGTCTATATTGTTTTTTAGGATTTTTATGGTATTATGACATAGATTTAAGTCTTTTATCCATTTTGAGTATGTTCTTGTGTACGGTGCAAGTTGGTGGTCTAGTTTCATTTTTTTTTTTTTGCATGTTTCTGTCCAACTTTCCCAGCACTATTTATTGAAGAGACTTTCTTGACTCCATTGTATGCTCTTGCCTCCTTTGCCAAATACTAATTGAGCATAATGACTTGGGTCAATTTCTGGGGTCTCTGTTCTGTTCCATTGATCTATATGCCTGATCTTGTGTCAGTACCAGGCTGTTTTGATTAAAGTGGATTTGTCACATAACTTGATATCTGGTATTGTGATCCCTCCAACTTTATTCTTCTTTCTGAATATTGCTGTGGATATTCAGGTGTTTTTTGGTTCAATATAAAATTTTGGAGTATTTGTTCTAGATCTTTGAAATATGCCATTGGTATTTTAATTAGGATTGCATTGAATCTGTAGAATGGGTAGTATGGACAATTTAATAATTTTAATTCTACTAATTTATGAACATGGTATATTTTTCCACTTGTTTTTATCTTCCTCTATGTCTTTTTTCAATGTCTTATAGTTTTCTGAGTACGAGTCTTTTACCTCATTGGTTTATTCCTATTTTAATTTTTTTTGTTGCAATGGTACATGGGATTGTTTGTTTAGTTTAACTCCCTGAGAGTTCATTATTGGTGTATAAATATATCAATGATTCCTGGGTTTTAATTTTGTGTCCTACATTGCTGGATTCATTTTTTAAACCTAGTAGTTTTTTGGTGGAGTCTTTAGGGTTTTATATATACAATATCATGTCATATGCAAATAATGAGATTTTTACTTCCTCCTTTCCAATTTGGATGCCTTTTATTGTTTTTTCTTGTCTGATTTATGTGGCTAGGTCGTCCAGTACTATGTTGAATAAGAGTGGTGAAAGTGGACATCTCTGTCTTATTCCTATTTTTAAGGAAAATGGTTTTATTTTTTTACCCATTAACTATGATGTTGACTGCAGGTTTGTCATATATGGTCTTTTTTATGTTGAGATATGATCCCTCTATTACCACTTTGCTCAGAGGTTTTATAAAAAATGAGTATTGGATTTTGTTGAATGCTTTTTCTACGTTTATCGATATGGTCATGTGATTTTTGTTTTTCAATTTGTTCATGTGGTATATCATGTTTATTTATTTGCAAATATTGTACCAGCCTTTCCTCCCTGAAATAAATCCCACTTGGTCATGGTGTATGAGCTCTTTAATATATTGCTGGATCTAATTTGCTAATATTTTGTTGAGGGTTTTAGCATCTATGTTCATCAGGGATATTGGTCTGTAATTCTCTTTCTTTTTAGTGTCTTTATTTGGTTTTGGGATTAGGGTAATGCTGGCCTCATAAGAAGAGCTTCAAGCAAAATAGTTTTAAGGAAGTTGTATGGTACTATAAACCTGGATTTAAAAAAATGAAATTGTATAGAACTCAGAAAAGCACTGGGTCTTCAATATTCTTTAAGCAGGCTGCAGGCTAAAAAGTTGCTCATAAATCATATTTTCCAATGCCCTCTTTAGAAATGACCAAGCAGAATAATGAAGAGAATAATATTTCAGAGAGTACAGTTATGAGTCATGAAGAACAATGAAATATTGAGCCACTATCAGGAAGCATAATGGGATATAATTAAGAAACATTCCCCACTCCTTCTTTGTACGGTTCTGCCATATTTGTCCAGTGGGAATTGGTATGTATGTATAAAAGGACTAGGCATTACCTATTTTTTTCCCTTTCTTAAAAAGAATGTTTTTGTAATTATCAAATCCCTCTATCATCATATATGGGTGATCAATAAATTGTCATTTTATTTCATTCATTTTTGGATCCCCATCTAAGGAGCAACATCAGTACCTGATCATAGATCATGAGATACTGGATTCTGGGCCTGATGATGTGACTGAATGAGTAAATAATATTTCCAAGTGTTTCAGAAGAGTCAAATTCTTGGTAAACAAGCTGTTTGCATCACTGTTCAGCCTTTTTATACAATTCTGCTATCTTATCTTCAATATAAAAATAAGCAAGCTATCTTATCCCCTAAATGATAGGTTCTATAAAAAAAATTCATGATAATGTGTGACTGTTGAAGTATAAAAATTGAGTTATTTAAAATCATGTAAGTTCATCTTTAATCAATCCTATATTTTTTGTTTCATATTATGTTTCCTTAGTATCATTACACTTGCAAAATCATATGTACCACCATCACATCATATAATCTCTCTCTCTCTCTCTCTCTCTCTCTCTCTCTCTCTCTCTCTCTCTCTCTCTCTCTCTCTCTCATATATATATGTGTGTGTGTGTGTGTGTGTGTGTGTAATATATAAAATCATAATTTACATTTATGACTGTGTTCTAAGGTATAGTATTTACATCACTATCATTACCATCACTTTCATGTTTGATGTTCAAGTTTTGCACCATTGATCCACTTGGCCGGTGGTGTTCAGTGGTTAGAATGTTGGCCAGCACACTGATGGCAAATAGATTTTTGAAAAGATTCTCAGCATCGCTGTTTATCAAAGACTGCAAATTAAAACCACAATGAGATATCACTGTTAGAATGGCTATCATCAATAAATCAGCAAACAACAAACACTGGTGAGGATGTGGAGAAAAGGGAACCCTAGTACACTACTGGTGGACATGTAAATTGGTGCAGCCATTGTGGAAAGCAGTTTGCAGTTGCCTCAAAAAAAATTAAAAATGGAATTGCCTTATGACCAGCATTTTTGCTTCTGGGAATATAGCTGAAGAAACCTGAAGCACTAATTCAAAAAATACATGCAACCCTATGTTCATTGCAGTGTTATTTACAATAGCCAAGATTTGGAAGAAGCCTAAGCACCCATCAGTAGATAAGGGGATACAAAAGCTGTGATATATTTGCACAATTGAGTACTACTCAGCCATAAATAATAAGGAAATGTTACCCTTTGAGACAGGATGGATGGACCTGGAGAGTATTATGCTAAATGAAATAAGCCAGTCAGAGAAAGACAAATGGCATATGATCTCACTTATATGTGGAATCTAATGAACAAACCAATCTAACAAACAAAATAGAAACAGATTCATAGATACAGAGAACAGTTTGACAGCTGTCAGTAGGAAAGAGGCTTGGGGGGCTGGGTGAAAAAGGTGAAGAAATTAAGCAAAAAAAAAAAAAAAAAAAAAAAAAAAAGGCTCTGGTAGACCCAGATAACAGTATGGTGATTACCAGAGGGAAAAGGGTGTGAGGGTAGTTTTAAGAGGGTAAAAGGGGGATAAATTATGATGGAAGGAGACTTGACTTATGGTGGTGAACACATAATACAATATGCAAATGATGTATCATAGAATTGTACCCCTAAAACCTATATAATCTTATTAACCAATGTCACTCCAATAAAGTTAATACAAATTTTAAAAAGACAAAAAAATGATAAAAATTGAAAAGGGAAATATAATAAAGGAAAATAGTAAGAAATTATTTGAATATCTTAGTTTATATGAACTGAACCATATTAAGTAAATTAGCTAAAACAATAATTTCTGTATAATTTTGACACATTTATAACCTTTAAGAATGCAAGATTTGCTAAGCTGTAGTAGTATTTCTCTGAAAATCACACATATTTTACATTTGTAAAATATATGTCTACAACATGATATGTAGGATACAAATTAAGTTTTTCATTTATGTAAATTTGCTGTACTCAAATGTTTCATGCTAATATAGTAAAAATGTCAATAAAGGTAAGAAACCACAACAGTGACTGCCCTCAAGGAGCATGTAGTCCTTTGATTAAGACATATACTTCAATATGAATCAAATCACATTCAGCAATTAAATATTTTATGATCTCCTTTCACCATCTTTGCAACATAATGGAGTTAAATTGGATCACTTGTTCTAAGAGGAATAAAACCAAATGTAGCAACATCAACAGGGAAAAACATAATTCCCCCACCCCCTTTTCATACCTTTCAGTAGGGAAAAGTAAGCATTGTGGTACAGTGGAAAGAACACTGAAGTAGAAATCACTTTTTAGATTTTTGGCCTGAATTTACCACTTACAGCCTGTAAAATTCAGGACAAGTCCCTTCAACTTTTTTGGAGACAATTGTTCTTCTATATGAAGAGTGGTAGGTGAATTTGATCAAATGCACTATCTAGAGCTTAAGCTGTCTGTAATTATGTGATTTCTATATCCTTGTCTATTCCATATGGAAGTTCTTTGTACAGAGCTTCACCAACAGTAACTTTTTGGCAATGAGAATTTTTCTTAGAAAATATAAAATTTCCTGTTTCTCTTAGTGTATTAATAGAAATTAACTTCCATCCTTTGAGCAATGGGGAAGGGTAAAATTTTACCTTCTCCCTCCATTTGTTTCAGGAGGTAGCTTTTCCTCTTTAGAAAGCAAACTCATTACTTCATTGCCAGCTATGGAGGTCTTTCTGTTCCCCAGGCTTTCATCTTGTTTGAGATATGTCAACTTGTTTTTCTCTTATAAGACACCAGAGGCCCGGTGCATGAAAATTCATGCACTGGATGGGGAGGTCCCTCAGCCCGGCCTACCCCCTCTCACAGTCCGGAAGCCCTCAGGGGCAGGAGATGACCCAGTGATCAGGGGAAGGCAACGCCCCCCATCACACCTCTGCTGCTGCCACTGCCGGCAGTGCAAGCTTCAGCCGACCCTGGTTACCTGAGCCTCAGGGGCCCTGTGCGGCTGGACAGCCACCATCTGAGGCTTGCCTGCACTTTGGGCTGGCCCTGGGTGGCTGGGGCGTTGAGGGGACTGTGTGACTCCGAAGGCAGGTGCATGGAGCAGCCAGACCTGCTTGGGGGTGGGCCCGGCTGTGCTGCGCCTGCTGCCCTGGTGGGGCTGAGGGGACTGGGTGCTGCCATCTTGTGGCTGTGGGTGCCACCATCTTTGAGGGCTTGGCAGCCAATTAGCATATTCCCTCTTTATTAGATAAACTAGAGGCCCTGTGCACAAAATTCGTGCACTGGGGAGGGGTGTCCCTCAGCCCAACCTGCACCCTTTCCAATCTGGGACCCCTCCGGGGATGTCTGACTGCCTGTTTAGGACCGATCCCTTTGACAATCCAGGACTGCTGGCTCCCAACTGCTCGCCTGCCTGCCTGATTGCCCCTAACCGCTTCTGCCTGCCAGCCTGATCATGGCCTAACCCAGTGATGGCGAACCTATGACACGCGTGTCAGCACTGACACGCATAGCCATTTCTGATGACACGCTGCCGCTGAGGCGGCTGCATGCCGAGGATGAAACATTTGCTACTCCTGAGGATGAAACATTTGTGACTAGAGTCTTGGAGTTAGAGTCTAACTCCAAGACTCTAGTCGCAAATGTTTCATCCTCCCCTATTAGACACTCTGTGCCAGAGGTCTGTAGGCCAAAACAACAGAAGTCCAGCACAGAGCGTCTAGTTCTGGGACTTCCAGTTAAACCGGGATCTTTGCCCTCACTTCTGCTGGCAGAACAGGGAGCAGTGGAATGCAGCGGGGGACGCATCTCTGGGGGCCCTGCCATTACCAGTAACCAAATAACAATTAACCACAGCAACCATTATCTACTGTTCTGGGGTGTCATGGATTTCTAATTCATCATTACTGAGATAAGTGAGGGGGAGGCTGGGAGAGGCGAGGGTTTGTGGCATGCTATGGGTGCCGTTTCCCGCCATTAGAAATAGCGGCAGCCATTTTAATTCACATAAGGAATACCATCTTGCTCCATAGTGCAGACTCCATTTCACCACTATTACTGTTGTTATCCTTATTAACCCCTATTTCTGCTTATTAACCCTGCCCTTTCCTAAAAGACAGTTATATGCACCATTGTGGTTAGTTAGGCTAGTTAACCCCTAATTGCCTGCAGGCCTAACAAGCTATCTATAATTCTAGCTTCTGTCACTGCCCCCCTGATGGAGAACCCAAAAAATAAAAAAACTAAGGTTAAGTAAAGGAAATGGTAGTAGCAGTGTCTGACCCTTTCAAGAGACATGGACCGAGATGTATGGCTTTATAGAAAAAAATGTCAGATAATTTTGCGTTCTATGTACTGAAACGGTAGTAAGCAGAACGTGGAATATAAATAGACATTTCGAAACTAATCATTCCCAGTTCTTGGAAAAAAGTGAGGATGAAAGGAAGGAATACATTTCCAGGCAGCTACACCTTTATAAGAGCCAATCTAATTCCATCCTTAAATTTATGAAAGGCTCTACAAATTTAACATCTGCAAGTTTGAGCATTGCTCACTCTATAGCTCAGCATGGAAAAGCGCTCAGTGAGGGAGAATTTATTAAAGAAACTCTCCTAAGATGTGCACCAGTTCTATTTCACGATATGCAGAATAAAGATGCAATTATTAAGAGAATATCTGAGTTACCACTCAGTAGAAATATCATAAAAGACCGAATAATGAGACTGAACACAAATGTACAACATCAATTAAAGAGAGACATAAGGAAGTGTAAGTATTTTTTTATCTCTCTTGATGAAACTACTGATGTCACATCACATGCTCAGTTGGCCATTATTGGTCGATATCCTGATGGTCTCACAATGAGAGAAGAGTTGATAAAGTTAGTATCAGTGTCAACAAGTAAATCAGGAAGCGAAATATGTAAGGTTGTTATACAAACATTTCGTGACCTAAGCATTGATATCTCTAAAGTTGTGTCAGTGACGACAGATGGGGCACCAAATATGGTGGGGGGAAAAAGTCGGATTTGTCAAATTGTTTACAGAAGCTTTTGGACATCCAATTGTGCCTTTTCATTGTATTATCCATCAGGAGGCTTTATGTGCCAAGGCAGGATTCATTGACTTAAACGACTTAATGTCAGTAGTTACAAAAATAGTTAATTTAATAGCTGCTCACCCCCTTCACAAGCAAGAATTTTCAGCACTTTTACTGGAGGTTGATTCCACCTACAGTAGACTGCTGATGTACAATAATATAAGATGGCTGAGCTGCGGCAAAGTTCTTGAGCGCTTTGTGGAGTGCTTTGAAGAAATTAAGGTATTTCTTGACGATAAGGATCTGGGAAACTTTCCTCAGCTTAATGATGATAAGTGGGTCAACACCCTGATCTTTTTACAGATCTCTCTGTTCATATTAATGAACTGAACTTAAAATTATAAGGTTTTGGCAAAAGTATTGACGTTATGTTTGGATACATAAAAGCTTTGGAAGGTAAAGTTAAAATTTTCAAGCGTGATGTAGAAACTAAAACTTATAAGTATTTTCCTCAAGTAACAAAGTATTTTGAGAGGGCCAGTGCAGCTGTACAAAATGAAATGGAACTCTTGCATAT
This sequence comes from Ia io, assembly GCA_025583905.1. Taxonomy (NCBI): domain Eukaryota; kingdom Metazoa; phylum Chordata; class Mammalia; order Chiroptera; family Vespertilionidae; genus Ia; species Ia io. The sequence continues at coordinate 101,082,895 of JAJQQW010000001.1, forward strand.
GAAGTACCAGCATGTTTTAGACTCGTTACTTGACCAGTTTAGTGATAGATTTAGTCAATTTAGAAGTCTAGAACAGACCATGAAAATAATTAAGTATCCTGATGTAGTAGTCTACAGTAGTTTGGAATTACATGGTTTCCAATGGATGGAAATTGATGATTTGGAGAAGCAACTTGCAGAATTTCAAGACAGTATCTTGGCTCAGGTGTTTGTCGACTTGAGGTCAAAGCCTGAGAATCTGGAAAGGTGCCGCTTGGAGAATCAAGAGGGGTGCCACTACGAACAGGAAATTTGGAGTGCCTGGAACCGACTACCAGACACCTTTAGCACCCTGAAAAATATAGCAATGGCTTTACTCACAATTTTTCCCTCTACGTACTTTTGTGAGGCCTTATTCTCAGCGTTAAATAATATCAAAACCGATAAAAGAAACAGATTGACAGATGAAGTTAGTAGCGCTTGCTTGGGCCTGAAGTGTACAAAATACCAACCTTCAATTGAAGATTTAGCCAATGAAATTCAGCAACAAAAAAGTCACTAATAGGCAGGTTAGTTAAAGAATTCCCCCTCCCCCTCACTTATCTTAGTTCACGCCACCCCACACAAGCTAAATAATATCAAGACCAACAAAAGAAACCGACTGATGGATGAACAAAGAAGTCACTAAGCAGGTAAGTTAAATATTTAGTTTTTGGTTTATTAAATTCAATTACATATAACAATTATACATTTATGTTATTTAAACTGTAAATATCGCGAAATAATGTTTTTTCCTCAAAGTGACACACTACCCAAGTTATGCTCAGTTTTTTGGCGAAGTTTGACACACCAAGCTCAAGAGGTTGCCCATCACTGCCCTAACCACTCCCCTGCCAGCCTGATCGACGCCTAACTGCTCCCCTGCCAGCCCGATTGTCCCCAACTGCCCTCCCCTGACAACCCGGTCACCCCCAAATGCCCTCCCCTGCATATTCCCTCTTAATTAGATAGGGTTTTTTCTTTAACATATGGGACAGCCCTAACTGGTTTGGCTCAGTGGATGGAGTCGGCCTGCAGACTCAAGGGTCCCAGGTTCTATTCCGGTCAAGGGCATGTACCTTGGTTGGGGGCACATACCCAGTGGGGAGTGTACAAGAGGCAGCTGATCCATGTTTCTCTCTCATAGATGTTTCTTGCCCTCTATCCCTTTCCCTTCCTCTCTGTAAAAAATCAATAAAATGTATTTTTTTTAAAAAAGAAACATTTAAGATTCCTCCATATCTGCCTGGCTGGTGTGACTCAGTGTTTGAGACCCCAGGCTGCCTCCACTGCGAGGGGATTGCACCCCTCTCAGGCTGAGATGCCAGCCCAGGCTGCCTCCACTGCAAGGGGATCATGCCATGGTGGTGTGTGCCCCTCCCAGGCTAAGACCCCAGCCCAGGCTGCCGCCGCTGCGAGGGGATCGCACCCCTCCCAGGCTGAGACCCCAGCCCAGGCTGCCTCCGCTGCAAGGGGATCGCGCACTGGGTGCACTCACCCTTCCCAGGCTGAGACCTCAGGCTGCTGCTGCTGGGAGGGGATTGCGCTGTGGGGAGTGAATTTGTTTTTGTTTTTTATAAAGGGTCTGGAGGGCCTCTGGCAGCATTCCGCCAGGCCCCTTACTTTGCAGGTTCTCAGCGGCAGCCCTCCCTGAGACTGGCGGACTCCGGCAGGGCTGAGAGGACTGGGGGCCGCCATCTTGTGGCTATGGGCGCCACCATTTTTGTCGCAGAGTGATGGTTAATTTGCATATCACTGTTGTATTAGATAGGATATGACAAATGAGAATTGTTTCTCATTCCTAAAATTTGTGATCTAAATGATTTGCCATTTATTTCATCAGAACATTTACTTAGTTTGTAATGGGTCCCTGTGTGGAGGCTAGTGATAATGTCAGGGAATTAAAATAAAATGATCAAGAAATTACAGCTTAGGAGAAGATGCCAGCTAATAAGAGTGCATAATGGGCCAGACCCCAAATCCAAACCTTGCTCTGGAGCACCACCATAGTATTATTGGCCTAATATTTGGCCTGCCCTAAGATTTACACTCTCCATTTCCAGAAGTGTAACTCAAGGAGGATGTCCCTGGGGTGAGATTTGAAGAAAGAATGCTCAGGTGTATTCCATCTGTCAGCTCATCAATGTATAGAAATGGTTGATTTTACTTCACCTCACTGACTTTTCCTCCCCTGACACACCCAGCAATATCTGAGAGGAAAACATAAGGAAAGAACAAGCTGTTTCTTAAAAGGAAAACATAATACGAGCAGGAGGCAAAGGCATAGTCTTTCTAACTTCTCCTATGTGATTGACAAACAGAAGATATAAGGGGGGGAAGTTGTCTAGTCTATTTGTGTTTTACAGAATAACAACTCTTATGAGACACAGAGCATGAGTAGCAACTGTGAACTGTCTGCCACACCAGCATTGGGTATATTAGCGAACATACGAATAAATCATTTCACAATTTCTAGAAGTATATGCTTCCTCATAGTATAAATATTCACTGTGGCACAGAACATGTTTACTAACAGGCCCAAATATCTAATTGACTTAAATATCTTGAGTCTCTCTCTATAAATTAAGAAGTAAAAAGTAGATAAACTTGTGTTCAGTTGTTTTTTTTTTAAACAATTTTGCTTGGATTAGTCATAAAAAATATTTCATGACACATTAAACAGCTAGCCATCATCCTAAGTTGTTTTTCTTGCTGAAAAATTTTATAAAGTACAGATAACATAAATTTATTTGTCTAGTAAACATGGGTAGATTAATAATTGTATGTTTGTATTATGTTTAATGATGACAAATCTAATGATATACTTACTTACTGTTTTGTTTTGCTAAATCAACAGTATTCTTATTTGCCAAAGATTAATAAAACCATAGAAATTTGAAAAGCATTTGGGTTATTCTTACTTTTCTGAGAGAATATTTAATTTAAGTGCTCATTTGTCTTTAAGCCAATTAAATAGAGCTCTTTTACAAGTAAACTTTGGCAATACCATTATGAGGTAGAAAAAATACCACATACGCATTGCATACATACATACATATATATGTAAATCTACATAGAGAGACAAAAAAGACAGTTTTAAATTTCATTTTAAAATTTTAGGTATGTATCAGGTGTAATAATTCAAAATTGTGTATCTGGCATATGCAATACATTAAGGCTACTCATTCAGATGGCTAAAGTTTTTTATTTATTTTTAAATTGTATTTATTTATTTATTTATTTGCTGACAATATTACAGATGTACCCCATTTATCCCCATCTGCCCCCCTCCACCCAACCCCTTCCACAGCCCCAGTCTTTATCACACTATTATCTGTGTCCATGGATTATGCATATATGCATATCAGTACTTTGGTTAATCTCTTCCCACCCTCCTACCCCACCCCTACCTTTCCTCTGAGATTCAACAGTCTGTTCCATGCTTCTATGTCTCTGGATCTATTTTGCTCAACAGTTTATTTTGTTCATTAGATTCCACATATGAGTGAGATTATGTGATAATTGTCTTTCTCTGATGGGCTTATTTCACTTAGCATAATACTCTCCAGGTTTATCCATGCTGTTGTAATAGTAAGAGTTCAGAAGATGGTGAGAATCACATCAGTGATTTGGAATATGAGGAAGCAAAAAACACCCAATCAGAAGAGCAAAAAGAAAAAAGCATATAAATATATGAAGATAGTGTAGGGAGCCTCTGGGATAACTTCAAGCATACCAACATTCACACCATGGGGTGCCAGAAAGAGAAGAGAGAGAGCAAATTATTGAAAACCTATTTGAAGAGATAATTACAGAAAACTTCCCCTACCTGGTGAAAGAAATAGACTTACAAGTGCAGGAAGTGCAGAGTCCCCAAAAAAATGAACCCAAAGAGGCCCACACCAAGGCACATAATCATTAAAATGCCGAAGATTAAAGACAAAGAGAGAATCTTAAAAACAGTTACCTACAAGGGAGCACCCATACAATTGTCAGCTGATTTCTCAACAGAAACTATGCAGGACACAAGGGAGTGGCAAGAAATATTCATAATGATGAAGAGCAAGAACCTACAACCAAGATTACTCTACCCAGCAAAGCTATCATCCAGAATTGAAGGGCAGATAAAGAGCTTCACAGACAAGAAAAAGCTAAAGGAGTTCATCACCACCAAACCAGTATTGCATAAAATGTTGAAGGGTATTCTAGGAGGAGGAGGAGGAGGAGGAGGAGGAGGAGGAGGAGGAAGCAATAAATACATATTTATCAACAATTGAATATAATAATCAAAATAAATAAACAAGGAATCTAATGAACAAAATAAACTGATGAGTAAAATAAAACCAGAGGCATGGAAACATGGAACAGACTGATGAATCTTAGAGGGAAGTGGGTGTGGGGCGGGAAGAGATTAACCAAAGAACTTATGTGCATTACCTATGAACACAGACAATAGGGTGGTAAAGGCCTGGAGTGGAGTGGGAACCAGGTGGAGGGGGAGAATGGAGGGGAAAAAGGGGATATCTGTAATACTATCAACAATAAAGATTTTTAAATAAGTAAATAAATAAATAGATAAAAATTTAATTTAAAAAAGGAAAAATGATGACATAATCTGCTCTAGAGTTTACGTAGGTGTTTGTTATAGTGTTCTCACTGTGCTTACTTGTAAGTTTTAAAACCCTATCTAATAAAAGGGTAATATGCAAATCGACCAAACAGTGAAACAACTGGTCACTATGATGCACACTGACCACCAGGGGGCAGACGCTCAATGCAGGAGCTGCCACCTGGTGGTCAGTGCGCTCCCACAGGGGGAGTGCTGCTCAGCCAGAAGCCCTGAGCCAGGCTCATGGCTGGCAGGCACAGCGGCAGTGGTGCTAAGGATGTCTGACTGACGTCTTAGGCCCACTCCCCGAGCCTCTTGTCCTATATAATCCTATATAATAAAAGCCTAATGTGCTAGGTGTCCGGTTGTCTGTCCAGTTGTCTGTTCAACCAATCAAAGCATGATTTGCGCTGAAACCGGTTTGGCTCAGTGGATAGAGCGTCGGCCTGCAGACTGAAAGGTCCCGGGTTCAATTCCAGTCAAGGGCACGTACCTTGGCTGCGGGCACATTCCCAGTGGGGGGTGTGCAGGAGGCAGCTGATCGATGTTTCTCTCTCGATATTTCTAACTGTCTATCCCTCTTCCTCTCTGTGAAAAATCAATAAAATATATTTTAAAAAAAGCATAATTTGCTAATGATATGCTAAGGCCATTCAACCGCTCTCTATGACATGCACTGACCACCAGGGGGCAGATGCTCCAACTGGTAGTTTAGCTTGCTGCTGGGGTCCAGCCGATTGGGATTGAGCAAGATGGGCCAGACACACCCCGGAGCCCTCCCAAGGTCCCTCCCCAGCTGGCCAACCTCCCGTATCCCTCCCCGGCCCCAATTGTGCACTAATGCGGTCCCTTGACCTGCCCTGCACCCTCTCACAATCCAGGACCCCTTAGGGGATATAAGAGAGCCAGTTTCGGCCCAATCCCACAGGCCAAGCTGAGGGACCCCACTGGTGCAGGAATTTGTGCATGGGGCTCTAGTATCATAATAAAAAGCAAGAAAAAAAGAGTTCTTTCTTTATTACAGCTGCATAGTATTCCATTGTGTAGATGTACAACAGCTATTTACTCACTCATCTGCTGATGGGAACTTGGGCTGTTTCCAAATCTTAGCTATTATAAATTGTGCTGCTATGACCATAGGGGTACATATATTATTTCTAAATGGTGTTTCGGGTTTCTTAGGATATATTCCTAGATATGAGATCACTGGGTCAAATGAGAGTTCCATATTTAATTTTTTGAGGAAACTCCATATTGTTTTCCACAATGGCTGCACCAGTCTGCATTCCCACGAACAGTGTACTAGGGTTCCCTTTTCCTCACATCCTTGCCAACACTTGCCATTTGTTCATTTGTTGATGTTAGCCATTCTGGCAGGTGTAAGGTGGTACCTCATTGTCATTTTAATGTGCATATCCCTGATGATTAGTGAATTTGAGCATGTTTTCATATGTCTTTTGGCCATCTGTATGTCCCCTTTAGAGAAGTGTCTATTTAGGCCCTTTGCCCATTTTTAAATTGTATGACCAATTTGTTTCCAAATAGCTCCAATATTTTCCTTGAGGTGAGTCATGTCTTAAATTTGCATTTCAAAGAGATGACTCTTGGGATGTCAGGGAAGATAAGGTAGAAAATTTACAACTCTAAGGCACAGAAGAAGGATATACCTTTTTTCTAAGAAGGAGTTTGGGGCATATTTTCCTTTTATCAGAAATCTAGAGTAATTAAGTTTATTTTTTTTTCTTAATTGCAGTATATTTCTGTTTGCAATGTGCTCGTTTTTGTAATATCTGAAAGCATTTTGAGATTAATGGGGGAGTTTTTTGGGGGTGTAAGGACAGCTAGTCTTTGAATTGTTTCTGACCCTACATTTCTGTTATTTTAGACTACTTGTAAGCCAATAACAGTTGTTTTTTCTTCACCTGAGGATATTTTTTTGCATTGGTCTTCAGAAAGAGTGGAAGGGAGGGAGGGAGGGAGGGAGGGAGAGAGATTGGGTACCTCCTGCATGAGCCTTGACCTGGGCCAAGAATAGAAACTGTAACCCAGGTACATGCCCTTGACTGGGAATTGAACCCAAGACCCTTTGGTGTGCAGGCCAATGCTCTAACCTAGTGGTTGGCAAACTCATTAGTCAACAGAGCCAAATATCAACAGTATAACGATTGAAATTTCTTTTGAGAGCCACATTTTTTAAACTTAAACTTCTTCTAACACCACTTCTTCAAAATAGACTCGCCCAGGCCATGGTATTTTGTGGGAGAGCCACACTCAAGGGCCAAAGAGCCACATGTGGCTCGCAAGCTGCAGTTTGCCGACCACGGCTCTAACCAATTAGCAAACTGGCTGGGGCAAGAACATTTGTTTTTAATTCCACAAATCATTGGATCTGCAGCAAGAATATTGTAAAGAACTGACCCACCTATCCAACTACACAATCCTCAATTTGCTTCTTTATATCAGGAAGATTTTCCACTAAGATGAAAATCAAAAGATCCCTATGTTCTAGATTTAGAACTGTGTCTTCAGAATATTTAAATAAGTTGTTCCACAAAGGACTAAAGATCTTTCTTTCTGTTTGAATACATATTTCTATTTTAGCTTGGGAGAGAATACCTTAAAAATAGTCATTCTGGAGAGACATCATCAACATAGCAAAATAGGAGATCCCAGCACTCATTCCCTCTCAAAAAACCATTGGGTAGCTATCCATTGAGTTATGTAGTCAAATAAATACAGGTTTAAATTGAGCTCTGCCATTTACTAACTATGACCTTGGGTAAATCAATGATTTGTTGTGAGTTTCAAAGTCAATATTTGCAAAAAGGACATGATAATGCCTGTCTTCTAGGGTCACTTCAGTTATTAAATGTAATTGTTTATGTAATGTTCCCAATAAATGCTACAACATTATAAATAACTAGAGGCCTGGAGCATGAAATTTGTGCATGGGTAGGGTCCCTAGGCCTGGCCGGTGATCAGGGCTGATCTGTGGGGCAATCAGGGGGCCCCCACTGGCACCCGCCTTGGCTGGGGGCAGCTCCTGTGTTGAGCATCTGCCCCCTGGTGGTCAGTGCACATCATAGCGACCGGTCATTCCGCTGGTTGGTTGATTTGCATATTAGGCTTTTATTATATAGGATAAATACTTATTATATCTGTTGTCATTTTTTCCTAGCCTCCAAGTCTGCTTTTTTTTATTTCTCTTATGTCACCTAGCACAGGATTTATATACAGTTTGCCAACTGACTGAATCAATCCCCTAATCAATGTCCTTACCCTGTAAACTTTGGTTGAACACTTCTATATTTTGAGGATATTTTAAATAAAAACATAGCCTATGGCCCAGAAATAACAGTTGTAAATGAAGACTCCACAACTCTTAACATTTACTTCTGGGATTTGCCTCTTTCTTACAATGTCATGGCAAGTAGTCCAAGGAAACTCAAAGGATTTACTTCTGTGTGTTGAATTTATTTGTGAGAAAAGAGAAATTGTGAGTGAATGAAGCCCTATCAAACTGAAGAAAAAAAATTCCACTTCTTCTTTTAAATAATAGTCCTTTCCATGCTTTAGTCTTAGATACTGAAAAAAATTTTCCCTAATGAAGAAGGGAAGATATGAAGCATATCCATATTCTCAGAAACTGTTAGCAGATGGCCAAAGCATGTGTTGTGATTCCCTGGGCTTGCAGCTTACACTTTCTGACCCTGCCAGAGAGCAACTATGCAATGATTAGTATTCAACCATCAAAGGTATTTCTCAGTATTTATTTATATAACTCAGTAGCTGCCAAGATTCCTCTTTATTGCCTCTGACTTCTTTTCATCTTTTCTGATATCTGACCACACCTGAAATTTTAAGCCTACTTGGCACAAATCAACTTGATAAACTTTTATTCTAGCTTTGTTACTAGGGCTCTTAGTCTGTGAAGCACCCTTTAAAGCATGGATTTGTTTGTCTCAGGTGTACACACTTAACTTGTTTACAGAAAAAAATCTGTATAAGGTTGCCAAAGAGCACATGAGGCTATCTTTGAGTGTATGAGCTGTGTCCTTGAGGGAGAACACCTGCTTCTGTGCCCTCAGCAATTAGCTCTTTTCTTTCTTCCGCTATCCCTCTCCAGGAAGCATATTCTTCAGTTCCTTGTGTTCTGGAGTTTCACAGGATTATTTTCTGTGGGGAATTGTGTGAATCAGAATAATACATGGTCTTTTAAAATGTCTGTTACTCCTTGGTTACAGAAATATATGTTTTTCTATGGCACACTCTATGCAACAAAAAGGATGTGGTTTTAAAAGAAGTTTAGCTGGAGATTTTGCAAATCACTTGTTAAAACAGTAAAATTATGTGACTGATTAGAATACTTTTATAATGGAACATTGAAATTTACCATCCTCATCCTTAATCTAGTGAGAAAATTTGATTTGAAAGTGGTAGTAGATCAAAAGAGTAGTTTATTTTTCCAAATCAGGCCTTTATGGGCCCCAGGCCACTAATAGAAGATGTCACTCAGAGGGAGAAAAAAGTTCCCACTCAAGATGAACCTTCTTAATAAAGTTTCAAAGTATAGAAGAAGAAATGACATTAAAAAATAAATACAGCTACTCAAAAGTTGAAAAATGAATAATTTTACTCAGAATAAAGTACAAGTTGAAATTATACCAAATCATATATTTAATATCATCTAAGATGACTTAAACTATAACTTGCTACATGTTTTTATACAGCCATAAAACTAAAAATAATTTATACATTTTCAAATGGTTAAAAGAGCAAAGTAATAATATTTTGCTATACATGAAATTTATATGATATTCAAATGTCAGTGTCTATAAAATTTTATTTAAACATAGCCACAATTTTTACATATTACACATGATTGCTTTCACATTATAAAGGTAGAGTTGAATAGTTGCAGCAGAGAATAAAAAGACTCACATATTTACTGTTTGGTCCTTTACAGAATAAGCTTGCTGATCTCAGATCTAAGACATAAAGGACAAAATAAAATACAAAAACAATAAAATTAAGTTATGAAGTAAAGGGGTGCAACTATGGATGTACATGAAAAATAAATAGTTGGAAACTCAATAAAACAAATATATAGTCCTTTACTAAAGTAAAAAATAATAAATGGAACTGACTGTGTACTCATCAAAAGTAAAAAAAAAAATCATTGGAAACTGATACTAGGGAATTAATCAGAACACATGGCAGAGAAAAAGATGCAAATATGAACAAAGATAACCTTTAAAAATCATGAGTTTGCAAAAAATTATGAAGAATCAACAAAAACTCCTGAAATAAATAAGTAATTATTTCAGGGTGGCAGGATGTAAGGTTAATATACAAGAGTTAATAGTTTTTCTATATACCAGAAGTAAACAAGTGAAATTTAAAATTTAAACACAATATTATTTACATTAACATTCCCAAAAATGAAATAGTTATAAATCTAATAAAAACATATACATTATCTATGTGAGGCAAACTAAAAAACTCAGATTAACAAAATCAAAATACTAAATAAATGGAGAGATACTCATTTTGGGGGGAATGGAAGATTCAATATTGCCAAGATATAATTGCTTCCTAACTTGATCTATCTATTAAGGGCAATCACAATAAAAATCACAGCATTTTATTTTGTGGACATCTATAAATTCATTCTAAACTTTATATGGACATTCAAAAGACAAGAATATCCAACACAATATTGAAGGAGAAGATAAAAGGTAGAAGACTGAAACTATAAGACCTGAAGATTTACTATAAAACTACCATAATCAGGACAGTGTGGTATTGCTGAAATAATAGACAAGCAGATCAATGAAACAGGATAGAATGCTTAGAAATAGTCCCATGTACATATACTCAGTTGATTTTTGATAAAAGAACAAAGGCATACAATGAAATAAAGGTATCCTTTTCAACAAATGGTGCTGGAACAACTGTATATCCACAGATAAAACATATCTAATATTATACCCTTTACAGAAATTAAATAAAATTGGATCATAGAACTAAATACAAAACAGAAATCTTTAAAGCTTATTTAAAAAGTAAGAAAAAACCTAAATGACCTTGAATTTGATGATGACTTTTTGGCACAGTTTATGAAATAAATGATTTATCAGCTGAACTTTATTAAAATTATAAACTTCTGCCCTGTGAAAGACAATGTCAAAAGAATGAGAAAACAAGCCATAGACTAGGAGAAAATATTTTCAAAAGATACACTTGATAAAGGATTGTTATTCAAAATATACAAAAAAAACTCTGAAAACTAAGCAATAAGAAAACAAACAACCCATATTTAAAAATGGGATAAAAATCTTAACAGATACTTCACCAAAGGCGATATACAGATGGCAAGTAAGCATATGAACACATTCTCCATATCATAGGTCATCAGGGTAATACAAATTAAAACAACAATGAGATACCAGTATCTACCGATAAGAATAGTCAAAATCTAGAAGATTCATACCAGATGCTGGCACATATGTGGAACAATAGGAACTCTCATTTATTACTGATAGGAATACAAAATTTTATAGCCACTTTGAAATAAATTTTAGTGGTTACTTTCAAAACTAAGCATACTTTGCCATACAATCCAGTAATCTTGTACATTGGTATTCACCCAAAGGAGTTGAAAACATGTCCACTGAAAAAACTGCATATGATGTTTACAGCAGCTTTTTTCCTAATTGCTAAAACATGGGTGCAACCAAGAAATCCTTTAATAGGTGAATGAATACATAAATTGTTGTACATTCAGACAATGTGACATATTTAGCACTAAAACGAAATGAGCTATTAGGCCATGAAAAGACGTGGAAGACACTTTATTGCATAATACTAAGTGAAAGAAAATATGAAGTATACATAGTGTATGATTTGAACTATATGATGACCTCTGGAAAAGACAAAATCCTGGAACCAGTAAACAGATTTATTGTTGCCATGTTCTAGGGGGTTGTAAGGGATGAAAAGGTAAAGCACAGAGGATTCTTAGGGCAGTGAAAGCACTTTTTATAATATTGTAATGGTGGATACATGTCATTATACATTTGTCTAAACCCATAGAATGTACAATACCAAAGGTGAACCCTAATATAAACTATCGATTTTGGGTGATTGTCATGTTTCCATGTAGACTCATCCATTGTAACATATGTAACATTCTATGAGGCCTGCGGGACACCATCAAACTTATCGATATTCAAATTATGGGAGTCTCAAGAGGAGCAATGAGAAAGCAAGGAGCAGAAAGATTTCTTAAAGTATTTTATTGATTTTTTAAAGAGAAAAAAGGGGAGAGAGAGAAATATTGATGTGAGAGAGAAATATGGATTGGTTGCTGGTGCATGTGCCCTGACTGGGGATCAAATCCGCAACCTGGGTATGTATCTTGACCAACAATCGAACCTACCACCTTTTGGTGTACAGGATGATGCTGCACCCAACTGAGCCACACCAGCCAGGGCCAGAAATATTTTAAGAGAAATAATGACCAAATTTTTTAAAAAGTTTGATAAATTTAATAAAATATGTAAATCCACAAATTTGGTAAAGTACAAAGATTTACACATCCAAGAAGTACATGAAACTCCACAAACTCTCAAAAGTAATCTACATACAGACACACTATAATCCAACTATTGAAAGACAAAGACAAAGAAAAAGCCTGAAAGCATTTAAAAAAAAAAAAGGCATCATTTCATGCACAAAGGATCCTCAATGAGGTTAACAGCTGATTTCTCATCAGAACACTTGAGGCCAGAAGACAGTAAAATAACATATTTAAAGTGTTGGGAAACAATTACTACCAACCAAGAATGATATATTCAGCAAAGTTATCCTTAAGTCTTTCTCATATTAAAAAGAAAGTTTTGGAAGTTCATTGCCAGAAGACCTATACTATAACAAATGCTAAAAGGATTCCTTAAGACTGAAAGGAAAGGACAGTAGACAGTAATTTATCAAGTTTAACATATCCACTTGAGTTCTAGAAACACTTGTTGTAATCATATACTATAAATATAAACAGTTCAATTGGTAATACTTATTGTCACCATCATCACTATTTATTAAAATGTTTTTAGATTCTTTGAGTATAATATCAGATTGAAATATCTTGTTTAGTGATATGCAAAAAGCTAGAAGGATTTTTTTAAATTTCACAATAATTTATGTTAGAGGTTTCCCCTTATAGACAGTCCAAGGATCTCCTTGGAAAATATGACCTTTTTAGGCAGTTTCGGTAACCCAACATTTCTGTGAATACTATAGACTAATGCATGATAAATTCTACATGTAGAATCTCCTTCATGGCATGAGCCATATTAAGCTGTGGCAAGTCCCAGTTGCTAATGTCTCCTACCGAGTGAACTGCTTTCTTCCACCAACTGACAAGAAATGGATGCAAGAAGGAGGTCTGTCTGAAGACATTTTTAAAAAAATTTATCATGCTTGCTCTCAAGAAACTCAATTTATTGAGAGAGATGGATACACAATTAAATATAAGACAACAGACAAAAATCTATGACAACATATTCAAATTTAAGTTCTGGTTAGCCTTGTTCACTGCTTTTACTCTTTCCCATTTTTATCTTGAGTAATAATCAGGGTAGGAAATGAATGATGTAAGAAAAAGAGCATAGTAAACAATAGTATATGAAAAATATACTTTAGAAAAAAGGTTACTCCAGGAATTCATATATATGGCAGAAGACTCAGACCCAGAATATATGAAAAAACTTCTATAAATCATTAAGGAGGTAAACAGCCCAATTAAAAATTGACAGAGTTTGAATAGGCATTTTACAAAGAAGCCATAAAAATGATAAATAAGCATATTTAAAGATGATCACTATCATTCATAATTAGGTAAATACAAATTAATACTACAATATGATACCAATGCACTCTCATTCAAATGGCTAACATTACGAGACTGAAAATATCAAGTGTTGACAAGGATGTGGAACAACTGGAGTTCTCATACATTACTTATAGAAACTAAAAATAATACAACAAATTTTGAAAACAGTTGGGCAGTTTCTTTAGAGTTAAGTATATACTTACATGACACAGAATTTCACTCCTGGGTATTTACCTAAAAGAAACGAAAGTATATGTTTACAGTGATATATCCACAGATGTTCATATCATATTTATTCATAATAGTAAAAAAACTGGAAATAAAATAAATGATCATCAACAGATGTGATAAATTGCGGCAAATCTTCAAAATGGAATACTACTCAGAAGTAAAAAGGAACATAATGTTGATACATGTAGCAATACGACTAAATCTCAAAAAACACATGCTGTATGAAAGAATTGAGATTCAAAGGAATACATACTGTATGGTTTCACTTGTAGGAAATTATCAGTGGGATATATCTAATCTATAGTGACAGGAAGAAGATTAGTTTGCCTGAGATAAGGGCTGAGGATAAGGTTTGACTGGGAGGGACACAATGGAAACTTTTAAGGGTGATGAAAATGTTCTGTCTTGATTGTGGTAGTATTTACATGGGTGTATGAATTTTCTAAAACTCATTAAACTGTACACTCATTGAGTTTGTACATTTTATGTAAATTATATCATACAAATACCTGTTCTACTCCTCTTCCTAAAGCACAACAATATTAGCAAAGAATGGAAAATAGAGAATGCTTTAATAAAATTATATAACACTTAAAACCTGAAACCAGAGATATGAAGAAAATGAGAGAGAGAGAGAGAGAGTAAAATTTGGACCAAATTGAAAAGACAATATATACTTCTATACCAGTAGGTGTCACAAAAATACTGATTCCTCTAAACTAAATTATGGATCTTGAAACAAATTGTTAATGATTCTTTAATTTATAAGGCATGAACTATGGCTATGAGATTGCTTGAAGGAAAATGGGGTCTATTTCCATAAAAATTTAGGTCCATACAGAAAGGTGGTGGGATAAAAAGGACTGATGAAATCAAGTATCTCTATGGATACAGCATATTCATTTCCTTCAAACTCTTGTCCCTGATAAATGTCATGGGGAATCTGTGACATCTGCAGATTTACTTTGAGTTCTGTTCCCCTCCTACAGAATAACTTATTTATTCCAAAAGAGAAAATGACAAAATTTAATATAAGATGGTTACTTACAGCTGATATGAAAATATATTATTTTGAGACAACCTACAGCAGGATAGGAACCAATAGCAGGATAGGAAGTGGGAAGAATTAAGGAAAAGGTCATAGTAAACAAAAGTATGTAAAAACAACTTCACAAAAAGTTAGATTAGAAAACTTAGCATGTGAAGAATATTTATGTAAAATATTTTAAGTCATTAAACAGAACATGGGAATTAATTAATAAACTCTTGGCTATTATAAATAACTAGAGACCTGGTGCAAGAAATTAGTTCATGGGCAGTGTCCCTAAGCCTGGCTGGAGATCAGGGCCAATCTGTGGGGCAACCAGCAGAGCGATCAGGGGTCCCTGCTTGCACCCGCCTTGGCTGGCCTGGCGCCACCCACTCCCCGGCCCCACTCCCTGCCACTGCCGCCGGTCACCTCCTTCTGTGGCAGAGTGATCGGTGCCACCACTCCCACCCACCTTGGCTGGCCTGGCGCTGCCCACTCGCTGGCCCCACCCTGAGCCACTGCCACCAATCAGGGCCTGTGGGCTGGGGGAAGCTCCTGCATTGAGCATCTGCCCCTGGTGGTCAGTGCGCATCATAGCAACTGGTCATTCTACCGTTTGGTCGATTTGCATATTAGGGTTTTATATAGATAGATGCTTGCAAAGAACATAGGCATGCATATATCTTTTCAAATGACTGTTTTTATTTTTTTCAGATAAATATTTAGAAGTGGCATTGCTGGGTCAAATGGTAGTTCAATTATTAATTTTTTTTTGAGGAATCTCCATACTGTTTTCCACAGTGGCTGCACCAATATACAATCCCACCAGCACTGCAGATTAATTCCCTTTTCTTCACATCCTCACCAGCACTTGTTATTTGTTGACTATTGCCATTCTGACAGGTGTGAGGTGATATCTCATTGTGGTTTTAATTTGCATTTCTCTGATAATTAGTGATGTTGAGCATCTTTTCACATGTCTGTTGGCTATCTGTATGTCCTCTTCAGAGAAATGTTTATTCAGGTTCTCTGCCAATTTTTTAATCAGATTGTTTTTGATGTTAAGTCGTATGAATTCCTTATACATTTATTTTAATTTAATTTCATTCTTTCAAGATAACATGCTTTGTATTTCAATACTATGAAATATTGAGATATGTCATATCCACTTGAAAATAATTATATTCTACAGTGTTAGTGTATAGTGTTCACAGATTCAATTTGATCATGTTAATCAATAGTGTTGATCTCTTACCCTTTGGGACAGCATGGATGGACCTGAAAGATATTATGCTAAGTGAAATAAGCCAATATGAGAAAGACAACTATCACATGGTCTCACTTTTTTGTGGAATCTAATGAACAAAATAAATTGACCAACAAAATGAGACCCAAAGCATGGAAGCATGGAACAGACTGACATATCTCGGTGTGGGGTTAGGGGGATGAGAAGAGATAAACCAAAGAACTTACATACTTATATGGACATGGGCAATAGGGTAGCAAAGATCTTGGAGGGGGGTAGAGGCTGGGAGGAGGAGGGCTAAAGGGGGGAAATGTGAGATATCTATAATACTATCGATAATAAAAAATATATTTAAAATAGTGTTGTTCAGATCATCTATGTTTTTATTTATTTTTATCTAGTTCTACCAGTTGCTGAGAGGTAGGAGTCATCCATAAGAGTATGTAACAAGCCTTAACCTCCAGGAATTATTAGGCCCCAAAAGGTCTATTTCTCAATATTTCTGGCTGAACCAAGTGAGAAATAAGACAAAGAAACAAAGAAGATTGGGATCAAAATATAACCTTTGTTACTGAAAATTAATGTTGGAGAATATGGCTTATATCTATGAGTAAGTGGGGTTCCTAATATTATATTCCACTACAATGCAATGGCAAATGTTTCTGATCGGGCGGGGGGTAGTTTCAGTGCTAAAGATTATAGAGCTGGGGGAGTTTCTGATGTCCTAATACTGACATACCAGTTGTGATAAGCTATCCCTTAGAGGAGCAAAGAAAACAAGTGCTTCTTGTAGACAATTTATTTCCCAAGAGACAAAAAGAAGAAAAGAAAACTCTGTAGTCATAAGAATTTTCTTCTTTCCCAAATCACTGATCATATTAAATCATTCTTGATCCCCAAAACACATGAGTAAAGAAATGGAAAGAGGCCAGGGATGTTATGCAAATAGATGTCTCTTTACATAAATGGAAACATCAGGAATGAAGAAGCATTTCCTCCCAATTCCACTTCTGAAAGTATATTATTACAATGCAAAAGAAAGTTGTAACTGAGTGTTGGTCTTATTTGTCTAATTAATAGAGAAAATGAATATAGCTTAGCCAGGTAGAGAAAAATGATCTCTTAAAAGATAATAATTTGTTGAGAAATTGAAAGGAAGTAAGAGAATGCATTTTAGACTACTTTCTCCATATTTGGCTATACAAGGGGAAAAAAGGTATAAGGGTATCTTAAAAGCATCATAAAGTAATGCTCTTTTACAATGGTGAAGATAATCATTATGGTTAGCTGAGAGGACAATATCAATGCTAAAAAAAGAATTGAAGAAATGAAAAGTGAAAGGAAATTATTGTTGACCCCACCCATATTCTCTTTCCTAGGATCTTGGTCTACCAGTCCATATGAATAATTCTGTGTAGTTTCATTTTGGTAAGAATTTGTGCATTCATTTTCTGAAACAGGTTAAAAACAGCTAAGGAAGTATTGAGGTAAAGAGGAAAAGCATAAATCAATCTCATACATTATAGAAAACATTGTCTTCTACTTTCCTTGAAAATAGAGATTAAAAGTACTAAAAATAGTACAACTGGAGGACTTGAGAATAACAGTGAATTTGGAAGAATTACTTTAGGGAAAACATTTTTATTATACTTTTCTGCCAGCAGCTCCATTTTCCCATAACTGACACTACCAAAATCCTCTATTAATACAGTTCCTTAGATGGGCATGTTTGTAATATTATTTGATGATCACCTACTCAGCCAAGCTAATCAACTCTGCTTTCTCTTCTCTAGGAATTTAGACTTGGGATACTGAGGAACTATTCCAGGTAGTTGTGGGACTCTGAGAGGATAATAACGTAAATAAAGAAAAGCACAGAAGAAATATGTGGCCTAAGAAATAACCAGAGACAGAGATTATAAAAGAGAAAGAGAAAGTTGGTAACACAGTAACTAGTGGCATCCAGTTACCAACTCTGACTCAATTTGACTTTGGGTATATTACTTTCCATAAGATCACTATACTTTATTAATGCTCTTTCCACTCTCTATTCCTTAAACTTAATTTGAGCTATCTTAAAACCAAAAGAGTATTTTTTTAAGAAAAGGAAACATCAGGAATGAGTGAAATAATTATTTAATGGTGCAGAGGTTCTACCTGAAATATTGGAAATGATACATTTTCTTTTTTTTTTTAAATATATTTTATTGATTTTTTACAGAGAGGAAGAGAGAGGGATAGAGAGTTAGAAACATCGATGAGAGAGAAACATTGATCAGCTGCCTCTTGCACACCCCCTACTGGGGATGTGCCCGCAACCAAGGTACATGCCCTTGACCGGAATCGAACCTGGGACCCTTGAGTCCGCAGGCCAACGCTCTATCCACTGAGCCAAACCGGTTTCGGCGAAATGATACATTTTCAATGGAGCCAATCATCATGTGTTGTGCAGTATTCCCTGGAATGTTCAGAAGCCCAGAAGTAGTCACAGAGGAAACAGATAGGTTGACTAAGGGTTTTAGAATTAATCAACTAGATACGGTGGGAGGAAAAATAATTCAGATTTCTGGTGAGAGTACACTTTAAGAAACTTGTAATGAGTATTTAGGCAATATAGGAAGTTATGGGAAGGAAGAATAACAGCAAATTAAAGTTTTGATGAAACAAAAAAAACTATGCTAGTTAGGTTTCAAGAGTAAGAAAGGCTAAAGGATAGAAGAATGTGATGAATGAGAAGTTTCAGTGTTAAAGATTACAGAGGTGGAATAGTTGGGTTGATGACAATTTCTACTGATTTTCATTGTGAGTGAATTATAGAAATAGAATGTGGAAGACAATCAATGAAATAAAAGGGAGTCAGGATGCTGCATGTTCCATCTATTTTTTAGTTGGAATATTTTGGGATTATCACGGAGATGAAAGAAATATATAACTAAAACTAATGCCAACATCTTCAAAGCTTGTAGAAGAGTGACATGAACATGATTGAAATTGGGCAGGAGCAGGGTGATTTTATAGGCTTTAAAAGACTAAGGGATAGTAAACAAAGATGATGAAATCAAGTCTAAAATATAGTAAAGGGGATCCAGGAGTATTGCAACCCAATTTCCTGACAATGTGGGAGAATGAGAAAATGTCAGTTGATAGTACCATAGGGGAAATCAGCATCCATGAAGGAGGAGAACCAGGTTCTGGTTAAGTTAAAAAAATAAAGGGAAAATAAGATGGATAGAGCAAGAGGTCTATTAAAAATTGAATAGCCAGGCCAGCATGGCTCAGTGGTTGAGCATCCATCTATGAACCAGGAAGAGACAGTTCGATTCCCAGTCAGGGCACATACCCGGGTTTTGGGCTTGATCCCCAGTGTGGGGAAGGCAGCCAATCAATTATTCTCTCTCATCATTGATGTTTCTATCTCCCTCTCCCTCTGCCTTCCTCTCTAAAATAAATAAACATATATTAAAAATTTATATATAAACATAACTCCTTAAAACAGAATTAGGTTAGAGGATGGAGGTGTGACAGTATTTTATTAGTGTAGTTTGAAGTACTATTTGTGCCTTAAATTAAATTTATTTTGAAGAACATAGTCTTTCACTAAATCAGAAGCTTTTTCTCTCAAATTAGTCTAATTTATTGAGACTCCAGGGCACTGATCTTTCCTGTCATTCACATAGCCATGTAGCATGAAAACAAATTAAATTGACTGAAGTTAGCATCCAATTTTCTCACCAATAGATTTGGAAATAAGAAACCATCCAACTCCAATTAAAACTCATTCAGACCACATGGCTTCAACATGAATTGGAATCATACAGTCTTAAGTTCTATCAATCACAGTCATAATGTAACATTATTCAGCACCCATAACATTAGACACCTTAGAGATAATTTTCAAAATGTGTAATTTGGATTCAATTTTCTTCTGTTCCTTTAAAGAAGGTAATAGAAGCAAAAACATTTTAAAGATACTACATATTTTTCTAATTTATAACATCATCATTACCATCATTATTTTTCTTGTCAAATGATGTATTGTAATAGAATATTGAACTGCATGCCAGAATGCTTGGATTCTACTCCCAGCTTTGTCTTCTTTGAGATAGTCCCTTCACCTATATAGAATTCAGTATTCGTATCTGTCAAATTGAGAGGTTAATCTGAATAATCGCTAAATGACTTTCCAGCATGAAATTGTATTGGGTCCTCTCACTTTGTATATCTCTCTTCTATTTTCTCAGATATAAAATAAATGCAGAATCAGTCATTATATTAGTCAGGGTTCTCCAGAGAAACAGAACAAATAATTTTCATATATATATTACATATATATAACATAAATTTATAAACACTATCTATACTAATAATAGAGGGATATGCAAATTGGCCAAGACGCCATCACGTAATGACCGATCAGGATGGATGTGGGGCCGCAGTGGAGAGCTCTCAGCACACCTGCACCTGGGGTCCATAGGGTGCAGAAAGGGAGAGCAGATAGGCAGTTAGGGGAATCAGGCCAGGAGGGGAGCACAGATAGGCAGTTAGGGGGATCAGGCCAGGAGGGGAGAGCAGTTAGGCAGTTAGGGGGATCAGGCCAGGAGGAGAGAACAGTTATGGGGATCAGGCCAGGAGGGGAGAGCAGATAGGCAGTTAGGGTGATCAGGCTGGCAGGGGAGAATAGTTAGGCAGTTAGGGGGGTTAGGCCAGGAGGGGAGAGCAGTTAAGCAGTTAGGGGGATTAAGGCAGCAGGGGAGCAGTTAGGGGCATCAGGCAGACAGGCAGGTGAGCGATTAGGAGCCAGTGGTTCCAGATTGCAAGAGGGATCCCAGATTGGAGAGGGTGCAGGCCAGGCTGAGGGACCCCAACCCCCACCTTCATGCACAAATTTTGTGCACCGGGCCTCTAGTATCCTATATAATAAAAGGCTAATATGCAAATCAACCAAATGGCAGAACAACCAGTCGCTATGACGTGCACTGACCACCAGGGGGCAGATGGTCAATGCAGGAGTTGCCCCTGGTGGTCAGTGCACTCCCACAGGGGGAGCGCCGCTCAGCCAGAAGCCAGGTAAACTGCTGGCGAGTGCAGCTGTAGTGGCAGGAGCCTCTCCTGCCTCTGCGGCAGTGCTAAGGATTTCTGACTGATGGTTGAGGCCCGCTCCCCATGGGCCATCAGTCAGACATCCCCCAAGGGCTCCTGGACTGCGAGAGGGCACAGGTGAAACTGAGTGCCCTGCCCACCGTGGGCATGAATTTCATGCACTGGACCTCTAGTATTATATATTTACTAGAGGCATGATGCACGAAATCCGTGCACAGGGGGTGAAGGGAGGGGGATGTCCCTCACCCCGGCCTCTAGCCAGAGGCTCCTCCCCTTCCTCACACAGCCTCTGGGAAGATGCTTGTGCAGGCGCCTCCTCAGGGCCCCGGCCCACGACACCCGGCAGCTCGGGTACTCAGGTGCTTGGGCTCCCAGGTCCCGCTTCCCCGCCAGTGTGGTGTGCATCAGCTGCCGTGGGAGCCGCACTTCAGGAGTCGCCCCTTGGACCGCACTACTTGCGAGTGCAGTGGTGGGCAGCCAAGGCGGCAGCAATTTGATGTCTGTAGTGCGCCCACCGGATATCCACCCTGCCGTGGCGCCACGCTGGCCGCCTCCACACTGCGGGCAGGGGACTTTCAGTCTGTGACTGGGGCTACTGGGCTGCTGAAGGTGGGAGGAGGGGTCCCTCAGCCTGGCCTGTACCCTCTCCCCGGCACCCATAGGGCTCCCTCAGTGTCAGGAACTGGGAAGATCCATTTTTCTGGGTCCTCCCTGCCCTCCACACAGCTGGGGCAGGGACTCTGGGCTCGCGTTACTGTGAGCCCAGCGTCACTTGCCCCGGCCTCAGTCCAGAGGCCCCTTCCTTCCCTTCCTCCGCGCAGCAGGGCAAGGATGCTGGGCTCTGGCCAGAGGCCCATCCCCTCCCTCCACGACCAAGGAGCAGACTCTGGGTTCGCGTTGCCAGGGCGACGCCACCAGCGTCTGCCCTGGCTGCTATGGGCGTCGCCATTTTTGTTGTGGAGTGATGGTTAATTTGCATATTACTCTTTTATTAGATAGGATGTATGTCTTTTATATATCACAATACACCTGCTATATTTGCATATATACATAAATATTTGCATATTTGTGAGATACAAAATGCAAATATAAAATGGTACTTACTATAGCAATTAGTTCTTCAGATTGTGGAGGCTGATAAAAGTCCCATGATCTGCTGTCTTTAAGCTGTAAACCCAGGAAATGAGTGCTATAAATTCTAGTTTGAGTCCTAAAGCCTGAGGACCAAGATTCCTGATGGTATAAATCCCACTCCAAGGTCAGATGACCAGTGTTTAAGCTCAACAGTCAGGTAGAGAGACAGAAAATTCAACCTTCCTTCACTTTTTTGTTCTGTTGAGGTCCTTAGTGAAGTGGATAATGCCCACCCACATTGTGAAAGGCAATGTGCCTTATGCAGTCCACAGATTCAAATGCTAATCTCCTAAAAATACCCCACAGACACACCCAAAAATAATGTTAAACCAAATGTAATAATCTCTTAGCCTAGTCAAGTTGACCCAAAAAAATTACCCATCAGAATTCCACCCCTTGTCAACTTGGCATTCCCGTGCATCTCCTTAAAACATACTTAATCTCCAAATAAAGGCAATAACAAGGTCATAATTCTTGCTAACATGATATAACTATTCTTCATACAACCAATAATGCACTAACCACTTTCCCAAAACAGGAGGTAAAGTTCTTAAGTGATGTTACTCTTCTCTTTGATATCCCATAACTTAAATACTATGATGTAAAATTAATAAACTTAAATACTATTATATAAAGTTAATAATATATATTATGTTACATGATAAGGGAATAAGAGAGGAAAATAAAACAAAGATGTTTGATATACACACAAATATATTTACAACAAAATTAAATTAGGAAGAAATACTCCTTATAATCATAGTCCTTGTTCCCATAACATGTCATATGGTCATAGTTTGTACTTATACTACTGTCTTCCACTACCCATTTTGTGTTCCCTTTGGCTTCAGGGAGTACCTTAGCTGTTTGTGTTCGTTACCTGGTGGGGTTACCCAAACCCTCATTCCTGAAGACTCTGGAGCATTAGTGGTTTTGCCTAGATTGAGTTTGTTATAGTTTTCCATTGACTTTTATCACAAAGCATGGTAATATTAAGAGACACCCTAAGACACCCTAAAGGATCTTCTATACTCCAGACATACTCTTCCTTACCTCCATTGTGGGGTAATAATCCAATTTCCCCTTGATAGGATCAATCACACCAGCTGGCACAGTAATTTCATTATTTACCTGTTGATTGAGAGGTATGCTAACCCCAAAAAGGCCAGGTCGGACAATCTTAACTTCCAATTTAATAGAATTAGTGTTGTGTCACTTGGTGGAAGCATTTCTGTTTTTTAGAACTAAGACTTCTAGCCCAGCAGACCATAAGGTCTCAGAAACATAAAACAAACAATTTGCTAGTGGGTCACTAAGGGTAATAGTGAATGGTACCATCCCATTTTTAACCCCCTTCATTTCTGGACTTGTGAATCCTATTAGAGAAAGAGCACTACATATTGGCCATTTATTCAGAGCATATAGAGCCTTCTGGAGAACCTTGCCCCAGACTTCCAGAATACTGCCACATAGTTGACACAGTAGCTCAGTCTTTAAAAGGTCATTCCACAATTCTGTCAAGCCAATTGCTTCAGAATGGTGAGCAACAGAGTAAGGACCAGTGCATGCCTTGAGTATGAGTTTGTTGTTATACTTCTTTTAATGTGAGGTGATTTCCTTAATTAGAAGCAGTGCTTTGATAAATACGATGGATGTAGTTTTGTCAGAAGTATTACATTCAATGAAGGCAAATACCTATCCACAGTAAGTGTATATTGCAGTAAGAATAAAATATTGTCCCTTCCATGATAGAAGCTGTCTAATGTAATCAACCTGACATCAGATCACTCCAAGGAATGGTGACTTACCAGGAATTCAGTGTTGATTTCTGCTTTAGGCAAATTGGGTACTCAGTAATAACTATAGGCAGGTTGGCTTTGGTGATTAAAAGTGCATGCTGTTGCCCTGGCCAGTTTATCTCAGTGGTTAGAGCATTGGTCCACAAACTGAAGGGTTGGGTCACAGGTTTGATTAATGGGCACATACCTGGGTTGCAGGTTCAATCCCCTGCCCCAGTAGGAGCGAATGTGGGAGGGAGCCAGTGGATATGTCTCTCTCACATAGATGTTTCTGTCTCTCTCTCCCCCTCCCTCTCCCTTCTGCTATCTCTAAAATTCAATGGAAGAAAGTATCCTCTGATGAGGATTAAAAACAACAACAACAACAACAAATGTGCATGTTGCTGAGTCTATGTAAAACCTTCATTCCTGCCACCATGGACACTTTGTTCATGAGACCATTGGACAATGACAGAGTGACTTGATTAAAAGACTGATTGGCAGGTATAAAATGGATTATTTTATACTCTTGACTATTAAAAATCTCCTTTAATGAGGTTACTCTTTGGTGAGCACTTACATTAAACACACATATTATCAAGCTGTGTGTTTTTTGCCAATTCACATAGGTCTACCTGAAAATCTCTTCCCCAAATTTCTTTGTCATCAGTTATCTAATCTTGTTCTTTCCAAGTCAATGAACCTTGAGTAAAACCATTGGCCACCTCCCATGAATTGGTATGTATGTAATTCAATATCTGGCCATTTCTCCTTCGAAGCAAAGTATAAAACAAGATGTATTGCTTGAAATTATGCCCACTGGGTGAAATTCTTCCCCACTGTCCTTTAGGGATGTCCCAGAAAGGGGCTTTAGTGCCCAAGACTTCTCTTTCTGTCACTGGATCATAGGGAACTCCCTTGAGACCATAGGTACAGGCTGGGAGAGCAAAAGCAATGTAAGAGGAGTGGGCACCAAGGGCATTTGGGATAATTCTTCATTTTACGTGTGCTTTCATCGCCTGCTTGGACTTGGTCATGTATTACCACTTTCATTTGATAATGAAGTGCTGTTTTGCATGCCAAACTTAATGGCTTAGTGAATCAGGTAACATGGAATTCATGATGTGTAGCTCAGATTGCATGGCAACTTGATGGCTTATGGTTAAGTATTCAGTCTCTTCTGAGGCCCAGTAGCAGGCCAAGAGCTGTTTCTCAAAAGGAGAGTTGTTTGCAGAGGATGGCAGTATCTTGCTCTAAAATCCTAAGAGTCTGTGCTGTACTTCACTTATAGAGACATGCTAATAGTTCCACATAGCATTCCTATCTGTAACTGATACTTTCAGTTCCATTGGATTGGCTGGATCATATGACTCAAACAGCAGAGCAGTTTGCATGGCAACCTTGAACTACTGCAGAGCCTTCTTTTGTTCTGGGTCCCACTCAAAACTAGCAGCGTTTCAGGTAACTTGGCAAATGGTCCAGAGTAACACACCCAAATGAGGAATATGTTGCCTCCAAACTTCTAAGTTCACTAGGTATTGTGCCTCCTTTTTGGTTATAGGAAGGGCCAGATATGATAAATTATTCTTCACCTTTGAAAGGGTATCTCAACATGCCCCACACCACTGGCTGCCCCTGGAAAATTCATAGTTAGAAAGCCCCTGAACTTTTGCTGGGTTTATTTTTCTACCCTCTGACACACAAATGTTTTACCAATAAGTCTAGAGTAGTTGCTACTCTTCACTCACTACGTCTAATCAGCATAATGTCACCAATGCAATGGACCAGTATGGGTAAGGGGGAGAGATCAACCAAAGGACTTATATGCACGCATATAAGCCTAATCAATGGACACAGACAACAGGGGGGTGGGGGCATGAATGGGGGGGTAGGGAGTAATGGGGGAATAAGGACACATATGTAATACCTTAATCAATAAAGAAATTTAAAAAAATGTAAAAAGAATAAAGCTTCCAGGAGATTTAAAAAAAGAATTACTCATAATCCTTTATTTTAAAAGCGTTTTGTTTTTAAGTGAAAAGAACTATCATTTTCAAAGACTTTTAGACTTTTATTATATGAAGTCAAATCTATAGATAAATAGGGAATTTGTGATTTGAATTGTGTTTTGCCTCTGTGTGTGATATCATGTAGGTATGACTTTTATCATATTCCTGGAAATATAATTCATACTCAGGAGTGTTGTAATAAAATGCATTTGTAGTAAACATTGTAATAAAATGCATTTTGTGCAACCAAAATATAAGAAATCTCTTTTAGGGTATTCCAGCAGCAAAATAGTGATGCTTGGTATTAAGATTCTGCAAGGAATTAGAGGGCTTGCTGAATCCTCAAAGGAACATGAAATACTGTTTGGTCTATATTTAGTGTTTCTCATGTCTTCCAGAATTTTCTCATCCTTAAAACTAATGAGTTACATAGCAGATTTAAAAACTGCTTCACAAATCCCTAGTAATTGCTCATAGGTATCTCATTCACCTATTTATTTTCTCATATTCATAATGATTTCAGAGAGAAAGGGAGAGGGAGAGAATCATAGGTCAATGCCCCACCACTGAGCTACACTAGCTGGGCTCAAGAATATTTTTGAATGTCTGCTATGTACCAGAAACTCTGCTAAATGCAATGTAGAAGTAGACAAGGTGATGAGGAGAAAAAGTTGGATCTTGAAGACAGAAAGTTGTGTATCTGCCACTGCTTCAACCAGATCAGGTCTGCTTTAATAATTTTATATTTTGGACTTCTAAAAGTTTCCATGATCAAAAACCATGAAAATCACTAGTATGAATAATAATAAAGTACCAGAATATCCACTCTCTCAGCATATTATTTAGCTGAAATTTCACTGGATTTACGTACATTTTTAGTCTTTGGTGAAGTTACATTGCTTTGGGTTCTTCATGTACTGTGTTATGTAAAATTCTCAGTGTCTTCCAAAGTATCTGAATTGCCATGATTACCAAATTGAGGAATGTTTCAAACCAGAGGTAATGCATTCAGTCTCTGGTACTCAGGAAAGGTCACAGACCTTTGAACAGTTACTTGTCCATTTTCATGAACCTCATACTTCTTTCTAAATATCATACATCCTCTCTAATAAAATGGTAATATGCAAATTAACCATCACTCTGCTACACAAGCCACGCCTACCAGCCAAACCATGCCCACCAGCCAATCAGGGTGAGTATGCAAATTAACCCCAGCCAAGATGGCTACAGCCACAGAGAGCAAGGTTTCCCAGGTAACAGAGCAAGCCAAGCTTTCCATAGCCGTTGCAGGCCTAAGCCTCCACTCAAGCTACAAAGTTTCAATTATAGAAGGTAAACAAATTCAAACAGAAATGCGGGCAGAACAGAGCTTGAGAGAGCAAGCCAGGGTTGCCGATGGCAACAGGGGAAGCAAAGCTTTCCACACACCCTAGCTGGGCTCACCCGCTTAAGGCTACAAAGTTTCAATTGTAGAAGGAGAATTAACTGCCACAGAAATGGCTGCCACCCTGGAGGGAGCAGGAGGCTTGGCTCCACTCCAGGCTACAAAGTTTCAATTGTAAAAGGAAAATAAATTCCAGATACCAGGGCCTCCGCTTGGGTTGCCAGGGGTGTGGCTGGCCTGCAAACCACCACAGGCCCCTCGCTCAGGCTGCCCCATGCCCCAAGGGAACCCCACCCTGATCCAGGACACCCTTCAGGGAAAACCAGCTGGCCCCCACCCATGCACCAGGCCTCTATCCTATCTAATAAAAGAGTAATATGCAGATTGACCATCACTCCAACACACAATATTTCTGCCTCCATGTGGACACAAGATGGCCACTACAAGATGGCCAACAGGAGAGGGCAGTTGGGAGGCACCCGGCCTGCAAGGGAGGGCAGTTGTGAGGGACCAGGCCTGCAAAGGAGGGCAGTTGAGAGGGACCAGGCTTGCAAGGGAGGGCAGTTGGAGGTGATCAACCCTGCAGGAGAGGGCAGTTAGGGGTGACCAGGCCGGCAGAGGAGGGAAGTTGGGGGCAAACAGGCTGCCAGGGGGGCAGTTAAGCATCAACCAGGTTGGCAGCGGAGTGGTTAGAGGGTGATCAGGCTGGCAGGCAGAAGCGGTTAGGGGCAATCAGGAAGGCAGTCAGGCAAGCAATTGGGAGCCAGCAGTCCTGGATTGTGAGAGGGATGTCCGACTGCCGGATTGTGAGAGGGCAGTCGGACATCCCTCCAGGGGTCCCAGATTGGAGAGGGTACAGGCTGGGCTGAGGGACAACCCCCCTCCATGCACGAATTTCATGCACCGGGCTTCTAGTGGTAAAATAAAAGAGAATAGCTGCAAGTAGCCTGGTTTCCTGTGAGACTCCTGTATTATACTGGGGCTTCATCAGCAAAGGACTCACCAGCATCTGAGCTGCCAGCATAAACAACTTAGCAAAGATTTGCAGACTATTTACATAGGTTAGCTGCTAAGTGGCTTAAACTGGCTTAAGCATTTTTTTTTTTCAAGCTGTGGGACATTGGTTCTCACTTCTAGATGGAGAAGTGGCCAAAGTGGAGACCATAGGCCTGCTGCTGGGGCTCAATCCACATCACTGAAGAAAATGTATTATTTTTCTAATTGTATATTCCTGAGTTCAGCAGACATTTTCTTAAAGCATGAGGATGTAACTACTTTAAACTCTATGGCCTTTAAGACCATCGTCACCATTACTGAACATTATCCTAAAGCAGCCATAGAGAATATGTAAATGTGTAGCTGTGTTCCAATAAAATGTTACTTGTGAAAACAGTCAACTGACCATATTTGGTTCATAGGCTGTAGTTTGAAGACCTTTTTTTTTCTCTTTTGTCTATTCTGTACATAGTTACTGATCTTGACATAATGCCAGCCCTTAATTTTTGCATAATTCCTAACTATATGGCTGTTAATCTCTCTCTCTCTCTCTCTCTCTCTCTCTCTCTCTCTCTCTCTCTCTCTCTCTCTCTCTCACACACACACACACACACATACTCTCTCTCTTTTTCCTTATTTCCTCACCCCATGACTGTATTATTACTCTCAGCTCTAGTGCCTAATATTACTCCTGTGCTGTGACATGATATTTATTTAGTTGGACTAGCTCATTTTCTGCTATTTTTTCACCCACTGTTTCCTTTTCTTTCTCACCCTGTATTCTTCATCAAGTACATTTAGTAAGGTAGTCATTGAATCAGAGGAGCAGTCATCTCACACTAACAATAGCTGAGTAGTTCACAATTAGAAGCCTCATTCTCTTTAAATGATGCAGAGATCCTGACTCTTTGTTTCCTAGTAATGTTGTACATAGAAGAAATAAAGAGCATGAATGGGGGCAGGCTAAAGCCAAGGAGGCTTTGTTTCTAGAGGCATGTACACATCCCACATATATGCCTTAGGCTGAAGATCTTATCATTTGCCCCAGGGGCAGAATGAGAGTTATTTGAGTTTATAGTATTGTAGCCAGTTACTGTATATGGCAACATGTTTACTGCTGCAAGACCTATTGCAGACTATTACCATAGTCTGCTCACTTCTTTTCACCATCTATAAAAAATGTGTGTGGGGGGTGGGGTGGGGGGCTGGATATATTCCCTTTTTAATTATTAATCTTAAATTTTTCTTCCCCTATAACTTAATTAAAATGTGATTTTATAAAGACTCTGATTGAGTCATTAACAACCTAACAATGAGCAGTAGTCTAAGGAAATAAGGCCCAGGACAGAGAAAATTTGATAGGAAAAGAAAATCCAGAGTATAAAGCAATGCCTAAGATGGCCTGGTAAAATTATAGAAAGCTTCAGGCAGTCAAAGCTCAGAATGAGGACTCTGAGTACCTGAAGGAATAGAATAAGTCAATAGATAATTCTCTATCACAGAATTGCCTGCTAGGTTATACAGTTATGTTTTAAATATGAGGAATAAGAAAAGAGAGTTGGTATGTTTAACTTCAGTTTGAAAATTGATAATCAAGATTGGCTCATCCACAGTTTAAGTTTTAACTAGAATGAATATCTATTAAATGGTAAAGCACAGTTGCAAACCCTCCTATAAAAAGTCTTATTATGTTCCAGGCACTATGTCAAATGCTCAAGGCACACAGACAAAAATAAATACTCTTTCTCTATAAGGAACTTGCTATCTGTGTACCTATTTCTCTCCCAACAGACTATTAAAACAATGTGATAAGTGCTACAATATGAATAAGTACAATGTGCTATATGAACACATAGGAGGAGCACATAACTCTCATTAATAGTAAAGTAATGCTTCCAGGAATAAGCTACATTAACTTGAAACTTGAACAAAATATTTCAGATTGAGGAAACAGCATAGTGATAAGCCCTAAAGTGGAGAGAAGTATAGCACATTCCTGGAATTGAAAGAAGTTCAGTTTGGCTGGAGATAGAGACAGCAGTGGTAGCTGACAGCAGTGAGGCATGGGTATGCTAAAGTAGCTCTCTGTGCTGGATAAGCTAGCAATATCAGCATTTGTGGAGTGAACATTGATCCTGACTGATTTGGAAAATGATAATTCTCACTGACATACTAGAAACCTCAAGAATCCCTCCATAGGATAAGTCACACAGCCAAGTGGAAGTAATGAGTCTAATCCTATCTAATAAAGAGGGAATATACTAATTTACCATCACACCCTCACAAAGATGGCAGCACCCACAGTCAATAAGGAAGGAATATGCTAATTGACTGTCATGCCCTCAAAGATGGTGGCGCCCACAGCCACAAGATGGCAGTGCCCAGTCCCCTCAGTGTGCTGGGGTGGCAGGCGCATGGCTGGGTCTGGTTGCTCCACGCGCCTGCCTCCAGGTGGGTCTGGTTGCTCCACACGCCTGCCTCCTGAGTCCCCCAGTCCTCTCAGCCTCCCAGCCGCCCAGGGCCGGCCCAAGGCACAGTCAAGCCTCGGATGTCTGCTGCCCAGCCACCCAGGGCCACCTGAGGCTCAGGTAACCAGGGCTGGCTGAGGCTTGCACTGCCAGCAGTGGCAGCAGCAGAGGCGTGATGGGGGCATTGCCTTCCCCTAATCGCTGAGTCGCCTCCCGCCCCTGAGGGTTCCTGGACTGTGAGAGGGGGCAGGCTGGGCTGAGGGACCCCTCCCCTCCAGTGTATGAATTTTCATGCACCAGGCCTCTAGTTTAAGCTTAATGTCAATGTGACTTTATTTGCCATTATGCTCTTGAGGCCTGGGGACATTCATTTTATATTATTGATTTCCAGCCTGGGCATTAGAGCATTTGTAGTTGATAAAAATATCTTTCACTACCCTTTACTTATTTATAGTTGAGAGTTCAAAATATAATTAACCACTGAAATAAATGAACAATAAGAGTGTATTTGGGTACCAGTTGTGTGAGGGTATCTATCAAGCCCTCCAGCAAGGATAGTTCAGCTAAAGACTTTTACATAGAATTTGTATTGATATACAACATGGTAGGGCCCTAGGAGCTCCTGGAGCTCATAGCTGATAGGTGATAGTAGTTTTTTCTTCTAGTATATACTCATGGAATAAATTCTTTTTCATAATTTCAGACATTCTAATTATTATAGTATTTGGAATCTCATATTATCCTATATAATAAATAGGTTCTATGCAAATTGACCCTCATGCCGTCACACAAGATGGCCACCCCCATATGGTCAAAGATGGCTGCCACAAGATGGTCAGCTGGGGAGGGTAGTTATGGGCAATCAGGCCAGCAGGGGAGGACAGTTAAGGGGGACCAGGTCTTCAGGGGAGGGCAGTTGGGGGGGACCATGCCTTCAGGGAAGGGCAGTTGGGGGGGACCAGGCTGGCAGGGCAGGGCAGTTGGGGAAAATCAGGCCTGCAGGGGAGGGTGTTGGGAGTAACAGGCCTATAGGGGAGGGCAGCTGGGGGTGACCAGGCTGGCAGGGGATGGCAGTTAGGGGTGACCAGGCTGGCAAGGAAGGGCAGTTAGGGGTGACCAGGCTGGCAAGGGAGGGCAGCTAGGGGTGACTGGGCTGGCAAGGGAGGACAGTTGGGGACAATAAGGCCTGCAGGGGAGGGCATTGGGAGTAACAGGCCTGCAGGGGAGGGCAGTTGGGTGCGACCAGGCTGGCAGGGGAGGGCAGTTAGGGGTGACCAGGCCTGCAGGGGAGGGCAGTTAGGAGTGACCAGGCCGACAGGGGAGGGCAGTTGGGTGCAACCAGGCTGGCAAGGGAGGGCAGTTAGGGGTGACCCGGCTGGCAGGGAAGGGCAGTTGGGGACAATCAGGCCTGCAGGGGAGGGCGTTGGGAGTAACAGGCCTACAGGGGAGGGCAGTTGGGGGTGACCAGGCTGGCAGGGGAGGGCAGTGGGGGCAATCAGGCTGGCATGGGAGCACTTAGGTGTCAACCAGGCTGGCAGGGGAGTGGTTAGGGGGTGATCAGGCTGGCAGGAAGGCGAGTGGTAGGGAGCCAGCAGTCCCAGATTGTGAAATCGGGCCTAAAACAGCAGTCAGACATCCCCCAAGGGGTCTGAGATTGGAGAGGGTGCAGGCTGGGCTGAGTGACACCCCCCCTACCCAGTGCACGAATTTTGTGCACTGGGCCTCTAGTAATTGATAAAGAATAAAGTTTACTAAGCACTATAATTAGATTGAATTTCTTGGTCCTTTTAACTAGTTCCATTTTTTTTCATGCAGTTGCTCCAATGTGAGTTCTTAGGAATACTTGTTTCATTTGAATTGGGTTTGGAAACATCCTGTTAAGCAATAGGTTTTTTCATTACTGTAGTTGTTCTTATTATTTGCTTGTTTCTTATTGTAGAACTTCTCAGAGGCTTCAATATGAATTATAGATCTGCAGATGATGTCTGTATTATACATGATGTGTACTCTACATAAGCTTGAAACTTCTTTAAGAGCTGAGTTTATGTCTGTTGTTCACTGCTACATTCCCATATCCAGTGCCTTGTCTGACACCTATTAGACACTTTATGTATTTGTAAAATGAATTAATGGCCATTTTAGAAGGTGATGTTCCACGGAAAACACTTTTAATATATATATTTATATTTAACCACATTTGTAAAGCAGTATTACCATTTTTTGGTAAAATGTATATTGGTAACACATTGATGCCAGAAAATATCAAGATGTAGTAAGAACTGAGAGAACAGAAAATTTTCATAGAAAAGTTAGTAGATGAGAATTGTGCATAAATTGACTACTTCAGCTAAGCACTGATTCTGTAATTTTTATTCTGTCTCTAGAACATTCTTCAGTTATTATGTGGACATAAACTATGTAATAAAAATCCTACCTAATAAAATGGTAATATGTAAATTACCATCACTCTGCTACACCCAAGATTGGACCAGAGGGAGGTGCAGGGGGCAGGACTCGGGGTGGCCGGGTAGCCGATTGGGCCCGCAGGACGCTGAGCTCGCATCGCCAGTGGCGCGAGCTCAGCATCTGCGCCATGGCTGTCTGCAGAACAGAAGGGGCCTCTGGGGCAGTGAGCTCACGTCCCGCCGCGGACCATTAAAAGCGGGGAAGCTGGGTGCCTGTCCGCTCCCGCACCAGGCCTTTCGGAAGCCTCCACCATGCCAGAGGCTTCCGAAAGGCCTGGTGCACCAGCAGACAGGCACCCAGCTCCACAGCAAACAAAAGTGAAAGCGTGTAGGGGACCCTACACGTGCATGATTCAATCATGCACTGGGCCTCTAGTATTGTATAATGATTAAAGAGTGATTGTTTTCCAAAATTCCTCTGGGATATTGAAAAAGTAAGTTTGTTTGTTTGGTTGTTTTTTTGACTTTAGTAACTTCTCAAACAAAAATAAATAAGTAAGGTCTCCTGGGAATTAAGATGTTTGATAAGTAAGTTGGATATGCATTCTGGATATCTATGCATTCTGGATGACAGATGCTGAGTTCAAAAACCTTTTGTCACTTTTTATTGGGAACATCATCTTGCAATTCACAATATGTTAATATGTCTTCTTATGATGAAAAGAATCACTGCCAGTTACTAATGTGAACAGACAACATCTGCTAATCCCAAAGCCCAGTTGTTTAGACGATGAAATGAAAACCCCTTAATTAAACCCCATAGCCAATTTATAATCACTCATGAACAGGCATTCCTAAAAATTTTTGTAATAAGCATGCCATAAGTCCTTGGCACATAGCCTTCTGTGATTATTCAGTTTAGGAATTCTACCACCATGAGTGAAATGGGTGTGCCCTATTACTATTTTTTTATTTTATTTTACAAACTAGAGAAAGAAGGTAGAGGAAAATATTCTTAATTTTTCCAAGTGTAGTGTTAATCTTGAATAAGCCTTAGCATCATATAAAATGGTATCTGTATGTTTTGGTCATAGGGAAGTTAATAAATTTAGTATCCTTTTTTCTTTATAAATATTTTAAGTTTTAGATATTGGAGTTTGTTTGTTTGCTTATTTTTTAAATGAGAGACAATAAAATAAATAGCAGATATTATAGCTGGATATGGCCTTAAAAATTTTCTGGTCCATGAAGAATAATACATGGGCTTCAATTGGGATGCCAACTCCGATTGTTTGTTGTTACCTGAAGGACTGTGTTGAGAATGATCCTGGAATGGTCTTGAAGTAACTGGGAAATATTGCCTTGATTGATTATGTGGAGGGGGATGGTATAGTCTAATGATTATAAGTCTATGATCTAGTTATTGCAAGCACTGCATATTGGGGAGGATATACTAGTATGCACAGAAACACATATAAGTGTGAAACTGCTCTTAGAATTATGGGGCAGTTTATGTCTGTAAAACATCAGCCCACTGATTAAGCAAGAGTTATCTCTTTTCTACTGCTAGACTTACTGCAGGTAAATGTTCTGTGACAAGAGCAATATGTTTATGTGCATGTGGGTAATAAATGATGAGCTATAATTATGTCTTTACTACTTAATATGTGGTGTTTGACTCCTTTCAACCACAGGGTATGCTAAGCAAGGTTCAAGAAACCTCCTTACACAGTTTTTTAAATTTCTTTATTTAATCTTTGCTGTTGAAAGTATTACAGATGTCCCCTTTGTTTTTTCTCCCATTGATCACATCCACCCGGCCCCTGCCCCTCCCAGGCATTCACCAAACTATTGTCTGTGTCCATGGGCTATGCATATATGCATGTAAATTCCCCCATTAATCTCTCCCCACCCACCCACCTTTGCCTTCCCTCTGAAATCCTTAAGTCTGTTCCATGCTCTTATGTCTCTGGATCTATTTAATTCATCAGTTCATTTTGTTCATTAGATTCCACATATGAGTGAGATCATGTGATACTTATCTTTCTCTGACTGGCTTATTTCACTTAGCATAATACTCTCCAGGTCCACCCATGCTATTGCAAATGGTGAGTTCCTGATTTTTATAATGGTATAATATTTCATGGTGTAGATGTACCACAGCTTTTTTATCCACTCATCTGCTGATGGGCACTTGGGCTGTTTCCAAATCTTGAACATAGCGGTGCATACATTCTTTCTGATTGATGTTTTGTATTTCTTAGGATATATTCCTAGAAGTGGTATCACAGGGTCTAATGGGAGTTCCATTTTAAAGTTTTTGAAGAAATGCCATACTGTTTTCCACAGTGGCTATACCAGTCTGTATTCCCACCAGCAGAGTACTAGGATTCTCTTTTCTCCACATACTTGCCATTTATTGATTTGTTGATGGTAGGTATTCTAGCTGGTGTAAGGTAATACCTCATTGTTGTTTTAATTTGTATCTCTCAGGTGATTAGTAACTGAGAATATTTACATGTGTCTCTTTTTTTTAAATTATTTCTTTTTCTTTTTTTTTAAATATATTTTATTGATTTTCCACAGAGAGGAAGGGAGAGGGATAGAGAGCTAGAAACATCGATGAGAGAGAAACATCGACCAGCTGCCTCCTGCACACCCCCACCGGGGATGTGCCCGCAACCAATGTACATGCCCTTGACCGGAATCGAACCTGGGACCTTTCAGTCCGCAGACCGACGCTCTATCCACTGAGCTAAACCGGTTTCGGCTACGTGTGTCTCTTGACTTTCTGTGTGTCCATTAAGCT
This sequence comes from Ia io, assembly GCA_025583905.1. Classification (NCBI taxonomy): domain Eukaryota; kingdom Metazoa; phylum Chordata; class Mammalia; order Chiroptera; family Vespertilionidae; genus Ia; species Ia io. The sequence goes on from JAJQQW010000001.1 coordinate 101,119,005, forward strand.
TTATTACGCAACTATTCGAGTAGTTCTGTGGAAGTTTGGGATTCTATGAAGATGTCTCAAGGCTACCACAGGGACTGATAGGTAAGGTTTCATACTTCTCACCTATGCCTATGGATGTGTTTTGAAACATAAAAGATAAAGAAATGAAGTTTACAAGCATATTGTTTTTGTTCCTTTAGCACCAGAATTTGCTTAAAAAATAATCAAACCACTGATTTAGACTATAGTTTGTTTTCTGATTATGTTTTGTGAATTATAACCCAGGACAGACCTTGGGATTTCTTCAACTTTTTATGAGATTAGTATTTTAAATATTAATCTCTATGTGATATCTCACATTTATTTATTTGCGAATATTGTATCAGTCTTCCATCCCTGGAATAAATCCCACTTGGCCATAGTGTATGATCTTTTTAACATATTACTGGATAAGATTTTATAACATTTTGTTGAGGATTTTAGCATCTATGCCCTGCAATTCTCTTTTTTGTAGTGTCTTTATCTGGTTTTGGAATAGAATAATGCTGGCCTCATAAAAAGAGTTTGAAAGTGTTCCTTCCTCTTGGATTTTTTGAAATAGTTTGAGGAGTATAGGTGGTAGTTCTTCTTTGAATGTTTGGTAAAACTCCCCTGTGAAGCTTTCAAATATCACAATATCTTATCAATTGACACATAAAAAGCATTTGACAAAATCCAACACCCATTTTTGATAAAAACTCTTAGCAAAGTGGGAATAGAGGAATCATACCTCAACATAATGAAGGTCTTCTATGACAAACATACAACTAACATCATGCTCAATAGGCAAAAACTAAAACCATTTCCCCTAAGAACAGGAACAAGACAGGGATGTCCACTTTCAACACTCTTATACAACATAGAACTGGAAGGCTTAGTCACAGTGATCAAACAAAAAGAAAAAATAAAAGACATTTAAATTGGAAAGGAAGAAGTAAAACTGTCATTATTCACAGATGATATAATATTGTTCATAAAAAAACATAAAGATTCCACCAAAACCTGCTAGATTTAATAGCAAGATATTTAATAGCTAGCAACATAGCAGGATACAAAATTAAAATCCAGAAATCATTGGCATTTTTATTCACCAACTAGAGGCTCAATGCACAAATTCGTGCACGGGTGGGGTCTGGCTGGCCCACCCTGCCCCCGAATGGGGTGGGGGGTCCGATGGGAAGTAGGGCCAGCCAGGGGAGGGGCCATGGGAGTTTGGCCAGCTGGCCCCAGCCCCGATTGAAGTGGGGGAGCTGATTGGGGATGGGGACAGCCGGTGGGAGGGGCTGCCAGGATGGCCAGGGGGAGGGGCCGCAGGAAGTTGCCACTGGCCCCACCACTGACCAGGGTCGGGGGACTGATCGTGGGCCAGGCCAGCCAGGGTGAGGGGCCACGGGATGTTGGCTGGCTGGCCCCGCCCCCATTGGGCCAGTTGGCCGGCTGCAGTGTGCATCATAGTGATCGGTCATTCTGATCATTCCAGTCATTCTGGTCGCTTGGCTTTTACATGTATTGATAATGAATGCTCAGATAAAGAAACTAAAAGAACAATCCCATTTACCATTGCAACAAAAAATTAAGATGTTTAGGAATAAACTTAACCAAGGAGGTAAAAGACTTGTACTCAGAAAACTACAAGATGTTGAATAAAGAGGAAAATATAAACAAGCAGAAGAATATAATGTGTTCATGGACTGGTAGAATTAACATCATTAAAATGTCCATACTACCCAAAGAAATATATATATATTCAATGCAATATATAGATTTAATAGTATATAAATTTAATAATATATAGATTTAATAATCCCTCTTAAAATACCAATGGCTTACTTCACAGAATTAGAACAAATATTCCAAGAATTTATATGGAACAAAAAAAAGACCCAGAATAGCCACAGCAATGTTGAGAAAGAAGAACAAAGTTGGTGGCATCACGATACCAGATATTAAGTTATACTACAAAGCCACTATAATAAAAACAGCCTGGTACTGGCACAAGAACAGGTATATAAATCAATGAAACAAAACAGAGACCCCAGAAATTGACCCAACCATTGTACTCAATTAATATTTGACAAAGGAGGCAAGAGCAAAGAATGGAGTCAAGACAGTCTCTTCAATAAATGGTGTTGGGAAAATTGGACAGATACATGCGAAAATGAAACTAGATCAACAACTTACACCTTACATAAGAATAAACTCAAAATGTATAAAATACTTAAATATAAACTGTGAAACCATAAAAATCCTAGAAGACATCATAGGCAGCAAAATCTCAGACATCTCTTATAGCAATATGTTTATGGATACATCTCCTAGGGCAAGGGAAACTAAGGAGAAAATAAAATGGGACTACATCAAAATAAAAAGCTTCTGCACTGCAAAAGAAACCATCAACAAAATGAAAAGGGAGCCCACAATTATGAGAGAACATATTTGGCAATGATACATCTGATAAAGGCTTAATATCTAATACATATAAGGAACTCATACAACTTAATAAAAAAAAGGCAAACAATCCAATTGAAAAATGGGCAAAGGACATAAATAGACACTTCTCCAACATGGACATACTGATGGCCAAGCGACATACGAAAAAATGCTCAAAGTCACTGATCATCAGAGAGCTTAAAATTAAAATGACAATGAGGTATCATCTCACACCTGTCAGAATGGCTACTGTTAACGAATGAATAAATGACAAGTGCTATCGAGGATGTGGAGAAAAGGGAACCCTATTACACTGGTGGTGGGAGTGAAGACTGGAGTGTAGCCATTTGGAAAACAGCATGGAGTTTCCTCAAAAATTTAAATATGGAACTACCATTCCTCCCAGTGATCCCATTTCTATGAATATATCCTAAGAAACTTGGAACACCAATGAGAAAGAATATGTGCACCTCAATGTTCATAGCAGCACAATTTACAATAGCTAAATCTGGAAACAGCCCAAGTGCCCATCAGTAGATGAGTGGATAAAAAAGCTGTGGTACATTTGCACCATGGAATACTATGCAGCAGTAAAAAAGGAAGGAACTCTTACCCTTTGAGACAGCATGGAGGGACCTGGAGAGTATTATGCTAAGTGAAGTAAGCCTATCAACAAGAGAAAAGTATCACATGATTTCATTCATATGTGGAATCTAATGAACAAAATAAACTGATGAACTAAATAGACCCAGAGACATAGAAGCATAGAAAAGACTGTTGAATCTAAGAGGGAAGGTGGGGTTGGGTGCATAGGTGGGAAGAGATCAACCAAAGAGATCAAAGAACTTGTATGCCTATTTGCATAACCCATAGACACAGACAATAGGGTGGTGAAGGCCTGGGGTGGGGGGTTTGGGGGGGCTAAAAGGCATCAATATGGGAGAAAAGAGATATATGTAATATTTTCAACAATAAAGATTTAAAAATAATATTAATCTCTAAGAAAACTTTGAGTTACCCATTCCCAAATAGTGTATCAAAACAGACTTCCCATTTGGGCTGTCTAATTCTTATTTTGCTTTTTTCCCTGAAGCTCTCCTTCCAAAATTTATAATGGGCTACCCAATATTGAGAATGAAGGAAATGGTCTTGCTAAGGAAGATTATTTATGTACTCAATACTCAAATATAATACATAATATATTTATTTAATTTCACTAACCCTGATCTATTTAATGAAAAGACAGATGTGCTAGTGCTCTCTTAAGTGGATTTGAGAGAGTTTATTATTAAATTTTCATTAATTTTGCAAGCCAAGAATAAAACATATTCACTATTTTAAAATATAAATTATGTAATTTATTATGAAATAAATATATTAAAAACAAAGAAAATTCTCAAAACTCAGAACTTCCCAGTTGTTCTGCAATATTTTTACTATTGTTTATGATCTTGATGTTATGTGTTTCTTGTGCATCTGTGCAGTGGAAATGCTATGTAATATGTGCTTCTGTGCATCTCTTCCCAACTTCTTGTTCAGTGACATTATATTGATAGCTTGAAAACAAAAATCAGCACATGCTACAAATTTGCAGTTATCCTCTTCCTTGCTTTGGAATGATGTTTCTACTTTCCATTCATTGACACTTAATCTGTTTCCTCTCCCATGTTTACAGTGTATATTTTTCTTTGATCCAAATGCTTCTGTGCTAAGGAGTGAAAGAAAAAAAAAATCATGTGTTATTTCTCCTTACCAATAAAAATAATTGTTGAGGGTGTGTCTCTCTCCTGCCCTGATTTTCATGGGGTTAATGGGTTACACTGACACCTCTAGAGTTCTAGTTTGTGAAATGAATGTCGCAAAGAAATGGTCCACACCATAGTGCTAAATAATGGAACTAACCAAATTTTCACCTTGAAGCTGAAATCTTGTAGTGGTTAATCAGCTCACACTTGGTATTAAATTCTGCTGATCCCTTTATTCATTCATCCTAGAATATCTAGTTGCTAAAATTTTATCTGAAGTTATCAATACAGCTTTAAAAAATGTCTACTTAATCACAGAATACTTTGGGATAACTAGACTGTTTCTAAGAGAAACTTTGGTAACATGGTATTTCTTATGACTTCTCTAGTGCTATGCTAGAAGCCAGATCCTTCTAAAGCAGTGGTTCTTAACCTTTCTAATGCCGTGACCCTTTAATACAGTTCCTCATGTAGTGGTGACCCCCAACCATAAAATTATTTTTGTTTCTACTTCATAACTGTGAATCATAATGTAAATATCTGTGTTTTCCGATGGTCTTAGGCTCTACAGCAGTGGTTCTCAGCCTGTGGGTCGCAACCCACAGGTTGAGAACCGCTAGCAGGGTCGCCTAAGACCATCGGAAAACACAGATATTTACATTACGATTCATAACAGTAGCAAAATTACAGTTATGAAGTAGCAACAAAAATAATTTTATGGTTGGGGGTCACCACAACATAAGGAACTGTATTAAAGGGTCGCGGCATTAGAAAGGTTGAGAACCACTGTTCTAAAGGATATAAGGTAAGAAATCAGGGTGGATGGTGCTATTTAGGCATAAACACCGGCATTTCCAAGATGAAAGTTCCATGTAGTATTCACAATTGTTGAAAGGAGCAGTACTAAGAGGACATGTGGTGCAATCATTATTTCACTTCTTCCAAATTAATCATGGTCCAGGGGGGCATTATCCAAGACTTCCTTGAGATCTTAATACAACAAAATTAAGCGCAGCAAAATTCATTTTGCCCTCATAAATTTTTTTTTCATTTCTCAATAAAAAAAATCACTGTATATTTTTTAAAATAAAGCTACACTAAATGTAGATGTATAAAGACACCAATGAGCAGCTGATTTCCTCTTGGTAATCAACATTTTCCCCATCCTTTTGAATCTGTGTTTGGAGAAGATAGAGTGTTCGTAATTGTTGCTATAATAATTTGACAAATAAGTTTTCATAATTCAGTGGAAACATTAATAAATCATGATATAAAAAGAATAATACTGTTAGAATAAAGCCAAAACAGATGGTTAGATGCCAGTTAGTTCTTAGCTACTCAATAGTAACAGGAAAATATTTGACTATAAAAACTCCAACTTCCATCTGGAAAGAGGATGCACATGTTCCTGAATGTCCAAATAAGAAAGATCTCCAGATTAGATTAGATTATACTAGTGACCTGGTGCATGGATTCGTGCACATTGAAAGGAAATTAATTAGAAGGTGGCCAGTGGGTCGGGACTGGGCGAGGCTGGCCAGACACACGTTGGAGCCAACCTCCCGTGGTGCCTCCCTGGCATCTGCAGAGTGAGCAGGGTCCCTCTGGTAGTGGGGTCTCTTGGCCTGGCCTGCAGGGATTGGGCCAAAACTGGCTCTCTGACATCCCCCAAGGGGTTCTGGAGTGCAAGATGGCACTCTGAAAAGTTGCCATGTACAGGGTGTGGAATGCAAGTGGGGCTGACAGTGCCCCAGCAACAACATAACCCATAGCCAAAGGTAGAATCATGCGGCCCCATGAGGAATTGGGCTCCCTCCTCTCTGGTTTCAAGGTGTGTCACCCAAGAACCGCCTCTACCAAGTCACTGCAGTTCAGCAGCTCCTGCATTGAATGTCTGCCCCCTGGTGGTCAGTGTGTGTCATAGTGACCGGTTGGACTGTTGGACACTTAGCATATTAGCCATATATATATACATATATATATGTAAAATATTATATTATATTATACTATACTAGGGGCCCAGTGCATGAATTTGTGTACCTTGAAAGGAACTGTGGGCCATGAGGCTGCAGTGAGCACAGGGGCGTGTCTCAGCCCAACTTCTGCGCCCCTGCCTGGCCTTTCCCACTGTGACCCCCAATGCCCTGTCTGCTGGCAGCCCCTCTCCTGCCGCTGCTCCCACATACTGATGGTGCCGGCCCCGCTCGCACCCGCTGGCAGTGTGGAGTGATTGGGGCTGGCGCCAACAGCATGTTCAAGTAGCAGCTGTTGCTCCGATTGCCCATCAGGAGCAAGGGGAGGGGAGAAGCCCTCAGGGACGATCGGGGCCAGCAGCCGCCACTCATACCCGCTGATGGCGCCGAGCAATCGGGACCTGCTCTGGGCACCGGCAGTGGGTGCAAGTGGTGGCTCCAGCACTGGCTGCAGGTGCGAGCAGGGTCTGTGCCAGCAGCAGGTGTGAGTGCTGGGTGGGACCGCAGCGCGTGGGAGCAAAGAATTTTCAGTAACCACCAGAGGCTTGCCCCGATGACAGCATACAGCTCCCCACCTTGGTCTGGCAGCCCCGCTCACCTGCTCCACCATCCCACCACAGCAGATACCCACCACATTCCACGCTCTGCTGCCTGCTGCTGATGCCCGCCATGTTCCACACATGCCCCTAGTGGTCAGCACACGTCATAGTGACTGGTTGTTCGGTTGTTTGGTTGTTCGATTGTTCAGTCTATTTGCATATTAGGGTTTTATATATATAGATTATATTATATTATATACATGATATATTATATACATGATATATGATATGATATGTGATATGATGTGAACTTACTACTTTGGTAAATGGCTGATCACTCAATGTTTACTTCCTTCAGCTTCTTTCTATTGAGATGGACATCATTAGTCATTTATTCATTATTTTGAAAGATGAGCTTCTTAATGCTACACTAAATGTAGATGTATAAAAATACCAATGAGCAGCTGATTTCCCACAATTTAAGTTATATTTAAATTTGAAGTGAACATATTGGTTTTTTACCTTCCTATCACAAATATATCCATACAAGCTCTCAAAAGCTTATTTTATTCATATTCTAGAGTCCTCCTCCACCTTGGTTTGGTTGCAATTAGCACTCTATGACCACACTTTATGTAGTTGAGTTAGACAATGTACAATGCAGAAAAATTAATTAACCTAAATTAATAAATATTATATAAAACCAGTGGGAAGATGTGTGTAACTTCTCAAACCCTCAAAATTGAAAGGAGAGTAATACATTACACTATTACTAATAAAAAGGCTTACTGCTAGTAGCTTAGTACCTCACACAGCATCCAGCAAAAACTACCAAAAACTGTTCATTACTGTAGATTTTGATTGTATCATTCAACTCATCCTAAGTTTCTAGGTATAGAAGAATTCAAGAATATGTTTCCTCCAATCTCTTCTAAACAACCCTTACTCCTTTAATTGCTCTGAGTTTCATAGCCAATATTGTCATAATCACTCAGGAACAGAAATCAGTAATACTGGGTACTCTGCAAAACATTGGGCAATCTCAAACAACAACTATCAGTCCAACATCACACATAACTTTTGAATTTACCATTGTACATTTGTGCAGCATAAAATAAAAAACTAATAATCTAAATCTAGAATTTAATTCTTTTGTATATTTAATACACATTAATTTTTGAAGAATAAAACTACAAAGTAAATCAAGAGAAGACTGTACTTTGTTTGGCTTAGAAAGTTACCAAACCTTGTTCACCACTCTGGAAAATGATGTTATCAGAGATAATTCCACCTATGGTATTTGACTCAATAGTACAACATACCTATTTCAGTCTATATTTGTATCTGTAACATTCATAGTGTGTATAAGCACCTGATAACTTTATTATAGCTTCTGGGGTAGGTGAGCCTAAGTATTTGTATCCTGAAGTACACATTATCTCATTATGAATTCATTTTCTTGTATTTAATACTTTTATTAAAGTTGAAGCAATATATTTTTAAATATATGTGTAGGTAGGTTTGATTTTCTGTGAATTTATTTTCAGAGTAGTAAATGAGGGAACTATTACATATCTGAAGTGAAATTGAGCATTCAGTCTTATAGAATGAGAAACACTGGTATACTGTATATCAAACTCCAGACCACACTACAAAACTCCAGGAAGGGAATCCTATATAATGAAAGCCTAATATGCAAATTGTTCACCCGAAGTTCAACTGCTCGCTATGAGGTGCGCTGACCACCAGGGTCGGTGCGGTATATGTCACTGGCAGCAGGTGGCAGTGCAGGGGCTGCCGGTCCCAATGAGAATGGGACCGTGGTGGGATGGTGGAGCAGATGAGTGGGTGGCACCAGGCCATGGCAGGTGCAAGCAGGGGCCCGATCTCCCCACCAATTGCCTCACAGATGGAGATGGGGGGCAGGGCTACCATTCAGCTCCCAGGCTCTGAGAGAGCCAGGCGGGGGGCCAGGCCCTAACCAATAGCCCCACAGACAGCGACCAGCAGTGGCGGTGGGGCCGGGGCCGCCACCCAGCTCCCAGGCACTGAGGGAGCTAGCAGGAGGCCCAGCCCCAATCGATCACCCCTCAGGCGGGATGGTGGAGCAGGTGAGGGGGTGGTTCCAGGCCATGGCAGGGTGCCAGGCAGGGCTGCGGTGCTGCAAGGCTGGGGGCTCGATCTGGGGCTGTGATCCTGGGGGCACAAGCTAGGACCCAATCCCCCAGGCCACCCAGAGAGACCCCACCCGTGCACGAATTCGTGCACCGGGCCTCTAGTTCATTACATGCTTGATGGGTAAAATTCCACTATGTGACACATGCATATCTATCATCACAGCACTCATGTACTCAAAATTAATCTGCTTTTAATGAATAGGATAGTATACAAAGGAACACAAGTGTAATAGAACCAGGATTTGAATGTTTTAGTATAGACCATTAAGTCAAACACTTTCTTACATCCCATATGCATGATCATAGGCCCTTAAAGAATGTGCATTCTCAATCCCTCAAATCCTTCAATGGAAGAGAAAGATTTTTCTTATTGCCACATCTATCATTTAGTATAATTTTTGTGACAAACAAAAGAAGATATAATTTAAAACCTACTTAAATAATAAGAAATTTAAAGCACCTATGGACTGGAAGAAAATAATTGCAAACTATAAAACTGATAAAGAATTGACATCCAAAATATATAAAGGACTCATACAACAAAATAGCACAGAATCTGATTAAAAATGGGCAGAAGAACTGAATAAACATTTTTATAAGGCATACAGATGGCCAACATGTACATGAAAAGATGTTCAGCATCACTAAGCATCAGGGAAATGCAAATCAAAACCACAATGCGATATCATCTCACATATGTCAGAATGGCTATCATCAAGAAGACAAGCGATAACAAGCAACAAGCCTTGGGTAAGATGTGGAGAAAAGGGAACCTTTGTGCATTGTTGGTAGGAATGCAAATTGGTAGAGCCACTGTAGAAAGCAGTATGGAGTTTTCTCAAAAAATTAAAAATGGATCTACTGTGATTCAGCAACCCAAATTCTGGGTACATATCCAAAGGAAATGAAATCAGGATCTTGAAAAGAAAAGATATCTGTATTCCCATGATTATGACAGTATTATTTACAATAGCCAAGATATGAAAATAATCTAAGAGTCTGTCAACAGATAATTGATAAAGAAAATGTGTTTAATATATATACAATGAAATATTATTTAACAATGAGAAGGAAGGAAATCCTACATTTACAAAAACATAGATCAACCTTGAGGGAATTATGCTAAGTAGAATAAGTCAGAAAGAGAAAGAAAAATAATGTATGATATCCCTTATATATGAAATTTTAAAAAGCCAAACTCATAGAAACATACAGTAGAATGATGGTTACCAGGAGCTGTGGAGTGTGCAAATAGGGAGATGTTGGTTAAAGGCTACAAACTTCCAATTTAGAGATGAATAACTTCTGGGGATCTAATGCACAATGTTGTGGTTTTAGTTAACAATAATCTATGTATACTTGAAATTTGCTAAGAGAGTAGATCTTAAATAATCTCACCACAAAAATTAAATGGTAATTATGTCCGGTGGTGGATGTGTTATGGCAATAGTCATATTACAATATATAAGTGTATCATATTAACACATTGTATACCTTGAAATTACACAATATTATATATCAACTAGAGGCCCAGTGCATGAAATTCATGCACGGGGGTGTGTGTCCCTCAGCCCAGCCTGCACCCTCTCCAATTTGGGACCACCAGGATCGGGCCTAAATGGGCAGTTGGACATCCTTCTCACAATCCAGGACTGCTGGCTTCCAACTGCTCGCCTGCCTGCCTGCCTGATTGCCCCTAACAGCTTCTGCCTGCCAGCTTGATCACCCCCTAACCACTCCCCTGCCTGCCTGATTGATGCATAACTGCTCCCCTGCCTGCCAGATTGCCCCTAACTGCCCTCCCCTGCAGGCCTGGTGGCCCCTAACTTCCCTCCCTTGCCAGTCTGGTTGCCGCTAACTGCCCTCCCTTGCTGGCCTGATCGCCCCTAATTGCTCACCCCTGATGGCCTGGTCACCCCCAACTGCCCTCCCCTACAGGCCTGGTCCCCCCCAACTGCCCTCCCCTACAGGCCTGGTCCCCCCAAACTTCCCTCCTCTGCCGGCCCAGTCACCCCTAACTGCCTTCCCTTGCAGGCCTGATCCCTCCCAACTCCCCTTCCCTGATGGCCTGATTGCCCACAACTGCCCTCCCCTGCCGGCCATCTTGTGGTGGCCATCTTGTGTCCACATGTGGATAGCCATCTTTGACCACATGGGGGTGGCCATCTTGTGTGTTGGAGTGATGGTCAATTTGCATATTACCTCTTTATTATATAGGATTATATTTTAATAAAGCTGAAAATAAAATTATCAGAGATATGCAAAATATGTTAGACAAAGACCAATCTATAATAATAAAAGGGTAATATGCTAATTAGACTGGACATCCTCTGGACGACCTTCCGGAGGCAACTGAGGCCAAGGCAGCTGCCGTGGTGGGCGAGGGCCAAGGCAGAGGCAGCCGCTGTGGAAGCAGGGGCCAAGCCCTTGCACGAATTTCATGCATCGGGCCTCTAGTAGAACTATAAGGAGAGATAGATGAATTCACTATTATAGCTGGATACATTAATACCTCTCTATCAGTAACTGACAGATTCAACTAGCAAAAAATTAATAAGGATGATTGTTGGTGCTGTTGAATTGAACAGCACCATCAATCAGCTGGTTCTAATGGGAATCTATAGACTAATTCATTCAATACAAGCAAAAAACACATTCTTCTCTAGCTCGTATGGAACACTTACCAAGATATAAAACATCATGGGCCAAGGACACCTTAACATATTTAAAACAACAGAAATCATACAATCTATGCTCTAAAACTACATGGAATTACACTAGAATTCATTAGCATTAATATAGCTGGGAAACTCCAAAATATTTGCAGATTAAATAAGCTGCTAAATAAGACTTGGATCAAAGAAATATCAAGAGAAATTAAACAATATTTTGAACTAAATGAAAATACAAGTTTTCAAAGTTTATGAGGTGCAGCAAAAGCAGTGTTTACAGGAAAATTTATAGCATTAAATGCATATATTAGATAAGAAGAAAGATTTGATATCTAAGCTTCTACTTAGGAAACTAAAAAAGCAGAGAAAATTAAATACAAATTGGGCAGACAAAAATAAATAAATTTGAAATTTTCTAGGCCATGGTATAGCTCTCAATTTATTTAGGTCTCCATTGATATTATTTAGTAAAGTTCTATAACTTTTAAATAAATATTTGACATTTTTCTGCTCAGATTTTTTCCTAGGTATTTAATATTTCTGAAATAAAACCACAATGTGCCTCTGTGTAGAATTATTATTATTACTATTTTTATTATTATTGATATGTCCTGGAGGCTTTTTGGTATGTTTTTCAGAGCATTTAAGCCTTTTTTCCATTTGTGGAAAATTCTAGTTATATCATTATTTTTCCTAAAATATCACACTCACCTCCTTCTTATTCACTTTACCCAGAACTTTGATTTGAAAGATATTGGAATTTATAGATTTATTTTACACTTTTCTTTATTTGTCTTTGATATGGCATCACTTTATATCTTTCTACTCCCTTGTGGATAAATTCTGTAGTTTCCCTCTCCAGTTCACAAATTTATTCTTCTTTTTTGTTTCCTGTACTTTTTTTTTTTTTTACTATCCATTCATCCAATCAATATTCAAAAACTGCATTGAATGGATAGTGCTATGCAACTTATGTTATATGTGTCTATTATACACTGAGTGGCCAGATTATTATGATCTCTGAACACATAATAATCTGGCCACTCAGTGTATATCCTATATAATAAAAGACTAATATGCAAATTGTCCCCTCGACCAGGAGTTTGACCAGCAGGCAGGCTGGCCAACCGCCCATGACCCCTCCCACTGGCCAGGCTGGCCGGACCCCACCCATGCACGAATTCATGCACCGGGCCTCTAATATATATATATACTAGTGGCCCGGTGCATGAAATTCGTGCACAGAGGGGCAGGGTGTACCTCAGCCTGGCCTGCACCCTCTCCAATCTGGGACCCCTTGAAGGATGTCCGACTGCGGGTTTACAGTGATCAGGCCTAAACCGGCAGTCAGACATCCCTCTCGCAATCCGGGACTGCTGGCTCCTAACCACTCATCTGTCTGCCTTCCTGATTGCCCCTAACCACTCTGCCTGCAAACCTGCTCTTCCCCAAATGCTGCCCCTGCCAGCCTGATCACCCCCAACTTCCCCCCATGCCAGTGGGCTTGCTCCCAACTGCCCCCACTGCCGGCCTGCTCATCCCCAACTGCCCTCCCGCTGGCCTGCTCACTCCAAACTGCCCCCTCCCCGCTGTCCTGATCACCTCCAACTGAGCCCCACTGACGGCCTGCTCGCCCCCAAATGGCCCCCCTGCTGGTCTGCTCACCCCCAACTGCTCCCCACCAGCCTGATCACCCATAACTGCCATCCCATCCTGGCCTGATCACCCACAACTGCCCTCCCCTCTTGGCCTCTAATCGCCTCTACCTTGGCCCTGCCACCGTGGCTTTGTCCAGAAGAAAGTCCAGAAGGTCTCCTGGAAGGTCTCCCAGTCTAATTAGCATATTACCCTTTTATTAGTATAGATAGAGGCCTGGTGCAAGGGTGGGGGTCGGCTGGTTTGCCCTGAAGGGTGTCTTGGATCAGGGTGGGGGTTCCCTTGGGGCATGGGGCAGCCTGGGAAAGGGGCCTGTGGTGGTTTGCAGGCTGGCCATACCCCCATGGGGTGAGGGTCCCCGCTGGGGTGCCTGGCCAGCCTAGGTGAGGTGCTGATGGCTGTTTTCAGGCTGGCCATGCCCCCCATCAGGGACCCTCACCCCATGGGGGCATGGCCTGCCTGGGTGAGGGGCTGAGGGCCGTTTTCAGGCTGGCCACACCCCCTTCAGGGTGGGGGTCCCCAGTGGGGTGACTGGCCAGCCTGGTTGAGGGGCTGATGGCTGTTTTCAGGCTGGCCAAGCCCCCCAGTGGGGACCCTCACCCCATGGGAGTGTGGCCAGCCTGGGTCAGTGGCTGAGGGCCATTTTCAGGCTGGCCACGCCCCCCAGTGACCCAGGCTCCTAGCCCCTCTTTTTTTTTTTTTTCAAGCACCTCCTTGAGTGGAGGCCAGGATGGGCTGGAAACCTGGGTTGCCCCTGGCAACCCAGGCCCCCAGCCACTCCTTCAGTGGCAGCCAGGGCTGGCAGGAAGCTTGGCTTCTTCTGTCGCCAGGGGCAACCCAAGCCTCCTGCTCGCTCCAGCTCCATGGCCGCCACCATCTTTGTTAGGTTAATCGCTCATGATTGGCTGGTGGATGTAGCAGAGGGACAGTCAATTTGCATGTTTCTCTTTTATTAGTGTAGATATGTACACTGAGTGGCCATATTATTATGTGTTAAGAGATCATAATAATCTGGCCACTCAGTGTATATTAATGACATATATAACTGGGGTAGGTGTGCCCAAGTATTTGTATCCTGCTAGAATAAAGACAAAAGGATATTTACAGAATGGAGATTAAGGAATGTATTACTTTAGAAAGAGTAATCAGAAAGTCATCTTGAAGAAAGTGACAACTGAACAGATATTGGAATCAAATTATAGTGTGAATGATGCAGTTACCTGAGGAAAAATTAGGTGCAAATGCACTGAGGGAAAATGTGAAACAACAAGGAAGTCATTGTGACTGGAGTCAAATGAGGAAGAAGAGAATGAAAAGAGATAGGGATATTCATGCAAATGGAAATGAAAAATAAATCTGGTGTAACAGTACCTATATGTGACAAAATACTAGTAGACTGTAAAACAAAGGCTATAGTTAGAGACAAGGAAGGGCACTACATAATGATAAAAGAAGCAATCCAACAGAGGATATAACTCTGGTAAACATTTATGAACCCAACATAGGAGCACCTAAATATGTAAAGCAAATCTTGATGGATGTAAAGGGAGAAATTGACAGTAATACAGTCCTAGTAGAAGATTTTAACAGCACACTGACTTCAATGTAAGGAAAGGATGACCTTAAATGACACACTAGATCAGATGAATTTAATTGACATCTTCAGAGCATGTCACCCCAAAGCAGTAGAATATGCATTTTTTCAAGTGCACATGGAACTTTTTCTAGAATATACAATATATTAAGACCCAAAGCAAATCTCAATAAGTTTAAGAAGATTGAAATCATATCAAGCATCTTCTCTGACCATAATGGCAAAACGCTACCCCCAAATATGATGATATTAGGAGATGGGTTCTTTATGAGGTAATTAGAATATAATGAGAACATGAGGGTAGGGCCTTCATGAATGGGTTTAGTGCCCTTTTAAGAGTTTCATGAGAGCTTCCTCACCATCTCTGCTCATCACCATGTAAGGATACAGCATTTTACAACCCAGAAAAGGGTCCCTGTCAGAATTCACTTATGTTGGCACTTGAATTTCAGACTTCCAGCCTCTAGAGTTGTGAGAAATAAATTTCTGTTTTTCATATGTCATCAGTCTATGGCACTTCGTTATAGCAGCTAAAAAGGACTAAGATACAAATAGTATAAAGAGAAATAGGGATGCTACTGTAACAAATACATAAAAATGTGGAAGTTATTTTGGAACTGAGTAATAGGTAGAGACTGGTAGAACTGGGGGGTGTATGCTAGAAGAAGTCAGTATAGCCATAAAGAAAATTTGAATGGTGAGTCTGGTGAGAATACAGAAAGAAAAGAGAGCTATAAAGAAAGCTTCCATCTTCTTAGTGAAGATGTAAGTAATCATGAGCAGATGTTGGTAGAAATGTGGACAGTAAAGACCATTATGATGAGGTCTCAAATGGAAATGTGAAACATGTTACTGGAAACTGGGAAGAAAACTGATACTTGTTACAAAGTGGCAAAGAAAGTGGCTGAATTATTATTTTCTAGTGTTTTGTGGAAGGTAGAACTTGTGAACAATGAGATTGAATATTTAGCTGGAAAGATGTAGAATGCTTTGGTCCTGACTCTCCATTTCTGGTAGCATATGTTCTCACAGTTAACCTTGAGAGCAGGTTCCTTCTGAGACTGTGTTCCTTATGAGGCTTGTTGTGAACTTTCCAGGTTTCCATGACCCCTTACAGTTTCTGATGCACTGAAAATATCTCTTATTCATTTCCAACATTTTTATATCTCTTTCTCACACACACACTCTCTTTTTCTCCCCCTTTCCTTGTGTGTGTGTGCGTGTGTATAAATGTGTGTGTGTGTATATATATATATATATATATATATATATATATATATATATATATATATATATATATATATATATATACACTAGAGGCCTGGTGCACGAAATTTGTGCACTTGGGGGGTGGGTCCTCAGCCCGGCCTGTGCCCTCTCACAGTCCAGCAACTCTCGGTGGATGTCCTGCCACCACTGCTGCACTTGCCATCAGTGAGCCCGGCTCAGGGCTTCTGGCTGAGCGGCGTTCCCCCTGTGGGAATGCAACTGACCACCAGGAGCAACTCCTGCATTGAGCATCTGCCCCGTGGTGGTCACTGCTTTGTCGATTTGCATATTAGCCTTTTATTATATAGGATTACATATTACTTTAATGTCTCATTTCCCAATATATGACAGTCACTTTTTAAAGTATGTTTAGGCTGCCTGGCTGGTGTTTCTCAGTGGTTGAGCATCAACCTATGAACCAAGAAGTCACAGTTCGGTTCCTAGTCAGGGCAGATGCTTGAGTTGCAGGCTAGATCCCCAGTGTGGGGTATGCAGGAGGAAGCTGATCAATGATTCTCTCTCATCATTAATGTTTCTATCTTTCTCTCCCTCTCCCTTCCTCTCTAGAATTAACAATAAAATATATTAAAGTACGTTTAGGCTAAAAATTTATAGTCTTTTGGTATTACCCAAACAATTTAAATATTTGTAGAAAAAGTAAACACCTATTTTTTTCAATAGTTTATCAGTATTACTACTGAGTCCACAAACTATGAGAATAACAAAAGACCTACTCTTTTACTTCTTCTTAAATTCCAATTATTGAATCATAAATGGTACCCCATTTGAGATGATATTTTATGCAGAATATTTGGTGAGTTATACTGAATTGGTAGTATGATTTCTTCAGAGATCTTAATTAGGATAAATCCTCTTTCATTTTTCAGGGTTACTGAGCTGTAGAATTAGATCTTGATGGCACTATTTATCTTCAGATGGTAATATGACATAATGGAGATTAGCATGGATTCTGAAAGTTGAGGAACCCAAGCTCAAATAATAAGTGACTTTCAGTGCTAGAAAACACTTATATTTAACTCCCCTGTGCATGAAACGTAAATGTAGAGATCAAACTTGTTTACATATGTAACACCCAATATAAGATGTAGAATATTTTTCAAGATTTTAGAAGTTTCTTTCATCCCCCTTTCTGACTACTACCCTCAGAATTTCTTAATTTTCTGACCTTTATAATCATTGATAGTGCCGTCAGTTCATGAAATTCATATCAGTGGATTTATATGATGTATTTTCATTTGTGTCTCACTTCTTTTGCTCAACATAATATCTATGAAATTAACCCATATTATTCTTCATATCAGGATTTTATTCTTTTTTGTAGGTGTGTAGTATTCTATTATTTGAATTTACTACCATTCTTCCATTTTCCTATAGGCAGATTTGTAAGTTGTTTCTAATTTTAAAATATTATGAATAAAGGTACGCTAGACATCCTTTCACATATGATTTTGAGGACCTATATGCTCATGTCTTTTGGATATATAAAAGCAGTAAATTTAATGACTCACACTGTAGGCATATGTTTAGATTTAGTAGATACAGTTTTGCATCCTTTTATACAAGTTATACAACCACATGCAGTGAATGAGAGTTCCAGATCCTGCAGATACTTGCCAATAATTAATAATATAAACATATTTAATTTTAGCTATCCTGGTAAATAAGTAATGGAGGAATAAGTTTGAGTTTACCTGGATAGATGATATTGAATATATTTCATATATTTTTTGACATTTGGATATTATTCTTTATCAATTCTTGTTTACATTTGTGTTTTCTCTACCTGAGGTGCATTGATTTTCTCCATATTGCTGAAGGACATTTTAATTGGAAATAGGACTCTGTTGACAATTCCTTTATTTTTAGACTTTATGGTTTCTAATGGAAAACCTATTGTCATGAGAATTACTTTTTCCTTATAAAGTATTATTTGTCATTCAGAACTTTCAAGATTTTTTTGTCTTTATTTTTATTTTTCAGAAGTTTGACTATGATGTGGGTGTTGATATCTTTGGGTTTATCTCATTTTGTATTTGCTCACCTTCTTAAAATTGAGGATTTCTGTCTTTTTATCAATTAGAAGAGTTTTCAGCCATTATTTCTTCAAGTACTCTTTGAGCTCCATCTCCTTTAATTTTTTTCTGGACTCCAAATGTTAGAGTTTTTATTTATTTATTTATTTAATTTATTTTTGTTGTTGTTGTTATGACTCTACTGATTCCTGTGGTTCTGATCTTTTTCTGTTGTTGTTTTCAAGCCCATGTTCTCCCTATTCTCATTGGATATTTTTATTTTTATATTTTCTAGTTCCCTGAGTGTTTCCTCTGTTCCATCCATTCTGCTTTGAGCCTATTCACTGAATTATTTATTTCAGTTATTATATTCTTCTGTACTATAATTTTAATTTTTTTCTTCTTTATAGCTTCATTTTCTTTGCTGAGACTTTCTATTTACTTGCCATAACTTTTTTCCCCCATTTAAGGATGTTCAAAATCACTCATGTAAAGATTGTTTTGATGGCTACTTTAAACTTATTATCAAATAACTCTGTCATCTCTACTATCTCAGTGTTAGTATCTATTATCTTTTTTATTCAGTTTTAGATCTGCTTCTTTGTATGAATAATTTGGTAATTGAAACCTAGAAATTTTGAGCATTATGAAACTCTGGATATTTTTCAACCCTGTTTTATCTGGCTTTGCTTTGATACTGCTCTGTTAAGAGAAGGGTGAGATGCCACCTCGTTATTTCAAGAAGTAGAAGTCCAGGTTCCCCACTTGGCCCAAGTTTTGTAGGTGTGTGTGTCGGGGGAAGGGAGTGGGTATTCATTATTGTTATGAGATGGTGGGAGTTCTGGCTCCCTGCTATTCTTCTGCCAATATCTCCCCATGTGGAAGGATAGGTCTGCCTTGTTTCTATTTCTTAAGGTTTCCACTTACATAACCCAGGACTGACTCCTGCCCAGGACTGACTCCTGCCATCAGGGACTGACTCCCACACTTGACTGACTCCCACTGGAACTGGCTCCTGTCCAGGACTGACTCCCACGTGGTGCCTCCAGAACTGGAACTGGTTCCCGCCCTGACTGACTCCTGCCCTGACTGTCTCCCGCCCTGACTGTCTCCCACCCTGACTGATTCCTGCCCTGACTAATTCCCTGACTAACTCCCGACCCCCCGCCACTGGCTCCTGCCTGGGACTGACTCCCACCTGCACGACCCTGACTGATTCCCAGCAGGGACTGACTTCTGCCCTGCATGGCAACCCAGCACTGACTTCCGGTTGGTCAGCCTTTGGTCGTGATGGGTCGGTCGTTACAATCCTGGGCTTTTATTTTTAAGATGTGTGTGTGTGTGTGTTTATGTATGTGTTTGTATTTGTGTTTACCTGTTTAATATATTTTTATTTGTACCTATAATTTTGTGGGTTTGTGCCAGAAGGAAAAATATTTGTCTCTGCACTTAGCTCGAAGGTAGATTAATATATATATATATATATATATATATATATATATATATATATATATATATACACACATACATACATATATATATATATATATATATATATATATATATCCTATATAATAAAGAGCTAATATGCTAAGTAGACCAAACAGCAGAACGACCATCCAGACAACCGTTTGGATAATATTCCGGATGAAGCCAGGGCTGTAAGGGGCTCCGAGGGCCGGCCAAGGCAGCCGGGGCTTGCAAGGGCTGAGCCTCTTGCACAAATTTTGTGCATTGGGCCTCTAGTATATATATATATATATATATATATATATATATATATATATATATATATATATATAGATAGATAGATAGATATATGTGTGTGTGTGTGTGTGTGTGTGTGTGTGTGTGGTTCCTTTAGCAAAACATACCATGCATAAAACAGTTTTCATAGATTACACTCTATATATACTTTTGAATATCAGTTAACACTTCTTTTTTTCTTGTTTAAAGTTTTACATATATCTCCTTTTTCCCCAATTGACCCCCCACCACCACTCCTGCCCCCCAGGACAAGCCTCTACTGCCCCAGTGTCCATGTCCATTAGTTATGCTAATATGCATGCCATACAAGTCCTTTGGTTGATCTCTTACCCACCTCCCCTGCCTTCTCTCTGAGGTTGGACAGTCTGTTCAGTGTTTCTTTGTCTCTGGATCTATTTTTGTTCATCAGTTTATGTTGTTCATTATATCCCATATATGAGTGAGATCATGTGATATCTATGTTTCTCCAACTGGCTTATTTTGTTTAGCATGATGCTCTCCAGGTCCATCCATGCTGTTGCAAATGGTAAAAAGTTCCATCTTTTTATAGCAGTGTAGTATTCCATTGTGTAGATGTACCACAGTTTTTTAATCAACTCATCTGCTGATGGACACTTAGGCTGTTTCCAAATCTTAGCTATTATAAATTGTGCTGCTATGAACATAGGGTGCATATGTCCTTTCTGATTGGTGTAGTTTAGTACTCTGGTGGTTGATGTTGATCACTAAACCTTGAGGCATTATCTTTGTACAGCACCTATTCAATAGAAATATTATTTAGTAGTTCCTGTTTCAGATGATGATACGATCAATTTCCCCCTGTCCTTGATTGGTTATTTTTTTGAATGAGAGCACAAAGTAAGAGTGATTCATAATCAACTAAGAATAGCTATTTTTTGTTGTTGTTGTTGTTTCACAGGATCCCAGACTAAAGCACTAGCTCTTATCAGCCATATCCATGAAAGGAGCTTTGGGTTACTAGAATCCAGTTACTTTCTGGCCTATCTTCTGATGATATATTCCCTCCAGAGCAGGAATATCACAGAACATACAACTTAAAGATAGTCATTTGTTTCCTCTTTTAGTTTAAGAAAGCACGGGAGGCAGTATTAGAGTGAAAAGCTGCAAGAACTCTATCCTCTTGATTATTCCCTGTCCTCTAGCTTAATTTCTTATTATTTTAATTCAAATAATATCTGCTCACCTGAAGACCACGTATGAGTCCTTCTTCTTTAGAGTTTAACCCAAAGGAAAGATCCCTGGAGGCTTGTTGGGATAAATCGGAGTTACACATAATGAATGAATGAAGGCATTGCAACCCAGGTCACACAGAGTAGAGATGATATTGTGGAATTCTCTGTAATGAGGCCTAGATTTTCCTTTAGGAAGAATGGAGATAGAGTAAAAGTGAATCCTTGCATACTATGAGGGACAAGAAAAGTTAGACAATTTGGGTCTGCCTATTTGCAAAACAGCATCAGGGGTAGGAGGAATAAAAATTATAGTTCAGTCAATGTGTTGTCTTCACCAACTGTTTCCAAATATGTTAGTCAGAAAGGTACCTTCATTGGCTTACAAAAAGGCCATTCAGGCAGGTACCAATCCTCCTTTACTATTTAAAACACCTTATAATAAATGGGGACATTAATGAAAATTTAGCTAACACCTCATCGAGAAAAATGACAAATGTATTGCTAATTGAGATGTGAAGCCTGCCAATATGTTGTTACATCATTGTTAACAAACCTGACTGCAGACTCCTCACATCACTTACAAAGAATTACTTGACTACACAAAATCAGTACTCCAGGATTGGAAAATAAAAGGTTGTGACTAAAAAAATTCTAGGTGTAAATATTGAGTGGACATACCCAATCATAAGTCTTAATATTATTTATAATACTAGAGGCCCGGTGCATGAAATTTGTGTATGGGGGGGTTCCCTCAGCCCAGCCTGCACCCTCTCTAATTGGACACCCCTCTCACAATCTGGGACCGCTGGCTCCTAACTGCTCACCTTCCTGCCTGCCTGATTGCCCCTAACTGCCTCTGCCTGCCTGCCTGATTGCCCCTAACCCTTCTGCCTGCCTGCCCGATCACCCCTAACCTCTCTGCCTGCCTGCCTGATCGCCCCTAGCTGCCCTCCCCTGCCAGCCTGACCTCACTCCCAACTGCCCTCCCCTGCTGGCTTGATCTCGCCCCCAACTGCCCTCCCCTGCCAGCCTGATCACCCCTAACTGCCTCTTCCTGCCTGATTGCCCCTAATTGCCCTCCCCTGCCAGCCTGATCTCACCCCAACTTCCCTCCCCTGCAAGCCAGGTTGCCCCCAACTGCCCTCTCCGGCTGGCCTGATCTTGACCCCAACTTCCTTCCTTTGCAAGCCTGGTCACCCCCAAATGCCCTCTCCTGCCAGCCTGATTGCCCCTAACTGCCTTTGTCTCGGCCCCCACCACCATGGCTTTGTCCGGAAGGAAGTTAGACATCTGGAAGATGGCCAGTCCACCTGGTCTAATTAGCATATTACCCTTTTGTTAGTATAGATGATGATTATGATGATCATGATCATGATTCTTCTCCTTTAATAAAACCTCAAAACAGTGAATAACTGGTATGGTCACAACTAAGAACATGTTATAAAGAAACACTTTTCTCCTCCAAATTAACAAGAATTATTCATATTTATGCAGATCCAAATATAAGGATCACAAGATACTCCTTGAGCATTAATCTCCCTCCATTTTTCCTTCCTCCTTCTCTCCCCCATTTCTTTCCTCCCTTGCTTCATCAAACACAATTTAACAAGTTTGAAGATGACATAATCCTACAGGAGGATATTTCCATTGGCACTTGAAATATCCTGACTCACATTAAATCTTATCATTCTTTCCTCAGATTAGAGTCCCCTCCTCAGAAATTTTAGGAAATAACTAGAAAATAGGTAAGAAAAGAAGAGGGTTTACTGTAACATTCCCCATTGTTTGAATCTCACATATAAAGATTAATTAGCAGGAGATGGAAGCTAATCTGGTAGGAATAGAGTAAGACTTAGAGCATTTATAACAACTATTTGTTGATTTAGTAGAAATTGCGTTTCACTGGCAAGATCATTCATCAGCATGAGACACTAGCAGCAATGTGCCCAGGAAAATCAATTTTCTAGAAGACTCATAGCTTACCAGAAGTCTTATGCTCTGAAGGCAAGAGATTTAGTTTGGTTGTTGATGAATAAAAAGAAAG
Organism: Ia io; assembly: GCA_025583905.1. Taxonomy (NCBI): domain Eukaryota; kingdom Metazoa; phylum Chordata; class Mammalia; order Chiroptera; family Vespertilionidae; genus Ia; species Ia io. Next base: position 101,142,115 of record JAJQQW010000001.1, read on the forward strand.
AATAAAATGAACATTTCAAACCAAGACACATATCATTATCATGCTGTGTTGTTTTACCTTTGTTTGTTAAGCTATTTAACAAAAATTTTTTTGTTTTATTTTGATAAATCTTTATTGTTCAGATTATTACAGTTGGTCCTCTTTTTCCCCCCATAGCTCCCCTCCACCCAGTTCTCACCCCACCCCATGCCCTTACCCCCTCACTGTCCTCATCCATAGGTATATGATTTTTGTCCAGTCTCTTCCCACCTGACCCCCACACCCCTTTCCCCCCAAGGATTGTCAGTTCACTCCCTTTCTATGCCCCTGATTCTATTATATTCACCAGTTTATTCTGTTCCTCAGATTTTTTATTCACTTGATTTTTAGATTCACTTGTTGATAGATATGTATTTGTTGTTCATAATTTTTATCATTGCCTTTTTCTTCTTCTTCCTCTTCTTAAAGAATACCTTTCAGTATTTCATATAATACTGGTTTGGCAGTGATGAACTCCTTTACCTTTTTCTTATCTGTGAAGCTCTTTATCTGACCTTCAATTCTAAATGATAGCTTTGCTGGGTAAAGTAATCTTGGTTGTAAGTTCTTGCTATTCATCACTTTGAATATTTCTTGCCACTCCCGTCTGGCTTGCATAGTTTCTGTTGAGAAATCAGCTGACAGTTATATGGGTACTCCCTTGTAGGTAACTAACTGTTTTTCTCTTGCTGATTTTAATATTCTCTCTTTGTCTTTTACTCTTGGCATTTTCATTATGATGTGCCTTGGTGTGGTCTTCTTTGGATTTCTTTTGTTTGGGGTTCTCTGCGCTTCCTGGACCTGTAAGTCTATTTCTTTCACCAGGTGGGGGAAGTTTTCTGTCATTATTTTTTCAAATAGGTTTTCAATATCTTGTTCTCTCTATTCTTCTGGCACCCCCATAATTTGGATGTTGGTATGCTTGAAGTTGTCCCAGAGGCTCCTTACACTATCTTCATATTTTTGGATTCTTTTTTCTTTTTGCTTTCCCAGTTGGGTGTTTTTTGCTTCTTTGTATTTCAAATCTTTGACTTGATTCTTGCGATCCTCTACTCTGCTGTTGGATCTCTGTATATTATTTTTTATTTCAGTCAGTGTATGCTTAATTTCTAGTTGGTCCTTTTTCATATCCTCAAGGGTCTCACTAAATTTATCAGCTTTTTCTAGAAAATTCTTGAAAAACCTTATAACCGTGGTTTTGAACTCTATATCCTGTAGCTTGCTTTCCTCCATTTCTTTCATTTGTGACCTATTTCTTTGTCTCCGCATTTTGGCTGCTTCCCTATGTTGAAAGAGTGGCTTTGTGTGCTAGGGGTCCTATAGGGCCCAGTGGCTCAGCCTGCCCAGTTACCTGAAGTGGACACTCTTGGTGCACCCCTTTGTGGGCTGTGTGCATAGTCTAGTTATAGATAAGCCTTGATTGTTGTTGGTATCACTGGGAGGAATTGACCTCCAGGCCAATTGGCTGTGAGGATCAGCTGTGTCTATGATGCGATAACTTCTGTGCTGGAGACACCCTTATGAGGCAAGACTTGCTTCAGTGGGGCTTTGGTGCTCACTGAGTCTGCCCCCTGAGTGTGTCCCTTATGGATCTAAGGAGTTGTAATCTGGATGGTCCCACTCTGACCACTGGGTACACTCGCTCTTGGATCTCCAAGGAGGTGCTAATTTAGCCTCTGCCTGAGGCCACCAAGCAGGAGCTATGGAGAAATCTGCAGATTCCTCTTCTTTGTTTGGGTTTTGGAGGTGCCTAGATGAGTCCCAGCTGTGAAGCAATGCAGGCTGCTATGGGGCCTTGGCCCTTCTTTTGGATGTTCTGGGTCCTCTGACTCAGCTGCAGCTTGTTAGTTAATTTTAGATTTCAGAGGACCAGGCCATTCATATGCAAAAGCCTCTGCGCACAGCTTGGGTGGGGCAGGGTCTCAGGGCAGAGCAAACAGCAATGGCTTCATGGGTCTGGGGCTCAAGGCAGAGCAAACAGCAATGGCTTCCAATCAGCCCTGCCCTAAGGAGCCCCTGAGTATCAGTGTCCCTCAGTAATCGGTAATCGCTGCAAGCACCTCTGAGAGAAAGCTACCCTCAAGTTCCGCCCACTGCTCGACAGTCCAGTTTCTCCCCGTATGAGTCTGGGTCCCCAGAGTCTCACCCGGAACTGGAGTTCAGAGCAGTCAGGAGCTTGTGTCTCCCTCCCAGTTGAAAAAGACAGCCACGTCCTCAGTTGCCAGCCCTCTCCACATGCGCGCCTCCGTACCTCTGCCTTTACTTCCGCATGTCCTCTGAGTCTCAGTGTGCTTTTCTCTTTCCTTCTAGTTGTAGAATTTCCACTCAGCCAGTCTTCCTTTGGTTCTGGATGATGTCTGTTTTGTCTTTTATTTGTAGTTTTGAAGTGGTTGTGCGAGGCAGCAAGTTCAGGTGTTTACCTATGCCACCATCTTGGTTTCACCTCTATTTAACAAAATTTTATGGATTTACTTTTTATAGTGGAAATAAAGCATTTGGGTTTCAGAAAATCTGAAACACCCAATACTTCAGTTGTGCTTTCTTTCTGAATATGACAATTCATCATCATCATCATCATTATCATCAACACTTGTATCATCATAATTATTTAACATTTTGGTTAATTATTGACTATAAAAAGTAATAGTATTTTACTGCACTCAAGACCATGGTAAAGATGAATACTATTTAATTACTCATTCATTAGTATTTGCATATGTATTTTCTATCCAACACTTTTTGTCAACATTTAGGATTAGGGACAGGGCATATTGTAGGTAAGTTTTTCATCCAAAGTAGAGTCTTCACTACAAGCTCATTTTTCCATTCTTGCCTTTTGAGGAAATGTCATTTCAGGAAATAAACCATACATGGTGCTATGTAGTTCTGGAATGAATGGAATCAGTGGCTGCCTTTAAAGGCTTTGAGATGGGTTAAAATACACATATGGGCCCTGGAAAGAATGGACAGGTCATGTATATTGGTAATTTGGGATGGTACCTAGAGGAAGAAGATCAGGTTTGTGTTAGGTTAGGACAGTGGTCGGCAAACCGCGGCTCGTGAGCCACATGCAGCTCTTTGGCCCCTTGAGTGTTCTAAAGCCACGTCTTCAAAATAGACTCGCCCAGCCAAAAACCGACTTCTGTGCATGGGCCACGAAGTTTCAATCGCACTGTAAGTGTGCACATGCACGTGGTATTTTGTGGAAGAGCCACACTCAAGGGGCCAAAGAACCACATGTGGCTCGCAAGCCGCGGTTTTCTGACCACTGGGTTAGGACACTTGAAGAGAGGGTAAAAATGACAAAGCTTAGAAATCAACCACTTTGTAATTTTACTGAGAGCTGACACTATAATAATATGACCTGCACATTGACCATGAAACACCCTTTAAGAGACAGCTTGGAACTAATTTAGCTTGAAGGGGTATAATTAGGCTATCAATCCTTTTGCAATGGCAAGGCAATATCCTTCTTAGTAAATCATATGCATACAATAAAATTTTGGCTTCTAACTTCACAGATGATAAAACTAAGTAAGCCTCAAAGAAGGAATAAATTCACCCAAAATCATCTAGACAGGAAATAAGACTAGAAGCCAGTTCCTAGGTATCCCAACCATGAGCATCTTCCTAACATAACTGATTGTTTTTGCAATTGGCAGAATATGAGATCAAGTGCCAAAAGGCTAATCTCATCCTTTTAAAATGTGTTTCTTCAGAGTCCTAGGCTTCCCTGACCCTAGGGAGAATAGAAGTTGCATTTTATTGTTATAGTGTATTTATCTCTGAAACCATGTATCTCCATTATTCAAGAGACACCCTCTCCTAAAGCTGAATTTGATACTACTGAAAATACTATTTCATGGGAAACTGATTTGATTTCTTAGTTATGGTCTTGATGGATTCAAAGAACTCAAAATATATCTTTCTCTTTCTTTGAGATATCCAGTTTAGCCTTTATAGGTTGTATTATTATTTTTATTACTATTACTAGAGGCCCAGTGCACGAAATTTGTACACTGGGGGAGAGGGTCCCTCAGCCTGGCCTGCACCCTCTTGCAGTCCAGGACCCCTCGGGGAATGTCCGCCCACCTGCTTGCTGCTCTTTAATGATGCTGCAGAGGTGGGAGAGGCTCCCGCCACCGCCGCTGCACTCGCCAGCTGTGAGCTTGGCTTCTCACTGAGCAGTGCTCCCCTTGTGGGAGCACACTGACCACCAGGGGGCAGCTCTTGCATTGAGCGTCTGCCCCCTGGTGGTCAGTGCGCATCATAGCAACCAGTTGTTCCACTGTTTGGTCAATTTGCATATTAGGCTTTTATTATATAGGATTATTATTTCCATTTCACAGATACATAAAGCCCTAAAATATGGTATCTTCCTCAAGGCCACATAATTAAGATGCTGTGGAATAAGGACTAAACTTCAGATCCTACTTCTATAGTGCTTTGTATTTTCTAGTCTTGACTGGATAATTCTCTGAGATATGTTGGATGGAGACTGAGATTAGCTCCTATGAAAATAAAATGAATTAAAACTTTTATACGTTATGTATGTGTTTAACAATTAGAGTATGTGTGGTACACAGTGATAGGAGATGAGCCATTACCTCAAAGAACCAGAATGTGAAAGAAACTGATAACAAAAATTTCTTAGAGACAAAATATTTCCTGAAATAAGAAAAGTTGGGTACACAGGGGAAACAGAAGGAAATGAAAATTGATGGCTGTTTTCCACAAATCCTTTTGAAAATTCAATTCACTAGGGAAGTAACTACTTATTTTATGGCATTATAAGATATTTACACTTCATGATATATTCAGAACCCAAGTACTGAGATGAAATAAGCAATGTGTGCTCAATTGTGAATAGGGGTCTTCCAGGGACAATCTGATATTAAACTTAAATCTTCTTATATAAGTATATTCTGTGATAGGACACCTTTCTTTGCTCACTGGAAGAAATTGACATTTTGTTCAATTTCAAAGAGATGTAGTAAACATTCCTTATTAAGCATATTTTGAAATCAGTTGAATACCTGAAAATAAAAATAAAAAATGTTTCTAAATAAGTGTTAATTTTTATTATTTAAGGTGGGTTTTATTTTATGGCAACACTAGGACTTGAGAAAGCTAAGAACTTGAGTTTCTAAACCCGCCCACATCAAGCAGCTATAAATAGAAAATTATTCACTGTAGAAATATACTAAGACTTTTCCTGCTGTGAAGGAAGAAAATAGCTATGTGTAGAGTCCTAAATATTTAGCTGTGTTCCCTGGTACTAGAAGATGCTTGTTTCTATGCCTAAAATCCTATGTATGGTTCTGGTCTCCACACACAAAAATATTCCTCTAATCTTGACTCACTTCTTTCCCTTCAAGACATGAAGCCATCCTCATAAAACAGTGCTTTCACCATGTTATCATCAGAATCATGTATCTTCAGTAGCTCTCAATAACTGGCAACTAATGATTCTCCAGGAAGATGCCTCATGTGGTAGCATAGGATTTGGACTTAGACAAAGCTGGGATCTAATCTCTGCTCTGCCAATCCTGGAGTGAGGATTAAACAAAACAAAAATTAAAGGGACACTAATGATGGTTTGTAGTGAAAAAGACACTACAAAGAAAGAAAATTAAAAGCCAATATCCCTGATGAACATAAATGCTAAAATCCTCAACAAAGTATTAGCAAATCAAATAAAAAATACCTTAAAAATACCATGCACCATGATCAAGTGGGATTTATTCAGGAGATGCAAGGTTGGTATAATATCCACAAATACATAAACATGATACACCACTAAACAAAATGAAGGATAAAAACCACATGATCATATCAATAGATGCAGGGGGAAAAAACACATTTTATAAAATCCAGCACCTATTTGTGATAAAAACTCTCAACAAAGTGAGAATACAGGGAACAACTTCAACATAACAAAGGCCACATATGACAAACCCAAGCTAACATCATACTCAATGGGCAAAAACTAAAAGTATTTCCCTTAAGATCAGAAACAAGACAGGGATGTCTGCTTTCACCACTCTTATTCAACATAGTACTGGAAGTCCTAGCCACAGTGATGAGACAAGAAGATATAAAAATCATCCAAATTGGAAAGGAGGAAGTAAAACTGTCATTATTCACAGATGACATGATATTTAGTGTACATAGAAAACCATAAAGACTCCCCCAAAAAACTATTAAATCTAATAAATGATTCACCAAAGTAGCAAGATACAAAATTAATATCCAGAAATTGGTGGCATTTTTATATAATGAACTCTCAGAAAAAGAAACTAAGCCCTGGCCAGTGTAGAACAGTTGGTAGGAGTATGGATCCTGTACACTGAAAGGGCACATACTGTATCTAGGTTGTAGTTTCGATCCTCAGCCCTGGTTGAAGCACATGTGGGAGGCATCTGATTGATGTTTCTCTCTCACAATGATGTTTCTCTCTCTTGGCCTCTCTCTCTCTCTCTCACAATGATGTTTCTCTCTCTTGGCCTCTCTCTCTCTCTCTCTCTCTCTCTCTCTCTCTCTCTCTCTCTCCCTCTCTCTCTATCTCTCTCTCTTCCCCTCTCTCTAAAAGTCAATGAAAATGTCCTGGAGCAAGGATTAAACAAAACAAAAATTAAAGGGACACTAAGAAAAAATACAATTTACTATTTCAACAAAAAAAAATAAGGTACCTAGAAATTAATTTAAACAAGAAGGTAAAAGACCTGACTCAGAAAACTATAGGACATTGAAGATAGAAATAGAGGAAGATACAAACAAGTGGAAGCATATACCATGTTTATGAATTGGAAGAATTAACTTCATTAAAATGCCATTATACCTAAAGTATTCTATGGATTCAACACAATTTCTATTAAAATACCAATGGCATGTTTCTCAGATCTAGAACAAATATTCCAAAAATTTATATGGAACCACAATAGACCCCTAATAGCAACAGTGGTCTTGAGAAAGAAGAACAAAATTGGAGGAATCATGTTATCTGATATCAAATTATACTCAAAGCCATAGTAATAAAAACAGCCTGGTACTGTCACAAGAGCAGGCATATAGATTAGTGGAACAGAACAGAGAGCCCAGAAGTCAACCTATACCTTTATTGTCAAATAATATTTGACAATGGAGGCAAAAACATACAACAGAGTAAAAACAGTCTCTTCAATAAATGGTGTTGGAAAAATTGAACAAGTACATGCAAAAAAAAAAAAAAAAAAAAGAAAGATACTAGACCACTAACTTACAGCACACACAAGAATAAACTTAAAATGAATAAAAGACTTAAATGTAAGTCGCAAAACCATAAAATTCCTAGAAGAAAACATAGGCAGTAAAATCTTAGACATCTCCTAGGCAAGAGGAGAAAGAAAAAATAAACAAATGGAAAAATATCAAACTTAAAACCTTCTGCACAGCAAAAGAAACCATCAACAAAATGAAAAGGGAACCCACTTTAAGAGAGAACATATTTTCCGATGACACATCTGATAAGGGTTTAATTTCTAAAATATATAATGAACTTATACAAATCAACACCAGGAAGACAAACAACCCAATTTAAAAATGGGGTAAGACTTGAATAGACACGTCTCCAAAGAGGACATACAGATGGCCAATAGACACTTGAAAAATGCTCATCACTAATCATCAGATAGATGTAAATTAAAACTGCAATGAAGTATCACGTCACACCTGCCAGAATGGTTACCATCAACAAATGTCAAGTGCTAGCAAGGATGTGGAGAAGAAAGAACCCTAGTGTACTGTTGGTGGTAATGCAGACTGGTGTATCCACTGTGGAAAACTGTATGGAGTTTCCTCAAAAATTAAAAATGGAACCGCCTTTTGACTCAGGGAGCCCACTTCTGGGAATATATCCTAAAAATCTCAAAACACCCATCAGAAAGAATATATGCTATGTTCATAGCAGTGTAAATTACAATAGGTAAGATCTGGAAACAGCCCCAGTGCCCATAAGTAGATGAGTTGTTAAAAAAGCCGTGTTACATTTACACAATAGAATACTATGTGGCTGTAAAGAAGACAGAACTCTTACCCTTTATGAAAGCATGAATGGACCTGGAGATTATTATGCTAAGTGAAATAAGCCAGTGAGAGTAAGACCAATACCATATGACCTCATTCATATGTGGAATGTAATGAGCAAAATAAACTGACGAACAAAATTAACCAGAGGTATGGATACATGGAACAGAATGATGGATGTCAGAGGAGAGGGGAGTGGGAAGGTCTGGATAAAAAAATATGAATAGATTAGCCAAAGAACATATATGCATAGCCCACGGACATAGACAACAGTGTTGTGAAGGTCAGAGGAGGGAGTGGTGGGGGCTGAGTGGAGGTAGGAAAAGTGGGAGGAAGTGCAAGATATCTCTAATAGTGTCAACAATAAAAATAATAGTGATACAATGATCTATAATAATAAAAGCATCTCTAATAATAAAAGCATAATATGCTAATTAGACCAGGCAGCCAAATGACCTTCTGGGCATCATTCCAGATGTCCTTCTGGATGAAACTGTGGAGGCGGGGTCTGAGGCAGAGGTGGTTAGGGGCGATCAGGCAAGCAGGTGAGTGATTAGGGGAGATCAGGCAGGCAGGCAGGTGAGCGGTTAGGAGACAGCGGTCCCGGATTGCGAGAGGGACACCCCCCCACCGTGCATGAATTTCGTGCACTGGGCCTCTAGTTTATGCTATAAGAAAGGTAGTATAATGGTGCCACAAAAGCAGTTTTGAGGGTTAGGAAAATCTTTACAAAAGGGCTCTCGAATTCTACACCCCCCAACCCTACCAGATATTACTCTGGTGAACTCAGTCTTGCTTAATCCTTGGTGCATAACAATTCTTTCCATTTTTTTCTTGAGTGTTTATTGTAACATTGGCATTATTACCTCTATTTTACATATGAGTAAACTATTCTGAAGCTAAAAGTATTAAAACAACTTGTTTTCTTTTTTTCAAATTAGCATGCATTTTGAAAACAACCACATCGTAAGCCTTTATTTTCAATAAAGCATATAGGATCTAAACAATTTTCTATAAATGTTGAATGAAAGATGTTTAAAAAGCTGGATATATTGGTTTTCTCTCATGGGTTCAAAGATAATTTAGTGTTTTCCCTTTGTCTTAGCTTAAAATATAAAACGCGGTCCTTAGGTTCCTGAAGGAATTTTCACTTTACAAGCTCCATTCTTACTTGACTCAAGCATACTATTGCCGGGGTTCTTGTCCCAGCCTTGCAAAGGGTTCTGCAATCTGGAGAAAGGGGCTGCACATAGATGATTAAGAAGGAGTCCAAAGACGAAAGATAATTTTGAAAGGCATTGGGGGTCAGAGGATCTTCAGCTGAAGGAGCTAAAAGACTACTCCTTGTCTAAGGACCCCATTCTATTTATTAACACAATTTGTCCTAAGGCAAGATGGAGACATACACTTCCAAGGGTACATTTTCAAAGGGTAGGGTACAGAAGCGTTGTCAGTTTGGAGAATATCCTACAGCTGTTCAGGTGTTTGGCCAACAGGAGGCAATAAAATGCCCTGAGCTGTTTGGCAGCAGACAATCCTATTCAAGTTTGGGGGAAGTGCTGTTTAGCCATTCCAACAGGTAAACTACATTTGACTCAACCTTTGTTGAGCTCCTCAAGCTTCACCAACCTTTTGGTGAAACTCTTGTAATTATTACATGCTGGAATTAATTCCCAGTAACTGTTTATGCTCTAGCCATACCAGGCTTCTCAGTTCTTAGAAAGTGCCAAACCCTCTCCTGGGTCTTTAGCAACTGCTCTTCCTGTTCTGTGAGTTCCCTTTGTCACCATATCTGACCAAATTCTTCAAATTTCACCTCCATCATTACCTTTTAAAGAAGGCAACTCTGAGTCAGGTCCACTTATTGGTCTTATATGACAAACCTACAGCCAACATCATACACAATGGGCAAAAACTAAAACCATTTCCCCTGAGAACAGGAACAAGACAGGGATGCCCACTTTCACCATTCCTATTAGACATAGTACTAGAAGTGCTAGCCATAGTGATCAGACAAGAAGAAGAAATAAAACGCATCCAAATTGGAAAAGAAGAAGTAAAATGGTCATTATTCGCAGATGGCATAATATTGTACATAGAAAACCCTGAAGACTACATCAAAAACTACTAGACTTAATAAATGAATTCTGCAATGTAGCAGGATACAAAATTAACACCCAGAAATCTATGGCTGTATGCATGCCTATAAGCATAACCAATGGATGCAGACACTAGGGGGGTGAAGGAATGTGCCCAGGGGAAGGGGTGCAGGTGGCTGGGGTAGTTCAATGGAGGAAAAAGGAGACATATGTAATACTTACTATATGTAATACTTCAAACAATTTAAAAAATGGGCAAAGGACCTAAATAGACATTTTTTGAAAGTGGACATACGAAAGGCCAAGAAACATATGAAAACATGCTCAAAGTCACTAATCATCTGAGAGATGCAAATCAAAATGACAATGAGGTACCATTTCACACATGTCAGAGTGGCTAGCATCAACAAATCAACAAATCAACAAATGACAAGTGCTGGCAAGGATGCGGAGAAAAAGGAACACTCGTGCACTGCTGGTGGGAATGCAGACTGGTGCAGCCACTGTGAAAAACAGAATGGAGTTTCCTCAAAAAATTAAAAATGGAACTCCCATTTGACCTAGTGGTGCCACTTCTAGAAATATATCCCAAGAAATCAGAAATACCAATCAGAAAGGTATGTTCATAGCAGCGCAATTTACAATAGCAAAGATTTCGAAACAGGTGAAGTGCCCATCAGCAGATGAGTGAATAAAAAAACAGTGGAACAGCCCTAGCCGGTTTTGCTCAGTGGTTAGAGTGTCAGCCTGTGGACTGAAGGGTCCCAGGTTATATTCGAGTCAAGGGCACATGCCTGGGTTGCGGGCTCAGTCCAATGAGCAGGAGGCAACCAATCAATGATTCCCTCTCATCATTGATGTTTCTATCTCTTCCTCTCTGAAATCAATAAAAAATATTTAAAAAAAAAACAGTGGTACCTCTACACAATGGAATACTACATTGCTGTAAAAAAGAAAGAATTTTTACCATTCACAACAGTATGGATGGACATGGAGAGCATTATGCTAAGCAAAATAAGCCAGTCGGAGAAAGATAAATATCACATGATCTCACTCATTTGTGGAATATAAGTGAACAACATAAACTGAGGAACACAAATAGATCCAGAGATGGAGAAGCATCAAACAGACTGCCAAACCTCAGAGGGAAGGCAGGGGAGGATGGGGAGGTTAAGAGATCAACCAAAGGACTTGTATGCATGCATATAAGCTTAACCAATGGGCATAGACACTAGGGGGTGTGAGGGAATGTGCTGGGGGGTGGGAGTGGCTAGGGAGAGGTCAATGGTGGAAAAAGGAGACATGTGTAATATGTTAAACAATAAAGAATTTAAAAAATTATGTGAAGCTATTTTTATCAATTTTCAAGGATATTCTATTAAAAATGGACCTAGTTGGTCATGAAATGCTTATTGGGTAAATTTTGTTTGTGGTGGATGGTTACCTTTAGATATGTTTTCTCTATGGAGTTAATAGCTACTGTTTTTTAGTTATTGAAAAAATAATAAGGTCACTGAATCATCATCAGTAGAATCTGTTGTCTGAAACGATTCACTGTCTTTTAATAATCATATTATGAAAACAAAATTATTTTGATAATGCTGACTCCAAGAAGCATAGCACAAGGATTAAAATTTAGCTTTTGTAATGGGATAAAACTGTACTTGAATCCACTCTCTGCCATTATGGAGAGTGTAGTGGTGGGACTGTGAACAAGTTATTTAATATTTTTAGTCTCAGGCTTCTTATCTGTGAAATGCAAATCATAAGAGTGTCTGCCTCATTGGGTTGTTGCAAAGATTAAAAGACATAATCCATGTTAAGTACTTAACTAAAGTCATCCCTGAGCATACCATTTACTCAATGCAATTACTTAATATCAAATTTCTTGATAATGATTATTACATGAGAAAAGGATTAGGAAGATCATTTTAAGCAACAGAGTTGAATGATAAATGCATGGGCTACAAGAAAGAGTATGAAGTACATTTAGGGGTCAGTCAAGAGAAACCTCTACCTTGGTTGGCAGAGCATATGAAGGAGATGAATAGGAGACCAGATTGGGAATATGTGTGTTGAAGAACAGAAATTAAAACTCTATGCTGTAAGGAACAGGAAATTTGAAGTAACTGTCTGCTAAAACAGCACCAGGTTTGCATATTTTGCTGCAGTTCTGTTACAATTTCAAAGTATCAGGGAAGCTTTAGTTTTTAGCAACTGATATGGACTGAATTGTGTCCCTCCCCAAATTCATATGTTGAAACACTAACCCCACTTTTGATGGAGCTTTGTGAAGTAGGTTTGTATATTTATTTATTTATTTATTATATATAAAATGAGTATATTTATTTATTTTTGTTTTTTCCCCTAAAACACTTTTTAAATCTTTATTATTCAGTTTATTACAGATGTCCCTCTTTTTTCTCCCATAGCTCCCCTCCACCCAGTTCCCACCCCACCCCAGGCCCTCACCACCCCACTGTCAGCTTCCATAGGTACTGCATACTAGTACATGCATATAAGATCTTTGTCCAATCTCTTCCCGCATGCCCCCACAGCCCCTTCCCCACGAGAATTGTCAGTCCACTCCATTTCCTTTCCCCTGATTTTATTACATTCACCAGTTTATTCTGTTCATCAGAATTTTTATTCATTTGATTTTTAGATTCACTTGTTGATCGATATGCATTTGTTGTCACTTTGTTGTTCACAATTTTTTATCTTTAGCTTTTTCTTCTTATTCCTCTTCTTAAAGAATACCCTTCAGCATTTCATATAATACTGGTTTGGTGGTGATGAACTCCTTTAGCTTTTTCTTGTCTGTGAAGCTCTTTATCTGACCTTCAATTCTGAATGATAACTTTGCTAGGTAGAGTAATCTTTTTTTTTTAAATATTTTTTATTGTTTAAAGTATTACATATAGTAGTACATATATCTCCTTTCCCCCCCTTGACCTTCCCACAGCCTCCCCTACCCCCTGCCGCATGCCCTCATCCCACCCCCCCAGTGTCTTCTGTTCATTTGTTGTGCTTATATGCATGCATACAAGTCTTTTGGTTGATCTCTTTTCCTCCCTCCCCAACACTCCCCTGTTTTCCCACTGTAATTTGACAGTCTGTTCGGTGTTTTACTGCCTCTGTATCTATCTTTTTGTTTATCATGTTATAATGTTCTTTATTTTCCATAAATTAGTGAGATCATGTAGTATTTTTCTTTCATTGCTTGGTTTATTTCACTTAACATAATGCCCTCCAGGTCCATCCATGCTGCTGCAAATGGTAAGAATTCCTTCTTTTTTATAGCAGCATAGTATTCCACTGTGTAGATGTACCATAGTTTTCTACTCCACTCATCTGCTGATGGGCATTTGGGCTGTTTCCAAACCTTAGCTATGGTGAATTGTGCTGCTATGAACATAGGGGTGCATATAACCTTTCTGATTGGTGTTTCTGGTTTCTTGGGATATATTCCTAGAAGTGGGATTACTGGGTCTAATGGGAGTTCCATTTTTAGTTTTTTTGAGGAAACTCCATACTGCATTCCCACCCGCAGTGCACGAGGGTTCCTTTTTCTCCGCATCTTCACCAGCACTTATCATTTGATGATTTGTTGATGATTGACATTCTGACAGGTGTGAGATGATACTGCATTGTCATTTTGATTTGCATCTCTCGGATAATCAGTGACTTTGAGCATGTTTTCATATGTCTCTTGGCCTTCCTTATGTCTTCTTTTGAAAAGATTCTATTTAGGTCCATTGCCCATTTTTTTACTGGATCATTTATCTTCCTTTTATTAAGTTGTATAAGCTGCCTGTAGATGTTGGAGATTAAACCTAAATCAGTGATAACACTTGCAAATATGTTCTCCCATACAGTGGGCTTTCTTGTTGTTTTGTTGATGGTTTCTTTTGCTGTACAAAAGCTTTTTATTTTGATATAGTCCCATTTGTTTATTTTCTCTTTAGTTTCCATTGCCCTAGTAGCGGTATCGGTGAAGAAATTGCTTCGGCATGTCTCTGAGATTTCTCTGCCTGTGGATTACTCTAGTATTTTTATGGTTACCCATCTTATGTTTAAGTCCTGTATCCATTTTGAGTTTATTTTTGTGTATGGTGTAAGTCGGTGGTCTAGTTTCATTTTTTTTCCCATGTATCTGTCCAATTTTCCCAACACCATTTATTGAAGAGACTATCTTGACTCCATTGTATTTTCATGCCTCCTTTGTCAAATATTAATTGAGCATAGTGGTTTGGGTCAATATCTGGATTCTCTATTCTATTCCATTGGTCTATATGTCTGTTCTTGTGCCAGTACCAGGCTGTTTTGAAAACAGTGGTTTTGTAATACAGCTTGAAATCTGGTATTGAGATACCATGTACTTTGTTCTTCTTTCACAGCATTGCTGTGGCTATTCGGGGCCTTTTTTTTATTCCAGATGAATTTTTGGAGAGTTATTTCAAGGTCTGTGAAATATGCCATTGGTATTTTAATGGGGAGTGCATTGAATCTATAGATTGCTTTGGGTAATATGGACATTTTAATTATGTTGATTCTACCAATCCATGGACATGGTATGTTCTTCCATCTGTTTACGTCTTCCTTTATCTCTTTTTTCAGTGTCCTGTAGTTTTCTGCATATAGGTCTTTTACCTCCTTAGTTAAGTTTATTCCTAGGTATCTTAATTTTTTTGGTGCAATGGTAAATGGGATTGCATTTTTAGTCTCTCTTTCTGCAAGTTCACTATTGGTATATAGAAATACCATAGATTTCATGGCATTAATTTTGTATCCTGCTACATTGCCGAATTCATTTATTAAGTCTATTAGTTTTTTGATGGAGTCTTTCGGGTTTTTTCTGTACAATATCATGTCATCTGAAAATAAGGACAGTTTTATTTCCTCTTTTCCAATTTGGATGCCTTTTATTTATTCTTCTTGTCTAATTGCAATGGCTAATACTTCCAGTACTATGTTGAACAGAAGTGGTGAGATTGGGCATCCCTGTCTTGTTCCTGTTCTTAGGGAAAATGGTTTTAGTTTTTGCCCATTGAGTATGATGTTTGCTGTGGGTTTATCATACATAGCTTTTATTATGTTGCGTTATGATACTTCTATTCCCACCTTGTTGAGAGTTTTTATCAAGAAAGGGTGTTGGATTTTGTCAAATATTTTTTCTGCATCAATTGATATGACTGTGATTTTTATCTCTCAATTTGTTTTTGTGATGTATCACATTTATTGATTTGCAGATATTGTACCATCCTTGTATTCCTTGGATAAATCCTATTTGGTCATGGTGTATGATCTTTCTGATGTACTGCTGGAGCTGATTTGCTAGAATTTTGTTGAGGATTTTGGCATCTATGTTCATGAGGGATATTGGCCTATAATTCTTTTTAATTGTGTTGTCTTTATCTGGTTTTGATATTAGGGTGATGCTGGCTTCATAGAAGGAGCTTGGAAGTGTTCCTTCCTCTTGAATTTTTTGGAATAGTCTGAGGAGTATATGTTTTAGTTCTTCCTTGAATGTTTGATAAAACTCCCCTGTGAAGCCGTCTGGCCCCGGGCTTTTGTTTGCTAGAAGCTTTTTGATGACTGCTTCAATTTCTTCCATAGTTCTCAGCCTATTGAGATATTTATATTCTTCCTAATTGAGTTTTGGAAGGTTGTATTTTTCTAGGAATATGACCATTTCATCCAGGTTGTCCAGTTTGTTGGAATAGAGTTGTTCATAGTATTTTTTTAACAATACTTTGTATTTCTGGGGGTCTGTTGTTATTTCTCCTCTTTCATTTCTGATTTTGTTTATTTGGATCCTCTCTCTTTGCTTCTTGGTGAGCCTGGCTAGAGGTTCATCAATCTTGTTTATCCTTTCAAAGAACCAGCTCTTGGTTTTGTTGATCTTTGAATTTTTTTTTTTTTTGGTTTCTATGTCATTTATCTCTGCTCTGATCTTTATTATTTCTTTCCTTCTGCTTACATTGGGCCTTTCTTGTTGCTCTCTTACTAACTCTTTGAGTTGTAGGGTTAGGTAATTTATTACCATTGTTTCTTGTTTTTTTGCCGTAGGCTTGGAGAGCTATGAACTTCCCTCTCAAGACTGCTTTCGCCGTGTTCCATAGGTTTTGGATTGTTGTGTTTTCATTGTCATTTCTTGCCATGATATTTTTATTTCTTCTTTGATCTCTCTGGTAGCCTAGTCATTGTTTAATATCATGGTGTTTAGTCTCCATGTGTTTGATTTTTTTGGATTGTTTTTATTGTAGTTGATTTCCAGTTTTATGCCATTGTGATCTGAGAAGATGCTTGATATGATTTCTATCTCCTTGAATTTGAAGAGACTTTGCCTATGACCCAATATATGGTCTATCTTTGAAAATGACCCATGTGCACTTGAGAAGAATGTATATTCTGTGGCTTTGCGACGAAATGTTCTGAAGATGTCAATTAATTCCATCTGGCCTAGTGAGTCATTTAAGATTGATGTTTCTTTGCTGATTTTTGTTTAGAGGATTTGTCCAATGGTGATAGTGGGGTATTAAAGTCTCCTACTATGATTGTATTGCTGTCAATCTCTCCCTTGATATCCTCCAGGAGTTTTTTTTATGTATTTGGGTGCTCCTGTATTGGGTGTGTATATGTTTACCAGAGTTATTTCTTCTTGTTGGATTGTTCCCTTTAGTATTATGAATTGGCCTTCCTTATCTCTTGTTATGTCCTTCATTTTGAGATCTAATTTGTCAGATATAAGTATTGCTACCCCAGCTTTTTTTTCATTTCCATTCACCTGGAAAACCTTTTTCCATCCCGTCACCCTCACTCTGTGTGCGTCTTTTTTTCTGAGGTGGGTTTCTTGCAGAAATCAGATATATGGGTCTCATTTTCTTATTCAGTCTGTTACCCTGTCTTTTGATTGGGGCATTTAATCCATTTACATTTAAAGTTGTTATTGATAGGTACTTATTTGTCACCATTTTTATTCTTTACCCCTGTGTTCCTTCTTCGCTTCCTATTTCTTTTTTTTTACAGCAGACACTTTAGCATTTCTTGCATTGCTGCTTTGGTGGTAATAAATTACCTTAGTCCTTTTTTGTCTGTAAAGCTCCTGATTTCACCTTCAAATTTGATTGATAGCCTTGCTGGGTACAGTATTCTTGGATTCAGAACCTTCCTTTGCATGACTTTGTATATTTCATTCCATTTTCTTCTGGCCTGATGAGTTTCTCTTGAGAAATCCATTGCTAGTCTGATGGGGGTTCTTTTGTAGGTAACTTTCTGTCTCTCTTGGGCCACTTTTAAGATTCTTACTTTGTCGTTGGTGTTTGCCAATTTAATTATAATGTGCCTTGGCATCGGTCTTTTGGGGTTCATTTTGCCTGGGACTCTGTGAGCTTCTTGGATTTGTGTGGGTTTTTCCTTCCCTATATCAGGGAAGTTTTCTGTCATTAGTTCTCCAAACAGGTTTTCTATTCCTTGCTCAGTTTCCTCTTCTTCTGGAACCCCTATTATGTGGATGTTGTTTTGTTTTGTGTTGTCCTAAAGGTCACTTAGGCTCTCCTCCTGCTTTTCAATTTTTTTTTTCTAGAAGCTGCTCTACTTGGGTATTTTTTCCTAACTTGTCTTCTAGCTCACTGATGCAGTCCTCTGCTTCTTCTAGTCTACTCTTGATGCTTTCTATTGACTTCTTTATAGCAGTGATGTCATTTTTCATTTCTTCTTGGTTCTTCTTCATTTCCTCTTGGTTCTTACTCATATTGTCGAATTTGTCTTCCATTCTTTTCAGCCACCTTATGACCATTTCTCTGAATTCTTTCTCTGACAGGTTGCTTGCCTCTATTTCGTTTACTTCCTTTTCTGGTGATGCCTGCTTTTCTTTCATATGTGGGCTGTTTCTTTGTCTCCCCATGGTCTCTCTTCTCCAGGTGTCTGGTTATGTAGTTCTCTCTTTCCTGCATTGATTTAAAGGCACAAAATACAACACAACCCTGTACAATGCACAAGGCACTGAACAGAAATGTATTCACAATATTAATAACCCCAAATAAAGTTGACCACCAGAGAATGGCAAATTAGAGGACAGGAGAGAAAGAAGAAGAGGTAAAAAAAAAAAGAGAGGAGTGCAAAAACGAAATTGGGAAAAGGAAAAAAAAAGTAAGAGAGAAAAGAAAGAGAATAAGAAAGAAGAGGGGAACAAACTTTATGTATGGGGAGATAACTCCAATAGAACAGCCACTAATCCCAACAAATGCCAGCAACAAGTACCTGGAGATGAATACAAACTACAAACAACAACTAATATCAAGTGAGGCAAGGGAAAACAGAAGCAATAAACAAACAAAAACAAAACAAACAAACAAAAAAGAATAAGTAAAACAATCTCACAAACAAGCATAAAAAATAGATATAATCAACAATCAAGCAAACAACAACAAAAGGACAGAGAGAAAAAATTTTTTTTTGGATATTGAAGACAGAAAAGAGAGAGGTGTGTATGGACTTGGAGCAGGGGATTGGAAATTAGATATATAAGTAAGGTGAAATTTTAACAGAGGGTAAAAAGAAGGAATAGGGAAAATCTAAAGCAGGAAAAGGGTACGAGAAACAGGACAACAAAAGGGGAAAAGTTAGGAAGAGAGTGATGGCATAAAGGTAAAGTTGAGAGAGTAGAATGATGCTAAAGGAAAGATGAAAATAGAATGTATAACACTAATCCCAAAGTAAAATAAAGAGTAAATAAAATGACACTTTTTTTAAAAAAATTTAAAAAGGTAAAATAGTATTAGTAATAATACTGATTGAAAATAACAATGTAATAATTAAAAAGGTAAAATCAAGTGAGGAAAAAAGAAAAAAAATTAATTTCTTAACTAAAAGATGAAAAAAAAATGTGCAGTAGTGAAGGTCATTCACTTCCTCTACTGTTTGGCATGCCTGTTTCCTAGTCAGGACAGTATTGAAGTTCCCTGCATTCCACTGCTCCTCAGTGTTGTAGGCCACAGTCCTGATTTTCAAGCAGGCAGTACATCTTTGTTTCTTATACTCCTTTATTTGTGTTTACCCAAGAGTCAATTTGTGATTCAACCCCTGGGTGGCAGTGCTTCTGGTTTGACCTCCGGTTCTATAGGTCCTCTCTAGCCAGTGCTTAGGTCCTGCTTTCGTTGTGGCACTCAATACCGCTTTGTGGGAGTGGGTTGCCCCAGAGCTGGTTCTCTGATGGTTATTCACTGCTCTGATCCCCAGGTTCCAGAAAAACAACTTTCCCCTGCAGTCTCTTAGGGTGTCCCCAATAGGGTGATCCTATGTATTGGGCTTAGTAATCAGAAGCAAGGATTTAAAGAGGAAAAAGAAAAAAGAAAAGAGCCAGCGTAAGTGTTTGAACTCCGGGGCTGCATGCAAGTCTGTGCACCCTTTTTTCCCCCCTTGGGTCTAAGCAGCCATCGCACTTTTAAAATTTTTAGGCTTTCCTTTTGCATCATATCAAAATAGGTTGCTTTTTAGAGTTCCCTTCTGTTATCAGCTATGAGGACCCCCTTCCACATTCACGGATCAAGCCAGCCCCAACAGCCATGGATTTTTCTAGGCTCAGACTTCCCCCGGTCCTCCAGCTCCTGCAGTGTGCATGTTTCTCTCTCCTGCCAGGACCAGAGACCTCACCTTATCCCAAGAGAAATCTGACCTTTCCATGGTGGAGTGTAGAGCTCCTCTGAAACCGTGTGTTTGAGCCAATTGGAGACTGGTGTTCTCGGATTCACAGCTGTTCAGTGGGTGTAGATTCCCTGGGCTTTTCAGGTTCCAGACAACATCCACTTTCCCCTTCAAGATGACGTGGTCTCCATGTCCAAGCCAGTTACTCCGGGAGGGAACCCAGCACAAGTGGGGGCTGCCCGGTCAGGGGAGCCCCGTTCAGCACTTCCCCATAGTCTCCTGGAGTATAGCTGTCCCTCAACTCACCAATGAACACTCCCCGTGCGACCACACACTCTCCCTTTGTTTTCTCATTCACGCACTATCTTGCAGTCTGCCTTCCCATCAGCAGCCATCTTCCTTCCAGGTAGAGTAATCTTGATTGTAGGTTCTTGCTATTCATCACTTTGAATATTTCTTGCCACTCCCTTCTGGCCTGTATAGTTTCTGTTGAGAAATCTGCTGACAGTTGTATGGGTACTCCCTTGTAGGTAACTGTTTTTCTCTTGCTGCTTTTAAGAGTCTCTCTTTTTCTTTTGCCCTTGGCATTTTCATTATGATGTGTCTTTGTGTGGTCCTCTTTGGATTCCTCTTGTTTGGGGTTCTCTGCCCTTCCTGAACTTGTAAATATATTTCCTTCACCAGGTAGGGGAAGTTTTCTGTCATTATTTCTTAAAATACGTTTTCAATATCTCTCTTCTTCTGGCACCCCCATAATTCAGATGTTGGTACCCTTGAAGTTGTTTCTGAGGCTCCTTACACTATATTCATAATCTTGCATTCTTTTCTCTTTTTGCTCTTCCACTTGGGTGTTCTTTGCTTCCTCATATTTCAAATCTTTGACTTGATTCTTGTGATCCTCTACTCTACTGTTGAATCTCTGTATATTATTCTTTATTTCAGTCAGTGTATGCTTAATTTCTGACTGGTCCTTTTCCATTTTTTTTTTTTTTTTGGCATTCTTACTAAGATCTTTGAAGGTCTCACTAAGTTCCTCTGAGGTTTCTAGAAGATTCTTGAGTAACCTTATAACTGGTTTTGAACTCTATATCCAGTAATTTGCTTTCTTCCCTTTGTGACATGTTTCTCTGTCTCCACATTTTGGCTGCTTCCCTGTGTCTGTTTCTATGTATTGGGTAGATCTGCTAAGTCTCCTTGAGTTGATAGAGTGGCCTTATATTAGGTGTCCTATAGGGCCCAGTGGCTCAGCCTCCCCAATTACCTGAGGTGGACACTCTTGATGCACCCCTTTGTGGGCTGTGTGCACAGTCTTGTTGTAGTTGAGCCTTGATTGCTGTTGGTATCACTGGGAGGAATTGACCTCCAGGCCAATTGGCGGTGAGGACCAGCTGTGTCTACAATGGAAGAGCTGCTCTGCAGGAGACACCCTTATGGGGCAGGACTTGCTTCAGTGGGGCTTTGGTGCTCACTGAGTCTGCCCCTTGAATGTGTCACTTATGGATGTGAAGAGTTATAATCTGGTATAGTCTCATACTGACCACTGGGTACACTGGCTCTTGCATCGCCAAGGAGCTGCAAAGTCAGCCACTACCTGGGGCCACCCAGCAGGAACTACAGAGAAATCTTCAGATTCCTCCTGTATCAGGTTTGGAAGTGCATAGATGAGGCCCAGCTGTGAAGCAAGGCAGGCTGGTGCTGGTGCGGCCTTGGGCCTTCTTTTGATAGCTTTGGGGCACTGTGTCCTCACATGGTAGGGATTCTATTTTTATAAGGGCACTAATCCCATCATGAGAGTCCTACTCTCATGACCTCATCTAAATTTAAAACTTCCTGTAGCTAGTTTGACAGGTTTTAGGCTGAGAAAGGACAGGCAATTAATATGCAAAAACTGCTGCCCACAACTTGGGTGGGGTTGTAAATTGGGTGGGGCGGGTCTCAGGGAATCTCCAGGGCAGAGCAAACAGCAATGGCTGCCAGTCAGCCCTGCACCGGGGAGGTCCCAGCACAGGAAGAATGACCGTTGTGAGGACCTCCGTTGTGAGCAACTCTGTCTGGAAGAAAGCTGCCCCCACATCCCTGTCCTATGCCAGACAGTCCAGTTTCTCCCTGTATGTGTCTGGGTCCCTCAGAGTCTCACCCTACACTGGAGTTCAGAGCAAGCAGGAGCTTGTATCTCCCTCCCAATTAAAAAATTGGCACACCTGGGTGCCAGCCCGTTCCACACCTACACACCTCCTACCAGTCTCAGTGCACTTTATTCTTTAATTCTAGTTGTAGTACTTTCACTCAGCCAGCTTTCCTGAGGTTCTGGATGACAGTTGTTATGTATTTTAGTTGTAATTTTGATGTGATTGTGATAGGCAGCAAGTACAGGTTTTATCTACAGTGCTATCTTTGTTCTTCTGAAGTAATTAGATTTAGATGAGGTCAGGAGAGTAGGACTGTCATGATGGGATTAGTGCCCTTATAAAAAGAGAATCCCTACCATGTGAAGACACAGTGAGAAAACACTAGTCTACAAGGCAGGAAGAGATCCCTCACCAGAAAAAACAACCAGGCTGGTGCTTGGGTCTTGGACTTCCTGCCTCCAGAACTGTGAGAAAATAAATTTCTGTTGTTTAAACTGCCCAGTCTATGATATTTTTTTATTGTATCCCAAGCAGACAAAGATGCCAACCATTGAGACGTAACTCTGTGAAAATCATGTATTTTCTTAAAAATTGTTTTTAAATGTCCTGCTATAGCATGAATTTATAGCTGCAATTTCTTTAATATTGAGCAGTAGGTCTCAGGGTATCAAATAGTTTTGCTCTTTGGGTGATAGATATTAAGAATAATATGGAGAGGGGCAAGAAAATGGTGGCAGAATAGACAGACGGGTCCTGAGGCTTGTCCCGGAGCAGAAAGAAAGAACAGCTGAGGGTCGGAAGGGGAGTGTTTGTTAGCAAGTTAAGGGACAGCTAAACTCCAGGAGAAGGTGGGGGACTGCTGGATGGGGTTCCCTGACCGGCAGCACCCACAGCGACTGGGTCCCTTCCCAGAGCTACTGGATAGGACTTGGAAACTGCGCCATCTTAAAAGGGAAAGAGGATCTTATCGGAAACCTGAAAATCCACAACTGCCGCAATCACCAAACAGCTGTGGGCCCCAGAACACCAGTCCCCAATCGGCACAAACACGCGGATTCAAAGGAGCTCTTCACTCAACCACGGAAAGGTCAGATTTCGCTGGGGATAAGGTGAGCTCTCTGATCCCAGAGCGAGAGAGAAACACACGCTTTGTGGGAGCTGGAGGACCAGGGAAGTCTGTGCCTAGAAAAGTCCCTGGCTATTGGGGCTGCCGTGATCCATGAAGGTGGAAGGGGGTCCTCAGAGCTACTAACAGAAGGGATCTCTAAAAAGCAACACATTTTGATCTGAGGCAGAGGGTCAGACTAAAAATTTCTAAGGAGTGCAAGCTGCTTAGGCTTGTGCGCAGACCCACTGTCCGCACACTTGGGCTTTTCCTGATTCTGATTACTAAGCCCAATACATAAGATAACCCAGTTGGGGATACCTTGAGAGACTGCAGGGGAAAGTTGTTTTTCTGGAACCTGGGCATCGGAGCTGGGACTGACCATCGCAGAGCCAGCTCCGAGGCAGCCCACCTCCACAAACCAGTATTGAGTGCCACAGGGAAACAAGGCTAGAGAGACCTGGAAGTTGATCCAGAAACACTGCCACCCAGGGTCTGAATCACAAATTGACTCTGTGTAATCAAAAATAAAGTAATAGGAGAAATCAAGACACCGCCTGCTTAAAAATCAGGACTGGCTTACAACACTGAGGAACAGTGGAACTCAGGGAACTGCAATACTGTCCGGACTGGGAAACAGGTGAGCCAAAAAGAACAATAGAGGAAGTGAATGACCTTCACTACTGCACATTTTTTATTTTTTATTTTTTTTTATTTTCCTTTTTTGCACCTTTTACTTAAGAAACTAATTTTTTTTCTTTTTTCCTCACTTGATTTTACCTTTTTAATTATTACATTGTTATTTTCAATCAGTATTATTACTACTATTATTTTACCTTATTTTTTTTAAAGTAACATTTTATTTTCTATTTATTTTACTTTGGGATCAGTGTTCTACATCCTATTTTCATCTTTCCTTTAGCATCGTTTAACCTTATCTCAACTCTACCTTTATGCCATCACTCTCTTCCCAACCTTTCCCCTTTGGTGTCCTATTTATCTTAACCCCTTCCTACTTTAGATTTTCCCTATTCTTTCTGTTTATCCCCTGCTAAAATTTCACCCTACTTATATACCTAATTTCCAATCCCCTGCTCCAAGTCCATACACACTTCTCTCTTTACTGTCTTAACTATTCAACAATTGTTTCTCTCTGTCCTTTTGTTGTTGTTTGCTTGAATGTTGATCATATAGAATTTTTATGCTTTTTGTGAGATTGTTTTGCTTATTCCTTTTTTGTTTGTTTTTTTTTTTGTTTGCTTTGTTTTTGTTGTTTTCTACTTCTGTTTTCCCTTGCCTCGCTTAATATTAGTTGGTGTTGTAGTTTTTATTAGTGTCCAGGTACTTGTTAATGGCATTTGCTGGGATTAGTGGTTGTTCTACTGGAGTTTTCTCCCCATATATATAGTTGGTTCCCCTTTTCTCTCTTAGTCTCCTTCTTGTCTCTCTTACTTTTTTTTTTTATTTTCCCAATTTCACTTTGACACTCCTTCTTTTTTTTTTTTTTTGGTTTCTTTTTACTATTCTGCTTTCTCTCCTATCCCCTAATTTGCCTTTCTCTGGTGGTCATCTTTATTGGAGGTTATTAATATCGTGAATACATTTCTGTTCAGTGCCTTGAGTGTTGTACCTGGTTGTGTTGTATTTTGAACCTTTAAATCAATGCAGAAGAGAGAGAGCTACATAACCAGACATCCTGTGAAGAGAGACCATGGGGAGACAAAGAAACAGCCCGCGTATGAAAGAAAAGCAGGCATCACCAGAAAAGGAAGTAAACGAAATAGAGGCAAGCAACATATCAGAGAAAGAACTCAGAGAAATGGTCATAAGGTGGCTGAAAAGAATGGAAGACAAATTCGACAATATGAGTAAGAACCAAGAGGAAATGAAGAAGAACCAAGAAGAAATGAAAAATGACATCGCTGCTGTAAAGAAGTCAATAGAAAGCATCAAGAGTAGACTAGAAGAAGCAGAGGACCGCATCAGTGAGCTAGAAGACAAGTTAGGAAAAAATACCCAAGTAGAGCAGCTTCTAGAAAAAAAAAATTGAAAAGCAGGAGGAGAGCCTAAGTGACCTTTAGGACAACACAAAACAAAACAACATCCACATAATAGGGGTTCCAGAAGAAGAGGAAACTGAGCAAAGAATAGAAAACCTGTTTGGAGAAATAATGACAGAAAACTTCCCTGATATAGGGAAGAAAAAACTCACACAAATCCAAGAAGCTCACAGAGTCCCAAGCAAAATGTACTCCAAAAGACTGACACCAAGGCACATTACAATTAAATTGGCAAACATCAATGAAAAAGTAAGAATCTTAAAAGCAGCCAGAGAGAGACAGAAAATTACATACAAAGGAACCCCCATCAGACTAGCAATGGATTTCTCAAGAGAAACTCATCAGGCCAGAAGAAAATGGAATGAAATATACAAAGTCATGCAAAGGAAGGGTCTGAATCCAAGAATACTGTACCCAGCAAGGCTATCATTCACAATTTAAGGTGAAATCAGGAGCTTCACAGACAAAAAAAGACTAAGGGAATTTATCACCACCAAAACAGCAATGCAAGAAATGCTAAAGTGTCTGCTGTAAAAAAAAAGAAATAGGAAGCGAAGAAGGAACACAGGGGTAAAGAATAAAAATGGTGACAAATAAGTACCTATCAATAATAACTTTAAATGTAAATGGATTAAATGCCCCAATCAAAAGACTTGGGTTAAGGGATTGGATAAGGAAACAAGACCCATGTATCTGCTGTCTACAAGAAACCACCTCAGAAAAAAAGACACACACAGACTGAGGGTGAAGGGATGGAAAAAGGTTTTCCAGGTGAATGGAAATGAAAAAAAAAGCTGGGGTAGCAATACTTATATCTGACAAATTAGATCTCAAAGTGAAGTACATAACAGGAGATAAGGAAGGCCGCTTCATAATACTAAAGGGAGCAATCCAACAAGAAGAAATAACTCTGGTAAACATGTATGCACCCAATACAGGAGCACCCAAATACATTAAAAAAAAAAACTCTTGGAGGATATCAAGGGAGAGATCAACAGCAATAGATTCATAGTAGGAGACTTTAATACCCCACTATCACCATTGGACACATCCTCTAAACAAAAATCAGCAAAGAAACATCAATCTTAAATGACTCACTAGACCAGATGGAATTAATTGACATCTTCAGAACATTTCGTAGCAAAGCCACAGAATATACATTCTTCTCAAGTGCACATGGGTCATTTTCAAAGACAGACAATATGTTGGGACATAGGCAAAGTCTCTTCAAATTCAAAGAAATAGAAATCATACCAAGCATCTTGTCAGACCACAGTGGCATAAAACTGAAAATCAACTACAATAAAAAAAATCCAAAGAAATCAAACACATGGAGACTAAACAGCATGCTATTAAACAATGACTGGGTTATCAGAGAGATCAAGGAAGAAATAAAAAACATCATGGAAACAAATGACAGTGAAAACACAACAATCCAAAATCTATGGGACACAGCGAAAGCAGTCTTGAGAGGGAAGTTCATAGCTCTACAAGCCTACTGAAAAAAAACAAGAAACAATGGTAACAAATTGCCTAACCTTACAACTCAAAGAGTTAGGAAAAGAGCAACTAGGAAAGCCCAGTGTAAGCAGAAGGAAGGAAATAATAAAGATCAGAGTGGAGATAAACGACATAGAGACCAAAGAAAAAATACAAAAGTTCAACAATACCAAGAGTTGGTTCTTTGAAAGGATAAACAAGATTGATGAAACTCTAGCCAGGCTCACCAAGAAGCAAAGAGAGAGGATCCAAATAAACAAAATCAGAAATGAAAGAGGTGAAATAACAACAGACCCCGCTGTGATACAAAGGATTGTTACAAAATACTATGAACAACTCTATTCCAACAAACTGGACAACCTGGGGGAAATGGACATATTCCTAGAAAAATATAACCTTCCAAAACTCAATCAGGAAGAATCTAAACAGCTCAATAGGCCAGTAACTATGGAAGAAATTGAAGCAGTCATCAAAAAGTTTCCAGCAAACAAAAGCCTGGGACCCGAAGGCTTCACAGGAGAGTTTTACCAAACATTCAAGGAAGAACTAAAACCTATCCTCCTCAGACTATTCCAAAAAATTCAAGAGGAAGGAACACTTCCAAGCTCCTTTTATGAAGCCAGCAACACCCTAATACCAAAATCAGATAAAGATAACACAATGAAAGAGAATTACAGGCCAATATCCCTCATGAACATAGATGCCAAAATCTTCAACAAAATTCTAGCAAATAGGCTCCAGCAGTATATCAGAAAGATCATACACCATGACCAAATAGGATTTATCCCAGGAATGCAAGGATGGTACAATATCTGCAAATCAATAAATGTGATACATCACAAAAACAAATTGAGAGATAAAAATCACATAGTCATATCAATTGATGCAAAAAAAGCATTTGACAAAATCCAACACCCTTTCTTGATAAAAACTCTCAACAAGGTGGGAATAGAAGGATCATACCTCAACATAATAAAAGCTATATATGAAAAACCCACAGCAAACATCATACTCAATGGGCAAAAACTGAAACCATTTCCCCTAAGAACAGGAACAAGACAGGGATGCCCACTCTCACCACTCCTGTTTGACATAGTACTGGAAGTATTAGCCATTTCAATTAGACAAGAAGAAGAAATAAAAGGCATCCAAATTGGAAAAGAGGAAGTAAAGTTGTCCTTATTTTCAGATGACATGATATTGTACAGAAAAAACCCGAAAGACTCCATCAAAAAACTAATAGACTTCATAAATGAATTCGGCAATGTAGCAGGATACAAAATTAACACCAAGAAATCTATGGAATTTCTTTACACCAATAGTGAACTTACAGAAAGAGAGACTAAAAAATCAATCCCGTTTACCATCCCACCAAAAAAATTAAGATACCTAGGAATAAACTTAACTAAGGAGGTAGAAGACCTATATGCAGAAAACTACAGGACACTGAAAAAAGGGATAGAGTAAGATGTAAAAAGATGGAAGAACATACCATGCTCATGGATTGGTAGAATCAACATCATTAAAATGTCCATACTACCCAAAGCAATATATAGATTCAATGCACTCCCCATTACAATACCAACGGCATATTTCACAGACCTAGAAAGAACTCTCCAAAAATTCATCTGGAATAAAAATAGACCCTGTATAGCTACAGCAATCCTGAGAAAGAAGAATAAAGTAGGAGGGATTTCAATACCAGATTTCAAGCTGTATTACAAAGCCACTGTCCTCAATACAGCCTGGTACTGGCACAAGAACAGACATATAGATCAGTGGAATAGAAGAGAGAATCCAGATATCGACCCAAACCACTATGCTCAATTAATATTTGACAAAGGAGGCATGAACATACAATGGAATCAAGATAGTCTCTTCAATAAATGGTGTTGGGAATATTGGACAGATACATGCAAAAAAATGAAACTAGACCACCCACTTACACCATACACAAAAATAAACTCAAAATGGATACAGGACTTAAACATAAGATGGGAAACCATAAAAATACTAGAGTAATCCACAGGCAGCAAAATCCCATACATATGCCAAAAGAACTTCTTCACTGATACTGCCCCTAGTGCAGTGATGGGCAACCTTTTGAGCTTGGTGTGTCAAACTTCGCCAAGAAACTGAGCATAACTCGGGTAGTGTGTCACTTTGAGGAAAAAACATTATTTCGTGATATTTATAGTTTAAATAACATAAATGTATAATTGTTATATATAATTGTATTTAATAAACCAAATACTAAATATTTAACTTACCTGCTTAGTGACTTCTTTGTTCATCCACCAGTCGGTTTCTTTTGTTGGTCTTGATATTATTTAGCTTGTGTGGGGTGCCGTGAACTAAGATAAGTGAGGGGGAGAGGGAATTCTTTAACTAAGCTGCCTATTAGTGACTTTTTTGTTGCTGAATTTCATTGGCTAAATCTTCAATTGAAGGTTGGTATTTTGTACACTTTAGGCCCAAGCAAGCGCTACTAACTTCATCTGTCAATCTGTTTCTTTTGTTGGTTTTGATATTATTTAATGCTGAGAATAAGGCCTCACAAAAGTATGTAGAGGGAAAAATTGTGAGTAAAGCCATTGCTATATTTTTCAGGGTGCTAAAATGTGTATGGTAGTCGGTTCCAGGCACTCCAAATTTCCTGTTCGTAGTGGCACCCCTCTTGATTCTCCCAGCGGCACCTTTCCAGATTCTCAAGCTTTGACCTCAAGTCTACAAACACCTGAGCCCAGATACTGTCTTGAAGTTCTGCAAGTTGCTTCTCCAAATCATCAATTTCCATCCATTGGAAACCATTTAATTCCAAACTACTGTAGACTACTACATCAGGATACTTAATTATTTTCATGGTCTGTTCTAGACTTCTAAATTGACTAAATCTATCACTAAACTGGTCAAGTAACGAGTCTAAAACATGCTGGTACTTCATATGCAAGAGTTCCATTTCATTTTGTACAGCTGCACTGGCCTTCTCAAAATACTTTGTTACTCGAGGAAAATACTTATAAGTTTTAGTTTCTACATCTCGCTTGAAAATTTTAACTTTACTTTCCAAAGCTTTTATGTATCCAAACATAACGTCAATACTTTTGCCAAAACCTTGTAACTTTACATTCAGTTCATTAATATGAACAGAGAGATCTGTAGAAAACATCAGGGTGTTGACCCACTTATCATCATTAAGCTGAGGAAAGTTTCCCAGATCCTTATCATCAAGAAATACCTTAATTTCTCCAAAGCACTCCACAAAGTGCTCAAGAACTTTGCCTCGGCTCAGCCATCTTACATTATTGTACATCAGCAGTCCACTGTAGGTGGAATCAACCTCCAGTAAAAGTGCCGACAATTCTCACTTGTGAAGGGGGCGAGTAGCTATTAAATTAACTATTTTTGTAACAACTGACATTAAGTCATTTAAGTCGGTGAACCCTGCCTTGGCACATAAAGCCTCCTGATGCATAATACAATGAAAAGGCACAATTGGATGTCAATAGCTTCTGTAAACAATTTGACAAATCCGACTTTTTTCCCCACCATATTTTGTGCCCCATCTGTTGTGCTTAGGTCACGAAATGTTTGTATAACAACCTTACATATTTCGCTTCCTGATTTACTTATTGACACTGATACTAACTTTATCAACTCTTCTCTCATTGTGAGACCATCAGAATATCGACCAATAATGGCCAACTGAGCATGTGAGGTGACATCAGTAGTTTCATCAAGAGAGATCGAAAAATATTTACACTTCCTTATGTCTCTCTGTAATTGATGTTGTATGTTTGTGTTCAGTCTCATTATACGGTCTTTTATGATATTTCTACGGAATGGTAATTCAGATATTATCTTAATAATTGCATCTTTATTCTTCATATCGTGAAATAGAACTGGTGCACATCTTAGGAGAGTTTCTTTAATAAATTCTCCCTCACTGAGTGCTTTTCCATGCTGAGCTATAGAGTGAGCAATGCTCAAACTTGCAGATGTTAAATTTGTAGAGCCTTTCATAAATTTAAGGATGAAATTAGATTGGCTCTTATAAAGGTGTAGCTGCCTGGAAATGTATTCCTTCCTTTCATCCTCACTTTTTTCCAAGAGCTGGGAATGATTAGTTTCGAAATGTCTATTTATATTCCACGTTCTGCTTACTACCGTTTCAGTACATAGAACGCAACATGATCTGCCATTTTTTTCTATAAAGCCATACATCTCGGTCCATGTCTCTTGAAAAGGTCGGCCACTGCTACTACCACTTCCTTTACTTAACCTTAGTTTTTTATTTTTTGGGTTCTCCATCAGGGGGGCAGTGATAGAAGCTAAAATTATAGATAGCTTGTTAGGCCTGTAGGCAATTAGGGGTTAACTAGCCTAACTAACCACAAAATGGTGCATATAACTGTCTTTTAGGAAAGGGCAGTGTTAATAAGCAGAAATAGGGATTAATAAGGATGCACAAGAGTAATAGTGGAGTCTGCACTATGGAGCAAGTTGGTGTTCCTTATGTGAATTAAAATGGCTGCCGCTATTTCTAATGGCGGGAAATGGCACCCATAGCACGCCACAAACCCTTGCCTTTCCCAGCCTCCCCCTCACTTATCTCAGTAATGATGGATTAGAAATCCATGATAACCCAGAACAGTAGATAATGGTTCCTGTGGTTAACTCTTGTTTGGTTACTGGTAATGGCAGGGCCCTCAGAGATGCGTCCCCTGCTGCGTTCTGCTGCTCCCTGCTCTGCCGCCGGAAGCGAGGGCAAAGATCCCAGCTTAACCGGAAGTCCCAGAACTAGACGCTCTGTGCCGGACTTCTGTTATTTTGGCCTACAGACCTCCGGCACACGGTGTCTAATAGGGGAAGATGAAACATTTGCAACTAGAGTCTAACTCCAAGACTCTAGTCGCAAATGTTTCATCCTTGGCATGCGGCCGCCTCAGTGGCCGCATGTCATCAAAAATGGCTACACGTGTCAGTGCTGACATGCATGTCATAGGTTCGCCATCACTGCTCTAGGGCAATGGAAGCTAAAGAGAAAATAAACAAATTGGACTATATCAAAATAAAAAGCTTTTGTACAGCAAAAGAAACCATCAACAAAACAATAAGAAAACCCACTGTATGGGAGAACGTATTTGCAAATGTTATCACTGATAAAGGTTTAATCTCCAACATCTACAGGCAGCTTATACAACTTAATAAAAAAAAGATAAATGATCCAATAAAAAAATGGGCAACGGACCTAAATAGAATCTTTTCGAAAGAAGACAGAAGGAAGGCCAAGAGACACATGAAAACATGCTTAATGTCACTGATTATCCGAGAGATGCAAATCAAAACAATAATGTGGTACCATCTCACACCTGTCAGAATGGCTATCATCAACAAATCAACAAATGACAAGTGTTGGCGAGGATGCGGAGAAAAAGGAACTCTCATCCACTGCTGGTAAAAATGCAGACTGGTGCAGCCACTGTGGAGAACAGTATGGAGTTTCCTCAAAAAACTAAAAATGGAACTCCCATTTGACTCAGTAATCCCACTCCTAGGAATATAACCTAAGAAACTGGAAACACCAATCAGAAAGGATGTATGCACCCCTATGTTCATAGCAGCACAATTTACAATATCTAAGATCTGGAAACAGCCTAGGTGCCCGTCAGCAGATGACTGGATCAGAAAACCATGTACATCTACACAATGGAATACTATGCTGTCATAAAAAAGAAGGGATTCCTACCATTTGCAGCAACCTGGATGGAATTGGAGAACATTATGCTAAGTGAAATAAGCCAGTCAATGAAAGAAAAATACCACATGATCTCACTCATTTATGAATAATAAAGAACATTATAAGCCGATGAACACAAAGGTAGATACAGAGACAGTAAACCATCAAACAGACTTTCAAATTACAGCAGGAAGGTTAGGGAGAAGTGGGGGAGATAAGAGATCAACTGAAGGACTTGTATGCATGCATATAAGCATAACCAATGGACGCAAAACGCTGGGGGGTGAGGGCATGTATGGGAGTGGGGGGGGGCAATGGTAAAATATGTACACATATAATACCTTAATAAAAAATGAAAAAAAAAACATCTTAACCATTGGGAATAGCAAAACAAAACAAAAAAATTTTATAATAAAAAAAGAATAATATGATACAATGTAATCAGTAAATACCTATCAGAAGAATACTGATAAGCAACGAGAAGTATGCTCTCAGAGCAGAAGCAGTTCTCAAGCATTCATGCTTCCTATGTGCTAATATATCAGGTGAACATAATCACCAATATCTTTATGCAACTAAGACACAGGAATGGGAAAAGGACAGTCGTAAATAAAAGGAAATCAAAGCCAATGAAAAATTTATTTAGAAACATGCAATGGGAAAGAAATAACAGAGTAGTTATAGATTCATTGATTCACTCATTTTTTCATTGAACAAACGTTTGTTGTTCACTTGTGCCTTCCACTAGATAAAGCCACTTTTACCTTTAAGGAAAACTGCAGGCAATTTTGAATGAGTCAAAAAGACAACACCAGAAGGTTCAGAGATAAGTGTCTGTTCTCTCAACATATGCAAGTAGATAACCAAGCAGATAAAATAAGCCATCTGGTTTTGAGAGAGATAAGCCACCACAAAAAAAAAAAAAAGTGAAAGCCCCCCTGATGACTGATTCTCAAGTTGTCATGGGTTATTCTTATAAGGTCAGGGAAGTTTAAGTTTAAACACTTAAAATGAGCTATTTTTTGATCCCGAGGAAAGATTAAATAGTGATATATCTTTAACTCTTCTCAATGGCTTACCAAAATACACAATCTTTGTCTTTAAATTCTGCTACAGTTTATTTTCTATTTAATTATTGTACTTTAAAAAAATAAATATGCTGAACTGTTAAATAAGGACTCCTTTTTGTTCTGAAATATTTTGAGTATAAAAGCATGACTCCTTTAACCAGAACCATGGAGCGTAGTTTTTCCAAATACAAGGCAACTATTGTAACACTGTCAACATGGTAAGAAGTGACCCTAGTTGGGAGCCAAATACTTAGGTATAAATAGTATTTTTCATCATTTCAAAATACCTTTCAAAACAAACAGCTAGTTATTTTGAAAACAACGAATTTATAACCATTATTTCATTGAAAGTATATAACTGCAGTTAAGTCAATTCATTCAATGAATAAATGAGTGAATAAATGAATCTATAACTACTCCATTATTTCTTTCCCATTGCATGTTTCTAAAGAAATTTTTAACTGGCTTTGACTTCCTTTTATTTAGGAATGTCCTTTTCCCATTCCTGTGTCTTAGTTGCATAAAGATATTGGTGATTATGTTAACCTGACATATTAGCACATAGGAAGCATAAATGCTTGAGAACAACTTCTGCTCTGACAGCATACTTCTCATTGCTTATCAGTATTCTTCTGATAGGTATTTACTGATTACATTGTATCATATTGTTCTTAATATCTATCACTCAGAGAGCAACTGGAGTTATGAGAGTCATGTTAAATTTTGGAACTACTCTTTACCTTTGGCATACATGTTTTCAAATACACTATGCGTAGTCAATGTATTTAGAAAATATAGTATATAATAAACTTTATGTTTATGTGTGTATAACTTTATATTTAATTTTTTTATTTTTTTCTTTATTGATTAAGGTATTACATATGTGTCCTTATCCCCCCCATTGCCCCCACCACCACCCCCACTCATGCCCTCACTCCCCTGGTGTCTGTGTCCATTGGTTAGGCTTATATGCATGCATACAAGTCCTTTGGTTGATCTCTCCCCCTTACCCCACCCTCCCCTACCTTCCCTCTGAGGTTTTACGGTCTGATCAATGCTTCTCTGTCTCTGGATCTATACCTTCTCATATGGTCCAAATAAAAATCTTTGAGTTTTTTTTTCTTATTTTACAAGTTTGTTAATTTATGCACAGAGAAGTTAAATGGTTCACCCAAGGTCACACAGTTAGTGCATGGCAAGCACAATACTAGAATTCAGGCTTCTAACTCTCAGTCCAGTGCTGCTTCCATTTTATCAAGTCAAGCATCTCTTTTCTCAGAGAAAATAAGGTCATAACCTTGAAATCACTTCTTTAGAAAGACTTACTCTTTTTATCTTTGCTTCATTAATCTTCATATTTCCTTATGTCTCTTAAATCATGGCCTTGTGTCACTATCAACAACATCCAGAGTTTTATGCTTCTCCTGCTAAGGTAGAACCACAACTTTCTTCAGAGAGAAACTCCTATAGCAATTTTTTATGGTGTTTGTGAAAAGAGTACTCAGGAAACAGTAGTTCATCATTGAGACATTGGTAATCTGTTCTGATGATTAGGATAGGATGTGGACAATTCTGGATAGAAAAGAAAAGTTGTATAACCCAGTGTCACATTCTTCAGGTAATCAGTAGTCTGAGATTTTAAAACAGTGGCTGTAGGGGATTGAACTGAACAGGATTCCCAGTAGATCCTAAGCATGCTACTTGATTGGCATGAGGATCTGAATCACTTAAGAGACTATATGGAAATGAATGATAAAGATGAGCAGTTATACAGGTCAGCATTGTCCAACTGAAATGTAATGAAAGCCATATATGCAATTTTATATTGCTGAGTAGATACACTTAATAAGTGAAAATAAATGGATAAACTTAATGTAATATATGTTTAATTTACCTCACTATATCCAAATATTATAATTTTAACATGAAATAAGCATTTAAAATTATTAGTGATATGTTTTACATCCTTTTTAATATTACGTTTTTAAAGTCTGATTATTTTGCACTTATAGAACATATCAGTTTGAATCAACTATATTTCAAGTGTTTAATAGCCATATATGTCCAGTGATTACTATATTGGACAGAAAGTCTGGGACATTTTACTGAAGACTGCTGCTGGAATGGTCATGAAAATGCTGAATTGCTACTATAATTTGGAACAGGATGAAGGTAAAGTTCATGTTTCTGGATGTGAGCATTCATTTAAAGTAAGGATAGAGGGACTAAAGTAGAGTTTCTCAACCTCACCACTATTAACATTTTTGGATAGATAATTCTTTGTTTGGTGGAAGGCTCTACTGTCTATTATAAGATGTTTAGCAGTATCCCTGGCTTCTACCCATATGTAGGAAATTTTTATATTGGAATTATAAATATAGGCTGTCCTTAAAAAAGTGTATACATACTTTGAATAATCATAAAAGCAGTGTTTATTAAAATACATTTCATTTTCAAAATTGAGCTATCAGCTGTTAAAGTGTATGTACATTTTTAAGACACCCTGTATAGGTATAGTTATAGATTATTTAATGTAATGTCTGTCATTGTAAAAAAAAAAAACAGAAATAACTATATGCTTATCATTAGGGAGTTAAACAAATTATGGTACATCCATTTAATTGAATGTCATTGGACCATTAAAAACTATGATGGTTATTTACAGATATAGGGTGTCCCCCCAAAATGTATACATACTTTTAATAATTATTAGTTCCAATGGGTTAGATTGGAAAAGAAAGAAACATCAATTGAGGTATCAGCTGTTAAAGTGTGTGTACATTTTTTGGGGTACCCTGTATGTATTAACATAGAAAGATGTCTAAAACATATGTGAAAAGTTTAGTTATGTAACAATGTATATAGTGTACTCCTATTGTTGATTAAAAATACCTGAAATATGTAAATATGTATGAAAGTACATATACTATATGGGAACAGTTTTGAGAAAAATACATTTATTATCCATGGTCTCCCTAGATGTCCATGCACATTTCATTAACACCCCTGGCATATCAACTTTCCCACTAAATTTGGGGTTGAACTTTATTTGCAGATTAGCGCTATTTTTCTCTGTTCTCCCTTTTTCAAATCTTCCACACTCTAGCATTTTCAGAAGAAAAGGTCCTATTCTTTTCCTTTCAAAATTTTAATAGGTATTAGCACAAATATAAATTTTCATCCATAGAGTTTCTACTATATGCTAAAGCAGAAACCATGCAGTAAAATTATTGTCTTATTACCCAAATATCTTGCACACAGTGTCATGGACTTTATGTGCATGTAAGCTATATAATCCTTATGTTGAGGAAAATTTTAAGATATTCATAGCCAGCTATTGAGTCAATCCATATAGATAAAGAGAACAGTTTGAACTATCAAAAAATGAATTTATTTCACTATGCTTCACTGGATATATGGACCAAGAACATAAATGCTATCACTATCATCTTAGCACAAATTATTATTTTACAGTACACTTGGGATTCACTAAAAGTGCAGTTTCAATCAAATGGGACTGTCAATACCTGCATTTTCAGACATTCTATGTCATTGGCAGTATAAAATGATGTCATTTACATTGAATTTGCCTTAGTGTTTACAGGGAGTAATCTCTCAAGCCTTTTCAATTGGATGCAATTTTATTGATTTAACTTAAATATATGAATTCAATAGGACTAGCACTGTATTTTTTTAGTACAAATATATTCCCAAATGCATCCTCCCCATAAAATGTCACCTCCCATAAATCTCATAATTCTTTTGCAGGTTATAGACATGTCTGAATTTAGTAAATGGCCTTCTCAGTTGGGCTTATTTTTCCTTTAAGGTACTCTGGATAGTATAATTAAATACTTTATAAGCTCAAGCTATTATTCATTTACACATTGTTAAATATTCTGAGATTCATTTTGTTTATGGCTATAATCACAAAAGTCATGTTCAAATGGCTCTTAGTTGGGTATTGATATAGATCTATTCTTTGAGGGAAAACAACATCCTCATTATGTCATAAGATGCAGCTTAGAATGTTCATATGGCAAAACTCATTTCAAAGAAAAAGTCAACTTTTTCATTCAAATTGAGTAGATTTTGGTTCATCTTTTTTAAAAATAATAAACAAACAAACAGATCTTAGAAAGCTTCACATTAATTTCCAGTACATTTTCCAAAGATAGTTTTAAAAAAATATTTATTGTTGAAAATATTACTTATGTCCCCCTTTTTCCCCCAATGACCTGCCCCTCCACTCCAAAGACAGTGTTAAGACATTTTTAAAAGATGCGTATTTCATGCTTGAAGTTCACTTTTCAATAAGGTTTATTCCTAGTTTGGAATTTAATTACCTTTTTTAAAAATGTAGATACAGAGGAAGAGAGAGAGAGAGAGAGAGAGAGAGAGAGAGAGAGAGAAACATTGATGTGAAAGATACACATTGATGTGAGAGAGAAATATCGATTGGTTGGCTCCTGTATGAATCCAAAAAAGGGATAGAACTTGAAACCTGGGTATGTGCCCTGACTGGGAAGTTGAACTGGAGACCTTTTGGTGCATGGGATGATACTCAACCAACTGAGCCATACTGGCCAGAACTTTAATTATCTTTTTGAGTATGAACATATATTAGTAAGCTCAAGAATAGTTTACTAATTCATGTTAATTAATTGCTGGGAATTCATGCTGTAAGAAAAAAAAAACAAGGTAGCAAAAAAAAGTGGTCTTGTCTTCTTTGTTGTAGAGAAAAAGCAGCTAATTAGAGTTAAATCTTTATTAAATTATTGCTAAAGGCAGAAGCAAATTTTCAATTGCATATTTGGAAATAAAAATAGAACTCTGCTACATTATCTGTCATTGAATCTAAGCATAGCAAAGCAGGATTGGTGTTGTCTTACAGGCAATTTAAAGGTGACCTAAAGGTTATAAGCTGCCAAGCTAAACTAGGCCCCAGTTTGTGAAACTTTATTATGCTTTTTGTTCAAATATAGCAGCTCTATATGAAAATGGCTTATCCCACTCTTCTACCCTTGTTAGGTTTCCAGTACACATTTCTATTCTGTTGGTACCTATTTCATGTGTAATAAT
Organism: Ia io; assembly: GCA_025583905.1. Lineage (NCBI taxonomy): Eukaryota > Metazoa > Chordata > Mammalia > Chiroptera > Vespertilionidae > Ia > Ia io. The sequence goes on from JAJQQW010000001.1 coordinate 101,180,630, forward strand.
AAACTGCCTAATCTAAACTGAATATTCAAGTCAAGTATTCAAGAAACATATTTAAGTGTATTAGGACAAAGCATCAGACTTTGATAAACCATCATGGAAACACTGACCCCTCGAAAAATAAACTTTTGTATATTCAAACATATTTATTTTTAAGTTACTCTTCATTAACTGAACATTTGCATAACTAGTAGATGCAAGAGTCATAATTTTCTTGTCAACCCATCTTTTGTTTCTAATCTATCATGATAAAGCAGACAGATTTTGAATTCTATATCAGAATCCTATAGAAGTATGATATGCATACTAGATAAAACCTTATGTGAAGACTTATTTTTTGTATGTGGAAATACTCTTATTGTCAAAATTAGTAAGGAGGTAGCCTAACTGGTGTGGCTCAATGGTTGAGCATCAACCTATGAAACAAGAGGTCACAGGCTCTATCCCCAGTGTGGGGCATGCAGGAGGCAGCTGATCAATGATTCTCTCTCATCATTGATGTTTCTATCTCTCTATCCCTCTCCCTTCCTCTCTGAAATCAATAAAATACATTAAATAAATAGTGAGGGTGTAATTAGATAGAGGGAGGGAGGAGAAAGAATGATGGAACATTTGATATAGAATGGACCATAATTAGTAATGGGGACTTGATTTCAACCACTCAGAACAGATCATTATATTTTCTTTATGATGCCCTCTAAGAAACAGATTTCATGGACTCTGTTGCTTATTGTTTCTCATATTTTATCATAGTGATGTTTGAGGCTTTTTTGTGTCTAACTAATTTTGGTTTTAGCTCATTCATATTTTTCAGGTATTTTTGAACATGAATCATATACAAAAAAATTGATCAGCATCGTTCTCATAATAACTATTCAATTTGATTGAAATGGAATGCCACATCTTCTCTAGAACAAAACAATTCAGTTTCTATATTAAATTTCCTCAGAGGATTTAACTCTATTGTTTAAATATTTGCTTTACTATTCCCAAATAATTTCCCAGATAATTTGTATCTTCTTAAAAATGAGGTGAGCCCAAACTACACCAACTATTCTTTTTATTGTATTCTAAAGAGATAATATCTTTTTATCTATAATACCTTCTCTTTCAACATCCTTGTTATATCTGTGGTCCAACTATCATGTCTGTGCTTTTGTCTTCTAGCTTCGATCTTCCTCACAAGCATTAGTTTTGCAGTTCCCACTGTGTATTGGATAGCACTGTGTGACTATTTCAGTGTTGTACATTGGTTCTAAAAGAAAATGCCTTTTCTTTTACCCAAATAAGCCCCTCACTTATCAGTCCCATAGTTCTATTAATGAGATTTTCATGCTAGTCATCCAAGGTCATCCTGAAGGACAGATGATAACTTAGCATGTCTTTAAAATTTCATAAAATAAGGTCAAGAAATAAGGGCAGGAGTGAGGGTGGTGGCCATGAAGTTTCTAGCTTGAGGCAGAAAAATAATAGCTAGGTTGACTACATCAAATGTCATCTGTGATTTGCTATTAATATGTCAGTATTTAGTACACTGAAAGTGGCACCTCTTAGAAATATGTCTCAAATTGTAATCTATCTAAATCCTGGCATTTACATAAAGTAGAACATTTGAGTGTGTCAATCCAAGATAATATGAAGAAAAAAAGAGATAAAAACTGCTTTTAAAAAGAAAGTCTTCCTTTGGAATTTTTTTTTTCAAGATAATGATGTATCTTAATATAATCAATCCTTTAGATAGGCACTTTGCAGAACTATCTATACTGTTTCTAACTCATTAAAAATTAATAACTAGGAGTATAAGCAAACTTAAGAGATTTTGACTTAGCATGTTAAATTATTCTACAAGTCTTTATGATGTTAGAACTTTATCTCTGATATTCAGCATATGAGGTTAGAGTTTTTTCCCCCTCTCCAATTCAGAAATTTTAAAAATAAGATTAATTTGCATCTTTCTAGCATATGAACCAGTCAAAATATTGTTAGTACCACTCACCTAAGGTGCTTTTCTTATTGTTTGTGCTTAGAAAATAAATAATTTATAAATCCCTAGAAAAATGCAAGTAATTTTGCTCTACATTAATAGTGTATTTGGCTTTTAACCTAGGCTGGGTCTGTGATGGCAAAGAAATACTTTCATGGAATGTCCTAGTGAGACTGGTTTTTGGTGCTTTCAGCTGGGGGAAAAGGTGTGCTCTTCACATTCTGACCTATAAACCATAAAACTTTTGTTTCAAAACTTTATTTTGAATTTATTTTATGATCATGCTAATGGAATTTTTTATTAGAACATTTGATTGGCTGCGAGATAATATCTTTTTAGCTGTAATACCCTCTATGATTCATTCACAGGGGAGAGAGTACAAAGAGGGAGAGCATATTTCAGATCAGTGGTTCTCAAAAGATACTGACCCCTAGAGATCATTTTGGAAATTCGATAGGACAATTTTGTCCCTGTGACAATTGTGGGAAGTGAGCTCTATTAGCATTTAGTGAGCAGGAGCCAAAGATGCAATGATCAGGAACCACAGAAGATGGCCCTGTGTCCTGTTAGGCATTCATGTAAATGATATTATGTGAGCTAAATGAATATTTGAGCCTCGAAAACTATGTAGGCCTAGAACCCAATTCCATGATATCTACAAAGTTATTTTGATTGATTTTAATAAAGACATTTTTAAAACAATACTGCTAGCATATAAATTGAGGAATGATTGAAGGAATAATGTACATTGGTTTATTTAGAACTTTTTAAGACCTTCCCATTATTCAGAAAATCACATGGTATTTGAATTGGCAATTCAGAATTCCTGAATCTGTATTCATTTTTAGCTGTCACATTTGTGGTGACACTATATCTATACATATAAAAGGCTAATATGCTAAGTGTCCGACCATCTGATTGATTGCTATGACACACACTGACCACCATTAGGCAGCTGCTCAACTCAGGAGCTGCCATGATGCACACAGGCCATTTACAGAGAAATGGCACCATGGAACTGGCACCAATAAAGCAACACCCGGCTTCCCCCAAGTGGTACACAGGCCCTGCCTCCACCCCAGAGCGACAGCCCATCAAATCGCAGCCGATGCTGCTGAGATCCCATGGTGCAAAATGCATCCCAAAGCCCAGCCCAGCCCAGCCCAGAAATGGTGGCTGTGAGTGCAGGGTGATGACGTTACGTAGCAACACCCAGCTTCCTCTCCCTAGCAACAGGCCATTTAACAATAAACAGCATGGACCTGGAGCCCACAAAGCAACACTCGGTTTCCCCCAGGTGGGACACAGTCCCCGCCACCACCCTGGAGAGACACCCCACCAAATCGCAGCCGAGAACCCATGGGGATTGATCCTGCAACCAGGGCATGGTACCTGACCAAGAATCAAACCATAACTTCCTGGTTCATGGGTCTATGCTCAACCACTGAGCCACACCAGCTGGGCTGAATTTCTTTTCTTAATGGTTAATATTTTTTAAGCACTTACTATCTGACAAGCATGATGTAAGCATGATACCTCCATTACCTCATTCAATCTTCACAGCCACCCTATGAGTAAGATATCATGATTATCTCCCAAACATGAGGAAACCCAGGTTTGAGAGATTAAAATTTTGCCCAAGGTTACACAATGAATTGCCAAGCCAAGACCAGGACTGGATCTGCTTCTCAACTCAGGTTACCCACCTCACCTTTTTTGGCCCACTGGTTGCCTTAGAGAGGCCTAAGATGATTATAGGGTGCAGAAGTTCAGGACTAGAGGCCTGGTGCACGACAGTTGTGCACTGAGGGTGGTGTCCCTCAGCCCGGCCTGCGTCCTCTTGCAGTCTGGGACCTCAGACATCCTTCTAGCAGTCTGGGGCTCTTGCAGTCCGGGACCCCTGGCTCCTTACCAGCAGCCTGCAGTGGAGGTCGGAGAGGCTCCCGCCACCGCCGCTGTACTTGCCAGCCATGAATCCAGCTTCTGGGCTTCTGGCTGAGTGGTGCTCTCCCTGTGGCTGCTCCCCATGAGCGTCTGCCCCCTGGTGGTCAGTGCACATCATAGCAACCAGTTGTTCTGATTTGCATATTAGGGTTTTATTACATAGGATATGGGCAGAGAGGGAATGGAGAGTTGGAAGGAAGATGGATATGTGAGATGGGAGCAGTGGTCTGAGAAACAGCTTAGAGACAATGCTCACATGACAGATCCAGAGCCATGATCTGGGCAGGAGACATCCACTGAGCTCCCAGGGCCTGGATGTGCACAGGAGTCCTCTCAGAAGAATTCAGTTCTTTAAAATAGGTCTCTGCTGCTTAGTCCTGGTTCCTCCTGCCTTTGGGACTTTGCAGAGAATGTTCTTCCAGGAAGAGCCCATCTGTTTCCAAAGTTGGGGACGTAGGGCCTTGGTGGATAGACTCCATTAGAGAAAACAAGGTGACATGGCCAGCTGTGGCCAGCACTCTGCTCCTATGGCAGCAGAGAGGTCTCCTAAATAGGGCTACTGGGTCCAGTTAGCAGGAGATCTGAAAAGAAAGATAAGAGAAAGCACACAAGAGAGAGGAGAGGAAAGAAATCTGGCAGGGGACAGAGAAGATGGGGAGAGGGAGAGCTGCATTTGCTTGGTAAACATTAATTTCACTAGCTAAAAATAGGTTTTTGTGCCGTCACTCTTGCAATCAGAGAATATAAATAAAACCAACAGACTCCTCAGAATTAATATTTCTTAATGATCCTGTCTTGGTAGATTGTGTATTTCTAAGAATGTGTCCATTTTATCTAGTTTACCCAATTTGTTGGCATATGAGCATGCATACTATTCTGTGACAATCATTTTGATTCTTAAAAAAAGGGGGTCATTTTGTTCCCAATTTCATTTCTGATTTTAGTTATTCGGTCTTCTCTTTTTCTCTTAGTTAACCTAGCTAAAGGTTTGTCAGTTTTGTTAATCTTTGCAAACAAACAACTTTTGGTTTCATTCACTTTTCTCTATTGCTTTACTATTCTCTATTAATCTTCACTCAAATATTTATTTTCTTCTTTCCTTGTAACAGTTTTTGATAAGCAATCTATATTGTTTGATATTAGTACCATCCCCACCTTCTTTTGGCTACTATTTGCATAGGATAACTTCTTCTATCCTTTTACTCAACCTATTTGTATCTTTAAATTTAAAGTAATTCTCTTATGAACCACATATAATTGACTCATGATTTTTTTTATCCATTGCCAATCTATGTCTTTTCATTTACATTCATTTTCATTAATCCACTTACATTTAAAGAAAATAAAATACTGATAAAGAAGGGCTTACTTTTGTCATTTGTTTTCTATATGTCTTGGTTTCTTTGCCCTTCATTTCTTCTATTACTGCCTATTCAAGTGTTTATTGATTTTGTAGTTAGACATTTAGATTCTCTTCTCATTTTTTGTGTGTATATTCTGCAGATAAATTCTCTATGGTTACCATTGAAATTACAAATAATTTAAAGTTACACCAACCAAATTTGAATTAATACCAACTTAACTTCAGTTACATACAAAATCTCTACTCATATACAGCTTTCCTCATCACTTTATGTCATTGATGTGACACATTGCATCTTTACAGTTTGTTATTATTATCATAGTTTTATAATTATCTTTATATCTTTGTCTCATATCCTGTAGGAAATCAAAAATAAAGTTACAAACTATAGTACAACAATATCAGTTTTTATATTTTCCCATGTATTTAGTTTTACCACAGAGAATTGTATTTCCGTATGGCTTTGAGTTACTGTCCAGTGTTCATTTCAATTTGAAAGACTCCCTTAAGCAGCTATTTTAGGGCAAGACTAGTAGTAATCTTTTCCCTTGGATTTTGTATATCTGGGAATGTCTTAATTTCTCTCTCATTTCTGAAGGACAGTTTTGTCAGATATAGAATTCTCTGTTGACAATCCTCCCACCCACCCACATACTCTTTAAATATATTATCCTACCGCCTTCTGGCCTTCCAGGTTTTTGCTGACAAATAAACAAGTAATTTTATTGAGGATTTGTATGTAACAAATCATTTTTCTCTTCTACTATCAACATTCTCCCTTTGTCTTGGCTTTTGACAGTTTCATTATAATGTGTCTTGGTGTGATTCTCTTTGGAATTATCCTGCTTATACGTAATTAAACTTCTTGGATTTGTTGATTCATAGCTTTCCTCAAATATGGGAAATTTTTGGCCAATACTTCTTCAAATTACCTCTCTGTCCCTTTCTGTTTTTCTTTTTCTGGGACTGCCTTAATGTATATATTGGTCCTCAGGCTTTGTCATTTTTCTTTACTCTTTATCATCTCCTCAGACACGATAATTTTAATTACCCTGTGTTAAGTTTACCAATTCTGCGTTCTGTTTACTAAAATCTATTGTTAAACCCATCTATTGAGTTTTTCAATTCAGTTATTTTATCTCCATAATTTCCATTTGGTTCCTCTTAATAATATCTATCCTTTTATATATATTCTCATTTTTATATATCATTTCTCTTATTTCTTTTAATTCTTTCTCCTTGATTTCATTAGCTCTTTGAGCATATTCAAAAAAGCTATTTTAAAGTCTTTATCTGCTAAGTCTAATGTCTGTGCTTCCTCAGGTACAGTTTCTGCCATTTCTCCCCACCCCCTTTAAATGGGCTATGATTTCCTGTTTCTTTTTATACCTAGTGTTTTGTTAAAAATTGGATATTTGAAAAAACAGCCACCCCTCTTAGTCTTTGCAGATAGTCTCTGTGGTGATTAGCTGGGCTTCCTCTGAGCCAAAGGATGAGCCTGAGGTAAAAGCTTAAGTTCTTCTTAGGTGTATTTTTAGCATGCAGCATGCTCTGTCCTGCTTTTGTTTTTCTCCATTCCCCTATATACATGGCTGCTTTTGAATGAATCAGTTAAAAAATAATTTCCAAAAATCTCACTCCAGCTTCTTGTCAGGATCTTTAAAAGTTTATTTTGTGATTCCACAATAAAATCTAGTCCCAGGTATCTGGGGTTCTTTATACCCCTTTCCATTTTATGAGCAGTGGCCACTACTTTTCCTGACCTAAAGGATGAGTTAGTAATGACAGAAATCAGTCCTTCGGGCGAAGAGTCCTTTATTTCAGAGAGCGTAGAAAATTGAAAATAGTATCTGCCAGGAGGGAAATTTGGAACTGGACAGCTGCCTCATTCAGACCAAAACCACCTGTGCCAGAAAGGAAGTGGGGCAAAAGCAATTTAAAATGCCATGAAATTTCCTACTGTTTTGAATATGACCTTTTAAAATTGGGCATTTGCTTGGTTTTGGTTGCTGTAGACCTTCAACTCTTTTTTGGAGCTCTTATAAAGTTAGGTCAAACAGTTTCTGGGTGTTTTTTTTGTTATTTCTATGGCTAAATAAGGCTTGGAACTTCCTAGTCTGCCATTTTCCTCTAAGTTTTCTTTAAGACTATTAAAGTGATTTATAGTCAGCTGCTCTATTACTTTTCTGCTCTAAGCCTAAATGACCATATAGTATTCTTTTGGTTATATCTCTTAGGCAAATAAGTAAAAAAAAAAAAATTAACTCACAATAGATTGATAATATCCAGAGAACTTCCACTTCTATACCTGAAATTATCACTACTCTTTTGAGTTGTGAAAAGGTCATTTTTAATAAATCACTTTTAAAAAACAAAAAGTACATACCTATCAATTAGTGAGTAAGTGAAGGAATAAATACCAAAAGGGCACTAGCCACTGTGTCCATTCAAGCGAATGTAGGTGCTCGAAAAGTGGAGATTCATTGAACCACTGAGAAAAAATAGTAAAATAAAAAGCACAGAAATTGATGTTAGAAAATGTAAGACTAAAAAAAGTTGGCGTCAACTTATATTTATAATACTTATTTTATTGTTGTTTTTAAAATTTTTTTATGTTTCGTGTTTGCAGACAGTGAACATGGAACAAAGTTTAGCCTTGTCTAAGGAATTCCATTTATAGTTGTATGAATAGACAACTTACTAAAATACTATGCATAAAATAATTAAGAGTACTATTCATCCAAGAACTATTTTATTAAAACTATAAAAATAAGTAAGGGATCTTTCAAGTTTATTCACAAAATGTCAAAAATCATGCAAGTATACACACAGACATAAACACATACATGATTTTAGTGTGAAGAGGTAAAACCCTAAAAATTGATAGTTCTTGAGTAAATTGAACAGAATTTTATATATATATATATATATATATATATATATATATATATATATATATATATATATATATATATATATTACTCGGGGCCCGGTGCATGAAGTTAGTGCACTGGGGAGGGGTCCCTCAGCCCAGCCTGCCCCCTCTCACATACTGGGAGCCCTCAGGGGATGTCCTACAGATAGCTTAAGCCTGCTCCCCATTGGGAGCGCACCTAAGCCGCAGTCTGGCCTCCCTTTGCTTGAGGCGACCAGGCTGATCAGGAGAAAGCACCAGCCCCATCACCCCGCTGCTGCAGCCACTGCCAGTCACCACAGCTACCAAGGTATTTTCATCAACATGGACTCCAGTCCCTTCACCATGAAAAAATGACAACTTTCTTTAAGCATTTTCAAGATGTGTCTTTCATAGGATATGCCATTTCTCTCTTTATTTTTCTTTTTATCCTCACCTGAGGATATGTTTCCATTGATATTTTCCCCTTCCGTCCGATCCCAGGCTCAGCCCCTTCCCAAACCTAAAGCCTCTGCCCCAGGTTTAGGCTTGGGAAGGGGTGTCCCCCCCCCCCCTTACCTTCCATCGCCAGCTTGGACCCTTCCCAAGCCTAAAGCCTCTGCTCCAGGCTTTAGGCTTGGGAAGTGGTTCCCCCACCCGCACCTTCGATCGCAGGCTCGGCCCCTTCCCACGCCTAAAGCCTCCGCCCCAGGCTTTAGGCTTGGGAAGGGGACCCCCGCCCCTCCGATTGCAGGCTTGGCCCCCTCCCAAGCCTAAACCCTCTGCCTGATGGCCAGCTGGGAGTGACCTGGGTGCCTAGGAGGTTCCCCGGACCCAGGTATGTATGCAAATCAATGGCCATCTTTGTTGGGTTAATTTGCATACTCACTCTGATTGGCTGTGGGAGTATCAGAGGTATGGTCAATTTATATCTTTGTCTATTGTTAGGTAAGATATATATATATATATATATATATATGTATATATATATACATATATATGCATATATACATATATAAAATTATAAATATATAAAATTATATATATATAAAGATAACCCATCTCTTGGATGGATTGTATTTGTTATCTCATATTATACAACATAGTTGAGGCTACTCATATCTCTTTAGAGAATTTACGTCCACATGCTTAAGCCATGAACAATTCTAGGACCTGCATCAGAATAAAATACACTGAGTAGACAGATTATTATGATCTCTGAACACATAATAATCTGGCCACTCAGTGTATATCCTATATAATAAAAGGCTAATATGCAAATTGTCCCCTCGACCAGGAGTTCGACCAGCAGGCAGGCCAGTCAACCACCCATGTCCCCTCCCCCTGACCAGGCTAGCCGGACCCCACCCATGCACGAATTCATGAACCAGGCCTCTAATATATATACACTCACTGAGTGGCCAGATTATTATGCGTTCAGAGACCATAATCTGGCCACTCAGTGTAATTTCATTTATTTTATTTTTCCCTTTTTTATTGAATTTATAGGGGTGACACTTGTTAACAAAATGAAATAGTTTTCAGGTGCACAGTTCTACAACACATCATCTGTACACTGTATTGTGTGTTCACCATCCCAAGTGTATTCTTTATCCATCACCATTTATCCATCCTGTACCATCCTCCACCTCCACAAAACCCCATTCCCCCTGCAATAGCGACACTGTTGTTTGTGTCCATTAGTTTTTTCTCTTTTATTCTTTTTGACTTTATCTCTCCACTCCCGACCTAGCCCACCCCCCAGAGCTGCCAGCCTGCTGTCTTTCTAAGAGTCTGTCTCTATTTTGCTTATTAGTTAATTTTGTTCATTAGATTCTACATATTAGTGAGATCATATGGTACTTGTCTTTCTCTGACTGGCTTATTTCACTTAGCATATGCTCTCCAAGTTTATCAAAGCTGTTTCAAAGGGTAAAATTTCCTTCTTTTTTATGGCTGAGTAGTATTCTATTGTGTAAATGTACCACTGCTTTTTTATCCACTCATCTGCTGATGGATACTTGAACTGCTTCCCAATATTGGCTATTATAAATAAAACTGCAATGAACATAGGGGTGCATATATTCTTTTTAATCAGTGTTTTGGGTTTCTTCTGATAAATTCCCAGAAGTTGAAATGCTGGGTCATAAAGCAGTTCCATTTATTTATTTATTTATTTATTTATTTATTTATTTATTTAAGGTAACTCCATACTGCTTTCCACAGTGGCTAAACCAATCTGCATTCTCACCAGCAGTGCACAAGGGTTCCCTTTTCTCTACAAGCTTGCCAACACTTATTTGTTGATTTATTGATGATAGCCGTTCTGACAGGTGTGAGTAGATATCTCATTGTGATTTTAATTTGCATTTCTCTGAAGATTAGTGACTTCGAGCATATTTTAAAATATATTTTTATTGATTTCAGAGAGAAAGGAAGAGGCAGAGGGAGATAGAAACATCAACGATAAGAGAGAATCATTGATTGGCTGCCTCCTGCACGCTCCCTACTGGGGATTGAGCCAGCAACCTGGGCATATGCCATTGACTGGAATCAAACCTGGGACCCTGCAGTCCACAGGCTGATGCTCTATCCACTGAGCCAAACCAGATAGGACGAGCATATTTTCATATGTCTATTTGCCATCTCTCTGTTCTCTTTGGAGAAGTGTCTATTTAGGTCCTTTGCCCAATTTAACAAGGTTTTGTGTTTTTTTGGTGTTGAGTTGTATAAGTTCTTTATAAATTTTGGATATTAACCCAGAATCAGATGTATTGGCAAATATGTTCTCCCATTCAATGAGTTTTCTTTTTATTTTATTGATGCTTATCTTTGCTGTGTAAAAGCATTTTAATTTGATGTGTCCCATTCATTTATTTTTCTTTTGTTTCACTTGCCCAAGGAGATATATCAGACAAAACGTTGCTAAGAGAAATGTCTGAGATTTTATTGCCTATGTTCTCTTCTAGGATTTTATAGTTTCCAGTCTTACATTTTCTTTAATCCATTTTGTGTTATTCTTGTGTATGGTGTAAGAAAGTGGTCTAGTTTCATTTTTTGCACGTATCTGTCCAATTTTCCCAGTATCATTTAACCCTAACCCTAACCCTAACCTTACCTCATTGTATGAGGTAAGGCTACCTTACCTCATTGTATGTTCTTATCTCCTTTGTCAAATATTAACTGACCATAAAAGTGTGGATTTATTTCTGGATTCTCTATTTTGTTCCATTGGTATATATGTCTGTTTTTATGCCAGTACCATGCTATTTTGATTACTATTGCCTTGTAATATTGTTTAATATCTGCTAGCATGATTCCTCCAACTTTGTTCTTCTTTCTCAAGATCACTGTTGCTATTTGGAGTCTTTATTGGTTCCATAATTTTTTGGAATATTTATTCTTGTTTTGTGAAATATGCCATCATTTCATTTATTTTATGCAATAATAATATGGTGCAGACTAAAGTTTGTATAACCTGGTCATAAGATGCTAAGCATGAAGGACAAGCCTGTCACATGTCCATTAATCTGCATTAAATATTTGAAGTAAAGATAGCAAATAACAGACAAAGGATTAATTTCTTAAATAGAAATAAATCTCTAGTGTTTTGGGCTAAAGAATTGATGCAATAGAAGGAAACTCTGGAGTTTGCTGGAGAATTCTGTACTTACTTATTACAGTGGTTGTTAGAGGGTTTGAGGGGGCATTGAAATAAAAGGAACTACAGCCTACTTTCCTTAAGTTCCCATGCAGTCCAATGTAATTCATTTTAATGAATTGATCACCCACTGTGTTGCTATGGGCTATGCTCTATTTTTTATGAACATTGCTGTAAAGTTCAAATTCACATGAAAATGGCTCAAGGGAAACAAGCCAGAACAATCATTTCTAACCTATTCCCATGGTACTTAACACAAAGGGACCATATTATTCCTGGAGCTAATATAGGGGATAAAATCCACGTGGACTTTTTATGAAATTTCTGATATCTTTAGAAGTACATGCTAATTACTAAATTGAACTCAAATATCATTTATGAAATAAGACAACTGAACCAATTCTAAAAATATCTCCTCAGTTAGATTTGAAATATTAACAATTTGCTGAAATTAAAACATTATACTATAAAATTTTAAAAAGACCACTTTAGGTCTAATCCAAAAAGAGAAATCTGTTCAGAAATTCAACTGAATGACAACTTGATTGGTCACTGGAGATTTCCAATTTTATAGCTTGGAGAATCTGCTCTAAATATGTCTGTTTTCTTCTGGTAAGTGTGTTTCTCACCACATGCAAATCCCATGATTATTTATTAGCATGAAATTCACCATGGGGTTTCTTAAAAGATGCAGCAGGCAAAATTAGTAGATTTAACCCATCTTTGAATTTGTTTTTTTTTAAACCTCTCTTCAGAATAGAAAGAAAGCTTTTCACATCAGCTTAATTGCTTAACTTCCCTATAGAAAACCTTTTAAATTTTTCTTCCAAATAGAATGTATCTAGCTCTTAATTGTCCTACATATGAGAGGAAAGAATTTAGATAATTCCAGAGACATCCATATAAACTCCCAAGTCTCTCATATTGCACAACATAGCACATAGTTCTTTTACACATCTCAGCCCCCTTATAAGATGCTTCTGCTGATGGGATAGGGTGGTTTTGTAGTTTGTCACCATTATTAATCTAAATACAGTTCTGGATTTGAGTTTGCAAAGGAGTAATGTGGAGGGTAGGAATGGGTTATTTAGTTGGTACCAGGCTGCAGCTGGTTCCATAGCTCTCCAACGTCTACTAGTCTTCACTTTCAAATTCTCCAAGTCCTGATCCAGGAATGTATATAGCTCCATGGCAAGGGCATAAACTCATTCTTTATCTTACCTGTGTTGTTGGGAACACAGGTGATAGGGATCCTGGATCCTAATTTGCTCATACTCTTTCCTTTTTGACATCCAGGCTTTCTTCCCAACTCTTGGCCCTACTGATTACAGTAACTTCAGGCATAGCACCAGATACAGAAGCTACAGCCTTCCATAGATATTTTTATAAGTTTCTACAATTTCTACAATTAAGAACTAACATCTATAGTAAATCCCTTATTTTCTAATACTCAGTGATTCTGCATCTCTTATTAAAACCTAACTGACACAGTATGCTATGTATATGATACATTTTCCTTAATGTGAAAAGATACTACCACAATCCATATTACTGTGGGGTTTTTTTGGAAAATTTTGAATAACATTCTAGCATGTTTTGTAGATAAAAAATTTATGTATGGGAGGTAGCTTGCAAATACAAATTCCATACGATATATAAGCTGCTGCTCTTCCATTTACTGTCTAGGACATTTGGCATTCTTTTAAATGAAGATCTTACTATTTTGTAGCCAAGGGCAATGCTTTGACCTTTTCAATATTCCATAATTAGATTGGCTGCATTTCTACTTTGCCTCCTGTTTACAGCCTAGGCAGCCTCTGGGAAAGGGGCAGAGTGGCCAGCTGTTCATAGTTGAAAATATTTTAAAGGTCAAAGAAATAGAGCATTTCAACTGTCTATTCTACTGAAATGTATTCACTTTTTTTTTCAGGGAAATCTATAGAAACAGGAAATATATTCTATATAAAACAAAGTTAAAATTATGAAATTTTGCTACTTCATTTAAGAAATTTCTCAGCTGAACTAGATAAATGCCTGGGCCCTTAGATAAATAGAGGTGTACTTCTCAAGCTATTTTGGCTTGTGTCTTTATTGGGTCACCTGTCCTTTCACTCACAGTATACTTCTCTCTATTTATTACTATAGAAATAAGATATCTCAACAAAATTTAAAGAAATGTCTAATGCTTCCCATTAATAAGATGAAGTGATGTCTGATTTTTAAGAGATAGAGTGATATTTCAAGAAATGCAAATGTTAATGATTGGATTGTTCTAGTTAACAGAATTTGTGAGTTTAACCATAATTCTTTATGCTTCACTCTTTGTTTCTAAATTAGTTAAACAAATTTCCCTCTTGGTAAATATATTCTAATGAATATAATTTAATGTTGACTCGATAATTGAAGACATCATATTAATATCAACAGTAATTTTCTAGGATTAGATTTAAAGATGTTGTTAATTCCCAAATGAAATACTGACTCTGAAAGTTCCTTTTGTTGTTGATTCTTTGTTTTCATTGTTTTGTTTGTTTTTAACTTGGCCACTTAATAAGAAAACAAGTACAGAACAAGTTCTTATAAAAATTCAAAAAACATTTATGGATAAATTAAAATTCTAGTTGGCTTCGCCCTATATAATTGAGGTTTAATATATAAGGGGTAACTATATTGTTGACTGAATTTGAAAACCAAAAATATACTTGGGTGTATATGAAAAAAAAATTTCAAGAGACAGTGAAAGACCCAGAGCTGCTTAATTATGTCATTGCTCATTTAGCTCATTGGAGCTATTAAATAACTTTTTTGTAAGATTCATGATTTTTTCAGGATTAAAATTTGCCTTTGTGTTAATGTATACTATGGAAGATGGGGTTATTTCTGAGAAGAAATTGGATAGTTTGCTAAACTACCTGGATATAACAAGAGAGAGAGCTCTTATCTGATGTACCTCAGAAAATAATATTTAGAGAGACTTGATAATTCCATCTTGAGAAAACATGTGGAGAGTGGGAGAAGACTCACATTCCCTCCAAGGTCTGGAGTAGTTCAGAGAAGCTAAGAGCATGCTATTGCAGTGTTACACAATCATGTTTCTCTAATAAACTCTGATTGATTATGGCAAGAGCAACAAGATAATTTTCATCAGGGTTACAAGTTCATCTGGGAGACTACAGTATAACAACCTGGAAAAGCCCTGCAAAAAGCCTGCTATTTCACAAGTATGGAGTCTCCAGGGAAACAGAGATGTATAAAAACTTTAAAGTGCTAAAAAAATGTCAGAAGGAGTATCAGGAGTCACGCACATAAGAGAAAACTACTGAGACTTTGTCTAAAAGAGGGTCTGATCTGAGACAAGTATATAGGTCATAGTAATATTGTGCAGTGTTCATCAGACTTGTGCTCTTGGGACCACTCACCAAGGGTAAAGATTGTCATTGAGATATTGCAAGTAGTCTAAGAATGAACATGATCAGAGAAAGTCTTCTGATAAGCTTTTCCTAGTATGAGAATGATAGCAATTGATAACTTGTGTTTCTAGACATACCATTAAATAAGAAAGAGCAGATACCAAAAAAGAACACTTGTGAACTCTTCACCTATTGACTGGCTTGCATTACTAGCTTCTTTTTCAATGTCTCTGTTGACACTTCATTATTAGGCAAGGATTTGCTGGGCATAATCTTTTACTGGAAACTTTAAAAGTAAGCTTAATAAATACACATATTTCCTTTGAAATGTGATATAAATGCAGTTGAGATTAAGCAATTCAATACTATAGCTTAATTTCAGTGAACTACTGGGAAATTTTTTAAAACTTAAAAAAAATCTTCAACTGAGGATAAGATTTTATTAAGTTTAGAGAGCAAGGAAGGGAAAGGGAGAGAGAGAAAGAGAGAAACATCCATAGGCACCCATACGCACCTCAACCTGAGATCGGACCCACAACCTGAGTATGTGCCCTGACTGGTAATGGAACCTATGACCTTTCAGCGCATGGGACAACACTCCAACCAATTGAGCCACACAGACCAGGCCGCTACTGGGGAAATTTAATGAATGCAACCCTGAGGGAATAATTAAGAAATATGTTGATAACCATGCTAATAATTTAGATGAGAAGTTTTATCACTTCTATCATTTACATATAGAAAGGTCTCATAGGAATTATTTTATTTTTCATTATTCATAATTATACATGGAAGGAAATTGGATAGTCTTTTAATTCAGTAACTTGTTTATCAATACTATGACAGTATACTAAATTATATAGTCAGATATATATATGGCATAATTTTAAGGTAGATTATTTAAGTATCAACTTGATAATTATGTAGTTTATTATAGTCATATAATTTCTTAGAGACATCAGAAATGAACTTAGTTCAGATGTTTTATTATTTAAATGACCCTCTGTAATTTGTACAAAAGGATTACATTTTTTAAATTGATTTCAGAGAGGAAGGGAGAGGGAGAGAGAAATAGTAACATCAACAATAAAAGAGGATCATTGATTGGCTGTCTCCTGCATACCCCCTACTGGGGACCGAGCCCACAACCCAGGAATCAAACCATAATCTCCTGGTTTATAAATCAACGCTCAACCACTGAGCCACACCAGCCATAAAGGATTAAAAAATTTTAAAGTTTAACATATAGTGACTAAAAGTGGCACTATATGTATAGTTATAAAAAGATGCACAATTGTTTATATAGCTTTATTTATACATACTAAGAGCCCAGCGCGCATTTGAAATCATGCGGTGCCGCCCACCCTCGAGTCGCTGGTCTGGCCCTGCCTCCCTCTCTGGCCCTTGAATCAGCTGCAACCGCTGCTGATCAGGCCCTCCCCCAGTGCAGTCGCATAGAGGACCCTGCAGCCCTGACCCCGACGCTGTGCATGCAACCTCCTCCTATCTGGTTGACCTGTTATGGTGTCCCAGTTAATTAGCATATTCCTCTATTATGTATATAGATAAGTTTACACATACTATACTATACTATGCTCTCATGTTAATGTTAATACAAAATATCAACTTGTTTCCAGTTGCTAAAATTTAGGGAGATTTCTCACTATTGGGAAAATAAAAACAAAGCCAAAGTTTCAAAAACAATTGGAACATATTCTTGTATATTGAAAATGGCTGATTAAATAAGTTGAAAATAAGAAACATACAAAAAGAGTACAATTTATTATAAAGAAGGGAAACTTTCAGAGACCAATGTGACAATATTACAATATGTTAAACAGAGAACAATGGAAAATGTGTCTTTGGAGTAAAACAAAACAAAACAAAAAGGAAATTCACTAACAAACTAGAGACCATAAATTTATAAAACAACACATATTAGAATTGTTGATGGGGGAAGGATGATATTTCTGGCCCCATATAAAAGTAAGTTGCAAATTACTGGAGAGGTCTCTCAATGATTCCAAACTAGCTAGAAGAAAGGTCTTATGTAATTTCTCTTGAATACATCACAAGAGAAACCCCAAATAGCATATTTAAACTAAGCTAAATCCATTTTTTTAAAAATATTGATAAACATCAGAGTTATATATATTGAGCTCTACTACTACAGATGCTGATTAAGTGGGTCTGTTATAGTGCCTGTAATTATACTTAAAAATAAAACTACTGGTCATGAAAATGGAAGGATTCCAACTACAGAATTTCAGGAACATTAGAAACCTCAGAAAGTCAAGTTCTACATTCATCACAAAATCAGATGGCTGGAGAAACCCAGAATCAGAGGACAAAGAAATCAATGGCATTCTTGTTCATCTCCTAGCAGGATAACACCTGAAAAAATGAAGGTAGTCTGAGAGCACATTTCAGTAGTATTGTTTACATCACAAATATTTTTCATTTTGATGTAGTCCAATTTATTTATTTTTGTAACACGCAAGAAAGAGTTATGTCTTTGCTAAGAGAGATGTACTTCACTGAAAATCATGTAGAACCAATTTGGCTGTCCATATAAAGGGATGAAAAGCCAGTGATGGTGCCAATTTTTAGAATGAATAGAAATATTTTAGATTAACTCACAGTAGTGGTAAGAAAGAAAAATAAGGAATTAACCAAATCTCACGTCTTCTCCCTTGATCTTGTTTCTAAATAGAAGTTGCATTAAATCTTATATTACTAGTGGCCTGGTGCACGAAATTCGTGCATGGGGGCGTATCCCTCAGCCCGGCCTGAACCCTCTCCAATCTGGGACCCCTCGAAGGATGTCCTACTGCCGGTTTACAGGGATCAGGACTAAACCAGTGGTCGGACATCCCTCTCACAATCTGGGACTGTGGTTCCTAACCGCTCACCTGCCTGCCTGCCTGATTGCCCCTAACTACTCTGCCTGCTGGCCTGTTCTCCCCCTACTGCCCCCCCACTAGCCTGCTCGCCCCCAAATGCCCCCGCACCAGCTTGATCACCCCCAACTGCCCCCCATGCCAGCTTGCTTGCCCCCAACTGCACCCCCTGCCAGCCTGCTTGCCCCCAACTGCCCCCCCTGCTGGCCTGCTCACCCCCACCTTCCCTCCCCACTGGCCTGCTCTCTCCCAACTGCCCCTCTGCTGGCCTGCTCACCCCAAACTGCCCCCCCCGGTGTCCTGATCACCCTCAACTGACCCCCACTGATGGCCTGTTTGCCCCAAACTGACCCCACTGCTGGTCTACTCACCTCCAACTGCCCCCCCCACCAGCCTGATCATCCACAACTGCCATCCCATCCTGGCCTGATCACCCACAGCTGCCCTCCCCTCTTGGCTTCTAACCACCTCTACCTCGGCCCATGCCACCATGGCTTTGTCCAGAAGCACATCCGGAAGGTCTCCTGGAAGGTCTCCCAGTCTAATTAGCATATTACCCTATTATTAGTATAGAGGCCTGGTGCATGGGTGGAGACTGGCTGGTTTGCCCTGAAGGGTGTCCCGGATCAGGGTGGGGGTTCCCTTGGGGCGTGGGGCAGCCTGAGTGAGGGGCTGATGGCTGTTTTCAGGCTGGCCAAGGCCCCAAGCGGGGACCCTCACTTCATGGGGGTGTGGCAAGCCTGGGTAAGGGTCTGAGGGCTATTTTCAGGCTTGCCACACCCCCCAGCGATCCAGGCCCCCAGGACCTCCTTGAGCGGCTGCCAGGGCGGGCGGGAAGCTTGGCTTACTTTGGTGCCAGGAGCAACCCAAGCCTTCTGCTCACTCCAGCTCCATGGCTGCCACCATCTTTGTTGGGTTAATTTGCATACTCACTCCTGATTGGCTGGTGGGCATAGTGGAGAGACGGTCAATTTGCATGTTTCTCTTTTATTAGTGAAGATAGGTAATTGAGTTCCTTACCAATGCTTTATGTGTATCCTATGCCCAAAATTAATGTACTTTTTTCTGTAGTGTAGCTACTCAGGCTCTGTTATAGTTACTGCTTGCATGGTGAAATCTTTTCCATTCTTTTGCTTTCAATCTGTTTGTATTTTTAAATCTAAAGCAAATCTCCTGCAGATTTTATATAGTTAGATTTTATTTTGTATCCAGGCTTAGAGCCAATTTTTAATTAAAAAATTTAGTCCATTCATATTGAAAATTATTATTGATATGGTTGGATTTAGGTCTGCCATTTTATTTTTATATTTCATATTTCTCGTGATACTTGTTACTCTGTTCTTTCTTTGATGTCTTCTTTTTTATTAAAAGAATAATTTCTAAGGTAGCATTTAAATTATGTTAATGTTTTTTAGTATATATATATATATATGTATATATATATATATATATATATATATATATATATATATATATATTTTTTTTTTTTTATGTGCCTCAGGCATGAAACAGCTTTGGCCACTGACACAGGCATCAAGCTAGGATGAACTAAGGACTGTACATCTGCTTTGCCCCTGATTGATATAAGAGCAACACCACCAATCAGGTGTCTTCTTGCCCATTGCCAGGGGGTTTTTTAGTATATTTTTGAGTCATTTTCTTAGTGGTTGCTATAAGGTTTATAGTGTGCATCTTAATTTTTCAAAATCTAATTCAGATCTATACTTACTTAATTACAGTGAGATATGGGGACTTTACTCCTATATAGCTCTACTCCCTCTTTCTCCTTTTTTCTGCTGTTAATGATATATATATAATATCTATGTAAGTTACCCACCCAAAAGATATTATAATTATTGATTGATACAATTTTATATAGTTTTTAAAAGCTGAGAAAATAAAAAAGAATAAGTTATATTTTAGAGTTTTTATATTTGGCGTCTAGTTTATCATTTCTAGTTTTCTTCATTTCTTCCTGTGGATTCACATTATCATGTGATGTTATTTCCTTACTTCAGTATAGCTTTGGCCTCATCTTCATCTTTAATGTTGTTTATCAAATTACTTTTCTAAATAATTTCTATATGTTACAGACTCCACAATACAATTCTATAACTATTGTTTATACAATTGATTTTTAAGAAAGGAGAATAAGCATGACATTCTACACGCTTATCTTTTCTACATAATTACTTATCATAATATTTTATATAGATTTGAATAACTATGTGTTGTCATTTATTTTCAGCCTGAATAACCCCTTTTAGTGTTTCCTGTAGTACAAGTTTACAGGCAATAAATTATCTCAATGTTTGTTTGCCATGGACTGAATTGTGTAGTCTCAAAATTCATATGTTAAAGTTCTAACCCCCAATGTGATGGTATTTGGAGGTGGGGTATTTGGGAAGAATTATATTTAGATGAAGTCATGAGGATTTTTTTTATGATGGCATTAGTGCTCTTATAATAATAAGAGGAAAGAGAAATTAGTTCTTACACCCCAGGAACCTAGAAGAGATGAGAGCTTCCACTCCAGTGGCAAGTCCACTAGAGCATGTCTCCCACAACGCTACGCTATGTAGGAAATGAGGACTGCATACATTACCAGATGCCCTGTCCAGACACTCCCTGTGTATCAGGAGTTTAGGGTGGGGTAAGAGGAGCTGCTTGATTGCTCCCACCCAATAGATAGATGCTTTCTATAGAACAGAGTTGGGAAAAATGTGATCTGCTGATGTTCACCAGCTGCTGAAGTAACTGAGAATAGCTCTTTTGCTCCAGGGATCTGGGGAAATTGGACCTTCCATGCATTTGACAAGCCTGCTAAAACAGTTTTTCACAATGTAGAGTTTTGGGGGCATGGGTGTGGTCCCTAGGTTGAATGCCACCGCCTCCCACTTGTCTTATCAAGTTTCTGTAGACTTTTTAAAAGTGCTTCTCAATTGATTGTATGCCCTTTAATCAAGCTCCAGAGATTTTGAAATTTTGTTTTTGCTAATTTTGATCAGTCTAATAGATTCATCCCTGGGAAGAAGGTTACCTGAAATCATAGCACTGCTACCATTCCAAAAGTCTGTAAAAGCTTTGTTATTTTGATGAATGTACTATTAATTGACATAGTAGGTAAAGTGTCAAATGGATGAAAACAATTCAAATTATTTCTAAGAACAGGCCCTTAAAATTAGAAAAACATACTTTTACTCACCAGTAATAAAGCTATATTCAAATTAAATAAATCTCCAACTCTGTAAGTAGAATTTAGCATGTATTAGAAAATAAAGATAATTATTAAATGGATAAAAAAAGACTTTTGACAAAAATAAATGAGTACCACAAGAATAACTTTGATATAGATCTTTAACACACACACACACACACACACACACACACGCACATACACACAGTTCCGTGGTCAAATTAGTTTGGGAAATTCTAGGTTTAAAAAATTCTAGAGATTTAAAAAAAATTATCTTCATATTGAAAGTATTGCAAATTTCCCCTTGTTTTTTTTCCCATTGACCCCTTCATCCTATCCCCCATCCCCACAATAGCCCCCCCAGGCCTTCACCACTCTGTTGTCTCTACCCATAGTCTATGCATATATGCATATAAGTTTCACAGTTAATCACTCCCCACCCACCTACCTCCACCTTCCCTCTGAAATTCCTGAGTCTGTTCCAGGCTTCTCTGTCTCTGGATCTATTTTGTTCATCAGTATATTTTATTCATTAGATTCCACATATGAGTGAGATCATGTGATGCTTAACTTTCTCTGGCTTATTTTGCTTAGCATAATATACTCCAGGCCCATCCATGATGTTTCAAATGGTAAGAATTCCTTCTTTTTTAATGCCGGGTAGTATTCCATTTTGTAAATGTACCACAGCTTTTTTATCCACTGATCTGCTGATGGACACTTAGGCTGTTTCCAAATCTTAGCTATTGTAAAATGTTCTGCTATGATCATAGGGTGCATACATTCTTTCTGATTGGCATTTTAAGTTTATTAGGATATATTCCTAGAAGTGGTATCACTGGGTCAAATGGGAGTTCCATTTTTAATTTTTTGAGGAAACTCCATACTGTTTTCCATAATGGCTGCACTAGTCTGCATTCCCACCAGCAGTGCAAGAGGGTTCCTTTTCTCCACATCCTTGCCAACATTTGTCATTTGTTGATAGTCATTCTGGCAGATGTGAGGTGATACCTCATTGTCCTTTCAATTTGCATCTCTTGGATGATTAGTGACTGCATTTTTCCATATATTTCTTGGCTTTCTGTATGTCTAATTTGGAGAACTGTCTATTTAGGTACTTTTCCCATTTTTTAAATAGATTGTTTGTCTTCCTTTTAAGTTGTATGAGTTCCTTATATATTTTGGAAATTAACCCCTTATGGGATGTATCACTTAGAGATTTTTTAGAAAACTCTTGATTACCTCAGTCTTAATATGATAATGCATAATACTGAATTTCCAAAGATTGATACATTATGCATCGCATCCCAAATTTTTGTGACCAAATTTGTTTTCATTTGTTTTATTTGTATTTTTGTTTGTTTGCTTGTTTTTCATTGAACATTTCTCAAGATTTATGTTGTTGAGAATACCCTTTGCAAAACACTTATTTAATATATTATTTTTTAAATGAAGAAATTCACCTCTGGGAGCTATGGTATTTTGTATAGAACACATGATTACTTAACTCTATATTTCTAGAGTATATACATATATATAAACATTTGGGGTAGCTCAGGGTGTTGGTAAAATGTGAGGTATAGAAAGGATTTATGGAGAAAATTAAAAGTGCCAGTATTGATTTTAGAATGTCAAATACAAAAAATACACAGTGATAACTGAGCCCAATCCCCCATTGTTGAATAAAGGGGAGTATTGAAATTGTGAACTAAGATGCAAGCCCAGTCATTCTGAGGACTAACATAATATCACTATCCCCATATGAGGACCACAGTAGTACTATTTCCTGAACTAATATATGTACTTTGTGATACTTTAAAATTTTAAAATCTCAAAAAAATTTCCTATTTCAAAATAAGTTCCTATTTCTTCCCAATATTTGAGAGTAAATTTTCTTAGATGAAAAATATAGATTTTAAGAATCAAAGAAACAACATAGTTTCAAATCCTTACTCTGCCCTTACCAGTAGTTGTTACCATTGACAAATTGTTTATCTTACTTAAGCCTCAATTTCCTCATCTATAAAGTGGGGGTAATAATATTTAGGATTGTTTGGACATTTAAAGATAGTTTGGGGAATTTCAAATGCTGGGCATAGAGCTAAACTACCATCTACTAGCCCCAGCATTTCAACCCCTTTTAATGTAGGAAATGATGTATTTTGTAGCAAAATCTGTTCTAGTCAGTGTAAATATAACACATTTTTAGCAACTAATGTAATGTCTAGAATTTAGTGAGTAATAGTAAGTGTTCATTTAATTGAAGGGCAAGGTAAGAAACACTTGTTTAATGCCAACAGTATATCAAGCATTCTACATAAATTATTTTCTATAGTTGAATCATTATAACATTTATGTTAGCCCTATTTTACCTATTTAATAAATGAGAAAATAAAGGTTCAGAAAATTCATTGATCTACTAGTACTCAGTACTCAGCTAGAAGGAAGTGAAGCCAAGATGTAAGTCTATCTGATTCCAAATCTTATGTTCCTTTCAATTTCCCAAGCTGCTATTTAACAAAATTAGGGAATTACTTAGATCCATATCATACTTTTCTAGCCAGGGTATTATTCATGTTATAATGTGATTTAAAATGCAAAACTCTAATACGTTGCCAATATGGCCATGATTTTTTTTAATATTTTTTATAAACATATATACTAATAAAAGGGTAATATGCTAATTAGACCAGGTCAACCAGCCATCTTCCGGATGTCCGACTTCCTTTTGGACAAAGCCATGGTGGAGGGGGCCCGAGGCAGAGGCAGTTAGGGGTGATATCAGGCTGGCAGGGGAGAACAGTTAGGGGTGAGATCAGGCTGGCAGAGAGTGAGGAGCGAGATCAGGATGGCATGGGAGGGCAGTTGGGGGTGAACAGGCTGGCAAGGGAGGGCAGTTGGGGGCACAACCAGGCCTGCAGAGAGGGCAGTTGGGGGCGACCAGGCTGGCAGGGGAGGGAAGTTCAGGGAATTAGGGAGGCAGGCAGGTGAGTGGTTAGGAGCCAGTGGTCCTGGATTGTGAGAGGGGTGTCTGACTGCTGATTTAGGCAGTCGTCGGACATCCCCTGAGGGGTCCCAGATTGGAGAGGGTGCAGGCCGGGCTGAGGGACACCCCCCCCCGTGCACGAATTTCATGCACCAGGCCTCTAGTTTAATATATTTCCAAATGACTGAATGCTCTGGCATGTAGGCTTTCTAAAAATAGGATGAAAAAATATAAATACCTGGAATCCTGAAGATCTATCTCCAACTAAATGAATGCTACTTTAACATAAAGTTAGAGTATGAAGGAAAATATGAAAAAGCACACCATATATTTACATTAAAGCATTTATTCTTTTATAAAATGTATTTTACATATATTTTAAAACTTTCTATCCTATATAATAAAAGGGTAATATGCAAATAGACCAAACGGCAGAATAACAGAACAACCAATCAAAGCATAATATGCTAATGATATGCTAAAGCTGCTCAACCGCTCACTATGATGTGCACTGACCACTAGGGGGCAGAAAGTCAATTGGTCGACCAGTTGCTATGATGTGCACTGACCACCAGGGGGCAGATGCTCTGACCAGTAGGTTAGCTTGCTGCTGGGGTCTGGCCAATCGGTTCTGAGCGAGACAGGCCAGAGATGCCCTAAAGTCCTCCTGTGGTCCCTTCCTGGCCTTATAGTGCACCGGTGGGGTCCCTCAGCCTTGTCTGCACCCTCTTGCAATCCGGGACCCCTTGGGGGATGTTGGAGTGCCGGTTTCAGCCTGATCCCGCAGGCCACTCCCCTTAGGAGGGCACCAGATGCAGGATTTGTGGCTGGTGAGTGCTGCTGCGGCAGCACGATCCTCTCCTGATTGGGTGTTAGCCTGCGGCAGGCGCAGTGGGGCCAGGATGAGTGGGAGTAGCAGGTAGGAGCTGCAGTCAGCATTGCACTGCGGGTTTTGGCCTAATCCCTGCAGGCTACCCAGACAGACCCACCCATGCATGAATTCGTGCACCGGGCCTCTAGTTGGAATTTAAAGAATAAGGTTTTTAAAGAGCAGCTGCACTAGAAGCAGTTTATATCATAAAATGCAAGTTGTGAAAATTTTGGAACATCTTTCAGTGAAGCTAGAGAAAATGAAAAATGTCACAAATAAAGAAATTAAAAATATCACAAATAAAGAAAGATTTTATAAGTTCAGCCTGTGTGTAGGAAGCCATAATGAGGTTCCCTCTTTTTAATGAACTGGATAAGAAATTAAACTCAATAGCTGAAGTTTAATACATTCTCTCAGATAAAACAAATCAAGATAAAGGACTATATGGGTTGGAAGTGGCTAAAACTAAAGGCTTTCAGGTTCTAAAACAGTGCTAGAAGCAGCAGAACTGGAAATAGCTTAACATACCACAAATGGAAAAGTTGAATGTATACATACTATTTCCACATTGCCATTTATTGAAAGCTTTCCATAAAACCTGATATATCTCATTGATGTAATTCATTTAGCATTCCAAACATTTGCAAAAATGTATTTTTGTATTTGAAATGCATTTGTAGTGGGCAATGATAATGTTTTAAAAGTTATTGGGGTTAAGGTAATCTATTCTTACATACTTGATTCAGAACAGCTTTAATTTATCAGTACAAGTGCAACCCTGAAGGGGCAAAAAAAAAAAAAAAGTGCTTTGGAAGCATTAACTAATGAAAATTGCATATATAATCCAAGTGGTACTGTATTTTACTTTATTGTTTTTGATAGGTATATCATATAAACTAAGAATATTCCAAAGCTATGAATTATAAAGGTTTTCTTACAACATACACAAGGAATGACAGTCATTCCATTTTTTTATTTCAAGATACGTGAACTAAATGATAAATATAAAATACAACAAGTATGTACTGAACCAGTGTTATATTCAATACACTTGTTCACAATTAAAATGCACAGCAGCCAATCTTTTGCAAAAGCTTGCTTTATGAACTGTAGGTGACCAGTTGCTAAACTTCATGATAATTCCTATGTAAATTTTACTCTTAAGCTTTATTCAATAAAGTATAGTTAATTAAAAAAACTTTCTGGACTCTCAAATTAAAAATTAAAAATTCATATTTGCTTTCTATGGATATAAAGCATGTGTTTAATTATTAATTAAGTAACTTGGTAGCTAAGTTCTAACAATTGAGAGACTCGCTGATATGATAACTTTTCTTTCCACAATCTCTGGCAGGCACCATGTTATGTTTTCTCTGTCAAATATGAAATACAATGAGAAAAAATAAGATATTTTATAGTCAATTGATAACCTCTACATATTCCAGTTTGGTTCCTTTTCCTGATTGTGATAGATTATTACATTTGAAAATACAGGGGAAATATGACAAGTCTCTTTCCAAGTCAGTACTTGGAATATACCTGCATTTCATTTTGTGATGTTTCAAGAATATATTTTTTGCTATTTTAAAAAATAAAATCGGCAAATTTGAGGTAACAGACGTCAGAAATTATCAAGGCCATTACAAGCTAATTATTTACCCAAACATCACCTTAAAGGCACAGCATTCAGAAATAATTATGGCTTTCTATATTACTCATTACAGCCCCTAGAAATTTCTTTGAGGCCTAAGAACTAAAGTTATTTCCAATCCCTCCTCTTTCCCTTAGCATTGAATCATACAGTGAGAGACCTGCTTCTAGCTGCATAGAAGATGAACACATAGAAAATTCTGTTGACTTACTGTGTTATTCTTATATCAACTGGAAATTTTTCACTGATAATTGTTGAAATCTCAAAACACAATGTTATTAAAACCAATGTATACCAGAATTACATTAGTTTTCCCTCAAAATTTAGAAAGATTTTTTTGTTTGTTTCACCATTTCCAATGTGCAATAGTAATGCAGTTGAGTTTACATGATCATTAATACAACTTGAATTTACTGATATTGGGGTTCTACTGATTCAAGTCTGTACTTTAGGCATAATAGTTTAGAGGCAATAGTCCAGAATTGTGTGGAAGAAACTGCAAGTCCTCAACTCTGAGAGTTATGTTCTGTTTTATAATGTTATATATAGGTTCCATCTCCAAGCCAGTTTTGATTGATTGACCATCTGGAGTGCCATACTGAAAAATAACTTCTTGTGTCACTGCTCATCAGGAAAGGCTATCATAATTAATTTGCATTTGATAAGGATGCATAAAGGGTTAGCAAACTTTACTTTGCTGCTAATTTGCCACCCCTGCAATAGTAAACATGTTCCCACTTCAAGGTTTCTTGTTGGAGAAACAGGGGAACCATTAGGGAAACAAGGGAACAATTCAGAGGGGAAGGCAAAGAGAAGTAAGAAAGTCAACAATTTAAAAACAAAAATACTTTATTTCCCATAACCCCCTCCAAATTTAACAATGCTTCTTTCCAATTACTTCAGCTGAATAGTTTTACCATACTTAAAAAAATTATTTAAAAAATAAACTACTTAGGAAAAACAAAACTATGTTTTGTTATTGACTATAAAAATGGCTTAGTAGTTAAATTTTGTATTTTTTCAACCAGTTTATATATATATGAAAAACTTCTTTATAACATGTACTTTCATTTATGTGCAGTATTGCCAATATTAATAAACTAATCTTGTGCTGCTTAAAAATTATAAGTGTGTACTAGACTTCTGTGAACTATGAGCTTGCTGGATTATTTCTACAGGAAGCAGAGCTTGCTTAGTAGTGGAAAACTTGTCTGCCTAAGGTGAAAATTCACACTAGAGATTATCCAAATTGATTGGCCACAGCTTAGTGAACATATGTTCTCCTGCAAAGCTGCTTTCTCCTTCCCTAACATATCCAAAGGAGCACAAAAATAGATGGCAGGAGGAGGGATATACAACAGATTTTATTACCACTGGACAGACAGTAGCAACTGTCACATGAAGCTAGGTTTGCCAAGCAGAAAAAAATACATGTGTGTGGGGGTTTTTCTGTGACTACAGATGATAATTTTTAAAAATTTAAAAAACAACAACCACTTTCTCTATTTTAGATATCCTATAAAATAAAAGCCTAATATGCTAAGTGTCCAGTCATCTGGTTGTCCATTCAACCAATCAAAGCATAATATGCTAATGACATGCTAAGGCCACTCAACTGCTTGCTATTACATGTACTGACCACCAGGGGGCAGATGCTCTGACTGGTAGGTTAGCTTGCTGCTGGGGTCTGGCTGATCGGGACTGAGCAAGATGGGCCAGACATGCCCTGGAGCCCTCCCGCAGTCCCTTACCAGATGGCCAACCTCCTGCGTCTCTCCCTAGCCCCAATCGTGCACCGTTGGGGTCCTTCGGCCTGGCCTGTGCAGTCTTGCAATCCAGGACCCCTTGGGGATGTGGGAGAGCCTGTTTTGGACTGATCCTGCAGGCCAGGCTGAGGGACCCCACTGGTGCACAAATTTGTGCACTGGGCCTCTAGAATTTATATAAAGTTCAAATACACACCTTTCTATTCTGCATATTATTGCTAGTTCTAGCTAGTTCTAGCCAGCAGAGTAAGGCAAGAAAAATAAAATGATACAGATTGATAAAAGAAATAAGTAAAATTGTAATTATTTGCAGTTAATTGCTTACATAAAAGCTACATAAAAGCTATTAAAGAGTCTAGAGATAAAATACAAGAGTTTAGAAGGTTTAGTAAGATTTCTTGATTTTAAATCAATTTTTAAAATCAACTGTTTTATAAATCCAGCAAAAATCATTAGAAAAATGAAAATTTTAAAAGATAAAATTTACAATAACATCAAAATATCAAGTATCTAGGAATAAATACCCTAAGGGCTATGTAAGAATTTTCATTGATAAAATTAGAAAATGTTAGTTAGAAGTATTAAGATAAATGTAGATAAATTCATGATATACCATATAGATTGGAATGCAAATGATACCAAAATTAAACTCTAAGCATAACGTCAATACCAATCTCAATAAAAATCCCAAGAAAGACAAAAATAGGTACAAAGAACAAGGTCAACAAACAGAGAACAGTTCCAATTATGGTATATATTAATCCAAATATTGAAATAATCACTTAATATCAATGGTCTAAATCAGTGATGGGCAACCTTTTGAGCTTGGTGTGTCAAACTTCGCCAAAAAACTGAGCATAACTCGGGTAGTGTGTCACTTTGAGGAAAAAACATTATTTCACAAATGTTTCATCCGAGGCGGCCGCATGTCATCAGAAATGGCTACACGTGTCAGTGCTGACACGCCTGTCATAGGTTCGCCATCACTAGTCTAAATACACCAGTGAAATAAAAGAGATTGCTAGTCAGTAAAAAAAATAAGACCTAACTATATTATATCTATAAGAAACCCATCCTATATAATAAAAGGGTAATATCCAATTGACCCTATGGGCAGAACAACCAGGAATGACTTGTCACTATGATGCACACTGGCCACCAGGGGGCAGACACTCAATGCAGGAGCTGCTGCCTGGTGGTCAGTGCGCTTCCACAGGGGGAGTGCTGCTCAGCCAGAAGCCGGCTCATGGCTGGCCAGTGCAGTGGTGGTGGTGGGAGCCTCTCCCACCTCCACGGCATCTCTAGGGGTGTCTGACTAAGGTTTAGGCCCATCCCCCAAGGGCTCCGGGGCTGCCAGAGGGATGTCTGACTGACAACTTAGGCCTGATCCCCTGGGGAGTGGGCCTAAGCTGGCAGGTGGACATCCCCTGCAGGGTCCCGGACTGCGAGAGGGTGCAGGCCGGGCTGAGGGACCGCCCACCCCCCCCCGAGTGCATGAATTTTTGTGCACTGGGCCTCTAGTTTTGAATATAAACACACATATTGATTAAAATTAAGTAGATGGGGAAACATATACCATGTTAACACTAATCAACAGAAAACAGAAGTAGCTATATTTATTTCAGGCAGAACAGACTTCAGAGCAAGGAAAATTATAGGTGGTAGAGGCATTACATAATGATAAAGAGGTCAATTCATTTAGAAGACATAAATAATCTTTAACATATATGCACTTATAAAAAGAGTATCAAAATATAGGAAGCAAACACTGATAGAACTACAGGAAAAATAAATGAATCTACTATTACATTTGGAGAATTCAACACCTCCCATTCAGAAATGGACAGATCCAGAAGGCAGAAAATCAGTAAGGATGTAGTTAAACGCAATAGCACTATGAATCAACTGGATCTAATTGATATATATATATAGAGAGACTATTTTATTTAACAATAGCATAATACATGTTCTTCTCAAACTCAATGGAACATTCACCAAGAAATTAGAACACATTCTGGGCCATAAAACACACATTAATAAAATTTTTAAAATATATAAATCATATAATGTTTCCTCTCAGAACACAATGGTGAGACACTCCACTTTTTCCCCCACTAAGGTCAGGAAAAAGACAAGAATGTCTCCTCTCACCTTTCTTTTCAGTATCATACTAAAATTCCCAGCTCACACAATAGAACAAGAAGAGAAAATATAAAGTATACAAATTGAGAGAGGAAATAAAATACTGTTTTTGTCTTATATTATATGACTGTTTATGTAGAAAATTCTAAAGAATTGACAAAAAAAATCTGAAAGAAATTAGCAATTATAGCAAGGTTGCAGAATACAAAGGTAATATACAAAAGTCAACCACTTTCTCCTGTGGTATGAATATTTGTGCATCCCCCAAACTCACATTTTTTAATTATAACCCCTAAGAAAATAGTATTATGAGGTAGGGCCTTTTGGGGGGATTAGATCATAAGGACAGAGTCCTAATGAATGGGATTAGTGCCTTAAAAATGAGGGTCCAGAGAGCTTGCTTGTCCCTTCTGCCATGCAAGGGTACAATGAGAAGAATGCAACTCAGAAG
Source organism: Ia io (assembly GCA_025583905.1). Classification (NCBI taxonomy): domain Eukaryota; kingdom Metazoa; phylum Chordata; class Mammalia; order Chiroptera; family Vespertilionidae; genus Ia; species Ia io. The sequence continues at coordinate 101,211,845 of JAJQQW010000001.1, forward strand.
AAGACCTTCACTCTGATCTCAGACTTCCAATAAGCAAAACTATAAGAAATGAATCCCTTCTGTTTGTAAGCCATAAAATCTGTTATATTTTGTTATAGCAGCTCTAACAAGCTAAGAATCTTTCCTAAATGCCAGCAATAATAAGTGGGATTGAAATTTAAAATGCAATGCTGTTTACATCATCACCAAAATACTGAAGTACTTATGTGTAAATATAACAAAATATGTACAAGAACTATATGAGGGAAATAACAAAACTCCCTTTTCCTCTCTCTAAAATCAATAAAAATATATTTTAAAAAAAGAAAAAATAAATGGAGACAGTTCATGTTCATAGATAGGAAGTCTAAATGTTATCAAGATGTCAGTTCTTCCCAATTTGATCCATACATTAAATGCAATCCCAACCAAAACTCTCAGCAAGTTATTTTATGGATATCAACAAACTGATTCTAAACTTTATATTGAGGGGCAAAAGGTCCAGAATAATCGACACAATATTGAAAGAGAAGAACAAATTGAATGTCTGACACACCTGACCTCAAGATTTACTATAATGCTACCATATTCAAGACTGTGTAGAATTAAAGAGAGAATACACAGTTATAGGAATAGAATAGAGAGCCCAGAAATAAAACCACATAAATATAGTGAGCTGACCTTTGACTAAGGTGTAATGAATGGTGCTAAAAATCTAGACATCCACATGGGACTAAAAACTAGACATCCACATGTAAAAAATATAAATCTGGACACAGACCTTAAATTTTCACAAAAATGAACTCAAAATGAATTATGTACCTAAATGTGCAACCTAAAATTATGAAACTCCTAGAAAATAAATTTATTTGACCTTGGGTTTTTCAGTGACTTTTTAGATATAACAATAGAGGAATGATCCATGAAAGAAATAAGTAATAAGGTGGACTTCATTAAAATTTAAAATGTATGCATATCAAATAACAATGTCAAGAGAATGAAAAGGCAATGCATAGACTGGGGGAAATGTTTGCAAAGACATATCTGATAAAGTACTGTTACCAAAAATAATAAAATATTTAAAATTCAATAAGAAAATAGATAGCCTGATTAAATAACGGGCCAAAGGCCTTAACAACACCTCAATAAAGAAGTTATATAGGTGGCAAATAACCATAGAAAAAAATGTTCCACATCATATGTCATAAAGGAAATGCAAATTAAAACAATAATGAGATGCCTCTACACACCTATCAGAATTGCTAAAATGCCAGAAAACTGACAACACTAAATGCTCATGAACATTAGGAGCAACAGGAACTAACCTTCATTACTGTTGGGAATTTAAAATGGTACACATTTTGGAAGCGGTCTTGTAGTTTCTTACAAAACTAAATATATTCTTACCATATGATCTAGCTATCATGTTCCTTGTATTTAACCAAAAGAAGTCCACACAGAGAGAGTTATTTATAGCAACTTTATTCATAATTGCCAAGACTTGGAAGGAACCTAGATGTCCTTTACTAAGTTAATGGATAAATAAAATGTGTTATATCCAGACAATGGAATATTATTCAGCACTAAGAGAAATGAGCTGTTTAACTATGAAAAAAACATGGAAGAAACTTAAATGCATATTACGAAGTGAAAAAAGTCAATCTGAAAATGCTACATGATGTATGATTCCAATTATATGAAATGTTGAAAAAACCAAAACTATGGAGACTGTAAAAACACCAATGGTTACAAGGGGTAAGGGGGAGTGTGGGATGAATGTAACAAAGCAGAGGGATTTTAGGGCAGTGAAACTGTTCTGTTTGACATTATAATGGGAATGCATGATACATGCCACTTATATGTGTCCAAACCCAAAGAATGTACAATACCAAGTGTGAACCCTAATGTAAACTATGGACTCTGAGTGATGAAATTGTGTCAATATAGGTTCATCAGTCTTTACAAATATGCCACTGAGGTGGTGTGTGTTGATAATGGGACAGTTTATGCAAATGTGATGAAGGGAATATATGGGAAAATTCTGTACCTTGTGTTTAATTTTGCTGTGAATCTAAAACCGCTCTAAAATAATTTCTATGAAAGAAAGAAAGAAAGAAAGAAAGAAAGAAAGAAAGAAAGAAAGAAAGAAAGAAAGAAAGGAAGGAAGGAAGAAAGGAAGGAAGGAAGGAAGGAAGGAAGGAAGGAAGGAAGGAAGGAAGAAAGAAAGAAAGAAAGAAAGAAAGAAAGAAAGAAAGAAAGAAAGAAAGAAAGAAAGAAAGAAAGAAAGAAAGAAAGAAAGAAAGAAGAAAGAAAGAGAGAAAGAGAGAAAGAAAGAAAGAAAGAAAGAAAAGAAGAAGAGAAAGAAAGAGAGAAAGAAAGAAAAGAAAGAAGAGAGAGAAAGAAAGAAAGAAAGAAAGAAAGAGAGAAAGAAAGAAAGAAAGAAAGAAAGAAAGAAAGAAAGAAAGAAAGAAAGAAAGAAAGAAAGAAAGAAAGAAAGAAAGAAAGAAAGAAAGAGAGAAAGAAAGAAGAAAGAAAGAGAGAAAGAGAGAAAGAAAGAAAGAGAGAAAGAAAGAGAGAAAGAAAAAAGAAAGAAAGAGAGAAAGAGAGAAAGAAAGAAAGAAAGAGAGAAAGAAAGAAAGAAAGAAAGAAAGAAAGAAAGAAAGAAAGAAAAAAGAAAGAAAGAAAGAAAGAAAGAAGAAAGAAAAGAAAAATTTAAAGCAACTATTGCCACAGGGGAGGCTCTAGCCCTTACAATACTGATTTGAGACTCCTTGAAGGAAGAAACCTATAAATGTAAGTATGACCAGAGTAGAAAAGACCTCTCCCTAGAATATCATGTAACCACACACAGCTTTTAATGGTACACATATATAAGCAAGCTAATTTTTTAAAAAAACATTTTTGCCAGTGGGAGGTTCAAACCTCTGTCCATGTATAGGATTGTTTATACCAGACCCATTCTTGAACCACAATAAAACCCAAAGCCAGATCCCTTTCTCTGCCTATCAAGCAATTCTTAGTTCTTCTTGGGAGCATACTCTGTTCTCCTCAGAAAGCTTTATTATGTGAGAAATAACCTTTTCATAACCTCTTAGTGTATTTGTAGCTTCATTAGTTCTGACATCAAAAATAAATTTAGAGGTTAGAAGTCCATCTCATCTCTGTGGGTGACAACAATATGAATTAGGGAAATTTTATCTTTAGAGTAACATTGTAGTTAAGGAATGAGGAACAAATGATAAAATTAAACTATCACTATATTGTAACTCTTAATGAACAAATGGGTCAACTCATTGATTTGCTAACAATTCAAAATAATAAACAAATTATTTGCCTTTTGGTGTTAAACACACCAATACCTCTTGAAATAATCTTCCAAAAATTAATATGAACCTGATAGGTTTGAGAAGTACAAATACATGAAATTCGGAGAACAGATTAAAACTTAAATTATGCCATGAAGAGGCAATAACAAAATTCAGAATGTGAGGAATCTGTAGGACAAATGAATTGGCTTCCTTAATAATTTTTAAAGAAAAATGAAAGTTTTATGGAGAAAAACACAGAAATTCGGAGGCTTGAAGTTATATAATCAAAATGTGAGGACCTCATTCAGATTCTGATTTTTAAAAACTGTCTAAAATATGAACCTTGCCTGTATATTTGATGATACTGTGGAATTATTGTTAATATTAGGTGTGATAATTGGTTATGTGATGATAATTCTTAAATTTATTTTATATAGATGCAATGACATATTGTCTTGAACTTATTTCAAAATAATATGTAAATGCATGATAAAATTCTAAAAAACATTAAAGGCAGAAAATAATTTACTCAGCCTGATAAAGTATATCTACAAAAACCTATAGCTAATGTCATATTTAATAAGAGACTTAACACATTCTTCCTAAGATAAGGAAGTAAGAAAGAATATCCTCTCTCACAACTGCTATTCAACATCATATTGGAAGTACTAACTAGTGCAATAAGAAAATGAAAATAAATAAAAAGTATACAGATTGGAAAAAACAAAACTGTCCTTACAGATGATTTGTTTGTTTATGTAGAAAATCCCAAATAATTTATTTAAAAAATCCCCCTTGGAACTAATAAACAAATATAGCAAGGCTGCAGGATATAAGAGCAATATTAAAAAGTGTATTGCTTTTCTATATATTAGCAATTAACAATGGGTATTTTAAAAAATATATTCTATCTAAACTTTTTTTAATGTATTTTATTGATTTCAGAGAGGAAGGGAGAGGGAGAGAGAGAGAGAGAGATAGAAACATCAATGATGAGAGAGAATCATTGATCAGCTGCCTCTTGCATGCTTCTTACTGGGGATTGAGCATGCAACCAAGGCATGTTCCCTGACCGGGAATCGAACAGTGACCTCCTGGTTCATAGGTCAACACTCAACCACTGAGTCACACCCAGCCAGGCAACAATGAGTATTTGAAATTTTAAAATATAATACAATTTACAATATCACCAAAATAATGAAGTATTAAGGTATGAATCTAACAAAATATGTAAATTATCTACATGTAAAAATTACAAAACACTAAAAAGCTAAATCAATGAAGAGCTAAATACATGGTGATATATTCAATATTTATGAATTTCAAGATTCAGTATTAAGAGATGTCATTTATTCCCAACTTGATCTATAAGACTATTATACAAACCTCAAACAAATAGTGTTTACACTATTACAGACATCCCCACCCCCACTGTCAGCCCCCCTTCCCTCTAGCCATAACCACACTGTTGTCTGAGTCTATGGCTTATGTACATATGTTCTTTGGCCAATCCCTTCACCTCCTTTCATTCATTCCCCCCACCGCCTCCCCTCTCTGACAGCTGTCAGTTTGTTCCATGTATCCATGCCTCTGTTTCTATTTTATTTGTCAGTTTATTTTTGTTCATTAAATTCCACATATAAGTTAGATTATATGGTATTTGTCTTTCTCTGACTGGCTTTATGTATCCCCTATGGATCAGAAGGGACTACTGCATACTTGAATCTGTGGCCACACCACTTTGTATACAACTTTGCAGTGTATTTTGACTCATGATTTAATTTGATTTTGTTAACTTATCTAGTTCTGTCCAACCTTGAAGTCACCACTGAATCATCATAGGAATCCACTTACTTGCTTTTCAGGCTTTCAGAATCCTCACTTTCTTGTCTGGCTAAGAATAAATAATTTTCTGTTCTATTCCTGAACCAGTTGATTTACAGAACCTTCTCTCTCTTGACATCTAGCAATCTTAGGATTCTTAAACTGCAGCTCACTTTGACAAATGTTCCCAGTCTCTCCCACAAACTGATTCTCACACAGACATAAAGTTTAGTATTACATGTTTCCAGGACATAGGCAGAAGTTGTATTCCTTGCACGGTGATAATGATGTTAATAATAATATCATGAGAATAATTAAGACTACTTGATCTTCAGGCCTGAACATCTATGAATTCATTGATAGAATTCCATATGACCAGACTGTTGTCAACACATGACTGAGAGAACATTATTATGTGGTTTTAAGTTCTGAGGAAACATTCATGTTCTATTCTAGAGCAAAATCTAATCAATTGTGGTGATATCTCAGAAGTAGCCCCTTTGTGTTCTTCTAAATCCACAATTAAATCACACAAAAAGGTCTCTTTCATGCAATAGAATTTGAGTGGCACAGAGTAATCATGACTTTGATATAAAGTGTGAATTCTGTCTTTGATGACAGTGTTAATCAAAATCAAGTGGAAAGATTAACCTACATGCTCATAACACTCTAGTTTATGGATTAGTTTGCTTGCTTATTGCAATGTCCAAAAATATTCCTGATTGCTGTCAGTCCATGGGGAAACATTTTCAGGATTATAAAAGAAATGACTTTTCTCCACCTGAGATAACAAATTGGGTAATACTATCTTGCCGCAGATAATACTCAGCTTTCCACTTCATTAGCCATGAAGGGCAACACTTTGCACTGAACTTGGAGATTCATTAGAATGGGTGGTAATCTGAGAAGCCATAATTCCGCTACAGAAAACTTATCCATACCCAAAATTAAACTTAGTAAGCTCTGATTACACCTTGTAGCTGAGGTTTGTGATATAAGGTGCATTTTAAGTAAATTGTAAACTCCCTATATTCAGAAACTGTTCCTCTGGGAACCTCTTTGGTTTGGCATTGTATGGAGCTCAAATCAGGTCTTTTTAAGTAAATTAAAATTATCTCTATGACTCAAAAAATTGGATATAGTCTTAAATGAAGTCTCTGTTCACTACCAGTATCACCAATTCACTAATCAGAATGTATTGTTCCAATTTTAACCTTCTAACTTAGCTTTATGCATTGTTCTTTCATATACCTCCTTCATGATAAGTCAAATAATGACACTTTTAGTATCTGTATACAGATCTGCTTGTGTGTGTATGTGCGTGTGTGAAGAAGAGAGGGAGGAATGGAGAGGTTTAATTTAGTAACTACTATGCTAGCATTCATATCTGCTATTTATTTCTTTTATATATGCCTTATATTTATTTGTTCTTCTCTTACTCTATTGCTATCTATTTTGTGTTAAGCATATATTTTTCTACACCATTTTAATTCCTTTCTTATACCCTTTATTGTTTTCCAAATCATTTTATTACTGGTTTCCCTAAGAACTACAATTAACATATTAATATTAGATTTATACTGATTTTATTTCAATTGTGTATAAAAAAATTTGATCCAATATAATAACTCTCCCTTCCCATCCTTGTGCTATTATAGGCATATTAATGACATATTTTTATATTATAAGCCCATCAAACAGTTTTATATGTATTTTTTGCTTTATGCAGTTGTCTTTAAAATCAAATAGAAGAAAAATATAAATAATAATATACTTTGTATTCACCTATGTAGTAGTCTTTATTGCCAGTAGTCTTTATTTCTTTGAGTGGATTTGAGTTATTTCTAGTGTCCTTTCTTTTCACTCTGAAGGACTCCATTAATAATTCTTATAGGGCAGTTCTGCTAAAAACACATTCTCTCAGTCTTTTTTGATCTGAGAATATTATATTTTCTTCATTTTTTAAGGATAGTTATTTGGATATAGAATTATTGGTTTATTATATTTTTTTCAGTGGTTTTAAATTACCATCCCACTGTCTTCTGGCCTCTCTGTTTTCTAATGAAATGTCAGTTGTTAATTTTATTGAGGGTCCCCTATACTTGAAGAATCATTTCTTTTGATATGCTTTCAATATTCTCTTTTTGCTTTTCTTTTTACACTTTAGTTATGATATGTCTGTGTGTGGGTCTTAGTTTTCCTTTTTGGCATTTATTGAGTTTCTTTGATATACATACATAGAGATTCATGTCTCATCACATTTAAGAGATTTTGAACATTAATTTTTCAAATATTATTTGTTCTCTGCATTTGTTTTCTAAGATTGTAGTAACAAAGTACCACACATTGGGTGGCTTACAGCAACAGAAATTTAGTGCCTCACAGTTCTGGAGGCTAAAAGTCTGAAATCAAGGTGTCAGCAGAGTCATGCTAACTAGGAAACCTATCTGAGAAGGATCCTTTCATGCCTCTTCCAGCCTCTAGTAACCTCAAACATTTCATGGCTTATGGAAGCATGCTGCCAATTTTTTCCTCTCTGTCTTCAAAAGGCACTCCATCTGTGTCTTTTCATCTTCCCTGTATCTCTGGGTCCAATTTTCCCCATTTTATAAGAATGCCAGTTATATAGGATTAGAGCCCACACTAACAACCTAATTTTAATTTATTACATCAGTAAATATCCTATCTACACTAATAAAAGAGTAAGATGCAAATTGACTGTACCTTTGTGATGCTCACCAGCCAATCAGGAGTGAGTATGTAAATTAACCCAACAAACATGGTGGGTTAATTTGCATATGCTGGCACTGAGTGGCTGGGGGCGGGGCGGGGTGCTTGCGTCCTCAATGCAGGCGTTCTGCACCGTCCCAGTCGCTCCAGGCCTCTGGGCAGCATGGGAAGGTGGGAAGGCGTCTCCAGCCGGAGCGCAAAGGCAGCTCTGGCCAGAACAAAGGGGGTGCTGACAGCCAGGGGAAGGAAGGCCCATTCTTGCACGAATCTTCATGCATTGGACCTCTAGTCTTTAAATAAGTTTACATTCTAAGGTACTTGGTATTAGTATTTCACCATATCTCTTTTAAGGTAACACAATGCATCCTATAACATGTCCCTTTCTCTATCATTGTGGGGATTTCTATTAAGTGTATTCTGTGAATTTGTCCCATAAATTCTTGAATTTGTCCCATAAATTTCTAAGGTTTTGTTCTTTTTTTTTCATTATTTTTCTGTTTCCCAGACTAGGTAAAGTCAATAGACCTATATTCAAATATACCAAATCTTCAGCTTGCTTAAATATGCTATGAAGCTCCTCTCATGAATATTTCATTTCAGTTATTATTATTTTAACATCAGAATTTCTATTTGGTTCTTTAAATTTTCTATTTATTGATCTTTTCTATTTGGTGACACATAATTTTTACACTTTCTTGTAAGGTTTAACTTAGTTATTTGAATATATATATATAATATATATATATATATATATATATATATATATATATATATATATATATATATATATATATAATTGATTTAATGCTTTTGTCTTACAGGCTTCCTTATGGACCATTTCTATTTATTACTTTTTATTTATTACTATTTATTACTTGTTCCCTCTGTATAAACCATATTTTCCTATTTCTTGATGCATCTCATACATTTTTAAAATAGAAATTTCATGTGCTATAATAGAGCCATTGGTGGAAATCAAATCCCCCACATGGGTTTTTGTTTGTTTCTGATTTTTGTTATTGTTGTTACTGATTATTTAGTGTTTCTTTGACTAATTCTACAAACACCTTATTCTTTGACTAATTATACAAACACCATCTCATGCATTTACCTGATTTGTGGCTGCTGAAGTCTTTTGACTAACAATTGGGCAGAGATTTCTTTAAGTGTCTTGAACCAATAGGTTTTTCAGTCTTTGCCAAGGGGCTCTGTGAGTATGTGGGAGCATGCCTTAGACGATCGGGCACACAATTTAGAACACTGTTTCAATGTGTACTTCCTGCTCGTGTAGAGCCTCCAGGTCAGGCTGAGGTAAGAGATTAGGACCTCCTCAGATTTCTCTTGACCTCCTGCACTGCCCTTCTCACACACATGACCTTCTGGAGTCCCCAAAATCTGTTGCAGAATTATTTACAATAGGCAAGACATGGAAGCAAGCTAGGTGCCCATTGACAGCAATAAGAATATTATGCATCAATAAAAAATATTATGCAGGAATAAAAAGAATGTAATCTTGCTGTTTTTGACCACATGAATGGATTAGAGGTTTTATGCTAAGTGAAATAAGTCAAGCAGAGAAAGACATATACCATAAAGTTTAACTTATATGTAGAATCTAGAAACAAAAGTAACCAGCAAAGAAACAAAACAAAAATAGGCTCATGGAAACAAGACCAAGGAACAGTTACCAGAATGGAGGAGGTAGGGGATGGGTAGAAGGTGGAATGGGAATATAGTCAATAATATTGGGATAACTTTTCAAGATGACAGATGATTACTAGAATTAGTGGGGTGATTACATTGTATGATATAAAAATGTTGAAAAACTATATGGTAAACCTGAAATTAATATAACCGATATAGGAGTACATACCAACAACAGTTAAATAAAAAATAATAAAAACAGAAATAATAGAGAATTATGCTAAGTGAAATAAACCAGTCAGAGAAAGATAAATGTCACATGATCTTACTCATCTATGGAATATAATGAACAACATAAACTGATGAACCAAAACAGATCCAGAGACAGAAGCATCGATCAGACTGTCAAACCTCAGAGGAAGGTAGGGGAGGGTGTGGGTAAGGGGGAGAGATCAACCAAAGGACTTGTATGCATGCATATAAGCCTAACCAATGGACACAGACAACAGGGGGGTGAGGGCATGAGTGGGGGTAGTGTGGGAGGGTAATGGGGGGATAAGGACATATATGTAATGCCTTAATCAATAAAAAATTAAAAAATAAAATAAAATAAAAACAGAAACAGTAGTAATATATTCTAAAAAATAAAGGTGACTTTCTTACCCTACACTCATAAATGTCATTTTTGACTATTGATCAGTAAATACTTGGTAAGCATGCATTATATATTAGACACCGTCTCATGCATTTACCTGATCACATTGTGACTTTTTGTTTTATATGGGAGTGTATCTTATAAATAAGTAAAAGTAAATACTAATTAGTGAATTCCTGAATGAAGTCATATGCATTCCCAATATTAGGAACAAAGCACTGAGATAAGATTTCTGACTTGGTTTCTGGGCTCAGAATTAGACCTTTCTGGAGAGGCACATGATGCAAAAATTGCCTTAGAGAAGAGAGAGATTAAAGTGGTGTTATTTTCTGTATATCTGTGCTATACCTAAATGGAAAGATGTCTAAGGAGACAATAGGAGTTTAAAATGTAGGGTAAAGCCTTCTTTATATGAACCCTATCTTAGAGCATCTCAAACCAAAATGTATTCTTCCTCATGATTCTTGCTTGTTTTCTTCACAAATATTTACTATTGAAATGTACTTCCTCATTTCCAGCATTTCTGATCTTCTGCCTCTATTCTCATTTTTAATTTTACTTTTTCTACATTACTTATAACATCATAAAAATACTTATATGACATTTTTATTATATTTTACATTTTTTTTCTCTCTGTCCACTGTAATTTAAGCTCTACAAGGGGATAACTCTTTGTTTTCTTTACCGATATAGGCTAAATGCATGAGACAGTGTCTAATATATAATACATGCTTAGCAGGTGTTTACTGAATGAATAAATGGATGGATGTATTAAAATGGGTTTTCTTTCTTTTTTAAAGAATAGCTTATTGATTTTCAGAGAGAGAGGAAGGGAGAGAGAGAGAAACATTAATGTGAAACTGCAACATCGATTGGTTGCCTCCCTCAACCCAGGCATGTACACTTGCCAGGGAATAGAACCAGCAACCTCCTGGTACATGGGAAGACACCCAACCTACTGAACAACACTGGCTCGGGTAAAAAAGGAATTTCTTGTTATACCTTTGCCTGGATGCACTTTTGCTAATAGGAGCCAGTTTAGGGATGTATGTTTGTCATTCACTAACTCTTTGACAAATGAATGGATAGTACTGATTGGCAGAAATAGCAGTCCTCATCTGAGTCTAATTTAACACATCTAAATGTATGTCTAAATTATCATGACAATTTTCACTGTCACGGATGCTAGTTTATATTCTATCTGGCTGGCCTACCTGTATCATATACCAGCTCTTAGTTTAAATTTCTCATCTGCAGCCATCTGTTTTACCTTTAATTGATTTATCTCTCTATGACAGAGAGCCTACAACTCTATTTTTTCTCTTCTATTGAGTTTTTCTGGTGACATTAACAACACCATACAGGGTTCAAGTGTACAGCTCAACAAAACATCATCTGCACACTGCATTGTGAGCCCATTACCCAAAGTAAGAACCTTGAACTCTTAATAGCTTTGATCTTTGCCAACAATTGTGTCCCAGGCCATACTTTTCTGAGCTCCTATGTGAAAGTATTGCCTGACCATTTTTCTATGTACATTTTAGAATGAAAAATCAGTTTTTCTACTACTGTTACTTTGGTTTTGTCTAAGAAGTTAGAATCTACCAATAAGTAGTTCCCTGTCATTTTGTTTACAACCTGCTTTTCTTTACCATGTTTTCTAGTATTTCAGAAATATCTCTTATTTATGTGGAAATGGAAAAAAAGAAATCATACACTTTGGTTCCTTCTGCTTTTTCAGTTGTCAGATTGACAAATTACTCCTTACATAAAAATTCCCTAGCAGTTGTGCCACTCAATTGCACATCATAAAAGTTGCTATTGCTAACTCCCCTCCCAGAACAGGAAATTACAAGCATCAGACCACAAGTATTGGTGGAGGGTATATTAATTCCCTGGAATTGCTTAAATATAAAATAATAATAATTCTAAAATCAGAAATTAAATGTCATTTGGCATCTAGAGCCATCTGCTACCAAGCCTTTAAAATGTTTTAAACATGATAATTCTTGCCACCTGATAATGATCACAAAAGAGGTCTGGCTCCCTTTCTAAGTAGTAAAACACATTTGTTTAACTGCAAGTTGTGTGACTATAGGTATATCACACAAAATGAAGAGAGGGAGAGAGAAAGAAATATTGATGTGAGAGCAAAACATCAATTGGCAGCCTCCTGCATGCCCCCAAAACCTGGGCATGTTCTCTCAATTCAGAATCAAACCAGCAACCTTTTGGTGCATGGGACAATGCCCAACCAACTGAGCCACACAGGCCAGGGCCAACAGTGATTCTTAATAAGGGCTATATTACCTCTTAGTGGGCTTTTGGGAAATATGTAGGGAGTATATTTTAGTTGTTACAATGATGGGGGTTTCATGTTGTATTTAGTGTTTGGAGGTTAGGAAGTCCAGATGCCTTGCAATGTGTGGAATAGATAGCAAAGAATTGCTTTACAATCTGCATGATTTCCAATGATATTCATTTACTCATATAGGAAAAATCTGTTTAAAATTAATTTAACCTAGTATCTACTGATTTGGCGGGGGGGCATGGATTTAATACAGGGAATTTTCACAATTCAAATCCTGGTAAGGAGCAGTGCAAATCACTTTGAATAAAAAAAGAATACTTTAAAGTAGCAAGGGAAAACTGAAGATCTGTGCTGGTTTGTTCTGGCATATCACAGTTTAGGCTACCAGTTGAATTATTGAATTTTTTTTATTAGAATGCAACTTTAAAATAATAAAAATAACTCTAAAGAACATAAGGCAAATAAGATTTTACATTTGGACATACACAGAATGGAAAGTAATGAAAGTTAAGAAATATTTCAAATAGGGGCAATCCAAATGTGTCACCTTTCCTCTCCATTAACAAATGAGGAGTGATTGAGCTTTAATCTACTTTGTGGTTCCAGGCTGTTTAATCAGCACAAAGCTTTATGAAAGTGATCTCTTCCATCTCTCAATATCCATATTTCCTATTTCCATTGCATCAGCCACAACCTTTGCATTTCAAGAGAGTTAGGATATTGGCCCACAAGCACAAAGCTTTATAAAAGTGATCTCTTCCATCTCTCAATATCCATATTTCCTATTTCCATTGCATCAGCCACAACCTTTACATTTCAAGAGAGTTGAGGATATTGGCCCACACTAAGTTCTCTGCTTTACCTCCCACAGCCTTTATTATTTGTAACAAACTTGTTAACACTTGACTACATCCTGCCTTGTTTTGTTATCCTTTATTATTTATTGATTGATTTTAAAGAGAGAGAAGAAGGAAGAGAAAAACATTGATTTGTTGTTCCACTTACTTGTTGATCTCTTGTACGTGCTCTCACTAGGGATCGAACTCGTAACCTTGAAGTGTCAGGATGACACTCTAACCAACTAAGGTATCTGGCCAAGGCTGTCTTATTCTTCTAATGATTCATATTTGTGTTTTTTCCCTTATGCTTAAATAAAACCCTCTTTAAAATAATATGGCACATTATTTTCAAAGAAAATATTGATGTTACTTGTATTATCCAGAGGGCTTAAATAGGAATGTGAATAAGGATATCAATATGTATGGATGTCCTGGAATCTGATACATTTGAGAAATGAGACTAGCCACAGTTCTGTAGGAATTGTTCTGGGAAATTATCCAAGGTTGCAGAGAAGTTCTTAGGGAACCCCAAAGAAATCTTAGAGGAAACCAAAGGCAATGAAATCTCAGGCATATCTTGTAGTAATACGTTTACTGATACATCTCCTAGGGGAAAAGGAAACTAAGGATAAAATAAACAAATGGGACTATATCAAAATTAAAAGTTTCTACACAGCAAAAGAAACCATCAACAAAGTGAAAAGAGAGCCCACTGCATGGGAGAACATACTTGCCAATGTTATATCCGATAAGGGGTTAATTTTCAAAACACATAAGGAACTCATACAACTTAATAAAAGGAAGATAAACAGTCCAATTAAAAATGGAGAAAGGACCTAAACAAACACCTCTCCAAAGTAGACAAAGAGAAGGTCAAGAGACATATGAAAACATGCTCAAAGTCACTAATCATCTAAGAGATATAAATTAAAATGACAATGAGGTATCACCTCACACCTGTCAGAATGGCTATCATCAACAAATAACAAGTGCTGGTGAGGATGTGGAGAAAAGGGAACCCTTGTGCACTGCTGGTAGAAATGCAGACTGGTGCAGCCACTGTGGAAAACAGAATGGAGTTTCCTCAAAAAATTTAAAATGGAACTATTTGACCCAGTGATACCACTTCTTAGAATATATCCTAAGAAACTAGAAACACCAATCAGAAAACATATATGCACCACTGTGTTCAGAGCAGCACAATTTACAATAGCTAAAATTTGGAAACAGCCCAACTGCGCATCAGCAGATGAGTGCATAATAAACTGTGGTACATTTACACAATGGAATACTATGCAGAGATAAAAAGAAGGAACTCTTACCATTTGCAACAACATAGATGGACCTGGAGAGTCTCATGCTAAGTGAAATAAGCTAATCAGAGAAAGATAAGTATCACATGATCTCACTCATATGTGAAATTTAATGAACAAAATAAATTGATTAACAAAATAGATCTAGAGACATAGAAACATGGAACAGACTGAAGGATCAGAGGGAAGGTGTGGAGGGTATGGGGGGTAGAGAGAGTAACTGGGGAACTTATATGCATATATGCATAGTCCATGGACACAGACAATAGTGAGGCTAAGTCTTGGGAGAAGGGAGTTAATGGGGGAAAAAGCAAAACAAACAAACAAACAAAACAAAACACGAAGGAAACATCTGTAATACTTTCAACAATAAAGATAAATTTTAAAAATTTTAAAAAAAGGAATTCTGGATGTAAAAGTCAGTAATATTAATTAAGGTGGCTATCAGGTTTGACCTTTATCCTCTACTGTTTTATTTTACTTTATTAATCGAGGCTTGAATTATATTAGGGCAGTCCTGTGCTAACCAACACATAAATGAGTAGGTTAAAATCATAGAAACAAAATATATGTGATGATGGGATCTCAGGGATATAACTTTCCTACTGCTTTTTATATTATTTCAATGTGTACATTTGGGCATTGCTATATTTCTTCACCACTTCCTTAAACTTCCATCCTTATTATGGTTCTAATGTGTTAGTGAAAAGAAAAATTACTGGAGATTTTCCTGGAAGCAGAAGAGGTGAGGAAAATCTGGATTTTACTTCTGATCTCTGCTCCTTCCTGACATCCACTCATGGCTGTTTAGTTGAAACCTCAAATTGTCTTAAAATAAGCCTCTATTATTTCCTCTCAAATCCAGACCAGCTATTTCTGCCCTCTTACCAATATGTAGGTAACAAATACTTGTTCTTTTGACAATAACGGTCCAGAAAATTAAAATGTAATATATTAATGATTATTCTATTGTTAATTTTTTCAGATCAAACTCTTAGTATCTTTCTTTTCTTTTTCTCTCACACTACATATCCAAAGTGACACCAAATTCTGTCAGTTCTCTTAAAAATAGATTTAGAATTTAATTTCTTGCCACTGACAGGGCTGTAAGCTTGATTCAAGCAACCATCATCAGTCACTTTGGTTATCCTATATAATAAAAGCCTAATATGCTAAGTGTCCGACCATTCAACTGTTCAACCAGTTGTTATGACACATAGTGACCACCAGGGGGAAGATGCTCTGACTGGTAGGTTAGCTTGCTGCTGGGGTTTGGCTGAATCAGGACTGGGCAAACTTAGCCAGACATGCCCTGGAGCCCTCCTGCAACCCCTCCCTAGCCCCGATTGTGTACTGCTGGGGTCCCTCCACCTGGCCTGAGCCCTCTCACAATCCAGGACCCCTCAGGAGATGTCGGAGAGCCAATTTCAGTCCGATCCCCACAGGCCAGGCCAAGGGATTCTACCAGTGCACGAATTTGTGCACTGAGCCTCTAGTATTATAATAGTCTCCTGTAAGTAATATTCCTGCTTCTGACCTTGACCTCTTACCATCTATTCTCAACACAAAAAACAAAGTTATCTTGTTAAAACATAAGATCATGTTACTTCTCTGCTTAAAACTATTCAATGGACTCCATATCACTCATGTCACTCAGAGTGAAAGCCAGAGTCTATATTAATATTTATAAAGCCCTACATGATCTGGCTCCATTATCTCTCTGATTTTGTTTATTACTACTCTCTTCATATTCAGTCATGTTGGGATCCTTGCTGTGCCAAAAATACCTCAGGCATGCTCTCATCTCATAGCTATTGCACTTGCTATTATTTCTACTAGAATGTTCTACCCCCAAAATCAGAATGGGGCAAAAGTAAGTTTATAGTTTTTGTATGGAAAAAAAAATACAATGAATAATAATACAAGAATAAACTCTGTGTTTTATGTATTGACAACTGTAAACCTACTTTTGCCTAACCTTGTATATACATAACTAGCCCCCATATTTCTTCCAAAGTTTTACTCAAAAGTCATTTTCTCAATGAGGACCACTGTAATTACTCTATCTATAATTTGAAACCCCTGTGACACTTCAATTGCCCTTATAAAAAAATAGGCTTAATTTTTCCTGCTTAGTGCTTACCACTCTCTGAAATACTATTTTTACTTACTTAACTTGTGAATTGTATTCCTTCACCCACTAAAATATAAGTTCCTAAAAAGCACAATTTTTTTTCTATACTGTGTCTCCATTACCTACAAGTTTGCCTAAATGTTGACACATGACATTCAAATATTTGTTAAATGAATAAGATAAAGGACAGCAATGGGGATGGTCATGTTTGATATGGGGAAAGACTCTTGACCTGGGAAAGGAGAAGTGATGTCAATGTGGGGTTCAATTAGGCCGTCCACTTTTTAGCAGGAAAGATAAAGCACGATGAGAATCCAGGTAGAAATCAGAAGAAACAGAAGATTGAGGCAATCTGACCTTCGAGTATATTTTTACTGGTAATGAAAAATCTTACCCAAATTTTGTAGCAAGTTGAGTTGGAAATTAGGTCCTTCCAGTACTATGGCAGCATCATGAATTTATTATGTTATTCTTTTTTAAATGAACTCAGATAAGGTTTTAGAATCCTTAATACAGAACTACAGAGCTCTCAATCAATTTGAAGATGGTATATGAATTGAAATGTATTTCTACTCTTGAATGTTTTTTTAGTATATTACGAGTATATAATCAGATCTTAGGGTCCCTTACACTATTAGAAAATGCCAAAGTAAAAAAGAGTAATTATTTAACAAATATTTTGATGACCTCTTCTGTGGCCAGCACTGTGAGAGTTTGCAAAGCAAAGCAATACAAAAGACAGACTCTATACTCAAAAGAATTTGTTTTCTGAAAAATGTGTAATAAGAGGAAAGGATAATGAGATGCTGTACACAGATCCATGTATTAAAATGGTCCTCTCTCCCCTTTAAGATCCACATTTACCAACACAAATATAGAAGTGAAAACTGAAATGCTGACACATTTCTTATTTTTTTAAAAATTCTTTATTGTTGAAAGTATTACATATGTCTCCCTTTTCCCCTTTATGGAGGATAACCTTGCTGCTTTTCCTTTCATTCACATAGAATTGGCTATTTCAAAAATATGTTAAATTAGGTAACATTACATTTTACAAATAAAATTAAAACTTCATGTAATTATTCCATTAAGTAATGAAAGAGAAAGCCCCAGAGTGGAAGAAAAGATTTGAAATACACATCTTTATACCAAACATGTAGAAATAACACTTAGAAATCAATAATAAATGGGCAAAAGACTTGATCAAGCATTTCACATAAGGAGTAGACTCTTGCTAGGTAAAGCTGAATATCTGGATAAGAAACAAACAAACGCTATTTGTTTGAATATGCTAGAGATTTGTTGAGGCAAAAAGGAGATGGGGGGCCAAACAGGAAGATGGGAATTTGAATGTGTTTAATAAAACTTTGTACACACTGCTTTTCCTTCTGTTCATTTGCCAAATCACCACATGTAGAAAGAGACTGAGTAGTAGGGTAGAGGTAGCAGCTAAGAGGCAGAGTAGCCAGAAGATCTCACAGTCCCAGGAAGAAAAATATTAGAATCCAGGACTGACAAGGAAACTAGGGATTGAAAAGTCAAGATCATTGAGGTCAGCATAAGTGAAACCATCAATTAGCACCAGTTTTCCCTTTGAAGTAAGCAAAAATCTCTGAGAAAGCAAAGCAAAGGTTTTGAAGTCTTTCTGTGCTAGGAATAAAAATATCAAAATATCAAACATCAAAAGTCAAGACACTCTAAGGAGGAGGTACCCTAAAGAGGAAGAAAGAAAGTTGGGACTCCGGGAAGGTTAAACCTAAGGAGAGGGTACAAACTGCAGGTAGACTAAGCCTAACAAACACTGCAAACTAGCACTGAGTCAATTCAGTCTCAGATTATATTAAAGCTATCTGCCCCTCCACTTCATGCAAGAATAGCAGTTCTCATGTATTTTGGTCTCAGAATAACTTTACATTGTTAAAATTATTGAGTTCAAAAGCTTTGGTTTATATGAGTTATATCTATTGATATTTGCTACATTTGAATAAAGTAGATATTTTAAAAACATTAATTCATTCAAAAAATAATAAAACCTTATATTAATAATTAACATTTTCTTATAAGAAATAACTTTCCCAAAAGAGCAAAAACTAATGAGAAATATGTCACTTTAACATTTTTGCAAATAACTTTATGTCGGTGTTGATAGAAAACAGCTGAATTTTCATTTGGTCTATTGCAATTTTTTGATTTGGATGAAATATTTGAAAAAATGCATTCTCATGCAGATATATAGTTGGAAAAGGGAAGAGAATTGTATTAGTCCTTTCAGATAATTATGACATTGTTTAATACTACACTAAAAGCCAAAAAGTGATATTTTATTAAAGGTTAATTGTAACGTGAATCTAAAAGTTTCTTAATTGAGTAATGGAGAGATTATTTAAATAAATTGTAAATGAGCATGAACATTTAGAGTTTTAAAGTTTCTCATGGAAAGTAAATGTTTTGAGAAAAAAATCAATGATTTTTTTTACTTTGTTAAGTTAAAATCTATCCTGCATTTTAAGTATATCTTTTATCCATTCATAATAATGCAATATGATGAATTGGATAAGGAAAATATAGATTCACCAAGTTTTGCAGATCATTCACTTAGGACTACCTCACATTTACCTTTCTTGTGAAAATGATGTGATATAAATTAAGGTATGTAGAAGATATTTTAAAATAATATCACTAACACATGAAAATTTTCAAAGAAAATTCTGTAGGCATTCCATTTTGAACTCCCTTGTACCACAATACTATTTGAAAGCAGCAATTCAAGGGTAGCCACTTCAAACTAAAATCCATAAGGGCTTCTCACAGTCATGGTAAATTTCTTCCTAGCCTGTGTTAACACCAAGAAGGTGATCAGAAAGGCTTTATTTATATCATGTATATAGAATAAAGACAAAGGAGAAAACCTAGATATATAAACCTGACTTTTAGAGAGATTGCCTCAATTTCAGAAAAAAAAAGCACAATGAAGAATTGTGCAAAGTAACTCTGCACATTCAGTCATAACTATATCAGTCCCCTCAGATTATTTTGATGATGGGATGAATTTATATCACATGTCCTTGGGAGTAAGACCTGAGATAATGATTAAAATAGCATTAGACAGACATTAGGGACAATCTACTCAAAATATTGTAATACTCATTGTTTAATAAGGAAGAATTTGTATAAGCCTGGCTAACTGATAAATCATGGAGTCAAACAATTCTGGAATATAAGGGCAAATGATATAAAAGAGAATTCCCCAGGAAAAAAAATGCAATTTGAAAAAGAAACATTCTTTGGACAATATCAATTTCTTGACATCAATAAAACACCAGAAAAAAATAAATTGAATGTACATCAAGTGGTGAAATATGACATTATATTATTTAATACTAATATGTAAATTATAAAATTTGGTTACAGAAACAACAAGGGAGATAAGAAACTAATAATACCATAGCAGAATTCAAAATGGTATTAAAATAAGTAAATAGTTTCAACATTGCAGAAAAAGAATCAGTGACATAGAGGACTAATATAAGCCTCTCTCAGAACTCAAATGAAAAGGTAAAGAAAATGAAAATGTTAACAAAAAGTAAATATAAAAGAGGGCGGGAAAGAGATGAAAGTTATAAAACATCATAAAGAAAAGACAACAGCAAATAAAATTAATATGATAGAAGATAAAAAATTATACTGGTTTAAAAAACATGTGCCCCTATAAGCTGATGGAAATCATTAAATTCCAAGCAAAATTAATAATGATTCACACCTATAATTATGTAAAAATTCTTGGATGGAGAAAAATACAAATATCTAAGCAAAGAATAAATCTAATTAATTATAATAAAGAAAATAAGGTTGATCTCAAATGTTTTTGGAGATATTAAATGCAACAATAGACTAAAGTAAGAAGCCAAGTTTTGAGAAAATAAGTTTACAACTACAGGATTATATAACCCATCAAGTGAGTAAAGTTGCTATTTTTACTAATTTCATACATTAAATATCCTCTTTAACCTACTATTCCCTGAAAAACAAGAGATATATAAAATAAAGTATTCGGTAAAATTCAACATTTCTTCATGATAAAATCTCTCAACAAATTGGGCATATAAGGAACATACCACAACATAGTAAAGGCCATATATGGCAAATTGACAGCTAACATCATACTCAATAGTGAAAGGTTGAAATCTTTCCCTCTAAGATCAGGAAGAAGAAAAATATGCTCACTCTCACCACTTCTATTCAACAGAGTAGAAGGCCATATATGGCAAATTGACAGCTAACATCATACTCAATAGTGAAAGGTTGAAGTCTTTCCCTCTAAGATCAGGAAGAAGAAAAATATGCTCACTCTCACCACTTCTATTCAAAAGTCCTAGCCAGAAAAATTAGGCGAGAAAAATAGATAAAAGTCAATCATATTGGGAAGGAAGAAGTAAACTTATCTCTGTTTGCTGATGACATGATCTTATATATAGAAAATCCTAAAGACTCCACCAAAAAAAACCTACTAAACCTAATAAACTAATTTAGGAAAGCTATAAGATACAACATCAACATACAAAAACCAGTTGCATTTCCACATAAAAATGAACTATCTGAAAAAGTAAAACACAAAATCCCATTTATCATAGCATAAGAAACAATAAAATACATAAGAAGGAATAAATTTAATCAAATAAGTAAAAGATATATACAATGAAAACCTATAAGAGATTGAAATAACTCAAAGAAGACAGAAATAAATGGAAAGATATCCAATGATCATAAATCAGAAAAGTTAATATTGTTAAAATGTCCATACTTCCCAAAGACATGTATAGATTCAGTGCAATCGTTATTAAAATTCTAATGGCATTTTGCACAGAAATGGAAAAACAATTCTCAAATTTTTATGGAACCACAAAAGACTCCAAATAGGCAACACAATCTTGAGAAAGAACAAAGCTTGAGGCATTATATTCCTGATTTCAAACTGTATTACAAAGCTATAGTAATTAAAACTGTATGCTACCAACATAAAAGCAGGCATGGAGCAATGGTACAGAATTGCGGGTCCAGAAATAAACCCCCTCATGTATTGTCAATTAACATTTGAAAAGCGAGCCAAGAGTACTCATAGGAAAAGGATAGTCTCTTCAATAAATGGCATGGGAAAACTCAATATCCACAGAAGAATAGAATAAATCTTCCCTATCTTACACCACTTCTAAAAATTAACTCAGACTAATAATTTAAATGTAGAACTTAAAATTCCTAGAAGAAAACATAGGAGAAAAAGCTTCTTGACCTTGGTCTTGACAATTATATTTTTTTGGAGGGGGGGTATGATACCAAAAGCTAAGTCAATATAAAACTAAAATTTTCTGTACAGCAAAAATAAAAAATAAAAAGTCAAAGTGGAGCATATAGAACAGGAGAATATATTTGCTAACCACATATCAGATAAAGGGTTAACATTCAAAATATATAAGGAACAGATACAACTCAATAGCAAAGAAACAAAAGCCAATTAGAAGGGGAGAGCATTATGCTAAGTGAAATAAGTCAGTTGGAGAAATATAAATATCACATGATCTCACTCATTTGTGGAATATAATGAACAACATAAACTGAAGAACAAAAACAGATCCAGAGACAGAGAAACATCAGACCGTCAAACCTCAGAGGGAAGGCAGAGAAGGGTAGGGGGAAGGGGAAGAGATCAACCAAAGGACTTGTATGCATGCATATAAGCCTAACCAATGCACACAGACACCGGGGGGTGAGGGCATGAGTGGGGGGGTGGGGGGTGATGGGGGAATAAGGACACATATGTAACACCTTAATCAATAAATAATAAAAGGGGGGGGCAATGAACTGAATAGACATGTTTCCAAAGACATAAAAATGGCCAACAAGTACACGAAAAGATACCTGATATCATTAACCAGGAGGGAAATGCAAATCAAAACCACAAGATCTCACCTCATGCCTGTTAGAATGGCTGTTATAAAAATGACAAGATATTACAAATGCTGGCAAGAATGTGGAAGAAATGAAACCCTGGTGTATGTTTGTGGGAATGTAAATTAGTATAGCCACTGTAGAAAACAATATGGAGATTCCTCAAAAATTAATAATAGAACTACATAAAATCTAACCATCCCACTTATAAGTATATATCCAAAGAAGACAAAATTACTTTCAAAGTGATAGCTGCACATAAATGTTCATTGCAGCATTGTTCGTGATAACTAATGTATGGAAACAACCTGAGTGTCCATCAAAAGATATATTATTCAGCCATAAAAAAGAAGGAAATCTTATTTTGTGACAAACATGGATGGACCTTGAAAGCATAATGCTAAGTGAAATAACTCAGACAAAGAAAAATATGTATTATCTTACTTATATGTAGAATCTAAAATCATCAAATTCATAGAAACAGAGATTAAAATGGTGGTTGCCAGGGGCTGATGGGTGGGAAAAATTGGGAGGTATTGGTAAAAAAGTACAAACTTCCAGTGGTAAGATGAATTAGCTCCATGGATTTAATGTAAATCATGGTGCCTATAGTTAATAATAATGCATTATATATTTGAAAGTTGTTATGAGAGTAGAGCGTTAATGTTCTTTCCATAACTGTACATGGCAATTGTGTGAATTGAGGAATGTGTTAATTTTATTTTGGTAAGCATTTTGCAGTACATACCTGCATCAAATCCTGTTTATACACCTGTGCTAATACATACCTGTATTAAAACTGGTATATACCCTAAACTTACAGAATGTGATATGTCAATTATATCTCAACTAGAGGCCTACTGCACGAATTCGTGCATGGGTGGAGTCTGGCGGACCACTCTGATCAGGGCCAATCGGGCCAGGCTGGCCATGGGGAGGGGACGTGGTAGGTTGGCCGGCCCATACCGACCCCAATCGGGGTTGGGGGACCAATTGGGGGCAGGGCCAGCCAGCCAAATGCCCGGGGACCCTCCCCCAAGCCAGCCCCACCCCCTGGTCAAACTCCCGGTTGAACTCCCAGTTGAGGGGACAATTTGCATATTATCCTTTTATTATCATATATATAAAGAGCAAGGGTTGTAACATTCAAAAACGACTGAAGGCTCAACCGAACGCCAGGCTGCACATGCAGCAGGCAAGCGGGCTGAACTGCTGACCTCTCAGAGAGAGAGAGAGGCAGGGCTGATCAGCAGTGGCAGCGGCTGCTGGTGAGGCCAGGAGAGAGAAGCAGGGTGATCAGACCCTGCTTCTCTCTCCAGACCTCGCCAGCAGCCAAGCCTCTCTCTCTCTCCCAGAGGTCAGCAGTTCAGCCCGCTTGCCAGCAGCCTGGGGCAGCTGCTGATAAGCCCCGCCTCTATGATCTGGCCCAGAGATAGGCCCAGAGATGCTGACTGGCATAGAAACCGACCAATCAAAACCTACTCTAGGTGAACTGCTAAGGCAGAACCTAAGGTGGGGCCTGAGGAGGGGTTTTAAGGGCAACAGCTGTTTGGTGTAAGGTGTAAGAAAGTGATTAAATTTTTCAATGACCGGTTTGGCAGTATAGTGCATATGGCTGGCTATCAGGCCAGACATAGGGATTATGTGTTTTTGTCTTCCAAGAGCATCTCTTCCTGCTGAAAAAGGTTTTCCCCAACCCCATTTAAGCAATCCTATCCTACATTATCTATATATACAAATAAAAGGGTAATATGATAATTGGACCGGGTCGACTAGCCATCTTCCAAACATCCAACTTCCTTCCAGACAAAGCCATGGTAGTGAGGGCCGAGGCAGAGACAGCTAGGGGTGATCAGGCCATCAGGGGAGGGCAGTTGGGGGCGAGATCAGGCTGGCAGGGGAGGGCAGTTAGAGGCAATCAGGAAGGCAGGCAGAGAGGTTAGGGGCAATCAGGCCAGCATGGGCGCAATGTAGGGGTGATCAGGCTGGCAGGGGGGCAAAGTAGGGTCAATCAGGCAGGCAGGCAGGCGAGAGGTTAGGAGCCAGTCGTCCCAGATTGCGAGAGGGGTGTCTGACTGCCGGTTTAGGCCTAATCCCACAGGGACATCCCCTGAGGGGTCCCAAATTGGAGAGGATGCAGGCTGGGCTGAGGAACTCCCCTCCATGCACAAATTTTGTGCACCGTGCCTCTAGTATAGGATAAAGCTGGAAACCAAAAAGGAATCATTATGAAAACTTTAGTAGTAAAAAAATTCAAAGCTGAAAAATTGTATCAAAACGAAAGCTGTCAGTATGATTAGTATACTAGATTTACATGACCAAAATTATTGAGAGACTCTGTGGAAGTAATTTAACAATAGTAGTTGAAACATGGGGAAAAAAATGCTAATTTTCTTTTCTTATGAAATAGAAGTGTATAGATACTGTTTATTCCTGATGTTGATAATTAAGATTTTGAAAGCTTATGTGAACTTATATTTATCTCAAAAGAACAAATAGAATAATTGAACTCAAACACCCTATGTTCAATTAAAGCAGAATATAATTTTTACATAATTAAACATGCAATAAGAAAAACAACAAATACATTGTCAGCATACTAACAGAGAAAAGAAAGAGCAGAAAATATATTTAACTAAATTAAAAAACAAAATGGATAAAGGAAATTTGAAAATATAATTTGTGACAGTGATTGCAAATAGTTTAACATCCCTATTAAAATATAAAGACTCAAGTAGGACACATATGTAATACCTTAATCAATAAAGAAAAAAAGATTAAAAAAAGACTCAAGTAGGAGTTTTAAAAATTACTCCACAACAACAGTACCTAAAACAAAGTGACTTAGAATGGCGAAAATCTACTACAACTAAACAAAGTAGAACCAGGGCATCATAATATTAATGTAATAGAAAGTGGAGTTTATTATAAGAAGCATTAAATAAGACAGAAGGTCATTGTTTACTAATGAGGTATCAAAACAGAATTATTGAAACACTTTAAAAAAACAAAAGGGGGTCAAATATATGGTGATGGAAGGAGATTTGGCTTTGGGTGGTAAACACACAATGAAATATACAGATGATAAATTATAGAATTTTACACTAAAGCATATATCATTTTATTAACAAATATAACTCCAATAAATTTAATTAAAATAAATTTTAAACATAAAGGATAAAAATACAAAGATAAAATGACAAAAAAGCAGTTATAGGGTATTATTTTTTAAACTTTATTTTATTTTTGCCATTACATTTATCCCCTCTATGACATCTTCCACAACTATTTCCCCCCTCCCC
The DNA here is from genome assembly GCA_025583905.1 of Ia io. Classification (NCBI taxonomy): domain Eukaryota; kingdom Metazoa; phylum Chordata; class Mammalia; order Chiroptera; family Vespertilionidae; genus Ia; species Ia io. Next base: position 101,237,827 of record JAJQQW010000001.1, read on the forward strand.
CCAGAATCACCACACTGTTGTCTGTGTCATGAGTTCTTTCTCTTTTTTTCCCATTGTTGCTTAATCCCTCCATGTCTCCTGCCTCCCTAACTCCCTGAGTGTTGTCAGCCTGCTCTCTATTTATGAATCTGTCTCTATTTTGCTTGTTAGCTCAGTTTGTTTGTTAGATTCTACATATAAGTGCAATCATATGGTACTTGTCTTTCTCTGATTGGTTTATTTCACTTAGCATAATGTTCTCCAGGTCCATCTATGTTGTAGAAAAGGATAACCTTGTCTTTTTTTCAATGGCTGAGTAGAATTCCATTATGTAAATGTACCATAGATGTTTATCCACTCATCTACAATGGACACTTGTGCTGATTCCAAATCTTGGTTATTGTAAATAATCCTGCAATGAAAATAGGGGTGCATACTAGTATATTCTTTCAAATTAGTGTTTCAGGTTTCTTCTGATAAATTCCCAGAAGTGGAATTGCTGGGGCAGCGGGGGGTGAGGGGGGAAAGACCCTTGACAAAATTAAAAGATAATCCACTGAATGGGAGAACATATTGGCTAATATATCTGATAAGGATATCTTATCCAAAATTGATAAAGAACTTAAAAAACTCAACATCAAAAAAACCCACAAACAATCCCATTAAAAAATGGGCAAAGGGCCTGAATAGATACTTCTCAAAAGAGCACATACAGATGGCCAATAGACATATAAAAAAGATTCTCAATTTCATTAATTATCAGAGAAATGAAAATTAACTCCCCAAAAAGATATCACCTCACACCTGTCATAATGGCTATCATCAATACATCAACAAACAACAAATGTTGGTGAGGATGTAGAGAAAGGGGAACCCTCATGCAATGTTGGTGGGAATGCAGATTGCTGTAGCCACTGTGGAAAGCAGTATGGAGTTACCTAAAAATTAGAAAAGCAGCCCTATCTGGTTTTGCTCAGTAGTCAGACCATGGGTCTGTGGACTGAAGGGTCACAGGTTCAATTCTGGTCAAGGGCACACACATACCTGGGTTGCAGGCTCGATCCCCGGCCCTTATGGGGGGCAACCAATCAATGTGTTTCTCTCACATCGATGTTTCTCTCTCTACCCTCCTCCTTTCCACTCTCTCTAAAAATCAATGGAAAAAATATCCTCTAGTGAGGATTAACAAAAAAATTAAAAAGCAGATGCTTTTTTAATATTTTATTTTTCAATTTCACTTTACATTTAATATTGTATTGCAGCATAATGGTTAAACAATCATATACTTTACAAAGTGTTCCCCTGACATTTCTAGTACCAACCTGACACCATACATATTTATTAAAAGAGTATTGACTACATTTCCTATGCTCTACTTTACATCTGTGTGAGTATTTTGTAACTACCAATCCCTTCAACATTTTCACCAAGTCCCCCCATCCCCCTCCCTTCTGGGAAACATCATTTTTTTTCCTGTATTTAGGAGTCTGTTTCGATTTTATTTTATTTAAATACACAGTTTAAAATTAAAGTATAAAATTACTAGTAAGAATGAAATATAATTATTCACATTGTACATGTAAAATTTTTGCCCAAGAGAATAAATATTATTTTCAAGTACATAGCGATATTTATATATTAATCATAAATTTCAAAAAGCAGAAATTATACAGTCCTCATCCATCTAAAAATAATACTAAAATATGATTCCAAGTCTAAAACACAAACAACTTACTCAATAACATAAATAATTTTTGATCAAAACATAAATCAAAATTTCAATGACCAACTCATTGAATAAGAGTTCCCTTTTTTCTTCCTTTTCTATTTGCTTCCAGTTCTTCCCTTATCTTCCCTTTCTTTTCCTTCCCTCCACTTCTTTCCCTTTCTTTCCATTAGCAATTCAGTCCTAAAGCTACTAGGTGGGGTATAGCAAGATAGGTGTATCCAGCAAGCACATGAAAAGATGTTCAATGTCATTAGTCATTGGGGAAAAGAAAATCAAAACTACAATGTTATCCTACTTCACATTCAATAGGTTGGCTGTAAGAATAATTAAAAATTTGAAAATAACAAGTGTTGGAGAAGATGTGGAGAAATTGGGACAGTTATACATTTCCAGTGTAAATATAAACCGATGCAGCACTGTGGGAAAAAGTTTGGTGGTTCCTCAAAAATGTTTAATACAGGAATTCCACTTAACACAGAAATTCTTCAAATATATACAAACTAGAGGCCCGGTGCACAAATTAGTGCACCAGTGGGGTCCCTCAGCTTGATCTGTGGGATTTGACCGAAACCAGCTCTCCAATATCACCTCAGGGGTTCCAAATTTCCAGAGGGCACAGGCAAGGATGAGGGACCCCACCCATGCACAATTGGGGCCGGGGAGGGACGCAGGAGGTTGGTCAGCCATGGAGATGCCACGGGAGGGCTCCAGGGCATGTCCGGCCCATCTCACTAAGTCCCAATTGGCTGGACCACAGCAGCAAGCTAACCTTCTGGTCAGAGTATCTGCTCCCTGGGGGTGAGTGCACGTCATAGTGACTGGTCGACCGGTCAACTGTCTGCCACATGGTGGTCAGTGTACATTATAGTGAGTGGTTGAGTGGCCTTAGCATATCATTAGCATATTATGCTTTGATTGGTTGAATGGACAACTGGACACTTAGCATATTAGGCTTTTATTATATAAGATATATATATTTTATTTATTATTTTTTTTTACGTTTTTTTTATGATTTTTTTTCACATTTTTTTTATTGAGGTATTATATGTGTACATATCTTACCATTGCCCCCCCACCCCACACCCATACATGCCTCACCCCCCAGAGTTTTGCGTCCATTGATTATGCTTATATGCATGCATACAAGGCCTTCGTTTGATTTCTTATCTCCCCCACCTCTCCCTAACCTTCCCCCTGTAATTTGACAGACTGTTTGATGCTTTACTGTCTCTGTATATATCTTTTTGTTCATCAATTTATAATGTTCTTTATTATCCATAAATGAGTGAGATCGTGTGGTATTTTTCTTTCATTGACTGGCTTATTTCACTTAGCATAATGTTCTCCAATTCCATCCAGGTTGCAGCAAATGATGAGAATTCCTTCATTTTTATGGCAGCATAGTATTCCATTGTGTAGATGTACCACAGTTTTCTGATCCAGTCATCTGCTGACGGGCACCTCGGCTGTTTCCAAATCTTAGCTATTGTAAATTGTGCTGCTATGAACATAGGGGTGCATATGTCCTTTCTGATTGGTGTTTCTAGTTTCTTTGGATATATTCCCAGGAGTGGGATTACTGGGTCAAATGGGAGTTCCATTTTCAGTTTTTTGAGGAAACTCCATACTGTACTCCACAGTGGCTGCACAAGTCTGCATTCCCAGCAGCAGTGCACGTGGGTTCCTTCTTCTCTGCATCCTCGCCAACACTTGTCGTTTGTTGATTTGTTGATGATAGCCATTCTGACAGGTGTGAGATGGTACCGCATTGTTGTTTTGATTTGCATCTCTCGGATAATAAGTGACTTTGAGCATGTTTTCATGTGTCCCTTGGCCTTCCTTCTGTCTTCTTTTGAAAAGATTCTGTTTCTGTCCATTGCCCATTTTTATATTGGATCGTTTATCTTCCTTTTATTAAGTTGCATAAGCTGCCTGTAGATGTTGGAGATTAAACCTTTATCAGTGATAACATTTGCAAATATGTTCTCCCATAGAGTTGACTTTCTTGTTGTTTTGTTGATGGTTTCTTTTGCTGTAAAAAAGCTTTTTATTTTGATGTAGTCCCATTTGTTAATTTTCTCTTTAGCTTCCATTGCCCTAGGGGCAGTGTCAGTGAAAAAGTTCTTTTGGCATATGTCTGAGATTTTGTTGCCTGTGGATTCCTCTAGTATTTTTATGGTTTCCCGTCTTATGTTTAAGTCCTGTATCCATTTTGAGTTTATTTTTGTGTATGGTGTAAGTTGGTGATCTAGTTTCATTTTTTTGCATGTATCTGTCCAATTTTCCCAACACCATTTATTGAAGAGACTGTCTTGACTCCATTGTATGTTCATGCCTCCTTTGTCAAATATTAATTGAGCATAGTGGTTTAGGTCGATATCTGGATTCTCTATTCTGTTCCATTGATCTATATGTCTGTTCTTGTGCCAGTACCAGGCTGTTTTGAGAACAGTGGCTTTGTAATACTGCTTGAAATCTGGTATTGAGATCCCTCTTACTTGATTCTTCTTTCTCAGGATTGCTGTGGCTATTCGGGGTCTTTTTTTATTCCAAATGAATTTTTGGAGAGTTCTTTCTAGGTCTGTGAAATATGCCATTGGTATTTTGATGGGGAGTGCATTGAATCTGTAGATTGCTTTGGGTAGTATGGACATTTTAATGATGTTGATTCTACCAATCCATGAACATGGTATGTTCTTCCATCTGTTTACGTCTTCCTCTATCCCTTTTTTCAGTGTCCTGTAGTTTTCTGCATATAGGTCTTTTACCTCCTTAGTTAAGTTTATTCCTAGGTATCTTAATTTTTTTGGTGCGATGGTAAATGGGATTGCTTTTTAGTCTCTCTTTCTGTAAGTTCACTATTGGTGTATAGAAATGCCATAGATTTCTTGGTGTTAATTTTGTATCCCGCTACATTGCCAAATTCATTTATTAAGTCTATTAGTTTTTTGATGGATTCTTTTGGGTTTTTTATGTACAATATCATGTCATCTGCAAATAAGGACATCTTCACTTCTTCTTTTCCAATTTGGACGCCTCTTATTTCTTCTTCTTGCCTAATTGCAATAGCTAATACTTCCAGTACTATGTCAAACAGGAATGGTGAGAGTGGCCATCCCTGTCTTGTTCCTGTTTTTAGGGGAAATGGTTTTAGTTTTTGCCCATTGATTATGATGTTTGCTGTGGGTTTATCATATATAGCTTTTATTATGTTGAGGTATGATCCTTCTATTCCCACCTTGCTGAGAGTTTTTATCAAGAAAGGGTGTTGGATTTTGTCAAATGCTTTTTCTGCATCTATTGATATGACTATGTGATTTTTATCTCTCAATTTGTTTATGTGATATATCACGTTTATTGATTTGCAGACATTGTACCATCCTTGCATTCCTGGGATAAATCCTACTTGGTCATGGTGTATGATCTTTCTGATGTATTGCTGGAGCCGATTTGCTAGAATTTTGTTGAGGATTTTGGCATCTATGTTCATGAGGGATATTGGTCTGTAATTCTCTTTCATTGTGTTGTCTTTATCTGGTTTTGGTTTTAGGGTGATGCTGGCTTCATAGAAGGAGCCTGGAAGTGTTCCTTCCTCTTGAATTTTTTGGAATAGTCTGAGGAGGATAGGTTTTAGTTCTTCCTTGAAAGTTTGGTAAAACTCCCCTGTGAAGTAGTCTGGCCCTGGGCTTTTGTTTGCTGGAAGCTTTTTGATGACTGCTTCAATTTCTTCCATAGTTACTGGCCTGTTGAGCTGATTTGATTCTTCCTGATTGAGTTTTGGAAGGTTGTATTTTTCTAGGAAAATGTCCATTTCCTCCAGGTTGTCTAGTTTGTTGGAATAGAGTTGTTCGTAGTATTTTGTAACAGTCCTTTGTATTTCGTCGGGGTCTGTTGTTATTTCACCTCTTTCATTTCTGATTTTGTTTATTTGGGTCCTCTCTCTTTGCTTCTTGGTGAGCCTGGCTAGAGGTCATCAATCTTGTTTATCCTTTCAAAGAACCAGCTCTTGGTTTTGTTGATCTTTTGTATTGTTTCTTTGGTCTCTATGTCGTTTATCTCCGCTCTGATCTTTATTATTTCTTTCCTTCTGCTTACACTGGGCTTTTCTTGTTGCTTTCTCTCTAACTCTTTGAGTTGTTGGGTTAGGTAATTTATTACCATTGTTTCTTGTTTTTTCAGTAGGCTTGTAGAGCTATGAACTTAGCTCTCAAGACTGCTTTCGCTGTGTCCCATAGATTTTGGATTGTTGTGTTTTCATTGTCATTTGTTGCCATGATGTTTTTTATTTATTCCTTGATGTCTTTGGTAACCCAGTCATTGTTTAATAGCATGCTGTTTAGTCTCCATGTTTTTGATTTCCTTGGGTTGTTTTTATTGTAGTTGATTTCCAGTTTTATGCCACTGTGATCTGAGAAGATACTTGATATGATTTCTATCTTCTTGAATTTGAAGAGACTTTGCCTGTGACCCAGCATATGATCTATCTTTGAAAATGACCCATGTGCACTTGAGAAGAATGTGTATTCTGTGGCTTTGGGGTGAAATGTTCTGAAGATGTCAATTAATTCCATCTGGTCTAGTGAGTCATTTAGGATTGATGTTTCTTTGCTGATTTTTTGTTTAGAGGATTTGTCCAATGGTGATATTGGGGTATTGAAGTCTCCTACTATGATTGTATTGTTGTCAATCTCTCCTTTGATATCTTCCAGGATTTTTTAATGTATATTGGTGCTCCTGTATTGGGTGAATATATGTTTACCAGAGTTATTTCTTCTTGCTGGATTGCTCCCTTTAGTATCATGAAGTGGCCTTCCTTATCTCTTATTATGTCCTTCACTTTGAGATCTAATTTGTCAGATATAAGTATTGCTACCCCAGCTTTTTTTTCATTTCCATTCGCCTGGAAAAAACCTAAGATATATATAAATATGAATTTATTTATAATTATTGTATATATATATATATATATATATATATATATATATATATATATATCTCGCCATTTTGGATTGAAAACAGATGTTCAAATGAACACTTTACATGAATATTCATAGCAGTAATATTTATAATAGCTAAAAGTTTAATTAATGTTCAAATGTTCAACTAATGAATGAGTAAATTAATATGATTCATACATACAATGGAATATTATTAAATCATGCAAAGGACTGAAATACTGAAATATAATACAATATGGATGAACTTTGAAAACATTATGCTAAGTGGGCCAATAGACATATGAAGAGAAGCTCAATGTCACTAATCATCAGAGAAATGAGAATTAAAACCACAATGAGATACAACCTATGCCTGTCAGAATGGCAATCATCAATAAATCAACAAACAACAAATATTGTTGAGGATGTGGACAAAGGGAACCTTTGTACATTGTTGGTGGGAATGCAGATTGGTTCAGCCACTGAGGAAAGCAATATGAAGTTGCTTCATGAAATTAAAAATGGAAACAGCAATTCTACTTCTAGGAATTAATCCTACGAAACCTGCAATGCTAATTTGAAAGAATATATGCATCCCTATGTTCATTGTAGCGTTATTTACAATAGCCAAGATGTGGAAGCAGCCCAAATGACCATTCTATCTAATAAAAGAGTAATATGCAAATTGACTGTACCTCCACTACACCCACAAGCCACGCCCATCAGCCAATCAGGAGCGAGTATGCAAATTAACCCAACCAAGCTGGCTCTGGCCATGGAGCGAGTAGGAGGCTTGGGTTTCCCCGGCAATGGAGGAAGCCAAGCTTCCTGGCTGGCCCAGACCTCCGCTCAAGGCTACAAAGTTTCAATTATAGAAGATAAATAAATCCCAACAAAAATGGCTGTGGCCACAGAGCAAGAAGGAGGCTTGGCTCCACTCAAGGCTACAAAGTTTCAATTATAGAAGATAAATAAATCCCAGATACCAGGGCCTCTGCTTGGGTCACCGGGGGGCATGGCTGGCCTGCAAACCACCACAGGCCCCTCACCCAGGCCACCTCACACCCCAAGGGAACCCCCACCTAGATCCGGAACACCCTTCAGGGCAAACCAGCCAGCCCCACCTGTGCACCAGGCCTCTATCTTATCTAATAAAAGAATAATATGCAAATTGACCATCACTCCAACACACAAGACGGCTGCCCCTATGTGGTCAAAGATGGATGCCCCCATGCGGACACAAGATGGCCACCACAAGATGGCCAGCAGGGGCGGGCAGTTGGGAGGGACCAGGCCTGCAAGGGAGGGCAGTTAGGGTTGATCAAGCCTTCAGGGGAAGGCAGTTAGGGGTGACCAGGCCAGCAGAGGTGGGAAGTTGGGGGTGACCGGGCCTGCAGGGAAGGGGAGTTGTGGGGGTACCCAGGCCTGCAGGGGAGAGCAGTTGGGGGTGACCAGGCCTGCAGGGGAGGGCAGTTAGGGGCAAACAGGCTGGCAGGAGATCAGTTAGCCATCAATCAGGCTGGCAGGAGAGTGGTTAGGGAGTGATCAGGCTGGCAGGCAGAAGCAGTTAGGGGCAATCAGGAAGGCATGCAGGCGAGCAATTGGGAACCAGCTGTCCTGAATTGTGAGAGGGATGTTCGACTGCCCGTTTAGGCCCGATACCAGTAGGCTCGATCCTACCAGTATCAGGCCTAAACGGGCAGTCAGACATCCCTTGAGGGGTCCCAGATTGGAGAGGGTGCAGGCTGGGCTGAGTGACACACACCCCTGTGCACGAATTTCGTGCACCGGGCCTCTAGTCTATATATATATATAAAGAGGTAATATGCAAATTGTCCGTTACTGCATCACAGTAACAGGCTGGGTGGGGCTTCGAGCAGCGAGGGGTGGGGTTGCATGCTCAACCAGTCACCAGGAGATGTATCGAGCACCTCTAGGTCCCTGCTCCCGCTCCCACTGGCCGCACCCTGGAGACAGAGAAGCCAACTGCCCGTGGTCCCAGGCGCCAATGCCTGAGGCTGGCTGCAGCTTGGGAGATGGAGAATCCGACCACCCCACATCCTGGAGGAGACATAGAAGCTGCCTGCCCTGAAGTCCCAGGCCACAGCCAGCTGGAGAAGCCGCCCACCCGTGTTCCCAGGGGAGACGAAGAAGCTGCCCACCCGCAGTCTGGGTGCCAGCACCTGAGGCTGGCTGTGGCCCAGGAGATAGAGAAGCCACCTTCCCTGCAGTCCTGGGCTTCAGCCAGCTGGAGTAGCTGCCCACACTGTGTCCAAGGGGAGACAGAGAATCCACCAACCTGCGGTCTGGGCGCCAGCCAGTCTAGGTGCCAGCGCCTGTGGCTGGCTGCAGCCTGGGAGATGGAGAAGCAGCCCACCCCGAGGTCCCAGGCCGCAGCCAGCCAGAGAAGCCACCAGCCCTGTGGTCCAGGGTGCCAGCACCTGCGGCCCAGGAGATAGGTTCCCTCTTCTCCCACTGCAGTCATTACTCCAATATTCCCCTTCTGAATTTCTCTCTGCTGCCCTGACCCCACTCCATTTTTCATCTGAATGATAGGGAACAGAGAGAGCAATGTTAAAAGCTTACATTTTTAAGCAGGCAAGGTTGGTACTTAAACATATAAATGGAAAACTAGAGTCCTTAAGGTAACAAAGGTTAGAAAGGGAGGGGACAGGGACAGGCAAGACATTGTATCCAGCAATCCATGTGGGGACTGAAAACTTTGCAATGATGACAATCAGTGAAGATATGAATCAATTAAAATAGTTGACAGGGATAATTCTTCCATTTTTGAAAATATCTATATCAAGTCTGTTTAAATAGATTTTCATCTGCATAACACATTCTGACAAGACTACCGCCACCAATGTGGTCAGTGTTGTGCTGGTAAATGTTTAACAACTGGCTCTCAATCAAAGAAAACAAAACCCTGATTTATACTATCGGCCAATTTCTGTGGCATAAATTCTCTATCCATGGCTGATTTCGGCAGCTAATGTGATGCCACTAAATGCAGAGCTGAGGAGAAACATTCAGTAATATACTATTATATTCCACCAGAAAGACCCAAAAGATATAAATAATGTCAAGAGTCAGAACAGTAAAGTGTAGTAAATAATTGAGGAGTGATGAATTTAGAGTATGTATTACCTTTCGTTTTAATGTAATTTATTCACTTTTAAGATTATGTTATTTAGTTTTTAATAATAACCATGTTTAACAACCAGCTTGCAAAATTCCTGAAAATTTGTGAGCCAGTAAGAGCTGGCTCCAGCACAACACTGAGTGGAGTATAATGGTTAAAGGGCATGGCTCATGGATTTGAAATGAGACTCAGCCACTTTCAGGTTTTACTAGTCAAGTTACCTGATCTCTCTATGCCTCAGTGTTCTCATCTGTGTAATTATAGTACCTACTGTATAGAGTTGTTTCAAAGATAAAATTAAATCTGTGTATGACACAGTATAGCACCTGAAACAATAATTCACTCAATTTGTTATAAACTTACTACCTCAATACGTTGTTGACAAAATTACTCTACTCATGCTGAAAGAATGAAATTTTATTGATGAGAAAAATATCTTATTTTGCAATCTACATGGAGATAGTCAATTTTGCTTCCTAGGCAGTATATGGTAATCTACTACTAGAAACTGAAAGGGGAAAATGACCTCAATCAACATGATTGAGGCAATGCATTAGCTGGATCATAAAGCAGAGAGGATGCCATACATTCTGGGATACATCTGCAGTAAGAGGTTTCACCCTCAGGTATTAATTATGATCAACTAAGCATCAGACTTAAGATGAATGGTGAGAAGGACTCTGAGGGTGCTTCTAGACTTAGCAGGAATAGAGCTTTAATACATAAGCAACAGTTACTATGGTTAACGATGGAGAGAAAAAACACACCATTATCTATACTACTAAAAGGGTAATATGCTAATTAGACTGGATGACCATCCGCACATCCTTCCTGACAAAACCAGGCCCGGGGAAAGTCACCTGCTGATGCTCCCGGGCACCAGCGCCTTCGGCTGGCTGCAGCCTGGGAGATGGAGAAGCCGCCCACCCAGCAGTCCCAGGCACCAGTGCCTGTAGCTGGCTGTGGCTCGGAAGACAGAGAAGCCACCACCCCACAGTCCCGGGCCGCAGCCAGCTAGAGAAGCCGCCCACCCCGCAGTTTCGGGTGCCAGCGCCTATAGCTGTGGCCCGGCCAAAGCCACCTGCCCACCATCCGGTACAGCTGCATCCGGCCTGGGCAAAGCCGGCCTGGGTCCCGGGTGCCTGTGGCAGGCCAGAGGGAGGGAAGCCCACATCCCGGGTGCCTACGGTTGCCTGGAGGAGGGAATGCTGGGTCCCAGATGCGGGGTCGAGCAGAGGTGGTTGGGGCAATCAAGCCAGCAGGGGAGCAGTTAGTGGCAATCAGGCTGGCAGGCAGAATCAGTTAGGGGCAATCAGGCAGGCAGGCAGGCAAGTGGTTAGGAGCCAGCAGTCCCAAATTGTGAGAGGGATGTCCAAGATTGGAGAGGGTGCAGGCCGGACTGAGGGACATCCCCCTGCCGCCATGCATGAATTTCGTACACCAGGCCATTAGTCAGTAAATAAGTGGATAAAAAATTCCATCGTATATTTATTTATTTATTTATTTTTAAATATATTTTATTGATTTTTTACAGAGAGGAAGAGAGAGGGATAGAGAGTCAGAAACATCGATGAGAGAGAAACATCGATCAGCTGCCTCCTGCACACCCCCCACTGGGGATGTGTCCGCAACCAAGGTACATGCCCTTGACCGGAATCGAACCTGGGACCCTTGAGTCCACAGGCCGACGCTCTATCCACTGAGCCAAACCGGTTTCGGCATCCATCGTATATTTAAACAATGGAATATTACTTGGCCATAAAAAAAAGGCAATCTTACCTTTTGTGACAGCATGGGTGGACCTGGAGCATGTTATACTAAGTGAAATAAACCAGTCAGAGAAAGAGAAATACCATATGATTTAACTTATATGTGGAATCCAATGAACAAAATAAACTAACAAAATAGAAACAGACTCATAGATACATAGAACATACTGATAGGTGACAGAGGGGAAGGGGCTTGGGGGACTGGATGGAAAAGGTGAAGGTATTAAGCAGAGAAAAGAAACTCATACACACAGACAACATATGGAGATTATCAGAGGGGAAAAGGTGTGGGTGGAGGTGGAAGAGGTCAAAGGGGGGATAAATGGTGATGGAAGAAGACTTGACTTGGGGTGGTGAATACACAATACATTATTTAGAGCAGTGGTTCTCACCCTTTCTAATGCCGCGACCCTTTAATACAGTTCCTCATGTTGTGGTGATCCCCAACCATAAAATTATTTTCGTTGTTACTTCATAACTGTAATTTTGCTACTGTTAATGAATCGTAATGTAAATATCTGTGTTTTCCGATGGTCTTAGGCTCAACCTGTGAGTTGAGAACCACTGCTGTAGAGCCTAAGACCATCGGAAAACACAGATATTTACATTACTATTCATTAACAGTAGCAAAATTACAGTTATGAAGTAGCAACAAAAATAATTTTATGGTTGGGGGTCACCACAACATGAGGAACTGTATTAAAGGGTCGCGGCATTAGAAAGGTTTAGAACCACTGATTTAGAGGATGTATTATAGACTGTACACCTGAAACCTATGTGATTTTATTAACCAATTTCACTGCAATAAAAATAATTAAATAAATGATTAAATAAAATATGGCATATCAAAATGATGGAATACCATTCATAATTATTTTATAGTATGTTATTTAACAACATGGAGAAGTATTTATGTGATAAGTATAAAAATTTTATGTAATAGTTTTCATTACATAACTCTAATAACATACACAAGTTACTACTCTATGATGTGAATGCACATCCATATACTTGTGAGAATTCACACACAAAAAAGTCATAAAGCTAAAAACAATAATACAAATTTCAATTATGTCCTGCTTGTGGCATTAAAGGAACTATAATTTCACTCTGATTGTGTTGCTATTTTTTTCTGATTTTTAAATAATGATAATAAATTACTTTATAATTAGAAAAATATTAAGATTTTTATTTAAGTAAAAAAAATAGATTGAAGCCTTTATAGATACCAATCTTCATGTAATACAGTTAATTTTCCATTATTGGACACAGTTGGTTAGTGTTTTTCTCTAACATTTTTGCAAAGTTATCTTTAAAGGTGTTAAATATCTGATCAGATTATTTGGCCCAACCCTAGAAATAGGCAATGCCATTCAAATATGTCCCTCCTCCATGATATGATGGTGCTTAGAATTTTCACTGTTAGCATATCATCTTTTTTTTCGCAGTGAGAATAATCTTAGTTTTTTTTTTTTAGTTCTTTGTTGTTTAAATTATTACATATAGTATTACATATGTTTCCTTTTTCCCCCATTGACCTCTGCCTGGCCACCCCCACCCTCCAGCACATGACATCACCCCCCCTAGTGTCTGTGTCCATTGGTTATGCTTATATGCATGCATACAAGTCCTTTGGTTGATCTCTTACCCTCAAGGTTTGACGGTTTGTTCAATGCTTTTCTGTCTCTGGATCTATATTTGTTCATTAGTTTACATTGTTCATTATATTCCACAAATGAGTGAGATCATGTGATATTTATCTTTCTCTGACTGGCTTATTTCACTTAACATAATACTCTCCATGTCCATCCATGCTGTTGAAAACGGTAAGAATTCCTTCTTGTTCACAGCAGCATAGTATTCCACTGTGTAGATGTACAACCGTTTCTAATCTACTCATCTGCTGATGGGCACTTAGGCTGTTTCCAAATCTTAGCTATTGTAAATTGTGCTGCTATGAACATAGGGTTGCATATATATTTTCTGACTGGTGTTTCTGATTTCTTGGAATACATTCCTAGAAGTGGGATTTCTGGGTCAAATGGGAGTTCCATTTTTAATTTTTTGAGGAAACGCCATACTGTTTTCCACAGTGGCTGCACCAGTCTGCATTCCCACCAGCAGTGCAGGAGAGTTCCTTTTCTCCACATTCTCACCAGCACTTGTCATTTGTTAATTTGTTGATGATAGCCATTCTCACAGGTGTGAGATGGTACTGCATTGTCATTTTGATTTGCATCTCTAGGATGATTAGTGACTTTGAGCATGTTTTCATATGTCTCTTGGCCTTCTGTATGTCCACTTTGAAAAGTGTCTATTTATGTCCTTTGTCCATTTTTTGATTGGATTGTTTATCTTCCTTTTGTTAAGATGTATGAGTTCCATATACATTTTGGAGAGTAGGCCCTTATCGGATATAACATTGGCAAATATGTTCTCCCATGCAGTGGGCTTTCTCGTTGTTTTGTTGATGATTTCTTTTGCTGTGCAGAGCTTTTTATTTTGATGTAGTCCCATTTGTTTATTTTCTCTTTAGTTTCCATTGCCCTAGGAGCCGTATCAGTGAAGAAATTGCTTCAGCATATGTCTGAGATTTCGCTGCCTGTGGATTCCTCTAGTATTTTTATGGGTTTCCAGTCTTACGTTTAAGTCCTTTATCCATTTTAAGTTTATTTTTGTGTATGCTGTCAGTTGGTGTTCTAGTTTCATTTTTTTGCATGCATCTGTCCAATTTTCCCAACACCATTTATTGAAGAGACTGTCTTAACTCCATTGCATGCTCTTGCCTTCTTTGTCAAATATTAATTGAGCATAATGGCTTGGGTTGATTTCTGGGTATCATCTTAAGAACTATCTGTGTATAAATATATTCATTAGGAAAAGTAGGAAGTTCTCTAATTTTGTTTTGTTTTTTCTGTTGGTGCTTTGGTTTTTTTTAAAATCATCATCATTGTCACTCAGAAGATAACCAAGACTATATTGAGTCCATCTTTCCACAACTAAGAAGAAAAGTCTGGAACCTGTAGGATTTCTATCAATAGCTCCCAGGTAGGGTATCATTGTTACTAAGTGCTTAAATGGTGTAGGTACTTGTCATTTAACAACCATTCTTTAGTTAATTCTTTTTTTCTGTTGGATAAAAATCTTGAGCAGCATCATGTGCTTAATTTCATGGAATCAGCACTGGCTTCCACTGGCTTAAAAGTATCCTCATACCAGCTTCACTTGCTTAGAATCCTGGGTTGCTATTTTTGCTTTTCTCTTCCATTAGATAATTTGACTCCTGGCTATTTACCTTATTGCTACTAACCATGTGGCCCCAATAATTCTCTCCATAGTTTCACAAAATTCATACCAATTTCCATCACATACTCCATCCCCTCTATTAATTCAAGGAGGAGGCCAAATAACTTCAAAGACCTTGGGCACATAGAAGTTAGAGACAAAACCAAGGAATAATGTCTCAAAAGATAGCTATTACCTATTTTCAATATTGAGCTGGTCACCAGTTCTCTGAAGAAAAAAAAAAGAGCCCTGACTGATAGCATTTTCCTATTTTATTGTATATATGTATACAATTTCAAGCTACCAGTATGACATCACTGAAAATTGAGAACTAACAGTTGGCTCTCCCTATGGTTACTTTGTCACAATCTCATAAATTATCACATGTTTTTCAACTTGCTTATCTTTTTTATTTTAGCAAAATCTTAGGTCAGTGTTTCTCTAACCATTATATGATCCTTAGATGACCATCATAAAACTGAGAAGTTTGTTATAATGTAGAATCTGGGTTTCATCCCAGACTTAAAAGTGTGCCTTAGAATCCATAATTTTAACATCTCTCCAGGTAATTCTGATGTATGTTAAAGTTGGCCATTCATTGTCACAAATGCTCAGGACCATTTAATTACCATGAAAGAGTGTAACTGGGAACTGAAGCAGCAAAAAATAGTTAAGATTTGATCCTCCCAAAGAATAGATATATCAGTTACCACCATGTCTCCAACAGGTCGGTCTGCATCAAAACTTAGTGAAAACATTCAACTATCTCTGATTTAGACTTGAGTTAGAATCAATTTCTCCATATTCGTTTGCTAGGGCTGCCATAACAAAGTACCATAGACTAGGTATCTTAAACAACATAAATTTATCTTCTCACAGTTCTGGAGGCTAAATTCCAAGATCTATGTGTCAGCACTGTTGGTTTCATCCTGAGACCTCTCTTCTTGATTTGTAGATAGCCATTTTCCCCTTTGTCATCACATGGTCTTACCTCTGTGTATGTCTGTGTCCTAATCCTCCCTTCTTATAAGAAAACCAATTGTAATACGTTAGGGCCCACACTAATGACCTAATTTAACCTAAATTACTTCTTTAAAGTTCCTGTCTCAAAATAAAGTCATATTCTGAGGTACTAGGGGTTACAACTTCAACGTATGAAATTGGAAGGCACACAGTTCAGCTCATAAAAATTCCTAAATAAATTATAAGTAAAAAAAAAAATGCACATAGGAATTTATACTTAGCCACTAAATATGACACACAGATTCAAGCCTTGGAACATTTAAGCATTTTAACTTAAATATATCTGGCATCAAAATTTTAGCATCTCTGTCATAATGAGCCATCAGCTTGCAGAATATCTCTGACATAAATCCAAACACACAGACCTTTAGATTCTATGGAACAATTCATTCACTTAAAAAAATGAAGAGTAATTCATAAACATCTTGATGAAAGCTGAAGGCTAAATGATATTTATTTTTCAGTTCATCAACATTTGATTCATAATTTGGAGAACCTCAGAGAAATCTGTCTCTGAAGAATCTGAAACCTGTTCTTTCCCTTGCAGTACTATCCTTAATAGGTACAAGTTGTACACAAAACACATTAAAAAAACACATTTGATATTTTCCAAGAAAGGTGATATTGAATGCTTTTGTAAGTTGATTTCCACACATACCTTTAAATGCAGTGTTCAACTTTGGATGGATCTTCTATGTAAGCTACATCAACTGCCCTGTACCAAAGCATATAAAATATTTTGTGCAAGGCAAATAATTCCAAATAGTCCTTATGAGAGCTTTACCATTGATTTATATCTTCAAATATTAAACAAATATTTTGGGGACAGCTATTTTACATTTTGTGCTGACAGCTGCAAGATACAGATGTGCATAACTCATGGACCTGTACTCATGGAGGTCACAGTTTAATGAGATATCTATATAATGAAACGTACTATAATAGACATAAGATTAGAGTGTTATAAGGGCAGCGAAAAGAAGTGGAACAGCTTTTCCTCATTGATATGGGGAAGGTTTCACATGTTACATTTTCTCTACATCATAAAGAATGTTTGGAAGGTTGCTAATGAGAAAAGAAGAGAAAGTTCACTCCAATGAGAGCAAATAGTATGTAAAACACTATGCTACTAGGGAAGTTGCAAATTATTTAGTAAGCTAACTAGAGGCCTGGTGCACGAAATTCGTGCACAGAGGGGGGTTGTCCCTCAGCCCAGCCTGTACCCTCTCCAATCTAGGACCCCTCGAGGGATGTCCGACTGCCCGTAACCGGGCAGTCGGACATCCCTCTCACAATCCAGGACTGCTGGCTCCCAACTGCTTGCCTGCCTGCCTTCCTGATTGCCCCTAACCGCTTCTGCCTGCCAGCCTGATCACCCCCTAACCACTCTGCTGCCAGCCTGTTTGCCCCCAAATTCCCTCCTCTGCTGGCCTGGTCACCCCTAACTGCCCTCTCCTGCAGGGTTGATCACCTCCAACTGCCCTCCCGTGCAGGCCTGGCCCTTCTCAACTGCCCTCCCTTGCAGGCCTGGTCCCTCACAACTGCCCTCCCTTACAGGCCGGGTGCCTCCCAACTGCCCTCTCCTGCTGGCCATCTTGTGGTGGCCATCTTGTGTCCACATGGGGGCAGGATCTTTGACCACATAGGGGAAGCTATATTGTGTGTTGCAGTGATGATCAATCTGCATATTACTCTTTTATTAGATAGGATAGAGGCCTGGTACAGGGGTAGGGGCCAGCTGGTTTGCCCTGAAGGGTGTCCCAGATCAGGTGGGGGTTCCCTTGGGGCGTGGGATGGCCTGAGCGAGGGGCCTGTGGTGGTTTTCAGGCCAGCCATGCCCCCTGGCAACCCAAGCGGAGGCCCTGGTATCTAGAATTTATTTTCCTTCTACAATTGAAACTTTGTAGCCTGGAGCGGAGCCAAGCCTGGGGCTCCCTCCGAGGCCGGCAGCCATTTGTGTTGGGGTTATAATTGAAACTTTGTTGCCTTAAGCAGGTGGGCCCGGCCAGAGTGTGCGGAAAGCTTTGCTTCCCCTGTGGCCGGCGGCAACCCTGGCCTGCTCTCTCAAGCTCCATTCTGCCGCCATTTGTTTGAATTTGTTTACCTTCTATAATTGAAACTTTGTAGCTTGAGTGGAGGCTTAGGCCTGGCAAGGGCAAGCGGAAAGCTTGGCTTCCTCTGTTACCTAGGAACCCTTGCTCTCTGTGGCTGTAGCCATCTTGGTTTGGGTTAATTTGCATGCTCGTTCTGATTGGATGGTGGGCGTGGCTTGTGGGTGTGTCAGAGGTATGGTCAATTTGCATATTTGTCTACTATTAGGTAGGATTTTTCTCCCAGAACACTTAGCATCTTACAGTATCACATACCATATACATATTTATTTCATTTATTGTTTGTGTATACCCACTACAATCTGAGGTACATGAGGGCAAAGTCTTTTTTTAATTTGTCTTCACTGTTGAAAGTATTACAGCTGTCCCCTTTTTATCTTATTGACTCCTCTATCATGAACCCACCCCCTGCCCCAGGCCTGCACCACACTATTGTCTGTGTCCATGGGTTATGCATATAGGCATATAAGTTCTTAGTTGATCTCCTCCCACCCATCTACCCACCCCCATCTTTCCTCTGAGATTTGAAAGTCTTTTCCATATTTCTATGACTCTGGATCTATTTTGTTCTTTAGATTCCACATATGAGCGATATCATGTGACACTTGTCTTTCTCTGAGTGGCTTATTTTGCTTAGCATAATACTCTCCAGTTGTCTCCATGATGCCTCAAAGGATAATGGATCCTTCAACAAAATGAAAAAAGAGTCCACTGTATGGGAGAACATATTTGCCAATGATATATCTGATAAGTTAATATCCAAATTATATAAGGAACTCATAGAACTTAACAAAAGGAAGATAAACAATAAAATTAAAATATTGCCAAAGGACCTAAATAGACACTTCTCCAAAGTGGACATGCAGATGGCCAAGATACATATGAAAAAATGCTCAAAGTCAGTGATTGTCAGAGAGATGCAAATTAAAATGACAATGAGTTTACACCTCACACCTTTCAGAATGGCTCCATAAACAGATCAACAAATGACAATTGCTGACCAGGATGTGGAGAAAAGAGAACCCTAGTGCCCTGCTGGTGGAAATGCAGACTGGTACAGCCATTAGGGAAAACAGTATGAATTTTTCTTAAAAAATTAAATATGGAACTGCCATTTGATCCAGTGATACCACTTCTAGAAATATATCCTAAAAAAATAACAACAAAAAAAAACACCAATCAGAAAGAATATATGCACCCCTATGTTCAAAGCAGCATTATTTACAATAACTAAAATCTGGAAAAAGCCCAAATGCCCATCAGTAGATGAAAAAAAGCTGTGGTACATTTACACCATGGAATACTATGCGGCAGTAAAAAGGAAGCATCCAAAGATTTTGTTTTCTTTTAAATCTTTGAGTATAACATAATTCCTAGAATGGTGCCTGACAAAGCAAGAGCTTAATAAATACCTGTAGAAAGTTGAATGAAACTCTAGACAATAGTGTGATTTGAGTAGACAAGATCAGTGAGAACAGTTTTTGCAATAATTGACAATGTTTGCATTAATATTTATTGAGCTAAACATATACCATGTAGTTCACATTTTCTAGTTTCTGTGCAGAATAGGAATATAAAAGGTATCACTATGACTACCGCTAGTATCATGTGGAATAAAAGAGTAGTTTCTGCCAAACTGCATGCCTATAACTTGGTTTTTCTTCCTGCCAGCATGTCGTCCTTCCTGTCTGTATTATCACCATTTTCAAATCTTCTAATTATATCAATTTTTACTTCCAGTTTTATCACTTTTATTTCTTCACAATACTTTCACCAACTGTTGGTCAATTCCCTCTTTTGATTACCCATTTTTATAAAATATTACATGAGTTTATCATTAGGAGTCAGTAGGTAACACAACTATACATTTTTTTGCTGTCTGTGCATGAAATGAATAACATGCAGTGACCAACCAACAAAAGACTTTGAAAGATAAGGCATGATTAATCACTGATCATAATGTGCATCTGTTATTTGCATAGTTATTTATGGGATTAAAAGCTAGCAGCAAAGTTTGAACTTTATGCAATTACTCATAGTTATTATAATCTGATAATAACTTTAAATAGTCATTTGGGAGCTGGTGTTATTTAAACTGTGAGTAATCAAAATGCAAGCATATTAGATCTGTGCATAGCAAAGGTTGTTCCTGTGTGTGTGTGTGTGTTCCATAAAAGTATTATAGACAGACATATTGAATATTATGTAATTTTAGCTGTTTTAATTTTTATAAAAAGATGGTTTTGCTGTATTAAATTCTATGAGATTTATCATTTTTTACCTATGTCATATATTAAAATTATACAAAATGCATGAATCTGTCTCCAAGTTCTTTATCCTATTCTGTTCTTTACCTATACCACATACCACACATGCTTAATTACAATAATTTCATATTAAGTTCTGATATTGGTAATGTATGTATCCCCTTGTTTTCTTGAAACATTATTCTTATAAATTTTAGAATTATCTTATCAAATTTCGTGGAAAAAAGTGTTAGAATTTTTATCCAAATGATAATGAAGCTTGAATTAGACTGGAAGCAATAGGTTATTTTCTGGATTACCAAATGACTTTCAGTGTTTGCCATATGTAGTAGTCACTGCTCTGCCTCCACTTTCTCAAACTATAAGCACCATTCAACAAAGTTGACCACTCACTTTCCTCTTTATACCTCCAAAATACATCTGAAGTCTGTCTACTTCTTTGGTCTACACTACTACCCTTGTATAAAGTGACATTAACTTTCACCTAGACCACTGTAATAGCTTTCAAAATAGTTCTTCTGTTTCTTATTTTGTTTCCTATAATCTGTTTTTCCTAAAAGGAGCCAAAGTGTGCCTTAAAATATAATCAGATTATGTTATACTAGAGGCCCGATGCATGAAATTCATGCAAGAGTAGGTTTTCCTTACCCCAGCTGCTGGCACCAGCTTCCCTCTGGCACCCAGGACCCGGGCTTCCCTCCAGCCCCAGGCAGGCACGCGGGACCTAGGCTTCCTTCACAGCCCCGACTTCGTCTGGAAGGTGGTCTGGAAGGACATCTAGAAGAATGTCCAGTCTACTTAGCATATTATGCTTTTATTATTATAGATTATTTTCATGACCTGTCAATAGTTTCTCAACACATTTACAATAAAATTCAAATTTCTTACAGGGCCTACAAGGTCCTATGTAAATCTTCTCTCTCTGATTGCTTGCATAGAACCAGCCATCTTTCTATCTGTCTGACATGCTAAGTCTTTTTCTGTCTTGAAGTTTCACTTTAAACTCTTCCCCCAGATCTCACTCTAATGCCATCACATAACTATCTGAAGTAGTCCCCAGTTTCCTCCATCAACTCTTTTTTTTTTCATTATAGAACTTGATTTTTTGTTTTTGTTTATTTCCTGTCTCACTCCAATTGAACATAAACTCTTTGAGAAAAGTGATTTTATAGGTCTCATTACTACCATGTTCCCAGGGTCTGAAACAGTGTCTGGCATGTTGTGTCTGCTGAAAAAAACATTGTTATTGAATTGATGAATGAATAAATAACTTATATTTCTGTAATTTGAATTGTTTCCAATTACTAGCATTGTGCTTCCATTAATGTTTTATATGTAAATGTTTTCCTATTTTAAAAAGGTAGGCTAGATCTCTACAAATATAATTGTGTCAAAGGATACATATATCTGAAGGCTAGAAATGTGCTAAAAACTTATTTTCAGAAAGATTATAATAATTTGTAATTTTTAAAAATATATTTTTATTGATTTCAGAGAGGCAGGGAGAGGGGAGAGAGATAGAAATATCAATGATGAGAGAGAATCGTTGATCGACTGCCTCTTGCACACCTTCTAGTAAGGATCAAGCCTGCAACCCAGGCATGTGCCCTTGACTGGAATCGAACGTGAGACCCTTCATTCTGCAGGCATGGTCTTGGCAATGACTTTTTCAATTTGATACCGAGAGCAAAGGCAATACAGGCAAAAATCAACAAAAGGGACTACATCGAACTAAAAAGATTCTGAACAGCAAAGTAAATGATCAAAAAATGAAAAGGCAACCTATGAAATGAGAAAAATATTCACAAACCATATATCTGGTGATGGGTTAATATTTAAAATATATAAGGGGCCCTTATAATTCAATAGCAAGAAAACCCCAATTTAAAAATGGGTAAAGGACCTAAATAGACATTTTTTTCAAAGACATACAAATGGCCAATGGGGTATATGAGAAGATATTCTATATCACTGATCATTGAAAACTGCAAGTGAAAATCAAGAGATATCACCTCATATCTGTTAGAATGTCTATTATAAAAAAAGACAAGAGATAACAAATGTTGGTTAGGATATGGAGAATATGGAACCATTGGGAATGTTGGTGTGAATGCTAATTGATAGACCAATTACAAAAAACTGTATGGGTTCCTAAAAAAATTAAAAATAGAACTACCATATGATTCAGCAATCCCACTTCTGGGTATACATTCAAAGGAAATAAAATCACTGTCTCAAAGAGATGTCTGTACTCCTATGTTCATTGTAGCATTATTCAGAATAGCTGAGGCTTGGAAACAACCTACATGTCTATTGATGGATGAGTGCATAAAGAAAAATGTGACATATATTTTATTATGAGAAATAAATGAGATAATACATGTAAAACCAAAATTTTAACTATCATTATTACTATGACTAGAGGCCCGGTGCACAAAATTCATGCACGGAGGCAGGGGGTGGGGTCCCTCAGGCTGGCCTAAAATGACGCAAGCATTCTGTACCGGCCTGGCCAGAGGCCCTACACGGCCAGGCGCGGAACGCTTGCCTCATCACTGGGGCGACAATGCAAGCATTGCCCCCCTCCAACCGCTCCATGCCTGCTGCCCAGAGGCCCTCTGTGGTTGGGGTGGAATGCTTACCTCATCACTGTGGTGATGAAGCAAGCATTCCTCCAGGCCGCTCACACAGCTCGCTCTCAGCGGCCGTTCCCCTGGTGGGGCTGAGAGGACTGGGTGCCGCCATCTTGTGGCTATGGGAGCCTCCATCTTTGTGGTGGAGTGATGGCCAATTTGCATATTCCCTCTTTATTAGAAAGGATTTCATATTTGTAATACTGGGAATATTATCCAAATATATAAAAACCCTGAGTCTGTCACATCCACAATGACCGGAATCTCGACCTAATGCCCAGGCTGTGTGTGCAGCAGGCTCTGGTGGGTGGGGACTTGTGGCAGCGGAGACAGGGATGGGGGAGGTGGGGCCAGAACTCACACTCACTCACAACCGCACACATGTACAGACACACACAGCGCCCACCAGCTCACAGCTTTTTCTCCCTTTCTTTCCCTCCCTCCCAGCTCACTCTTAGAACCTCTCTCAGAATGAGGAAACAAAACAGACTGGGTCTGAAGAGGTCTGGATGGAAGGGAAGGCAGGTAGAAGGTAGAGCGGCCCCCACTGGCCCCACGCCCTCCCAGCAGGGAAAGAGGAAGAGGGGGACAGGGAGGCAGGGAGGCCTGGAGGACTGCTAAGGAAAACAGAGACAGAGACTGGGCAAGATCAGGGCAGCAGGGGAGGGCAGTTGGGGGCAACCAGGCTGGCAGGGGAGGGCAGTTAGGGGCGAGATTAGGCCAGCAGGGGAGACAGTTAGGGGCAATCAAGCAGGCAGGCATAGGCAGTTAGGGGTGATCAGGTAGGCAGGAAGGTGAGCAGTTAGGAGCCAGTGGTCCCAGAATGCGAGATCGGGCCTAAACTGGCAGTCAGACATCCCCCAAGTGGTCCCTGATTGGAAAGGGTGCAGGCTGGGCTGAGGGAACCACCCCATGCACAAATTTCATGCACCGGGCCACTAGTATATTATATAATAACATATTATATAATAATATAATATAACTAGTGGCCCAGTGCACGAAATTCATGCACATTAAAAGGGAATTAATTAGAGGAAATATTTTAATATTGCTATTTGCCCTCTCTCTATAATAAAATTGTGAGAGATAAAAGGAAATGAGTACAGTGTATATGAAAATAATACATAATTTTATTAATAAATAATAACAAAATGATATAACAACAATAACAAACTCATAATATAAAAACAACATTGATGCAAATAATGACTGATAAAGTGATTAAACTTATTCTAATATCTCCCTGTATACCACATTAAGAGTGAAAACACTTTTAGAGTACTTGACTAATTTCCCTTGAGATAAAGTATTTACAACTTTAACTTTAACGTCACATGCTCTTCGAACTTGAGAGAAAGCAACATATAACTGACCATGTGTGAAAACGGGTTCAGGTAGGAACATTCCTACTCTGTCTAGAGTTTGTCCTTGTGATTTATTAATAGTCATTGCAAATGCTGGCATCACAGGAAACTGTCGTTGAATCAATTTAAATGGGAGGCCAGTGTCAGATGGGGACAAATCAATTCTTGGAATCAGAACAACCTCTCCCTCTGCAGATCCTGTTAATACTTCAGCTTCAATAATGTTAGGTCGTAATCTTTTGATAATAAATCTGGTACCATTACAAAGACCCCATTTACTATTAAGATTTCTCAATATCATGATGATTGCACCCACTTTCCATTTTAATTTATGGCATGGCATTCCTGAAGGAGTAATACTATTTAGAAATTCAATGGGAAAATTTTCCTTTCCATCATCATCTGTTGAGTCAATGGAATCATCACTCAAATATGTGTGAAAATCTCCATCAAGTATATCCAAAATTTCTTCATTTAATTTTTGAACGTGCTCATTTTTTGGACAAAGAATTGCATGTTTAGATATATTTTTAATATTATCTATAGATATACTATTTCCAAAGGTGGTTTCAATAATAGATCCATTACAAATCATTTCATGGGGAATTTCAATAATATCCATTCTTAAATGAAAGCTGCTATCAAGTTTGCCATCTCCAAGTTTTACTAACCATTTGCTATAAGCAGAATCCTCTGATCTCATATTTGTTGTAAGAGACAACTTTCTGAAACATCCCCAAACATCACAGTACTTTAAACTCGTTTGTACTATGGCTGATCGCATAGCATGTGGCACAATACTGAGACATTGTCGAAAATCTCCTCCAAGAAGGAGAACTTTCCCACCAAATGA
This sequence comes from Ia io, assembly GCA_025583905.1. Taxonomy (NCBI): domain Eukaryota; kingdom Metazoa; phylum Chordata; class Mammalia; order Chiroptera; family Vespertilionidae; genus Ia; species Ia io. Next base: position 101,262,922 of record JAJQQW010000001.1, read on the forward strand.
ACATTCAAATTCATAATTTCTCTTAGTAATCTGTCTATGGCGTTTATAGCATGACTGGATGCCATGGTGCCTTCATCAGTAATAAGAAGTTGGGCCTTTTTAATGGTTTTAGCAACTTCGCTCTTTATATCGAGTCTAGAAATTGAAGTTTCATTTAATGGAATTGGTAGTTTATATTGGGAATGAAAGGTTCTTCCACCATTAAGTAAATTTGCAGCAATTCCTGTAGATGCTGTGGGTAAAACAGTACCACCACCACCTCTAATATAATGTATTAAAACTTTATACAGATATGTTTTTCCACTACCACCTGGACCATCCAAGAAAAAGCATTTGGGGTGTACAGTTTGATCTTCGATGGCTGAAGTTATAGTCTGAAAGGCTGCCAACTGTTCATCATTCAGAGAATTTATCAAAACTTCTGCCTATTGTCGTTCGTACGACACATCACATGTATTTGCATTCCTTAATAAAGGATAGTCAGGAAGTTTGAAATGGGAACATTTCATTCCATGCAATGTGAATACCTCTTGAATTTATTTAAGGGCATGCATTTCACAGTTCACACAGTGAACTGGTGCAATTTCCAACAGAAATCTTCTATAAAATGAGATTTATTCTCATCCCATAATTTGTCTGCAGCAGAAGGACATCCAAACACACATATGTATGCAAAAAGTTGCCGTAGTTGTTTGGGCATATTAAGGATGATTGCATCGTCAATCGTATCTTTCCAGATAGTGTCGTCAAGTAATAATCCTGGGTGTTTAGCAGCTTCATGAAATGTATCATAAGTTTCACCTCCTACAGTTCGCAGATCCTCAAAACTTATCGCACCTTTTACATGCAGAAGCAAAAGTCTAAGGTAATATCATTCTGGTTCTCTAAAGCTCACAGTGAATAGTCTACCTAATACTTTATTCCCACCCTTTCAGCGTTTTGTCCACAAAGAATTATTAAACACATAATGCTGTGGAATCTCCCAATAATAATAATTACGTGCATCAGAGTCTTCTCTATTCAATAAGAACCAAGCCATCAAAGTTGAGTTATGTCTTTTAGCCCTATCTAAAACTTCAGCAAAATCATTGGCATGAAAATACAAATTCTGATCATATGGGAAATGAATAGCTAATCTTGTGATTGCATGAGACTGGTCATGCATTCGCATTCCAAAAAGTCTCCAAACAGCCTCAGGAGCACTCACATACCTGGAGTCAATGAAGTCCTGTACTTCGTCATGATTGATAATATTTTTTTCAGAAATTTGAATATTTGCACAATCGTGCCCTTTATAGATGTATTTAAATAGATATTTGACACTTTTAATTGATGCACAGACTTCAACATTTATATGACAATTATATTTAAGGCACAAATATGGATTATAAGGGACAATCCAAGTGTTATCAACAACTTTATTTCCAATAGACATGGTGCTACCAGATCTTTGTTTGTATTTGGGATATCCATCAATATTTCCAATGGTTACATTTTGAAATTCTTTCGGATATCCCTTTGAACATTTTCCATTTTCCATACATGGACTATTTGGATTTTGTATTCCACATGATCCATGTACCATATTTGATTTTACAATTTGAAAAAGTCGAGGACACTGGTCCTCATCTGGAATTTCTGCCTTAACTATACAGTCAATGTCAGCTTCTGAATGTAATTTGGACTCACTATCTAATATCAATAATATGTGAGCATGAGGCAGTCCTCGTTTCTGAAATTCAATGACATGAATCTTAGCTATTACTTTGCCAAATAAATGGAATTTGCATACATCATTTAAAAGAGCGTTCAGCTTAATATTAAAAACTCTGGCTACCAAGTCAGGTCTGTTTTCATCTTTTTGCCGGCGTTGTAGATTGTTTGTAATATCTGCCAATTTAGGGTTGCATGTCATGGTTATAAATAAATCGGGCTTGCCATACTTCGTTACAATTGCCATAGCATCCTGATATCGCTGCTGCATATTTCTGGGACTACCCTCAAAAGATGATGGGAGTATTATCATTTTACCAATCGGTACATTGTCATTTTCAGATCTAGATATGAGATAATCCATCAAACCACTATATTTTTCAACTCTCAACTTAGATTGGTTTGCTTTAATGAAATTTATCCGATTTGCTTCCATTTTTGAATATGAATCCACAATAAACTGTTGAGTTAATTTTCCTGCATTTAAAATAGGATTGAACGTGTCCCTCACAGAGAGATGAAATCCATAATACTGCATTTGTGTGACTCCTGTCCTTACATTTTGTCTACTATTATTGTTGAGTACACTGTTGTCTCTGAGTCTTAATGCAATATCTGTTCCCCAGCCTTTTTCACCATGTGGAAAAATAGGATATGTCATTGCATCTAATGTAGGAAACAGGATACTGATTTGTTTCATTTTAGTGGCACTTGGATTATTGGGATCTGGTTTACAATGAATGAGCAAGTCCCTTTCAAAAGGAGGTTCTCCATCTTCGTTTCTGAATATGACAGCAACCTCGGTTACACGGGGAGAATTATATCTACCTGGGTCACTGTTAAGATCATATTTAATTGCCATAGTTACTTCTGTGGGAGCTATACCTTTTGCTGCTGCTTCATATTGGGCTTCCTTTTCTACTTCATGTAGCATTTTGTACGATTTTGTTAATTCATTTATTTCATGCATGAGGTTATTGATGTTCATCATGAGTCTTTCTGAGCAGCCCTGGTTCTCTGGCTTTTCTAATCGTTTACTTGTAGCTTCAGCTGTATCCAAAATATAGAGTTGAGCAAACTTCTGAGAAACACCATCCGAAGGATGTAAAGTTCCAGTACGGTGATAAAGTTGTCTGTGTATTCTAAAACAGTATGGCCCATACCCTGATGGTGATGCAATATTTGCACCCATGGAAGCAAAAGCAAAAGAACTACTTATGGATCGAATATTTTCCATGAAATTTTTACTGTCAGAATCTTCGTTTGTCATTAATCTTTTTAAATATGCTGGGTATTCTGGAAAATGTATATCATTTGGACAGACTTTCCCTTTGCTACAACATCGAGCAAATTTCCCATCAGATGGTTTTTCATCAGAGAAATTTAGTGATAGGCAAAATTCACATCTAAAAGTCATTCTACCACAACTATGCTTGAGAATTGCATCCTCATATACTCCATTATTGCTGAGAAGGCAGTTCCTACCAATGTTGCTAGTACTTGTTGATGACTGTTCTCTAGACTTCTGTCTTCGCCACCGCCTTCTTTCAACTTCATAGGCACGTTGGTCTTTAGACATTTTCTGTCGAAGATGCTGGTGTTTTTTGGCTTCAGAGCGATGTTTTTCCAATAGCTGCTCTTCAGATACATTCTGTCGCAGGCATCGCCTTCTTTCAAGATCAGACGCCCTTTGCTCTTCAGACATTTTCTGTCGATAATGTCGGCATCTTGCTGCTGCAGAGCTACGTTGTATCAACAGTTTTTCTTTGGACATAGTCCCACCTCTTTACTGCCACGGTCTGAGATACAGGTGACTGTCTTAACTGTCAAGCCTTTGAGCTGTGTGACCAACGGCTGATTTTGGCCATTTCTGTGGGGGTGGGACTTCCTCCTACCGGTTGTCAATTTCCACAGCTGGGATGCGGAAGCTGGGGTTCCAGAGGGAGCAATGCCCTCTAAGCTGCCAGCTTTCTCCCTCTGCTCGAGCCCACAGGCGGGCCTTGGCAGAAGTTGCCCAGTTCCCCTCGGCTTGGACCCCACCAGCAGTGTGTGGCACTGCCACACACCACCAGCCTGGGTACAAGATCCAGGCAAGCAGCAGCCTAGGGCTTTGCTCCCCGCTGCTTGCCCGGGCCCCCATTGTAGCTTGGAACAGGCAGGCGGTGTGATGGCGGCTTGGATCAGGGCAGTGGCTAGGGCGCTGACCCACGCCGCCAGTCCTGGTCCCCGATCGGGGTGTGGCTTGGGTTACGCCTGCCTTTGCTGGCGCTGCAGGGCTTGGCTGAAGCCAGTGCCTGCCAGTCCAGGTCCCCAATCGGGGTGTGGCTTGGGTTCTGCCAGCCTTGGCTGGTGCTGAGGGGCTTGGCTGGAGCCAGCACCTGCCAGTCCCAGCTCCCTGCCTCCGATGGCAGGGGGTCCGCTTATGCACCAGGTCAGAAGCCCCTGGCGGGCTTTTGGCCTGGAGCTGGAGTGGACAACAAGCTCCAATGGCAGGGGGTCAGCTCCGATGGCAGGGGGTCTGCCTCCGATGGCAGGGGTTCCAGCTCGGCTCCCTGCAATCCGTGGCAGGGGGTCAGCTCAGGGCGCCTATGTATGCAAATTGCCCACCATCTTGGTCGTGCTTATTTGCATACTCACTCTTATTGGCTGGTGGGCGTGGCTTGGCTGTGGGCGTGGCTTGTGCATAGCCAAGGTGCAGTCAATTTGCATATTACTGTTTTATTAGGTAGGATAATATATATAATAATATAATATAATAATAGCATATTATATAATAATATAAAGTATACACACTTGAATAGCTGATAGCTCAGTCTTGAAAATGAAATATATTTTAATTAACCTAGCCTTTATAATTATTCAAAGTGCGTGTATACATTTTTGGGACACTATATATATATATATATATATATATATATATATATATATATATATATGAAGTATTATTACACAGACTTTTAAAATAATGGAATCTTAGCATTTGTGACCTGGATGACATTATGCTAAGTGAAATAAGCCAATTATATAAAGAAAAATACTGTATGATATTGCTTATATGTGGAATCTAAAAATAATTTTGAACTCATAAAAGCAGAGTAGAGCAACTTGGTGTTTGACAGAGAATAGAAGCTGGGGGAAATAGGGTGAGGTTGGTCAAAAGGTACACACTTTCAGTTATAAAATGAATAAGTTTCAGGGATTTAGTGTATAGCATCATAAATACAGTTAATAATACTGTGTTGTATACTTAAAATTTGTTAAGAGAGCAGATCTTAACCATTCTGACCACAAGAAAAGTAACTATGTAAGATATGGATGTGCTAATTAAATTGATCATGGGAATCATTTTACAATATAGATGTACTAGTGGCCCGGAGCACAAAATTCATATGGGGGGGGATGTCCCTCAGCCCGGCCTGCACCCTCTCTAATCTGGAACCCCTCAAAGGATGTCCTACTGCCGGTTTACAGGGGTCGAGCCTAAACCGGCCATCAGACATCCCTCTCACAAACCAGGACTGCTGGCTCCTAACCACTCACCTGCATGTCTGTCTGCCTGATTGGCCCTAACCACTCTGCCTACTGGCCTGCTCACACCCAAATGCCTCCACCGCTGGCCTGCTTGCCCCCAAATGCCCCCCAACAGCCTGATCACCCTCAAATGCCCCCTGTTCCGGTGTGCTCCCCCCCAACAGCCCCCCCTGCCAGCCTGTTCACCCTCAACTGTCCCCCTGCTGGCCTGCTTGCCCCCACTTTCCCTCCCCAATGGCCTGCTTGCCCTTAATGCCCCCCTGCTGGCTTGCTCACCCCAAACTGCCCCCCATTGTATTGATCACCCCCAACTGCCCCCCTGCTGCTCTGTTCACCCCTAACTGCCCCCCACTGGCCTGATCAACCCAATGGCCCCCCCACTGCCTCATCGCCCACAACTGCCATCCCATCCTGGCCTGATCACCCACAACTGCCCTCCCCTCTTGGCCTCTAACCACCTCTACCTTGGTCCCACCACCATGGATTTGTCCAGAAGAATGTCCAGGTCTCCTGGAAGGTCTCCCAGTGTAATTAGCATATTACCCATTTATTAGTATAGATAGAGGCTTGGTGCACGGGTGGGGGCTGGCTGGTTTGCCCTGAAGGGTGTCTTGGATCAGGGTGGGGGTCCCTTGGGGTGTGGGGAGGCCTGGGAGAGGTGCCTGTGGTGGTTTGCAGGCCAGCCAGGCCCCCATGGGGTGAGGGTCCCTGCTGGAGGAGGGTGGCCAGCCTGGGTGAGGGGCTGATGGCTGTTTGCAGGCTGGTCAAGCCCCCCAGCGGGGACCCTCACCCCATGGGGGCATGGCCAACCTGGGTAAGGGGCTGAGGGCCGTTTTCAGGCTGGTCACACCCCGGCGACCCAGGTTCCCAGCCCCTCCGTCAGCAGAGGCCAGGGCAGGTGGGAAGCTTGGCTTCCTCCGTCGCCAGGGGCAACCCAAGCTTCCTGATCACTCCATCTCTGTGGCAGCTGCCACCATCTTTTTGGGTTAATTTGCATACTCACTCCTGATTGGCTGGTGGGCATAGCAGAGTGACAGTCAATTTGCATGTTTCTCTTTTATTAGTGTAGATATGAAATCATCATGTTGTGCACTTTATATATAACACTAGAAGCCCAGGGATAGGGCCTAAGCCTGCAGGTGAACATCCCCCAAGTGGTCCCTAGCACTGCTGTGGCAGAGGGAGAGGCTCCCACCACCGCCACTGCGTTCACCAGCCATGAGCCCGGCTTCTGGCTCAGCAGCGCTCCCCCTGTGGGAGCACACTGACCACCCGGGGGCATCTCCTGCATTGAGTGTCTGTCCCCTGGTGGTCAGTGTGCATCATAGCGACAGGTCATTCCACCATTTGGTCTATTTGCATACTGGCCTTTTATTATATAGGATTTTTATTTGTCAATTATACTTCAGTAAATCTGGGGAAAATATTGACTATTATTAATATTATTGTTATGTTTCTGATATAAAGATCTCATGAAAGTCAAGAAATGAAACTCTCAATTCATTCTTTACTCTTTTAATCTGGCCTATGTGACTTCTTATACATTGTCATAAAAATTATGTAGGCTTCTGATACAAGATAGTAGGCTGAGCAGATATGTGTTTACCTCTTTTTTCTGCTGAAGACTCATTGAAATTAGAGGGGGAAAATATGTACATATGTGTGTATGTATCTATGCATATAGAACATTTATGAGCTCTCTATCTCTTTGTAGATGTGGGGATATCACTGGACAGAAGATATTAATGAATTTTAAAAATTTTAAAAATTTAATTAAGTCATCATATCTTTAGGTAAACCATGATGAGTGTTCAACCTAGAATCGGACAAAGGATAAGTTAAAAGTAATGATGGGATTGTTTATTCCTTGGAGGCAAAATCACAGTGAAGTTCAGAGACTTGATTCAGTTTTATGAAGATTAAGAGTATTTAGGGGCCATAAATAACAGTAAATGATTGAAGTTTTATCTATGTAAAATCACTGTGAATTAGCTTATACTACAATTTCCTTTGTACAGCATGTATAAACCCTCGGAATAAAACTGGAGATTTAATCTATAAATATTTTTTCCCTTTTGGAAACCAAGAGGTCCTAGTGTTGGTGTTGACAACCTAGAAAAAACAACTTTCATTGTCTTAGTATCAGTGTTTGCAATCTGAGTATTCTCCCTTCTAGATTCATATATACACACAGTAATATGAATCCTGGCAGTTGACATGATATACTAATATTCATATAGCTCATTGTCACACTTCCATTGGAGAAACCTGTTGGGGAAAAGTGAACTATACAAATACAAAGGAAACCCATTCCAGCTACATATAAAGAAAATCTGTTCCTTTATTCCTAAATACAAATAATAACAAAGGAATACTAGGTGTTTGGAGAAAAAATCTAGTAGTATAGAAGAAAGCCAAAGTAAACAAATGAAATTATTGACCTTAGGAAAAAAGAAGATATGTGATGTAAAAAATGCACATATGCAAAAAAGAAATAAAATACACATATGCACACATACAATACTATATAAATACTGTAAAAGTTTACATAAGACATTGCACATATAATTTAATAATATGGTGTGATGATGAAAAATCAAGGAATAACTCAGAATAACTTTGAAATTAAATATACAATACCAAATATTAAAAGAAGAATCTCTTACCCTTTGGGACAGCATGGATGGAACTGGAGAATATTATGCTCAGTGAAATAAGCCAATCTGAGAAAGACTGGCTTATTTGTCACATAATCTCACTTATTTGTGGAATCTAATGAACAAAATGAATTGACCAACAAAATAAGACCTGGAGCATGGGGTCATAGAACAGACTAACATACCTCTATGTGGGGTTGGGAGAATGAGAAGAGATAAACAAAAGAACTTATATACATAGATGCATAGCCCAAGGACATAGGCAATAGGGTAGTGAAGAACTGGAGGGGAGGTAGAGGCTGAGAGGAGTGGGGTAAAGAGAGGGAAAATGGAGGATATCTGTAATACTATCAATAATGAAAAATGTATTTTAAAAAAGAGAGGGTATAAAAGATGGAGTCAAGGGCAATTTCCCAAAATAAAAATCAAAGTATTCAAAAAGATAGGGACTATGAAAATAGAGATAGGAAATACATCAAATCAAGTCAGAAGGTCCAATATCTAATAAAAGTGTCACAGAAGTTCAATGAAATAGGACAAAATTCTAAAGAAATAATTCAAAAAAATTACCTGACCTGAAAAAAGACGTGCTTTCAAATTGAAAAGGCTCATTGAATGCCAAAAGGGATGCATGAAAAATAAAAACATACTTAAACACAATACGGTGAAATTACAGTAGACTAATACAAAAAAAAGAGTTCCTAAAATTTTCTTAAGTAGGAAAAATGTTCAACTAAAAAAAAACAATAATTAGACTAGCATATGTTTTCTCTATGAATAAAAATGGATTGCAGCATAAATTATAGCATGCCTTCAACATTTTTAGCAAATTTACACTGAATCGTAAATCAACCATGAGAAATTAATAAAGCTATTTTCAGATATTTAACTACTCATAAAATTTATTATTCACTTACCATTTATAAAAGAATTATGAATGTACTTTTGCAATAACAGCACAAATAATATAAAAAAAGAGAAATATTAGAAATATTCCAAACAATCTACCTAATAAAAGAGTAACATGCTAATTGACTGTACCTTCACGACGCCCACCAGCCAATCAGGAGTGAGTATGCAAATTAACCCAATAAAGATGGTGGGTTAATTTGCATATGATGGCCCCCAGTGGCTGGGGGCGAGGCAGGACTCTTGCGTCATCGCCATGGTGACAACGCAGGCGTTCTGCACCACCCCTGGCTGCTCTGGGCCCCTGAACAGCATAGGAAGGCAGAAAGGCGGTGGCTCCCAGCCTGAGCGGAAAGGCAGCTCCGGCCAGAGCAAAGGCTATGCTGGCAGCCAGGGAAAGGAAGGCCCATTCTGGCAGGAATCTTCAGGCATCAGGCTTCTAGTTAGAAAATGAAATAATAAAAAATACAATTTTCAGTAGAATCAAAAGCATGAAATATTTAGGACTAAATCAACTGAAAGGCATGCAAGGCCTCTGTTCTGAAAAGTGAAAAACACTGCTCAGGCAAATTATTAAAAATCAACATAAATCAAAAGGTAAATCATGCTCATGAATTGGAAGCTTTCATAGTTTTAGGCTGCCATTCTCCATAAATCAATATGCAGATGCAAAATCAAATGTACATCATGATGCCAGCAAATTTAGTTTAAAAATTGACAAACTGGAGTGAAGGGGCTCCAGAGGAAACGTACTCTGCGGCAGTCTGCAGACGGTGTTGGAGTGCGGAGGCCGACATGAACCGGCTCCAAGATGACTATGACTCCTATGCAGTTGAAGAGCCTAGTGATGAGGAGCCGGCTTTGAGCAGTTCTGAAGATGAAGTGGATGTGCTTTTACATGGAACTCCTGACCGAAAATGAAAACTCATCAGAGAATGTCTTACTGGAGAAAGTGAATCTAGTGAAGATGATTTTAAAAAGAAATGGAAGCTGAATTAAATTCCACCATAAAAACAATGGAGGTCAAATTATCCTCCCTTGAAACAGGGTCTTCTTCAGGAAATGGAAAAGTTGGAACAGCTTCCACAAAGTATTATGATGATATATATTTTGATTCTGATTCTGAGGATGAAGACAAAACAGCACAGGTGACCAAGAGAAAAAAGAAGAAACGACATAGGATTCTAACAAATGATGAGTTACTATATGATCCTGAAAAAGATAACAGAGATCAGGCCTGGGTTGATGCACGGAGAAGAGGATACCATGGTTTTGGAATACAGAGGCCACGCCAACAACAACAGCCTGTTCCAAATAGTGATGCTGTTTTGAATTGCCCTGCCTGTATGATCACACTGTGTCTTGATTGTCAAAGGCATGAATCATACAAAACTCAGTATAGAGCAATGTTTGTGATGAATTGTTCTGTCAACAAAGAGGATGTTCTAAGATATAAAACCCCAGAGAACAGGAAGAAAAAGCGAAGCCTTAAGAAGATGCGGGCTAACCATGAAGGTGCTGCAAAGCAGGCAGAGACAGAAGTGGAAGAAATCTACCACCCAGTCATGTGCACTGAATGTTCCACTGAAGTTGCAGTCTTTGACAAGGATGAAGTCTTTCACTTTTTCAATGTTTTGGCAAGCCATTCCTAAATAGCTAAGTTTGCATTTAAGTGCCCAATAGTGTATATAAGGCAAATATGACAGTTATTTTCCTCCTGCCTGTTTATATTAAGTGACATTCTGAGTGGAAGCAGTATTTTATTTTTGAAAGAGAATGGTTACCAACCTTCACCTTTCCCCCTTCTTTAAAAAAAATTTCCCCCAGCTCTGTTGAGACTGATTATTCATTCCTTTTTGATGGACCTTGGAAACTTGGGGCTTTTCATTTATTAAAGCTCTTTAGAATTAAAAATATATATATAAATAAAAAATAAAAAAAATAAAAATTGATAAACTGATTCTAAAATGTATATGGAAATGAAAAACACATAGCATTGCTAAATTTCTTTTTAAAAATGTCAAATTACTCACACTTGGAACTTCAAAACCTAAAAATACAGTAATCAAGATAAGTAATACTGGAATATGTGGGAACCCTGATCAGAGTACCCAGATGTTCAAGGCCAATTGGAGTGTGGGGGTCCTTTCCAGAGTGTTTAAGACTAATTTACCTCCCTCAGGTGCAAGGACATAGCAGTTTCATTGTATGCACTGCACAAGTGTGCCCTTCTATAACCCAAAAGACTGATGTCACTAATTTGGCAAGAAGCCTCTTTTGTCTAAGTTAGTATAAAGTATGTTACTGACCAGCCAGTGCAGGGCTGTCTTGTGGGTAAGATGTATTACTGACCAGCCGGTGCTGGCTATTTTTACTAGCATGGTGTCTGTGTTTGCTACTGTATTAGCAGAGACTGCTTTTATATAGGACAAGACTGCTTTTCTGATGGCTCCTTCGTAGCAATGGCTACTTGGGCTACAATAAAGACTCTCTTAGATGCCTATGACTTCTCATATTGTCTTCTCTGTCTGATACCCAGTGTTCAAGGAGGTCCAACCCCTGGCAGAGGGACTCAGACCTAACAGTATCCTATATAATAAAGATGTAATATGCAAATGGTCGTTACACTGTGAAGAGTAACGACCGACTGCATAATGACCTGATCACAGATCAGCAGGAGGGTGGGGCAGCGAGCTACAAGAGGGTGGCGGAGAGCTACAGGAGGGGGCAGGGAAGCAAGATATGGGGGGGGGCGAGAGGAAGGGGGAGAGGGGAGCTACTGGAGGGCAGCAGCAAGCTACTGGCACATGGATTCGTGCGCAGGGCTACTAGTATAAGGATAAACAACTAGATTAATAAAACAGAACAATATATGGCACTAAAACAACTGTATATGTGAAACATTGACCCCTTTTCATACTATATACTAGAGGCCCTATGAACAAAATTCGTGCAAGGGGCTTGGCCCTTGCAACTGCGGTGGCTTGCCTTGGCCCTCACAGCCCTGGCTTCATCCTGAAGTTCGTTCAGCTGTCCGGTCTAATTAGCATATTATACTTTTATTATTATAGATAAAATTGAATTATAGTTTATAAATATAAAATTAAAAATATAAAGTTTTTAGGAGATAAGATAGGAGAATATACTTATTGCCTTGGGGTTAGCAAAATGGATTAACCATAAAGGACAGTATAAATTGGACTTGATTAAAAATTTTGCTTATAAAAATAATATTATGTATGAGAATAGCTATGGCACAGACAGTGAAGATATGTCATGTATCTGACAAAGGTCTTTACCCAGAATATATGAAAAGTCCTCCAATTCAATAATAAAAAGAGAATTGACAAATGAACAACAGTCTTGAACAGACACTTCACAAAAGACGATACTATATGAAAACATAATAAGTGTAGAGGTATCTCATTGTCATTTCAGTTTGAATTTTCCTAATGACTAATCAAAGGAAGCACATTTTTATGTGTGTATTTGATATCCTTGTATCTTTTTTCATGATGTGTCCAAATATTTTGACACTTAAAAAAATTGGCATGTATATTTCATATAAAATAAAAATGTCATATCTCCTTAATACAAGTCTTTTATCAGTTTCTTACAGATTTTCTCCCAGTGGTTTGTGTTTTCATTTTCTTAACATCTTTCAAAGAATAAAAGTTTTTTTTATTTTCATGAAGTCCAATTAATAACTATTTTCTTTTCTAATATGCTGTTTGTGTCCTATCTCAGAAATCCTTTCTTAGTCTCAACACATAATTAATTCACCTATGTTTTCTTCAAGAAGTCTTATACAGTTTGCTCTCACATGATCCATTCTGTGTTAATCTTTGTGTACAGTCTGAAGAAAGGGTCAAGGTTCATGGTTATGCAAATATATATCCAAATATCCCAGCACCATTTGTTGAAAATACTATCCTTCACCCCACTCAATTACCAAATCAATTAGCCAAACATGTATAGGTCTATTTTGGGACTCTATTTTTTCCATTAAGCTATACATCTATTCTAATACCAATTCTACATTACCTTAATTACTTTAGCAGCTTTAGAGTAACTTTTTTAAAGTAATCAGGGGAGTCTTTCAACTTTACTTCTCAGAATTATTTTTGCTATTTTAAGTTATTTTTATTTATCTCTAATTATTAGTATCTAGTTATCAATATCTATAAAAATACTTCTGGAGTGACATCAGCAAGATGACAGAATAGGAGGTACTTGGCTTTATTACCTATCACAGAAGGACTAACAAACTATTCACGGGACAAGAACACCTTGTGAAAATACCAGAACCCTCTTGGACCATACACACAAAAAATAGAAAAGCTTTATTACAAGGTTAAGAGAAGCAGTTTAGCAGTTTTATTTAACCACATGACTCTTCCCCCAGACCACCACAGTGTCACACTGAGAGGTTTCCCCTGGGCCAATGATTTCTCCATAGTGGAAAAAAGAACCTGAGGCAGACATCCAGATTCTCCAGCTTTCCTGGGAAGCCATTTCTGTTTAACTTCATGGGGAACACTGGGGAAATCAGCAGAGCTAGACTGCCAGGGATCACCTAGAAACAAAGAAAGGGGCAGGGCTCAAGCAACCAACAGCAAAACCTACCTGCTCACAGTTGCTACCAGCTGGACTACTAGTCCAGAATCCCGGGATGTGCTGACTGGTGAAGGTCTTTCCCTGCTGAAATGAATCTGGAGAAGATGGAAGGGGACATTGTCTCCTCAAATGATCAGGCTTCTCTAATAATTCAAGTGTGAGAAAAGGATGCAAATACCAGTGCTATCCAGATAGGAAAGAAGCTGAGGACATTTGGGAGGGAAAATTATGAAGTCAGTTTTTACATGTTAAATCGGCTTCCAGTGAATATCAAATGGAAATGTTCGACAGGCAATTGGGAAGATAGGCTGGTAATTCAAGAGAGATTTTAATGTGCTGGAGACCAAATTTGGGACCCAAAACTACATAAAGATTGATACACTCTGGAGAATTGTGACTATGTGAATGAATGTGAATGCCAAGGGGGAGATTTAAGAGTGAATGAAAATCGAAAAAGGTAAAGGAAACAGAAATCTTAGAAAGTAAGATTTACAGACTTAGTGTTCTAAAAATTTATTATAAGAAATATTTGACAAATTGGAGGGGAGGGGGGATAGAGAGCAACCAAAGGACTTGTATGCATGCATATTAGCATAAACAATGGACAAAGACACTGGGGCAGTGGGGGCTTGCTCGGGATGGGAATGGCTGGGGAGGGCAATTGGGGAAAAAGAAGACATATGTAAAACTTTAGAAAATAATAAAAAACATAAAATAAAAATTAAAGAAATAAAAATAAAAATAAAAATATTTGACACAGGTATCAGTTAAGTCCAAAGAATTCTACAAAACTACCAAGGAGATCTTATTTTCATCACAATCAGAAATAAATCGTTTATGATCTTTTGTTTTCTAACTCTTAGATTTATTCCATTGTTTTAAATTTCAACCAATCTATAATAATAAAAGCATAACATGCTAATTATACCGGACATCCTTCCGGACATCCTTCCTTCTGGACAAAGCTGCAGTGGGCGGGGGCCGCGGCAGAGGCGGCAGAGGCGGCAGAGGCCCCCGGCCACAGTGGCAGCAGGCGGGGGCCTGGGCCAAGGTCCTTGCACGAATATTGTGCATTGGGCCTCTATCATTATATATTTAAACTCACATGGAATTAACTGTGGCATTATTTTATTCTGATTCTTTCTCAGTGAACCTGTTGGCACATTCACAATGCATTATGTTACTTTTCCTTCTATCAGTGCCTTTGTCTGATCCCTATCTTAGGACTTTCTGCTTTCTACTATTGATCCTAATTGGTTCTTTTTTTCTCTTTTTAGCTGTCTCTAAACTAGGTCAGAATTCATTAGATATTTATATCCTTAATTGAGTTTATAGGAAAGCATCATTATACTTATCCAACTATATCTTCCATTATTTCTCAATATGAATATTTTGTTTCTAGGAAAATAATTTGCCATCAGTGGCCCAAGAATATCTTCTGCAAATTAAAGAAGCTTTTCTTTTATTTATTATTGTTCCTCCTACCTAGAACACACACTACCATTCTTTTTTCATCTTTCCATTTAAATTTACTCTACAATTATGGTCCACGTCCACCACATATAAAGCATTTTCCTTATTACACTAGCCCATTCTCTGACCTTATCTTTTCTCAATTTCTTGTTTTAACTACCAGTTTTCACATTTAATCATATATTGTCTCATTTTGCTATTTAATCATTTTATGTGTTCATTGCACAAATTTGTAATTTCTTTGGTGCAAGAACCAGTGCTTTTATAGTTTGCTTAACCCATCATGAATTGATAAACACATCAATTGTTAAATACACATTTTTGCTTTACATTAATATATATTTTGCAGTTGGAGTTGGGAGAATGTGAAATGCCTTTCCTTGTTTCAATAAGAAGAATGTAAGGTCCCTCAAATCAATTATGCAGAAAGTAGTAAATTTAGGATTGGAATCCAGGACTATGTTGCTCCAAAACCCAAGCTCCTTCAACTGTTTCCCAATATAAAACACTTTTTAAAAACATTTTTTTGAACACTGATAGTATAGTAGTCACTATGCTCAGCATCATGGTGATAGTCCAATAAGATAATTCTGCCTTCATTTTGCTCACAGTCTTGTACAAGAATTAAACAGATGCACAGATACAACAGTTTCAATTAAAGCTTCTTCTACATGTGTGCTTTGGTGATTAGGCAGAGCCAAAGGGTATGCTATGAGTGAGCAATACAAAATAAGTGACCCAACATACCAACTGAAATACTAGTGTTTTGGTATAAAGGGGCTTGATGTTAATCTTCTATGGGAATCTGGAAGCATAAAAATCAGTGTGGCCCTAGCTGGTTTGGTTCAGTGGATAGAGCATCAGCCTGCAGACTGAAAGGTCCTGGATTTAATTCCAGTCAAGGGCACATGCCTGGGTTGTGGTTTGATCCCCAGCATGGGGGTGCAAGAGGCAGCGAATCAATGATTTTCTCTCATCAATGATGTTTCTATCTCTCTCTCCCTCTCCCTTCCTCTATGAAATCAATAAAAATATATTTTTAAAAAATCAGTGTGAAGCATATTTGCATCTTTACCTCCCTTTGTGACATGCAATATGCTTTTTGATTGAAGTAAAGCTCTTGTTGCAGAATCAAGCCTTATCATTTACTACCACTGTTAAGTATTTGAAATAGCTGTATTAAGAACTGATGTATTTGATTTAAATCTGTTTTAGTTTAATATTTTTTAAATTATAAAATTAGATATAACTTGTGGGAGAGAGAAGAGAAAGTCACAGTAATTAACAATATGGCACCCTCAGGCACAATGAAGGCATTGTAGATTTTGAAATGGTATTTTTAACCAACAGAGACAAACAACTGTCATCAGTAACTATAGGATTTAATTTGCAAATAGTTCAAGTTGTCTCTCTGACAGTTGTCAGTGCCTGAACATAGTCAATCCATGTGTCATTTTTCTCTCCTTCTCTGGCATGCAGAAGGGTGTGAGATGGCATGTCCTAGGTGGCTCTCACTAAAAATTCCATTCCTCACTCTGAAATTGTTTATAGACATTTCATGTTTCCGTGATTTCTTTGTGGATGCCTATGATGTGAGAACAGGATGAGTTCATATTCCTACCTGTAGTGAATATACTTCTTGTAACAGCCCTTTGTTTTAGCCATCCTGGAGTTCATCCAACATTCCCATATTCATTCATTCATTCATTTTCATTAAATCATTGTTAGCACCTTCTATTATAAGACAGAATATTACACATAGATAATGCAAAATTGAATAATACATGCTCCATACTCTCAAGACAATGACTGTTTAGAAGAGGAATATTATATTTATAACCTTAAATATCCAAGATTTAATCAGCTCTTGAATACAAAGTAAGGCCAGCAAAATCAATGCAATATGTTATCTTATTACCTCATTCCTGTTTAATTATTTACCACTCTTACATTTCTTCCATTTTCTAGTATCTCAGGAAAATTCAAGGGAGTGTCTGTTAGTGCATCCAAGCCAGATCTGGTCAATACTTGTGCTTTTGCCATCATTCTATTATAAATTATAAATCCTATTACTCAGACTACTTCAGAGCTGATAATTTTCTCTAAACTATGGTCACAATACTCCTTTTGGTCTACTGTCTGAACCACTGCTCCTTATATTGAGTTGAATACTCACTAATGTTATTCAAGCTAATGCTCCTATCTTTCATAGGTCTGCTAGTCTTGCACCAGAATTATGTAGAAAGATATCCTCACCCAACTTCCTTCAAGGTTATACTAATAGTAGATATGATAGCATAATTACTTGGGTTCAGAGATTTGGGGCTTTAAAAATTTTTAAACACCCATTTATTCCAAGGTGTACACACACCAAATGTCAGGGTCATAGTAGGTTTGGGTAAAAGCCATAATTCTCTTTTTGGTAGGTTTAGGTAAAATGCCTCAACTGTGTCCAGAACCACTACTCACCTTTGGAAATCAGAGTCTGTTTTTGACTCATGTGAGACACTATCACTTAGGGTCAGTTTTCTTCCTGAAATTGGCCTACTGTGACTCCATTCATCTCAATTCATATTCAATTTAACATGCCCACATATGTCTGAACAGCCAGATATGGTTCATGCATTATTACAAGTGTAAATAAAAGCATTAATATGTCCTTTACCATACATGACATATTCATACCTCACTTCAGCCAATCAATGACACCTTCTATAAATATAAACATAAAGAGGCCCAGTGCATAAAATTCGTGCATGAAGGGGAGTTCCTTAGCCCAGTCTGCACCCTCTCCAATCTGGGACCCCTTGGGGGATGTCTGACTGCCACTTTAGACCCGATACCACAGGGATCAGGCCTAAAGTGGCAGTCGGACATCCCTCTCGCAATCCGGGATGACTGACTCCTAACCACTCGCCTGTCTGTCTGCCTGATTGACCCTAACCCCTCTGCCTGCCTGCCAGCCTGATCATCCCTAACCCCTCTACCTTCTGACCTGATCGCCCCTACCTTGCCCCCCTGCTGGCCTGATCACCCCTACCTTGCCCCTTGCCTGCCTGATCACCTCTAACCTCTCTGCCTGCCTGCCTTATCTCCCCTAACTGCCTCTGCCTGCCTGCATGATTGCCCCTAACTGCCCTCCCCTGCCAGCCTGATCTCTCCACAAACTGCTCTCCCCTGCTGGCTTGATTGCCCCTAACTACCTCTGCCTGCCTGATCGCCCCTAACTTCCCTCCATTGCAGGCCTGATCTTTCCCCAACTGCCCTTGCCTGTTGGCCTGCTTGCCCTCAACTGCCCTCTGCTGCCGGCCGGGTTGCCCCCAACTGCCCTCCCCTACTGGCCTGATTTCGCCGCCAACTGCCCTTCCCTGCCAGCCTGATCGCCCCTAACTGTCTCTGCCTCGGCCCCCACCACCATGGCTTTGTCTGGAAGGAAATTGGACATCTGGAAGATGGCCAGTTGACCCAGTCCAATTAGCATATTACCCTTTTATTAGTATAGATAGATTATATAAGATAGGATTGCTTAAATGGGGGGGGAGCCTTTTTCAACAAGAGGAGATGCTCTTGGCAGACAAAAACACATAATCCCTATATTTGGCCTGAGAGCCAGCCATATGCACTATACTGCCAAACTGGTCATTAAAAAATTTAATCACTTTCTTACACCTTACACCAAACAGCTGTTGCCCTTAAAACCCCTCCTCAGCCCCCACCTTAGGTTCTGCCTTTGCAGTTCACCCAGAGTAGGTTTTGATTGGTCGGTTTCTATGCCAGTCAGCATCAAAAGCTCCACCTCCTAGGCAGCCATTGGCTCCTCACAGTTCACCCAGATTTGGTTCTGATTGGTCAGTTTCTATGCCAGTCAGCATCAAAAGCTCCGCCTCCTAGGCAGCCATTGGCTCCTCACAGTTCACCCAGATTTGGTTCTGATTGGTCGTTTTCTATGCCAGTCAGCATCTATGGGCCTATCACCGGGCCAGATCATAGAGGAGGGGTTCATCAGCAGCCGCCCCAGGCTGCTGCCAAGCAGGCTGAACTGCTGACCTCTGGGAGAGAGAGAGAGGTTTGGCTGCTGGCGAGGGAAAGAGAAGCAGGGTCTGATCACCCTGCTTCTTTCTCTGGGCCTCGCCAGCAGCTGCTGCCACTGCTGATAAGCCCTGCCTCTCTCTCTATCTGAGTAGTCAGCAGTTCAGCCTGCTCACCGGCTGCACACACAGCCTGGTGTTCAGTCCAGGCTGCTGGTGAGCAGGCTGAACTGCTGATCTCTGGGAGAGAGAGAGAGGCTTGGCTGCTGGCAAAGTCTGGAGAGAGAAGCAGGATCTGATCACCCTGCTTCTCTCTCCCAGCCTCGCCAGCAGCTGCTGCCACTGCTGATCAGCCCTGCCTCTGTCTCTCTCTCCGAGAGGTCAGCAGTTCAGCCTGCTTACCTGCTGTGCACACAGCCTGGTGTTCAGTTAAGCCTTTGGTCATTTTGGATGTTATGACTCTGGCTGTTTATATATATATATATATATATATATATATATATATATATATATATATATATATAGTTCAGTGTAACTACCAGTATATGCTAAAATAGCTTGATATAAAACAAAATGGAATGGAGATAATGTAAATTCTATGATGAGGGATTATGTACAACCAAATGAACATAGAGGAAGTGATCTGGAAGATGCATATTGAATGATTTCACTAGAACATGAGGCATAGTGAAAGGTAGAATATTCTAGGTAGAGGAAGCATCATGAGTAAAGGCAGAGGTTATTGAAAAAGCGTGTCTTGTTCAATCATCTGTGAGTTGTTCAGTACAGGTAGAGGGGGGAAAGAATGATGAGACTTTACATATGATGAGTCTGAAGTAACTGGATCATTGAGGGTGGGAAATAAAAAGCAGTTGAAGCTGAGGATATGTCTTGTCTGAATATAGAGACTTAACAGTAATAATCATACATAGTAACTAAAGCAATGGGAGAGGATGGATACCTAGGAAGCATATTTGGATAAAGGGAAAATGTGGGGTAAGAAGTAAACTTCCAAAATCCAGCATTTAAGGTAAAACATTAGTGACAATATGGTAGCAAGGACAGGATCCTCCCAAAGTTAACAAGAGAGTATTCGTTATAAGGATACAGTGATAATAAAGAACAAAGGAGGCCTAACTGGGCTGTCTTGGATGGCGGAGCCCCGCGCACAAAGCGGACACTTCTCAGCGGCTGGTGCAGACGCAGAGACCATGCCATCTTGAGAAACAGAGTTGCCTGAGACTCGGATCCTGGCTTCTGACACAAACCAGGACCCTGCAGCCACTGGGGACAGAGAACTGCTATCACAGCTTCAGACCAACAAACAACAAAAATCCAGACTTCCCAGCAGCAGATTTCCATGAGTCAAAGAGCCTATCCCCCTCCCCGCAGGCGCGCGGATAGCACCATAGTAACTAATAGACCCGCCCCTCGCCCAAGCTGCAGAGCTTTGTGCAGGGACGCGCTCCCCCTTAGGGAATTTGGCATGTGGGACAGAAGCAGCTCACCTTCGGGGAAATCTGTCAGTGAGCACAGAGGGCTCCCCTTCAGGGAATTTGGGGGAATTTGGCTTGCGGGTAACGGCTCCCCTTCGGGGAATCTTAGAGCTTGCACAGAGGGGTTTCCCTTGGGGAATTTGGCACACAGGATGGACTCCGCCCCACTTCGGGGACTCTGGGAGAGGGCACAGAGCCAGCTCACCTTCAGGAATTTAAGAGTGTGCGCCCTAGCCGGTTTGGCTCAGTAGAGAGAGCACACACGGGACGCACCTCCAATTCAGGGAATTTGGCAAGCTGGACACAGCTGCCTGGGATCCCTGATTCACAGCGCATTCACACTAAGATCCAGAGACCCCAATTGGTGGTGCATGCACACATAGGGACCCTGATTCTCAACGAGAAACTGCACAAGGCAACAGAGACTCTGACACTCGATTCTTGGTGCAGACACAGGGAAACTCTGACTCCTGGCACATGCTAAGGATCTCATTTTCGGCACATACCAACAGTGTGGTGCAGACAGGGCCCCTGATTCCAAGTGTGCACACGAGACCACATGGAACACTGGGGACACTGACCCTGGGCAAGTCTAGTTCCCACCAACCAAAGGCAGCCACACGTCCTAGTGTCAGAGCACTTCAGTGAAACTCGGGTGGAGCGAAGTCCCCACAGCACACGGCCCAGGTCCACGCAAACGGAAGATTGAACTTTCTGGTGATAGCCAGAATGGGGAAACGAAATAACTCACAGAGGAAAGAAAATGTGGAGTCACCAAGAAAGAAAATTAGTGAAACTGAAGCTTGCAACATGACCGAAAAGGAGTTCAGAGTAATGGTCGTGGAATTTATACATCGGATGGATGAGAAAATCAACAACTTATGCAAGAATCAGGAAGAAATGAAAAGTGATATAGCTACAATCAAAAACACCATGGAAAGTTTCAACAGTAGACTACAAGAAGCAGAGGACCGAATTAGTGAGTTAGAAGATCAGGTACAGGAACAAGCTCAATCAACAGCAATGGGAGAAAAAAATTAAAAAGCAGGAGGAAAGCCTAAGGGAGCTTCGGGACAACATGAAACAAAGTAACATGCGTATAATAGGGCTGCCAGGAGGACAAGAGGAGTAGCAGGGATTAGAAAATCTATTTGAAGAAATAATGACAGAAAACTTCCCGGATATGGGAAAGATAAAAGTTACACAAGTACAGAGTCCCAAGCAGGATCAACCCCAAAAGACCCACACCAAGACATGTCATAATTTCAATGGCAAATATAAATGATAAAGAGAGAATCTTAAAGGCGGCAAGAGAGAGACAGAGAGTTACCTACAAAGGAACACCCATCACATTGTCAAATGATTACTCAACAGAAACACAACAAGCTAGAAGTGAATGGAAAGAGGTATACAAAGTTCTGCAAAGCAAAGGACTAAATCCAAGAATACTATATCCAGCAAGACTATCAATCAAAATTGAAGGGGAAATCAGGAGCTTCGCAGACAAAAAAAGACTCAGGGAGTTTATCACCACCAAACCAGCAATGCAACAATTGCTAAAGGGAATACTGTAAAAAGAAGAAATAGACAGGTAAGAAGGAATACAGACACAAAAATAGATATGACTACAAACAAATACCTTTTAGTAATAACTTTAAATGTAAATGGACTAAATGCTCCAATCAAAAGACATCGAGTGGCTGAATGGATAAAAAAAATGACCCATATATATGCTGTCTACAAGAGACCCACCTCAGAACAAGAGACTCACACAGATTGAAAGTGAAGGGATGGAAAAATATCTTTCAGGCAAATGGAAATGAAAAAAAAGCTGGGTTAGCAATACTTATATTTGACAAAATAGACCTAAAAGTAAATGCCATAACAAGAGATAAGGAAGGCCACTTAAAAATACTAAAGGGAGAAATCCAACAAGAAGAAATAATTCTGGTAAACATATACGCTCCCAATATAGGAGCACCCAAATACATAAAAAAACTCCTGGAGGATATCAAGGGAGAGATTAATAGCAAAACAATCATAGTAGGAGACTTTAATACCCCACTATCACCTTTGGACAAATCCTCTAAACAAAAAATCAGCAAAGAAACATCAATCCTAAATGACTCTCTAGACCAGATGGAATTAATGGACATCTTCAGAACATTTCACCCCAAAGCCACAGAATATACATTCTTCTCAAGTTCACATGGGTCATTTTCAAAGATAGACCATATGCTGGGTCACAGGCAAAGTCTCTTCAAATTCAAGAAGATAGAAATTATATCAAGCATCTTCTCAGACCACAGTGGCATAAAACTGGAAATCAACTATAATAAATACAATCTAAGGAAATCAAACACATGGAGACTAAACAGCATGCTATTAAACAAGGACTGGGTCACCAGAGAGATCAAGGAAGAAATAAAAAACATCATGGCAACAAATGACAATGGAAACACAACAATCCAAAATCTATGGGACACAGCGAAAGCAGTCTAGAGAGGGAAGTTCATAGCTCTACAAGCCTATTGCAAAAAACAAGAAACAATGGTAATAAATTACTTAACTCTACAACTCAAAGAGCTAGTAAAAGAGCAGGAAGAAAAGCCCAGTGTAACCAGAAGGAAGGAAATAACAAAGATCAGAGCAGAGATAAATGACATAGAGACCAAAGAAACAATACAAAAGATCAACAAAACCAAGAGCTGGTTCTTTGAAAGGATAAACAAGATTGATGAACCTCTAGCCAGGCTCACCAAGAAGCAAAGAGAGAGGACCCAAATAAACAAATTCAGAAATGAAAGAGGTGAAATAACAACAGACTCTGCTGAGATACCAAGGATTGTTACAAAATACTACGAACAACTCTATTCCAACAAACTGGACAACCTGGAGGAAACGGACATATTCCTAGAAAAATACAACATTCTAAAAATCAATCAAGAAGAATCTCAACAGCTCAATAGGCCAATAACTATGGACGAAATTGAAACATTCATCAAACGCTTCCGGCAAACAAAAGCCCAGGGCCTGACGGCTTCACAGGAGAGTTTTACCAAACATTCAAGGAAGAACTAAAACCTATCCTCCTCAGACTATTCCAAAAAATTCAAGAGGAAGGAACACTTCCAAGCTCCTTCTATGAAGCCAGCATCACCCTAATACCAATACCAGATAAAGTCAACACAATGAAAGAGAATTACAGGGCAATATTCCTCATGAACATAGATGCCAAAATCCTCAACAAAATTCTAGCAAATTGGCTCCAGCAGTACATCAGAAAGATCATACACCATGACCAAGTAGGATTTATCCCAGGAATGCAAGGATGGTACAATATCCGCAAATCAATAAACGTGATACATCACATAAACAAATTGAGAGATAAAAATCACATAATCATATCAATCGATGCAGAAAAAGCATTTGACAAAATCCAACACCCTTTCTTGATAAAAACTCTCAACAAGGTGGGAATAGAAGGATCATACCTCAACATAATAAAAGCTATATATGATAAACCCACAGCAAACATCATAATCAATGGGCAAAAACTAAAAACATTTCCCCTAAGAACAGGAACAAGACAGGGATGCCCACTCTCACCACTCCTGTTTGAAATTGTACTGGAAATATTATCCATTGCAATTAGACAAGAAGAAGAAATAAAAGGCATCCAAATTGGAAAAGAACAAGTAAAGCTGTATTTATTTGCAGATGACATGATATTGTACATAAAAAATCCAAAAGACTCCATCAAAAAACTAATAGACTTAATAAATGAATTCGGCAATGTAGCAGGATACAAAATTAATGCCAAGAAATCTATGGCCTTTCTATACACCAATAGTGATCTTACAGACAGAGAGACTAAAAAGGCAATCCCATTTACCATTGCACCAAAAAAATTAAGGTACCTAGGAATAAACTTAACTAAGGATGTAAAAGACCTATACACGGAAAACTACAGGACACTGAAAAAAAGAGCTAGAGGAAGACGTAAACAGATGGAAGAACATACCATGTTCATGGATTGGTAGAATCAACATCATTAAAATGTCCATACTACCCAAAGCAATCTATAGATTCAATGCACTCCACATTAAAATACCAACGGCATATTTCACAGACCTTGAAAGAACTCTCCAAAAATTCATCTGGAATAAAAAAAGACCCCGAATAGCCACAGCAATCCTGAGAAAGAAGAATAAAGTAGGAGGGATCTCAATACCAGATTTCAAGCTGTATTACAAAGCCACTGTTCTCAAAACAGCCTGGTACTGGCACAAGAACAGACATATAGATCAATGGAACAGAATAGAGAATCCAGATATTGATCCAAACCACTATGCTCAATTAATATTTGACAAAGGAGGCATGAACATACAATGGAGTCAAGACAGTCTCTTTAATAAATGGTGTCGGGAAAATTGGACAGATACATGCAAAAAAATGAAGCTAGATCACCAACTTACGCCATACACAAAAATAAACTCAAAATGGATACAGGACTTAAACATAACATGGGAAACCATAAAAATACTAGAGGAATCCGCAGGCAACAAAATCTCAGACATATGCCAAAAGAACTTCTTCACTGATACTGCCCCTAGGGCAATGGAAGCTAAAGAGAAAATAAACAAATGGGACTACATCAAAATAAAAAGCTTTTGCACAGCAAAAGAAACTATCAACAAAACAACAAGAAAGCCCACTGCATGGGAGAACATATTTGCTAATGGCATCACTGATAAAGGTTTAATCTCCAACATCTACAGGCAGCTTATACAACTAAATAAAAGGAAGATAAATGATCCAATAAAAAAATGGGCAACGGACCTAAATAGAATATTTTCCAAAGAAGACAGAAGGAAGGCTAAGAGACACATGAAAACATGCTCAATGTCACTAATTATCCGAGAGATGCAAATCAAAACAACAATGCGGTACCATCTCACACCTGTCAGAATGGCTATCATCAACAAATCAACAAACGACAAGTGTTGGCGAGGATGCAGAGAAAAAGGAACCCTCGTGCACTGCTGGTGGGAATGCAGACTGGTGCAGCCACTGTGGAGAACAGTATGTAGTTTCCTCAAAAAACTGAAAATGGAACTCCCATTTGACCCAGTAATCCCACTCCTAGGAATATATCCTAAGAAACTGGGAACACCAATAAGAAAGGATATATGCACCACTGTGTTCATAGCAGCACAATTTACAATAGCTAAGATCTGAAAACAGCTTAGGTGCCCATCAGCAGATGACTGGATCAGAAAACTATGGTACATCCACACAATGGAATATTATGCTGCCATAAAAAAGAAGGAATTCTTACCATTCGCAGCAACCTGGATGGAATTGGAGAACATTATGTTAACTGAAATAATCCAGTCAATGAAAGAAAAATACCACATGATCTCACTCATTTATGGATAATAAAGAACATTAAAAACTTGAATAAAAAGATAGATACAGAGGCAGTAAAGCATCAAATAGTCTGTCAAATTACAGGGGGAAGGTTAGGGAGAGGTGGGGAAGATAAGAGATCAATCAAAGGACTTGTATGCATGCATATAAGCATAACCAATGGACGCAAAACTCTGGGGGGTGAGGGCATATATGAGAGTGGGGGGGGGCAATGGTAAGATATGTACACGTATAATACCTTAATAAAAAAATTGAAAAAAAAAGAACAAAGGACTGAAAATTTAGCCACTTATCAAGTACTAGGGTTTCTGCAGTGTCACATCTTTCTAAATGTTGGCTTCATTATTATTTCTTTAATTTTTTGTTTCAACATACACATGGTACATATATAATACCCCAATTTTGGATCACTTTCCACTTCAAGTATCTAACAAAATGAATTCAGTCTCAAGTTTAAACTTAAAACAGTGGCTCATTGGCTTGTTTTAGATCAAACCTCTTGTAGTAATTGATATATGAAACACACATACACAAATACTTGCATATAAAAATATTTGAGCACACTGGAAAGATATCAATAATTTGTGGATCTAAACTTCTAAAGAGAAAGTTCATGGAGGAGAGTTCAACATTTTCATTTGCTTTTTTATTGATTTGCTGATTTGAAATTGGCAGCTAAGCAATTGAGAAGCTGACAGCCATATCAGGAGTATCTTGGGATGCAGGATAAGCATTGGAATCCAGGGCTCACCAAAGGGGAGAGAGCCATAGAAAACATTGCAGGTTTTCAATATGACCCTGATAAGCCACACCTAGGTAAAAAGGATAATCCACAACAAAGACCAAAGAGTAGAAGTTAACTTTTTAATCACCTCCACCTCTGTTGGATTAAGGTGCTCTACCTTCAACTGCCTGACAAAAGCAAGAGTAAATCATTATTGTTCATGGAAGATAATATCAAGTAAAACCAGAAAGTATCTCCACAGATTATTATGTACAGTGTTACATAGTCCATCAAAAATAACAAGGTCTAAAAATAGCAATAAATGACCAAATAAATAAAAAGAAAAAAAGTTACAAAAGAAACAGATTTTTAGGTGACCCAAATATGATATTGAAGTTATCAGGGACACTTTTTAAAATATGTCTCTGCCCTGGCCGGTGGCTCAGTTGGTTGAAGTGTCCTCCCATATACCAAAAGGTGGCAAATTCAATTCTTGGTCAGGGCACATACCTATATTGAAGGTTCAATTCCCGGTTGGGGCATGTATGGGAGACAACCAATTGGTGTTCTCTCCCACATCAAGGTTTATCTCTCTCCCTCTCAAATGAATTAAAAAAAACAGAACCTCAGTGAACCTCTGCACACTATGGCCTATAGGGCAAGTCCAGCCTGCTGCCTGATTTGGTAAATACATTTTTTTTGGAAATAACTATGTTAATTTATGTAATGTTTATAGCTATTTTGATGCTAACATAAGCAGAGTTAAGTAATATCAACCAAGACCATATGTTTGTTAAAGCAAAAAATATTTAATATGTGGTTATTTACCTTAAAAGTTTGCCAACCACTTCTTTAATTGTTATTAATATATCCAAGAAATTAAGTAAAATAATTGAGATTATTGGCAGAGAACTGCAAACATAAAAAATACTAGAATATAAAATTTTAAACTAAAAAAATAGAAAAACTAAAATTAAATCTCAAGAGATGGGTTTAATAGATTCAACATAGCTAATAATATAATTACATGAACTTGAATATAGAACATAAGAAAATGCATAAACTTAAACATGGAGAACAAAAGTGTGTAAAACAGAAAAGAGCTTAAATGCATATAAAAAAGTGAAAAGATGAATCATTCATATAAGTGATATCAGAAAAATTACAAAGTGATGAAACACAAGTAATGTTTGAAATAATAATGGCTGAAATTTTTCCCAAACTGTTAAAAGATATCAAATCACACATTCATAAATATTAAAAAACCAAAATAAGATAAGCATTTAGAAACCACACTTGAGATCTTAGTAAAACTGCCAAAAATAAAAGACAAAGATAAAATCTTAAAAACAGTTAGAAAAAGCAGTCATATTTTATCCAAAGGTTCAACAATTAGAATGGTAGCTGAGGCCTTGGATAGGTAGCTCAGTTGGTTAGAGTGTTGCCCCAGTACACCAAGGTTGTGAGTTTAATCCCTGTCAGGGGCACATACAAGAATCAACCAATGAATGCATAAGTAAGTGGAACAACAAATCGATGTTTCTCTCTCTCTCTCTCTCTCTCTCTCTCTCTCTCGTCTTTGTCCCTCAAATCAATAAAAAATAGCTGAATGCTCAAAAGAAACAGTATAAGTTAACTTCAAATTAACTACATTGACTGCAAGAGCCCAATCCTACCTAATAAAAAGGTAATATGTAAATTACCATCACTCTGCTACGCCCACGATTGGGCCAGCAGGAGGCGCAGAGGGCGGAACTCGGGGTGACCAGGGTAGCCGATTGGGCCGGCGGGATGCTGAGCTCGCGTCGCCAGTGTGACGTGAGCTCAGCATCTGCGCCATGGCTGTGCTGCGGAACAGAAGGGGCCTCTGGGGCAGCTACCTCACATCCCACCGCGGACCATCAAAAGTGAATACCTTCATGACTTTGGAATAAGAAAAGGTCTCGCCCTAGCCGGTTTGTCTCACTCCAACACACAAGATGGCCGCCCCCATGTGGTCAAAGATGGCTGCCCCCATGTGGACACAAGATGGCCACCACAAGATGGCCTTCAGGGGAGGGCAGTTGGGGGCGATCAGGCCTGCAGGAGAGGGCAGTTAGGTGTGACTGGACTGGCAAAGGAGGGCAGTAGGGGGAGACCAGGCCTGCAGGGGAGGACAGTTTGGGGGGGCCCAGGCTTGCAGGGGCAGGCAGTTGGGGGGGACAAGGCCTGCAGGGGAGGGCAGTTGGGGGTGACCTGGCCAGCAAAGGAAGTCAGTTGGGGGTGACCAGGCCAGCTGGGGAGGGTAGTTGTGGGTGACCAGGCCTACATGGGAGGACAGTTAGGGGCGACCAGTCCTGCAGGGGATGGCAATTTGTGGCAACTAGGCCTGCAGTGGAGGGCATTTAGGTACATCCAGGCTGGCAAGGGAGGGCAGTTAGGGGTTACCAGGCCAGCAGAGGAGGGCAGTGGGGGTGACCAGGCCTGCATGGAGAGCAGTTATGGGTGACCAGGCTGGAGGGGGGAAGGCAATTAGGGGCAATTGGGCTGGCAGGGGAGTGGTTAGGGGGTGATCAGGCTGGCAGGCAGAAGCCATTAGGGGCAATCAGGCAAGCAGGCAGGTGAGCAGTTGGGAGCCAGCAGTCCTGGATTGTGAGAGGGATGTCCGACTCCCCAGTATGATTGGGCCTAAACAGGCAGTCAGACATCCCTCAAGGTGTCCCAGATTGGAGAGGGTGCAGGCTGGGCTGAGGGACAACCCCCCCCATGCACAAATTTCATGCACCGGGCCTCTAGTACATCAATAAAACTTTTAAAAGTTAAGCTACACAGAACAACATGTGATCTCACAAATGTATATTAAGTAAATAGGGCACCCACCAAAAAGTATATATTATCCATTTAGTTATAGAAAATTCAAAAATAGACAAAACCAATATATAATGTTAGAAGTTAAAATGTCATTTATCTTTGGAGAGGTGTCAAGGAACAGTGACTTGGAAAATGGGTACTAAGGCAGCTTTCAAGTTGTTGCCAATGTTCTGTTACACGAATGTGAAAATTTATCAAATGGACACTTAGGATTTTTAAGAAAAGATGTTTTAATTAGCCTAAATGTACCCATTTGTCAAGCCTGATTCAGTCAGTGGAGATCGCTATGTTGGGTTCATATAGTCTACACCTCATTCATCAGGGGCCCTGGGATGATACCCTTTGAGACGGGTGTGTAGGTGGAGTATGAGTGAGAGGAAATAATCAGGAAAATGGCATGGGTCATATAGGTAACCCAAGAAGTGTCAGCTATAAATAGCATCAAAAACTTGAACTTGCAAAACAAAGTGAGAAGGAATTGTGATATCAGGTGACACACGAGCAAGTTCATCTACACTAATAAAAGAAACATGCAAATTGCAATCACTTTGCTACGTCCACCAGCCAATCAGGATCGAGTATGCAAATTAACCCAACAAAGATGGCGGCAGCCACAGAGCTGGAGTGATCAGGAGGCTTGGGTTGCCCTCGGTGATGGAAGAAGCCAAGCTTCCTGCCCACCCTGGCTGGCTCTGGCCTCCCTGCTCAAGGCTACAAAGTTTCAATTATAGAAGATAAATAAATCCCAGATACCTGCTTCCAGGTGACCCTGACCTCCGCTCAAGGAGGCACTGGAAAAAACAAAAGAAAAAGGAGGGGCTGGGAGCCTGGATCACTGGGGGGTGTGGCCAGCCTGAAACAGCCCTCAGCTCCTCACCCAGGCTGGCCACACTCCCATGGGGTGAGGGTCCCCACTGGGGGGTTTGGCCAGGTTGCAAACAGCCATCAGTCCCTCACCCAGGTTGGCCACGCCCCCATGGAGTAAGAGTTCCTGCTGGGGGGCCTGGCTAGCCTGCAAACAGCCATCAGCACCTCACCCAGATTGGCCAGGCACCCCAGCAGGGATCCCCACCCTGAAGGGACTGTGGCTAGCTTGAAAACAGCCCTCAGCCCCTCACCCAGGCTGACCATGCCCCCCCAGCGGGGACCGTCACCCCATGGGGGCATGGCTGGCGTGCAAACCACCACAGGCCCCTCGCCCAGGCTGCCCCACATCCCAAGGGAACCCCTACCCTGATCCGAGATACCCTTCAGGGCAAACCAGCCAGCCCCCACCTGTGCACCAAGCCTCTATCTATACTAATAAATGGGTAATATGCTAATTAGACTGGGAGACCTTACAGGAGACCTTCCGGACATTCTTCTGGACAAAGCCATGGTGGCAGGGTCGAGGTAGAGGCAGTTAGAGGCTAAGATGGGAGGGCAGTTGTGGATGATCAGGCCAGGATGGGATGGCAGTTGTGGGTGATCAGGCTGGTGGGGGGCGGGGCCATTGGGGGTAAGCAGACCAGCAGGGGTGCCAGTTGGGGGTGAGCAGGCCATCAGCAGGGGTCAGTTGGAGGTAATCAGGACAGGGGGGGGCAGTTGGGGCGAGCACGCTAGTGGGGAGGAGAGGTGGGGGCAAGCAGGCCAGCAGGGGTGGCAGTTGGGGGTGAGCACACTGGCATGAGGGGCAGTTGGGGGTGATCAGGCTGGCAGGGGGGCATTTGGGGACGAGCAGGCTGGCGGTGGGGGGCACTTGGGGGCGAGCAGGCTGGCAGTGGGGAGCACTTGGGGCGAGCAGGCCGGCAGGCAGAGTTGTTAGGGGCAATCAGGCAGGTGAGCGGTTAGGAGCCAGCAGTCCCGGACTGCGAGAGGGATGTCCAACTGCCGGTTTAGGCCCGATCCCTGTAAACCGGCAGTAGGACATCCTTCTAGGGGTCCCAGATTGGAGAGGGTGCAGGCCAGGCTGAGGGACCCCCCCTCTGCACTAATTTCATGCACCAGGCCTCTAGATTAAAAATAAAAGTGAATAGTGTTTCAAAACAAGAAAGTATTGAATAGAGTAAAATGCTGCCATGAGCTAAAATATGTAAAAATTGAAAGAAGTAAGTCAATTAAGGGTCACTAGTGACCTTTGTAATCAAAGTTTCAGTGGTTTGAGAGGAGCAGAATTCTAATTGCAAGCAAAAACATGATTGCACTCGAATGAATAATAAATGGGAGTTCTCTGGGAATCTTATGAAGGCTATGGACCTTCTTTCCAGAACGGCATATGCACACAGACTTAAAATAATTTTCTCCATTTCAAGGGTTTCATGTACTTCTTGAAGCCTATTTATCAATCCTGGTTTATGAAAGCTTAGTGCTGGCCCTGACTGGGTGGCTCCACAAGTTGGAGCATCATCCTATACATCAAAATGTTGGGTGGCAACCGATAGATGCTTCTGTCTCATATTGATGTTTCTCTCTCTCTCTAAAACAAAAGTCAATAAAAACATATCCTTGGGTGATGATTAAAAAAATAAAGTTTAGTGCAGGATATTCTTATCCTCTAGTTTATGAAGAGGAGGTGAGACAGCAGTAATTAGAGCAGGCAAAGTAGTGGGAAAGATTTGAGGTTTTACTGTGCTTAATTTTGTTTTATTTATTTTCTTTTAAAACATATTTTTATTTTTCAATTATAGTTGACATACAATATTATGTAGAGGATGGGGCAAAAGTAGGTTTACAGTTGTTCATATGAAAAATAATACAGTATTTAATAACCGATAATACAAGAATAAACTGTGTTTTGCATACTCACAACTGTAAAACTACTTTTTCCCCACCTTATATTAGTTTCAGGTGTACAACATAGTTATTAGATATTTATATCACATATTAAGTGATCACCTGTATAAGTCCAGTACCCATCTGACACCACACATAGTTATTACAATATCATTGACTGCATTCCCTCATAGATACAAAGAACATTTTTATGGTTGCCAGAATGGAGGAATGGTGGGAGGAAGGGTGACAAAGGGGGACTAATCTGTTTTTATTTTCATGGGAGATTAGCATAGCTATAAACTTTGGAAATAGTGCAAATAGAATGAGAGAAGTAAAAACATGAGACAGAGGAAATAACTGAAGGATCAATGTTACTATAATGGAGAAAATAGGAGAGGATAAAAACAAGATGAAAGGCAGAGGCAGTGACCAGAAAGATCACCTCTTCTTCTGAGTTTGGAGGAAATGATTTGATGGCAGATGCCATAAATTTATAGATGTTGGAGCAGGAAAGTTTGTAACTTCATTTTCATTCTACTCAATATGAAGAAAGAAAAGGTATTACATACAGAATAGTAGGCAAAAAAATAGACTGAAGAGATTTACTTTAAGATTCAAATAATCTCCCTGATATTTACCCTAAATATTTTCATTGAGCAAATGTCTCAGGCTTTGCACTGAGAGACAAAGCTAAGACATCATCTTTTCCTAGAAGGAATCCTACATAATAAAAAGGTAATATGTAAATTACCATCACTCCGCTACACCCACGATTGGGTCAGCAGGAGGCGCAGGGGGTGGGACTCCGGGTGGCTGGGGTGGTGATTGGGCTGGCAGGACTCTGAGCTCGCGTAGCCAACAACGGCGCGAGCTCAGCATCTGCGCCATGGCTGTGCTGCAGCACAGAAGGGGCCTCTGGGGCAGCGAGCCGGGCATTTGGAGGCCCCAGCTGACAAGGGGCCTGGGCAGGCGGGCGGCGCAGGTCCCAGGGGAGGAGTCTGGCAGGAGTTGGGCCGCAGGAGCGCGCGGCGGTGTCTGCAGAGGACGCGGGTTTCCACGTAGCCCGGGCCGGCCGAGGGAGGGCTCATGAGGGAGCCGGAAGGCAGAGGAGGTGGCGGCGGCCCCAGCCTTCCTGGGCGGGAGGCGAAGGCAAGACCCTGGCCTGTGCTCCGGCAGCCGGAGGACCACGCCCCTTCCCCGCCTCACCCTAGGGGCCCAGGGGACTTCAGAGCTGCCGGCCACACTGGTCCCAATCAGTGGACAGACAGCCTACACGTGCATGATTTAATCATGCACTGGGCCTCTAGTACACTATAAATTAATGATAGAAAAAGTTCCCTCACAGATCATGGCTTCCTGAAATACCAGATGAAAAGGATTGTGATGCTTGATATCTTTCTATCACAAGAAAGGGAGAACGCAATATATGCTCCATCACCTTTAACATTAGGAGAATTTATTACAGGTAGGCTATTAAAAGAACATGATCACTACTTATGAGGTGACTGATTCAGGCATTATCTCAATTTTATTTTAATTTGAATTAATTTTTAAAAAACTTCCATAAATGTACATCTTTGGTAAAGTATGATTTCTTGTTTTGTCCTAAATGTAACTGTTCCTAGTCAAAAGGACACTCTGGTTCTAGCACTCCTAGTCTTGATTCTACAGATTTTACTCACTCAATATTTCTAAACTAAAGAAGTCTCATCATTTGTCTCTCCTGTATACAATCCCTGCAATCCTTTTTATGAATGGTTTACATAATAATAGGAATATTGTGATTATAAAAACAAATGAGCACTCCTTGCTTATTCATGCACATGTGAGATAATGCATGGACAGAATGTCGCACTAATAAATGTAGGCCATTCTAATTATAATTCTTATTACAAGCTTTTGATACCTTGTCTATTTTATTTTTTTCTAGTATTCCTTCCTCTTTTTAATCACCTTTAATTCTTAAATTCCGGAGGAAAGATGGCACCTGGCAGGAAAGTAGGGAGGGAGAGTGTGTGAGAGAGTGAGGGAGCAATAGAGGTGTGTATGGACGTGTGTGGGTGTGTGTCTGAATGAAATAGGGACAGTTAGACGCTGCAGTTCTTCCAGGGGGCTGCCAATCCAGGCAGTCTTAGATGGCAAAACCCCGCTGCCTCTGCAAACACTCCAGGGAGGACACCGGCAGCACAGAGACCATGCCATCTTGAAGAACAGAACCTCTTGAGACTAGAATCCTAGCCTCGCCAACACCCAGTCTGGTCTCAGAAGAAAACCAGGACCCTACAGCCACTCTGGTAAAAGACCTGCGATTACTACTGCAGACCCAGGGACACCAAGACTCCAGGCACCACAGCCGCAGATTTCTGTGAGTCACAAAGCCAATCCCCCTCCCCACTGGCCCCACAGCAGTGACATAGAAAATACCAGACACCAGTCACACAATAAGGCTTTCTGCACACACAAAGCAGTGGCTACTCTGCCTGACTTTGAGCCTTGGTGTCGGAAACGGGAAGTTTGTTCCCTGCAACTCATCTCTGCAGCCAGGCAGGGAGACTGAGCTAAATTTGAGCCTAGCTGCTCATCCTTAGGGAGGTAGTTTTCTAAGACCAGATCCCACGCAGGGCAGGGAGATAGCACTGAACTTGAGCTGGGACTTGCAAACTTGGGGAATTTGTTTCCCGCTACTCGTCTCCATGCCCAGGCAGGGAGACTAAGCTGAATTTGAACTTAGCTGCTCATCCCTAGGGAGGTAGTTTTCTACGACCAGATCCTGTGCCCATGCAGGGCAGGGAGACAGCACTGAAATTGAGCCTGGACTTGCAAACTTGGGGAATTTGTTTCCTGCGACTAGTCTCCACGCCCAGGTAGGGAGGCAGTCCTAAATTTGAGCATAAGCACACGACCTTGGGGAGATTGTTTTCTGCGACCAGATCCTGCACCCACGCAGGGAGACAGCGCTGAATTTGAACCTGGGGGGTGCAAACCCGGGGAGTTTGTTCCCCATGGCCAGAACCTGCGCCTTAGCAGAGAGGCTGCGCTGAAATTGAACCTGGATGTGCGGAATCGGGGAGTTTGTTCCCCACGACCAGACCCTGTGCCCACACAGGGAGGCAGCACTGAATTTGGGCCTGAGTGCATGGACACAGGGAGTTTGTTTTCCACAGTGCACACCTGCATGACCAGACCCTACACCCACACTAAGTGGCAGAGCCACTTGACTTTGATTCAGGGCAAGCGAACACAGAAAGCTGTTTACCGCAGGGCAGAAGTGGACCTCCTGCCAACACAGTGCAACTGAGCAACCTGATCTCCCAAGCAGATAGGGGACCCTGAATCTCCACACAAGAGGCAGCAATGAGCACCAGTGACTAGACTCTGATCCTCATTGCATACACCTGGGATCCCTGATTCCCAGTACATTCACACTAAGAGCCAGTGACTCCAATTCTTGGCAAATGTGCACACAAGGACCCTGATTCTAATTGCGAGGTAGCACCAAGCAACAGAGACTGTGATACTCTATTCTCAGCATGGACACAAGGAGCCTCTGACTCCTGACACACAATAGGGGACTTTGATTTTTGGCACACGCCAGTGGGTTCTCTGTTTCAATGTGGCGCAGGTCACACTAAGTCTCTGATTCTATGTGCACACACAAGGCCACACTAAGTGCCAGTGACTCTGACCCAGGACAAGAGTGGATCCCACCAAACCACAGCAACCACACGTCTTGGTGTCAGAGCTCTTCAGTGACACTTGGGGGTTGCAAAACTCCCTCTGCACACGACTCAGGCCCCTGCAATTCGACATTTGAACCTTCTGGTGATAGTCAGAATGGGGAGACAACAAAGCAATCCCCAGAGGAAAGAAAAGGAGGAAACACCAGGAAAGGAAATAAGTGAAATGGAAGCATGCAACATGACAGAAGAAAAATTCAGAGTAATGGTCATACAGTTCATACACCGGATGGATGAAAAAAATCTACAACCTATGCAAAAATCAGGAAGAAATGAAAAATGATATACCTACAATAAAAAACACCATGGAAGGCTTCAACAGTAGACTTGAAGAAGCAGAAGACCGAATTAGTGAGTTAGAAGATCAGGTACAGAAACAAGCCCAATCTGAACAGCAACTAGAGAAAAAAATTAA
This sequence comes from Ia io, assembly GCA_025583905.1. NCBI lineage: Eukaryota > Metazoa > Chordata > Mammalia > Chiroptera > Vespertilionidae > Ia > Ia io. The sequence continues at coordinate 101,299,259 of JAJQQW010000001.1, forward strand.
AAAGCAAGAGGAGAGCCTAAGGGAGCTTGGGGACAATGCAAAACGAAATAACATGTATAATATGGCTGCCAGAAGGACAAGAAGAGCAGCAAGGATTAGAAAATTTATTTGAAGAAATAATGAAAGAAAACTTCCCTGATATGGGGAAGAAAAAAGTTACTCAAGTAAAGAGAGTCCCAAGCAAGATCAATCCCAAAAGACGCACAAAAAGACATGCTATAATTACAATGGCAAATGTTATTGACAAAGAGAATCTTAAAGGCTGCAAGAGAGAGACAGAAAGTTACCTACAAAGGATCCCTCATCAGATTATCAAATGATTTCTCAACAGAAACAAATCAAGCTAGAAGGGAATGGAAGGAGATATACAAAGTGATGCAAAGCAAGGGACTGAATCCAAGAATACTCTATCCAGCAAGACTATCAATCAAAATTGAAGGGGAAATCAGGAGCTTCACAGACAAAAAAGGGCTAAGGGAGTTTTTCACTACCAAGCCAGCAATGCAAGAAATGCTAAAGGTAATGCTGTAAAAAGAAGAAACAAAAAGGTAAGAAGGAACACAGCCTCAAAAAATAAAAATTGCTACAAACAAGTACCTTTCAATAATAACTTTAAATGTAAATGGACTAAATGCTCCAATCAAAAGACATTGAGTGGCTGAATGGATAAAAAAACATGACCCATATATATCCTATCTACAAGAGACCCACCTCAGAACAAGGGATTCAAACAGACTGAAAGTGAAGGGATAGAAAAATATCTTTCAGGCAATTGGAAATGAAAAAAAAGGCGGGATAGCAATACTTACATCTGACAAAATAGACCTCAAAGTGAAGGCCATAACAAGAGATAAGGAAGGCCACTTTGTAATACTAAAGAGATAGACACAACAAGAGGATATAACCCTGATAAACATATATGCCCCAATGCAGGAGAACCCAAATACATAAAAAATCTCCTGGAAGATATCAAGGCAGAGATCGACTACAATACAGTCATACTAGGGGACTATAATACACCACTGACATAACTGGATAAATCCACTAGACAAAAAATCAGCAAAGAAACAACAATCCTAAATGACTCACTAGATCAGATGGACTTAATTGACATCTTCAGAACATTTCAACTCAAAGCTGCGGAATATACGAACTTCTCAAGTGCACATGGGATATTTTCAAAAATAGACCACATACTGGGTAAAGTCTCTCCAAATTCAAGAAGACTGAAATCATACCAAGCATGTTTTCAGACCACAATGGCATAATATTAGAAATAAACTACAATAAAAACAATCCAAAACACTCAAACACTTGGAAGCTGAATAGATGTTGTAAAATATTGATTGGGTTACCAAAGAGATCAAAGAAGAAATTAAAAACATTCTGGAAACAAATGACAATAAAAACACAACAATCCAAAACCTATGGGACACAATGAAAGCAGTCCTGAGAGGGAAGTTTATAGCTCTACAGGCCTACCTCAAAAAAGAAGAAAAAATGGTAGCAAATCATCTAATGCTACAACTCAAAGAATTAGAAACAGAGCAACAAGAAAAGCCCAGAGTGAGCAGAAGGAAGGAGATAATAAAGATTAGTGCAGAAATAAATGACATAGAGGCAAAAAAAAAAATACTAAAGATCAATGAAACCAAGAGCTGGTTCTTTGAGAGGATAAACAAGATTGTTGAACTTCTAGCTAGGCTCACCAAGAAGCAAAGAGAGAGGACTCAAATAAACAAAATCAGAAATGATAGAGGCGAAATAACAACAGACCCCACAGAAAAAAAAGGATTGTTAAAAAATATTATGAACAACTCTATTCCAACAAACTAGACAACCTGGAGGAAATGGACACATTCTTAGAAAAATACAACCTTCCAAAACTCAATCAGGAAGATTCCAAAAATTTCAATAGGCCAATAACTATGAAAGTAATTGAAGGAGTCATCAAAAAGCTTCCAGCAAACAAAAGCCCAGGCCCAGTCGGCTTCACAGGAGAGTTATACCAAACATTCAAGGAAGAACTAAAACTTATTCTCAGACTATTCCAAAAAATTCAAGAGGAAGGAACACTTCCAAGCTCATTTTATGAAGCCAGCATCACCCTAATACCAAAACCAGATAAAGACAACACAATGAAAGAGAATTACAGGGCAATATCCCTCATGAACATAGATGCCAAAATCCTCAACAAAATTCTAGCAAATCGGATCCAGCAATACATCAGAAAGATCATACACCATGACCAAGCAGGATTTATTCTGGGAATGCAAGGATGGTACAATATCCACAAATCAATAAACATGATACATCACATGAACAAATTGAGGGAGAAAAATCCAATAGTCCTATAAATTGATGCAGAAAAAGCATTTGACAAAATCTAACACCTTTTCTTGATAAAAACTCTCAGCAAGTTGGGAATAGAAGGATCATACCTCAACATCATAAAAGCCATATATGACAAACCCACAGTTGGCATCACTCTCAATGGACAAAAACTAAAGCCATTTCCCCTAAAAGCAGGAACAAGACAGGGATGACCTCTCTCACCACTCCTGTTCGACATAGTACTAGAAGTACTAGCCATTGCTATCAGAAGTACTCCTGTTCAACATAGTACTAGAAGTACTAGCCATTGATATCAGACAAGAAGAAATAAAAGGCATCCAAATTGGAAAAGAAGAAGTAAAACTGTCTTATTCACAGAGGACATGATATTGTACATAGAAAACCCTAAAGACTCCATCAAAAAATTATTAGACTTAATAAATGAATTTGGAAAGGTAGCAGGATACAAAATTAATGCCAAGAAATCTATGGCATTTCTATACACCAATAGTGAACTTACAGAAAGAGAGACTAAAAAAGCCATCCCATTTACCATTGTACCAAAAAAATTAACCCTTTGCACTCGCTTGCTTTTTCTCGATTCCTGCTACCGATGCTAACCGTGTCGAGTCACACTCGACATCAGAGTGAAAAAGGTTAAGATACCTAGGAATAAACTTAACTAAAGAGGTAAAAGACCTTTATGCAAAAAACTACAGTACACTGAAAAAGAGATAGAGGAAGATATAAACAGATGGAAGAACATACCATGTTCATGGATTGGTAGAATCAACATCATCAAAATGTCCATACTTCCCAAAGCAATCTATAGATTCAATGCAATCCCCATTAAAATACCAACGGCATATTTCATAGACCTAGAACGAACTCTCCAAAAATTCATTTGGAATAAAGACCCCGAATAGCTGCAGCAATCCTGAGAAAGAAGAACAAAGTAGGTGGGATCTCAATACCAGATATCAAGCTGTATTACAAAGCCACTGTTCTCAAAACAACCTGGTACTGGCACAAGAACAGACATTTAGATCAATGGAATAGAATAGAGAACCCAGAAATCGACCCAAACCACTATGCCCAATTAATATTCGACAAAGGTGGCATGAACATACAATGGAATCAAGACAGTCTCTTCAATAAATGGTGTTGGGAAAATTGGACAGATACATGCAAAAAAATGAAACTATACCACCAACTTACACCATGCACAAAAATAAACTCAAAATGGATAAAAGACTTAAACATAATTCAGGAAACCATAAAAATACTAGAGGAATGCACAGGCAGCAAAATCTCAGACATATGCTGAAGGAACTACTTCACTGATACTGCTCCTAGGGCAATGGAAGATAAAGAGAAAATAAACAAATGGGACTACATCAAAATATAAAGGTTTTTCACAGCAAAAAAAACCATCAACAAAACAACAAGAAAACTCACTGCATGGGAGAACATATTTGCCAATGTTATCACCTATAAGGGTTTAATCTCCAACATCTAAAGGGAATTCATACAACTCAACGAAAGAAAGATAAACAATCCAATCAAGAAATGGGCAATGGACCTAAATAGAAACTTTTCAAAAGAAGACAGAAGGAAGGCCAAGAGACATATGAAAACATGCTCAAAGTCACTAATTATCCGAGAGATGCAAATCAAAACGACAATGTGGTACCATCTCACACCTGTCAGAATGGCTATCATCAACAAATCAATAAATGAAAAATGTTGGAGAGGATGCAGAGAAAAAGGAACCCTCATGCACACCTGGTGGGCATGCAGATTGGTGCAGCCACTGTGGAGAACAGTATGCAGTTTCCTCAAAAAACTAAAAAATGTAACTCCCATTTGACCCAGTGATACCACTTCTAGGAATATATCCCAAGAATCTAGAAACATCAATCAGAAAGGATATATGCACCCCCATGTTCATAGCAGCACAATTTACCGTAGCTAAGATTTGGAAACAGCCTAAGTACCCATAAGCAGATGAGTGGATTAAAACACTGTGGTACATCTACAGAATGGAATACTACACTGTGCTAAAAAAAGAAGGAATTCCTACCATTTACAATAACATGGTTGGAACTGGAGAGCATTATGCTAAGTGAAATAAGCCAGTCAGAGAAAGATAAATATCACATGATCTCACTTATCTATGGGAAATAATGAACAACATAAACTAATGATCAAAAACAGATCCAGAGACAGGAAAGCATTGAACAGACTGTCAAACCTCAGAGGGAAGGCAGAGGACGGTGGGGAAAGGGGGAGAGACCAACCAAAGGACTTGTATGTATGCATATAAGCCTAACCAGTGGACACAGACAACAGGTGAGGGCATGATTGGCGGGGGTGGTAAGGTAATGGGGAGATGATGACAAATATGTAATACCTTAACCAATAAAGAAATTATAATGCAAAAAAAAAAAGTAAATAAACCAGGTGTGCTTTTCCTCCAGGGGGGAAAAAAAAGATCTTTGTCATGAAAAAACCCTGTGCTATTAATTACCACACAATAAAGCATTTGTGGGCTAATAAAATTATTTATGAACCAAAAAAAAAATCCTTAAATTTTTTTGCTGTGGACATTCCAGTAGACTTCTACAAGCAGTACTTTAGTTTTCCACCCTTCCACATTGTATTCAGGATTAAAAGATTTCTTGTACTTGACTAATGTGCATCCCTTTTACACCCCCGCCTCCACCCAAAACCAAATAATTTAAAAATGTACTCATTCTATTTAATGAGAATGTCATTCTACAACTCTGAAATATGGTATCATGGTATAAAGAAAAGTGTTCAAGATGTGAGTCTGGTGGCCTAGATTCTAATTCCTAAACTGTTATTAATGCTGTGTGTAGTTGGCCAAATCACTTTACCAATCCAAATTGGATTCATTAACAGCAATACATATATTTGAAAGGCTGAAGGGATTTAGGATTTGTCAGAATAATCTGTAAAATTTGGCACCAAAATCCTACACTTTTATATAGAAACTAGAGGCCCGGTGCACAAAATTCTTGCACAGGTAGAGTCCCTAGGCCTGGCTGGCAATCAGGGTTGATCTGTAGGGCAACTGTCAGGGTTATCGGGGCCTCTGCTCACACCTGCCTTGGCCTGGTGCTGCCCGCTCACTGGCCACGCTCTCCACCACAGCTGGTCACCATCTGTCATCACCTGCTCCACCATCCTGCCATAGTCCCGCTCTTGTCGGGGCCCATCAGGGCCAGTAGCGCTTCCACTGTCACCTGCTGCCAGCGCTGCATCACTGACACCCATCATGATCCACACTGCCCCTTGGTGGTCAGTGCATATCTAACTCCAGGTTGGTCAAACTCCTGCCCATGAGGACAATTTGCATATTAGCTTTTTATTATATACTAGGGGCACACTTCATGGCTTCGTGCACCTTGAAAGGAATTGTGGGCCGCAAGGCTGTGGTGGGCACAGAGGCATGTCTTGGCCCATCCTCCGTGTCCCCACCTGGCCTTTCCTGCCACGACCCCCAGTCCCCTGACTCCCGCTACCACCACTGCTCCCACATGCTGACTGGACCAGCCCCGCTTTGGACTGCTGATGGCATGGAGTGATGATAGCCAGTGCCAGCAGTGGGTACGAGCGGGGCTGGCACTGTCAGTGGGTGCAAGCGGCGACTGCTTCCCTGATCGCCCCTCAAGAGCAGGGGGAGGTGGAGAAGCCCTCAGGAGTGATTGGGACCGGCAGCCGCTGCTCACATCCGCTGATGGCACCAAGCGATCAGGACTTGCACTGGGTGCCAGCAGCGGGTGTGAGGGGGGCCGTCACTAACAGTGGGTGCGAGAGGCGGCTGCCAGCCCCAAATGCCCCTCAGGAGCAAGGGGAGGTGGAGAAGCCCAGAGGGGCAATCGGGGCTGGCAGCCACCGCTCTCTCCTGCTGATGGTGCCAAGCTATCCACCAGAGGCTTGCTCCGATGACAGCAGCTGGCACCCTGACTTGGTCTGCTGCCCCCGCTCACCTGCTCCATCATCCTGCTGCAGCTGATGCCTGTCATGTTCCACGCTTTGCTGCCTGCTGCTGACACCTGCCATATTCTGCACGCACCCCCTGGTGATCAGTGCACATCATAGTGACCGGTTGTTTGGTTGTTCAGTTGTTCTGCTGTTCGGTCTATTTGCATATTAGGGTTTTATATATATATAGATGACTAGACATGGAAAGTCAAATAAAATATATTTTATTGTTTCCCTTTGATCCATCCTCTAAATAACCCAGTCAACTGGGTTCTAATTTTAGCTGTACAATCAATTATATAAGGTTTCTGAAAATTAAAAGCTCTTTGGATCACAATTTTATTACATGAATATTATAGAAATTGGAAGGGAAAAGAATATGAAAAGTTAAAGGAATCACCAGAAGGAAACCTCAGAAGAAAACAATAAACTCAATATACTTATTGCCCAGGGCTTTTACATACTGATAGAATAAAGTTCTCAAAAGATTGATAGCAATGTAACAAATTGGCATAATTATCTTATACCCAGAATTGTTATGGAACCAGATGTTTATATGAACCTTAGCACGATCAGTGAATTATCTTTCTAGATACACACTAGTAAGGGGGCAAAAAACATAATCAGAAGCCCAACTGAGACTATGTAGTTAATTAGATGATTTGAATATTTGGTGACATTGAAGTAACCCAAGACAGTGCCCTGTGTACAAAAAGGCAAATGTTTGGTGTTAATATGTTTCAATAATTTTTTTGTTTATGTTTTATTTACAGTTGACATTTAACATTATTTTGTATTAGTTTCAGGTGTATAACATAGTGATTAGATAATCATATACTTTACAAAGTGACCCTCCCATTAAGTCCAGTACCCACCTGGCACCATACATAGTTATTACAATATTATTTATTCCCTATGCTGTACTTTACATCTCCATGACTATTTTGTAACTATCAATTTGTACTTCTTAATCTCTTTTTCATCCAGTCCCTACCCACTCCCTTCTGGCAACCATCAGTTTGTTCTCTGTATCTATGAGTCTGCTTCTGTTTTGCTTTATTTATTTTGTTCATTAGATTCCATATATGAGTGAAATCATATGTCATTTGTCTTTCTCTATCTGACTTCTTTCACTCAGCACATACCCTCAAGGTCTATCCATGTTGTTGCAGATGGCAATATTTCATTATTTTTTATTGCCAAGTAATATTCCATTGTATACTAGTATATGTACCACTGCTTTTTTATCCACTCGTCTATCGATGGGATCTTGGGTTACTTCCATAGTTTGGCTATTGTACGTAAATAATGCTGCAATAAACTTGTCAGCATGTCCCAGGCACTGTACTAAGGACTTAACACTTCACCTTCACAACAACCATTTGAAAAGGCACTCTGATTATTCCTCTTTTATAGATGAGGAAAAATAAACCTAAATGGATTAAGTAACTTTCACAAGATTATTTGAAACTAAATAATCTGATTCTGAAGAAAAGAGTCAAAATACATGTGTGGCACATCAGAGAAAACCTGTATTTTAAAATAAAACAATGATATTAAAGTGTTGGTCTACTAACTATTTGAAACAATAATATGACAACCTTATATTTTGCTCTGCAAGGTTGTGAAGTAATTGGTATTTGTGTTCTTTAAACATGAGATGGCAAAGCCATTCCTAGCTCAAAAATATTTTTCAAATGAAGATACCAACTCTAGTTTTAGTCCCAGATTCTACTCAGTTTAGTCTGTCACAGTCATGCTATTTTTACCTTTCAAACTTCCAAAAGTTTCATTTACTGAGTACAAGTAACACAAGACCCGTTGATGGCTTCAGACAAGTGCCCAACATGTGTCTTAAATGTTTACACTTAATGAATTTGGAAACTGTCATCTCAGCCTTGATATAACTAAAATATACTTTAAGCTGTGATAATGTTACTTGTTACAACTAAATAATATTTAAATAGTTGAAACTACCTACTTGTGATCAAATATTCCTCTTTAACTTAGGGTTATGTAGGAGTACAATTTTGAGATTCCAAATATATTGAATTTTAACTATCTTTTTATAGTTACTTTCTACTATCTTTTTTTTTTTAGAGAAGGTGGTGTTTATATTGATTTTGGAAACTTTGGGGGACGTTCTTTGTAAAGTAACAAGTCATCAATCTTTATAAATGTCCCCTGTGAAGTAAAAAAGAATAGATATCTGCCTTTTAAAAATATGCATATATTTTTATTGATTTCAGAGAGGAAGGGAAAGGGAGAGATAGAAACATCAATGATGAGAGAGGATCATTGATCAGCTGCTTCCTGCATTCACCCTACTGGGGATTGAGGCTGCAGCCCAGGCATGGGCCGTTGACAGGAATCAAACCTGGGACCCTTCAGACCACAGGCTGACACTCTGTCCACTGAGCCAGCCCAGCTAGGGCTGATGTTCTGACTTTATTGGGTGAATGATTCTCTAAATATCTATTAATTCAAGTCTACTAATTTTAATGTTCAAATATTCTATATCCTTATTAATGTTTTGGCTCCTTGAATGATCACTTTTAAGGCCAAATGTGTTAAAATAGCCTACTTTGTAGGTTTGCTAATTTCTTCTGGAAATTCTGTCTGCTTTTTTTTTTTTTGTAATGAGTTAATATTACACAACATAAAATTAATCATTTAAAGTGTGTAATGCAGTAGCATCTAACACATCAACAACTATTACCAACATTTTACATATATATATGTAAATATATATATATACACATACATATATATATATATATATATATATATATATATATATATATATATATATACACACACACTAGAGGTCCATTGCACAATATTTGTGCAAGAATAGGCCTTCCTTCCCCTGGCTTCACTCCCAGCCGCCTGGGAGCCGGCACGTCCCTGCTCCCCGGCCGCTCAGGAGCCGGCAAGTCCTCACGTCTGTCTGCAGCACCGCTCTTGTAGCTCCTTCCGCCGCCCCTCCCCCTCAAAGCAGGCGTCCTGCCCCTCCTGGCCGCTGTGCACCTTCATATGCAAATTAACCCACCATCTTTGTTGGGTTAATTTGCATACGCACTCTGATTGGCTGTGGGTATAGTGGAGGTATGGTCAATTTACATGTTTGTTTATTATTAGGTAAGAATATATACACTAGAGGCCTGGTGCATGAAATTCATGCACTAGGGGCGGTGTCCCTCAGCCCGGCCTGCACCCTCTCCAATCTGGGACCCCTCAGGGGATGTCTGACTGCAGGTGTAGGACCGATCCCGCAGTCAGACATCCCTCTCACAATCCGAGACTGCTGGCTCCTAACCACTCACCTGCCTGGCTGCCTGATTGCCCCTACCCACTCTGCCTGCCAGCCTGATAGGTCCCTAACCGCTCCCCTGCCAGCATGATTGACACCTAACTACTCCCCTACCAGCCCGGTCCCCCCCCAACTGCCCTCCCCTGCAGACCTGGTCCCCCTCAACTGCCCTCCCCTACAGGCCTGGTCCCCCCCAACTGCCCTCCCTTGCCAGCCATCTTGTGACAATGTGGGGGGTGGCCATCTTGTGGTGGCCATCTTGTGATGATGTGGGGTGGCCATCTTGTGACAACATGGGGGCAGCCATCTTGTGATGACATGGGGGAGGCCATCTTGTGGCAGCCATCTTGTGACAACATTGGGGCAGCCATCTTGTGGTGGCCATCTTGTGATTACGTGGGGGTGGCCATCTTGTGATGACATGGGCGGCCATCTTGTGATGTGAGGGTATGAGGGTCAATTTGCATATTGCCTCTTTATTATATAGGATATACTTATTTTTTACTTGATTTAAGAGAGGAAGGGAGAGGGAAAGAGAGATACAAACATCAATAATGAGCCCTAACCGGTTTGGCTCAGTGGATAGAGCGTCGGCCTGCAGACTGAAGGGTCCCAGGTTCGATTCCAGTCAAGGGCATGTACCTTGGTTGAGGGCACATCTCCAGTAGAAGGTGTACAGGAGGCAGCTGATTGATGTTTCTCTCTCATCAATGTTTCTAACTCTCAATCCCTCTCCCTTCCTCTCTGTAAAAAAAAAAAAATCAATAAATGTTTAAAAAATAAAAAAAGAAACATCAATGATGAGCGAGAATCATTGATTGGCTGTCTCCTGCATGCTCCACACTGGCATTCCAGCCCTCAACACAGGGATTAAGCCCTTCCCTGGCAGGGAATCAAACCATGACCTCTTGGTTCATAGGTGGATGATCAACCACTGAACCACCCTGGGCAGGCCCAAAATATTTTTATCACCCTAAAGGAAACCCTGTACCTATTAAGCCATCAATCTTCTCCCCTAAATTCCTGACAAATGTTAGTCTGCTTTCTGAACCTATGTATATACACATTCTTTATATTTCATATAAAAGGAATCATTCAATATATGGCATTTTGTGTCTGGCTTCTTTAATTTAGTGTAATGTTTTGGAGGTTCATCCATATTATTACATGTATAAAAGTACCTCAATCTTTTTGATGGCTGAATAATTGCCTTTAGTTGCATATACAACATTTAGTTTATCCATTCATCCACTAATATGCATGATTCCACCTTTGTTTATTGTGAATAATGGTGCTATGTACATCCATGTATGAGTTTTTGTTTGCATACCTCTTTTCAATTCTTTTGTTCATACACGTGGGAATGGAATTCTTGGGTCAGCTGTTATCTCTATATTTAACTGCTAGAGGAACAGTCACACTGATTTCCACAGTAGCCAAACCACTTTACATTTTCATAAGCAATGAATGATTATTCCAGTGTCTTCACATATTCACTAACACTTATTTCCATTTTTAGTTACAGCCATCCCAGTGGGTGTGAAGTGGGATCTCATTGTAGTTTTTGATTTATGTATCTCTAATCTCTAATATCTGTATTATGTTAGCTATCTTTTCATGTGCTTATTGAATATTTTTATACCTTCTTTGGAGAAATCTATTAAAGTCCTTTGCCCATTTTAAAATTGGGGCTGTTTAACATTTTGTTGTTGAATAATAAGAGTTTCTTCTATATTCTGGATATGAGAGTCTTATCTGATATCTTATTTGCAAAGATTTTTCTCCCGTCCTATAGGTTGTTTTCACAAAAGTTTTTAATTTTGATCTTTAATATATCTATTTTTTGGTGTGCATCTAAAAATCCTTTGCCAGCCCAGCCTGTGTGGCTAAGTGGTTGAGTATTGACCCAGGAACCAAGAGGTCACTGGTTCAATTCCCACTCAGGGCACATGCTCAGGTGCAGGTTCAATCCCCAGTAGGGGACTTGCAGGAGGCAGCCACTCAATTATGTTTCTCTCTCATCAATGTTTTTATCTGGCCCTCCCCCTTCCTCTCTCTATAAAAATCAATAAAACATATTAAAAATTAAAAAATAAAAATCCATTGCCAAATATGTGGTTGATTGTACCTTTTAATATAGTGTCTCTTCTACTAATGTGTATTTCCTTGCCTCCTACTTGTCGTGATTTGCATTTATTTTAAGCTTTGTTTTAGTATTCATTAACTATACTTTTCATCTGTGAATTAATTTTAACCCTTTATGAATGGTTTTGTTTCAGCAGTTCATTTTAAGTGATATAAGACTGAATACCTGAAAATGTCTTTATTTTACCTCCATGCTTGCATATTAGTTTAGTTGAGTATGGAACTCTTAGCTAAAACTTAATATTATTATCTCTCACTCTCAGCCACATGTCAGATTTCAGTAAGTAGTTACAGTCCTTGTAAGTAGTGTAAATTTTCTTTCTGTTAACTTTTAAGATTTCACTTGATGGTCTTGAGTTTCACTGCATATTTCTTTAATTATGATGCTTAGTATTTAAAGAAACTCTTATTAAGGATCATATCTTTCTTCAATTCTGGAAAATTTTCTCTTTGTTTTTTGTTTTTTCTAATACTGCTTTCCACTTTATTTTTATGAACTTCTCTTAGATATTTGTTGAGATCTCTCAATCCAACCCATGTCTTTTAACTTCCTTTTCATATTTTTTCCTCTCTGTCTTTTTGAACAGCATTCTGAATGAATACCTCAGTATTCTATCCCAAATCACCGTATCCAGTCTATAGTTCCCCCACTTAGGTTTTACAATTGTATCCAGTCTACAGTTTAACTGACCTAATTAGATTTGTTTTACTTCAGTGGTTGTATTCTTTATTATCAAGATTTCTATTTTTTTCATTACTCCTTATTCTAGTTTTATTTCTGTTTTGATTTTCAATTACTTTTTCTGTTTCAACTGTTATGGCTATATTTATCTATTTGAGCATGCAACCAGTACATTCTATTGTCTTATTCTGAATATTTAATAAAGTTGATTCCATTAGATTATTTCTTATGGTTTGTGATTTCTGTTTACACAGTCATTCTGAGTGAGAGATTATTTGTTTCCATTTTTGTATCTTCCTTTCTCTTGGTACATATCCCATGCTCCCCACATGCCCAGCAGTCCTTCAATACAGAGTCATATTTTAAAGTCCCAGGCTTGTAGTGATATTGAAAATATTTCAAATTCCATAAATATACCAGTGGAGAGCTTGGTTCACTTTCTGGGACTTTATCCACTCCTTATACTCACAGCTTTTTATAAAGCAGTATCCCCAGGTAGAATATAAAAAAGAGACTTCTCTAGTGTGAGGGGTTCCATTTCAGCTCTTGGCTACAAGCAGTATTACTGGCTGTGATACCCATTTTTCATTTATAGAAAAAACATCATTTTTTATCATCCTATAGGAGCCTATTTCTCATAGGATTTTTTTTTTATTTAGCCTCACTCTCTTCTTTGTATCTCTATTCCACTTGTGGTCATAAGAATATTTATTTTACTGTCAAGTTCAACAACAACTATGTTGTTTTTAATTTTAGTTTTTGCACTTTATCTTTGTTATGTGTCTGATAAAGGTATGTCATAGAATAAACTTGTGGAAACTTTTTAACAAGATGCTCTCTATTTACTCTTCAACCTGTTTCCAGCTGAGTTTCATGCCCATCATTTCACTAATAATGCCCTCATGAGGGCTTTTATATTACTTAAAACATCAAACATTGTTCTGTCTTCATCTTACACAATCTCTCAGTAGGAATCAACAGATTTTGCCATTCCTCCTTCTTATAATACTCTCCTTTCTTGGTTTTCACCACATGTATGCCTATTTTCTACTGTCTCCCTAGCTACTCTCTCTCTTTGTGGCCTCTCTTTCTCTCATAGACCTCTGTCATGTTGGATTCCTTAAGACAAAGTACTTAGTTTTCTTCTCATCTCTACACTGTATGTATTTTCAGTAATGTCCACATCAATTACTAATTATATGGAGGTTAGTTCATAAATGTGTATCTCTAGTCTAGACACTTCTCCTGTGTTCATGACATTTACATAAAATACATTATTTTAATATAGTATGTGTCTCACAGATATTTCAAACGGGATGTTAATACTAGACTTGATTTTCCCCCAAAATGTTTCTTACCCAGTTTTACTCATCTCAGAAAACAACAGCACCATTCAATTACTTACTCAAGCCAGAAAATTTGGTCATCTTTGTTTTTATCCTTTTCTTCACAGTCCACACACATATGTACCCAGATGCACATCCATTTAACCTATCAAAAAATCCTGGTGATAAAACCTCCAAAATACCTCTGAAGCTATGTGTTTGTTTTTTGTGGTTTTTTGTTGTTTTCATATCTACTGTCACACATTAGCACAGGCTCATATCTTATCAGGCTTGCAGTGATAACCTTCAAATTTGTCTCCCATTTCTATTCCCCTATTCCCACCAGCCCATCACAACCCATTCCACACAAAGTAGCCAGAGTGATTTTTTAAATATAACAATGTAAACCTTTAATGGTTTTAAATTCACTAAGAATAAAATTGTAACTCCTTACCATGACCTACAAAGCTTGAATGACTCTGACCCAACCAACTCTCCAGTTTTACTTTATACCACTCAATCCCTCATCTATTATGTCCTAAATTCAATGGGCTTCTTTTAGTTCATAAGAGAAAACTACCTCAGGGTTTTAGTGCTTGCACTATAATCTTCCTTCAAATTTTTACCAAGTAATTTGCAGGACTACTTATTGTCACATAGGTATCAGTTTATATGCCACCTTTACACAGAGCCCATTCCTGACCATTTTAGATAATGTCCCCACATTATTCTATGTCATAAAGATTTCTTGTTTCCTTCTTAGCACTTATCAGGGACTATTGATACTGAGTTTACATATTTATTTAGAAAATATCACAAGCTTGCACTTAATTACTGCTATATTCATATTTATCACTAACAATAAAATATCTAATACCCCCTCTAGTTCAAAAGCAAAATGGCTAATGACCTGCCACATATCATTCAGATAGATACAAAAAGGAAGCTAATGGGAAAGCACTGTGTTCAGATTACCAGAGGTGAGGCATACCCATTTTCCTGGAAAGTCTTTTTGTGGGAGACTTCCCAGGAAGGTGGGAGTATCCCCTTGCATACAGACAGAAGAGTATATGGACTTTACATTTCTGTTTTTCAAGGACTGCTTCTACAGAGAAGACTATTTTTATTAAAAATGTTCAAGCCATTGATTATTAGTGTCTGCATTAACAAATGTAGCATGAATGTCTACATTCAACATTATCTACTAAGTTTTGTTTCGGAAAATGCCCTTTGGACTCAAGACTATGCTTATATAACTGCTATTATATCATACACACACACAAACAACAACAACAAAAAAAAATATGTACCACACAATTGATATCTCTAAGAACTAAACTCAAATTACTCTTATCCCTGCAGTAGGTCCTAACAAACACTTAATGTTACTTAACTTAGTCAATGGCTTCCCAGCATTTTGATTACTGTGATTCAGGTACCTGGCACATAAGGCTTGAAGGTCAGTCAGTACCAGCTTGTGAGCAGCACAAGAGATACAGAACAAAGATCTACATATGGACACTTTGCATTTAATCATCCTTTGAATAACATTTCAATGGCAATTGAATGTTGCAGCTGCTTGTAATCAACTTAGTACTGAGATCTCTTGAGAATTATGCTATGTAACAGCTATTGAATTTTATAGTCAAGCTGGTCTAAATCAGGTTGGGTTCTTTTAAAATTAGTGTGTTCTGTAAGGACAAAATATGAATAATAAGATGTATTGATGCTGCCCGTGATTTGGGAACAATATTATTCACAAATTTCCTCTCCCTCATTTTTCTGCTTGAAACAAGGTACTTAAGACAAGTTTTCCATGTTGCTAAAAATGATGCTACTGTGTTATTTGTAGTTCAGTTTCCCAATCGAAGAGATGAACTTATTTGAGTCACATATATTATCTCAACTGGTCCTTCCTGTGAACAACAGCTAGCATTTGCCATATACATTAGAGGGAAAAATACTAGGATAAATCAAAATCTATATATATACCTGGTAAAAGCCCAGAGACTGGAACAGCAGAATGATCAGAATGACTGGTGTCTATGAAATGCACTGCAGCAGCCAACCAGCCTGATTCAGGCCCCAATCGCCCCCTCCCCCGGGTTGGCCGGCCTGGCCCCTGATCAGCCCCCAACACTCCAATTGGGGTGGGGCTGGCCAGCCAACCACCCGTGGCCCCTCCCCCCCACTGGCCTAGCCCAATGGGCCCCCATTGGGGCAGGCCAGCCAGTCCCCACCCATGCACGAATTCATGCACCGGGCCAATTCTATCTAACAAAAGAGAAACATGCAAATTAACCATCACCCTGCTATGCCCACCAGCCAATCAGAACAGGTATGCAAATTAACCCAACAAAAATGGCGGTTAATTTGCATATGCAGGCGCTGAGCAGCCTGGGTCCCGGGAACATCCTCCGGACCCAGGCCACTCCTAGCCTGTAGGCCCGTGCTTAGGCCCTGAGTGGCAGGGGTCCCAGAACACTCCCTGGCCATGGATGCAGGCACCAAGTGGCTGGGGGTGGGCGGGAACATGTTCCCACCCGACCCCAGCCGCTGGCGAATGCTCCGGCACCAAGCGGTGGTTTGGGTCCATGCCCCCAGCCCGGCGCCCATGACAGGGGGCTGGCTGCTGGCCTCTGGGGTGTACGGAGAACCTGGTGGCCACTGATGCATGCAGCCCAGGGATCCCTGCATGCCCCCCAGCCTGGTGCCCATGGTGGGGCTGGCTGCTGGCCTTGGGGACGTTCAGAGATGAGGATGTTCCCACCCCACCCCCAGCGGCTTGCACAAGCTCTGGCACCAAGCAGCGGTTCGCATCCAGGCCCCCAGCCCAGCGCCCTCGACAGAGGAATGGCTGCTAGCCTCTGGGGTATGAGGAGACCCCAGCGGCCCCCACCGGGTGGCTGGGACACACCCCTATCCCAGTGGACACAACGCAGGGGCTACATGAGCTGCAGAGGAATCAACTTTTTTAAAAATTATATATTTTATTGATTTTTTTTAGAGGGGAGAGGGATAGACAGTCGGAAATATCAATGAGAGAGAAACATCCATTAGCTGCCTCCTGCACACTCCCCACTGGGGATGTGCCTCCAACCAAGGTACATGCCCTTAACAGGAATCAAACTTGGGACCCTTCAGTCTGCAGGCCCATGGTCTATCCACTGAGCCAAACTAGTTTGAGAGTAAATACCTTTTCTGACAGCTCATTGGCTAAGCTCCCTGTAGGCCACCACTTGCAGTGTTTTTGGTAACTTGGGTTATAAGAATCCAAGAAGGTGATCTAGGGTTTTTCCACCACACTCCTGGAGAAAAAAAACCAAGGTCCACTGCTGGAGGGGCTAAGAAATGTTATATCCTGCCTTAGCTGGTTTTGCTCAGTGGATAGAGCCTTGGCCTGCTGACCGCAGGATCCAGGTTCGATTCTGATCAAGGGCATGTACCTAGGTTATAGGCTCCTCCCTGGCCGAGGCCCAGGTCAGGGCTCATGCAGGAGGCAACCAATCAAAGTGTCCCTCTCACATTGATGTTTCTCTCTGTCTTTCCCTCTCTCTTCCACACTCTAAAAATCAATGGAAACCTATCCTCAGGTGAGGATAAAAAAAAAAAGAAAGAAATGTCATATCCTATGAAAGATACATCTTGAAAATGTCTAAAGGAAGTTGTCATTTTTTCACAGTGAAGGGACTAGAGTCCGTGTTGATGAAAACACCATGGTGGCTGCAGTGGCTGGCAGTGGCTGCAGCAGTGGGGTAATGGGGCTGGTGCCTTCCCTTGATCAGCCCGGTCGCCTGACATCCCTCGAGGGATACCAGATTGGAGAGGGTGCAGGCTGGGCTGAGTGACACCCCCCCCCCATGCACGAATTTCATGCACCGGGCCTCTAGTAATTTATAAATGAAAGCTGTGACTGAGCCTGAAAGTGACTGAGGCCTCCTGAACTCATTGAAGGAAATAAAATGGTGCTCACTCAATAGATGCTTCCAAAACATCTATGATCAGGAGGAGAATATTAAAAGTTTCTGAAAATATTATGTGAGTTATCTGTGTAACTTAATGACACTTAGAATCTCACTGGTTATGTCACTCTTATAATTAAAAATGGAGCTTTTAAACACTTAATTTATCTAGTAGTGATCCTCAGCAGAAGTTTAAAGACTTACATCCCACTGTAACTCTTATTTTTTGCTTGGCACTCAAGTCTTCCATTTTGGTGCCTAGTAACTCAGGTTGTGCAGGGCTTCACATTCCAGCCTTCAAAGCTTTTTCTCTCAGTTCCTTATATTTCAGATCTTTCATATTTCCTATAAAAGTTTCCCTTTTTTCACTATTACATAGAGCTCTTCTAAGAAAATTTATTGTTCAGTAACATATTCTATACCTTAAACTATTCAAAGAGGTGTCACTGGACTTTAGGATGACATTGATTTTATTCCATAAGACAATAATTATTGAGCCTTTACTACTTGCATGTAACAGTACATATAAGAATGAAACATTTAGTTTCTTATGGAATCTATCAAATGCTCTCATATTTAATCAAAAGCAGGACAAAGAGATATGCTATAGGTATTTAATAATGAAATATGATTTCAAAACAGTATAATAAGAGGAATATTAATGGGGAGTATGGTATTTGACCCAGATTTTGAAGAATGGGTAGGATTTCATTATCTAGAGATCAGAGGTAGAGGATATACAAGGTGGAACAAAGGATATAATGGATGGAAATGATATAAAGGTGGAAGACTACAAGCCTTTAGGAAATGGTGAATAGTTCAATTTTACTAAAGAACTAGAGGCCCAGTGCACGAAATTCATGCATAGGTAGGGTCCCTAGGCCTGACCAGCAATCAGGGCCGATCCGGGCCTTCCTTCATTCTGGCGCCACCCCCTGGGGGTCAGCACATGTCATAGCAAGCAGCCAAACTCCCAAGGGGACAATTTGCATATTAGCCTTTTATTGTATAGGATAATGTGGTTATATGAGAGGTAATGGGAAAAAAGGATTTGCAATATCACAATAAAGAGTTTGGACATTATTTTTTAAATATTCTTGGGTAAAAGCATTCATATAGGTTAAACATTGTGTTAAGTATATTGATTATGTTGCCTTTCTTGATCAATAAAACAATCTGTGAGTAAATATTAGTAGCATTTAGCATATGAAGAGATGAAAGCTACGAGAGGTAAAATGACATCTATAGCATCACATAGCTATGAGAAACAAAGGTTGAACTCAGCCAGCTCTGTTTGACTCCAAAACTGGAGTTCTTAATGACTATACTCTATAATGCCCCTAAACTCTCAGAAGATTAATGCATCCTTCTCACAAACATAAGACTAAAGTAAACAGGAAGCAAATACAAGAAATTTATTTTGAAAAATAATTTATTACGCCAGATTTTGAACTAGAGTGGTGATATCAAAAATCCTATATAATAAAGAGGTAATATGCAAATTGACTGTCATGCCCTTGCACAAGATGTGGTCACAAGATGGCCGGTAAGGGAGGGCAGTTGTGGGCAATCAGGCCAGCAGGGGAGGGCAGTTAGAGGTGACCAGGTCAGCAGGGGAGGGCAGTTAGGGGTGGCCAGGCCAGCAGGGGAGGGCAGTTAGGGGTGACCAGGTCAGCAGGGGAGGGCAGTTAGGGGTGGCCAGGCCAGTAGGGGAGGGCAGTTGGGGGCAATTGGGCTGGCAGGGGAGCAGTTAGGAGTCGATCAGGCTGGCAGGGGAGTGGTTAGGGGGTGATCAGGCTGGCAGGCAGAAGAGGTTAGGGGCAATCAGGCATGCAGGCAGGCGCGCGGTTGGGAGTCAGCAGTCCCAGATTTTGAGAGGGATGTCTGATGGACATCCCTCAAGGGGTCCCAGATTGGAGAGGGTGCAGGCTGGGCTGAGGGACACCCCCCTCCAGTGCACTAATTTCATGCACCGGGCCTCTAGTGTTAAATAAAGGAATATGGAGCAAGAGAAACTGGAAACAGTGGTTAGTATACGATGATTCATTTTATATGGGAGGAATGTGATGAGTCAATGATCAATGTGGGATGTTAATAGTGCCACCAACAGAGATAGGAAAATTTTAAAAGGAATGTGCAAAAAATATACAAACAGCCCCTAAACATATGAAAAGATTTTCATCACATATAACTAAAGAAATGTAAATTGAAACAACACTGAGATACTATATCTCACTTGTCAGCTCAGAAACAATGAAAAAATATGGCAAGATTTCCGTTTTCATCCTGACATGTAAGAGACTTGGTATTGTCGTGCTCATCCTTAAAACAAGAAAACAAAACCTGATAAACTGAAAATCAATAACTTTTCCTGGACCCATCAGAGAATTGAAGCAGCAGAGAAAGCCAGCATCTGGGAAATCTGTAGAATTAAGGGAATCCAGAAAGTCACAGTTAATATCTGTTTACCTAAAGCAGGATCCACAGTAGCCATTAAATGGTAGAACCACTTAAATGGTAATTTTGACCCAATCCATAGAGGCTGAAAGAGGAGTAGCATGAGAGGGAGAATCTCCTAGAGGTGTGGTTTTAGAAAACCTACAAATAAATGGATTTTACCTCTGAGAACCCCACCTGGTTCTCACAGTGAAGATCCTGAGAGATCCCCTCCTGGCTCTGGAAGAGGGAGAGGAAGAGTAATCATCCTGAAATACTCTCAGAGTGTTCTCCATAACAAATGTATGCTGCATTAGGGAAAATACTTTAAAGAGCCTTATTTAAGCTGGTAGAAGGGCATTCCTCACTCCAACTCCCTCTAACCTTCCTGTCTCACCAAAAGCCAGTGTGGAAGAAGTTATACCACTGCAGAAACACTTGTGAAGAGACAACTACCCAAGAAAACACTGAGATTGAACCAAAAGATTACAAAAAGTTTTCTCTCTCCCACACGTTATCACCACACCAATAGGACTTAGAGGAAAATTTATAGTGTTACACAAATATATTAAAAAAGAAAAAAATACATAAACTCAATAACAGAAGATTAAACCACACTGAAATAGAGAACAAAAACAATGTGAGCCCCAAAAAGTGGAAAAATAAATTTATAAAAATAGAGCATAAATCAATAAAATTGGAAACAGGAAAACAGCCCTGACTGGTTTGGCTCAGTGGATAGAGCGTCAGCCTGGGGACTGAAAGGTCCCAGGTTTGATTCCAGTTAGGACATGTACCTTGGTTGTGGGCACATCCCCAGTAGGGGGTGTGCAGGAAGCAGCTGATCGATGTTTCTAATTCTCTATCCCTCTCCCTCTCTGTAAAAAATCAATAAAATATATTTTTTTAAAAAGGAAGGAAAACAATAGACAAAATAATGCAACCAAAGTCTAGTGGTTTTTGAGTTTTATTAAATTTATTGGGGTGACATCTATATATATAAAAGCTTAAGCAACCGAATGACCGAACGACTGGTCAACCGGTTGCTATGATGTGCACTGACCACCAGGGGGCAGGCACTCAACACGGGAGCTCCCACACCCAACCTCAGTGTGCTTCCACACCCAACCTCCCGTGGCCTGCCAACCTCCCATGGTCCCTCCTCCCAGCCGGCCACCCCAATCGGCCCCAATCACCCCAATTGCCAGCCAGGCAGAGGGATCCCACCTGTGCATGAATTTGTGCACCAGGCCTCTAGTTGGTTAATAAAATAATATCAATTTCAAGTGTACAGTTCTACCACCCAAAGTCAAGTCTTCTTCCATCACCATATATTTGAGCCCCTTTACCCTTTTCTACCTAACCCCACCCCTTTTCCTCTGGTAACCACCATACCATACCATTGTCTGTGTGAGTTTTTTTGTTGCTTTCAGTTTTATATCCCACATATGAGTAAAAACATATGGTTCTTGACTTTTTCCTTCTGTCTTATTTCACGTAGTATATTCTCAAGATCCATTCATGTTGTTGCAAATGGCAGTATTTCATCTTTTCTTATGGCTCAATAGTATTCCATTGTATATATGTACCACATCTTCTTTATCCAATCATCTGTCAAGGGACACTTCAGTTGTTTCCCGGTCTTGGCCATAGTGAATACTGCTGCAATGAACATAGAGGTGCATACATCTTTGTGAATAAGTGTTTGCCACTTTGGGGTAGATACCAAGAAGAGGGGTAACTCTATTCTTAAATCTATACTGATTTCCATAGTGGCTACACCGCTTTACATTCCCACCAGCAGTGAATGGGGGTTCCTTTTTCTCCACGACCTCTCCAACACTTATTATTATTAGTCTTGTTGATAAGAGAAGGTGCGCGGTGGTATCTAATTGTAGTTTTGATTTTCATTTCCTTAATAGAGTATCTCGGTATATATCTGTTGGCCAATTGTATGTCTTCTTGGGATAAGTGTTTGTTCAGGTCCTCTGTCCATTTTTAAATTGGATTGTGTGGGGTTTTTTTATTGCTGTTATTGAGTTCTGTGAGTTATTTATATATTTTAAATATTAGCCCCTTATTGGAGGTGTTGTTTGCAAATTTATTTTCACATTCAGTTGGTTGCCTTTTTGTTTTGTTGATGGTTAATTTTTCTGTGCAGAAGCTTTTTAGGTTGGTTTATTATTATTATTATTATTATTATTATTATTATTATTATTATTCTTTTACTTCCTTTGCCTTTGAGGTCAAATTCATAAAATTCACTCTAAAACCAAGGTCCATGAGTTTGGTACCTATGTGTTTTTTTATGCATTTTATGGTTTCAGGTCTTAAATTTAGGTCTATGATCCATTTTGCATTAATTTTTGTATCTTGACAAATAGCATACTAGTTTCAGTCTTTTGCATGTGGCTTTCCAATTTTCCAAGCACTTTTTATTGAAGAGGCTTTGTTTTCCTCACTGTGTATGTTTGTCTTCTTTGTTGAAAATTATTTGACCACATATATGTGGGTTTATTTCTGGGCTCTCAATTTTCTCCCATTGGTCTCTGAGTGTTTTTTCTGCCAATACCATACTGTTTTTAAAAATATCAATAAAATTGGTAAAACTCTAGCCAAGCTAACCAAGAATAAAAAAAGAGTTGATGCAATTACCAGTTTAAAAAATGAATGAGAGGTTATCACTACTGATCTCATGGATATTTAAAAAAAGATAATAAAGAAATGCTATTAATAGCTATATGACCACAAATTTGATCATTTAGATGAAATGGACCAATTCCTTAATAGATACAAAGTACCAAAACTCACATAAGTAGAAATAGATGATCTATAAAGCTTATATCTATTAAATATATTAAATCCATGATTAATAACTTCCCCACAAGAGAAAGCACTAGGCCCACATGGTTTCACAGGCAAGTACTACCAGATACGTAGGAGGAAATATCAATTCTTTACAATATCTTCTAAAAGAATCAATGAGAATACTTCCTAATTCAGTCTATGAGGCCAGTATTACCTTAATACCAAAACCAGACTAAAGACTTTATGAGAAAGGGAAACTAGTGGTCAACATTTCCTATGATCAGAGATACAAGAACCCTCAACAAAATATTAGCCAATCAAATGTAATAGTGAATAAAAGTATTTATATACCATGAGCAATTAAGATGTATTTCAGGTAAGACTAAAAGAAAAATAAACTGTACATAAATACTGCTACACAAACACTATATTCTAGTTGCTAAAGTTGTTTTCCATGGAGGTACAGGTTAACAATTCTGATACTGATATTCAGGTACTGTAACTGAACAATTAACTAAATGGATGTTGAATAGTGAAAATTAAATTTCTCACTGCTGCAGTGGAAGGCTACAGATAAGCCATGATCTACATGGTGATGAATTAGAGTTGGCCCGTGAATATGAACTCATGTTTAGCTTAATATAAATATAGATGGGTAGATTGATCATAATAGATAGATTGAAAGATGTATATGGATTAGTATACACACATGTATTTTCTAATTTTGTCCACTAAGAGAGTCTGGTACCAAAGAGCACACCTAGAACCCAGATCTTAGTTTCTAATGCTATGGTTTAATAATAGGAAGCTGGGACCCTTAAAGAAATGGCCAATTCTAGGACAATAAAGAGAATAGATGAACGTGGAAAAAAATTTCCAGAAAGTAAGGAAATGTTAAAGAAATAAATGACTAAAACCCCTATAATGATGAGACTATGCCAGAGACTCAGGAGCTAACTGAAGGAGATTCCCATGGCCAAAAATGGGGAAAAAATGAGCAATAAAATAGTGTACAAATTAAATATCTTCTAATATACGTCATTATAAATATAGAGTAAATAAATGGAGAGAAACAGAAAAATATCACATGCAGAATAATGCCAAGCAATTTGTGTAGATACTTTGTTCTTAAGAAGTTAAACATGCCTGGCTGGTGTGGCTCAGTGGTTGAGCGTTGACCAATGAAACAGGAAGTAACGGTTTGATTCCAGGTCAGGGCACATGCCTGGGTTGTAGGCTCAATCCCCAGTAGAGGGCATGCAGGAGGTAGTCAATCCATGATTCTCATCATTGATGTTTCTATCTCTCTCCCTCTCCCTTCCTCTCTGAAATCAATTAAATATATATATTTAAAAAACAAGTGAAACATAATTCCCCATTTCTTAAGTATGGTCTGTATATGGTAACAGCATCCATACAATACGGTATGGAAAAAGGGGAAAATAGTTAACTTTATAGTGGAGAAACTTGACAAATACTACATTAGCCAGGTGATCAAGATCAATGTCAACAGCCACAAATCATGTTGCTAATATGTCCTAGTGATATGATATGATGGAAATAGCACTTTCTCTGTGTGGTCTTCCTCTCAAAATCTTATAACCCCATGTAACCATGAGAAACATATCAGACTAATCCCAATAGAGGGATGTTATACAAAATATCTAACCAGTACCCTTCAAAACTATCAGGATCATAAAAAGCAAGCAAAGTTTGAGAAACTGTCACAGTCTAAAGGAAGCAAAGGAGACATGATAAATAAGGGTAAGGTCTTATTATAGATGGGATCCTAGAATTAAAAAAAAAAAGATGTTAGGTAAAAACTAGTAATCTTTGAATAAAACATGGACATTTATTAATAATAATGTTTCAATATTTGTTCATTAATTGTAAGAAGTGGATTACCATGTGAGATATTAATAATAGAGAGAACTCGATGTGGGGTACATGGGAATTCTGTATACTATTTCACATTTTTTTGTGTAAATTTAAAGTTCTTCTAAAATAAGAAAAGTAAATGTGTGACAATACATTCTATTAGCGATGCTGTAGAGGACTATATACTCATACATATGCCTTCTGGTGGTAATACAAATAGTTTCAACCATTATGAAATGGAATTGGGCCATATTTATCAAAAATATACATCTGTTTATCATTCAAACCATCAATCCAAATTCTAGGACTTTACCATGAAACTATATCTTCAACAACAAAGAAATATGTATAGACAAGGTTATTTGCTTCAGAATTATTTTGGAAAATTTATAATTTTGGAAAGATCCCAAATGTTCTTACTTAAGAGAATGGTTGAATAAATTATGGTGCATCCATATAGTAGGATATTATTCAATTGCAAAAAATAATGAAGAATGAATGAACTGACATGGAGTGATTTCCAGGAAATATTGTTAAATAAAAAATTAAAAGAACAAAGATTGTATATCATATGCTACTTTGGTGCAATAAGATGGAGAAATAACAGAACATACACATATATGCTAATTTTTGCAAAAAGAAACCCAGGGAAGGTAAACAAAAAACTTAAGGGATTGGTTACCTACAACAGTGAACAGGAGAAAGATAGAAAGATAGGAAAAATTTAAAAAGGACTGGGATAGGATTCAGACTTCTCTAAATGTATGCTTCTGAGTAGTTTTAACTTTTGGAACCACGTTAATGTTTTACTTAAAATCAATTAAAAAATACATACATTTACTCATATATACATACATTTAACAAGGATGGGAGGGGGGTCAGAAATTAAATAAAAAATGGAAACAAAGGAAGCCATCTGCTTGTCAAATGATTAACATAGCACATTCACAATGAAAGCAGATAGAAGGGTGGTAATTTAGACCAATAATTATTGAGTATATTATTGTTACTACTAGAGGCCCGATGCATGAAATTTGTGTGTGGGGAGGGTGTCCCTCAGCCGGCCTGCACCCTCTCCAATCTGGGACCCCTCAGGGGATGTCTGCCTGCCTGGGGATTGACCTAAGCAGGCAGTCAGACATCCCTCTCACAGTCCTGGGCTCTCACAGTCCAGGACCCCTCGCTCCTAAATGCTCGCCTGCCTGCCTGCCTGCCTGCCTGCCTGATTGCCCCTAACCTAAGGTGACCAGACGTCCTGCTTTTGGCGGGACAGTCCCAATTTTTAACAATTTGTCCTGCATCCCATGGCGTTTTAAAAAAGTCCCAATTTTTGGAAAGAATGCATGACAAGCTAAGGAACAGCGGGAGAACGGGAAGGGAATATACGGTTTTCGGAGGCCCTGTGGCTATTTAGCCAGGATATGAGTTTTATATTATTTTTGTTAATTTTATAATGTTAAACTTTAATAATAACAAATAATTGTTGAGAACTGATTATCGAGAACTGCTTATCAAAGTTCGCATTGTTGATCAGTTGTTAGAATTCGACCACCATTGTTTGGACTTAATGAACAATGGCATTTTTGGGGATTGGCAACGACAAAAACATTTTTTAACTGTCTCTCAGAGGATACACATCCTACTGTATGCTAGTAAGCTAGTTAAACAAGTGATGTCATTACAAATCAACTATTCAGATAATTTAGGTAAGTAATTTATTTATTTATTTCATAAATACATAAATTTTCTTGAATTTAGCAGACAGTACTCATATTATTTATATTTTATAGTGTCGGCAAAAAGTCTAGCACCGGCCTTGAAAATGACACTTAGAACTTACGTTACGGCAAATTCATGACCTTTTAAACAACGACAACAATCCACTAAAAAAAATTCACTCAAATGATAAATATGCCAAAGAATAAAATAATACTATACATAATTTTTTATTTATTATATTTGTAAATTGTACTTATGTTGAAATTTAAAAAAATATATTACAATACTATTTTTGCGTTCTATGAAAATTTTTGTTGCTCCATATAGACCAAATTTTTAAACAAGAATCCGCCCCCCCCCCCCCCCCGTCAATGGTGTCCCGCTTTACCAATGTTAAAATCTGGTCACCTTACCCTAACTGCTTCTGCCTGCCAGCCTGATTGCCCCCTAACCACTCCCCTGCCAGCCTGATTGATGCTTAACTGCTCCCCTGCCAGTCTCATCACCCCCAACTGCCCTCCCATGCTGGCCTGATTGCCCCCAACTGCCCTCCCCTGCCAGTCTGATCGCCCACAACTGCCCTCCCCTGCCAGCCTAATCACCCACAACTGCCCTCCCCTGCTGGCCTGATAACCCCCAATTGCCCTCCACTGCAGGCCTGATAACCCCCAACTGCCCTCCCCTTCTGGCCTAATCACCCCCAACTGCCCTCCCCTGCCAGCCTGATCGCCCACAACTGCCCTCCCCTGCAGCAATCCGCCTCCTCTGCCAGGACCTGCCTCCTCCACATGAGGCGGCGGAGATGCTGGGACTGGCCTCCTTTGTGCTGTGCAGAGCTGCGGGATCCCCAGGCCTCACCATGAGGAGCAGCTGCCAGGCCCCACCTCAACTGTGCATGCAGCCATCTTGTGACAGCCATCTTATGATGGCCATCTTGTGGTGGCCATCTTGTGATAACGTGAGGGCGTGACAACCACCTAGGCTATTATTAGTATAGATATTACCTCAAGTTAAAGACATATAGAACTATAAATATTGCACGCTAATAAGTAGGTTGGCTTTTCATAGAATTAAGAGTTAGCAATTCTGAAACTACTTTACATATATATTCTAGAATTGAGCAAATTGGTAAATATATTGTAGATAATGAGAACCAGTTTTCTCAGTGTCATTGAACAAATTGCATTGAGGAAGCCAGGATGGCTAGATTGAACTCTGTGGTATAAGATTGGAATCAGTATGTACTTGGTGGTTTAATTATTTATTTTTATTATTTTTTAAAAATCTTTATTGTTGAAAATATTACATATGTACCCTTTTTCCTCTCATTGACCCCTTGTACATATATACACAGTTACAAATAGCCAGAGAAATAGAGGTGTATCTGTGTATATTCCTCAGCTCTGTCCACCAAGAGGGCCTGGAAGCAAGGATACCCAGTACCAGTGAGCACACCAAGTACCAAAAAGGTGAAGGGATTAAGCAAAACCCCTCATAGACAAATAACAATATAATCATTAGCAGAGGGAAATGGGGGTGGGGAGAGCAGGAAAGGGTAAAGGGGGGATAAATGGTGATGGGAAGAGACATGACTTGGGGTAGTGAACACACAATATAATATGCAGATGATGTATTATAAAATTGTACACCTGAAATCTATATAATTTTATTAACCAATGTTATCCTAATAAATTCAATTTTTAAAAAGGAAAAAATAAGAAAGAAAGCTGAGGCTTTGTTTAGAGCCTAATGCTTAGATCTGGATATTTAATAACTTATATTATCACTATTGTCGCCATTATCTCATTTTAACATCATAATACGGAAAGCTGACTGCATGTACCAAGAAACATTAAACAAATGAAATCAAGAGAATGAGGACAAGATTAAAGAGGGAATAATTGAGGGGCCAAATTTCTGATGGAGTACAAAGGTGGGCAAAATAGGTTTACAGTTGTGAGTCCATGAAACAGAGTTTATTCTTATATTATTATTTGTTTATTATTATATTATTTATTTGTATTACAACTATAACCCTTCTTTTGCCAACCCATGTATAATTATTTTTTTTACCTTGGAAAACAAGGTTGCTACTTTTGCTTCTAAGAAAAGAGTTGGGAGGAAAAAATTATTAAAATTTTAATTTAATAATTAAAAATTTTAATTAAAATTTTTAAATCTTTATTGTTGAAAGTATTACATATGTTCCCCTTTCTCCCCAATTGACCTCTTCTAGCCTGCCCCTGGTGGGTTATGTATATATTAGAGGCCCAGTGCACAAATTTGTGCACCAGTGGGGTCCCTCAGCTTAGCCTGCATTACCAGGCCGAAACCAGCTCTCCAACATCCCCCGAGGGGTCCCGGATTGCGAGAGGGCACAGGCCAGGCCGAGAGAGCCCACCAGTACATGATAGGGGCTGGGAAGGGACACAGAAGGTTGGCCAGCCAGGGAGGGACTGCGGGAGGGCTCCAGGGCATGTCCAGTCTGTCTCGTTCAGTCCCGATTGGCCAGACCCCAGCAGCATGCTAACGTACCAGTCAGAGTGTCTGCCACCTGGTGGTCATTGCTCATCATAGCGAGCAGTTGAGCAGCCTTAGCATATCATTAGCATATTATGCTTTGATTGGTTGAACAGACAACCAGACACTTAGCATATTAGGCTTTTATTACATAGAATGTATACAAGTTCTTTGGTAGATCTCTTCCCACCCACCCACCCTCTCTTGTCTTTCCTCTGAGGTTCTATTTTGAATTATCCACATCACCCCTCCCTGTCACTATTAGGGAGTATCAAAGATGTGGCTATACCTTAAGTGCCAAGTACTCCTTCCAGATTGTGGATTATGAGCAGCAAAGTACTCTTATCAGAAGACATTTTGAATTGCAGCATTTCTCCAGACTCACAGATTTAATTCCAACTTAACAGCTCCACTGCAGTCCATGAAATATTTACATTGTTTCTTGCTAAATTATATACATTATTTACCATATAATCTATTAAATATTTACCATCTTTCCAAATATACTATGTATCCACATTCTACTGCTCTTGCTTCTTTTAGCATTAAAATAAAAAAAGACCAAGCCATGCAGAAACCTGGAAAAAGTGGCTGTGACAAAGAAAGCACAGGAGGAAATTGTGGAGAGAAGTAGAAGACAGCTATTTGAAAAAGTTCTCCCTGTTTTATACTCACTATTTTCTTAAATTTTCCCTCCTCTGGCTGGAATAATCATTTATCTCACTCAAAAAAATATGCTTATTTTCCAATAATTTATATATGTAAATGATCTAATAGAAACTATTCTGGAAATAAGCTATATTATTCTCAGGAGCCATGCTCTAGGGTGGCCTAATATATAAAATTGTCTAAGAAAGACTTATGGTAATATCAGGAGTCAAGACACTACCCCACCTTATTCAGAATTCTTCCATACAGGAAAGAGTAACCTACATTCAACTCTCCCTAAGCAATATAATGTTTCACTCTCCTAAAAACAGAAAAACCATTAATAGATCTATTGTCAATAGGATATAGACATGGTACTTTTAATCAGTAAAAGATGCCTAAATATGAAATTTTTTGAAGTTCTGAAGGATACCAAAAAAGGAACTAATAGGTTCCCACTTGAGAACTTTAACTCATTCATTGTTCTTTAACTTGTTTATTGGCCCCAAAGTAGGCATCCTAGAGATAAATAATTAGCTATCAATTAATTATATATTATCTTCTTCTATTGAATTTAACATAATCATAATTTTTAGAGGGACACACTGACACCCACTTAAAAAACTATATTTCCCAGAATTCCTCTCACTTGAGGGCAGCATATGTCAAAGGTACCAATAAAGAGTACGTGGGACTTGGAGAGGTTCCCCATGTGGGAAGCATGGCTTTCTTTCTTTCTTCCTCCTTCCTGCTCCCTGAAACCTAAAGATGATGACTGGAGCACCAATAGCCATCTTAAACCATAATGATGAAGACTATATCATAACCATCAAATAGCAAATACCTGGATAAGGCTGGGTCTTTGATAACCATGGAGCTGCTATACCAGCCCTGAATTGTCAACCTTACCACTTATTTTACATGATAGAGAAATAAATCTCTGTCATATTTAAACTACTCTGTTTTAGGTCTCTGCTATATGTGGCCAGCCTTAATCTATATTAATACAGCTATGTTCATATGTTATTTCTCCCTCTCAACCGTTTCACCCTACAGGCACTGAGTAACCTGATGTATGTCTATTTGCTGTCAAAACTTTTTCTGACAACAATTACTCATATCTTAGTGGTACAAATATAGCTCTGTGGATTATTTTAGTCATAGCTATCCACTCTGCATGAAAGGCTGTCTTTGTTCCTGTTCATCTGAAATCAAAGGGTACCCTTCTACAGTAATTATGAACAACTTAAATTGTTTTACTTCCAATTTAGATCAAACTGTCTTAAAAATGGTTTAGTGCTGCCAATATGCTGAAGCATATTATTGATGTACATATCTTTGGAGCTGTCAAGGCCTTGCTGATTAATTTTTATTTGTTGTATTGGATAGTTATTTACAATTGCTGGGCAGATATAAATGCATCAACATATTTGACTTATATGCAACAATTAAATTCCTAAAGTATCTCATTTGTTTCACAAACTTATTTCATTTTTTTCTTAAACTGCACTTTAGTTCAATAGACATTTAACTTTTGTTCAATTACAGTTTATACTCAATATTATTTTGGATTATTTTCAGGTATACAGCATTGTGATTAGACAATCATATACTTTACAAAGTGATTCCCCCCAATATTCCAAGTATCCACCTAGTACTATAAATAATTATTACAATAATATTGACTACATTTCTTATGCTGTACTTTACATTTCTGTGACTATTTTGTAACTACCAATCTATACTTAATCTCTTCGCCCTTTTCATCCAGCTCCCCAGCACCCCTCCCCTCTGGCAACTATCAGTCAACGGACATTTCTTGAATGTTTAACATATGGCGGTAAATAAAAAAAGCAAACTGATTTGAGATTCAATAAGTTCAAAGCTCATAAGCATAAATTTGAGAGGGAGAGGGGTGCTTAGAGTTTTGGGGAAAACATTTGAGTTAAAATTATTCTCAAATGAATGTGTGCTATAATTGCAGTCTTAAATGTAGTCATCTATGGCATCAATACCCCTTTTAAAATATTCTAGATTTTCTACTTTACTTTGCTGAAATACCTCAATTCATCTTATTTTGTAGCTGAGATTTCCTGAAATCTCTACTTTCCAACATTAAAAATCTCTGAAGTGCATTGCAGGTGTTCTTACAGGAAGGATATTCTTTAAAATTGGCTTAAATAAGTATTATTTTTAATGTCAGGACTGGTTTATATATGTTTTTAAGATTTAAATTCTTTACTATTGAGAGTATTACATACTAGTATGTCTCCTTTTTTCCCCCCATTGACTTCTCCCCGGCCGCTCCCACCCCCATCACATGTCCTCACCCCCTTACTGTCTGTGTCCATTGGTTATGCTTATATGAATGCATACAAGTCCTTTGGTTCATATCTTACCTCCACACACACACACCCTCCCCCTGCCTTACTTCTGAGGTTTGGCTTGAATAAGTCTTAAAAGCTTTTGATTAAAACTGATAGTTTTATAAACCCTCCACAACATTGTATTTCTGTGCAAGCAACGTCTTCAGAAAAATCAGGTGAATGGCATTGACCTTGACTAATTTGATATTTAAAGTGTAAACAGGTATATTTTATGTCATAAAAAATCTAGATTATTGCTTGAGTTCTCTTCCTTACTTTACAAGGTTGAATAGAGTGAAGGTGTTCTCAAATCTGTATTCCCAAAGGATATGCTGTTCTGTAGTTAACCAAATGCTGCCGTATGGAACAGAGGTTGAGCAAGAACAATGGGTGGCATTGTTTCTAGGCTTAAGTTCAATGCAATCTTATTGGTTTTGTTTAACCTAATTTCTCCCTTTAGACTAACTCATCTCTGCCCCCTTGAATGTGAAGTTGGTCTCCATGTTTCTGCTTGGCCACTTTTGTAGTTTGCTAATGTACAGACTTGATAGTTCCTGGTCTCCCCAACAACTTTTTGGGAATGGGGACCAGGTATCATGAAACTGCATAGAGATGACAGGAATACAAAGTCTACCCTATGCATGTGAGCACTGTTCTATTCTGGAACTCTTAAATGATACACTAATTGATAGAAAAATGGGATTTTGAACCAACTCTAAAGCCCAACCCAGTATGAACTATATAGATGCTTTGCTATATTCATGCCGAGTCTGTTTTTGTTTCTTTTTTTATATGAAGTATGAAATTGTGAATTATTTTATTTTATACCAGATGGAATTGTTTAAATTAGAGCAAAAGCCTATATATTATTGATGTTCCCTGAACCAAAATAAGACTTAACTATATATGGGTTTCCTAAAAAGAGCTGCCATTTCATTTCTAATTGTGAGAAGATTTAAAAATGAATTTGAGGAATCAACATGTTTATGTAAAAAGGGTCTCAAAAATTCAATGTCTAAAATGCACCTGAATAGTCATACTCTCAAGATGAATGACTTGTTTGTTTTTATATCCCTAGTTGTTGTGTGAAAAGAGAGAGCTGAGGTCTAAGATTTTAATGGAGAGTTTCTCCAGAGTGATTTTTTATTGATGTTTTTATGTTTGAGATTAAAAAAGAGTGAAATCAAAGGGTAACTCTTTACATAAAACTATTTTTCTTCTATCCTATCCCATCTAGAAATCTTCTCAGTTCACTAATTTTAGGCAATTTTAAATCTATTTCCTAAACTAGCATTTAGGAGTTAAATATTTATATGCAAAAGAATAGAAAAGGGCTGGGTAGATTATAGAACAAAAATGAAATAAAAACCAAGAGATCAATTCATCCATTAGGAAAAAAATGATATTTAAAAAAATGAAATCAAATGGTATTAAAATATAACAACAGTTTAACATTTCAATTTCACCAAAGAAATAAACCAACTCTGGAATTCAAACAACTCCAAGGGCTTCCTTGGGGACTCAGCTCTTTTTGCACATCAATGAAACAATCAGTATTTGAGTCACAAAGTAACTTTTTGGCAGACATTGAAAAAGGCACCAAATGGTCTCTGTATTTGCTGTGATCAACTGTGAAATGAAAACCTACCACTTAAATCACTTCTACTGGAACCTAATTTGATCTCCCTGAATACAATACAGAATAAGTTTCAGTGCCCTCTGGCCCATGGAATATTTGTTAAAATAATATGAATGAAATTTCTGTGGTTGGAACATATCCCCAATCTGCAAGTATACTTGATGTTTCAATTGTAGTTTGAAATATAGTCTATCAGTGAGCTGTCTGGTCTCTACAATGTCAACCTCATTTAATCCTAGTTCTACCACTAATTAGCTGTGTGGCCTTAGTCGGGTCATTTCTTTTTTACAGCCTTATTTTCTTCACCTATAAATGAAAACCAAAAACAAACAAAAAAATGGATTCTAAATGTCCCTTCCAGCTTTAAGGGTCTATGAACCCAACTAATTTTTCACCATATAACACTGTTATCTGGTAGGATTTAGACATGGATTTAAAATGCCTGCCCTTCTTTCTCTCACCAACTTTCAAATCAAGCATAATTTGTTTTGCAAAAGGATTTAGCTATTGATCCAGCCAGTGTTGCATATCCAAGGGGTAGGTACCTGCCTTCACAGGACAAGATGCTCTTAGGTCATACAAAGGCCCCTTATAGGGGAGCAAGCTTCCAAAAAAACTCATATTTGCATTTATATCTCTTATGCTAATTTTATCGTAATGTAATCTAATTTTTAGGGATAGAGCTGGAATATATGGGATCCTTTATTGAAAGTAAACATAGTTTCAGTTTGGACTTGCAACCATGATAAAGAAATATGCTTGGTTATTAAACATCATTATAGACTCTATGAAAAAACTATGGTCATAAGAGAGATGAATAATTTCTACATGTGAAGGTGAATATAGTCATTGGACTTTAGGAGACATTGTGTATACCTCTAGATGAGGGAAACCTCTTCAAGCTACATGTGATGTCACACAATGAAGGATTTCCAGCAATTTGGGGAAAAGCAGGTGAGGGTACTTAGGTTGATCAAATGTTTATAATTGTTAAAATGCAATATAAAATCGGGAGTACCAAAAAATGTATTTACTTCCTTAAACCAAGATTTATTTTTACTCAGTTTATTAAGGGATATATATATATATATATATATATATATATATATATATATTCGTATTTCATATTTCCTTCAAGTAAACAAATAATTAGTTTTATATAGATATTTGTGCAAAAATAGGATCCAATTAACAGAAATTCCTTTAATGAAGCACTCATTACGAGAGTACCTCTATTCTCTCTAAAGCAGATAAATTTATTTCAAAGAAATTTTTTAAGAGTTCAACAGCATATTAAGAATATGTAGTTCCTGTGGTACATCTACACAATGGAATACTATGCTGCAGTAAAAAAGAAGGAGTTCTTACCATTTGCAACAGCATGGATGGAACTGGAGAGCATTATGCTAAGCGAAATAAACCAGTCAGAGAAAGATAAATATCACATGACCTCACTCATTTGTGGAATATAATGAACAACATAAACTGATGGACAAAAACAGATCCAGAGACAGAGATGCGTCAATGAGACCGTCAAACCTCAGAGGGAAGGTAGGGGAGGGGGGGTTAAGGGGGAGAGATCAACCAAAGGACTTGTATGCATGCATATAAGCCTAACCAATGGACACAGACACCAGGGGGTTAGGGCATGAGTAGCGGGGGTAGGGGGACAATGGAGGGATAAGGACACATATGTAATACCTTAATCAATAAAGAAAAAAAAGAATTATCTAGTTCCTTTGTGGGGAAATTGTTGGATTCCTCATTTCTTACTAAGACTCGACTTATTTGTCATACTAATGTGTCTCATTTCTTGTTAGAAAACTATTTTGTTCCCAATATAACATAAAGGTATTTGAGATTTCCTTATACTTTTTTTTTTTCCTACATGGTTGATGTGCTAGGTTCCCCTACTAGGTGGTAACAAGACTTGATTTCAATTGACAGACACTGGCAGAAATTATTAATTCTTCATGAGAAGCTAAAGTTAGGCAAATATGCACCAACTGTTCTATAACTTTGCAAATAGAATAACAGTTGACCAAATTAAAGAGTACACAGTGCTGTGGAGGCAACATAAACCCACTCAATGATCCAAAATGTGTTTTTTCTCATCCATCTTCATTTCCTGTTGGCTTCACTGCCAGATGCTTTAGAATTTCAAGCATCTTGACATCCTCCAAATAGCTTTATGAGTAATTGAGGCATATATTGAGGGGGAAGTGCTTGTGCCCACATGTGGGAGAGATTCTTGTCTATCATTCCCTACATTCACATCTGAGAATATAAAATCTGAAAGCAATAAAAAAAAGAGGGTTTGTTTGAATTGTTTGAATTAAGGCAAAGATGGGTTTGAATTTATCTATCAATCCTCATTTGTATGACCTTAATTAGATTACCAACTATGATGCCTCAGTTTTTTTCATTTATAAAAAAAGGATGATAATAGTCCCAATTTCATAGAGCTGTCTGAAAATTAATTAATGCTAACCTCCTACCACAGGGCCTTCAACAAGAAAGCAATTAGTAAATAGTAATTATGATATTGAAGATGCTTGAAGGTTTGAAAGGTTTTGGACAGACTCTATAAAAGATGAGAAAATACACACAAATGGTACTTTCCTTATGAATTCAATAAGTACTAGAATTTGTATTACCAGCACATATTCAGTGGGAAAGCAAATGTAGTGCTTGAGAATGTGATCTCACCCTGTCTGGTGTTGCTCAATGGATAGAGCATTGGCCTGACATTGAAGGGTCACAGGTTGGATTCCTGGTTAAGGAAAGTACCTGGATTGCAGGTTAGATCCCTGGCCCAGTTTGGGCGCATGCAGGAGGCAACCAATCAATGTGTGTCTTTCACATTGATCTTTCTCTCTCTCTTACCCTTCTTCCCTTCCTCCCTTCAACTCTATCTAAAAGTCAATGGAAAAGATATCCTTGTGTGAAGATTAACAGCAACAAAAAAATGTGATCTCTGAAATCATACAGATTGGAGCCCAAATACTGGCTCTTTCAGCTGGTAAAGATTGGACTAGTTATCTAATATCTCTGAGCACTCTGAATTTTGCCTAAAATAATTGTGGCTATTAAAGTTCTTATCGAGGAGGAAGATGGCTGTCAATGGGTAGGCAGACTGCAAGATAGTGTGTGAGTGAGAGAATGAAAGGAGAGTGTGTGGTCGCATGGGGAGTGTTTATTTGTGAGTTGAGGGACAGCTATACTCCAAGAGACTGTAGGGGATTTCCAGACGGGGTTCCCCTGACTGGGCAGCCTCCACTGCTGCTGAAATCCCTCCCAGAGCAACTGGCTCTGACGTGGAGACTGTGTGATCTTGAAGGGGAGAGAGGCTGTTATCGGAAGCC
Organism: Ia io; assembly: GCA_025583905.1. Lineage (NCBI taxonomy): Eukaryota > Metazoa > Chordata > Mammalia > Chiroptera > Vespertilionidae > Ia > Ia io. The sequence goes on from JAJQQW010000001.1 coordinate 101,336,410, forward strand.
TAAAACTCCTGGGAATCTACAACAACAACACCCAGCAAACAACTGCGAACGAGGAAAACCAATCCCCAAGCAGTGCAAACATGTGGATTCGGAGGAGCTGTGCACCCTTTCACAAAAAAGGTCAGATGTCGCCTAGGATAAGGAGAGAGAGAACTACATAACCAGACAGCCAGAGAAGAGAGAAAAAATACCAAAGAAGAGCAGCTCCTAGGAAAAAAATAAAATTAAAAAGCAGGAGGAGAGCTTAAGGGAACATTGGGACAACACGAAATGAAACAACATCTGCATAATAGGGATGCCAGAAGGAGAGGAAACTGAGCAAGGAATAGAAAACCTGTTTGAAGAAATAATGACAAATGGTAAGATATGTACACATATAATACCTTAATAAAAGAAAAGAGAAAGAAATAATGACAGAAAACTTCCCTGATATAGGGAAGAAAAAACCCACACAAATCCAAGAAGCTCACAGAGTCCCAAACAAAATGAACTCCAAAAGACCAACGCTAAAGCACATTATAATTAAATTGGCAAACACCAATGACAAAGTTAGAATCTTATAGCGGCCAGAGAGAGACCTACAAAGGATCCCCCATCAGACCTGCAACTGATTTCTCAACAGAAACACATCAGGCAAGAAGGGAATGGAATGAAATATACAAAGTCATGCAAAGGAAGGGTATGAATCAGAGAATACCGTACCCAGCAAGGCTATCAATCAAAATTGAGGGTGAAATCAGGAGCTTCACAGACAAAAAAGGACTAAAGGAATTTATTACCACCAAACCAGCAATGCAAGAAATGCTAAAGGGTCTGCTATAAAAAGAAGAAATAGGACGCTAAGAAGGAACACAGAGGTAAAGAAAAAAAATGGTGACAAACAAGTACCTATCAATAATAACTTTAAATGTAAGTGGATTAAATGCCCCAATCAAAAGACATAGGGTAACTGATTGGATAAGAAAACATGACCCATATATCTGCTGTCTACAGGAAACCCACCTCAGAACAAAAGACTCACACAGAGTGATGGTGAAGGGATGGAAAAATGTTTCTCAGGCTAAAGGAAATGAAAAAAAAAGCTGGGGAAGCAATACTTATATGTGACAAATTAGATCTCAAAGTGAAGGACATAAAGAGAGATAAGGAAGGCCACTTCATAATACTAAAGGGAGCAATCCAACAAGAAGAAATAACTCTGGTAAACATATACGCACCCAATACAGGAGCACCCAAATACACAAAAAATATTCTGGAGGATATCAAGGGAGAGATAGCCAGAAATACAATCATAGTAGGGGACCATATTACCCCAATAGCACCATTGGACAAATCCTCTAAACAAAAAATCAGCAAAGAAACATCATTCCTAAATAACTCACTAGACCAGATGGAATTAATTGACATCTTCAGAACATTTCACCCCAAAGCCACAGAATATACATTCTTCTAAAGTGCACATGGGTCATTTTCAAAGATAGACCATATATTGGGTCACAGGCAACGTCTCTTCAAATTCAAGAAGATATCAAGCATCTTCTCAGATCAAAATGGCATAAAATGGAAAATCAACTACAATAAAAACAATCCAAAAAAATCAAACACATGGAGACTAAACAGCATTCTATTAAACAATTACTGGGTTACCAGAGAGATCAAAGGAGAAATAAAAAACATCATGGCAACAAACGACAATGAAAACACAACAATCCAAAATCTATGGGACACAGCGAAAGCAGTCTTGAGAAGGAAGTTCATAGCTCTACAAGCCTATTGCAAAAAACAAGAAACAATGGTAATAAATCACCTAAGCCTACAACTCAAAGAGTTAGAAAGAGAGCAACAAGAGAAGCCCAGTGTAAGCAGAAGGAAGGAAATAATAAATATCAGAGCAGAGATAAATGACACAGAGACCAAAAAAAAAAAAAAAAACAACAACAACAACAAAAAAAAAACAATATAAAAGATCAACAAAACCAAGAGCGGGTTCTTTGAAAGGATAAACAAGATTGATGAACCACTAGCCAGGCTCAACAGGAAGCAAAGAGAGAGGACCCAAATAAAATCAGAAATGAAAGAGGAGAAATAACAACAGACCCCACAGAAATACAGAGGATTGTTAAAAAATACTATGAACAACTCTATTCCAACAAACTGGATAACCTGGAGGAAATGGACATATTCCTAGAAAAATACAACCTTCCAAAACTCAATCAGGAAAAAACTAAACATCTCAATAGGCCAATAACTATGGAAGAAATTGAAGCAGTCATCAAAAAGTTTCCAGCAAATAAAAGCCAGTGGTTAGATGGCTTCACAGGGGAGTTTTACCAAACATTCAAGGAAGAACTAAAATCTATCCTCCTCAGACTATTACAAAAAATTCCAGAGGAAGGAACACTTCCAAACTCATTCTATGAAGCCAGCATCACCCTAATGCCAAAACCAGATAAAGATAACATAATGAAAGAGAATTACAGACCAATATCCCTCATGAACATAGATGCCAAAATCCTCAACAAAATTCTAGCAAATCAGATCCAACAGTACATCAGAAAGATCATACATCATGACCAAGCAGGATTTATCCCAGGGATGCAAGGATGGTACAATATCCGCAAATCAATAAAAGTGATACATCACATAAACAAATTGGGAGATAAAACACATAGTCATATCAATTGATGCAGAAAATCATCTGACAAAATCCAACACCCTTTCTTAATAAAAACTCTCAGCAAGGTGGGAATAGAAGGATCATACCTCAAAATAATAAACGCCATATATAACAAACCCACAGCCAACATCATACTCAATGGGCAAAAAATAAAACCATTTCCCCTAAAAACAGGAACAAGACAGGGATGCCCACTCTCACCACTCCTGTTTGACATAGTACTAGATGTATTAGCCATTACAATTAGACAAGAAGAAGAAATAAAAGGCATCCAAATTGGAAAAGAAGAGGTAAAACTGTCCTTATTCACAGATGACATGATATTGTACATAAAAAGCCCTAAAGACTCCATCAAAAACTATTAGGCTTAATAAATGAATTCGGAAATGTAGCAGGATACAAAATTAACGCCAAAAAATCTATGGCATTTCTATACACCAATAGTGAATTTACAGAAAGAGAGACTAAAAAAGCAATCCCATTTACCATCGCACCAAAAAAATTAAGATACCTATGAATAAACTTAACTAAGGAGGTAAAAGACCTAAACACGGAAAACTACAGGACACTGAAAAAAGAGATAGAGGAAGACATAAACAGATGGAAGAACATACCATGCTCATGGATTGGTAGAATCAACATAATCAAAATGTCCATAATACCCAAAGCAATCTATAGATTCAATGCACTCCCCATTAAAATACCAACAGCATATTTCACAGACCTAGAAAGAACTCTCCAAAAATTCATCTGCAATAAAAAAAGACCCCCAATAGCTGCAGCAATCCTGAGAAAGAAGAATAAAGTAGGAGGGATCTCAATACCAGATTTCAAGCTGTATTACAACGCCACTATTCTCAAAACAGCCTGGTACTGGCACAAGAACAGACATATAGATCAATGGAACAGAATAGAGAATCCAGATATTGATCCAAACCACTATGCTCAATTAATATTTGACAAAGGAGGCATGAACATACAATGGAATAAAGACAGTCTCTTCAATAAATGGTGTTGGGAAAATTGGACAGATACATGCAAAAAAATGAAACCAGATCACCAACTTACGCCATACACAAAAATAAACTCAAAATGGATACAGGACTTAAACATAAGACGGGAAACCATAAAAATACTAGAGGAATCCACAGGCAGCAAAATCTCAGACATATGCCAAAAGAACTTCTTCACCGATACTGCCCCTAGGGCAATGGAAGCTAAAGACAAAATAAACAAATGGGACTACATCAAAATAAAAAGCTTTTGCACAGCAAAAGAAACTAGCAACAAAACAACAAGAAAGCCCACTGCATGGGAGAACATATTTGCAAATGGCATCACTGATAAAGGTTTAATCTCCAACATCTACAGGCAGCTTATACAACTTAATAAAAGGAAGATAAATGATCCAATAAAAAAAATGGGCAACGGACCTAAATAGAATCTTTTCAAAAGAAAACAGAAGGAAAGCCAAGAGACACATGAAAACATGCTCAAAGTCACTAATTAACCGAGAGATGCAAATCAAAACGATAATGAGGTACCATCTCACACCTGTCAGACTGGCTATCATCAACAAATCAACAATTGTCAAGTGCTGACAAGGATGCGGAGAAAAAAGGAACCCTCGTGCACTGCTGGTGGGAATGCAGACTGGTGCAGCCACTGTGTAGAATAGTATGGAGATTCCTCAAAAAACTAAAAATGGAACTGCCATTTGACCCAGTAAGCCCACTTCCAGGAACGTATCCCAAGAAACTAGAAACACCAAGCAGAAAGGATATATGCACCCCTATGTTCATAGCAGCACAATTCACCATAGCTAAGATTTGAAAACAGCCTAAGTGCCCATCAGCAGATGAGTGGATTAGAAAACTATGGTACATCTATGGAATGGAATACTACGCTGCTATAAAAAAGGAATTCTTACCATTTGCAGCAACATGGATGGAACTGGAGAGCATTATGCTAAGTGAAATAAGCCAGGTAATGAAAGAAAATACCACATGATCTCACTAATTTATGGAAAATAAAGAACATTATAACCTGATGAACAAAAAGATAGACACAGAGGCAGTAAAGCACTGAAAAGACTGTCAAATTCAGCGGGAAGGCTGGGGAGTGTTGGGAAGGGGCAGAAAGAGATCAACCGAAGGACTTGTATGCATGCATATAAACACAACCAATGGACACAAGACACTGGGAGGTGGGTGGGATGAGGGCATGTGACAGGGGGTAGGGGAGGCTGGGGGAAGGTCAATGGGGGAAAAAAAGAGATATATGTACTACTATGTGTAATACTTTAAACAATAAAATAAAATAAAAAAGTTCTTATCTCACTGTGTTGTGAGCACTAAATTTATATAAGCCATTATGAACAGTGCATAATACATAGTAAGCATGCTATAGATGGCTGCTATCACCTTTATTGTCTTGGTGCTCCAAAAAAATTATAGAATGATAATGGGGGAAGGAACTTTAGTCATCATCTGGTCTGTGAATTGAAAACCATTATTTTACAAAGCCATGTGTATTGAATCTAAGTTTCTTGCCCCATAGTTAGTACTATTTTCACTCTATTGGATATGTTTGTGGAAATAATAGCACCAGAAAAATTTTCCAAGCACTCTTCATGGGTTTCCAGGCTCATGAATTTAACCTCTACACTACTATTAGTGAATTCTTTAAATGTTATATGATTTTTATTATTCCTTGTCATAAGAGATGTAATTATGCCATGTTCATCTCATCCTAAGTGGCAGCTAAATGTTACTATTTTCAGGAGGATGTTCTTGTCAAAGACTAATTTTAAAGCTTTCAACCTCACACTTGTAATCATTGGTTTCATCCTCCCCATTTCCTACCCCTGCCCCTACCATCTCCAATAAACAATTGTGTTTATGAAGACACAGACTTATTTTTAACATGCATTTATTATCAATTTTCATATAAACACTTTATTTTTCTTTCTCCTGCTCTCACCCTTTCTCTAATAGTTATTTTTTATTATTATTATTTTTAATTCTCACCTGAGGATATGTTTAATGATTTTAGAGAGGAAGGGAGAGGGACAGGGAGGAGAGGGAGAGAGAAGTAAGAGAGAGAGAAGTGAGAGATAAACATCGAACAGTTGCCTCCCACATGCATCCATGCATCCTGGCCAGGGATCAAACCCACAACCTAGGTATCTGCCTTGACTATAAATTGAACCTGCAACCTTTTGGCTTATGGGATGATGCTCCAACCAACTGAAACACCTGGCCAGAGCAGTTTCTTCTATTTTTTTATTGTTCAAATTAAAAATCTGTGGCTATAAAATTCATTTTCATTCATGCTTTGAAGAACAGGCTTCAGAAATGGTTTGACAAGATTCCTAAAATTGCAACTTGGAATTATTTATCTTTAATTTGTAGATTAGAGAAAAAGTTGGATTTAATGAACACATAATTTCCAAATTGGAATTTAAGGGGAAGAGTCCCTCTTAAAATCTTAGAGTTTGGAGAATCCTCGGAAACCATTAGTTCAATCTCTCACTCAATAAAGAATACTTCTTCACCATTCCTACGTGACAGTCGCTGTGCTTCATTTATTAAGATTTATAGCAGCAATGACTTTTAGAGGTTATATAATTTAACACAGTCATTTGATAGATGAGGAGACAGAGAGAACAAGATGGAAAAATCCACTCTTCTAGTCTTCTAGTTAATTCCTCTAAATATAAGAAACAATGATCTTCCCACAGCATTGTTTTGTTGGGAATTAAAGGGTCATAATAAATATTTTGGGTTTCCTTCTGTCAGGAATACAGAATGATTCTGTTCCTGAAACATTTGCTAATCTTATCTAAGGTCTAGTACAAGATAGTAAAAGGTTAGAATGAAGTCAGATATTGATGAGATGGGGGAAATGAGAAGAAGGAATATTTAAAGAAATAAACTTTGAGAGTTCATGGTTACCAAAGGAAAACAAAAATTATTAGGATAAAGATTTTCTTACAGTCACTTTTCTTGGTTAGCTATTAATCCAGAGCAGTGCTTTCCAATAGCATTTTGTGTGATTATAGAACCATTCTATTTCTGTGTTGTCCAGTATGGTAGCTACTAGCCACATGTGATTATTGAGCACTTGAAATAATGCTTGTGAGACTGAGAGATTGAATTGTTTATTTAATTTGATTTTAGTAATTTAAATAGCCACATGTGGCTAGTGGCTACCATATTAAACAGAACAGGTCTGGACCCTCATAGCAACAACTTTTTTTCATTTAGTCCAGATAGTCCCTCCCCGTTTTATGTCAATAAATTGATCCTGAAGAAGGAACACTTCTTTTCCTGAAATATTTTTATGGTGACAAAAAATCCCAAATACTCCCTCTGAGTTACCATAGTATCTTAAACAAGATGTTTTCCTTTCTGACAATTGTTCATCTATCCCCATGCCAATGATCTGAACTGTAGTTGCATGGTTGATTTGATGTAGATTCATGCCTGAATTCATGCAAGTTAGATTAAGCCTGCTCTCCCTTTCCTTGCAATATATCTTTCCTATAGTATAGACTTTTACCTGATCTACCTACCAGAACTGTTGTGAACATATATAGAAATAATTAATAGAGAATAATTTTAAATAAAGCTTTGTAAACAGGTAAAGCAGGGATTATCCTTGTTTGATAGAGGAGAAAACTGAAGCCTAGAAAGTGAAGTGACAGGCCACACTGATCTAAAAGTAGAAGAGCCTTGATGAGAACACAGGCCTCATGAGTTCTTCACCAGAGGATCTATAACCAGTGATTTAATATATTGCAGTAATTACCCTGTACATCCCATGCACTCCCCGCCACCACCACCACCGAGCCGGGAGGAGAGAGGTTGGGGTAAGAAGGACAGTGCTTACAAGTTACCAAAATAACAGAGTTCAAATAAATATTATAATTTTCAGTTGTTGGTTTGGGCACTACAGAATCACAGTTCAATTATAGAGTATCCTTGCCTACTAACACAAGTTGTTCTAATGTCACCTTGATATAATTTCTATAACCAAATTCCTGTTGTTATTTTATGTCATTGGACAAATGTTTGTATTGCCACATCACTTTTCAGTGTCGAAATTTAGCCCCAAAATTCCACCCAGTATATCATAGATATCATATCCCATTGTTAAAGTGGTAAAGTTCTTAAAAAGATGTTTTTACAGGTTTGTTTCACTCCTGCTCAAATATAATTCAAGGCAAATGAATGCATATTTCTATAACTGATGCAGAAGTACATCTTGGAATTAATACATTATACACATGAGGACTTGATGTCAATCAGAGTCCTCTTCCCTCCTCACCATAGCTATCATTTTTAAAACCAAGTTAAAACTTTGCAAACCTCCCAAACACAGCTCTTGGACATCTTCCTTAGCCCATAAACTTGGTTAAGTTATCTGGAACAAATAAATTCAGACCATATGGAAAATTTTAGAGAAAGTGTCTCGTTAGTGGGTTTTGATTTATCTCACAGTGCTATCCTCTAGGATAAAAGCAAGGACTACTGAATTCTTTAAAAGGATTTTTTTTCCTATCTTTTGTATATAACCACTAGAGGTGCAGTGCACGAAATTCGTGCACGGAGGGGGGTTGTCCCTCAGCCCAGCCTGTACCCTCTCCAATCTGGGACCCCTTGAGAGATGTCTGACTGCCCATTTAGGCCCGATCCCACCGGGCAGTCGGACATCCCTCTCACAATCCAGGACTGCTGGCTCCCAACTGCTTGCCTGCCTGCCTTCCTGATTGCCCCCTAACCACTCCACTGCCAGCCTGTTTGTTTGCCCCCAACTTCCCTCCTCTGCCGGCCTGGTCACCCCTAACTGCCCTCTCCTGCAGGGTTGATCACCTCCAACTGCCCTCCCTTGCAGGCCTGGTCCCTCTCAACTGCCCTCCCTTGCAGGCTTGGTCCTTCTCAACTGCCCTCCCTTGCAGGCCGGGTGTCTCCCAACTGCCCTCTCCCGCTGGCCATCTTGTGTCCATATGGGGGCAGGATCTTTGACCACATGGGGCAAACATCTTATGTGTTGCAGTGATGATCAATCTGCATATTACTCTTTTAATAGATAGGATAGAGGCCTGGTACAGGGGTGGGAGCCAGCTTGTTTGCCCTGAAGGGTGTCCCGGATCAGGTGGGGGTTTCCTTGGGGCGTGGGGTGGCCTGAGCAAGGGGCCTGTGGTGGTTTGCAGGCCGGCCATGCCCCCTGGCAACCCAAGCGGAGGCCCTGGTATCTGGAATTTATTTTCCTTCTACAATTGAAACTTTGTAGCCTGGAGCGGAGCCAAGCATGGGGCTCCCTCCGAGGCCGGCAGCCATTTGTGTTGGGGTTATAATTGAAACTTTGTAGCTTAAGCGGGTGGGCCCAGCCAGGGTGTGCGGAAAGCTTTGCTTCCCCTGTTGCCACCAGCAACCCTGGCCTGCTCTCTCAAGCTCTGTTCTGCCCCCATTTCTGTTTGAATTTGTTTACCTTCTATAATTCAAACTTTGTAGCTTGAGTGGAGGCTTAGGCCTGGCAAGGGCAGGCAGAAAGCTTGGCTTCCTCTGTTACCTAGGAACCCTTGCTCTCTGTGGCTGTAGCCATCTGGTTGGGTTAATTTGAATACTTGCTCTGATTGGATAGTGGGCGTGGCTTGTGGGCATGGCTTGTGGTGTGTCAGAGGTATGGTCAATTTGCATATTTGTTTATTATTAGGTAGGATCGCTGAAGTATCAGTACCTGATAATTGTGCTATCATTGGGGAACATATGATGACAGAAGAGCAAGTCCTCAAACCTCCTCTTTTCTCTTTGATTCTCCTAGTCTTCACTAGAATGGATTTTTGTACCATTCAACACTCCTTAATTTGTTATTTATAAAAACCCTAAATGTTTTTTTTTTGCTATGCTGTTATCAAATTGGCATCCTCTTTTAATAAGAAACAGGTTTTAGTGTTTTTTAAAAATCTTTATTGATTAAGGTATTCCATATGTGTCTTTGTCCCCCCATTATCCTCCTAAACCCCCGCTCATGCCCTCACCCCCCTGTTGTCTGTGTCCATTGGTTAGGCTTATATGCATGCATACAAGTCCTTTGGTTGATCTCTCCCCCTTACCCCAACCCTCCCCTACCTTCCCTCTGAAGTTTGATGGTCTGATCAATGCTTCTCTGCCTCTGGACCTGTTTTTGTTAATCAGTTTATGTTGTTCATTATATTCCATGAATGAGTGAGATCATATGATATTTATCTTTCTCTGACTGGCTTATTTCACTTAGCATAATGCTATCCAGTTCCATCCATGCTGCTGCAAATGGTAAGAATTCCATCATTTTTAACGCAGCTTAGTATTCCATTGTGTAGCTGTACCACAATTCTTTAATCCACTCATCTGCTGATGGGCACTTAGGCTGTTTCCAAAGCTTAGCTATGGTGATTTGTGCCTCTATGAACATAGGGGTGCATATTTCCTTTCTGATTGGTGTTTCTGGTTTCTTGGGATATATTCCTAGAAGTGGGATCACTGAGTGAAATGGGAGTTCCATTTTTAGTTTTTTGAGGAAACTCAATACTGTTCTCCACAGTGGCTGCACCAGTCTGCATTCCCACCAGCAGTGCACGAGGGATCCTTTTTCTCCGCATCCTTGCCAGCACTTGTCAATTGTTGATTTGTTGATGATAGCCTTTCTGACAGGTGTGAGATGGTACCTCATTGTCGTTTTGATTTGCATCTCTCGGTTAATTAGTGACTTTGAGCATGTTTTCATATGTCTCTTGGCTTTCCTTCTGTCTTCTTTTGAAAAGTGTCTATTTGGGTCCGTTGCCCATTTTTTGATTGGGTTGTTTATCTTCCTTTGGTTATATTGTATGAGGTGCCTGTAAATGTTGGAGATTAAACCCTTATAGGTCCCATTAACATCGGAAGTGTAGAGGAGAAAGATGGCGACCGGCAAGAAGGTAGGGAGAGAGAGAGTGTGAGTGAGGAACCCATAGAGGAGAGTGTAGACGTGTAGACGTGTGTGGTGTGTGTGTGGGTATGAGCTAGGGTCAGATAGATTCTGCAGGGCTTCCAAGGGGCTGCCTAACCGGGCAGTCCTAGACAGCAGAGCCCCGCGCACAAAGCGGACACTTCTCGGCAGCTGGTGCGGACGCGGAGACCACGCCATCTTGAGAAACAGAGCTGCCTGAGACTCGGATCCTGGCTTCTGACACAAACCAGGACCCTGCAGCCACTGGGGACAGAGAACTGCTATCACAGCTGCAGTGGAAGAAACAACAAGAATCCAGACTTCCCGGCAGATTCCCGTGAGTCAAAGAGCCTATCCCCCTCCCCGCAGGCGCACGCGGATAACGCCATAGTAACTAATAGACACGCCCCTCACTCAAGCTGCAGAGCTTTGCGCATGGACGCGCGCTCCGCCTTAGGGAATTTGGCGCACAGGACAGAAGCAGCTCACCTTCGGGGAAATCTGTCAGTGCGCACAGAGGGCTCCCCTTTGGGGAATTGGGGGGAATTTGGCTTGCGGGTCACAGCTCCCCTTCGGGGAATCTTAGAGCGTGCACAAAGGGGCTTCCCTTTGGGGAATTTGGCGCGCAGGACGGACTCCGCCCCTCTTCGGGGATTCTGGGAGAGTGCACAAAGGCAGCTCACCTTCAGGGATTTGAGAGTGTGCGCCCTAGCCAGTTTGGCTCAGTAGAGAGAGCACACACAGGACACAGTTCAACTTCAGGGAATTTGGCACGCCGGACACAGCTGCCTGGGATCCCTGACTCACAGCGCATTCACACTAAGAGCCAACGACCCCAATTGTTGGTGCATGCACACACAGGGACCCTGATTCTCAACGAGAAACTGCACAAGGCAACAGAGACTCTGACACTCGATTCTTGATGCAGATACAGGGAAACTCTGACTCCTGGCACATGCTAAGGATCTCATTTTCAGCACATACCAACAGTGTGGTGCTGACAGGGCCCCTGATTCTAAGTGTGCACACGAGACCACATGGAACACTGGGGACACTGACCCTGGGCAAGTCTGGTTCCCACCAACCAAACAGCCATACGTCCTAGTGTCAGAGCACTTCAGTGAAACTCGGGTGGAGCGAAGTCCCCACAGCACACGGCCGAGGTTCACACAAACGGAAGCTTGAGCTTTCTGGTGATAGCCAGAATGGGGAAACGAAATAACTCACAGAGGAAAGAAAATGTGGAGTCGCCAAGAAAGGAAATTAGTGAAACTGAAGCTTGCAACATGACCGAAAAGGAGTTCAGAGCAATGGTCGAGAATGTATACATCGGATGGATGAGAAAATCAACAACTTATGCAAGAATCAGGAAGAAATGAAAAGTGATATAGCTACAATCAAAAACACCATGGAAAGTTTCAACAGTAGACTACAAGAAGCAGAGGACCGAATTAGTGAGTTAGAAGATCAGGTACAGAAACAAGCTCAATCTGAGCAGCAATTGGAGAAAAAAATTAAAAAGCAGGAGGAAAACCTAAGGGAGCTTCGGGACAACATGAAGCGAAGTAACATGCGTATAATAGGGCTGCCAGAAGGACAAGAGGAGCAGCAGGGATTAGAAAATCTATTTGAAGAAATAATGACAGAAAACTTCCCGGATATGGGAAAGATAAATGTCACGCAAGTACAGAGAGTCCCAAGCAGGATCAACCCCAAAAGACCCACACCAAGACATGTCGTAATCTCAATGGCAAATATAAATGATAAAGAGAGAATCTTAAAGGCAGCAAGAGAGAGACAGAGAGTTACCTACAAAGGAACACCCATCAGATTGTCAAATGATTACTCAACGGAAACACAACAAGCTAGAAGTGAATGGAAGGAGATATACAAAGTGTTGCAAAGCAAAGGACTGAATCCAAGAATCCTATATCCAGCAAGACTATCAATCAAAATTGAAGGGGAAATCAGAAGCTTCGCAGACAAAAAAAGACTCAGGGAGTTTATCACCACCAAACCAGCAATGCAAGAATTGCTAAAGGGAATACTGTAAAAAGAAGAAATAGACAGGTAAGAAGGAATACAGACACAAAAATAGATATGACTACAAACAAATACCTTTCAGTAATAACTTTAAATGTAAACGGACTAAATGCTCCAATCAAAAGACATCGAGTGGCTGAATGGATAAAAAAGCATGACCCATATATATGCTGTCTACAAGAGACCCACCTCAGAACAAGAGACTCACACAGATTGAAAGTGAAGGGATGGAAAAATATCTTCCAGGCAAATGGAAATGAAAAAAAAAGCTGGGGTAGCAATACTTATATCTGACAAATTAGACCTCAAAGTAAATGCCATAACAAGAGATAAGGAAGGCCACTTCATAATACTAAAGGGAGAAATCCAACAAGAAGAAATAATTCTGGTAAACATATATGCTCCCAATATAGGAGCACCCAAATACATAAAAAAAACTCCTGGAAGATATCAAGGGAGAGATTAATAGTAATACAATCATAGTAGGAGACTTTAATACCCCACTATCACCATTGGACAAATCCTCTAAACAAAAAATCAGCAAAGAAACAGCAATCCTAAATGACTCACTAGACCAGATGGAATTAATTGACATCTTCAGAACATTTCACCCCAAAGCCACAGAATATACATTCTTCTCAGGTGCACATGGGTCATTTTCAAAGATAGACCATATGCTGGGTCACAGGCAAAGTCTCTTTAAATTCAAGAAGATAGAAATTATATCAAGCATCTTCTCAGATCACAGTGGCATAAAACTGGAAATCAACTACAATAAAAAAAATCCAAAGAAATCAAACACATGGAGACTAAACAGCATGCTATTAAACAATGACTGGGTCACCAGAGAGATCAAGGAAGAAATAAAAAACATCATGGCAACAAATGACAATGAAAACACAACAATCCAAAATCTATGGGACACAGCGAAAGCAGTCTTGAGAGGGAAGTTCATAGCTCTACAAGCCTATTGCAAAAAACAAGAAACAATGGTAATAAATTACCTAACCCTACAACTCAAAGAGCTAGAAAAAGAGCAGCAAGAAAAGCCCAGTGTAACCAGAAGGAAGGAAATAACAAAGATCAGAGCGGAGATAAATGACATAGAGACCAAAGAAACAATACAAAAGATCAACAAAACCAAGAGCTGGTTCTTTGAAAAGATAAACAAGATTGATGGACCTCTAGCCAGGCTCACCAAGAAGCAAAGAGAGAGGACCCAAATAAACAAAATCAGAAATGAAAGAGGTGAAATAACAACAGACCCCGCTGAGATACAAAGGATTGTTACAAAATACTACGAACAGCTCTATTCCAACAAACTGGACAACCTGGAGGAAATGGACATATTCCTAGAAAAATACAACCTTCCAAAAATCAATCAAGAAGAATCTCAACAGCTCAATAGGCCAATCACTATGGACGAAATTGAAGAAGTCATCAAAAAGCTTCCGGCAAACAAAAGCCCAGGGCCTGACGGCTTCACAGTAGAGTTCTACCAAACATTCAAGGAAGAACTAAAACCCATCCTCCTCAGACTATTCCAAAAAATTCAAGAGGAAGGAACACTTCCAAGCTCCTTCTATGAAGCCAGCATCACCCTAATACCAAAACCAGATAAAGACAACACAATGAAAGAGAATTACAGACCAATATCCCTCATGAACATAGATGCCAAAATCCTCAACAAAATTCTAGCAAATTGGCTCCAGCAGTACATCAGAAAGATCATACAACATGACCAAGTAGGATTTATCCCAGGAATGCAAGGATGGTACAATATCCGCAAATCAATAAACGTGATACATCACATAAACAAATTGAGAGATAAAAATCACATAATCATATCAATTGATGCAGAAAAAGCATTTGACAAAATCCAACACCCTTTCTTGATAAAAACTCTCAACAAGGTGGGAATAGAAGGCTCATACCTCAACATAATAAAAGCTATATATGATAAACCCACAGCAAACATCATACTCAATGGACAAAAGCTAAAAACATTTCCCCTAAGAACAGGAACAAGACAGGGATGCCCACTCTCACCACTCCTGTTTAACATAGTACTGGAAGAATTAGATAATGCAATTAGACAAGAAGAAGAAATAAAAGGCATCCAAATTGGAAAAGAACAAGTAAAGCTGTCTTTATTTGCAGACGACATGATATTGTACATAAAAAATCCGAAAGACTCCGTCAAAAAACTAATAGACTTAATAAATGAATTCGGCAATGTAGCAGGATACAAAATTAACGCCAAGAAATCTATGGCCTTTCTATACACCAATAGTGAACTTACAGACAGAGAGACTAAAAAGGCAATCCCATTTACCATCGCACCAAAAAAAATTAAGATACCTAGGAATAAACTTAACTAAGGAGGTAAAAGACCTATACACGGAAAACTACAGGACACTGAAAAAAGAGATAGAGGAAGACGTAAACAGATGGAAGAACATACCATGTTCCTGGATTGGTAGAATCAACATCATTAAAATGTCCATACTACCCAAAGCAATCTATAGATTCAATGCACTCCCCATTAAAATACCAACAGCATATTTCACAGACCTTGAAAGAACTCTCCAAAAATTCATCTGGAATAAAAAAAGACCCCGAATAGCCATAGCAATCCTGAGAAAGAAGAATAAAGTAGGAGGGATCTCAATACCAGATTTCAAGCTGTATTACAAAGCCACTATTCTCAAAACAGCCTGGTACTGGCACAAGAACAGACATATAGATCAATGGAACAGAATAGAGAATCCAGATATTGATCCAAACCACTATGCTCAATTAATATTTGACAAAGGAGGCATGAACATACAATGGAATAAAGACAGTCTCTTCAATAAATGGTGTTGGGAAAATTGGAGAGATACATGCAAAAAAATGAAACCAGATCACCAACTTACGCCATACACAAAAATAAACTCAAAATGGATACAGGACTTAAACATAAGACGGGAAACCATAAAAATACTAGAGGAATCCACAGGCAGCAAAATCTCAGACATATGCCAAAAGAACTTCTTCACCGATACTGCCCCTAGGGCAATGGAAGCTAAAGAAAAAATAAACAAATGGGACTACATCAAAATAAAAAGCTTTTGCACAGCAAAAGAAACTAGCAACAAAACAACAAGAAAGCCCACTGCATGGGAGAACATATTTGCAAATGGCATCACTGATAAAGGTTTAATCTCCAACATCTATAGGCAGCTTATACAACTTAATAAAAGGAAGATAAATGATCCAATAAAAAAATGGGCAACGGACCTAAATAGAATCTTTTCCAAAGAAGACAGAAGGAAGGCCAAGAGACACATGAAAACATGCTCAAGGTCACTAATTATCCGAGAGATGCAAATCAAAACAACAATGCGCTATCATCTCACTCCTGTCAGAATGGCTATCATCAACAAATCAACAAACGACAAGTGTTGGCGAGGATGCGGAGAAAAAGGAACCCTCGTGCACTGCTGGTGGGAATGCAGACTGGTTCAGCCACTGTGGAGAACAGTATGGAGTTTCCTCAAAAAACTGAAAATGGAACTCCCATTTGACCCAGTAATCCCACTCCTAGGAATATATCCTAAGAAACTGTGAACACCAATAAGAAAGGAAATATGCACCCCTATGTTCATAGCAGCACAATTTACAATAGCTAAGATCTGGAAACAGCCTAGGTGCCCATCAGCAGATGACTGGATCAGAAAACTATGGTACATCTACACAATGGAATATTATGCTGCCATAAAAAAGAAGGAATTCTTACCATTTGCAGCAACCTGGATGGAATTGGAGAACATTATGTTAAGTGAAATAAGCAAGTCAATGAAATAAAAATACCACATGATCTCACTCATTTATGGATAATAAAGAACATTAAAAACTTGAACAAAAAGATAGATACAGAGGCAGTAAAGCATCAAACAGTCTGTCAAATTACAGCAGGAAGGTTAGGGAGAGGTGGGGAAGATAAGAGATCAATCAAAGGACTTGTATGCATGCATATAAGCATAACCAATCGACGCAAAACTCTGGGGGGTGAGGGCATATATGGGAGTGTGGGGGGGGCAATGGTAAGATATGTACACATATAATACCTTAATAAAAAAATTGGAAAATAAATAAATAAATAAATAAATAAATAGGTATTAACAAAAAAAAACCCTTATAGGTGATAACATTGGCAAATATGTTCTCCCATGCAGTGTGTTTTTTTGTTGTTTTGTTGATGGTTTTTTTTGCTGTGCAAAACCTTTATATTTTGATGTAGTCCCATTTGTTTATTTTCTCTTTATCTTCCATTGCCCTAGGAGCAGTATCAGTGAAGTAGTTCCTTCGGCATATGTCTGAGATTTTGCTGCCTGTGCATTCCTCTAGTATTTTTATGGTTTCCTGTCTTATGTTTAAGTCCTTTATCTATTTTTAGTTTATTTTTTGTATATGGTGTAAGTTGGTGGTCTAGTTTCATTTTTTTGCATGTATCTGTCCAATTTTCCCAACTCCATTTATTGAAGTGACTGTCTTGACTCCATTGTATGTTCATGCCTCCTTTGTCAAATATAAATTGAGCATAGTGTTTTGGGTCGATATCTGGGTTCTCTATTATATTCCATTGGTCTATATGTCTGTTCTTGTGCCAATACCAGGCTGTTTTGAGAACAGTGGCTTTGTAATACAGCTTGATATCTGGTATTGAGATCCCACCTACTTTGTTCTTCTTTCTTAAGATTGCTGCAGGTATTCAGGGTCTTTTTTTATTCCAGATGAATTTTTGGAGAGTTCTTTCTAAGTCTGTGAAATATGCCATTGGTATTTTAATGGGGAGTGTCTTGAATCTATAGATTGCTTTGGGTAGTATGGACATTTTAGTGATGTTGATTCTACCAATTCATGAACATGGTATGTTCTTCCATCTGTTTATGTCTTCCTCTATCTCTTTTTTCAGCGTCCTGTAGTTTACTGCATATAGGTCTTTTACCTCCTTTGTTAAATTTATTCCTAAATATCTTATATTTTTTGGTGCGATGGTAAATGGGATTGCTTTTTTAGTCTCTCTTTCTGTAAGTTCACTATTGGTGTATAGAAATGCCATAGATTTCTTGGCATTAATTTTGTATCCTGCTACATTGCTGAATTCATTTATTAAGTCTATTCATTTTTTGATGGAGTCTTTAGGGTTTTCTCTATAGAGTATTATGTCATCTGCAAATAAGGAGAGTTTTACCTCTTCTTTTCCAATTTGGATGCCTTTTATTGCTTTTTCTTGTCTAATTGCAATGGCTAATACGTCCAGTACTATGTCAAACAAGAGTGGTGAGAGTGGTCATCCCTGTCTTATTTCTGTTCTTAGGGGAAATGGTTTTATTTTTTGCCCATTGAGTATGATGTTGCCTGTGGGTTTATCATATATGTCTTTTATTATATTGAGGTATGATCCTTCTATTCCCACCTTGCTGAGAGTTTTTATTAAGAAAGGGTGTTGGTTTTTGTCAGATGATTTTCTGCATCAATTGATATGACTATGTGTTTTATCTCCCAATTTGTTTATGTGATGTATCACTTTTATTGATTTGCGGATATTGTACCATCCTTGCATCCCTGGGATAAATCCTGCTTGGTCATGATGTATGATCTTTCTGATGTACTGTTGGATCCGATTTGCTAGAATTTTGTTGAGGATTGGGGCATCTATGTTCATGAAGGATATTGGCATATAATTCTCTTTCATTGTGTTTTCTTTATCTGGTTTTGGTATTAGGGTGATGCTGGCTTCATAGAATGAGCTTGAAAGTGTTCCTTCCTCTTGAATTTTTTGTAATAGTCTGAGGAGGATAGGTTTTAGTTCTTCCTTGAATGTTTGGTAAAACTCCCTGGTGAAGCCGTCTGGCCCTGGGCTTTTGTTTCCTGGAAACATTTTGATGACTGCTTCAATTTCTTCCATAGTTATTGGCCTATTGAGATGTTTAGTTTTTTCCTGATTGAGTTTTGGAAGGTTGTATTTCTAGGAATATGTCCATTTCCTCCAGGTTATCCAGTTTGTTGGAATAGAGTTGTTCATAGTATTTTTAACAATCCTCTGTATTTCTGTGGGGTCTGTTGTTATTTCTCTTTCATTTCTGATTTTGTTTGTTTGGGTTCTCTCTCTTTGCTTCCTGGTGAGCCTGGCTAGAGGTTCATCAAACTTGTTTATCCTTTCAAAGAAGCTACTCTTGGTTTTGTTGATCTTTTGTATTGTTTTTTTTTGGTCTCTATGTCGTTTATCTCACCTCTGGTGTTTATTATTTCCTTCCTTCTGCTTACACTGGGCTTCTCTTGTTGCTCTCTTTCTAACTCTTTGAGTTGTAGGGTTAGGTAATTTATTACCATTGTTTCTTGTTTTTTGCAGTAGGCTTGTACAGCTATGAACTTCCCTCTCAAGACTGCTTTCACTGTGTCCCATAGATTTTGGATTATTGTGTTTTCATTATCATTTGTTGCCATGATGTTTTTTATTTCTCCTTTGATCTCTCTGGTAACCCAGCAATTGTTTAACAGAATGCTATTTAGTCTCCATGTGTTTGATTTTTTTGGATTGTTTTTATTATAGTTGATTTCCCATTTTATGCCATTGTGATCTGAGAAGATGCTTGATGTGATTTCTATCTTCTTAAATTTGAAGAGACTTTGCCTGTGACCCAATATATGGTCTATCTTTGAAAATGACCCATGTGCACTTGAGAAGAATGTATATTCTGTGGCTTTGGGGTGAAATGTTCTGAAGATGTCTATTAATTCCATCTGGTCTAGTGAGTCATTTAGGAATGATATTTCTTTGCTGATTTTTTGTTTAGAGGATTTGTCCAATGGTGCTATTGGGGTAATATAGTCCCCTACTATGATTGTGTTGCTGGCTATCTCTCCCTTGATATCCTCCAGAATTTTTTTTGTGTATTTGGGTGCTCCTGTATTGGGTGCGTATATGTATACCAGTGTTATTTCTTCTTGTTGGATTGCTCCCTTTAGTATTATGAAGTGGCCTTCCTTATCTCTTTTTATGTCTTCCATTCAGAGATCTAATTTGTCAGATGTAAGTATTGCTACCCTAGCTTTTTTTTTTTTTTATTTCCATTCGCCTGAAAAACCTTTTTCCATCCCTTCACCATCACCTGTTTGAGTCTTTTTTTCTGAGGTGGGTTTCCTGTAGACAGCAGATATATGGGTCATGTTTTCTTATCCAATCAGTTACCCTATGTCTTTTGATTGGGGCATTTAATCCACTTACATTTAAAGTTATTATTGATAGGTACTTGTTTGTCGCCATTTTTTTTTCTTTACCCCTGTGTTCCTTGTTAACTTCCTATTTCTTCTTTTTATGGCAGACCCTTTAGCATTTCTTGCATTGCTGGTTTGGTGGTAATGAACTCCCTTAGTCCTTTTTTGTCTGTGAAGCTCCTGATTTCACCCTCAATTTTGATTGATAGCCTTGCTGGGTACAATATTCTCTGATTCATACCCTTCCTTTGCATGACTTTGTATATTTCATTCCATTCCCTTCTTGCCTGATGTGTTTCTGTTGAGAAATCAGTCACAGGTCTGATGGGGGATCCTTTGTAGGTAACTTTCTGTCTCTCTGAGGCTGCTTTTAAGATTCTAACTTTGTCATTGGTGTTTGCCAATTTAATTATAATGTGCCTTGGCATCAGTCTTTTGGGGTTCATTTTGTTTGGGACTCTGTGAGCCTCTTGGATTTGTGTGGGTTTTTTCTTCCTTATATCAGGTACGTTTTCTGTCATTGTTTTTTCAAACAGGTTTTCTATTCCTTTCTTACTTTCCTCTCCTTCTGGCACATCTATTATGCAGATGTTGTTTCATTTCATGTTGTCCCAAAGTTCCCTTAGGCTCTCCTCTTGCTTTTTAATTTTTTTCTAGAAGCTGCTCTTCTTGTGTATTTTTCCTACCTTGTCTTCTAGCTCACTGATGTAGTCCTCAGCTTCTTCTAGTCTACCGTTGATGCTTTCTATTGAATTCTTTATAGTAGTGATGTCATTTTTCATTTCTTCTTGATTCTTCTTCATTTCCTCTTGTTTCTTACACATATTGTTGATTTTGTCTTCCATTCTTTTCATCCACCTTATGACCATTTCTCTGAATTCTTTCTCTGACAGGTTGCTTTCCTCCCTTTTGTTTACTTCCTTTTCTGGTGATGTCGCCTTTTTTTTCATATCCTGGGTGTTTCTTTGTCTCCCCATGATCTCTCTTCTCCAGATGTCTGGTTATGTAATTCTCTGTCTCCTGCATTTACTTATAGGCACAAAATACAACACAACAGGGTACAATGCACAAGGCACTGAACACAAATGTATTCACGATATTAACCCTTTGCACTCGCTTGCTTTTTTCTGGATCCCTTTATTCTAATGCTAACCGTGTTGAGTCACATTCGACATCTGAGTGCAAAGGGTTAATATCCCCAAATAAAGGTGACCGCTAGAGAAAGGTGAATTAGAGGATAAGAAATAAAGGAGAAGAGGGGAAAAAAGGAGTGCAAAAATGAAATTGGGAAAAGGGAAAAAAAGTAAGAGCGAAAAGAAAGAGAATAAGAAAGAACAGGGGAAAAACTATATGGGGAGAAAACTCCAGTAGAACAGCCACTAATCCCAACAAATGCCAGCAACAAATACCTAGAGATGAATGCAAACTACAAAGAACATCTAATATCAAGTGAGGCGAGGGAAAACAGAAACAAAAAACAATTAAAAAAAAAAGAACAAGTGAAACCATCTGACAAACAAGCATAAAAAACCAATATAATCAACAATCAAGCAAACAAGAACACAAAGACAGAGAGAAAAATATTGGATAGTGAAGAAAGAGAAGAGAGCGATGTGTATGGACTTAGAGCAGGGGATTGGAAATTAGATATATAAGTAGGGTGAAATTTTAACAGGGGGTAAAAAGAAGGTATAGGGAAAATCTAAAGCAGGAAAAGGGTAAGAGAAACAGGACAACAAAAGGGTAAAAATGAGGAAGAGAGTGTTGGCATAAAGTTAAGGTTGAGATAGAGTAAACTGATGCTAAAGAAAAGATGAAAATAGAATGTAGAACACTAATCCCAAAGTAAAATAAAGAGAAAATAAAATGACACTTTTTTTAAAAAAGTAAAATAGTAGTAGTAATAATACTAATTGACAATAAAAATGTAATAATTAAAAAAGTAAAATCAAGTGAGGAAAAAAATAATAAAAAGCTAGTTTCTTAAGTAAAAGATGAAGAAAAAAAAAAAAAGTCCAGTAGTGAAGTTCATTCACTTCCTCTACTGTTGTTTGGCATGCCTGTTTCCTAGTCAGGACAGTATTGAAGTTCCCTGTGTTCGACTGTTCCTCAGTGTTGTAGGCCACAGGCCTGCTTTTCAAGCAGGCAGTACGTCTTTGTTTCTTATACTCTTTTATTTGTGTTTACACAAGAGTCAATTTGTGATTCAGGCCCTGGGTGGCAGTGTTTCTGGATTGACCTCCGGGTCTATAGGTCTTCTCTAGCTAGTGTTTAGATTTTGTTTTCCCTGTGGCACTTAATACCGATTTGGGGGAAAGGGTTGCCTCAGAGATGGTTCTCTGATGGTTATTCCCCGCTCTGATCCCCAGGTTCCACAAAAATAACTTTCCCCTGCAGTCTCTTAGAGTGTTCCCAATTGGGTGATCCTATGTATTGGGCTTAGTAATCAAAAGCAAGGATTTAAACAGATATAAAAAAGAGAGAGAGAGAAAAGAGCCAGAGTAAGTGTGCGAACTCTAGCGCTGCACGCAAGTCTGTGCAGTTTTTTTTCCCCTTCGGTCTAAGCAGCCGGCACACTGTTAAAATTTTTAGTCTGTCCTTTTGTGCCCAGTTCAGCTATGTGTTGCTTTTTAGTTCCCTTCTGTTATCAGCTCTGTGGATGCCCTTCCACATTCGTGGATCACGTCAGCCCCAAGGCCACGGATTTTTCTGGTCACAGACTTCCCCAGGTCCTCCAGCTCTCGAAGTGTGCATTTCTCTCTCCTGCCCAGACCACAGACCTCACCTTATCTCAGGTGAAATATGACCTTTCTGTGAGGGGGTGAAGAGCTCCTCTGAATCCACGTGCTCGCGCCACTTGGGAACCAGTGTCCTCGTGTTAGCAGCTGTTCGCTGGGTGCTGTAGTTGTAACATCCACTTTCCCATTCAAGGTGGCAACGTCTCCGTGTCAGAGCTGGTCACTCCGGGAGGGAACCCAGCAGCAGTGGGGGCTGCCAGGTCAGGGGAGCCCCGTCCGGCCATCCCCCACAGTCCCTGCCTTATATTTATTTATATAAATAATATTATACCAAACAATTTATAACAAATGAATAAGCATTTTGGCTCAGAATCAGATAAGTTGAAATTAGAATCTTAGTTCTACCACTTAACTAGCCAATTTTCTATTCAGATTTTTTTTTTATCCTTTGTACCATTCAGGGTGGAATCTGGGTGTGGCTGTATTGGTTGCCTGGAGACTGGAGGGAGGGGCTATCTCTTCAAGAGAAAAATGACTGCCCAGGTCCCGAACTCAGGTATGACTCAGCACCAGACTCGCTGCCATTTCTGGACCCTCTCTTCTCTCCAGTCTCTCCCCAAACTCCACAAGTCCGCACCTTCTCCTGCACCTTAGCCATGGGTGAGTGTCTGTATTTGAAAGTTCCTATGAACTAGGTTCAGTGAAGAAAAGCACAGGCCACAGAGAGGGGAAAGACTGCACCTCTGCGAGCTCCTCTCCTGCCGGCACTGCATGGTCTGTTCAGCCCTTCAGGCTGCCCCCTCTGGGTGCAGTCTTTCATGACTGTGGACCCAGACCTAGAATCCCCTGCCACCAGCAGTCCTGTGGACCTCCTTTCCACAGTCAGGTGCTGTGTCTGTCCCAAGGGACGCAGCTCGGTGCTTTGTGGTTTCTCTCTGACCCTCTGGGCTCAGAGGTCTGGAAAACTCTCCTGCCCAGATCCTTGATTTTACCTTTCTCCAGGGGTCCTCTGCCCTTCCCGGCTGCAAATTGTCTCACCAACTGAGTTTCCTTTGCCAATTGGGGTGGGTGTTTTTCATTTCAGCTGCTCATTCTATCTGCTCTGGCACAAGTCTCGGGAAACGTCCATCTATTCCACCGCCATTTTGTCTCTCTCTCAATTTCTTTAGAAATCTTTATTGTATTTTTTATTGATTTGAGAGAGAGATACAGGAAGAGAGAGAGAGAGAGATAGAGAGAGAGAGAGAGAGAGAGAGAGAGAGAAATATCCATTTGTTTTTCCACTTATTTATGCATTCATTGGTTGCTTCTTGTGAGTGCCCTGACCAGAGATCAAACATGCAACCTCCCATATCTGGAGGACGCTCTAATCAACTGAGCTATCCATCCAAGGCCTATTGTAACATTTCTTAGAAGGTATTCCTATGGGACACCTACATCAAAAGCACCTGAGAGAGGGAATTCATAAAATGCATATTCTTAAACCATGCTCAAGATGATTCTCATGCACAGTGAAGTTTAAGAGCTACTACTGTAGTGAAAGCTTGCTCTTCCCAGAGCAATCTTCTTGATCTAGGGAAGATGAGAATGACAATAGAAAAATATAATTCCTTAGATGTTTAAGAAATTATAGTAATCTGACCATGACTCAAAACTATTTATTATTTTCAAATGTAAATTAATTTACAGCAGTAACCAAATATCCAGAAGAGAATGGGAGAAATTGTGGCAGTGCCAAAGCATGTTTAAATAAAACAAACACATAACATCTCTAAACAGTTAATCCAATTCATTGCTAAGCAAACAAACATAAAAATTCCAGACCCAGAATACTATGCTACAGTTATAGACAAGTGTTCATGGCCAGTACAGCATCACTAGCTTCATAAATTAAATAAAACAGTATTAGGTTCCCACTGTATACAAAGTACCAAGTTTGCATTATAGTTCTAGACTGAGTAGTGGATCCTGAGGAGGTGTTTGTGAGAAAGGGCTCATGTTTTACCATCAAGCTAAAGCATTTCTCTATTTACTCTACACTCTTCATATTTTTTTCAGGATTTGTTATTCCAGCAGGACCAAGATAGACAAGATAGATATCTGAGTGCATCTCTGTCTGTACGTGTGTATGTGTGTGTGTGTATATGTGTGTGTGTGTGTAGCAAAGTTAACAGATGCCAGAATCTTAATAAGATACCTAATGCATTTTAAACATAACCCTGTGGGATTTGCATAAGTCTGATTTCTGATATTTCAGAATAAAATAAATCCAATTACTACAACATTCTATATGGTTGTGAAGCAACAGATGTAAAACCAATTTGTATATTCTCTTTTCCAGTGTTTATGAGCCAGAAGAATTTTAAAAGAAGTTAACTTGTGCCTACATATATCTGTTATAAATGAAATTGTAGTTAGTTTCTCAAAATTAAACATATTTACCTTGCCTTATAATTCAAATGCTTGATGTGTATGATGCAGGAAAAATAATGAAGCCAATTTTATTCTAGAATAACCTCAACACAGCTTAGACAAGAAAATAAGATGACTATTTAAATATTTGGATATATCCTTGTTTATGGGTATCTTTATACAACAGCATTTATTTTTCAACTGAGTCAGAGCATAATGCTACCCAATATGGGTGACATTATGGAAGTAAACTTTATTCTACCTATCAATGATCCTCAAGTCTAGTTGGGAAGATAAAAAGAATTCCTATGGCAAAATTCGGCATCTACAGGGCCAATTACAAGTAAATGGAAATTCATATAATGCCTACCATATACAGTAAAACTCCTATAGAAAGCATTGCTACCAATGATGTGTCTAAAGAGGTTAACATAGAATGGCTTCTTGGAAGCTCTACCAGAAATTTAATAACTATACTAAGCACTGAGGATACAGCAATGAACATGTTAAATATAAGTTCTGCCCTAAAAGATCTTAGTTTAGTAGAGAAGATAAACACTAAATAAAATATATATGAAGAATTTTACAAATAAGATGTCCTGGTGCAATGGTGGTTATAACCCAGTTTTGAGACCAGAGAAGCCCCTGAGGCACAAGTGAGCATATTGTCTCCAAGAAACTGACAGAGAAACAGTCAGACTACAGCATAGAGTTTGATGTGGAAAACAAAAAAATGAGACTAGATGCCCTAGCTGGTTTGACTCAAAGGATAGAGCATTGGCCTGTGGACTGAAGGGTCCCAGGTTGGATTCCAGGAAAGGGCACATGCCTAGGTTGTGGGATCGATCCCCAGTAGGGGGTGTGCAGGAGGCAGCCAATCAATTATTCTCTCTCATCATTGATGTTACTATCTCTCTCTCCCTCTCCCTTCCTCTCTAAAATCAATAAAATATATTTTTTTAAAAAATGAGACTAGAGCCGAAACCGGTTTGGCTCAGTGGATAGAGCGTCGGTCTGCGGACTGAAGGGTCCCGGGTTCGATTCCGGTCAAGGGCATGTACATTGGTTGTGGGCACATCCCCGGTAGGGGGTGTGCAGGAGGCAGCTGATCGATGTTTCTCTCTCATCGATGTTTCTAGCTCTCTATCCCTCTCCCTTCCTCTCTGTAAAAAGTCAATAAAATATATTTAAAAAAAATGAGACTAGAGAACTCATGAATTGTGGTGGGAAGAGGATGTGAGTTTGAACAATACATCTTAAAGTAAAACTTAAATCTGAAAAAATGAGATTAAATGGAACTGTTCTTATTCAGTTACCCAGAATTAAGTGCAGATGTCGAAGTCTTCCCTCTTTAACCTGTTTTATTCAAATAGGTTATTTGTGTAAGAATATTGATCCATCAATGATGAATCAAAGAAATAATATCAAAAAACTATTGACATTAATCTCTAGATGCTTAGATACTTCACTTTAAACATGATTTAAATGTGTTCTAAAAGTTAAGTTGTTTCAGGGTCTGTAACATTAAGGGTGTGTATAATGGATAGGGCATGACTAAATACTTACCATTCCCAAAGTGGCACAATGTAGAAAGTGACTTTTTGCATAAACGTTGCTAGGATTTTTGTCTTCTGAACTTACACTGAACCAACAGATCAGAAAGTATTTTTTCCCTGAACAAAATATAGAGTTACCAGACCTTATGGGCACAAAACTTTCAATACAGGCATTCTATATTGGACAGTGACTAATTAGTCAATCAGATAACCAAATAATCACTTTTTGGTAGTTTGAACATGAGCCATATACCTTAGAACTTCTAAGCATTCACCCACATGCCTGTCTGCTTCTTCTCATTCTGTCCCCTCAACTTGGAACACTTTTAAATTTTCTTCCCAATGGTAAAATCATAAACTTTTAGAGTTTATTTTTAAATGTTATCTCCTCTGTGAAACCTTCCCTGAACCTTCAGGTAGGTCCCAACCTGCTTTATTTGTCTTTCTGACTTCCTCTCATCATCTCCAAATTCCTTGAAGGCAG
This sequence comes from Ia io, assembly GCA_025583905.1. Taxonomy (NCBI): domain Eukaryota; kingdom Metazoa; phylum Chordata; class Mammalia; order Chiroptera; family Vespertilionidae; genus Ia; species Ia io. The sequence goes on from JAJQQW010000001.1 coordinate 101,363,557, forward strand.
AATTTATCTGTTATCTAACCTTAATCTCCAACAATTAACAAAGTTTTTGATATAGTAATAATATTAATAACTAACATTTTATAAAGTACACTGTGTGCTAAAAACTATTACAAGCACTTTAAATGTATCAAATTATTTAATCTTCATAACAACTCTATTATGTAATTACTATTATTATAGACTAGTGGCCTGATGCACAAAATTCGTGCACATTAAAAGGGAATTAATTAGAGGAAATATTTTAATATTGCTGTTTGTTCTTTCTCTATAATAGAAGTGTCAGAGATAAAAGAAAATTAGTGAAATGTATATGAACACAGGCAGCTTCACATCCCAGGCCGGGGACACAGGCAAGCAGCATCACGTCCCTGGTCAGGGGCAGGGACACATGCAGGCAGTGCCACATCCCAGGTCAGGGACACAGGCAGGCAGTGTCACGTCCCTGGCCAGGGATGCAAGCAGGCAGCTTCACCTCAGTGCTAGGCAGGGACACACACAGGCAACACCATGTCCCAGGCCAGGGATGCATGCAGGCAGCATCACATCCCAGGTTGGGGACACAGGCAGGCAGCGTCACATCCCTGGCCAGGGACGCAAGCAGGAAGCTTCACCTCAGCTCTGGGCGAAGATGCACACAGGCAGCACCACATCCCAGGTCAGGGACACAGGCAGGCAGTGTCAGGTCCCTAGCCAGGGACGCATGCAGGCAGCATGATGTCAGAACAGGCGGGGACACACGCAGGCAGCGTCACGTTAGCACTGGACAGGCCTGCACGCGCCTCCGCTGGTGACCGCCTTCACTGGGGGCCGCCCCCGGGCCAGGTGGCCTCTGGGCTGGGCTGTGCGGGAGCTGCCTCCGCTGAGGGCCACCCCGGGCCGGGCCGTGCGGAGGCCCTCCTGATGATGGCAGTCCTCGCCCACCTGCTTCTGCTGTGCATGCCTCCTGCTGAGTGGTTGTGACGTTACAGTGTCCTGACTAATTTGCATATTCCTCTAGTATTACATAGGATGAGAAAACCAAAGCAAAGGGAGTTTAGACTTGACCCAATGTCACATAACTTGGGTGGAAAGCAGGATTCAAACTCAGGCAATCTGGCTCTAAGATTAGCAGGCGTTCAATAAATATTTCTAGAGGGCAGTAAAATGTAACAGAAAGGGAATTTAGAAATCACCTTAGAAGTTATCTTTTTACAGATGTGGAAAATGATACCGGGAAAGTAGGCTAAGAGATGGTTGGTTTTCTATTTAGTGGCAGAAAGGAAATTATAATTTGGATTTTTTTTTTTCTATTTTCACTGCTCAGTGTTGCTCTCAAGGGCTGTCTGCAAGATAGTTTAAAATTAATTTCTAAGAACTCATCAAAATTATCTCTTATTGTCTGACTGAATTCAGTTCTCTTTACCTGAACCAAATATGGGAGAAGAAGAAGAAGAAGAAGAAGAAGAAGAAGAAGAAGAAGAAGAAGAAGAAGAAGAAGGAGGAGGAGGAGGAGGAGGAGGAGGAGGAGGAGGAGGAGGAGGAGAAGAAGAAGAAGAAGAAGAAGGGGAGGAAGAGGAGGAGGAGGAGGAGGAAGGGATCACTGCTATTTATAGAAGGGAAGTCCTTAAATTATTGCTATATTATTTATTATGTATGTTTTATTTAAGTACAAGTAATTTGCTAAATCACAAATCCATTTTTAGTAGATCATTAAACCAATTTCTATGCATCCATGGTGATGGAAATTTCTGAAACTTCTAACTGACCCCCATGACAACCATTAATCTATTTTGTGTCTCTCTGCTTTTAGCAAACTCTTCTACATCACCTTTCATGTATATTCTCCTATTGTTTATTTTGTGTTTTTTTTTATCTCTCTTCCTTTTACCCCTAGACCTGTGCATTTCCCTAAAATGTCAGTCTCAGGGACCTTAAAAAGATCAGATCTCTTTAATTTTTTCTGAATTTGACATTTGTCATCCATGGATAACAAGAGTCATTTCTCATGATAAAGTGTTTGGGAGAGCAGAAAATTTTTTCCTTTATGTGCAAAACCGATGGGGTAAATTATTTTCTTTTCCCCCTTCAAAAGAAGTTGAGAGTGAGTGAATCTCTTTGTCTAAAAGACAAAAACAAAAACAAAACAAAAAAAACAACAACAATAGATTTTCCTGATAGGGATAAATTTCTTGTTAAGATCTTGCTGACTTTAATAGCCTGAATGTGTATGTGTAATAATTTTTTGTGTTGCTATTTTGCAGGTAGAAACATGCTAGTATGATTTTACTCTTCTGTAGAAAAAACAATAAACCTTTCTTCAAACTTCAGAAATGGGCACCGTGAAAGATACTCTATACCAATAGGACATTTTCATTTCAAAATAGCAAAGCAAAACACAAAGTAAACCTAAGCATATTAACAGAAAAAGGAATCTGGTTATCTTTGAAACTGAACTCCGGTAAAGACTTACTTAAAAAGAATTCCTCAGATATGGCTTGAAGTCTACAGAAAAATTATTGATCATCAACTTGTATTCCCCTTTCCTCACAACTCTGAATACAAAACTAGAGAAAACCCAGAGTGACAAACTCAAATGACAATATTTTATCTAGAACCAGAAAAGTCTTCTATATTAGCTATTATATAGACTTTCTTACTTACCTCAAAAAATTGTATGTTTAATTGTCTCTTTATATTTAACTTCTGTCTTTGCCTTTAGTTCAGTGAGAGTATAGAGCTGTTTACCTGAAGATCTCAGGGTCCAGCAACATAGGAAGCAAATTGTTACTAAGTAGGTCAAAGGTCATTTGAAGAACAATAGGAGTTTATCATTGAGTTTCTCACAACTATCACCTATCAAAATATATTTTTTTCACATAGGATTCTCTGCCACAATAGCTAGAGTAACACATTCTAGAATAGGAATCACAACAGTGTCACTTCTTGACATTGCTGAATAATTTACAATGCATAAAGATTTTAATATAGGTCTCAATGTAGACATCATGAAGAAAGCTCAAAGCTATTCTGACAAAGCAGTACCTAATGCTAGCAGAGCAAGGCTGAGGCATGGCAGAAAAGCCAAAAGTTCTTTCAGGATGCAACCACTAAGAAAATAAATAAATAAAAAGGAAAAGAAAAGCTATACTATTAAACATTTTCATTTCATATAGTTGCTGAAACTATGGAATTTCTAGATCATAATCTTTTAAAATGGCATCTATTACATCAAGTTCCAATAGCTAAATTTGCTGGTAAAGCTTTGGGGTAAAAGGATTAGATCTCTTCCATTTTCCATGAAGCTGATTTGTGAAACCAAAGGGAAAAAAATGCATGAGACAATCTGGTGGATCACTCACTATTCCTAATCTGTGTTCTATATTTGTTAGCCCTACCTCTATAACTAATTAAAAAACTTAGCCTAAATGCTTTGTATCTATAAAAAAAGTTGCCATATATTACAAGGTTTTACTTTTATTATTCTTACTAGTGGCCCAGTGCACAAAATTCGTGCACAGGCAGCAGAGGTGTCCCTTAGCCCGGCCTGCACCCTCTCCAATCTGGGACCCCTTGAAGGATGTCCTACTGCCGGTTTACAGGGATCAGGCCTAAACCAACAGTTGGACATCCCTCTGGCTATGTGGGACTGCTGGCTCCTAACCACTCGCCTGCCTGCCTGCCTGATTGCCCCTAACCACTCTGCCTGCCAGCCGGCTTGCCCCCAACTGCCCCCCTGCTGGCCTGCTCACCCCAAACTGCTCCCCTGCTGTCCTGATCACCCCCAACTGACCCCCACTGATGGCCTGCACACCCCCAACTGGCCCCCCTGCTGGTCTGCTCACCTCCAACTGCCCCCCCTCACTGGCCTGATCACCCCCAATGCCCCCCCCATTGCCCTAATCACCCACAACTGCTATCCCATCCTGGCCTGATAACCCACAACTGCCCTCCCATCTTGGCCTCTAACCACCTCTACCTTGGCCCCGCCACCATGGTTTTGTCCAGAAGAACGTCCAGGTCTCCTGGAAGGTCTCCTAGTCTAATTAGCATATTACCCTTTTATTAGTATAGATAAAGGCCTGGTGCACAGGTGGGGGCCTGAAGGGTGTCCGGGATCAGGGTAGGGGTTCCCTTGGGGCATGGGGCAACCTGGGCGAAGGGCCTGTGGTGGTTTGCAGGCTGGCCATGCCCCCATGGGGTGAGGGTCCCTGCTAGGGGGCGTGGCCAGCCTGGGTGAGGGGCTGGGGCTATTTTCAGGCTGGCCACACCCCCTTAAGGGTGGTGGTCCCTGCTGGGGTGCCTGGCAAGCCTGGGTAAGGGTCTGAGGGCCATTTTCAAGCTGGCCACGCCCCCAGTGACCCTGGCCCCCAGCCCCTCCTTGAGTGGAGGCCAGGGCAGGCAGGAACTTGGCTTCCTCTGTCTCTGGGGGCAACCCAAGCCTCCTGCCTGCTCCAGCTCCATGGCCACCACCATCTTAGTTGGGTTAATTTGCATACTCACTACTGATTGGCTGGTGGGAGCAGCAGAGGGATGGTAAATTTGCATGTTTCTCTTTTATTAGTGTAGATGCTAGTTTAAGCTGAAAGTATGGTAATGCCAGTCCAAATTTTTGTCAGCCACCTACCTTTACAAATGCACTTGTATGTTAGCACATATAAGTGCTGTTTTTCTGGATTTTGTGATGGAAATCTCAGAGAATATTTTTATTGAATTTATTAGTGTGACATTAGTTAATACAATTATATAGGTTTCAGGTATACAATCTTTTTAAAAATATGCAATATACTTAACTATTTGAATGGATATCAGTGTTTTCTGTTAAAGTACAGATGTAGCATTTACAATTCTTTTTGTTTTTTTAAATTCTGATCTTTTTATAGTTAGTACAATTTTAGTCAAGTTCAGCACTAACCCAAAAATCAGATACAATGTTTTGTTTACCAATTAAGGACATATATATGACCTGAGGCACAAGATTAAGTAAAGGATTTCAACAATGACTTATTAAACATAAACTTAACACATTTCCTCCTGTGGGTTCTGTTATATGGTTTATATTCCTATGCTTAGGATAGGGATTATTCTGTTTCATTGGCTTTAATCTACATTAGTTATATAAGCCCAAATTCCCCCTAATATTCATTGATCTCCCAATGTGATTTTAAAAATTATCTGAATGCTTTTTCAACATAGTGCATGTTTATATTACCACCACTTCCATCACTTAGCCTCCATGCTGTGAATGCCTATTAATCTTCCAATACACATACCATATTATCACCCTTTGAATTGAATTTATAGTTACATTTCTTCTGACAAAGAAATTCTCAAGCCCCATATGACTTTGCTGGTTCTACCATTATTTTGAAAGATATAATACCAATTTTATGAAAACTCTTCCAGAAAAATTGAAGAGGAGAAAATATCTCCCAGCTCATTCTATGAGGTAATAATACCTAAACCAGGCATTACAGGAAAAGAAAACTACAAACTAATGATCCTCATGAATATTAATTTATCTGGTGAATCACTCAGTATTCCTGATCTGTGTTCTATATTTGTTAGCCCTACCACTGTAACTAATTAAAAAGCTTAGATAAAAGGACAATTCCTAGAAAATTTAGTAAATTGCATGAAACATTATTTTAAAGTAATATGTCCTAGTCTAGTGGAGTTTAGTCCAGCAAGGCCAGGTTGGTTTGGCACTTAAAACCAATCAATGTAAATCACTATATTAACAGAAGAAAAAAAATAATCTCAATATATGCATAAATAGACTTTGTCAAAAACCAACATCTATTCGTAGTAAAAATCTCTCAACAAAACCAGGAATTAAAACAACAACAACAACAAAAAAAACTTCCTCAACCTGATAAAGATCACCTATGAAAATTCTGTAGCTAACATCCATCATACTTATTGGTAAAAGACTGAATGCTTTTCCTCTAAGACCAGAAATAAAACAAATATGTCTGTTTATTCAACATTATACTGAATGTTCTAGCCAGTGCAATGAAATAAGAAAAAGAAACTAAAAGCATTCAGATTGGAAAGAAAGAAGTAAAATTGTACTTATTCTCAAATTATATGATAGTCAATGTACACAACCTACATGTTCTACAAAAAAAGTTTCTAGAACTATTGAGTTTAGCATGTTTTCAGGATACAATATCTACATATAAAACAATTTTATTTCTATAAAATAGTTACAAAAATAGGAAATTTAAAATATACCATTTATAGTATTTAAATATGTGAAATAATTAGGGATATTTTTGACAATGTGTAATTCTTGTACACTTAAAAGTACAAAACATTGCTGAGATAAACTATAGAAGTCCTGAATAGGTAGAGAGAGATACATGTTTATTGATTGAAAGACTTAACATTTTAAAAATATCAATTCCACTCAAATTGTGTATAAATTCAATGAAAAGTCAATAGATTTTTTGACAGAGATTTAAAGGCAGGTAAGTGGAGAAAGAATAGTCTTTTTAAAAACAATTTACTGCACTAATTAGCTATCTATATGAAAGAGAGAGGGGAGACCGCAATCAATACCACACACTATATGCAAAAATTAAATAAAAAATGATCTTAGACCTAATATAAGTGCTAAAATTATAAACTTTTAAAAGAAAACATAGGAGTAAACTGTCATAATCTTGGCTTATATAATAGTTTCTTAAATACAACACCAAAATAACTATTTATAAAGTTGATAAATTGGACTTTATCATAATTAAGGACTTATGTTCTTTGAAAGACCAAAGTAAGAGAAAGAAATGAAAAGCTACTGAATGGGAGAAAACATTTTTAATTATACAACTGATAAATAATGTGCAACTAAAATATGTAAAGATTTCCCAAAATAAAGTAAGAAAATAAACAATCTAATAAATAATGAACAAAAATTTGAACAGATGTGTCACCAAAGAAGATGTAATAAGCACCTAAGAAGATGTTTAACATTATTAGCCAGTGAAGATATTGAAATAAAAACCACAGTGAGATTCTAATACACACCTATTATATTAGAAAAAATAAAAACGGGTACCCATACCAAGTGTTGGTGAGGATATGGAAGAGCTAGAACTCTCATATACTGCTGGTAATAATGTAAAATGGTACATCCACTTTATTTGGTAGATTCCTAAAAAGTTAACTCTTAAAAAGTTAAACATAAACTTATATGATTCAACCATTTTACTTCTTTTGTTTACCCAAGAGAAATTAAAGTATATGTTCACATAAGCACTAGTACACAAATGTCCATAGTAGCTTTAAGTGTAATAGCCAAAGACTGGAAATAGTCCTAAATGTCCATCAACACGTGACTGGATAAATTTTTGGTATATCCACCCATCAATGGAATATCTCTCATCAATAAAAAGTGAATTGCTGATACACATAATAACATTGATGAATCTCAAAATAAATTTGCTGAGTTAAAAAGCCAGAACAAAAAAGTACATACTCTGTGATTGCATTTATGTGAAATTCTGTAATAACAGAAAGAAGTTCAATTTTTTTATGGGGAGGGAAGTGAGGGGTAGGAAACATCCAAACTTTTAGAGGATGAATTTACTCATTATCTTGATTTTGGTATTAGTTTCATTGGTGTATACATGCATCAAATCTTACTGAATTGTGTACTTTTAATATGTACACTTTACTTCAATAAGGACTGAAAATATTATGCAAATGATGTATACTATTCCATTTTATTTCGGTTCATTAAATAATTAATATATTATTTTAAATTATTTGCCACTTGGGTAAAATTTATATTCAACATACTTCCTATATTTAGCCTTTGATTTTATGTTCCCTTTGTAATCCTGCTGCATGCATCCAGTTTGAGAACCACCTTCTCACAAAGCAATAGTCTGTCATATTAGGAAGCGACCTCCTTGAAGGCAGGGACAGGGTTTATTTTATCTCTTTATTCTTAGTTCCAAGCACAGTGCCTGATACATAGTAGACACATCAGTGAATGTTACTTGATGTACTAGACTCTCTGACGGCCTGTCTCCTCTATGTCTCCTATATGTCACATTGAATGACATCTATAAACTCATTCTCATTGAAGCTATGGATGTAAAACTGGAAGACATCTTTTCCTCCTAGAGGTTACTACACTTCATTATTTCCTCATTTCCCCACCTGCAATTTTCTTACACACTTCCTCCTAATTTAGACATGGAAATTTTCATACTATCTTAGGTTCAACTCTTTTCTCCGACACTTAATGCCAATGTGGTCTTGGGCAACTTATTTCTCTGACTCTCCGTTTCTTTATTTTAATGTGAAGATAATAATGCTTATTTTTAGTGTTGTGTGTGAAGCTCAAGAATTGAGGCCTATAGAGTACTTGAACCATAGTAAACAATGAACTAGTTCTAATTTTCTTCCCTTCTGAGTCCCATTCTACATAGCTTCTTCATTAAAATTTTCCCACCCAGTGCTTTATCTCTTAACAAGTCGCTAATATTTAATTAAATTTTCTCAGAGAATGGAGTGTTTATTTAGAATTATAGAGTGGGAAAATAAAACATTGTTTTGGGCTTTTGTATATATAGGGACAAAGGGGTGGAGGACAAAGATGAGAACATTTTATTTCTACTTTAGTCTTACTCTAAATAAAGAGATGTTTGTTGTACCTATGCTCAAAACTGGCTTTGATCTCTGCACATATCTCATGCTCAAGGTTCTGCTCCTTGCCCTAAAACCCCACAACACCAAACACCTAATTTTCTCCTGTTAGTACAGCCCAAATCTGAACATTATTCTGCTTGAATAAAAATTTGTTTGCTATAATATTTCTATTACAAACAAATTACTTTTCCTGAGCCTAATATTGAATTTCCTGATACACACAGGTGTTCTAGTCCTTAAGAGTTTGTCCTTTATGTGGAATAAAGGGAATATGGAAGACATTGTTTTCTATTCACCAGAAAGTTTAGGAGATACCATATAGAGTACTATGAAAAGTCATAAAATACTTTTTTAAAATAGAAAAAAATGAGTAGATAAAAGGATCCTTCAATCACTCTCCCAATTCTTATATTATGTTCAAATTCATACCATAGCAAACAGCAGGAACAATAGTAACAATTGAAATCAATTGACTATTAACTACATGCCACTACTATCCTAAGCACTTTACATGCAATGACCAATTTGATCACTACAGCAACTTACTGTTATCATTCTCATTTAATGGAAGAGAAATTGGAAACTGAGGATCACAAAGGTTAAAATAGATATTCAACATGGCATTACTAGGATGAATCAGGGCAAGGAATTAAGCCTGGTTAAAAATCTACACTCTTAATCATTATAGTTAAATAATATATTCCATTACAATAAGATTTCAATTAATCAGAGCACTACTAACTGACACCCTTAGATAAAATGTCTCTTCTTTTAGAATAAAGAAACACATTGTAAAACAAAGCTCATGTTATAGGCTTTGTTTAAGCAAACATTTCCAGAAAATTAGTTGCTTGTCCTGCAAGATCCTTAGTCAACAAACAAAAATGTAGTTATTACTAAACTTAACTTACTAAGGGGATAATATAGCCTTTGACACTTGAGAAAAATATCCACCACCAAAAGAGTAAAACAACATTTTTGTTATCTCTAAGCTTCAGGTTACCAAAATACTCAATTAATCAGAACCATCCTTTTCATGCAGTCCGTTTAACTGAGGTTTTCCTGGTAACCTGACATTTCTACATACTTAGGTATTAGAGGCCAGACAAGCAAAATATCTGGCTATCTAACTGAGTACTTTACAGTGTTTATATGGATGAAGAACACAACTGACAACTTCAGAAATAAAGTATGATACATGTGCTATATAATTAATCATATATGATGTATTTATAATGAAATAATATATATGTAATGAAATAAAACACATGTGGAGATAATATATACAATGGCCACTATTGAATAGAGTCTCCTGCTTGTTAATGCATCCTGTCATTTCTGATATTTTAATTCTCATAAACATAAAAGAGAGATTATTACTCATCTATTGGTCAAAACTCTGAAGCTTAAATCAAAGATTTAGAAATATTCAGAGAAAGTTTCCATAAGAAAATAACTGAATGTAATGTAAAAGATAGTTTAATAAACACTCAATATAATAATGTTACTGGTGACACTTGGGTACTGGAGTATGAACAATCACTAAAATTGGACTGTTAAAGTCCAAAGGCTTGATGAGATGTTTCACAATTGGCATTTGAACTAATGAGAAAACTGTGGAAAGGCAACATTATCCACTCAAAATGCACTCACTTACCTTTTTAAGACCTTTCCTATCAAAGTATAATCTAGTTGGTGACAAAATAGCCAATGAGTGGTCTGGAAAAATGACTTGACAAAAAGGTCAGGCAAGATGTTTTTCATAAAGCACACATACATACATTGAACACACACAGTTCACCTGCAAAATCATCTCATAAAATAAAAAATCTCATATAACGATTTTAAAAAATCTGCCATTAGATTAAGAAGTTGGCCTTGGAAAATTCTCAAATATGCTCATATCTCCACATAGTCTAGTTTCTCTTGGAAAACCACTGGGCCACATTTTTTCTTAGCAGGTAGCAACTGATCTCATATGTTAATACTTTCCCCCTACATTTCCCCCTTTACTTTTTTTTTCTCCTCATAGTGCTTTTATTTTATCCCAAAGTGGTAGGATTAAGGGAAGAGATTAGCTAGTTTCATTTTTCTTCAGGCCATGCCCTGAGTAAACATAAAAGTCATTGTAAGAACAAGAGGGAATATACAACATAAAAAGAAAGCCAGGTTCTGTGTATAATGTGTGTGTGTGTGTGTGTGTGTGTGTGTGTGAAAGAGTCCACAAGCTCTCATATTTATGGGTGTAGATTCAGAGAAGTGATGTCATAAAACCGTCTACCAATTCTACTATGTCATTTACATCTTCATATTCCTTTTGAACATATTACTTCTGTGTGGACAGATGCAGGTGACACTTTTGGTAAAAATTAAAAATTAGATAAATGCTTGCATGGTCACAGAGATTTCAGGTCAACCTAATTTTATCCACTAGTATTTGAGTGTCTTTGTGTGCCCAATAAAAGATTGATCATTCATTCATTCATTCAAAAATGTCTAGTTCAAATTTTTCCTGATAATTACTGAATATATGTATATTCTATTGAATTATTAGAAACCATTCAATTTTATACTTCAAATAGATGAATTATATAATACATGAGTTATATCTCAATAAGGCTATTATTTAAAAATCTATTCTATGAACATTATAGCCACTATTTATTGAGAATTTATCATATATGAAGTGCTTTGCATATGTTAAATCGTTTAATGTGACTCTCGTAAGCAATTTTTATGGGTTTATAACCGCAGTTTCACAGACAAAGAAACTGAGGTTTAGAAACATTAAGTAACTCACTTAAGAATAGCTAATAAGTGATGGATTCAGGGTTCTACCAAAGACCTTATTCCTTTCACATCACCAGACTGCCTCTGTGCTTGTCTACCTACCTACGCAAGCTGAACCTGATGGTCAATGCACCTCAATGTTTCTCTTTCTCTGTCTCTCCCCTCACTTCCTGTCAGGGACCAGCCTGATGGGTTGAACCGGGCTGAGGTAGGGAGGTGGGATTTGAGAAAAGAAAGAAAGACAGGACAGCGGGATTCGGGAGGTCCACCAGCTCTAGAGAAGCTGTGGCAACTTTTATTAGTAATACAGTGCTTTTTATACATAAGACACTAAGCAGGGAATCAATCACAAAGAAAACATTCTTTGTTTCTCTAAAATCACTACTGGAGGGATAAGTTGAAGGACAGGTCTCTTGTTACAATAAATCTCACTAGTTGGATACATATTTCTTGGTAAGCCATGAAAGTAGCTCTTATCCTACTGATAGCAGTCATATAAACAAACCCTGGGAAAGCTCTGTAGGCAGGGGCTGCTCTCGTTATACTGATTAGTTGCCATCCAAACAGGCCTGGGAAATCTGTGTGGGTAGGGTGCCAGCCTTGCTAGCCCTTACAGGTGCAAGGACCGTGTCAGCTTACATCCTGTTCCCCACAACTTCCACTTTCTCTAACAATGGAAGAATGTCCTCAGGTGAGGATTTAAAAAAAAAACCATATAAAGACTAATCATTGGCATTACAATGAAGCCTAAACCACTTATCTTCATCTTCAGGGCCCTATATGTTTTGCCTGTCTACCTCTGAAAATTAATCTCACTTCTCACACTTGTTACCCTGACTCAGAATATCACCCTCCCACTAGCAACATCAAAATTGCCTCTGCTCTTATAACAGAAAGCATCCAATGTACATTCTCTCCTATTTGATTGGCATGCTCATCCCTCAACCCTTTGCATTATTAGCTCTTTTAAATCTATCTGGTTTCAGTTTATATGACATATTCTCAGAGACTTTCCTGACCACTTTATTCAGGTAACATTCTCTGCTATTGATCATTTATTTTGAAGCACATGCCACATGTCAGTATTAAAAATTCATATTCACTTCTATGATAATTTGATTAATATCTGTCCCCTACCTCTACTCCACACACACTAGAATATAATTAGCATGACTTTCTGGTTCAACATTATATCTACAGCCTAGAACAGATCAGGTCTTTAATAAATATTTTTTGCAGTAAATACATTACCAATATATTCAGTATACCACAAGAAAAATGTACCATGGTGAAGTCAGGAGGCAAGGAAGAGAGGAGTAGAAGGTCCAGACAGGTAACTTCTATGAAGTCATCCAGCTGAGCTTCCAGAATTCTGTCCTCTGGGAAGACAAATTTTATTCATCAACACCCATGGGTGCTAGACATTGTTCCAGGCCTGCTAGACATTGTTACTTCTAGTTAATTCAAGCTGAGATGTACAACTGAATATTTACAAGAAGACATGATTAAAAATTATCTAATTAATATTTTTATTATAACATTTATTTCCCCTCTAATCCTCTCTGATTTAATTAATATCTTTATTATAACATTTATTTCTCCTCTAATCCTCCCTGATTCTTTTCAGCCACAGTGACTCTTAGCAAGAACAAAAGCTCAAGAAACAGCATTTCTAAACCACACATACAGCTGAGGACGTATGCCTGTATCGATAAAACAGGATTTCAACAGCCTAAAGGGTCCTGGAACACAGATCAATAGATTCCCTGGTGAACATTAATTACAGAATCAAGTCTCACAACTTATCCCAATTCAGGAAATAAATACAATTTAGTAACTCATAAAGGAAGGTCTATCTGTATCACTAAAATGCCCCAATTACAGACTATACTCAAATATATATTTTTGTTACCTTTAGTTTCAATAACTTGATTAGACACCTCTTTTAATAGGTAAGAATTATTTATAATAACACATCAAACATTGTCTATTTAATGAGGGAGACGGGAGCCAGATTACAATGTGACTTCTATGCCATGCTAAAGTTTTATATTTTTCCTGAAAGTTATAGACCATCACTGACAGGTTTTAAGCAGAGAAGTGATGAGATCAAATTTTAGATTATGTTTTTTATAAAGCTCAAGTGGGGAGCAGTGATAAGGGTAGATTGGAGAAGGAAGTACAGGCAGCTGGGAGAGTAATTTGGAGGTTATTCCTATATTTTTGTTGAAAAAATGATTAATATCTGAAATTATGCTAGTAAGTACCAGAGGAGAGGGGATAGATTTAAGTGATATTTAAGATATGGAGTCAATTGAAACTTTATGTAAGGAGGTTGGATGTGATAAATGAGAAAAGAGGACAAGTTGAAGGTTCCTTCTGGGCTTCTTGTTTGGGGAAGTAGGTAGATGGCAGGACCTTTTCTTTACACTTGAAGATTACAAGAAGAGGATCAGATTTAGGTAGGAAGATCATCTTGGAAATATTGAATCTATGGTGACTGTGAAATATAACGTAGAAAAAAGTTACATGCTATTTGAATTGTATTACAATTCTTCCCTTCTAACATTTCCTCATGGAATTACAGGATTATATTTTCCCACAAAATCCAATACAAAGTCAGACACTGAACAGGTGCTCAAATATACCTATTGACTTGATTTTATTTGCATACACCCTACCTCAGGCCACCCACCACAGCCACAGCCACCTGGGCAAGGAGAATGGGAAAGATGGGGGTGTCCATCTAGCCAGATAGAGCAGGATTGTAGCCTGCAAATTATTCCTGCTGTCAGTTAAATTGCTTAAGCTACTAAGCAGATGCCTGGAGAGAAGGTGTACCTATATCATTTGCAGAGGCCTCTTGGTTGTCATGACTGCAAACTGTGCTGTGGCAGAAACTCCCTCACTTGTTTCCTTCTCTGGAACTGTGCTATGGCCAAGATACATCTGTGGTCCTGAAAGAAAAATGAGTGGAGTAGAGATGAAGGAGCTAGCTATTTCTTCACTGGAAATTTAAATAATAGGCAAAGCAGCTCTTCAATGCTGTACCCAATTACAGCACAGCCCAATCAGCTGCCATTTGTTGGAGTAAATGGACTATTTAGGGTGTATTTTAAAATAGGGCTTGCATCTTCTACTAAGATGATTTTTACTGTACAATAGTGCCATATCATTGCTGTATTTAAAGTACTTTGAGTGTTCAGGGACTGTGACAGCAACTTAGGAAAAACTTTTTTACTTGCCACTTTATAACACATCCTTCGTAAGGATGAATGCTTATTTTGCTATCTGAACAGGCAAATGGATTTATCCCTAAGCAGTTAATCTGATTTTTCATACTTTACACACCATCAGATGCATATGTTGCCTATTCCAACAGCTATTCCAGAATTATTGACACTGGAGGAGCCCTTTCAACAGAAAAAAAATGTGCTTTAATGGCTTCACCTTTGAGACTCAAGAGGTGGCTTTGGTGACCCAAAACTTTGAAGAATGCAAACACCAGCAAAAGAAAGGCAATGCTTATTTTTGAATGGTTGGGCATGTTTTCACTCCCAGGAGCTGAATCGTTACCTAGGCAAGATAGAGTCTCATTTATACAGTCCAAAGGCTATAGACCAGGCTAAGAGCCTTAAAGGGGTATGCAGAGACTTAAATCCTAGCGATGGTTCTGATGCTAACTACCTGGGCAACCTTGGACAGATTGCCTTATCTCTACAGATCTTAGTTTACCCACCTGAAAAATTGTAAGGCTGGAAACTATGGTCTTCGTGTTTCTCCTGGAAGGATCATAGATTATATTCTAAATACTGTGCTTAGGCAGGTGCCTTCATCTGTTGAATTGCCTTTTCACTTTCTGTAAGCAGAAAGGCAGGTGGAAGAAAGCCCCTATCCCTTACCCTTGGTCTACCCCATTCCTAACCTCCAAAGGTTGTCTGTCTTATTGGGCATATTTCACTAGTGTCCATGCTCAGCAAAAATGGTTTGTGGAGCCACATAAACACTGTTTTCTATGGTACTCTTTCTAAAGAAAGACCAAAGGAGAGGCTATTTATAAATGAAGATGAGATCTCTAGTGGTCAGACTTCCTTAAGAGCTATTTAAAAAATCAACTTGTTTCAGAAGCCTTACTCTACAGTGCCTTCAGATACTTCAATGAGAAAGTCACTTGATATGGAGGTTGAGAGGTTTTGCCTTGAATTTAAATAATAGTACTCAGGTTGGTTTTGACATGGCAAGACATCAATATTTTAATGCATGCTTTAAAATTCATACATGGTTTCATCTTACATTTAAGTATCCATTTTTAATTTGTTTTTGTATATGGTGTAATAAAGTAGTCCAGTTTCATTTTATTCATGTATTTGTCCAGTTTTCCCAATACCAGTTATTGAAGCTGTCATTTTCATATTGTATGTTCTTGCCTCCTTTGTCATAAATTAACTGACCATATAAAACTCCTAGATGAAAACATAGACAGTAAACTCTTTGACATTGGTTTTACCAATATGTTTTTAAATATGTCTCCTCAGGCAAGGAAATAAAAGCAAAAATAAACAAATGAAACTACATCAAACTAAAAAGCTTCTGCACAGCAAAGGAAACCATTAGCAAAATGGAAAGACAATACACTGAGTTGGAGGAGATATTTTCAAATGATATATCTGATAAGGGGTTAATATCCAAAATATGTAAGGAACTCATACAACTCAAAAACACAAACAATTCTATTTAAAAATGGGAATGGACATTTCTCCCAAGAAGACATACAGGTGGCTAACAGACATATGAAAAGATGCTCAACATCACTAATTATCAGGGAAATGCATATCAAAATCACAATGAGATACCACCTCACACCTGTCAGAATGAGTACTATCAAAAGTCAACAAATGTCAAGTATTGGCTAGGATGCAAAGAAAACAAACCCTTGCACACTGTTGGTGGGATTGTGAATTGGTGCAGCCACAATGAAAAACAGTATGGAGAGTCCTCAAAAAATTAAAAGGATAGCTACCATACATTCCAGCAATTCCACATATGGGTATGTATTTGAAGAAAACAAAAACACTAATTCAAAAGGATATATGCATCCCTATGTTCATTGCAGCATCATACCTAATAATAGACAAACATGTAAATTGACTGTACCTCCGCTATGCTCACAGCCAATCAGAGTGACTATGCAAATTAACCCAACAAAGATGGCAGTTAATTTGCATACATAGGCGCCCAGCGGCCTGGGTCCTGCTTTCTCGGCGCCCAGGTCACTCCGAGGTAGGCCCCACATGGGTCCTGAGCAAGCTGGGAAGGGCCTGAGCCAGGGGGCTCCTGGGCAGGGCCGAGCCTTCGATCGGAGCTGAGGGGGCCCCTGCCCAGACCTAAAGCCTCAGCCAGAAGCTTTGGACCTGGTCAGGGGTGGAGCCAGCGATCAGAGAGAGCTGGGGGTCCCCTGCCCAGGCCCTAAGCTTCGGCCAGAGGCTTTGGGCCTGGGCAAGGGCGGAACGGGTGATTAGAGGGAGCTGGGGGGGCCCTGCTCAGGCTCTGAGGCTTTCAGCCTGGGCAGGGGTGAAGCCGGTGATCAGAGGGAGCTGGGGGGCCTGGGCAGGGGTGGAGCCAGCGATCAGTGGGAGCTGTGGGGCCCCTTCCCAGGGCCCGAGGCTTTAGGCCTTGGCAGGGGTGGAGCCGGTGATCAGAGGGAGCTGGGGGGGGGCTTTCCAGGCCCCAAGCCTGCGCCAGAGGCTTGGGGCCTGGGCAGTGGCAGAGATGGTGATTGGAGGGAGCTGGGGGTCCCTGCTCAGGCCCCGAGGTTTTAGGCCTTGGCAGGGGCAGAGCTGGTGATCAGAGGTGATCTGTGATCGGTGTGAACTACAGAGGAAACACCTTTTCTGACCTCTCATTGGCTAAGCTCCCTTTATGCCACTGGTAATATTCTTAGTAACTTGGGTATAAGAATCCAAAAAGGTGATCTAGGGTTTTTCCACCACACTCCTGAAGAAAAAAAACGAAGGTCTGCTGGAGGGCTAAGAAATGTCATATCCTGCCCTAGCCAGTTTGACTCAGTGGATAATGCCTCGGCCTGCAGACAGCAGGGTCTGGGTTTGATTCTGATCAAGGGCATATACCTAGGTTGCAGGTTCCTCCCTGGCTGGGGTGCAGGTCAGGGCTTATGCAGGAGGCAACCAATCAAAGTGTTCCTCTCACTTTGATGTTTCTCTCTGTCTTTCCCTTTCTCTTCCACATTCTCTAAAAATCAATGGAAACATATCCTCAGGTGAGGATAAAAAAATAATAAAGAAAGAAATGTCATATCCTATGAAAGACACAAATTGAAAATTCCTAAAGAAAGTTGTCATTTTTTCATGGTGAAGGGACTAGAGTCCATGTTGATGAAAACACCCTGGTGGCTGTGGTGACTGGTAGTGGCTGCAGCAGTGGGGTGATGGGGCTGGTGCCTTCCCTTGATCACCCTGGTCGCCTCCCACAAAGGGAGGCCAGACTGCGACTTAGGCCTGCTCCCCTTTGGAGCAGGCCTAAGCCGTTAGTAGGACATCCCCTGAGGGCTCCCAGTATGTGAGAGGGGGCAGGCTGGGCTGAGGGACCCCCCCAGTGCATGAATTTCATGCACTGGGCCCCTGGTCCTATATAATAAAAGCCTAATGTGCTAAGTGTCTGATAGTCTGGACGTCCGTTCAACCAATCAAAGTGTATTATGCTAATGACATGCTAAGGCCATTCAACTGCTTGCTATGATGTGCACTGACCACCAGGGGGCAGAGAGTTGACCAGTCAACCAGTCCCTATGACATGCACTGGCTTCCAGGAGGCAGATGCTCCAACTGGTAAGTTAGCTTACTGCTGGCGTCCAGCTGATTGGGACTGAGCGAGATGGGTCAGACATGCCCTGGAGTCCTCCCGCAGTCCCTTCCCAGCTGGCCAACCTCCCGTGTTCTTCCCTGGCCCCCATTGTGCACTGGTGGGGTGCCTCGGCCTGGCCTGCACCTTCTTGCAATCCAGAACCCCTCGGGGGATGTCGGAGAGCTGGTTTTGGTGCGATCCCACAGGCATAAAAGGCTAATATGCAAATAGACCAACCTGCAAAAAAACCGGTCACTATGTAATACACTGACCACCAGGGGGCAGATGCTCAATGCAGGAGCTTCCCCCCAGTGGTCAGTGTGCTCCCACAGGGGAGCGCCACTCAGCCAGAAGCCGGGCTCATGGCTGGCAAGCACAGCGGCAGTGGCGGGAGCCTCTCCTGCCTCCAAGGTAGTGCTAAGGATGTCTGACGGATGGCTCCCAGACTGCAAGAGGGTGCAGGTCAGGCTGAGGGACCCCACCACCCCAAGTGCACGAATTTCATGCACCAGGCCTCTAGGTATTTATAATAGCCAAGTTATAGGAGCAACCTAGCTGACCATTGATAGATAAATGGATAAAGAATACAGAATATTACTCAGCAATAGAAAGAATGAAATAATGCCATTTCTGATGACATAAATGTAATGTACCTAGGGGGTATTATCCTAAGTGAAATATGTCAGACAGAGAAAAAAATACCTTAAAATTTCAGTTATATGTGGAATCTAAAAAACAAAATAAACAAACAAAATAAAAAACAAATTCATAGAGACAGAAAACAAACTGATAGTTAACAAAAGGTAGTGGGGATGGGGAGGGGACTGAGTGAAAAGGATGAAGGCAAATAATATGTACAAACTTCCAGTAATAAAATAAATAAGTCACAGGGATGTAATGTACAGCACAGGGAATCCTATCTAATAAAAGAGTAATATGCAAAT
Source organism: Ia io (assembly GCA_025583905.1). Classification (NCBI taxonomy): domain Eukaryota; kingdom Metazoa; phylum Chordata; class Mammalia; order Chiroptera; family Vespertilionidae; genus Ia; species Ia io. Next base: position 101,382,789 of record JAJQQW010000001.1, read on the forward strand.
TGACGATCACTCCAACACACAAGATGGCTGCCCCCATGTGGTCAAAGATGGCTGCCCCCATGTGGACACAAGATGGCCACCACAAGATGGCCTTCAGGGGAGGGCAGTTGGGGGCAATCAGGCCTGCAGGGGAGGGCAGTTAGGTGTGACTGGACTGGCAAAGGAGGGCAGTAGGGGGAGACCAGGCCTGCAGAGGAGGACAGTTTGGGGGGGCCCAGGCTTGCAGGGGCGGGCAGTTGGGGGGGTCAAGGCCTGCAGGGGAGGGCAGTTGGAGGCAATCAAGCCTGCAGGGGAGGGCAGTTAGGGGTGACTGGGCTGGCAGAGGAGGGCAGTTGGGGGAGACCACGCCTGCAGGGGAGGACAGTTTGGGGGGACCCAAGCTTGCAGGGGGAGGGCAGTTGGGGGCGACAAGGCCTGCATGGGAGGGCAGTTGGGGGGGGGACCAGGCCTGCAGGGGAGGGTAGTTGGGGGCAATTGGGCCGGCAGGGGAGCAGTTAGGCATCGATCAGGCTGGAAGGGGAGTGGTTAGGGGGTTATCAGGCTGGCAGGCAGAAGCGATTAGGGGCAATCAGACAGGCAGACAGGCAAACTATTGGGAGCCAGCAGTCCTGGATTGTGAGAGGGATTTCTGGGCAGTCAGACATCCCTTGAGGAATCCCAGATTGGAAAGGGTGCAGGCTGGGCTGAGGGACACACATGTCCCACCATGCATGAGTTTCCTGCACTGGGCCTCTAGTATAGTCAGTAATATCACTGTAACTTTGCACAGTGATAGATGGTTATTGTAGTGATCACATCATAAGGTATATAAATATCAAATCATTATGTTGTACACCTGAAATTTACATAATATTTTATGGCAGTTATCTATCTATATAAAAGGCTAATATGCTAAGTGTCTGACCGTCTGACCGGTCACTATGATGCGCACTAACCACCAGAGGGTAGATGCTCAATGCAGGAGCTGCCATGAGGCACACTGGCCATTTACAGAGAAACGGCACCATGGACCTGGTGCCCACAAAGAAACACTTGGCTTCTCCCAAGTAGGACACAGGCCCCACAACCACCCTGGAGCAATAGCCTACCAAATCACAGCCAATGCTGCAGAGACCCCATGGCACAAAATGCAGCTCACAGCCCAGGGCAGCACAGAAACGGTGGCTCTGGGCGGTGGCTAATGATGTCACGTAGCAACGCCCAGCTTCCTCTCCCTAGAAACTAGCCTCGAAGTTTCTTCAGGCCAGGAACACAACTTACTTTATAGCCAGGTACAAACATTTTATACTTTAACCCAATGTCTGTGAAGCATTTTCCCATGCCTCATCTCATTTGATCCTCACAGAAGTCCTGGAGTAGGTAGATAGCAGACTCGGTGGAATCCTATTTTCTTTTCATTAGCCTGAAAACGGAGATTTAGAAAGCTTAGAAACTTGACCAGACTGAAAAGAAGTAAGAAATGGTGGACCTTGAAAATGACTACAGGTTTTCTCGCTGCGTAGAATATAGTCAAACATAGCTGCAGTTAAATATTTTACCATTTGTTCTCCCTGCATGACCTACAATAATAATCTGCTTTGTGTTGACATTTACTGCTGTGTTCCTGACAATTACCAGAAAGAGAAGTTGGGGTGCTTCACTGGGATGGAAAAAGTTTAGCTAAATCAGAAAGTAGGTCTAATTAAGCAAGTTTATTCTATATATATAAAAGGCTAAGTTGACTTGCACATACGCAATACATATAAAGCTCTCACTGGTGCCAATCACAGGCCTGTGTTTCGATATGTCATTTTTTAAAAATTTCTTTATTGGTTAAGGTGTCACATATTTGTCCTCATCCCCCATTCCCATCCCATACCCCTCCCCACGGATGCCCCCACACCCCTGTTGTCCTTAACCATTGGTTAGGCTCATATGCATGCACACAAGTCCCTTGGTTGATCTCTCCCCCCTACCCCCACCCTCCCCTACCCTCCCTCTGAGGCCCGACAGTCCGATCGATGCCTCCTTGTTTCTGGGTCTGTTCTTGTTCATCAGTCTATGCTGTTCATCATTTCCCCTAGATGACCCAATTTCAATGTTCAACAGTTCCTTATGTGTACATGTGAGCACTGACTTTTCAGTTCTGGATGGTGGACAAATGGTGGTAATGCAGGTCCGACTCCCTCTGGTTTGGTCTCGCCCGAACCCAGAGGCGCGGCCTCACCCGGACTCAGGGGCGCACAGCCTCACCCGGACCCGGGACCCAGCATCACCCAAGGCCCCGGGGCGCGTGGCCTCACCTGGACCCAGGTGCGCGGGGCCTCACCCGGACCCGGGATCCAGCCTTACCTGGACCCAGGGGCGCGCAGCCTCACTTGGACCCGGGGGCGTGCGGCCTCACCCGGACCCAGGGGCGTGCGGCCTCACCCGGGCCTGGGATCCAGCCTCACCCGGACCCAGGGGCACGCGGCCTCACCTGGACCCAGGATCCAGCCTCACCTGGACCCAGGGGCACGCAGCCTCACCCGGACCCAGGGGCGCATGGCCTCTCCCGGACCCGGGGGTGTGCGGCCTCACCTGGGCCCAGGACCCAGCCTCACCCGGACCCAGGGGCACATGGCCTCTCCCGGACCCAGGGGCGCGGCCTCACCTGGACCTGGGACCCAGCCTCACCCGGACCCTGGGGCTCGTGGCCTCACCCGGACCCAGGGGCGCACAGCCTCACCCAAACCCAGGGGCATGCGGCCTCACCTGGGCCTGGGATCCAGCCTCACCCAGACCCAGGGGCGCAGCCTCACCCAGACCTGGGACCCACCCTCACCCGGACCCAGGGGCGCATGGCCGCACCCGGAACCAGGGGTACGCAGCCTCTCCTGGACCCGGGACCCAGCCTCACCCAGACCCAGGGGTGTATGGCCTCACCTGGACCCAGGGGCGCACGGCCTCACCTGGACCCGGGACCCAACGGGGCCTCGCACCTGGCCGCTTCTGGGGCACAGAGATTCTCGAAGGACTCGGAGGTCAGCAAGCACGGAGTCTCCCACCCCATGTCTCCCAGGGGCTCGTCTGTCCATGCTTGGCAGCTAGCGGGGCCATCCCCTCAGCCAGAGACCGCCGGGGGAACCGCGCTGAGCACGTTCCAGGCTGCCATTGTGTCACCAGAGCTGTAGTTCTTAAAGTGTGATCTTTGGCTCACCAGCATCAGCATCATCCCGCGTCCCCCTCTCTTTTATTCTAGTTGTAAAGCATCCACTCAGCCAGCCCTTCGGTGGTTCTGGATGGTGTCTGCTCTGTTTTCCAGTTGTAGTTTAAAAATTGTTGTGGTAGGCAACAATCAGGCGTCTGCCCTATGCCGCCATCTTGGTCCTCCTCCTCAATCTGTCATTTTTGATCATGAATTTGGTTGACACTTCTATTATAGAGAAAGGGTGAATAGCGATATTAAAATATTTCTTCTAATTAATTTCCTTTCAATGTGCATGAGTCCATGCACTGGGCCACTAGTACTTTAATAAAAATACTTAAAATATTCATACATAGCTTTTGAACATTTTTTTAAGAATAGCTCTCTGACCATATGCATTCGATTATTTGGTTGTAGAATGCCAAAATATTTATTAACATTAAGTCTTGAGAAGTTTTTATTAAGTCAATAATCCTTAGACATTTCAGAAGTCTCAGATACTCAAGCTGTTTTAAGAGAAAACTCTACATTGTTTCTCCTCTATTTTAGTTACCTAGACCCAAGAACAGCCTAGAGTGTTCTAATTGCTTAGCTTTTGGAGCTGCCATGGCAGTCAATCAGTGTTATGTTAAAGAAATTGAAGTGTTATGTTTTTGGAAAGCCAAATTCAAGTTCTTTTCATGGTACACTGTTTTTGCATTATGTTTCCTTCATGTTATTTTAGGTAACAATTTGGTTTAAATAATGTCACCTGCTTTGGACTACAGCATGGATTTAGAATGCCAGACTGCTGAACTTTGGATTAATTTTCTCATTCAGTGTTAACTCATTTCCTGCTTCTTTACCGAGCATGTTAAAATATTTTCATTTAGCTTTCTATTGAAGAAGGTGGGGAAATGGGATAAAGAGAGAACTCAAAGAGAGTTCCTAAATACCAAAAGGTTATTGGAGGGGGAGAAAAGGAAAAGATTTAAACTGCAATGTAAATGCTCTAAAAATAAGAGACAAAGCATTGCAATTTTATTCTGGTCTATAGAAAATGGACCAAAACATAAAATGACATTAATTGAGTCTAACCAGAAAGGAAGATTATCAGAATTACTGCTTACAGATGTACATCTATTAGTAAGAAATTGGCCTGCTACATTCAGATAAAAACTTGTAGTTCCACTGAGGAAGGGACCTCAGATATATGCTAATCATTTGCCTGAGCCCTTGAAATAATTCCCAGAGCATCTCTTCAGGGTTTGTACATGTTGCATATAACCTGTACTTTGAAGCAACCTCCAAATTCTTTCCAACTCATAATTACAGGAAGCAGCCAACTGCTTTACTTCAGTGACTTTCCCACAAATTGATGATTTTTAATAGATACATCTGTTAAAGAACATATACTATTAAGGAGACCATAGACACAAACTTCATTTACAAAATAAATCTTAGTGTAGGTCTCTTGGGATTAGGAGTGTGGTGATGGGACTCATGGGTCCTAATGACTACAATCTAGAAAGCAATCTGGCTAGAAAAGGCATCAGCCTAGAAAAAAAGGAAGTTTCTTCTTTCTTTCCTTTTCACGTTATTTTGGGCTCACATTACATTGGACTCCCTATTGATGAGAGAGATCTAAGTGGATATTAATTACCTTGTGAAGCTAAGGGAACAGTTTTCTTCACCTATCAGCTTATTCTAATATTCTTATCACCATTTCTGAAGGACTTATATGCTGCTCTGTGCCCTGAATGCAAGCAGTTAATGTTTTGTAAACTCTTATGTAGCAAAGGAGTTATTCTTAGAAGAAATCTTAGGCTTTGATATAATGGGTTATATTAAAATAAATCTGAGTCCACAAGTTCTTTCTTTTGGCACCTTGTATGTTGGTGTTTGGCATTTCCTTAAAGTGACACCTATCATTACTGGCTGCCAGAAAGTATCTGTATATAGTTTCTGATGTCAAATATGAAGGCAAGAGAAAAGGTGGGTACCTTGGAAAGAGGAACAGTGGAAGTTGTAAAAATGGTAAAGAATATCAATATGTAAGTCTGAGTGAACAATTAGAGGAGGTGATGACCTACAAAGCACTTTCTTCTTCCCTTCCTGGCATCTCATACTCTTTCTTGATATGTTTCATAGGAAGACAATGTCTTCACATTGCACATGGCAGGTCTCGTGGGGTCACTGACTCAAACTCTCAGGTTTTTCCCCTTCCTTTATTCTCCTTAAATACCCTAACACTACCCAAAATAAACATTTCTCTCTCCAGCCGAAACCGGTTTGGCTCAGTGGATAGAGCGTTGGCCTGCGGACTCAAGGGTCCCAGGTTCGATTCTGGTCAAGGGCATGTACCTTGGTTGCGGGCATATCCCCAGTAGGGGGTGTGCCAGAGGCAGCTGATCGATGTTTCTCTCTCATCAATGTTTCTGGCTCTCTGTCCCTCTCTCTTCCTCTCTGTAAAAAGTCAATAAAATATATTTAAAACAAACAAACAAACAAAACAACAACAACAAAAAACATTTCTCTCTCCAAATAAAAATTTATTTTCACCTAGGATCTTGTTTCAGGTACAAAAAAGAAAAGAAACTGATATCACTAACTAATCTGAAATACCTGAATTTGCAATGTAATTTGTGCATTTATAAATCTCTAAAGATGACATTTCATATATTGATGTGTGGATTGAGGGATTTGAGAGGTTTAGAGGAGAGATTTACTGCCACTTTCCATATTCAGTTCATATTCTGCCTATATGTGATAACAGCTTTGTTGCAGGTCAAATGGTTCCTGAAAATGACAAGTCCATGATAAATTCTATTTGCCAAGCTGAATTATGGTGTGTGGACTGGGTTATATGATGGGACTAAGCCTTTGATTGATTTTCCACTACTTACAGTGTTTCTCAATGGTTTCTTTTCCATAGAATTTATAAAATGGAGGGATCCCAGATGCTTTACTTGTCCTCTTATTCAATTTTCCATTTTGATTCCTAGACACCAATAAAAGGCTCTAGGATATAAGCTCCAAGGAAAAAAAAGAAATGATAAGAAGAAAAGGAAAGAACATAACTGTAGTTTCTATGAAAACCGAATCCATTTACCGTATTTTCTGGAGTATAAGACGACTGGGCTTATAGAAGATTTTCCTGGGTTAAAAAGTCGTCTTATACGCCGGAAAATATGGTATATTTGTATTATCCGTATATCTTTAAAAAGTCAATTTCTGCCCTGGCAGGGTAACTCAGTTGGTTAGAACATTGTCCTGATACACCAAGGTTGTAGGTTTGATCCCTGGTCAGGTTACATACAAGAATCAACCAATGAATGCATAAATAAGTGGAACACTAAATCAATCAATCTCTCTCTCTCTCTCTCTCAAATCAATAAATTAAAAAAGTCAATTCCTCTGTGACCTAAAATACTACCATATTAATGTCTGTGTAGGTAACAAGGATATGTCATCAGTTCAGTTGTTAATATTAAGCATAACTGATTCTTTCTATTTTTCTATTTTGGGTTCTGCCACTCAAAAAGGTTATGATAAGATGGAGTAAAAATAGATTGATTGAAGTATTAATGCAAAAAGGAAAGTTCACAGTTATGAACTTGCTTTTATGCCATCATTTTCCAGGTTTCTGAAGTATATCAACAATAATTTTCTTTACTTTGCAAATGCAATTTCCAACCCTCTTTCATCATATATATGTAACTGTTTCTTCTTATCTTGACCCAAACCATGCAAACAGTTCCCATATTTGGAACTATTTTTGTCTAAACAGAGTTGATAGCCTGGATATGGTGTGGCTTAAGAATAATTTCTCTATAAGGAGTACTGGTGCTTGTCCATCTAGAAAGGGAAATTTTAATATAGGCTTTTATAGTCATAGTAGGAAGATAATGCTTTTACCTCTTCCTTTTGTCTCTAAAACGAGGACATATGTAATGCTTTCAACAATAAAGATTTTTTAAAAACCCAAAACAAAAAATTAAAATAAAAAAAATTCTGAAAAAATAATGTAAATGGATCATTTTCCAATCAGCAATATAGAATAACAGCCTTCTAGCCATAATTTTTAAAAAAACCACACACACATCAATATGACCTCCAAATTATGTGCCATCTAGTTGAGAGAAATAATTTTCAGGAAAGTTATAAAGAGGTGTTTTTAGTCCCTCCTCTTCTTTAGATACTTATAGTATTCATTTCTTATTTGCTCCCCTATTTGCATTCCCCTTCCTAACAGGACTTGAATTTCTCAGTCACTTCAATAGAAGATACATAAAATAATGTTCTCTCACACACACTAAATATGAACAAAGAAGCTTATAAACCTAGGAGCTATAGGGAGCCATCTTTAGATTTGGAAAGAGTCAGTTTTAGAATGCAGTTGACATCATGGAAAGAAAAATAGAAAGTAGGATTTAAAAGGGATATTCATCACTGACTTGCTAAATCAACCCGTGTTTGAAGCACTAGCTACCTCTAGAATTATATATGCCAATAATGTGTCTTTATTTTTTAAACCAGTGTGATTATTAGCTTTCCGACTGACTTTACTTAGCATAATATTCTCAAGGTCCATCCATGTTGTAGCAGTGTTTTGTCTTTTCTAATGATTGAGTAGTATCCCAGTGTATATATGTATCACCAATATCACCCCAATAAATTTAATAAAACTATATAAGAAATAAGATAGCATGGGATAGTTTAAATCATGAAAAAGTGAGAACTGTGTGTGGCTTTGAAAAAGTAAAGGAATCCAGAAAAAAATTAAAGAGGATCCATTAAACCTTATTACATGCAATATTCTCCCATAAATAGCAAAAATGTTAATTACAATGATTGTTTTATGTAAATTCATTAAATCACACCACTTGGTTCTATAGAGAATAATATTTACCTAGTTATTTGGTAATTATGTTTTGTTTTGTTTTCAATTTTAGCATCTATGCAAATATAAAACATATAGCATTTAATTATAGTTGTACAACAGAATGTAAAAAAACATTACATACAGTTTCAGGTATACAACTCAACAATAACAAAAAAAAACCTAGATATTAAATTAAGCATAAAAATATATCTTGACCAAAGTAAAAAAAAAATAAATAAATATATATATGACACATTAAAAAATCAAGAAAGAACCCCAACCTATTGTCCAGAGATTAGGCAAGCAATAGAATGTGATTCAGGGATGACATAAAAGTTGGAACTATCACAAGTTACTTTTAAAAACCTATGATTAATAAATGAAGTAGAAATTAAGGCATATAAAACAAAACTGAGGAGTTCATTACTGGTAGAGTTGCCCTAAAAAAATACTAAATGGAGACCTCCAGGCTTATAAGAAAGGACACGAGACAGTAACACAAAGACATTAAAAAAAAGAACAATGGTAACAGTAGTTGTACAGTTAAATATAAAAGCCAGTAATATTACATATTTGGTTGGATGAAGAACTCCACTTAAAAGGCAGAGTTTCACAAAATGGATAAAATGCATGAACCAAACACATGCTGTCTACAGGACACTCACTGTAGACTCACAGACATAAACACAAGTAGATTGAAAGTGAAAAGAGAGGGAAAAATATGCCATGAAAATAGGAGTCAAAAGAGAGATGAGATTGCTTTACTAATGTCAGAAAAACAGATTTTAAGTCAAAACTCTTCTGATAGACAAAAAAAGTACATTATATATTGATAAAAGGTTCAATTCACCAAGAAAATATGGCAATTATGAACATATATACACCAAAGAACAAGGTATAAAAATGGCACCAAAAATACTATCAGAGTTGAAGGGAGATATATAATTATACAATGATAATTGGAAAATGTAATATCCCAGTTTCAATAACTGATAGCAAAAGTACACAGAAATCAATTAGGTTATAAAGAATTTGAAGAACACTACAAGCCAATTAGACCAAACATATACAGCACATTCCACCCAACAACAGTAGAATACACATCTTCTCAAGTGTATATGGAACATTTTTCAAGATGTTTCATATACACTTGTTAGAACACAAAACAAGTCTTAACAGACTTAAAAAGATTAAAATAATAGTGTCTTCTCTGACCACCAGGGAATGAAAACAAAATCAATAGCAGAAAGAAAACTAGATATTCACAAATACACTGAGTGGCCAGATTATTATGATCTCTGAACGCATAATAATCTGGCCACTCAGTGTGTGTGTATATATATATATATATATATATATATATATATATATATATATATATATATATATATATATATTAGAGGCCTGGTGCATGAATTCATGCATGGGTGGGGTCCAGCCAGCCTGGCCAGGGGGAGGGGACATGGGCGGTTGCCCGGCCTGCCTGCTGGTCGAACTCCTGGTTAAGGGGACAATTTGCATATTATCCTTTTATTATGTAGGATATACACTGAGTGGCCAGATTATTATGCGTTCAGAGATCATAATAATCTGGCCATTCAGTGTATATGGAAGTTAAACAACACACTCTTTAACAACGAGTGGGTAAAGGATAAATTACAAGTAAAATTAGAAAATACTTTGAGAATTTACAAGTAAAATTAGTATTCTCTAAAAACAAAAACACAGCATATAAAAACCAATGGAATGCAGCAAAAATCAATACTCAGAGGGAAATTTATAGCTTTAAATATTTACATTAAAAAAGAAAAAAAATCCCAAATCAATATCCTAACTTCACTTCTTAAGGATCTTTAAAAATAAGAGCAAAATAAACCCAAAGCTAGCAGAGGAATGAAATAGTAAAGATTAGAATGGAGACAAATGATATTGAGAATAGAAAAACAACAACAATAAAAACAATCAACAAAACCAAAAGTTGATTCTTTAAGCAGAAAAATACAATTGACATACACTTACCTAGACTAACAATGAAAAACAGAAAATATGGGAATAAATTAAAAAAATGAAAGTGAGAATACTACTATTGACCTTACAGAAATGAAAAACAAAATTATAACACTATATAATAAAAGCCTAGGTGGCGTCATGCCCTCATGTGATGTCATCGCAAGATGGCTGCCGTGACATCATCACAAGATGACCATCACAAGACGGCCACCCTCATGTCATCACAAGATGGCTACCACAAGATGGCCACCACAAGATGCCCGGCAGGGGAGGGCAGTTGTGGGCGATCAGACCAGCAGGGGAGGGTAGTTGGGAGCGATTGGGCTGGCAGGGGAGCAGTTAGGCATCAATGAGCCCCGCAGGGGAGTGGTTAGGGGGTGATCAGGCTGGCAGGCAGAAGTGGTTAGGGCCAATCAGGCAGGCAGGCAAGCAGGAGAGCAGTTAGGAGCCAGCAGTCCCGGATTTTTAGAGGGATGTCCAACTGCTGGTTTAGGCCCGATTCCACAGTTGGTTATTCCCCGAGGGCTCCAAGATTGGAGAGGGTGCAGGCGGGGCTGAGAGATACCCCTTCCATGCATGAATTTTGTGCACCACGCCTCTAGTAAAGTATAAGAACAATTGTATGTCAAAATTTAGATAATGTAGATGAAATGGAAAAATTCTTAGAACACTCAAGTTATCTAAATTAATTCTAGAATGGCCCTTGACCAGATGGCCTCACTGGTGAATTATACCAAACATTTAATAGAAGAATTAACACCAATCCTACTCAGAGTCTTCAAAAAATATAAGGGGAAAATACTTTCTAATTCGTTCCATGAATCTACTATTAACCTGATATCAATGTCAGATAAAGATAGTACAAGAAAAGTAAATTATAGACCAATATGATTTATGAGTATAAATGCAAAAACTCCTCAATATACTAGCAAAGCAAACCATGATGAAGTGGGATTTATTCCAGAAAAGTAAGGGTGTTTCAACATAAGGAAATTAATTAATATAATTTACCAAATAACAGTCTGAAGAAAAATATTATTATCTTACCTGATAAAGCAAAGGAATTTGACAAAATACAACATTGTTTTCTAGTAAAAGTATTTGGAAAAGCAGAACTTTCTCAACATGATAAATGACACTTATGGAAAAACCACAGCTAACATATTCAGTGGTGAAAGACTGAAAGCTTTCTCCCTAAGATCAGGAACAAGATATGAATGCCCACTTTTACCTCTGCTATATTATCATTGTACTGGAAGTTTTAGGCAGAGCAACTGAAAAAGAAAAAAATATTAATAAAAGGCTTCCGAAGTGGAAAAGAAGAAGTAAAACTACATTTCAAGATGACATGGTCTGTAATATGGAAAAACCCCAAATAATCCACAAAAAATAGAGGTAATAAATTAATTGCACAAAATTGCAGGTTCCAAAATAAACAACCCAAAAATCAGTTTTGTGTTTATACACTTCCAATGAACAATCTTAAAAGGCAATCAAAAAATGAATTTAATTTATAAAATAATAAAAAAACAATAAAATGCCTAGGAACTAATGTAAACAAGGATATGAAAGACATATGCACTGAAACTACAAAATATGATAAAAAGAAATTAAAGACATGGTTTTTCATATGGAGATGTTTATCACAATGCTTTTTAAATATGCAAATATTTTTCTAACTTTTAAATAACAGAATTAAGGAATGTTGAAAGGTATAGAGTAACAGTTAAATATTATGCACAAATATTCCATGTAGAAACAACCAAAAAAGTTAATGTTGATGTATTGTTTTTTATTGTTATTACTATAAATGTTTTCATCTTACAAAACTAATTATCACTCTATCCTAATAAAAGAGTAATATGCAAATTGACCATACCTCCACTACACCCACCAGGCACGTCCACCAGCCAATCAGGAGCAAATATGCAAATAAACTCAACCATGATGGCTGCGGCCACAGAGAGCAGGAGGGAAGCTTGGGTTTCCCTGGCAATGGAGGAAGCCAAGCTTTCCGCCTGCCCTTGCCAGCCTAGGCCTCCAGTCAATGCTACAAAGTTTCAATTATAGAAGGTAAATAAATTCCAACTGAAATGGCTGCAGCCACAGAGCAAGCAGGAGGCTTGGCTCCGCTCCAGGCTACAAAGTTTCAATTGTAGAAGATACAAAAATCCCAGATACCAGGGCCTCTGCTTGGGTCGCCAGGGGGTGTGGCCGGCCTGCAAACTACCACAGGCCCTTCGCCCAGGCCACCCCACACCCCAAGGGAACCCCCACCCTGATCTGGGACACCCTTCAAGGTAAACCAGCTGGCCCCCACCCATGCACCAGGCCTCTATCCTATCTAATAAAAGAGTAATATGCAGATTGACCATCACTCCAACACACAAGATGGTTGCCCCATGTGGTCAAAGATCCTGCCCCCATGTGGACACAAGATGGCCACCACAAGATGGCCAGCAGGGGAGGGCAGTTGGGAGGGATCAGGCCTGCAAGGGAGGGCAGTTGGGGGCAATCAAGCCCACAGGGGAGGGCAGTTAGGGGGTGACCAGGCTGGCAGAGGAGGGAAGTTGGGGGTGGCCAGGCCTGCAGGGAAGGGCATTTGGGAGGGACCCAGGCCTGCAGGGGAGAGCATTTGGGGGTGACCAGGCCTGCAGGGGAGAGAAGTTAGGGGTGACCAGGCCTGAAGGGGAGGGCACTTAGGGGCAAACAGGCTGACAGGGGAGCAGTTAGGCATCAATCAGGCTGGCAGGGGAGTGGTTAGGGGGTGATCAGGCTGGCAGGCAGAAGCAGTTAGGGGCAATCAGGAAGGCAGGCAGGTGAGCAGTTGGGAGCCAGCAGTCCTGGATTGTGAGAGGGATGTCGACTGTCCATGTAGGCCCAATCCCGGTGGGCAGTCGGACATCCTTTGAGGGGTCCCAGATTGCAGAGGGTGCAGGCTTGGCTGAGGGACCCCCCCCCTCCATGCACGAATTTCATGCACCGGGCCTCTAGTATACATATATATATATATATATATATATATATATATATATATATATATATATATATATATATATATATATATATATTAGAGAAATATGCTAATTAGGCTGGGATGCCAAAAAGGGTCACCATGGAACAGGAGGAGGTTGTGCAGGCAGCATTGGGAGCAGGGCAGAACTGGGGCCTCACTTCCTTAGTAGTCCTTCAGGGTCAATCTCAAGAGGCTAGGCCAGGCACCAATGGACCAGCACTGCGGCACGATCCCAACAGCGCTGCAGGCCTCCTGGAACTCAGCCTCGGGCACTGAGGCCGCTTCCCATCCGTTGGACTGACTTCGTTGGTAGTCCTGCAGGATGAATCATAAGAGGACAGGCCAGGCACCAACGGACCAGTGCTGCTGGCACTTGAATGTGCGCAGACAGAAGGAAAGAAGACCTTCAAGGCCTGTCCAAGGTGGGTTTGCGTTTAAAACTAACTGGGGTGGTCCAGAGCTGCATGGCACTGACAACCATGGCAGTCTTCGAGTCCGCAGCAGGGCTGCGGCTCGGAGTGTGGGCAGTGAAGGCCATGCAAGCCAGAGGCTTTGGCTGCGAATGGTCAGCTAATTTCAGCTCTGAGGTGGGCACGATCAGGGGAAGCTGGTGGGACCTTTGCAAACAAAGAGAAGGCTGAAGAGGAAGGTTACTTCTGAGAGCAGACTAAAGAACAGCTGGAAGCCTTGAAGAAACAACATGAAGAAGAGATCACTCATCATAAAAAGGAGATTGAGCGTCTGCAGAAAGAAATTGAGTGGCACAAACAGAACATCAAGAAACTGAAAGATCATGATACTGTGGCCGTGTCAGGGTGAGGGACAGCAATATTTACTGGTGCGGCCTGAGCTGTCAACAACAAAGAGTTCATAGGAGCTCAGCGGGCGCACACTCTGAGGGGGGTGGGATGTCTTACAAACCTAACTTGACCATGCACATGCCCGCCGCCTCCCTCAACGCAGCTGGGAGTGTCCACCCGCCTTCCACCAGTATGGCGACCTCCTCCCAGTACCACCACCTGCTGAGTGACTATGGACCACCATCTCTAGGCTACACACAGGGAACAGGGAACAGCCAAGTGCCCCAGAGCAAATGTGCTGAGCTGCTGGCCATCATCGAAGAGTTGGAGAAGGAGATCTGACCCACGTAGGCGGGCAGCAAGAGCACGATGGAGAGACTGAAACGAGGCATCATCCATGCGAGAGGGCTGGTTTGGGAGTCCTTGGCCAAAATGGAGCGTATTGCCAGGTACTAGCCTCCAAGTCAGCGCTAAAGGCTTTCCATCTTCTTCCAAGAAGTGACAGCTCATGCCCCCCGCTTGTCCCCTTCAGATGAAACTTGGTTTCAAAATGGTAACAGCTTGGTTTCTCCTCCCCGTGCCCTCCCATGGTTCTGAACCTCCCATCGCTGAGATAGAGAAGAGGTTTTTGCAGTTATTAGGTTTACATATTAGTTAGGAACTACCCAGGGCATTTTGTGTTGGTTTTTTTAAAGCATTGATTTACATGATGCACATCAGTGACCTATCACAGCAAACCATAGTTGGCCTCCCAGATACCTGTGTTTCTCTTCTAGATAAATTTCTGTTACTCACATGGTTCTTTATGTTTCTCTTCTGAGCTGGTCCAACTCTGAGGGTTTGTTCCAGCAAGTCCTGAGGCAGCGCTTTAGTAGCCAGTGCCAGTTAGCCACACAGTATAAATTCTGCTCAATGTAACTTTTTCTTTTTTTTTGCTTAAACATTTGCATGACTATTAGTACTTGGAAGTGGGTCTTTAAAATGCACAGGTTATAAATACAGAAGAAAGAGCAACTTATCGAACCTCGCCTGACAAGGACCCCTCAAATTTCCCCTTAAGGATGTACGTAGAGTTCAGTTCCGCCTTTCCCATCAGTGGATACAAACATCTGGAAGAAAATGACTAATAGTGTTTGCATCTTTGTATGTATTTATTACTTGATGTAATAAAGCTTATTTTCATTAACAAAAAAAAGAAACTGAAAGATCATGCTGATAATTAAGTGCACACAGTTCCCCATAGAATGACTACATACTGTCCACTTCTATAAAGACACTAGAGGCCCGGTGCATGAAATTTGTGCATGGAGGGGGGTTGTCCCTCAGCCCAGCCTGTACGCTCTCCAATATGGGACCCCACCGGGATTGGACCTAAACGGGCAGTCTGACAACCCTCTCACAATCCAGGACTGCTGGCTCCCACCTGCTTGCCTGCCTGCCTTCCTGATTGCCCCCAACTGCTTCTGCCTGCCAGCCTGATCACCCCCTAACCACTCTCATGCCAGCCTGTTTGTTTGCCCCCAACTTCCCTCCTCTGCCGGCCTGGTCACCCCTAACTGCCCTCTCCTGCAGGGTTGATCACCTCCAACTGCCCTCCCTTGCAGGCCTTGTCCTTCTCAACTGCCCTCCTTTGCAGCCCGAGTGGCTCCCAACTGCCCTCTCCTGCTGGCCATCTTGTGGTGGCCATCTTGTGTCCACATGGGGGCAGGATCTTTGACCACATGGGGGCAGCTATATTGTGTGTTGCAGTGATGATCAATCTGCATATTACTCTTTTATTAGATAGGATAGAGGCCTGGTACAGGGGTGGGGGCCAGCTGGTTTGCCCTGAAGGGTGTCCCCTGATCAGGGTGGGGTTCCCTTGAGGCATGGGGCGGCCTGAGTGAGGGGTCTGTGGTGGTTTGCAGGCCAGCCATGCCCCCTGGCAACCCAAGCAGAGGCCCTGGTATCTGGAATTTATTTTCCTTCTACAATTGAACTTTGTAGCCTGGAGCGGAGCCAATCCTGGGGCTCCCTCCAAGGCCGGCAGCCATTTCTGTTGGGGTTATAATTGAAACTTTGTTGCCTTAAGCGGGTGGGCCCGGCCAGGGTGTGCGGAAAGCTTTGCTTCCCCTGTTGCCAGGGGCAACCCTGGCCTGCTCTCTCAAGCTCCATTCTGCCGCCATTTCTGTTTGAATTTGTTTACCTTCTATAATTGAAACTTTGTAGCTTGAGTGGAAGCTTAGGCCTGGCAAGGGCAGGCGGAAAGCTTGGCTTCCTCTGTTACCTAGGAAACCTTACTCTCTGTAGCTGTAGCCATCTTGGTTGGGTTAATTTGCATACTCGCTCTGATTGGATAATGGGCGTGGCTTGTGAGCATGGCTTGTGGGTGTGTCGGAGGTATGGTCAATTTGCATATTTGTCTATTATTAGGTAGGATAGTTCTGGTAACTAATATCTATCTATGCTACCAACAGATTATAATAAATTGTGATCAGTGGAAAAAAAACACCAAGTGGGGTGATGTGGAAATTACCCAAGCTCGCCCCCAACCCCTTCACCTACCTAGACGCCTAGGTCCCTTTACAGCTGGGCTGAGCCCAGTGCTGCCCAGTGGCCTGGACACCAGGCCTGACCACCTCTCTGGTTTGGCCCAAACATCTGAAGTTTGCATTAGTTTTCAACTTAAGAAATTGGAGTGTTCACGTATAATCAGGATTCCCCACTTCTCTTTCCAAAGTGGAGATTGGGCTGCCAACCAAGGGTGGTCGGTGTCACTTCAACCCTAAGAGGAATCCCCAGCTTGGGGGTGTGGTGAGGAGGAAGCTATCCTTGCAGACAGCTCAGTTGTGTAAACTCCTGCTGACTGTGGCACAGCCCAACAGTGTGGCCGCTCAACTGTGAGGCAGCACAGCCATGAAACAGTGCGGCTAATAAACGAGGCTCCTGTCCAGCTTTCAGGGGGCTCCACCTGCTCCAACCCAGTGCACCCCACTCTGCCCTGAGCTGCCCAGTGCACCCCACTCTGCCCCAGTGAGATAGCTTCAGTGTTTCAGCTCCAGCAGACAGAACACGTTCCAGTGGAAAGGGAAAGTGTAGCCCTGGCTGGTGTTGCTCAGTGGATAGAGCCTCCACCTGAGGACTGAAGGGCCTGGAGTTCAATTCCCGGTCCGGGCACATGCCTGGGTTGTGGGCTTGATCCCCAGTGTGGGGCGTGGTGGAGGCAGACAATCAATGATTCTTTCTCATCATTGATGTCTCTATCTCCCTCCCTCTCTGAAATCAATCTATACTAATAAAAGGGTAATATACTAATTAGACTGAACAAATTCCAGACAACTTTCTGGACGTCCTTTTGGACAAAGCCCTGGTGGCAGGGCAGAGGCAGAGATGGTTAGGGGCGATCATGCCGGCAGGGGAGAGCAGTTAGGGAGATCAAGCTAGCAGGCAGGTGAGTGGTTAGGAACCAGCAGTTCCAGATTGCAAGAGGGATGTTCCCCAAGGAGTCCCTGATTGGAGAGGGTGAAGGCTGGGCTGAGAGAACCCACCCCCGTGCACGAATTTTGTGCACTGGGCCACTAGTACATATATAATATCTTAAATTTTGCTTTTTACAAATAACATTATTAGCATCTCCCCATTACATTACATAGACAAACATTAAAACTATGTTTTGAAGACTCTTACTGCATTCTATAACTTTATCACACATTCTGTTAGTGTTAGGCATTTCATTAGGCAGTGAATACCTTATACATGCATAGATGTCCAAATGCCTGATTATTATATTAAGGTATATTCTTAAAGGAGAAATTATTATAAAAAAGTGTGCTCTTTGCCCTAGCCAGTTTTGCTCAGTGCTTAGAGTGTTGGCCCATGGACTGAAGGCTCATGCACCTTGGTTGCAGGCTTGATCCCTGGCCTCAGTGGGGGCCCATGAGGGAGGCAACCAATCAATGTGTCTTACATCAATGTTTCTCTGTCTCTCCCCATCCCTTCCACTCTCTTAAAAAATGAATGGTAAAAATATACTAGGGTGGGGGTTAATAATAAAACAAAAATACAATCACATTAGGCATTAGGATTTCAACATATGAATTTTTGGGAAGACACAAGTGTTCAGAACATAGCAATACAGACAACTTGCATTATCTAAATATCAAAAGTAGAAAGAAATATGCCAAAATATAAAAAATTATTACATGTTATATATGGTTGGATTATGTGTTTTTTTTGTGTTTGTTCTACATATTACAAGGTGCATATAATAGTATGCATTACTTATACATTTTTAGTTATGAAAAATCAATTTTCTAATAACAGCTCAAAAGAAATCAAACTGTGAAGGGCTCAGGTGAAAAATATTTCTTGGAGTTTTAATTGACACAAGATTAATATAAAGAATTACCAATATGAACTAGTTATCCAGGCATCTGCATTAACAAAAATATAGTGTCCCATTCATGGATAACAATAGTTCAACACATTTTTGTAATGGCTAGTCAACAAAGATTATATTGCTTTTGGTTCTGGGTATTTTAAAGAATATTGACAAACTAGAAAGCATTCAGGAAAGGTTTACCAGAGTAGTTAGGATTCAATTTATGTATGTATATATGTATGTATGTATGTATGTATGTATGTATATAAAATGGTTAAAAGGACCAAGAATGACAATCAAGACAAGACTAAGAGGGAAATTCATTTTAAAATATTTGAATACTGTCTTAGGGAAGAGGCTGTTTTCTGCCACCCCAAAACAAGGCAAAACAAAATTAAAAAGACAGAACTAAAAACAAAGTTAAACAAATTTCACTACAGTAGTTTTAGGCAGAAACTAGTTGGTCAACTGTCAGGATAACTATAGAAAGATTCCTGCTTTAAGTGGCAAGGTAGATTGGATGACCCAAAATGTTTATTTCAACCTTGAGATTCTCTGACTCTAAGATGATCTGATCACCTTTATTTAGCAACACATACTTTTCTATATCATTTACGATCATTCAAAACATGACAAATTCTTATTTGACTTACTTATTCACATGATATTTAAATCTGTTATTAGGCTAAAATTGTAAAGTCCATATGATGAAAAATGTGTATACTGATACTACTTAAGAGTTTTCAATAAAGCAAAAAATTAAGTTTAAAATGTTTCTAATTTGATTTAAAAAGCTCTAGAGAGTCATTAAGATAATGGTACTTCAACTAGC
Source organism: Ia io (assembly GCA_025583905.1). Lineage (NCBI taxonomy): Eukaryota > Metazoa > Chordata > Mammalia > Chiroptera > Vespertilionidae > Ia > Ia io. The sequence goes on from JAJQQW010000001.1 coordinate 101,401,837, forward strand.
ATAATAGATATTTATTATGATACTGTTCACATGATGCTGATAATGCTCTATGCATGACAGAAAATATGAATTATAGACAAAACTCATAGTAAAGTAACATCACCATGGTATCAAAGGCCATGATTACTCTCATAATTCATAGAGAGAAAATATCATTGTGATTTAAGAATTAAATGTCAGTCAAACCTTTTTTATTATGATGAAAGATGTGTAATTATACTCCTTGAAAGGCATTCAATTTAATGACATTAGAGCAGGCATCCTCAAACTTTTTAAACAGGGGGCCAGTTCACTGTCCCTCAGACCATTGGAGGGCCGGACTATAGTTAAAAAAAAAAACTATGTACAAATTCCTATGCACATTGCACATATCTTATTTTGAAGTAACAAAACAAAACGGCAAAAACACCCGCATGTGGCCCGTGGGCCGTAGTTTGAGGACGCCTGCATTAGAGAATATAAAGCAAAACAATGGTTCTTCCAATGAGAACTTGAGTTATTTATCAAATTGACATAAAACTTATATGCCCAGATCAGAACTGTGTCTGTTTTGTCAATGTGTAGCCCAGATGACAGGTTCATTTTTAGTCATTTCAAAGCATATTGAACTATTTGTGAGCATTACTGAATAGTATTAGATATAGGGATAATCACAGAATGGTTAGATATAGCCAGGTCAGCCATTGTGAAAATAGAAATTCTTATGTCCAAAGCTAAGCTGGACACATTAATTCATTCATTAACCATTAACTAAATTCTTAGTATTTGCTATCTAGACCTAAATATGGTACAAATATGTTATCTTTGTTATTAAATACTTTACAGTTTAGTCAACACATTACAAAATTTATGTACAAATAAATAATCCAGGGTACCAGGTTATAAAAACCACAAAAGAGGGGGAAATTAAATTGTTTTGGAATTTCAGAGGAAGGAAATATTGTTTTTGGATAGGAAGAATGTGAAGGAAATGGTATTTGAGTTAAGCCTAAAAAAGATATTTAGGATTTAGACTTATAGAGATAGGAGGACAAGAAAGGAAGATATTCTAGGAGACACTATGGCACGCACGCACATACACACACACACACCTGCTGAGAAGTAGAAAGCATATTTAGTAACCATGAGTAGTGCTGCATGGCTAAAATGAATGACAGGAAGGAGTATATTGGCAGATAAGACTGGAATGATAAATTAGAAGCCCACTCAGAATGGGGGGGAGGTGCCAAGAGTGCATTGCTAAACAAATTGAAAATTGTTTGGTACTGAGGAATTGGACAATTAGTGATAATAGACTGCTTCACCTCCCAGAAATGACTTCACTGTATGTCTGACAGGAAGGGTAGATGGACAAATGTTCTTCTTTCATAGGCTACCAAGCACATCTTATTGGCTGCAGTTCTTATCCAAGTATAGAGTTGAATTTTTTATGGAGCTCAGTGATTAACCCGAGTGTACCTAAAGCTCTGTGCTGAGGAAATATCTAGTTTGCTTCTTTCTCTCCAGACCTTAGCACTTTTACTTGACATGCCACGTGCAATGATTATTGAGTGGAATAGTATGTGTGAGCTCAAGAAAAGGAAAATGACATGAACATCAGATTAAGTATGATTGGCAAAAAGGGAAATCTTCAGCCAAACAAACTAATTTACTGTATGGCTTTGAATAATGTGCTTTGTCATATCATCCATATTTGTTCCCTTTAATGAATATAGGTAGCTGACAGCTGCCTGTATTTTGATCCAAGAATGAAAATAAGACTGAAATCTAACTTTACTTCAGTTATTTTATAGGTAGTCAATTTCTGCTTCAACCAAGTCTGCATTTGACATGTTGATAAGACTCCTCACCAGAGATGTTGGAATTGAATTAATAGTATATAGAAAGGTTATGACACACTATTCACAGAGATAGCATAGGCAATAAATAATGGTAATAAAATTGCAAAGCAAGAAGCAGGCTGATTACCTTTAACAAATACATATTGAGCACTTAGCTTCTTGCCTCACTTAGATTGTGGGGTACAACAATTAAATGGATCTTGATAAAGTGACCATAATTTTTTTTGTTGAAATCAGAACACTTTTGAGAAAAAATGGCATGACTATTAAATTGTAATGCAAAAACAAGTGGTAAACAAGGGTTGTCCTGAGAAAACTTAAATGTATTGTAATTCTAGATGTTTTAAATATGGTCTGTAGTTTGATGGAGTTGGCATGTCAAAACTCTCAGTGTACAAAATGGTATATGACCAAGTACAAGATAATGTGAGTTACTTTTTAAGAGAGAGAGGAAGGAAGAGGGAGAGAGAGAGAGAGAGACAAACACCAATGTGAGAGCTCAACATCAATCAGCTGTCTCCTGCATGTCCCCCAATGGGAATTGAGCCTGCAACCCAGACATGTGCCTTGACCTGGAATCGAACCAGCAATCCTTCAGGGCACAAGACAATGCCCAAGCAACTGAGCCACACTGGCCAAGGCAAGATGAGTTGCAAAAAAAAGACAAGAAAGAAAGAATTCTGAGAATGAACTACAATATTTGAGAATGTAAGATTGAAATTTGAACAGATGAGAAATTTTTGATTAGGCATAGACATGAAGGAAAAGGAGAGGGAGAAGTTGAAAGAAGACTTTAATTAAAAGTGGGAAGGTAGAAGTGAGTTGGATATGAGAGGGAGCCTGAGGAAGTATGCCTGACAACAGTCTATGCTTATTTTAGTGAAATGAATATCTGAATAGAATTTTTAAAGGTTGACTCCATTGACTTCCATTGGCTCTTTTTAAAAGGCATTCTTAAATGGTAACACCACTTACTTCTCCTTGTAAGAAGTGATTTCCCTCTTTAGAAAACTAACTCCAATTATGGATTTCATGCATGTCAGACTCAATAGGCAGGGTTATGATTACATCAGAAAGTGGTATGCTGTGTGTGTACTTTAAAATACTAGGAGAATAATAGTTTGCAATCTTTATGTAAATCAGTAAGTTTTTCTGCCTCTATCCCTCCCTCCCAGCATAACAGGAAAAGTGCAAGCCTCATCCCTTTGGAAAGTCAATGGCTGATGAAATATTAATAAAGATTACTAACAAAGTAAGTACTATGACTCAGGTTGTAAAAAGCTGTGGGATCTAGATGGTGAACAAATTTATTCAGCAATAGGGAAAGTTATTCAGATGTTTTAAAGCAGATGGTATCACCTCTATAAACTGCAGGGAGCCTTTGGGAATCAGGATGCATAGAGTGGGGGGGCGGCATTTGAAAGAAGGGAGTTAATTTATTAGGGTTAAATTGTAGTCAAAAGGAAGGGGAATTTCAATGAAAAGCTCATAGCATATTCACACAGTAGCATGGAGGCCTCCATTTCCTCCTTGAAATGGTCACATTTCCCTCAGTCTTGCCTTTATGACCATCAAAGGAAATTATTTAAGCCATACATGTTCCTCAATACAAAGCTGTAGTGCTGAGGCTTTCAGATCACATGCACACATGACTGGCTAATGTGGATTTTATTTTTAAAAGCAAATAGTAAGACTTGGACATTTCCAGCAATAGGTGAAATAAGGTCATTCAGAGACAACTTTACCATTTTCTGGATTTCTGTTTTAGACTGTCTTAGCTTGATTGCTATAACAAAATATCATTACTAGGTGGCTTAAACAGCAGACATTTATTTTCTCACAGTTCTGGAAGTTTGAGATCAGGGCGCCAACATGGTTAGGTTCTGGTAGAGTCTTCTTCCTGACATGCAGATAGCCACCTTCTCACTGTGTGGTCACATGGTCTTTCTTTGGTATGTACACGTGGAAAGAGGGAGCTCTGGTGTCTCTTCCTCTTCTTATTAGGAAACTGATCCACATTATCGGGGCTCTACCCACATGACCTCATCTAATCATTTCACAAATGCCCACTTCAAAAATACCATTGCAGCCGAAACCGGTTTGGCTCAGTGGATAGAGCGTCGGCCTGCGGACTGAAAGGTCCCGGGTTCGATTCCGGTCAAGGGCAAGTACCTTGGTTGCGGGCACATCCCCAGTAGGGGCTGTGCAAGAGGCAGCTGATCGATGTTTCTCTATCATCGATGTTTCTAGCTCTCTATCCCTCTCTCTTCCTCTCTGTAAAAAATCAATAAAATATATTTTAAAAAAATACCATTGCATTGGGGGTTAGGGCTTTGACATATAAATTTGGGGGGGCACACAAACATTCAGACCATAAGCAAGTCTTAGCTGGCAGCAGACTCTTGGTGAAAGGTCAGAAGGGAACAATTGATTCTTAAAAGTAGAATCAACACATGTCTTCCCTCCCCAACCTTATCTAAACTCAAGGATTATTTACCTCTGCCGAGACAGAGAGAGACTGAGATTGGGGCCAAAGGAAGGGAGAGAAAGAGGGAGAAAGAGGTTAAGCACTAGTTCTACCAGGGTAGCTATCATATTCAACTAGCTGAGATTTAACACAGATGTCCAAAGCAGCCACTGCATATCACGTCTGGCAATCACTCAAGTTTTGCAAGGATGGCTTAGGGGTGACAGATTGCTACATATGCATCTGTAGTATCTTAGTCCTTCCAGGCTGCTATAACAGAAAACCATGGACTGGGTGGCTTATAACAACAGAAATTTATTCTCACAGTTCTGGAAGTTGTGAAGTCCAAGATCAAGGCATTAGCAAATTCAATGTCGAGTGAGAACCCTCTTCTTGGTTCATAGATGGTCATCTCCTTACTGTGTACTCACATGATAGAAGGAATGGGAGAGATCTCTGGGGTCTCTTATATAAGGGCACTAATCCCATTCATGAATGCTCAACTCTCATGACCTAATCACTGCGCAAAGGCCCCACCTCCTAATACTATCACATTTGGCAATAGGATTCAACCTGCACATTTTAAAGGAGCACAAATATTCTGTCTATATCATATGGTATTCAAGTTGTGCTGTTACCTTCTTCCTTCATCTCTAGGAAGATACTCTTATTATCATTGTTCCAATTCCACCACATGATAAAAAGGCCATATGCCAAAGGAGAGATTATTCATATGATTAAATTTCAACATTATTGGAAAGATAAAATGGGACTGCAAACATTAATTAGGAGATATACCCATTTCTATAGGTGATAAATTTGAGGCTCAGTGAGGCCTTCAGTAACTTATTAAAGGTCAAGAGATGAGTTGTCAAGGAAACACAAATAATAATTTAGGCTTCCTAAATCATAGCAGAGTTTCTTTCTTCAAAAACCTGAAAGCTTAAAACACTCCTTGGGCCACCTTTGATAGGTATTCTCCTATAGGCTGGAAAGGTAACTAAGATAATTTTTATAAAGGAAATGGAATTAAAGAAAGATAAAACAAGTGCTATTTCCCAGAGATTTGTAGTTCAGTTATATCTGTCACAGTGAATAACTAACGGAACAAGAGAGTCCAGAGGGTAGAGTGAGGACATTTGCCTTTCCAATTTCAAAGGCAAAAGAGAAGTTTCATTCTTATTTTAAAGGTAGTTAGAGGATTGTTATGATACTGTTGCACAGTAGCAGTAGAATAAGAAAGCCAAAAGAACAGGCATTCTTTATGACTTTGAGGATGTAATAAAGAGGGTTGCCAGGAGTGTCAAGGTACAAGTATGTACTATTTATTATAAAACAATTAATTGCTATCTGTAAATATATTAAATAAATATGTTTAAAATATCATTGCCTTTACATAACACCATGAGCCTTCCAGGTCATTCTTCATTAAGTTAAACTATTGCCTTGGGTTGGGACCCTGCTGGGTTATGCAGTTCATATACATTGGCAAAATTCAATTACTGTTTTTCTTTTATTAACAAACACTCAAACACTAAAGACTAAAGAACTGCCCTAGCCGGTTTTGCTCAGTGGATAGAGCGTCGGCCTGCTGACTGAAGGGTCCCGGGTTCGATTCCAGTCTAGGGCATGTACCTTGGTTGTGGGCACATTCCCAGTAGGGGGTGTGCAGGAGGCAGCTGATAGATGTTTCTCTCTCATCGATGTTTCTAACTCTCTATCCCTCTCCCTTCCTCTCTGTAAAAAATCAATAAAATATATTAAAAAAAAGAAGAAGAACTAAGAGGGCCACCACCTTAAACATGAAGAATGCCAACATCAGAGGTATAAACATGCCCCCAATTAATGACTGTTATAATAATTTACCTCTGGTTTAAGATATTAAATCAAATTAAATTAAATCAGATGTTTACAAAATAAAAAATCTAATTTTAACACACACATGCAAATACAAACACAAAGAATACTAGACTTCCAGAAACTTCAGCCTGGAACCTAGAAATAGACAAACAAACAAAAATAAAGCTGGAATAGTTCCCAAAAAGTCCAAGTATTTTATACCATAGAAATATTTTATCCCTTTGTTTAGATTCATGTATTTATATATCAATATAGTGATATCTATATATCTTTGTATACAGGGAAAATAAGTTTACTAATTCTTCAATTTATAGAAGATTAGAAGTAGCAAATTTGAAGCTACAAGCAAGTAAAAGAAGTTGTCACTTCAGGCTGACATACCACAATGAAAAATGACAGACATTTTTGTAGCAATCTACAGGGTAAAGCCTTTATACACAAGCAATTAAAAACACTACAATTTGGGGCTATTTCGAGTATGATGGCATATCTCAATAAACACCAAGGATATTATAATGTGTTACATTGCCTAATGTTTTATGACCATATTGATCTATTTTTTTCAGTCATCAAGCAAACATTTTTAATATTCTGTTAGATTTTATCATCTTGGATATGAATTTGTATAAAATATAATTAATTTCTTGCTGCCTTTCTAAGCATTTCAGTTCTTAAAGAAGAAGGTTTAAGTTTTTGGAAAATTAACATTTCTGGAGTATATCTGTTGATAATTCTAGATTAAAAGAAAATTGCCATGTGTCAGAGAAGAAATGTGGAGTCTTAATACAAGGAAAGAAATATAATGGTTGCCTGGATAAACAGAAGCAGGGCCATTCCTAGGTTGTGGTGTAGTGGGGTCTGGGTAAGTATTTTTATGAGGCATCTGACTAAAAACAACTTAATTTTAAAACATATAGTGTAAAATCAATGGGCCCATATAAACTATAGTGATTTATTGATGGGGATTTAGAATATTGGATAAATAAAGTAGATTTAGAATAATGGATAGAGAACATATACTTTTATTTGTTTATTATACAAAAAATACATGTGAAAAATCTTAGTGTGTACAGTCATTTCTTTTTAAGTCCAAAAACAATCTATTTGTATTATTTTATTGTCAAATGTGCCATTCCTGGCTAATTATATATCTCTCACCATGAAAAATACCCCACATAGCATTGCTGGTATTATTCACAATACCATGGCTCTTCACAACCAGTTTATTATGAAATAATATAGTTCTTCTTGCATTTGCAGTCCCCTAATGTCATTTATTTAATGCTGGTTAAAGCATCACTCATGACACTACATAATTCATCTTTTTCTTCTTACTACTGATTTTTAGTGACTCTATTTAATGTCATTACTGTACCCTGTTGATGATGACCCCAAATGCAAGTCTGCCCAGAGTATGTAGAAAAATGTGAGCAATAATTTGTTTTATGGCCATGTTAAATTTATCGTTCAGAATGATGTAGTATAAGCATAGAAATACATCTTCCAATAATATCTCCTTTTGAACTCTTCAGGCCATAATCAGTAACAAATAAAATCCCTCAGAAAGTCCTGAAAGTTCTTCCTCCAAAACATATTCAAAATCTGACCACTCCTCTCTTTCTCAACTTGTACAATCATAATCCAAACCACCATCACTTCTCACTTAGGATACTGGCACTCAATATCCCACAATGGGTTTCCCCAATTCTACTCCAGTTTCTTTATATTCTTTCTTAAACAACAGTCAAATATTCTTGAAACATATGAAGCCACACCTTTGCTTAGAACTGTTTAATGGCTTCTTATCAAAATTTTAATAAAATTCAAATTCTTAATAATGTACAAAAAAGTCCCTTGTGATATATGCTCTTGCCTACCTCTATAACTTTGTTTCCCACCCCACCCCACCGCATACTATGTTACATGCATATTTCTTATACATGCCACTACAGGGCCTTTACTTCCTGTTTCGTCTTTTCTACTCCACAAATCAATCTCTCTTATATTCCTTTTTGTTTTCTTCATAGCACTCATCACTTACTGAAATTATATTGATTATTACATTGCTTACTGTTTATTTCCTTTCTTTTCCACTAGATGTAAGGTCCATGATAGCAGGAATATTATTTATCATGCCCACTTTGTATTCCCTGTGAATAGTGGTAAATTTAGGCTTAGGATCTAGATCCAAAGACACAGTATAATTCTTCCTTTAAAAGGCTTAAATTCCAATTAGAATGAAAGGAAACACATTAAGAATAATGAAAAAAGAATAATGCAGTACAGTCTGCAGTTAGGTATTCATTGTTTGAAATGAACTGAAAGTGATAAAAGATGTCAGAGAAGACCACGATTAGTATAGCCAGGAGTCCTCAGTGTAGATAATACAGAGAAGGTGGATTAAATGCCTTCATTGCAGAGAGCCAAGACAAATACAGAAGTTAAAAGTGAAATAGACGTGTGTGGAATCATTATTTTGTATCTGGACAAAATTTACTCTGTGACAATAAATTCAAACCTCATTAATTTTTATTCTTGCCATATAACACTTCTAGTCTGTTCTGTTTTATGCTTTTAGAAAAAAAATCACAACTCAATTACTTACATTCTGAGATATATTAATTTGAACAAAAGAACACTTCAAAAATAGATTTTCTTCTTCCCACTAGATTCCCAGATTTGATTGCGAACTAGAAAAGGACCCTGAATAAGTTCAGTCCCCAATATACTGCAATTAAAAGTGATTTAAGTATATTCAAGTTTGTGAGAAAGGGCTATGAAAATTTCAGGGAAAAAATGATGTTGTCATTAATATGCAAACCAGTTCTGTGGTTTGCACCAGTCTGTGCAAAAGACATATGGTGTAAATGCATAGGGAATGAGTTATCAGTTGGATTGTGTGGGCTGCTTATAGCAGGAAATATAGTTGTAAAGAGCTAAGAAAACTTTTTATAAATCTGATCAGGCAAGAAAGACCATAGAAACAATATAATAAACTGTTCTGGGTTATATTCAGCCAGAAAAAAAGAACCAATACAAGGGCAGAAAACATGAGAGAGGAAGTAAAAAAACATTCCTAGACTCAGACTCAGACTGACAGAGGCAATGGCAATAGGAGAGACTATATACTTGCATTAAGAAAGTTGAGTATTATTAGATTTTTCTTGTGATTTGACTCAAAGTATATCAAAGTTTCTGATAAGGTATTTATGCTGGATTGTACATTCACATGAATTAGTTGTGCTGAAAATTTCAAATATTAGGTGGTAGGAACAATCGATTAACTTGTGATTCTGAAACAAGGAAGGGAATCTGTGTTCAAAGCCTTCAGGCTGTGAGATGAAGTGTAACATCTCACAAGAAAAAGACTTGTCTGACTTCCCAAACTAGGACAGCACATGTACTGAGGTATTTTTAAATATTATACCACAAGGAAACATCACTTTTATAAAGAAGATACTACTAAACATCAATAATTTCACCACCCAGAGATAAGCACCACCAACAATTGGTATTTTTTCTTCCATTCTTTGTATCCCTGGTTACCAATGTCCTGTATCATCTGATTTAGAGTACAAAATAAGGTCACATCTCTTCTGGCATTCAAAGTAATACAAGTCTGGATCTCATCTCACAATTTCAATCTGCACTTTTGTTCTCTTAGTGCTTTCCCTAATATTCCTCAGAATCCTTATAGTAGGCACAATACTTCTATTGACTACTTGATCCGCATTGAATACAATGAGAGGCAGACAATTTTCCAAATGAAAAACAAATTGCTATTAAAAAGGGTGAATGAATACTGAGTGGTCAGTGGGTAACCAAAATAAATGTGCAAAGTATCTCTATGGGTTATCAAGAAAAAGAGACTCTGAATTTCAGGCATTGTATTTTGGGGGTATCACACAGAGGCTGCAGCTTTCATCTGAAGAACTGAACTACAAAATACAAATAAAGCAAATATTAAGCACATTTTTACTTTCACTTTTGGCCTATTTTGGAGTACATTTTTTCCTTTAAGTATATTTTCCTCCTCCTAATTGTAACTTTTTTCTTAAACTACAACTTAAAAATAAAGTAGGGCTTAGTGACTTTGAGCAAGTTTTCATAAGTCTCTCAGCCTTCTGTATGTCCTCTTTCAAAAAGTGTCTATTTAGGTCCTTTACCCATTTTTTGACTAGATTGTTTATCATCCTTTTGTTAAGCTGTATGAGTTCCCTGTAAATTTTGGAGATTAAACCCTTATCAGAGATAACATTGGCAAATATGTTCTCCCATGCAGTGGGCTTTCTTATTGTTTTGTTGATGGTTTCTTTTGCTGTTTTTTATCCATTTTGAGTTTATTTTTGTTTATGGTGTAAGTTGGTGGTCTAGTTTCATTTTTTGCATGTATCTGACCAATTTTCCCAGCACCATTTATTGAAGAGACTATCTTGACTCCATTGTATGTTCTTGCCTCCTTTGTCAAATATTAATTGAGCATAATGGCTTGGGCTAATTGAAAATATGCTCAAAGTCACTAATCATCTGAGAGATGCAAATCAAAACGACAATGAGGTACCACCTCACACCTGTCAGAATGGCTATCATCGAAAATTCAACAAACAACAAGTGCTGACGAGGATGTGGAGAAAAAGGAAACCTCTTGCACTGCTGGTGATAATGCAGACTGGTGCAGCCACTGTGGAAAACAGTATGGAGTCCTCAAAAAATTAAAAATGGAACTTCATTTGACCCAGTAATCCCACTTCTAGGAATATATCCAAAGAAAACAGAAACACCAATCAGAAAGGATGTATGCCCCCTATGATCATAGCAGCACAATTTACAATAGCTAAGATTTGGAAACAGCCTAAGTGCCCATCAGCAGATGAATGGATTAAAAAACCGTGGTATATCTACACAATGGAATACTACGCTGCTATAAAAAAAGAATGAACTTTTACCATTTGCAACAATGTGAATGGGCCTGGAGAGCATTATGCTAAGCAAAAAATAAAAGCCAGATGGATAAAGATAAATATCACATGATCTCACTCATATCTGTATATATAAAAGCCTAAGCAACCATCTGACTATTTGACAGTTCTCCTGGTAGCTATGATGCACAATGACCACCAGGGGGCTGATGGTCTGACCAGTAGAGGAGGGACCACGATTCCTCACAGAATCAGCTGCGGGTTAGGTTGCTCCTGGGGCACTGTTGGCCCTGAATTTGCTTCACCCGCTCCCTGGACTCATCGGGGGATGTCAGAGACCCAGTTTTCATGCACCAGTGGGGTCCCTTGGCCTGGCCTGTAACCTCTTTCAATCCAAGACCCCTCTGGGAATGTTGGAGAGCCAGTTTCAGCCCGATCCCCAGAGGCCAGGCTGAGGGACCCCACTGGTGCACGAATCCGTGCACTGGGCCTTTAGTATGGGATATAATGAACAACATGAACTGATGAACAAAAATAGATCCAGAGACAAAGAAACACTGACCAAACTGTCCAACCTCAGAAAGAAGATGGGGGGAGGTTAAAGGTCAACCAAAGGACTTGTATGTATGCATATTAGCATAACCAGTGGACATGGACACTGGGGCAGTGGGGGCTTGTCTTGGTGGGCAGGAGTGGCTTGGGGGGTTGTCAATTGGGGAAAAAAGAGACATATGTAATACTTTAAGCAATAATAAATAAATAAATAAATAAATAAATAAATAAATAAATAAAGCAGGGGTTGATAGTGCCCTTGGTAGCCCCGTATCTGTCTCTTGTTTTAACAGTATTTGGACAGAACAGACCCTGGGATGCCCCTTCTTCTAGCCTCCGACCACTCTCCAGCATTTTATCCGGTCACCACTTTCAGAACCACCTCTGAGGCCATCCAACACACCAGTTTTTTTCCTACCTTAGTTCCTTTTTGCCAAACAATCATGAGCTCCCAAATTCATCAGAATTATTCCACCGAGGTGGAGGCTGTGATCAACCCCTGACCAACCTGCATCTGCAGGTTTCCTACATCTGCCTCTCTCTGGGCTGCTATTTCGACCCTGATGATGTGGCTCCCCAGTTCATAGGCCACTTCTTCCATGAGTTGGCGGAGAAGAATTTTGAGGGCACGAGCAACTCTTAAAGTTGCAAAACCAGCACGGTGGCTGCATTCTTTTCCAAGAAGTGCTGAAGCCTTTCCAAGATGAGGGGGGCAAAACTCAGGACACCATGGAAGCTGCCTTGACCTTGGAGAGGAACCTGAACCAGGCCCTTTTGGAGCTCCATGCCCTGGGTTCTACCCATGCAGACCCTCAATCTCTGTGCCTTCCTGGAGAACCACTTTCTGGATGAGGAGGTGAAACGCAGAGATAAACCAAAGGACTTGTATGCATGCATATAAGCACATCCAATGGACACAAGACACTGGGGGGGGTGGGATGAGGGCATGTGACAGGGGGGAGGGGAGGCTGGGGGAAGGTGAATGGGGAAAAAAAAAGGAAATATATGTACTACTATATGTAATACTTTAAACAATAAAAAAATAAAATAAGAAAAAAAGAAAAGAAAATGGGTGACTACTTTACTAGCATCTGCAGGCTGGCCAGCCCCCCAGGCTAGGCTAGGAAAATATCTCTTTGAAAGGCTCACCTTTGAGCGGGACTAGGAGCCTTTGAAGCCCAGAGGCCTTTCAGAGGCCCCTCTGCATTCCCTTGGTGTCTGGCTTTTTACCTGAGCCTCTCCCCCAAACTACTAGCCATTCTTTTAATCACCCTGAAGCCCTCCCATGCATTGGACCAAATGAAACAATAAAGCATTTTGCAGCAAAATAAATAAATAAATAAATAAATAAATAAATAAATAAATAAATAATAAATAACAGGGCATGAGCTAGTCTCCTTTCAGATGGCTTTTATGAAACATTAACCAACTTAGTTTGCTTTTTTTTTTTTTTTTTTTTGCCAGTCACTTATTCCCATGGTGATTTGGAGGAGCGGTTGAAAGGAAACAGAAAGTAATCTTAAGCAAGAGTAGGGGTGAGGACAGAAAGCATTAAAGTAGACTTGCATAAGTGTCATTCAGGATCTGAGACCCATTATGTTGATGGTAATCAATGCCAATGTTGCCACTATTGAATTACCATACTCTGAGGAAAGTACAGTGTCAAATGTAAGGCAAGTGCCAAGTCTCCAAACGGTGTGATGCATTGCAGATGCATTTTAGAATTCTGGCAGGAATTAAAGCATCTTCATTAGAATATATATCTAATTGATGATGATCTCATATTAATATTTGGGCGTGGGGTCAAACAAAATCCAGCCATCTGGAACAAAATTGTGAAATCAGTAACATATAATTGCAGAATCTACCATTTTTGCTTCCATATATGCATCCTCCTTTGTGATGTTCTAAAGACCTTAATAATGTCCTCATAATAAGTGGGATTCTTAGTTGTGGTACAATGTTGGAGCTAAGTATGTTCCACCATCCTGAATTTTCTTCATATTGTTCTCTCCTTACAAACATTTCTATCAATATTTCATTTTCTTGAGATCTTCCAACAAAATAGAAGACATTTCCATGAAAATAAAGGAATGTTGTCATGACAACATTTTGATAAGAGTGTGCAATATCTTCAACTATTTCTTAATCTCAGAACACTTTGCTCAAATAATGTTTTACAGATTTTCTAGTACTATTATTGTGAACTGCATAACTAAGAAATTTGTAGTAAAATTTGTGAACTTGGAAAATATTATGATTATAAAAGCAACATATGATCTTTGCAAAATAAAAAAGTTGGAATATAGAAAGTATAAGGAAGAAAATAAAGATAATCTATATCCTATCACCTAAAGTTAGCCACCACTAATATTTGGTGTATATTCTTCAAAACTATACAGCTTGGATGAAGAACCTGAGGCTGAATCTTACATGAACACTGCAGAAATAAAGTAATTGAATAATGTAATTAAAGCACCTAACATAATGGCTGGCACACAATAAATGTAACTGTAGCTTGTCAGTTTTACATTTTATGTCTCATTTAAATAAAATCAACAGTGTTACAGGCTGAATGTTTGTGTCATCACAAAATTCTTACATTGAAGTCCTAATCCCTAATGTGATTTAATCTGGATTTGGGACCTTTGAGAGGTGATTTGGTCATGAGAGTGGAGTCCTAATTGATTAGATTAGCTCCATTGTAAAAGGTGACTCCAGAGAGCTCTCTGGTTTCTTCTACCATATAAGAACACAGTGAGGAAAACAGTGTCTATGAACCAAGAAGCAGGCTCCCACTAGATACCAAATCTGCCATTGTCATGATTTTGATGTTTCCAGACTTAAAAACTGTGAGAAATAATTTTTTGTTGTTTAAATTGTCCAGTTTATGATAGTTTTGTGAGAGAACCTCAAATGAACTAAGACAAGCAATATTAGCATTATTTTTTCTATATGTACTTGATTCTTGTTAAGTGTAGAGATTTCCAAGCCCTCAGTACCTAAAGATTTTCAGTTCAATACATCTGGATAGGAACCTGGCCTTTTGTATGTACCAATATTTCAATACATTAATCTGGTACACAAATTGGAGATTTGCTTTAGAGAGATCACTGAATGAACTTTCAATGGACATGCTCCAAGCCTTCTGAAAATATTGACTATGATTCTAAACAACTCACTGTGTGATAGATATTGGTGGTGATTCTGAGCCCTCTTGATGCACAGCCTTGAAAATCCTGGCCCTACACCCAATATTTTTATGTCATATGCTTATGTCCTTATATGTGCTTTATTGTCTTCTACCTATGTGTTGTCCCCAATTCATGTTCTTTATTAGCAGCCCCAGGAAGCAAATTTGCATTCTTGATGTCTTTATTTAGCCCCACATTACTTAATATAATGTGTGGCACCCAGCCACAGAGCAATCAATATTATTGACTCACCAAATGATGAATTTAAAGCAACCAGTAAATACTACATTTTTGCTAAGGGAAAAGAATATGGAATGCACTTGTTTTAAACAACCTCCATTTGCTTGTTGTTGTTGAAACAACCACTTCCATATTGGCAGAGTGAAGAATGGCTCCCTCCATCCTCTATCAGAGTCATCCTTCTCCAGCCCCTCCTGACTGTAATCCACAAATCTCTGACTGACATTTTTTAAGTAGCATAATGTGAGCCATTGCAAAACTTTATAGAAATGGGCCTAAAATTTTTTTTTAATCTAGTCTATCCTTGGTTAGCCTCTGGTTAACTCATCCACAGATGTTCCTTTAATATTCTCTTCTAGAACCTCTGAAATGATAGAACTCCCTTAAGCTGCCAATTCTTTTTTAATTTATTTTTATTTATTTCAGAGAGGGAGAGAGAGAGAGAAACATCAATGATGAAAGAGAATCATTGATCGGCTGCCTCCTGTACGCCCCACACTGGGGATGGAGCTGAACTCCAGGAATGTGCTCTGACCAAGAATTGAACCATAACCTCTTGGTTCATTGGTTGATGCTCAACCACTGAGCCACACTGGCTGGGCAAGCTGCCAATTCTTATGCTGCAGTTTTTATTAGTGTGGTCTCTGGAATCAAACTGTGTGGAATAGAATGCATGCTCTAACATTCACTAACTGTTTAACTTTGGGCAAGGTTTTAACTTCTCTAAGCATCAGTTTTCTCATCTGTTAAAAATAAAGTGGGAAGGAAGCAGGAACATACAATGGGATAAACACGGTCTAGTCAATAAATGTTGTTGGGATAATTGGACAGGTATATTCAAAATAAAAATGAAACTAGATCACTTTCTTACATTATATACATGAATAAACTCAAAATGGATTAGACTTAAGGATAAGACTCAAAACCATAAAACTTCTAGAAGAAAACATAGGCACTAAAATCTCAGACATTTCTCTTACCAATATTTTTTTCTGAAATATCTCCTCAGGCAAGAAAAACAAAGGAAAAAATAAAGAAATGGGACTACATAAAACTAAAAGTTTTTACACATCCAAACAAACCATCAACAAAGAAGATGTATGCCAATGATACATCTGATAAGGGATTGATATACAAAATTTATAAAGAACTCATAAAAGTCACCAACAAAAAATCTAATTAAAAAATAAGCAGAGGACCTGAATAGATAATTTTCCAAAGAGGACATACAGACTGCCAATAGACATGTGAAAAGATGCTCAATGCCACCAAGAGAAATGCAAAATAAAACCACAGTGAGATATCACCTCACATCTGTCAGAATGGTAATCATCAATAAATCAACAAACAGCATGTGTTGGTGAAGATGTGAAGATGTGTTGGTGGGAATGCAAAATGGTGCAGTCATTGTGGAAAACAGTATGGAGGTTCCTCAAAAAATTGAAGATGGAGCTGCCTTATGACCCAGCGATTCCACTTCTGGGTATCCTAGTATATGTGAAGAAATTGAAAACACTAATTAGAAAAAAGTATATGCACCTGTATGTTCATTCCAGCGTTAGCTACAATAGCCAAGAAATGAAAGCAACACAAGTGCCCATTAATAGCTAAGTGAATAGAAAGCTGTGGTCCTATAGACAATGGAATAATACTCATCCATAAAAAGAATGAAATCTTAACATTTGCGACAGCATGGATGGGCCTAGAAGTTATTATGCTAAGTGAAATAAGTCAGACAGAGAAAGATAAATACCATATGATTTTACTTATATGTGGAACCTGAATAGCAGAACAGACAGGATGGAGACAGATTCATAGATGCAAAGATCAGAGTGATGGTTGTCAGAGCGGAGGGGATTGGGGGCTGGGTAAAAAAGGTAAAGGGATTAAGAAGTACAAATTTGCACTGGCTGGTGTGGCTCATTTGGTTGTAGTGTTGTCCCATACACTGAGAGGTTGCCACTTCGATTCCAAGTGAGGGCACATACTCATGTTACAGGTTTGATCTCCAGTTGAGGCACATGTGGGAGACAACTGATCGGTGTTTCACTCTCACATTGATGTTTCTCTCTTTCCTTCTCCCTTCCTCTGTCTCTCTCTAAAATCAATAAAAGCATGTCTTTGGGTGAGGATTGAAAAAAAATAAAGAAGTACAAATTGGTGGTCACAAAGTTGTCACAGGGATATAGGGTAGCATAGGGAATATAGTCAGTGATGTTGCAGCAACTATGCACAGTGCAAGGTCAGTAGTTGGAATGATAGGTGGAACACTTTGTAAAGTATATGATTGTGCCTTAACCAGTTTGGCTCAGTGGATAGAGCATCACCTGCGGACTGAAGGGTCCCAGGTTCAATTCTGGTCAAGGGCTTGTACCTTGGTTGTGGGCACATCCCCAGTAGGGGGTGTTGCAGGAGGCAGCTGATTGATGTCTCCCTCTTATCGATGTTTCCCTCTCGTCGATGTCTCACTCTCTATACCTTTCCTTCCTCTCTGTAAAAAATCAATAAAATATATTTTTTAAAAATTAAAAAATAAAGTATATGATTGTGTAGCCACTATGCTGATACAAAATAATATTGAATGTGAACTATAATTGGGGAAAAAAGTGGGACCATAATATCAGTATCCATCACACAGAGTTTTGTGGGGATTAAATTTAATAATGTTTGTAAATACCTTAGCATTGTGACTGACACATGATAAGAGCTCTGCAAGTGTTATGGAAAGATGGTATTACCTTTGGCAGTAGCAGAACAGTGAGAAATATGCTAGAGTCCAGATAATGAGAGCCAAGAAATCACATATGACTGTTGTGACAACACAGGTCAGAATGGGAAACGGGTAGTAAATCCAACTACTGAAGGAGAACCCAATAGAGAGGTGAGGGTCTGGCTTTGCTATTAGGTACTTACATACTTTCAGAAAGAACCCACTGGTGCAAGCCATAAATGATTACTCTTGGCAAAATGCAAGAGTGGGGAATGCAGTCTAACATCAGTATTTTCTTCCCAAAATGAGTTGTGAGAAATTCTAGATTGTCAGTGTTTAACTGATAAAAAAAACACTTGACTTGATTTTACTGTTTTATCCCCAAAGTAGCAAACTGGAACATTAAGTTACCAATTAGCTTTTCTTGTGTGGATGTGAAAGGAGAGAAGTCTACAATAAACTGGTAGTGGCCTTTCTTGGTAGAATAGTAGGGACTTTATCAACTCCACCACTGTTTAAGGTCAGTGACACTTTGCAACATCTCTGTGGACAACAGCTCTTTTACCCAGTCTGAAAGGAGTAGAGATTACTATAGATCATGTCTACCATGAATCCTCCAGGTTGCACCCTTAAACTCTCCACAACAAGACTAGATTCCCCTCCACCTTTGAAAGCATCAGTAAGCAGGATGTGTTAACTAACCTTATTGTGGTAATCATTTCACAGCGTACTAGGTGTACCAGTTAATAATGTGGATTTTTTTCAATAGATGGAGTTACACATCTAGATAGATATATGCAGCATACATACGTGATTTGATATGTATTCTATTTTGTTGTGTTGACAGCAAGCTTCAAAACTTCATACATCAAATTTTCTGAAGGTGTTAATATCATAGATATTTTTACACTTAAAAATGTCGAATTTGGTGCCCAAAAAAAGAGCATTTGCAGGAAGTTTTAATTCATTACTTTATTTTGAAGAAAAGTGCTGCTGAAAGTTATTGTATACTTCGGGAAGCTTATGGTGAACATACTCCATCTCAAGATAATTGTGAACGCTGGTTTAAATGCCTTAAAAGTGATGATTTTGATGTGAAAAACAAAGAACGTCCAGGTCAACTGAAAAAGTTTGAAGACCAACAGTTACAAGCATTATTGGATGAAGACGCATGTCAAACTCAAAAACAACTTGCAGAAAGATTAAACGTTGGTCAGCAAACAATTTCTGATCATTTACAAGCAATGGGAAAGATTTTAAAGGAAGGAAAATGGGTGCCACATCAACTGAATAAAAGACAAATAGAAAAGCGAAAAGTCATCAGTAAAATGTTGCTTCAATGGCACGAAAGTCTTTTTTGCATCGAATTGTGACTGGCCATGAAAAGTGGCTTTATTGTCCTAAATGGTTTGGCTCAGTGGATAGAGCTTTGGCCTGCAGACTGAAGGGTCCCAGGTTTGATTCCAGTCAAGGGCATGCATCTTGATCGCGGGCACATTTCCAGTAAGGGGTGTGCAGGAGGCAGCTGATCGATGTTTCTCTCTCATTTGATGTTTCTAACTCTCTATCCCTCCCCCTTCCTCTCTGTAAAAAATCAATAAAATATATTAAAAAAATAAAAAGAAAAGTGGATTTATTTTGAGAATCCCAAACACACAAAATCATGGGTGGATCCAGGTCAACCATCAACATTGACTGCAAGGCCAAATTGCTTTGGAAAGAAGACAATGCTCTGCATTTGGTGGGATCAGGAAGGTGTGGCATATTATGGGCTTCTAAAATCAGGTGAAACTGCTAATACTGATCGCTACTGACAACAAATAATCAATTTGAACCACGCTTTGATAGTGAATGGGCCAGAAGACATGGCAAAGTAACTTTGCTTCATGATTAACCCACCCACTATATTCACCAGACCTTGCTCCTTCATATTACCACTTGTTCTGATTGATGGCACATGCAGTTTCTGAGCAGCACTTCAAAACGTACGAAGATGTGGAAAATTGGGTCTCTGAATGGTTTGCCTCAAAACAAGAAAAGTTCAATTGGGATGGTATCCACAAATTACCTGAAAGATGGGGGAAATGTGTAGCTAGCGATGGACATTACTTTGCATAAAGCACTTTTGATGTTTCTATTGAAATTATCGTGTTTTCTTTGATTACAAAATCCACATTATTAACCAAAACACCTAGTATACATGTATCAAATCATCACATTGTACACCTTAAACTTACACAATATTATTTGATAATTATACCTCAACTAGAGGCCTGGTGCATAAAATTCATGCATTCAGGGGAGGGGGGTTCCCCTCAGCTTGGCCTGCATCCTCTCACAGTCCAGGAGCCCTTGGGGGATGTCCAACTGATGGCTTAGGCCCGCCATCACCGCTGTGCTCACCAGCCATGAGCCCGGCTTCTGGCTGCACTCCCCCTGTGGGAGTGCACTGACCACCAGGGGACAGTTCTTGCATTGAGCATCTGCCCCCTGATGGTCAGTGAGCATCATAGCGACTGGTTGTTCAGCCGTCGGGACAAAACTGGCTCTCCAACATCCCCCAAGGGGTCCCAGATTGCACGAGGGCATAGGCCAAGGGACCCCACCAGTGCATGATGGGGGCCTGGGAGAGACACAGGAGGTTGACCAGCTGGGCAGGGACCATGGGAGGGCTCCAGGGCATGTCTGGCCCATCTCGCTCAGTCCTGATTGGCCAGACCCCAGCAGCAAGCTAACCTACCAGTTGGAGAGTCTGCCCCCTGGTGGTCAGTGCACGTCATAGCGACTGGTCAACTGTCTTCCCCCTGGTGGTCAGTGCACATCATAGTGAGGGGTTGAGTGGCCTTAGCATATCATTAGCATATTACACTTTGATTGGTTGAATGGCCGACTGGACAACCAGACACTTAGCATATTAGGGTTTTATTGTATAGGATAAACCTGGGGGAGGAAAGAGCTGTATTGTAAGTAGTTGATGAGGCTCTCCCCTTCAGGGATGACTTTTCCCTTCAGGCTGGAGCAGACCTACTTTTCAGTGAGAATTTGGGAAGGTACATTTTCTCCCTTCCTTATTCAGGAAGAAAAATATTAAATAACATTGTAAATGTTAGAAACTACAGTGCTGGAACATGAGTCTTTTGTCTTGCACTGCAAAAGTTTGTCTATGCTGTGGTTTCATAACCACAACCCCAGAAGAGTTCTGGTCAACTGTATCATCTTTCTACTAGGCATAGCATCTTACCAGTGCCTCTTTTCATGCCTTAGTAATGTGGTTTAGACTAGACTCTGTTCACCTCTCTCCCCACATAAAGGCACTGAGATCCTTTCAGCTCCGCTAATAATTTATCTTCATCCTACTTGTCTCCCATACCTTTCCTCACTGCCACAAATGTACACTATAAATTCTTTTCTCCTCCCCCTGAAATGCATTCCCTCATTCTCCCTGCCTCTTCAAGTTCTACTCATCTTTCAATACCCAGGTCAACTTCTCCCTTACTAATTAAGCCCCTCTGCTGGTTCTAGCGCACAGTGATTTTAATCTCCTGATTAGTCACTAAGCCAAGTGGTCTTTTAAAGGATGTATATATGACACCAATAGTGATATATAATAATTATAAAATTCTGGTTGTCCTGGCATAAGTTAAAAATCCTGAAGGACAATTTTATGTTCAATACTTCTTTTTTACTTCTCACAGCACTTTTCACAGATGCTCTAAACATATGTAAAGATTTACCATCTCCTAGGATCCTCAATTATTCATATCCATATTATCTTTGTTCAGTACCTATGTCATAGCACTACTTTCTTCTCCTACTGAATATCTCATATACGTTTTATTTTTTTTAAAGAACAAAGTATAAAGGAAAAAAGAGTAATGTTACATTTAAGACACTTAAAAAAGAAACAAAAGAATAGAAAATAAAAACAATTTGCCAACATTCTCTATTATCACTTTTTATGGCTGCAAGATTGATTCCAGACCGCGTTCGCTTATCTTGTGATTAAACCCAAATATATCTCCTGCTCTGATTGTCTTTAATCTCAGAAAATGAAATTAAAAATAATGGATTAGCATCAATTGAAAGCTTTTCATACTTCAAAGGTTCTATATAAATTTACTTTGTCAAGCAACAATCCTATGAAAGATATTTGACTCCAATGTTACAAAGAAAATAAGAGCCCAAAAAAAAAAATGAAGCAACATGCTTTTATTTTAGGATGTAGGTTGCAGAACCATGACTTGAACTGATCTGGCTTTATTCCAGTGCCCATATTCTTAATTATTATGCCACATGGTCTGTTTGTTTCTCTGGGCTGACTAAGGGCTCAAAAGGACAGATTTACTCTCTCTGTATCTAATCAGGGCTGGAGAAGGCAGGAACTTAAGAGGGTTGTGTGAAGCCTATGTATTTACTATGACAGATAAAATTTACTGTAGATAAGGTATCACTGTGTAGCATAAAAATTATGGACTTTGAAATCAGACATGGTAGTTTACTGTCTCTAATTCTGCCACTAAATAATGTGTGACAGTAGGCAAGTCATTTAACCTCTTTTAGCTTCAGGGATTTTTTTTTTTTTCTCATCTGAAAAATGAGGGAATTGAACTAGGTGATCTCTAAGGTTCCTTCTAACTCTAATATTCTATTAACTAAATAACAAAAATATTACTACAAAATAAAAGATATAGTTGCTTAAGGATCTGTGATCAAACCAGCAAAGGAAATATCTGACTCAATAGATTTAAATATATGTGTTAAGGTAAACTTAGTGTTTTAGCACTCATAGGCATTTTTGTTTTGCAAGTTAATACAGAAATTAGTGTTAATGGTAATTTTTTCCTAACTTACAGAGGAAAGTATCTTGCTATAATGTAACTAAAATAAATCCATAAGTTAAAAGGGCCATGGATGTTATAGGAATCCGCATTTATATCTTGAGTAAATGAGGTTATGGTATAGAAAGTAGAGTATCTGTACACGTCTCCAATATTTGAGCTGAAAACTCTTCATGAATAAAACGTTAGAATGTAATGTGCACCATAGGCTTTCACCCTTCTTCAGCCAACCAATTCAAAAAAAAAAAATCATCTTGTCTAAATTTCCTTCTGGCTATTTATCTGCACTTACCTTGTCTGAGCATTTAGACTATAAGCTTCTGGGACAAGCACTTGGGAATGAAAAAATACATTACAATCATATTTATAACCAGATGCCTTTAGATATGATTAAAGTGATTTCTTTTGCACTTGATACCCGTAGTAAACCTAAATAGTACTGCTTTCTCAGTGGTAAAAATATTAAGTCACATTTTTTTTGTTAACCACTATTCTAATATTTGATGGGAATAAAATTAAGATTGGGACACCATGAATACGAAGAATAACTCCATCTATCTGCATTTGATCCATGATTGATTAGAAGTTATTACCACTACTCAATACCTTTTGTTTTAAAGGGTTTCAGGTTGAAATTTCTGAATGACAGAGATTCTAATTGGGCAATTTTATAAAAGGTTAGTACTACCTGCCATACAAAGGCACAAAGGAAGGGAGCCAAGCAAATAATAGACTTCTGCAGCCATACTTCTTTGGTGCCTCATTTAAATACAAGTTTTTAATGGGTTTAAGGTTAAGATTTTTATAATTTTTTATATGTGTGTGTAGAAACATAAAAAAGAAAATAAAGAAGGTGAAGAAGGAGAAGGAAAGAGAAAGAAGGAGAGACAGAGATGGAGAGAGATAGTGAGAAGGAACCAAAGACTATCATATATTACATTCTGTGGTGAAGTATGTTCAACATCATATTCTGTTTTGGTGACTATGGCAAATATTGTGTTTTAATTAATTCCATGGCATTTACTCCATTTGCTTCCTTAAAAGACCCAGGCAATAAATCATGATAGGTCTAAGCCAGTATGATAATCCAGTTCCACATTCTCAGTGAATTAACTAGTTTGGGACATATGATTCATTCTGACTGGCTAATGGACTTCAAAAATAAATATGCTGGGAGCATCTGGAAAATATTTTCTTTTCCTAGAATCTCCCTACAAACGTGGATCTATCATGATTTATGTCCTGGTACTGGGCATATTTTAGCTTTAACAAAATCAAGACTTTTGTTTTCTTGTGTTTGTTCCTGATTTGAACATTCTCATATGAGAAAATGATGCTTGGAGCTATTTCTGTCACCTAGTGACCACAAAGGAAGGGCAAAAATAATTACATAGATGCCCACTCAGTGCCCTGACATCATCATTCTATTCAATTAACCCTAGCATCAACTACCTCCAGATTTCTCCTTTAGAGAACACTGAATGTTATTATGATTAAAACCAGTTAGTCTGTTTCTCTGTTACTTATAGCCATAAACATCCTCAATAATACAAGAATCTGCTAAAAATGTGAACTACTTCTCAATAATTGGAATAAAAATCAAAGGCCAATATTATGTTGGAAAGCACATAAACTTCCAAATCTGGCTCTCCTTCATGACTCATCTCATACTTCAGCTCAGCCTTAAAGTGTTCCCACTCTTGGTCATGTTGTCCTCTATCTTTCCAGATCATCTCAATGTACTGATCACACACTGTGGAACTTGAACATGTGTTCTTTATTTCTGTCTTCTAAATTCATGTCATCTCTCCAACAAAATGACAAACTCCTTAAAGACTGTGTTAGACTCTTATACCCAATACAACACCTAGAAGAGTGCTGCTTTAACTTATTGAATTGAATTGTAGCCTTCTTCTCTGTCCTGCTGATGCCAGATACTCTGAAAGTAAATTTTCCCCTTCAGGATGGGCACTAGTGGGAATATGATCCTTTCCACCAGGCTCTGGACACAGAGTTTTCTGCTTCATTCCCCATTCTCCAATGCAGCTTCATGAGGGTAGGTGTTAAGTGAATAACACTATCAGAATAAATGACAGTATTTCTATTATCTCAGGCCTCTGTCTTCCCAAAGCAAATCTTTTACTTTTGTAAGTCATGTAATTTTTGTGGGCAATAGCTTGAGAATGTAATCAAAGAAGTAGTTTATCATTGGATATTTTAATGATACAAAAATGACATAACTACTATTTCAAGTCAATTTAAAAGCCTTGACTAAATTCACTAATGCTAATATATTCCAAATAATAGTAGAGCCTTGAGGATTATGAAGACACTCAAATCCTTTTGAATATTTGCTTGTACTTTTCCTTTGCTTTAAATAATGGGTTAATTAAGCAATTGTTCAGGTACTAAAATAAATAAAATAACTAACACATACATAGTTACACTGATTCTACAGGGTTTGCAATATTCTGAGTCTAAGGAAATGTGAAGTCAGAGTCAAGCATTTTTGAAGTGTCCTGGTTGACTCACAGAAGCTTTGTTTCCCTAAAAACATTCAGGGTTTGCAACTATATAGGTAATCTCAAATCTACACTTTCAACTGAAAAACTAGATTTTTGGCATTACACAAAAGTAGATGTGTTTGCCTTCTATTTTTCTTACCATAAACTAAGTACATATTTCCCTCCAAATTATCAGCAACCTAAAGTGGATTCATTTGAGAAATTATATATCATCATCACCAAAAATGGATTGAATCCATGACTTACAAAGGGCCTTTATTTTACTTTTTATTCTATCCTATCCATTACATTCCTTTTACTGTGGTCATTATATCTTATGTGAATCAGTCAAAGATAATGTCTTACTTTGAGCAATTCTAAGATGAATGTCAGGAAAAACAGGCAATTAGAATTTTAGCACCTGCACAATTCAATTCCAAAGCACTTTCAACAATAGTGCTAATTTTACTATAGAAAATCAAATGTTTATCTTCAGTATGGTTTAATCTGCTTTTCCAGGAAGCTTACATAACAAAAAAAAAAAAATACAGCTGGAAGCTATCGTGACCCATTTATAAACATAGTTGGATTTGTTACCAGGGAACCCATCAAAATCAGCTTAGTTTGTATGAATGGCTCATTTTGGCGCTCTGTGCCTTTCTCTTCATTTGATTTTAGGAAATCCAACTGGTTTAGTGATACCAGCCAGGGGGAATGGTTTTCTTTGACTTTGCCAACTTGGCAGGACTGGAATAGATGGCTATCCACATATTGTGATGGTTTGGAGATAGCTCATTTGTCTCTTCCTCTCCTTCATGTTTTCTTTAGTGGGATGGCTTTGGATTTCCCCCTCAAAATAATCACACTGGGATAAAGCAAAACACACAGCAAGCTACATATGACATGTAAGTAAATCTCTCTCTTAAGGAATAATACAATGTGTTAAGTTGATTATACATGGCTAGCAGAAAGGCAAGGGAGGTAGGTTAGTGTAAGAGATTCAAATGCCAGCACTCAACCAAAATTTAAGCAGCCATTCTTTGTTCCCTGCTCAAGAGGAGGCAGGGCTGAAGTCAAATTAGCCATGGCTGATATTGTTGTCATCTTTCTTCTTCAACACTCCTTGTTCATGATTCATTTCCTTATTTATTATGCAAGGCCATCTGATGACAACCTGCTGTATTAGTTTTCTATTGCTTTGTTACAAGTTACCACAAATTCACAGGCCTAAAAACCACATCCATTTATTAGCTCAGTTCTGTAGGTCAGAAGTTCAGGTAGGCTTGACTGAGTTCTCTATTCAGTCTCAGAAGGCTGAAATCAAGGTGTGTTGAGCAGAATGGGCTCTCATTTGGAGTATATGGGGAAAAACTCACTTCCAGTTTCATTTAGTTTGTTGGAAAGATTCAGTTCATTGTGGTTATAGGGCTAAGATTCCCATTTTCTCTGACCTTTTCACACGGTCCCCTCCATTTCAAAAGCACCAGCAGCATGTATTTGAAAACTCTCTGACTGCCTCTTCTGCTACCAGCCTAAGAAACCTCTCCTTTTAACGGGAATGATGTGATTAGGCAATCCAGATAATCTCCCGTTTGTAATGTAATGTGACATGATCAAGGGAGTAACACCAGGAACTACTCATTCATTGCTAATGAGAATGCAAAATGATACACACTGACTTTGGAAAACAACTTGGTAGTTTTCTACAAAGCTAAATATGGACTTACCATTTAATTCGGTAATCACACTCCTAGGTATTTGCCCAACTAACTTGAAAACATGTCACAGAAAATCTCTACATGAATCTTTATAGCAGGTTTATTAATCACCATCAAAACCTGAAAGAAACCAAGATGTACTTCAATAGATGAATGGATAAGCAAACTGTGGTATATCTATACAATGAAATACTATTTAGTGATAAACAAGAATGTATTATCAATCCACACAAAAATATGGATGAATTTTATATAAATACTAGAGGTCCAGTGCACGGATTCATGCACGGGGTGGCGGGGGTAGTCCCTCGGCCTGGCCTGCAGCCTCTCACAATCTGGGACCCCTTGGGTAAGGTGACCAGACGTCCGGCTTTTGGCGGGACAGTCCCGATTTTTAACAATTTGTCCCGCATCCCGCGGCGTTTTAAAAATCCCGATTTTTGGAAAGAATGAACGACAAGCTAGGGAACGGCAGGAGAACGGGAAGGGAATATACGGTTTTCGGGGGCCATGTGGCTATTTAGCCAGGATGTGAGTTTTATATTATTTTTGTTAATTTTATAATGTTAAACTTTAATAATAACAAATAGTTGTTGAGAACTGATTATCGAGAACTGCTTATCAAAGTTTGCATTGTTGATCAGTTGTTAGAATTCGACCACCATTGTTTGGACTTAATGAACAATGGCATTTTTTGGGATTGGCAACGACGAAAACATTTTGTAACTGTCTCTCAGACGATACACATCGTACTGCGTGCTAGTAAGCTAGTTAAACAAGTGATGTCATTACAAATCAGCTATTCAGATAATTTAGGTAAGTAATTTATTTATTTATTTCATAAATACATAAATTTTCTTGAATTTAGCAGACAGTACTCATATTATTTATATTTTATAGTGGCAGCAAAAAGTCTAGCGCCGGCCTTGAAAGACACTTACGACTTACATTACGGCAAATTCAGAGGAAAAATAATACAAGTTAGTATTGTTATTATTTAGAAAGAAATATAGGATTAAGATAATTTTTAAAATATAGTTACTTTATAACATTCAAATTAATTTAATTTATAAACTAACAATAAAATATGTTCATGTAATTATGTACCTACTTACTGTGTTTTTAAGCAATATGTATATAATAATTTATAATATAATTTTAAATTATTATTTTAGATTTTTAACATAATGAGTAAGAAAAGAGGATGCAAATTCAACGATGATCTAAGAAGTGAATTTCCTTTTATTAAAAAAACCAAAAGCGATTACAATATAGACCAAATTTTTAATCAAGAACCCCCCGGGCCAAAACCAGTTTGGCTCAGTGAATAGAGCATCGGCCTGTGGTCTCAAGGGTCCCAGGTTCGATTCCAGTCAAGGGCATGTACCTTGGTTACGGGCACATCCCCAGTAGGGGGTGTGCAAGAGGCAACTGATCGATGTTTCTCTCTCATTGATGTTTCTAACTCTCTATCCCTCTCTCTTCCTCTCTGTAAAAAATCAATAAAATATATTTTTTTTAAAAAAAGAACCCCCTCCTCCGGTCAATGGTGTCCCGCTTTACTAATGTTAAAATCTGGTCACCTTACCCTTTGGGGATGTCAGACTGCTGTTTTCAGCCCAATACCCCCAGGCCAGGCCGAGGGAACCCACCGGTATACAAATCCATGCACCGGGCCTCTAGTATGCATATAAGATCTTTGGTTAATCACTTTCCACCCTCCCCCTTTTCCTCTGAGATTCATCAATCTGTTCCATGTTTCCATGTCTGTGCATTGAGTGTCTGCCCCTTGGTGGTCAATGCACATCATAGCTACCAGTTGAATGGTGGAATGGTGGAACAGTGGAATGGTCACTTAGGCATATATATATATATATATATATATATATATATATATATATATATATACACATACATATATATATTGCTAAGTAAAAGAAACCAATCTGAAAGTCTCATACTGTATAATTTCATTCACATGACATTCTGGATAGAAAATAGATCATTGGTCATCAAGGGTTTATGCAGGAGGAGAGGGTTAAATAGTGAAGCACAGGATTTTTTTTAGGGTGGTAAAACTATTCTGTATGATACTGTAATGGTGGATACATGGCCCTATGCATTTGTCAAAGTCCATAGAACTTTGCAATATCAAGAATCAATCTTAATATGTTCAAATTTTAAAATAAATTTAGAGGTCAAGAGATACAAAGAGTGAATGTACCCCAGATAAGAGAATCTAATTGTATTACAAATATGGCATAACCTCATAGAAAGGGGTGGGGAAAAGTGCTGACCTAAGTAACTTTGAAAATCAGTGAAGTCTCTAAGACTAAAAGCAAAAGAAACTGTACATAAGCACTATATTCTAGTTAATAAAGTAGTGTCCACTGTGAGGAAGGATTAGTAATTCTGATAGTACTATACATATATGCTGGGATTGAACAATTAAGTAAATGGATGGTGGGTTTCTCACTGTTGTTGTGGGAGTTTATAGATAAGCAATAGATGGAGGCTAGAATGATGCATGTGGTAATAGATTGGAGTTAAATGCATCAATATGAACTCATATTTAGTTTAATATAAAGATAGTTACACATAGAAATAATTGTAGTCACGTGTGTGTATATGTAGATAGAGATATAGATATATATAGATATATATAGATATATAGATAGATACATAGATATAGATATAGATATAGATATAGATATAGATATAGATATAGATATAGATATAGATATAGATAGATATAGATATAGATAGATATATGCAGCATAGTATGCATACATCTATTTCCTTGCACTGTTAGCTAAGAGGACATATAAGCAATTAACCCAAATAGCAATAAGCATACCAAGTAGCAAGATTTTGATTTCTGTGGAAATAGGTAAACACTAACCAAATGATAATTGGCAAAGGTTATTTATTCAGAACTTGCTAGAGAGTCAGCTCCATCACTTATATTTTGGCTGACTCAAGGCAGGCAGAGTAGTAGGAAACCTTTATAGTGGAAAAAAGGGAAATCTTCAGCTATGCCCTGATTGGAGGCTGTTGCATGGGAAAGCTACCTTTAAGCAGGCTATCTAGAAGTGGTGTATCCTATGCAATTAGTTAGGGGTTCATAGTCATAGTTGCTACTCTCTGGATGATTTTAATTTCAAAGTGGAGACAAAAATTAGGAAAGTTGTCAGTTATTAATCAAGTCCTGGCCATTTTAGGTGAATTGTTGCAGAGATTATTATTTGGCTTCCTGAGCTGGCTGCTAATGATAATGGTCTGACTTTCTACAAGCCTGACTTTTAGATAGTAGGCTGGCTTCCTGAGCTGCTAACTGTAGATAATGGGTTGGTTTTCTGGGCTGGTTGCTACAGACTGTGGGTCAAAGTTCCATTTTTATATATGGTCTGGCTATTGTTTCTTTGTATATTGTCTTCCATTTGTAATAACATTCTATAATAAAAAGAACTAGAGATCTTTGAACAAATAACTTATTACAAGACTGGAGCAAGAAATATGCAAAATGAGCCTAGAGCGTATTTTGGTACCAGAAAGTAAGGGAGTGATGATAATAACAACAACAACCTCATAATCATGGTAGTACGTCAAAGGGACAGAGGAGACAATTTTAGGAGCCTCCAATGAGCAAAGTTGAAACAATTTGAGAAACAAAATAAGTATTTGATAAAAACAAATACTGAATTACAACTCAAACTGTGAAATAAACATCCTTTATCTTATATTTAATGAATAAACAAATAAGTGGGGAGAATAGACAAACCCTCTATGCAAAATTCCAAATGATTTATGTAGATACCTTTTCCCAAGGGGGTAGAGCATAATTCCCCACTCTTCAAGTGTGGGCTTCACATAGTGACTTCTTTCCAAAGAGTATAGTGTAGACTGAGGTAAGGAGCAGAGAAAAACGTTATGATGGTGAAACCTGACAAATAGTACTTCAGCCAGTTGATCAAGGTCAACATCAATAATCATAAATAATGTTGATAACATGTTCCCTTGATATTGATGTGAAGAGAATGGCACTTTACCTCTCTAGTTTTTATCCTCAAAACATATAACCCCAGTTTAACCATAAGTAAAACAATGTATAAATCCCAATTGAAGGAATTCTACAAAATACCTGACCAGTATTTCTCAAAACTGTTAAGGTCATCAAAAACAAGGAAAGTCTAAGAAACTGTCCTGATCAAGAGAACCTAAAGAGACATGATTACTAAATGTAATATGGGATCCTGGATAGGAGGTTACAGTGCTAAAAGGTAAAAACTTTTACCTAGACACGGGTAAAAACTAAGAAATCCTGAAGTAAGGGCTTTAGTTCATAATAACTTGTTGATAGTGATTCATTAGTTATGATAAATGTATTACAATTATGTAGGATGTTAACAATAGAGGAAAACTGGGTGTGACATATATGAGAACTCTCTGTATTATCTTTACAACTTTTCTGTAACTCTAAAACTATTCTTAAATTAAAAGTTAATTTAAAAAACATATTGTGGGCTCTACTGTGAGGACAAACAAAATAGCCTACTGGGCTTCAGAATGCTACCTCTGATATAATATTATCCCTGAGAAAGCAGAAACTCTGTTGTATTCCTGAAGGGTCAGCAGGAGCTTAGATACTACAGAGTGAGTATTGCTGAAGACCTGAGGCAGGGAAGATGAATAAAATACTTTTTGAGTGGCCCCACTAACTGCTGAGGTGACACCAAGCAGTATCCAGTGACCTTAAGGTGGGAGAAGTTGAAGGAAGAATATTTTAGTACAACAGTGCATATTAATAGTTCAACAGACTACTTCTAGAGCAGCCCAGATGTGAAAGGCCTCCTGGGGTACATTATATGGGTCTGTTATGTGGGAAATTATACCTTGCAGGGGACTACATCTGGCAGAATACACTTTGAGCTTTGCACACAGAAAGAAAGAATATTAGCTTTCTAATTAAAATACCACAGAATACAAGAAGATGGATCTGAGGGAGACCATTTCCACATAGCTCTGACTTGATTAATAATTTAGAGATAAAAAAGATAATCCAGGATAAATTATTTTAGTGAACCAGAAAGAATGCACCATTTTTATGAAATTATATTTTAAGTGATACACTGAGAATAAGTGCTTAATGGGAAAATCAACAGAGTGATGGGAGGATGAACAGACCTGGCACACAAAAATTAAGCATCCTTACCTTTTTGGGATTAAGTCCTCCTTAGAGAAATTGGTCTCATAAAATACCATCTAAAGGGGAGCCTAGTATAAACCTCTGGTCTGATTTTTTTGTTTCTACTCTGGGCTGATAGCCAGCTTGTTTTAAATCAGTTGACTAAGAACTCAAGTGGAATTGGGCTTGCAGATCATTTGAGAACAATAAAAAGTGTCTTATTAATCCATAACTGAGGCTACATTTACACAACACCTTATAGCTTTTTAATATATATATATACATATATATACATATATATATATATGTGTATATATATATATATGTATATATATATATATATATATATATATATATATATATATATATATATATATATATATATATATATATTATTGATTTCAGAGAGGAAGGAAGAGGGAGAGAGATAGAAACATCCATGATGAGAGAGGATCATTGATTGGCTGCCTCCTGCATGCCCCCCACTGGGGATGGAGCCCACAACCCAGGCATGTGCCCTTGACCTGAATTGAACCTGGGACCTTTCAGTCCGCAGGCCGACACTCTATCCACTGAGCCAAATTGGCTAGGGCAACACTTTATAGCTTTTAGTTTTGGGGGGAAAGTCCATTTCATGTGCACTGTTTCACTTACATTTTGATTATTACAACTGTAAGAAGTAGAAAACTTTTATGATGTTCATTCTAAAAGATAAAAAAAAAACTGAGAGAAATTTAGTGATTAGTTTAAGGTAACCCAAACATAAAATTATGAACACAGACAACTCAGGTTTCTTAACTCTCAGCCCAGTGCTCTTTTCCCTCTGCCATGCTGCCTTTTATACACATCCTAGGACCTGTATCTGATTGGCTTCACCCACTTACCAAGGTATCTTAAAGTTTCCAATAAAATATTTTGGGGAGCATACAGTGCAGCTAGCAGTGATCCTCTATATAATTGGAACTGAAATAGGAGGGTAATCATCTAGGCTAAAGGTAAGAAATGACAGTGATTGTTTCCTCCTGTCAGTACTACCTGTTACTTGAAGCAGCTCATAGTATCTATCTATTAAGACCACTTTGGCGGAAATTGGCTAGACATGTGTCACAAGGACCTGAGTGAGGATGTGCTTTCAAACAAAAATGTCAGTGATATAAGGACTGCTTTTGTAATGCCACCCCCTTGACAGAGTCGCAGCCTGAGCTAAACCATCTCTCAGATTCCAAATCAGGAAATTTAATGTAAGGAAAACTTGGTCAAACTAGGATATTCAGTTCAGCATTTGAGTACTTGATCAATTAAATACCAATGGCCTGGCCCTCAGGGTATTTATATGGTTTTACTTAATTTATCCCCATCAATTAAATGGAAATTTAGTACCATGGAATGTAAGGGCTAAGGACATGGTGAAGGGAGGCAAAGCCCCTGTAACTGAAGGTAGCACAAATCATCCCGATTGCCAAATGGCTCCAGACCTCTTCTTTACTCTTGTCAAATGAGGAAAAATTCCAGGACAATCAAGTCAGTGATACTGTGAGAAATGGTACCTTTATACAACAGGAGATCAGGGGTGTCAGCCCCAGCACTTACAGTAAAACAATGTTTAAAAAGAAAGCCCAAGTCTGGAGTAACCTCACAGATGACTTTACTGTTGTTGAATAACTTAGTTCCTGGTATTTTAAATGTCTAAAATGGATACCACAGTAGCAAGGCTATGTCAAACTACTCAGATTACGTGACCTATTTAAAATAAACTACAATAAAAAGGAGGTAATTAAATACCAACATATATAGATTTTTAAGCTTTTAACCAATTGTTTCAGCATCATGTAAGATAGCTAGCAGGGTAGATTTAAAAATCATGTGGCTCTGACTGGTAGAATTGTGGTTTATTTATTTTTTAAATCCTCACTCAAAGATATGTTTTTACTGATTTTAAAGAGAGAAAAAGAGAGCAACATCGATGTGAGAAAGAAACATCCATCTATTGGTTGTCTTCCGAATGCACCCTGACCAGTTATTGAACCTTCCCAGACCAGGGATTGAACCCACAACCTAGGTATGCACCCTGACCAGGAATCAAACCTGCCACCTTTTGGTGTATGGGATGATGCTCCAAATAACTGAATTGTGGATTATTTTTTTAAATATTTTTGTGATTTTTGTGTGTTTTTTTCTAATTTTAACCAATGAAATATATTTTGCTTTTATAACTATTTTAAATATAAAAAAATAATATAACACTTTATCATCAAATTATATGCCAGAAGATTTAGAAAATCTTAAAATGTTCCATCCTCATATTTAGGCAGACCTAAGTCAAATTTACTAAAGTGATAGCCCTTGAGCTTGCAAAGTACTTCATTGTTTAAATATCTTTATTTTACCAATGAGGCAACAAAAAACCCAGGGCAGTTAAATACCTTGCTCCTAGGCACATAGGTAGTTGGTGGCAGAGACTAAGAAGGATCACCACAACTTGGTATCATCATTTCATCTTTTTGCTACTCTCCCTGCCTCTGCAAACCACTACCATCATCATCCTTCCTATGATCCCACCTTCCTCGGGGTTTATGTTTGAGGAATTTTGCTATAGACAAGTGGTTGGAAAATACTATAGCCCTGGGAATACACCATTTGGAAAAGGTTCTAAATATCAGCTCCATCCATGTACATAAGCAGCATTTTGTAAAGACAAAGGTATCCCACCAAAAAATAAACCCTGACTAAAAGATTGACATCATCATTCTGTAACATTGCCTGAAATCCCCATTCTGCCATGCCTGTAGAGGCTTAGATGCAATATGCAATCAATCACCCACAAGAAGTTTTATTAATAGCATACCACATGATAGGATATAGAGATTCAGAGATGAACAAACTGTAGCTCTTCCCCTTGAGGAGCTGACATAATAGCTGTGAAGAAAAGCAAGTAAATAGACTACTTAAAATTGTGACAGAGAAATAGGTCCTCTGAGAATGCAACACAAAGGCACCTAACTCAGGAGGAGATACTCAGGGAAGAAAGTGACATTTTAAAGGCTAAGTAAGCAGATGAAGTGGGGAAAATTGAGCGGGTCATCCTTAGCAGAGAAAACATGTAATGACTCAGACACATTAGAGTTCTTTGTGGAGATAAAAGTAGTTCAGCACAACTAAGGAAAGATAAGACATTATGGAGTAGTGACAGATGATGATAGAAAGGTAAACAGGTGTCAAGTTATAAAGGGCCTTTGTGGACCATGCTAAGAAATCTGGATTCTTTCTAAAGCTGTTTATAGTCACTGAATGAATTTAAACAGAGAATGCATTAGAATTTGGCTTTACAGTATTATATTATCTGTAAGGGTCTCCATATGAGCATGAATTATTCCTAACCAGGAGCTACTCACTAAAGGAATGAGAACAGAATTAGATATAGGTCAGGTATGCTGCCTGTTAATCAGATGGGTAATGGTAAATCCTACCTTGGGACTTTGGGATACACAAGCTCCTATCTTTAGAGTAAAGCTTATTCTTCTCAATGGTATACCCCCTCTCTCTGTTTGTGTCAGCTTCTTTTTTTTTCTTCTTCTTTTTGTAAAAAAATATGTTTTTATAGATTTCAGAGAGGAAAGAAGTGGGAGAGAGAGATAGAAACATCAATGATGGGAGAGATTCATCGATCAGCTGCCTCCTGCACATCCCCTACTGGGGATCAAGCCCAGAACCCAGGCATTTGCCCTGACCAGGAATCAAACTGTGGCCTCCTGGTTCATAGGTCAATGTTCAATCACTGACCCACACCAACCGGGCTGTTTATGTCACCTTGTTTTTTTATCCACTTTGAGTCCTCATAGCAAGCAAGCAAACCAGACCTCATAAATATGAACTTACCAGACATACGTATTGCCCCCATGTTAATATAGCCTGGTACCAAAGAGTAGATCACTCATAATGCCAGCTTTGCTTAACCTTAAAGTTGCTGTTCCCATCAGCTGCTTTTTAAGTTACACATTGGATTAATTACTTAGAAAGTCAGTCACTCTTACTAAAAAAATATACTCTCCCATAAAGAGCTTAAATATATCCCAGGAGACAGAGTAGAGTCCCATTTGGGTATAAATGTTTAAAGTATGTGTTTATTCTCCAACCTTTACATCTAATTAGCAATAAGCAGGGCATAACCAGCTATAGAACCTCTGCTAGCCCCCTCTCAGCCATTGACACAGCCTTTGGGCAATAGTCTGGCTGAAAGCAATACCACCTGCATTAATATTTAACTCTGATTTCCATCTGGAAGAGCTATAAAAACTGCAGAGAGTTAGAAATTGTAGGAGTGAAGAAAACAGCTCAGCTTTCAATGTACTAAAGGTGTCCCTGATTAGGGAGAAATAGTGTACCAGTTTTCAGGGAAATTGCAGATGAATAATTTGAGTGAGGGCATTTTGTACTAAATTAGCTAAGGAAGATTGTAGCATAAACACATTATTTTATGATACTGCTTGCGATAGAGTCCTGCCACTCATTCACTTAAGAAAAAGATCTCACCCTAACTGGTTTGGCTCAGTGGATAGAGTGTCGGCCTGTGGACTGAAGGATCCCAGGTTCGATTCCAGTCAAGGGCACGTACTTTGGTTTCGGGCACATCCCCAGTAGGGGGTGTGCAGGATACAGCTGACTGATGTTTTATCAATGTTTCTAGCTCTCTATACCTCTCCCTTCCTCTCTGTAAAAAAATAATAAAAATATATTTTTAAAAGAAGAAACTGATTTCCATCTTCTAATAGAGTGATTCAGAAAAGCAATGAATGGTAATTAAATGCTTAAAAGAAATTGCACTCTGTCACTTTGGGATACCATGGCAAAACTGATACCTGGACCAGCTCTTTTAGTACCTCAATAAGTGACGTTGGAGAAGTTTCTTAAAATCTCTATAGACTTTTTTTCTTCACCTATAAAATATTAAAATGATTTAAAGATGAGATGATAAATATTAAAATGTTAAATACATCTGTATCTACACTAATAAAAGAGAAAGATGCAAATTGACTGTACCTTCGTGAAGCCCACCAGCCAATCAGGCGTGAGTATGCAAATTAACCCAACAAAGATGGTGGGTTAATTTGCATACTCAGGCACCAAGTAGCCGGGGGTGGGGCAGGACACTTGCATCATCGTTATGGCGATGACGCAGGTGTTCTGCACTGCCCCAGCAGCTCCAGGCCTCTGGGAGTGGGAAGGCAGAAAGGCGGTTCTGGGCCAGAGCAAAGGTGGTACCACCAGCCAGGGGAAGGAAGGCCCATTCTTGCACGAATCTTCGTGCATCGGGCCTCTAGTATATTTATAATGTGTTGATGAGGGTCTTGATATGAATGAATCATTAAGTGAATCATAGAACTTGAGAACTAAAAGGGCTCTTAATGTTCATCAATTCAATCTATTCCTTTTAAAGACTAGAAATTTGAGTTCATAGAAAGTGATTTGCCCATTGTCATTTTCTCCTGAGAACAACTTTCCACTCAGTTTGATGCCCACTCCCAGTGACCATTTTGCATCATGTTAGTTAGAAAAGGGATAGGTAAGAGACTTGGTAGGAGAAAAGTGAGGCAAAGAGGGCAAAACATCTCAGCCTGGACAACAGAGAATGGTGCTAGCAATTAAAAACAATGTTGAGGCAGGGGACAAGGATGGACTAGAAGAGGTCAGTGGGGGAAAGGGGGATATATGTAATACTTTCAACAATAAATACTTTTTAAATAATAATAAAAAAATAAAAACAATGTTGATATTCAGTGTACTACTACCACCAATACTTTGACCCAGACCATTGCCAGCCTCTTCCTAAAATAGTTACATGCAACAAGATGCAGTGATAATAGAAGGCAAAGTTGTATTTGTAGGGGCTTTGGCCACAAATTCCACTGGAAAAAATTTTGTGACTTGGGCTGGACCACATAGAATGCTCCCTTTTTACATGATAGTTAAATTTTGATTAAATCAGACCATGCGGCCTTCTCAGTGGAATTTAATCACTTTCTAACACTTCCACTGCTACCACTTTGGCTGAAGCCACTATCATCACCTCTCATCAGAGTTATTGTATCAGCCTCTTAACTGGTCTCCTTGCTTCCACTCTTGCCTTCTATTGGCCATTCTTAAAAATAGTCAATGATTGTGTGAAAATATATCAGATCATGTCATGTTCCTACTTAAAACTATACAGACTCATCATAGTGGCCTTCAAGAACCCTTTCATAATCTCCTTCCCTATTAGCTCTTTGCCCTCATCTTCTGCTACTCTCCACTTCAATTACTGCTCCAGTCACACTGACTTCTGTGCACTCCTTGATCTACACTAAACGTGTTGGCTCCTCAGGAACGTTTTATTTGTTGATTCCCCTGTCTGAAATATTCTTCCTCCAGATATGTGATTACTTCACAAGGCTTTCTATTCAAATGTCACTTAAAGAGGTCTTTCTTGATCTCCATAAAAATATTAACATACACTCACCCCTTCCTGTATCTACCATCCCTTAGCCTGCAGTATTATTTTTCAATTTACCACTTTCTATCTCCCCTACTAGAATGTAAGAGCCATACGGTTAGGGGTTTCAGTGATTTCGTTTTGTTTGGATTTAATTTGATATAGTTTTTCTTCACTAATGTATCTTAACACCTAAAACAAGGTCTGATAGTAGGCATGCAACTAATATTTGTTTAATGTAATAACAATTGAATAAGAACTTAAAAACGCCACTTATGTTTATGTGACTGGCACTGTGCTAAGTATTTTGCATTCCTTGTCTCACACATACAAATGTAGCACTACAGAAGGTACCGTTGGTTATCTCATTAAAGAATGAGAAACCTGACAGGATAAGCAATTTATCCAAGGCCACAGAGCTAGGTTAGGATTCATTAAAATCCAAGCATGGCTAACTCCCAAAGCCCATGCGCTTAGTTACCATGAAAGACTGCCTTCTTAGTTCCAATCTGAACCTAAATTTGCTTGCCTTTTTTTTCTTTTATTCCTCATTATGTTTTATGAAAATAAATGATTTTGTATATGTGTAGCTATACAGGAAAATTCTCTCTGTGCCTACTGAATATCAGTCCAATAAGTGATGGTATTCCAAGCAGGACACCATTCAATTTCAACAAATGACTCTGAATGCCGATGAGTTAGCATGAAAAAGGGTACAAGTGAGGTGCACAGAGGCCTGACCAGCAGACTGGCTTCAAGTGATTTTGGTACTTATCCGAAGATCAGTATACTAGAAAGCTTTTGTATGACCTGGGAATTAGAACACAAACAGCCACAGAAAGCACTGAGTTTTTGGTCATGATAAATTTCAAATCCGATTGTCAAGCTGTCACCACACTGAACACAATGCTTGTATTAGTCTGTGTGCCTGTTGACAATGTTATTTTCCTGAGAAAGAAAGCAGGCAAAAAGTTATCTAATCCAGACAAGCAACCCATAGATTCTAGGATGAAGATGTTGATTTATTTGTGTATGGGGGTTAGCTTAATCAAAAGCCTTGGAGATCATAGGATGACTGTAACACACAATAATAATTATGTATTTATTGCTTCTGCCCTTGACAGTTTGAAAAATGCAATTAAAGAAACAAGGTCCTGAATGTGATGGTTATTAAGTGGCACAGCCCAGACTAGTCCCCAGATCTTTTAACTCCTAGTTCATTGTTATCTTCTCTATATCACACAACATTCCTAACAATTTTCTTGTGGAATCTTTACATTAATTTTACTTAATCTTAATGGTTCCAGGAATATTCAAGTTTGATAACCATCAAGTGCTACCAAAGCTTAATCAGCAGATATGACATAGGTACACTCTTAACTGGAGTGGTAGGAGTAATACTGCAAAGCCCCTTGCCCAAAATTTTGCTTACACCAGTCTGACCTTAGATCTTATGTTTCCTTATTTAGTTAAGGCATTAGAGAAGAACCTCATGAAATAAATTATAATTCTAAATTATAAATTGCTATAACTAGAGAGCTTTGGTATCCCAGCAATATCTTAAAGAATGTGCCATTGGACATATATATTTTAATGAGAGGAAGG
The DNA here is from genome assembly GCA_025583905.1 of Ia io. Classification (NCBI taxonomy): domain Eukaryota; kingdom Metazoa; phylum Chordata; class Mammalia; order Chiroptera; family Vespertilionidae; genus Ia; species Ia io. The sequence continues at coordinate 101,441,936 of JAJQQW010000001.1, forward strand.
GGATGAAAAGGGGGAGAGACAGGAGTGCTTTAAATAAAGAGACCCAGTGAAAGAGCCTAGGTATCCAGAGGACAGCATGAAAACATATAATACCTGGAGTAGGGAAAGCAGAATGTTTCATGGGCTGGGGGCTGAAGGAAGAGAGGAACATGAGAAATAGAAAAAAAAAAGGGTCTGGGAGTTAAAATTATGATTTACTGATTTTGCTTTGAGATAGCTTTGATGAAAAAACAAAAATCAAAAACACCCAAGTTCTATCTATTGCAAAGCAAAGTGAGCCTGCACAAACAAATATTTTTTGTAAGTACCACACAAAAGGAGAACAACAACAACAAAAAGTCTTAGCGTTCCAATGTACTCCAGTATGTTACCCAGGAAGCTGGAACTGATTTTCTAGAAAGCTAATGAGCTACTAAATGGAGAGTGTAAACTGCAAATGATGTCAATCGGGAATGTTAATGAGAAACTCTGTTGCATGTTGATTTTTTCATTCTATCTCTGAGTTAAATTTTTTTAAAGATCATATATGGAATAGTAAAGAGTTTGTAAGAAAGCACTAAAATAGGTTACAAATGATAAAAGAATATTATATTTCAGGGAGATATCCTCTTTGACTTGTTAAATGATCCACCATAGTAACCATAATTTGGTCAATAATTGCTGTAAGTCAAAAATAAATAAGAAGTGTTCATTGATATTCATTTAAAGAAACATTTTAGAACATTTTGAATAACATAATTCCACTGTGTAATCGTTTAGCTCTGCTCTTGCAATACATATGGAATCCAATTGTAAAATCAAGTGTATTTATCAATGAATTAGGAGAGGATGTTAAGAGAACTTGTACCACTATTTACACTAATCATTAGACTCTTCTGGTTATCCATCATGTCCAAATGTCTTTGAAACTGGGACTTTTCAAAGGCATATATTTTCCCCTTTAGTTTCAAACAGGAATAAATTCTGTGAAGTTTGTCATAACATAGTAAGGTTGATTGTTTTGTTTTGTTTTTACAAAGAACACCTTCTAGAGCTGGGATGGCACAGGTTTCTTTTCATATGCCAATTTCAATTGTTTTGTGATGGCTGCCTGGGTTACTGCCAGAAGGAATCCCATGATTAATTTGTCATATCCATGGCTGAAGGAGAGGGAAAGTGGTATTACAAGTGTCAAATATTTGCCATCTCTTCTCTAGAGACTATTTTTACCTTTTTAAGCCTGATGATTAAAAGTTGGGTAGCTTCTGCTAGTGGGTAGTGGTAATTTCTGATGGAGTAGAACAGTCTACTCTTGGACTCTCCTCAGGGGTACATATGTGAGAGGTATGGGAGATAAATCATTGATCCATTATATAAAAAGATAATACAATTTGATATTAAGTTTTATAATCCTTAAGGGAAAGTATGACTGGAGCAATTATAAATAGAAAATCTATGTATAGGCAATTCATCAATCATTAAAATAAACTACTTCAATATTGATCTTTTAAAACATTATTTCAATATACTTGGTATACAATACTATATTGATTATATTAATTTCAAGTTTACAATATAGTGATGGGACATTTCTATACCTTACAATGTGATAATTCCACTAATTCCAATAATTATCTTTCACCATGCAAACGTATCACAATATTACTGACTATATTCCCTTTCCCCTTTTGCCCATTCTCCCATCCCAGTCAAAATCCTTCTTAAGTAAACTTTGTTTAGATTTTTAACATAGACTAGGATTGATTATTTATCCTAATGTGCTTCTAGACTATGTAAAGAGGCCTCTGAACTAGCGACTTCTGTGGAGCAAAAGCAAGCAGTTTATAACTTTGGTGCTAAAGTTCCACATCTACTGTTTTCCACTGCAGATATTACTTGAGAACCCTGTGGCTTGCTTGACTCCTCACCTTGTCCTTAGATTATTGTTTCTCAATATTGTGATTTTTCAGTAAAATCTTAAACTGCCATTTCCTATTTTCTTTGTTTCTTAGTCTGCCCTTTTCCAGGCTGGGAACACAAAAAGAAGTTGGTATCATCACACTGATTCTCTTTCTCATCAGGTTTCTCAAGGTATTACCACTCTCACCCTCCAGGTGACTAAATTACTGATATGGCTTACCTTATACCCACTCTTTTCCAATGATTCAAGTCCCAGAATTTCTTTACTTCCATGTCCTATCTAATAAGAGCTTCATCTACAAAGAAAATACTTTTTTTTCCAGTCAAACACTCCTTATTGCAATCTTTCCTCCTACAAATGCCAAATTATTCCTTAAAGGGAAATTCTCATTTTCTTTATTGTTTTACCACTTGAAATAATAGCTTTTATGTATATTAACCATTTGATGGTTAATGATGACATCATTTGCTTTGCAGCCTAAATATAGTTAGCACCAAGAAATTAAGTGTTCTCAGCCTTGGCAGAGTAGCTCAGTTGGTTAGAGAATCATCCAAGGTTCAATCCCCAGTCAGGGCATATACAAGAATCAACCAATGAATGCATAAGTGGAACAACAAATCCATGTTTCTCTCTCTCTCCCTTACACTGTCTCTCTAAAAGCAATACATGATTTTTAAAAAGATAAATTAAGTGTCCTTGTGAGTACCAACTGACACTGATTACTTGATTTTGTCTTCCCTGTCTGATCCTATTTAAGCTCTCTCAAGCCATAGTTTAGTAGCCTACTTTGAAATGAATACCACTGCTAAGCACAATATCAAATGCTGAAGTCCCACTTTCTTCTTTGAGATGCCAAAATGATTTATAAATTTAGAAAATGGGATTGCTAAGAAAAATAATGAGTACTGCATTATACCATATAAATAAAAAATATTTTAATCGGATACTAAGCTATTATGAATCAATGTGCATTTTGTCTTGTTCATTCAAGCAAAAGCCTAATGTTCTTGGGTAAGTCTTCTTTGCTTATTGTAGATTTCATGAGAGTCATTTTCAATTCCACACTCCTCTATTTCAGAGAGGAAGGGAGAGGAAGAGAGAGATATAGGAACATCAATAATGAGAGAGACTCATTGATAAGCTGCCTCTGCATGCCACACACTGGGATTGAGCTCGCAACCTGAGCATGTGCCCTGACCAGGAATTGCACCATGACCTCCTGGTTCATAGGTCCATGCTCAACCACTGAGCCATGCTGGCTGAGCATGTTTATAGCTTTTTCACAATCTTATTACTCCTGGTATGGCATGCTTGCTAAGAGACAATGACTTTTTAGTCAAATCTGAAAGAGATTCTGAGAACAACCACATAGGTTCTATCTAGACAATTAGAGAAGGTCTAAATCCAACCCTCAAGCTATTTCTCAATAGGAAAAAAATAAATATACATATTATTGAAGATAACTGAGCTTCTGTCTTAGAATATCTGAAAATTTTGCCTCCGTTCTACATGGATCTGTACAGTTAACAAGTAGGTATCATATAGCAGTTCTTGATAGCATTGTGAAAGGTGTTGTATTACTACTAGTTTTAAAGCCAACTCAAGTTTATCCCCTTTTTCCTTACTTGCATTTGGATATATAGGAAAGAAAGAATTAAGGTTAGGACCCAGTAATTCTACATGTCCTATGTCCATTGGGAGAGTCATAAGTATGACTATCATTTGCTCTGTGTGTTATGATATCTTTGATATCTTTCTTTTTTCTTAATGTAAGCATTAATTGCTACACTTACACTGCCTTTTCAGTATCCCATAAGTTTTTGATATGCCGTGTTTCCAGTTTCACTTGTTTTGATATTTTATTTACTTTTGGATTTCATCTTTGACCCATTGGTTGTTCAGGAGTATGCTGTTTAATTTGTGATTTTTTTTTCAGTTTTCCTGCTGTTATTGATATCTAGTTTCATACCATTGCGGTCAGAAAAGATTCTTGGTATAATATCATTTTTTAAAAAAAATGCTAAGACTTGTTTTGTGACCTAACATATCTATCCTGGAGAATGTCCGTTGTGCACTTTAGAAGACTATTTTTTGGGTTTCCGTTGAATTAACATTCTGTTAGCTCCATTTGTTCCATAGCTCAAATCCAATGTATCTATATTCATTTTCTGTCTAGTTGACCTATCCATTGTTGAAAGTGAGTTATTGAAGTTCCTTATTGTTATTGTATTGCCTGTCTATTGTATTGTCCCTCAGATATGTTAGGATTTACTTAATATATTTAGGTATTCTGATGTTGAGTGAATATATGTATCTACAATTGTTACATGTTTTTGGTGAATGTGCCTCTTTATCGTTATATGACCTACTTTGACTTATATTACAGGTTTTGACTTGAAGTTTATTTTGTCTGATATAAATATAGCTACTCTGTTCTCTTTTTATTTCCATTTGGGTGAAATATCTTTTTTCACCTTTTTATTTTGAGTCTGTAGATGTCCTTGAAGCTGAAGTGAGCCTCTTGTAAGAAGCATATAGTAAGGTTCTATTTTATATTCATTCAGCCACTCATGGATATTGAAAGGAGAATATATTTCATTTATATTTAAAGTAATTACTAATAGGCAAGAACTTAATATTGTAATTTTCTTAATAGTTCTTCTGGCTATTTTGTTGTTTCTTTTTTACTTTCTCTCTTGCTCCTTTTCTTTATGAATTGGTGATTTTCTGTAATGGTATACTTTGATTCTGTTCTCTTTATCTTGCATGTATTTACTATAGATTTTTGTTTTGTAGTTACCCTGAATATGACTTTAAACATCTTAAAGATGTAACAATCTATTTTGACCTCATAAAAACTAACTTTGATTGCATAATAAGTGTCTATCTTTTTATTCCCTTCTCCCACATTTTATGTTTTTGACATCACAATTTACATATTTTATATTGTGTATCTATTAACAAATTATTATAGCTAAAGTTATTTTTTATACTTTTGTCCCTCCACCTTTATAATAGAGTTAAGTGGTTGACACACCACCATATTACAGTGTTAGATTATTCTGAATTTGACTATGTACTTACCTTTACCAGTGTGTGTTTTTTTTTCATATTACTAGTTAGTGTCCTTTAATTTTACCTTGAAGAAATATTTTTAGCATTTCTTTCAGGCAGGTCTAGTTGTGATAAATTTTCTCAGCCTTTGTTTGTTTGGGAAAATTTTCATCTTGCCTTCATGTCTCAAGGACAACTTTGTTGGGTAAAGTATTCTTTGTTTACAGTTTCTTTTAGCACTTTGAATGCATCATCCCATTCTCTCCTTGCCTTCAAGATCTCTGCTGAAAAATCCACTAACAACCTTATGGGGGTTCCCTTGTATAAAAGAGTATTTTTCTCTTGCTGCTTTTATTTTTTAATTTTTCAATTATAGTTAACATACAATGTTATATTAATTTCAGGTGTACAACATAGTGATTAGACATTTATATAACTTATAAAGTGATCACCCTGATAAGTCTAGTACCCATCTGGCACCATACATAGTTGTTACAATGTTACTGACTATCACCCCTATGCTGTACTTTGCATTCCTATGACTATATTTATAACTGGTAATTTTCCACATCTTAATACCTTTTCCAGCATTCTCCCAAACCACTCCTATCTGGCAACCATCAAAATGTTCTCCACATCCATAAGTTTAACTCTGCTCTTTTTGTTAGTTTATCTTGTTCTCTAGATTCCACATGTAAGTAAAATCACATGGTACCCATCCCTCCCCTAGGTCTATCCATGCCATTGCAAATGGCAAGACCTCACCTCCCCTTATGTCTGAGTAACATCTCACGGCACATATGTACCATAGCTTCCCCATGTATTTGTCTATTGATGGAGAGCAGGCTGGCTTCACATCCTGGTCATTGTAAATAATGCTGCAATGAACATAGAGATGCACAAATCTCCTTGAACCAGTGCTTTGGGTTTCCTCAGATAAATAGCCATATGTAGAACCACCGGGACTTTCTTTGTCTCTTGTCATAGCCTTTGTTTTAAGTCTATTTTTTCTTGTATAAGTATTGCTACTGCAGCTTTTTCCTCCACTTGCATGAAATATCTTTTTCCATCCCTTTACTTTCAGAATGTGTGTATCTTTCTATCTGAAGTAGGTCTCTTACAGAGAACATATGTATGGGTCTTGTTTTGCTATCCATTCAGCCTCTTTATGTCTTTTGATTAAAGCATCTAATTATCTTGCTGTTTCTAAAATTCTTTTTTAACTTCTTTTTTTTCATTTTTTTTTATTGATTAAGGTATTACATGTGTCCATATCTCCCCATTGCCCCCACCCCACTCCCATACATGCCCTCACCTACCAGTGTCTTCCATCCATTGGTTATGTTTATATGCATGCATACAAGTCCTTCGGTTGATCTCTTATCTCCCCCACCCCTCCCCAACCTTCCCGCTGTAATTTGACAGTCTGTTTGATGCTTTACTACCTCTGTATCTAACTTTTTGTTCATCAGTTTATAATGTTCTTTATTGTCCATAAATGAGTAAGATCATCTGGTATTTTTCTTTCATTGACTGGCTTATTTCACTTAGCATAATGCTCTCTAGTTCCATCCAGGCTTCTGTGAATGGTAAGAATTCCTTTTTTATAGCAGCGTAGTATTTCATTGTGTAGATGTACCATAGTTTTCTGATCCAGTCATCTGCTGATGGGCACCTAGGCTGTTTCCAAACCTTAGCTATTGTAAATTGTGCTGCTATGAACATAGCGGTGCATATATCCTTTCTGATTGGTGTTTCTAGTTTCTTAGGATATATTCCTAGAAGTGGAATTACTGGGTCAAATGGGAGTTCCATTTTCAGCTTTTTGAGGAAACTCTATACTGTTCTCCACAGTGGCTGCACCAGTCTGCATTCCCACCAGCAGTGCACGAGGGTTCCTTTTTCTCCGCATCCTCGCCAGCACTTGTCATTTGTTGATTTGTTGATGATTGCCATTCTGACAGGTGTGAAATGGTACCACATTGTTGTTTTGATTTGCATCTCTCGGACAATTAGTGACTTTGAGCATGTTTTCATATGTCTCTTGGCCTTCCTTCTGTCTTCTTTCGAAAAGTACCTATTTAGGTCCGTAGCCCATTTTTTTTATTGGGTCGTTTATCTTCCTTTTATTGAGTTGTATGAGTTCCCTGTAAATGTTGGAGATTAAACTTTTATCAGTGATAATATTTGCAAATATTGCTCTCCCATACAGTGGGCTTTCTTGTTGTATAAGCTGGGAAACCATAAAAATACTAGGAGAATCCACAGGCAGAAACATCTCAGACATATGCCGAAGCAATTTCTTCACTGATACTACTCCTAGAGCAATGGAAACTAAAGAGAAAATAAACAAATGGGACTACATCAAAATAAAAAGCTTTTGCACAGCAAAAGAAACCATCAATAGCTTCTATTTTAGATTGTTTTATTACAATTTCTTTCGGAGAAGATAATTTTGAATTGAAATTTTGGGGTGACCAATTAACTTCATATAATTAGATGTTTAAATCTCTCCCCAGTTTTGGAATATTCTCAGCCATTGTTTCTTTAAATAAGCTTTATCCCTCTCCTCTTGTTCTGGAAGTCCAATGATGAAGGCTGGCGTCTCCTCCATATTGGTGATATTATTCTCTTGGCTTTAGTTTTAATTCATATTTGAAGGTCTGGCTGGTCATCACCTTGTTCAGATGGAGTCAGGAAAATTGTTCACAATCTTCATCTTCACTATGTTAAGCTCAGGAACATATTTTCTTCTGTAGAACTACTTATGCAAAATGTGAGGATATAGATGGGCATTGCCGGTTGAAGGTACTAAGAGTTTGCAAAATAATTTTCCATACACATTGTTTCCAATCACTCGTCTTTCATTCTCTCTGGATTCTCTTCCTGTTGGAATTTTTCCACCCCTCCTCTATCAAAACTGCTCTTGATAACATTCCATTGACCTATGATTTACTAAATCCAATGGTTTATTTGTATGTATCATATTAATTTATTACTCTCCCCTTGCAGGAAAAAAAATGTTTTTTACTTTATCCCGGACACCACACTTTCTACTTCACTGACCACTCATCTTCAGTCTCTTTTGATAGTATTTCCTTGTGCCAGGTGTTCATCAAACCCATTTCTTCTTCTCTCTTGGCCCATGCTTTGGCTACTTTTCCCAGCCTCCTTATGTGTAGAGCCACATAAATGAGTTTTTCTAATGGAAAATGAGCACAAGTTATGTGCTCATACTTCAAACCTGGACCATAAAATACTCTCACAATCCTCCAAATTCATCTCTCTTCTACCAGCCTGATGCATTATGATGAAGGTTAACATTGTGATTGTGATCTGGGAAGCCAGATAATTAAGGATAGTGGAATAACAGTTAGGTCACTCAGGAAAAGTGGCACACATTTTAGGATTTACATAAGGGAAACATAAACTTCTGTTTGCTTAAGATATTTAGCAATTACATGTTAGAACAACTAATGTTTACTTAACTAATGTAGGCTTTAGTTTTATGATCCCTTAATGCTACATTGCCTCAGGCATTTGTCCATATACCTCTTATCTTTTTTCACTTTATTTTTATTGGTTACACTATTACAGATGTCCCCATACTCCCCCACCTTGCCCACCTCCCCGTAACCCTTAAATCCCCATGACTATTTTGTGACTGCCAATTAATACTTCTCAATTCCTTTACCTTTTTCATTAGTACCCCAACACCACTCCCCTTTCATCTCACCCATATTAAAGGCCAACATCTATTGAATGGTTTATGAGGCTACTTAATCTGAAGTATTAAGGTTATATTTTTATATTTTTATATTTTTATACTTTTATATTTTTCTTACTATTGTCTACCTTGTTTGCTCTTCTACAGCTACATTGACCTACTCACTGTTCCCTGAGTATACCAGTCACATGCCTAATGAAAGTCCCATTGTACTTCCTATTATTACTGCCTAACAATTTATTTCTCAAAATATCAGAAGAATTAATCTCCTGGCTTTCTTAATGTCTTGACTCAAATTCAGCCTTTTCAGTTAGGCCAATCTTCATCACATTAAGTAAAATTTTAAACCCCCAACATACTCCACAAACACTCTGTTCCCTCTCTGCTTTATTATCCTTCATATCACCTATCATCAACTAATGTACTAATGTACTATATATTTTAGTTACTATTTATATTGTTGTTTTGTTTCACAAGCTAGAATGGAATATCCATGAGAGTAGGACTCTTGTGAAGTGCTATACCCCGAGCACCAAGCATAAGCACATAGGAGGTTCACAATAAATATTAATTAAATGGGCATTTTGCATCACTGCTCTTTTAAATTGTTTCAATAAGAATCAAGCAGAACTTTCTTCACTATCTACAGATCCTCATAGCAAATGGCAAGGCAAGAAAGCATCCTCTTCAGTGTCAGTTGAATGTGTTTTCATAGCAGATATGAATCCTATAGCTACTCACCAAGGTGGCATATAATAGCTAATTCCCATGCCAGTGGAGTTGCCATTTATCACACAGCTGCACTATCATGCTACTCAGGCTGTGGCTGAAAGGACTGTCCCCAGGGTCCCTTGGCCTGGCAGAATCTATCTCTGCTGACTTCTATTCAATATCCTGCTAGTCTATTTGAGCCTCTGTTGCTATAGTAGGACTGATAAATAACTATCATCTGCCTGGAAATGAAGATTATTCTTTCTTTCTGAGATGCACCTTATTAGTTCTTACAGTAAACTCTTAGGAGTAAAGAGATTCTGTTTTCTTTTATTGTTTCTTCTCAGTTTCATTACTTCTATCCCTTTTGTGCTGAAATCTGTAAGTTACTTGTCTGCATCTACTTACATAGGTGTTTGGTTTTGGTTTTGGTTTTTGGCATTTGATCACCCTGTCTCTACTTGTAGTCTACTTTCCTTTAGAGCTATAGACCATCAGCACATACTATCATTTTCCCCTTTGAGTGAAAAAATAATCTGAGTAAATATTTTATAAAACAAAATAAATTTATGATATTTAGGATGATTATGTGTTAGAGTTATAAGTGTATTTAGAAGTTGACCTTTTTATCACATTCATTTTCTAGACAGGGAAATTGAGTCCCAGAGAATCTGAGTGACTATAGTAATTTAGCATTTGAATTTGCTTGTGCAAATATCTCCATGTTTCAATAACTCTATGGGGCAATAATTGTTGTTCTAATTTTATATATAATGAACCTGAAAACTGGGTCTCTACAAGGATGAATGACATCTAAATGTCACACACACACATAGTAGAGACAAGACTTCTAATCCTGTGCTTTTTCTATTATAACTCATTGATTCCTATACCTACCTCAGAAAAAAAAAATGTGCTGAGCTCTTAAGTTTGTGGATGTAAAGAGTGAGAAAGAAGGTTTGTGCAGGGAACAAGTTGACCCACAGTGAAACTGACTATATTCATGAAGAACAGTCTACTTGTCACCGTTCTTCTGACAGCTGGTGTGGTGCTGATAAGTTACTGAGTGCAAAGATGACACAAATATTGCTTTAGACACAAAGCAGCATGAGTGAGTCCATTGGTCCTTAAATAAGACCTTATCCCTATGCAGCTTCAGCACAACCAGATTCTAGACATAGGCAGTGGTCAAGGCCATACCTTGTAAGTCTTTGTGGGTAAATAAAAACTTTAGATTCACTATCTCTGCTTCATGAGAGTGTTTGCTCTCTGAATTTTAAGGTCAGAAGTAATATACTATATTCCCTCACTTAAATTTTTCTTCTTTTTCTCAGATGTTTTGCTATTAACACCAAGAAGCAATAAGTTTGAGTCTGTATGTGTCTGTGTGTGCATGTGTTGCACTAAAGATGGTAAATTCTGGCATCACTTGAGTTCAGGTATAAAGTCTTCCTAGCCAGTATGTTGTCCCAGTCATGGTGAAACACTCAGCATAGACCTTCCAACAACTTGATAAGAATACCTAACATGCTGTGACCAGTGGTTAAGGTCTCTATAGACTTCTATTCAGTCAAGTGGATTTAATACAACACAATTTTTCTTTTTTAGCTATTCTCATCTAGATTACAGATGGTCCAGATACATTTTGGGGACATATCAAAGATATCATCATTGAGCTATACAATATTTGGCATGGGCTATGGAACTCAAGCAGTTATCTTACAGATATATGAATTCTACATTTTACCTTCCCCAGCAATGCCTTTGGCTTATTCAGCATTTTCATTTGTGAACAAATGGAATCACCACAGAATATCTTATCTAGAGGCAAAGGGATAAAATAAGGTGATAACCAGACTTGAGTACAGTACTAGCTCTGTCTTATATTAACTGTTTCATACTCAGTTATACCTCAGGAACTGTATCTGTATAATGAGACTAATACTGCCCCCAAAGTGTTTAATATGAAGTATTTTTATTCAGTTATTAAATTATTTTCTTTAAACTAAAAATGCAAATAAAAATAACCACAAGGATGAACTGACTGATTATTCTTTCCTTCTGAAGCAATGACCAGAATTAAATCTTTAGCCAAAAATATATCTATCATGCTGGTAGTATGTTCCTTAGTTGTACAGAAAAATTCAGGGCCACAGAAACCAAAAAGTTTGAGTAACTATTATCACAGAACATTTCCAAGAAGGAAATGGAAACATTCAGTGTGTACCATATATTTTAGTTATTGATTTGTAAAAACAACATTCTCACTGGTCTTCTTGTCCCTTCATTCCATTCTCTACACTACTACTGAAAAAATATTTTAAAATTAAATATAAAAAATGTAAATTACTGTCACTTCCTTGCTTAAATCTGTTCAGTGGGTTCATATTGTACTTTGGATAAAATCCAAATTTCTTAACATGACCTAAATAAATCTGCATGATCTAAAACTTGACTAAGTCTATAGCCTCAACTAATACCCTCTCTCCAACAACACCAAATATCCCAGTTATAGTATCAATATGTGATTTCCTCTGCTTGAAACAATCTTCCCAGAGAGCCTCTACTAGCTCCCCACTGAAACATCCATCTTATTTCTCCCTTTGCCTTGATAGCTCACACTCATCTTTCAAGTCTCAACTTAGATATTCATTTTTAAGTTAAAAAGTATTACAGATGCTTCCCTTCCCCCCATAGACTACCTCCTCCCCACTCCCTTCCCCTCCCCAGGCTTTCACTGTACTATTGTCTGTGTCCATGGGTTATGCATATATGCATATAAGTTCTTTGGATAATGTCTTCCCGCCTCCACCTTCCCTTTGAGTTTCATCAATCTGTTGCATGCTTCCATGTCTCTGGATGTATTTTGTTTGTCAGTTTATTTTGTTCATTAGATTCCACATATCAGATCAGGTGATATTTGTCTTTCTCTGACTGGCTCATTTATATTCATTTCAAAACTCTCTAAACTATGTTAGCTAGGTCTATAACATATTGTCATGACATCCTATAAATCCCATATCATAGATCACAATGTATTGCAACTCTTTGATTTAAATTTTCAGTTTATTTTGCTGGACTATGAACTCCTTAAAGGCAGACACTATTTACTGTTGTAAGCAGTTTTATATAGTAGCTATGAAATGGAATAACTCCCTGGCTCTACCACTTTAACCTTGGGCAGATTAATTGGCCTGTTAGCATCTCAGTTTTCTCATTTATAATGTAAGATAAAAATAATAGAATCTACCTCAAAGACTTGCTGGGATGATTACATGAGTCAATACATGCAATGTATTTAAAACAGTGCTAGCCACATAGTAAGTGCTCAGTACACATTAATTGCGATTTGTTTTTATCCACAGTTCTTAACATAATGCCTGGTACATAGCACATGCTCAATAAGTAACTGATGAATGAATGAAGGAATAAAGAGTAGAATCTGGTAGGTCTTATTGCTAACCTGTAATCTCTGTGAGAGGAGGGATGCACTCTATCTTCACAATTTAATTTTTAATGCTTAATACAGTTTCAGGTGCTATGTAGTTTCTCACTCCCTAAGAGTTATATGAATTCATGAGATGAATAATGCTAACTTTGTGTATTTATTTATTATAATTACTGAAAATTCTGTTCAAAATGTCAGTAAGCAAAATTGCAAAATCAAACAGAAATGCAGAATCCAGAATTTTACTTGTAAACCATTGTACTAGATGTTTTATTATCACAAGGGATGGAATCAGATTATAGTTGGTTCTCAGTGAAACTAGCCAGCAGTATGACTCATACCAAAATAAAAGGCAAAAGATAAAGAAGAAAAAAATTCTCACAAAATGCCTTCCTACTTTTGAAAACATTAAAGGCATTACTTCCAAAGTGCTACTTTTAAGTGACTACCTATGCTGATTAGTACAAGTTATCCATGATGGAGAATGGCTTTGAAAGTTGGATTTGAACTTTCCTCCTGAGCCAGTAGTGCTCAGGGAAGGAGTGAGTAAAACGGTTCTTCTCTGCACAGGCATATACAGGGAAAATGTACATTCCTTGACACAGCCTAGTAGGAGACAGTCTAAGGTTTGCATTATAGCGCTACAACTTCTTAACCCTGTAATCTTGAGCAAGTTACTTGACCCCTATAATCTTCATGTATGAAACAGGAATGAGATCAATGTCACACTGAACAATTACTGTAAGTAACAAATACAACCAAGTATATAGAGCACATAGTATCCTGCCTGGCATATGGTAGGTACTCAACAAATGGCAGCTATTTTATCATTATGGGTTTTAATCCTTAATATCTTACTTTGTTCATTGGATCATCTGAACAGGAGTACAGTACTCATTTGCCAAATGTAAATATTTAGTACCTTGGTGACCTTTTGCAGAAGAGTCTTTCTCTGTAAGTACCATAAAGAATCTCATATCACCATATTTGAGTAGAACATTAGAGTCTTCGCTATTCAACTTTCTAGCTCTGTGAACTTTGGCACAGTTTTAAGTTACTCATAACATCTTTGTGCCTTAGTTTCCTCTTTCATAAAATGGAAATAGTAATGGTATCTAGCTCATAGAGATGTTGTGAGGATTAAATGAAATTGCTTATTATAGCCCTTAATAAGAGACCCTGTGTATTATATCTTTACAAATTTTAGAAATGATAATGACATAAAAATATCATCCCTGGCCCTTGAAATCTACTTGATATTTCTTTGGTATAATGAATTTAAGAATCATATGTAATTATAAATGTAGTCTTGAGAAGAAGAGTATAGTAAGTGCAGAAGAGCTTCTCCATTTATTAAGCATCTACTATATCCAACGTACCCTTCTAGGTGCTTTATAGACATTACTTTCATCTTCACAACAAGCAATGCAGGGTGATGGACATGATTATTCCTATTTTAAAAACACATTAAGATATTTTCAGAAAGCTACCCAAGACCATCCTATATAATAAAAGCTTAGGTGGCGTCACGCAACATTGTCAAAAGATGGCCACTGTGACGTCATCACAAGATGGCCACCCCCACATCATCACAAGATGGCCATCACAAGATGGCCACCCCCACATCATCATAAGATGGCCACCACAAGATGGCCAGCAGGGGAGGGCAGTTGTGGGCGATCAGGCCAGAAGGAGAGGGCAGTTGGGGGCGACCAGGCCAGCAGGGGGGGGTAAGTTGGGGGTGACCAGGCCTGCAAGGCAGGGCAGTTGGGGGTGATCAGGCCAGCAGGGGAGGGCAGTTGGGTGTGATCAGGTCAGCAGGGGAGGGCAGTTGGGGGCGATCAGGCCAGCAGGGGAGCAGTTAGGGGGCAATCAGGAGGCAGGCAGGTGAGTGGTTAGGAGACAGCAGTCCCGGGTTGTGATCAGGCCTAAACCAGCAATCGAACATCCCACAAGGGGTCCCAGATTGGAGAGGGTGCAGGCTGGCCTGAGGGACACCCCCTCCCATGCATAAATTCCATGCACCAGGCCTCTAGTACATCTAAGAAATGGACTAAAAAATAGGCAGAATTAGGATCTGAGCCCAGGTTTGTCTGACACCAAAGCCTCTGTTATTTTTACTACATCTTTAATTTGTCATTATGAATTTGTTTACCAGATTTGCTAACTGTCATTAGTATGAGAGAACCCGCTCCCCTCCCCAACCTCCCAGGATAAGACAGAGGACAAGAAAGTTCAGGAAGGAATGAGAACAAAAGAAAACATCACAAACATGGCTTGGCCTCAGGCCAGTCCTGTCAAAGGCTCTAGTCTCTGGCACTTTTTTCTTATTGCCTCAAGGTACACTAGTTTTGCTTGTGCTTTTTGCCCTAGGCTTATATTAATTTCCCAACCTATGAAAACATATTCTAAATCTCAATATTTTAATTTCCATAGCACTATGTGAAATAGTCTCAGTTTCTTCTTTGCTCTGCTTGTTGACTTGCTTTCTTTTTCTTTTTAATTTATATAGATTTTTCTCTCACCTTTTTATTATATAGCATTTTCTGCTTTTTCACCCTTTACCTTATTCTCCATTGCCTGCGTTGTTGGTGATAAATGTATACCTCTATCAAGTAGACAGTAGAGGAAAAACAACAAGCATCATTCAGGAGCAAAGGGTACTATTTAAATGAAACATATGAACAATCTACCTTTGTTTTTGTTCCATCATGATTTAATCTACTTTTCCATCAGCTCCTTTGCCACTACAGAAGATATTTCATTTATATTTAATTTTGTCCATTAGAGTTCAAGGTCCACTTCTCCCTTCTTACATTCTGGACATGTAGACTGATTTGTGACATCATGGTTATAGCCAGACAGAAACTGCAAAGTTATGCATACTAAACAGATCTACAATAGAGAAGGTGCCAGAGCACGGAAATGACTTAGGAATACAGCATCAAGGAAACTGAAGTACTTCTGAAAATTCTAGAACACTAGAAACTGAATGGTGGACTTGCTGAGGTACTTAGGAGGCTCTAGCCCATCTGAGAATCTCTGACAATCCCCACCAAACAATCATGTGATTATTGTAAAGCACCTCTGGGAGAGAAGCGAACAAGACAGTTAAATTTCAAGTTGAGTTTTCAATCTTCTTCCTTAAACTACCTTTGCAGCCCTCCCCAATTGTCCCCAATACACTTCTGTTTATTTAATATACAATTCAGGAAAAGAGAGAAGTTTTTGTTATTGTTATTCCTTGATCTTCAAATTTCTCCTTCTTCCCTCACCATGGATCTTACTTGGTTAAACTGAGTTAAAAAGAAGGAGGAATAAAGAGGAAACTGTTTTTGAATCTTTAGGAAAGTAATAGGTCAGATTGAACATTTGTAATCTGGTATATCTAGATACATAGCTGTCCCATAACAAGGTAGAACTTGAGAGAAAAAAAATCAATAAGCAAGACGAAGCTATTGAGAGATGCATTTTTGGAGTCCTATTTACATCTGTCACCTAATACAGTGATGTGTTTGTTTGAATTAAAAAAAAATAGATTTTACTGATAGAAGTGAATTGCATACTTCCACTTGCTGAGGTATATTCAACCTTAATTAATATTTTCACATAATAAGATACCTTAAGAAGAAGCTATATAGTATTTCAGTAAAGTTTATACAAATGGTTATTCTACACAAAAGAACTGTAAACAGGACCCAAATTGGCCCTAAATTTGTTAATAGTTGCCTCTTGTTCCTAGAAATTAGTCAAGATCATCTTTTAGCCAGGACAGCTTTTTAATAAAAACCACCAGATTTAAAACAAACCCTCTTTAAGGACATAGCCACCTCTTCCCTAGTAAAAGTTGAAAAATTGCCAATATTCTTCTCCCATCACCTTTCCACATCCATGATCCCACCTTTTTGCTTTATTTTCCAAAGCCAAAGCCAAAACCATGTATTTACTTCTTATATAGGAATTACCCCTAAAAAAATATGTATACACAGTGTTTACTAAAACATACTAGTATACATGGTGTTTATTAAAATAAATTTCATTTTCATTTAACAGTTATTGGCTATTGAAATATGTATACATTTTGGGGGGACACCCTATATATCCCTGCTCTCAATCATGAAGATGAAAAGCAAAGTTCTATTAAGAGACCATGGTCAATGTCTTTTTGCCTCTGCCTGCAAGGAAGGCACCAGACACAGCAGGACTCCTGGAGCTAAAAAAAAAAAAAAAGAAAAAGAAAGGAGTCATATGTGCATTGTTAGTGTAGAAATACCTAAGTGTAACCTCTATTTTCCTTTATTCCACATTAGTGTCTCCATATTCAACCAAATGGAAGTTAGAGAAATTTTTCAGTGTTCTAAGATGATGGAAACTTATATATTATGAAATGGCAAACTTGAAAACTATCGAAGAAACATGAGCAAACAGTTTATAGCTCTGATTGTCTCAGTTGGTTGGAGCATCATCCCATACACCAAAAGGTTACCAGTTCAATACCTGGTGAGGGTACATACCTAGGGAGTTTGATTCCCATTAATGACATGTACCAGAGGCAATCAATCTATGCTTCTCTCTCTCTCTCTCTCTCTCTCTCTCTCTCTCTCTGTTTCTCTCTCTCTCCCTCCCCCCCTCTCCCTCCTCTCCTCCTTCCACTCTCTAAAATAAATAAATAAAAACATCCTCAGGTGAGGATTTAAAAAAATAAGATTTTCCACACACTTAGAGAAAATTAAGGCTGTGTATTTATATCATTTATATGTTTTTCTTTTTAATATACATTTTATGCAATTTAAGTATTTTTATTTGCCCTCCATGATCCATATTTAGTGACCCTTCTCACTGGATAACTGCTGATGAGTTTTCCACTGCTATTGTAATGTATCCTGACTTAGAAAAGTTAAATAGTGCTCTTCTATCCAGCCATGTCTAGGCCAACTTAAAGTTTCTTGATAGCACTGTTCAATAGATTATGTGATATGAGCATAACACATGGCAATCCTCAAACTCCTAATAAGCCTTCAAAATACATTTCAATAGATCTTTAATGAAACTATCTTTGCAATTTTTCTTTAATCCTAAAGACATTTCAAAATAAAAAGTTCAAAAATAAGAGAAAAAATGGACTAGATATTGTTATTAGGTTCTAGATGTTAGTTTATATTGTATGGGAAAACAATTTTATTTCTTATAGTTCATACTGATGAGCAGAAACAGAGTTTAGGAGCAGGCCTGGTGAGTAACTGAAGCACATGGTGGCTAATTGGGTACCTGATGTCCATATAAATGATCACTGAGAATCAAGAGGAATAAAAATTCCTTGGTTTGGGACTCATAGAGTGGGTTTGCCAGATATTAGACAAAAGAAAAAGAGTCAGTCGCAGGGGTAGGTCCCATGACTGTTGATAAGCAGTCTGTATATTTCTAACATAAGCTTATGACTTCAAGTTCATTTTCTCTATCATTGCTGTTACAAAGTATCATAAAAGTGGCTTAAAACAACCATCTATACTAATAATCTATACTAATAAAAGGGTAATATGCAAATTGGTCAGGATGCCCTCACATTAATGACCAAACAACAGGCTGCATGGGGCGATCAGGCGGGCAGGGGGGTTAGTGAGGGATGACCAAACAACTGAATAGCAGGCTTTGTGGGGTGACCAGGCCATCAGGGGGGTTAGTGAGGGACAACCAAATGACTGAAGATCAGGCTGCATAGGGCGACCAGGCTGGCAGAGGGGGGCAGTTAGGGGTGACCAGGCCAGCAGGGAGGGGCAGTTAGGGGCAACCAGGCCAGCTGGGGGGGCAGTTGGGGGCAACTAGGCTGGCAGGGGGCTGTAAGGGGTGACTAGGTTGGCAGGGGGCGGCAGTTGGGGGTGACCAGGCTGGCAGAGGGGGGCAGTGAGGGGCAACCAGGCCAGCAGGGGGGGAAGTTAGAGGCAATTAGGCTGGCAGGCAGAGGTGGTTAGGGGTGATCAGGCTGGCAGGGGGGGGGGCAGTTAGGGGCAATCAGGCAGGCAGGCATGTGAGCAGTTAGGAGCCAGCAATCCCAGATTGTGAGAGGGATGTCTGACTGCCGGTTTAGGCCCGATCCCTGGGATCGGGCCTAAACTGGCAGTTGGACATCCCCTGAGGGGTCCTGGATTGGAGAGAGTGCAGGCTGGGCTGAGGGGACCCTCTCTTCCCCCTCCCCCATGCATGAATTTTGTGCACCAGGCCTCTAGTTTATTATATGACAGTTCTCCAGAACAAAAATCCAGGTGGGTTTCACTGTGAACTCTTCTTAGTGTCTAACAAGGCCAAAATCAAGGTGTTAGCCATTAGCTTTTGTGGAGGCTCTAGGATCATTCAGATTGTTGGCAGAATTCAGTTCCATGAAGCTATGGGACTGAGTTCCTATTTCTTTGCTGGTTCTCAGCTGGGGATTATTCTAATCTTCTAGAATCCATCTATATTCCTTGGTTCATGGCTTATTTTATCTTCAAAGCCAGCAATGATGCAGAGTGAGGAAAACTTTCCATGATGCTTCAAATATTTCTCACTTCCCTTTCTGCTTTTCTGCCTTTAAGGGCTCATGTAATTAAATTGTTCTATCCCATCTACTCCCAGATAATCCAGGATAATCTATTTAAAAACCAACAGATTAGTAATTTAACCATGGCAAAGTTCATTTTGCCATGTAAAATAACCTATAAGATATATACACAGCCCTGGGGATTATTGGATGAAATCTCAGAGATTTTAGCTACCACAAGCTTTCATCTTAGGTGCATCCTAAAGTCATATACTGAGCAGTCTCTGCCAACATTGACTTCCCTTTGCTCTCACTAATTCTTGACTTACATGATGATCTTTTTAAAAATATTTTTATTGATTTCAACGAGAGGGAAAGATAGAAACCTCAATGATGAAAGAGAATCATTGATCAGATGCTTCCTGCACACCCCCTACTGGGGATCAAGCCTGCAACCCAGGCATGTGCCCTGACTAGGAATCGAATCACTATTTTTTGGTTCATAGGTTGATGCTCAACCACTGAGCCACACAAGCCAGGCAACATGATGATCTTAATGCATCAGAAGTAAATGCAACTGACAGAACTCTGCTGAGCTCCATTTTCCATAAGGCTACTGCATTCAAGTAAACATTGAATATCAATTAAGCATCAAATTATCTTAAAGTACTCAAATTATGAAAGGCTCTAAAAATGTATTTAACTGTAAATGACTATGTCAATAGCTTCTTATTTCATACAATTCTTGAAACAGTGCTTATGTGGGTGTGGAAAAGGAGCATTTCAAATAAAACTTCTAGAGTGCTTACAAAATGGGATAATTAATAAGAGAGGCAACTGTCTTTGAGTTAAAACTCTGTGCCTTCAAAAGTGTGGGAGGTACACAGTTTTTACCATTTCCTGTGAATATAAACACAATTACCTCTTTACAGGAGAATTCAAAGCTCAGGGTCCCACCTTGGAAGAGTACTGATGATGGCACTAAAATGCTTTTTGTAAATCCATTTGTCAAAGTAAAAACAATCAAAAAAACTCTTATCTATCCTTTCTGAATACTTCTATAGTTGATTTTTTTCCTCCAGTTTTTATCTGACTGTTGCCAACCGATGGTTCACGGACCACTGGTGGTCTGTGAGGTCCGAAAGGTTGGCAACTGGTACAAACCATACACAAAACACAAGAATTCACAGCACTGTCCCCTCCAGGGATGTTCCAAAATACTAATCCCAATAACATCTGAACCATCACATAGCTCAGCCATACAATTTCTGTATTTTGAAATGTAAATTGATTCAGCTAATCATTTAAATTTACTTTAACTGATTATTAATATTTCAATAAAGGACATAGGAATATGAAAAATTAAAATTATTTTAACTCTCCTCTGGAGCAGCACTGTGTTTGTTCGTTTGCAAAGCTTTTTCTATCAACAACTGCCATAAGCCTGTCCATGTATATTTGGAAGAACCCTTCACTTAATGATAAATAAGTAATAGTGTTTGTCAGGAAAAAGAAGCTTAATTACCATTGCAAATCATTCATTTGCTGGAAAACTTTGCTCCATTTACACAGTTGTTTTGTTTTAAATACCTACCCATTAATGCTTTGTATCTCAGCAGACATGTATAGTTTACTTAAAGGATTAAGGAGTATTTTCTTGGTTTTTTGAGGAGTATCATTTTTTTCCCCTTTATGTGTCTCATTTTCATTTGTACTTTAGTTTCCTCCATGTTGCTTTCTTTTTTTTTAAATATATTTTTATTGATCTCAGAGAGGAAGAAAGTGGGAGAGAGAGATAGAAACATCAATGATGACAGAATCATTGATTGGCTGCCTCCTGCACACCCCATACTGGGGATCAAGCCTGCCCTGACCAGGAATCAAACCATGACCTCCTGGTTCATAGGCCGATGCTCAACCACTGAGCCACGCAGGTCAGGACCATGTTGCTTTATTTAAACCCTAAAATCAGAAATGACTGCTTAATGTGCTGTATGTATTTTACTCATAGTTAATATTTCTTCTCCCCCCACCATTTTCTGAACCTTCACATTTAAAGACAATGCATTTGCTAAGCTTGTACCCTATAAATAGAGATGATAAATCTTAATTATACTTCCAAATTGTAGTGCCTGTTTCCAGCTGTGTATATGAATGTTTCTGATCAGGATGTATGTCCCAGAATGTTTATTTTTAACTCCAAATTACATCTTCCAGAAGCCAACACCAAATGTGAAATGATCAATTTTTATCTGCAGACATGTGTCAATTGCTTGTACCTTTCTTGATATAGCTCTCTGGTAGTTCCCCTTGCCTGTAGTCTGGGGGAAGATATGAGCCTGAAAGGTTTCTCACTAAAAGGTTGGGTGTGCCTACTGTACCTCCCAAAGCTTACCAAGTGAGTTACCTCAGCCTTCATAGGTGGGGCATTTACATGTGCTTCTCTAGAGAACCATAGTATATTTTGAGAAGGTTGCACTATTTAAGAGATTTAGATTTGAAAAGTGAACCAGATGTGCTCTATTAGGTTATTCACAAGGGTATCTGTACATCAGATACAACATGGATTTAAAACAACTTCTAGCTCTAACCAGTTTGGCTCAGTGGATAGAGCATCGTCTTGCAGACTGAAAGGTCCCAGGTTTGATTCCAGTCAAGGGCATGTACCTTGGTTCCGGGCACATACCCAGTAGGAGGTGTGCAGGAGGCAGCTGATCGATGTTTCTCTCTCATCGATGTTTCTAACTATCTATCCCTCTCCCTTCCTCTCTGTAAAAAAATCAATAAAATATATATATATATATATATATATATATATACATATATTTAAAACAACTTCTAATGTGGCTTCACACTAATTAAAGCAAAAATAAATAAATCCTACAATATAGCATTCAATGGAAGAGGTTGCCTAAAACTCACCCACATTATTAACTCATTTATTCCCTATTATTCTCTAATTAGTCACCACAGAGACTAAGACCTACTTTTTTCTTCACCCTGTGTGTTATTTATACTAAAGAAATTTAACTTTGGTTATGTTGATAACCCAAGACTCTCAGCATTCTTATTGGGAAGACTTACAGAACATACTAATTGGAGCAAGTATTGTTTTATGAATGGTTCCACAGAGAGCATGGAGAGCAAAGAGGAAAAAAATGTGAATTGCAAACTGAATAGTAAGTAAAAATATTGGGAGTGATTATTGTTATTATAAAGGGTTTGACCTTAGAAATTATCTATTGCCAATGTTGTTTACACATGATATAAGACTACATATTCTAATTTTTTGACTCATTGGGTATTTTTAAGAACTATTAAAGAAGAGAAACCAAGATGGCAGCATAGGTAAACACCTAACCTGCTGCCTCGCACAACAATTTAAAAACTACAACTAAAAGACAAAACGGACATCATCCAGAACCACAGGAAGGCTGGCTGAGTGGAAATTCTAAAACTAGAGGGAGAAAAAAGCACAATGAGACTCAGAGGAGCTGCAGAAGGCAGAGGTACAGAGTTGCGAGCACGGAGAGGGCTGGCAACTGAGTACGTGGCTGGCTTTCTCAATCGGGAGGGAGACAAAAGCTCCCAACTGCTCTGAACTCCAGTTCCGGGTGAGACTCTGGGGACCCAGACTCATTCGGGGAGAAACTGGACTGTCTGGCAGCGGGCGAAACTCAAGAGCAGCTTTCTCTCAGAGGTACTTGCAGCAATTACCACAGGACACTGAGACATAAGAGCCTATTAGGGCAGGGCTGACGGGAAACCATTGCTGTCTGCTCTGCCCTGAGACTCTGCCCCATCCAAGCTGAGCACAGAGGCTTTTGCAAGTCTTGTCTCATAAGGATGTCTCCAGCACAGAAGTTCTCCCAGCATAGACACAGCTGATCCTCACAGCCAATTGGCCTGGAGGTCAATTCCTCCCAGTGATACCAACAACAATCAAGGCTTAACTACAACAAGACTGTGCACACAGTCCACAAAGGGGTGCACCAAGGGTGTCCACCTCAGGTAACTGGGGAGGCTGAGCCACTGGGCCCTATAGGACACCTAGCACACAAAGCCACTCTATCAACTCAGATAAGCAGCCAAAATGTGGAGACAAAGAAACAGACCACAAATGAAAGAAATGGAGGAAAGCGAACGACTGGATATAGAGTTCAAAACCACGGTATAAGGTTTTTCAAGAATTTTCTAGAAACTGCCAATAAATTTAGCGAGACCCTTGATGATATGAAAAAGGACCAACTAGAAATTAAACATACACTGACTGAAATAAAAAATAATATACAGAGATCCAACAGCAGACTAGAGGAATGCAAGAATCAAGTCAAAGATTTGAAATACAAAGAAGCAAAAAACATCCAACCGGAAAAGAAAAAAGAAAAAAGAATCCAAAATTATGAAGATAGTGTAAGGAGCCTCTGGGAAACCTCAAGCATACCAACATCCGAATTATGGGGGTTCCAGAAGAAGAGAGAGAGCAAGATATTGAAAACCTATTTGAAGAAATAATGACTGAAAACTTCCCCCACCTGATGAAAGAAATAGACTCACAAGTCCAAGAAGCGCACAGACCCCCAAACAAAAGGAATCCAAAGAGGACCACACCAAGACACATCATAATTAAAATGCCAAGAGCAAAAGACAAAGAGACAATATTAAAAGCAGCAAGAGAAAAACAGTTAGTTACCTACAAGGGAGCACCCATACGATTGTCAGCTGATTTCTCAACAGAAACTATGCAGGCCAGATGGGAGTGGCAAGAAATATTCAAAGTGATGAATATCAAGAACCTACAACCAAGATTACTCTACCAAGCAAAGCTATCATTCAGAATGGAAGGTCAGATAAAGAGCTTCACAGATAAGAAAAAGCTAAAGGAGTTCATCACCACCAAACCAGTATTATATGAAATGCTGAAAGGTATTCTTTAAGAAGAGGAAGAAGAAGAAAAAAGCATAGATAAAAATTATGAACAACAAATACAAATCTATCAACAAGTGAATGTAAAAATCAAGGGAATTAAAAATCTGAGGAACAGAATAAACTGGTGAATATAATAGAATCAGGGGCATAGAAAGGGCGTGGACTGATAATTCTCAGGGGAAAGGGGTGTGGGGGGTGGGGATGCAGGAAGAGACTGGACAACAATCGCACACCTATGGATAAGGACAGTGGCGGGGGGAGGTAAGGGCAGAGGGTGGGGTGGGAACCGAGTGGAGGGGAGCTATGGGGGGAAAAAAGAGGAACAATTGTAATAATCTGAACAATAAAGATTTATAAAAAAATTTAAAAATTTTTAAAAAGAACTATTAAAGAGCCTGTTTCCTAAAGCAACACCAACTCCAGAGTTTTTAGTTGTAAAGGTACATTTTTTTTTTTATAAGGAGGAGAAAATGTTGGTTGGTTAGTCGATGATTTGTGAGTAGAGGCTTCTAAAAACTGAACAGTTAACTGAGAAACCCCACAGCAAAAGTTAAGTTTACATAAATACAGTAGTTATTGCCCTGTTTACTTTGATAAATCTCTTTTTCACTTGACAAATCCATGTCCCTTATAAGATCTGAATTTGACTTTTAAAATCATAGTCATACTAGTGGTCTGGTGCACGAAATTCATGCATGGAGGGGGATTCCCTCAGCCCAACCTGTACCCTCTCCAATCAGGGACCCCGTGGGGGATATCTGACTGCCGGTTTAGGCCCAATCCCAATCACACAAGGATTGGGCCTAAACCAGCAGTTGGACATCCCTTTCACAATCTGGGACAGCTGGCTCCTAACCGCTCACCTGCCTGCCTGCCTGATTGCCCCTAACCCCTCTGCCTGCCTGCCTGATCACCCATAACTGCCTCTGCTGCCTGCCTGATTGTCCCTAACTGCCTCTGCCTGCCTAATTTCCCCTAACTGCCTTCCCTTGCCAGCCTGATCTCACCCCCAACTGCTCTCCCCTGCTGGCCTGATCTCACCTCCAACTGCCTCTGCTTGCCTGATCTCACCTTAATTGCCCTAACCTGCTGGCCTGATCTTGCCCCCAACTTCCCTCCCCTGCAGGCCTGATCTTACCCCTAACTGCCTTCCTCTGCTGGCCAATTTGGTTCTGATTGGTCGGTTTCTATGCCAGTCAACGTCAAAAGCTCTGCCTTCTAGGAAGCCATTGGCTCCTCACAGTTGACCCAGATTTGGTTCTAATTGGTCAGTTTCTATGCCAGTCAGCGTCAAAAGCTCTGCCTCCTAGGCAGCCATTGGTTCCTCACACTTCACCCAGATTTGGTTCTGATTTGTCAGTTTCTATGCCAGTCAGTATCTCTGGGCCTATCAACAGGGCCTGATCAGAAAGGCGGGGCTGATCAGCAGCCCCAGTGGAGGCCTGGAGAGAAATGGAGGCACGGCTACTGGCCATACTGGGAGAGAAAGAGAGAGGCAAGTGCTGATCAAAAGCTGCCACAGAGGCAACGGATCAGTCCCTCCTTCTCTCTTCAGGCCTCTCTCTGGCCCTGATTCTCAGCCCCTTCAGCAGTCAGTGCCATGGCAACCCAGCGCTGACTGCAGGACTGACTTCCAGTTGGTCGAGCCTCAGTCGTTACTGGTCGTTATGACCCAGGGTTTTTATATATTAGGATTATCAGGAAGGATGTTAAATTTCCAGATATTGAACTTCATTTCATTTGAAAATCCACGATTTTGAGTAAGTAAGAATGATACTTACTGAAGTAATCCATACATAGCAGTCCAAAAATGTCTAGGGGGAGAGGGAGATATGGACAATGGTTTGTGTTCAAATCCAAAATTGTTTTCTAACAGGAATTTAAAATTTAACATTTCACAAACTGAATACTTGATTTCCCTCTCTTCTAAAATAAGTCCTCAGCCTTCCCCATATAAGTAAACATCATCATTAGCTGAAGCAAAACCTAAACTTTATTGTTGGTTTCTCTCTCCCATCACACACATCACCATCTAATGCATCAGCAAGTCCTTCATATTCTACAACAGAAGATAAATTGAGTCTGACCATTTATCTTGATGTCTACCATCTTATCCAAGCCACCATCTTTTCTCTTGGACTACTACATGTTCTAAATGTTCTCTCTGCTTCCATGTTTCAATACCAATATTCTGATCTCTATAGGGTAAAAAGTAATATTTTAGAAATGTAATTCATATAGCACACTCCTACTCAAACCATACTAATGGCTTCCAATTAGCATAGTACATAGAATAAAATAAAAATTCATATCACTTAAGGCGCTACAAATCTAATTTCTGCCTATTTCTTAAAGCTTATTTTATAACACTCTACCCCACTTACTACACTTCAACTACAATGGTCTTCCTTACATTTTTCAAGTGCCCAAGCAGATTACAACCACATAGGTTTTGCATTTTGCCTTCCCTCTGCCTGTAACCCTCTTCCTCATATCTTCACAGAACTAGTTCCTGGTTTCCATTTCAGTCCAAGCTTAAATGCCACCTTCTCAAATAAACACTAGAGTCCCGGAGCCTGACATTCATGCACGGGGGGAAGAGGAGTGTTCCTCAACCTGGCCTGCACCCTCTCCAATCTGGGACCATTAGGGGGATGTCCAACTATGGGATTGGGCCTAAACTGGCAGTCGGACATCCCTCTCACAATCCAGGACTGCTGGCTCCTAACCGCTCACCTGCCTGCCTGCCTGATTGCCCCTAACCACTTCTGCCTGCCAGCCTGATCGCCCCCTAACCACTCTCCTGCCAGCCTGATGGCCCCAACTGCCCTCCCCTGCTAGCCTGATCGCCCCCAACTGCCCTCCCCTGACACAACCCGCCTCCTCCACCAGGACCCGCCTCCTCCACGCGAGGCAGCGGAGACACCAGGACCAGCCTCCTCTGTGCCGCACAGAGCCATGGGACCCCCACGCATCACCACACGGAGCAGCCACTGGGCCCCGCCTCCGCTGTGTGCATGGCCATCTTGTGGTGGCCATCTTGTGATGTCATTGTGCGAGGGTGTTGTGCGAGGGCATGACACCACCTAAGCTTTTATTATATAGGATACTCTGACCACTCAATCTAAAGTAGCTCCTTCCCCTTTCCTATTTAATCTATCACCACATTTTTATGCATTCTAGAGAGCAGAATCATTGTCTCTCTGGTTAGCTGCTATAATACCAGTCTAAACTATTGTTGGGCACATAGTAGGTGATCAAATATTTGTTTAATAAACACATACATTTGCTTTAGTTGAATGCCACTGTTATTTACTTGGTGTTTGGTATCATTTTACTTTCTTTTTATTTTTTAAGTCATATTAAGACAGTTAAACTTATTTTTGAAAAGTTTCTGTGTCCCCTCAGGCCTAGATACCTGGACCAACCATGTAATCTGGAATGTGGAATTGGTAAATAGTTGAGAAGAATGTTCATATATACATAAACACTCTGTATACTCCAAATGGAGCTTTTTTTTCATAAACCCTCTCAAAGATTTTTCTCTTTTCATTGAGGACATGATTTTGCCTAGATTACTTTGAGCTGGTGAATACATGTATATGTGGAGATCCATTCCAAACTTAAATTGTCCCTTCCAAGCCTGATTTTTTAAAAGAGTTTGGGGTTTCCTTAGAGATGAAAATCTTTAGTTAAAATGAGTCATCTTAGTGTATGCGATGACACATTACAAACAACACTTTAGGTGAGTAACTTCTCTTTTTTGTAACTCCATTTTCATGTCTATAAAAGGAGATGGAATAGATAAAGTCTAAGATTCCATCTTTCTCCATCATTCTTTGCTATTTCAGAGGCCTTCCCACTCCCTGGGCAGTCTTTCATGTAAAATAGGTGACATTCTGCTAGAATGAAGAAGAGGCAATGCAGCAGTGACTCAGCTAAGTAAATGCTTATTAATGTATACAAAGAAAGATTGTTGGACAGATTAAAAATAAATTCTTCCAAACAAGTGAAGAAAAGATTCAATAAATGGTGTTGAAACAACTGTGTAGCCAGCTGGAAATAAATTAAAGTTGGATCTCTACTTCATATCCTACCAAAAAAATAAATTCCAGGTAGATCAAAGATTTAAATTTATGAAATTAAACTATAAAGTTGCTAGGAAAAACACATGGGGAAACTGTTTTTAACTATAAAGTAGTAAAGGCCTTTCTAAGGTTGACAAAACCCAGAAATCATAATTTAAAAGTCAAAATATAAAAAAATGGACTTAAAAATGAGAGAGAGAAAAATTTCATGGACACTGACAACAGTGTGGTTATTGCTGTGGGGAGGGGTGGTGTGGGGGGAGGTGGAGGAAGGTATAAATTTAAAAACATTTTACTAAAAATAAAAACTGATGAATACTACTAAATAAAATACTAAAATACATATTAAAATAAAGTCAAATGATAACTGGGGAAAACATTTATAATTTGTATCACAATTAAAGTTCTAATTTCTGGGAGAAACCAAGATGGCGGCCTAGGTAAGCACCTAAACTGCTGCCTTGCACAACAATTTCAAAACAACAACTAAAAGACAGAACGGACATCATCCAAAACCACAGGAAAGCTGGCTGAGTGGAATTCTACAACTAGAAGGAAAGAGAAAAGCTCACGGAGAATCAGAGGAGCTGCAAAGCACTGAGGTAAGGAGACGCGCGTGCGCAGAGAGGAAGGGCGGCTGAGTGCCTGGCTGGTGGGAGGGGAAAGGAAGCCCCCGACTGCACTGAACTCTAGTTCCTACTGCACTGAAACTCAGCTCTGGCCAAAATCCCGTGGACTCAGGCTCATATGGGTGGAGTCTGGACTGTTGAGAAAGGCTCACTGAGACTCGGAAACTCAGAGACTTGGGGAGCCGCAGCAGGCAGGGGTCTGGAGGCACACGCACACATGAGTGCATGCAGAGAGGTCTGACTGCAGAGGTTGCCGCAGGCTTTCCATAGCGGAAAGAGTCAGAAGCTCCTGAATGCACTGAATCCCAGTTCTGACTGCACTGAACTCCAGCTCCAGCCGAAACCCCGTGGACCAAGGCTCATATGGGTGAAGTCTGGACTGTAGAGAAAGGCACACAGAGATGCGGAGACTCGGAGACTTGGGGAGCCGCAGTGGGCAGGGGTCTGGAGGTGCACGCGCACGTGTGAGTACGCGCAGAGAGGTCTGACTGTGGAGGTTGCTGCAGGCTTTCCATAGCGGAAGGAGTTGGAAGCTCCTGACTGCACTGAATCCCAGTTGCGACTGCACTGAACCCAGTTCTGGGCGAGCCCCGGGGGACCCATGCTCTTACAAGGAGAATCTGGACTGTCAGGCAGAAACTCAGGGGATCTGTGGAAGGCAGAGGTCTGGAGGCACATGTGCAAGGGCAGGGCTGATGGGAAGCCAAGACTGTCTGCTCAGCCCTGAGACTCCGCCCCATCCAAGCAGAGCACAGAGGCTTTTGCAATTTTGCAAGTCTGGTCCTATAAGGCTGTCTCCAATACAGAAGGTATCTCAGCATAGACACAGCTGATACTCACAGCCAGTTGGCCTGGAGGTCAATTCCTCCCAGTGATACCAACAACAATCAAGACTTAACTACAACAAGGCTGTACTTTGACTTGATTCTTGTGTCCACAAAGGGGAGCACCAAAAGTGTCCACCTCAGGTAACTGGGGAGGCTGACCCACCGGGTCATATAGGGAACCTAGCACACAAAGCTACCCTACCAACTCAGGGAAGCATCAAAAATGCAGAGTCAAAGAAACAGACCACAAATGAAAGAAATGGAGGAGAACAAACGACTGGATATAGAATTCAAAACCACGGTTATAAGGTTTTTCAAGAATTTCCTAGAAAAGGCCGATAAATTTAATGAGACCCTTGAGGATATGAAAAAGGACCAACTAGAAATTAAACATACACTGACTGAAATAAAAAATATTATGCAGAGACCCAACAGCAAACTAGAGGAACACAAGAATCAAGTCAAAGATTTGAAATACAAAGAAGCAAAAAACACTCAACCAGAAAAGCAAAAAGAATCCAAAAAGATGAAGATAGTGTAAGAAGCCTCTGGGACAACTTCAAGCATACCAACATCAGAATTATGGGGGGGCCAGAAGAAGAAAGAGAGCAAGATACTGAAAACCTATTTGAAGAAATAATGACAGAAAACTTCCCCCACCTGGTGAAAGAAATAGACTTACAAGTCCAGGAAGTGCACAGAACCCCAAACAAAAGGAATCCAAAGAGGACCACACTAAGACACATCTTAATTAAAATGCCAAGGGAAAAAGACAAAGACAATTTTAAAAGCAGCAAGAGAAAAACAGTTAGTTACCTACAAGGGAGCACCCATACGACTGTCAGCTGATTTCTCAACAGAAACTATGCAGGCCAGATGAGAGTGGCAAGAAATATTCAAAGTGATGAATAGCAAGAACCTACAACCAAGACTAGTCTACCCAGCAAATTTATCATTCAGAATGGAAGGTCAGATAAAGAGCTTCACAGATAAGAAAAAGCTAAAGGAGTTCATCACCACCAAACCAGTATTATATGAAATGCTGAAAGGTAGTCTTTAAGAAGAGGAAGAAGAAAAAAGTAAAGATAAAAATTATGAACAACAAATATGTATCTATCAACAAGTGAACCTAAAAATCAAGTGAATTAAAAATCTGAGGAACAGAATAAACTGGTGAATATAATAGTATCAGGGGCAAAGAAAGGGAGTGGATTGATAATTATGAGGGGGAAAGGGGTGTGGGGGGTGCAGGAAGAGACTGGACTAAAATCATACACCTATGGAAGAGGACAATGAGGGGGAAGTTAGGGCAGAGGGTGGGGTGGGAACCAGGTGGAGGGGAGCTATGGAGGGAAAAAGGAGAAACAACTGTAATAATCTGAACAATAAAGATTTATTAAATTAAAAAAAAATTTAAAATGAAGTTCTAATTTCCTTACTACATAAAGAATTCCTAAAAATCAATAAGGAAATGAACAATAACCCAATAGAAAATGATTAAATTATATGAATAAGCATTTCACAGAAATAAAAATACAAATAGTTTGTAAAGATATGAAAAAACTATCAGTCCTATTCATGGTTTAAAATATATGTAAATTAAAACTACAAGATACTATTTTTCACCTCAAAGATTGGCAGAGATTAAAAAGTTTACTGGTGAGGATTTGGGGAAATACTGCTACACATTCCTGATTGGAGTGTAAATTGGTGTAACCTCTATGAAAGAGCAAGTAGGCTATGATCACAACAATTACAAATACACACTGAGTAAGATTTTCCAGAGATATATAATCAATAGAAATATGTAGAACCAACATATATATATATATATATATATCTATATGTATATATATATATATATATATATATATATATATATATATATATATAATGTAATTATATATAATGAGATTTATTCTAACAAATGCTCATGCTATTGTGGAGGCTGAGAAGTCCCATTATCTGCTGTCTATAAGCTAGATACTGAAAAAAAACAGGAAAACTAGTGGTATAAATTGCAGTAAAATCCAAAGGCTTGAGAATTAGGAGCACTGATGATTTAAGTTTCAGTCCAAGAGCAGGAGAAGATGGAAGTCTTAGTTCAAATGGTCGGGCAGAGGTACAGAATTCAACCTTTCATCTTTGGTTCTGTTCAGGCCCTCAGTAGATTGAATGATGCTCATCAACATTGGGGAAGGTAGTCTGCTTTTCTCAGCCCATTAATTCAAACGCTAATCTTTTTTTGTAAACACCCTCACAGACATCTCCAGAAATAATGTTTAAGCAGATCTCTGTGCATTTCTCGGCCCAACAATTTGACACAAAATTAACCACCAAACATATTTTTGACCCACCAATTCTATTCCTAAATATATGTCCTACAAGTATGCTCTCACATGTATACAATTAACCATAGAAACAGACAGTTCTAGCACATCCTTTGTAATATCTATTCAAAAACAAATTATATTTTTAAGACAGAAAGAAATGCCTGTTAGGAAGCTGCCTCTGGCAAAATTGAAAATGCAGAGAATTATCATTCTTTCTCTGCTTCTGTCCTTCTCTATCCTTTTAGTACTGTTCTCTTTCACAAGGCCTCCCTTCCCACACTTTGGACTGTCTTTTCCTATACCTTCCCTCCAGAAATAGGTACTTGCCTGTGGTTCATTTATCCAGGACCTTTATAAGTGATTAAGAGTCATCTATTTTTCTAATTTTCATTAAACTATTAATGGCTGAAAATTTTATCTATTATTCTTTCCAACTAAATTTTATATTTAAACAAAAGCTTTGTAACAAAAGTAACAACATAAGGATTTTTACATTATGGAAAAAGAACGGTGGTCTCTCAAGCCAAATTAGAATAAGGCACCCCTCAAGAGCTTGACATGTATCATCTGGAATTTGAGTGTGGTAAGGACTATTTACCCAACATATGCCTAGAAAATATCTTGTAGCTACAGAGGCCTAATGTTGGTAGACTACAAAGAGAAAGTACTGCACTGATAGTGATATGTGTTTTCACCAATGGCAGGGAAAGTTGCATTTTCTTGTGGGCCATATATGGACTCATCAAAAATAACCAGCTATGAGTTATACTATAAAAGGATACTATTAAAGAAGACTTCCTGCCAGGTATATGGTGACCTCGGCCAAGATACTGGACGTATCTTGCAGGAAACTATACCTGGGTCTCCCCAGTTGGAGAACATCAGAGAAACCTGCAAATAT
The DNA here is from genome assembly GCA_025583905.1 of Ia io. Lineage (NCBI taxonomy): Eukaryota > Metazoa > Chordata > Mammalia > Chiroptera > Vespertilionidae > Ia > Ia io. The sequence continues at coordinate 101,474,997 of JAJQQW010000001.1, forward strand.
ACTCTAGGAGAAATTAGCATTTTGAATATTGGCCATACACAGAAGGCATTGATCTCAGATGACATCAGTACTACTCAAGTAAGTCCTTTTTAGTCCCTTGTGTGTGCTTTCCTCTGCAACTCCAATCTCAGAGGAGCAAGAGTCAGCATAGTGATTTGAAGTGGAGGGAGAAGGCAAAGAAGGGGGGATTACCACTATTATGTTTCTCCCTTACTTCTCTGACTATTCATTCTCATCCTCATCTGTTGAGTGGCCTTGAAAGTGGGCATTACCAAGGATTCTGTCCTAGGCCTTCTGTTCTTCACATACCACACAGTTTTCTGCAGCTTCTTACAAAAAAGTGCCTCGGACTAGTTGGATTACATGGAAGGAGAGACAGCTGCCATTCCCTGAAAGATGAATCTCTCAAATGGGCCTTGGCTAGCCAGCTCATTGAAAGACTCTATGGTCTCCCTGCCATGCTGTCTTTAAAATTCAAAGAATTTTGCTCTGGAAGAAAATGCCACTCAGACCCCAATGGTCAACCTAAGGACCCCTTCCCAGTCATTCAGCAGTATAAGGACATAGGATGGCCCGGGGATATAGTGTGTATGTCTGTATGTGTGTGTATGCATGTGTCTTCACAAATGTATCAGACAAAATAACTTGAAATTGTTGACTCTCTTTTCACATATATATCATGTATCATTAACTATGACTATATAGGACAGTGGTCAGCAAACTGCAGCTCGCGAGCCACATGCGGCTCTTTGGCCCCTTGAGTGTGGCTCTTCCACAAAATACCACGTGCGGGCGTGTACGTACAGTGCGATTGAAACTTCGTGGCCCATGGGCAGAAGTCGGTTTTCGGCTCTCAAAAGAAATTTCAATCGTTGTACTGTTGATATTTGGCTCTGTTGACTAATGAGTTTGCCAAATACTGATCTAGGAAGTTCTTCCCTCTTTTTTTTTTTTTAATAAATCTTTATTGTTCAGATTATTACAATTGTTTCTCCTTTTTACCCCCCATATCTCCCCACCACCCGGTTCCCACCCCCCCTCTGCCCTTACCTCCCCCCCGTTGTCCTTATCTATAGGTGTATGATTTTTGTCCAGTCCCTTCCCGTACTCCACACACAGACACCCCTTTCCCCCTGAGAATTATCAATCCACTCCCGTTCTATGCCTCTGATTCTATTATGTTCACCAGTTTATTCTGTTCCTCAGATTTTTAATTCACTTGATTTTTAGGATCACTTGTTGATAGATATGTATTTGTTGTTCATAATTTTTATCTTTACTTTTTTTTTCTTTTTCCTCTCTTTAAAGAATACCTTTAAGCATTTCATATAATATTGGTTTGGAGGTGATGAACTCCTTTAGCTTTTTCTTATCTGTGAAGCTCTTTATCTGCCCTTCCATTCTGAATGATAACTTTGCTGGGTAGAGTAGTCTTGGTTGTAGGTTCTTGCTATTCATCACTTTGAATATTTCTTGCCATTCCCATCTGGCTTGCATAATTTCTGTTGAGAAATCAGCTGACAGTCATATGGGTGCTCCCTTGTAGGTAACTAACTGTTTCTCTTGCTGCTTTCAAGATTCTCTCTTTGTCTTTTGCTCTTGGCATTTTAATTATGATGTGTCTTGGTGTGGTCCTCTTTGTATTCCTCTTGTTTGGGGTTCTGTGCGCTTCCTGGACTTGTAAGTCTATTTCTTTCACCAGGTGGGGGAAGTTTTCTGTCATTATTTCTTCAAATAGGTTTTCAGTATCTTGCTCTCTCTCTTCTTCTGGCACCCCCAAAATTTGGATATTGGTACGCTTAAAGCCGTCCCAGAGGCTCCTTACGCTATCCTCACACTTTTGGATTCTTCTTTCTTTCCGCCTCTCTGGTTGGGTGTTTTTTTCTTCCTCATATTCCAGATCTTTGGTTTGACTCTTCGGTTACGGTGGTCTACAGTTGAGTGTCTGTATATTCTTTATTTCAGAAAGTGTATGCATAATTTCTGATGGGTCCTTTTCCTTTTTATTGGTATTCTCATTAAGGTCCTTGAAGGTCTCTTCAAGTTTCTTAGCGGTTTTTAGAAGATTCTTGAGTAACCTTATAAATGTGGTTCTGAGCACTGTGTCATCCATTAGTTTGCTTTCCTCCATCTCTTCTACTCGTGACATACTTTGGTGTCTCCGCATTTTGGCTGCCTCCCTGTGTTGATGGAGTGGCTTTGTGTGGTCAGTGACCTATAGGGGCCGGTAGCTCAGCTTCCCCAATCACTCTAGGTGGTCGCTCTTGGTAAACCCCCTTTGTGGGCTGAGTGGAAAGTGTTGGTGTAGTTAAAAGCCTTGATTGCTGTTGGTACACTGGGAGGAATTGACCTCCAGGATAATTGGCTGTGAGGACCTGCTGTGTCTATAACGGAAGAATTGCTGTGCTGGAGACACAGTAGGGCTTTGGTGCTCACTGAGTCTGCCGCTTGAATGTGTCCCTTATGAGAGTGGTTGAAATCTGGTGTCGTCCACACTGACCACTAGATATCCTAGTGTCTGGATCTCCAATGGGGTGCAGGTCTGAAGCCTCCCAGCAGGAGCTACAGCAAGAGCTACAGTTTTCTCCTCTTTGCTTGGGTGGTTTTGGAGCAGTATGACTGGAGCTGCAGTTAATTTGGTTGAGCTGCCACAGAACAGGCCATTTATATATAAAAGCCGCTGTGTGGAGCCGGGGCAGGTTTGTAGAATGTGCGGGGCGGGGTCTCAGGGTGTCACTAGGCTCGGGCGTGGCCAACAGCCATGGCTGCCTTCAGCCGTCTCTGCCTTTCCATGTTTCCAAGTCCCAGTGTCCCGCGCTCCAGCGCAGCAAACCCTGATTGCTGGGCGCACCTCTGCAGAAAAGTCACTCTCACTCTCCGACCGATGGCCAAGAGTCCAGCTTCTCCCCGTAGGCATCTGGGTCCCCCGCGTGTCCCCAGAAACTGGAGTTCAGAGTGATTGGGAGTTTGTCTCCCTTCGGTTTGAAGAAAAGCCACGCACCCAGTCGCCCGCCGCCAGCCCGCTTTGCGCGCACCTCTGTACCTCAGCTCTCCAGTGTTTGCGCTCCCTTCTCTTATTAGTTGTAATTCTACCACTCAGCCAGCTTTCCCGTGGTTCTGGGTGGTAGACGTTTTGTTTTTTAGTTGTATTTTTGAAATTGTTGTGCGAGGCGGCAGTTTAGTTGTTTAACTTTGCCGCCATCTTGGTAGTTCTCCCCTCTTGACAAGTTCCCTTAACATCACATTTTCATGACAACAATCTTGGAAGAAGTAGAATAAGAAAATGTCAGGGGGTTATGGAGGCAACTCAGATTCTGTTCCCCAATTTAAACATGATCCCTCTTGCCTTTCCCATTGTGGTAGATTATACTAGGACCTAGAACCCCTTTACACATTACACAGGAAAACAGTCCACAATATTAAATCATAGCTGTTATGCTGGTTTCCAGTGTTTGTTCAATACTTCTCTTACTTTCTTTGTTCCTAAGCTTCCTCTTCTAGAAAATGGGAATAAAAGTAATGGTCTCTGCTTTTCCCTCTCCACTATGTAATTCATAGATATTGTATTGTGCTCTACAAGATTCTATAAGATATTTCAGAGACTCTGGAATTTATTTTGACACTTCAGGGATAAAAACTTTCAATATATTACTAATACGGTTCTACAAAACATTAACCCTTCTTTTAGATTATCCTTCCTTTCCAAAATAATCATTTGATCTTTCTATTTAAATATTGTACTCCTCAAATGAATTGAGCCAGATGCATTGCATTCTCTCGATACATTTATTTGAGTTCTGCTCTGCTCTTTAGCTGAATGACATGAGTCATTTCCCAATAGACAATTATAATAGAAATAGTCCATCCTCAAATAACAAGTACATTCAGATACCAGACAATGTTAGCTTTAAGGGAAACCAAATTGCAGCCTTTATGGGTGAAAAGTTTCTGAATTCCTTATATTTTAAATGTAGTTATGGTTGTTTAAACTTTGATAGTAGGCATTTTATTTTATTTTAAAATATATTTTTATTGATTTCAGAGAGGAAGGGAGAAGGAGAGAGAGATAGAAACATCACTGATGACAGAGAATCATTGATCGGCTGCCTCCTGCAAGCCCCACACTGGGGATTTGAGCCTGCAACCTAGGCATGTTTCCTGACTGGGAATAATTGAACCATGACCTCCTGGTTTATAGGTCGATGCTCAACCACTGAGCCACGCTGACTGGGCTTGATAGTAAGAATTTTAATAACACACACATAATACTATTGCCTTGGCATGGGGTTAGTATGAAAATCTGTATTATTCTCCAGGCTTAGGGGAAGACATTTAGTAAAAAGATATGAGCTAAAAACCACAGTATCTTTGCCCTAGTGTGTGGACAGGCGATTTGTTTATTGGCAAGATCCAGTTACAGTTGGAGCCTTGTTTTTGCATTAGCAACTTAATTTTGTTCACATGCTCCCTATGAATACACAGGATATTATTCATTAATTAAAATGTAATTGTAAAGTTGCCATAGTTTTCTAACAAACATGTTAATTAGACCCTCTTTAAATTACAGTGATTACATTAACTTCCTTTGATACCATGTTCTTGAGATGTAAATGCACTCTGATACCCATGTTTGTCTCTCTTTGTGAAAAGTTTACAAGCAGTTACTGTCCCATTCTATCCTAGTTAACATGGACACAAACCTCCTTGCAATGGGAACTGGGATTTAGTGGAGCTGTGAACTGGAAGGGCTCATGACTTAGGGCCCTAAAAATGCCATGTCAGCTGATGCAATCCTAGTAAACATCATTCTGAAGCTTCCAATTTTCTATCCAATGAGAGAGCACAGCATATCCACTAAAGAACCCCTTCCCAGTCATTCAGCAGTACAAGGAGATAAGATGTCCTGGTGAATAAAGAAGCTTGTCTTTGATTGACTACACCTCCCTGTGCATGTCTGCCTCCTTCACCCCAACCAACCCTCTCTAAAATGTTGAATGATTTCATACTGTCCTTGATTATCCATTGAGAACCTTTCTCCTAGCCTTCCCATCCCAATTACCCCATGTTCCGGGACATTCTTTTTCTTTCTGTTCTTTGTCTCATAGAGCTTATCTGATGGGCAAACCCAACAATTCCTCAATCTTCACCATCTTTAAAAAAATTTTTCCCCTAGCTTTTTCCACATCTCAACTCAAAGGAGTGATGTTAATTACATTAATTATAGGCTTTTATGGTAAGCACATCCCACAACTTGGGAATCTGCCTGTTTGTTATATGCAATGAGTAAATAAATACTGAGCTCCCTCATTCCTTTTTTCTGCATCCCTAAGAGGTTCTCGTCTTTTTTTTTTTCTTTCTTTTTTTCCAGGTCTTTGCCTTTTTTTGGTTGTGAAATGATGTTTATATGCTCCAACCCTTAAGTTGAAAAGCAATTACCAGAGAACAACTGAAAGAGTTTCCAGAGACCATCTGGACTAGAAATGGCATAGATTTCATCCCAAGGGCCAACTTTGTTCTATCAATACTGCCTATCTGTTTTGTAGTGTTAGGATTCTGAAGCCTTCTCCGGGTTTAATGGTTAAAAAAAAAATAGAATGCCATAACTGATAAGCATTGGTGTGAAAATGGGAGGTGGCAGCCTCTGTGTCAGGTATTTTGTATATTTTTCTTTCTATTTTATAATACCATGGATATCTCAATAAACCTGCCATCTTTCTACATAATGAGGCACAAGCATGATTGGAGATTTTAATGTCTCATAGCTGAGAGATGGTATCAACAGATAGTTATACATTCTACTTCTCTCTTATCCCCAAAATTGTGTTTCCAAGCTTTTCAGAATTTAAAATAATATACTCTACTAGGTCAAATATTATACCTAGGTAGTTTTGGAGGTGGTTTGAAGAATCAGCCAAAAGTCCTATTCATGGACTTGCCACCACTAAAATCATTTCTTTTCCTGTGAAGGGAGTAAAGATGTTATAACAAAATGTAGCTATGTTCCATGCACAACAGAAGCTATGTTCTCATTAGCCACCATGTCAACATTGGGGATAGTATCATATTAGCTCCTATTATCTACTGTCCATAGAGAGGGCAGGGTATTTTGTTGTAGAATAAAATGAAATAGAGATTCAGGCACCTCAATGTAAATATATTCTCCTCCACAGGTAGGCATTTTTGAAATTCTGTGTGTGTGTGTGTGTGTGTGTGTGTGTGTGTGAGAGAGAGAGAGAGAGAGAGAGAGAGAGAGAGAGAGAGACAGAGAGAGAGACAGAGAGAGACAGAGAGAGAGAGAGAGAGAAGACATGAATCGAGAAATAGTGAAAGAGAAAATGACAAAGGTACATTCCTTCACTAGGCATCTAACCTTACTTTCATTACATTCTTGCCTTCTGGCTGCCATACCTTAAACTTCATTCCTAGTAAATTCCTCCTAGGTTGCACTACTTCCATTCAATAAATGTTTGTTTTGTGTTCTATTGTTTCTAAAAAAATCCACGTACACCAAGATGCAAATGATCGATGGTAGCCTAATAAACAACTAGCTTAAACCAATGCTCCACCAAAACTGGACAAAACTATGGAGAGGGCAGCTAGAAACAAGAAAGTCAATAAGAATTCAAATGTTACATTGGCAAATATGTTCTCCCATTCAGTGGGCTTTCTTGTTATTTTGTTGATGGTTTCTTTTGCTGTGCAGAATTTTTTTATTTTGATGTAGTCCAATTTGTTTATTTTCTCCTTAGTTTCCATTGTCCTAGGACAGTGGTCAGCAAACCACGGCTCACGAGCCGCATGCGGCTCTTTGGCCCCTTGAGTGTGGCTCTTCCTCAAAATACCACATACCCTAATTAAGTTAATAACAACGTACCTACCTATATAGTTTAAGTTTAAAAAATTTGGCTCTCAAAAGAAATTTCAATCGTTGTACTGTTGATATTTGGCTCTGTTGACTAATGAGTTTGCCGACCACTGTCCTAGGAGATGTATTGGTAAACATATTGCTACTAGAGGCCCAGTGCATGAAGATTCATGCACTCGGGGGCATCCCTCAGCTCAACCACCCTCTCACAATCCGGGACCCCTCGGGTAGGGTCCCTAGGCCTGGCCTGAGATCAGGGCCTATCGGGTCTTTCCTTCCCAGGTCTGCAGGAAGCTGGAAACCACCCCCGCTCCTGCCATTGCTTGACATCTGTGCAGCACTGCCTCCCCTCCCCTGCCACCGGTGGCCTCCCTCTGCAGGCGACAGGCTGGGGTGCAATGGATTGGCTGGCCTGGGCCTCCCTCTTTCTTTGCTGGGGGTGGGGCCAGCCATGCAAGGGGCTGTCTGCCTACCTGATTGCCCCTAACGGCTAGCCTACCTGCCAGATCACCCCTAACCACTGGTCTGCCTACCTGATCACCCCTATCCACTCTGCCTGCCTGCTTGATTGCCCTTAACAGCTTGCTTGGGGGCGGGGCCAGCCCAGTGAGGGTCTGTCTGCCAACCTAATCACCCCTACCGCTGGTCTGCCTACCTGATCTCCCCTAACCACTTGCCTGACTATCTGATCACCCCTAACCCCTCTGCCTGCCTGATTGCCCCTAACCGCTTGCTTGGGGGAGGGGCCAGCACTGACTTCCAGTTGGTCAGCCTCTGGTTGTCGCAGGAGCCGACCGCCAGTTGCCTGCCATCCGTCGCAGGCTCTCCGCTTTTGCCTGGCCTTGGGCTCGGCTGCACCCCAGCTTCCCGGTGATTGATCGCAGGAGCCTACTGCCAGTTGCCTGCCATCCGTCGCAGGGTGCCCACGGCCACACCCCAGCGTCCCAGTGACAGATCACAGGAGCCGACCGACAGTTGCCTGCCATCCGTCACACCCCAGTGTCGCCAATCGGCCACCCCAGCCACTCCGAGTCCCGCCCCTTGCGCCTCCGCTGGCCCAATCGTGGGCGTAGCGGAGTGATGGTAATTTACATATTACTCTATTATTAGATAGGGTGATATATGTCTGATACTTTGCTGCCTAAGAATTCTTCTAAGATTTTTATGGTTTCCCATCTTACATTTAAGTTTTTTATCCATTTTGAGTTTATTTTGGTGTATGGTGTAAGTTGGTGGCCTAGTTTCATTTTTGTGCATGTATCTGTCCATTTTTCCCAACACCATTTATTGAAAAGACTGTCTTGACTCCATTGTATGTTCTTGCCTCCTTTGTCAAATATTAATTGAGCATAATGGCTTTGATCGATTTCTGGGTTCTCTGTTGTATACTATTGGTCTATACGTCTGTTCTTGGGCCAGTACCAGGCAATTTTGAGAACAGTGGCTTTTTAATATAACGTGATATCTGGTATTGAGATCCCTTCTACTTTGCTCTTCTTTCTCAGGATTGTTAAGGCTATTCAAGGTCTTTTTTCATCCCATATAAATTTTTGGAGATATTTGCCAATGTTACATCTGATAAGGGTTTACTCTCCAAAATTTATAAGGAACTCATACAGCTTAACAAAAGGAAGATAAACAATATAATCAAAAAATGGGCAAAGGACCTAAATAGACACTTCTTGAAAGAGGACATACAGAAGGACAAGAGACATATGAAAAAATGCTCAAAATCACTGATCATCCAAGAGATGCAAATCAAAACAATGAGGTACCACCTCACACCTGCCAGAATGGCAATCATCAACAAATCAACAAACGACAAGTGCTGGCAAGAATGTGGAGAAAAAGGAACCCTCGTACACTGCTGGTGGGAATGCAGACTGGTGCAGCCTCTGTGGAAAACAGTATGGAGTTGCCTCAAAAAATTAAAAATGGAACTCCCATTTGACCCAGTAATCCCACTTCTAGGAATATATCCCAGGAAATCAGAAACAAGATTCAGGAAGAATATATGCACCCCTATGTTCATAGCAGCACAATTAGTAATAGCTAAGATTTGGAAACAGGCAAAGTGCCCATCAGCAGATGACTGGATTAAAAAACCGTGATATAGCAACTCAATGGAATACTATGCTGCTGGAAAAAAAAATAAATCTTACCATTTGCAACAGCATGAATGTACCTGGAGAGCATTATGCTAAGCGAAATAAGCCAGTCAGAAAAAGATAAGTATCACATGATCTTACTCATTTGTGGAATATAATGAACAACCTAAACTGATTAACAAAAATAGATCCAGAGACATAGAAGCATTGAATAGACAGTCAAACCTCAGAAGAAAGGCAGGGGAGAGTGGGCGGGGTGGGGAGGGGAGAGAGATCAACCAAAGAACTTGTATGCATATAAGCATATCCAATGGACACAAACAATGGGGGGGGTGGTGAAGGCCTGGGCTGGGGGGCAGGGGCGAGCTGGGAGAGGACAATGGGGTAAAAAGGAGACATATGTAATACCTTCAACAATAAAGAATTTTAAAAAATAAGAATTCAAAAATGAGGGACAAACCTAGCAAAGACTGAAAAGAGAATTGTGAATAACAAACCAAAAGCCAAGTACAGAATAAGAACATAGTTCTTTAATAAACATAGACATTACCAAGGGCCTGAAGATAACCAGGTCACCCTGATAAAATTCTTTACACAGTGAAATCACAAAGAGAGAAATCTGGAAAAATTAGCCATGAGTGTTTGCATGGTAGTGACAGTGGGAGCTAGATAAAGAGGAAGGTCATAAGTGGTGAGTTCTTCTACCTAGGTTCAGGGTCTGTATGGAAAACTAACCTCATTCTCTAAAAGGTCCTCTTCAGTGCTTGCTCACCTTCCTTGTGAATGTTTCACAGAGCTAAAGTCTTTTTAGAAGCCCTAAGCACTGGAAGGCTTATGTTGCTTTCTCCTCTACGCAATTCAAAATAAAAAGTAATTCTAAATCAGTAAATAAGCATAAGTAAGGCCAACAAATTTCTCATTTTTGTCAATGCTTTTTTGAAAATATCAGATACCAAAAATTTTCTTCAAAATCTTTTTATTCCATATGAATATACTTAGTTATCTTATACCATAACCCAGCCTCATAGTCTCTATTTCACGTGAGTTATCCCTCCCTTATTCCTCCTTCAATACAGGAGCATGAAATAGCTACTGCATGCCATGGACTCTATTTAGAGAGAGAGAGAGAGAGAGAACACTCATTTCTTCCATACTTGGTTGAGCTTAGGGTCAGTTTGGTTTATAATTCCTGGCAGCTGTTTCTTTGGAGTACAGTCTTCAGGGGTTAAGAATGCATCTTGGAGTACAGTCTTCAGGGGTTAAGAATGCATCAAAGGAGGTGACAAGCATGTTAACAATGGTTAGCAGCAGTGCTAAAATCATTCACCAGAAGGCCAATTTTCTCAGTTCCATAAAAAACACAGTCAAGTTCAGCTTCTGGGGTAGGCTTTCTGAAGCTAGGCAATCCTGAGTTCATGTTTCTAGGGCAGTAATACCAAAGGTAGCAGCACTTTCTTGTCCAGATGACTTTTCTTTTGCATTATATAATTAAACTGAAAACTTGCTTTTAAAAAGTAAAATTTAAATTCAGTTCTAGGGTTCTAATTTTATTGGCCATGGAGAGGGCAGGGTATTTTGCCGTAGAATAAAAGAGAGTCAGACACCCAATATGTTATAACAAAATGTTATACATTTTGTGTCCTCCCATGGTTTCCCCTCTGTGCACACATATCTCTGGTGTCTCTGTCTTTTATTATGAGGACACCTGTCTTATTGGATTACTAGTAGCCCATCGCGTGATATCATGCGCAGTAGGACACCCACAGCTTCTGCTGCTCTGCACCCACTGCCCACCAGGCCGCTCACGCCGCCCGCTCTCAGCAGCCACCACCCCCACCCAGGACTGGGGGACTCCAGCACGGGGCTGAGGAAACTGGGCGCCACCATCTTGTGGCTATGAGCGCCACCATCTCTGTGATGGAGTGACAGTTAATTTGCATATTACCCTTTTATTAGATAGGATGGCCCCATCCTTTATGACTTCACTTAACATTAATTACCTCCCTTAAAGGCCCTTACCACATGATCTGGCCCTTCCCTAACTTTCCAGCCTCCATGTACATCCTGTTCATTCTTATTCTTTCTGCTCCTACCACACTGGCCTACTTTCAGTTTCCCAAAAGCCCCACACTCCCTCTCCTAGAAGGTTTTGCACTCTGAAATTTCCCCACTTTCACTCTCTCTCTCAGGGAAGTCTTCCTTGATCTTTATGACTAAGGGCAATCCCCCTAATTATACATTCTTGTAGCCATTTTTAAGTCTTGTCACAGTTGTAATTTTAATTTATTTATGAGATTTTTTTATTGTTATCTGTTTCTCCCAGTGCCTTCAAACTATTACTGTGAAGATTGAATGAGATAATGAATATAAAATACTTCATTCAGAGTCTGGCACTTAGTAAATGCTAAATTGATTTTAGCTTCCATTATGGGGGTATTCTCAGCCATTGCATATATTTTATTGGTTGAGCTTAGTTTCCAAGCTATATTCATCACGTGACTTTTATCTTTTTTGAAATGCGATCACTGTATCTAGTGCATGGTTAGCTCTTAATAATTATTTGCTACTGTTCTTATTACTATGCATTCTATGATTCTCTTCTATGAGGAGTTCTAGCCTTACCACATGCTTGTTCTGTGACCTTGCACAATTTGTCTCACTTCCCTGATGATAATGAGGCCTACTTCATCCAGCTGCTGTAAAAATTGACCAAATACAATGCCTTAAAGAGAATGGGTGCTAAGGTATCTTGTTTCCCCTCTCTCATGTTATATGTAGAGGATTCATGCTTTCTTTTCTTAAAGATTTGGAAAGCAAAAGGGCACTGTTTGTTTTATACTCTAGTAAAACAAATGATTACCCTACTATGACAGAGTTGATTTCAGACTCACTTTGGTAGTCAAGATAATTGTATCCTCCTCAAATACCAGTATAATATTTATAAGTATGTTTTTTCTTCAGGAATGTGGCTAGAAGGAGTTCAAATATGAGCTGCTTATTCCCTGGTGGAAACACTCAGGCGCAAATGCATTCACCTCTTTCAAGCTTGCCTTTGTCTTTGCTATGGTTGACAGCTGGGCCTTTAATACATACTGCAGATGGAGATGCTTTAAGACAATAATATACAAAACCCCCCACAAATTTCAAAAACATTAATTTGCCAGTGATTATTCTCTTTACTGGATTCCATCTTGACAAAAAGATTAACCACAATATAACTTTAAACAGTGATTTCACCCAGTGAATTGAAGTATTCATTGACAGATAATTTACTGAAAGAGAGGAGTTGGGGGAGAGGCTAGCCAGCTGAGAGGGAAGAGCAAAATTACTTAAGTTGCAGCTTTAGGAACCGTGTCATGACAAACCAATTGTAAAAAAAAAAAAAGGAAGCAATATTGAAATTATTAGCCTGTGCAGGAATGGGAAATTATTTAAAACCCCTCCACTTTTAGACATCTTTCCATCAGTTGCTTCAGCTGTAAAACAATAACATTGATCTAAAGAATCTAGGCTCGCCGAAACCGGTTTGGCTCAGTGGATAGAGCGTCGGCCTGTGGACTCAAGGGTCCCAGGTTCGATTCCGGTCAAGGGCATGTACCTTGGTTGCGGGCACATCCCCAGTAGGGGGTGTGCAAGAGGCAGCTGATCGATGTTTCTCTCTCATCGATGTTTCTAACTCTCTATCCCTCTCTCTTCCTCTCTGTAAAAAATCAATAAAATATATTTAAAAAAAAAAAAAAAAAAAAAAAAAAAAAAAAAAAGAATCTAGGCTCTAGTTGCTCTCTTAGAATCAAAGAATGTCATAGCTGAGAGGAGCCACATACACAAACACAAACATTCACACACCACAGTGGAATTAGAAAGTCATCTAGACTTTACTACCATTTGAAAACATGATTGCAACATGGAAAGTGCTTAAAGGTGTAATTTGTGTAGCTCTGAAGGAAGGGAGAAATGGAAGAATTGTGGACCCTGTTAGCTTTCTGTTGCATACCTCTGCACTAACTTCTTCAATGAATTAGGCAGCATTTGATATCATGGAGTAGTTAAGACTACAGGTTGCCAACATTGCAATCCTTACTTACATATTGTTTACTAGCTATATGACCTTGGGAAAGTTATTTAACTTCATAATTTGTTTCCTCATCTTTAAAATGTGTATACATATAGTAAGTGTAGTAAGGTTGCAAGGATTAAATCTATGTAAAATACTTAGGTACTCAACAGTAGGTATTATTTATTACTATTAAATACTCTATACGTATTATTAGTATTAAATACTAACTTCTTGAATGTGGCCAGAGTCACTCCATAAATTAAATGAAATATGTCTTACATAAAGTATCTCCAATATTGAGATTCAGTATTAGAGAAGGACATAATTATAGTAGAAATTATTTTCCTTTAATTATAGTAGAATTATTTTCCTTCTTTGGAAAAGTTCATTTAGTAAAGCCAAAGCAAAATGAATGCTAGTTACATGAAGGGAATGTTAAAAAGTGATAAAAGTATGAATATACTGTCAAACAATGGAATACAAAACATTATGCAAAAGGTGTATGGAGAAAGAGAAATGATTTATCCATTGAGAAAGAATACTTAATGATAGTAAAAGGTATGAACAATAGATAATTAAGTACAACAAAGAAAGCAGTAAAATAGTATGCACAATATGATCTATCCCACATGTACATACAAAGATAGACACGCATTCTGTTTAATTTAAAAAACAAAAGACACACTAAATTAAAGTAGCTATATCTGAATGGGTGGATTGTGACTTTTGAAATTTTAATCTGTATTTTAAAAATTTCTCTGCACAGAGAAATCATGTTTGCTTGTTTGTTTCAGTTCTGTCTCCTCACATGTCTGCCACGTTTTCATTGAAGGTGGGAAGGAGAAAAGAATATTAATTAAATGACTCCTGTGTATCAGGAAAAAAATATATATATATATCATACATCATACATATACATGTATTCTACATATTTTATATACACATATATGCACACATATGCATATAGATATACATTTGTGCAGCTAGAGATATATACATGCATACATATATATGTATGTATGTAAATATATATATGTATATGTGTATGTAAATTAAATTACACATTAATCTTGAAAATTAAGAACAATTATTCCAATTTTAAATACAGGGTTTTCAAAAACATATATATACATACTTTAACAGCTGATAGCTCAATTTTGAAAATGAAATGTATTTTAATAAACACTGCCTTTATAATTATTCAACATCTGTGCATATACACTTTGGGTACACCCTATATGTCAAGCAATTAAGTGACAGAAACAGGGACTGTGTCTCAGATTTTACATGGTAATTTTTAGAGCTTAGCCTCAAACTGGACAAATATTAATCAGCTGATAGTATCAATAAACTAAGTTTTCAAATACAGGCATACCTCACCTATTTACTTTATTGTGCTTAACAGATATTGCATATTTTACAAATTGAAGATAAGACTCTCTCACCAGCAAAAAGATTATGACTCACTTTATTGTGGTGGTTTGTAACTGAACCCATAATATTTCCGCAATACGTCTGTATTATTTGAAACGTACTGCAGTGTAATCTAACCATACCCACTCCATATACATGTAGCACTCAATTATAAATTTAACTAAGTGATATTTTCTTCTATTTTGAAGGGTAAGTTAAAAATCTTAGAGTTATATGGAACAAATATAATATGAATAATAATAGAGTGGGATTTGGAATTGCTTGGTCCAATCATTCAGAGATGAACTTCTACATCTTTCTAGATATAAATAAAACAACACATTGTTTCTTAGTACTTATCCAGTGAATCTTTGTTTCAATTTTGTAACCAAGATAGACCATTATGATTGTCAATCTGGCTCAAGAATTTGTCAAAATATAAGTTTAATAAATGACCTGCCAGATGTTGTAATGTAAGGAATTTTCTTTTTAACTGAATTGATCAGAATAAATTCAGTCAACTAGGTAGACACTGAAGCTGTCAGACAGCAAGTAGAAAATCCAGACATATCAAACAGCTTATACTACACGGGTCTAAACCAAGAAAAGCATGTCTCTCAAATAGAATTTCCCACAGTAAGAGCACAACCATGAACTCTCCCAACAGCCAGCCAGTATAACTATTAAGTATCCATTCATCCAATTACTCTGTTCTGGGGTACATACCATGGAAATGACAGGTTTCTGGCCCTAACAAAGCCTGTAGGCCAACAAGATTTCACTTTTAGCATTTACTGTCATTTGTGAAAATAGATTGTGTTGCCTCTTCTCTTTGAGTCCCTTCCCTTTCTAAACCCATAAAACACAGTACTTAAATATGCATATATTATTTGTGCACATTCATGTAACTCCAATTTTCAAAGCTTTCATCGGTACCCCATTGCTTTCAAGAAAAATTTACCTATCTCTCGGATGTACAAGGCCCTTCATGATCTACACTTTATCTGTGACTAAAGGCTTACGTGAGCTTTACCCAGTCTTAACAAACTTGATACAGTTTCCCAAGCATACCTCATCATTTTTGCACATGTATTTTCCTCCCTTTTGGAAAGCCATTTCTACCTATAATGTCTGAAGTCTTTCCCTTTTTAATTAAGAAAAGTAAAAACAAATTAAAGAGAATAACATGGAAAATGTTTATAAAGGTAAAACATGGACTATTTTTAAAAGAAGAGATCCTTTGTGTTTAAGTCCCTTTATACTGTTCCTCTCAGACTAGAGGCAGTCACTTATGTACATTTCAGGTGCACATACATGTATGTCCATAAAAAATCATACCTAATAAAATGGTAATATGCAAATTACCATCACTCTGCTATGCCCACGATTGGGCCGGCTGGAGACGCGGGGAGGGACTCAGGGTGGCCGATTGGCTGGCGGTAGGAGCGGGGCTCGGGAACTCGCGAGTCCCCGACCCCCGCTCCTCCCGCCGGCTTAAACGGCCAGCGCTGCGGAAGACGCTGGTGGCGGAATTCAGGGTGGCCGATTGCATGGCTGCTGGCACCAGTTTTCCGCCAGCAGCAGTTTTCCTCTGGCCACCTGCCCGATCGAAGTTCCTCTCACGGTGGCCGATCGTGCTGGCGGGCTGCGCTCTGATTGGCGGGTGGCCAGAGGAAAACTGCTGCTGGCGAATAACTGGTGCTGGCAGCCAGGTGAAGGAAAAGTCTATTGCACGAAACTTCGTGCAACGGGCTCCTAGTAGTTATATAATTGTTTCATGTGATTTCAAGTTTATGTAACTAGTATGATTTGCATATATAACTGCAATATTTTTTCACTCAATGATAAGTTTTTGACTTTGATTCATAAGATAATTAGATATGATCACCTGATATGCTATGATTTATCTAATCCCTTATTGATGGACATTTTAGATTTTTTCCAATTTCTGTCTGTTGTAGTACTATGTTAAGGATCCTTGTACACAACTTCTTATATACATTTACAAGAGACTTTATAGAGCATCTAGAAGTGAAAGTGTATGTTTTAAATTTTACTCAAATTTAACTTTATTACATTTGTTTCCCGTCATAGCTGAGAGGAGCCACATACACAAACACAAACATTCACACACCACAGTGGAATTAGAAAGTCATCTAGACTTTACTACCATTTGAAAACATGATTGCAACATGGAAAGTGCTTAAAGGTGTAATTTGTGTAGCTCTGAAGGAAGGGAGAAATGGAAGAATTGTGGACCCTGTTAGCTTTCTGTTGCATACCTCTGCACTAACTTCTTCAATGAATTAGGCAGCATTTGATATCATGGAGTAGTTAAGACTACAGGTTGCCAACATTGCAATCCTTACTTACATATTGTTTACTAGCTATATGACCTTGGGAAAGTTATTTAACTTCATAATTTGTTTCCTCATCTTTAAAATGTGTATACATATAGTAAGTGTAGTAAGGTTGCAAGGATTAAATCTATGTAAAATACTTAGGTACTCAACAGTAGGTATTATTTATTACTATTAAATACTCTATACGTATTATTAGTATTAAATACTAACTTCTTGAATGTGGCCAGAGTCACTCCATAAATTAAATGAAATATGTCTTACATAAAGTATCTCCAATATTGAGATTCAGTATTAGAGAAGGACATAATTATAGTAGAATTATTTTCCTTTAATTATAGTAGAATTATTTTCCTTCTTTGGAAAAGTTCATTTAGTAAAGCCAAAGCAAAATGAATGCTAGTTACATGAAGGGAATGTTAAAAAGTGATAAAAGTATGAATATACTGTCAAACAATGGAATACAAAACATTATGCAAAAGGTGTATGGAGAAAGAGAAATGATTTATCCATTGAGAAAGAATACTTAATGATAGTAAAAGGTATGAACAATAGATAATTAAGTACAACAAAGAAAGCAGTAAAATAGTATGCACAATATGATCTATCCCACATGTACATACAAAGATAGACACGCATTCTGTTTAATTTAAAAAACAAAAGACACACTAAATTAAAGTAGCTATATCTGAATGGGTGGATTGTGACTTTTGAAATTTTAATCTGTATTTTAAAAATTTCTCTGCACAGAGAAATCATGTTTGCTTGTTTGTTTCAGTTCTGTCTCCTCACATGTCTGCCACGTTTTCATTGAAGGTGGGAAGGAGAAAAGAATATTAATTAAATGACTCCTGTGTATCAGGAAAAAAATATATATATATATCATACATCATACATATACATGTATTCTACATATTTTATATACACATATATGCACACATATGCATATAGATATACATTTGTGCAGCTAGAGATATATACATGCATACATATATATGTATGTATGTAAATATATATATGTATATGTGTATGTAAATTAAATTACACATTAATCTTGAAAATTAAGAACAATTATTCCAATTTTAAATACAGGGTTTTCAAAAACATATATATACATACTTTAACAGCTGATAGCTCAATTTTGAAAATGAAATGTATTTTAATAAACACTGCCTTTATAATTATTCAACATCTGTGCATATACACTTTGGGTACACCCTATATGTCAAGCAATTAAGTGACAGAAACAGGGACTGTGTCTCAGATTTTACATGGTAATTTTTAGAGCTTAGCCTCAAACTGGACAAATATTAATCAGCTGATAGTATCAATAAACTAAGTTTTCAAATACAGGCATACCTCACCTATTTACTTTATTGTGCTTAACAGATATTGCATATTTTACAAATTGAAGATAAGACTCTCTCACCAGCAAAAAGATTATGACTCACTTTATTGTGGTGGTTTGTAACTGAACCCATAATATTTCCGCAATACGTCTGTATTATTTGAAACGTACTGCAGTGTAATCTAACCATACCCACTCCATATACATGTAGCACTCAATTATAAATTTAACTAAGTGATATTTTCTTCTATTTTGAAGGGTAAGTTAAAAATCTTAGAGTTATATGGAACAAATATAATATGAATAATAATAGAGTGGGATTTGGAATTGCTTGGTCCAATCATTCAGAGATGAACTTCTACATCTTTCTAGATATAAATAAAACAACACATTGTTTCTTAGTACTTATCCAGTGAATCTTTGTTTCAATTTTGTAACCAAGATAGACCATTATGATTGTCAATCTGGCTCAAGAATTTGTCAAAATATAAGTTTAATAAATGACCTGCCAGATGTTGTAATGTAAGGAATTTTCTTTTTTAACTGAATTGATCAGAATAAATTCAGTCAACTAGGTAGACACTGAAGCTGTCAGACAGCAAGTAGAAAATCCAGACATATCAAACAGCTTATACTACACGGGTCTAAACCAAGAAAAGCATGTCTCTCAAATAGAATTTCCCACAGTAAGAGCACAACCATGAACTCTCCCAACAGCCAGCCAGTATAACTATTAAGTATCCATTCATCCAATTACTCTGTTCTGGGGTACATACCATGGAAATGACAGGTTTCTGGCCCTAACAAAGCCTGTAGGCCAACAAGATTTCACTTTTAGCATTTACTGTCATTTGTGAAAATAGATTGTGTTGCCTCTTCTCTTTGAGTCCCTTCCCTTTCTAAACCCATAAAACACAGTACTTAAATATGCATATATTATTTGTGCACATTCATGTAACTCCAATTTTCAAAGCTTTCATCGGTACCCCATTGCTTTCAAGAAAAATTTACCTATCTCTCGGATGTACAAGGCCCTTCATGATCTACACTTTATCTGTGACTAAAGGCTTACGTGAGCTTTACCCAGTCTTAACAAACTTGATACAGTTTCCCAAGCATACCTCATCATTTTTGCACATGTATTTTCCTCCTTTTGGAAAGCCATTTCTACCTATAATGTCTGAAGTCTTTCCCTTTTTAATTAAGAAAAGTAAAAACAAATTAAAGAGAATAACATGGAAAATGTTTATAAAGGTAAAACATGGACTATTTTTAAAAGAAGAGATCCTTTGTGTTTAAGTCCCTTTATACTGTTCCTCTCAGACTAGAGGCAGTCACTTATGTACATTTCAGGTGCACATACATGTATGTCCATAAAAATCATACCTAATAAAATGGTAATATGCAAATTACCATCACTCTGCTATGCCCACGATTGGGCCGGCTGGAGACGCGGGGAGGGACTCAGGGTGGCCGATTGGCTGGCGGTAGGAGCGGGGCTCGGGAACTCGCGAGTCCCCGACCCCCGCTCCTCCCGCCGGCTTAAACGGCCAGCGCTGCGGAAGACGCTGGTGGCGGAATTCAGGGTGGCCGATTGCATGGCTGCTGGCACCAGTTTTCCGCCAGCAGCAGTTTTCCTCTGGCCACCTGCCCGATCGAAGTTCCTCTCACGGTGGCCGATCGTGCTGGCGGGCTGCGCTCTGATTGGCGGGTGGCCAGAGGAAAACTGCTGCTGGCGAATAACTGGTGCTGGCAGCCAGGTGAAGGAAAAGTCTATTGCACGAAACTTCGTGCAACGGGCTCCTAGTAGTTATATAATTGTTTCATGTGATTTCAAGTTTATGTAACTAGTATGATTTGCATATATAACTGCAATATTTTTTCACTCAATGATAAGTTTTTGACTTTGATTCATAAGATAATTAGATATGATCACCTGATATGCTATGATTTATCTAATCCCTTATTGATGGACATTTTAGATTTTTTCCAATTTCTGTCTGTTGTAGTACTATGTTAAGGATCCTTGTACACAACTTCTTATATACATTTACAAGAGACTTTATAGAGCATCTAGAAGTGAAAGTGTATGTTTTAAATTTTACTCAAATTTAACTTTATTACATTTGTTTCCCAAGCAATTATAACAATTTATATTTCCATCAGTATGAGTAAATGTTCCTCTTTCACTGAGATTTTTCACATTTGATATTACTAGCCAAATACTTTAATTTTTAGATAATACTCAATGTTATGAATATATCACAATTTATTATTTCATGTTGGTGGACATTTGGTAGGTTCCAGGTTTTTGTTGCCTCTAATGAATAAAACTGCTATGAAGATTCATGAATAAGTCTTTGTGTAGGCTTTTCATTTATCTTAAGCAACTACCTAGAAGTAAAATCACTGGATCAATTCCATATCGAGAAATATGGAGCAGATATGCTTTTCCCTACTTTTCCCACTAAGTTAAGGTGACCAGACTTCCCGCTTTTGGCGGGACAGTCCCGATTTTTAACAATTTGTCCCGCATCCCGCGGCGTTTTAAAAAAGTCCCGATTTTTGGAAAGAATGCACGACAAGCTAGGGAACGGCGGGAGAACGGGAAGGGAATATACGGTTTTCGGCGGCCATGTGGCTATTTAGCCAGGATATGAGTTTTATATTATTTTTGTTAATTTTATAATGTTAAACTTTAATAATAAAAAATAATTGTTGAGAACTGATTATCGAGAACTGCTTATCAAAGTTCGCATTGTTGATCAGTTGTTAGAATTCGACCACCATTGTTTGGACTTAATGAACAATGGCATTTTTTGGGATTGGCAACGACGAAAACATTTTGTAACTGTCTCTCAGATGATACACATTGTACTGCGTGCTAGTAAGCTAGTTAAACAAGTGATGTCATTACAAATCAGCTATTCAGATAATTTAGGTAAGTAATTTATTTATTTATTTCATAAATACATAAATTTTCTTGAATTTAGCAGACAGTACTCATATTATTTATATTTTATAGTGGCAGCAAAAAGTCTAGCGCCAGCTTTGAAAGTGACACTTATGACTTACGTTATGGCAAATTCAGAGGAAAAATAATACAAGTCAGTATTGTTATTATTTAGAAAGAAATATAGGATTAAAATAATTTTTAAAATATAGTTATTTTATAACAATCAAATTAATTTAATTTATAAACTAACAATAAAATATGTTCATGTAATTATGTACCTACTTACTGTGTTTTTAAGCAATATGTATATAATAATTTATAATATAATTTTAAATTATTTTTTTAGATTTTTAACATAATGAATAAGAAAAGAGGATGCAAATTCAACGATGATCTAAGAAGTGAATTTCCTTTTATTAAAAAAAACAAAAGCGATTACAATATAGATCAAATTTTTAATCAAGAACCCCCCCGGGCCAAAACCGGTTTGGCTCAGTGGATAGAGTGTCGGCCTGTGGTCTCAAGGGTCCCAGGTTCGATTCCAGTCAAGGGCATGTACCTTGGTTGCGGGCACATCCCCAGTAGGGGGTGTGCAAGAGGCAACTGATAGATGTTTCTCTCTCATCAATGTTTCTAACTCTCTATCCCTCTCTCTTCCTCTCTGTAAAAAATCAATAAAATATATTTAAAAAAAAAAAGAACCCCCTCCCCCGGTCAATGGTGTCCCGCTTTACTAATGTTAAAATCTGGTCACCTTACACAAAGTACAACTGAAAACCTTATACATCTATATATATATAAAAGCCTAAGCGACAGGTCAACCAGTAGCTATGATGCACACTGACCACCAGGGAGCAGATGCTCAATGCAGGAGCTTCCGCTTGGTGGTCAGTGCACTCCCACAGTGGGAGCACTGCGCAGCTGATCAATGGGCGTCAGATGTCTGGCTCATGGCTGGTGAGTGCAGCTGTGGCAGAGAGAGCCTCTCCCGCAGACACTCCCCCTGTGTGCCCCTCCCCAGTCTGGACAGGACTGTGGCAACGGTAAGTACAGCAGGGCTGGGATGAGCGAGAGCAGTGTGGCACCGGGCCTGGGCTCAGGCTCGGGCTCCTCCTTGGCTGCCTACTGCTTCATGCCCTACTATATCCCTTGGGGGATGTTGGAGAGCCAGTTTCAGCCCATCCCCACAGGCCAGGCTGAGGGACCCCACCGGTGCATGGATCGTGCATTGGGCCTCTAGTTAATTACATATAAAACAAGCATAAGAAGTCTTCAAAAAGTGGAGAGAGAAAGACAGGCTGGTTAGTTATCTCAGGATACAAGGAATAACATAGTGCTGAGATCCCTGGATATTATTTTTGTTTCATATATCCTGAGTTGGAGCTAAAGAAGCCAGCAATACATTAAAACCAAATGGCACAGATTAAAAAAAAAAAAAAGTATCCCCCTTCTCCACCAAAAGCCTGCTCTCTCTAGCCAAAGGACCAGCTTAAATGGAAAACTATTAAGCAATAACCACTGTACTCTAAACAAATACCACAGAAAAAACTGGCCCCAACTCTTCTGACATCAAAGCCTAAATTTCCACCCTTACTAAGATGTAATGAGGTGCCCCAACACCCCTGCTGTGGTATCAGAGAAGATCAGGTAGGGAACCTGGATTTTCATCCCCAACACCGGCAATGAGCCAACTCCAGGGTGACAGTGAAAACCAAGTAAGAACCCCTTCATTGAGTGTTAAAAGAAACCAAGTGGGGCATCTAGACTTTCACCTTAATCTGACAGTAGTAAGGTGGCACTCACCTGTCCCATTACAGAGCAGTGTTAGAAAAATGTAACTAGAGCAACTAAAGAAAATTTAAATAATATTGGAGTCTCAAAACATATTACACAAAGTATGCAGATTTCAATTTAAAAAATCACCCATACCAAGAACCAGGAATACTGAAATGAATAAAAACAGATGATTAAAATACGTCAATATTGAGATGATAGAAATGTTAGAATTATCTGACAAAGATTCTGAAGAAACCCTAATAAAAATCCTTCATTGGACAATCATGAATATGTTTGAAACAGATGAAAAAATAAAGTCTGAGTAAATAAAATAGAAAGTGTCAGTTAATAAAAAACACAAATTGTAGGGAAGACTCTAATGGAAACTTTAGAACTGAATAATATAAAAAATGAAAGAAAAAGCTCAGTAGGATGCACTCAATAGCAAAATGGGGGAGACAAAGGAAAGAATAAATGAGTTGGAAGTTAAAATAATAGAAAGCACAAAATATGAACAACAAAGATAAAGTAGACTGAAAAAATGAACAGAGACACATGAAACTACCTTTTTAAGACAATAACATTCCTGTTATCAGAGTCCCAAAAGGAGAAGAAAAGATGAGGCTAAACTAAAGTACTAAAAGAAATAATGGCTAAAAACTTTCCAAATTTAGCAAAGACATAATTCTACAGATTAAACTGCTGAAAACAAAAACTAAGAAAGCATCTGTAAAACAGCAGAGAACAAAGACGCTTTACCTATAAGGAATGAACAATTCAACTAACAGGAGATTTCTCATCAAAAACCAGAGATGCAACCAGTGATGCAAGGCTGGTTCAATGTTCAAGATAAACCAATTTCTGATCCACCATATTAACAGACTAAAGAAGAAAATTCATATGACCATATCAATCAAAATGGAAAAAGCATTTGACAAAATTCAATGTATATTTGTGATTAAAAGTCTCTTAGAAAAATAAAAACAGAGAGGAAACTTTCTCAACTTAATAATAACAAAAAACCTACAGTTAATACTAAACTTAATGGTGCATGACTGAATACTTTGCTCCTAACACTGGGAACAAAGTAAATATTTCTTTTCTTTTTAAGTTTATTCTATTGTTTAAAGTATTACAGTAAATATTTCAACTCATCACTCTTATTCAGCAGAATGCTAGAAGTTCTAGATATACAAAAAGGCAAGAGAAGGAAGTGAAAGGAATACATAGTAGAAAAGAAGAAATACAACTATCCTTGTTTGCAGATCACATTATTGTCTACATAGAAAACCCCACAAATAAAAATAATCCTAGTGAGTTCAGTAAGGTTGCATATTCAAGATCAATACAAAAAATAATGTTATTTTGATATACTATGAAAAACATATGGATACCAAAATTAAAAAATACAATGGATTAGCCAAAGAATATTTATGTATAACTCATAGACACAGACAACAGTGTGATGATGGCAAGTGAGACGGGGGGAGTGGGTATTGGGTGGAGGCTGACAAAGTGGAGGAGATAGGTATATCTGTAACAGCGTCAACAATAAAAATAAAGTTAAAAAATGCAATACCATTTACAATTGTTCTAAAAATGAGAAATACTTATGTGTAAATCTAACAGAATGTGTAAATGACTTGTAATGATGAAAACTACAGGACCCTATGAAAAAAATAAAAGAATACCTAAATAAATGGAGATACAAACTGTGTTCATGGATTGGAATACTCAGCATAGTAACAATGTCAATTCTTCCCAAATTGATAAATAGGTTTGATGTAACATTTATTATCAAAATCCCAGCAAGAACTTTTGTAGATACAGACAAGATCATTCTAATCTATATATATATAAAAAGCCCATGGCCCTAATGCCGTAACGACCAGATGGGTGGGCAGCGTGTGTGCAGGTGGGAGGGGCTGCAAGCACAGCGAGGTCGCATGGGTGGGTGGGGCCACATGATTTCACACACTGGGCTTCTAGTATGTATACAAAAAGTCAAAATAGAATAGCTAAAAGAAATTTTGGAAAAGAACAAAATGGGAGGAATCAGACTATCTGATCTCAAGGTATTTAATGTAGATATACTAATCAAGACTTTGTAATATCAACAGAGATATAGGGACATAGATCAGTAGAACCCAATAGACCCAAAAATAGACTAAAACAAATATGTCCAACTCATACTATATAATAAAAGCCCAGTGACCAAAATGGCAGAATGACCAGAATGACCAGAACCACTGCAGCCCCTCACCCGCACCAACTCCCCCCAGTGGGGACCCCCTCACCAGTCGGGAGTGGGTCCGACCTGAGAACCACCCATAGCCCCTCACCTCAGACGGCCCCACCCTCCAGAAGGGACCACCACCCCAATTGGGGGCGGGGCCAGCCTATAGACACCTGTGGCCCCACGCCCAGGCTGGCCCCGCCCTCCAGCGGGGACCACCACCCTGATCCGAGGCCCCCATCAGAGCAGGCCGACCAGACCCCACCCGTGCACTAGGCATCTGTCCTATATAATAAAAGGGTAATATGCAAATTGACCCTAATGGTGGAACGACCAGACGACCTCTCAACCAGTCACTATGTGACCACCTCTCGGTCCCTTTCCTTGGATAGCATGCTCTGATCACCTGATGGTGAATGGGGAACCGGGGGGTGTGGCGGCAGGGGGACAGGGCCGGTTGCAGGCAGCTAGGGAAGATGGCCTTGATCACAGGCCAGGCCTAGGGACTGTACCCGCACACGAATTTTGTGCGCCGGGTCTCTATTTTTTTTCTGAAAGTACAAATGCACTTAAGTGAAAGAAAGTTAACCTCTTCAACAAATGGTGCTGGAATAATTGGGCATCTATAGGCTAAATAATTAAATAAATAAACCTAGACATAGGTCTCACGCCTTATATGAAAATTAACTCAAAATGGATCACAATTTCAATTTAAAGTATAAAACCACAAAAAAAATTAAGGGAAAAAAATCTTAAGGATCTAACTCTAGGCAAAGAATTCTTAGATTTGTCACCAAAAACACAGTCAATATAAGGAAATATTTATAAATTGGTTTTCTTCACAATTAAAATTTCTGCCCTGTGAAAGACTTTGTTAAGAGGATGAAAATACAAACTATAGTCCTGGAGTGTATATTAGCAAATCACATATGTGACATAGGACTAGTATCTAAAATATATTTTTGAAAATTCTCCAAAATCAAAAGTAAACACACAAATAAACCAATTAGAAAATGAGCCCTAGCTGGTTTTGCTCAGTGGATAGAGCATCAGCCTGCTGACTGAAGGGTCTCAGGTTTAATTCAGGTCAAGGGCACATGCCCTGGTGGCGGGCTCCATCCCCAGTAGGGGGTGTGCAGGAGGCAGCCAATCAATAACTCTCTTTAATCATTGATATTTCTATCCCTCACTCTCCCTTCCTCTCTGAAATCAATAAAAATATATTTTTTAAAAAAGAAAATGAGCAAAAGACATGAACAGACATTTCACTGAAGAGGATATACTATATACATAGCAAATAAGCACATAACTATATACTATATACATAGCAAATAAGCACAGGAAAAGATTTTTAGCATCATTAGCCAACAGAGAAATACAAATTAAACTTACAATAAGATCACTACACACCTATAAGGAATGGATAAAATGAAAAATAGTTATAGCATCGAATGCTGGCAAGGGTATAGATAAACTGGATCCATTGCTGATGGAAATGTCAAATGACATGACCACTCTGGAAAAGAGCTTTTTCAGTTTTTGGGTTTTTTTTGAAAATTTATTAGGGTGTCATTGGCTCACAAAACCATACAGATTTCAAGGATACATCTCAATAAAACGTCATCTGCACACTGCACCATGCGCCCATTGCCCAAAGCAAAGTCTCTTTTGTCCCCATTCCCTCTACCATTGCCTTCCTCCACCTATCCCAACCCCCCTTTCCCTCTGGCTACCACCACACAGTTGTTTGTGTCTATGTGTTATATATATATTTTTTCGTTACTCCTGTCACCTTCTTTCATCCAGTCCCCCAACTCCCCTCACCTCTAACAGCTGTCAGTTTCTTAGAAACCTAAACATGCAATTAACATACAACCCACCCATTGTAGTCCTGGGCATTTATCTCAGAGAAATAAAGACTTCTGTTTATGCAAAAACTTGTACACAAAACCTGTTTATAGTATCTTTATTCATAATAGCCTCAACGGAAAATAACCCAGGTAACATCCAATTAGTAAATGCTTAAATAAGCGGTATTACATTTGTAATACTCCTCCACAATAAAAATGAATAGATTATTGATAAACACTAATATATAGCTTTTGGGCTTTATATTGGGGGAGGCAATCTCAAAAGCCTATATATTGTATGATTCTATTTACATAATATTCTTGATATCAAAAATTATAGAAATTGAAAGTATATTAGTGGTCTCCATGGGTTATAGAGGGATGAATATATGCATGCCCAATGCTACACCACCTGAGAAACAACATCAAAGGCTTTACATTGCTAGGGAATTAGACTTCATTCAAATAGTCAATTCAAGTCACTAATCTATACTAATAAAAGGGTAATATGCTAAATTAGACTGGATAGATGGGACATCCTTCTGGACAAAACCACAGTGGCTGTGAGGGCCAAGGGCCAGCGGCGTGGGAGAGCCAGTGGCACGGGAGAAGCCTCGGCATGGGCCAGTCCAGCGTCACGGCCCCTTCCACAGAGGCAGCGGGAGAGGGGGCTGCGCAGTCCAGGTCCTAGTGCTGCCCCTTCCACAGAGGCAGCTGCAGAGGCAGCCACAGAGGCAGTGGCGTGGGCCCGGGCCCGGCGCCACGCCTCCACAAAGGCTGGACTGGGTGCGACATGCTGTGCCTCAACCTCCCACAGCCCCTCCCACAGCCCCTCTCACAGTTGGCCTGGCCCCAGATTGCCCCCCACCCACCAGTAGGCAGGGAGCGGGGCCACCACTAAGAAGCGAGGGCCAAGGGCCAGCAGCCACAGTGGCCAGCAGTGGCAGCAGCAGCAGGGTGATGGGAGTGGTGCCTTCCCCTGATTGGCCCAGTCACCTCCTGCAGAGGGAGGCCAGACTATGGCTTAGGCCCACTCCCCTGAGGACTCCCAGACTGTGAGAGGGGGCAGTCCGGGCTGCAGAACACCCCCTCCCCAGTACACGAATTTTCGTGCACCAGGCCTCTAGTCAAAGAATAAAATGACAACAAAAGCAAGCCACACAAAGGGGGGAAGGAATGATTGTCCAGAAATGCTATAATGCATTGCTTAAAATATCCAGTTTTTGCCCTGGCCAGTTTTCTCATTGGTTAGAGCATTGACCTTGGCACTGAAGGGTCATAGGTTTGATTCCTGAGGGTTTGGTTCCTGGTCAAGGGTGTATACCTGGGTTGCAGGTTCCATCCCTGGCCATGAACATGCAGAAAGCAAATAATTGATGTGACTCTTGCACATAGATGTTTCTCTCCCTTCCCCTCTGTCTCTTCCCCATTCCCTCCCTCACTTCCTTCCACTCTCTGTAAAAAAAAAAAAAAAAAAAAAAAAAAAAGAGAGCTATGGTAAAATATCCTAGGGTGAGAATTAAGAAAGAAAGAAAGAAAGGAAGGAAGGAAGGAAGGAAGGAAGGAAGGAAGGAAGGAAGGAAGGAAGGAAGGAAGGAAGGAAGAAAGGAAGACAGACAAACCCAGTTGTCAACCAAAAATTGCAAAATATGCAAAGAAATTTAATATGAGGTCTGCCTTACAATGAAAATAGGCTCACCATTTTTGCAAGGGTCAGCTTCCTGGGACCAAATGGATTTCCAAAAACATGCAGGTGATTACACAACAAACAACAAAAATACTGCTGTGCTGGTATTGAAAAAACTATTCAGAGCCTAGTAACCTTAGATGGCAAGTAAATTAACATGACAATAACAAACCCATCTTATGGTGACAACTATAAAGATTTTTTTTTACTTTAGGTCATTACTTCCCAATTGTTGCTGCACATTGGAGTCACCTAGCTTCCACCTCCAGCTATTCTGATTTAATTGATATGGCACCCAACTTGGGCATTTTAAAATCTCCCCATGTAATTCTAACATGCAACAAAGTTTGGGAACCACTTTTTTATGTTGTTTCTATTATTTAGAACAATAGCAGTACCTACGATTTTTGTGAATTTACTGTGGGCCAAGAATCTATAACAACTCTGTGTTATGCTTATTGTTATAGAGCCCATTTTATAAATGAAGAAAATGAAGTCAGAGTGGTTAAATGACTTTCCCAAGGTCATGCCCCTAAGAAGTACCAGATTCAGGATTCAAAATCAAGTATATTTAATTTGAGAGCCTACTATGCATAATACATAATGCATTATATTAAGGTAGCAATAACGCAGTAACCATGTTATTGAAAACTTGTATGGATATTATATCTTAGTATATTTTAGATGCACCAGGGAGCTTGTTATAACAACCTTGTAGTGAATACACATTCATCTTCTACAATACTCTTGGGAACATGGCTTAGCAACAGTAGCTCTTGTAAAGGAGCCTTTAGGATTTAATAGACAATAAGCTCAGAATGATTCAGTAAATGTGGTACAAACATCAAAACATGTAAAGTGATTATTCTTAGGCTGCATTAATAAAAATATGATATCTAGACTGGGGGAAGTGATTAACTAGGCTCTGCTGTAATCAGAACACACTAAAGAATTATGTACAGTTTCTGGGCTTTACTATTCTTTTTGATTATTACTAGAGGCCCGGTGCATGAAATTCGTGCACGGAGGGGGGGGGATGTCCCTCAGCCCAGCCTGCACCCTCTCCAATCTGGGACACCTTGAGGGATGTCCGACTGCCCGTTTAGGCCCCAATCCTGGATCAGGCCTAAAAGGGCAGTTGGACATCCCTATCACAATCCAGGACTGCTGGCTCCCAACTGCTCACCTGCCTGCCTTCCTGATTTCCCCTAAATTGCTTTTGCCTGCCAGCATAATCACCCCCTAACCACTTCCCTGCCAGCCTGATTGATGTCTAACTGCTCCCCTGCCAGCCTGTTTGCCCCCAACTTCCCTCCTCTGCTGGCCTGGTCACCCCTAACTGCCATCCCCTGCAGGGTTGATTGCCTCCAACTGCCCTCCCTTGAAGGCCTGGTGCCTCCCAACTGCCCTCCCCTGTTGGCCATCTTGTGGTGGCCATCTTGTGTCCACATGGGGGCAGGATCTTTGACCACATGGGGGCAGCCATATTGTGTGTTGGATTGATGGTCAATCTGCATATTACTCTTTTATTAGATAGGAGGATAGAGGCCTGTGCACGGGTGGGGGCCAGCTGGTGTTCCCTGAAGGGTGTCCTGGATCAGGGTGGGGTTCCCTTGGGACATCGGCCTGGGCGAGGGGCCTGTGGTGGTTTGCAGGCCAGCCACGCCCCTGGAGATCCAAACAGAGGCCCTGGTATCTGGAATTTATTTTCCTTCTACAATTGAAACTTTGTAGCCTGGAGTGGAGCCGAGCCTCCTGCTGGATCAGTGGCTGCCGCTTGGATTTGTTTACCTTCTATAATTGAATCTTTGTATCCTTGAGTGGAGGCCTGGGCCTGCCAGAGTGTGTGGAAAGCTTGGCTTCTTCTGTTGCCAGGGAAACCCAATGGTAGCCATCTTGGCTGGGGTTAATTTGCATACTCGCCATTATTGGCTGGTGGGCATGGCTTGACTGGTGGGCGTGGTTTGTGTAGTGGAGTGATGGTTAATTTGCATATTACCCTTTTATTAGATAGGATAATAAAGTATTATAGGCTCACAATACTATATCTAAAACATTTAAGGCAAGATATATTTCAAAATTTTTCATAATTTAGAAATTTTCATAATTTGCCATACACTGTATGTTGTTTTGTATACTCAGTGTGGCATGGGACAGCAACCCCTAATCAAACATAGTAATATTTTTGAAACAAAATTAATGAATATACGTACTACATTGCAATAATGAAGATTATAACCAGCTTTACAACAATACCAATTTTGTTGAATAATTACCAAAGTATTCAGATTAAGACAGGCTTAATAGTCAAATGATAGAAAAATAAACTACTCTCAGAGAATTTTGAGTTTCTGAATTACATATAAGGCATCTGCAACTATATATGCTCATAGTAATAAAAAGTTAAACAATATATCAGAGTGCAAAAGGAAAAAGGAACTCTCTCCACCTGTAGTAATCTCAGTTTCAGAGCAGTAACTACTTTTTAAAAAATATATTTTTATTGATTTCAGAGAGGAAGAGAGAGGGAGATAGAGACAGAAACATCAATGGTGAGAGAGAATCATTGACTGACTGCCTCCTGCCCGCCCCCCACTGGGGATTGAGCCCACAACCCGGGCATGTGCCCTGACCGGGAATCGAACTGTGACTTCCTGGTTCATAGTTCGATGCACAACCACTGACCACGCTGGCTGGGCAGAGCAGTAACTACTTTTTAATCATTTTCCTTTGGGTGTTTCCTACTGGTTATCACCATAACACAAATTGTGTGCTTAGCATCTCTTTCTGGATTTATAAACTTTAAAAATAATATAGTAGCTTCTTGCCAACATATAATTAGTTGATTCTACTCCCCCAATTTCTCCCTACTCACCTCCTGCTACCACCACTCCAAAAAAATCCCTGCTAGTCACATTTTTTTTACATATAACTATGTGTACTGATACTTAAATTTATTTTCTTAACCTTTTCATTTTAGATGGTATCCTTCCCTTTATATAGAATACCAGGCCTCATGCTTTTAAAAGGGAATAACCACAAGTATAATAGAGACATAAAATAATCCTATATAAGCCTAATATGGTAAGTATCCAACCATTCATTTGACTGTTTGACCAGTCGCTATGACACACACTGACCACCAGGTGGCAGACGTTCTGACCAGTAGGTTAGCTTGCTGCTGGGGTCCGGCTGATCAGGACTGGGCGAGACGGGCCAGACAGGCCTTGGAGCCCTCCCACAGTCCATTCCCAGCCCCATTCATGCACCGGTGGGGTCCCTAGACCTGGCCTGTGCCCTCTTGCAATCTGGGATCCCTTGGGGGATGTCAGAGAGCCAGTTTTGGCCTGATCCCCGCAGGCCAAGCTGAGGGACCCCACCAGTGCACGAATCCATATACAGGGCCTCTAGTAAGAAACAGAGCCTAAAGAAGGGTTGACTAAAAACAAAAAAGATGAAAGTTATCATCAAATAGTTTAAGAACCATCATGAAGATGAGAGAACAGAGTGTTCTATGTATCCTAAAGAAAGGAGAACTAGAAATAATAGGTGGAAGCTATGGAACAGATTTTTGATCAGTGTAAGCAAAATTTTAAAGGATAAGCAAAGGGTATTCAAAGAAGATACAGAAACTTCATGAGGTAGTGAGCTCCATATGACTAAACTAGAGGCCCAGTGCACAAATTTGTGCATGGGTGCGACGCCCTTGTCAGCCCGAGATCTGGATCTGTCCAGCTGACATTCACACTGGTTGTCGGTAGCCACCTGGCGGCCGCTTTTATATTGTTTCTTCCTTGCAGAGCATCTAGGGAAGGGAAGCGACTGCGGTGCCCAGGGCCAACTTCCAGGAGGCCTGCAGCACTGTCAGAATCATGCCAGCAGCACTGGTCTGTCGTGGCTGTCCTGTCCTCTGGAGATTGGACCTGCAGGATTACTGAGGGAGTGAGTAGCTGCTGGCAGGCTGGTGGGCCGCTGGGACAGGTCTCAGTGGGAGCGCACTGACCACCAGGGGCAGCTCCTGTGTTGAGCATCTGCCCCCTGGTGGTGAGTGCAGGTCATAGCAATTGGTCGTTCTAATTGTTTGGTCACTTAGGCTTCTATATATATAGATGTGTTTAAGCAGGAGTTTGGTAACCTCTTGACAGGGAATTTATAGAGGAATTCAAACATTAGTTGCACAATGTGCACTAAGTGACATTTAAGATCTTTACCACTCTGAAAGTCTATGACAGTAATTTTTTAGTCTCTAGGGTCTCTTAAAGTTTAAGAATATCTAGAATCCCATGAAATTTGTCTCAACAGCATTATGTCTGAAACTAATTATCCAGTTTTCCTGTAAGTTAAGAATCTGCCATATAGTGAACCTCAGACCTTAACTCAGAATTCTATACTTTCCTTCCAGAAGTCTCATCAGATACTTTATGATGTAAATTTTGACCCAGACACAACTAGTTCTTTGTGGATACCAAAGGAACTAAAAATATTTTTGTAGTTAGTCATTATTTTTATTTATTTATTTATTTATTTATTTATTTATTTATTTATTTTAATCCTCACTCGAGGATATTTTTCCATTGATTTTTTAGAGAGAGTGGAGGAGAGAGGGCAAGACAGAGAGAAATATCGATGTGAGAGAAACACATCAATTCATTGCTTCCTGCATGAACCCCAACCAGGGCCTGGGCTGGGAAGGAGCCTACAACCGAGGTATGTGCCCTTTGACCAGAATCAAACCCAGGACCCTTTGGTCTGCAGGCTGACACTCTGTGCACTAAGCCAAACCAGCTAGGGCAGTCATTATTCTTATAAACTATAGTCAGGAGACTAGAAAAAAAAAAAGGAGGAAGAGGAATAAAAGAGAAAATCAAGGGGGAAGAGATTGATTATGCCTGAGAGCTAGAGGCTTGGATGTGAAGGAGCAAGAAGGTAGATTGCTAAGACCTCAAAAGCTCAAAGGAGTTCTCATTTATTCAATGTTTTCCTATTAGAAACTATTCATTCCAAATTGGAACCCCAGAACTCCATTTATTATTTTTTATTCTTGATTAGAAGACAGCTACTCACAGAAGAAATACTACTGTAGGTAAGTGTGGAGGGAATCTCCTAACATATTCAACCTTGAAAATTGCAGAAATGGAAGGAGGTATCTTAGGAATATTTGTTAGTAAATGGAAATTTAAAAACGGAGAACTATTTTACAATTGTTTCTAACCATCCTCCCTAATGAATTATTTTCTTCCCTTCTATTTTCATTAAACAGCTTTACATGAAGTCTAAGTAAGTCTTAAGTCTCAATGAACTACAAAAAGTGTTTGCTCTATTGTGTTTATTTTGCAGGCATTGTCTATGTTAAAATTTAAGAGAAAATATTCTTTGCATATCCCTGCCTCATCTCCTCATTATTTGATATTGTGGAATCACAGGAAATAATCACACAGAAGGACTGATTCACCTATGTATATGTTTACACTCATGCAAAGACTCCTAAATTTTTCATAAATACAAATGTATTCATACTTTCAAATTCATGAGTCAAAATTAAATATGTACAGTAACATTTTTAAAGAAGCATTTGACTAATTCCATTGAAACAGTTTATTTTCAGGCAGAACACCGGAAAATCCAAAGCAATATTTCTATTTTTTTATTTTCCCCTGAGAAATCAGCATATTTTATTTAAATTGTGACACTTGCCTGGCCAGTATTACTCAGTGGTTGAGAATCGACCCATGAATCAGAAGGTCACCATTCAATTCCCGGTTAGGGCACATGCCAGGTTTGCAGGCTCAATCCCCATAAGGGGGCATGCAGGAGGCAGCCAATCAATGATTCTCTGACATCACTGATGCTTCTATCTTTCTCCCCCCTCTCCCTTCCTCTTTCAAATCAATAAAAACATATTTTAAAAAAATAAATGGTGACACTTAAGTCCCCATCACCATAACTGTCTCTTTTTACACACCTCTGCTCATATTCAGAAACATTTCTCCACCCACAGATTTAGAGAAAAAGTACATTAATTTTTTGAAGCACGGGTGGTTATAAATTAGTTGGAGTCAGCTTAGAGAGATAGAGCTAAGTTAACCAAAAAACAAAACTAAAAAACCAGCCTACTCACAAAGACTGATTAATAGGATGAACTCTGTTTAATCTAGAAAACAAGAACAGAGAGTGGAGTGGTGGATAGTCATAAATTCATTAAAAGAAATAAGAATGATCTTGATTGTCAAACTCCACGTATGGAATTAGAGCAGGGATTCACAAACATAAATAAGAAATTTGAGAACCTTATCACCAAGAAAATGAATCTTGTATCACGTTTCAATGAGAGGGTACATTAACAGGATTTTTTAGTTTAAGAATCTGTATCATTTTGAGTTACAAAAATTATTTTATTTATGTCATGGATAACAGTTGTAATGATGTGTAAGACACATGATATAGAAGTCAAGCTTTCATGGGACACAATCATCTTTGAAAATACTCACACTAAAGATAGTTCTTATATTTCTCTGTGCTATTTGTTTTATTTATTGCTATTTTTATGAACTTAAATCATATGTTGTCTTAAAGATATGCAGTAGATAGTATTAATGAAATATTAGCCAATTATTTATATAATTATATCTTGGAATGCCTTATGTGATATAAGTGTTCCCAAATGCCCTGTGCAGAATGTGTTGGGGGAATGAGGCAGCTAAGAGGTCTTGTGTAAAATATATGTGCTTAATAGCAAGGGAAAAAATCAGTCCACAGTTGGAGGAAACTGAGTAAAAAGTACATGAGACTTCTCTGTGCATTTTCTACAACCCCTATTTTAATTTATAATAATTTTAAAGTTAAGACTTTAAAATAAAATCAATCCACAGTGAACAAACATGTCAGCAAACATGAAGAAACTGATAGGAGTTGAGAAACAAAGATAATCTTGGCCTAGAGGGTAACAGAATTCACAAAATCAACCACACTGAGACTGTTTTCAATTTTTGTACATGACCCAGAGAATGAATGACCAAATAGGAGTTTTTCCCAATTCTTATTTCAAGAAGTAAGCGAGTGTGATAGTGGACTTCTGATCATAACAGAAATATCCATAGAGATTTGATGTTATCTAAATTTCTACTTCTAAGAAGACAGAATTTGTTTTAAAGGCCCATAACAGAAACAGAACATAGGTTGTCCCCATGAGTGTACTAGTCTCCCTCCTGCCATGCCCACACCCAACTAAGAAATTACTGTACTCTCATGTACAATGATGCCATATTCTTTCACAATAACTGGGACATATGGGGAGAGACTTCTGTGTAAATATTTACTCCTAAGTAGAATTAGCCCACCAAGCCCACCTCAGAAATAAGTAGAATACCTCCTCCCATAAAAATGAAGCTGGCATACAATTTTTTTTTCCCCAAGATTGTGGGCTATGCATGGCTAAATCCAATAAGCTGAACAGGATGCTTCCCCCACACTCCTGGTGGCTTCTTTTTGAATGTCAGCTCTTTGCACCCATAATACCACTGATTTCTGCAAACACAAATGCTTTACTTATATGTGGGATGGAAAGACATGTTTGTTAATATACAAGCCCTCGATGTATGCCTTCTATTGGATCAATTCTGCAGTTAATGTTTCCAGTAGGTGTTGAGTACTAATTTTTGTCTGTTAATGGAAATAATAATAACTGCCAGGGAGAGAGAAGGTAGGGGTAGGGGGGTGGGAATAGAGAAGGGACGAAGCCTTTACTATACTGTCCTGGACCATATTGGGATTCAGATTGGCTAATGACAAAATGTTCTCTCCAGGCATGAGTGAGTCAACTGACAAGCTGGCAATCACTCCCACAGCCTCTTCAAGTCTGTCTTTAAATAAAATATTCCTTAAACCCCTCATCTCTTCCTCTCATGTCAATTGCAGCAAGATAAATGTTACATTAGATCCCATCACATGCTTTCAATTAAAGAAGCTTTGGGGCATATTGGTGTAATTTGAATGCAGGCATTTCGGTGTTTAAAACTGGGGAAACGAAAAGCTTGCCTCTTTGGTGCCTAATGACAGTCTGAGTCATTAACCAGGTGAATAAAGATGAAGGGTGTGCATGAGCCTCCTCCTCTCTATCCTGTTTTTAAATTTTAATTTGGGATTCAAACTAATGCTTTATTGCAGGGAGCAATTCTGCCACTGACAGCACATTTTCCATCCCTCCTGCTTGAGTCACCATCCAACAAGGAGAAGGTTTGCCAAGTCACAGTGAATATCTATCCCATTAGCTTGTCTCCTATCTAGATTTAGGACATCAAAAAAGGTTACAATAGTTCACTAAGATCATAAAGGGAAATTGGATTCATAAAAGGAGCCAATGGTAGAGAAAACACAGTGACCAACAAAGTTATTTTATAGCCTATATGGCACTAGGCTTTCAGGGTATATGATTTGGATGGTCAAGAAGGAATTATAAATTTATACAAATATATGAAGGCTAAAATAATACAAGATGGTCTTTCATGGATGCAGCTAGCAAGTCCAGGGATTGGTGGTTTTAAGGGGTACTCTAAAAAGTCAACTGCCCCCACCTCTTTAACCACTCATCAGACAATACTCTTTTTCTCCTGGTTGAAAGATTTCAAATGCAGAGAGCCCTGGATGAAGCAACACATTGGCTTGAATTACTGCAAACCTTCCTATGAAAAAGGTAATATAGCCTGCATGTGGGAGACAGATAAAAGAATTACTAAGAGACTAAAGGTAAGAAGACACACTCAGCAGTGTTACCTTAAACAAGTTCAATAGAGATCAGCCATCTATGCAAAATCTCTGGCCTTTCTGTGGTCCATTTTACTTAGTGGGACTAAGTAAGCACCCATACACATGTAAATACCCAGGTTAGGAAAACCTTTCCTTTGTCACACTATTCCTATCAAAATCTCAGAAATTAACCAAGCACCACCTTGTCATAGCTCAAAACAAGAAGATGCAGAAACACTACAGATATCTACTTAGAACCCTATTAAAAGGAAAACACTTGTTATAATATACACTGAGTGGCCAGATTATTATGTTCTCTGAACACATAATAATCTGGCCACTCAGTGTATATCCTATATAATAAAAGGCTAATATGCAAATTGTCCCCTTGACCAGGAGTTGGACCAGCAGACAGGCTGGCCAATCGCCCATGTCCCCTCCCCCTGGCCAGGCTGGTCAGACCCCACCCATGCATTGGGCCTCTAATTTCTAATATATATATATATATATATATATATATATATATATATAGAGAGAGAGAGAGAGAGAGAGAGAGAGAGAGAGAGAGAGAGAGAGAGGCCAGATTACTATGCATTCAGAGTTCATAATAATCTGGCCACTTAGTGTACATTGAAGCACAAAATTTCTTCAAGTATCTCCACAGCACTTGTGGCCTGAGAACATTTAAAGGACTTGGGTACAGCTATGGTCAGGCAATAGCAAACCAAATTCAAGTATGAGACAAAACCAGCTACATAATTTGTGGGTCTCAGTGCAAAATTGAAATGTGAGACTTGTGTTAAAAAATCTCTCTGTCTTTCCCTCTCTCTTCCATGCTTTCTAAAAATCAATAGAAAAATATCCTCAGGTGAGGATAAAAAAAAAGAAAGAAAGAAAGAAAGAAATGTCATATCCTATGAAAGAGACACCTTGAAAATGCCTTAACAAAAAAGAATTTCAAGATAGTGACAACAGAGCACTAAGCCAACACAGAGATACTTCCGAGTTCAGAGCCCTGTTTGACAGCACAGGACTCATGCCCATAAAGTGGATTCTGGTGCAATGTATGGATTTTAAAGGACATACATCTGAAAAAAAACCAATATGTCAGGCATGTATTTTTCCTCAGATCATCTATTGGCAATGCATTACAGTGTGGAAGGGCCAAGAGAAGGAGCAAACTGGAGAAAAATCACATTTCATTGTTCTCATTGCTGTTATATTTTTAATATTTGGTTTGATGTTTTATTATTGTTTTTATTGATTCTTTAAATGAGATTTTTCTGAAGAGGGCAGCGGAAAGAACAAATATTTTTGACAGAAGTAAGTTTAAACTCAGGTACTTGGCCCACAGCCCCCTCCTGACAAGAGGGAGGGGGAAAGCTCCATTATTGCACATCTTGAGTATTAATCACTATACTGCATTAACAATCCTAGATTCAACTACAGTTAAACTGTGCAATGCTAGAATAATTTATGGCCTTCCTGTGGCATATGAATAATTCATATCATTGTTTCTCTCAGGGAAAAAATGGCCTTGAGATACTGAGCCTGCTACTATTTCCTATGAAATCTTGGTAGAAACAATAAGTGCTTTGTTTATCTTTCTGAGAGGAAGTTCCTTAGTCCCAAATAGAGTCCCATATGACCTAGAAATATGAAGCAATCTGGTCCTGCCATAAAGACATGACATGCTATCTTACAGAAAAAAGTAGGTATGTTGCTTAAAACAGACATTATTCCATCCATAGCCATTAACTTTGCTTTTATATAGTCACAAAATGAATACAAACCTGTTTTACTAGTAAACTGAGCCATGACCTTAGCAAGTCATCTTATAGCTTTAACATTAATCATAATAAGATTTAAGAGAGAGAGGATAGATGACTTAATATCATTCATTTTACTATATCTCAAACCCAGACCTTTTTCTGAGCCTCATGCCTATCTACCTGTCTGCCTATAGAACATCTCCACCTGGATTGTCTCATGCTAACCTTAAACTCAACATGTCCAGTATAAAACTTATTTCACTCCAGTTCTTACCTCATCCCTACAATAGCTTTCAAACTATTTATATTGCTTACAGCCAGTTGCACAAGCTAAGTCCTTGGAGTTTTCCTTTTCTTGTTGCCAATTCCTCAGGGCTAGGGTGAGACTAGCTGGTTAATTTAGGTATTAATGGATAAATAATGTAAGTTATTCTTCAAAGACATGCCAATGTTAAATCATAAAAGTGATTCCAGAATGGGTTTCAATCCATATGGTGCATGGTGTGGGTAGTTGGAGAAGAGAGCTATAATAATTGATGTACAGAACCCAATGGAGGTCAAATAACATGTGGGAACAAAAGCAAGAAACAGGGAATAGCATCAAAAACAGAACTGAGTGTTCAAATCCTAACAACACTACTGAAAACTGTTTTTCCATTTATTTGTTCATAAAACAAGACAGGGGTTAGCAAAGTTTGTGTTTGTTTTGTTTCTGTAGCAATTATTCAACTCTGCAGTATTCATAGGAACAATGTATAAATGCTTTGGTGTGGTTCTGTTTTAATTAAACTTTATTTACAAAACATGTGACAAGCCATTTTTGAATCACTGGCTGCTGTAGTTTGGTGACCCCTGGAGTAGCATATGGTGTGGTAACAAATTAACCCTTTAATCTTAGAGACTGAACATAGTAAAAATTTATTTCTTGCTCACATCACATACAAGATAGATGAGAATATCTTCCTCCATCTTGTAACTAATATCATCTTAAACATGTGGCCTCCAAAGTGACATAGAAGGAAAAGAGAGGACTGAAGGATCCCATTAGTACAGGAAGAATCTTACATTTTTTATATCTCATTGGCCAAAATCCAGTCCCATGCCCAGAATCTACTGAAAAGGAGACTAGATAATGTAGTGGAGTATATGAATATTTGGTGAGCAACTCATAGTCATTTACATATGAAGTGATAATAATTTCTGTTTCATATAGTTGTAAAACATTTAGCAAAGTGCCTGATGTATAAACAGCACTCAACAAATATTCTAACACTCTCAACCCTTTCTTTCTGACCATTTCACCCCTTGGTATACCATAAAATGTCCTTTATATTCAGACAGAGCTACTTATTAAGTTAGTATTCTTTTCTTATTCTGTTTCTTCTATTCTTCCTTCTTTATTATTTCCTCCTAACTAATACATATTCACTTATCTTTCATATTCCTGCTGAAATGTGATATTCCCTTCCTTTAACTTCCTTAGGTAACTTGGGCATCTGCTCTTGCACCACCACACTTAATACACACCATGAGTAAGTAATGAGCATGTTTTAATGTCATTAATTGTACATGTATACCTCTTCCACCAGACTGTGAACTCCATGAGGACAGAGCACTGCCATATTTATATCTGCACTTCAACATTTACCAGCATCATATATAGAACTGACAATTAATAAGTGTTCATTAAAATAATTGGTGAATCTTAATGGTATGAACTTCAAGTTCTAGGTATCCTGTAGTCATAGTAAAAGAGGTCTGAAAGAGATGGGGGGCTTTTATTGTTTATGGCAACTATAGACACAGTGCCTTACTGGTAGCTCCACAGAATGAAGCCGGGTACATAAGCACTTAATAAAAGTTTGCCTAAACGCTGTATAAAAGAGAAAAGCAGAAAATGTGCTTATTTTCCACCATAATATATATTTTTTTATTTTTCATGAAATCCAGGCCTTTGAAAGGAAGAGTTGATGACATTCAGGTAAAGCAATCAATGTGAATAGTATATATATCTTAGAACACAGTCACTTTCATTTCCAAGTGGGTCCATCAGGAATATTTGTGAAGCTGCACTAAGTCAGCCACCTATAGCCCAGGACCCCATGACCCTGACACCTGGGACTTCTCATTGCTGACTGTTGAGCATTTCTGTTTAGAGAGACTCCCAGAGCAGCATTAACACCATCTATTTTACT
The DNA here is from genome assembly GCA_025583905.1 of Ia io. Classification (NCBI taxonomy): domain Eukaryota; kingdom Metazoa; phylum Chordata; class Mammalia; order Chiroptera; family Vespertilionidae; genus Ia; species Ia io. The sequence continues at coordinate 101,516,362 of JAJQQW010000001.1, forward strand.
ACATCTCTTCCTCAGTGGAAATCAACAAAAAGATACTAATAAAAAGAACCCTAAACCTCCCTGTCAGCCTTTGGTTTCTCAGCTCACCTTTTCTGAATCTGTATCAAATAATGGCTTTTTAAAAATTCATCCACTGCATTCAATACCTCTCTATCTTCATTATTATTATTTTTAAAACAATAGCAATTACAGCTGTCATTCATTAAGCAGAATTAATGTGTCAGGAACTTTATATTAACTCTACTAAGCATTTTGGAAGTTTAAAAATACCTCTCCTGACCTAGGGTCTCTTGATCTGGCCTACTGTTCTATAGAGAGAACAGTGAAAATCACCAGCTCATTCAAGCCCTAACAATGATAATATTTGCTCTCTGCATCTCAGAAGTAGGCCCCAATGAAAACTGAGCCTACAAGTAAATGGGAAGTAGTATACAGCACAGATACCTGTGTGCAAATCTTAGCTCTGACACTTAGCAATTATATGGCCTTGAACCAGTTACTTGATTTTTCTGAGCCTGTTTCATTGTGTATAAAATGGAACTGATAGTGCCTATTTCAGAGAGTTATTGTAAAAGTTAAACAAGATAATGTTTTCAAAGCACTTAAGTGCAAAATAAGCACTCATTAACTATGTTATTATTGTTTTCAAAATATGGATAAAATAGGCTAGAAATGATTGTGAGGGAGTGGGGAACATCCCTCCCTGAGGGTGAATAAGAGAGCAGAAATAAGTTCTTCTCTTGTTATAGGAACAACATCAGAATATCTTGTGGGGAGAACCATGAAAATATCAGAAAGGAAACACTGATAAGTAACATGATGATCAGTAATATTTGGACAATAAATTTTGAAGACATTTGTTAGGTGATATCTGAGTAGGATCCAGAGATATATGGAGTAGGAAGGCTCATTGTGTCTTGCTTCCTTTCCAGGAAAAAGAATACATTAGGGCATACAGATTGCCCTCAAGGTTGGGCTCAGTTCATCCAGGTAAAGGGAAGCAGAAGTCATGGTTAAAAAAACCCACACACTCTAATTTAAAAAGGATGGAATTTTCGAAAACATGTTTAGACCTTCAGGGCAACATGCTAATTGAAGTCAGACAAGTACCAAAATATCTCATATGTAGAATCTAAAAAAACAAACAAACAAAAATAAAAACACAACTTCACAGAAAACAGAGAATAGATTGGTGGTTGCTAGAGGTAGGGAATAGAGGATGGGAGGAAATGGGTGAAGGTGGCCAAAAAGTACAAACTTCCAGTTATAAGATGAATAAGTTCTGGGAATGTAATATATAATAATATGGTGACTATAGTTAACAACACTGTATTGTATATTTGAAAGTTGCTAAGAGAGTAGATCTTAAAAGTTTTCATCACAAGAACAGGAAAAACAATTGTAACTATGTGTGGTGATGATGTTAACTAGACTTTTGTGGCGATCGCTACAACAATATATCACATGTAAAAAATGAGCCATAATTATTTAATTTTATAAAATATTCTGTCAGTGTTCACATATCCCTGATTGTCTCATTATTTTTTTTAAATATGTGACTTTTTCTCCACCATGCTTTCTTTTATTTAGTATTGAATCATAAAAAGAATTTCATAATACTACATAGTTATTTATGAGAGTCTTTTAATAAAATAAAGCATCAAGACTTTCCCATGTAAAAAGAAAGTTGTATTAGCAAGGTAGGGATTTACTTGTCTTGTAGATGTTTCACTCAAAATAATTTGAGAGACACGAAAACTTTGCGCACTAAGTACAGAGGGGCTATCCCATAATGGAGTCATCAGTAATGTACTTCTTATTCTTGACCTGGATGGGAAGGGTGGAGGGGAAGAAAAGAGAAGGTAAGCTAGAGAGAGAAGAAGATCTCAGTACTCATAATGAAACATCCATCTTATATAAAAACTGCTGATTGAAATTTTAACCCTGCTATTTGGCTTCTGTAAATGCTTGCTTACTTAAATAATAAGGAAAATAAGACTACTCCCACTTCAGAGAGGCCATTAAACCTTCCCCGGACAAAATTATCAGTGCTGGCACCAGGCCAAGACTTTGGTTGAGGTCTCAAGGCCCCAGCACATAGGGGCTCTTTAAAAACTTTGCAAAGGAGGCTGGAAACACCCCATATTCGGGAGACAAAGAAGGTAAAAACATATAAATAGGGAAAATTCCTCCATGTTGGGGCCCAGAATTTGAGAGACATTTTCCTCTGGACCCATGAGTAATAAAGTGTGACTCCAAACTCTCCAGCATTGTTTGATTATTCCGGTTCTCTGTAACATTATTGGGTCCCTGACCGAGAAAACCAACCCATGTTTGGATTTTTAGCCTCTGGTGAGTGGATCGGGTTTGGGGCCCGGGGAGCTGAATAGGTCTCTGGGAGGTGCCGCTCTGCTGATTTAGCAGAATTGAACTGGGGGACTCTGGGCACTCCCGGACCTCAGCCCAGGACCCGGCCGGTATCTGGAGAGAGTGGATGGACACTTCTGGACGTGTCGACAGAATCAGTAAGGTAGGGGACCTGTCAGTTCAGCCCACTCCAAGTGAGTGGAAGGGGGAGCTTGATCACCTCCCTGGAGGCCATAGGGCTTCCTCAGGCAAATTAATCAGGAATCAGGAAACTCTGGGTAAATATCTGGTAGAAGTAAAAAACTTGGACTAGCTAGTATATAAATGTGGGACTCTGGATTTGTTATCTCATTCTATTGTTTAATTTGTTTAAAGATAGGGTGGACCTGCTATGATGGTCTGCAAAAGTCTTAAGCAGCGCTGCTGAGTTATTTTTCTCAGATGTTTACTCTCTATCACAGTGGGAGGGAATCAGCCCACTTGGCTAATAAAAATTTCTCTCTAATTTTGTATAAGTAAGGGTTTCAGTTTGCTCTGATTTGTGAATTTGCTATATTAAATTGAAATTTTAAAGTCCTAAGGTTAATTTAAAGGTATAAATTTGTGATATTTCAAAAATCAAAGAATTTTTATTTATGGCTTTCTTATTTCTTTTGGTAGTTGGAGACTTCCAGGGGCAGGGCTTACAGCTCCATAGGGCGGAGAGATTTACAGGCCCTCTCCCTGCCTGTGACATCATAGTCCAACGTGAGCTACCTGAGGTGGAACTAAGGCTGAAGTTATTATTAACTATCTATGGACCCCGTTAATCCTAGTTAAGTGTCTTGTGTGGTCTGTTGTCTTCGTGGTTATGTGTTTTGTTTGACTTGTTTTCAGTTATTTATTAGGATCCTCATAGAGGACATAACCTGGTCTTTCCCTTCCTCTCTCATCCTGATTCTGATAGCATCTGTAACTAGATTAAAGATCTTTTCTTTCAGGAGGCCATCCAGGCTTTCAGTTTACAAGAAATCTCCCTACACACCTTTATCCTCCTCCGCTATCTTTCCAGGCTGACTAAGAGTCATTTTTTCCCCACAGGTTGGACCTCAGCCTTCGAAAGGGAGGACTGCTACAGTGGTAGTCTATAGTTTTCTCCAAAACTCCCACTGTTTCTATTTCTCCCCTCTGTAGGAATTGTCTTCCTCTGACTCACAATCGGAAAAGGAGACAAGCAACTGGACTGGGGGACGGGACGGGGTGGGGAGGGGGTAGTTAGAGAAATCAAGAGTGGTAAAGGATGAGGATTTAAGATCCTCTATGGGCTTAGAGTGAAAGTCTATGAGGGAAAACAATGGTTACAGAAAGAAAAAGTATCCTTAAATGTAAAAAGCCTAAATATACAGGATCTCAGACCATTTGCCTTGTTTCAGGACAGAGTAAATGATTAATGCAGAAAAAGGGGGGGGGTGGCAGTTAATTATGAAACAGGGAGAGATAGGTTTTTGTTGATTTTTACTGGCTGCAGACCGCTCTGCTGGCGTAGGGATACGGTACAGTTGTCTTATCAGAACTTCACTAGATTCAAGGTCACAAGTTTTCTGCAAGCATAATTAATCTAGCTGCCCTGGTGATTTAAAACTGGTTGCTAGGCAGACTCAGCCCCCAAGAGCCAGGTGAAAGAAGGGAGTGAGGGGGGCTGGATGCCCAACCTGCCTGCGGTGGCCCTGGAAGAAGCCACAGCAGCGAGAAAAGCGGGGGACAGCAGACATTTACCTGACACTAGAGCTGCCCCGCTGATGCCCAGTGAGTAATGAGGGTTTTACAACAAGCAATACAAGACTTAGGCCTTTGGCTTGTTGGCTGCAGCAGTTAAACCAGAAGCCAGTGGTTTACTAGCCTTCCTGCAGCCCCAGGAATAGAGCAGCAGGCCCGGGATCTGTAAAAGCAGCAGATAGAGCTAGTGAAAGATCCCTGTTTGCAAATGTACTGAAAGGGTTCAGTACCTATTGCTGCTAGAAGAGGAGGGGCTGAGATCCCCTTCCAGTGCACTCCCTTGGGAGAGGCCTGGTCGCTGCTCTGCCACAAAGGGGACTGGTGGGAAGACAAGGGACCTAATAACCAAGCCACTGCCACAGAAGCGCTTTGCAATATGCAGAGCTGTTTCTAACTGCAACTGGTTGTTTTGGACTGGCAGCTTAAAGTCAAAGAGCAAAGGAAAGGCACTCTTCCTGAACCGGGGAGCCTTCAGGACTTTGAGATTTTCCAAGAGAGGAGGAGTCTGACTGAGGGATGGCAGAGACCCTGTTGGGTTGGAAGGAACTAAGGCCACATGTTAAACTTATAAATTACGGCTTTCTAGGCAGATGTCCAAGCCCAGTTATGTAAGGGTTAAGCTGTCTGTTTACAGCAAGACAACTTTCTCCCATGCCAGAATAAATTTTAGGGAAATTAGACAAGCTGTGTTTGTGGCTAGAAAGAAGAACTGGCCACCATGGACAGCCCTGACAGTGGCCTGCAGAAAACTGTATAATAGACTTAGATGATGCCTGCGTCTTCATAGACATGACTGCAGAAAGACAAGGACAATTTTGCTTTGTGTGGGAACGTCAAGAATAGACCTTAGTCACCTCCCTAAGATATTTGTATAGCCCTACCATGTGTCATATATAGTAGCAGAAGATTTGGCTACCTAAGGTGGCCACAGTGCCAATATTGTACTTCATTGTGTTAATAATATTGCATTAACCTTACAGATATGAATGCAGTTGCCAAAAGGGCAGGTGCCCAAATGGACAAGGAAAATATCCATCTGATTTGGTCTCTATTGAAAGACAGTTGGCAGCCTATATACTGTCTTGCAGGCCTGTGTGGCCATACCCATGTCAGGTATGGCACAAACCTCAACTTTAGGAAACTGGGGAAGGCCTGTTTGGAACAGAGGGAAGTGGTGAGTACCAGCCCTTTGTTACAGAAATTACAGACCCCGTGAGGTCCTGTGACATGTGAGACCCTATAAAGCAATAAAGCTCCCTTAGTCCTTTCTCAGAGGGCATGTCACCCCTCCCAGAGACCATATGAAATTTTAAGGACAAGTCAAGTAGGGGGAATCCTACTACAGGGACAGCTGTAATTGTCTTCTTGAATATAGACACATTTTGAATTTCTTCTTGCCATTTGAAAACAGTTATATTACTCTGAAGAATCCATAGAAAGGACTAACAAGGAAAATCAGAAGATCTTAAAGCAGGTCAGTATATTTTTCTCCTTATATAATTCCTCTAAAATTTGGCAATGCTTAATAAATCATGGCAATACATTTCTTTGCATAAATTCAATAAGACCAGTTTCTAATAGTAGTTTTATTGATGGGAAACTTTGACTGGAGTATCATGTTTTAAAGAGCCCTTTCTAGACTCTGAAGACTTAAAGCCAATAAGAGTGCCAAGGAAAAGCCTGGTATCCTGCTTGGAAGCCCTGAAAATGGCTGGCGCTGGAGCGTCAGGCCCATGCCCTACCATCACTGGCGGTTGTTCAGAGTAGAAGGGGAGCAATAAGGACGCCTCTGCATCTAACAAAATTCTTGGGTTTCTGGTCCAGGGGATATACTTTTCTGGGTGCTGCAGGGGAGCCCTAGAGAAAGACCTGTTCAAAATATGACTTCTAACATTCTGCTATTATGGATAGAATTCAGCAACTCAGTATTTCTTTTAGATTAAAGCATAGAAGTTTCATCCCAAATGTAAAGCTAGTAAAGTTAGGTATCAATGGATACCTTTTCAGAATCATACATTCTAAATTAACATGACCTAGGAACTGTTGAATAGCAATTTTTGATGTGAGTCATGTTTAGTGCCAAGAAAAGGGATTTTAAATCTAGAATCCTATAGTTTAAAAAATACATAAAAATAATCTAGTCCAGTTTCTTTTGTAATGCAGGTATCTTGTCCTTTATACTGTACCTAAAATGGGACCATAAAGCCTCTAGTCTCTGATTCAACACTTTCAGTGCCAGAAAGCCTGATGCTTCAAAAATATCCCCATACTGCCCCACAGTAGAAATTCTGAAATCACTCCTTCTGAATAACTGCCCAACAGACACTGTGGCACAACTTTAGTACCAGGGCCCCTCAGGGTGTGTCAGAGCTCTGTACTGCAAATGCACAGCCACAGACACGTGTTCCCAGCAGGCAGGCCTCTGGAGCTCACCACTCCACAGGCAGCTCTTGGGAGTCACTGTGAGCCCCCTGTTGGGTGCAATATTGTACAAATGGGGGCGCACTGCCCCCAGTAGAAATTCTGAATTCATTCTTCATGAATAACTTTCCACAGACACTGTCTCACAACTACAGCACCAGGTCCCCTCAGGGTACATCAGAGCTCTGCTCCGCAAACACACTGCCACAGACACGCATTTTCAGCGCGTAGGCCTACTATGACCACCACTCTACAGGCAGCTCTTTGGAGCCACTGTGAGACCTCACTGGGTGCGATATTATACAAACAAGGATGCACTGCACCACAGTAGAAATTCTGAATTCACTCTTCCTGAATAACTGCCCACAGACACTGTCGCATAACTTCAGTGCCAGGGCCCCTCAGGGTACATCAGAGCTCTGCTCCACAAACACACCGTGGGTACCCCTGTGGGCTGACGCTGGGAGCGTGTGTATCCAACCACGGGTACAACAGCAAAAACTGAGTCTTCTCACCCTACACCTGCAGAACTCTGGACACTACAGTTGTGCTTTTCCAGCATGCAGGCCTCCTGAGCCCACTGTTCCACAGGCAGCTCTTGAGTGCTGCTGTGAGCCTCTGCTGGGCACACTCTTATCCAAACAAGGGTTCACTGCACTGGCAGTAGAAATTCTGAATACCTTCATCCTGGATACCTGCCCACAGACACCTCGGTCGCTTGGCTTCAGCCAGGGCCCTTCAGAGTACGTCAGTGTGCCACGCTGGCAAACACACCGCAGGTGCCCCTGTGAGCCACCACTGAATGCGCATGTATCCAACCAAGGGGCCAGCAGCAAAACCTGAGTCTTCCACCCTACAGCTACAGAACTCTGGACACCACAGTCATGCCTTTCCAGAGCGCAGGCCTCCTGAGGCCCACCACCCTGACAGACGGCTCCTGGGTACCTCCATGAGCCCCCGTTTGGCACGCACGATTTCAAGCAAGGACGCAAGGCAGCAAAATTAAGACATCCCCCTACCCAGTTGCTGACATCTGGACACCGCAGTTGTGCCTTTCCAGCTCTCAGGCCTACATCAAGAAAACCGAAATAGCTCAAGTAGGGAGGTACGCTAGATTACCAAGCCCAGGAGACCCTAGAGCTCACACCAGCAGCACCATCCCCAGAAGAACCTGGGTAGCAAAGCAGTCATATCTAAGACACAGAAACAATTAAAACATTACAGCAAAACATGGGGAAACAAAAAAGTAATCCCCAAAGGGAAGAAAAAGAGGAATCACCAGAAAGGGAGTTAAATGAAGTGGAGGCAAGTAACATCTCAGAAAAAGAATTCAGAGTAACGGTTATAAGAATGCTCAAACGGCTGGATGACAAATACACACAACTCAATGAGAATTATAAGGAGCTGAATGAGAATGTCACCAACATGAAAAGGAACCAAGAGGAAATGAAGAATGACACAGCTGCAATAAAGAACACAATGGAAGGCTTAAACAGTAGACTAGAAAAGGCTGAGGACTGCATCAGCAAGCTAGAAGACAAGGTAGGAAAAAACACAAACACAGCAGAAAGTGGAAAGAAAATTTAAAAAGCAAGAGGAGAGCCTAAGGGAGCTTTGGGACAACACAAAGCGAAAAAACATCCACATAATAGGGGTACCAGAAGGAGAGGAAGAGAAGCAAGGAATAGAAAATCTGTTTGAAGAAATAATGACAGAAAACTTCCCCAATATTGGCAAGAAAAAAACTACACAAGTCCAAGAAGCACAAAGAGTCCCAAACAAGATGAACCCAAAAAGACCAACACCAAGACACATCATAATTAAATGGGCAAACATCAATGACAAAGTATGAATTTTAAAAGCTGCCAGAGAGAGACAGAAAGTTACATACAAGGGATCTCCCATTACAATATTGACTGATTTCTCAACAGAAACACACCAGACCATAAGGGAATGGAATGAAATATACAAAGTGATTCAAACCAAGGGACTCAATCCAAGAATACTATACCCATCAAGGCTATTATTCAAAATTGAAGGTGGAATCAGGAGCTTCACAGACAAAAAAGGGCTAAGAGAGTTTATTGCCACCAAGACAGAAGTGCAAGAAATGCTAAAGGGACTGCTACACATATGTAATACCAAAATCAATAAAGATCTTAAAAAAAAAAAGAAGAAGAAACAGAAAGGCAAGAATAAACATAAATATTAAGTATAAAAATGATGACAAACAAGTACTTATCAATAATAACATTAAACATAAATAGATTAAATGCCTCAATCAAAATACATAGGGTAGCTGAATGGATAAAAATACACGGCCCATATATTTTCAGTCTGCAAGAGACCCACCTCAGAACAAAGGATTCACACAGACTGATAGTGAAGGGATGGAAAAATTTTTCAGGCAAATGGAAATGAGAAAAAAGCTGGGATTGTAATACTTATATCTGACAAAACAGACCTCAAAGTAAAGGCCATAACAAGAGATAAGGAAAGCCACTACATAATACTAATGGGAGTAATTCAACAAGAAGATATAATTCTGGTAAACATATATGCACCCAATACAAGAGCACCCAAATACATAAAACAACTTCTGGAAGATATCAAGGGAGAGATTGATAGCAATACAGTCATAGTAGGGGACTTTAATACCCCACTGACACCACTGGATAAATCCTCTAAACAAAAAATCAGCAAGGAAACAGCAATCCTAAATGACTCACTAGATCAGATTAACTTAATTGACATCTTCAGAATATTTCACCCTAAAACCACAGAATATACATTCTTCTCCAGTACACATGGGACATTTTCAAAGATAGACAATTGTAAATATTTCTCTCTTTTCCACATCCAGTGCAGGTGGAGATTGGTCCAGTTCCTGAGTAGGGGCTGCTGGGGATTGAGAAAAATGAAAGAAAAGAGATAGACACAGGGATAGAAGGAAAAAGCTGAGGCCAGGTGGGACAGCTGTCCTCTGATGGAGAGACAGTGACCCAGAGCAGATACAGCACATTTATTTTATACATCAAAATACCAGGAAGTTTTACTAAAGCTCAAGACAAAGGAGATTATGTGCATTCTTGTGGCTTCTTTGCAATTGTCACTTCTGGATGGGCCCGAATAATCATGTTTGTTACTGGTGCTTGGCTGGATTTAGATAATGGAACCCACCCCCAGGCACCTGAGCTGAAGGTCAAGCTGACAACACACCTGCCTCTGGCAAGGTATGTTTACAGGATGTGGCTCTGCCAATGCTACTGGATTCAGATGACAATAATTAAAGAAATACTCATGTGCTTTCCCAGGCGCTCTCTACAGACCACATATTAGGACACAGGCAGAGTCTCTTCATATTCAAGAGGATAGAAATCATAACAAGCATCTTCTCGGATCACAATGGCATAAAAGTACAAATCAACTACAATAAAAACAATGAAAAACAAACAAACACTTGGAGGCTAAATAGCACACTATTAAACAATAATTGGGTTACCAAAGAGATCAAAGAAGAAAGAAAAAGCATCCTAGAAACAAATGACAATGAAAACACAACAATCACAAATCTATGGGACACAATGAAAGCAGTCTTGAGAGGGAAGTTCAAACCTCTACAGGCCTATCTCAAAAAAAACAAGAAAAAATGTTAATAAGTTATCTAACCCTACAACTTAAAGAATTAGAAAGAGATCAACAAGAAAAGCCCACAGTATCCAGAAGGAAGGAGATAATAAAGACCAGAGCAGAAATAAATGACATAAAGACCAAATAAAACAAAAAAATAATATAGAAGATCAATGAAACCAAGAGCTAGTTCTTTGAAAGGATAAACAAGATTGATGAACCTCTAGCCAGGCTCATCAAGAAACAAAGAGAGAGGACCCAAATAAACAAAATCAGAAATGAAAGAGGTGAAGTAACAACTGACCCCACTGATATACAAAGGATTGTAAAAAAATATTACGAACATCTCTACTCCAACAAACTGGACAACCCCGACGATATGGACACATTCCTAGAAAAATAAAACCTTCCAAAACTCAATCAGGAAGAATAAAAAAATCTGAATAGGTCAATAACTCTTGATGAAATTGGAACAGTAATCAAAATGCTTCCAGCAAACAAAAGGCATTGACCAGATGGCTTTATGCGGGAGTTTTACCGAACATTCAAAGAAGAACTAAAACCAATCCTTCTCAGACTACTCCAAAAAATTCAAGAGGAAGGCACACTTCCAAGCTCTTTCTATGAATCCAGCATTACCCTAATCCCAAAACCAGATAAAGACACCACAAAGAAAGAGAATTACAGGCCAATATCCCTGATGAACATAGATGCTAAAATCCTCAACAAAATTCTAGCAAATCGGATCCAGCATTACATTAGAAAGATCATACACCATGACTAAGTGGGATTTATTCCAAGGATGCAAGGCTGGTACAATATCCTCAAATCAATAAAAGTGATACATCTTATAAACAAATAGAGAGACAAAAATCTCATAATCATATCAGTTGATGCAGAAAAGTCATTTGACAAAGTCCAACACCATTTTCTGATAAAAATGCTCATCAAAGTGGGAATAGAAGGATCATACCTCAACATAATAAAAGCCTTATATGACAAACCTACAGCCAATATCATACTCAATGGGTAAAAACTAAAACCATTTCCCTTAAGAACAGAAACAAGACAGGGATGACTGTTTTCACCAATCCTGTTCAACAGAGTATTGCAAGTGCTAGCCAATGCAATAAGCCAAGAAGAAAAAATAAAACGCATCCAAATTGGAAAGGAAGAAGTAAAATGTTCATTATTCGCAGATGACATGATACTGTACAAAGAAAACCATAAAGACTCCATCAAAAAACTATTAGACTTAATAAATGAATTAGGCAATGTAGCAGGATACAAAATTAATGCCAAGAAATTCCTGGAATTTTTATGCACCAACAGTGAACTTACAGAAAGAGAGATTTAAAAAACAATCCCATTTACCATTATACCAAAAAAATTAAGATACCTAGGAATAAACTTAACTAAGGAGGTAAAAGACCTCTACTCAGAAAACTACAGGATATTGAAGAGACAGAGGAAGACATACACAGATGGAAGAACATACTGTGTTCATGGATTGGTAGCATCAGCATCATTAAAATGTCCATACTACCCAAAGCAATCTCCACTGAGTGGCCAGATTATTATGATATCTGAATGCATAATAATCTGGCCAATCAGTGTATATCCTATATAATAAAAGGCTAATATGCAAATTGTCCCCTCAACCAGGAGTTTGACCAGCAGGCAGGCTGGCCAACTGCCCATGTCTACTCCCCCTTGCCAGGCTGGCCTGACCCCACCCATGCACGAATTCATGCACCAGGCCTCTAATATATATATTTTTTTCTGATAAAAATGCTCAACACAGTGGGAATATATATATACTGAGTGGCCAGATTATTATGCATTCAGAGATCATAATGATCTGGCCACTCAGTGTATAAATTCAATGTACTCCCCATTAAAATACCAATGGCATATTTCACAGATCTACAACAAACTCTCCAAAAATTCATCTGGAATATAAAAAGACCCCGAATAGCCTCAGCGATCCTGAGAAAGAAGAACAACGTAGAAGGGATCTCAATACCAGATATCAAGCTATATTACAAAGCCACTCTTCTCAAAACTGCCTGGTACTGGCACAATAATAGACATATAGATCAATGGAATAGAATAGAGAACCCATAAATCAAGCCGAAACACTATGCTCAATTAATATTTGACAAAGGAGGCAAGAACATACAATGAACTCAAGACAGTCTCTTCAATAAATGGTGGTGGGAAAATTGGACAGATACATGCAAAAAAATGAAACTAGACCACAAACTAACACCATACACAAAAATAAATTCAAAGTGGATAAAGAACTTAAAGATGGGAAACCATAAAAATACTAGAGCAATCCAAAGGCAACAAAATCTCAGACATATGCAAAACAATTTCTTCACCGATACAGCTCCTTGGACATTGTAAACTAAAGAGAAAATAAACATATGGGACTACCTCAAAATAAAAAGCTTTTGCACAGCAAAAGAAATCATCAACAAAACAACAAGAAAGCCCACTGCGTGGGAGAACATATTTGCCAATGTTATCACTGATAAAGGTTTAATCTCCAACATTTACAGGGAACTCATACAACTTAACAAAAGGAAGATAAACAACCCAATCAAAAAATGGGCAACTGACCTAAATAGATATTTTTCGAAAGAAGACATAAGGAAGACCAAGAATCATATGAAAACATGCTCAAAGTCACTGATCACCCAAGAAATGCAAATCAAACAACAATGAGGTACCATCTCACACCTGTCAGAATGGCTATCATCAACAAATCAATAAATGACAAGTGCTGGCGAGGGTGCAGAGTAAAAGGAAACATCTTGCATTGCTGGTGGGAATGCAGACTGGTGCAGCCACTGTGGAGAACAGTATGGAGTTTCCTCAAAAACTAAAAATGGAACTCCAATTTGACCCAGTGATCTCACTTCTAGGAGTATATCCCAAGAAATTAGAAACCCCATTCAGAAAGGATATATGCACCCCTATGTTCATAGTGGCACAATTTACCATAGCTATGATTTGGAAACAGCCTAAGTGCCCATCAGTAGATGAATGGATTAAAAAACTGTGGTACATCTACACAATGAATACTATGCTGTGGTAAAAAAAGAAGGAAGTCTTACCATTTGCAACCACATCGATGGACTGGAGAGCATTATGCTATGTGAAATAAGTCAGTCAGAGAAAGATAAATATCACATGATCTCACTCATTTGTGGATTATAATGAACAACATAAACCGATAAATAAAAACAGATCCAGAGACAGAGAACATCATGCTCAAACCTCAGATGGAAGGTAGGGGAGGATGGGGATAAGAGGGAGAGATCAACCAAGAGACTTGTATGCATACATATAAGCATAACGAATGGATGCAAACAACAGAGATTGAGGGTGAGGGCAGGATTGGGGTGGGGTGCAATGGGGGAATAAGCACACATTTGGAATACCTTAATCAATAAAAAAATAAAATAATAAACTATAAAACAAAAAGAAATATCCCCATTCTATTTTCTAATCATCAGGTATTTTTTCTCTCTGTTGAGCCAAAATGTAGCTCTCTCTATGTTTCATTTATTCACTGCTTCCATCTCAAAATTTAGGAAAAAAATAAGTTACCTTTAAAGAAATTTTTATGTGAGAGTTTACACCATGTTTTTAAATAAGCATGATATTAAGCTGACTAGAAGTAGCAGCCAAAGTCACATTTGTAGCAGAGAAGAGTATCCCCATTTTATTTTTCTCATGATTAATTTTTAAAGTATAGAAAGATACCTTTTCTCAATGAGCTTCTTAAAGAATAGAATGAGTCTGAGTCAAGTGCAAGCCAAATAATCAGGCATCAAAGGAAGGAAAATTCAACAGTTTGAAATCTTAGGCTGTTAACAGGTTCTGATTCTTGACTGGGTTACAAGTGATGATAATTATTCCTTCATAAATCTGAGGACTGAGCAAAGACTGCTGAGATAAGGAAATGGGAAATTGCTCACAGCTACCATGATTTCATCATGATTAACCAAAAACTAATGGGTTTGGTTTTTAAGTAGCACTTGGGTTTGTGTGTGTGTGTGTGTGTGTGTGTGTGATTTCCTACTTAATTATAAGAATTACTGTGAAAGCATACCTGTGAGTTATGGCTTCGCCCTACTGGAAATGGTTACACACATACATATACTAAGAGCCTTGAGCTTACTTACCATGAAGCATCTTGCCAAGAGCCTCAGACAGCATTTTCCAATAGACCTCTTTGAGTCATGTCACTAATTTCATTCTTTGCATAAATCTCATGCTGCTTAAAACTTCTAGATAATCAGAGTGAAATGACAAATCTGTTTCCATTATGAAACATTACTTAAATGTTGCATTGGAAATGCAATATATTTTCTCTCTTTTTTTCTTTTATAAGACATACTAGAGGCCCAGTGCATGAATTCATGCACTCAGGGAGGGGGGTCCCTCAGCCTGGCCTGTGCCTTCTTGCAGTCTGGGTGCCCTCGGGGGATGTCCAACTGATGGCTTAGGCCCGCTCCCGGGCCTCAACCATCAGTCGGACATCCTTAGCCCTGCTACAGAGATGGGAGAGGCTCCCGCCACTGCCGCTGCACTTGTCAGACATAAGCCTGGCTTCTGGCTGAGTGGCACTCCCCCTGTGGGAACGCACTGACCACCAGGGGCAGCTCCTGCGTTGAGCATATGCCCCCTGGTGGTCAGTGCACATCATAGCAAGCAGTTGAGTGGCCTTAGCATATCATTAGCATATTACACTTAGATTGGTTGAATGGATGACCGGATGACAAGACACTTAGCATATTAGGCTTTTGTTATATAGGACAAGGTAAAAGGATTAAAAGGAAGGAATTGGCATATGAGAATAAATTTCCCCACTGAATGATATTAAATAAATCAATCTCTGGACTTAATTTTCATTTACCATGTGAACAAGTTACTGTTGATAAAAGTAGATAAATGATAATTGCACACACACACACACCAAACTACTTTCAATGATGAAATGTTCAAAATTTGGAAATGAGTAGTGTAAACAACTTCTATATCTGCCTGTGTAATAATCACAAAGTCATTAACATCTGAGTTTTATAGAACAATTTACCAAAGATTAACTCATTAGTAAAGAATAACAAAGCATGTAATTCTAGGGCATGGATACATTTCTTATACTTCTCATATTAATGGTATTTGTTTTCAGTAATTAGTTTTCATCTGCTTCGTAGACTTTAACTTGCCAAATGATCACAAACTTGACTTACTGGCCTTCCCTGAGATTATTTTTTTTATACTCATGTGAAATTGAAACTGCAGTATTTGGCTCAGAAAAAATGTCGTGTTCTAGCTGGACATCAAAAGATCAGTTCCTAGATTTAGCTGACATAGGAGACTTGGGGTAGGTCATTCAGTCTCTCCAGATCTCTTCAACTCACTAAGTTTAGCATGAGTGGAGAGTCTCTAAGATCCCTTCCAAGTTGAATATTTACTTAAGGTCTTTACCTTATATATTGAACATGCATTGGTCACTAGCTATGTCTATCTAATATCCCATAATGCTTAACAAATCAGTTTTGATTGTACTGACTGATCTTTTAAATGCCTAACCAAATAGTATTTAAAACCAGCAACTAGCCTTGAAACTAAGTAGTAAACTTTATTTTATCAGCTTTATGGGAGCTTGGAAAAACACTATTTGGGGTTGCATCTATATGACAAAACCAGAACCATTTGGATGTAAAAGAAAGAAAGAATAAAGCACTTTGAAGATGACCAAACTGTTTTTAAAGAAAATTATAAGTTACAGTCCTAGCTGATTTGGCTCAGTGGATAGAGTGTCAGCTTGCGGACCAAAGGGTCCTGGGTTTGATTCCAGTCAAGGGCACATACCTTGGTTGCAGGCTCCTCCCTGGCCTGGGTCCTGGTTGGGGCTCCTGCAGGAGGCAACCAATCCGTGTGTTTCTCATATTGTCTCTCCCTCTTTCTTCCACTCCCCCTAAAAATCAATGGAAAAATATCCTTGAGTGAGGATTAACAACAAAAAAAGTTACAACCATAGTTAAGATACTTATCCTCATCTCTAAATCCCCTTAGAGTTATGCTCCTAAATTTGTTATCCTATTGGCTAGGGGCTAGAACTGATTGTTAGGTGTGGCCAATGCCACAGGGGCAGCTCTCTATGAGGGAAATTGCTGGTTTAGAAAACATAGCTATTAACCTTGAGCATCTTTAATTGCCCACCAATTAAGAATAAGCACCCCTAAGCTCCCAGTGATTAAACTTTATTACCCCAAGTTACTCTCACAGGCTCTCCTACTTACTTAGACCAAGTAGCAGAATGATAAACTGTAATACTGTTAACATTTTCATAGTGTATTTTGGTTCTGCTGATGTAAAAAATACTTTATTGCCCTTAAAAATGTGTTGGTTGCTGCAGTGAAGAAAAAATGTCCTAAGATGTTTACACTATTAAGTTAGGGCAAACTTAGCTTTAGAGGAAGCAGTCTCATGACTGGTATAACTAGAAAATCAATAGACTAAGAGACAGGAGACCTAGATTTTAGATCCAATTCAGTATGAACATAATGACTAAGGAGTCACCAAAATTCTCTGGGTCTCAGTTTCCTCAGATAAAAGTGAGGACAGTTGTATTAGATAATCCCTCATGCCCTTCACACCTGTAATATTCTGTGATTTTAAATTATGCTTCTGTTGATGAGCTAACAGGCACTAATTCAGACAAGCCATTTTATTTGGATGATGAAGATAGGCATGCTTGATTACTCTTCTGATTGTATTTGGACATTAGCCAATTCCAAGAATATAAACTGAAATATGTCCCCAGAAGTTAAACACAGCAATCCAGCAACGCAGCATCAAGGCTGCTTTTGAGTATTTCAGAGGCCCTCATGGAATTTCTAATATTTGTTATCCTTTAGTAAGTTTGCATTTAGAGAGCCTTTACAGCAATTTCTCTGTAGCTATCATGCCTGCCATTTAGGAAGATGTTACCAGAGAGATATTGTTAGCAGAGAAGTTCTTCCCATAGAGAAGTAAGGAGAAAGGCTTCCTGTTGGAAGCCGCCCATTGTCCTCACCAGCAGGGAGGTGTGGACAAGGAACCCGGAAGGCTGGTCAACCTTGAAGCTCTGAAAGGTCAGAGCCAACCACCCACTGTCTAGTTGAGACAATGGTCGCTAAAGCAACCTCCACCTTTTAATCTTATGTAAATCCTTGCTGATTGGCTATTACTGGAATTGCCTGCCTAGAGCTATGGGTGGATCCCATAGTCTTAATAAAAGGGATCGCTAGGCCGGAACAAATCAGAGTCCTTCCACTTGATTTGGGCTCCCACCTGGCCCCCAATATTCCCAAATTTATACTTTCTTGTCTAGTCTCTTTCATTTGCGTGTGGCCTCCTCCAGAGCCCAAACCCTGAACCTAAACCCTGAACCACGCGGGACATGAAAGGGGTTCACTACAGTTTCCCATGACTGGAGAAGAGACAAATGCATCACAGATTACATAATAATGTTCCACCAATAATCCTTGTTCTAAAATAGATTTAAAAATAGCATTTACTAATCATCAGATTGAGGAGATTGTTTACTAATTTCCATAATTTAAAGAGAAACAGATTTTTCTAAAAATGATTCTAAGACAGAGGCAAAACACCTGGAAAAACCCATTTGGGTGTGGAAGGATAAGCCTGAAATAGGGCCTGAACCTAGTGACAGAGTATAAAAGGAGTGCTAAATTGCTCTGAATGAAATAATGGGAAATACTGTCTATACTATATTCTCTCTTTGGAGGAAAGGGTAAATAGTCTAGAGAAAGCAGAGAAAGTAGAGGGAACAAAAAAGAAAATGGGAGGCTGAACCGTGAGATATTTCAACTAGGCAAGGAACTCTTTCAGAAAAGTTATCAACTATTCAACTTTAAATCCCTTGCATTGCTGAAATGAGACACCCTCTTTCCCTACAATCCTTCAGAAAATTTTTACTACACAAAACCTATATGAGAGTTGTCTGAACGGAAGTCAAAGAAAAGGAACAGAGCTTCAAATCTGAGCCAGCATGAAGCTGGCTTAAGAAAAAAAATGCAAGCTAGTACAGAACAAAAAATCTAGACAGAAGCCAAAAATTGGAGGCAGAAAAACAAGGAAAATACTAGTAACTGTCATTTTTTTCCTTCCCAGATACCTTCTCAGATTTTGCTAGACTAACCCCATCTTTCTTCGTTAAATTGCCTTTCCCTGGTTTCTTGTGGTACTTTTTATTTTATCACATTATTCAACCTTACTCCATAGGGATGAAGGAGTTGTCTGAGACCTAGACTGAGTCCATTATGATTTCCTTTTCTTCTGCCTACAGGTCTAGTCCAAGGGGTGGCCCACATAGCACCAGTTAGAGACCAATAAATCTTAGATGGTAGATGGAACTAATGTTGCCTAGATTTTTATTTTTATTGTGGTAAAATATAAAATATGTAATTTAAAATTTTAACTATTTTTAAGTGTACAAGTCAGTGGAATTAAGAACACTCACATTGTTGTACAACTATCACTACAATCCATTTCAAGAACTTATTCATCTTCCCCAAATGAAACTCCACACCCATTAAATAACTCTCCACCATACCTCCACCCAGACTCTGGTAACCGCTAGTTTACTTTCCGTCTCTAAGAATCTTACTAATCTAGGAACCACATGTGGACAAAAAATATAAAGGTTCTCTTTTTTTTTTTTTTTTTTTGCCCTTCACCTTTGTTGTTGTTGTTAATCCTTACCAGAGGATATTTTTTTCCCATTGATTTTTAGAGAAAATGGAAGGGAGGGGAGAGACAGAGAGAGAAACATCAATGTAAGCGTGATTGCCTTCCTAACACACCCCTACCAGGGACTGGGGATTGAGCCTCCAACCCAGGTATGTGCTCTTGACCAGAATAGAACCCATGACCCTTCAGTCTGTAGGCTGACCCTCTAACCACTGAACAACCGGACAGGGCTTTTCTTTCTCCTTTTTTCACCCAGCCCCACAAACCTCCTCCTCTCTGACAGCTGTCAGAGGGCTCTCTATCTATGAGTCTTTTTCTATTTTGTTTACAGACACAGACACTAATATGGTGGTTACCAGAGGGAATGGGGAGTGGGGGATGAGGGGAGATAGAAACGGGCATAGGAAGGAATATGGTGATCCAAGAAGACTTGACTTGGGGTGGAAAACACACAATAAAATGTACAGATTATTTATTATAGAATTGTACACCTGAAACCTATATAATTTTATTAACCAATGTCACCCCAATAAATTCAATAAAGAAAGAAAGAAAAGGGTTCTATGGAAAGTAACCTCACAGGGTGATCTGATCATAAAGTCCTAGCCGGGCAGGTCATGTTGGATAGTCATGGCCCAGACACATGACTCCTTTAGTGAAAAGTTTATCAAGCCCTGTCCATTGTTTCTGTGCACATAGTTTAACATACCTTTGAAATACCTCTTTTGCATGTAGATATAGGTTTCTCCCAATAGCATTTGTCGAGACTATCCTTTCCCCATTGAATAGTCTTGAAACCATTGTTGAATATCACTTGACTATATATGTGAGGGTTTATTTCTAAGGCCTCTATTATATTTCATTGGTATATTTGTATCTTTATGTCAGTACCACACTGTTTTGATTACTGTAGTTTTGTAGTAAGTTTTGGAATCAGGAAAGTGTTAGACCCCCAGCCTCGTTCTTTTTCAGTATTGTTTTGTCTATTTGAGTTCCCTTGAGACTCCCTATAAACCCTAGGGTGGATTTTTTTTATTTCTACAAAAACATTTTTATTTTGAAAGAAAAGGAATTGCCTTGAATCTGTAGATTGCATTGGGTAGTATATGCATCTTATCAAAATTACTAGTAAGTCTTTTATTGTATGAAAATGGGATGTCTTTTCATTTATTTATGTCTTCTTTCATTTTCACCAAGAACGTTTTATAGTTTTCAGTGTGCAAGGTTTTCACCTCTGCAGTTAAATTTAGTCTTGAGTATTTTATTTATTTTATTCCTTTTGATGCTATTGCTAATGAAGTTGTTTCCTTAGTTTCTTTTGCAGGTTGTGTTGATTCTGTATCCTACAATAGTTTAACAAAATTTTACAGGTTTCAGGTGCACAATTCTACGACACATCATGTATACTTTGTATTGGGTATTCACCACTGCAATTCCACTCTCCATCTATCACCATTCATCCTCCCTATTAGTTCATTTTGTTCATTAGATTCCACATATGAGTGAAATCTTATGGTGCTTGTCTTTCTCTGACTGGTATATTTCAGTTAGCACAAAGCTCTCTAGGTCCATTCATGCTGACACAAAGGGTAACATTTCCTTCTTTTTTATGGCCAGTTAGTATTCCATTGTGTACCATAGATTTTGAAACCACTCATCTACTGATGGACACTTGGGCTGCTTCCAAATCTTCCCTATTGTAAATAACACTGCGATGAACACAGGGTCTCAACCTGTGGTATAGCCATTTGTCTTGAGTAAATGTTTCCTGGATTACTGCATGCCTTTGGGTTTCTTCTGATAAATTCCCAGAATAAGAATCACTGGACCATAGGTAGTTTGATTCTTAATGTTTTTTTAGATAACTCCATACTGTTTTTCACAGTGGCTGCACCAATCTGCATTCCCACCAACAGTGCACGAGGGTTCTCTTTTCTCCACATGCTTGCCAACACTTGTTTCTTGATTTATTGGTAACAACCAGTCTGACAGGTGTGAGGTGATATCTTATTGTGGTTTTAATTTACATTTCTCTGATGATTAGTGACTTTGAGCATTTTTTAGTATGTCTATTGGCCATTTTTATGTCCTCTTAGGAGAACTGTTTATTCAGGTCCTTTGCCCATTTCTTAATTGGATTGGTTGTGTGTGTTTTTATTGATTTGTATAAGTTCTTTATAAATGTTGGATATTAACCCCTTATCAGATGTATAATTGGTGAATATGTCCTCTCATTCAATGGGTTGTCTTTTCATTTTGTGGGTGGTTTCCTTTACTGTGCAAAAACATTTAGTTTGATGTAGTCCCATTTATTTATTTTTTTCTTTTGTTTCCCTTGTGGGAGGAGATATATCAAGTAAAATATTGCTATGAGAAATCTTTGAGATTTTACTGCCTGTTTTCTTCTAGGAGTTTTATGGTTTTGAGTCTAACATTTAAGTCTTTAATCCATTTTGAGTTTATTCTTGTGTATGGTGTAAGAAGGTGATCTAGTTTCATTTCTTCGCAAGTACTTGCCCAATTTTCCCAAAACCATTTATTGAATAGATTATCTTTACCCCACTGTATGTTTTTGCCTCCTTTACCAAATATTAATTGACTGTAAATGCATGGGTTTATTTCTGGGCTCTCTGTTCTGTTCTATTGATCTCAACCATCGCATATGGGTGTAAAGTCAGATCTCAACCATTGCATGTGGGTGTAAAGTCAGCTTTTTATGCATCTTCACCCTTCCTACTAGTCTCAGTGTGGCTTATTTTATAATCCTTGATTATTAGACTTCTTAGCTAGACTCCAGTTGGTTATTCAGGTTGATTTTTCTATAATTTAGATTTAATTCCAGTTTTGTCTGGGAAGGAGGTGAGTGTAACTTCCTCCTACTCTATCACCATCTTAGATCCTTTCATAAATTAGTTTCTCATTATTTTATTTATTTTTATAATCAACAAGAAATACTCAGTTATTATTTTTCAAGCCCATAAACAAATGATCAAGTATTTACTTTTCTTCCTCCCCATTGCATTTCTCATTTTTATTTGACAGAAAAAGTTGCTCTTGCTGTACAGATTTTAAGAAACCAAAATGCCTTTAAGAAATGTGAAGAAAAGTTGTGGGGGGGAATTATTAAGGCAATGTACTACATTGAAATTTCTTAGGGTCAGAAACCTGAGTTAAATTCATAGATCTATATTTTCTTAACTTTATAAGTTTCTCATTTTTGTGGATTGTAAAGATCATCATAATTTTCTTTCTTCAGAACAGATATCTGTCAAAGCTTTACTACCAGCCACCTAATAATAGATGCTGGCATTTTGGGTAGAAACCTAGAAGCCTATGTGAAAAAATTTTCACCAAAATATATTCTATATTTCCCAGTGCCCCCTCCACCCTGTTCCTACGCCCTCCCCTGGCCTTCACCACACTATTGTCTATGCCCATGGGCTATACATATGCTATTTGTCAAATCTCTTCACCTTCTTTCATCCAGACCCTCCCACCCCCTCCCCTCTGGCATCCTTCAGTCTCTTCCATGTATCCATGGCTCTGGTTGTATTTTGTTCATCAGGTCATTTTTCTCATTAGATTCCACATATAAGTGAGATCATATGGTATTTGTCTTTCTCTAACTAACTTATTTTGCTTAGCATAATAATCTCCCGGTCTATCCATGCTGTTGTAAAGGGCAAGAATCTCTTCTTTTTTACACCATAGTATTCCATTGTGTATACCAACCTGTGGTATAGCCATTTGTCTTAAGTAAATGTTTCCTGGATTAATGCATGCCTTTGGCTTATTCCAAGAGTTCAGTAAAAGTTGATTATTGACAATTGTTGTCATGTTCTTATTGATTTTATGGAGGAGAGAATTTTTGGTGGTCCTCACTCCATTACTTTTGCTGATATCACTCAAGATTTAGATATTAAAAAAATTGAAACCTTGATGGTGCTGTATACAGCCTCTGCAAAGCCCTTTCATTTTGCATTTATTGTAATGTCAGGTTCTGTTGGTCCTTGTGAGTGTTCCCAGTCATGTCAAATAGCAAAGCTAGTATTAATAGTTTGTCTTTATTACTATTTATTTTATACTTTGTTAACTGCAAGTCCAACAGCTATATGTAGCTAAAGAAATAAATACAGGTAATGAAAATAAAGAAACAAGTACCTTAATACCTTTTGAGCCTACAGAGTATGTGTGTGTGTGTGTGTATATATATATATATATATATATATATATATATATATATAGAGAGAGAGAGAGAGAGAGAGAGAGAGAGAGAGAGAGAGAGAGGCCAGATTATTATGACCACCTGACGTTAGTAGGCAAATTAGCCGTACACTGCATCGTATGGCATATGGAAGCTGAAGGCCTGTTCGAACACCTTTGCTGTCTGCAGTTACCAAGATAAAACATCTCCAATTCACACAGGAACACAAGGATTGGACAGTAGAGCATTGGAAAAAAGTCATGTGGTCCGATGAATCACATTTCCAGTTGCATCATGCAGATGGCACAGTGAGAATTTCACAGAAACAGCATGAAAGCATGCACCCCACATGCATGAGTACAACCCTTCAATCTGGTGGGGGCAGCGTTATGGTTTGGGGCATGTTTTCCTGGCATGATTTGGGCCCTTTAATTTGTGTGGAACAACGTCTGAATAGCACAACATACCTAAGTATCATTGCTGATCAAGTTCATCCTATCATGTTGATGGTGTATTCCAATGGAGATGGCTTCTTCCAACAAGACAATGCGCCATGCCACGGTGCTTGTATTGTGCACGAGTGGTTTCAAGAACATGAAGGAGACTTTACCTTGCTTAGGTGGCCCCCACAATCACAAGATCTCAATCCAATTGAGCATTTGTGGGACGAAGTTAAAAGAGCCATCAGGCAGCTGGTTCCACAACCATCAAATCTCACAGAACTGGACAATGCTATTCATTAGGCATGGTGTTAGATTCCTCGCATCACCTTTCTTTTATTTTAATTTCTTTATTGATTAAGGTGTTACATATGTGTCCTTATCCCCCCATTACTCTTCCATCCCCCCAAGTCATGTCCTTCCCCCACCCCGTTGTCTGTGTCCATTGGTTAGGCTTATATGTGTGCATACAAGTCCTTTGGTTGATCTCTCCCCCTTACCCCCACCTTCACCTACCTTCCCTCTGAGGTTTGATGGTCTGATCGATGTTTCTCTGTCTCTGGATCTATTTTTGTTCATCAGTTTATGTTGTTCATTATATTCCATAAATGAGTGAGATCATGTGATATTTATCTTTCTATGAATGGCTTATTTCACTTAGCATAATGCTCTCCAGGTCCATCCATGCTGTTGCAAGATGGTAAGAACTCCTTTTTTTACTGCAGCATAGTATTCCATTGTGTAGATGTACCACAGTTTTTTAATCCACTCATCTGCTGATGGGCACTTAGGCTGTCCAAATCTTAGCTATTGTAAATTGTGCTGCTATGAACATAGGGGTGCATATATCCTTTCTAATTGGTGTTTCTAGTTTCTTTGGATATATTCCTAGAAGTAGGATCACTGGGTCAAATGCAAGTTCCATTTTTAGTTTTAGACAAGTGCTGGCGAGAATGTGGAGAAAAAGGAACCCTCGTGCACTGCTGGCGGGAATGCAGACTGGTGCAGCCACTGTGGAGAACAGTATGGATTTTCCTCGCATCACCTTTCAGCATCTCGTGGAGTCATTGCCAAGAAGAATCGCCACAATATTGAAGGCCAAAGGTGGCCCAATGAAGTACTGATGGGGTGGTCATAATAATCTTGCCATTCAGTGTATATTTGAATGTTTTCCAAAGCACCTGATGCAATAATCATCCACCATAAAAGTTACCAGAGGAAGGTGAGAATTTACATGAACATTGTTGGGAACAGAGAATGACAGATAGATCTGTTGACAAAATAGCTTTGCTACCTCTTCATTTAGACATTCAGAAGCATTAACAGCATTCACTCGTCTTCCTTTCTCTGAGCTTCTGTAGAGTGGTGTAACTCTGAACATACCTTTAGCAAATAAAAAACTCAAAATCTTAGCAAGCCAATACACAATGCAATACCCTTGGGCTCTGATTTTTCTTTCTTTCTCCCTCCCTCCTCCTCCTTCCTTTTCTTTCTTTCTTTCTTTCTTTCTTTCTTTCTTTCTTTCTTTCTTTCTTTCTTTCTTTCTTTCTTCCTTTCTTTCACCAAGTTTTTGGATGATAGCTGAGAAGCTATAATGCTATTGAGTAAGCTAAACACCTCCACCCTACAGATTGACATAATCCTAAAATGCCCACAATAGTATATCACCAACAAATGATGCTAGAACTGAATCTCCAAGCTCACTTCTTACTCAGAAAGAGCAGTGAAAAGAATACATAAATAGGACGATATTTTGGTAATTACCTATTAAATATTTCTACCTACAGATATGGGGAATTTTATAGGACTAATGGTGATAACAGTAAATAATTGACCATTTCATCAGGTGGTCCAATTAAAAAAATAATCTGAACAGCAATATGCTTGCATTTAATAATATGTCAGCTTTTATTCATGCCATTTGAAAGCCATGAGTAATTGAAAATGGTACATATTTCACAGGGTGGAATTACGCCACAGTAAAACTTATTCATCAACCATATAATAAAAAATTTAGCTTGTTCTAGCAAAAATATTTTTCTGCTCATTTGAAATACAAAGAGAACATAGGTTAAAGTCTTTTCTAATTGGCTTTTTCTTTGCTTGGAGATATTAGATGCCATTTGGTTTGTAACTAATTTAATTAGAGAATCTATTATTTTTCAGTATACTCATTTAGAGGGTGAAACAGAAAAGATATTGCTGGCAAAATAAAATAAGAAAGTCGATTGATTTTAAAAAATTTTGAAAATCCACATCTTTTCTTAAAAAAAATTTATTGATCTTTTTCTTTGTTTGTTTGTTTGTTTGTTTTTTTGATCTCAATGTTATTTATTTCTGCTCTGATCTTTAGGTATTTTCTTCCTTCTGCTGACTTTGAAAGGATTAACAAGATTGATGAAACTTTAGCCAGGCTCACCAAGAAACAAAGAGAGAGGACCCAAATAAACAAAATCAGAAATGAAAGAGGTGAAATAACAACAGACCACACAGAAATACAAAGGAGTGTAAAAAAATACTATGAACAACTCTACTCCAACAAACTGGACAACCTAGAAGAAATGGGCATATTCTTAGAAAAATACAACCTTCCAAAACTCAATCAGGAAGAATAAAAAACCTGAATAGGCCAATACTGAAAAAATTGAAGCAGTAATAAAAAATCTTCCAAACAAAAGCCCTAGTCTGGACTGCTTTACGGGGAAGTTCTATCAAACATTCAAAATAGAACTAAAACCCATCCTCCTCAGACTATTCCAAAAAATTCAAGAGGAAAGCACACTTTTAAGCTCTTCTTATGAAGCCAGCATTACCCTAATTCCAAAACCCGATAAAGACACCACAAAGAAAGAGAACTATAGGCCAACATTTGTGATAAACATAGATGCTAAAATTCTCAAAAAAATTCGAGCAAATTGGATCCAGCATTACATTAGAAAGGTCATACACCATGACCAAGTGAGATTTATTCCAGGGATAC
Organism: Ia io; assembly: GCA_025583905.1. Taxonomy (NCBI): domain Eukaryota; kingdom Metazoa; phylum Chordata; class Mammalia; order Chiroptera; family Vespertilionidae; genus Ia; species Ia io. Next base: position 101,542,940 of record JAJQQW010000001.1, read on the forward strand.
AAAGATGGTACAATATCTGCAAATCAATAAATGTGATACATAAACAAATTGGGAGACAAAAATCACATAATCATATCAATTGATGCAGAAAAAGCATTTGACAAAATCCAACACCCTTTCTTGATTTAAAAAAAAAAAACCTCAGCAAAGTGGGATCATACATCAACATAATAAAAAACTAATATGACAAACCTACAGCCAACATCATATACAAAGGGTAAAACAAACAATTTCCTCTAAGAACAGGAACAAGACAGGGATGCCCACTTTCACCAATCCTGTTTAACATAGTACTGGAAGTGCGAGCCATAGTGATCAGACAAGAAGAAGAAATAATCAAAAAATGGGCAACGGACCTAAATAGATACTTTTCGAAAAAAAAAACAGAACGAAGGCAAAGAGGCATATGAAAACATGATCAAAGTCACTAATCATCCAAGAGATGCAAATCAAAATGACAATAAGGTACCATCTCACACCTGTCAGAATGGATATCATCAACAAATCAAGAAACAAAAAGTGTTGGCGAGGGTGCGGAGAAAAAGGAACCCTCGTGCACTGCTGGTGGAAATGCAGACTGGTGCAGCCACTGTGGAGAACAGTATGGAGTTTCCTCAAAAAACTAAAAATGGAACTCCCATTTGACCCAGTGATCCTACTTCTAGGAATATATCCAAAGAAACTAGGAACACCAATTAGAAAGGATATATGCACCCCTATGTTCATAGCAGCACAATTTACAATAGCTAAGATTTGGAAACAGCCTAAGTGCCCATCAGCAGATGAGTGGATTAAAAAACTGTGGTACATCTACACAATGGAATACTATGCTGCAGTAAAAAAGTTCTTACCATTTGCAACAGCATGGATGAACCTGGAGAGCATTATGCTAAGTGAAATAAGCCACTCATAGAAAGATAAATATCACATGATCTCACTCATTTATGGAATACCATGAACAATATAAACTGATGAACAAAAGCAGATCCAGAGACAGAGAAAAATCGATCAGACCATCAAACCTCAAAGGGAAGGTAGGTGAGGGTGGGGGTAAGGGGGCAAGATCAACCAAAGGACTTGTATGCATGCATATAAGCCTAACCAATGGACACAGACAACAGGGGGGTGAGGGCATGAGTCGGGGGGATGGGGGGTAATGGGGGAATAAGGGCACATATGTAACACCTTAATCAATAAAGACATTTTTTTTAAAAAACAGAAGAAATATAAGGCATCCAAATTGGAAAAGAAGAAGTAAAACTGTCATTATTCACAGATTACATGATATTGTACATAGAAAACCCTAAACACTCAATCAAAAAACTACTGGACTTAATAAATGAATTCGGCAATGTAGCAGGATACAAAATTAACACCCAGAAATTTATGGCTTTTTTTTATACACCAATAATAAACTCACAGAAAGAGAGACTAAAAAAACAATCCCATTTACCACTGCAACAAAAAAATCAAGATACCCAGGAATAAACTTAACTAAGGAGGTAAAAGACCTTTACTCAGAAAACTACAGGACATTGAAAAAAGAGATAGAGGAAGATGTAAACAAATGGAAGAACAAACCATGTTCATGGTTTGGTAGAATCAATATCATTAAAATGTCCATACTAACAGACAACAGGGGGTGAGGGCATGAGTGGGAGGGTGGGGGGGCAATGGGGGGAGAAGGACACATATGTAATACCTTAATCAATAAAGAAATTAATAAAATATCCATACTACCCAAAGCAATCTACAGAGTCAATGAAAACCCCATTAAAATACCATCGACATACTTCAAAGACCTAGAACAAACTCCCCAAAAATTCATATGGAATAAAAAAAGACCCCAAATAGCCACAGCAATCCTGAGAAAGAACAAAAAAGTTGGAGGGATCCCAATACCAGATATCAAGCTATATTACAAAGCCACGGCTCTCAAAACTGCCTGGTATTGGCACAAGAACAGACATATAGACTAATGGAACAGAACAGAGAACCCAGAAATCGACCCAAGCCATTATGCTCAATTAATATTTGACAAAGGAGTCAAGAGCATATAATGGAGTAAGACATCTCTTCAATAAATGGTGTTGGGAAAATTGGTCAGATACATGCAAAAAAAAAAAAAAAGAAACTAGACCACAAACTTACATGATACACAAAAATAAACTCAAAATGGATAAAGGACTTGAAGGTAAGAGCGAAACCATAAAAATCTTACAAGACTCCATAGGCAGCAAAATATCAGACCTATGTTGTAGCAATTACTTTATCAATACATCTCATAGGGCAATGGAAACTAAGGAGAAATTAAACAAATGGGTCTACATCAAAATAAAAAGCTTCTACACAGCAAAAGAAACCATCAACAAAAGAACAAGAAAGCCCACTGCATGGGAGAACATATTTGCCAATGTTATATCCAATAAGGGCCTACTCTCCAAAATGTATATGGAACTCATACATCTTAACAAAAGGAAGATAAACAATCTAATTAAAAAAATGGGCAAAGGACCTAAATAGACCCATTTCGAAAGAAGACATACAAAAGGACAAGAGACATATAAAAACATGCTCAAACACTAATCATCTGAGAGATGCAAATCAAAACAACAATGAGGTACCATCTTATACCTGTCAGAATGGCTATCATCAACAAATCAACAAACAAGTGCTGGCGAGGATGCAGAGAAAAAAGAACCCTGGTGCACTGCTGGTGGGAATGCAGACTGGTGCAGTTACTGTGGAGAACAATATGGAGTTTCCTCACAAAGTTAAAAATGCAACTCCCATTTGACCCAGTAATCCCACTCCTAGGAATATATCCCAAGAAACCATAAACACCAATCAGAAAGTATATATGTTCATAGCAGGACAATTTACAATAGCTAAGACTTGGAAACAGCCTAAGTGCCTAACAGCAGATGAGTGGATACAAAAACTGAGTTACATCTACGCAATGGAATACTCTCCTACCTAATAATAGACAAATATGCAAATTGACCATACCTCTGACACACCCACAGGCCATGCCCACAAGCCACGCCCACCATCCCATCAGAGTGGGTATGCAAATTAACCCAACCAAGATGGCTACAGCCACAGAGAGCAAGGTTTCCTAGGTAACAGAGCAAGCCAAGCTTTCCACCTTCCCTTGCCAGGCCTAAGCCTCCACTCAAGCTACAAAGTTTCAATTATAGAAGGTAAACAAATTCAAACAGAAATGGCGGCAGAATGGAGCTTGAGAGAGCAGGCCAGGGTTGCCCCCGGCAACAGGGGAAGCAAAGCTTTCCGCACACCCTGGCCAGGCTCACCCGCTTAAGGCAACAAAGTTTCAATTATAGAAGTTGAATTAACTGCAACAGAAATGGCTGCCGGCCTCAGAGGGAGCCCCAGGCTTGGCTCTGCTCCAGGCTACAAAGTTTCAATTGTAGAAGGAAAATAAATTCCAGATACCAGGGCCTCTGCTTGGGTTGCCAGGGGGCGTGGCCGGCTTGCAAACCACCACAGGCCCCTCGCTCAGGCCGCCCCACACCCCAAGGGAATCCCATGCTGATCAGGGACACCCTTCAGGGCAAACCAGCTGGCCCCCACCTCTGTACCAGGCCTCTATCCTATCTAATAAAAGAGTAATATGCAGATTGATCATCACTGCAACACACAATATAGCTGCCCCCATGTAGTCAAAGATCCTGCCCCCATGTGGACATCAGATGGCCAGCACAAGATGGCCAGCAGGAGAGGGCAGTTGGGAGGCACCCGGCCTGCAAGGGAGAGATGTTGAGAGGGACCAGGCCTGCAAGGGAGGGCAGTTGGAGGTGATCAACCCTGCAGGAGAGGGCAGTTAGGAGTGACCAGGCCGGCAGAGGAGGGAAGTTGGGGGCAAACAGGCTGGCAGGGGGGCAGTTAGGCATCAACCAGGCTGGCAGAAGAGTGGTTAGGGGGTGATCAGACTGGCAGGCAGAAGCAGTTAGGGGCAATCAGGAAGGCAGGAAGGCAAGCAGTTGGGAGCCAGCAGTCCTGGATTGTGAGAGGGATGTCCGACTGCCCGTTTAGGCCCGATCCCTAAACGGGCAGTCGGACATCCCTCGAGGGGTCCCAGATTGGAGAGGGTACAGGCTGGGCTGAGGGACAACCCCCCTCCATGCACAAATTTCATGCACCGGGACTCTAGTGCTGCTATAAAAAGGAAGAAACTTTTACTATTTACAACAGCATGGATTGATCTGGAGAGCATTATGCTAAATGAAATAAGCCAGTTGGAGAAAGGCAAATATCATATGATCTCCCTCATTTGTGGAATATAATTAACAACATAACCTGATGAACAAAAATAGATCCAGAGACAAAGAAACACCTAACAGACCATCCAACCTCAGAGGGAGAGCAGGGGATGGGAGGGGCATGTAAGAGATCAACCAAAGAATTTGTATGCATGCATATTAGCATAACCAATGGACAAGGACACTGGGGAGATGGGGGCTTGTCCTGGGGGGGTGGGAGTAGCCAAGGAGGGGTCAATATGGGGAAAAGGAGACATATGTCATACTTTAAACAATAAAAAAAAAAACATTAAAAATATTTTTTTCTTGATTTCAGAGAGGAAGGGAGTGGAAAATAGAAACATCAATGATGAGAGATAATCATTGATGGGCTGCCCCCTTCCCGCCCCCTTCTGGGATTGAGCCTGAGACCCAAGGAAAGTACCGTGACAGGGAATCAAACCCTGACTTCCTGGTTCATAAGTCAACACTCAACCACTGAGCGACACAGGCCAGGTGGGTCAATTGATTTTATTCAACAACATTGACACCCTATAAGTAAACTATCTGGAATTGACTGTACTTGAAATGCCCTTATAAAAAAGCTGATGCTTTGAATAGCTCTTGATTTTTTCTTTAAACAAGAAAGAATTCAAGAAGGATCTTGAGGAAATTGGAAGAGAAATGTGTGTTGACAGATGGGTGAGCCTTCCAGTACTCTGCTGCCATGGTAAAATGAGTCCACTGGAGTTGCTATTCATTTCTTCCACAGCTGCAAGGCAGCTGGAGGCACATTTCACTACTTGTTAGTGCAGACCCAGTCCATTTGGAAACTGTCACAGGAAATAACTATTTGATGTTTAATAATTCATTTGTTGCTAAAGCCAATACTTTGGAATGGTATGTGAGGCATCCCACATTTAATAGCAAGAACTTGAGCTATTGCTGGCAAGGTCATAACAACTTACTGGTTTTTGAGGCTTTGAGTTTAATAGTACAAAAAGTGATGGCTCTTTATATACATACTAGAAGCCCGGTGCACGAAATTCGTGCATGGAGGGGGGTTGTCCATCAGCCCAGCCTGTAGCCTCTCCAATCTGGGATCCCTCTCGCAATCCAGGACTGCTGGCTCCCAACTGCTTACCTTCCTGCCTTCCTGATTGCCCCTAACTGCTTCTGCCTGCCAGCCTGATTACCCCCTAACCACTCTGCTGCCAGCCTGGTTAATGCTTAACTGCTCCCCTGCCAGCCTGTTTGCCCCCAACTTCCCTCCTCTACTGGCCTGGTCACCCCTAACTGCCCTCTCCTGCAGGGTTGATCACCTCCAACTGCCCTCCCTTGCAGGCCTGGTCCCTCTCAACTGCCCTCCCTTGCAGGCCTGGTCCCTCACAACTGCCCTCCCTTGCAGGCCGGGTGCCTCCCAACTGCCCTCTCCTGCTGGCCATCTTGTGCTGGCCGTCTTGTGTCCACATGGGGGCAGGATCTTTGACCACATGGGGGCAGCTATATTGTGTGTTGCAGTGATGATCAATCTGCATATTACTCTTTTATTCGATAGGATAGAGGCCTGGTACAGAGGTGGGGGCCAGCTGGTTTGCCCTGAAGGGTGTCCCTGATCAGGGTGGGGTTCCCTTGGGGCGTGGGGCGGCCTGAGTGAGGGGCCTGTGGTGGTTTGCAAGCCGGCCACGCCCCCTGGCAACCCAAGCAGAGGCCCTGGTATCTGGAATTTATTTTCCTTCTAAAATTGAAACTTTGTAGCCTGGAGCAGAGCCAAGCCTGGGGCTCCCTCCGAGGCCGGCAGCCATTTCTGTTGGGGTATAATTGAAACTTTGTTGCCTTAAGTGGGTGGGCCCGGCCAGGGTGTGCGGAAAGCTTTGCTTCCCCTGTTGCCGGGGGCAACCCTGGCCTGCCCTCTCAAGCTCCGTTCTGCCGCCATTTCTGTTTGAATTTGTTTACCTTCTATAATTGAAACTTTATAGCTTGAGTGGAAGCTTAGGCCTGCAACAGCTTGCGGAAAGCTTGGCTTGCTCTGTTACCTGGGAAACCTTGCTCTCTGTGGCTGTAGCCATCTTGTTTGGGTTAATTTGCATACTTGCTCTGATTGGCTGGTGGGCGTGGCTTGTGGGTGTGTCGATGGTATGGTCAATTTGCATATTACCTTTTTATTAGGTAGGATGACAACTCACAGAAAAATTTGCTTTCTTAGTTCTGAAAACAAATAAATATTTTCTTTTAGAAATTAAGACTGTCTATGAAAACACAGAATTTATGAAATACTCCTTTTCCAGTAAAGCTTACTTATAGAAAGTATTAAGCTTATTTATGTGATGAAGATAGGAAGGGGGGAATAAAATACTCCAAAGACTTTATATGTATTATATTATGTCATTCTCAAAACAAACTTACAATATTGGTATCAACCCCATTTCACAATTTTTAAAAAAGAGGTTATAAAAACACTAATTTAGTTGTAAAAGATAACACAACTAATTAGTGAATTAACTGGATTTAAAAACAGGTTTGTCCAATTACAAAGCCTGTATAACTTATATTATACTAAGCTATTCCTCAATCAATGTAGGCTGGTATTATCCAAGGCTAAAGGTCATTATGAAAATTTAGATTGTTAAAAATGAATAAAAATTTAAAAAGTAAAAAGAGAGAATTATTACCTTAACCATCCCCTGGAAGAATGCTAAAAATCTATCTTTATAAATATATCTTTTTCTTTTGATCCTTCAAACCAGTAAAAAAGAAAGAAAAAGAAAGGAAGGAAGAAACCTTGGAGAGCACAACATGTGGACCAGAATTCTCCAAATTTTGGTCCCTAAGACATTAGATCTCAGGGATTTTATATATATATATTTCAGAGAGGAAGGAAGAGGAAGAGAGAGAGAAACATCAATGATGAGAAAGAATCATTGATTGGCTGCCTCCTGCACACCCACCACTGGGGATTGAGCCTGCAACCTGGGCATGTGCCCCTGACCAGAATCGAACCTGGGACCTTTCAGTTGGCAGGCTGATGCTCCATCCACTGAGCCAAACCAGCTAGGGCCTGAGAGATTTTTTTTTAAAAGATTGTTATCTGACAAAAGAATTAACTTAGTTTGGCAAGATGCTGGGATAAACAGAGTTAAGCAGATTTCTTCACTGTTAAACTTTTCCAAGATTTTAATATGTTGATATGAATAGCAACATTCTAAAAGGCACTATGGAAATAGGTCTCCAAAATGTATCTTTCTGCAGGAACTTACTTTACCAAATTTGGTCAACAGAACACCAGCTTGAGAAATAATGTTCTGTGTTGTTTCAGTGATCTATACCGAAGGTGAAGGAAGAGAAACAGGTTTCCTAAGGAAAGAGGGAAAAGTACTTGTGTACCTTGGAGCGAAGAAGATGTCTCCAAAAAATGGAAGAGTTCAGGGAATCTAGAACCTCTCTAACAAACTGCCTATTTTAAAATTTTGCTTAGGGTTGACTGCACTTGAAGAAATACAAAGGAAGTAAGAGTTTTGTGTTTTGATCACTCAACATACAGTTTTATTTTTCTAGACTAATATGTGATGGCTAGCGACAAATTGGAGTAATGAATTTGTTTCTGTGGTTATTTCAGTGAGACCAGTGACAATTCAATAACAACTCTTCTCATTTCTGCATGTGACAATAGCATTCAATAAACCAAATGCAGGTGGCCAAGCCACAGAGAACTGATGGCATTATGCCTACATGGACTAAACTGAATGAGTATAGTTGCCATTCATTTACCAGTATCAGTCTCATATATATTTAGAGCAGGTGGGCAGGTGGTTGTTCAAATCCCATGAATTGATCCATCCTTCTCCCAAATATCTTCTTTACATACTCCCAAGAAATCATACCTGGAATTCTGCAACTGAGAATATATTCTTTGGGTTAAGCATGGCCACTTCTAAATAACCATTTAGGAATGAAAATACCTCCGGAAGAGTAACATACAAAATTCCTTATGGAATTTATTTATGAGATATTTTTCTTCTGTGATAAGAGAAACTGGGTCCCACATATGGGAATGAGAAAATGGTTTGTTGTAGTACAGCAAAGAAAAACTTTAACTACTTCTTAATTTGACCATAGGCACTGAGGCAAACCAAAACAATCAACAGAACAAAATAAACAAAAATTCTTCCCTCAGCCTCTTCTTTTTTCTCTTCCCTAATAGCCAGCAACCTCTATAGCTATGGATAGAAAACCAGACCAGCAATCCTTACCATCCAGTGTCATGGCCAATGTAGAAGGAAGCATAAATCACAGTTTTGATAATAGCTCTGCCATAACTGTCATTTGGAAAAGCCTCTCAAATACATATTTAGGGAAAGAATTAAGATCTGTGGCATACTAAGGGCAAAAATATGTGATACTAACTATAAAAGTAATAAAATTTTCCAAGGAAGAAGAAATAAATGAGGACTAGGAAAACTTACTGGAAGAGGGAAGACTTGAGCTGACATTTTGAGTCCTCAAACCCAGAATGAGATACAGCAGTGGTAGTTGTTTCATAGGATCAAGCAGAGTTCTCAAATTGGTTTCACCTCTTATGCTAATAACAAAAAATAGATAGTGGCTGCTGGCTGTCCAGAGCACTGTGTCAAAAAGGATGTTGAAACTGCTCACAGGCTTGGCATAAAAGAGTGGCATGATCAATTAAGTGATATCTGGCATGGGATACAACTATCTTATCTGGGTATAGAAGCAAAAGCTTTCCAAAGACAATTTTAAGCTGATAGTAATAAGATCATACACCTGAACCTCACTTGGGCTAGTAGAAACCAATAGAATATATTCTCCACCACTGGAAAAGTCTTATTCCCTACACTTACAGAAATTTAAAAGAAAAATCTTCATTACCATCTCTCAGAATTGCCTTTTTTTTTTTAACAGATTGGCAGGTGCCACCTTGTAACATGGAAAATTTTAATTTTTGATTTAGTTGAGTTCAAGTCATGTTTAATGATTTAAAAAATAATTAACATGGGCTCAGATAGAAAATTAGGTATGCAGTGAGAATGTTAAACCACAGCCTGCTTAAATGTATGAGAATTAAAAGGATCTACCTCTATTTGGTGCCAATTTCTGGCTCCACACCAGATGGGCCTACTAATGGCTGCAGTGGGTTCTAAGAGGAATTGGAGAGAAGGAAAAGTTTCCTTTTAATGCTTCTCCTCACTACTTTCAGCATGGCTCTTCTCATAATGACATATCATCAAAAATCAAAGAACTCTTAAGTCAGTTTCAGTATATCCTTGGTATGTATGAATCTAAGATTATATTTAAATACTAGTGGCCCGGTGCATGATTAAATCATGCACGTGTAGGGTCGCCTAGGCATAACCTGCCATCCAGGCCATATCCACTGCCCTGCAAAGCCTAGCACGCTCCGCAGACACTGCTAGCAGCCTACTCCCCGCTTTTGATGGTAGGGTGTCCGCTAGTGCTGGAGCGGACACACAGCTCCCCGCTTTTGATCATGGGGGAGCTGGCTGTCTGTCCGCTGGTGCACCAGGCCTTTTGAAAGCCTCCAGCGTGGCAGAGGCTTTCGAAAGGCCTGGTGCCAGAGTGGACAGACAGCCAGCTCCCCCGCTTTGGCTTTCAATCGTGGAGGAGCTGTCTGTGTGTCCACTGGTGCCGGAGTGGACAGACAGCCAGCTCCCCTGCATTCACTCCCCGTTTTTGATGGTCTGCAGCAGGATGTGGGCTCACTGCCCCAGAGGCCCCTTCTGTGCTGCAGCACAGCCATGGCTCAGCGTCCCGCCGGCCCAATCGGCCACCCCGGCCATCCCGAGTCCCGCCCCCTGCGCCTCCCACTGGCCCAATCATGGGCGTAGAGGAGTGATGGTAATTTACATATTACCCTTTTATTATGTAGGATACTAGTGGCCCGGTGAATGGATTCGTGCACATTGAAAGGGAGTGGGACCGAGCTCCCTCCTCTCGGGTTCTGGGTTGAGTCATCTGAGAACCGTTGCTGCCAAATCACCGCAGCTTGGCAGTAAACCAGTTAAGGGCCAACCGTGCCCCAGCAACAACGTAACCCACAGCTGAAGGTGGAATTGCACAGCCCCATGAGGAATCAGGTTCCCTCCTCTCTGGTTCTGGGGTGTGTCACCCCAGAACCTCCACTGCCACCGCAGCTCAGGCAGCTCCTGTGTTGAGCATCTGCCCCCTAGTTGTCAGTGCGTGCCATATGTACCAGCCAGTCGGACTGTTGGATGGTCGGATGGTCACTTAGCCTTTTATATATATATATATATATATATATATATATATATATATATATATATATATATAGATACCTTGTTGGTTGAATTTTACTTTAATCCCCAACAAATTGCATATTTCCCTTTAAGAGAATACTTTGTATTCTGTTGTCATAGCAACAAGATGTGCTAGTAGGCTGAAAAACTGACATTTTCTCCTCATGTTTATTATTCATGATGCTGACAACATTCCCCCATCACCTTCAGCACTAAAGAGTCTCCCGTTTAAATGCAAATTTACCATAAAAAGATAAAAGGCTTCAGTTTTACTGGCCAAGAAAGGTGTTTGTCTTTGCATCCTTTTTTTTTTTTTTTTGCTTTTTTTCTTTCTTCTGTGACTCTGATTCAACAGTTCCATATGGAGATAGTCTTTAAAAGTTGAAGAGGTATTTGCCATTTCACCGTAATCTGGGACCTTTTTGTGCACATGCTATGCCAAAAGTGAGGAAAAATTGTTCTTACCAACAGAAAGAATAACCCTGACTAACATTTACACACACAAATTTACACTTTTCAAAGTATTTGCACAAACATCTCAACCAGCTGTCTCTTATGGGCTCTAGACAGGATCAAAATGTGTTGCCTTCTCAACAATCTTCAAAACAAAGGCACATACAACCAGCGTGTTTCCAGTTTAGAAATGACACTCTCATTTCCTTCAGGACAAATTCATTAAAAGGTGGTTTTCTATGCAGAAAGGTCTCTATGAAACCAAAAAAGTAGGATTTCTATTAACCTTATCCAACCACTCTTTCCTAAGATAACCTGTTCAGCACATGCTTTCCTCTTTCCAGAATGTAGGATCCAAAGAAGATAAGAGCATCAATCCATTCTATAGTTGTATGGTGTGCAAACATGAAAGCAACCATTCAGTGAATTCCTCTTTCTTTGTTCATTTATATTTTTTAAATAAACAAAGAATAATTCTTTTACTTTTCAGTATGTTTGGAATCTAATGGTTAGGTGTGATAATTTGATGTGAACATAAATGTGTATTTACTAAAAGACTAAATAATTATATAACCTTAATATTTTATTGAAAGCTTTGAAAAAATTTCCCAAGGTTAACCCTAACTCCAAGCCATTCAAATTTTGAAGTACTTTCATATCATTAAGTGATTCTACGAATAGTCATAATGCTGTGTGTAGGGAACAGAAATTGACCTCTTTTCTCCTAATTGTGGTAAAGCCTTTTCTAAGTTCATATCCACACATTCCTGCTTTAGTCCTTGCTATGCCACTCACTACTATGTGATCATGGGAAGATAAATTTAACTTCTCTGGGTTTTAGTTTCCCTACCAATAAAATATATCTTATATCAGTGTTAATTTCATTTATCCTTGTGGACATTAATATAATTCATGTTAAGGGTTTATCATAATATATGGCATATGGTAAGTATTTATTGAATGTTAGCTAATTTTATTAATATTAGAGCAGGAGCTAAGTATAGCTATTCCCTGGAAAATTGCTATTTCAATCAAGACCTTGATATGAGCTTACTTATTGATATTTGGATTTTTGATTCCCTAAAAAAGTGGGAATGGAGAAGCCATTACAGGGTAACCAAATCATCAAATCTACTCTCTAATCATTTTCATCACAAACAACAGCTTCATGGAATCAAAAGTAGGAAAGAACTTAAGAGTCACCTAGTTTAAAACTATTTCAGATTTATGCAGTAATCTTATAAACCACCAATAAAGAATTTTATATTCAATCAGCTCTTTCTTGGATCTAATTGGAAACCCTATGGTCAATATTTAAAATAATTTCCTCTTCTTCTTTGATGATGAAGAAACACTGATCTTCATGATTATTTTAATAACCTTAACAGAGCCAGAATTTAATCACAGAACTATGGGCATCACATTTAGAAATGGTATTAGAGATTTGCTAGTCTGAAGAATTTATTTTAAAGACTAGAGGCCCAGTGCACGAAATTTGTGCATGGGGGCGGGGCGAGGTGTCCCTCAGCCCAGCCTTCACCCTCTCCAATCTGGGACCCCTTGAGGGATGTCCGACCGCCCGTTTAGGCCTCTCAAAATCCAGGACTGCTGGCTCCCAACTGCCCTCCCCTGCAGGCCTGGTCCCCCCCAACTGCCCTCCTCTGCTGGCCCGGTAACCCCCCCAACTGCCCTCCCTACTGGCCTAATCGCCCACAATTACCCTCCCCTGCAGGCCTGGGTCCCCTCCAACTGCCCTCCCCTGCAGGCCTGGGTCCCCCCCAACTGCCCTCCCTTGCTGGCCTGGTCTCCCCCAACTGACCTCCTCTGCTGGTCTTGTCACCCCTAACTTCCCACAACTGCCCTCCCCTTCAGGCCATCTTGTGGTGGCCACCTTGTGGCAGCCATCTTGTGTCCACATGAGGGCAGCCATCTTTGACCACATGGGGGAGGCCATCTTGTGTCTTGGTGTGATGGTCAATTTGCATATTACTCTTTTATTAGATTATTAGATAGGATGGGAAAACAAACTGAAGCTGTCATGAGAATTGATATGCCCTAGGTCATGAAATTAGTGAATGGTGGACTCAGCCTGGAATACAAGTTTCCTGGATCCCAATCTATTCTGTAAAATGTTGGCTCTGTGGTAGATATTACTAGTCATCTTAGTTTGGGTTGTCTTGATAGGGGAGCCTAAGATAACAACATGGGTACAGATAGTTTATATGGCAACTGACCCTAAGGAGCACAATTAAGTGGGGAGACAGAGAAGGGAAAAAAACAATAATGTGTATGCTATTGAGTTTGTTATCTGTGAACAATGGGGCTCAAACCCCCTGGAGACCTGTGAGAAATCATTTAGAAAGCACCTCAGAATATTCCCTATGAAGGATTAGGTGGTTGAAACATTTATCCATTGACTTCTTATTCCCCATTTGTTGAAAGTTAGCCTCAAGATTTTTAACTCCAAATGTTTCCAGGCTGCACCTTTGTGTATCTTGAGCAGCCTTCCAACCTTTCAGAGACAGCACTAAGGTGCAAAAGCAGAAAGGCTCTGCAGAGAACATGCGATGAGATGAGTTGTCCACCATAGGTGTGCTGAAATCAAGGGATGTCAGATGGGACATTGCAAGTGTCTGCTATACTACTGTTCACCAATATCTAGTTATCTTCCATTTCTGAACAGAGAAGAGAAAGGGTACATTTCTCAGCTTTTATGCAACAGGGGAGCCGTGTGAAAATAAAATATGAGCAGTAATAACCTTATAAAGTCCAGTCTGAGGCAATTAAAAGCTCATGTGGAATTCTCCAGGACCTCTCTTTCCGGGCCATAGGATCAATTTAGGAAGATTTCAGATGGAAAGACCAAAGCACCCTGTACTACAGAATTATCATACAGGGAAGCAACTATCTTTTGGAATCATCTAGGACCCATAGTAAATTCTGTAAACAAGAAATAACTTCTGTTGTTTTAAGCCACAGACATTTGGAATCTTGCTTGTTACAGCAACATAGCCTAAACTAGTCTCCAGTATGAACAGCAATATATTTTTTTCATGAATTTGGTTACTGTTGGGGCTGAAATCTGTGAGCAGAGTAAAAAGTAAAGCTTATGTGAAGACTGGATATATATTCTGGACATCATCATACTCTAATCATTAAAAAAATTAGCCTCATTCAAACTATAGATTGATAAAAATTTCTCTGCTGTGGTTGAAACATTTGCCCCTGATGCCAATACTTCAATATAGCAATAAAGAAAACCATCCATCTATTCTCATTTTGCTGAGAGTTTCTATCATAAATGGGTGTTGGATTTTATCAAATGCTTTCTGCATTTATTTATATGATCATGTAATTTTTATCCTTCATTTTGTTTATATGATTTAGCATGTTTATTGATTTGTAAATATTGTACCAATGTTGCATTCCGGAATAAATCCCACTTGATTGTGGTGTATGATCTTGTTAGTGTATTGCTGGATCTAGTTATATATATATAACACATAGGTCCAGACAACAGTGTGGTGATAGCCAGAGGGAAAGAGGGTGGGGGCTATGTAGAGGTAGGGAAATGGGAATGGAAAAAAATTCGCTTGTGGTAGTGGGTGCATGAGGCAGTGTGCAGATGACGTTCTGTTGAGTTGTACACTTGGAATCTGTACGGTTTTGCAAATCAATGTCACCCCAATAAACTAAATAAAAAATAGAAAACCATCCAATACTTGTGCACGTGTATATCCATCAAAAAATTTTGCTTTTTTTCAAATTCCTCATCTGGGATTCATCTCTTTATAACACCTGTGTATTTTCCCATGGTTGCCAACTCAATCATGATGGTTTCTGTTACTGCTGAGGTATATGATTCTGACCAAACCACTAAATTTAGTTTTTCTTCATAGGTCAGGTTTTGTTTACCTGTCCCTCTCAGGCCTGCTTTTTACTTTTTTATTTCTACTCAGCACTGACACCAATGCAGCAGATCTACAGAGACAGAAATAGAAAACTAACTGAGAATTTTACTTCCATTAAGGCATCTGGAGGCTTTCCAAGTAGCAGGATATTACACCCTGTTCAAGAAGATTTGGTGCTTGAGGCATTTTGGTGAAAAATTTCCAATGTACATTTGTGAATGTCATGCAAGCATCCCAGAGTCCCAAAATACAAGATGAATTACCGAAATGCATTTTTTGTTTTCCCCCATTTACTCTTGGGGATAAATTGTCCCATTTATTATAGTCCCTTACCTACATGAGCATGACCATTCGCATTGAGCAAGATGAAGGAAGAGTGTTCAGTGCTCAGATTTCCTTCAAAATTATTCAGCACAATTGTGCCCAATAATGTCATTTAAGTCATGTTCTTTCATATGCTGTAATTAAATTAATGCTAATAGTTTCTTTCCCACCCACCTATCCCCAGTGTTTTATATAATTGCTGTGCTTTGAGTTTCCATTTATTCTAAAAATATGAGTCATTTAATAAAGAAACTACTAACATGATTGTTAAAATAACACTGAAAGACACCATATAATGAATAAGTGGTAGGGATCACAAAGAGACAAGAGGAGAAGGAATCATGAAGTTATTTGATTTCTTATTTATTCATTGGGTGTTTATGATGTGTGACAACTTTAGGCATAGTCCGTGATACAGAGTTATATGAAGAAGATATACTCATAGTTTTCCAGGAAAAAAAATGCAACAGGAAAGAACTAGAAAAAAATTAGCAAATTTCCATTCAAACTAGGTCTTGAAAGAAAATTAGTATTTCATCAGATATAGACAGGACAGTGGGGAAATATTTCAGGCAAAGGGAATAAATAGCATGAGCAAAAGTATAAAGGTGGCAAAATGAAAGTAAATAATATTTCAGGTTCCCTGGAGAATATGATCCATGAAAGGGAGTAGTAAGTAAGACTATAAAGTCAGACTTAGAGGCAGACACAGAGGTCCCTGAATGATAGACTGACAAATTCTGACTTAATTCAATAAGTTATGAGGTGCCATTGATGATTTTTGAACTGGAAAGTTATATGATGAGTCTGTGTTGGAGAAAGGTTAACTTGGCAGCAGTGTGCATGATGGATTAGAGGTGAGAAAAAATATGGGAGACTGTGGAAATCACTGTAAACTAAAGTGGAGGCACATCACACACACAGATGGGTACGCACACTCAACTCAACATTAAATCAATACATATTATATGCACTCAATAGAAAAAGGAAATAATATATTTAAAACATTGTGATGTTTTTTGTCTGCTATTTCACTCAAGAAACTTGGACCCTGGTATGAGTTTGAGATGAGAGCATGAGTAAGTCTTTCCTCAGCAAGTCTCTGAGTTCTTGTGGGACTCTCATAATGTGAGCATCTCACCACACTGAGTGCCATTCTACACTTAAAGTATATGCATTTTGTTTTGGTATAACATTGCTCCTAAACTCAACCTAAATTTTATCTAGTGCTCAAAAGAAGAGTGAGCCCATCTTAGGGTAGCTTTGGCTGCCCTGATCATTTGCAACATGTCAGTTTCCCAAGTGATACACTCCTAAGAGAGTTTTAAGTGCTTGTCTTATGCATTGACTTTTATAACCTAAACTCTATAAAATTTGTGATTCTAGTATCATGTGATTACTTATATGCTATGTAATGGGATTCTGATTGAGTCTAGTAGTAAGTGGGAGTAGAAAAAGTTCTATATCAGAAATATAATCTATAATAGTTGTTCAGCTGATTGATAACTCCCAAATTTGAGACCTGGATAACATATAGAAATATAGAATTTTAGAGAAACAACAGATGGTGGGGAGGTAATGGGGTGAGTCTTAAACAAATTGAGTTTGAAGAGCTAATGAATCATTCAGATTTCTAACGGAATATTTTTTGGATTTATTTCTTTTATATTGCTGAGTAATATTCTATTGTATACACATACCACATCATCTTTATCCATTTGTCTATTGATGCACACCTAGGTTGCTTCCATATATTGGCTGTTGTAAAAAATGTTGCAGTGAACATAAGGGTGCATGTATCCTTTCAAACTAGTGTTTCAATTTCTTCAGGTAAATACCCAAAAGTGAAATTGCTGGAGCATATGGTAGTTCTATTTTTAATTTTTTAAGGAACCTCCATACTGTTTTCCATAGTGACTGCAAGAGTTTGTATTCCAACAGATTATTTTAAGTATGGACCTGGACATAGGTCAGTGGTTCCCAAACTTTGCTGCACATTGGAGTCACTTGGGGGATCTTTTAAAATAATGGTATTTGGTTATTATTATTTAACTAGAGGCCCGGTGCACGAAATTCGTGCACGGGGGTTGGGGGGTGTGTGTCCCTCAGCCCAGCCTGCACCCTCTCCAATCTGGGACCCCTCAAGGGATGTCCGACTGCCCATTTAGGCCAGATCATGGTAGGATTGGGCCTAAACGGGCAGACAGACATCCCTCTCACAATCCAGGACTGCTGGCTCCCAACTGCTCACCTGCCTGCCTTCCTGATTGCCCCTAACTGCTTCTGCCTGCCAGCCTGATCACCCCCTAACCACTCCCCTGCCAGCCTGATTGATGCCTAACTGCTCCCCTGCCAGCCTGATCACCCCTAACTGCCCTCCCCTGCAGGCCTGGTCCCCCCCCAACTGCTCTCCCCTGCAGGTCTGGGTCCCCCAACTGCCCTTCCCTGCAGGCCCGGTCGCCCCCAACTTCCCTCCTCTGCTGGCTTGGTCACCCCTAACTGCCCTCCCCTGCAGGTTTGATCGCCCCCAACTGCCCTCCCTTGCAGGCCTGGTCTCTCCCAACTGCCCTCCCCTGCTGGCCTGATCACCCACAACTGCCCTCCCTTGCAGGCCTGGTCCCTCCCAACTGCTCTCCCCTGCTGGCCATCTTGTGGTGACCATCTTGTGTGTTGGAGTGATGGTCAATTTGCATATTACTCTTTTATTAGATAGGATTCTAGGTGATCTATAGGGAACATATAGGTGAGGACAACAGTCTCTGTCCTCTAGACAAGCATAAAACTGATGGCATTACTTACTATCCTATATAATAAAAGCCTAATATGCAAATTGTCCCTCAACCGGGAGTTCTACCACTCGCTATGATGTGCACTGACCAACAGGGGCGACGCAGAACATGGCCAGCATTGGTAACGCGGTGCTGGCAGTGGGCAGCAGTGGAGGTGCTGCTGGCCCCAATGGGCCCCGATGAGAGCGGGACCGTGGCAGGATGGTGGAGCAGGTGAGCAGATGGCACCAGGCCAAGGCAGGTGTGAGCAGGTCTGATTTCCCCACTGATCACCCTGCAGACAGCAACCAGTCTCCATTACAGAGAAATGACAAGTAGCAATATTAATATAATATATATTATTTTCCTTTCAATGTGCATGAATTCATGCACCAGGCCACTAGTATGCATTATAATAGTCTTCAAAGAGTTGCAAGAGAGGATAGGGCTGTTGTGTGTAGCCATAGAATTTTCTAAATTCTGCTTCATGAAGTCCAGAGCATCCTTTATATTTTTAAGTCCCAAGCTAGTATAACTGGATAGCACAAATTAGTATAATGAAGGGTCAGTAACAAAACCAAAGTTAAGAGTTAGGTTCCCAAGGTGGAACTTCACTACATTCTCTATTAACTACTATTGATCAGCATACAAAGGGAAAGTAACATGGTATCAAATTGGGCTAATTGTGAATGGAGCTTAAAACAGACTATGGAGAGTTTCATATTTGTAAATTTGCCTAAATCCCTGATGTGAACTAGTTTTCTAATAACTTGATTCTATCTCCTTAAAGCAGAGGACATATTTATAGGAAAGTGAGATAACAAAGTTCCTATTCAGTTTGCCTCCAGTTTGTATTGCATAGGGGATTCAAAATGTAGACAACATAGATCTTGCACTTGAGAAGATTCCAGCTGAGATAGAGAAATTGGTTTGATATAAAAACAAACTGGTTATTGAAGGAACGAATGCTTTAAAGTGTCAACTGTGTACATAAATGTAGTAGGGAAACGTTCAACATCAGTAAGATCAGAGATGTTATTATTAAAGGTAATTACCTGGACTAGTAGAAAAATAATGAAGGCATTTCTTAGGCTCTGTAAGACTAGAGGAAAATTGTGTATGTGGGCAGACTCACGAGGGAAGAAAGTAGATTGGGCTAGAGACATGAGTTGGAGTGTACTGAAGTTAAGGCAGGCAGCATTATCCACTCAGAACCCTGTAGCCATCTTCTTTTAAGGCTATTTTCAGCAAAGAGTGGAGAAGAGCTTTATTATACTAGTAGCCTCAGCTGGGGAAACAAGTTTCAGCCTCAAGGGAAAATTAGTAAAATAAGGAAATGGTAGTTCAGGGCATTGGCATTTGTGGACTTGAGAAACAAGATTTCAGGAAGAGTTCAAGTTCCCTATCTTGTTTTGCTAGCTCAGAGAAATGTCTCTGAATACCTAATCCCATACTTTGTTGCCAGAACGCCCACCAACCATTCTGCAGTGGGTTTGGTTTATGCTAAGCAAAGGAAGAAAATGAATGCCTACACTATTTTATTAACCAATGATACCCCAATAAATTCAATAAAAACTTAAAAAATAAAAAATAAAATGTATAAAAAATGAATACCTGGAAATTCTACAGGACTATTTTCATACTGAGATTTTACATGCTGTGATAGATTTTTGCTTTCATTTTCGAGAGTTTTAAAACGGGCCAATTCTTGGAACAAAAGAGCAAGAAGAGCCCTGGTCAGTGTGGCTGAATTGGTTTAGCATCATCCCATGCATCGAAAGATCACAGGTTCAATTCATGGTCAGGTCACATGCCCAGGGTGTGAGTTCAGTCTTAGTCAGGTTGTATACAGGAGGCAACCGATCTATGTTTCTCTCTCACATCAATGTGTTTTTCTCTCTCTTTCTCTTCCTCTCCTTCTCAATAAAAACTTTTCTTTTTAAAAACTCAAGAAGTCATGAAGGGACAGAAAGATTTGGAACACAGGTTTCAAAGGACTCAAAGTAGGAAATCATGTTCAGGTTCTCATAGAAAATTATAAATTGGGGAATCTTCTGCATAATCTGAAGTTTCCTTCAGAAAGTACCTATTCCAGGCACCTTGGTGCAAAAGTACTTATTGTCACTTCCTTAAAACAAATGTAAAATCACACTGGCAAAGGCCCTGGCCATCCGGGTAGTTTGGTTGGTTAGAGTGTTGTCCCAGTACACCAAGGTTGCAGGTTCAATCCCTGGTCAGGGTACTTACAAGAATCAACCAATGAATACATAAATAAGTGGAACAACAAATCTATCTCTCCTCTCCTCTGCTTTCTTCTCTCAATAAAAAAAAATTAAAAATCACTGGTAAGGAAAATGAAAATTACCAAGGGGATTTTTCACCACTCATAAAGGGGCAATTTTGGGACTCCTACTTTCCCTTTGCTAGAGAACAAAAACATCCTCTCCTCTCTATCTCAGCCATCCATTCCCAGTCACATTTTAGATCTACCTCGATGTCATAAGAATCTGTATCCTTGAAATCACTAATTTAGACATCCCACTATACAGCACATCTTGTTTTTCCAGTTTGTTTGCTCACGTAGCTTTGCTGAAACAGGTCTTTTTTTCATTAAGGTCTCCATTGACCTCTTCATTTTTTATTTCTCACTTGCCTCCTACTTCACATTCTCCCTATTCATAATATATCTGATGCTTCAGCATTACTATCAGACTTTTTAAAATGCTATCATTGCTCTTTTCTTTTCTCTTTTACACCACCCGTAAAAGACAACATTGTATGAAGCTTAACACTCCAGTGATCTCTGACTGCAACTAACAAGTTTGCTCTTTCTTTTTTTTTACAAGGACTAGTTTTTTATATTTTTTCTTCCATTTAACTTACAAAACTCACCTGCCCCACTACTAATTTCTCTGGAAAATGATCTTGCCTCGTACCTCATATAGAAATAGCACTCAAATAGGCATTACCCCATCTTGCACCTCTGTTCAACTTCTTCCGCTTCCCATTAATTGTAATGGAAAGTAGCCCTCATTCGAAAGAAGACCAGATCCTGGCCAAGTGCTCTGTTTTCCATCTCTTCCCACCTCTCTACTACCATTATAATCAGTCCTCAAAGATGCTTTATTAACTACCACCTAAAACAAAATTATTTCTAACTAACTTCTACTTATTCTTTAAGACTCAGCTTAAATATTTCTTATTCAGAGATTTTCATAACATCTAATTTAAATTAGATCACCTCAGAATTTGTTACTATAAATGTATTTGCATAATTGCTTATTTAGCATCTATATCACTATGAGACTTACAGCATAAGGGCAGGGGACACTTTTTTATTCATCACTGTATATACAGCATCTAGTACAATGCTGTAACATAATAGGTAATTAAAAATAGGTAAGAAAGAGAGAAAAAAAAGGCAGCCAAATAGGCAGACCTGTTGTGCACCTCCTCCCAGGGCCAGACTGGAAATACAACTAAATTGGAGAACATTCACCTGGAATTACCAACAGAGGTCCAGCTGAGGAGGAGACTTATATCAAGGAAGGACAGAAAATACCTGGAGACCAGTAGGAAGGGCAAGGTCACGAAAGGAGCTGAGCCAGCTTCCAGGGGCTGCAAGCTGAGAGTGAGGAGGGAGCTCCCGGCTATGGGAGGATCTGTTCCCTCATAAGATAGAGGCCTGGAACCCAGGCTGGGCTCCACAGCCAGGAGCACCAGAGCCGAGACCAGCTGCCCACAAAATATCCAGTGGTGAAAGGCGGCAAGGCTGCTGGCCATTGCGGAGTCTGGAGCTGTTAGACCAAAACCGGTCAGAGAGAAAACCACAATTTCATTTTTTTTTGGTGTGTGTGTGTGTATGTATGTATGTGTGTGTTTAAACCCAGTGCACAGGGGTTTACATTTGCAGCTACTCACCCAAGGCTTTGGTGCAGGGAGGGAGACACGGACTCCAGGAGAGGCTGTGGTGGGAAGCATTGCAGGGAGATGTGGAAAAACAGAAGCCAGAAGTATTTGGTCATAGGCCCCCAAACCAAAAGGGCCATTTTTCCTGAGAGGAACTAGCTGCTCCCAGTAGCCACAGGGTAGGAAAAGAAAAAAACCCTGCCCCAGGTGATGCAGCCTGTCCCACCCTCAGTAGCCCTGCATGACACACCCTGTATTTAAATCTTTTCAGAGGAAATAAAAGCAAAGGCCAAGCCTACTGGTTTGAACAATCTTAGGAGCATCAGTGACTGGACTGGGGAAGTGCTGTCTGCTCCACTATCCTAGGAACCGGACTGGTACTTTCCCCACACCAGAGAGCTAATAAAACTCCAGGTTTCCAGCAGACCCCACCAATCCCCATATAAGGATCTCTGTCCAGCCAAGGGCAGAGTAATATTTTGGGCCACTTGTGAAGGAGTAGCTCTGGGACAGGGAAACACACCCACCACATTCCCTGAAAGCTAAACAGTACCCACCCCACATAAAGCCCTTTCGGAAACATACTTTTGAGTGATTAAGATTGACAGCTGGCTAGCAGCCAAAGGCAGGCAGAGGCAGAGCCCAGGGAACCAGCGGAAGTTTCCTGGCCCAGCCCTGGGCCCTGTTAACGTAAAACAATTGAAACCTGTAAAGAATTTTTGTAAGTTTATTTGAGACGAACTGTCAATTGCCAGGAAGCAGTAGCTCAACGGTTTGGGATAGTGCTCCGGAGAAGGGAGGGTTTTCATCTATTTTTATACATTGCAATCAAAGGAGGAGACTTAGGTGGGTTACATAAAATCCATTGGTAATGGATTAGAGAGGCAGGAGAAAGCAAAGCGGGCGGGGAGAGAGGGGTGCCTCTGGGACTGGATAAAAAGTAAAATGATAGACACATACTTAGATGGGTGTAGGATAGCCAACAGTCAACAATTAACATGATAACAATGAAGAAATTTGTGGTATCAGTTCTGGAGCCCAGCACATTAGGTTGTGCCCCAGGGGGTCTGGAAAAAAGGGAAGTTACAAGTTACTCAGACATTTCAAGGGTATGTTATCATAGATGCAAAAAGACAGATGGACTCAATTAAAGGTTGACCTTGTCAGTGAAGATACCGGCCTAGGACATAACTTCCCACCATAACTGCTTTTAGTTGAAGTTTAATTTCAAACCATCCTTTGTGGTTACTTTAGGTCTCTGAGGTTACAAGACCACCATGCAGGCCTTCCCTGAGCTTGTCAGGTTAGCATGTGGCCCCTTTCATCCACAGCCCCATGCTGCTAACAATCCTAATTTAGAGGGCAGATTGGCCCCTCCTGCTTGCAACTAAGTCCCGTGAAGACAGACAAAAATGGTGGATTGGTGGATTGCTTGGAGCTTCAAGCAGGTTGATGAAAGCCAAAGGAAGAGAGTTACTGACAGGATTAGCATCTAAGTGTGAGAATAAACAAGTCATCTTTTCTGTCAAAGAACAGTTTAGACAGCCACCATGTTGGCCACATGGCTTGCAGCTCCCCTGGGGGCTGCCATCTTAAAACAGCAAAGGCCAACCCCTCCCTTTGAGTTAGCCAATCGTGAAAGACTGTGCACCTGAGCTCCAATCAAGAGCAAAGGACAGGTCACGTGAGTCAGGGATTATAAACCCAAGCAGCCTGCCTGCTTGGTGTGCACGTGCTTCCAGATCATGTGTGTGCACCCTTCTATGTAGAAGTAAATATGTTTGCCTTGCTGCCTGGCTCCCGAGTGTTTTGTATTCTATCAGAACCCCTGACTTGGGGGACTCGCCTTATTTCTAACATAAGTACCTCACAAGAAGCCCAATATTGGGAGATAGAACAGAAGAGAAGGATCCAAAGGGAGCTCCCATGGGGCATTAAACTCTGCTGAAACAAAAGCCACTTCATTTTTTTTTCTTTTATATTTTTCTTCCCTTTTCTTCTTTTCTTTGTTAATTTTTCTCTTTTCTTTCTGTTTTCCCTTTTTAAATTTATCTTCTTTATCTCCTTTATTGATTTATTATTCTAGTCTCTGTTGGTTTATTCATATATTTAATTCTCCTTTTCTCTTTTCCTTCTCAATTTTTTTCTTTTTTTCACTATTCAATTATTTTTCTCTTTTCTTTTTCTCCTGCTTTCTCATCTTTTTTCCCTTTTCTTATTTTAGGTCTATCTGTTTTCTCCTCTATTTTCCTTTTCAAATTTTCTTTACTTTTCTTCCTCCTTTATTTTAAAGAAAATTGTGAATCACAATAATCATGCCCATGGGCCAGTGGGCCAGGTTAGTCAGAGTGCTAAAAGATTGCAACTCCTAGATTGAGTCCAACAAGGACAGGAAAAAGTTTATTCTTCATAACATCAAATTTATTCCAGGAAGTCAAGAAACATCCCTGATTAGGTCCTCTTTACTGTGACATCAGCTCACAAGCCTTTTATGGGGATTTGGCCCCCAAAAAATAGTGTCCAGTGACATAACTTTATATGTTTGGGTTTGCAGATTCAACTTGCAACAGATTTATGAACCTCTCAAAGGAACTAATGGCTCCCCTGCACTTGATCCCACAGCACTTTGTTTTTATGTTTACCAAGTTGTTTATGTAATGTCATTCTTTCTCCTATATGAAATAAAGAAGTTTCTACTTATTCTTCATGCAAATGATTCTCTCTCTCTCTCTTTCTCTCTTTCTTCATCTCCGGGCACTGATTTACAGATTTTAACACCTTCTAACAATTTTAATGTGTGTTGATTTAAAATGTAACAGCAAGTCTCTATCAGCTTCTAACTTTTGCATTTTGCATTCTGACAATATGACACCCACTTTTATAGTGCCTCTAAATGTAAATTCAGACTTCTCTAAGCTCATAATTTTTTAATTTATATTTATTGTTGAAAGATGATGAATCGAGGGGAAAACTTTTCAACTATCAGAGCTTTGAAAATTCTCTCTCTCCCTCTCTCTCTCTCTCCCCCTTCTTTCTATCCTACTCTCTCTCTCCCCCCTTCTTTCTATCCTACTCTCTCTCTGTCTCTAAATATATCTCTCTTTTCTCCTCTCCTCCCCCTCCTCCTCTCCCCATGCCTCAGGTCTCTCTCTATCTCTCCCTTACTCTCTCTTTCTCTCTATCCCCCCTTCTCCCAAAAAACTTATTATTTGAGGTGGATAATAAAGCTATAATTTTAATTTGGTATAAAAGTATTATAAAACTATAAGGAAAAGAGCCCCATTTAAGAATGGGACACAGGAGTAATCAGTTGGAGCTTAAAGTATGGATACAGATCAAGTATCTGGGGTATGAAATGGCAGGGGCTATCAGATAACCTGAGATTCAATACTTAAAGAACAGGGGCTGCTAAAAGAATAAAGCATTCATTGGCCGATTAAACAGATTAATGTCACAGTGACTATCAGCTTTGGATTTGACATTCCACTGTCCTTGAAAAGATGATAACAATGCCTCACTCACTTGGTTAGGGTAACTAAGCTCATGAGGCAAATATTGCTTGTTTGATACTCATAAATACAATACT
This sequence comes from Ia io, assembly GCA_025583905.1. Taxonomy (NCBI): domain Eukaryota; kingdom Metazoa; phylum Chordata; class Mammalia; order Chiroptera; family Vespertilionidae; genus Ia; species Ia io. The sequence continues at coordinate 101,568,446 of JAJQQW010000001.1, forward strand.
TATGATTATGGATTATGTAATATAATCCTAATAGCAACTATATAAGGTAAACATTATTACAGTCTCACTTTGAAGAAGCAGTAGTGGAGCTTATGGAAGTTAATAAACTTGCTCAAGTTTACATAACTAAGAAGTAAAGCCAGGATTCAAATCCAGGTATATCTTACTCTAAAGCCCATGAAATTTTTAGTTACCGCTCTGCCTTATTAGTTTTGCTAAGTTTACTTGCTTCATTTCCTGGCTACTGTATATACCTAAACCTTGACCAGAAATATCACAGCTGCGTGCCTTTGGCCACAAGTAGCTAGATCAGAGCAAATTTATCACCACTATCACAAATATAATTCAGTTTAACTCCAGAAATATTTATTAAGTACTAGCAGCCCGTTTGCACGAAGATTCGTGCAATAGACCTTCATTCACCTGGCTGCCTGCACCAGTTTTCTGCTGGCACTGGGGACCCAGGCCTTGGCTGTAGCCACCGCCTTCTGCCTTCTTTCAGGGTCGGGGCTTGGCCCCGGGCGGTGGCCTTGGGCTCCGCCGCACCCAGCGTCCCTGCTATGGATCGCAGGAGCCGACCCCCGGTGGTTGCCTGCGATCCGTGCAGGCTCCCCGCTGGAGCCCAAGGCCCTGAAAGCCTCCGCCAGAGGCTTTTCAGGCCTTGGGCTCGGCCGCACCCCAGTGTCCCTGCAACCGTTTCCTGGTGGGCGTGGCTGGTGGGTGTGGCTGGTGGGTGTAGCGAAGGTACGGTCAATTTGCATATTACTCTATTATTAGGTAGGATTAGTGTATGCCTGCATCCTTGCAAAGTCCATGCCTCTCTGACAGTGATGAGTTATTTGGGCCATATTGATATTGTCAGAGAATTAAACTTTAGCCATATCATTTCATGGTTATCTCTAAGGGAAGAAGGGAGCAGATACCTCTTAATCAGTTCAGTGGAAAGGTCATGCCTTGCCACTGGGAAATTACCAAGGTCACTAAGCTACTTTAACTCAGAAATCCGTCTACATCCTGGAGATAAGAGATAGTTTTGTGCATTTTTTAACTGTTCAAAAGATAGTCCCTGAGATAAGCAGTGTCTCTGGGCCTATAGATGTAGAAGGACCATTGTGGACCATAGAAGGCTGGTTAATCCAGAAGTAGCATGACTATATTCAAAATGTCCCTTTCTACATTCCCTTTAATTAGAAATAAGTAAATTTGGATTTGGTGAAAAAAATTAAGTATATTCTCAGCATCCTAAAAATAAACAGCTTTAGGGCTGGTATCACCAAGTACCTCTATAGCCTGGCACCATGGCAGCCATTGTCCATAAAACTGCAAAATCAAAAACAAACAAACAAACAAACTAACAAATAAAAAAAATCCGAATTTCTTCCAAATCACACAGTGTATCTCTGGAATACAAGCCCTTAATTATTGCCACTGGTAACTTTTCTTAGGACATGGTCTTAGCATAGCTATATGGGCCAAAATTAGAAGTTTGTATTAATTTTTACCTTCCTGTGGATGATGTTTACTCTGAAGCCTCAAGTGGTAGAAAGAAGGCTGATCATCATTCCTTTTACCCTTTAAGGAAAAATGGCCTGCTTCACCTACTGTGCCTAAGAGGTGATTTCAACTGAGTGACTGGCTGGAACTGTTCTATGGAAAATGCAAGCCTTCTGGTTCCTGCTCAACAGAATTCAATTGCATTTGATGCTGAGGTGATATGGGCACTATTACAACTCTGCAAGTGTGCCATTTGTATTGCTTTAGTATAAAACAGAGAGACAGGATATCTGAACTTCCATAAAAATATGCTTGGGTAAGTTGCTTGCCATTGTCCCAGGTTATGTACATAATTTCAGAAAAAAATGAGACATTTTTGAATGTTCACTTTTACTAGATTAGGAATGTGTTACTTTCAATTTTACAAAAACCATTGAAGCATTTTGCTCGGTACTGAACTAACATTGACTTACTTTTTAAAATAGCCACCTAACCAGGTAATGCATTTTAACTGTGTAGAGGATGGTGAAGAATTCTTTTCCTTCTTTCATTATTTTGCATTTTTAAAAATGTAGCATCCAATGTAAAAATCACTATGGACACAATGTTTACATCTCCTACCAGTATCAATATAATCAGCTTTACTTTTTTATTTATTATTTTTATTTTTATTTGTTTATTAAATTAGTTGGGGTGACATTGGTCAACCTAAACATATAAGTTTCAGGTATGGCTTTTTATGGTAAAAGATCCATATATTGCACCACGTATCCACCACACAAAGCCAAATCTTCTCCTGTGCTTAAATGCACATAACAAAATTTACCATCCCAACCATTCTTTTTTGTGTGTGTACAGTTCAGTAGCACCACCACCATCATCTCCAGGACTTTCTCATCTTCCAAAACTGATATTCTGTCCCCATTAAACACTAGCTCACTTACCCCTCCCCCAGCACCCATCATGCTAATTTCTGTCTCTATGATTTGACAACTTTATGTGCCTCATATAAGTGGAATTATATAGTGTTCATACTCTGTGACTGGCTTATTTCACTGAGAATAGCGTCCTCAAGGTTCATCCATGTTGTAGCAGGTGTCAGAATTTCCTTCTTTTTTAAGGTAAATAATATTACATTGTGTAGATAAACCACATTTTGTTCTCATTCATCTCTGTATGAACACTTGGGTTGCTTCCACATTTTTGCTATTGTGAAAAATGCTGCTGTTAACAGTGGTGTATAAATATCTGTCTGAGACCCTGATTTCAGTTCTTTTGTAGATATACCCAGAAGTGGGATCCCTGGGTCATATGGTAGTTCTACTTTTAATCTTTTGAGAAACCTCCATACTGTTTTCCACAGTGGCTGCACCAATGTGCATTCCCACCAGCAGTACACGAAGGTTCTAATTTCTCCACATACTCAGCATCATTTGTTTTCTGCTTTGTTTTGTTTTATTTTGTTTTGAGAGTAGCCACAGTAGCCATCCTAACAGGTGTAAGGTGATATCTCATGTGGCTTCAGTTTGCATTTCCCTGATGATTATTGATGTTGAGTATACCTTTTCATGTGCCTGTTTGCCCTCCGTATGTCCTCTTCAGAAAAAAAAAGTCTATTTGAATCCCGATGACCATTATTTCCATTAAAAAAAAAAACTGACCCAGAGTGGGTATATTATTTTCAAAATACATCTGCTTGATTTTCAAACAGTAATTTAAAAACTAAAACAGGACAATACCTCACAGTCTTTCTTTCCAACATGTGCCCAGCATAATGGCTCCCACAGAGAAGGGTGGCAAGAAGAAGAAGGGCTATTCTGCCATCAAGAAGGTAGTGACCTGAATACACCATCAACATTCACAAGAACATTCATGGAGTGGGTTTCAAGAAGCGTGCCCTTCAGCCACTCAAAGAGATCCAGAAATTTTCCATGAGGGAGATGAGAACTCCAGATGTGCGCATTGACACCAGACTCAACAAAGCTGCCTGGGCAAAAGGATAAGGAATGTCTCATTTCATATCCAGGTGTGGTTACCCAGAAAAACATAGTGAGGATGAAGATTCACCAAAGAAGCTCTATACGTTGGTCACCTATGTACCTGTCACCACTTTCAAAAACCTACAAACAGTTATAAATCTGCAAAAAAAAAAAAAAATCTACAAATAAAGTTATAAATCTGCAAAAAAAAAACAAACAAAAAAAAACAACAACAACAAAAAACACACCACAAAATAAAATAAAACTAGCTAAAACAGGAGCCCCTCTTCTTGAGTTGTCATCACATTCCAACGATGTTCCTGTTTGGGGAAGTAGGCTATTTCCTTCAGTTCCTCATACTGTGGGCAGATGTTTCACCTCCATCTGCTGTGGTCCATGTTGGCTTGTACAGAGTTGTGTGTTGATTTTAATTTTGCCAAGATTATTGCAGTTGCGCTGAAACTGGATGTCTCCCCCTGCAGGCTGTCAGCTTTACTTTTTAAAGAAGTAAGCTTCTGTCTGTTGGAAATAAAATCTTAACCATGAAGTTATTGGGGAAAAATAACAGATACACCCTGAGAAGAACAAATTTATATTTTCCTTACATATTGTGCAATATATGGAAATTCCCGATTTAATAGTCAGGAAATTCCACTCTAATAGTCAGACGCATATAACTTTTATCCAACTAATAGGATCTCCTCCCTTTGAGGCAAAAGACCAAAATTAGAAGTCAAGCTCATATCCCAGAGCTCAGTACAATGCCAGGCATTCATACATGCATTTATTCATTCATCCCTCCATTCATTCAACACATATTTATTGAGTACCTACCTTTTATCAACTGCATAATAATGAGAATATAGCAGTGAACAAGACTGGTCCTTGCCCTCATGGAGCTTAAGATAGTGGATGGTACATAGTAGAATGTATTGCATGTGTGATAAATTTATTTGTTCACCTGTAGTTCAAAAGTCAATTTCTAAGGAATGCCCTAATTTCACTCTGTGTATACATGTGTGTGTGTGTGGTTTTGTAATCATAATGTTGCTTATAACTAAAGAGAGGTAGTAGACATCATGAGGGATGCATCTCATACACCTAATCTTTTTTTTTGTATATTTTTTTATTAAGGTATTATATGTGTACATATCTTACCATTGCCCCCCCACCCCACTCCCATACATGCCCTCACCCCCCAGTGTTTTGCGTCCATTGGTTATGCTTATATGCATGCATACAAGTCCTTCGGTTGATCTTTTATCTTCCCCACCTCTCCCTAACCTTCCCGCTGTAACTTGACAGTCTGTTTAATGCTTTACTGCCTCTGTATCTATCTTTTTGTTCATCAATTTATAATGTTCTTTATTATCCACAAATGATTGAGATCCTGTGGTATTTTTCTTTCATTGACTGGCTTATTTCACTAAGCACAATGTTCTCCAGTTCCATCCAGGTTGCTGCAAATGGTAGGAATTCCTTCTTTTTTATGGCAGCATAGTATTCCATTGTGTAGATGTACCATAGTTTTCTGATCCAGTCATCTGCTGATGGGCACCAGGCTGTTTCCAAATCTTAGCTATTGTAAATTGTGATGCTATGAACATAGGGGTGCATATATCCTTTCTGATTGGTGTTTCTAGTTTCTTAGGATATATTCCTAGGAGTGGGATTACTGGGTCAAATGGGAGTTCCATTTTCAGTTTTTTGAGGAAACCACATACTGTTCTCCACAGTGGCTGCACCAGTCTGCATTCCCACCAGCAGTGCACGAGGGTTCCTTTTTCTCCGCATCCTCGCCAACACTTGTCGTTTGTTGATTTGTTGATGATAGCCATTCTGACAGGTGTGAGATGGTACCGCATTGTTGCTTTGATTTGCATCTCTCGGATAATTAGTGACGTTGAGCATGTTTTCATGTGTCTCTTGACCTTCCTTCTGTCTTCTTTCGAAAAGATTCTATTTAGGTCCGTTGCCCATTTTTTTATTGGATATTTCATCTTCCTTTTTTTAAGTTGTATAAGTTGCCTGTAGATGTTGGAGATTAAACCTTTATCAGTGATAACATTTGCAAATATGTTCTCCCATACAGTGGGCTTTCTTGTTGTTTTGTTGATGGTTTCTTTTGCTGTGAAAAAGCTTTTTATTTTGATGTAGTCCCATTTGTTTATTTTCTCTTTAGCTTCCATTGCCCCAGGAGCAGTATCAATGAAGAAGTTCTTTTGGCATATGTCTGAGATTTTACTGCCTGTGGATTCCTCTAGTATTTTTATGGTTTCCTGTCTTACGTTTAAGTCCTGTATCCATTTTGAGTTTATTTTTGTGTATGGTTCATATACCTAATCTTTTAATCTCCTACACCTGTGCTATGACAGCTCTAGTTATGAATGTAACTATTTACACTAAGAATGATCACCCTGAGATCTTCAATGATGATCACGATATTAAGGTGGGAAAGTGAACTCAGATACTTTTAACAGGAGTTGTGAAGTAAAGGGGTTCTAAATAGCCCTAAATAAATCTGCTTCAGAGTAAGTATGAAATAGTGGGTTCGAAAGAACAGGAGCTATGGAGTCAGATAACCTGGATTTCTATTTTAGCTCTGTTATATGGATTTGTGTACTTCCTTAAGCCTCAATTTCTGGTTTAAAATGGAGATAATAATACTGGCCTAGCAGGGTTCTACAAATTAAATGAGACAATGCACGGAAAGTACTTACTATAAGGCCCAACACATAGGTCTCAGTAAAAGGAGTAGTTGTTGTTGTTATTGTTTTTGGTGCTGTTGGGCTGATTTTCCATAAATTCAGTTAACTAATAATTTGCTATATCCTGGCCACCCATACCTAATGGGCTTTCCAATGTAAACACAAGAGAAGACATGTCATAGAAAAGAAAATATTCCTTTGGTTCCTCTGCTTGAGCCATACATCTTTTCTATGGTGTCTTTTTCCCTCCATAGTTCTAAACACGAACACACACACACACACACACACACACACACACACACACACACACTTGAATTAGGCCCAAGATGGAATGCCAGCTATAAAAGATTAATAGTTGCTGCCTGGGATAATTTGTTGAGAAGGATCCTGAGATTGCAATGGGAATCAATATTTAAAAGTAGCATGATAGATTGGTAATTCCTATCAAGAGTTGGATATGTGAGTGGTAAAGTGGTAGCATACATGGTATATATTTGGCATGTGGGCCCTTAACTCTACTGGCAAGAAAGGATATAGACCATTTAACACTTCAGTATGACATTTAGCCTATCTTTATTCTTTTATTTTTGGAGCACCACATGTCTCTTAAGTTTTAGTTTTTATAGTGGAATAAAAGTCTTAGCTTCCTATTAAATAAATTTTCCAGCATTAGGAAGCAAGTAAGTGAGAGATTTGTTGGGAGGACAGCATTGCCTTTCTAACCTTGTATCATATAATACAATTACTGGCTTTACTTTTGCTTAAGTTGCTCCTTAATATTTGGGATTCCACAAATCTTTTTGCTTTAGACAAATATAAAATTTTCTTTAATAGTCTGGCTGGTGTTGCTCAGTGGTTGAGCATTGACCTATGAACCAGGAGGTCATGGTTCGATTGCTGGTCACGGCACATGCCTGGGTGTGGGCTCAATCCCCCATATGGAGCATGCAGGAGGCAGCCAATCAATGATTCTCTCTAATCACTGATGTTTCTATCTTTCTCCCTCTCCTTTCTACTCTGAAATCAATAAAAATATATTAAAATTTCCTTTAATAAACTTCCCTTAATAAAAGCTCCACTAACAACCCATCAAAGAGATAACATTGTATATTTATGCAGTGGAATACTAACCAACAATAAAATGAAAGAGTTACTGATACAAGCAACAAATATGAATAGATTGCTCTATACAGAAGTTCTCAAACTTGATTGTGAAACAATCATCAAAAGCTTGTTAAAATATAGAGTTCTGGGACCCATTCCAAGGGTTTCCAATTCAGTTGATCTGGGTTGTGACCTCATAATTTGCATTTCTAATAAGTTCTCAGGTGATGCTGATGCTATTGGTTCTGGGTCCACATTTTGAGAAGCACTAATATATGGTGCTAGAAGTCAGAATAATGGGTACCTTGGGTGGGGGCAGGAGAGTTGGTGTTGATTGGAAATGGGCACAAAAGAACTTTCTGGGGTGATAGAAATGTTCTATATCTTGAACTGGGTGGTGGTCATGTAGGTAAATACATAGGTAAAATACCATCAAGATTTGTGTCTTTTACTGCATGTAAAATGTACCTTTAATTAGAGGAAAGAATGTGAGCTTTGGAATCAAACGATAAATTTAAATTCCTGGCTCTGCCACTTACCAGTCCTGTGACATTGGCAGGTTATATACCCAAGCCTTACTATCCTATATAATAAAGAGGTAATATGCAAATTAACCCTCACACCCTCACAAGATGGCTGCCTACGACTAGGCCAACAGGGGGATTAGTGAGGGATGACCAAATGACTGAACAAGCAGGCTGCGTGGGGCAACCAGGATGGCCGGGGGGGCAGTTGGAGGCGACCAAGCCATCAGGGAGGGTAGTTGGGGACAACCAGGCCAGCAGGGGGAGCAGTAAGAGGTGACCAGGCTGGCAGGGGGGACAGTTAGGGGCAACCAGGCTGGCAGAGGGGGCAGTTGGGGACAACCAGGCCAGCATGCAGAGGCAGTGAGGGGTGATCAGGCTGGCGGGGGGGGGCAGTTATGGGTGACCAGGCAAGCAGGCAGGTGAGCGATTAAGAGCCAGCGGTCCAGGATTGTGAGAGGGATGTCCAACTCCCAGTTTAGGCCCGATCCCCAGGATTGGACCTAAACCAGCAGTTGGACATCCCCTGAGGGGTCCTGGATTGGAGAGGGTGCAGGCTGGGCTGAGGGCACCGCCCCCCCCCCCGTGCATGAATTGTGTGCACTGGGCCTCTAATATATATATATATAATAGGGTTCATAATAGTACTGCCTCAAAAGGTTGTTGTGAGAACTCAATAAGAGATTCTTGTAAGGTGCTGAGCACAATGCTTGGCACAGAATAAACACGATAAATGTTTGCTTATTTTTAAACGTGAGTCTAAATTAAAGGGATTTAGTTTAGATTTAAAGTTTTGATTTAGGAGTTAACATTTCTTCCCGTCCCCCCCCCCACCATGCACATGTGCAGACACACACAGACACGCTCCTATCCCTCTTCTGTATTTGTACCAAAATTCTTCATCTTAGAAAAATCCTCATTCTTTTACATCACCTTGACTAGTGGAGTTTCTTCAGAAACAAAACTATTTATTTCTCCATAATAATGCCAGAAGGCCCTGGCCTGGAACCACCTGCCTTCCTGCTCAGCAAATGAGCAGCTATATCAATAGAGACAGGTGCACATTGGTGCTCACCATGGGCACAGAGTGTTCCCTGAATGTTACTGAAAGTCCCTGGACTAGATAAACCACCCATGAAATCCAATTCAAATTAGGGAAATAGACTATAAATATGGCTCAATGAAGACACCTTTCTGAGGAAATAATCCAGGCAGTGGTTAGCTCCAAGGACACAAATTAAAGGCGAACATGTCCAGACCACAGATTCAAGCTCTTTGTCCCTATTTTCAGTGTGCTGCAACTCCAAGCCTTCATATATATTTTGCTTTTAGGTTTTTTAAATACTGATAGTTCTTGAAATTCACTCTAATAGGGATGTTTTTCTGATTAACTAATCACTGCCTCCTCATCTCATAATATCAGATAAACCAAAGCATTTAGTTAGATGCCAGAAATACTGACTGAGCCCTTTGTCTGTGTGAAGCACAGTGTTGCCTGATACAGGTACAGACCTAAAGCATACCTGATCCCTGTCCTTGAGCATTCTATGAATGGGGTAAGAAAGCCATATAAGTATACAATGATATATAAAGAATGATGTATTAAAGTAACACTGAATAGAAGTATCTAAGTCTTTATAGGAAGGAAAGGAGTATGGGGAGGGTTAAGAAATGATTACTGAGAGAAATCACCTTTTAAGATCTTTAGAATCAGGAACCAGGTGAAAAGCAATAGCTCATTTCATCATAAAGGAATCAAAAGAAACAAGGCAACATTTGAATGTTTGGATGGAGATGGGAAAGGAAGTTTAAAGCAAGATTTTATGTACTGGCAGGTATGAAATATCCCAGAAGATGATTATAGAATGATGGGCCTGGTTGGGTCTAGAAACAAGCACAGATCTAGCCATTTTGTCAAGTGTCAGAGCTTATCTAGAACAGAGTTGAATCAAGGCTCTTCTTTTACACAACTTTTTGCTATGTTTCTACCTTATATGACTCAACTCCCAAATTAACCCTCAAATGAACTGAACTGAGAAGAACTTTGAAAAAGGTCCCATGACACAAAGCTCAGAAAACTATAGACACCTCTGAGTCCTCCTCTGCTCTTCCCAACTAAGGAAAAAACCTAACCATTTATAAATTGGGGAGTTGAAGAGCCAAGAATAGGTACAATAAAATATGTTGCTTTTGAAGATTGATTTTGTGCTTATTAATGGGGAAAATAACTTTGCTTTTATTATGAAGCCCTGCAATTGATTAGACAGAGTGAAGAGTCATCATTTTTGCCCAGCGTTTTTATTAAAACGAGTAAGGCATTTTTTACAAGATTATTATGCAGTTGCACACTTTTCCACCCCTTTGTTTTATAAGGTTTTTCCTGCAGGCAGGCTTGTTATGTAATCCTAACCCTGGCCCCATATAATTGATCATGTCACAGAGGTACTAACTCACCATCCTCCAAGCCAGCACGTGAAATGCCATCCTGAAAACTGGGAACCACTCTCAAGATTCTATTAGGAGTCTAATCATTCATCATCTGGTCATGAAAATTATAACCTTTGAAAGTTGTGTATGGGAAAATTAAATATTTTGCCTCTCCACCCATGTACAGGGAGGAAAAAGGATGACCAAATTCCACAATACTTTATATGAAGGGTAGGTGATAATCAATAGAGAAAAACAAATAAAAACATCAGGAATAAAATTGTTATACGTGTGTGTGTGTGTGTGTGTGTGTGTGTGTGTGTGTGTGTTTAGAGAAAGAGGGAGGGAGAAAGCAAACCCTATATGAAAGCCCCTAAATCCTTTACCTCAATCACAAGGAAATGAGACATGTTTAGCCAGGTGACATGTGTTACCTCAAAGGAAAGTAACTTCCTGCTGCCTATGCTGTATATGTATTCTGGGAACTAAAATAGCAGTGTGACCTTGATAAAGTTAATTCAGTTTTCTGGGCTTCACTCAAAAAGAGTGAAGAGAGAGCACTGAAAGGTCCTTTCAGCTGTGATGTTTTATATAATCTTAGACTGGAGTTATTATATATTAATAAGAGATAAACCTGAGGCACAAAATACTGCAATGGCTCTTCTTATAGCATAGGCAGATGCTTTTCTTACAGCATAGGCCAACAGAACCACTTTCATTACCATGGTTGGGTTCAGGACTGCTGCAACGCCCTATCTCAGATCTGGAGATTAACATATATACCGGGGTATGGATGGATTTCTACACTTTGTGTTATTCTTTACTCATAAGCTGTTAAAGTCTCTCTACCAGCTGCTCCATTAAGTATATTCTTGGTCACAGGAGAACCAGGCAAGAAAATGAGCTGTAGTCCAAATCTAAGCACTGGTCATTGAGTCCTTGAGCCTACAACACTCTTTCTCCTAGATGCTTCTGTAGCATTCATTCTCTGTAACACTTGTCTATTGCATTTTTCGTGTGTGTGTGTGTGTGTGTGTGTGTGTGTGTGTGTGTGTGTGTGTGTGACAGAGAGAGAGAAAGAGAGACAGAGAGATGGAGAGAATGAGAGACATAAAAAGAGATAGTAGCACTTCAACCCTGGGCTCCGTGACTGCATAACCCGTCTGCCAAGCCAGCCACTTCAACCCCAGGCCCTACACATCCTGGTGACTAGGCCCACCGGTGAGTATGGGACTAGGTTACACTCCCACCAAGCCCGCTGCTTCATATGCAGTCCCTGTGCGACCAGGTGCCGGGGCCGTCCAGGGAATCTCAGAGAGTCCAACCCTCCTGCCAAGCCCACTGCTGCAGCCACAGGCCCTGTGTGACTTGGAGCCTAGATCCTTTGATGAAAGCAAAAATGGAGAGACAAAGAAAAATTCCAAAGGAAAGAAAAGGAGGCGTCACCAGAAAAGGTACTAAATGAAATTGAGGCATGCAATATGACAGAAAAAATTCAGAGTAAGGGTCATAGAGTTTCTAAACCAGCTGGATGAGAAAATCAATAACTTATGTAAAAATAAATAGTAAGTAGAGAGTGATATAGCTATAATAAAAAGCACAATAGAAGATTTCAACTGTAGACTAGAAGAAGCAGACCAAATTAGCAAATTAGAAGACAGGGCAAAAAAAAAAATCTGAACAGCAATTGGAGAAAAAATGATAAAGCAGAAGGAGAGCCTAAGGAAGCTTTGGGACAAAATGAAATGAAGTAACATACATATAATAGGGGTGCCAGAAGAACTAGAGAGGAGCAAGGATTAGAAAACTTATTTGAAGAAATAATGACGGGGGGGGGGTCAATTGGGGAAAAAGAAGTCATATGTAAAACTTTAGACAATAATAATAATACAAAAAAGAAATAATGACAGAAATCTCCCCTGATTTGGGCAAGAGAAAAGTCACACAAGCACCAAAAGTCCCAAACAAGATGAACCCAAAAAGACCGACACCAAGACACATCGTAATTACAAAGGCAAACATTAACAACAAAGAGAGAATCTTAAAGGCTGCAAGAGAGAGACAGAAAGTTACCTACAAGGCATCTCCCATTAGATTATCAAATTATTTCTCAACAGAAACACATCATACCAGAAGGGAATGGAATGAAGTATACAAAATGATGCAAAGCAAAGGATTGAATCCAAGAATATTCTATCCAGCAAGGCTATCATTCAAAATTGAAGGGATATCAGGAACTTCACAGACAAAAGAAAAGGCTAAGGGATTTTATTACTACCAAGCCAACAATGCAAGAATTGCTAAAGGGACTGTTGTAAAAAGAAGAAATAGAAAGGGAAGAAAAAACACAGGTACAAAAGATAAATATGGCTACAAACAAGTACCTATCAATAATAACCTCAAATGTAAATGGATTAAGTACTTCAATCAAAAGACATTGAGTGGCTGAATGGATATGAAAACATGACGCATATATATGCTGTCTACAAGAGACCCACTTCAGAACAAGGGACTCACACAGACTGAAAGTGAAGGGATGGAAAATATCTTTCAGGCAAGTGGAAATGAGAAAAAATCTGGGGTAGCAATACTTATACCTGACAAAATAGACCTCAAAATGAAGGCTATAACAAGAGATAAGGAAGGCCACTTCATAATACTAAAGAGTTGATACAACAAGAGGATATAACTCTGGTAAATGTATATGCACCCAATGCAGGAGCACCCAAATACATTAAAAAAAAAACTTCTGGAAGATATCAAGTGAGAGCTTGACAGCAATAAAATCATAGTAGGGGACTTTGATACCCCATTAACATCACTGGATAAATCCTCTAGACAAAATATCAACAAAGTAACAACAATCCTAAATGACTCACTATATGAGAAGGACTGAATTGACATCTTCAGAACATTTCAGCCCAAAGCTATGGAATATACATTCTTCTCAAGTGCACACAGGACATTTACAAAGATAGACCACATACTGGGTCACAGGCAAAGTCTCTCCAAATTCAAGAATATTGAAATCATATCAAGCATCTTCTCAGATCACAATGGCATAATACTAGAAATCAACTACAATAAAAACAATGAAAAAAATCAAACACTTGGAGGCTAAATAGCATGCTATTAAACAATGATTGGGTTACCAAAGAGATCAAAGAAGAAATTAAAAACATCCTGGAAAAAAAATGACAATGAAAACACAGCAATTCAAAATCTATAGGACACAGTGAAAGCATTCCTGAGAGGGAAGTTTATAGCATTACAGGCCCACCTCAAAAAAACAAGAAAAACTGGTAATACATTACCTAACTCTATAATGTCAATAATTAGAAAGAGAGAAACAAGAATAGCCCAGAGTCAGCAGAAGGAGGGAGATAATAAAGACAACAGTGGAAATAAATGACATAGAGACATACACACACAAAAAAAACCACACAAACAAACAAAAAAACCACACACACACAATAAAAAGATCAATAAAACCAAGAGCTGGTTCTTTGAAAGGATAAACAAGATTGTTGAACCTCCAGCCAGGCTCACCAAGAAACAAAGCGAGAGGACCCAAATAAACAAAATCAGAAATGAAAGAGGCAAATTAACAACAGACCCCACACTAATACAAAGGATTGTGAAAAAAATACTATGAACCACACTATTCCAACAAACTGGACAAGCAAGATGAGATGGACATATTCCTAGACAAATACGACCTTCCAAAACTCAATCAGGAAGAATAAAAAAATCTGAATAGGCCGATAAGTATGGAGGAATTTGAAGCAGTAATAATAAAAAAAAAAATTCCAGCACACAAAAGCCATGGTCCGGACAGCTGTACAGGGGAGTTTTATCAAACATTCAAATAACTAAAACCTATCCTCCTTAGACTATTCCAAAAAATTCAAGAGGAAGGCACACTTACAAGCTCTTTCTATGAAGCCAGCATTACCCTAATCCCAAAACCAGATAAAGACACTACAAAGAAAGAGAATTACAGACCAATATCCCTCATGAACATAGATGCTAAAATTCTCAACAAAATTCTAGAAAATCAGATCCAGCATTGCATTAGAAAGATCATACACCATGACCAAATTGGATTTATTCCATGGATGCAAGGATGGTACAATATCCGTAAATCAATGAATGTGATACATCACATAAACAATAACTGAGAGACAAAAATCACATAATCATATCAATTGATGCAGAAAAAGCATTTGACAAAATCCAACACCCTTTCTTGATAAAAACTCTCAGCAAAGTGTGAATAGAGGGATCATACCTCAACATAATAAAAAGCTCATATGACAAACCTACAGCCAACATCATACTCAATGAGCAAAAACTAAAACCATTTCCGCTAAGAATAGGAACAAGACTGGGATGCTCACTCTCATGTTCGACATAGTACTCTAAGTGCTAGCCTTAGGGATTAGACAAGAAAAAGAAATTAAAGGCATCCAAATTGGAAAAGAAGAAGTAAAATTGTCATTATTGGCAGATGGCATGATATTGTACATAGAAAACCCTAAAGACTCCATCAAAAACTATTAAACTTGAGCGCATCCAGAGCAGTGCTTAGGGCTCCAGGGTTGCAGGGTCTCTCTTCCTGATGATCCCCATCTGGCGCCAGAAATGGGAGCCGTGCCACCTCACTGGTACCTTCCAAGTGGCCTACCGAGGCCTTGAGCTGGTCCCATCTGGAGCTCCCATGCTCCCGTGCCCCAACCCTAGCTCCGGTAGCCGCCCCTCCCTGTGCAGCCCAGAGAGTCCAGGACCATCTAGAAATTCCCACCACAGTCACAGGCCCCAACGCCTCTAGCTTCCACTCTTCCCCTGTCTGGTCCATGGAGGTGGTTGGTTACCATGGTGAAGCTAGCAGCCTATCAATGATTCTCTCTTATCATTAATGTTTCTATTTCTCTCTCCCTCTCCCTTCCACTATGAATCAATAAAACTATATTTTAAAAAACCCACAACAAGAAAGCCCACTGCATGGGAGAACATATTTGCCAATGTTATATCTGATAAGGGTTTAATCTCCAAAATTTACAGGGAACTCACACAAATTAACAAAAGGAAGATAAACAATCTAATAAAAAAAATGAGCGAAAGACCTAAATAGACACTTTTCAAAAGAGGACATAGAGAAGGCCAAGAAACATATGAAAACATGCTCAAATTCACTAATAATCTGAGAGATGCAAATCAAAATGACTATGAGGTACCATCTCACACCTGTCAGAATGACTATCATCAACAAATCAACAAATGACAAGTGCTGGCGAGGATATGGAGAAAAGGGAACCCTTGTGCAGTCTGGTGCAGCCACTGTGGAAAACAGTACGGAGTTTCCTCAAAAAGTTAAAAATGTAACTCCCATTTGATACAGTAATTCCACTTCTAGGAATACTAGTATATCCCAAGAATTCAGAAACACCAATCAGAAAGGACATATGCACCCCTATGTTCATAGTAGCACAATTTACAATAGCTAAGATTTGGAAACAGCCTAAGTGCCCATCAGCAGATGAGTGGATTAAAAAACTGTGGTACATCTACACAATGGAATACTATGCTGCTATAAAAAGGAAGGAAATCTTACCATTTGCTACAGCATGGATGGACCTGGAGAGTATTATGCTCAGTGAAATAAGCCAGCCAGAGAAAGGCATGTATCACATGATCTCACACATATGTAGAATTTAATGAACAAAATAGATCCAGAGACATAGAACCATGGAATAGACTGATGAATTTTAGAGGGAAGTTTGGGGTGGGAGGGGTTGAGGAGGAGAGATTAACTGGAGAATTTATATGCATATATGCATAGCCCATGGACACAGACAATAGTGTGGTGAAGGCTGAGGGGGTCAATGGGAAAACAAACAAACAAACAAACAATAACCCAGAAGGGACATCTGTAATATTTTCAACAATAAAGATAAGTTAAAAAAAAAAAAGAGAGAGAGCTAAGTGTACATCTCCCCAACCAGTCTCTAAATTCTTTGAGAGCATAGACTATGTAATCTATCTCTTTCCTCTAAGTCAGTGGTCGGCAAACTCATTAGTCAACAGAGCCAAATATCAACAGTACAACGATTGAAATTTCTTTTGAGAGCCAAATTTTTTAAACTTAAACTTCTTCTAACGCCACTTCTTTAAAATAGACTCGCCCAGGCTGTGGTATTTTGTGGAAGAGCCACACTCAAGGGGCCAAGGAGCCGCATGTGGCTCGCGAGCCGCAGTTTGCTGACCACGGCTCTAAGTGATAATGTGGAATACTGCGTAAGCATACTGGCTCTGAAGTCAGGTTCTCTGCTTTCAAATTCCAGTTCCATACTTATGAGACAGAAGAGATTTAATTAGTTTTCTAACCTCTCTAATCCTCAATTTATTTTTATTTTTTTCTTTTCTAATCCTCAATTTTATGAGCTGAATGTTTGTGTGTCACCACCCCCACCCATCCATATGTTAACATCCTAATCCCCAGTGTGATGGTATTTGGAGGTGTGACCTTTGGGAAGTGATTATATCATGAGGGTGGATTAGTGCCCTTAGAGACACCCCAGAGAGTTCCCTCACCCCCTATGCCCTTTCAGGAGAGCAAGAAGACAGTCATTTCTGAACCAGAAAGTGGACTCTCATCTGATGCTGAATCTTCTGGTAACTTGATCTTGGACTTAGCCTCCAGAACTGTGAGGAAAAAGTATCTATTGTTTCTCAACCACCCAGTGTATGGAATTTTTGTTATAGCAGCCCGAACAGTCTAAAACAAACTTTTAAGAATTTTGTAAAGATTATATGAGCTAATATATGTAAAGTGCTTAGAACAGTTCCTGGCACAAAATAAGCACTTAATAAATGTTAGCTACTATCATTATTATTACTGAAATCTCTAGGAAAATGCACACCAAGCACAGTGTATAAGTGACTGAACCAATCTATACATTTGTTTTATCATTTTATGATTTTTAAGGCTATAACAGTAAAACATGTTCATCTAAAGAATTTAAAAATGCAGATATTTACAAAGTAAACTGGGAATGTGATCCTTTAAGTCTCCCCCGAACAACAGTATCCCCATCCCCATTGCACAGGGTTGACTTCTATCCTTCCAGACTTTTTATATGCAAACATAAGTATAAACTATTTTTTAAATTTTACAAAATAAAATTTATATTATGCCATAAACACAGTACTTCAACTTCTGGTTAAATCTCAACAATGTATCATAGAAATACTGCCATTTCCCTGCATCTAATACATCTCATTTTTAAATGTTTGCATAATATTTCATTACATGAATGCACTCTAATGTTTAACCATTCTCCAACTAATGAGCAGTCAGGCTATTACCAAAGAAATCTATAATAACCATCCTTTGTATATGTCCCCAGATGTACATAGAGGTATTTCTTGAGATATATACCTAGAAGCAGATTGCTGGGCTGATGCAAAGGCCAATTTTAATATTTTATAGAAACTACCAAACCATCTTCCAAAGTGTTGTGCCTATTTTCATTCTCACCAGCAATGTGAGTGTATTTTTCCCCGACATCTTCTCCAACATTGAAGACTGTTTATTTTTATCTGTTTGAAGGGTTACAATGTTATAGTGTTATTTGAACGAAAAAATCTCCCTGATTGCTAGTGACAACCCACCACGTTGAAAATTTAGTACAAGTAAATAGCCACTTTCTTAGTAAACAGGGATGGCTCTGGTGTAATAGGTGTGTGCTGAAGGGTCTCTTGCCATGTTTGATAGTGACAAGAGTGCCATTGTCAACTGGATCAGGTGTTCCATACTGCCATCATCTTCTAGAGGCTGTCTATATCAGTAAGTTTGCTCCCTGAGACACTGGGCACAAACTATTTGTAGAGATTGTATTATTTTTGTCTACAGAATTGCCACATGCTTTCAGTGCTGCTTTATCTTCATTAGGATTAATTTCATGGGCTGTGGCACCTGTCCTTCTATATTTTAATCTCTCTTTTCTACCCCAACATAGTTCTTCCACCAAGGTGAAATAATGGAACTAGCATGAACTGTGTTAGGCATTTTACATATGTTTTCATACTGAAGCCTTATAATAACTCTGAAGTAGGGCAAATACTGTTATTCTCATTTTTCAGATAAGAAAACTGAAAGTGAGGCACAAAGAGGTTAATTTGCTCAAAGCTGCCTGTTTCCAAAGCCCGTGCTCTTTCCACTGCATCACAGTGTCTTTAAAATTTCTGGAAGCTTTCATATTTTTGCATCTCCAGAGTTTTTATTTCAGAACACCTGGATGAAATATTTTGAAAAATGAATGCATCAACCAATTAATTCCCAGTGTGAGCAAAGTGCTGTTCTGTGTTTCTGAAGTTAGAAAGACATTTCAAAAGGGTTCTCTCTTTTCACTACAAGGTTTTAGGCTTGTTTGGTGAACTTTCTTTGAACTTTGTTCAGGCTGCTGAGCTTTCAATTACAGCCCCCTGTCTCACTGCTTGGGATGCAAGTATCAGTGAGCTCAGAGGGGAATAATTAATGCTAAAGAAACAAGAATTGGCTACTATGAAATTCTGTCCCTGTCAAGGAATCAAAATCAGGTTGTGGATTAAAGGGAGGTAACGTCAGTTTTTACCCTCTTACTTGCCTCTCTCCCAGGAGTTGGAGGTGCTATCTCTCTCAGTTACCCAGAGCTCAAGTGTTAACTTTGCCTACAATCTCTGCCTTCCCACCACCTTCCAAAACACAAATAGAGGGTGATTCTCTCACCCTCCTGGCTCATGTTTCAGATTAAACCCTTGTCTGAAATTAAGTAACACAGGGTTTTCTCAGACTTTGCATTAGTGAATAAACCACCAGTGAGGAACTGATGACACCTAATGCCTCTCCCAAAGGGTACCGACATTTTAACAATAAACTTCTAACAATACCATGCCTTCGTCCAAAGATGGAGAATTTTTCAAAGCTGCCTTAGAGTCTCCTGTTGTGACTGAGAACAGACACACAAAAAGACAGATTGGAGAAAGTACAAGTTAATCTGGTCTTCTTCTGTACCAGGGTGCACACATAACTACAGGGGGCTGCTCTGCCCCAACAACAATCAACATCTAGGAGTACAGATTCCCGATCCTGAAGACCACATTCATTTGTATGACAAATTGCCATTAATATCTTTCTAAAGCAAAGGTAGCTAACTCCTCCAGTATTGTACCCTTGGGTGTTACTAACATCTTTCAATGGCCAGATTTCAAATTCTTCCCTAAATCATCCATTCTCAACCTATCCAGACTGTCTCATTTAGCTCAGACCATCCAATAACATAGGTTTTTGATGGGAAAAGGTATATTAATAAATGTGCAGGCACATTGACCTTGATGATTTGTTTCTCTGGAAAAAATATATATCTTTGTCAAACTATATATGAACCTACTTTTAAAGTCCAACATAGAAAGGAATGCTAATGGTTGACTTGGCTGAATATTTTAGCAATCCTCAAATCAAACCATGTGTGTAATTATCTACTTAGGTAATTTGCCACAAGGATGTGAATATCTCTGGTTGAATGATCTTGACAAAAAGAGAGGTATCATAGGATAGTGGCTAAGAATATATTTTCTGAAGCCATACCCACTTAGATTCAAATCCTGAGTCAGCCAGTTACTAGCTATATAACCCTGAATAGGCCATGTAGTCTCTTTGAGGTTCAGTTTTCTCACTTGTAAAATATGGATAATAATAGTGTTTACCTCATAGGGTGACTTGTGAAGATTGAATTAAACAAGAGCATATATTTAAAGTGTCTGAAATGAATTATCTATAGTTGGCTACGTAACAATGTATATTTCCTTACACACTACATCCTCTGGGATGGGGGTACAGGGTGGTATAAGCCACATACCTGCTCTGGAGCAGTTAATCATCTGTATCTTCACACCTCAGATTGTTAATATCATCTGAAACTTGTCACTGAGGACCTATTAAATATAAATCCTCATCTATAGATTATTTTGTTGTGTTCTACCAGCCCTTTCCACCATAACAAATTGGCCCATGCCTTCAGATCATAAATGATAAGCCAGATGGGAGAGAGAAAACTTTTGCCAACAGTTACATTTAATAGAGTTACTACTGCCTTTGACTTTTACCAAGTATTTTCCTAAAGAGAATCCTCAGAAAGCAAAAAGCTGTTCAAAGCTGTTCCAGATTTCCAAGATAAGGAAGATTCTACCATCCTCAGGCTAAGCATTAAGAGACTGCCAGGTGGTCATTAACTATTCTCCCCAGTTTACACGAGAGCAGCTCTTGTGGCAGGAGGTATAATCCAGGTACTGTCACCTGTCACCTTTGGACACCAACTGCCTTCTCTCAGAAATGAAACTACAAAACATAAGAGATGAAAGGACTCTTAGAGGCTGAGCATGAGGATATTAAAATAGATCCTCCTTATTATGACAAACAAGGAAACAGAGGCCCAAAGAGAAAAGTTTACTTTCCCCAGTGAATCACTGGTAAAATAAGCTTGAGAAATCCAATTTCCTGATTTCCAGTAAAGTCCTTGAGGAGTCCAGCTCCAAGCTAAAATCCTGTGTTGGTGTTTTAGGCCTGGCTGAAGATTATTACAAGGTTTTGCTTGGCAGGCCTCATGGGGAAAAACTGCTCTCCTCATACTAGATGTGGTGCATAGCCACTGCATGGCAATTTCTGGAGGGAGTTGTGGTCATGGACTCATTAGATCTCTTCTCCCACCATTTTCACCACACACACTTTAGCTTTTGAAATTCTTATAATTCTCACACATTCTATGATCTTTCACATCTCCCCTTAAATGTCATTTCTTTTATTAAGTCTTTCCTGGCATGCGTGTGCGCGCGCGCACACACACACACACACACACACACACACACACACACATATGCTGGAGAGTTGCTGGAATTCTCTCCCTGGGCTCATGACTATTCTGTAGAAGAAGCCACTTGAAGGACATATGTAATTCTGTCACACTAAACAAATAATGGCTGTAGAAAGGCAGAAATATTATCTTTTTTACATATATCTTACCGTGGAAAATAACACTGGCACTAAAGCAGTTTTTTCTCTAAGCACATTCCTCTTTCAAATTCCTATTATGAATTATGGCATCACCATCTACTCAATCTCTTAAGCTCAAAAGCATAGACCTTATTCTGATTTTCCCTTCTCTTTCCATCTTGCCCATTCTACTTAACCTCTAAATTATGCAGCTTTTATGTTAGAATTATCTCTCAAATGTATTATTATTGTCCCATCTCCATTAGCATCATCTCTTGACTGGATTACTACAACAGCCTCCTAAACAGTCTTACTGCCTTTTAATCCATGCTCCAGGCTGCTAATAGAGTAATTGTTTTTAAATGTAAAACTGATCATGCTACTTGCCAACTCAGAACCCTCTAATGGCTCCCCATCACCCTCACTATATGGCCAAAACTATTATCATGGTATGAAGTGGCCCTTCACACTCACCAGGCTCATTTCCAAGTTCACCTTTTGCTGTGACTCAATGAAATGTTTATACCAGATAAACCCAATATTTTTCAGAGATTGTGGGGGCACAATATATTTTTATTGATACCAGAGAGGAAGGAAGAGGAAGAGAAAGATAGAAACATCAATGATGAGAATCATTGATGGGCTGCCTCCTGCATGCCCCCTTCTGGGGATTGAGCCCACAACCCAGGAATGTGCCCTGACTGGGAATCGAACCGTTACTTCCTAGTTCATAGGTCAATGCTCAACCACTAAGCCATGTCAGCTAGCCCACAAATGCAATTTTATCCAACTGTTCTTCACTGCTTTTCCATGTTTTCTGCCCAGTGCTTATTGCTCCTTTAATATCCAGCCCATATTCCCTCATTTTCTGAAGCTTCCAGTCCCATTCAAACCCCACAAAGCTGAGTTAGTTTACAGTAGCCATTTATTTGGTCCTTCAACCAATTGTTGTAAATACTCATATCATGGCAATTATCTTGTTTCCAATCTGTATTCTTCATTGGTCTATGAGCTGCTCCAAGGCAGCGATCTGCCTTTATTCACTGTAAAGCCTGAAGTGAAGTATTTGATCACTTGTAAAATTATTTGGTACCAAACTGGGCTTTGGCACACTGTTTTTAGCAGAGACTAAAAATAACAAGGAAAACTATGTTCTCTCATGATCTGCCCGGAAATTATATTATACTATAATATCTCAATGAAATGAGAAGCATTCCATACACTAGGTTAACCTGTGTTAGGGTTACCATTACTGTTAGAATAAGAGTTAGGGTTGCAGTAAAATTTAGAGCTGGGTACAATGCTAGGGCAAAGTCTAAGGCTAGGATTAACCCTAGGGCTATGATTAGGATTAGTATATTGCAATCAGAACCTGTCACAGAGCCTAACCAAAAGTCATTCTTAAAACATCCACTTAGTGCTTACCAACTGATTTTTCACAGTTCTTAATGCAAAAGTGGGCATAATGCTTGTTGAGGAATTAATTCCCCTGATAAGTTCCCAGAAGCATCTACTTCATTCTAAATTCTTTCAATGGCAAGTAAAGTTATAACACATTCTAAAATTATTTGTTTTGCCAGAAATTATTATTAAACATTAACTTTTTCTAATTTTGTTTTTGTAGTTGAGGCTGTGACTATGTACCTAAAGCAGAATTTCATTTAAATCAAGTTAAGCAAACAAAGGAAAAAGTAGACAAATCAGTTATGATACCCAGATTTGGTATGTTCTTATCTACCTGAGGAAATTATATTAAAAAACATAGCCTGATAGCTTGCCACTGCCACTTAAGCCAGACAAACTGAGCATAATAATAATCCATTATTATGGATTTTACCTGCTGCTTTCTTTATTCATTGACTCATTTGGTTTTCACAATAACCCTGAGAAATTGGCAGAGAAATTTAACCTATTTCTTTGTCTCTAATATGCCATAAATTATAAAAGAAACTATCAATTTAATTACAACTTTTCAGAGAAAAATAAATGCCATGTTAAATGGATCATAAGTCTTCTGATCAATTTCACACTTTAAAGTGTGAAAACAAACCTTTTGTCTTAGACCTGAGGACACATGGTATGATTCCCTTTTGAATATGGTAAAAATGAGGCCTAGAACATAGCTATTAAGTGGAATATCCAGAGAGGAACTTGATGCTTTTGATAGATAGATAAGTCTTCTTTTTATTCCATTAAATTTTCCTAATGTCTATTCAATAAAATAACAATCTTATAGGAATGTTGATAATTGGCAGAAAGCTTCTGTACTTAATTTGAGAAACTCTGAGTAAAAAATAAATAGGCTTCTTTACTGTGTATCTTCTCAGAGTTTTAACTATTCTAACTAATGTACAGCATGAATTTGCAAAATAAGACTATACAGCATTGCACAAAGTTATTTGACCATAGAACTTTTTCTCCCTCTTATACAGTGTCTTGTGGAACTAGTGTTCTATATTATACACTCTAGAAAACTAAACCATACCATGGTAAAAATTCTTCAGCCTCCAAAAGGCATGAACTACAACTTCCAGTTTGTTAACTGTCAATTTCAAAGACTATATATGGTAAATCACTAAGTGGTAGAACCTGTTGCCTAACTCAATTCAATTTGGCTATTAAGAATGCTGAAGTGAGAAGTTTCATTCAAGAAAACCTGAGGAAGTAGCCATCAACATAATCACATGAACCAAAGAAGTACTATTCTGACATTTGTCAAATAACAAATATAACCTAGAAACAATGTGTTCTCTAAAGTCAACCTCCCACTGGAAATAAAATATTTGCTTACCTTTTGAGACAGTAATATCCTTTAAAATGTCTGGCAGATTTTTCAATGTTTCTCAGTAGCACTTACAGAAATGCCTACTAATAACTATAAGTTTTATTCATTCATTTAACAAATAATCCCTGAGAGTCTAGAATTTACCAGGTATTACCTGAATGCTAGAGAGTAAAAAGGACAGATCAATCCCTGCTGTCATGATGCCCATAGTCTAGTTTAGCAAAACATGATATACAAAATACATCTAATAAACACTCAGTCAAGTCTGGACATGCAAAGTGATGCTAGAGCACCGAATATTTACCTACATAATTCATGCCCCCAAAAGTCTCAGTCTGAAGTAAATGAAGCAGGAATAATAAAGTAAAGCCCATGGCTTAACTTAGAATAATTGGCCCAGAACTTCTGCTTGCATTGTCAGCAAAGTGCTACTCTTTCCAATGCCACCCCACTGCAAACACAAACAAAAATATTCAATATCTTCACTAATGCCACACAATAAAGAACAAATATTTTTAAATGTATTTACAGAAATCTACCTGCCAGTTCCTGAGGAACAATTGTTCATTTCAGATATTGGAATTTTCTCCAAGTTTAGTAATCCAATGGGCTCACCATAAGGAAATTAAAGATATAAAATACCTGCTAGACTGCTACCAATCTGTTTCCCAGCCAGTGCCAAAAAGCAACAGAATCACTGGGTCCCTCACAGCATTAAAGCATTAAACACTACTCTGCCGCCTGGAGCTTTCCTTCTTTCTTCTTGTAATACATATGCCCCTGATATGCTTCCCCATTTTTATACAGATGGGCAACTTAATCTAATAACTGCCTTCATTGGTTGAATATTTAATGCTCTGTTCATTCTTAAGTGATCTGCTATAATTTGTTTAGATAGCTATAAACCAAGTGAACTCTCTTTATCTCATTTCTATGAATTACTGTTTTTGTTCCTATCTCCACCTTATTTCCATTCCCCCTTTTGCCAACAGGTTCCATTACTGATTCCAGAATTTATATAATGGCAATTTGAAAGCATGATTAAGGACAGTGTACATATTTAGCTAAAGGGCCAGGGGACACTTGTTTATGTGGTAGATTCTAAATAACATTTTCTTGTGTTTCTTATTTTCAATCTAATGGAGCCATTCTAACTTAACCCAGCAGATTATGTTGAGTGCTTGCTGAGTATGCTGGTGGGTACTACATTTATCCAGTAATTCACAAGCTTTCCTAAATTCCAGCCTAAACACTGCTTACCTTTACAGAATGGCTTTTACAGAGGGATCAGAATAGTCATACTCACTCATTTACAGTTAGATTTTGCTGAGACACTTGAATTATGAGCTCCCATAACTATGAGGCCTTTATTAAATATAATGAGCTGGCAATATTGTATATGATAAAAATAAAATAGTATATATTATGAGTAATTATAGTATCTATATATATAAAAGGCTAAGTGACCGACTGTCCATCCAACCGTCCAACCTACCGACCAGCCAGTACATATGATGCTCACTGGCAATTTAAAAATAAATGTTGCCCTGACCGGTTTGGCGCAGTGGATAGAGCATCGGCCTGTGAGCTGAAAGGTCCCAGGTTCGATTCCAGTCAAGGGCATGTACCTTGGTTGCGGGCACATCCCCAGTGGGAGGTGTGCAGGAAGCAGCTGATAGATGTTTTCTCTCATTGATGTTTCTAACTCTCTGTCCCTCTTCCTTCCTCTCTGTAAAAAATCAATAAAATATATTTTTTAAAAAAATAAAAATAAATGTTGATTCACACATGAGTGATACATATGAAGCTCTCACTGGTGGCAATTGCACATGTGTTTTAATTTAATAATACTATATTATATATACTATTTTGACATGTAATTTTTGCAGTCACGTAATTACCACATGAATCGTTCTTTTTTAAATAAATCTTTATTGCTCAGATTATTACAATTGTTCTTTTTTTCCCCCCATAGCTCCCCTCCACCCAGTTCCCACCCCACCCTCTGCCCTTACCCCCGCCCCCCGGCACTGTCCTCATCCATAGGTGTACGATTTTTGTCCAGTCGCTTCCCGCACTCCCCACACCCCTTCCCCCCCCAAAGAATTGTCAGTCCACTCCCTTTCTATGCCCCTGATCCTATTATATTCACCAGTTTATTCTGTTCCTCAGATTTTTTATTCACTTGATTTTTAGATTCACTTGTTGATAGATATGTATTTGTTGTTCATAATTTTTATCTTTACCTTTTTCTTCTTCTTCCTCTTCTTAGAGAATACCTTTCAGCATTTCATATAATACTGGTTTGGTGGCGATGAACTCTATTAGCTTTTTCTTATCTGTGAAGCTCTTTATCTGACCTTCAATTCTGAATGATAGCTTTGCTGGGTAGAGTAATCTTGGTGGTAGGATCTTGCTATTCATCACTTTGAATATTTCTTGCCACTCCCGTCTGGCCTGCATAGTTTCTGTTGAGAAATCAGCTGACAATCATATGGGTGCTCCCTTGTTGGTAACTGTTTGTCTCTTGCTGCTTTTAATATTCTCTCTTTGTCTTTTGCTCTTGGCATTTTAATTATGATGTGTCTTGGTGTGGTCCTCTTTGGATTCCTCTTGTTTGGGGTTCTCTGCACTTCCTGGACTCATAAGTCTATTTCTTTCACCAGGTGGGGGAAGTTTTCAGTCATTATTTCTTCAAATAGGTTTTCAGTATCTTGCTCTCTCTCTTCTTCTGGCACCCCCATAATTCAGATGTTGGTACGCTTGAAGTTGTCCCAGAGGCTCCTTACACTATCTTCATATTTTTGGATTCTTTTTTCTTTTTGCTTTACCGGTTGGGTGTTTTTGCTTCTTTGTATTTCAAATCTTTGACTTGATTCTTGGTATCCTCTAGTCTGCTGTTGGATCTCTGTATATTATTTGCTATTTCAGTCAGTGTATGCTTAATTTCTAGTTGGTCCTTTTTCATATCCTCGAGGGTCTCACTAAATTTATTGGCGGTTTCTAGAAAATTCTTGAAAAACCTTATAACCGTGGTTTTGTTTTTGTTTTTGTTTTTTTTTCCCAATTTTTTTTATTAAGGTATTATATGTGTACATATCTTACCATTGCCCCCCCAACCCACTCCCATATATGCCCTCACCCCCCAGAGTTTTGCGTCCATTGGTTATGCTTCTATGCATGCATACAAGTCCTTTGATTGATCTCTTATCTCCCCCACCTCTCCCTAACCTTCCTGCTGTAATTTCACAGACTGTTTGATGCTTTACTGCCTCTGTATCTATCTTTTTGTTCAAGTTTTTAATGTTCTTTATTATCCATAAATGAGTGAGATCATGTGGTATTTTTCTTTCATTGACTGGCTTATTTCACTTAACATAATGTTCTCCAATTCCATCCAGGTTGCTGCAAATGGTAAGAATTCCTTCTTTTTTATGGCAGCATAATATTCCATTGTGTAGATGTACCATAGTTTTCTGATCCAGTCATCTGCTAATGGGCACTTAGGCTGTTTCCAGATCTTAGCTATTGTAAATTCTGCTGCTATGAACATAGGGGTGCATATATCCTTTCTTATTGGTATTCCCAGTTTCTTAGGATATATTCCTAGGAGTGGGATTACTGGGTCAAATGGGAGTTCCATTTTCAGTTTTTTGAGGAAACTCCATACTGTTCTCCACAGTGGCTGCACCAGTCTGCATTCCCACCAGCAGTGCACGAGGGTTCCTTTTTCTCCGCATCCTCGCCAACACTTGTCATTTGTTGATTTGTTGATGATAGCCATTCTGACAGGTGTGAGATGATAGCGCATTGTTGTTTTGATTTGCATCTCTCGGATAATTAGTGATGTTGAGCATGTTTTCATGTGTCTCTTGGCCTTCCTTCTGTCTTCTTTTGAAAAGATTCTATTTAGGTCCGTTGCCCATTTTTTTATTGGATCATTTATCTTCCTTTTATTAAGTTGTATAAGCTGCCTGTAGATGTTGGAGATTAAACCTTTATCAGTGATGCCATTTGCAAATATGTTCTCCCATGCAGTGGGCTTTCTTGTTGTTTTGTTGATAGTTTCTTTTGCTGTAAAAAAACTTTTTATTTTGATGTAGTCCCATTTGTTTATTTTCTCTTTAGCTTCCATTGCCCTAGGGGCAATATCGGTGAAGAAGTTCTTTTGAAATATGTCTGAAATTTTGCTGCCTGTGGATTCCTCTAGTATTTTTATGGTTTCCCGTCTTATGTTTAAGTCCTATACCCATTTTGAGTTTACTTTTGTGTATGGCGTAAGTTGGTGATCTAGCTTCATTTTTTTGCATGTGTCTGTCCAATTTTCCCAACACCATTTATTGAAGAGACTGTCTTTATTCCATTGTATGTTCATGCCTCCTTTGTCAAATATTAATTGAGCATAGTGGTTTGGATCAATATCTGGATTCCCTATTCTGTTCCATTGATCTATATGTCTGTTCTTGTGCCAGTACCAGGCTGTTTTGAGAATAGTGGTTTTGTAATACAGCTTGAAATCTGGTATTGAGATCCCTCCTACTTTATTCTTCTTTCTCAGGATTGCTGTGGCTATTCGGGGTCTTTTTTTATTCCAGATGAATTTTTGGAGAGTTCATTCAAGATCTGTGAAAAATGCCGTTGGTATTTTAATGGGGAGTGCATTGAATCTGTAGAATGATTTGGGTAGTATGGACATTTTAATGATGTTGATTCTACCAATCCATGAACATGGTATGTTCTTCCATCTGTTTACGTCTTTCTCTAGCTCTTTTTTCAGTGTCCTGTAGTTTTCCGTGTTTAGGTCTTTTACCTCCTTAGTTAAGTTTATTCCTAGGTATCTTAATTTTTTTGGTGCGATGGTAAATGGGATTGCCTTTTTAGTCTCTCTGTCTGTAATTTCACTATTGGTGTATAGAAAGGCCATAGATTTCTTGGCATTAATTTTGTATCCTGCTACATTGCTGAATTCATTTATTAAGTCTATTAGTTTTTTGACGGAGTCTTTCGGATTTTTTATGTACAATATCATGTCGTCTGCAAATAAAGACAGCTTTACTTGTTCTTTTCCAATTTGGATGCCTTTTATTTCTTCTTCTTGTCTAATTGCAATAGCTAATACTTCCAGTACTATGTCAAACAGGAGTGGTGAGAGTGGGCATCCCTGTCTTGTTCCTGTTCTTAGGGGAAATGTTTTTAGTTTTTGTCCATTGAGTATGATGTTTGCTGCGGGTTTATCATATATAGCTTTTATTATGTTGAGGTATGAGCCTTCTATTCCCACCTTGCTGAGAGTTTTTATCAAGAAAGGGTGTTGGATTTTGTCAAATGCTTTTTCTGCATCAATTGATATGACTATGTGATTTTTACCTCTCAATTTGTTTATGTGATGTATCACGTTTATTGATTTGCGGATATTGTACCATCCTTGCATTCCTGGGATAAATCCTACTTGGTCATGGTGTATGATCTTTCTGATGTACTGCTGGAGCCGATTTGCTACAATTTTGTTGAGGATTTTGGCATCTATGTTCATGAGGGATGTTGGTCTGTAATTCTCTTTCATTGTGTTGTCTTTATCTGGTTTTGGTATTAGGGTGATGCTGGCTTCATAGAAGGAGCTTGGAAGTGTTCCTTCCTCTTGAATTTTTTGGAATAGTCTGAGGAGGATAGGTTTTAGTTCTTCCTTGAATGTTTGGTAAAACTCTCCTGTGAAGCCGTCAGGACCCGGGCTTTTGTTTGCCGGAAGCTTTTTGATGACTGCTTCAATTTCGTCCATAGTTATTGGCCTATTGAGCTGTTGAGATTCTTCTTGATTGATTTTTGGAAGGTTATATTTTTCTAGGAATATGTCCATTTCCTCCAGGTTGTCCAGTTTGTTGGAATAGAGCTGTTCGTAGTATTTTGTAACAATCCTTTGTATCTCAGCGGGGTCTGTTGTTATTTCACCTCTTTGATTTCTGATTTTGTTTATTTGGGTCCTCTCTCTTTGCTTCTTGGTGAGCCTGGCTAGAGGTCCATCAATCTTGTTTATCCTTTCAAAGAACCAGCTCTTGGTTTTGTTGATCTTTTGTATTGTTTCTTTGGTCTCTATGTCATTTATCTCCGCTCTGATCTTTGTTATTTCCTTCCTTCTGGTTACACTGGGCTTTTCTTGCTGCTCTTTTTCTAGCTCTTTGAGTTGTAGGGTTAGGTAATCTATTACCATTGTTTCTTGTTTTTTGCAATAGGCTTGTAGAGCTATGAACTTAGCTCTCAAGACTGCTTTCGCTGTGTCCCATAGATTTTGGATTTTTGTGTTTTCATTGTCATTTGTTGCCATGATGTTTTTTATTTCTTCTTTGATCTCTCTGGTGACCCAGTCCTTGTTTAATAGCATGCTGTTTAGTCTCCATGTGTTTGATTTCTTTGGATTGTATTTATTGTAGTTGATTTCCAGTTTTATGCCACTGTGATCTGAGAAGATGCTTGATATAATTTCTATCTTCTTGAATTTGAAGAGACTTTGCCTGTGACCCAGCATATGGTCTATCTTTGAAAATGACCCATGTGCACTTGAGAAGAATGTATATTCTGTGGCTTTGGGGTGAAATGTTCTGAAGATGTCAATTAATTCCATCTGGTCTAGTGAGTCATTTAGGATTGCTGTTTCTTTGCTGATTTTTTGTTTAGAGGATTTGTCCAATGGTGATAGTGGGGTATTAAAGTCTCCTACTATGATTGTATTGCTATTAATCTCTCCCTTGATATCCTCCAGGAGTTTTTTTATGTATTTGGGTGCTCCTATATTGGGAGCGTATATGTTTACCAGAATTATTACTTCTTGTTGGATTTCTCCCTTTAGCAGTATGAAGTGGCCTTCTTTATCTCTTGTTATGGCATTTACTTTGAGGTCTAATTTGTCAGATATAAGTATTGCTACCCCAGCTTTTTTTTCATTTCCATTTGCCTGAAAGATATTTTTCCATCCCTTCACTTTCAATCTGTGTGAGTCTCTTGTTCTGAGGTGGGTCTCTTGTAGACAGCATATATATGGGTCATGCTTTTTTATCCATTCAGCCACTCGATGTCTTTTGATTGGAGCATTTAGTCCGTTTACATTTGAAGTTATTACTGAAAGGTATTTGTTTGTAGTCATATCTATTTTTGTGTCTGTATTCCTTCTTACCTGTCTATTTCTTCTTTTTACAGTATTCCCTTTAGCAATTCTTGCATTGCTGGTTTGGTGGTGATAAACTCCCTGAGTCTTTTTTTGTCTGCGAAGCTCCTGATTTCCCCTTCAATTTTGATTGATAGTCTTGCTGGATATAGTATTCTTGGATTCAGTCTTTTGCTTTGCAACACTTTGTATACCTCCTTCCATTCACTTCTAGCTTGTTGTGTTTCTGTTGAGTAATCATTTGACAATCTGATGGGTGTTCCTTTGTAGGTAATTCTCTGTCTCTCTCTTGCCGCCTTTAAGATTCTCTCTTTATCATTTTTATTTGCCATTGAAATTATGACATGTCTTGGTGTGGGTCTTTTGGGGTTGATCCTGCTTGGGACTCTCTGTACTTGCGTAACTTTTATCTTTCCCATATCCGGGAAGTTTTCTGTCATTATTTCTTCAAATAGATTTTCTAATCCCTGCTGCTCTTCTTGTCCTTCTGGCAGCCCTATTATACGCATGTTACTTCGCTTCATGTTGTCCCGAAGCTCCCTTAGGCTTTCCTCCTGCTTTTTAATTTTTTTCTCCAATTGCTGCTCAGATTGAGCTTGTTTCTGTACCTGATCTTCTAACTCACTTATTTGGTCCTCTGCTTCTTGTAGTCTACTGTTGAAACTTTCCATGGTGTTTTTGATTGTAGCTATATCACTTTTCATTTCTTCCTGATTCTTGCATAAGTTGTTGATTTTCTCATCCATCCGATGTATAAATTCCACGACCATTACTCTGAACTCCTTTTCGGTCATCTTGCAAGCTTCAGTTTCACTAATTTCCTTTCTTGGCAACTCCACATTTTCTTTCCTCTGTGAGTTATTTCATTTCCCCATTCTGGCTATCATCAGAAAGCTCAAGCTTCCGTTTGCGTGGACATGGGCCGTGTGCTGTGGGGACTTCGCTCCACCTGAGTTTCACTGAAGTGCTCTGACACTAGGACGTGTGGCTGCCTTTGGTTGGTGGGAACCAGACTTGCCCAGGGTCAGTGTCCCCAGTGTTCCGTGTGGTCTCGTGTGCACACTTAGAATCAGGGGCCCTGTCTGCACCACACTGTTGGTATGTGCTGAAAATGAGATCCTTAGCATGTGCCAGGAGTCAGAGTTTCCCTGTGTCTGCACCAAGAATCGAGTATCAGAGTCTCTGTTGCCTTGTGCGGTTTCTCGTTGAGAATCAGGGTCCCTGTGTGTGTATGCACCAACAATTGGGGTCGTTGGCTCTTAGTGTGAATGCGCTGTGAGTCAGGGATCCCAGGCAGCTGTGTCCAGCATGCCAAATTCCCTGAAGTGCAGCTGCATCCTGTGTGTGCTCTCTCTACTGAGCCAAACCAGCTAGGGCACACACTCTCAAATCCCTGAAGGTGAGCTGCCTCCGTGCACTCTCCCAGAATCCCCGAAGAGGGGCGGAGTCCGTCCTGTGCGCCAAATTCCCCAAAGGGAAGCCCCTCTGTGCACTCTCTAAGATTCCCTGAAGGGGAGCTGTGACCCGCAAGCCAAATTCCCCCCAATTCCCCAAAGGGGAGCCTTCTGTGCGCACTGACAGATTTCCCCGAAGGTGAGCTGCTTCTGTCCTGCGCGCCAAATTCCCTAAGGGGGAGCGCGTCCCTGCGCAAAGCTCTGCAGCTTGTGTGAGGGGCGTGTCTATAAGTTACTATCTAACCGTGGTTTTGAACTCTATATCCAGTCATTTGCTTTCCTCCATTTCTTTCATTTGTGACCTGTTTGTTTGTCTCCAAATTTTGGCTGCTTCCCTGAGTTGATAGAGTGGCTTTGTGTGCTAGGTGTCCTATAGGGCCCAGTGGCTCAGCCTCCCCAGTTACCTGAGGTGGACACTCTTGGTGCACCCCTTTGTGGGCTGTGTGCACAGTCTTGTTGTAGTTAAGCCTTGATTATCGTTGGTATCACTGGGAGGAATTGACCTCCAGGCCAATTGGCTGAGGATCAGCTGTGTCTACGATGGGAGAACTTCTGTGCTGGAGACACCCTTATGGGGAAAGACTTGCTTCAGTGGGGCTTTGGTGCTCACTGAGTCTGCCCCTGAGTGCGTCCCTTATGGATCTGAGGAGTTGTAATCTGGATGGTCCCATTCTGACCCTGGGTACACTGGCTCTTGGATCACCAAGGAGGTGCTAATTTAGCCTCTGCCTGAGGCCACCCAGCAGGAGCTATGGAGACATCTGCAAATTCCTCTTCTTTTTTTGGGTTTTGGATGTGCCCAGATGAGCCCCAGCTGTGAAGCAATGCAAGCTGCTGTAGGGCCTTGGGCCTTCTTTTGGCTGTTCTGGGTCTCACTGACTCAGCTGTAGTTTGTTAGGTAAGTTTAGAATTCAAAGGACCAGGCCATTCATATGCAAAAGCCTCTGCGCTCAGCTTGGATGGGGCGGAGTCTCAGGGCAGAGCAAACAGCAATGGCTTCCCGTCAGTCCTGCCCTAAGAGGCCCCTGGTTCTCAGTGCCCCACAGTAATCGCTACAAGCACCTCTGAGAGAAAGCCGCCCTGGAGTTCCGCCCAATGCCAGAAAGTCCAGTTTTCCCCCATATGAGTCTGGGTCCCTAGAGTCTCACCCAGAACTGGAGTTCAGCACATTTGGGAGCTTTTGACTCCCTCCCAATTGAGAAAGCCAGCCATGTACTCAGTTGCCAGCCCTCTCCGCACGCATCTCCGTACCTCTGCACTTTACTTCTGCAGCTCCTGTGAGTCTCAGTGTGCTTTTCTCTTTCCTCCTAGTTGTAGAATTTCCACTCAGCCGGCCTTCCTGTGGTTCTGGATGATGTCCACTTTGTCTTTTAGTTGTAGTTTTGAAATTGTTGTGCGAGGCAGCAGTTCAGGTGTTTACCTATGCCACCATCTTGGTTTCTCTGAATCTTTCTTTTAATTAATTTTCTTTCAATGTGCATGAATCCGTGTACCAGGCAACCAGTATTATAATAAGTTCTACCTGACTTACTGTTTGCCAAACACTGTTTCAAAGACTTCACATGTATCAACTTATTTAATTCTCACAAATGCCTTATGGGTAGATACTATTTCAAAATTCTAACTTTAAATGTGGAAAAACTGAGACACTGAGATATTGACTCATAACTACAGTCAATAAATGATGGGGGTTGGCTTTTGTAACCATTAACTCTTTTAAATTTACTCCCCTCCTTCCCTTCCCCTGCTTTGCAACACAGGAAAATACATTCCCAGGTTCCCCTAGGACTTTTGAGTAGGTTTGATCAATGGAAGGCACTGGTAGAAAGAAAATTATAGAACAGGAGTTGGAGAAAATTTAGTGACTGTCTTCTCTCTCTCTGTCTCTGTCTTTGTCTCTCTTTTTCTCTATCTCTCTCTTTATCTCTATCTCTATATCTCTCCCTCTTTCTCAACTCCCTCTCTCTCTCTCTCTCTCTCTCTCTCTCTCTCTCTCTCTTTCACCCTCCCCCTTTCCTATAGAATCTCTGGAAACAGCTATGTCTCCTCCACCCATATGTTAACTGTTCTTCTTCCATAGCCTCAGGTCTATCTCGGCAGCCTTTGCTTGGATTTTAGCTTCAACCAGATAGCCTGGCATCAAGGTTCTGATAACATTGCCTCCTCCCATTAGCCATATAGCCCTAAAAGTGGAAGCAACTTAACTGTTATTATTAATCTTTATTAATCTCTTGGTGGCCTCACCATCCTCTGCTTGATTTTTCAACAAGTCTACTACTCATTTAACCTAACCCTTATATTAAAGTCCCCTTAGCTGAAAGATCTAGAGTTGTTTTTGTTTTTGGCAAGACCCTAACAGATAAAACTTTCAACTTAGTCTAGCCCTAGAGTCCATGGACTTTAAAACACTATACTATTTTGTTCTTCCATAGAAGAGTTTCATTTTATGATATGTCCCAAAGGTTCTAAGAGATGAACAATCCAACTTGGAAACTAACTTCTTTAAATTATGGTTGGTCAAGAGTAGCCCATAACTCTCTCCAGGTCCCCACACTAGACTGTAAGCTCTGTGAGGACAGCAATTGCGCATGTTTTGTTCATTGCTGTATCCCTAGCACATGACACAATGCCTGGCACATAGTAGGTACACAATACATGTTTGTTGAATCACCACTTGAAATCCATTTCCTTTTGTTCTCATGTAAGTAAAACTAATAATAAAGTATTTTTCATAATAGTTATTTAGCATTTTATATATTATAATACATTATATGTGCATTATATGTATTAACTAGAGGCCCAATGCACGAATTTGTGCATGGGTGGGGACCCTTGGCCTGGCCGGTGATCAAGGATGATTGGGGCAGCAGGAGGTTGGCTGGCCATCTGAGGGGAGGGGCTGTGGGAGGTTGGCCAGCTGGCTGGGGGGAGGGGCTGCAGGAGGTTGGCCAGCTGGGGGAGGGGGGCCACGGGAAGTTGGCCACCCTGATCGGGGCCATCGGGCTGGCTGGCTGGAGGGTGGAGGGGCCACGGGTGGTTGGCCCACCAGATGGAGGGCCCACGGGAGGTTGGCTGCACCGATCGGGAGGTTGACTGTGGGAGCGAACTGACCACCAGGGGCCAGCTCCTACATTAAGTGTCTGCCCCCTGGTGGTCAGTGTGCATCATAGCGACCAGTCAACAGGTCTTTCAGTCATTCGATCGCTTAGGCTTTTGTACATATTAATAGGAAACATGGGTTTAGGCATCAAACTGTCTGAGTTCAAATTCCAGTCCCACCATTCCCTAGCTACTTGAATTTGGGCATGTTGCTTAATCTCTCTGACCTGCTAAAATGAGAATAATGTGGGATATATTTTATAGGATTCCTATAAAAATTAAATGAGATAATATATGTGAAGTGCCTAGTACAGCCCTGAAACATGGTAATTAGTTATTAAATGGAAGTAGATGTTGCTATTACTATTATTGTTGTTGTTACTATTATTGTTACAATCATTGTTATTATGTATCTTTTCTCCTTTATGAAATGAATGCTATGTTGGAACATTTCCTCAGGATTCAAGACTGCTTTTTAAAATACATATTTTTATTCATTTCAGAGAGTAAGGGAGAGGGAGAGAGAGAGATAGAAACATCAATGATGAGAGGGTATCATTGATTGGCTGCCTCCTGCACATCCCACACTGGGGATAGAGCCTGCAACCTGGGCCTGTGCCCCGACTGGAAATTGAACCGTGACCTCCTGGTTCCTAGGTTGATGCTCAACCACTGAGCTACACCAGCCAGGCTTAGAGACTGGTTTTTAAACAGATTTTCTGTCTACAAGACCCTTCAGCCTCTGCTTTCTTGATGCCTCTCTGCTGTACAGGCTGAAGGCCTTTAAATTACAGACTTGAGTCTCACTATCAGTAGAGAAGATTTTGAATTATTTTATCTATCTTAAGCCTAACACCAACTCATTCTTAGCACATACTCCATGAGCCTTAACTTCCTTACTGCTTTTTGCAAGGTTTACCTGGTTTATATAACCAGAATTCTACCTCTGTTTCCATATTGCACTTCCACTTCTGTAGTGACTCCAGAGCCTGAATCTCTGACTCTGTCATTACCCTTTACTAATCTATATATATATAAAAGCCTATGACCAGTTGACCAAACAACCAGATGACTGGTTGCTATGAAACACACTGACCACCAGGGGGCAGACACTCAACAAAGGAGCTTCCCCTTGGTGGTCAGTGTGCTCCCACAGCCAACCTCCCTCAGCTGGCCAACCTCCAGTGGTTCCTCTCCACCCCCCGGCCGGCCAGCCCTGATCAGCCCTGATCACCAGCCAGGCTGAGGGACCCCACCCGTACATAAATTCATGCACTGGGCGTCTAGTGGGGACATAATTCTCATTACTTGTTTTCAATCAAATTGACCTTATAGAACCACAGTGCTACCATATTTCTGCATATAGAGCTAACCATTGTTTGGAAACTTGTGCTAATGACCATCCACATACCATTTAATCATATTGGAGATCTATGGCAATTAGGCCTGGATTTGCTGCACTGTTATGGACAGGATGACATTAACTGCTAACTTGGTCCTTTAGAAACTATTGCTAAATTCATTTAGTTCCATAGCCCTGTCCATGGTCTCTTTTGGATTATTATCCTCCTCTTCTGGCCCTCTAGAATCCTAGTGGGTTTTGCAGACCAGCATAAAAAGATTATAACAGTGTTCACCCAGGACTATATGCAGCTAGCTATATCCCACAGTTTTGGAAA
Source organism: Ia io (assembly GCA_025583905.1). Lineage (NCBI taxonomy): Eukaryota > Metazoa > Chordata > Mammalia > Chiroptera > Vespertilionidae > Ia > Ia io. The sequence continues at coordinate 101,605,884 of JAJQQW010000001.1, forward strand.
TGAGAATACTGGATCTATTGTATTGCAAACCATTCAGCTAAGTATGCTCATTTGGTCATTTCTCTGCATTTCTTCCTTCCTTCCCTCCTTCCTTCCTTTCTTCCTTCCTTCCTTCCCTTCCGCAAATATTTTTTATTGTTGATAGTATTACAGATATCTCCCATCTCCCCTTTCAGCAAATATTTATTGATTACCCTCTATATGTATTATACTAAGAACAGGAGATACAGTGCAGAATAAAAAATATGTAACTTCTAGGAGCTTACCATCTGCAGAGTTGTGGTTCAAGAAGAAAACTTTCTGAAGATTCCTAGGCCTCCTGTTCGCTTTATCCTTCTAGAAAATTATTTCAAAGATAATATATCACTAACCAACTGGCTTCCACAATGATTCCTTCCAAAAAAGTGAATTTTGTGCTGCTAGTAACATCAGAAATAAAACTTATGAACACCCCTATTCATTCTCACACCCACACAAAAATTTATCAGTAGTAAGGGAAAATAATTATTCTCATTTCACAAAAAACTGTGCTCCAAAATGTCAAAGCATCTATTGATTCAGTTCTATTTAAGAATGGAAGAACTAATTACCACATTAATTGGTCTCATCAAGTCAGACATTTGACAACATTTTGTAATGTCAGAAAATAAAATGAGTATGATATCAGACCAGCCTTCAGGTCAGCAGCTGCACTCTCTAATACAGATCACAATCCATTCAGAATGTCTAATCCAATCCAGAGTAACTAGGATATGACCAGACAAATCTTTCAAGAGCAGAAGACCTCATCACATTTGTATCTTTCTTTGTCAATAGGTAATTAATCACCAGATTCCATCTCAGCACTATAAGAATTTTTCTAATAACTTATTTTATAAATAACTAAGGAGAAAAAGTCTCCAATGACATAATATGCATAATGTGTACTTTAATTGGAAGGCAATTTAGATATTTATTTAGGCCATATTCATATGCAAGTTATTTTTAATGATGGAAAGCTGCTTTGGTGGAACTAATTATAATAAATTACTAGTGGTGCATGCAAACATTAGTTGCTCAGCCAAAGTGATCAATAGACCAAAAGCCAAGCTTGGACATAGCTGCAATGCTTTATATGAACTTCTTATGGAATTAAAAAAGGGCCCTCTTTATCCTGTTCTACCAGAGAATGAGTTCTCCAAGTCCTTGGAGAATGATTCCTTAATGCACTTGGCACTCCAAGCCAAGTGCATTAAAATTATCTCAGCATTGGCAAAGTTGTCTTAAGACAGAGATGTATGAGCCCCTAGATCCTCAGGAATGGGACTCTGGCCTTTCCCATAACACACTTAATTCTCAGAAGAACTGGGGTGCTGATACTATGTTGAAATATTCTAAGTAATCTTCATGTTTCTCATAAATAAATCTTATCTTGGAACAGGAGGTGCCAGGCTTGATGGAAACCAGTCAGATAAAAATTTAATTTTGCAAATTGTTCATTTATTTTTACACCCACTGTCAGGGAGAAAAGAAAACAGGACAATTTCTATATGACCACAAATTAAATGCAGGAGAAATGTATTTAGAACCATGCAAAGTCTACTTTATTTTATTATATTTGTATTGATTTCAGAGAGGAAGGGAGAGGGAGAGAGAGAGAAAGAAACATCAATGATGAGAGATAATCATTGATCAGCTGCCTCCTGTACACCTCCTACTGGGGACTGAGCCTGCAACCTGGGCATGTGCCCTTGGCTGGAATTGAAACCGGGACCCTTCAGTCTGCAGGCTGACACTCTATCCACTGAACCAAGCCAGCTAGGACCATGCAAAGTCCATTTTAAAAAATGTGTTGGACAATTGGAGTCCTTGCTATTCAAAACAATCTTGCTCAAGACTGAAGCTATTTTTCTGCTTCAGATGTCATCATAAAAACTCCTGGTTCTGTGAATTGTAAAATATTCTAGGATCAGTACTGCCCACATTTACTTCCTCTTTTGAAAAGCATGGACCACAATATAAATAAACCATGCCCAGAAATGCTAGTTCCTAGATTGCCAGAAAATGTCCCAGACATACAGTTTTTAAATTTATGTTTCCCTATATAAGACCCGCAAGAGACAAATCAAATAATTCCAACACTCTCCTATTCACCACTCAGTATATGAAATAAAACATCACACATAAATGAAGCCACCCGTGCAATGCACCACTTCCTGTCTCTATTCCCTCCCGCCCTTCTCAGAAATAAACACTATTGTAAATTTGGTGTTTTCTATTTCCATATATGTTTTATGCAATTTTAATACATATATATTAATAAATAACATATAATACTATTTTGTGCTTTATGGGACCACACTAAATTTTTCCATAAATTGTGTTCTTGTATTCATTCAACATTGTGATATTTGTGATTCATCCATGTTATGAATCCCACTATATTCATATAGCACAAGTTTATAATCATTTCTCTATATATGGAAATTTAGGTTGTTTCCACCTTTTTTTCTATTACAAATAATGCTCCTGTGAGAATGATTCCTGACATTTATGTTCAGGAGTTTCTCTAGGATGTACATCTAGGCATATAATTTCTGTACTGTAGGGTATATGCACATCTCCAGCTTTACTAATCAATGCCAAATTGTACCAATTCACATGCCCACCAGCAGTGCAATAGGGTTTCAGTTGCATATTTTTCAAAAGTTCTTTTTCTTTTCCTCATAAAGTTATTACTTTGATACCTCAACATTACTTGTTAGTTCAGTTTCTATATAGTTGAAAAAAATTAAAAATGTGGTCCCAAGCCAGTCAACTCAATTAGTAGGGGTCCACTTGGGAATCCAAATTAATTTTAAGCTCCTACTTATCAGTTCAGCCAACCTCAGGACAAAATGGTAAGGCACATGACATTCATCTTTGTATGTTATATTTCTTCATCTGCACTTGTAGCTCCCAATTACTTTATGTCTCTTCCTAAGTACAGCCATGCAATTAACAGTCACAACTTCATGCTCCAGCCAGCTTCCATTTTCACCACAGCTTACTTGTCAATCGCTGACTCATTCATTTATTCATTCAGTCATCCAGTCAAAGATTTGACATATATGTAGTGAATGCTTAAAATTTTCCAGATATTATATAATGGGGTAAAATATAAAGGAAGGGTCAGAATGGAAAAGACTGGTACCTTTTCTGCCTTATGTTGCAACCCTCTTCTCTTTGTCAGAAAAATCTGATAAATTAAATCAAGGTAAATAAGGAAGGAACAAGTATTAATTGATCACCAATGTGTCTGTGGCTGAAAATGACAACATATTTACTCTTGCATGTAACATGCTTGTAAAGTAGCTTGTCCATCAATGATCCAAAGGAAAGCAAATAGAAATACATTAAGCTGTCATTTATTGAGTATCAATGTGTTCTAAGCACAAAGTTATTTCTTTTTATTTCTACAACAGTACTATGACATAAAGTGTATTATGATTACTTGTCAAGGAAACTGAACCCCAGAGAAAACCTGTGACTTGTCCAAGGTCTGATAGCAAGAGCCTGATCTAAGATTCAAATCCTCATCTTACCCCACTAGTCCAAGGCCTCTAATGGTAGGAATTTTAAATATCATAAACCAGGCAAGAAAAACATAGTTTCCCATTTCAAGCCACAATATGCAGGCCAGACAGAATGTAATTTTCTGATGTGATTTTTGCCAAGAAAACATCAAGAGAATCTTTAATCACTGTGACTAAGCTGAGGTTCTATTGCCCATTATAGATGGTGCCTCACTCAGGACAAGGTCATAGCGCACAAGTCTTAATTCACTACTCAGTCTGACTTCCTGTCATAAGAGCAAAAGACTGTATCTCTGGTTTCCAGAAGCTTCCACAAAAAATTTCCCTAACATCCCCTAATGAAGGGTACAGCAAAGCAGAATGGGTTATGAGGCCATTGGCAATCTCTGACTTCTCTTTTTTAGTACACAGGACTTCACTAGATTCAGCAACTATAAGGAAACTAAATGAAGGGAAAAAATGGCATTATGGAATTAATCCCAGAAGATCAAATAATGGCAGCTGGCAGCAACCTTGTTGCCACTGAGAGGAACCTAGAGGTCAGATTTCAGTTTGGATGTCACTTCCTCAGGGAAGTCTTCACCCATTACCCAAACCTGAGCTTAGTGCCCATCTTGTATGCTTACACAGAGCCCTTTGCTCCCCCTATCACAACACTGACCCCACTATGTTGTAATTGTTTGGTTATCTGCCTGTGTCTTCCATCTAGGTTGTAAGCTCCATAAGAGACCATACTTGTCATTTTATTCTTACACTTGCAGTGCCTAATACAGTGGTTGGTAAAGAATAGGTACTCAATGGGTGTTTGTTGAATAAATTAATAAATGTACAAATAAAATTAGGGATGAAAAATCAATTCTTCTCTCTTCTCAGAAGAAGAGACCCAGAAGTGAATTGGTCTGGCTGAAGCATTATAAGAAAGTGGAACGCAGAACCCCATTGACCCACAAAACATCCATAAGACTTAATTGGTAGTTGCTATGTATCAGGTACTGTTCTAAATAATTTTATATTTGATTCATACAACCCTTACAACAATCCTATGATGTAGGTACTATTACTATCCCTGGGAAACTGAGGCATGGAGAGGTTTAATGACTAATCCAAGCTCATTCAGCTAGAAGGTGTTGGAGCTAAAATTTTTACCTAAACAGTGTAGATCCAATGGCTCTTAATAACCTGGGTAAATCTTAAAAGTACAAAGGTCTTTCTTGATTTTTGTCCCAAAATAAATTGCTGATAACTCAAGAGCCACCATATTTTCCTAAGTCTAGGTCCTAAAATTCTATTAGATTTGACTGTTTATTCCTTAGGAAACATGACCCTATCCCTTGGAGCTGTACTCCTGGGCCTAATACATTTTCGTTGCTCTGAAAAAGTGTCATCCTAAATTCTGTATGTGAAGACCTGTAGTTGAGTCAGATTATAATTTTACCTTGGGTAAATTATCTTAGATTGGGCTCTGGCAGACAAAACTGGGTTTGAATACCAGTTCTAACATTTATTACTAAAGAGAGCTTAAACAAAATACCTAAACTCTAAATCTCAGTTTCTTATCTATAAGGGATGGTAATAGTATCTACCACAAAGAATGATATGAGCACCAAAGGTAGTAAACTATGTAAAATGCTGAATGCAGTGCTTGGCACAGAGGGAATGTTCAACAAATGTTAGTAAGTGTTATCTGTGGGATTTATTTTTTTTCTCTAAAAAACAAGGACTCATCTAAATATATTTCAAGATTGTTGTGAGGACTAAGGGATATAGGCCAGCAAGAGTATCTTATGCTACTGCCTTCCCGTTCATCCCATTTTATCTTCCTAGACTAGGAATCCAAATGTAGACTTACCATCATACTGAAACTACTCTTTAAAAGGTCACCTGTAACTTCCAAAATGTCAATTCTAATGTTCTTTTCTCAAGTTTCATCCTATTTGCCTCGTCTGCTACATTTTATCATAATTGACTGCTCCTCTGTCTTAAATTTCTCCCCTCTTGGTTACTCTAAAATTAGATTCTGTTTCTGATGCCTAAAGTAATATCTATTATACTAGAAGTTTCTCTCTTCCAACCCTTTCAGTAGATACTTGCCAAGGTTCTAGTCCTGGCACACTCTACTTCTCACTAAGCCCAATCTTACTGGGAAATCACATCAAATCTCACAGCTACAAGAGCTCACTCTATGTGGATAACCCCAAATTTATGACTCTGACCTTAACCTTAACTGAACTTGAGTCCTGAATCTTTATCTCTTGCTGGATGTCAAGCTCAGCAAGCTCTCATTTATTCCTCCTTAAACCAATACCTCCTCCTATGTTTCTTGTTTTCAATGAATGGTCTTACTTCCCTCCCAAGTAATTCCTTTCAGTTGTCATCATTATTTCTTGCCCAAACTAGAATAGTAATTACCAAATAAGCCTCACTGATTCCTGCCTCAACCTGCTTTATTCTATCTTTTAGCTGACCCTAGTTTCATAGACCTAACAAAACCACTCCCAGGTCTACAAGTATGTGAGGACTCGATTTTATAGTTAAACTAGAGGCCTGGTGCATGAAATTCATGCACGGGAGGGGGGTATCCCTCAGCCCAGACTGCACCCTCTGCAATCTGGGACTCTTCAGGGGATGTCCGACTTCCAGTTTAGGCCCCTTCATAATCCAGGTCTGCTGGCTCCTAACCGCTCGCCTGCCTGTCTGCCTGATTACCCCTAACCACTTCTGCCTGCCAACCTGATCGCCCCCTAACCACTCCCCTGACAGCCTGATTGATGCTGAACTGCTCCCCTACAGGCCTGGTCCCCCCCAACTGCCCTCCCCTGCAGCCTGGTTGCCCCCAACTGCCCTCCCCTGCCAGCCTGGTTGCCCCCAACTGCCCTCCCCTGCTGGCCTGATCTCCCCCAACTGCCCTCCCCTGCCAGCCTGATCACCAACAACTGCCTTCCCCTGCTGGCCATCTTGTGGCAGTCATCTTGTGACGATGTGAGGGTGTCGCACAAGGGCGCAAGGACCACCTAGACTTTTATTAGTATAGATTTAAAATTTCAAAACCTTAATTGACAATTCTTGCCCTCAAAGTATTTTACCAATTTAACCTCCTTATAAACAAAATATTTCCCCTTAATATTTCCCAAAACTGACCTAACCTTTATTGCAGAATTTTATATTTTAAGTTATTCTCTCTGCTTAGACTGTCCTGCACAAGTTCCCCTTCCTTCAAAGACACCCATGATTCAAATGCACATTCATACTTTAAGCTTCCTACAATCCCACCTCAAACACATGACGATTTTAAAGGCCTCAGTAGAAATGTTTTTCTCCTATAATCCCATAGCATCTAATTTTACCTCTATTATAGAGCTTTCCATAGTCCACCATATGTTGTCATTATTTATATATAGATCTTTCTCATGGACTGTATTATTAGCTATTTAAGGGCAAGGAAGATCCTATATGTTTTAATAAATTGCCCAAAGAATCAAACATAGGGTTTTATATATGGTAGGAACTCAGGAAGACGCGTGTGTGTGTGTGTGTGTGTGTGTGTGTGTGTGTGTGTGCGCACGCGTATGTGTGTGTATGCACATGTGTGCATGTTTAGTGGAACTGAGCCTTATGTATTCTGAACCTCTATGATTTCTGCAACTCTTCTCATCAAAGAAATACATGAAGTTCTGGTTAAACATGGTGACATAGGAAGCTCCTGAACTCACCTCCTCCCACAGACACACCAAATCTATAGCTACATAAGGGACAATTTCCTCTGAATAAAACAAATAAACAAACAAACAGAACTAAAAACTGATAAATAACCCATTCACATTAGGGGAACAAGAGGAAAAACATATCAAAGCAGGTAGTAAAGGCAACAGGCACCATATTTGAACTCTTTCTCTACCATGCTCCAGAGCACCAGTATCTGAAGGGGAGCTTCCACACATGTCTAATGCCCCAGTTTTTGCAGCTGCCCCCCAGGAGATGCTCCAGATCACCTGTCTTGGAGGCCAGGGGGACTTGCATTTCTGATCTCATGGAATATAGAAGAAAAGATGAAATACTGCCATTTCCAAAAACATGGATGGATCTTGAGAATATCATGTTTAGTGACATGTCAGACATAAAAAGTTAAGAACCATATGATTTCACTCATATATGAGATATAAAATTGAAAGCAACATACAAGAGTAAATTTTAAAAGTTCTCATCACAATAAAAAATTTGTAACTATATATGGTGCCAGATGTTAACTAGACTTACTGTGGTGATCATTTTGCAATATATACAAATATTGAATCATTATGTTGAACACCTGAAACTAATATAATCTTGTATGTCAATTATACCTCATTTTTTTAAAAAAAGAAACCCATGGAAGCCACATGTGCTTTATGGGTGATGGATTTTAGAGCCCTACCTGAGCTCCAGCATCCATAACCCAGCCCAGTAAATGACCTGGGTAGGGAACTGAATCCACAAATCTTTACCTCACTATAAGTAGCCTATACTCAGCAAGTAAGTCAGCCACATAATTTGACAAGTTGGAGAAGTCATCAGGTGAGTTAATCTTAGGATTCCATGGGCCTAGCTCACTGCAGTCTTAGACAAACATATTAAAAATGTCTGTATATAAAGCATAGTGGTCAGCCTGTCATAATGGGCTTATCATCATTAATTCACCCTTCAAATTTAAAGTGATTCCATTCTAGTAAGCATTAATAATTCCCAACATAATAATAGATATAACAGCAGATTGTTTTTGAAAACGATTACCCATGTTTCAATAACACATCATGAATGTTGAGCTTAAAGCAGTCTTCTGAGTAGAGAAACAAATGGAAATATTTTTAAAATAACAGTTTATAGTAATAATAGTTTGGAGCTCTAGCTTGAAGTTGGTGTGTGCTCTGGATAACATCATTTATGGAAACTCATTTTTTAAAAGTATTTATCTCACTTGATAATGATTACAGTCCAAGAAGCTTCTAAAAATCATAAAGATCCAGAAATTTCAGTAGCCTAATACATTTCTAGAATAGTGTGACAGGTGGGAGGCACTTAGTCATGGAATGCATTCCTCATTCTTTAGTAAACTCTGATGGTATGTAAGGGCATCACACAAGGAGAAACAAATGCCCCTATTAAATAGTCCCCAGGTGGGTACTTGAAGTGGGGGGAGTGAGTGATTTTTCTAACCACTTTGCTGTACATATGAAACTAATACAGAATAATGTTGAATGTAAACTGCAATTGAAAAATTAAAAATTTAAATTAGTTTTCAAATTTAGTAATTAAATAATAATTATTTTTTAAAAGATAAAAAATTATAAAAAAATTTTAACTTGTGAGTCATACAAAATCAGATAACAGGCTGAATTTGGCCTGTGGGCTATAGTTTGACTATTTGGCTTATAAAAACCTTCTGTGGGGAAAAAATACCCCCCCTCCTTAGTTTGAACATTAAATGGTATCCATCACTGACCTAATTATGAATGGTGCTTTCTAATCTCTAAATTGTGGTTCTTTTCTTTTCCCATTTAGCATAGATGTTTCCCATTATGGTCTAAATGTATTCAATGACTATTAAGATGTTTTTCCAGGCTAAATAAAAATTCCTTTTTCCTATTAAGGCAGCGAATTTTCCTGTTTTCATGTTGCCAGGTGCTGGCTATATTAGAGAGTATTTAGCTAATGAAAATCTGTCTTTTGCAGGCAGGAAAACAAGCAAACATGAAGGGATGGAGCAACTGCTTCCTTGTTTTTCTCATTGAACTTGAAAGAAAATCCTGTAAGAGAGACATCTCTTCTCAGTTCTGCCTAGGTCTGGTAGAACTGCACTGAGGCAGTTTCCTTGAGCTCAAAGCTACCAGATGGTACAGAAGTAGCCACACTGGGGAATGGAGTACAAAGAGAATGGAGCCATCCTTATTTCAGCCCCACACATTCCGGGATTATCCCTCCACCTAAAATCATGTGTTCATCAACATGGTACAAAGCCCCTTTTCAGTGTCAAGAACTATCTAAAGGCAACATGTTAATGGAAATTCAAAAGAAAGAAAATGAACACCTAATCTGAGGAAACTCCAGGCATCTCCAAGAAACTATGAAATTGGAACTAAGGGCTAAATTGTGGGCCCTTAGTTGTATAGCCAGCACTGGCAGAGGCCAAGGGAAGGAAGGAAAAGTGAATCAGCGTTAGCAGCAATAGCTTCATTACAAATTCAGGCATAGAGGGTATGCATAGCAGGAACAAGCACATGGTATGCAAGGAAACAACCACTGTACATAGTTTTGTTAAAATAAAATGTTTTGTTTCAATCTTGTTTTCAATATTTTTAAGAAAAAATGGAATTCTCTGTCCTTTAAGACAGGCAAAGCCCACAACAGATCATCAGTAGATAAGTGGATAAAAAAGCAGTGGTACGTTTATACAATGAAATACTATGAGGCCATCAAAAAGAAGGAAATCTTACTTTTTGAGACAGCATGGATGGACTTGGAGAGTGTTATGCTAAGTGAAATAAGCCAGCCAGAGAAAGACAATACCATATGATTTCAATGTGGAATCTAATGAACAAAATAAACTGATGAACAAAATAGAAACAGAGACATGGATACATGGAACAGACTGACAGCTAACAGAGGGAAGAGGGGTTGGGGGAATTGGATGAAAAAAGGTGAAGGGATTAACCAAATATCTATATTTATAAAAGCCAAGCAACTGGAACAATGGAATGACTGGAACAACTGGTCGCTATGATGTGCATTCTGGAGGCCAATGGGTCCAATCGGGGCCCCCATTGGCCCCACCCAACCTCCTGAAGCCCCTCCCCCCGGCTGTCCCAGCCCCTGATGGCCCCCCACCCCAATCTGGGACGAGGCCGGCTGGGCAACAGCCCATGGCCCCACCCCCGATTGGCCCCACCACACTGATTGGGGGCAGGACCGGCTGACCAACCACATGTGGCCCCTCCTCCTGGCCAGCTGCAGCCCCTCCCCCCAGCCGGCCCCACCCCTTATTGCCCCCCCCATCAGGGGTGGGGCCAGCCTACCTCCCATGGCCCCCCCTCACCAGACCTCCTGTGGCCCCTTCCCCCACTGACCTGGCCCAATTGGCCCCCATCAGTGTGGGCCGGCCAAGCCCCACACATGCACGAATTCATGCCCTGGGCCTCCAATATATATAAAACATAATAAGCTAATTAGACTGGACAGCTGAATAACCTTCTGGACATCCTTCCGGACATCCTTCTGGACATTCTTCTGGATGAAGCCGGGGCTACGAGGGCCGAGCTCCTTGCACAAATTTCATGCATCAGACCTCTAGTATATATATATCACATAGACACAGAAAACAGTGTGGTGATAAGAGGGAAAGTGGTGTGTGGCTAGGGGTAAAATGGAAAAAGACTTTGCTTGGGGTGGTGGGCGCACCATACAGTGTGCAGATGATGGGTTTTTTATGTACACTTGAAACCTGTGTGGTTTTGCAAACCAATATCACCCCAATAAATTCAATTAAAAAAGCTGCAAAGATCTGGTAGGAAGGTCAATGACCTCTCAAACGAAAATAAAATATCGGTTGAAAGAGAAGGAGCATTGGGGAGGAGCTGGACAAAAATGAATGAATTGGCATTTTATACAATTGTGGTTTGTTTTGTAATCTTTTCTAGATTAGAACAACAATAGATAAAGAATCATGTACAAAAGAAATGTGATGTGACTCTGTTTTGGAATTTTCTATGAAGGTGTACTGAAGTATGAGTTGAAGGGTTAAGAAGACCACCTGATGCCTTCTTATTTGGAGGAGCAAGAAATTAGCTAGCTAACTCACATATATCAAACACGCCAAGCACTATGCTGGGTACCTTGTATATGCTACTTCATTTAAAGTTCTCAGAAGTCCTGTGGAGACAGCCTTCCTATTGAACCTCTGCTGTCAACTTCGAGTTATTGCCATTCTCACCTTCAGATTTGCAGGCTTAGTATCTGGTGACAATCATTCTCAGTGGGGTTGGCATTGCAAACTGGATCTAGAGAAGAATGGCACATTTGCAATATGTTCTGGCTGAGGAACAGTGAGAGGAGAGTCCAATAAGTAAAATGGCACACAGCAGAGAGTGCCAAGTGTATGGGTTTTAGTTATTTGTTTTCTCTTTTTCCTGGAATTAAATATTGTACTGTATATTTAGCTGGGGGCATATTAGGACTCATCATAATTCATTTATTTTTTTCTCAGGAGGATAAAGGTTCATTTACTCATATTTCTTTTTTGAATGTGTCTTTATTGATTTTTAGAGCGAGAGGAAGGGAGAGGGATAGAGAGATAGAAACATCAATGAGAGAGAAACATAATCAATTGGCTGCCTCCTGCATGCCCCCTACTGGGGATGGAGCCACCAACAGGAGCATGTGCCCTGACCAGGAATCAAACCGGTGACATCTGGGTTCTGGGTGGATGTTCAACCGCTGAGCCACACAGACCATGCTCTTCATAGTTGACTCTGTGCAAGAATTAGGGATTGGAAGATGAGGCTATGAAGATCTTAGAAAGTCTTGCTGAAAACATTTATAAACTATTTTGCCAACATTTGTTACTTTATTCATTTATCCTCTCACTTAACAAATATTAGCTGGGCACCTATCATTTTCCAGGCATTATGCAATTTTCTGGGTTTATGACAAAGTTCAAGACATAGTCCTTGACCGAAAGGATCTCAGGAGTTAATAACAAAACAATAAGGTAAGTACATCAATGAGCTAAGCAAAAGCAGGGATAGGAAGCAGAAGAAGAGTTCAACCCAGTCTCAGGATTTATAGTGGCATCTCAAACTTACAAATAAAAATTTAATAATGAGAAAATATGGGCTCAATTTAATTTTCTGTTTACCCTATTTCCTTTCTCAGTGCTCCATTTCTCCAGGCAATATTATTTGAAAGTCTAAGGTATTTCAAGAGCAAAGGCAATTGTTGGCAATTAAGTGCCAGAGGGCCAGTCAGTACCAGTAGAGGGAAGACCTTTAAGAAGGGTAAGTGCTGCATGTGCAAAGATAGTGTTAAAGAATTCTGCTCAGAGATCTCATCTTCAGCAATCAATGGCCAAGAGCAGCCAAAATAAATAAATAAATAAATAAATAAATAAATAAATAAATAAGTTCTAGAGGTAACTTCCTATGGATGACTGATGTGGTGGCAGATTGCATCCTATTGAGAAAACCAGCACCCGCTAGTTGAAAGAAAGAGCTTTAAGATTTGGGATACCATTTTGGCAGACTGCCTTCTCTGTATTGCATGTCTTGTGATAGAATGTTAACAAGTCCTACTTAAAACATTTTGGTCAAGGTATGGAAGGAAATCAACATGTGTTGATTGCCTACTATGAAACAGGCACTGTGCTGTTTTTACATGTAAACTCACAATAATCCTGGGAGGTGGGAAATGATAGTTCATTTTTTACAGACAAGAACAAAGACAAGAGAGATTAAGTATTTTATTCAATGTTACACATCTATTAGTTGGCAGAATCAGGATTTGAATTCAGCTCCAAATTCCAATTGGAAAAAATAAGGTCAATTCAAAGGCAAGCAAATGTGTTTGGAGGGTAGACACATTTACATGCAGAAAATGTTTGATTTCACTCTTCTGCTTTCTTTGGCTCTGAAGTAGATGTGCCCTGGGTAACAGCTTGTGGGAGCTTAGGGTTAAACACTGCATTACACAGCCATAAATTCCCTTTACAAAGAGCTGTCTCGGTGGATTTGCCACTCTTGTCAATCCCTTCTAGGCACTAGCTAATTAGGTCATGAACACAGTAGCCAAAACCAGAACCAATCAGAAACTTGTCAAACTGTTTTGACTATCTTCATATGACTGAAGCAGGTTTGCAGTGAAAACATTTTGGAATATTCACAGCTGTCGAAGCACCATTTTAGTGACTTCAAACCCTCCTTACTCCCACTTCCACACCTACACTTCAAAAATGTTTTGGGATGTTGTAGAGAGGTCATGTTACTGGAGTGGAAAAGGTTTCAAAGAAAAGGCTGTGCATAAAAGTGACTCACTGACAGCCAATTAGGAGGCTTCTCCTGGAAGTCAGCCTTGGACTGACAGCAGAGCTGCAAATCCAAAGTAACCTGGCAAGGCTGAATCATTCTCCTTAAGACCCTCAAAGCAAGCTTATGGTGGGTGTTGGGGGAGCCCAAATTGTAGGAAGGTAAGTTGGTTAGTTTTTGTTTTGTTTTAAGTAGAAAAGAAAGGTCAGTGAAAAGGTGTCATGATTTCTTACTTCTGCTTCCATCATTCTCTTTCTAGATGGAATATTTATTTGCTCTTGTGTAAAGAGAGGTCATTTCTCCATGATGCCTCCACATATATGCATAGCCTTATTTAGGGCTTCTTCATATGGTGAGAGATGAATACCTATTTGGAACACATGCTCATTTTATAGGTGATAGTGTCAAGAATTAGCCACAGTCACAATGTCTTTTGATTAAAATTGATTGTCTTCTCTATATTATAAATTATAATCCCATGATATTTATCATGGTTAGCGCTCTACACCATGAGCAGAACAAGATATTTTGGAGAAGTCAAGTGACACTTTCAGAATAAGGAATCTTTTTGCTTTAATAATAGAAATACTACCGATGACAATAACAATGACAACATTGACAATGATAATGATACCCTTACCTTTCTATCCCCCATATAATTTGGGCTGGGATTTCTTTAGAGAAGTTCCTTTAGAGATGGAACTCCATAGCAATGTTCTTCACTTATTTTCTTTTTATGACAGACAGAAGAATATTAATTTCACATAGAGTAAAAGGAAAAGACTTTTTACTTCCAGAGTTGAATTGATTTCCCTATACCCATCCTGGTCTATTAAGTGTTGGAGGTGGTCAATACTCACCAAACCTGTATCCCTTACACACACATTGAAAAAGCTCTTCAATCTAGACAACAGTTGACAAAGATTCAGACCCATATAGTAGTTTTTTTCCAGGCAGCTCAATCCACATGCATCTTAAAATCTTTAATCATTAATAAGTTGACAATGTCTTCAATTTACTAGCTTTGTCTTTTTATTCCTATTAGGTGCTATGTTTATTGGCATCTTAAAGGCCTTTGAGAAACTGATGTAAATAATTTGCTACACTAGTTATATAAAGACTAGAGGCCTGGTGCACGAAATTCATGCACAGTGGGGGAGGGGAGGGGTGTCCCTCAGCCCAGCCTACACTCTCTCAAATCTGGGACCCCTCAAGGGATGTCTGTGGGATCAGGCCTAAACGGGCAGTCGTACATCCCTCTCACAATCCAGGACCACTGGCTCCCAACCGCTCACCCACCTGCCTGCCTGATTGCCTCTAACCGCTTCTGCCTGCCAGCCTGATCAGCTCTTAACAACTCCCCTGCCAGCCTGATCAATGCCTAACTGCTCCCCTGCCAGCCCAATTGCCCCTAACTACCCTCCCCTGCCAGCCTGGTCCCTCCCAACTGCCCTCCCCTGCCGGCCATCTTGTGTCCACATGGGGGCAGCCATCTTGTGTGTTGGAGTGATGGTCAATTTGCATATTAATCTTTTATTAGATAGGATAATGTCATAAGCTCCTTATTCAATCAGAAGGGTGAATGGTCTAAGTTAGTCTCCCAGGAACAGGGTGGGTTTTCCCTGATTCAGCTATTCTCTAAGGGACTCATGAGACACTGGTGGAAGTGAGAATCCAGTCTGTTGAAACAGAAAAATCAGCTAGTCTTTGTTCATGCAAAAGACTCATTTATTCCTTTTCTCCATCCTAGAAATAGCTACTCTAACTAAACTTAGACCCCATCTACTTCAAGAAACCTTTAAGCTCTATTGTACTATGTATACTCTATCATAGCATTTATTACACCATATGGTAGACATCTCTCACTGATGCCCTTTACACTGTGAGTTCCAAAAGGGCAGGGACTCTTAAGATTGTTCCCTGGGTGCATGGGTCAAGGAGAAAAATAGTTAAATAAAGCCATGAATATATAAACTGACCTACATGGAGGTTAGAGTTCACAATTTTTGACTTACTCAATCTATATACCAACTCAAAATAAGAATATTAATTACTATATAGTGAGTGCTTCTTGTGTGTCAGGTGCTTTATGCATTTATGTCACATATGCCCCCCAACAAGATGAAATGGGTATTAACCTTTTGCACTCAGATGTTGAGACTAAAATTACTCTTTGAATGTATCAATAATTTGAAATATAAAAAATCCAAATAAATAAGTTTGTATGAAAAGAAACTCCAGTTTTTTATTCTACTGCCACGCTTTGTAAAATCTGGGGTATTTAAAAAATTAAATCCCAAGTAGAATAAAGGAATCGAGAAAAAAACAAGCGAGTGCAAAGGGTTAATAGTGCTATCTTATAAGAAGCCTAGGAAAAGGGGTGTTAAGTGACTTACCAAGAAGAAGTGGTCAAGAAGCCAAGATTTCAAACCCAATTCTAGCAGACTCCAAACACGTTGCTTTTATCCACTGGACCTCAGTATATTTTCTAAATTGTTCATTTTTAAATGGTCCATTAGTACAGAGCAGACCCTTTAACATGTAAGACATTGCCATACATTATGCTTTGGTATTTTGGGGAATTCTGATTATATATTGTAACTATCCAAAAATAAAACTGCTGCAGTAAGGCAAAGAGGCTCAAAACATTTTTGAATTCTTTTTGGTGAAGAAAAGGTAGAAGGGTAAAACCCAACACACATTATCTCAGTTAATATTCACAATAACTCTATGAGATAGGTACTATTATTACTCCCATATTAGATATGAAAAAAACAGAAGTTAGGAAAATTCAAGATGACTAGAATTATAAGAAAATTTTATATTATTTACTTTCCCCATTAATTTTATAAATACATAAAAGTAAGGATCAGAGAGGAAAGGTATTTTTATTAGTCACACAGCAACTAAGTAGCAAGATCAAGACCTTAACATTTCTAACTCTAAATATAGTACTCTACCCACTATTTCAAGTTCCTTTCTTCTTCACCCCAAATCCAATCACTCTACCCCAAATATGTCCCTTTACTCTTTACCTCCAATTTGTCTGTAGAATATGATTTAATATCTGTAGCTTATATTCATCCATTTATTCATCCACTTATTGATTGTCAGGACTTTGCTTAGGCACTGGGACCAGAATAAAGAACAAAATAAACAACACAAAATTCTAGTTCTCTTGACATATAAAGTCTACTGAGCAGCATAGACATTAAAGAAATGATCAACAACTACCAACTATGAATGTAATTAAGGAGTACTACAGGGTATATAACTGTATAACAGGGGGAATAATTTGGTTTGAAATGTTCAGGAAGGGACTCTCAACAGAAATGACTATTAAGCAGAGATCAGAAATAAGTAAAAGTTGCTTAATCAGAGTCTAATATTACCATTTTGGGGCCTAATGTGTTTGATGGTTTAACTCATTTGACAAAATTTAGTTTTTATCCAATTAAATATTTTTATGTGGCAGAAGCAATTTCATTTTCAACCATCTAGGATAGAATAAAGAGCAATCAGATGCTTCAAAAGTGTTCTATTGGCCATTATGGAAAAGTATCAGTCTCAAAGTACACAAGTGATTGATTACCTCAAACACTGATTAGTCAGCTTCATCTAAAGAATTATTGGCAAAAAAGTTTACTAACTGCCTTTCAAGTAAGGATGTGACTTGTACAAAGGCATTAAAATTCTCCTTCACAAATTCTGAGATAATCAAACAAGTCTGTATAATGGGATTCTCAAAGATCTCAGTTCCCTTCCCATGTATTTCTGCCAACTGAAACATAGCACTAATTTAAACTTATATCGGTTAGCCATTCAGATTAAAGTAGGTTAAGATCATAATAAAAGCACACAGCAAAATAAAGAATGCAAGAAGAATCTACCCACATCTTTGAATGGCATATACCAAACTGAGATAATACATCTTTTAAAAATGAATTAAATGGACTTGAAACCTAACATAAAAAGAAATAGGTTAAAAAAGTGACCTAAGAGGTTGAAGAGGAGCATACTTTTGTAAAATATTTACTATAGGAAACAGAAGTTAATTTAAAATAGTAACTGCTTTGTACAGAATAAAATTCAAGGAAAGTTTAACTCTACTCTTATTATAGACTAGAGGCCCAGTGCATGATTAAATCATGCACGTGTAGGCTGTCTGTCCACTGGTCGGGACCCGGTGTGGCCAGCAGCTCTGAAGTCCCTGGGCCCCTAGGGTGAGGCGGGGCAGGGGCATGGTCTTCCGGCGGCCGGAGCCCAGGCCCGGGTCTTGCCTTCGCCTCTCGCCCAGGAAGGCTGGGGCCGCCGCCGCCACCTCCTCTGCCTTCCGGCTCCCTCATGAGCCCTTCCTCGGCTGGCCCAGGCTGCGTGGAAACCCGCGTCCTCTGCGGACACCGCTGCGCACTCCTGTGGCCCGACCACCACCAGACTCCTCCCCCAGGAGCCGTGCCGCCCGCCCGCCCACACCACCTTGTCAGCCAGGGACTCCAAACGCCCGGCTCACTGCCCCAGAGGCCCCTTCTGTGCCACAGCACAGCCATGGCACAGATGCTGAGCTCGCGCCGCCACTGGTGACGCAAGCTCAGCGTTCTGACGGCCCAATCACCACCCCAGCCACCCCCGAGTCCCGCCCCCTGCACCTTCCGCTGGCCCAATCGTGGGCATAGCGGAGTGATGGTAATTTACATATTATCTTTTTATTATGTAGGATTGATTAAGAAGATAAAAACAATTACATTTAAAAAGGACATTGGCTGAGCCAAAGGATAGGAGGAATCAAATAATGCTATAACTGATTTTAAGGGTAATATTATATTTTGCTTTGGCATTTAATAATGAATCTCCTCTTTTATTTTTTTTAATTTATTGGGGTGACATTGGTCAACATGAACATATAGGTTTTAAGTGTGGGTATCTATGTTACAAGATCTGTATATTGCATGTGTGCCCACCACCCAAAGTCAAATCAAATCCTGTCACCACATATTAGGGCCACCTTCTCCCCCACCACCTTCTTTCTGGCAACCACAATACAATCAGCTCTTAAAAATAATTTTATCTTCTTGGAAGATGGAGGCTGGCAAGACAGAGGTGAGGGAGAGAAAGTGAGTGAATGAGGGGATGAAAGGAGAATGTGTGGATGTGTGTGGTGAGTGTGTGAGTGAGTGAGGGAATGTTAAATCCCCACAGGAGCAGCAAGGGTTGGCAGACCAGGCTCTCTTGGAGAGGGAGAGGCTACCACCTCTGCAGGCACTCCCTGGACTGCGGGACTCGGGCATGGAGCCCATGCCATCTTGAAGGGGAGAATAGCCTTTTCTAGGAACTCATCAGCACCACCAACCAGACAGGCCTTGGAACTGCCCGTGACCCAGCAGCTACTCCAGCCAAAATCCTGCTGCCCCACCTACAGTCCCGCGGACCCTGGGACCTCCACTTCCAAAAGTGCACCGCTCCGACAGCAGTAAGTGCAACTTCGCCTTCCCCAGTGGCAGAACTCTGGACACCACATTCACCTGTTTCCAGCACGCAGGCATCCAAGCCACACCACTACATAGGCAGTGCCTGGGAGCCACTGGGAGCCCCCACTTGGTGTGATTTTGTACAGACAAGGGCGCGCTGCCCCGCAGTAGAAATTCTGAACTCCCTCTTCCGGAATAACTGCCCACAGGACAACCCAGGTGTGCAATTTCAGTGCCAGGGCCCCTCAGAGTGTGTCAGAGCTCTGCACAGGCAAACACACCTCCACAGTTGCACATTTCCAACGAGCAGGACCCCTAAGCCCATCTATCCACAGCTTGCTCTGGGGAGCAGCTGTGAGACTCTGCTGGGTGTGATTCTGCACAGCAAGTGCTTTGCACAGGGATGTGCTCTCCTTTACGGAATTTGGCGTGTGGGACAGAAGCAGCTCCCTTTCGGGGAAATCTGACAGTGTGCACAGAGGCTCCCTTTCGGGGAATTTGGGGGAATTTGCCTTGCGGGTCACAGCTCCCCTTCGGGGAATCTTAGAGCGCTCACAGAGGGGCTCCCCTTTGGAGAATTTGGCGCACAGGACGGACTCCACCCCCCTTCAGAGAATCAGGGAGAGTACACGGAGGCAGCTCAACTTCAGGAATTTGGCATGCCGGACACAGGGGCCTGGAATCCCTGACTCAGCGCATTCACACTAAGAGCCAGTGACCCCAATTGTTGGTGCATGCACACACAGGGACCCTGATTCTCAACGAGAAACCACACAAGGCAACAGAGAATCTGACACATGATTCTTGGTGCAGACACAGGGAAACTCTGACTCCTAGCACATGCTAAGGATCTCATTTTCAGCACATACCAACAGTGTGGTGCAGACAGGGCCCCTGATTCTAAGTGTGCACACGAGACCACACGGAACACTGGGGACACTGACCCTGGGCAAGTCTCGTTCCCACCAACCAAAGGCAGCCACACGTCCTAGTGTCAGAGCACTTCAGTGAAACTCAGGTGAAGCGAAGTCCCCACAGCACACGGCCCAGGTCCACGCAAACGGAAGCTTGAGCTTTCTGGTGATAGCCAGAATGGGGAAACGAAATAACTCACAGAGGAAAGAAAAGGTGGAGTCGCCAAGAAAGGAAATTAGTGAAACTGAAGCTTGCAACATGACCGAAAAAGAGTTCAAAGTAATGGTCGTGGAATTTATATATCAGATGGATGAGAAAATCAATAACTTTTGCAAGAATCAGGAAGAAATGAAAAGTGATATAGCTACAATCAAAAACACAATGGAAAGTTTCAACAGTAGACTACAAGAAGCAGAGGACCGAATTAGTGAGTTAGAAGATCAGGTACAGAAACAAGCTCAATCTGAACAGCAATTGGAGAAAAAAATTAAAAAGCAGGAGGAAAGCCTAAGGGAGCTTCGGGACAACATGAAACGAAGTAACATGTGTATAATAGGGCTGCCAGAAGGACAAGAAGAGCAGCAGGGATTAGAAAATCTATTTGAAGAAATAATGACAGAAAACTTCCCAGATATGGGAAAGATAAAAGTTACGCAAGTACAGAGAGTCCCAAGCAGGATCAACCCCAAAAGACCCACACCAAGACATGTCATAATTTCAATGGCAAATATAAATGATAAAGAGAGAATCTTAAAGGCGGCAAGAGAGAGACAGAGAATTACCTACAAAGGAACACCCATCAGATTGTCAAATGATTACTCAACAGAAACACAACAAGCTAGAAGTGAATGGAAGGAGGTATACAAAGTGTTGCAAAGCAAAAGACTGAATCCAAGAATACTATATCCAGCAAGACTATCAATCAAAATTGAAGGGAAATCAGGAGCTTCGCAAACAAAAAAAGACTCAGGGAGTTTATCACCACCAAACCAGCAATGCAAGAATTGCTAAAGGGAATACTGTAAAAAGAAGAAATAGACAGGTAAGAAGGAATACAGACACAAAAATAGATACGACTACAAACAAATACCTTTCAGTAATAACTTTAAATGTAAATGGACTAAATGCTCCAATCAAAAGACATCGAGTGGCTGAATGGATAAAAAAACGTGACCCATATATATGCTGTCTACAAGAGACCCACCTCAGAACAAGAGACTCACACAGATTGAAAGTGAAGGGATGGAAAAATATCTTTCAGGCAAATGGAAATGAAAAAAAAGCTGGGGTAGCAATACTTATATCTGACAAATTAGACCTCAAAGTAAATGCCATAACAAGAGATAAAGAAGGCCACTTCATACTACTAAAGGGAGAAATCCAACAAGAAGAAATAATTCTGGTAAACATATACGCTCCCAATATAGGAGCACCCAAATATATAAAAAAACTCCTGGAGGATATCAAGGGAGAGATTAATAGCAATACAATCATAGTAGGAGACTTTAATACCCCACTATCACCATTGGACAAATCCTCTAAACAAAAAATCAGCAAAGAAACAGCAATCCTAAATGACTCACTAGACCAGATGGAATTAATTGACATCTTCAGAACATTTCACCCCAAAGCCACAGAATATACATTCTTCTCAAGTGCACATGGGTCATTTTCAAAGATAGACCATATGCTGGGTCACAGGCAAAGTCTCTTCAAATTCAAGAAGATAGAAATTATATCAAGCATCTTCTCAGATCACAGTGGCATAAAACTGGAAATCAACTACAATAAATACAATCCAAAGAAATCAAACACATGGAGACTAAACAGCATGCTATTAAACAAGGACTGGGTCACCAGAGAGATCAAAGAAGAAATAAAAAACATCATGGCAACAAATGACAATGAAAACACAAAAATCCAAAATCTATGGGACACAGCGAAAGCAGTCTTGAGAGCTAAGTTCATAGCTCTACAAGCCTATTGCAAAAAACAAGAAACAATGGTAATAGATTACCTAACCCTACAACTCAAAGAGCTAGAAAAAGAGCAGCAAGAAAAGCCCAGTGTAACCAGAAGGAAGGAAATAACAAAGATCAGAGCGGAGATAAATGACATAGAGACCAAAGAAACAATACAAAAGATCAACAAAACCAAGAGCTGGTTCTTTGAAAGGATAAACAAGATTGATGGACCTCTAGCCAGGCTCACCAAGGAGCAAAGAGAGAGGACCCAAATAAACAAAATCAGAAATCAAAGAGGTGAAATAACAACAGACCCCGCTGAGATACAAAGGATTGTTACAAAATACTACGAACAGCTCTATTCCAACAAACTGGACAACCTGGAGGAAATGGACATATTTCTAGAAAAATACAACCTTCCAAAAATCAATCAAGAAGAATCTCAACAGCTCAATAGGCCAATAACTATGGACGAAATTGAAGCAGTCATCAAAAAGCTTCCGGCAAACAAAAGCCCGGGGCCTGACGGCTTCACAGGAGAGTTTTACCAAACATTCAAGGAAGAACTAAAACCTATCCTCCTCAGACTATTCCAAAAAATTCAAGAGGAAGGAACACTTCCAACTCCTTCTATGAAGCCAGCATCACCCTAATACCAAAACCAGATAAAGACAACACAATGAAAGAGAATTACAGACCAACATCCCTCATGAACATAGATGCCAAAATCCTCAACAAAATTCTAGCAAATCGGCTCCAGCAGTACATCAGAAAGATCATACACCATGACCAAGTAGCATTTATCCCAGGAATGCAAGGATGGTACAATATCCGCAAATCAATAAACGTGATACATCACATAAACAAATTGAGAGATAAAAATCACATAGTCATATCAATTGATGCAGAAAAAGCATTTGACAAAATCCAACACCATTTCTTGATAAAAACTCTCAGGAAGGTGGGAATAGAAGGCTCATACCTCAACATAATAAAAGCTATATATGATAAACCCACAGCAAACATCATACTCAATGGGCAAAAACTAAAAACATTTCCCCTAAGAACAGGAACAAGACAGAGATGCCCACTCTCACCACTCCTGTTTGACATAGTACTGGAAGTATTAGCTATTGCAATTAGACAAGAAGAAGAAATAAAAGGCATCCAAATTGGAAAAGAACAAGTAAAGCTGTCTTTATTTGCAGACGACATGATATTGTACATAAAAAATCCGAAAGACTCCGTCAAAAAACTAATAGACTTAATAAATGAATTCAGCAATGTAGCAGGATACAAAATTAATGCCAAGAAATCTATGGCCTTTCTATACACCAATAGTGAAATTACAGACAGAGAGACTAAAAAGGCAATCCCATTTACCATCACACCAAAAAAATTAAGATACCTAGGAATAAACTTAACTAAGGAGGTAAAAGACCTATACACGGAAAACTACAGGACACTGAAAAAAGAGATAGAGGAAGACGTAAGCAGATGGAAGAAAATACCATGTTCATGGATTGGTAGAATCAACATCATTAAAATGTCCATACTTCCCAAAGCAATCTATAGATTCAATGCACTCCCCATTAAAATACCAACGGCATATTTCACAGACCTTGAAAGAACTCTCCAAAAATTCATCTGGAATAATAAAAGACCCTGAATAGCCACAGCAATCCTGAGAAAGAAGAATAAAGTAGGAGGGATCTCAATACCAGATTTCAAGCTGTATTACAAAACCACTATTCTCAAAACAGCCTGGTACTGGCACAAGAACAGACATATAGATCAATGGTACATAATAGAGAATCCAGATATTGATCCAAACCACTGTGCTCAATTAATATTTGACAAAGGAGGCATGAACATACAATGGAATAAAGACAGTCTCTTCAATAAATGGTGTTGGGAAAATTGGACAGACACATGCAAAAAAATGAAGCTAGATCACCAACTTACGCCATACACAAAAATAAACTCAAAATGGATACAGGACTTAAACATAAGACGGAAACCATAAAAATACTAGAGGAATCCACAGGCAGCAAAATCTCAGACATATGTCAAAAGAACTTCTTCACCGATACTGCCCCTAGGGCAATGGAAGCTAAAGAGAAAATTAACAAATGGGACTACATCAAAATAAAAAGCTTTATTACAGCAAAAGAAACTATCAACAAAACAACAAGAAAGCCCACTGCATGGGAGAACATATTTGCAAATGGCATCACTGATAAAGGTTTAATCTCCAGCTTATACAACTTAATAAAAGGAAGATAAATGATCCAATAAAAAAATGGGCAACGGACCTAAATAGAATCTTTTCAAAAGAAGACAGAAGGAAGGCCAAGAGACACATGAAAACATGCTCAACGTCACTAATTATCCGAGAGATGCAAATCAAAACAACAATGCGGTATCATCTCACACCTGTCAGAATGGCTATCATCAACAAATCAACAAACGACAAGTGTTGGCGAGGATGTGGAGAAAAAGGAACCCTCGTGCACTGCTGGTGGGAATGCAGACTGGTGCAGCCACTGTGGAGAACAGTATGGAGTTTCCTCAAAAAACTGAAAATGGAACTCCCATTTGACCCAGTAATCCCACTCCTAGAATATATCCTAAGAAACTGGGAACACCAATAAGAAAGGATATATGCACCCCTATGTTCATAACAGCACAATTTACAATAGCTAAGATCTGGAAACAGCCTAGGTGCCCATCAACAGATGACTGGATCAGAAAACTATGGTACATCTACGCAATGGAATATTATGCTGCCATAAAAAAGAAGGAATTCTTACCATTTGCAGCAACCTGGATGGAATTGGAGAACATTATGTTAAGTGAAATAAGCCAGTCAATGAAAGAAAAATACCACACGATCTCACTCATTTATGGATAATAAAGAACATTAAAAACTTGAACAAAAAGATAGATACAGAGGCAGTAAAGCATCAAACAGTCTCTCAAATTACAGCAGGAAGGTTAGGGAGAGGTGGGGAAGATAAAAGATCAATCAAAGTACTTGTATGCGTGCATATAAGCATAACCAATGGACACAAAACTCTGGGCGGTGAGGGCATATATGGGAGTGGGGTGGGGGGCAATGGTAAGATATGTACACATATAATACCTTATTTTAAAAAATTGGGAAAAAAAGAAATAATAAAGGAAAAAAAAAGACAACAAAAATTGGGACACTACCCTCCATGTTTGCTGACTTCTAGCTCACAGGCCTACATCAAGAGAACCCAAATAGCTCAAGTAGGGAGCTACACTAGATTACCAAGCCCAGGAGACCTGAGAGATCACACTCGTAGCACCATCCCCAAAAGAACCTCGGTAGCAAAGCAACCTGATCTACAATTAAAACATTACAGGAAAACATGGGAAGACAAAAAAGCTATCCCTAAAGGAAAGAAAAAGAGGAATCACCAGAAAGGGAGTTAAATGAACTTGAGGCTAGCAACATACCAGAGAAAGAATATAGAGTAATGGTTATAAGGATGCTCAAATGGCTGGATGGCAAATACACACAACTCAGTGACAAATACACACAACTCAATGAGAATTATAAGGAGATGAATGAAAATGTCACCAACATGAAAAGGAAACAAGAGGAAATGAAGAACAACATAGCTGCAATAAAGAACACAATGGAAGGCTTAAACAGTAGACTAGAAGAAAAGGCTGAGGATCACATCAGCAAATTAGAAGACAAGGTAGGAAAAAACACACGAACACAGCAGCGACTGAGAAAGCATGAGAAGAGCCTAAGTGAGCTTTGGGACAATACAAAATGAAACAACATTCACATAATACGGGTACCAGAAGGAGAGTAAGAGAAGCAAGAAATAGAAAACTTGTTTGAAGAAATAATGACAGAAAACTTCCCTGATATTGGCAAGAAAAAAACTATGCAAGTCCAAGAAGCACATAGAGTCCAAAACAAGATGAACCCCAAAAGACTGACACCAAGACACATCATAATTAAATTGGCAATCACCAAAGACAAAGTAAGAATCTTAAAGGCTGCCAGAGAGAGACAGAAAGTTACCTACAAGGGATCTCCTATTAGAATATCAACAAATTTCTCAATAGAAACACTCCAGACCAGAAGGGAATGGAATGAAATTTACAAAGTGATGCAAAGCAAGGGACTGAACCCAAGAATACTATACCCAGCAAGGCTATCATTCAAAATTGAAGGTGGAATCAGGAACTTCACAGACAAAAAAGGACAAAGAGAGTTTACACTACCAAGCCAGCAATGCAAGAAATGCTAAAGGGACTGCTGTAAAAAGAAGAAAGAGAAAGGCAAGAAGAAACACAAACATTAAGGAAAAATATGACAACAAACAAGTACCAATAATAACATTAAACGTAAATGGATTAAATGTACCAATCAAAAGACATAGGGTAACTGAATGGATAAGAAAACATGACCCATATATTTGCTGTCTGCAAGAGACCCACCTCAGAACAAAGGATTCACACAGACTGAGAGTGAAGGGATGGAAAAACATTTTTTAGGCAAATGGAAATGAGAACAAAGCTGGGGTTGCGATACACATATCTGACAAAATAGACCTCAAAGTAAAGGCCATAACAAGAGATAAGGAAGGCCACCACATATACTAAAGGGAGCAATTCAACAAGAAGATATAACTCTGGTATACATATATGCACCCAATACAGGAGCACCCAAATACATAAAACAACTTCTAGAAGATATCAAGGGAGAGATTGATAGCAATACAGTCATAGTAGGGGACTTTAATACCCCACTGACATCACTAGATAAATCATCTAAACAAGAAATCAGCAAAGAAACAGCAATCCTAAATGACTCAGTAGATCAGAGGGACTTAATTGACATCTAAGGAACATTTCACCCAAAAGCTACAGAATATACATTCTTCTCGAGGGCACATGGAACATTTTCAAAGATAGACCACATATTAGGACACAGGCAAAGTCTCTTCAAATTCAAGAAGATAGAAATCATAACAAGTATCTTCTCAGACCATAATGGCATAAAACTAAAAATCAACTACAATAAAAACAATGAAAAAAAATCAAACACTTGGAGGCTAAATGGCATGCTATTAAACAATGATTGGGTTACCAAAGAGATCAAAGAAGAAATTAAAAGCATCCTGGAAAAAAATGACAATGAAAACACAATCTAAAATTGATGGGACACAATGAAAGCAGTCCTAAGAGGGAAGTTCATAGCTCTACAGGCCTACCTCAAAAAACAGGAAAAATGGTAATAAAATATCTAACCTTGCAACTTAAAGAACTAGAAAGAGAGCAACAAGAAAAGCCCACAGTAACCAGAAGGAAGGAAATAATAAAGATCAGAGCAGAAATAAATGACAGAGACCAAAAAAACAATACATAAGATCAATGAAACCAAGAGCTGGTTCTTTGAAAGGATAAAAAAGATTGATGAACCTCTAGCCAGACTCACCAAGAAACAAAGAGAGAAGACCCAAATAAATAAAATTAGAAATGAAAGAGGTGATATAACCACTGACCCCACAGATATACAAAGGATTGTAAAAAATTACTATGAACAACTCTACTCAAACAAACTGGACAACCTGGACGAAATGGACACATTCCTAGAAAAATACAAGCTTCCAAAACTCAACCAGGAAGATTCAAAAAACCTGAATAGGCTGATAACTACTGATGAAATTGAAACAGTAATCAAAAAGCTTCCAGCAAACAAAAGCCCTGGACCAGTTGGCTTCATAGGAGAGATTTACCGAACATTCAAAGAAGAACTAAAACCAATCCTTCTCAGACTATTCCAAAAAATTCAAGAGGAAGGCAAACTTCCAAACTCTTTCTATGAAGCCAGCATTATGTTAATCCCCAAACCAGATAAAGACACCACAAAGAAAGAGAATTACAGGCCAATATCCCCGATGAACATAGATGCTAAAACCCCCAACAAAATTCTAGCAAACTGGATCCAGCATTACATTAGAAAGATCATACACCATGACCAAGTGGGATGTATTCCAGGAATGCAAGGCTGGTACAATATCCGTAAATCAATAAATGTGATACATCACATAAACAAAGTGACAGACAAAAATCACATAATCATATCAATTGATGCAGAAAATTCATTTGACAAAATTCAACACCCTTTTCTGATAAAAACGCTCAGCAACGTGGGAATAGAGGTATCATACCTCAACATAATAAAAGCCTTATATGACAAACCTACAGCCAACATCATACTGAATGGGCAAAAACTAAAACCATTTCCACTAAGAACAGGAGCAAGACACCTCAATGTGGGGTTGGGGGAATGAGAAGAGATAAACCAAAGAATTTATATACTTAAATGCACAGCCCATGGACATGGGCAATAGGGTAGTGAAGACATGGATGGGGGATACAGGGTGGCAAACAGGAGATATCTATAATAGTATCAACAATAAAATTATATTTTAGAAAATAAAAAATAAAGAGAAAAAAAGTAGAAATATTGATTTTTAAAAAATAGCCAGGCTGGCTTGGCTCAGTGGTTGAGCTTCAACCCATGAACCAGGTGGTCACAGTTCAATTCCCAGTCAAGGCACATGCCTGGGTTATGGGTTTGATTCCCAGTAGGAGGCAGGCATGAGGCAGCTGATCAATGATTCTCTCTCATCATTGATGTTTCTATCTCTCCCTCTCCCTTCCTCTCTGAAATCAATAAAAAATATTTTTAAGTAAAAAAAAAAGAAACAAAGCTGAATAGAGCAAATAAAACTCAATTAAATCAGATTTGTCAATATTAATATTCAAGACAAAAATTAGAATCCAAGGCAAGTATCATTGAAAACAATGTCAATGTTTATTCATTATAGTTTAATGACTCAGATCCTCATTGTGAACTTTACCCTTAATGTGTCAAATAATATGAGACTGGATTAAGTAAAACATGACTAAAATATAAAATAGATATTATTCTTACTAATAACCAAAAATATATTTAAAAATTTTCACAAAACAATATAAGAATCTCTAAGAAGAAAAGTATGAAATTTTAATGGCAAATATAAAATGTAATATAAAAAGAAAAACAAATTATTTTCCAGGATGAAAACATGTTAATTCTTCCTAGATATGTTAATTTAATTCAATTTGAATCTAAATCACATGGATACTCTTTGAACTGCCACAATTGATTTTGAAGTTTACATACAGGTAAAGTATAGAACAAATTTTTCACTATTAGACACTGAAGCATATTAAAATATTCTGACAATAGAAACAGTGAAATACTGGAGCAGAAATAGACATATTAATTACACAAGTTGGAAAGCCCAGAAATATAAACCAGCATATTTAAGTATTTGGTATAGAATAACAATGTCAGTAAAACACAATTTAGATAGATTATGGTGATGCCACATTTAGTGAACATGTCTAAAAATATAAAGTTAGAATTACACATTGGATAATGAAATGAAAAGAGATTTCAAGAAAATTTTATGAATATCCATTGTTTGGGTAGGAAGAACTTAGAAAACTTTCAAAGTCTAAACATGAAAATACAAACTATGTAAGAGAAAACATGATAGATTTGACCTAATATAATTTAAAAGTGCTTTATGCAAAATGGCACCACAACAAACTAAAAAGGCTAATAATAAATAATAAAATATTTTCACAATGTCAACAACCCCAATCTCTAGGGTTTTGTGAGTTTTATGAACATAGTTCAAGAAAATAAGATTTCAGTTTTAAAAAATGCAATAATTAAACTCATTTCCTACTGATTAAGCTTTCACATAACCTCCCAATTATCTTCTCATCATTCCCTTCTTAAGGACCATCAATACAAATGCTACAGGTTTTTAACAAGCTTTATGAATAACTATCCTATTTAATAAAAGAGTAATATGCAAATTGACTGTCACTCCAACACACAAGATGGCCACCCCCATGTGGTCAAAGATGGCTGCCTCCATGTGGACACAAGATGGCCACCACAAGATGGCCAGCAGGGGAGGGCAGTTGGGAGGGATCAGTCCTGCAAGGGAGGGCATTAGGGGCAGACCAGTCCTGCAGGGGAGGGCAGTTAGGGGTGACCAGGCCTGCAGGGGAGGGCAGTTAGGGGTGACCAGGCCTGCAGGGGAGGGCAGTTAGGGGCAAACAGGCTGGCAGGGGAGCAGTTAGGCATCAATCAGGCTGGCAGGGGAGTGGTTAGGGGGTGATCAGGCTGGCAGGCATAAGCAGTTAGGGGCAATCAGGAAGGCAGGCAGGCAAGCAGTTGGGAGCCAAAAGTCCTGGATTGTGAGAGGGGTCCCAGATCGGAGAGGGTGCAGGCTGGGTTGAGGGACACACAGCCCCATGCATGAATTTCATGCACCAGGCCTCTAGTAAAAAATAATCTTCAAGGAAAAGGATTAGCATTGCTTAAAATTTAGGCGTTCTTAAGGTTGCTAACATAAAAGAGAATGAAAAATATCAAAATCATCTCTTAAAAGAGAATGAAAAATATCAAAATCATTTTAGATTCTGTAGTGTTTATATTTTTAGATAATTTAAAATGTGGACTCCTAAGAAATATTATAATTGATTGAGTTAATGCACTTTTGTAGTCTGTAACAAAAGAAATAATGACAAATGAATATATTAAGGGCCCAATTTTGCATTTTGTTTATCATAAACAGATAAACTAATAGCATAGAATATCAAATTTGTTATCTTTAAAAATAAACAATTATATATAATTGAAATGTTATTTAAAATATTCAAAGTGACTTACATTCAAAAAATATTGACAGCATATGCCAAAATAATATCATATTAGTATTTTATATATATTTTATATTTTTTATATAATTTAATATATAATAAAATCTTACAAATCAGTAAGAAATAGTGTACACTGATGCACACATGGGAAATGGAAATGAACAAACAAATTCGTAAAGTAGAAACACACACACAAAAAAGGAAAATACAAATTTAAACAAGACCAATTTAACTGTCAAAAAGCCATATTATGATTTGAAATTATAATATCTTGTAATTGTGAGGGTTTAGTGAAATAGGTAATTATACTACCACCGATAGGAATACAAATTGCCTAATATTTCTGAAAAGAAATTGTTTTTATGTGCCCACCCACTCCCTATTAAAAAAAAAGACAAAAAGCACATATTTTTGACCAAGCAGTGCAATCACTAAAAATTTATAAAAAACAAATAATGAGATATTCTTAAGAGTTATATGCACTAATAAAAGAGAACCATGCTAATTGACCATACCTTCGCAACACCCACCAGCCAATCAGGAGTGAGTATGCAAATTAACCCAACAAAGATGGTGGGTTAATTTGCATACACAGGCTCCAAGCGGCCGGGGGAGTTCTGCACCACCCCAGCCACTTGGGGCCTCTGGGCAGCGTGGGGAGGCGTAAAGGCGGCTCTGGCCAGAGCAAAGGCAATGCTGGCAGCCAGTGAAGGAAGGCCCATTCTTGCAGGAATCTTTATGCATCGGGCCTCTAGTGATATAATAATAACAATACTCAACATTTATTGAGAGCTTTTAATATGCCAGACACTATGTGAAGTACTTTCTGTACATGATCTCGTTTAATGTCCTCGGACAACCCAAAAGGTTATTAATATTTTCAATTTCTTTTTACAAATGAAGAATGTGAAAGGTGAAAAAATTAAGTGACTTGTCAAAATCACAAAGCCAGGAAGCAACAAAAACAGGATTCAAATACAGACCTGTGAACCTTCACAGCCTGAGCTTGTACATTTAGTGGTTAATAAATTATGGTATAATTATATGAAAAAATGGCATATAGCCATTAAAATCATAGTGCATCATATTTAGTGACAGGAATATGCTCATAATTTACTAAGTGAAAATGTTTTGCATTTTGGAGCACATGCCCACATATTTTTAAATGTACATAATTCTAAGGGTACAGAAACAAACAAAAAATGCCTATATATGAGTCAACAGATGATAATGGAAAAAGCAGAGATAGGAGCAAGCTTTCTTTGTCCACCTTTCCCACTACAGCAGGCTTGTGCTGCTGATACAATACAGGCAGTTCAGATCATATCCTTTATGCACAGGCAGCTAATACCATTGGTGGTGACTTTCCTGGGATCCCCTGATGTCCCTGTTTCCAGAAGGCAACCTCCTAACAATCTTTATTACAGTACTAGGGACCTGGTACACAAAATTTGTGCACTGGGGAGGGGTCCCTCAGCCCAGCCTGCCCCCTCTCACATACTTGGAGCCCTCAGGGGATGTCCTACTGATGGCTTAGGCCCGCTCCCCGTTGGGAGCGGACCTAAGCCGCAGTTTGGCCTCCCTTTGTGGCAGGCGACCCAGCTGATCAGGGGAAGGCGCCAGCCCCATCACCCCACTGCTGCAGCCACTGCCAGTCACCACAGCCACCAAGGTATTTTCATCAACTTGGACTCCAGTCCCTTCACCATGAAAAAATGACAACTTTCTTTAAGCATTTTCAAGATGTGTCTTTCATAGGATATGACATTTCCTTATTTTTCTTTTTATCCTCACCTGAGGATATGTTTCCATTGATTTTTCCCTGCACCTCCGATCACAGGCTCGGCCCCTTCCCAAGCCTAAAGCCTCCACTCCAGGCTTTAGGCTTGGGAAGTGGGATCCCCCTGCCCCTCCAATCACAGGCTTGGCCCCTTCCCAAACCTAAAGCTTCCATCCCAGGCTTTAAGTTTGTGAAGGGGGACCCCCTGCCCCTCCAATCGCAGGCTCAGCCCCTTCCAAGCCTAAAGCCTCCGCCCGATGGCCAGCTGGGAGTGACCTGGGTGCTGAGGAGGTTCCCAGAACCCAGGTATGTATGCAAATTAACTGCCATCTTTGTTGTGTTAATTTGCATACTCACTCTGGTTGGCTGTGGATGTAGCGGAGGTATGGTCAATTTACATGTTTCTCTATTATTGGGTAAGATTTTCAATGGTTATAAAAGCTTTTAATTACCTAGAACACTCTTTTATATATGTAAAATATTCTAATGGTTTCTTCTTCTTGAATGGGCACTGATTGGTACAGGATTTAGTAACAGGAGATGATGATACATGCCCACTACAAGATGCCAAAGGCAACAGAATCTCCTGAAAAGGGTTGCACATTATTGTATGGTCTAACATTCAGTTTTCCTTTAAGCTCTTCACTAGCAGTACCACTGTGCTTCAGTATCCAGAGCTCTGTATGAACATCTGTAAAGAAACAAAAATTACCAGCACTAATCAACTCTATGAACTTCAAACCATCCACCCAACAGACATGTACCTAAATAGAGATGTTGAATTTGAGTGTCTTCAGAACCCTGAATACTCAGGGAAAATTGGTTTTAGTCCACTAAAGATTTCAGTAAACAGATTTGCCTTGTTTCTTTTTTTTTTAATTTCTTTATTGATTAAGGTATCACATATTTGTCCTCATCCCCTTGTTTCTTATAATAATTATCATTGTTATTATTTATAGACAGCTTTATTAAATTGAATATAAGATTAAGAAGAATTCAAACTAAGTCAAGTTGAAAGCCTAGAATAAAGGACCAAAAGGGAACAGCAGTGAGAGATCATCATAATAATAATACCTTGGATTTATATAGCTTTCATCCTCCCACAAGCACAATGTGAATGTGAATAGCATATATAAATGGATGAAAAAGTAAATGTAGTTTTGGTTTTTCAAGTCCGGATTTAAAAACCTGTGGCAGAAGAGACTGGCAAATTGAAAATCAAGATTTTAAGACCAATTTGAAAAGCTCCTCATGGACACGTATTTCAAAAATTATTTTGTTATTTCTGTTAAAGGGGTAGCATTCTCAAAATAAAGCCATGCATTATGTGTCAAAGAGAAAGGAATCATAAATAGACATATAAAAGAGGATTGGGTAGGCCTTGACTATGACTTTTTTGAGGGCAGGGACCTCATATCACATCACATACATCCGAATATTATTGAAGTATTTATATATATAAAAGCCCAAGTGACCATTATGACGGAAAGACTGGAATGACTGGAATGCCAAGAATGTCTGGAATGACCAGTCTCTATAATGCACACTGACACTCAATGCAGGAGCTGCCCCAAGCCTGAAGGCCCCGATCACCAATGGGGCTTGTTGGCCAACCTCCCAGTCCCTCCCCTGGGGCCAACAGGCCCCGATCACCTGATTGGGGCCAGGCCCCCAGGCTGGGACAGGGAACTGGGGGTGGGTGGTGGTTCCCAGGGTGACCAAGGGCCGGCTCGCTCCTTGGGGCCAATGGCCAACCTCCCAGGTCCCTCCCCCCAGCAGACAGGTCCTGATTAGCCCATAATCTGCCTCCTGTGGTAGCGATTGGCCCCTCCCCCTGGCCAGCAGGCCCTGATCACCTAATTGGGGCCTGCCAGCCAACCTCCCAGTCCTTCCCCCTGGCTGGCAGGTCCCAATTATCAGATTGGGGCCAGTCCCCAGTCTGGGATGGGGAGCTGGGGGTGGGTGGCGGCAGATGCGGGTGGCGAGGGAGGGAAGAGAGGGGGAGGCAGGAAACCTGATTGCCGGCCAGGCCTAGGAACCCCACCCATGCATGAATTTCATGCATCGGGCCTCTAGTTTTATATAATGAATAGAGGCCCAGTGTACAAATTCATGCACTGGTGGGGTCCCTCGGGGTGGCCTGCAGAGATCGCGCCTTAGCTTGCGGCCCCTGGCTCACAACCCCAGCTCGTGCCCCCAGCCTTGCAGCCTCCAGCCCCACTTGGCACGCCGCTGTGGCCTAGCACCACCCCTTCAGCTGCTCCACCATCCTTCCTATAGGGTGATAGATCGGGGCTAGGCCCCCTGCCCAGCTCCCTCAGAGCCTAGGAGCCAGGCGTCAGCCCCGCCCTCCACCACCTCCGCTGGTCACCATCTGCAGGGTGATTGGCAGGGTGATTGGGCCCTACTCACACCAGCCTTGGCCTGGCGCCACCCACTCATCTGCTCCACCATCCCACCACGGTCCTGCTCTCATCAGGGCCCATCAGGGCTGGCAGCGCCTCTACTGCTGCCCTCTGCCAGCACC
This sequence comes from Ia io, assembly GCA_025583905.1. Classification (NCBI taxonomy): domain Eukaryota; kingdom Metazoa; phylum Chordata; class Mammalia; order Chiroptera; family Vespertilionidae; genus Ia; species Ia io. The sequence continues at coordinate 101,640,919 of JAJQQW010000001.1, forward strand.
ATGTCGCTGACACCCACCATGCTCTACGCTGCCCCCTGATGGTCAGCGCACGTCATAGTGAGTGGTCAAACCCCCGATCAAACAATTTTCATATTAGCTTTTATTATATAGGATATGCACATAATAGATTGTTCAATGGTGGAATAAATGTGAAATAACTACATGTACCAGGTTATCTGTTTAAAGGATAAAAGGAGCAGAATAATTTTCAAGTGCGATGAAGCTCAGAGAAAGGTAACCTTATGGTTAAAATGACAGAAGTTTTCCTGGAGGTAGGTGTTTCTTAGGTCTCTGAAGAAAAGGAGTAATTTAGAACAGGAAAAAAAGGCAGGGAATGCAGTAGAAATACTTAGCAATGGTATAAAGGTAGGATAGGATATGTTTAGAAAATAGTTATTAGAGATTCCTGTCTGTATTTGTTCCTTTTTCAAAGTCAGAACTTATAGATTCCTTTTATTTTAATGCGTAATAAACACATTTTTTGCTCTGCTTCCATAAAAACCAAGTGACTTTCCTTCAGTTTAAATATTATACATAGACCTTCAGGATGTAGTCCTTCCACATATTTAATCTCCTGAACACCACAAGCTTATACATGCGCACACACACACACACACACATTACCTCTTTTTCAATTTTGCCAGGCTGCCTGCAGTTCTTAAAGGTATAATGTCTCTATGCCTTTCCCCTTCCTGTGCTCTGCCTTCTAGCCAAAGTAACTCCTCACTTCAAAAGATGGATCCGACATTACATCTTCAAAGACCAATTCTTTGACTATATCTCAAGGTCCCTCCCAGGACTGGATTAAAGTGCCTCCTTGATGCTACCATAGCTTCCTATGCAATCCCAATCATGTTACATATTACATTAAATTATACTTTACCTTTTTTTCTATAAACTTATCATTCTCCACAAACATCATCAGAAAAGAGAAGATAGAACATCTATAGCCTGGAAAATCTTCTCTGTGGCAGACAGCTTCTAATATGGTGCCCAATAATCTCCACTTCTTGGTATCCACACTCTTGTGTGATCTTCTGATCTTGAATGTAGGTGGAATTATTGGCTTTTTGTAATGAGTAGAATACAGAAGAAGTTACGGTATTTCATTTTCAAGATTTGGTTACAAAAGACTATGGCTTTCATCTTGAACACTGTTGAGCATCCTCTCAGTCATCATCATCAGTTGCCATGTTTTACCTAGTAAGAACACTCAGGTCCATGTGATGAGGAACCAAAGTCTGATGGCAACCATATAAGTGAGATGGAAGCCAATTTTTTTCAGTCTAGTCAGCATCTATGTGAATGAGATTAGAAACAAATTCTAAAGTCCAAGCCAAGACTTCATATGAATACTACTGCTCTGAGCAATGGCTTAACTATTCTATATAATAAAAGGCTAATATGCAAATAGACTGAATGGCGGAACAACCGGTCACTATATCATGTGCTGACCACCAGGGGGCACACGTGGAACATGGTGGGTGTCAGCAGCAGGTGGCAGAGCGTGGAACATGGTGGGCATCAGCTGTGACAGGATGGTAGAGCAGGTGAGCAGGGGCACCAGACCAAGGCAGGGCACTGGTCACTGTCATCAGGGTGAGCCTCTGGTGGTTACTGAAAATTCTTTGCTCTCATATGTCATGGTCCCACCTGGTGCTCGCACCCACTGCCAGTGCCCAGCGCTGGTCCCGATCACTCCTGAGGGCTTCTCCACTTCCCCCTACTCCTAAGGGGTGATCAGGGCAGCAGCTGCCACTCATACCCACTGCTGGCGTTGGCCCCAATTGCTCCGTGCCTTCAATGCATGGGAGTGGCGGCCCCGGCAGACAGGGGACTAGGGACCGTGGTGGGAGGGGCCGGGCAGGGGTGCAGAGGATGGGTCGAGACCGGCCCCTGTGCCCACCTAAGCCTTGCAGCCCACAGTTCTTTTCAAGGTGCACGAATTCGTGTACTGGGCCCCTAGTAACCTCATAAGAGACCTGAATTGAGAAGCACCCAGGTAAATTGGGTCCAGGATTCTTGACCCATAGACACTGAGTTAAGAAATCTTTGTTTTAGAAAATGTGTTGAACTGCAATAGATAATTTTTGTCTGTGGGAGCCTGGCCAGACCTTGACCACCTCCACACTTCCTACCAATCTCTATGCGGTCTCCACTTTCTATCATTCATTAACAGGGTACTCTTCAGCTAGTCTTCAGTTGATTATTCAGGGTGGTTTTTCTGTATTTTAGTTGTAATTCCAGTTTGGTCCTGGAAGTGTGTCTGTGTAACATCCACTTACTCCACCGCTATTTTGGTATCCCCAATAAACTATTCTCTGTGGGTCAGTTTCTCCCCTTCTCCTCTTTCTTGCCAGTGCCTAGAACCTGGAGCAGTAATTACAAAAGGGTTATAGAGGCATCAGCAGGGATAAGGGCAGCAGCTGCTGCAGCCGCCTCTGGCCCAGGTGCCTCCTGCTCTGCCCCTGTCTTAATTTTTCAACAGCTTTATTAAGATATAATTTGCATGAAATTTAAGTGATCCACTTAAAGTGCATTATTAAATGGTTTTCAGTATGTTTAGAGTTTTGCAACCATCACCACAATATATTTTAGAACATGTTTCTTCATTCTTTGTATGCTGGGACAATTTCCAGAAATGTTAAATTTAAAAAAACACACAATAATTATTATCTTCAGTTTCTCTGATGATCAGGTCCAAATTGTTCCTCATTGTCATGTCAGAAGTGGAGCTGCTTTCTCATTCTTTCTACAAGTTATGAGGACCCAACTCAATCTGGAGAAGTGTTAGGATAAATTATTCCAGATAAACAAGGTATTAGTTTTTCAGATTTCTCTCATGAGAGATATCCTTTTTGTATAAGTCCAAAAGAAGCTACAAAGAAGAATTGAGGTCTTTTCACAACAAGGATATGGGGTATATCCTGATAAGTTGAGTAAGAGGAGGGTGAGCTCCTTTTAAACCAGAGAACCTATGCTTAGAGTAACAGTCAAATCACTTGGGAAAAAAATAAAGAATTGTTATTTCTGTCCCAGTAATTAAACCAATTCTCAGATTTCTCAAAACACCATTGACTTTATGCTCAAAATTTTCAGACACAATAGATTCTAATAGTTTAAATATTAAATAAGCTTGGCAATTATAAATGCAGTCTAAATTTTCAGGAATATTTACTGGGTACCTATTATATGTAGAGAACTACCATTAAACATCCTGTGAACACAAAAATAAGTCATTGACATGGGGAAACTTGAAGATAGTGAAAGGAAAAATGATACTTTCAAAATAGCCAGAATAATCATTTAAAAACAATATTAATAAGTTTAAACAATATACCACTCTATAAATGCATGACAGATATAAAAGGTAAGTTCTGAGCATGCCAGCTTAGTAAGAGAAGGCTTCTAAGAAGAGGCATGACCTGGTATGGTCCTTTAAGGAAGGTGATTTGGATTAAGGTTTATATAATTAAGATGATTACAACTAATACTATATAGCAGTTAAATAATCTAATCTTAATTTATCCACCTGCCTTCATAGTTATTTGCAGAACAGCAAATACAATGCTGTATTATGTGATAGTGATATATTTTGCAATTTGAAAAAAGGGTAAATAAAACGAGGGAGTTATTCAAGTAAATGCAGTTGTGTACACACTCATCTATTTTTCCTAACTTGATTATTTAAAAACTAACACCTTTGGTATATAAATTGTGTTTAGTGACACTTGCCAGACATTTAATTTTTGAATGTTACACAGAATGTTTAGACATCTTTAATTGTAAAAGCATAAAATCCTGTCATCCTGTCAACAGCCACATTTACAATGTCCTTTTTTAAGTCAGAAGCTATAGATCCATCTCAATGTAATGCTTGAGCAACAGATTTTTACAGCTAATAAAAAAACCAGAACACATAGTGCAAATGCCTCACCCCATCCTAGCACTATAATGAGATTTCAACAGGCCCAATTTACTACATAGTGAAATTGTGAAAACAATAGAAGATAAAACATTTTATTTTTGTAAGAGTGAAAGAGAGAGAATAGGTTATTTAAGTACCTGCCTTTATGAAGCCAAAACAATTGGCTTAAATGTGCGAAATTCAATCAATTGGTCTGGCATAATACCCAGAATTATGTTAGCCTTCTTTCTCTCCAATCCCCACACACCCCACCGCCTAGACCAAGTTAACTTCCATTATAATACAGTGTTGGTGGGATATTCTCAGGCCAGACCTAAGCTCTCGCCTTAGGTGGTGGAAAGGAGAGAGCCCGAGCTAAAAAAAAAAAAAAAAAAAAAAAAAAAAAAAAAAAAAAAAAAGTGAAAAAAAAAACAAGAAAAACACAACTTCTAATAAAATTACCAAATATCTTACTGTTAATAAGCAAATTCAACACAGTTGCAGGAAATAAGAATAGTTTAGAAAAAATCTGTACAGCTATACTCTAGCAACAAGCAATCCATAAATCAGATTAAGGAAAAAATTGATTTATAGTAGCATCCAAAAGAAAAATATGCTTAGGAATAACTTTAATGCAGGATGCACAAGACCAAAATACTGAAAACCATAAAGTATTGTTAAAAAAAATAAATAGAAAGAGATACCATGTTCATAGATAGGAAGATGGTATTACTCTCCAAATTTATCTATGGATTTAATACAATTCCTATTAAATTTCATATTTCATTTTTTTGGTGCTAGAATGGATAAGTTTATCCTAAAATTTATATGAAATTTCAAGGGGTGCAAAATCATAAAATAAGAGAACAAAGTGAGAGGATTCACATTTTCCAATTTCAATAATTACCACAAAGCTACAGTAATCAAAACAGTGTGACCTGGCATAAGGATAGATATAGAGATTAATGGAATAAAATTGAGACTTCAGAGATAAACCAATGCATTGCTGGTCAATTGATCTTTTACAAGGGCTCCAAATTATTCAATGAGGGAAGAGTCTTATCAATAAGTTGTCTTTGGACAACTGAATATTCATATGCAAAAGAATACATTTTTGAACCCTATCTCGCACTATATAAAAAATTAACTAAAAATTGATCAAAGACCCTAATCTTAAAGATAATAGCATGTTTTAGTCTAGTTATGAAATTCATAGCATTTTTCATGTCTCCAGATTGAGGGGGTAGGGGGGAATGTTTTGACTTGGGCCTGATTCCATAGGTCCTAAATTGTAGAATACCATAGAGCCCTCAAATTTTTCACCTTAAGTGCACTTTCAAGACTTGTGTTCCCTTAAAATGGACTAAGACCCAGAACATTTTTTGCATTAAAACAGTCTGCTCCCTGTTCAAAGTCTACAAAGTCTAGTAGATAGTAGACTGTTGCAGAGCTCTACTCTGAGCAGTTTCGAAACAAGGCAAACCCATACATTCAACCTTGAGACTCACCTTTCTGACACAAGATTACCAAGTATCATCTCAACTTTCTGGAAAGAAGCCAAACCTGCTAATTCTATGTTGTCATGGTTCTAAGTGGCTTCCCATTTGCTGGAAGCAAATTCCAGTAGTTAGCATAATAAATGCAAGAAGTTCATCAGAAGGCTGATGGACACCTTCAGCAGGGCTGAAAATCTGCATATATTATTGCCTGCTGCTGGAACAGCCTAAGGCAGTTCCCTCAACCTGATAATCTTTTTATTGTTTACCAAACTTTACCTTTGATATGTATATCTGCTTTGCTAGAGGGCAAGATGTGTGAATAAAAAGCCCTGTGTGCAGAGATTCAGGGAACTTAGTCACTTGAACTAAGCTTCCTCTGGCTCCCCCAAAATGACTTCCAAATTTATATTTCATGTCTAGTTTATTTAATTTACTCACAGCCCCTGCTCCAGATTCCTGAACCCTAGTAGATGCTGAGAAAGACCCCAGCACCCATTCAGAAATTGGTTTACTCTCCTAAAAGATATACCATGAAGGTGTGAAAAGAAACACTGAGGCAGATCACCACACTAGAATTACCTTTTTCTCAAAAACTGCTTAGCAAATGTGACCACCATTTGAATTTCATCTGCTCTGGGACTAAGCAAGGAGAGAAAATAAGTTATAAATTCTCATAAAATCTAAAATTTGAGGGAGGGAAGGGAAAGAAAGGCCTGATACTGTTTGTTGATGTAGGAAGTATATTTTTAAGATGTCTCCCATTCCCACATTAAAATCCCTTCTCAAGGACTTGTAATTTTCCTTAGCTTGGCATTGAGTCTTAAATGTATTACTAAGCAGTTGTGACTGTGAACACATAATGTGGACCTTTCTGGGCCACAGTTGCTTCCTATATAAATTGGGGAAAATAATAAAATTTATCTTACAATATCTGTGTAAGGATTCAAGAGGTAATAAAGCAACTGCAAAACATCTAGTTCAGTGTCTGGCACAAAAATATATATGTATTTAAATTTCTATTGAATCCAAAGTCCATAATAAAGATATGTCACTTCAGATGATAATGAGCACTATGTTTATATGTTCTCCCCATCATAGAGCATGCATACATTTTAACAGTCTTTTAGTTTCTCAAGTTGAAAAAGTTATTAATTACCAATGGATATTTCAGGAAAAATATAAAGCAATAAAAATGAGTTTTGGTGGAGTGTTGAGAGAAGCAAAGGACCTTTCCACTTTTCTTTGGCCATCAAGAAAAACAGTAGCATAATAATTAGACCCAGGTGACCTGTCAAGGTCAAACTTCTAAGTTTTAGTAAGTATGTGAACACATGATTCCAATATAAGGGAGCAAAGAATCATGATCAACAATTCCATCTAATACAATAGAAAGGGCATGGAAAACTGGAGTTTAGGTCAATAGTTTACATGGGGTATGGGGTGGAGAAAGGGACAAGAAGTGTAGAGAGAGGAGTTCACATAAGACATGTAACACAAGGCTATATGATGGATGTTTATTTTTTAAATTTTATTTTATGGTTTAAAGTATTACAAATAGTAGTACATATGTCTCCCTTTTTCCTGCCCCCATTGACCTTCCCCCGGCCTCCTCTAGCCCCTGGAACATGCACTCACCCCCCCACCAGTGTCTTGTGTCCAATGGTTATGCTTATATGCATGCATTCAAGTACTTCAGTTGATCTCTTACCGCCCCCACCCAACACTCCCCAGCCTTCCTGCTGTAATTTGACAATCTGTTCGATGCTTCTCTGGTTCTGTCTCTATCTTTTTATTCATCAGGTTATAATGTTCTTTATTATCCATAAATAAGTGAGATCATGTGGTATTTTTCTTTCACTGCCTGGCTTATTTCACTTAGCATAATGCTCTCCAGTTCCATCCATGCTGTTGCAAATGGTAAGAATTTCTTCTTTTTTACAGCAGTGTAGTATTCTATTGTGAAGATGTACCATAGTTTTATAATCCACTCATATGCTGATGGGCATTGAGGCTGTTTCCAAATCTTTGCTATTGTAAATTGTGCTGCTATGAACATAGGGGTGCATATATCCTTTCTGATTGGTGTTTCTGTTTTCTTAGGATATATTCCTAAAAGTGGGATTACTGGGTCAAATGGCAACTCCATTTATAAATTTTTGAAGAAACCCCATATTGTTTTCCACAATGGCTGCACCAGTCTACATTCCCACCAGCAGTGAAGGGGGGTTCCTTTTTCTCTGCATCATCTCTAGCACTTGTCATTTGTTGATTTGTTGATGATAGCCATTCTGACAGTTGTGAGGTGGTACTTCATTGTTGTTTTGATTTGCATCTCTCAGATGATTAGTGACTTTGAGCATGCTTTCATGTGTCTCTTGGCTTTCTGAATGTTCTCTTTCAAAAAGTGTCTGTTTAGGTCCTTTGCCCATTTTTTATTGGATTGTTTATCTTCCTTTTGTTAAGTTGCATGAGTTCCCTGTAAATGTTGGAGATTAAACCCTTAACGGAAATAACATTTGCAAATATGTTCTCCCATACAGTGGGCTTTCTTGTTGTTTTGTTGATGGTTTCTTTTGCTGTAAAAAAGCTTTTTCTTTTGATGTAGTCCAATTTGTTAATTTTCTTTTGGCTGTTTTGGCTCCATTGTGTGCTTTTGCTTCCTTTGTCAAATATTAATTGAGTATAATGGCTTGGGTCAATTTCTGGGTCCTCTATGCTGTTCCATTGATCTATATGTCTGTTCTTGTGTCAGTACTAGGCAGTTTTGAGAACCGTGGCTTGGTAATACAGCTTGATGTCTGGTATTGTGATCCCTCCAACTTTGTTCATCTTTCTCAGGATAGCTGTGTCAATTCGGGTTCATTTTTTATTCCAGATGAATTTTTGGAGAGTTTGTTCTAGATCTTTGAAATATGCCATTGGTATTTTAATGGGAATTGCATTCAATCTGTAGATTGCTTTGGGTAGTATGGACATTTTAATGATGTTGATTCTACCAATCCATGAACATGGTATGTTCTTCCATCTGTTTACGTCTTCCTCTATCTCTTTTTTCAATGTCCTGTAGTTTTCCGTGTATAGGTCTTTTACCTCCTTAGTTAAGTTTATTCCTAGGTATCTTAGTTTTTTTGGTGCGATGGTAAATGGGATTGCTTTTTTAGTGTCTCTGTCTGTAAGGTAACTATTGGTGTATAGATATGCCATAGATTTCTTGGCGTTAATTTTGTATCCTGCTACATTGCCAAATTCATTTGTTAAGTCTATTAGTTTTTTGATGGAGTCTTTTGGGTTTTTTATGTACAATATCATGTCATCTGCAAATAAGGACAGCTTTACTTCTTCTTTTCCAATTTGGATGCCTTTTATTTCTTCTTCTTGTCTAATTGCAATGGCTAATACTTCCAGTACTATGTCGAACTGGAGTGGTGAGAGTGGGCATCCTTGTATTGTTCCTGTTCTTAGGAGAAATCGTTTTAGTTTTTGTCCATTGAGTATGATGTTGGCTGTAGGTTTTTCGTATAGGGCTTTTATTATGTTGAGGTATGATCCCTCTATTTCCACTTTGCTGAGAGTTTTTATCCAGAAATGGTGTTTGATTTTGTCAAATGCTTTCTCTGCATCGATTGATATGATTATGTGATTTTTGTCTCTCAGTTTGTTCATGTGATGTATCACATTTATTGATGTGTGGATATTGTACCATTCTTGCATCCCTGGAATAAATCCCAGTTGCTCATGGTGTATGATTTTTCTAATGTATTTCTGAATCTGTTTTGCTAGAATTTTGTTCAGGATTTTAGCATCAATGTTCATCAGAGATATTGGCCTGCAGTTACCTTTTTTTGTGGTGTCTTTATCTGGTTTTTGGATTAGGGTAATGCTGGCTTCATAGAAAGATCTTGGAAGTGTGTCTTTATAGTGAATTTTTTGGAATAGTCTGAGGAAGATAAGTTTAAGTTCTTCTTTGAATGCTTGGTAGAACTCCCCTGAAAAGCCATCTGGACCAGGGCTTTTGTTTGCTGGAAGATTTTTTATCACTGTTTCAATTTCTTCAGTAGTTATCGGCCTATTCAGGTTTTTTGATTCTTCTTGGTTGAGTTTTGGGAGCTTGTATTTTTCTAGAAAAGTGTCCATTTCATATAGGTTGTCCATATTGTTGGAATAGAGTTGTTCATAGTATTTTTTCATAATTGTTTGTATTTCTGTGTGATCTGTTGATATTTCACCTCTTTCGTTTCTGATTTTGTTTATTTGGGTCCTCTCTCTTTGCTTCTTGGTGAGCCTGGCAGAGGTTCATCAATCTTATTTATCCTTTCAAAGAACCAGCTCTTAGTTTTGTTGATATATTTTTTTTGTCTCTATGTCATTTATCTCTGCTATGATCTTTACTATTTCCTTCCTTCTGCTTATGCTGAGCTTTTCTTGTTTCTCTCTTTCTAACTCGTTGAGTTTTAGGGTGAGATAATTTATTACCATTATTTCTTGTTTTCTGAGGTAGGCTTGTAGAGCTATGAACTTAGCTCTCAAGACTGCTTTCACTGTGTCCCATAGATTTTGGATTGTTGTGTTTTCATTGTCGTTTGTTGCCATGATGCTTTTTATTTCTTCTTTGATCTCTCTGGTAACCCAGTCATTGTTTAATAGCATGCTCTTTAGCCTCCAGGTGTTTGACTTTTTTGATTGTTTTTATTGTAGTTGATTTCTACTTTTATACCATTGTGATCTGAGAAGGTGCTTGATATGATTTCTATCTTCTTGAATTTGAAGAGACTTTGCCTGTGACACAATATATGGCCTATTTTTTAAAATGTCCCATGTGCACTTGAGAAGAATGTACAATCTGTGGCTTTGGGGTGAAATGTTCTGAAGATATCAGTTCCATCGGATCTAGTTTGTCATTTAGGATTGATGTTTCTTTGCTTATTTTTTGTTTAGAGGATTTGTTTAGTGGTGTTAGTAGGGTATTAAAGTCCCCTACTATGAATGTATTGCTATCAGTCTCTCCTTTGATATCTTCCAGAAGTTTTTTTTTTTTTTTTAATGCATTAGGGTGCTCCTGTATTGGGTGCGTATATGTTTATAAGAGTTATTTCTTCTTGTTGGATTTCTCACTTTCATATTATGAAGTGGCCTTCCTTATCTCTTGTTATGTACTTCACTTTGAGATCAAATGTGTCAGATATAAGTATTGCTACTCCAGCTTTTTTTTTCATTTCCATTCACCTTAAATACCTTTTTCCATCCCTTCACCATCAGTCTGTGTGAGTCCTTTTTTCTGAGGTGGGTTTCCTGTAGACAGCAGATATATGGGCTCAGATACCCTATGTCTTTTGATTGGGTCATTTAATCCATTTACATTTAAAGTTATTATGGACTAGAGGCCCAGTGCGTGATTGAATCATGCACATGTATGGTCCCCTACATGCTTTCACTTTTGATCGCGGTGGAGCTGGGTGCCTGTCCGCTGGTGCACCAGGTCTTTCAGAAGCCTCCGGCGTGGCGGAGGCTTCCGAAAGGCCTGGTGCCGGAGCGGACAGGCACCCAGCTCCCCTGCTTTTGATGGTCTGTGGCGGGACGTGAGCTCGCTGCCCCAGAGGCCCCTTCTGTTCCTCAGCACAGCCATGGGGCAGACGCTGAGATCACGCCGCCGCTGGCGATGCGAGCTTAGCGTCCTGCGGGCCCAATCGGCTACCCCAGCCACCCCGTGTCCTGCCCCCTGCGCCTCCCTCTGGCCCAATTGTGGGCATAGCGGAGTGATGGTAATTTACATATTACCATTTTATTAGGTAGGATAGGTATTTGTTTGTCACCATTTTTATTTTTAATGCATGTGTTCCGTCTTCACTTCCTATTTCTTCTTTTTACAGCAAAACCTTTAGCATTTCTTGCATTGCTGGTTTGGTGGTAATAAACTCCCTTAGTCCTTTTTTGTCTGTGAAGCTCCTTATTTCACCCTCAATTTTGATTGATACCCTTGCTTGGTACAGTATTCTTGGATTCAGACCCTTCCTTTGCATGACTTTGTATATTTAATTCCATTCCCTTCTAGCCTGATGGGTTTCTGTTGATAAATCAGTTACTAGCCTAATGGGGGATCCTATGTAGGTAACTTTCTGTCTCTCTCTGGCTGCTTTTAAGATTCTCACTTTGTCATTGGTATTTGCAAATCTACACTAATAAAAGAGAAACATGCAAATTAACCATCACTCCACTACACCCACCAGCCAATCAGAAGTGAGTATGCAAATTAACCTAACTAAGATATCTGCTGCCATGGAGCTGGAGCAAGAAGGAGGCTTGGGTTGCCCCTGCGATGGAGGAAGCCAAGCTTCCCACCCGCCTTGGCCGGTCCTGGCCTCTGCTCAAGGCTACAAAGTTTCAATTATAGAAGTTAAATAAATCCCAGATACCTGCTTCCAACTGGCCCTGGACTCCGCTCAAGAGGCACTGAAAAAGGAAAAAAAAAGAAAAAGAAAAAAAGCCCCTTACCCAGTTTGGCCACACCCCCATGGGTTGAGGGTCCCTGCTGGGGGGCTTGGCCAGCCTGCAAACAACCATCAGCCCTCACCCAGGTTGGCCACACACCCATGGCTCAATCCCTGTAACTGGGCAGTCAAACATCCCTTGAGGGGTCCCAGATTGGAGAGGGTACAGGTTGGGCTGAAGGACCTCCCCCCCGTGCATGAATTTCATGCACCAGGCCTCTTGTTTAATTATAATGTCTCTTGGTGTCAGTCTTTGGGGGTTTATTTTATTTGGGACTCTGTGAGCTTCTTGGATTTGTGTGAGTTTTTTCTTCCCACCATCAGAGCAGTTTTCTGTCATTATTTCTTCAAGCAGGTTTTCTATTCTTTGCTCAGTTTCCTCTCCTTCTGGTGCCCTTATTATGCAGTTGTTGTTTCATTTTGTGTTGTCCCAAAGTTCCCTTAGGCTCTCCTCCTGTTTTTTAAGTTGTTTTTTTTTTCCTAGATGCTGCTCTTCTTGAGTATTTTTTCTTATCTTGTCTTCTAGCTCACTGATGAGGTCTTCTGCTTCTTCTAGTCTACTGTTGATGCTTTCTATTGAGTTATTTATAGCAGTGATGTCATTTTTCATTTCTTCTTGGTTTTTCTTTATTTCCTCTTCGTTCTTACACATATTGTTGAATTTGTCTTTCAACCTTTTCAGTGACCTTATGACCATTTCTCTGAATTCTTTCTCTGACATAGTTTGCCTCCATTTTGTTTAGTTTCTTTTCTGGCAATGCCCCCTTTTCTTTTGTATGCAGGTTGTTTCTTTATCTCCTCATGATCTCTCTTCTTCAGGTGTCTGGTAATGTAGCTCTCTCTCTCTCCTTTCCCTATGTGAAATTTAACCTTTTACACTCGGATGTCGAGTGTGACTCGACACGGTTAGCATCGGTAGCCTCTCGTATGTCGAGCCACACTCGACACATAGTTTCACCATAGGGGGAAGGGGAATTTTTTGTCTATTTTTCCAGGATCTTTTCTTGTTTTCATTAGCATGAAAGGACAAGTAAAATGTAAATGCAGTCTCAACTGATGCCAAAAAAGAAAAAATGAAAAACCGATAATGCATGTGAAATTTATTAAGAAACTAGTACATGATCTTGTTGGAGAATTCAGAGTTGGTACACTAACTTCCAGGGGTAGATTATTATCCACTAACTTAGAGCAACGTTTAGATGGAAAGCTCCATATAATCACACCTCACCCTAACAAAAAACACAAAGATTGTGTTGTTTGTTCTAACAGAAAAATCAAAGGAGGAAAAAGAAAGACAATTTATATTTGCAAAACATGTGAATGTAAACCAGGTCTTCATGTAGGTGAATGTTTCAAAAAATATCACACCATGAAAAATTATAGAAATTAAAATTACTCTTTGAATGTATCAATAATTTGAAATGTAAAAAAATCCAAATAAATAAGTTTGTATGAAAAGAAACTCCAGATCTTTATTCTACTGCCGTGCTTTGTAAAATCTGGGGTATTTAAAAAATTAAATCCTGAGTAGAATAAAGGAATCGAGAAAAAAGCAAGTGAGTGCAAAGGGTTAACCTTTCTGTGAGAAGGTGCAGAACTCGTCCGAGTCTGCGTATTTGCGCTGCTTGAGATCCAGTGTTCTTGGGTTTTCAGCTGGTCCCTGGGTGTTCAGGGGTGTTTCTTATTTCCAGGACATTGTTCTTAGAATAGTTTAGTGCTCCATTATTTCATTAAAAGAAAAATCTGTATCAATGTAAGGTAGCTCTATGGCTTATAAATGCCCTAACTATTCTTAAAAAAAAAAAAAAAACTAAGTGAGATAGCAAGAACAGAATGAGTATTTGGTGATTTCCATGGAAATCCTGGGCCCTTCCTAGAACTATCTGTGAGGTGAGTCTTGATGAAAGAGCAAATTAAATAATGGTGTCATTAAGCAACATGAATATTCATGCTGATGCTGTTGCTTAAATATTCTTTTCTGTCATGGCTAAATAAAACACAGCACCATTTATGTGAAAATCACCACATTATGATTCTAACACACTTCTAAATAACTGAAGGGTGTATTAGTGGGTACAGGCTTCACAAGTCCCTAGAAATTATAGTTAGCCACTCAATAAAGTTCAGTTGGTATGCTCCATCAAATCAAAAAACAAAGGTTAGCAAGACTGTGAACCCAGGAAGGAAGGGCATTGATAAATCACAAGGGCTTAAGCAAAGAGGAATCAGAGGCCAGGTAAGCCACAGAAATCAAGAGGCCCCGTTGGGAAGAATAGACAAAAGGGAAGATAACTGGTTTTACTGAGTATCTACAATATATCCAGTGCTATGCTAGGTGTTTTATAAACATTATCTCAAGTAATCCTGTTAATAATTTTATGGGATATACAGTATTTTATTCCTATTTTAAAGATAAAGAAGCCAAGACTCATTGAACCTTGCTCTGGTGACACCAGCTAGTATACCAAAAAATTGAGCTTAGTTCTCTCTAAATCCAAAGTATATACCCTTCCACCACAGCATGTTACCTCCACACAAACAAGATGTTTGAGGAAAATGGCCAGGCAAACAGTACACAGAAAGTTCATAGGAAATAAACAAATAATGGAGTAAGGTGAGGTAAAGGTGAAAGTCAGAAAATAGGAAAAGCTAAGAAAAAAAGTAGCACAAAGAGCAAAAGAACACTGTACATTGTCATTACATCTCTCTCCCTCAGGTAAAAACCAATCCTGAGTGAGACTGACCTGTAACCTTGAAGAGGACAAATAGAGCCATAAAACTAAATGCTCATCACCACTTGCTGGCCAGCATGGCCCTACATTCAAAACATTCTGTGTCAGAGGCTCTTACCGGATATGGCCTTTATGTAGATATTAGCACAACTGGCTCTTTTGGCCTTTCAATCTAGTTAGTAGCTTTTGTAAATATTAAACTGGAGAGTAACACCATTGTGTGAACTTTATGTTTGTTCCTCTGCTGGCACACTGAACATTAATGTTTACAGAAAAAGCTCTTTACAATGGCTTATTCTGGTCCTCTAAGCAAATAGCACCAGAAGAATTAGTATTTGATTATAAAGCCACCCTATGGAGACCCTAAGGAAACCAGCATCAGATAGAGCTTCCCTTTTTTTTTTTTTTCTGGAAATCTGAGATGCTTTTCAAGAGCATTGCCTGAGGAAGAAAAAAAGGAAGCCAAGCATAAGGCCAAAAAAATATTTACTATAAAATTTTGTGTTAGCAAATTTGGTATTGGTTGATAATTCTTAAATTATAGAAATTGGCCAGATAAAGTCTTTTCAATTTATTAGCATGGCTGACCACACATGTAAATGATCTGAATTAGGGTTTTATCAATTGATTTTAGGTATTTGCTCACTGAAACATAAAATCCATCTTTAATATTAAATCCATTCAATTGAAAAACATTTTGAGTTCTGTTAAAATGTAAACATCCTTGAGCAGGGTAACTCTTTTGTCAACTGTATTTTTCTGAACTTTTTCATCTACAACAGGATCATCAAAAGTTGCCTGTAGAGGAGAAACCAAGATGGCGGCATAGGTAAGCAACTAAACTGCTGCCTCGCACAACAATTTCAAAACTACAACTAAAAGACAGAACGGACATCAACCAGAACCACAGGAAAGCTGGCTGAGTGGAAATTCTAAAACTAGAAGGAAAGAGAATAGCTCACAGAGAATCAGAGGAGCTACAAATGGCTGAGGTATGGAGACACGTGCGCAGAGAGGAAGGGCGGCTGAGTGCCTGGCTGACTTTCTCTAGTGGAAGGGAGAAGAAAGCTCCCGACTGCACTGAACTCCAGTTTGACTGCACTGAACCCCAGTTCTGGGCGAGACCTTGTGGACCCAGGCTCATACGGGGGGAGTCTGGACTGTCAGGTAGAGAGAAAGGGACACGAAGACTCAGGGGAGCCACGAAGGGTAGGGGTCTGGAAGCGTGCACGCAAGTGTGTGCAGAGAAGACTGACTACTGAGGTTGCCACTGGCTTTCTCTAGCTGGAGGGAACTGGAAGCTCCCGACTGCACTGAACCCCAGTTCCGGGCGAGAATCTGGGAATCCAGATTCATTGGGGGGAGAAAATGGACTGTCTATCAGCAGGCAAAACTTGAGGGCAGCTTTCTCTCAGAGGTTCTTGCAGCAAATACCGAGGGACACTGAGACCCAGGGGCCTCATAGGGCAGGGCTGACAGGAAGCCAAGACTGTCTGCTCAGCCCTAAGATTCCGCCCCATCCAAGCTGAGCACAGAGGCTTTTTCAATTTTGCAAGTCTTGTCTCATAAGGCTGTCTCCAGCACAGAAGATCTCCCGGCGTAGACACAGCTGATCCTCACAGCCAACTGGCCTGGAGGTCAATTCCTCCCAGTGATACCAACAACAATCAAGACTTAACTACAACAAGGCTGTACACACAGTCCACAAAGGGGTGCACCAAGAGTGTCCACCTCAGGTAACTGGGGAGGCTGATCCACTGGGCCATATAGGACACCTAGCACACAAAGCTACCCTACCAACTCAGAAAAGCAGCAAAAATGCAGAGACAAAGAAACAGATCACAAATGAAAGAAATGGAGGAAAACAAATGACTAGATATACAGTTCAAAACCACAGTTATAAGGTTTTTCAAGAATTTCATAGAAAAGGCCAATAAATTTAGCCAGACCCTCAAGGGTATGAAAAAGGACCAACTAGAAATTAAACATACACTGACTGAAATAAAAAATATTATACAGAGACCCAACAGCAGACTAGAGGAATGCAAGAATCAAGTCAAAGATTTGAAATACAAAGAAGCAAAAAGCACTCAACAGGAAAAGCAAAAAGAAAAAAGAATCCAAAAATTTGAAGACAGTGTAAGGAGCCTCTGGGACAACGTCAAGCGTACCAACATCCGAATTATGGGGGTGCCAGAAGAAGAGAGAGAGCAAGATACTGAAAACCTATTTGAAGAAATAATGACAGAAAACTTCCCCCACCTGGTGAAAGAAATAGACTTACAAGTCCAGGAAGTGCAGAGAACCCCAAACAAAAGGAATCCAAAGAGGACCACACCAAGACACATCTTAATTAAAATGCCAAGAGCAAAAGACAAAGAGAGAATATTAAAAGCAGCAAGAGAAAAACAGTTAGTTACCTACAAGGGAGCACCCATATGATTGTCAGCTGATTTCTCAACAGAAACTATGCAGGCCAGACGGGAATGGCAAGAAATATTCAAAGTAATGAATAGCAAGAACTTACAACCAAGATTACTCTACCCAGCAAAGTTATCATTCAGAATTGAAAGTCAGATAAAGAGCTTCACAGATAAGAAAAAGCTAAAGGAGTTCATCACCACTAAACCAGTACTATATGAAATGCTGAAAGGTATTCTTTAAGAAGAGGAGGAAGAAGAAAAAGGTAAAGATAAAAATTATGAACAACCAATACAAATCTATCAACAAGTGAATCTAAAAATCAAGTGAATAAAAACCTGAGGAACAGAATAAACTGGTGAATATAATAGAATCAGGGGCATAGAAAGGGAGTGGACTGATAATTCTCAGGGGGAAAGGGGTGTGGGGGTGTGGGAAGTGACTGGACAAAAATCGTACACCTATGGATGAGGACAGTGGGGGGAGGTAAGGGCAGAGAGTGGGGTGGGAACTGGGTGGAGGGGAGCTATGGGGAGAAAAAGGAGAAACAATTGTAATAATCTGAACAATAAAGATTTATTAAATTAATATATGTATATATATATATATATATATATATATATATATATATATATATATATATATATAAAGTTGCCTGTAAAAGACCAGATAGCAAATATTTTTAGTTTTGCGGTGACTATTAAACTCTGCAGTTATAAGGAAAAAAGCAGACATAGTGTATAAACAAATAGGTGTGGAAGTATTCCAATAAAACTTTATTTACCAAAATAAATTGGCCAGTCAAATTTTTCCAATCCCTGATCTAAACAAAAGTTCTATGAGCAGGAAGGTTAAGGTTCCTGGTCAGTGGTGGCAAGACAAAGTGAAAGGCTTCCCTAAAAGGCATATAAGTGGGCTATGTCACAGGCCATAATTAGTTCTCCAGATAACCAAAGTCCAAAAGAAGATTCTATCTACATAACATGGATTTGTCTTAAAAATGTTGCAGGAGTATACAAAAAAAGTATGTAGGAGTATTTTATCAGATTTTCAAAAGGATTAATGAGTCTATAAAGGGTGAAACCCCACAGCATAGAGTGGATCGTCTTGTACTGAATACTTACCTTCCCCAGGCTAGCCCCTCACCCAAGTTTTCCAGTGAAGCTCAGTGACTATTCTTATGTCCACTTACATGCTTTTCTGTAATCATCCTAGAGAAAACATGTGTCACTTTTAATTTCCTCTAAATTCTGTTGGGGGTCTATTTATTTATAGTACTTACAAAAAAGCATACATTCATCACTGAAAGGTTGAGTTTAGGATTCTACCCATTCTTAACTTGATGCTGGCTACCAAAAATAAAATGATGTACTCAAAGTTAATAAGCCAATTAAAGTTTTACCAGACGTTGGCCTATCTTTCATTCTTTTATTATGAGCATAATTTGATTCTAGACACACAGAGATACAGTCACTGGAATCAGCCTTACTCAAAATTAGCAGAAGTAATGAAGTGAGGGGGCACCTTGGGGTTATGATTTGAGGCATAAAAAAACAAGCTTTGGGTTCTGGTTTCAGTTCATTAAAAGAGCTTTAAAATTGTCACTCCTGTCCTTGAAACAAATAAAAAGATGGACAAACAAAAAATTAATGATGTTTTCTTGGGCCTATCACAGAATCAAAGTCACAGAGCAAATACTACCCCAAAATCTAGAGGGACAATTACACCCAGAGTGACATACCCTCAAAATGTGCTTAGCTGGAACAAAAGCCACTAAAACCCCTAAGCTAGTAGGGAAACTGAAATGATTATTTAGTCAAATGTCTAAAAGTTAAGTGGAGACTATTTGGGAGTAAGAAACTCCAAGGGGCTGCAGTCATCAAAGGGCTACCCAAACTTATGTGGGCTTTCACTCCAGAAACTCAACAGGTTCTCACAGTGAGGTTGAAAAAGATCTCCTCATGGTAGTGGCTATAATTATTAATAAACAATTAACATTATTTAAAATGTTTTAAAAAGAAGTAACAATGATATTCCAAGAAAGGATTTAAAATAAAACCATATAAAATTTAATTTTGAATGGTTTAAATACATAAGCTAACAAAACAGTATGTAGTGTATGGAAACTTTGTAATATTCTCACAACTCATTTGTATATCTAAAACTACTAAAATTAAAAGTTTATTATTTAATGTGATTTTTAAAAGGCACATTTTATCCCAAAATATTATTTCCCCAGCCCACTACAGCAGAATCAGAAGTGCCATCATAAAAAGCTATCACCTCTAATTCATATTTTGTAAAGGAAACCCTTCAGGGTACCATGTTAAGTATTATTGTTATCTTAATTAACACTTGAGGCAGGTATTTTTCTCTTCTATAGTGTAGCTAAAGAGGGGACTGAAGGAACTAGGCTTTTACCGAGGAGAAGGGAGTGTTACTAAGGAGCTGACATGGCCAAGAAAAGCAGAGATGATTAGCACGAATTACCAATCCTGAGGGTAAAGGTCCTGTGTTTGTGAAAACTTACAGAATTAACAGACAGTAAATCGAGAGGCAAATTGAATCAGTTCCAACTTGCATGTGGAGAGGAGGGCCTGCTGACTCCCGCTGACTTTTTACCTCAAGGACCTCAGCTTGGTGTCATAGTACCTCTTCTAGTGGCACTCTCTCAAAGCAGTTCACAACATCTCAAGTTAAAAACAGGCTCTCCCTGGTGATTTATTACTTTAGAAATATATACACATAGTGAGGTAATCTCAATAGAACTTGATTGTCTACTTTGCCACAAGTTACAGGAAGACTGAGAAGAAATGGTTAGTGTGTGGGTAATTATGGAAAGGATTACAAACTCAGATGCTTTCCTTCCCAGACATATTCCAATTTGTATCTTGTTTCAGCTTAGCATAGGTGAAATATCATTTAGCCAAATCAACATGCCTGTGAAAATATCCAGGGTATGAGGGTGAGAGGATCAACTTTTTTATCAAGCAAATGCTGTTTTCTCCTTGGGTTCAATATCACTTCAGAAATGTTTTATATTTTATATCCTGGATCTTCAATGTGCTATGATCCTTTAACACTAGTTACAAATCTCTGCCTCCTCCTCTAGTTTCTCTGTCAACTACTTAAATGTAATTCTGTAAATAAATAATTTAAAAATAGTAGCAAAGCCTCTTATTTAATGGTTTGCCACTGTGACTCTTTTCTCTTAAACCATGAATCTGGCTATGTGAATTATCCTGCCCTTATGCATCTGCAGGCATTGGTTTTTATAAGCAGAGCAAATCTGTCATCCCATGGGTTTTTCACAATGGAGCTTTTTACAGGCAGAGCTGTACAAAAAGAAAAACAGCCTAATGCAATAGTTCTCAGATTTAGGTAATCATCAAAATCACCTAGAGAGCTGGTTAAGTATACAGATTACCAGGCGACATCCCAGAGTTAGAGTATTGAATCCCTGGAGGTAGGACCTAAAAATCAGTATGCTGAAAAACATTACAATTCTAGATACAACTCAGTAAGAACCACCCCCTCCCAGTTGATTTTGATGATTAACCAGTTTTGAAAATACTGGTCTAGTCCAAATCCATTCTAGAGATTAGCAGTCAGGACAACAGAGCCACACTGAGCAATTCCATATGGTTGGTATATTTCTGAGGAACTCAATGCATATTGATAGAGGAGACCTAAGCAACAAATAATTATTAGATCCTATTCATTTCTGTTCCTAATTTTCCTGTCTGGAAGACAGGGAAAAGTTTATCACATTCCTACAATCAATATGAGGAAGGTATTTTCCTTTGCTTCAGCTCAAGCAAATTAACCTTTTTAGTTCTTAATTTAATTTTACCTTATACACTGGGAAATAATCTAAAACCCCCCATTTCTTCAGCTTAGTGTGCCATGGGGTCAGTACCAGAATTTAAATACCAATTCATAATCGACTAAATATAAACAGAAATATTCTCAGGTAAATGCCTAGAATTTTCCAGAGTAGATGACTCTAAATTTTGTTGGGCAAATTACCAGGCAAAGTATCACAGTGGTTGAGCCACAGCAATCCTTTTACTCTCAGCCAGAACAGCTCCAATAGAACAGATTCCTCTACCTTAGACAATCATCTTTGAATTCAACTTTTTTTTTTTTTTTTTTTTTTTTTTTTTTACAGAGAGGAAGAGAGAGGGATAGAGAGTCAGAAACATCGATGAGAGAGAAACATCGATCAGCTGCCTCCTGCACACCCCCTACTGGGGGTGTGCCCGCAACCAAGGTACATGCCCTTGACCGGAATCGAACCCGGGACCCTTGAGTCCGCAGGCCGACGCTCTATCCACTGAGCCAAACCGGTTTCGGCTGAATTCAACTTTTAAATATAGACCATAGAATATCATTTTCTGAGATATACTATAATGAATACTGCACTTGCAGTCAGGAGACACCCACTTGGTGATCTTCAGTAAATCACTTTTCCTCTCTGAATCTTAGTTTTAATGTCTATAAAATAAGAGAATTAAACTTAACAAGTTTTTAGAATTATAGCACTAATTTTTAATTGAACCCAATAAGGTCATTTGTAGTATGGGTTCTGGACTTCTAAGGGGCCTGTTGTCTGGTTCTTCAGTTTGGTTGGGCATTGTCACATGCACCAAAATGTTGCTGGTTAGATTCCTTGTCAGGGCAGAAGCCTGGGTTGGGGTTCGATCCCTGGAAGAAGGCCAGCAGGAATGTTCTACTCTCATATCAATGCTTCTCTCTCCCCCTCCCTTCCTTTCTTTCTAAAAATCAATAAAAATATATTTTTCAAAAAATTAAATTTTATAAAAGAACTTCCAACTTTTCATCCCACTTCAACTGTCACTAGACCCACCATCTTAGCCAGTAAGCTACCTAGCCACAAGGCAAGGGAGCCAGGGAAAATAGTCTGTAACATTGCTGCTCACAGCTTGAGAGTGCCTATTGGAAAACCCATGACTTTTAACATAATTCAATTCCATGAATGCCAAAGGAAATGTTACAAAGGTTACCTCCATCCAAAATCCCCCCAAATGATATATAATCTTAAGGGTCTTTCAATTAGAACAAAAATTCTTGCTCAACTTTAGCACCTGGTAATAGGAAGAAAGACAAAGCCACATGCCTATTTGCCTATTGTCTGATATCTTAAAGTGGAAAGACCAAATTAACATGGTAGGTGGTCAATGGGTTCACTCGAGCTCTGTAGAAGGATTCTCTCTCTCGCGCTCTCTCTCTCTCTCTTCTCTTATTCCTTACTATCTGGGTCCTTATTTTACTTTGTCTCACTCAGATAATTTCTTCGTTTTCCATATCCTTTTTGCTGCTAGTTTCCCAATTATTTGGGATTATCATTTCTGCTAAAAATATTCTCTTTCTGGCCAAAGCACAGGCACAGATTTCTGATTGGTTTGGGGGTAGTGATTCTTTATTTTTATTTTTTTTATTTTTATTTTTCTGGTGTGGGTTGGCAGGAGGAAGTGAGTGCATTATTTTGGTCCCAAAATCATAGTGCAAGTTTCTCACACTATAAAGCTAACCAGCCTCATAAAACATCACGACAACATCTTTGCTTCATCTGCTGAAAGGTCATAAATAACAGAAGAGGCCATGGGAAGCCCATTTCCCCCCAAAGCATACAAGTATTCTTTTATAACACTGTTTACAGAGGTTAAGACCTAAACCTAAATATATCACACTACTGAATGGCATAGTTAGTTAGGGAGACATGGTTTGATGGGTGATGATGCAAACTGCCATCACACCACATGATCCTTTACCAGAAAAAAAATGTTATTTCTCATCACCAAATGAGGCTACATTTCCAAGAAGCCACAAAGTCTGATTGCCCACAGTGTCAGCATAAATTTACCGTACCTGTATTACTAAAACGATGGGCTATTTTTTTTCACTCTTTGGGTCACCATTGCCATAATTCTAAAAGTCATCAAAAAACCCTGGTACTTAAGGTTCTGCTCATTCTGATGTACACCCAAAAGGCTAATGGACCCTTGTGGGGAGGGGGAGTGAAATGACCTTGAAAATAATTTTTCCTTGGGTACAGAACTTCCCATAGTCTAGGTCTTCTCTGCATTCTAAAGGCCCAGATTAAAGGGCATAATCTGAAATAGAGAATAAATACCTTGTTAAAAATGTCTCAATTCTCAGACCAACAGGGTAAGGTATGAATTAACCAACATAACCACTTACCCAACCCCTTATCCACAAAGACTTTCAATCCTCTCTGCTGAAATCATTTAGTCCCATCCTTCAGCCTCAATGTTGTTCCAACCTGTAGGATCAATCAGAATTCTAATCCAAAGGAATTTAAGAAATTTATAACCAGTATCCTCTGTTGTAGATCCTTCTCTGACATAAAACTGTTTTAATGGTTTGTTCCTTATGATCAAGCTCTATTTTATTTCCTTGTTCCAATAACTGGTCGCTTTATATATGTCTTTCAGGGTCAAGTACCTAAGATTCCTAGGAGTATCAGCCTATTACCTATAACTACACCATTCCCATGTTCTATATGCTTATTTTGTGGCCTACTTCTAAGAACCACCAGGATCACTTTCTGTTTCCAAATAGGTCTATTTAGACTCTAGGCCTTAACCTTTTTTTGTTCTGGCTTATTTCACCACCACTCAAGACCCAGTTCAAAAAGTCTCAGAGTGAATCAGATCCCAATTGGGAATACCCATGGCCCATAGGTAATCTTACTCACTATTAGTGACTGATAAGCCAGATTGGTCATCTGATTGCCTTCCAAGTGATGTGAGAGAAGGAGCATGGGGATTGGTTGGGACATGGGGAAAGGAAACCTTTGGTTGTGGAAATAAGACAATTATTTTGTCATCGAGTCCTGTATCAATAACTTAAGGCTTGTTTTCATGACTCCTGGGAAGAAACAGGATCCTATCATGTATCCTATTATGTGCTTTGGGACAGTAGTGATTCCCTATAAGGACCTAAACAGCAAAGTAAAATGATATGTCCTCATTGCCTAGGTTCTACTTGGGTCTATTCAATCTCCACCCACTCTAATTAGATCTTATCACTTTACTCTTTTATAATGGCACTCCTAGCCTGGTGATCATTTAAATATGAGGATCTTCTCTAGTGTGTGAATGTCCAGAAAATGTCAAATATCTGATGGAAGCCCAGAATTATCTTTGACTCTCTTTTGACTCAGACCCTGGACATAAGACAAGAAACTTCTCTTTCTGAGAGATTCAGGCATGTCCCCTGGTCCAGAAGAAATCCAGCCTTTTGTTTCTCATAATCCTAAATTCCAATATAAGTAGACATAGCCCTTTGGTTCAGATCTGAAACACTGATATAAAATTCATAGATAAACCTGTATTCATTCATTCATTCATTCATTTAACAGATATTAAACACCTAATATGTACCATCCACTGGAGATTCATCAGGATAAAAAAACATAATCCCTACCATCATGAAGCTCAGAATGTCACAGGAGTAGGCAGACATTAAACAAGTGAAATTAATTAACTAATTAATAATATATTGTGATAAGGGCTATAGAAAAATAATTAATCAGGTCCAGGAAGAAGAGCTGTGTATTGTGGGAAGGAGTTTCAGTTTTAAATAGTGTAGTCAGGGTAGGTCACTAACATGTGGTATTTAAGACCTGAAGCAGGTGAAACAAAATGGTGGACATGACCCAAGCCTTATCCCAGAACAGATAGAAGGAACATCTAAATCGAATAACATCCACCAAAAATTGGCAAAGTGGACATAGCTGGTGAGATAATTCATAGCAGGGAAGGGCAGAGGACACCTGGAGAACTGTAGGATTGGGGATCGGGGCTGGAGAGAGTTGTGAGACCTCTGAGCTGAGAGGGTCAGAAGGAAGCTACATTACACCAAGACAATGTCCCTTGGGGACAGGAGTAACATCATACTGTGGAAAGAAAGTTCACAGGGCTGCTGGTGGAAGGGGATTCTAGATCTAAGTTCACAGCCATGAGAAGCTGAGCCCAGAAGGGGCAGCCTGAAGAACTGCCCAAGCCGCATGGTGCTGGGGGAGAGAAATTCGCAGTGGTGCAGTTGTTTCCCCTATTTTGGTCTTTGCTTTTATTCACTAAATCCAGTTCATAGGACCTTTCAGATACAAACACTCACCCGTGGCTGAGGTGCAGGTGGAGGCGCAGACTTGTGGAGTCTGGGGACAGGCTGTGAAGAAGAGCAGGTCATAGAGAGGTGACCAGGAGTCTGGCACTGGGAGATTACTGACATTCTGTACCTAAGCAGCCATTTTATTTGAAGAGCTAGCCCCTCCCAGCAGTCTCCAGGCAACCAATACAGCCACACCCAGACTAAACCCTGAATGGTACAAAGGACACAAAAAAACCTGAATAGCCCCTAAGAGCCCTTAGGGACTGGGTTGAAGAGAGGCCATTCAGTCATGGAAAGCAATACAGCAACCTCCATAACTATGGCCCAGTCAGAAAGAGCTACTTGAGAGATTAAGATTGACAACAGGCAGACAGGTTAAGTGGGCAGATTGGTCCCGCCTGCTGGCAGTCAAGGTGGTGGAGATAGACACAGAGGAACGGTTTGGAACTTCACAAACAGTGCTGACTACCTAACAGGAAAAAGAGGAGTGGCAGATAATACAGAAGAGTGGGATCTTAAACCAGCCTGCATGGGGCATTAAAACTCAGCTGAAATGAAAGACACTTCACTTTTTTCTTTTTTATTAAAATCTTTTCTTTATTTTCTTTGTTTGTTTCTTTATATTTTCACATTATTTTTCTTCATTCTATTTTTATTTTTATTATTATTTTATCTTACTCTTACTTTTTATTTTTTTATATTTTTTTCTTTTTCTTCTTATCCACTAATCCTCCTTCTACCTCCTTTATATTGAACTGAGGACCTCCCCATATTCATTCAATTCCTTAACCTTACTTTCTGTATATCAGCTCTGCCTCTACAGATTCTGCCCCCAACCTCTTTTCTGGGTGTTTGTTGTTTGCATTATTTGGTATATCTGTTTGTTCTAAAGGCCTGATGCACAAAATTTGTGTAAGGGTAGGCCTTAGCAGCCCTGGCTGCCAGGGCCCTCATGGCCCCAGCTGCCTTGTGGCCCCGCCCCTCTCCACACCCACATTGGCCTGTCGCTGACCCTCTGAACACTCCCGGTTCCCCAGTTGTGCAGAGCTTCCCAATTGATCACCATGCTGGCCAGTGGCCTGGGCCTCCCTCTGCAGGGAAATCATGGGGTGATGGAATGCCCCCTGACCAATCACATCACACCTGCCTTGGATGGACTGGTGCCAGTGTGTGTCATAGTGTGGTCATCCAGAAGGTCATCTGGATGGTTGTTCTACTGTTCAGTTGTTCGGTCGATTTGCATATTAGGATTTTATTATTATAGACTAGAGGCCCCATGCACGAAATTCATGCACGGAAGGGGGTTGTCCCTCAGCCCAGCCTGTACCCTCACCAATATGGGACCCCTCAAGGGATGTACGACAGCCCGTTTAGGCCTGATCCCTGGGATTGGGCCTAAACGGGCAGTCGGACATCCCTCTCACAATCCAGGACTGCTGGCTCTGAACTGCTTGCCTGCCTGCCTTCTTGATTGCCCCTAACCGCTTCTGCCTGCCAGCCTGATCACCCCCTAACCACTCTGCTGCCAGCCTGTTTGCCCCCAACTTCCCTCCTCTGCCAGCCTGGTTACCCCTAACTGCCCTCTCCTGCAGGGTTGATCACCTCCAACTGCCCTCCCTTGCAGGCCTGGTCCCTCTCAACTGCCCTCCTTTGCAGGCCGGGTGCCTCCCAACTGCCCTTTCCTGCTGGCCATCTTGTGGTGGCCATCTTGTGTCCACATGGGGGCAGGATCTTTGACCACATGGGGGCAGCTATATTGTGTGTTGCAGTGATGATCAATCTGCATAGTATTCTTTTATTAGATAGGATAGAGGCCTGGTACAGGGGAGGGGGCCAGCTGGTTTGCCCTGAAGGGTTCCCTGATCAGGGTGGGGTTCCCTTGGGGTGTGGGGCAGCCTGAGCGAGGGGCCTGTGGTGGTTTGCAGGTGGGCCACGCCCCCTGGCAACCCAAGCGGATGCCCTGGTATCTGGAATTTATTTTCCTTCTACAATTGAAACTTAGTAGCCTGGAGTGGAGCCAAGCCTGGGGCTCCCTCCGAGGCTGGTAGCCATTTGTGTTGGGGTTATAATTGAAACTTTGTTGCCTTAAGCAGGTGGGCCCAGCCAGGGTGTGTGGAAAGCTGTGCTTCCCCTGTTGCCAGCGGCAACCCTGGCCTGCTCTCTCAAGCTCCATTCTGCCCCCATTTCTGTTTGAATTTGTTTACCTTCTATAATTGAAACTTTGTAGCTTGAGTGGAGGCTTAGGCCTGCAACGGCTGGCGGAAAGCTTGGCTTCCTCTGTTACCTAGGAAACCTTGCTCTATATGGCTGTAGCCATCTTGGTTTGGGTTAATTTGCATACTGGCTCTGATTGGATGGTGGGCATGGCTTGTGGGAGTGGCTTGTGGGTGTGTCGGAGGTATGGTCAATTTGCATATTTGTCTATTATTAGATAGGATTTTTTTCATATTCTTCCTTTTTCTTCTTTTCTTTTCTCTCTTGCCATTTTCCTTTCCTTGATATCATTTTTGCTCTCTTTTCTCTCCCCTAATTCTCTTTTCTCTGGTGGTCACTTATATTGGGGTTATTGGAGTCATGAGTACATTTGTGTTTTGTTCCCTTTGTGTTGTGTCTTGTTGAATTGTATTTTGCACTGTTTGGTCAATATGGTAGAGAGCAAGCTATATAACCAGACACCCTGAGAGGAGACTCCATCCACGAAAAGGACAATAACACTCAAGGTCCAACTACACCAAGAGAATCCAAATATCCCAAGTAGGAGGCACCCCTAGGTAGTTCAGCCCAGAATAGTAGAGAGATTGTACCATTGGGTCCCACAAAACATCTACTATACAAGACAAACTCAAAAAATCTGGGTTGCATAGCAGTTTGATCTGATATGTAGAAAATCACAAAAGAACAGCAAAAATGGGGAGACAAAGAAATAACCCCATTCAAAAGAAAAGGAGGAATCACCAGAAAAGAAAACGAATGAAATGGAGGAAAACAATTTGTCATAGAAAGAATTCAGAGCAATGGATATAAGAACACTGAAAAGGATGGAAGACATATTCAACATGTGTAAGAATCAAGAGAAAATGAAGAAGAATCAAGAGGAAATGAAGAATGACATAGCCACAATAAAGAACACAATGGAAACTATCAACAGTACACTAGAAGAAGCTGAGGACTGCATCAGTGAGTTTGAAGACAAGGTAGGAAAAAAACCACCTAAGCACAGCAGCAACTGGAAAAAAAAACAACTTAAAAAACAGGAGGAGAACCTAAGGGAGATTTGGGACAACACACAAAACAACATCCACATAATAGGAGTACCAGAAGGAGAGGAAACTGAGCAAGGAATAGAAAACCTGTTTGAAGAAATAATGACAGAAAACTTCCCTGATGTTGGGAAGAAAAAAAGCCACACAAGTCCAAGAAGCACACAGACTCCCAAACAAGATGAACCCAAAAAGACCAACACCAAGACACATCATAATTAAATTGGCAAACATCAACCACAAAGTAATAATTTTAAAGGCTGAGAGACAGAAAGTTACCTACAGGGTATCTCCATTAGAATATCAACTGATTTCTCAACAGAAACACATCAGGGCAGAAGAGAATGGAATGAAATATACAAAGATATGCAAAGCAAGGGACTGAATCCAAGAATACTCTATCCAGCAAGGCTATCATTCAAAATTGAAGGGGAAATCAGGAGCTTCACAGACAAAAAAGGGCTAAGGGAGTTTATCACTATCAAGCCAGCAATGCAAGAAATGCTAAAGGGACTGTTGTAAAAAGAAGAAATAGAAAAGGAAGAAGGAACACGGGCATAAAGAATAAAAATGGCAACAAACAAGGTCCTATCAATAATAACTTTAAATGTAAATGGATTAAATGCTCCAATCAAAAGACATAGATTACTTGAATGGATAAAAAAAATGACACATATATTTGCTGTCTACTAGAGACCCACCTAAAAACAAAGGACTCACAGACTGACAGTGAAGGAATGGGAAAAATTTTTTCAGGCAAATGGAAATGAGAAGAAAGCTTTGGTAGCAATACTTATGTCTGACAAAATAGACCTCAAATAAAGGCCATAACAAGAGATAAGGAGAGCCACTTCATATATTAAAGGTGGCAATTCAACAAGAGTATATAACTCTGGTAAACATATATGCACCCAATGCAGGAGCAACCAAATACATAAAAAATACTTCTGGAAAATATCAAGGGAAAGATCAACAGCAATACAATCATAGTACAGCATGTTAATACACCATTGACACCACTGGATAAATCCTCTAAACAGAAATATCAGCAAAGAAACAGCAATCCTAAATGACTCACTAGATCAGATGGACTTAGTTCACATCTTCAGAAGATTTTACCCCAAAGCTACAGAATATACATTCTTCTCAAGTGCACACAGGAAATTTTTAATGACAGACCACATATTAGGACACAGGCAAACTCCCTTAAAATTAAAGAAGATAGAAATCATATCAATCATCTTCTCAAATCACAATGCCATAACATTAGAAATCAACTACTATAAAAAATGAAAAAAAATCAAACAATTGGAGGCTAAATAGCATGTTATTAAACAATGATTGGGTTACCAATGAGATCAAAGAAGAAATAATAAGCATCCTGGAATCAAATGACAATGAAAACACAACAATCCAAAATCTATGGAAAGCAGTCCTGAGAGGGAAATGCATAACTCTACAGGCCTAACTAAAAACTAACAAACAAACAAACAAACAAACAAACAAAAACAAAAAAAACCTGGTAATAAATTACCTAACCGTGCAATTTAAAGAATTAGAAAGAGAGCAAAAAGAAAAGCCGAGAGTAAGCAGAAGAAAAGAAATAATAAAGATCAGGGTGGAAATAAACAACATAGAGACAAAAAAATAAAAAATATCAATAAAACCAAGAGCAGGTTCTTTGAATGGATAAACAAAATTGATGAACTTCTAGCCAGGCTCACCAAGAAGCAAAGAGAGAGGAACTAAATAAACAAAATCAGAAATGAAAGAGGTGAAATAAAAACCAACCCCACAGAAATACAAAGAATTGTTAAAAAATACTATGAACCACTCTATTCCAACAAACTTGAGTACCTAGATGAAATGGACATATTCCTAGAAAAATACTACCTTCCAAAATTCAGTCAGTAAGAATAAAATAACCTGGATAAGCCAATAACTACTGATGAAATTGAAACAGTAATAATAATAATAATAAAAAAAAAAATTCCAGCAAATAAAATCCCTGGACCAGACATCTTCTCAGGGGAGTTTTACCGAACATTCAAAGAAGAACTAAAACTTATCATTCCAAGACTATTCTAAAAATTTCAAGAGGAAGGCACACTTACAAGCTCTTTCTATGAAGCCAGCATTACCCTAATCACAAAACCAAATAAAGACACTACAAAGAAAGGGAATTACAGGCCAATATCACTGGTGAACATACAGTAGATGCTAAAATCCTCAACAAAATTCTAGCAAATTGGATCAAGGATTACATTAGAAAGATCATACACAATGACCAAGTAGGATTTATTCCAGGGATGCAAGGCTGGTACAATATCTACAAATCAATAAATGTGATACATCACATAAACAAATTGAGAGACAAAAATCACATAATCATATCAACTGATGCAGAAAAAGCATTTGACAAAATCCAACAATCTTTCCTAATAAAAACTCTCAGCAAAGTGGGAACAGAGGGATCATACCTCAACATAATAAAAGCCTTATATGACAAACCTACAGCCAACATCAAAATCAATGTGCAAAAACTAAAACCATTTCCCCTAAGAACAGGAACAAGACAGGGATTCCACTTTCACTGGCACAAGAACAGACATATAAAACAATTGAACAGAATAGAGAACCCAGAAATCAACCCAAGGTATTATGCTCAATTAATATTTGACAAAGGAGGCAAGAGCATACAATGGAGTCAAGACAGTCTTCAATATATGGTGTTGGGAAAGTTGGACAGATGCATGCCAAAAAAAATGAAACTAGACCACCAACTTACACCATACAATAAAATAAACTCCAAATGGATAAAGGATTTAAACTTAAGATGGGAAACCATAAAAATCTTAGAAGAATCCATAGGCAGCAAAATATCAGACATAGGGCCGAAACTGGTTTGGCTCAGTGGACAGAGCGTCGGCCAGCGGACTCAAGGGTCCCAGGTTCGATTCCGGTCAAGGGCATGTACCTTGGTTGCGGGCACATCCCCAGTAGGGGGTGTGCAAGAGGCAGCTGATCAATGTTTCTCTCTAATCGATGTTTCTAACTCTCTATCCCTTTCTCTTCCTCTCTGTAAAAATCAATAAAATATATATAAAAAAAAAATATATATATATATATATATATATATATATATATATATATATATATATATATATATCAGACATAGGGATCTTGAAAACCAGAACTGCTTGAGACTAGGATCCTAGCATCACCACCACCCAGTCTGGTCTCGGTAGCAAACCGGGCCCTACAGCCGCTCTGGTAGAAGACCTATGACCACAGCTGCACACACCAAGACTCCAGGCACCCTGGCTGCAGATTTCTGTGAGTCACAAAGCAAATCCCCCTCCCCCACCGCCCCCATGGCAGCACATAGGAACTGCCAGACCCCGGTTGCACAATAGGGCTTTCTGCACACACACAGCAGTGGCAGCTCTACCTGACTTTGAGCTTTGGTGTCAGACACGGGAAGTTTGTTTCCCGCGAGCAGGCTCTTCACCAAGACAGGAAGACTGCTGAATTTGACCCTATGTGCACATCTTTGGGGAGACTGTTTGCTGTGACCAGATCCCATGCCCACGAAGGGCAGGGAAACAGCGCTGAATTTGAGCCTGAACATGTGAACTAGGGTAAGTTTGTTTCTCTCCGCGCCTAGGCAGTGAGACTGCTGAATTTGACACTAGGCGCGCATCCTTGGGGAGACTGTTTTCTGCAACCAGATCCTGTGCCCACTCAGGGCAGGGAGACAGCGATGAATTTGAGCCTGGATATGCAAAATAGGGGAATTTGTTTCCCGCAACTAGGCTCCATGCCCAGGCAGGAAGGTTGCGCTGAATTTGAGCATAGGTGAGCGACCTTGGGGAGATTGTTTTCCGCGACCAAATCCCACACCCACGCAGGGAGACAGTGCTGAATTTGAGCCTGGGGGCGCAAACCTGGGGAGTTTGTTTCCCAAGACCAGACCCCATGCACACACAAGGGGGCAGCACTGAATTTGAGTCTGGGTGCATGGACACAGGGAGTTTGTTTCCTGCAGCGCACACCTGTGGGACTAGACCCCACACTGAGCGGCAGTGCCACCTGTCTTTGATTCAGGGCAAGTGCACACAGAGGCTGTTTTCCGCAGGGCAAGAGTGGACCTCCTGCCAACACAGTGCGACTGTGCAACCTGGTCTCCCAAGCAGATCGGGGACCCTGAATCTCCATGCAAGAGGCAGCAATGAGCACCAGTGACTAGACTCTGTTTCTCATTGCATGCGCCTGGGATCCCTGATACCCATTACATTCACACTAAGAGCCAGCAACTCCAATTCTTGGCGCATGTGCACACAGGGACCCTGATTCTCGGTGCGAGGTAGCACCAAGCAACAGAGACTCTGATACTCAATTCTTGGCATGGACACAGGGAGCATCTGACTCCTGACATGCACTAGGGGACTTTGATTTTTGGCACACCTCAGTATGTTCTCTGTTTCAACGTGATGCAGGCAGGGCCCCAGATTCTAGGTGCACACACGAGGCCACACTAAGCACCTGTGACTCTGACCCGGGGCAAGTGAGGCTCCCACCACCCCATAGTAGCCACACGTCATGGTGTCAGAGCTCTTAAGTGACACTTGAGGGGTGCAAAACTCCCACTAAACACAGCCCAGGCCCCCACAACTCGACATTTGTACCCTCTGGTGATAGTCAGAATGGGGAGACAATGAAACAATCCCCAGAGGAAAGAAAAGGAGGAATCGCCAAGAAAGGAAATAAGTGAAATGGAAGCATGCAACATGACAGAAAAAGAATTCAGAGTAATGATCATACAGTTCATACATGGGATGGACAAGAAAATCCACAACCTATGCAAAAATCAAGAAGAAATGAAAAATGATATAGCTACAATAAAAAACAAAATGGAAGGCTTCAACAGTAGACTGGAAGAAGCAGAAGACCAAATTAGTGAAATAGAAGATAAAGTACAAAAACAACCCCAATCTGAACAGCAACTAGAGAAAAAAAATTAAAAAGCAGGAGGAGAGCCTAAGGGAGCTTTGGGACAATGCAAAACGAAATAACATAGGTATAATAGGGCTGCCAGAAGGACAAGATGAGCAGCAAGGATTAGAAAATTTATTTGAAGAAATAATGACAGAAAACTTCCATGATATGGGGAAGAAAAAGTTACACAAGTACTGAGAATCCCAAGCAAGATGAATCCCAAAAGACCCACACCAAGACACGTCATAATTACAATGGCAAATGTTAATGACAAAAAGAGAATCCTAAAGGCTGCAAGAGAGAGACAGAGAGTTACCTACAAAGGATCCCCCATCAGTTATCAAATGATTTCTCAAGAGAAACACATCAAGCTAGAAGGGAATGGAAGGAGATATACAAAGTGATGCAAAGCAAGGGTCTGAATCCAAAAATACACTATCCAGCAAGACTATCAGTCAAAATTGAAGGGGAAATCAGGAATTTCGCAGGAAAAAAAAAAAAAAGGCTAAGGGAGTTTATCACTACCAAACCAACAATGCAAGAAATGCTAAAGGGAATGCTGTAAATAAGAAGAAATAAAAAGGTAAGAAGGAACACAGGCTCAAAAAAATAAAAATGGCTACAAACAAGTACCTTTCAATAATAACTTTAAACGTAAATGGACTAAATGCTCCAATCAAAAGACATAAGTGGCTGAATGGATAAAAAAAAAAAACATGACCCATACGTATGCTGTCTACAAGAGACCCACCTCAAAACAAGGGACTCACACAGACTGAAAGTGAAGGGATGGAAAGATATCTTCCAGGCAAATGGAAATGAAAAAAAATCTGGGGTAGCAATACTTATATCAGAAAAGACCTCAAAGTGAAGGCCATAATAAGAGATAAGGAAGGCCACTTCATAATACTAAAGGGATCGATACAATATGAGGATATAACCCTGGTAAACATATATGAACCCAATGCAGGAGCACCAAATATATATAAAAAAACAACACAAACTCCTGGAAGATATCAAGGGAGAGATCTATAATAATACAATTATAGCAGGGGACTTTAATAAACCACTGACTTCACTGGATAAATCCTCTAGAAAAAAAATCAGCAAAGAAACAGCAATCCTAAATGACTCACTAGATAAGATGTACTTAATTGACATCTTTAGAACACTTCACCCCAATGCTGTGGAATATAGGTTCTTCTCAAGTGCACATGGGACATTTTCAAAAATAGACCACATATTGTGTCACAAGCAAAGTCTCCCCAAATTCAAGAAGATTTAAATCATACCAAGTATCTTCTCAGACCGCAATGGCATAATATTAGAAATGAATTATAATAAAAATCCAAAACACTCAAACACTTGGAAGTTGAATAGCATGTTACTAAATATTAATTGAGTTACCTATGAGATCAAAGAAGAAATTAAAACCATCCTGGAAACTAATGACAATAAAAACACAACAATCCAGCCGAAAATGGTTTGGCTCAGTGGATAGAGCGTCGGTCTGTGGACTGAAGGGTCCCGGGTTCTATTCCGGTCAAGGGCATGTACATTGGTTGCGGGCACATCCCCAGTGGGGGGTTGTGCAGGAGGCAGCTGGTTGATGTTTCTCTCTCATTGACGTTTCTAGCTCTCTATCCCTCTCCCTTCCTCTCTGTAAAAAATCAATAAAATATATTTTAAAAAAACACAACAATCCAAAACCTATGGGACACAATGAAAGCAGTCTTGAGAGGGAAGTTTATAGTTCTACAGGCCTACCTCAAAAAACAAGAAAAAATGGTAGTAAATCATCAAACTCTACAACTCAAAGAATTAGAAAGAGAGCAACAAGAAAAGCCCAGAGTGACTAGAAGGAAGGAGATAATAAAGATTAGAGCAGAAATAAATGACATAGAGACCAATATATATATATACACACACAAAAGATCAATGAAACCAAGAGCTGGTCCTTTGAAAGGATAAACAAAATTGATGAACCTCTAGCCAGACTCACCAAGAAGCAAAGAGAGAGGACCCAAATAAACAAAATCATAAATGATAGAGGCGAAATAACAACAGACCCCAAAGAAATACAAAGGATTGTTAAAAAATACTATGAACAATTCTATTCCAACAAACTAGACAACCTGGAGGAAATGGACATATTCCTAGAAAAATACAACCTTCCAAAACTCAATCAGGAAGAATCTAAACATCTCAATAGGCCAATAACTATGGAAGAAATTGAAGCAGTCATCAAAAAGCTTCCAGCAAACAAAAGCCCAAGGCCAGATGGCTTCACAGAGGAGTTTTACCAAACATTCAAGGAAGAACTAAAATCTATCCTCCTCAGACTATTCTAAAAAATCCAAGAGGAAGGAACACTTCCAACTCCTTCTATGAAGCCAGCATCACCCTAATACCAAAACCAGATAAAGACAACACAATGAAAGAGAATTACAAGCCAATATCCCTCATGAACATAGATGCCAAAATCCTCAACAAAATTGTAGGAAATCAGATCCAGCAGTACATCAGAAAGATAATACACCATGACCAAGTAGGATTTATCCCAGGGACGCAAGGATGGTACAATATCCGCAAATCAATGAGAGTGGTACATCACATAAACAAATTGAGGGAGAAAAATCACATAGTCATATCAATTGATGCAGAAAAAGCATTTGACAAAATCCAACACCCATTTTTGATATAAACTCTCAGCAAGGTGGGAATAGAAGGCTCATACCTCAACATAATAAAAGCTATATATGACAAACCCACAGCCAACATCATACTCAATGGGCAAAAACTAAAACCATTTCCCCTAAAAACAGGAACAAGAGAGGGATGCCCACTCTCACCACTCTTGTTTGACATAGTTCTAGAAGTATTAGCCATTGCAATTAGACAAGAAGAAGAAATAAAAGGCATCCAATTTGGAAAGAAGAAGTAAACCTGTCCTTATTCACAGATGACATGATACTGTACATAGAAAACCCTAAAGACTCCATCAAAAAAATATTAGTCTTAATAAATGAATTTGGTAAGGTAGCAGGATACAAAATTAATGCCAAGCAATCTATAGCATTTCTATACACCAATAGTGAATTTACAGAAAGAGACCCTAAAAAGGCAATCCCATTTACCATCATACCAAAAGAATTAAGATACCTAGGAATAAACTTAACTAAGTAGGTTAAAGACCTATATGCAAAAAACTACAAGACACTGAAAAAAGAGATAGAGGAAGACATAAACACATTGAAGAAAATACCGTGTTCATGTATTGGTAGAATCAACATCATCAAAATGTCCATACTACACAAAGCAATCTATAGATTCAATGCACTCCCCATTAAAATACCAACGGCATATTTCACAGACCTAGAACGAACTCTCCAAAAATTCATCTGGAATAAAAAAAGACCCCGAATAGCTGCAGCAATCCTGAAAAAGATTAATAAAGTACTTGGGATCTCAATACCAGATATCAAGCTGCATTACAAAGCCATTGTTCTCAAAACAGCCTGGTACTGGCACAAGAACAGACATACATATCAATGGAATAGAATAGAGAACCCAGAAATTGACCCAAACCACTATGCCCAATTAACATTCAACAAAGGAGGCATGAACACACAATGGAGTCAAGACAGTCTCTTCAATAAATGGTGTTGGGAAAATTGGACAGATACATGCAAAAAAATGAAACTACATCACCAACCTACACCATACACAAAAATAAACTCAAAATGGATAAAAGACTTAAACATAAGACAGGAAACCATAAAAATACTAGAGGAACCCACAGGCAGCAAAATCTCAGACATATGCCGAAGGAACTTCTTCACTCATACTGCTCCTAAGGCAATAGAAAATAAAGAGAAACTAAACAAATGAGACTACCTCAAAATAAAAAGCTTTTGCACAGCAAAAGAAACCATCAACAAAACAACAAGGAAGCCCACTACATGGGAGAACATATTTTCCAATGTTATCGCTGATAAGGGTTTAATCTCCAACATTTATAGGGAAGTCATACAGCTTAACAAAAGGAAGATAAACAACCCAATCAAAAAATGAGCAACGAACCTAAATAGAAAAAAGAAGACAGAAGGAAGGCCAAGAAACATATGAAATCATGCTCAAAGTCACTAATTATCCGAGAGATGCAAATCAAAACGACAATGCGTTACCATCTCTCCTGTCAGAATGGCTATCATCTACAAAACAACAATGACAAGTGCTGGCGAGGATGCGGAGAAAAAGGACCCCTCGTGCACTGCTGGTGGGAATGCAGACTGGTGCAGCCACTGTGGAGAACAGTATGGAGTTTCCTCAAAAAACTAAAAATGGAACTCCCATTTGACCCAGTGATCCCACTTCTAGGAATATATCCCAAGAAACTAGAAACATCAATCAGAAAGGATATATGCACTCCTATGTTCATAGCAGCACAATTCATCATAGCTAAGATTTGGAAACAGCCTAAGTGCCCATCAGCAGATGAGTGCATTAAAAAACTGTGGTACATCTACACAATGGAATACTATGCGGCAGTAAAAAAGAAGAAATTCCTATCATTTGCAACAGCATGGATGGAACTGGAGAGCATTATGCTAAGTGAAATAAGTCAGTTAGAGAAAGGTAAATATCACATGATCTCACTCATCTATGGGAAATAATGAACAACATAAACTGATGAACAAAAACAGATCCAGAGACAGGGAAGCATTGATCAGACTGTCAAACCTCAGAGGAAAGGTAGGGGAGGGTGGTGTTAAAGGGGAGAGATCAACCAAACAACTTATATGCATGCATATAAGCCTAACCAGTGGTCACAGACAACAGGGCGGTGGGGGCACGAGTGGGGGGTTTTGGAAGGTAATAGGGGTTGAGGACAAATATATAATACCTTAATCAATAAAGAAATTTAAAAAAAAGAAAAAAAATCAGACATAGGTTGTAGCAATATATTTACCAATACTGCTCTTAGGACAATGGAAACTAAGGAGTAACTAAACAAATGGGACTACATCAAAACAAAAAGCTTCTACACAGCAAAAGAAACCATCCACAAAACAGTAAGAAAGCCCACTGCATGGGAGATCACATTTGCCAATGTTATCTCAGATAAGGGCCTAATCTCCAAAATTTACAGGGAACTCATACAACTTAACAGAAGGGTGATAAACAATCCAATCAAAAGTGGGCAAAGGACTTAAATAGACACTTTTTGAAAGAGGGCATACAGAAGGCCAAGAGACATA
Source organism: Ia io (assembly GCA_025583905.1). NCBI lineage: Eukaryota > Metazoa > Chordata > Mammalia > Chiroptera > Vespertilionidae > Ia > Ia io. The sequence continues at coordinate 101,679,642 of JAJQQW010000001.1, forward strand.
CAAAAACATGCCCAAAGTCACTAATCATCTGAGAGATGCAAATCAAAACAACAATGCGGTACCATCTCACACCTGTCAGAATGGCTATCATCAACAAATCAACAAACCACACGTGTTGGCGAGGATGCAGAGAAAAAGGAACCCTCGTGCACTGCTGGTGGGAATGCAGACTGGTGCAGCCACTGTGGAGAACAGTATGGAGTTTCCTCAAAAAACTGAAAATGGAACTCCCATTTGACCCAGTAATCCCACTCCTGGGAATATATCCGAAGAAACTAGAAACACCAATCAGAAAGGATATATGCACTCCTATGTTCATAGCAGCACAATTTACAATAGCTAAGATTTGGAAACAACCTAGGTGCCCATCAGCAGATAAGTGGATTAAAAAACTGAGGTACAATGGAATACTATGTTGCTGTGAAAAAGAAGGCATTCTTACCATTTGCAACAGCATGTATGGAACTGGAAAGCATTATGTTAAGCAAAATAAGCTAGTCAGAGAAAGATAAATATCATATGATCTCACTCATTTGTGGAATATAATGAAAAACATAAACTGATGAACAAAAATAGAGTCAGATACATCAAAGCATAGAACAGACTGTCCAACCTATGAGGGAATGTGGGGATTGTGGGATAAGAGATCAACCAAAGGATTTGTATGCATGCATATGAGCATAACCAATGGACACAGATAGTCAGGGGGTGAGGGCATGTACTGGGAGCAACTGGGGAGAAGTCAAGGGAGAAAAAGGAGACTCATGTAATACTTTAAACAATAAATAATTTAAATTAAACCAATATATATTTTAAAAAATACCTGAAGCAGATCAGGGAGTAAACCACATGGATATTTGAGGGGAAGTCTTCCAGGCAAAGGATACAGGCAGGACAAAAAATCCTGGAGCAAGGGGTGCTTGGTGTATTCATGAAAGAGCAAGGAGGCCAGTGTGGCTGAAGTGTTGTGAACTAAATGGAGAGTAGGAAAGAGAAGAATTAAGGAACTAAAGTCCCAATCATAGTCCATTATTAGGATTTTGGATTGTACTACAAATGAGATAGAAACCCATGGAGGTTTTGAAGAGAGAAGTAACAGAATTTGACTTATATTTTAATAGTACCACTTTGGCTGCTAAGTGAATAATAGATCGAAGGTGGGAAAGGGGAAAAGTCATGAGATCAGTAAGGAGATTATTACTTTAGTCCAGGTGAGAGGGGGCAGAGGTTCAACTTCAAGAAAGTTGTCAAAGGTCATTGCCTTTGCTGACTAGCACACAAGCAAGAATTCCTGAGCATGCCTCTACTGACCTTACTGCTACTTAGTTTTATAGAAAACATCTTCTTTTGTTGTTCTATCCCAGCTTAAACAATTAATAGTCCAGCCTCAGTCTAGTTCTAGGTACTTCAGGACTGATCCATGTCCTGTGCCTGGAGACTGATAAATAAGCTGCAGGGTGTCCTTTAACCAAGAAACTAGAACCACACTTGCTCTCATAAACCAGAAACCAACCCATGAGACATTAGGTGTTGGCCCACAGAAACTCAAGACTCCACCCCCACTCCCACAGCACAGCTGAGTGTCATTGCCTTCGATAGCCCTAAATAGAGAAGTTATCCTATCTAATAATAGACAAATATGCAAATTGACCATACCTCCGACACATCCACAAGCCACGCCCACCATCCAATCAGAGTGAGTATGCAAATTAACCCAAACCAAGATGGCTACAGCCACAGAGAGTAAGGTTTCCTAGGTAACAGAGGAAGCCAAGTTTTCCGCCTGCCCTGGCCAGGCCTAAGCCTCCACTCAAACTACAAAGTTTTAATTATAGAAGGTAAACAAATTCAAACAAATGGCGGCAGAATGGAGCTTGAGAGAGCAGGCCAGGGTTGCCGCCTGAAACAGGGGAAGCAAAGCTTTCCGCACACCCTGGCCGGGCCCACCCGCTTAAGGCAACAAAGTTTCAATTATAACCCCAACACAAATGGCTGCCGGCGGAGGGAGCCCCAGGCTTGGCTCCGCTCCAGGCTACAAAGTTTCAATTGTAGAAGGAAAATAAATTCCAGATACCAAGGTGTCTGCTTGGGTTGCCAGGGGGCATGGATGGCCTGCAAACCACCACAGGCCCCTCGCTCAGGCCGCCCCACACCCCAAGGGAACCCCCACCTGATCCGGGATGCCCTTCAGGGCAAACCAGCTGGCCCCCACCCCTGTACCAGGCCTCTATCCTATCTAATAAAAGAGTAATATGCAGATTGATCATCACTGCAACACACAATATAGCTGCCCCCATGTGGTCAAAGATCCTGCCCCCATGTGGACACAAGATGGCCACCACAAGATGGCCAGCAGGAGAGGGCAGTTGGGAGGCACCCAGCCTGCAAGGGAGGGCAGTTGAGAGGGACCAGGCCTGCAAGGGAGGGCAGTTGGAGGTGATCAACCCTGCAGGAGAGGGCAGTTAGGGGTGACCAGGCCGGCAGAGGAGGGAAGTTAGGGGCAAACAGGCTGGCAGCAGAGTGGTTAGGGGGTGATCAGGCTGGCAGGCAGAAGTGGTTAGGGGCAATCAGGAAGGCAGGCAGGCGAGCAGTTGGGAGCCAGCAGTCCTGGATTGTGAGAGGGATGTCCGACTGTCCGTTTACGGGCAGTCGGACATCCCTCGAGGGGTCCCAGATTGGAGAGGGTACAGGCTGGGCTAAGGGACAGCCCCCCTCCGTGCACAAATTTCGTGCACCGGGCCTCTAGTATTGTTATAATATTATTTTGATTGCTAGTTATGTGGCAAGCATTGTACAAAAATTCTCTAATAAACTGTTTCATTTAAACTTTTTCAACAAACCTATGACATAGATTTTATTTTTACTCCCTTGTCATGGTTAGTGTTATGTGTCAACTTGACTAGACTATAGAACCAAGTTATTCAAATACTAGTCTAGGCATTACTGTAAAGGTATTTTGCAGATGTGTTTAACATACACAATCAGTTGACTTTAAGTAAAGAAGGTTATTCATAATTATGTGCATGGACTTCATCTAATCACTTAGAAGGCCTTAAAAGCAAAACTAAGTTTTCTCAGAGAAGAAATTCTGCCTCAAAACTGCAGCATCAACTTCTCCCTGGGTTTCCAGCCTGCCAGCCTGTTCATCAGATTTCAGATGTGCCAGCCCCCACAGTCAAGTGAACCAATTCCTTGAAATACTCTTCTGTTTCTCTGGAGAACACTGACTGATAGACTACTTTGACAGATGAGTAATGATATTCAAAATAGTTAAGCAAGTTGCTCAAGGTCACAACAGCTGCAAGTATAAAGAATCAGACAACTCCAAACCACTCATCCCATCCTCTGCTTCCTCTAAGCTGTCTGAATCTATTTTTAAAAACTATGTGATCCTGAGAAATCTCATAGGAGTACTTCAAGTGTCTGTATGCTTATTATAACATTAATACTTATTACTATTATGTACTTATTACACTTGTATACTTATTATTATTAGTGATAATTATAGCTATCATTTATTAAGTCATTCTTGTATGGCAGGCATTGTAATGAGCATTTGCATACATGTTTATCTTACATAACCCTCACAAAAACCATGTAGATAATTTAATATTACCGTCATTTTATAGATGGTAAATATGAGGATCGGAGATGTCAAGTAACTTGCCCAAAGTTACACAAATAATAAAAGGCAAAGCTGGGATTCAATATATTGCTCTGTCCTGACTTCACCTGAATTATTGCAAGTATAACCAAGTTATTACCCAGAAACTCTATGGAACCATTTTTAACCCACTGAGTCCTGTAGGGCAATGTCTCTATTTGTTTAGGGTTCTTGGATCCTGAACCACCTCCAAAATCAATTTAACTTCTGGAACAGTTTCTAAAAGTACTGGTCTATCATTTCTACTCTAGATTAAGTAGCTACCTTTACTTGCCCTTGCCCTAGATTAGTGGTCAGCAAACTGCTGCTCGCGAGCCACATGCGGCTCTTTGGCCCCTTGAGTGTGGCTCTTCCACAAAATACCATGTGCGGGTGCGCACGTACAGTGGCGACTGAAACTTCATGGCCCATGTGCAGAAGTCGGTTTTCGGCTCTCAAAAGAAATTTCAATCGTTGTACTGTTGATATTTGGCTCTGTTGACTAATGAGTTTGCTGACCACTGCCCTAGATGAACATGATTTATTAGATCAATGGCTCTTGTAAAGAAGCATTAAGGAAGAGAGAGGCCCAGTCTTCTGATTCCATGGAATAAACTTTGAAGTCAGAACACAGGTTCAAACCTTTGCTCTGTGACCTTGAGCACATCAGCTAAGTTTTCTGAACCTTAGTTTCTTCAACTGTAAAACTGAAATAATTGCTAAGGGATGGTTTTAAGGATTAAAAAGGTAATATGAGGGAAACACTAGACCAGAGTATACAGATATAGCCTTACCAAATGTGAGCGATATACAACAGTTACAAAACCTTCAGGACTGGCTATTGTGGCCTCAGTCTGAGCAGAATACTTCAGCAGGCATTCTGGGAGCTCTAACTGGTCTCCAAATTGGAATTAACTGCTCAAGCACAGACACAGCCATGTCTGTAGAATTCACTGGGTAGAGCTTGTACTCAGAAACTGACATTTTAAAGCTAAATAGGCCTAAAACAGAGTTAGAGCAGAAACCAATGGTGTGTGTTCTCGCCATCATTTTAGTACTATTAGTATTGTGTAGTAAGAGACTACTATGTCATTAGTTCAATTAAACTCTCATGTTTTACCTTTCAAAAGCTATTTCTGTATCAGATCCTGTGTTAGGTATTGAAATTATAGGAAATAATAAGGTATCATCTTGCCCTCAATCAGCTGCTAGTCTAGTGGCACTTATTTTGTACCAGATACTCTTAACTACTCATTAAAGTTTCATATCAGCACAATGAAGTAGTTATTATTATTCTTATTTTACAGATGACAAAGCTGAGGCAATGACACAGAGTAACTTTTTCAAGGTCATGCTGCTAATAAATGGCAGAGCCAGGATTTTAACATACCCCACTATACTACTGTACTCCAACGAGACTTCTTGTTACAGATACACTGATGGGAGAACCTCCTGTTGATGAGTGAGAGAGTCCCAAAAGGCTACAGAAACTTTAGAGGATTGTTGTATGTTATTATCCTCTAATAAATGGCAAATTCCCTGATCACAAATCAGAGGATAACCAGGACACCAAATAATGAATTTTGGTGTACCTACCCATAGAATAGGCAAAAATATAGGAATTTGTCTTTGTATTAGTTACCTTTTGCTGCATTAATAATTATCCCAAAATTCAACAGTTTAAAATATCAAAAATGTATTATCTCACAGTTTCTTTAAGTCAGGAATTTATGCATAGCTTAGCTAGGTGCCTCTGTCTCAAGGTCTTTTATGAGATCACAGTCAAACTGTCAGCCAGGACTGCAGTCTCATATAAAGGCTCAATTGAGGGAGGATCTGCTTCTGAGCTCACTGATGTGGTTGTTAGCAGCATTCAGTTCCTCACAAACTATTGGTCAGAGGGCTTAAATCCTTGATGTCTACCTCAGCTCCTTCCTGTGCGTCTCCCATAGGGCAACTCACAACATGGCTTCTGGCTTCCCTCAGAGTAAGTAAGCAAGCGAGATAAAGAGGACAAGCTTCTAAGACAGAAGTCACCACCTTTTTATAACCTAATCTAGGCAGTTGACATTGCTTAACTTCTGACATATTTTATTTGTTAGAAGAGAGTCAATAAGTTTAACTTATACTTAAAGGGGGAGGATTACAAAGGACATGAATACCAGGAGTTAGGGATCTTAGAAGCTGTCTAGCACAATCTCTAACATCATCCAAAGGCAGGAAGCTCTGCGATGGCTCTGACAGAAGATCATTAGTCTGATTTGTTGCCTTCAAGTACTAGAGTATTCTACACCACTACATTCAGAAGAGTTCCCTATACTGAAGATCAGACACTAAGTCTAATAATACAAGGTACATTAAGATTTTACTTACGTATCTATGATTTTCATTCATTTCATTTGTGCCTTTATTTCTAGTTTTTGCCAGACATGTTTTTAAAAAGTGCTATAAAATTATATTGTTCCTTCCTTAACTCTTCAACATTTCTGTTTCATCCTTCAAAAGCTACCTCTTGACTCAGATTCAGGAAGATTTACTTAACTAATCTTGCCTGGCATAAGGGAGTTTTCTTGTCTGAGGCCCAAGTTAGTTCCTTTAAGGCACACATATAGGGAAATAATAGCAGATTATATGGGGAATTTTGAATAGACAAGGCTGATGACACTTTTTCCCTGCCTTAAGGGGAAGCAGGTATACCCACAGCCTTCTAAATATTATATATAATTAACACTTGTGAAAACAATTTTCTGGATTATGGACCTGCATGGATTTAAACTCTTTCTTCCTGTCTTAGCTGGCCTAACAGGTATTGACCTCTGAGCTACTTAGCTGTCTGCCACTACTGCCTTTGGTTAATTAAGCTTTCCTATCAGCAAAGTCAACTTGATTTTTCTTGGACAGTTTGTTCCTCCAAACTGCAATTTTTTGCAGATTTCATTTTATCTAACCAAACCACAAGTTCTGCTCCCTCCTGGCTATCCTCTGTCCTGCCAACACTTATTCCATATTATAAAGACTACCCTTTTTCACTTTGAGCAGATCCTCTGCCTCTATAAGGAAAACAATGACTTTGGGCACAGACGCCTTGTTACAACCTTACCCAAGCCTTTCCTGTTTAGGCTCTGTATCAAACTTGAAAATATTATTTCCAACTCCCTACCTCTACCATCAAATATACCTGTTCCCTGGCCAGTGTCCTCAGCACTCTTCACCTGATAAGCTAAGTCATGCTGAGTTGTTGATTGCTGAGAATATCTTGATAAGTTACACTATACAGAAGGACTCCCACTTTAGTTATTGAAGAAAACTGCTAGAGCACAAAGTGAATAGCTATGGTAGAATTTCTGGCACTATGTCAGAATAGTGGGATTATTACTTCTGATATAAGGGCATAATAGTAATACCTTTCAAGTGACACTCTTGGTGCTCCCCTGCTTCATTTATGCAAAAGATCAGTCCTTCATAGAACATATCCATCAGGGTTATGTTCCGATATACCCAGTGGATGTCTCATATACTATGCTTTTTCCTATACATACATACTTTTTCACATAAAGGAATTACTTTGTGGTTTCTCTTTGGCATATCCAAATTTCCAGCATCACTATTCTTGTGATTTGGGACCATCATTAAGTAAAATAAAGGTTATTTGAATACTAGTCCTATAATACCATGGCAATCACCATGCTAACTAAAATCGCTACTGACAAATGGACAAGGGACATATACATAGTGGATATGGTGGACAAAGGGATGATTCACATCCCAGGTAGGATAAAGTGGGATGGCACAGATTTCATCACAATACTCAGAATGGTTCACAATTTAAAACATATGATTGTTTATTTCTTGAATTTTCCATTTAACCTTTTGCACTCGGATGTCGAGTGTGACTCGAAACTGTTAGCATCGTTAGCAGGAATCGAGAAAAAAGCAAGCAAGTGCAAAGGATTAATATTTTTATACTGAGGTTGGTTGTGGGTGACTGAAACCAGGGAAAGCAAAACCACAGATAAGGAAGGACTATTGTACATCTATGTAGGTTAAAGACAACCTTAGGTAAAGTCTTAGTAGATAAAGTCATTGGAGAAACTAGGGATATTAAAGCTTTCCTTAAAATTTGAGACTGAAAACCAAGGACAACTAGTCTCTCCTACCTCGAGGCTCAAACATGCAGAACTTTCAAAAGAACTTGAAGCTAGGTAGATGATAAAACATGGTTGCATTCATGCCAAGCCCTCTTGTAGGCCAGAAGCAATAGTTGCATTTAAATTAGATGTACATCAATGGCCCAGTCAGTTAATGATTGACATGGTGCAAATTACTGTGATTTTTGGGACATGTGTGGCCTATAAGAACTCTTCTAATTACTTTGTTCATTGGAGATTTGTAATAAGCAGGTAAGAGCCATGTCCTCTACAGGTGAATATATAGAAAAGAGCTGTCTAGGACAGATTTCTCATTTACTAGCATTAGCCAAGCTGCTTCTAGATTCAAATAAGATATATGTCCATTAATATCTGACTTAAATGGAATTCTTTCATTCAATAAATAATTTCATTGTATATTTTCCTTTTTGTTTATCTCTTTTTTCTCCCCATGAAAATGCAAGCTTCATAAGAGCAGGGATCTTGTTTGTCATGTTTCCTGTCATAACGCTAGCTCCTAGAACAGGTGCTTTGCATAGAGTAGGTCAGTAAATGTTGGTTCAGTGAACATAAACACTATGGGTCTTCATTGATACTTACCAATGTGTTTCCCTGCTCAGTTATTTCTCTTGTTCACCATACAAGTTGTTATTCTCCACTTCTTCACTCTCCTTAAACCTCCAATCTTTTCATGTAAATTATCAGTAAAACATGCCAACTCCCACATTTAACAACAAATAGAAGACATCAGAATTTCCTCAACCACTCTCTATAAACCTACAAACTTACATTTGCTGCATCACTCTGATCTCTCCGTCTTCTCATGACATTCTCCCTGTGTCTGTCTGTCTTCACATGACATTTTATTCTTCTTATAAGGGCACCTATTATGTTGGATTAAGGGCCAATCCTATTCCAGTATGATCTCATCTTGACTAATTACATCCACAATGACAATTTCCAAATGAGGTCACATTCTGACGTACTGAGGGTTAGGACTTCAACATATCGTTTTGGAGAATACAAGTCAACCCATACTGCCTTCTAACAATTGCCCTGTATCATTCTCCTCCTCTTAATCCACACTTGCTGAATGAGTTGTCTATACTTTCACTGCCTAATACATTTAAATCAGCTTCTATTATCATCACATCTCTACTAGTAAATCTACTTTTACTTTCTTTTACCATGTCCAATGTATGCTTTTTCTTTTAAAATTTATTAAATGCTTATTTCTGGAATTTTTCATTTAGTTTTTTTCTAACTGTAGTTGACCATGGGTAACTGAAACCCTGGAAAGTGAAACTGTGGATAAGGGAGGAACTATTATATAAGCTAGAAAAAAATTGTTCTAAAAAAAGCATCTCATCACATTGAGTGCTGAAGTTGTTTTTACATATACAGCTCTAAATATTTTGACATATCCTTAGAAAACCAGGAGTTTATCTAAAAGTCTTCTAATTTTTTACAATAGTATAATACATTGTAAAGTACAACTTTGCCTATTGTCCAGACATTCTGATAGGTGCCTTTTTAGACCTTTAGAAACACAATCACTGCTAACTACCAAGTTGCTATGGAATATAAGGTTACCCACAAGAATCATAAGTATTGTATCATCTTCATTGTAGAGAAAATTCAACTATAATTTTCATACAGCATTATTCCCAAGGCATGGCTTGTTCCAAGTTATCAAAAATTGCTTGATAAATGAACTTTTAGAAATCAACTATTTTGCTAGTTAGGAATTGCTTATGTTATGTATGTGGCATTTTTCAAGGTTTTTGAACACTATGCTAGAAAAGATCCTGTGGTACTTGGCTAATCAAAAGGAATCCAAATAATTTTCATGGTAATATTTCCTTCATCTCACCAATATATAGTGAGAGATATACACCACCAGCTCCCAGACTGGGTATAAGAATGCTTTGATGTATTGCAAAAATATCCTCAGTAGGTCAATACATATTGAGTTGACTCAGTCTCTTTTGCCTCACACATGTACACACTTTCCCAGGAGACCCCTAAATAAACAAAATCCACCTCAAAATATCAAAAAAATGCGTTATTAATATCATTATCTTTCCATGAAAGGGGAAGAAACAAAAACAAAGCCCAAATTAAAGATTTAGTCAGGGAATCTTAACACCACACAAATCCATCCCCATCTCCTCTCCTTGGTGCCTAGAGAACAGATTGACCTTCTTTGCCTGATGTACATGGACCTTCACAATCAAACCTCAGTTTATCTTTCCAGGCTCCTCTTTCTTACTAAACATAGAGCCTTCATAACAGATATTCCTTTCATTGGTCCCTGGACACCTTATCTCCCCTGCCTGATCATCTCAGGCTGCTTCTCTTCACTATCAGGAGGCAGTCTGATACATTGAAAGGAGAATTAATTCTAGAGTGTAAAAAATCCAGGTTTAAATCTTGGCTCTGCCATTTAACAGTCATGTGCCTTTAGGCAAAGTTTCTTAGTTTCTTAAACCTTAGTTTCCTCACCTGAAGAGTGAGGATGAGCCCAGCCATGGTGGTTCAGTGGTTGAGCATCAACCTATGAACCAGTAGGTCAGGGTTTGATTCCAGGTCAGGGCACAGGCCTGGGTTGCCAGCTTGATCCCAGTAGGGCACATGTAGGAGGCAGCCAATCAATGATTCTTTCTCATCATTGATGTTTCTATCTCTCTCTCCCTCTGCCTTCCTCTCTGAAATCAATAAAAAAGTATATTTAGAAAAATAAAAGTTAAAAAAAAATAAAGAAAGAAAAAGTGAGGATGATAATGTTGCCTACCTTACAGGAACATTATGTGGGTTAAGTGAGATAACGCATGTAATGTACCTAGCTCATATTAGCTTTCCAACAAATAGGATATAACATCATCATTATTGTCCTTTTTTTATTTTTTAAGGCATAGTCCATGTCTCAATCTTCAGCCCAGCTCACAGGGATATCCAATTTATCTGAAGTTCAATATTTTACTACATCTATATCACATGTCTGGTACTTAATATTAGTTTTATTTTTAGGTGCAAATACTGTTTCTACCCAAGTACACTGAAAGCTTATTTAGAGCTAAAATTATGTCAACCTTCTCTGTATCATCCCAGATAAATTTTTATACAGAAGTAGAACCCCCAAAATATATGTTGAGTGTCTAAGATTATAGATGTAGAATTAGTAGGCATTGGTTGGTAAGATGATGATAAAGGTCTTGAATGATAATAAAATTAAATTATAAATGATGTTCTTACAACTAACATTTTATTGAACACTTATAGTTAATAAAAACAATATGCATCAAGTATTAATTATATGGAAGACACTCTGCCAGGCACTTGACAGATATGGCATTTCATCCTCACAACAACATTGTGAAGTAGGTATTATTAGTTCCATTTCACAGATGAGGAAACTGAGTTTCACCGACATATTTCTGGGAGCCAGGACCTAAATCATTTGACTCCAGATTCTGAGTTCTAAACCTACAGGCATAATGCCTTATTAAGATACAAATATTGTCCAAAGGACTTCACAAATTTTTAGAGGTCACTTCACTATTGATACCCAGACTGCACCTGGCTAAGGTGAAAATGTGTATATAATAATAACATTTTCAGCATTCATGGTGGGAAAAAACAAAACAAAACAGGGAGTTTTAGTTTACGAGACCATCTCCACACTTATCCACTGCATGTTATTTCTGATTATTCTTGAAGTGAGGATCCAATCTATGTGGGAGAACAGGCGAGGGTGATCAAAAGGAGGCAGATAGATGGGCAGATGGCTGGAGGAGTAGATGGCCACGTGGGAGAGTACAAGGACTGTTGCATGCTGTATCCCAGGAAAGCTCAGTGTCCATCAAGGAGAGAAAATGATTGGGAAACACTTTTCAGTGCAACACACCAAATGGAATAAGAGCCTATTCATCTACTTGGAGCAAGAAAAAAATAACAAGTGCCCACTGCCTGTGTGGGTGTTCTTGGTCTTTTCCAGCAAGGTGTGCATTTTAAAAAAGATTAGTACAATAGGGCACAAACGGTCCTATTGAAAACAGCCGCCTGCATAGACTTGGCAGATTTGTACCGTGGAACAGTTCCGTCTGACATTTAAAATGTGGCAAAACTACTTAAATTCAATTTAAAAATAAGTTTTCTATAGCCCCATATTTTCTTCGTATAATCATGAGTTCAATTAAGATGGCATCATGAGCTTTACATGATGCCCCCTAGAATGAATGCTTGCCAAAAAAACAAGAATATGTGGCACTAAGGGAATGACAAGCTGATTTGGCTGCAATGATTCTCAGGCTCATGCCCGAAAAGACTATGCTCTCAAGAAAGAAAACTTGTGGGTGGAATTTGGATTGGGGTTTAAACTGGAATGTAGCTCCAAACCACTGCAGCCAAATTCACAAATGGAACATGAGATCCATATCTTCTCTCTGGTAAATAGTGACTCATTTCAATTAACAAATGGCAAAGAGTAAAGGGAATAGAGAGGGGGCATTTTCTGTAATGTCACTGGGGGCCCAGTGACTTGGGCCTGCATCCTGATTTCTTCACAGTGGTTGAATTTGATGAAAAAATTGTAAAACTCTGGTTGAATAGGTTATATAGCATAGCTACTGACTTATTCTTGTTCTACAGCATAATGATTGGAAATTCAGAACTCAATAGACAGCCAATGAGATACTGGCTCAAAAGTGTCATATACATTCTCCAAATTATCTCCCTGTTAGAACTATGGCCAGGAGCTAGAGAACATATTGTCACTATACAATAAGTTTTCTTGTTTTGAGTGCTGCAGAGGAAAATTCCACCTTTCTCTCCAAATGTCTGCCTCTGTCTGTCCCCTTCACTGCACCTCCACAAGAGAAGAGGAGTTGATGTACTTATTAGTCAAACCCTGAGCTGTACACCTGAAATTTTCGGGTCACATTTGATCAGAGGATATAGTTATTGTTTCAGTACCCACTCATAGCACTCTCTCACTTGTACTTCTGGAAAGGGTCTATAGTTGATGCAGATTTAAGTTTTCCTCTTCTTCCATGCCTTCCTCTTTCTTACTTCCCTGCCTCAGGAACAAAAGTTCACATTCTTTTTGTCTTCTCTTTGTGCCACTCCTTGTAGGTGGTTGTATCAATGTACTCTCAGGGCTGTTCTTGAGATCTGGCTCTTCTCTCTCTCTCTCTCTCTCTCTCTCTCTCTCTCTCTCTCTCTCTCTCTCTCTCTCTCCCTCCTTGATCCCTGCCCCAAGCAGGAACATTGAAGTACACAGGTCCCAAGATTAAGATTAGGGAGTGGAGATGAGAAAGATATTCTATTAAGCCATCCTCTTAAGCCCCATCATCCCACTTAGTTTTACTCAAAGATTATTAAGTACTGGCTCAGCTATTAATGAAATAGTAATTAGATTCCCATTTGATTATTGTTTTTTGCACATAGCTTCCTGATACAGAATTCTATAAGAAGAAGGGGGATCACTGAAAGAACAGGAACCAGTTAATTTTAGAGTCCAATGCTAAAATACCAATCTGAGACTATCAAAACCCTACCTATAATACTATTCTGGAATTGTAAATATATCTTGCCTAGATTACTAAAATAGAGATCTGTCTATTCCTCTCACCTCCATTTACACCTTTTTTGCCCATCCTTCTTATTATAACTAGAGATGATGTTCTACTTTAAAAATATTTTCATATTACAAATTTCCTTAAAACCATTTTTTAAAATTTGTTTATCCTTAGCATGACTTCAAAGACCCTAAAATGGTCTTGGTAAACTGTAAATGAGTGGTTCTCAAAATTTGTGTCAACAAATTAGTATGTTTGTCCTACTCCAGAAACAGGTTTCGTAAGACTGAGGAGAAGCTTGGAAATCTGTAATAGAACTATGCCTTAGATTATTCTGACACATATTCTAAGCACCACACTTTGAGAAGTACTTCCTTGTGGTGGTACAGACTGACCTGCCCTCATCTTCTTCTTCTCCTCCTCATCTGACTCCCTCTACTCTTCCTGAAATATTGTGTTCATGGACTTAGAAAATTACTCTATGTAGGCATTCCCGCCACAGATAGTCTCATAGATACATCTCCAACTTCTGTACCTAACACACTTTTGAATGGCTCTAAAAAGTCCAAATTTTATCCAACAAGAGAAACATCCAGGAGTAGTGGAAAGAGCACTGGATCATTTATCAGAATTTAGATCCAGACTACCACTTTTTAGCTTTGTGATTTTAAGCAAATCATTTGATCTGTCTGCAACACAGTTTCCTCCTCTGTATTAAGGTGGTAATGTGAAAGGCAGTGTAGTGTCAAAGTTAAGAGTATGGACCAGAGCCCAGACTGAGGGGAATCAAACCTTGGCTCTGCTAGTTGCTAGATGTGTGATCTTGGGCATCTTACTTCACCCCTTCATTTTTCAGGTTTGTTGTCTGTACAGTGTACCTGATAATAAGTGTAAATAACTCATGTGGTGAAATTTAAATGAGCTTATATGGGCAAGTGGTTGGCACATAGTAAGCACAATAAAGGTGTTAACTATTACTATATTCTACTATATTGGGATAAAATTATTGCAGTAACTACCTCAGAGGGTTGGTATAAAAATAAAAATTATATGAAATTATGTATGATAAAGCGCTCAGTAAACTATGAAGTGCCATATAAATGCAATCATTTAGTTGATTTAGTTGAAATCTGTTAGTTATAAACTAAACTCAGACTGCACAGCAAAGGCTAATACCTCATCTATATAACAATGTCTGAAGAAAGCTTATCGCTTACCCCCGGGCTTAACAGCTCCAGTGTTTTCAACAGTTTCTTATATCACATAGCTATGGCTTCTTCATCATCTTGGTCATAATTTATGGATGTGGTATATTTGGTTATTCACTTTTTAATTCATCAAACATTTCATGAACACTACTACATTTTCCTTTTTAAATTTTTTTAAATTTCTTTATTGATTAAGGTGTTACATATGTGATCTTATCCCCCCATTACCCCCTCTTATCCCGCCCCCCCAACTCATGCCCTCATCCCCCTGTTGTCTGTGTCCATTGGTTAGGGTTATATGCATGCATACAAGTCCTTTGGTTGATCTCTCCCTCTTACCACCACCCACCCTTACCTTCCCTCTGAAGTTTGATGGTCTGATCAATGTCTCTGGATCTATTTTTGTTCATCAGTTTATGTTGTTCATTATATTCCATAAATGAGTGAGATCATGTGATATTTATCTTTCTCTGACAGGCTTATTTCATTTAGCATAATGCTCTCCAGTTCTATCCATGCTGTTGCAAATGGTAAGAATTCCTTCTTTTTTACCACAGCATATTATTCCATTGTGTAGATGTACCACAGTGTTTTAATCCACTCATCTACTGATGGGCACTTAGGCTGTTTCCAAATCTTAGCTATTGTAAATTGTGCTTCTATGAACATAGGGGTGTATATATCCTTTTTGATTGGTGTTTCTAGTTTCTTGGGATATATTCCTAGAAGTGGGATTACTAGGTCAAATGGGAGTTCCATTTTTAGTTTTTTGAGGAAACTCCATACTGTTCTCCATAGTGGCTGCACCAGTCTGCATTCCCACCAGCAATGCACAAGGGTTCCCTTTTCTCCGTATCCTCGCCAGCACTTGTCATTTGTTGATATGTTGATGATAGCCATTCTGACAGGTGTGAGATGGTACCTCATTGTTGTTTTGATTTGCATCTCTTGATGATTAGTAACTTTGAGCATGTTTTCATATGCCTCTTGGCCTTCCTTCTGTCTTCTTTCAAAAAGTATCTATTTAGGTCGATTGCCCATTTTTTGATTGGGCTGTTTACCTGCCTTTTGTTAAGTTGTCTGAGTTCCTTGTAAATGTTGGAGATTAAGCCCTTATCAGTAATAACATTGGCAAATATGTTCTCCCATGCAGTGGGCTTTCTTATTGTTTTGTTGATGGTTTCTTTTGCTATGAAAAAGCTTTTTATTTTGATGTAGTCCCATTTATTTTCTCTTTAGTTTCCATTGCCCTAGGAGCAGTATCACACTACTACATTTTCATCCCATCTTTCTAAACTGTAAAAAATTTTAAATATTTACAGTGTTAGTGGGCATGCTGTTTCCATATTTAGGTGTACATTACAGCATTGTAGTTAGACAATCATATACTTTACAAAGTATTTTGAAACAGTATCTAAGGACTTTAAAACAGTAGTTAGTAATTGATCAATAAACATTAGCTATTATTATTTGGATGCCTGGAATGTGAGCTGTATGGCACTCAAATAATAATAGCTAATACTTATTGATCAATTATACGATATTGCTTTAAAGTTCTTAGACACTGTTTCAAAAATTATATATATAGCTACACATCTTATCCTCACAACAATTCTATGAAATAATTGCTAATTCTGTTTGATTTTATAGATCAGAAAACTGGAGAACTGAGAGGTGATGTCGATTTCCTGAAATTCCACAGCTAATAACTAGTAGAGCTACGATTTTAAACTTGAAGTCTAGTGCTAAAACCCACATGTAATCAGTGAGATATTCCTTTGCTTGTTATTGAAAAAATGAAATGGAATTAAATAGCCATAATTTAACCCTCAGTGAACAATACTAGGCCTGTGTGATCACCCTGGCCTTTTCTTAGTGTTTGCAATCCATTTCTTTATGAACTCATTAAAGATTTTCACTAAGGATTAATATTAACATTACTGGACTATAATTTTTAGAATTGAACCACCTCTTTGTAAAAAAATCAAATTAGCATTTTTTATTGCATTGACTCAGAGACTCCTCTCATTGAATTAATATGGTTTTTCTCTAACCTATGACTAAGCATCCTGCTTGCATATCATAATTAAAAGTCAACTTCCAGAATTTTATTAAATATTTAATTAGTGTCCTTGGCAAAAAGGCAGAAAGCCTAACTAAAATATTAAAAATGTCTCTTTAAACCCATTCACTAGGAAATGAAATTAAGCAGAAGACAAAAAAGTTTATATTCTAAGCAGACATCGGTAATTATCACATTGGACCATGCATCTGTCTAGCCACCTTCTGTTCACAAGATGAAATTAAAACTGTTGGTGTGCTGGATTGCTATTCCTGTTAGTTACAATCTCCTCCTATATGCCTGCAGGTAGGAATCCTCTGCATTGCTATTTAATTTCACTGACATTTTGAGAAAGTAGAGTGAACCTTCTGTTTTTATTTCCTTGTCCCTAATAGGGTCTGTTACCAATCGCCCCCAGAAAAAGCTATTTATTGCTATCTCTTTTTATGGTTTTTCTTTTCATCTTCCTGCTAACTTTCTATGGAGAAACTTTATGTGAACATTCAATTAGGCAGGGAGTGGGAAAGTGGGAAGCAGGAAATAAAGTGCTGGCTTTTATTCTTGGATGTGCACTGTGGCAGTATTTTGGTCAAAATTGTTCAGGTCCCTTATAAATTATGGGGAATATTATAAACCCCCAAAATTGAAAAAAGTAAATCCTCAAAAAAAATTGACCATCATTTTCCAACTTGTGTACTGTGGACCATGAATGCAGAGTTAATCTTTTTTTTCCCACTTTTTTATTTATTTAGGTATTATATGTGTACATATCTTAACATTGTCCCCCCCACCCCACACCCATACATGTCCTCACCTCCCAGAGTTTTGTGTCCATTAGTTATGCTTATATGCATGCATACAAGTCCTTCGGTTGATCTCTTATCTCCCCCACCTCTCCCTAACCTTTCCCCTGTAATTTGACAGTCTGTTTGATGCTTTACTGTCTCTGTATCTATATTTTTGTTCATCAGTTTATAATGTTCTTTATTATCCATAAATGAGTGAGATCATGTGGTATTTTTCTTTGATTGACTGGCTTATTTCACTTAGCATAATGTTCTCCAATTCCATCCAGGTTGCTGCAAATGATGAGAATTCCTTCTTTATTGTGGCAGCATAGTATTCCAGTGTGTAGATGTACCACAGTTTTCTGATCCAGTCATCTGCTGATGGGCACCTAGGTTGTTTCCAAATCTTAGCTATTGTAAATTGTGCTGCTATGAACATAGGAGTGCATATATCCTTTCTGATTGGTGTTTCTAGTTTCTTCGGATATATTCCCAGGAGTGGGATTACTGGGTCAAATGGGAGTTCCATTTTCAGTTTTTTGAGGAAACTCCATACTGTTCTCCACAGTGGCTGCACCAGTCTGCATTCCCACCAGCAGTGCATGAGGGTTCCTTTTTCTCCGCATCCTCGCCAACACTTGTCGTTTGTTGATTTGTTGATGATAGCCATTCTGACAGGTGTGAGATGGTACCGCATTGTTGTTTTGATTTGCATCTCTCGGATAATTAGTGACTTTGAGCATGTTTTCATGTGTCTCCTGGCCTTCCTTCTGTCTTCTTTTGAAAAGATTCTATTTAGGTCTGTTGCCCATTTTGTTATTGGATCATTTATCTTCCTTTTATTAAGTTGCATAAGCTGCCTGTAGATGTTGGAGATTAAACCTTTATCAGTGATAGCATTTGCAAATATGTTCTCCCATAGAGTGGGCTTTCTTGTTGTTTTGTTGATGGTTTCCTTTGTTGTAAAAAAGCTTTTTATTTTGATGTAGTCCCATTTGTTAATTTTCTCTTTAGCTTCCATTGCCCTAGGGGCAGTGTCAGTGAAGAAGTTCTTTTGGCATATGTCTGAGATTTTGTTGCCTGTGGATTCCTCTAGTATTTTTATGGTTTCCCGTGTTATTTTTAAGTCCTGTATCCATTTTGAGTTTATTTTTGTGTATGGTGTAAGTTGGTGATGTAGTTTCATTTTTTTGCATGTATCTGTCCAATTTTCCCAACACCATTTATTGAAGAGACTGTCTTGACTCCATTGTATGTTCATACCTCCTTTGCCAAATATTAGTTGAGCATAGTGGTTTGGGTCGATATCTGGATTCTCTATTCTGTTCCATTGATCTATATGTCTGTTCTTGTGCCAGTAGCAGGCTGTTTTGAGAACTGTGGCTTTGTAATACATCTTGAGGTCTGGTATTGAGATCCCTCCTACTTTATTCTTCTTTCTCAGGATTGCTGTGGTTATTCGGGGTCTTTTTTTATTCCAGATGAATTTTTGGAGAGTTCTTTCTAGGTCTGTGAAATATGCTGTTGGTATTTTGATGGGGAGTGCATTGAATCTGTAGATTGCTTTGGGTAGTATGGGCATTTTAATGATGTTGATTCTACCAATCCATGAACATGGTATGTTCTTCCAACTGTTTACGTCATCCTCTAGCTCTTTTTTCAGTGTCCTGCAGTTTCCGTGTGTAGGTCTTTTACCTCCTTAGTTAAGTTTATTCCTAGGTATCTTAGTTTTTATGGTGTGATGATAAATGGGATTGCTTTTTTAGTCTCTCTTTCTGTAAGTTCACTATTGGTGTATACAAATGCTATAGATTTCTTGGCGTTAATTTTGTATCCTACTACATTGCCAAATTCATTTATTAAGTCTATTAGTTTTTTGATGGAGTCTTTTGGGTTTTTTATGTACAATATCATGTCATCTGCAAATAAGGACAGCTTTACTTCTTTTCCAATTTGGATGCCTCTTATTTCTTCTTCTTGTCTAATTGCAATGGCTAATACTTCCAGTACTATGTCAAACAGGAGTGGTGAGAGAGGGCATCCTTGTCTTGTTCCTGTTCTTAGGGGAAATGGTTTTAGTTTTTGCCCATTGAGTATGATGTTTGCTGTGGGTTTATCATATATAGCTTTTATTATGTTGAGGTATGATCCTTCTATTCCCACTTTGTTGAGAGTTTTTATCAAGAAAGGGTGTTAGATTTTATCAAATGCTCTTTCTGCATCTATTGATATGACTATGTGATTTTTTTCTCTCAATTTGTTTATGTGATATATCACGTTTATTGATTGCGGATATTGTACCATCCTTGCATTCCTGGGATAAATCCTACTTGGTCATAGTGTATGATCTTTCTGATGTACTGCTGGAGCCTATTTGCTAGAATTTTGTTGAGGATTTTGGCATCTATGTTCATGAGGGATATTGGTCTGTAATTATCTTTGAATGTGTTGTCTTTATCTGGTTTTGGTATTAGGGTGATGCTGACTTCATAGAAGGAGCCTGGAAGTGTTCCTTCCTCTTGAATTTTTTGGAATAGTCTGAGGAGGATAGGTTTTAGTTCTTCCTTGAATGTTTGGTAAAACTCTCCTGTGAAGCCATCTGGCCCGGGCTTTTGTTTGCTGGAAGCTTTTTGATGACTGCCTCAATTTCCTCCATAGTTACTGGCCTGGTGAGCTGTTGAGATTCTTCATGATTGAGTTTTGGAAGGTTATATTTTTCTAGGAATATGTCCATTTCCTCCAGGTTGTCCAGTTTGTTGGAATAGAGTTGTTCTTAGTATTTTGTAACAATCCTTTTTATTTCGGTGGGGTCTGTTCTTATTTTACCACTTTCATTTCTGATTTTGTTTATTTGGGTCCTCTCTCTTTGCTTCTTGGTGAGCCTGGCTAGAGGTTCATCAATCTTGTTTATCCTTTCAAAGAACCAACTCTTGGTTTTGTTGATCTTTTGTATTGTTTCTTTGGTCTCTATGTCGTTTATCTCCGCTCTGATCTTTATTATTTCCTTCCTTCTGCTTACACTGGGCTTTTATTGTTGCTCTCTCTCTAACTCTTTGAGTTGTTGGGTTAGGTAATTTATTACCATTGTTTCTTGTTTTTTGCAGTAGGCTTGTAGAGCTATGAACTTCACTCTCAGGACTGCTTTCGCTGTGTCCCATAGATTTTGGATTGTTGTGTTTTCATTGTCATTTGTTGCCATGATGTTTTTTATTTCTTCCTTGATGTCTTTGGTAACCCAGTCATTGTTTAATAGCATGTTGTTTAGTCTCCATGTGTTTGATTTCGTTGAATTGTTTTTATTGTAGTTGATTTCCAGTTTTATGATGCTGTGATCTGAGAAGATACTTGATATGATTTCTATTTTCTTAAATTTGGGGAGACTTTGCCTATGTCCTAACATATGGTCTATCTTTGAAAATGACCCATGTACACTTGAGAAGAATGTATATTCTGTGGCTCTGGGGTGAAATGTCCTGAAGATGTCAATTAATTCCATCTGGTCTAGTGAGTCATTTAGGATTGATGTTTCTTTGCTGATGTTTTGTTTGGAGGATTTGTCCAATGGTGATAGTGGGGTATTAAAGTCTCCTACTATGATTGTATTGCTGTCAATCTCTCCTTTGATATCTTCCAGGAGTTTTTTTATGCATTTGGGTGCTCCTGTATTGGGTGCGTATATGTTTACAAGAGTTATTTCTTCTTGTTGGATTGCTCCCTTTAGTATTATGAAGTGGCCTTCATTATCTCTTGTTATGTCCTTCACTTTGAGATCTAATTTGTCGGATATAAGTATTGCTACCCCAGCTTTCTTTTCATTTCCATTCACCTGGAAAACCTTTTTCCATCCCTTCTTTCTCAGTATGTATGCGTCTTTTTTTCTGAGGTGGGTTTCCTGTAGACAGCAGATATATGGGTTTTGTTTTCTTATCCAGTCAGTTACCCTGTGTCTTTTGATTGGGGCATTCAATCCATTAACATTTAAAGTTATTATTGAGCCAAAACCAGTTTGGCTCAGTGGATAGAGCGTCGGCCTGCAGACTGAAAGGTCCCAGGTTCAATTCCGGTCAAGGGCATGTACCTTGGTTGCGTGCACATCCCTGGTAGGGGGTGTGCAGGAGGCAGCTGGTTGATGTTTATTTCTCATCGATGTTTCTAGCTCTCTATCCCTTTCCCTTCCTCTCTGTAAAATATCAATAAAATATATTTAAAAAAAAATAAAGTTATTATTGATAGGTACTTATTTGTCGCCATTTTTATTCTATACCCCTGTGTTCCTTCTTTGCTTCCTATTTCTTTTTTTTTTTTTTTTTTTTTTACAGCAGATCCTTTGGCATTTCTTGCATTGCTGGTTTGTTGGTGATAAACTCCCTTAGTCCTTTTTTGTCTGTGAAGCTCCTGATTTCACCTTCAATTTTGATTGATAGGCTTGCTGGATACAGTATTCTTGGATTCAGACCCTTCTTTTGCATGACTTGTATATTTCATTCCATCCCCTTCTGGCCTGATGAGTTTCTGTTGAGAAATCAGTTGCTAGTCTGATGGGGGTTCCTTTGTATGTAACTTTCTGTCTCTCTCTGGCCGCTTTTAAGATTCTTATTTTGTCGTTGGTGTTTGCCAATTTAATTATAATGTGCCTTGACGTCAGTCTTTTGGGGTTCATTTTGCTTGGGACTCTGTGAGCTTCTTGGATTTGTGTGGGTTTTTTCTTCCCTATATCAGGGAATTTTTCTATTATTATTTCTTCAAACAGGTTTTCTATTCCTTGCTCAGTTTCCATTCCTTCTGGTACCCCTATTATTCGGATGTTGTTTTGTTTCTTGTTGTCCTGAAGTTCCCTTAGGCTCTCCTCCTGCTTTCTAATTTTTTTTCCTAGAAGCTGTTATATTTGGGTATTTTTTTCCATCTTGTCTTCTAGCTCACTTATGCAGTCCTCTGCTTCTTCTAGTCTACTGTTGATGCTTTCTATTGAGTTCTTTACAGCAGCGATGTCATTTCTCATTTCTTCTTGGTTCTTCTTCATTTCCTCTTGGTTCTTACTCATATTGTCGAATTTGTCTTCCATTCTTTTCAGCCACCTTATGACCATTTCTCTGAATTCTTTCTCTGATAGGTTGCTTGCCTCGAATTCGTTTACTTCCTTTTCTGGTGATGCCTGCTTTTCTTTTCTATGGGGGCTGTTTCTTTGTCTCCTCATGGTCTCTCTTCTCCGGATGTCTGGTTATATAGTTCTCTCTCTCCTTTTCTTGGTGCAGTGAAGAGTTCCTTTGAATCTGTGTGTTTGCGCAGATTGGGGGCCAGTGTTCTGGTGCTCACAGCTGTTCAGTGTTCGCCGTTGTCACGGAAAGTCAGGCCTCCAATAAAACCCTCTTTTCCTTGCAAGATGGCGAGTTTTCCTCCTCTGAGCTCGCTGCTCCGGGAGGGGACCCAGCCGCTGTGGGTGCTGCACAGCCAGGGGAACCCTGCCTAGCACTCCTCCACCTTCTCCTGGAGTTTAGCTGTCCCTTAGCTTGCCAACAGACACTCCCATGCGAATCTCAGCTGTTCTTTCTCTCCGCCCCAGGACCAGTCTTAGAACACATCTCTATTCAGCTGCCATTTTTCCTACACCCGCAGAGTTAATCTTAAGGGTGTTTCAGAGGGAAGAAGTTGTATGCTCAAACAAGTTTTGGAAAATTGTACATTTTCTACATAAGTGGACATAATTTATAATTTCAATCAACAATATTTCAATTTTTTACAATTTCAATTACTATTTACAATTTTAATTCAGCAAATTTTTGCTGGTGACTCTCTATATTTCAGAAACTGCTGCAGGCTAGTGATTGAAAGGTGAATAAGGCAAATGTAATCCCTGCCCTAATGGAGCTAACATCCTAGCTGGAGAAACAGAAAATATACAAGTCAATGAGTAAATACATGAGATAATCTTAGATAATAATAAATGCTTTGAATTAAATTAAATAGAGTGATGAGACTGAGCATATTGGAACAACTTTAGAATCTTCAGGGAAGGGCTCTCCAAGGAGGTGATATTGATCTGAAATGCCCTGAGGCAAGAAAGAGTTTAGTGTGTTCAAGGAACAGCAAGGAATCTGAAGTGATTGAAGCAGAGTGTTAAGGGAAAGAGGAGTCCCGGTGATGTTGAAAATGAAGGTAGGGGCCAGCTCATGTAGGGCCTTGTAAACTGTGGTATGGTAAGAGATCAACCAAAGGACTTGTATGCATGCATATAAGCATAACCAATGGACACAGATAGTAGGAGGGTGAGGGCCGGTGCTGGGGTGCAGGAGCAGACAGGGAGAGGTCCATGGCGGGGGGGAAAGAAGACATATGTAATACTTTCAACAATAATGAATTTTTTTTAATTTGACTATTGTTTTATTTTTACATGAAGATGTTATATGATCATGCCTGTAAAATTATATGTTTGAAAAGTATGTAGGTATAATCTGAGAAATTTAAGCAGGATGGGTCTTTTATTTTATTTTATTTATTTATTTTTTAATTATTTTTTTTATTTTTTTATTTTATTTTTTCTAATTACTTTATTGATTAAGGTATCACATATTTGTCATCAACACCCCTCCATTCCCATCCCAAACCCACACACACACATGCCCCCATCCCCCTGTTGTCCATGATCACTGGTTAGGCTCATATGCGAGCACACAAGTCCTTTGGTTGATCTATCTCCCTTGTCCCCACCCTCCCCTACCTTCCCTCTGAGGTCTGACAGTCTGATCAATGCTGTTCTTGTTCTTCAGTCTATGTTGTTCATCTTTTCCCCTAGATGAGTGAGCTCATGTGATATTAGGAATACACTTATAGGAACCAAAAATGAGACAAGCAATAATGGTTATGCTGAGAGGCAAATGAATCAGTCTATAGTGAGTTTCTTTCTGGGCCAACAGTTCTTTTGAGTCCTGATTTCTATGTCCTACAGTTGTTTATGTGTACAAAACAGCAATGATATTTCAGTTCTGGATGGTGGACAAATGGCGGTAATGCAGGTCCGACCCTCTCTGGTTTGGTCCTGGGCAATCTGCAGTGACACACATCTGCTGACTGCTAGTATGGCAAGGCATGGTCAGCATCTTCCATCTCTGGACTGTTTCTCTTCTGACTTCATGGCTGGAGCACTCCTGTCAATTCCTATCTGTTGCAGGAATCCACATGGTCTCGGAGTTGTTTTCTGAAAATATACAAACATATTCTCAACCAAAAGTTAATAAATGAATATTTTCTATAAATTTGACTTGCAATCCTTTTTCATTTTTTTTGCCCAAACGATTTTCCTTTGGCTTGCTTTGACACCATGTATGTTCTACCTGGGTGTCTTGCTGTTAGCATTACAAATGAAAGTTAATTTTCTAAAGTAAAAATTTTCTAGATGTAATTTATTTACAGGATATTTTTCCTTACATGATATTCTTCTACTATCCCCCCTTTTTTGGTTTAAATATTGGGAGGCTTTTGGAAATTTTATGCTGTAATCTTGACAGATATTAAATTTTACTTTTTTGCACTAAAATGTGACTGCTTTAGGATAACATTATGCTTAGTGAAATAACCCAGGCAGAGAAAGATAAATATCACATGATCTCACTCATTTGTGGAATATAATGAACAACATAAACTAATGGGGGGAAAAATAGATCCAGAAACAGAGAAACATCAATCAGAATGTCAAACCTCAGGGAAGATATTGTGAGGAAACCAGAAACCCAAGACTGCACGAGAACGCCTTTCCAGCCATGCTAGCAATCATCAGATGTACGGTAATTTTACCTGGGACAAGAAGGTAAGTATTTTGGACTTATGCTCCTGACCCTTCATGGGTAAGACCCCTTATGTGGGCTGATCCCCTGACTAATGTAGTTACCAATAATACCAAACACCTTGGTCATCCAGGAGGTCCATGGGTGGGGCAAGAAAGTATAAATACACAGGGGTCTCCACCCAGCTTCCCTTTTGTATGACACAAAATCAAAACAATGACCCTTTGTGTGTAAAATTAAAGAGAGGTTTCTGGCTTGTGTGGACACCAAAGAAAGGGTGTCACTACTATCACTACTTGCCCGCGGTAGAGGTGCAGAAAATGTAACTAAGACCTTGTCTATACAAAAAGAAATAGCCAGTTTGAAAGGGAATTGCCATGGACTAGAACAAATAATATCTTTACATTATATTATTCTACACTGTCATTAAAATTTTTCCCAGATTTGGATCACCCCCATTACTTATAATAGTTCCTCGCACCTGTGGGGATAAAAAAAAAATCATCCGTTTGGTGCTTGGAGACAAACGTAACACATCTCTAGATATTTTAGAATTACAACAGCATATTATACAATTACCCCAAACAAACTTACAAACTAATTCTTTGAATGTCTGGCAGCAATTTAAGAAGGACATGAAAGGGTTTAATCCCTTCCACTGTGTAGAGGGCCCCCTGGGAAGGCACGTGAGCATTCTAAATTGGCCCCTCTTGCCCTTTTGGCCAAGAGGGACCCGATTCTCACAATCCAATTGTCCACAGCTGTTGCCTGAGCTTCTGTTCATGCCAAGGTTGAAACCTTGTGCTGGCTGGTACCATGGATCTGTCTCGCCCAGTGGGGTGAGCTGGGCCTCCTTGGAGAAGAAACCTGGGTTCCACAAGATATGTGATCAGTGCTGGGACCCTGCCAGCAGGCAAGGGGATCCCAAGGCAGGTGCTGGGGGTGGAGGCCATGGGGGCATAGGCGACAAAGGAGACAGAACTAAACATCACATCACCCTGCTTGGCCCCGGAGAATGGCTGGTTAGCCAGAGACGGGTAAGATTCCTCAGGGAAGGAACAACCTAAGACAAGCACAGTCGCATAGGGGCCATCAGGAGAGAACTTGGGGGTCAACAGAGGTGGGGCACAGACCTTCAACCCCCCAAGTTTGCAGGGGCCTGAACCCTCACCCCTGCTGAAGGAGATCTCCTGCCCCCATGGCTGCTCAGCTTCACATGCCCAGCTCAAATTGGGACCCAGGTAACAGAGACTTGGCTGACAGAGGATGCCCTCTCACTTTAACAAGACTTGATGGAGATGTCTTGCACCCAAGATCCGGGGAACTGAGGTCTATGATATCTAAATCCAGCCTAGCACCAGGAATGCTCAGGGCCTACTCAAGAAGGCAAATAATCCTCTCCACTAATAATTACAGGGTAAAACAAGATGGTTGTTAGAGTATTAAATTTGACAGTAAAATAGTAGTCAAGTTTTCAGACTCATTTAAATTGGTCAATCAAAATAAGCAAATACTCTAGAAAAATCAATTGTACTGGACAAAAAAGCTGTTCCTAAAGTGTTAACTAAGATTTTTATTGGTAGTTCATCTCATGGTAAAATTGCGTAACAATAAAGAATTTTTTAAAAATGGGGATATGATTAATACAGTCTTGCCTACCCCTCAGGGTTGGTTTCTCCTGCCTCAGGGCTTTTGCACAGGCTCTTCTCTTGCTAAATTGCTCTTCCTCACCCCTTTCTCTTTTATCGAATGTACTCCACTTCTCCATTAGGACTCAGTCAATCATTATACCTGCCTAACCAAGTTGGGGGGTGTGTGTGGTAGGGATTAAATGGTTTTGAGTAGGAAAGTGGCTTAACTCAATTTACATCAAGACTCTGAAAAGTCCCACCTTAAAGAAATCTGCTTAGCATTTTTTTGTTTGTTTGTTTTTGTTGTTGTTGTTAATCCTCACCCAAGGATATTTTTCCATTGATTTTTAGAGAGAATAGAAGGGAGAGGGAGAGACAGAAATATCGATGTGAGAGAGACACATCGATTGGTTGCCTCCTGCACACACCCCAACCAGGGCTGGGAACCTGCAACCAAGGGACATGCCCTTGACCAGAATTGAACCCGGGACTCTTCAGCTCTATCCACTGAGCCAAACCGGCTAGAGCTGCTTAGCATTTTTAATCTAGTAATTCCCAAGCACATTTGACCATTACAGAGTTTTATCCTTATAGAACACATTTTTAACATATTGCATAGCAGCATCCCTTAGCGCACCAGTTTAGGAAATATTTGAAATAAATTTGTGAGTGAAATAACCATTTTGCAATATTATGGGATCCTTGAGGATATACTGAAAATACAAATGAATACAGGCAGACAGGTGATGGAGACAAGTACAGACATTTCCCCCATAGTTTTAGAAAAGGTGCACAGTAGATTATAAAGTTGGGTTAGGTTTGGGCAGAAGGTAAGTTAGGGTTCTTTTATATTCTTGCAAAATAAGCACATTTTCTCTTCTCAAACACTGACACTAATTGTTGTCAGGAGGACTTCAATTCATCTGTCCTGTATCCAAGCTTTGCTCATAGAGGGTTCTGAAGGAAAAGTAATTGAACCTAGAGCAATGTTTATGTGGTTCACTTTAAGAAACAAATCAGCCAAGGACCTCCAGTTTGATTCCAGTCAAGGGCACGTACCTTGGTTGCAGGCTCCTCCTAGCCCAGGCCCCAGTTGGGGCGCTTGTAGAAGGCAACCAATTGATGAGTCTCTCTCATTATTAATATTTATCTCTGTCTTTCCCTCTCTCTTCCACTATCTCTAAAAATCAATGGCAAAATATCCTTGGGAGAGGATTTTTTTAAAAAAATAAACAAATCAGTAATACAGCATTATTTTTCACAATTTGTATCTCAGAATAGGAAAGGAGAAGTGGGAAAATGAGTAAGAACAGACAGCTGAGTAGTAGGTAAGATAAAGGGGATGTTCCAGTTGAATTTGTGGGGCTCAAAGCATGATGGATGCCAGCAAGTAATGTCATCTCCTTGTGGGATATAGAAAGAAAAACTTGAGAATAAGAATGAAGACTTGATGGGTGACGGTTGAGTTGAGTGGTTAGAACCATGGGCATTGAAATCAGGCTTAGGTTTCAGACCCAGCTATTCCAGTTACTAGCTGTGCAGCATCAGACAAGTTGTTTAATCCATCTGAGACTTATTTTTCTCATGAATGAAATTAAGATGATATGGTATTTAGCACATAATGATGTTGAAGGGATTAAATGAGATCATATATTTAAAGAGTTGAGTGCTTTGCCTGCATTATAAAATGTGTCTGTTGTCAAATGTATTAATGTCTAGGTCTTTAGGAGAGAGAAATGGAAATGTAGATCAGTGCTGTCCAAGAGAAGTTTCCATAACAATGGAAGTATCCTTTATTTGAGCTTTAGTAGTTTAGCTACTAGCCACCACATGAGACCATTGAGCTCTTGAAATATTTCTAGTGCAACTGAGGAACTGAAATATTAAGTTTTTTAATTTTAATTAATTTAAACTTAAGCAGCCATGAGTATCTACTAGTTACTGTATTAGACAGTGCAGCTATGGGTGCTCAGAATTATGGAACTTATGTGGAGAAAAAATGGTTGAAATGTTTTTGGATTTGGAAGGGGAAGGAGCAAAGAGAAGAAAGTAGATTAAAAGGGGAGACAAACAGAAGGAATGAAGCTTCCAAAAGAATTAAGATAAGAACATAAAAAAATCCTTGGTTCTATCATCCAGCCAAATAGGTACCCTACATGAGGATGTCACCCAATTACCCTCAACTACATACCTAGTGTGTACCTTTATCTTGTAGCTATAATCCAGTAATTTCTCTCAGCATTTCTTGACCCTTTTTCTATTTTCAAACTGCATTGTGTCCTAAGGTAATGGGTTTTATACATTTACCACCTTCTGGATAAAGAGATTTTCTTTATTGCTTTCAAGCTATCTTCTCCAGTTCCAAGTAATAGTACTTGTCTTTGACAAGTTCCAAGTGCTTTAAAGATATCCCTCAAATTACCCAATGATAAGTGAACATGTCAATTCTTCTCCAGAGAGTCTTGGCTAATATAACTGCATTTAGTCTTCAGGAGACTCAGAGTCAGATTAAGCACTCGGAAGTATCCTGATTTGTCCTAGCCTGCCTCAGCACTTAAAACCCCTGTGATTAGAGTTTTCTGTTGAGTAAAGGTTTTGCTTTTAGAAGCCCATTAAAATGCAAGTATGTCACATTGGAAGCCAGAAGCAACCACTTATCATCTTGATTTACATTCTTCACATTGGAATCTGAGGACCTGGTACTATGTCAGTTTAGATTTGCAAAGAGTACATGGGGAAAGGACCAGATCATGAAGGGTCTGCTGCCTAGCATGGAATACCACAAAAGATTAAGTACAACAGCCCTGTGCATCTTCACAGGAAATAAAAAGAGACAACTGAAGAAGGGTATCAGATAACAACAATGTCAACAAAATTTAATATTTTGCCTCCTCCACAATGCAATTATTTTTGTTGCTTCATTGTTTCAAATGGTTGAACTCAGTTACAGGGTCCAGAAGCCACAAGATAAAGCTGTTCTAACTCTCTTCACAGACAATGGACTGAAATGATTTACAGGTGGTAAACAGTAAAAAGCTAATGTTTCATTGGACTAATCATCTTCCTTAGAACTTTATTTGGCCTTTGAGTGTTTTCCAGTCAATCTCTTTTATGTGAAGATTATCATTAACTCCATGTAGCCCCAAGTTTGGCCTCTTTTGACTCCATCTTCCCTGAATCTGTCAGTAAAATACCAATACATCATTTTTCCCCCAGACCTTCATCTTGTTAATGACATTGGCCCAGTACAAACTGAGTGCAAATGTAGTCAGTATTCAAGTAATGGCATTGTTTATAAAACACTATGTTTTCCATTAAATTTAACAAACAATCCTTGAGTATCAACTATGTAGGGCTTGAACATAAATTTAAAAATAAATTTTGTCTCCAAGAAGCATATGCTATGGAATATGATCTTACTCTTCTCTAGGTCATTCAGTATTTATTTATCACATTCCTATTTAGTATCTACTCTACCATAAACTGTGCTAGGAGTTTGGCAGGTGATACAGAACAATATAGGCACATTCTCTACCCTCAAAGAGCTTTGCATCCCACAGTCATTTGTGATTTATTTTGGTGTAAGGCTCAGCTTATCTTAGTTTGCCTAGCACAAAAGCCACTTATTTGGTTATTTGTCTTATGTCTCCCTTAAGAAAAGCATGAAAGGAAGAGATGATATTTAACATAGGTTTAGAAGAATTTTGGCAAACAAGTACAAAAAAAGAGGACCTTTGAGTCAGAAAAAAAACCACACAGCATAAATAGAGTCATGTATCTGTCCAAGATATAAAAGTAATCAAGTTTGGAAGAACAGTAGAGTTCATGAGGAGGATAAAAAGAAAAGCAAATCTGATTTTAAAAAAGTAAATCTGAAACATTACATTGATAGAATACCAATAAGAGCTTTGAATGCTAGGGTGAGAATTCTATAGTTAATTCAGCAGATATACAGGGTTCAGGTATACAGGGCTACACATGCCTTCTAGGTCTACAGGTTTTTTTGGAATAAATAAATGATATTACCAAATATGAACTCTCATCTTTACATTGGATGGCTAAGAGGTGAGAAAGACAGGAGTCAGGAAGACATGTCAGAAGGTTTCTGTAAAAGTCCAGATAAGACAACAAGAGCCTTTATTAGGAGAGTGTCAGTGGTCATGGAAAGGAGTGAATGGATCTAAAGTACAATCTGCCTGATTTGGTTAATGACTTATTTTAAGTAGGAGAAATCACAGAAGATGCCAAAGGTCGGGTAGAAAAAACTTAATCATATTTTTTTACATTAGAGATTAAAGGTTTGAAAGAAAGTTTGTTTCAATTTCTGTGGATTCTATGGAGAGTTTATCTTTTCAGAAAGGGTTCATCAATATTAAAAATAAATTTTGAGTCCATTTAATTCATATATCTATGGGTATGACTATGTTCATCTCAACACATGCTTATTGGACATCTACTATGTCCTAAGCACCCTTCAGACACTGGGAATAAAATGGTGAAGGAAAATAGCATGGTTCCTTCCCCTACAAGCTTACAGTCTTTTGAATTAGACCCTGTTCTAAGTGCTGAAAATACAACAATGAAAAAGTTCTCTAACCTCATGGAGCTTATATTTCAGTAAAGGAGACTGACCCCTCAAAAGTAAACAAATAAGTAATATTATTTCAGATAATAATAATTGCTATTAAAAATGGAATTAGGTAACAGGAGACAGTGGCAGCAGTGATGAGATGGCCAGTGATGGGATGGGCTATTTGAGGAGGGAGCAAATCATGCAAAATATCCAGGGGGAGAACACTCCGGGCAGAGGAATGAGCAAGTACCAAGTTCCTCAGAAAGACAATACAATGGCAAGTTCAAGGGACAGAAACAAAGTCCGTGTGGTTGGAGTAGAATGAGCAAGAGGAAAAGACATAGGTAGGGCAGGCTCATAAAGGTTCTGTATGTCATGGTAAGAAATTCTGTTTCACCCTGAGTGTATTGAGGATTTAAAAAGTAAGTAACATGGGCTCTAGCCAATTTTGCTCAGTGGAGAGAGTGTCAGCCTGGAGACCGCAGGGTCCAGGGCTTGATTCCCGTCAAAGGCACATGCCTCAGTTGCAGGCTCCTCTCTAGCCCAGGCCTGGTCCAGGCTCGTGCAGGAGGCAACCAATTGTTGTGTTTCTCTCACATTGATATTTCTCTCTGTCTTTCCCTCTTTCTTCCACTCTCTTTAAAAATCAATGGAAAAACATCCTCGGGTGAAGATTTAAAAAATAAAAAATGGTTTAGTTTACATTTTAAAAGGATCACTCTGGCTATTGTGCTGAAAATAGACTCCAGAGGGGCTGGAGTAGAAGCAGGGAAATTTGTTAGGAAGCTATAAATACACAGGTATATCTGTATGTCTCTTGTCTTTTTGTGGCAAAACAATGTTTCTCCCTAACAAAAGAAAGAGAAACTATAATATACTTTATCACTCATCATTTTTGTTCCAATGTAGAGCAATAAAATAATCATTCAGAGTACGTAGTTAAAATTTATACCAAATTTTGGCTATTTAGGCAACTCATTCATTCATTCAACAAATATTTATTGAGTGGTTACTAAGTGCCATGTACTGTTCTAGACCCCAGGAATACAAATCTGAGCAAAACATAAATAATACCTTCTCTCATGAAGTTTTTTATTTTACGTGGAAGATGGATATCTATGAAATAATTATACACATATATAATCAGAAACCATGATAAGTGCTATGAAGGGAAAATAGGCTGCTCTTCAAGGTTTATTTCTTATACTAGAGGCCCGGTGCACAAAATTCATGCACAGGGGGGGTGTCCCTCAGCCCAGCCTGCACCCTCTCCAATCTGGGACCCCTCGAGGGATGTCCGACTAAACAGGCAGTCGGACATCCCTCTCACAACCCAGGACTGTTGGCTCCCAACTGCTCGCCTGCCTGCCTTCCTGATTGCCCCTAACCACTTCTGCCTGCCAGCCTGATCACCCCTAACCACTCCCCTGTCAGCCTGATTGATGTCTAACTGCTCCCCTGCCTGTTTGCCCCCAACTTCCCTCCTCTGCTGGCCTGGTCACCCCTAACTGCCCTCCCCTGCAGGCTTGATCACCCCCAACTGCCCTCCCTTGCAGGCCTGGTCCCTCCCAACTGCCCTCCCCTGATGGCCTGATCACCCACAACTGCCCTCCCTTGCAGGCCTGGTCCCTCCCAACTCCCCTCCCCTGCTGGCCATCTTGTGTCCACATGGGGGCAGGATTTTTGACCACATGGGGGCAGCCATCTTGTGTGTTGGAGTGATGGTCAATCTTCATATTACTCTTTTATTAGATAGGATGAATGGATTTGCAATGAGTATGTGGTCATTTACATTGCCATTTAGGAGTAGGGCACATGTAAAAGGGGAAAGCTCATGAAAGACCTTAACTCATATTTTTAATCATTAGATATCCACTGTCAAGTATTAATTATAACTGCACTCCCAATATAAGGAAAATAATGAAGTGTAAGTGACTACATTAAAATAATGGAGTGGCCCCAGAAAGGAAACACAACAATGCAATGGAGAGTATGCTCAGTCACAGCACAGGGATGAAGTATTCTGCAAGGGAACACTGATCAAGCAATGACTCTGCCCTAAAAAAGTTACAGCATTGTGTGTTTCTGTCCTCTAATAGGCCTTTCCTGATGGTCCTCACCATTCCAAGTCTGGTAAAAACACCCTTTTTAGAGTCTAATAGCACCTGTACTTCATTCCATGACACTGTGACTCTAGACTCTAGTCTCTATGACCATTGCTTTTTAACTTGCCTTTCTTCTCTGACTAGACAATGAATCCTATAAGGCCAGTGAGACTGGCCAACCTCTTCACTGAGGTATCCCAACATTTCAAAAGAAATGGCACATGATGGGCATTCAATAAGTGATGAATTAAAAATACTAAGTAAAAATAACAAAAGTATCATCAGTGACTTAGATAAATTGTTATAGTCATTTATTGGAGGCAGAGGGCACTTCTAACTAAGATGAATCAGAGAAGGGTTGGTAGAAGATTATTTTTGTGCTGGTCTATGAAGATCACACAAGATTAGATGTGGGCATGAGGAAAGACATGTCAAGTGATGTTAACAGTGTGAAAAAAAGGCATGGAAATGGAAAAATGCCAGATATTCTTGTTAAACTAAAAGGAGTGCAGTGTGACTAGACAAAGAAAATGAGAACCAATGGTTGAAGGTGAGGTTGGAAAGGTAGATTAAGTGCTGAAGTGTGCAGGGCCATGATTGTCAGACTGGGGATTGATCATCTGACACCTGTTACGATTCACTACAACACACATGATTTGAAATCAGAAGATCTGGATTCTAGTCTTAGTTCTGCCATTTGTTAGCTATGTAACTTAAGGAACTATTAAACTTTGGTGGTCTGATCCTGTGAATCATTGATACAATATACAAAAATGGGAAATACAACAAGGGAAAGGGGGAAGATGGTGAGTTCATATTTATATCTGTCAAATTTGAAAGCCTCATATGACATCCAAGTAGAGATGCCCAATGAACAGTACAGATATCTTTTGGGGAATTAAAAGAAGTAGAAGGAGGTTAGAAATTGATTTAGTACTCATAAGCGCAGAACTGATATTTGAACTCATAATTTTTAAGTAAAAAGAAATAGTGATCAAAGTAAGTATCTGAAAAAAAAATTGCTCAAAAGTGCTTTTGATCAATTTAGAGTCAGTTCAAGAAATGTATTTGAAGAGCAAAAGAAATCTCAGGCTGTCCTTTCACTATTAGCCTTCTGCTACTGCTGAATACTCTTGTAGCCATGGAGATACTAACTGCCCAAACCAATTCCAAACATATGCACCCTTGCTCAGCCAGAGTGGCTCAGTTGGTTGAGCATCGATTGAGCATCATCCAGTGCACCAAAGGGTTGCTGACTCAATTCGGTAGGGCCAGATTGTGGGTTTGATCCCCCAATCCCTGGGGGGCGTGTTCAGAGGGTGGCCAGTCTCTCTCTCTCTCTCTCTCTCTCTCTCTCTCTCTCTCTCTCTCTCTCTCTCTCTCTCTCTCTCTCTCTCCTTAGGTGAGGATAAAGAAAAAGGAACAAACATACGCAACCTTTTTTAGCAACTAAAACCATGTAGCTCCTCTCATCGCAGAAGCCAAACATCTCTAGTGAGAGATGTAACTAGATTATATATATAATTTTTATTTTCTGTCATTGTCAGCTGAAGCTCTTCCATGCTTTTTGAATTACATTATAAATTATTTGAGTTTCAAAAATTTCTTTAAAATACTCTCAGAAACAATATTCTCCCTGTAGATCCATTTATATTAAGGAGTTCATCTTATGAGAAGCAGCTGAATAAGTTGGGCCTCTCAGATTCCCATCTCTCACTCTATGCTCTACACTCTTAAGATTATGGTATATAAGTTTAAAGTGTTACCTTCAAGTCATCTAGTCCATCTTTCCACTTTTGAGGGTTGTGCAGGTGTGTGCTAAATAACACCTTACAGACACTGTGTGGACCTCAGCCCCATGTGACTGGGATCCCAATTAATTGTTGAACAATTGTCAACTTTTTTCTTTTACTTAGAGTTTGAATTTTGTTTGTGTACTTTCAGCTACAGCCTGATTCAAACCTGAAGTGTTTTTCAAAATATAGCCCGGTCTCCTACATGTCTTGGTGTCACTAACTCCTTACTGCCAAGTTCCACCAGTGAGATCATTCTTGAATATGAATGCTGATTGCTGATGGAGCCAAACTCCACCAAACTAGATCACTTTGGACTCTGGGTCCCCTCTCACATAGTGCGGTACTACAAGTGTGTCATTCATCTTATGTCTTGGCACTGCTACATTCTGAGCTTCTTCTCTTTCCCCACTGGTTTGGGCTTGAAGAGCTATGCACACCTACCAGTTGAGCCACTAGAAATTTGTCAACAAGTGTATGAATGACTCAGTGCAAATGTATTCCCCACTATTAGAAGAACAATGTTTATGCCACCTGCATTTACCACAGTGATGAAGTTAAGCCAAAATGCATTTTAATTGAATAATCAGTGGTGGATCAGTTCTTTATTATTTATTTATTTATTTATTTATTTATTTATTTATTTATTTAAATCTTTATTGTTGAAAGTATATCTGTCCCCCTTATGTTCCCCATTGACCTCTTCCAGACCACCCTAGCCCCCCATCCCTGACATACAAGTTTATTGGTTGATATCTTCCCACCCACCTACCCTCTCCTTCCTTCCCTCTGAGGTTCGATCAGCTCTTGATGATCACATAGGCACCTACAATGATGTACTTCACCTCTTTCATACATATACAATAATTTGGAAATGAGAGCAATAAGATTGCCTTCGGATTTAATAAGAAGACATAATAAATGAGAAGACATAACAGGCAAAATTATTTTCAAGAAACTGAATTTTTGTAGGCTGGCAGAATTAGACCTTAACCTGATTAACTTTGTTATATAGCTAGAGGAAGAATGTGTCTATGAGATGGGGGAATTGAGATAGGGGAATTTTTCTATGTCTGTCTGACATAGAAAAAAATGATAGTCAGTGAATAAATATTAACTGCTGACAGTGCCCATTTTAGTACTGTCAAGGAGGAAAATACCTTAGCCCAGAGATTTTACATTCTAACTTCAGTAGCAATCTCTATTATAATAATGAATATAGGAAGCTTGAGACAATGGAAAGCTTCCTATATTGTTAAGAGTTTCCCTTATTTGAGCCTTAGCTGGTTTGGCTCAGTGGATAGAGCATTGGCCCATGGACTGAAGGGTCTTGGGTTTGATTCCGGTCAAGGGCACGTACTTTGGTTGCAGGTATCCTAGCCCTGATTGGGGTGCATGAAGGAGGCAACTAATCGATGTGTCTCTCTCACATTGATGTTTCTCTCTGTCTTTCCCTCTCCCTTCCATTTTCTCCAAAAATCAATGGAAAAATATCTTCAGGTGAGGATTAACAACAACAAAAAAAGAGTTTCCCTTATTTGAGATGAATCAGTCTATCTTAGTTTTATGTTGTTAAATATTTATTTCATCTAACTTACCTTGACCTGATTCAAAACTCATCAAGGGTCATGGTTAAGTGACTTGCTAAAGGTTCCACAATTTTGGCTTGATTTCGCATATCCATCTGCTTATACAGAGAGGATAATGTTGGTCATAAAGACTTTATACATTCCAATTTCAGTAAAATTTATGTCATATTGTGATTTAATACACTGGTACTCTGATCATGATTTGGCTTCCCATGTAGATTACCCTAAAGGCAGAGAATTTCTAGTCATGCCAAAACAAGTATTTTGGTCTGTGTTAACAATCATGATGTTCATCACTCATTAATACACTGACATTCTAGTTTATATATACTCTTGAGACAATATTATGCACCTGCCTCTAAGTAATGGATCAATTTCCAATATGCTCAAAATGCCAGATGTCTATGAAAATAGGCTGAAGTCTAGATCTCAAACCAAAATACAAAACCATATGAAACACTACCCTATGTGAGGTTTTAGGAGACAGTCAAATGGCCATTACCCAGGTAAGTATCAACCATCTCCAATGTCATTTATGATTAATAGCAAACATTTTTGAATCTCTATAACTATTCATACTATAATTTGTCATACTTTAAGAGCATGAATTAAGTACCATGTCAAGAGTCTTACATAACTTGTTTCCAGTATTTAAGTATGTCTTGCAGGTATTTTAATTTTTCCAATTTGCAAACAAGGAAACTGAGGCTCATAAAGTTTAAGTAGTTTGTCTTTGGTCCCTCAGAGTATAAATAATCAGGTTTGAATTTTATGCCTATTCTCTAACTCTAAAGTCCATACTTTTTCAAATTTCAAAATTATTATAAATTTTATGTTACCAGTACTACTTTTTATTTATTCACATATATACCAATTTATTTGCTCAAAGTCTGTTTTGTATCTCATGATTTTCTGCTCAGCTTAATTTTCTTCTTCCTGAAATGCATCTTATAGTAGTTCTTTCAGCGATGATCTTTTAGATGTAAACTCTAAGATGCTGTTTATTTGAAAATGCCTTTGTTTTACTCACTGTATTTGTATTGATCAACATTAGAGTCAGCTGCAATAACAAAAATAATATAATCAACATAGATGTATATTTCTCTCTTATATTAATGTAGGAAATCAAAGGCCAGCATAGTGCCTCCATGATAATCAAGAACCCAGATTTCAACAAAAACAAACTCAAAATGGATAAAGAACTTAAATGTAAGATGGAAACCATAAAAATCCTACAAGACTCCATAGGCAACAAAATATCAGACATATGTCATAGCAATATCTTTACCAACACAGCTTCTATGGCAGTTGAGACTAAGGAGAAAATAAACAAATGGGACTACATCAAAATAAAAAGCTTCTGCACAGCAAAAGAAACCATCAATGAAACAACAAGAAAGCCTACTGCATGGGAGAACATATTTGCCAATGATATTTCAGATAAGGGTTTAATCTCCAACATTTACAGAGAACTCATACAACTTAACAAAAGGAAAATAAACAACCCAATCAAAAAATGGGCAAAAGACCTAAATAGACACTTTTCAAAATAAGACGTACAGAAGGCTGAGAGACATATGAAAACATGCTCAAAGTCACTAATCATCGAGAGATGCAAATCAAAACGACAATGCGGTATCATCTCACACCTGTCAGAATGGCTATCATCAACAAATCAACAAACAACAAGTGCTGGTGAGGATGTGGAGAAAAAAGAACCCTCATGCACTGCTGGTGGGAATGCAGACTGGTGCAGCCACTGTGGCAGATAGTATGGAGTTTCCTCAAAAAGTTAAAAATGGTACTCCCATTTGACCCAGTAATCCCACTTCTAGGAATATATCCCAAGAAACTAGAAACACCAATCAGAAAGGATATATGCACCCCTATGTTCATAGCAGCACAATTTACAATAGCTAAGAGTTGGAAACAACCTAAGTGCCCATCAGCAGATGAGTAGATTAAAAAACTGTGGTACATCTACACAATGGAATACTATGCTGCTATAAAAAAGAAGGAACTTTCACCATTTGCAACAGCATGGGTGGAACTGGAGAGCATTATGCTAGGTGAAATAAGCCAGTTGGAGAAAGATAAATACCACATGATCTCACTCATATGTGGGATATAATGATTAACACAATTTGATGAACAAGAATAGATCCAGAGACAAATGGCAGGATAGGGGTGGTTAGAGAGCAACCAAAGAACTTGTATGCATGCATATTAGCATAACCAATGGACACAGACACTGGGGCGGTGGGGGCTTGCCTGGGGTGTGAATGGCTGGGAGGGGGTTAATAGGGGGAAAAGGAGACATATGTAAAAATTTAGACAACAAATAAATAAATAAATAAATAAATAAATAAATAAATAAAAGAACCCAGATTTCAAATCTATCTTGTTCCATAATTCTCAACTTTCA
Source organism: Ia io (assembly GCA_025583905.1). Taxonomy (NCBI): domain Eukaryota; kingdom Metazoa; phylum Chordata; class Mammalia; order Chiroptera; family Vespertilionidae; genus Ia; species Ia io. The sequence goes on from JAJQQW010000001.1 coordinate 101,718,964, forward strand.
GCTTCTACCTCATGATTCAAAATGTCTACTGCACCTCTAGCCATCACAGGGGGGTTGCTGATCTTCTCTCCCTGTCCTTATTCCTGCTGGCTGTAATTTGAACATGATGGCAAAATTTCTCACATGAAACACCTAGCAGCAAATTCCAGCACTTTTATGTTATTGTTTTTGCTTATACATTTTTGGACTATTCAGAAGGTTTGAATTTAAACTCCAAAGCCACGTGAAGGCAGGCCCATGATTACAAATTTTCAGGAAAGACATTTTTCTCTACCAAGAATGCAGCCTGAGACAGATAACCCTTTGCCATCTTCCTCTGAAGAAGAGAAGAGTTTCCTTTCACTGCATATAGAGCACTTTGAGAAACCCAGTTTTATGTGGAGTTCTCAGTCTAAACTCCCACACTATGCATGGTTGTTAAAACAAAAACCTTGGTTACTAATATCTAAACTTCCAAAAACTCAGGGAAACCACAGTGTTAACTCATGGATATCATTCTAGTTTACAATTTCCTTTTTGTGTTTGGCCCTTGGAAATGTCTTCTGTCTTGAAAACTTGACTATGCCTTGAAGACTACATTTGTTCTATTCACCAGAATGTAAACTCCACAAGGTCAGCAATTAGTGTCTGTTTGATTTACTTCTGCAGTGACTAGAATACTTCCTGGCACATAGGAAAAGTGTTCAATAATATTTTGTGAATGAATTTGTTAATTTTATTCAGCATTTCTGCTGTTTTGTAGCTGGGAATCGGGTGCAAGTTTCTAGATTATGTAGTACATGTTACTGTTAGAAATGCTTGTCAAATCCATGCCCATTCCACTGTATGATGCTATCATTCACATTTACAGCTACTATGAGATTTTTCAGAATGTGTTTCTAACGTCAGCATATGACAACTACAGTTTAGTGAGAGTGAGCACAAAATATCAAGAGAGAAATAATCTCTTTAGTCTCATCTTAACCACCATTCTATTGAGAAATCAAATTCTCCAATAGGTACAGAGCAACTAGATTATGCCTATAGGTAAATTCTAATTCAGCATCAACAGAGAACTCAGAGCTTGCCAGAAGCTTCCTTTAAAAAAATTATCTATATATAACTTTCTCTCATCAACAAAGCTCCTTATATTACTCATGAGTTATAACAGATCCAACTATCATATATTTACCATGTGACAGGTACTCCTGTGAATGCTTTAAAATTATTAACTCATTTATAAATGTTGAAACTGAGGCACAAAGAGGTTAAGTAACTTGCCAAAGGCTACAAAGATAATGGTAAAGCCAGGGTTCCTTTAGGCAGACTAGCTCCAAAGCACATGAGCTTAGTGATTATGATATGCTACCCCATATTTACTTGCATTATCTAGTCCAGTGATGGGCAACCTTTTGAGCTTGGTGTATCAAACTTCACCAAAAAACTGAGCATAACTCGAATAGTGTGTCACTTTGAGGAAAAAACATTATTTCGCGATATTTATAGTTTAAATAACATAAATGTATAATTGTTATATATAATTGTATTTAATAAACCAAAAATTAAATATTTAGTGCTGACACGCGTGTCATAGGTTTGCCATCACTGATTCTAGTCTCATCCTCATTCCCATTCCAACAGGAATTTTAATACTCAAATGGCAAGATATAATTATTGGGTTAAATCCCTTTATTCTTTCTTCACGAAACTGGAAGTTACAGTCTGCAGCATCATCTGTCATCAGCATTTCTACAACAAGGTTTGTTAGAGTAACTGAAGAAGTGAGAACAGTGGTTAAAACACACTGTTTTTGCTTTTCAGGACATAGGATCACTCATATTTATTGAGAACATTATAAGGAGAATAGGAAATGTATCATATTAACTCTTCAAAACTGGGAGGGAGAATATAATATGAGTACATATATAGAATCTATCACTCAAATGCCTCACTCAAAAAAAATATGTCTTTTAATATAGGACTTTTTGGGGTTCTTCAGTCCAGAAAATGATTTAGTCTAATATCTATCTAATAATGTATTAGACTTGCTTCAACTAACGGCTGCAAAGAAAGATTTAGAGAACAGTTAGTTTTTTTTTTTGTTTGTTTTTTTTAAAATATATTTTATTGATTTTTCACAGAGAGGAAGGGAGAAGGACAGAAAGCCAGAAACATCGATGAGAGAGAAACATCGACCAGCTGCCTCCTGCACACCCCCCACCAGGGATGTGCCTGCAACCAAGGTACATGCCCTTGACCAGAATCGAACCCGGGACCCTTGAGTCCGCAGGCCGACGCTCTATCCACTGAGCCAAACTGGTTTCAGCGAGAACAGTTAGTTTAAAGCTGCAAAATTACTAAATATCCAGGCAATGCATCAACCTTACTGAGTTTACAAAACCCAATAAATGGAACTGTTTAAAAACATTAAAGATGACGCATGAATAATGCAAATCAATTCAAGTTTATTACTTTTTTCTTATTGTTTTTTTAATAGCCCAACTTTCAGCTGCAGATTAACACTGCTATATAAGGGTGCATTTCATCAGTTCATTCTATAGTAATTATAGATATTACAGATTCAACACACAGAGGAAAAGTCTCAATGAGAGACAGGCTCCATGGGACACAGAAGACCCTATATATAAACACTAGTCACATTTTTATAAATTATGTATGATATGGGATAAATTCACACGTGGTGAAATGCGACAGAGATGTTGGCTTTAGATAAAAGGAAAATGTTAATAATAACAAATACTTGGTATGTTCCAGGCACTGGATTTACTACATTAATTTTATTATAATTTTTTGTAGCTAATATATACAAAATACCTGGGATATAGTTACTATTACTAATACCATTTTATCTATTAGGAAGCTGAAAACACAGAATGATAAAGTGACTTTCTTAAGGTCATGGGATTTAATAAGTGCTAGAGTTGGTACTTGAATCCAGACAGTATGGCTCCAGAGTATGCTCTTAGTCACTCTCCTATGCTATAGCAAAAGTTTTTCTTATAGCAAAAGTTGTCAATATTAAAATATCATTCAACAAACTTTTATTGAGTACCTACTATGTGTCTCCCATTGTGACAAGCACTTAGTGTGTAAAAAAAGCATAGGATTGAAGAGAACAGGTGCTAAAGGTTTCAAGATAGCTTGGAGATCAGAAGAGTTCCAAGGTCACCCCAATACAAGCTTCTAAAAAGTTCGTGGAGAAATTGGAAAATGACACTCATTTATCATAAAATTAACTTTCCTTGGGTTTTGCTTCAGCAGCAAGATTCTATCTTAAAGTCTGTGAAGATGACATGCAGAAAAAAAATGAACGCAGAAAAAAAACACAATAGAATTTCTGGACAACTTCTAAAATCCTTAAGATTCCCATGGAGGTTCTCATGTTAAGGATAATTTCAGACCATTTATGTTTTATTATCATCAACTTTGTCCCATTTTAAATTACTCAATCCATAAATATGTTTCAGTATGTAGCACAGTATCAGGCATTATGAGGGGTATAATAATGTATAACACATGGTCTTTACAAACAAAGAACCTATAACCTAGTGAAAAGACAAGGAATTCCCGTGAAAAAATTACTAGAAAAGACATTTTATGATAAAATGCTCACTTATGCAGTATTAATGTTTAAGGGAGTCATATAAGGGAGAGAAAATGAGTTGAATTTTTCAGAGAAGGCTTCATGGATAATGGAAACTAGGAACCTAGGTAGGACTTGAGGGATGGAGGACTTGAAATGATAGGAGAGGAGAGAAGCAAGGATACTCCTAATCTGGAGGAATAGTCTGACACAGGCCTTATGGAGGCAGTAGTGTGATACAGGAAGCTGAACAGAAACCAGAGCCAAGTGAGATGAGGTTCTTAAATCAACAAATGCAACCTGAGAAGCAAATGTGTTAATTAAAAGCATAAATCAAGCTAGAGAGTCCAGAAGCTAGACCATAGGAGGAGGAAAGTATTGAGAACCAGAGAGGGCCAATAGGTACAAGGTCCCTATTTATTTATTTTGTGGGAACACTGAACTAAGTTTGAATTTTACTTTGCCACATATTCTTTTTGTGAGCTTTTTCAAGATATCTCACTCTTCTGAGCCCATTTCCTAAAAACTACTATATGGTATGTTATTAAGGAATTAAATAAGGCCATATATATGAAAGAGTTTTTATACTGTAAAATTCTATATGACAGTCAGTTATTATTACCTGCTGTCATATGTAAACAGAATCAAATCTTGGAGGAATTTATAGTCAGGAAAGTTGACAGTGATTCTCAATGTGAGATATGGCCAGTTGCCTATAGAAATGAATCAGAATCTCTGGGGGCTTATTTGTTAATTTGTACTTTCTTTCATTTGTTTCAAAATACAGTATTTTATTCAAAAATTAATGACAGGGATCGAAGATGGCTGCAGACTGGAAGGCAGGCTGCAAGATAGTGAGTGAGTGAGAGAACGAAAAGAGAGTGTGTGGACACGTGGAGTATCTATTTGTGAGTGAGGGACAGCTATATTCCAAGGGACTGTTGGGGACTGCCGGACTGGGCTCCCCTGACTGGGCAGCCTCCACTGCTGCTGAAATCTCTCCCGGAGTGACCAGCTCTGCCGCAGAGACCATGCCATCTTGAAGGGGAGAGTGGCTGTGATAGGAAACCTAGCCTTACCTCCAATTGGGAAGAATTGGATACCACCTGAGACCCTACAACCGTAACACCCAGGGACCAGCTGCGAACCCACAAACACCAGGTCTCAAGCAGCGCAAATACATGGACTCAGACGAGCTCTGCACCTTCTCACAGAAAGGTTAGATTTCGCCCAGAGAAAGGTGAGGACTGAGATCCAGGCTGAAGGGAGAAAAGCACACAGCAGGACTAGAGGTTCAGAGGAAGTCTGTGCTCCACAAAATCCGTGGACAATGGGACCAGTGTAGTCCGCGAATGTGAAAGGGAGTCCACAGGGCTGCTGACAGAGGGGAACTCTAGAAATCAACCCATAGCTGGACTGGGAACAAAAAGGCAGCTTTATCAGTAAACTGGCTGCGCTGTGCCAGGGGAAAAGACTTGAGCAGAGTCGTGCGCAGTGCTGGGGTGAAAAAGTCGTGAGTTCGTGCACTTACCCTGGCTCTTTTTTCTCTTTAAATCCTTGCTTTTGATTACTAAGCCCAGTACATAGGATCACCCAATTAAAAACACTCTCAGAGACTGCAGGGGGAAGTTGTTTTTGTGGAACCTGGGGATCAGAGAGGGGGAAAAGGATCAGAAAACCAGCTCTGGGGCAGTCCATACACCCAAACCAGTATTAAGTGCGGCAGGGAAAACAAAATCTAAATACTGGGTAGAGAGGACTTACAGCCCCAGATGTCAATACAGAAACACTGTCACCCAAGGGTTGAATCACAAACTGACTCTTGTGTAACTGCAACCACAGACAGGTTGAGTAACAAAGAAATACTGCCTGCTTGAAAACAAGATTGTGGCTTACAACACAGAGGAGCTGTGGAATGCAGGGAACTTCAATACTGTCCTGACTACCTGACAGGAAACAGGCATGTCAAACACAACAGTAGAGGAAGTGAATGACCTTCACTACTGAACATTTTTATTTTTTATCTTTTACTTAAGAAATTATTATTTTTTAAATTTTTTTCTCACTTGATTTTACCTTTTTAATTATTATATTTTTATTTTTAATCAGTACTATTATTACTATTATTTTACATTTTTTAAAGTTTCATTTTACTTTCTCTGTTTTATTTTATTTTGGGATTAGTGTTCTACATTCTATTTTCATTTTTCCTTTAGCATCATTTTACTCTATCTCAACTTTACCTTTATGCCAACACTCTCTTCACCACTTATCCCCTTTTGTTGTCCTGTTTCTCTTACCCTATTCCTGCTTTAGATTTTTCCTATTCCTTCTTTTTAACCCCTGTTAAAAATTCATCCTACTTATATATCTAATTTCCAATCCCTTGCTCCAAGTCATACACACTTCTCTCTTCTCTTTCTTCACTATCCAAATTTTTTTCTCTCTTCCCTTTTTTGTTTTTTTTTGTTATTGTTTTATTTATGTTTTTTGCTTTATTTTGTTTTGTTTTGCCCTTCTTTCTCTCTGTCCTATTGTTGTTGTTAGTATGATTGTTGATTATATTGGTTTTTTTTTTTTTTGTTTGTGTGATTGTTTCTCTTTTTCTGTTCCTGTTTTTCCTCTCCTCACTTGTTATTAGTTGTTCTTTGTAGTTTGCTTTCATATCTGGATGTTAGTAGTTTACATTTTTTTGGATTAGTTATTGCTCTACTGGAGTTTCCTCTGCATATAGTTTTTCCCCCTTCTTTTTTATTCTCTTTCTTCTTTTCTCTCTTACTTTTTTTCATTTTCTCAATATCATTTTTGCACTCTTTATTTTATCCCCTAATTCTCTTTTCTCTGGTGGTCACCTTTATTTGGGGTTGTTAGTATTGTGAATACATTTGTGTTCAGTGCCTTGTGCATTGTGCTTTGTTGTGTTGTATTTGGTGCTTTAAGTGAATGCAGAAGAGAGAAAGCTACATAACCAGAAACCTGGAGAGAAGAGATCATGTAGAGACAAAGAAACAAGCCCATATATGAAAGAAAAGAGGTCATCACCAGAAAAGGAAGTAAATGAAATGGAGGCAAGCAATATGTCAGAGAAATAATTCACAGAAATGATCATAAGGTCACTGAAAATGTTGAAAGATAAATTCAACAATATGTGTAGGAAGCACGAAGAAATGAAGAAGAACCAAGAAGAAATGAAAAATGACATTGCTACTATAAAGAACTCAATAGAAAGCATCAACAGTAGACTTGAAGAAGTGGAGGACCACATCAGTGAGCTACAAGACAAGGTAGGAAAAAATACACAAGTAGAGCAGCACCTAGAAAAAAAAGCTTAAAAACAAGAGGAGAGCATAAGGGAACTTTGGGACAACACAAAATGAAACAACATCTGCATAATAGGGGTGCCAGAAGGAGAGGAAGCTGAGCAAGGAATAGAAAACCTGTTTGAAGAAATAATGACATAAAACTTCCCTGATACAGGGAAGAAAAAACTCACACAAATCCAAGAAGCTCACAGAATCCCAAACAGATCTATGCCAAGGCACATTATAATTAAATTTGCAAACACCAGCGACAAAGTAAAAATCTTAAAATTGGCCAGAGAGAGAGACAGAAAGTTACCTACAAAGGATCCCCCATCAGATTAGTGATTGATTTCTCAACAGAAACACATCAGGCCAGAGGGAATGGAATGAAATATACAAAGTCAAACAAAGGAAGGGTCTGAATCCAAGAATACTGTACCCAGCAAGGCTATCAATCAAAATTGAGGTTGAAATAAGGAGCTTCACAGACAAAAAAGGACTAAGGGAGTTTATAACACGAAATAAGCAATGCAAGAAACACTAAAGGGTCTGCTGTAAAAACAAGAAATAGGAAGCGAAGATGGAACAGAGGCATAAAAATTTAAAATGGCAACAAACATATTAATAATAACTTTAAATGTAAATGGATTAAATGTCCCAATCAAAAGACATATGGTAGCTGAATGGATAAGAAAACATGACCCATGTATTTGCTATCTACAGGAAACCCACCTCAGAAAAAAGGACTCACACATACTGATGGTGAAGGGATGGAAAAAGGTCTTTCAGGCGAATGGAAATGAATAAAAAGCTGGGGTATCAATACTTATACCTGAAAAATTAGATCTCAAAGTGAAGGACATAACAAGAGATAAGGAAGGCCACTTTATAATACTAAAGGGAGCAATCCAACAAGAAGACATAATTCTCATAAACATATATGCACTCAATACAGGAGCACCCAAATACATAAAAAAACTTCTAGAAGATATCAAGGGAGAGATTGACAGCAATACAGTCATAGTAGGGGACTTTAGTACCTTACTAACACCACTAAACAAATCTTCTAAACAAAAAATCATCAAAGAAATATCAATCCTAAATGACAAACTAGACCAGATGGAATTAATTGACATCTTCAGAATATTTCACCCCAAAGACACAGATTGTACATTATTCTCAAGTACACGTGGGTTATTTTCAAAGACAGACCATATATTGGGACACAGGCAAAGTATCTTCAAATTCAAGAAGATAGAAATCATATCAAGCATCTTCTCAGATCACAATGGTATAAAACTAGAAATCAACTACAATAAAAACAATCAAAAAAATCAAACACCTGGAGGCTAAAGAGCATGCTATTAAACAATGACTGGGTTACCAGAGAGATCAAAGAAGAAATAAAAAGCACCGTGGCAACAAACAACAATGAAAACACAACAATCCAAAATCTATGGGACACAGTGAAAGCAGTCTCAAGAGGGAAGTTCACAGCTCTACAGGCCTACCTCAAAAACAAGAAACAATGGTAATAAATTATCTAACCCTTCAACTCAAAAGAGTTAGAAAGAGAGCAACAACAAAAGCTCAGTGTAAGCAGAAGGAAGGAAATAATAAAGATCAGAACGGAGATAAAAGATATAGAGACTAAAAAATAAAAATAAAAATACAAAATATCAACAAAACCAAGAGCTGGTTCTTTGAACGGATAAACAAAATTGATAATCCTCTAGCCAGGATCACCAAGAAGCAAAGAGAGGAGACCCAAATAAACAAAATCAGGAATGAAAGAGGTGAAATAACAAGCAATCACACAGAAATACAAATGATTATGAAAAAATACTATGAACAACTCTACTCAAACAAACTGGACAACCTTGAAGAAATGGAAACATTTCTAGAAAAATACAAGCTTCCAAAACTCAACCAGGAAGATTCAAAAAACCTGAATAGGCCGATACCTACTGATGAAATTGAAACAGTAATCAAAAAGCTTCCAGCAAACAAAAGCCCTGGACCAGTTGGCTTTACAGGGGAGTTCTACAAAGCATTCAAAAAAGAACTATAACCTATTGTCCTCAGACTTTTCCAAAAAATTCAAGATAAAGGCACACTTTCAAGCTCTTTCTATGAAGCCAGCATTACCCTAATACCAAAACCAGATAATGACACCACAAAAAAAAAAGAGAACTACAGGCCTATATCCTTGATGAACATTGATGCTAAAATCCTCAACAAAATTCTAGCAAATCGGATTCAGCAATGCATTAGAAAGAAGATACACATGACCAAGTGGGATTTATTGTGGGGATGCAAGGATGGTACAATATTCACAAATCAATAAATGTGATACATCACGTAAACAAACTGAGAGACAAGAATCACATAATCATATCAATTGATGCAGAAAAAGCATTTGACGAAATCCAACACCCTTTCTGGATAAAATCTCTCAGCAAAGTGGGAATAGAGGGATCATACCTCAACATAATAAAAGCCCTATATGACAAACCTATAGCCAACATCATATGTCAGGGGCCATGGAAAAACTTTAACCATACAGCCGGATAATCCTCAATAAGATGGGTCAAGCGTTAAACTGCGCGCCAAAGTAAAGGCGCCGCCCAGAGTTTCCCCGCCCACGGACTACCATTTCCCAGCCTCAGCGCTAGCCAATCAGTTACTGACATACCCCATTATGTAGTATGCCCTGCCCCTCCTTCCCTCGCTGACTGCTTATAAGCGGCCGTCTTGAATAAAATAGAGAGGCTTGATCAGAACACTGTCTTGCCTCCATTCTTTCATGTCCCTTGTTTGTCTCATTCTTTTAGGGTGTCTCTTCATTCCCCCGTTGTTGTCCCGCGGGTCGGGACAGTCTGGCACCCAACGTGGGGCAACTTGGGGACCCGCTGCAAGAACGTCTGCTCGAAGTGCCTGGCCAGGCACCCCTTTGAGTCGCCGCACAGTATTGACTCGCGAGTGAAGACTCGGCATCCGGATCGCCACAGTTTCGCCCGCCCGTGAGACAGATCGTTGTAAAGATACAAAAAATACAACACCTAGCCGGACTGAGAAGTGGCCACTGGAAATGCTTGGTACATCTGGGTCATCATCATTCTTATCCTGCTTATCATCTTTGTCACTGCCCTCTACGAGTGCCGCCAAAACCCAAGGCTTGTTCCAGGAGGTAAACTTTTCTGCCCCTGCTGGGATCCAGAAAGACAGTAGATTTATCACTCAATGGCTACATCTCTCATCATCTTCCTAACGATCGCCGCTGTCAGCTGCAGTCGTCATCAACCCTTCAACCAAACATGGTCTGTCACCTCATATCTCGACGGTAAAGTACTATATTCCACCACACGCATTACCCCATTAGATACCTTCTTCCCCACTCTCAAATTCAAGATTGGATTGAACGATGGTTCAACACCCCCCCCGGCTAACAACCCTATTGCCCTCTATCATAGGCCCTCTAGTCGGTCTATTCCTACTCCTTGCTTTTGGACCATGGGCCTTTAGAAGGCTCACAAATTTTATCAAACAACAAATAGATTCCCTCATAGCCAAACCCATCCAAGTACATTACCACCGCCTGGCGCTAGCTGACCGAGATGCAGACTATACCTTACATCATGGCCCCCTCCCACCGAGGGACAGTATATAGACCAGAGGTATACTTACCTACTCCTTAAAAGACAAGGAGACAGGTATGGGCACTGAGCTGAGTGCAGAACAAAGTATTGCAAGGGAAAGTCTCATAATCTTTCGACCCCCTCTTCCCAAGGCTCGGTCTAAGAAAGATTCGACCCCCTCTGGTTTTCCCTGAGAGTATACCTGGCTTGCATAGAGGTTGGTATCTATCAAAAAAGTTTTCTTCCAGGCTCTGCCTCTCCTCCCCAAAAGATACCGAGAGCCATTGCTTGTGGGCTTGGGAAACCCACGGGAGGAGCCGGGTCACTACTCCCTCACTCGGTTGAAGCCCACCTCCTTTAAGAAACAGAAAAGGAGGAGATGTCAGGGGCCATGGAAAAACTTTAACCATACAGCCGGATAATCCTCAATAAGATCGGTCAAGCGTTAAACTGTGCGCCAAAGTAAAGGCGCCGCCCAGAGTTTCCCCGCCCACGGACTACCATTTCCCAGCCTCAGCGCTAGCCAATCAGTTACTGACATACCCCGTTACGTAGTATGCCCTGCCCCTCCTTCCCTTGCTGACTGCTTATAAGCGGCCGTCTTGAATAAAATAGAGAGGCTTGATCAGAACACTGTGTTGCTTCCTTTCTTTCGTGTCCCTTGTTTGTCTCATTCTTTTAGGGTGTCTCTTCATTCCCCCGTTGTTGTCCCACGGGTCAGGACAATCATACTTAATGGGCAATAACTAAACTCACTTCCCCTAAGAATAGGAACAGACAAGGATGCCCACTTTTACCACTCCTGTTCAACATAGTACTAGAAGTACTAGCCATAGCAATCAGACAAGAAGAAGAAATAAAATTATTCCAAATTGGAAAAGAAGAAGTAAAATTGTCCTTATGTGCAGATGACATGATACTATACATAGAAAACCCCAAAGACTCCATCAAAAAACTACTAGACCTAATAAATGAACTTGCCAATATAGCAGGATACAAAATTAACACCCAGAAATCTATGGCCTTTTTATACACCAATAATGAATTCACAGAAAGAGAAATGAAAAATAAATCCCATTTATCATTGCACCAAAAAAACTGAGATACCTAGGAATAAACTTAACCAAGGAAGTAAATGACCTGTACTCAGAAAACTACAGGACATTGAAAAAAGAGATAGAGGAAGACATAAACAAATGGAAGAACATACCACGTTCATGGATGGATTGGTAGAATCAACATTATTAAAATGTCCATACTACCTAAAGCAATCTATAGATTCAATGCAATACCTATTAAAATACCAATGGCATATTTCAAAAATCTAGAACAAACTCTATAAAAATTCATCTGGAATAAAAAAAGACCCTGAATAGCCACAGCTATCCTGAGAAAGAAGAACAAAGTTGGAGGGATCACAATACCAGACATCAAGCTATATTACCAAGCCACAGTTCTCAAAACTGCCTGGTACTGGTACAAGAACAGACATATACACCAATGAAACAGAATAGAAAACCCAGAAATTGACCCAAGCCATTATACTCAATTAATATTTGACAAAGGAGGCAAAGCATACTATGGAGTCAAAACAACCTCTTTAATAAATGGTTCTGGGAAATTTGGTCAGATACATGCAAAAAAATGAAACAAGATCACCAACTTACACCATACACAAAAACAAACTCAAAATAGCTAAAGGACTTGAATGTAAGATGAGAAACCATAAAAATCCTACAAGACTCCATAGGCAGCAAAATTGCAGACATATGTTGTAGCAATATCTTTACAGACACAGATCCTAAGGCATGAGAGAATAAGGAGAAAATAAACAAATGGGACTGCATCAAAATAAAAAGCTTCTGCACAGCAAAAGAAACCATTGACAAAACAGCAAGAAAGCCCATTGCATGGGAGAACATATTTGCTAATGTTATCACCAATAAGGGTTTAATCTCCAACATTTATAAGGAACTCATACCACTTAACAAAAGGAAGATAAACAATCCAATCACACAATGGGCAAAGGATCTAAATAGACACTTTTTGAAAGAGGACATTCAGAAAGCCAAGAGACATATGAAAACATGCTCAAAGTCACTAATCATCTGAGAGATGCAAATAAAAACGACAATGAGGTACCACCTCACACCTGTCAGAATGACTATCATTAAAAAATCAACAAACAACAAGTTCTGGAGAAGATGCAGAGAAAAAGGAGCCCTTCTTCACTGTTGATGGCAATGCAGGCTGGTGCAGCCATTGTGGAAAACAGCATGGCGTTTTCTCAAAAAATTAAAAATGGAACTGCCATTTACCCAGTAATCCCACTTCTAGGAATATATCCTAAGAAAACAGAAACACCAACCAGAAAGGATATACGCACTCTTATGTCCATAGCAGCACAATTTACAATAGCCAAGATTTGGAAACAGCCTAAATGCCCATCAGCTGATGAGTGGATTAGATAACTGTGGTACATCTACACAATGGAATACTATGCTGCCATAAAAAAGAAGGAATTCTTGCCATTTACAGCAGCATGGATAAAACTGGAGAGAATTATGCTAAGTGAAATAAGCCAGGCAGTGAAAGAAAAATACCACATGATCTCACTCATTTATGGATAATAAAGAATATTATAACCTGATGAACAAAAAGATAGATACAGAGTCAGAGAAGCATCGAACAGACTGTCAAATTACAGTAGGAAGCCTGGGGGTGGGGGGAGGTAAGAAATCAACTGAAGTACTTGAATGCATGCATATAAACATAACCAATGGATGCAAGACACTTGGGGATGGGTTGAGGGCATGTGCTGTGGGATAGGGGAGGCCGGGGTAAGGTCAATGGGGGGAAAAAAGGAAACATATGTACTACTATTTGTAATACTTTAAACAATAAAAAAAGAAATAAAATAATATTAATGACAAAGAAAAAAATCTCAAAGCCACCAGGGAAAATAAGGAAGTGACCTACAAAGAAAACCCATCAGAATTTCATCCAACTTCTCCACAGAAACTCTACAAGCCAGAAGAGAGTAGAAACAAATATTCAAATGTCTAAAAGAGAGAAATTACCAGCCACAAATAATATATCCAGAAAAATTATTTTTTAAATATGAAGGAGAAATAAAAATGTTCCCAGATATACAGAAACTGGGGGATTTTATCACCAGCAAACCTCCATTGCAGGAAATAGTCGATGGAGTTATTCTACCTGAAACAAAGAGCATAAGGTCACAACACTAAGAGTAAGATTACACAAAAAACTAACAGCATAAACAATGATAATTTGTGGCAACAAAAACATAAACGATAAGGAGGGAAATTTCTAAACCAGCAAAGGAAGATGAAGATCAGATGCACTCAAAAGGAAAGAAAAAAACTACAGTATATATGCAACTTCATTTTTTATAAACTTAATGGTGACCGCACAGAAAAAGTCCCAAATCAGGTCATATAGCTTAAAAAAGAGGGAAACAGAGGAAAGATGTATGTAATACTACTAAACAAAAACAACAGACTGAAACCTAAAGGAAAGGAACCAATGAAGGCACAGAGCTACAAGAAAACAAAAGATAAAATGGATATAGGAAATCCTCTTACATCAATAATTACCCTAAATGGAAATGGTCTGACTTCACCAATAAAGAGGCAAAGAGTAGCAGAGTGGATCAAAAAATAAAACCCAACCATATGTTGCCTACAAGAGACACATCTAAGCTGTAAAGACAAAGTTAGATTCAAACTAAATGGGTGGAAAATGATTCTACAAGCAAATAACATCCTCAAAAAATCAGGTGTAGCCATAGTTATATCTGAAAAAATAGATTTCAAGATAACAAGAGACAAAAATGGACACTTTATAATGATAAAGAGAACCCTACATCAAGAAAACATAACACTTGCCCTAACCGGTTTGGCTCAGTGGATAGAGTGTCAGCCTGTGGACTGCAGGGTCCCAGGTTTGATTCTGGTCAAGGGCATGTTCCTTGGTTGTGGGCATATCTCCAGCAGGGAATGTGCAGGAGGCAGCTGATGGATGTTTCTTTCTCATTGATGTTTCTAACTCTCTATCCCTCTCGCTTCCTCTCTGTAAAAAAATCAATAATATATATATATTTTTAAAAGAAAACATAACACTTCTTAATATATATGAACCCAACCAGGGAGCACCGAAATATACAAAACAACTACTCACAGAACTAAAGGTAGAAACAGATCAAAACACAATCATAGAAGCAGACCTTAATGCTCCATTGACAACTCTAGACAGATCAACCAAACAGAAAATCAATAAGGAAATATTGGCCTTAAATGAAATACTAGACCAAATGGGCATAATTGACATTTACAGAACTTTTCATCCCAGAACATCAGACTATACATTCTTATCTAGTGCAGATGGAATATTCTCAAGGATAGACCATATGTTGGGTCACAAAACTGGCATAAAAAAATTCAATATTGAAATAACAAGCATATTTTTTGACCACGGTGCCTTGAAGTTAGAAATCAACTGCAAAAAGGAAATAAAGAAACCCACAAATATGTGGAGATTAGACATCGTAACTTCTGAAAAAGGACTGGGTCAAAGAAGAAATAAAAGATGAGATCAAAATATATAGAGAAATAAATGAGAATGACAATACAACATATCAAGACCTCTGGGATGCAGCAAAGCAGTGATCAGAGGGAAGTTTACATCATTATAGGCCTATCTCAAGAAATAAGAGAAATCCCAAGTAAACAACCTAACATCACATCTGAAAGTACTAGAAAAAGAACAAAAGCAACCCAAAGTCAGCTGAAGGAAGGAAATAATAAAAATCAGAACAGAATTAAATGTAATAGAAAACAAAAAGACTATAAAAATCAATAAAACAAAGAGCTAGTCCTTTGAAAAGATTAATAAAATTGAAAAACCCCTGGCTAGACTCACTAAGGAAAAATGGAAAAAGACCTATATAAACAAAATCAGAAATGAGAAAGGAGAAGTCACCACAGACATCACAGATATACAAAGGATCATACTAGAATATTATGAAAGACTATATGTCATCAAATTCAATAACCTAGAAGAAATGGATAAGTTCCTATAAATATCTAACCTTCCTAAAATAAATCATGAAGAATTGGAAAATCTAAATAGACTGTCCAGTAGTGAGGAAATTGAAACAACCATCAAAAACCTTCCAAAAAACAAAAGTGCAGGATGAGATGGCTTCACCAATTAATTCTACCAAAGATTCAAAGATTTAAAACTTATTCTTCTCAAACTTTACCAAAAAATTGAAGAAGAGGCAATATTTCCTAACACATGTTACGAGGCCAATATAACCCTGATACTAAAATCTGGCAAAGATAACACAAAAAAAGAAAACTACAGACCAATATCTCTGATGAATACAGATGTAAAAATCCTAAGCAAAATACTAGCAAGCTGAATACAACAGTACATCCCCTAATGTGCTTTATTCCAGGGGCATAAGGATGGTTCAACATACACAAATCAATCAACGTAATACACCACATTAACAAAAGAAAGGATAAAAATCATATGATCTTATCAATGGATGCAGAAAAAGCACTTGATAAGATACAACATCCATTTATGATTAAAACAATAAAATGGGAATAGAAGAAGAGTACCTCAACATAATAAAGGCCATATATGATAAATCCTCAGCTAATAGCATACTTGATGGTGAAAAACTGAAAGCTTTTCCACTAAGATCAGGAAGAAGACAAGGATGTCCACTCCCACCATTTTTATTCAACATAGTTCTGGAAACCCTAGCCAGAGCAATAAGGCAAGAGAAAGAAAGAAAAAGCATCCAAACAAGGAAGAAAGAAGTCAAACTGTCACTTTTTGTGGATGACATGATTCTGTGTATAGAAAACCCTAAAGACTCCACCAAAAAACTGTTTAAAAAATAAGCAAATACAGTAAAATTCCAGGATACAAAATCAATGTGCAAAAATCAATGGGGGAAAAAGGGGACATATGTAATACTTTCAACAATAAAGAATTTTTAAAAAGCCATTGCCTTCCTGTATACTAACCACAAAGCTTCAAAAGAAGAAATGAAAATAATAATTCCTTTTGTAATTGCAACCAAAAGAATAAAATACCTAGGAATAAACTTAACAAAGAACACGAAAGACCTATATACTGAAAAGTACAAAGCATTAATGAAAGAAAAAAACACACACAACAAAATGGAAAATTATCTCGTGTTCATGGATTGGAAAAACCAACATAGTTTAAATGGCCATAGTACGTAAAGAAATACACAGATTTAATGCAATCTCCATCAAAATCCCAATGTCATCTTTAAGGAAATAGAATGAGAAATCATCAGATTTGTATGGAACCACAAAAGACACATTGCAAAGCAATCCTGAGAAAAAATAATGAAGCTGGAGGTATCATACTACCTGACTTCAAATTATACTACAGAACTACGACAACCAAAACAGAATGGTATTGGCAGAGAAACAGACACACAGATCAATGGAACAGAATAGAGAGCCCAGCTATAAAGCCACATGTATATGGACACAAAATTTTCAACAAAAGAGACAGAAAAAAAGCAATGAAATAAAGATAGTCTCTTCAAAAAATGGTGCTGGGAAAACTGGAAAGCCACATGCAAATGAATGAAACTGGGTTACAGTTTGTCCCCATGTACAAAAATTAATTTAAAATGGATCAAAGACTTAAATATAAGATGCTAAACAATAAGTTACATAGTATAAAATATAGGTACCAAAGTACTAAGCTTATGGATCTTGGTCATACAGAACATTTTATTCATTTGAGCCCAAAGGCAAGGGAAGTAAAGGTAAAAATAAATGAATGGGACTATATCAAACTAAAAAGATTTTGCACAGGAAAAGAAACTGACAACAAAACAACAAGGCAGCCAACCAGATGGGAGATGATATTTGCAAACAAAGGTTTAATTTCCAAAATATATAGAGAACTCATAAGCTCAGCTGGCATGGCTCAGTGGTTGACCTATGAACCAGGAGGTCACGGTTTGATTCCCAGTCAGGACATATTCTCGGGTTTCGGGCTCAGTCCCCAGTGTGAGGCATACAGGAAGCAGCCAATTAATGATTCTCTCTCATAATTGATGTTTCTATCTCTCTCTTAATTTCCCTTCTTCTGAAATCAATAAACATATTTAACAAAGTAATTAAAAAAAACTTATAAAATTCAACACCTAACAAACAAACAACCCAATCAAAAAGTGGGCAGAGGACATGAAAACACACCTCTCCCAAGAAGACATGGGAACAGCCAATAGATATATGAAAAGATTTTTAACCTCACTAGCAATTAGGGAAATACAAATCAAAACTACAATGAGATACCACCTTACACCTGTTAGAGTGGCCATTATCAACAAGACAAGCAATAACAAGTGTTGGAGAGATTGTGGAAAAAAGAGAAACCTTATTTACCAATGGTGGGAAGGTTGACTGGTACAACCACTGTGGAAAGCAGTTTGATAATTCCTCAAAAAATTAAGATACCAAAAGACTCAGCAACCCCTCTCCTGGGTATATACTTGAAAAATTCAAAATCATGTATTTGCAAAGATATATACACCCCTATGTTCATTGCAGCATTATTCACAGTGGTCAAGACATGGAAACAACCAAAGTGTCCTGTGATAGAGGACTGGATACAGAAGATGGGGTACATATACACAATGGAATACTACTCAGCTATAAGAAAGGATGAAATAGCCCCATTTGCAACATGGATGGACCTTGAGAACATTCTGTTAAGTGAAATAAGTCAGTCAGAAAAAGCGAAGAACTATATGATTTCACTCATATTTGGGATATAGAACTGAAACTCATAAACACAAACAGCAGTGTGGTGATTGCCAGAGGGAAAGGTATAGGGGGAGTAGGGAGGGTCTCAATATAAGGTGACAGGAGAAGATTTGACTTTGGGTGGTGGGCACAAGGTACAATATACAGATCTTGTAACAGAGAAACCCACACCTAAAACCTATATGTTCATGTTGATCAGTGTCACCCCAATCAACTTTATATACATATATATATTAGATTCTGATAAATTTCCTCCATATATATTCATATAATATTCACTACAAACAGGGAATCACTTTACTGATAAGCTAATAAGAGCATGTCATATCTCTACTACTAGTATGTAGGGGCAATAAAAAGGTTAAAGTCCCATTGATCCATTGATCTAGTTACATACTACAGTATTTTGAGTATGAAGTGATGAATGGTAGCAGAAGTTATTAAAAGAAAGGAACAAATTTGAATGATATTGTGAAAGTAGATGAAAAAATAGATAGGACATATTTATGAGTACTAACTACATGATATTTTACTGTTGAGGAAAATGAGCTAGTAGGAAGCAGAGGCAGAATTTGAATCTAGTTTTAATTGACTCCATAGAAGGTGAGAACTCTTTTCTAGGATCATATGTGAATTTCACAGCTCTACAGGCCTAGCTAAAAAAAATAAATAAAAATAAATAAAAAAAACAAGAAAAAATGGTAATAAATTATCTAACCCTACAACTCAAAGTGTTAGAAAGAGAGAAAGAAGAAAAGCCTAGAATAAGCACAAGGAAGGAAATAAAGATCAGAGTAGAAATAAATCACATAGAGACAAAAAAAATACAAAAGACCAATAAAACCAAGAGCTGATTCTTTGAAAGGATAAAAAAGATTGATGAACCTCTAGCCAGGCTCACCAAGAAACAAAGAGAGAGGACCCAAATAAACAAAATCAGAAATGAAAGAGGTGAAGTAACAACCGATCACACAGAAATACAAAGGAATATGAAAAAAAAACTTTGACCAACTCTATTCCAACAGATTGGACAGACAAGATGAAATTGACATATTTAGAAAAACACAAGCTCCCAAAATTCAATCAGGAAGAATCAAAAAACATGAATAGGCCAATAACTACTGAAGAAATTGAAACAACAATCAAAAATCTTCCAGCAAACAAAAGTCCTGGTCTGGACAGCTTTACAGGGGAGTTCTACAAAGCATTCAAAGAACTAAAACCTATCCTCCTCAGACTATTCCAAAAAATTCAAGATAAAGGCACACTTCCAAGCTGTTTTTATGAAGCCGGCATTGCCCTAATTCCAAAACAGATAAAGACACCACAAAAAAAGAGAACTACAGGCCAATATCCTTGATTAACATAGATGCTAAAATCCTGAACAAAATTCTAGCAAAGCTAAATGTCCAGGATTACATTAGAAAGATCATACACCATGACCAAGTGGGATTTATTGTGGGGATGCAAGGATGGTACAATATCCTCAAATCAATAAATGTGGTACATCACATAAACAAATTGAGAGGCAAAAATCACATAATCATATCAATGATGCAGAAAAAGCATTTGACAAAATCCAACACCCTTTCTGGATAAAATCTCTCAGCAAAGTGGGAATAGAGGGATCATAC
Organism: Ia io; assembly: GCA_025583905.1. Classification (NCBI taxonomy): domain Eukaryota; kingdom Metazoa; phylum Chordata; class Mammalia; order Chiroptera; family Vespertilionidae; genus Ia; species Ia io. The sequence continues at coordinate 101,738,977 of JAJQQW010000001.1, forward strand.
CTCAACATAATAAAAGCCTTATATGACAAACCTACAGCCAACATCATACTCATAGGCAAAAACTAAACTCATTTCCCCTAAGAACAGGAACAAGACAAGGATGCCCACTTTCACCACTCCTGTTCAATATAGTATTAGAAGTGCTAGCCATAGTGATCAGACAAGAAGAAATAAATGGCATCCAAATTGGAAAAGAAGAAGTAAAATTGTCCGTATTTGCAGATGACATGATACTATACCTAGAAAATCCCAAAGACTCCATCAAAAAACTACTAGACTTAATAAATGAATTCGGGAATGTAGCAGGATAAAAAATTAACACCCAGAAATCTTTGGCCTTTTATACACCAATAATGAACTCACAGAAAGAGAAACTAAAAAACCAATCCCATTTGCCATTGCACCAAAAAAATTAAGATACCTAGGAATAAACTTAACTAAGGAGGTAAAAGACCTGTACTCAGAAAACTACAGAATATTGAAAAAATAGATAGAGGAAGACATAAACAAATGGAAGAACATACCATGTTCATGGATTGGTAGAATCAACATCATTAAAATGTCCATACTACCCCAAGCAATCTACAGATTCAATGCAATCCCCATTAAAATACCAACAGCATATTTAAAAGACTAGAACAAACTCTTCAGAAATTCATCTGGAATAAAAAAAATGCCCCAAATAACCACAGCAATCCTGAGAAAGAAGAACAAAGTTGGAGGGATCACAATACCAGATATGAAGTTATATTACCAAGCCATGGTTCTCAAAACAGCCTGGTACTGGAACAGAACAGATATATAGACCACTGAAACAGAGCAGAGAACCCAAAAATTCACCAAGCCATTATGTTCAATTAATATTTGACAAAGGAGGAAAAAGCATACAATGGAGTCAAGACAGTGTCTTCAATAAATGGTGCTGGGAAATTTGGTCAGATGCATGTAAAAAAATGAAACTAGGTCACCAACTTACACCATACACACACAAAAAAACCTGAAAATGGCTAAAGGACTTAAAAGTAAGATGGTAAATCATAAAAATCTTAGAAGACTCCATAGGCAACAAAATATCAGACATATGTCGTAGCAATATCTTTACTGATATAGCTCCTAGAGTAATGGAGACTAAGGAGAAAATAAACAAATGGGACTACATCAAAATAAAAAGCTTTTGCACAACAAAATAAACTATCAACAAAACAAGAAAGCCCACTGCATGGGAGAACATATTTGCCAATGCTACTTCAGATAAGGTTTTATCTCCAAAATTTACAGAGAACTCATACAACTTAACAAAAGGAAAATGAACAATCCAATCAAAAGTGGGCAAAGGACCTAAATAGACACTTTTCGAAAGAAGACATACAAAAGGCCGAGAGACATATGAAAACATGCTCAAAGTCACTAATCATCTGAGAGATGCAAATCAAAACAACAATGAGATAGCATCTCATACCTGTCAGAATGGCTATCATCAAAAAATCAACAAACAACAAGTGCTGGTGAGGATGTGGAGAAAAAGGAACCCTGGTGCACTGCTGGTGGGAATGCTGACGTGCAGCCACTGTGGAGAACAGTATGGAGTTTCCTCAAAAAATTAAAAATGGAACTGCCATTTGACCCAGTAATCGCACTTCTAGGAATATATCCTAAGAAAACAGAAACACCAATCAGAAGGATATATGCACCCCTATGTTCATAGCAGCACAATTTACAATAGCTAAGATTTGGAAACAACCTAAGTGCCCGTCAGCAGATGAGTGGATGAAAATACAGTGGTACATTTACACAATGGAATGCTATGCTATAGTAAAAAAAAGAAGGAATTCTTACCATTTGCAACAGCATGGATGGAACTGGAGAGCATTATGCTAAGCAAAATAAGCCAGTCAGAGAAAAATAAATATCACATAATCTCACTCATATGTGGGATATAATTAACAACATAAACTGATGAACAAAAATAGATCCAGAGACAAATGGCAGGGGATGGGGTAGTTAGAGAGAAACCAAAGGACTTGTATGCATGTATATTAGCATGACCAATGGTCACAGATACTGGGGCAGTGGGGGCTTGCCCTCGGGGTTGATAGTGGCCAGGAGGATCAATTAGGGAAAATGGAAACAATAAAAAAATATTAAAATAATGCGTTTACTCACCCCGGTCAGGTGGCTCAGTCGGTTGGAGTGATGTCCTATATACCAAAAGGTTTTGGGTCCCATACTCATTTAGTGCTCATTAGGGAGGTAGCCAATCAATGTTTCTCTCTCAGGATCAGGGTTAATATTTCCCTCTCATATCGATGTTTCTCTCTCTTCCTTCCTCTCTCTAAAATCAATAAACATATCCTTGGGTGAGAAAAAAAATAAAATAAAATAAAAATAAATTAAAACAGTAAAAACGTCAGTTTACTTTGGGGGGGAGGTGAGTTATTGTATTTATTTAATTATTATTAAAGTATAGTTAGTATACAATATTATACTAGTTTCAGGGGTTTAACAAATAACGTGGTGATTTGACATTTACATATCTTATATTGTGCTCACCATACTAAATCACCTTACTCTTAAACTTTTGGAAATATTCTCAGCAATTCTCCCTAAGTTAGACACCTTCTGATTCACTCTGTAATGCACAGACCACATTTTTGCCCTTTTGACCCCCATTAATAGTGCCTAGTAGTGTAGATAACTCTGTGCTAAGGCATGCCATTTTTTACTGAAGGTGTACATTTGGGGGACAACCAGACAGGGCAAAAGGAGCTATCATGAATCTTTGAGAATTCATTTTATAGACAGCCAACAGAATTATCAATTAAAAATTAGTGAACTAAATGCAAAATAACTGAATACTAGGTTTATAATTCATATTATTTTTACAGCACATTCTTTTATTTTATTTGGCTTAAATTAGTTCTGAGTCAAGTTTGGATAAAGATATAAAAGGCATTTTGTTGTCATTATTTTAGTGTGATTTTTATTGATGATTGGTTGCTTTTGTTTTTTCTTGTTGTTTTATTTTCTGCCCCAGAGTTCATAAAGCTGTGAAAGAAAGTTAAGACAGAATTAAGATTAAAATTATTCAACAGGGTACAATACTAGGTAAGTATCCCAAATCAACAGAGTCAAATTAAAGATGAGTCTTATATTTATTCAAAAATCAAGTGAACAAAGGCAAACTGAGAGAAAACTTTTCAGAAATTCACACACAAAAAAGATTGAAAGCCTGTGTTGGCCATGAAGTCAAAATTAGCCCATATGATATTACTGGTAAAAAAGCCCAAAGAAATATCAGGTTTATTTACTTAAAAATATTTCTTATGCATCTACCATGTTTCAGGTACTATATCCTGGGTTCAGACAATAAGGAAGTACATCACCAGTAAAGAATTTTAAAATAGTAATAATACTGACTTTAGGAGTTTTTCTATTATTAACATGATCTGGTAATTCTAAACATGTCAGAGAAATAATTTCTCTACCTGACTGGGAGGATCATTCCTATCAATCTTCCTTCCACCTCCAGCCCTGGGTACACTTCTAGAATCCAGATTTGTGTGACTGTAAAACTCATGTTTTTTCCATTACAGCAGTGTTTCAAACTTTTACCACCACAGGCCTCATTAAAATATATATATTACATATGGCCAAGTACAAACAAATACACACACACACACACACACACAACACACACACACACAACATATACATGATATACATAGATATCCATACACACATACACAGGCTATGATCACATAACTGACACAAAAATTCATAAAATAATACTAGCATTACAGTGGGCAATGCATTCTAATATTTTCTACTCTACTCTGCTTCACTAAAAAAAGAAAAGGGAAAAATAAGTGGATCTTTTCCTACTAAATTTATTTTAACAACCCCCTAATAAGCTTTGATCCACAGTTTGAAAAATAGTGTATTCTCACTTTCAGATTCAGGTGGACAAAATGTGGGATGTCAGGGAGATGTCAGCCGGGGGTTAAGCATTGACCATAGGAATTCTCAAAATACAAAAACTGCAGAACTGCATCTGCTCACTCTGCCTATGATTGATTTTTGTTGATATTATGTTCCAAATAGCTTTTATTCACCTAAACCAAAAACCTTGAACAAAAAGCTGGTGTTTTGTTAGTGTGTTTTTTTTCAGCCTACCTATAGTATTCAACATACATTGTGATACCATTCTGGACTACAGTGACATGGTTAGCTCTTAAAAAGATCTTTGAAATTTATTCAGGTCAGGAGCCAGGTAAAGAATTTATACTGTAATCCTCAGAGGAGTAGAACATGAATCGAATTAATGTTTCTACAGGATATGGGATTCTCTTCTTATGAATAAAATCTTTTGAGATCAGGTAGGAAGTTGTAACCATTTTTCTCTTTTATTACTTTTTCCATTATGTTACTTTGAATATTTGGTTTTATACTGGTAGTGAGGGATGACCAACAAAGCAGTTTTACTGTGTAATACCATTTTCCTGGGCAAATTCTATTCAGCAGGGTCTTTTCTATGTGGACAGATAAGGAAACTAGGTCACACTTGTGTCACATTTGGTTCAATCAAGTAACAATTTCTTTTGACCATCTTAGAGGTTCATAGACTGCTTTATGTACTACCCATGTCTATGGTCCCTTATTTCTTAGAGCTTTAAATAAATGCAGCCCATTATAAATGTGTCTTTATGAAGCTATGGGATGGTTAATTGAACCAAAATGATCAGTCAAATAATTCAAAATAAATCAAATTAAGAGATGGACTTAATTTATCCAGGGTTGGATGAAACTTGACAAGCCATTGTGACTGCCTTGCTTGATTCACTCAGCCATGTCAGCCAAAGCTTGCCCTTTGCTCCTTGATGAAGATTTGTTATGTCCCTTAACTAGTTTATACAGTCCAAACCTAGGATAGATGAATTCAAACTACCTAATTGATTTATTTTGACTGCCTTGACCAGCTTAGGAAGGTTTGAACAAGTTAATAAGAACTAAGATAAATAGTGGATTGATTAAAATGACTAACTTGCCTGAATTTCTTGTTTGTAGCACTACAACCAATCAGATATTTGACCAAATCATTTTTTTCCTAAAAAAATAAAAATAAGAATAGGAGACAAAATGGCGGCAGAATAGACAGACATGTTCTGAGCCTTGTCCGGGAGCAGATAGAATGAACAGCTGAAACAAATAACATTCAACCCGAATTGGCGAAGGAGACTCAGCGGGTGAGACAGTTTGCAGCTTGGAAAGGCATAGGATCCCTGGAAAAAGGTAAAATCAAGGATTTGGGCAGGAGAGTCTGCCGGACCTCTGAGCCCAGAGGGTCAGAGGGAACCTGCACAGCACCAAGCCATGTCCCTGGGGACAGGCACAGCGTCTGACTATGGAAAGAAGGGCCACAGGACTGTTAGACCACAGGGGATTTTAGAACTGGGTCCAGTGTCACAAAAGGCTGAACCCAGAGGGTGCAGCCTGAAGGGCTGGCCAGACTGTGCAGCACTGGCAAAAGATGAGTACGCAGAGGCCCAGTCTTTCCCCTCCCTGTGTCCTGAGCCTTTCTTCACTGAGCCTAGTTCACGGGACCTTTCAGATGCAGACACTTACCCATGGCTGAGGTGAGGGAGAAGGTGCGGACTCTTGGAGTCTGGGGAGAGGAAGTGTTCCAGGAGAAGTGGCAGCAAGTCTGACGCTGAGTCATACCTGAGCCCAGTATCTGGGCAGCCATTTTGTCCTGAAGAGATAGCCTCCCTCCAGTTTCCAGGCAATCAATACAGCCACACCCAGATCCCACCCTGAATGGTACAAAGAATTTAAAAAAAAATCTAAATAGTCCCTGAGAGTCTAAAGGGACTGGCCCAAAGACAGTACAGAAGACTGGGATCTTAAGCCAGCCAAAGGAACGACACTTCACTTTTTCATTTTTATATATTTTTTATTATTATTTTTATCTCTTTTTTTCTTCTTTTTTCTTTGTTTCCCTGTTTTTATTTGTTGCTTTATTTTCTATTTCTTTTTGCATTATTTTTCCATCACTCTATTTTATTTTATTTTTATTTGCTATTTTTTATTTTTTATACCATTTTTAAATCAATCTTTTTGTGAATTTATTGTTATTATTATATTATTATTATTATTATTATTATTATTATTTTCTCATTCTCTTTCTTCTTATCCACCTATCCCCTTTCTATTTCCTCTACACTGAACTGAGGACCTCCCCATATTCATCCAATTCTTAACCTTATTTTCTGTATATAAGTTCAACCTCTACAGATTCTGCCCCTACCATCTTTGCTAGGTGTTTTGTGTTTGTATATTTTTGGTTTATCTATTGGTTCTGTGGTGTTTTACATATATATTCTCATTTTTCTTCCTTTTTCTTTTCTCTCTTTTCTTTTTCTCTCTCTTTGATATCATTTGTGCTCTCTTTTCTCTCCCCTAATTCTCTTTTCTCAGGTGGTTACTTATAGTGGGGTCATTGGTGTCGAAAGTATATTCATGCTTTGTTTCCTTTGTGTTGTGTCTTGTCGAGGTGAATTTTACCCTGTCTGGCAAGGAGCTAGAGAGCGAGCCACATTAACCAGACACCTGGGGAGGAAACTCCATCCATGAACGGGTCAATAACACCCCAGATGCAACTACAGAGGCAGGAAGAAGGAGGCAGTGAGGGAGAGAGCGTGAGCGAGGGAGGGAGCAAAGAGGAGTGTGTGGTCATGTGGGGGGGTGTATGTGAGTAAGGCACAGTTAGATCCCGCAGGACATTTGGGGGCAGGCTAACCAGGCTCGCCTATGTAGGCAGCCTCTGCTACCATTGCAAACAGTACTGGGAGGCTGGCTTGTCCTCAGAGGCCTAGCTTTTATGAAGGGGAGAGCTGCTGTAACTGGGAGCCCAGCCTCACCTTCACCCTGGGTGCCCTCAGAGAACACCTGGGACTCTACAGCCACCCCTGCCAGGGACCTGCTACCTCAGCTGTGGTCCCACTGTCAACAAGTCTCCAGCCACCCTGGGCGCAGGCTCCTGTGAGTTCTGAAGCACACTCCCCTCTGACTGGCCCAACATTTTAGCTCAGGGCACTGCAACCATGTGAGCATCAGACACATGAGCAGCCCACTCCTGTCCAAGGAGCAGCAGCCCCGCGAGCAGCCCACCCCAGGCCTAAGAGCAGCAGCCTCACGTGGCCTGCCCCTGTCCAAGGAGCAGCAGCTGTATAAGTGGCCCACTCTCCCATTAGAGGAGCAGCAACGATGCAAGCAGCACACCTCATCCAAGGAGCAGCCACTGCAAGAGCAGCCCACCCATGATTGAGGAGCGGCAGCCCCACACAGCCCGCCCCCATCCGAGGAGCAGCAGCTGCATGCAGCCCACACCCTGCACCTGTCCGAGGAGCAGCAGCTGCACAAGCAACCTGCCTCTGCTTGAGGAGCAGAAGCCACACAAGCAGCCTGCCCGCATCCGAGGAGCAGCAGCTGTGTGAGGAATAGCAGTGCTGCAAGCAGCCCACCCCCATTTGAGAAGCAGCAGCCGCCCAAGCAGCCCACCCCGGAATGAGGAACAGCAGCCACATGAGCAGACCGCCCAAGTCTGAGGAGCGGCAGTCCTGCGCAGCCCACACTGGTCTGAGGATCAGCAGCAACACACAGCCTGCACCTAACCAACGAGCAGCAGCTGGGTGAGCAGCCCACCCCCATCCAAAGAGCAGCAGCTGCATGTGCAGCTCACTCCCACCTGAGGAGCAGCAGCTGCGCAAGCAGCCCGTCCCCCGTCCAAGGAGCAGCTGCCACATGAGCAAACCACCCATGTCCAAGGAGCAGCAGTCCTGTGCAGCCTGCACTGGTCCGAGGAATAGCAGCCACATGCAGCCTGCACCAGTCTGACAAGCAGCATCTGGGTGAGCAGCCCACCCCTGTACAAGGAGCAGCAGCTGCGTGAGGAGCCTGCACCCGTAGGAGGAGCACCAGCCAGCAAGCAACCTGCCCCTGTCCAAGAAGCGGCAGCCTCATAAGCAGCCCGCCCTATCTGAGGAACAGCAGCAGCGTGCAGCCAGCTCTGATCCAAGGAGCAGCAGCCATGTGAGCATCCACAAAACAGAAGCTGTACAAGCAGCCTTCCCCACCAGCCAGAGGAGACACCACTGCTGCAAACAGCACCCAACAGAGGAGCCGATGCCAACTGAGGTGCAGCCAATTCAGCAACTGCATGAGGAGCAACCACAGCCTGAGGAGCCACTGCCACCCAAGGAGCAGGCCCTGCACGACTTGACATCTAGATCAGTCGGTGAGACCAAATATGGGTAGACAAAGAAACCTCCAAAGGAAAGAAAAGGAGGAATCACCAGAAAAGCAGCTAAGAGAAACAGATGCAAGCGATATGTCAGAAAAAGAATTCAGAATAAGGGTCACATAGTTCATAAACCAGATAGAGGAAAAAATCAACAAATTATGCAAGAATCAAGGAGAATTGGATGAAAAAATCTATAACTTATGTAAGAATCAAGAAAAAATAAAGTGATATAGCTGTAATAAAAAACACCATGGAAAGTTTCAACAGTAGACTAGGAGAAGCGGAGGACAGAATTAGTGAATTAGAAGACAGGGAAGCAGAACACACCGAAACTGAACTGCAATTGGAGAAAAAAAAATTAAAAGACAGGAGGAGAGCTTAAGGGAGTGATGGGACAATAAGAAACAAGGCAACATATAAATAATAGGGATTCCAGAACAACAGGAAGAGGAAAAAGGGTTAAAAAACCTACTTGAAGAAATAATGTCAGAAAACTTCCCTGATGTGGAGAAGAAAAAACTCACACAAGCACAGAGAGTCCCAAACAAGATGAACCTGAAAAGACCCACACCAATACACATCATAATTATGATGGCAAATGTTCAGGACAAAGAGAGACACTTAAAATCTGCAAGAAAGGGAGAGAAAGTTACATACAAGGAATCTCCCATTAGATTATCAAATGATTTCTCAACAGAAACACATCAGGCCAGAAAAGAATGGAAGGAAATTTACTAAGTGATGCAAAGCAAGGGACTGAATCCAAGAACACTCTATCCAGCAAGGCTATCATTCAAAACTGAAGGGGAAATCAGGAGCTTCATTGACAAAAAAAAAAAGGCTAAGGGAATTTATCACTACCAAGCCAGCAATGCAACAAATACTAAAGGGACTGGTGTAAAAGAAGAAATAAAAAGGTAAGAAAGAACAGAGGCACAAAAAATAAAAATGACTAAAAAAATTATCTTTCAATAATAACTTTAAAAGTAAATGGACTAAATGCTCCAATCAAAAGACATTGAGTGAGTGAATGAATTGAAAAAAAACGTGACCCATATATATGCTGTCTACAGGAGACCCACCTCAGAACAAGGGGCTCACACAGACTGAAAGTGAAGGGATGGAAAAATATCTTTCAGGCAAATAGAAATGAAAAAAAAAAAGCTGGGGTAGCAATACTTATATCTGACAAAATAAACCTCAAAGTGAAGGCCATAACAAGAGATACAGAAGGCCATTTCATAATACTAAAGGGATTGATACAACAAGAGGATATAACCCTGATAAACATATATGCACCCAATACAGGAGCACCCAAATACATAAAAATACTCCTGGAAGATATTAAGGGAGAGATCGACAACAATAAAATCTTAATAGGGGACTTTAATAAACCACTGAAATCACTGGATAAATCCTCTAGACAAAAAAAAAAATCAACAAAGAAACAGCTATCCTAAATGACTCACTAGATCAGATGGACTTAATTGACATCTTCAGAACATTTCACCCCAAAGCCACGGAGTATATTCTTCTCAAGTGCACATGGGGCATTTTCAAAAATAGACCACATATTGATTCACAAGCAAAGTCTCCCCAAATTCAAGAAGAATGAAATCATATCAAGCATCTTCTCAGATCACAATGCCATTTAGAAATAAACTACAATAAAACAATCCCAAAAATTCAAACACTTGGAAGCTGAATAGCATGCTATTAAACAATGATTGGGTTACCAACGAGATCAAAGAAGAAATTAAAAACATCCTGGAAACTAATGACAATAAAAACACAACAATCCAAAATCTATGGGACACAATGAAAGCAATCCTGAGAGGGAAGATTATAGTTCTACAGGCCTACATAAAAAAAAAAAAAAAGAAAAAAGAAAAAATGGTAGTAAATCATCTAACTCTACAACTTAAAGAATGAAAAAGAGAGCAACAAGAAAAGACCAGAGTGAGCAGAAGGAAGGAGATAATAAAGATCAGAGCAGAAATAAATGACATAGAGGCAAAAAAAAAAAAAAATACAGAAGATCAACAAAACCAAGAGCTGGTTCTTTGAAAAGATAAACAAGATTGATGAACCTCTAGCCAGGCTCACCAAAAAGCAAAGAGAGAGGACCCAAATAAACAAAATAAGAAATGAAAGAGGAGAAATAACAACAGACCCCACAGAAATACAAAAAATTGTTTAAAAATACTATGAACAACTCCATTACAACAAACTAGGCAGCCAGGAAGAAATGGACATATTCCTAGAAAAATATAACCTTCCAAAACTCAATCAGGAAAAATCTAAAAATCTCAATAGGCCAATAACTATGGGAGAAATTGAAGCAGTCATCAAAAAGCTTCCAGCAAACAAAAGCCCAGGACCAGATGGCTTCACAGGGGAGTTTTACCAAACATTCAAGGAAGAAATAAAACCTATCCTCCTCAGACTATTGCAAAAAATTCAAGAGGAAGGAACACTTCCAAGCTCATTCTATGAAGCCAGCATCACCCTAATACCAAAACCAGATAAAAACAACACAATGAAAGAGAATTACAGGCCAATATCCCTCATGAACATATATGCCAAAATCTTCAACAAAATTCTAGTAAATTGGATCCAATAGTACATCAGAAAGATTATACACCATGACCAAGTAGGATTTATCCCAGGGATGCAAGGATGGTACAATATCCACAAATCAATAAACGTGATACATCACATTAAAAAATTGAGGGAGAAAAATCACATAGTCATATCAATTGATGCAGAAAAAGCATTTGACAAAATCCAGCACCCTTTCTTGATAAAAATTCTCAGCAAGGTGGGAATAGAAGGATCATACCTCAACATCATAACAGCCATATATGACAAACCCACAGCCAACATCATATGCAATGGGAAAAAACTAAAACCATTTCCCCTAAGAACAGGAACAAGAGAGGGATGCCCACTCTCACCAACCCTGTTTGACGTAGTATTAGAAGTACTAGCCATTGCAATCATACAAGAAGAAGAAATAAATGGCATCCAAATTGGAAAAGAAGAAGTAAAACTGTCCTTATTCGCAGATGACATGATACTGTACATAGAAAACCCTAAACACTCCATCAAAAATTATTAGACTTAATAAATGAATTTGGCAATGTAGCAGTAAACAAAATTAACACCAAGAAATCTATGGCATTTCTATACACCAATAATGAACTTACAGAATGAGAGACTAAAAAAGCAATCCCATTTACCAACACACCAAAAAAATTAAGATACCTAGGAATAAACGTAACTAAGGTGGTAAAAGACCTATATGAGGAAAATTACAGGACACTGAAAAAAGTGATAGAGGAAGACATAAACAGGTGGAAGAACAGACCGTGTTCATGGATTGGTAGAATCAACATCATCAAAATGTCCATACTACCCAAAGCAATCTATAGATTCAATGCACTCCCTATTAAAATACCAACGGCATATTTCGCAGACCTGGAACAAACGTTCCAAAAATTCATCTAGAATAATAATAAAAAAAAAAAAAAGGCCCTGAATAGCTGCAGCAATCCTGAGAAAGAGGAACAAAGTACTTGGGATCTCAATACCAGATATCAAGCTGTATTACAAAGCCATTGTTCTTAAAACAGCCTGGAACTGGCACAAGAACAGACATATAGATCAATGGAATAGAATAGAGAACCCTGAAATCGACCCAAGTCACTATTCTCAATTAATATTCAACGAAGGACGCATTAACATACAATGGAGTCAAGACAGTCTCTTCAATAAATGGTGTTGGGAAAATTGGACAGATACATGCAAAATAAAATGAAACTAGACCACCAACTTACACCATACACAATAATAAACTCAAAATGGAAAAAGGACTTAAACATAAGACGGGAAACCATAAAAATACAAGAGGAATCCAAAGGCAGCAAGATCTCAGACATATGCCGAAAAAATTTCTTCACTGATACTGCTTCTAGGGCAATGGAAACTAAAGAGACAATAAACAAATGGGACTACTTCAAAATAAAAAGCTTTTTCACAGCAAAAGAAACCATCAACAAAACAACAAGAAAGTCCACTGCATGGGAGAACATATTTGCCAATGTTATCACTGATAAGGGCTTAATCTCCAACATTTACAGGGAACTCAGACAACTTAACAAAAGGAAGGTAAAAAACCCAATCAAAAAATGGGCAGTAGACCTAAATAGGTATTTTTCAAAAGAAGATGTAAGGAAGGCCAAGAGACATATGAAAACATGCTCAAAGTCACTAATCATCTGAGAGAAGAAAATCAAAATGACAATGATTTTCCATCTCACGCCTGTCAGAATGGCTATCATCAACAAATCAACAAACGACAAGTGCTGGCGAGTATGCAGAGAAAAAGGAACCCTCGTGTACTGCTGGTGGGAATGCAGACTGGTGCAGCCACTATGAAGAAAAGTATGGAGTGTCCTCAAAAAAACTAAAAATGGAACTCCCCTTTGACTCAGTGTTCCTACTTCTAGTAATATATCTCAAGAAACTAGAAACACCCATTAGAAAGGATATATGCACCCCTATGTTCATAGCAGCACAACTTACAATAGCAAAGATTTGGAAACAGTTTAAGTGCCCATCAGCAGATGACTGGATTAAAAAACTGTGGTACATCTACACAATGGAATACTAAGCTGCAGTAAAAAAGAAGGCGTTCTTACCATTTGCAACAGCATGGATGGACCTGGAGAGCATTATGCTAAGTGAAATAAGCCTGGCAGAGAAAGATAAATATCACATGATCTCGCTCATTTATCGAATATAATGAACAACATAAACTGATGAACAAAAATAGATCCAGAGACAGAGAAACATCGATCAGACCATCAAACCTCAGAGGGAAGGTAGGGGAGGTTGGGGGTGAGGGGGAGAGATCAACCAAAGGACTTGTATGCATGCATATAAGCCTAACCAATGGACACAGTTAACATGGGGGTGAGCGTATGAGTGGGGGTAATAGGGGTGAGTAATGGGGGAATAAGGACACATATGTAACACCTTAATCAATAAAGAAATTTAAATAAATAAAAATAAATAAAAATAAAAAACTTCATACACAGACAACAATATGATGATTACCAGAGGGAAAGTGGGGGGTGAGGGGAGGTAGAAGAGTGTCAACGGGGGATACATGGTGACAAAAGGAGACTTGATTTGGGGTGGTGAACACAATACAATATACAGATGATGTATTGTATAATTGTACACCTGAAACCTATATAACCATATTAATCTAATGTCACCCCAATAAAATCTATAAAAATTAAAAACAAATTTCGAACTCTGGAAAAAATTATGTTCAAACCCTGGAAATTAATCAGTTTATGTAAAGTGCTTAGTATGATGCTAATCTGTGTTAAACTTTGTAAATATTAAGTATCCTAATAAGTAAATTAAATAAGGATAAATAAGTAAAATTTTTGTCTAAATTGAGTAGTCAATAGAATCAAGTTGAAATGACTATTTTAAGTAGGAAAACCTGAAAAATAGGTTTTGAAAGATCAGACAGAGGCTGAAAACCAGGACTACAGGCTTTATTAAAGGAGAAGGACCTGTTGGGCTGTCTCACAAGGGGAAAACAGCAACACATGCAGAGGTGAACACATCTTTTGAGGGGAGGAATGGGCGCTTAGTGTACTCAGCACATGCTGATTGGTGGCTTAATGTATGGTCCATATAAGGTACATAGTTAGTCACTCAGGTACTTAGGGACAAGGGCTTATGGTATTTGCCAGGTGCTGATTGGTGGTTCAATGTATAGTCCATATAAGGTGCCTGGTTAGGTACTCAGGTATGTCCAGGCCGCAGGTGCAGTTTATGTCATACTCTGCCCACCAGTTGGGGGAAGGGAGGATCTATCATTCCAGGCTTTTGGTAATAGTTAAAAAAAAATTGAGAGTCAGGGCAAGGTCAAGAGGCAAAAGTCTGTCTTCTGTAGCTACTTCCTGCTGAGAGGGGACGTTGTCAGGGGCATCTACCCGGGGTCTCAAGGATTCTGGTGACATAGGTGTGTCTAGGTTCTGAATTCAAGGCCAGATAGATCTTTCCCACCTTCTGGTTGGTGAACACCTGCATTCTGTTCTGCAAAAGAACTAGTGAAACTGCACATGAGACAGGGGCCAAAGAGCAAAATTAAAAGAATAAATACCAGTGGGCCTATTAGTGGGAGGAGCCATGGAGTAAGTGAGCCAAAAATGGCATACCCCCCTTCTAGCTGGTTATATTGTCTTTGGTCAATCTTGTCCCAGAAGGATTTAATGTGATCTTTGACAATTCCTGATTCATTTACAAAGTAGAAGCATTCTTCCCCAAGAAAGACACAGGTACCTCCTTTTTCTGCTGTCAAAAGATCTAAAGCGCACTGGTTCTGTAGGGCTACCACTGCTAAGAAGTCTACCTGCCTTTGAAGGGATTCAAGGGAATTGCTAATGATGGAGATATCAGACAATTTGTGGTAGAAATGAACAGAGGAGGAAATGCCTCCTATCCTGTCCCTACTGCAGTGAGGACTCCCTAACCCACTAAGAGGGGAACAAGGGCTGCCCTTTTGTGGCGAGGTCGGAGAAGACCAAGAGAGGATTCGAGTTCTCCCTCTGTTCCAATAGAAAGTTTGGAGGTTAGGAAGACATAAAGACAGAGTGAGTATGACAGGCCCTGGGGGACACAGGTGTAGGCTCTAGTCCCACAGAGGAGGAAAATACCCGGTGGAGGGCAGGCTAAGGGAGGGAGTAAATTCATAGATTGTGCACAGTAGTAAGGTGTAGGAGTAGTTGAGGTAGTGGTTTGAGAGGTATTTGTTAAACAGGTAGTGTTTTCTGTATTATAGAGAGTGTTTTGTGTAGAGGTTTGTATGGCTTAATGTGTGAGGTGATACCATGGTGTATTCCTTGTACCTTTGCTGCAGTAGGAGTAGACAGTATGACGGGGAAAGGCCCCTCCCATGTGGGTGTTAAGGATGCCTTTCCTTTTTTCTTGACATAGACCAAGTCCCCAGGGAGGACTGAGAGATGAGTAGAAGTTGTAGGAAAGGGACGGTGGAGAAGATTATCAGCGTGTTGTTATAAGAGTGTCCTCATATGGGCAAAAGCAGGGAAGTAGTCTCCTGAGGAAGAGGAATTGTCCTCCGGGGTTTGGAGGACGAAAGGCTGACCATACATGATTTCAAAGGGGCTTAGAAGTAGTGGTTGTCGTGACATGGCCCTCAGTCTCATTAGTACCAGGGGGAGTAGTTCAGTCCAAGGCATATGGAGCTCTAAGGACAGCTTGGTTAGATGTGTTTTTAAGAGATGACTGGACTTTTCTACTTTACCCGAAGACTGAGGGTGGTAGGGGGTGTGGAGGTTCCATTTGATGTTTAGCTTTTGAAAGACATCTGAGAGACAAAAGTGGGGCCATAATCATATTGAAGAGACATCAGAAAGCCAAAGTGGGGAATGATGTCGTGGGTGAGAGATAGACGAGAGTACAGGTTCCTATCCAGCTGATGGGGAGACAGATGTATGTGTTTTCCCCACAGAGGAAGAAAAATACTAAAGGGTATGAGATTGCCTTTCTAGTTCCGTGCTCCAAGCTGAGAGGGTAGTCACCATGGCGCTACCAATAAGAGGTGACAGGTGAGTGATTGAGATTGCATTGCAGTGAAAGTGGTAGGGAATGTTAGAATGGGCTGTTATCCAAGGGGAAAGAGAAAGGGGAGGAAAGGAGCTATGGAAGATGAGGCTGGAGAAAAGGCAGGGGGAGGAGGGAGTAGGCCCCACAGCCTGTTCCCAGGCCTCTAGCATTTTTCCTAGAGATAATGATCTCAGTTTCTGATAATAGCTGGACTGTTTAGTAAGCCTGTGCAGTCAAGGAAGTAGTTCTTTGGGAAGGTTGGAGTGGGGGAGGGGGCAGGGTGAGACGGCTCTGAGGTCAGAGCAGTCTTCTGAGCATTAAAGGGGTGAGAATGTTGGCCTTGGGATCTAAAGGCTCAGTGAGGGACTCCCTTCGCCATGTCATGTCATAGAGGAGCTTTGCAAGAAGACTAAAGTTGTGAACCTGGAGGCAAGAGTACCCAGTGAGGCTGAGAAAGGAGAAAATTTCTTGTTCAGAGGAGGGGACAGTCTTAGAGGAGATAAGGAGATAAGATGTTTACAGTCTACAGTCCAAAGAATGGCTCGGCCTTGTGGGGTGAGAGAGTGAAACTGAGGTAGGTGACTGTGGTTTGGGACAACTGGGTTTTATGAGGGGGTGCATGGTAGCCCTGGCCGGGCACCGAGGTAGAATGAGAAAAGAGTGAATGGGGGAATTTAGTAAGATGCAGTGTAGAGGTGAGGTGGCTAATGGCTGTGAGATTAATCCGTCAACCCCCATAATAGAGACTGAGGAGTGGACAAGGTTCTCAGCGAATTCGGAGAGGGCAGAATAAGTGGCCCCAGTGTCAATTAAAAAGGAGATCGGCTTACCTGCCACCACAGTCATTACTCGAGGCTCTGTCCTGGTGATGTAAGTCTGTGGGGACCTGTCAGGGCCTGGGCAGCTTCTTTGGTGGCCAGTGCCAGGAGGTCTGGAAGCTCCAAACCGGATCCAGAGGGCGGCCATGCTGGACTGGCTGAGGCCTGAACTGGAAGGGCCAGACTACAGTCTGATTTCCAGTGGCCTTCCCTTCCACACCTTGGGCACGGCCCAGGTGGGTGTCTCAAGTTTGAGCAGGACTTGGCTCAATGTCTTTCCTTGCTTCATTTGAAGCATGGGCCCGGAGGAGGCTTAGCCCCTGACTTACCTGCAGTTGGAGGACCAGCACTTCGTTTGGGATTCATGAGAGTGGTGGCTAGGAGCTGGAAGGACTCCTTCTGGGCCTCAGCCTTGGCCTGATCTCGCCTTTGATTTTGATTTGGGTCTCCTTGTCTCTATTATTAAAGACCTTAAAGGTCAGGTTAATGAGGTCTTTTTGAGGGTTTTGTGGACCTGTATCTATTTTTTGAAGTTTGAGGCATATGTCGGGGAAGTAAAGGTGATCAGGTCAGTGGAAAAAAAAACCTGAGATGCCTCTCAATCTGTGAGGCTGGACATAGAGAATAGGGCATGGACTCAGACTATGCCCTCAATTCCTGCTGTTTCCCTCAGGGATAGAATGGACACAGGAATAGAAGACACTGTTGAGGAAGGCAGTCTTTGGGTGGCCTGAGAATGAGTGTTAGATGGGAAGAGCTGTTTTGGAGCTCATGTTCTCAGGATTTGGGCTCTCAGGTACTGGGGAGAAGGTGGCTGCTGGTTAAGAGGGTCTGAAGAGAAAGAGCTGAGGCGTTTTTCAATTTGAGAAGATCAGAAAGTGAGAAGGGAATGGCCAGCCACCTGTGAATTTGATTACTGGCGGTCACGGGGGCAGAGATTCGGCAGAGAGCACACAGGGGAAGGTGGGCGGTTAGAATTTGCAGAGGTTAGAGCTTGGGGTGCAGGTTTCTGCAGCAGGGTTGTAAGGGAGGCAGCGGGGGTGGGTGAGGTGGAGATGCATTATCAGCTGGGTCGAAAGAGTCAGAAGACAGAGAAAGGGGCTGAGAACCAAAGAGGACTTTGCAAGGAGGATCTGATGGGTGGAACATGAGGAGCAAAGCGAGGGGCGAGAGTGGGGCGGGGGGGTGGCAGGAAAGGAAGCCTGTTCATAGGGATCTCTGAGGCCTCCCTGTCTGGTGGCAAAAATTATCTAGGTCTCAAAGGATATTGGAATCGAAAGTGCCATTTTCAGGCCACAGAGAGCCATTATTGAGTTTATATTGTGGCCAGGTAGTGTTACAGAAAAAAAATGAGCTTCTTTGCTTTGATGTAGCCAGAATGACCAAGGGTCAAGAGATTGGCGAGGAGACACCCTAAGGGTGTGTTTCAAGGGGGTTTGGACTGAGAGGTCCCCATGACAGGGGAAGGGCCACTGAGAAGTTAGGGAAGGAACAAGGAGCATCCTCCTTTTCCCTCTGCCAACCTGTAGAGAGAGAGAGACGAGAAAAGGTTCCAAGGTCATCACCCCGAGACCTTTCCCGTGGAGTAGAGCAGAGTTTCCCAGCCAGGTACCTGGGCTTTCGTAGAATATAGAACATGTAGCCGAGTAGACGGGAAACTCTGAGGCCCTTCCAGGTCAAGGGAATGATGGGGGAAGGGGGGTTTGGGAAAGTCCCTGAAGCCTACCAGTGAGAAGGAAGCAACAAGATCCTCATGTGTCCTAGTATGGCAGGGTTTGAGAGGTGTCTAGAGCGGGCCAATCAACTCAGAACCATACCACCGAGCAGAGCCAGAGCAGGAGTCAGAAGCTCGGGGTTAGGTTTGAGGATTGTCCAAGCTACCGTGCACCTCTCCTGGGTTTGGGCACCAAATGAAAGATCAGACAGAGGCTGAAAACCAGGACTACAGGCTTTATTAGAGGAGAAGGACCTGCCGGGCTGTCTCGCAAGGGGAGAACAGCAACACGTGCAGAGGTGAACATGCTTTTGGAGGGGAAGAATGGGAAGGAATTGGGACTTAGTGTACTCAGCACATGCTGATTGGTGGCTTAATGTATGGTCCATATAAGGTACATAGTTAGTCACTCAGGTACTTAGGGACAAGGGCTTATGGTATTTGGCAGGTGCTGATTGGTGGTTCAATGTATAGTCCATATAAGGTGCCTGGTTAGGTACTCAGGTATGTCCAGGCTGCAGGTGCAGGTTATGTCATACTCCACCCACCAGTTGGGGGAAGGGAGGATCTATCAGTTTTACTGCATTCTTTAATTATACATAGTCTTATAATTTTTGAGTAAACAGTAAACTCTGTAGTAAACAGGGTTCTCAAATGAAACAAAACTAATATGTCCATAGAAGGCAAACAGTAACTCCGTATCTGCATTGACATAAATTAGTTTGTGTAAAGTTTTTCAGATGATTTTTTAAAATGTCCTTTTATACCATTCTTACCCACCTTGAGCACACAGCTGGTGCCACCTCCACCCTCCACCTGTTGAATCACTTGGTATGCCCCACAATTCTGTGCCCCTGCCCTGCTGAGTTCATTCATTCAGGGGGATTAAGGTGCCCCACAGAGCTGGGAATTTCAGAGCACCATCTTCCTGGGAGGCTTTTGTCCAGGATCAAATGGGCATTTACTGAGTTGTGTGGCTACATTGTAGGGGGAGGTCACTCCTATCTCTTCTGCTAGCTCAATGCAAGCTATCTCAGAAAGGGGAAGGAGTGCTGGTGGACACCACCCCCAAAGGGAAACTGGATCTGTCTTCCCATGTCCTAGTAACCCCACACTGCTGAGCTCAGTTCCACAGGGGGAAGGAAGGGCTTCTTAGAACTGGGATTTTTGACCTGTGTCTCCCTCAGAGGCTATTGTGTTTGTCCCCCTCCTTGGGGCTCAGCCAGCACCACCCTCAGTTGGGGACAATTGTGATCTGTCCTATCAAGCCCCAGTGGTGCCATCCTGCTAAACTTGCTCCCGCAGGGGGGATGGATGGCTGCACCCAAATTGAACCTGAAGCATGTTCCTCCTGGGGAGTAGAGTTAAAGACTCTGGCAGAGACTGAGTGGTTTGGCTCTGGAATAGGGGCCATTTTCCTCTCATTGAGAACCTGACCACATGGTTCCCAAGAAGGGGACCCAGGAGCCTCATCCTCCTGACCCTAGTCACCCTGCACTACTGAGTTTATAACCTATGGAAGAGTCTGTGTGTCCTGACCAGATTGGGCCCACTCTGCAGTATTTCTTTAGAAGGCTCTGGAGGAAGACCAGGCAATCTCAGGGAGAGGCAGAATAGCTTATAGATGAAGGTGGACCTCAGGGAGCCTCGAACCTTTTATAGATCTGTTCCAAATTCTAAGCTGTAGGAAACCAATGTTTATACATAGATTGGCCCCATCCGTCTACAACCAGGCCTGGTAGATGCAACCACAAACAGTAAATAGTGTGGTAACTGCAGAGAGGTAGACAAAGGTTGTTTACACACAACATTTGACATTGACCTCTACCTGAACCCCATCTAAATGGACCCAGAACCAACAAAATCAGTGGTAGGCTCCAGACAATACAACAGCTTCATGCAACTAGGCACAATAGTAGCACACACAAATGGGGAGTCTGGCAGGTACCATACCCTTCTGGGAACAACTCTGCCTTGGCGGGGGGGAACCCCTCTACAGTGATTCATACACAGTGATAAGGGTTATCCTTATAGTCAACCAACCTGAAGGGTTAACTCCACTCACAAAAGGGCCAAAGCATTTAAGACTCAACTACAACAGGAGGGGGCACATAATCCAGAAGAAATATTCTTGGAGCACCAAGCTCAGTTGATCTGGAAGATTGTACCATTGTACCCAACAAGAAACCTACATCAAAAAACCATCATAAGAAGTTTGGGAGTCATAGCAGACATACCTAATACACAGAGACAAAATGGAGATATGAACAAATATGCCCTAAATGGAAAAAAAAAAGAGAGACATCCTCTCGAAAAAAGATTAAATGAAACGAAAGCAACCATAATACCAGATGTAGAGTTTAAAACAATGGATATAAAGATGCTCAAGGACCTTAGGGGAAGAATGGATAATCTCAGTGAGAACTTAAGCAGAGAGCTAGTAAGCATTAAAAAGAACATAGAACCCATTAAAAAGAACCAGTCAGAAATGAAGAATATTATATCTTAAATGAAGAATACAATAGAAGGAATCAATGGCAGGTAAGATGAAGCAGAGGATCAAATCAGTGATTTTGAGGACAAGATAACAGTAAGCAACCAAACAGAGCATCAAAAAGAAAAGAGAATTTTTTTTAAATGAGAAAAATGTAAGAGACCTTTGAGACAACATTAAGCATCACAACATTCACATCATAGTGGTGCTATAAAATAAAGGGAGTGAACAATGAATAGAGAACCTGTTAGAAAAAAATAATTGCTGAAAACTTCCCTAACCTGGTGAAGGAAAAAGTCCCTTGAAACCTATATTGTTTTGTGAACCAATATTACCCCCAATAAATTCAATATAAATAAAATAAATTTTAAAATAAAAATAAATAAATAGGATATCCCTTTGTAAATGGGAAATGGGAAAGGAAAGTTTGGGGACAGATCTCAGTCATGAGTAGAACTACAATGTGTATGTGTATGGGAGTGATTGATCCTGAGGTATCCTAGGGGCAACTGAGGGCAATTAGCAATAGGAAAGAGAGTCAGGAGACCTGAAAATAGCACTCAAAGGACAAGTGGGAAGAAATCAATGACATGTACTATTTTATCATTTTTTCTGAACATGTTTTGATTGTTGATTAATTTTTGGTCTTCCCAGGTCAATAGGTACCCACAGGTGCTGCTACAATATTCTGTCACAGTCTATCTGTGGTCTCCAAGATGATTTGGGAATCCTACCTAATAATAGACAAATATGCAAATTGACGGCACCTTCGCTATGCCCAAGCCATGCCCACCAGCCAAGCCATGCCCACCAACCAATCAGGACGAGTATGCAAATTACCCCAACCAAGATGGCAGTTAATTTGCATATCAAGACAGCGTAGAAAGAAGCCAAGAGCTTCAGAAGGGAGCAAAGCTGCGGAGAAGCAAGCAAGCCAGGGGGGAGGAGAAGGGAGGAGTGGAGGCGGGGCCGGGGGAGAAGGAAGGAGAGCAGGCGGGCTGGCAGAGAAGGCGGGGCGGGGGAGAAGGGAGGAGCACAGGTGGGGCCGGGGGAGAAGGGAAAAAAGCAGGCGGGCTGGCAGAGAAGGCGGGGCAGGGTAGAGTGCAGCAGGAAACCCTATTGCAGGATTCTTCCTGCAACGGGAACGCTAGTACATTAATATAATTGATTGTATGACAAGGTAAATCAAAACTGGCTAAGCAATTCAGTCAATAACATTTTCTGTGGCTCATTTCAATGGTGTGGTGAGAGGTAAAAGCTGAGAAACATTAGTTTGCTATTCCAGAGTTGCATGGAATCAATCTGGCCACTTACATGCAAATAAACTCTTCTTTCTTAAACCCAGTCTGCAACTTCCAGTAATTCTGTCACCTCATTCATCTTCTCTTCACTGCTACAAACCTTCCTAAGGCTCAATTATATTTGTGTGGCCTTTATGTAAACATCTCTGTCTTTGTGCATGAGAATTAGAAGATTCCTTATGGTTAACACAGACAGATTCTACCTAGCTTTGGAAACCTCATGCTTGATGAGACAGGTGACCTACTAAATTTATAATTCCTTACCACTTTGGCCTCGTGTGTCCCTCCTTTGGCAACCCTAACAATGGGTACACAACGAAATTGCCCTGTGCTCCTAAACCCATGGAACATTGGGGAAGGAGGAGGAGGTTGTTTCATTGGATATGCTTTCTGTTCTGTTAATTAATCATTGTCTAAACAGCAGCATTGTAAAAGACCAAGCAAATCTTACCCAGAAGACCTACCATAAGTAAAAATTAAGTTTTTGGTTTTTTTGCCTCTTTACTGGCCAGTTTAAAATGTTTTGCAGGTGATTATATGATATTAATTATCCACAACAAAATGAAGGACGTTCCTTCATGAACTGAAAGGTAGAATGTGACCAAATATATTACACAGAACGAATTCCCATTGAACACTAATAGTCTTTATAACTGCAGCAGCAGAGGCTGTGTAGGTAAATACAGCAATTACTTTGTACTCAGTTGGATGGAGCCCAGTGTGCAGAGTGAAAAGTATTTGTGTCTTTTTCATTCAAAAATGATTGAGAAAAAGAGCAAAAATTGGGACAGTAAATGGGAACAAAGTGGCCACACTGAGCAGTTCTGTGAATGCACATCAGAATCATTTTGAAGACCACAGATAGACTGTGGCAAAATATTGTGGTGGCACCTGTGGGTATGTATTGATCATGTGAAGAGCAAAAAATAATCAAGAAGATCAAGATCATGCATTGGCAAAATTCTCTGGGCAAGACTCTCCCTTAGTTGAGTATAGGGTCAGTGCCTGGTGAATGATTTTTTTTTCAATGACATTCAATATTATATTAGTTTCTACAGCATAGTGATTAGATATTTATATAATTTAATAGTGATACCCCTGATAAGTCTAGTACCCACCTTATATCATACATAGTTATTATAATGTTATTGACTATATTCCCTATGATTAATTTAGAAAAGAGAAAATATTGTTCTTGTAGGAGCCACCTCCTCCTTTCATAATATTTTGCTGCTAAGAAAGGGGGCGGGGGAAGCAGCCATGATATCTGGAAACAAATCTGACATTTAGGTTTTAGTGTTGTTAGAAGCTGGCCTGATGCTTACAACTAGGCCATGTTGCTGATCGGTTGATCATAAACAATCTCACAGAATACTAACATCAGACAAGGTCACTCTGTAACCACAATAAAGAAAAAACAAACAAACAAGGACACATCATAATTTGCATCTAAGAATGAACAAAAATGTGAATATTTCCCAAACTACAAAATACCAAATATCTTTCTCTCCTGACTAAGCTGAGTGTCTGTTACTTCTTTACCAATTGCAGCCTTAGCTTTACTATACTCTGCACTCTTTATAGATAAGATTTGTTGAGCCCTAGCCGATTTGGTTCAATGGATAGAGTGTCAGCCTGCGGACCAAAGGGTCCCAGGTCCGATTCTGGTCAAGGGCACATACCTCAGTTGCAGGCTACTCCCTGACCCGGGCCCTGGTCCAGGCGCATGCAGGAGGCAACCAATCAATGTTTCTCTAACATTGATGTTTCTCTCTGTCTTTCCCTCTCTCTTCTACTCTCTCTAAAATTCAATGGAAAAATATCCTCAGATGAGGATTAATAACAACAACAACAAGAAAGATTTATTGAGATAGCCAATGATAGAATTATCCCCACTTCCTGACAGCACCCAATCTAGAGAGAATCCCTGTCTCATTGGATCCTCACTCAAATAACCTAATCCAGTGATCGGCAACCTTTTGAGCTTGGTGTGTCAAACTTCGCCAAAAAACTGAGCATAACTCGGGTAGTATGTCACTTTGAGGAAAAAACATTATTTCGCGATATTTATAGTTTAAATAACATAAATGTATAATTGTTATATATAATTGTATTTAATAAACCAAAAACTAAATATTTAACTTACCTGCTTAGTGACTTCTTTGTTCATCCGTCAGTCGGTTTCTTTTGTTGGTCTTGATATTATTTATCTTGTGTGGGGTGCCGTGAACTAAGATAAGTGAGGGGGAGGGGGAATTCTTTAACTAACCTGCCTATTAGTGACTTTTTTGTTGCTGAATTTCATTGGCTAAATCTTCAATTGAAGGTTGGAATTTTGTACACTTCAGGCCCAAGCAAGTGCTACTAACTTCATCTGTCAATCTGTTTCTTTTGTTGGTTTTGAAATTATTTAACGCTGAGAATAAGGCCTCACAAAAGTATGTAGAGGGAAAAATTGTGAGTAAAGCCATTGCTATATTTTTCAGGGTGCTAAAAGTGTCTGGTAGTCGGTTCCAGGCACTCCAAATTTCCTGTTCGTAGTGGCACTCCTTTTGATTCTCCCAGCGGCACCTTTTCAGATTCTCAAGCTTTGACCTCAAGTCGACAAACACCTGAGCCCAGATACTGTCTTGAAATTCTGCAAGTTGCATCTCCAAATCATCAATTTGCATCCATTGGCAACCATTTAATTCCAAACTACTGTAGACTACTACTACATCAGGATACTTAATTATTTTCATGGTCTGTTCTAGACTTCTAAATTGACTAAATCTATCACTAAACTGGTCAAGTAATGAGTCTAAAACATGCTGGTACTTCATATGCAAGAGTTCCATTTCATTTTGTGCAGCTGCACTGGCCTTCTCAAAATACTTTGTTACTCGAGGAAAACACAAGTTTTAGTTTCTACATCTCGCTAGAAAATTTTAACTTTACTTTGAAAAGTTTTTATGTATCCAAACATAACGTCAATACTTTTGGCAAACCTTGTAACTTTAAGTTCAGTTCATTTATATGAACAGAGAGATCTGTAAAAAACATCAGGGTGTTGACCCACTTATCATCATTAAGCTGAGGAAAGTTTCCCAGATCCTTATCATCAAGAAATACCTTAATTTCTTCAAAGCACTCCACAAAGCACTCAAGAACTTTGCCTCGGCTCAGCCATCTTACATTATTGTACATCAGCAGTCCACTGTAGGTGAAATCAACCTCCAGTAAAAGTGCTGAAAATTCTCGCTTGTGAAGAGGGCGAGCAGCTATTAAATTAACTATTTTTGTAACAACTGACATTAAGTCATTTAAGTCGGTGAATCCTGCCTTGGCACATAAAGCCTCCTGATGGATAATACAATGAAAAGGCACAATCGGATGTCCAATAGCTTCTGTAAACATTTTGACAAATCCGACTTTTTCCCCCACCATATTTGGTGCCCCATCTGTCGTCAGTGACACAACTTTAGAGATATCAATGCTTAGGTCAAGAAATGTTTGTATAACAACCTTACATGTTTCACTTCCTGATTTACTTATTGGCACTGATACTAACTTTATCAACTCTTCTCTCATTGTAAGACCATCAGAATATTGGCCAATAATGGCCAACTGAGCATGTGATGTGACATCAGTAGTTTCATCAAGAGAGATCAAAAAATATTTACACTTCCTTGTGTCTCTCTTTAATTGATGTTGTATGTTTGTGTTCAGTCTCATTATTCGGTCTTTTATGATATTTCTACTGAGTGGTAACTCAGATATTCTCTTAATAATTGCATCTTTATTCTGCATATTGTGAAATAGAACTGGTGCACATCTTAGGAGAGTTTCTTTAATAAATTCTCCCTCGCTGAGCGCTTTTCCATGCTGAGCTATAGAGTGAGCAATGCTCAAACTTGCAGATGTTAAATTTGTAGAGCCTTTCATAAATTTAAGGATGGAATTAGATTGGCTCTTATAAAGGTGTAGCTGCCTGGAAATGTATTCCTTCCTTAATCTTCACTTTTTTCCAAGAGCTGGGAATGATTAGTTTCAAAATGTCTATTTACATTCCACGTTCTGCTTACTACCGTTTCAGTACATAGAACGCAACATGATCTGCCATTTTTTTCTATAAAGCCATACATCTTGGTCCATGTCTCTTGCAAGGGTCAGCCACTGCTACTACCACTTCCTTTACTTAACCTTAGTTTTTTATTTTTTGGGTTCTCCATCAGGGGGGCAGTGACAGAAGTTAGAATTATAGATAGCTTGTTAGGCCTGCAGGCAATTAGGGGTTAACTAGCCTAAATAACCACAAAATGGTGCATATAACTGTCTTTTAGGAAAGGCCAGGGTTAATAAGCAGAAATATGGGTTAATAAGGATGCACAACAGTAATAGTGGTGAAATGGAGTCTGCACTATGGAGCAAGATGGTATTCCTTATGTGAATTAAAATGGCTGCCACTATTTCTAATGGCAGGAAATGGCACCCATAGCACGCCACAAACCCTCGCCTCTCCCAGCCTCCCCCTCACTTATCTCAGTAGTGATGGATTAGAAATCCATGACAGCCCAGAACAGTAGATAATGGTTGCTGTGGTTAACTGTTATTTGGTTACTGGTAATGGCAGGGACCCCAGAGATGCGTCCCCTGCTGCATTCCGCTGCTCCCTGCTCTGCCGGCAGAAGTGAGGGCAAAGATCCCGGCTTAACCGGAAGTCCCAGAACTAGATGCTCTGTGCCGGACTTCTATTGTTTTGGGCTACAGACCTCCGGCACAGAGTGTCTAATAGGAGAGGATGAAACATTTGCGACTAGAGTCTTGGAGCTCCAAGACTCTAGTCGCAAATGTTTCATCCTCAGGAGCAGCAAATGTTTTATCCTCGGCATGCGGCTGCCTCAGCGGCTGCGTGTCATCAGAAATGGCTACGCGTGTCAGTGCTGACACGCATGTCATAGGTTCGCCATCATTGACCTAATCAAAGCCCAAATTCCTTAATATGTGCTTTCTAATGCTCTCTCACTGAGGCACCTGGTTTGTGATTTCCTTCATTGCAACTGTTATTAAATCCAACTTACTCAATTACAAGTGCATTCCTGGTGGTTTTTGGCTAAACAGCAAGAAACTGCCTTTAGAAAGAAATGGAGAATCTTGAGGGGCAAAGGTCGGTAGAGTGGCTAAAACAACAACTCTGATCTCCCTATTTTATGCTCTTCTCCTTTCATAATTTCCAAATAAGTAAGAATCTACACAAAATTAAAATGAATACCAAAACTATAATAAATTATTTGTTTATTATCCTTTGGAGATTCTCAGCCAATAAGATCTTTTGACAAACTTTATAGCCATTAATTTACAGACTTTATAAATCAGTGTTAATTTCCCAGGGGACTTTGGCTTTGGCTATTATATCAGTTGCTCACTGTATGCAGCAAGCCTATCCCAGTAAGTATCTTTTCACATAGTGGTTTTAAATTTATGGTTCATCTTCTGGTAAGATAGCCCAAAGAAACTTTTCTCCAGTTATTTTCTCCAAATTATTTTATTCTTATTGAGCTCCCACTACCAAGCACACTGTTAGGATTTGGAAACACAATGGTAAATAAGACCAAGTATTTACCTTTATGAAGCTTACAGTCTAGTGAGAGAGACAGAAAATAAGTAAATAGATAAACTCAAGTACCACTTTCTCATTTTTCTTGACAACCTCGTCCAATTCAACTCTTCTTTCTCTAAACTTCTATGTTAATGACTGTTTGTGTCACAAAATTATGTGCTTGATTATTCACTGTCTTATAATAGAATTGTTGAAGGAATAAGGTAGATTTTTTGAAAAATAAGAAGAGAAGATTCTGCCCTGGCCAATGTGGCTCAGTTGGTTGAGCGTTCAGCACATGCACCAAGAGGTCGCCGGTTCGATTCCCGGTAAGGGCATATACCCACGTTTTGGGTTCAATCCCTGATTAGGGTGTTTACAGGAGGCAACTGAATGGTGTTCTTATCTCCCTCTCCCTTCCTCTCTCTCTAAAATCAACAAAAACATAGTTTTTTAAAAAAGAAGATTCCATGAGGCATAGCTGCTATTTTCAATACTGTGTGGAAGGAGAAAGTGTACATGTGATGGGTGGTTTCAAGGAGAACTTGGTGGCTACTCCAGGTAAGCAGATTTGGGGCCTACATAAGCAACTATCTTGTACAAGTCAGCTGGCAGAATACCAAGTGACGACCTCCAGAATTAACGAGGTCCCTGTTACTATGGGTATTCCAACAGATACCGGTAACCTCTTGACTGCTGTGACTTAGGAGTATTTAAGCATCAGAATGTAGGTTGCAGTAGATGTTTTGTAAGGTTGGTCCTTAAGGTTCCAAGAATCAGTGATTTGGTGCATCATTGTCTACTTTGTCCATGTATATAAGGCACACATACCCCTTTCCATTACACTGGAAGCTCATTGTGAGCAAGAATCTTGCCTTGTCATTTCATTCCCCAGATCCTTACTGTGTATAGAAGAGTTCTGGGCCTACAGTGAGAGCATAATAATTACCTCCTCACTTTAATATTTCCACTACAAGGAGGCCTCTGATAACTGGGCCACCACCCTCTGGGATTTCCAGCTGTAGTGGCCAAGATCTGAGTTGGAAAATAGGGCTAAAATCATTATGCCATGCTGCTTTTATTTTTCTTTTAAGATTATATTTTTAAGGATCCAGTGTTCCAAGATAATAGGACATATGTGTATTTTCACAGGCTCATTATCATGTTCACACAAGTTTCCAGGCTCTCTAAATATCCCTTTCTTACCTATCAACCATAAGGCTGACAATGAGTAGCTTTATTATTCTTTTCTATACCTGAATTCTTTCCATCCTATAGCCATATCTTATCATTCCTCCAGAATGGCATCCCCTTCTTATTCCACCAAAGAAGCAGGCATAGTAGTTAGATTGATATTAACCCAAAGTGGCAGGGTACTACAGAGGCAGTAGGCTAGATCCTCCTTCAGGGTGAACAAGCAGATAAGTGTCTATCTACCTAGCTGATTGATGAGGTGCCCATTAATTATCATCCTAAAGCTAACACCCAAGAAAAATCATGGACTATGAACAAAGTTTGTGATTCATGATTTCCTCCTTTTAACTTTACTGCTATTACCTCACAAGAGACCACGACAGTAAGATTGTTAAGCACTAAAAAGACATTTGAGGAGGTAGATTGATGAGTTCTGTATGAAGGGAGACCTAAAACCTGCTTAAGAAACAAATTATGATTAACTGAATGCAAACCTGAAGCCAAACACAACAGTCACTACACAATTAAATGCAGCTGTGTTCTTTTCCTTCTGCCTCAAAGCACCAGCTACAATTTCTCTTCTTCCCTTTTATTTATTGACCTGTAATAAAATCTTGTTGGATGGGCATAATGGGAATTTGCAGAGTTGAGGGACTGTGCAGTATGTGGGTATACAGATGGTAATGATCTTTATTTATCTATGACCCTGAAGTCACACCTACCCAAAGAGACTAGTAGCTTATGTTCTGCCTTGAAATCTCAATAGCAATAAAAAGCACCTTGATCGGTCTTCTAAATGATCCTCTTGCACTATATTTAATCTAGCCTCATATTTTATCAGGGTTGATATTGTCTGGGAGTTCAATCCTTGAGTTGAATGAACCAATGTCAGGCTTTTCCGTTTCCAATTTGGCTTGTTGAGTGACTCAAGCAATTCAATCAAAGTAGAGTAGCTTGGGATATTTGGTTAAGAATTATTTATTTTGAATATCAAAGTTTATGTCTACATACATAAATCAGGCTTATCATATTCAGAATGTTGATGAGTTGAGTTCAACTAACTAAAGGCAGTGAGTGGAAAGGGGTGGAGATATTTTTAATAAATGCCAAAAATCCAATTTGGCTGAATTGTTGAATCCATTGAATACTTTTCAGGTGTTTTATAGGCAAATCAAATGTCTGCATTAATGTCTTTCTTTTCAAGAAAAAAAAAATGCACAAAGGAATAAATTGGGGTGATCTTAATATAGCATCCACCACAATAACAGGCATACTTGAGGCATTCAGTAAATAATTGTTGAACAATTAAACTGTCAGAATACTGCTTTAGAACAATAACCTAACCTCTCACAGTCCCTCCAACTGCCACTCTGGCAGATAGTGAGGGATGAGAGAGGAAGGTTAGTCATATTTCCAGGGACAGAGAGAAAGTAAAATAGTCTTTTGGGGCGGGGTTGTTTATTTTTCTAGAACCATTTTATTCTCTGCCTGGTTTCTGCCACTTAGCATTTCATAATGTCTCTACTTTTTGTTAGCATGATAATTAGACTTCATGAAGATGCAAACAAAAGGATCAATAATTTCTTTAGAGAAAAAAAGCACAAAACATAATAATATTTTACTTCAGCAGTGTAATAATTTTCTGGATTTTTTATAATTTAAGTTTTACAGAATGAAAAAAAGGTCAGACTTCTATCCCTAAATCACCTTTATGATAATGACAGTTTTTGTTCTTCTGCACTGTTGTAAGATCAATCCTAACCATATAGAGGTCAATGTTTTCATTATTTAGTACTGGGATATGATTTAGATGCCTTTGTTATATCTAGTGCTTTCTCCCAGATATTTCACCGAACTCCAGATAACATGATTATGAATGAAAAGAAATTTGGAGTGCATTTCCCTTAGCCTCTCCCACATTGCATTTCATACAAAAATAAGGTCTAACTGGTATGCTGCCCATGCTCACAAGAGCTATAATGATAAATCTTAGATCCACTAAAAACAAAAGATGATTAAAAAAATGACCACCCTGAATTCTGCACTCAAAACATATTTTAAAAAAAGTAAAAATGGGGTTCAGAGGTATGTGAAAACTGTTTTAAAGCATTGAGAAACAAGAGTGTCATCTGATAGCAGACAATCTACACTAATTTTAGGTTAAATAACTATATTTTGGATGTCACACATGTATACTATCCACTCCAGAGAAGGAACCCATTTAAGCTGATCATGTTTATCACATCTTAACATAGCCTAAAGGAAGAAGCTGAGTGCATAATTTAATTTAATTTAATTTAAAACATATTTTTATTGATTTCAGAGAGGAAGGGGGAGGGACAGAGAAATAAGAACATCAATGGTGAGAGAAAATCATTGATCAGCTGCCTCCTGCATGCCCCACACAGTGGATCGAGCTCGCAACCCGGGCATGTGCCCTGACCGGGAATTGAACCATGACTTCCTGGTTTATAGGCCACCACTCAACCACTGAGCCATGTCGGCTTGGCTGAGTGCATGATTTTATACATCAATAGTTTTAAAATGTGGATTCCAAAATGTCAGCAGAGTAAGTGGAAGCTACACTGACACTCTCTCAGGACCAAACTTGAATGACAACTAAAATCCAGGAAAAAAACATCCTAAATAATCAGCTGAAGACTAGCTGGAGAGAACCCCGATAACAAGGACAGAATGTGGAGACCCCATAGAAACCAGTAGGAAGTGTGGAGGTGTGAAAGGGCTGGCCAGGCTCCACAGACAGCCACTGAAATTCAAGAGGGGTATCTCAGCTATGGAGGTTCCCACTGAGAACTCTGGTGTCTAAACCCCAAGCTGGGCTCCCCAGCCCAGAGGACCAGAACTGAGAAAGGTGCCCACATAACATCTGGCTGTGAAAAGCAGCAGGGCTGCTGTCTGCTAGGGAGAGATGGCTAAAAATTCAGGCACCCTCTTAAAGGGCCAACACACAAAACAGCCACTCACCTTGGGCTCTGGCAGAGGTAGGCAAAGTGCACTGGATCTGTGTGAGGAGAGTCCAGGGTTGGGGGCTGTTGGTGGCAACATGGAGGGAGCTCATGAGTCATTTCCTCACAATGTGGAGGATATCTTTCTTTGATGGACCTTTGCCATCCAGGAGATTTTTGCCTAGGGGGAAGGTAGTTGCTCAACCCTGAGGTCAATAGCCTGAGGCTAATCAAAACTGAGTGTCAATCAAAATACAAGCAGAGGTGGATCTCTGGAGGCTTTGAGTCTTTGCCTGAACTCCTTCTGGTCCCAGGGCTAGGAAAAGCAGACTCTGGTGCACATTTTGGTCCTTTCCAAAGGCACAAAGCCCAAGCAGAGGGAACCACAAGTTTTGTTTGCTAATAGCTCAAAACAGGGTATTTAGGGGCAGTCACAAACAGTATCTGACATTGTCCTGCAATAGCGATTGCGAATTGTAGCATATTTACCTAATACATAGAAACAAACCCAAACAGACAACCAAAATGGGGAGACAGAAAAACAAGAAACATTGATCAGACCATCAAACCTCAGAGGGAAGGTACGGGAGGGTGGGGGTAAGGGGGCAAGATTAACCAAAGGACTTGTATGCATGCATATAAGCCTAACCAAATGACACAGACAACAGGGGCTTGAGGGCATGAGTGGGAGGGATGGGGGAAGTAATGGGGGAATAAGGACACATATGTAACCTTAATCCATAAAGAAATTTTTTAAAAAGCCCCAAATTAAACAACAAGAGAACTTTCCAGAAGAAAAGCTAAATAAAATGGATATGAGCCCTAGCTGGTTAGGCTCAGTAGATAGAGCATTTGCCTGTGGACTAAAGGGTCCCAGGTTCAATTCCAGTCAAGGGCACTTGCCCAGGTTGTGGGCTTGATCCCCATTAGGGGGCATGTAGGAGGCAACAAATCAATGACTCTCTCTCTCATCATTGATGTTTCTATCCCTCTCTATCCTCTTCCTTCCTCTCTGAAATCAATAAAAAATATATATACTTAAAAAATAATTAAATAAAATGGAGATAAGAAATTTATCAGATATAGAGTTCAAAATAATGATGACAAGGATGTTCAGGAGCATGAGAAAATTATAGTAACTATGAAAAAAACAGTGGGAAATGAAGAATGACATAGCACTAATAAAGAATACATTGAAAGGATTACACAGAAGATTAGGAGAAGCTGAGGATCGTATCACTGAATTAGAAGACAGTGTAGCAAAAATCACCCAATCAGAGAAAACAAAAGTGAAAACAATTTAAAAATAGGAGGACAGCTTAAGGGAGCTGTGGGACAACATGAAAAATAACAATATTCACATCATAGGAGTACCAGAAGAGGAAGAAAGCAGACAGGGGATAGAGAAAGTGAGCATGGGAAAGTGAGCAAGTCTTTGAAAAAAAATAATGGCAGAAAACTTCCCTAACCTGGTGAAGAAAAAAGTCACATAAGTTGAGGAGACAGAGAGAGTCCCAAGCAAGAAGAACTCAAACAGGGCCATGCCCAGACACATCATAATGAAAATGCCAAAAATTAAAGACAAGGAGAAAATTTTGAAGGCAGTAAGAGAAAAGCAATTTGTTACCTACAAAGGAGCTCCCATAAGGCTGTCAGCTGATTTTTAATCTGAAACTCTACAGAACACAAGGGAATGGCATGAAGTATTAAAGGTAATGAAAAGCAAGGATCTGAAACCAAGATTACTATATCTAGCAAGGCTATCAATCAAAATAGATGTTGAAATAAAGAGCTTCCGAGACAAAGAAAAAGAGTAAAGGAGTTTATCACCACCAAACTAGCACTACAAAAATGCTAAAAGGACAGCTATAATGAGAAGAAAAAATATATATAGAGAGAGAAACATAGGCATAAAGAATTAAAATAGAAATAAATATGTACCTATCAATCATAACCTTAAATGTAAATGGAATAAGTGCTCTAATCAAAAGACATAGGGTAGCTGAATGGATACAAAAACATGACCCAATTATATGTTGTCTGCAAGAGACCCACCTCAGACCTTAGGACTCACACAGGATGAAAGTGAAGGGATGGAAAAAAATTTCCATACAAATGGAAAGGAAAAAAGGCTGGGGTAACAATACTCATATCTTACAAAATAGACTTCAAAATGAAGGCCATCACAAGAGACAACAAAGGTCATTACATAATAGTAAAGGGATTGATCCAACAAGAGGATATAACCCTAGTAAACATATATGTACCCAATGTAGGAGCACCTAAATATATAAAAAATCTTGTTGAGGACTTTAAGGGAGAGATCGACAGTAATACAGTCATAGTAAATGACTTTAACACCCTACTGGCTTCACTGCATAGATCTTCCAGACGAAAAATTAAACAAGGAAATAGTGACTCTAAATGACACACTGGATCAGATGGATATAATTGACATTTATAGAACATTTTACCCCAAAGCTGCAGAATATACATTCTATTTTTTAAAAAGATTTTATTTATTTTTTTACTAATAAATCTTTATTGTTCAGATTATTACAGATGTTCCTCTTTTTTCCTCCCATAGCTCCCCTCCACCTGGTTCCCACCGCACCCTCTGCCCTTACCACCCCCCGCCACTGTCCTCATCTATAGGTGTATGATTTTTGTCCAGTCTCTTCCCACACTCCCCCACACACCTTTCCCCCAAGAGAATTGTCAGTCCAATCCCTTTCTATGCCCCTGATCCTATTATATTCACCAGTTTATTCTGTTCATCAGATTTTTTATTCACTTGATTTTTAGATTCACTTGTTTATGGATATGTATTTGCTGTCGCTTTGTTGTTCATAGTTTTTGACTTTACCTTTTTCTTCTTATTCCTCTTCTTAAAGAATACCTTTCAACATTTCATATAATACTGGTTTGGTGGTGATGAATTCCCTTAGCTTTTTCTTATCTGTGAAGCTCTTTATCTGACCTTCAATTCTAAATGATAGCTTTGCTGGATAGAGTAATCTTGGTTGTAGGTTCTTTCTATTCATCACTTTGAATATTTCTTGCCACTCCCGTTTGGCCTGCATAGTTTCTGTTGAGAAATCAGCTGACAGTCGTATAGGTACTCCCTTGTAGGTAACTAACTGTTTTTCTCTTGCTGCTTTTAATATTCTCTCTTTGTCTTTTGCTCTTGGCATTTTAATTATGATGTGTCTTGGTGTGGTCCTCTTTGGATTCCTTTTGTTTGGGGTTCTCTGCACTTCTTGGACTTGTAAGTCTATTTCTTTCACCAGGTAGGGGAAGTTTTCTGTCATTATTTCTTCAAATAGGTTTTCAATATCTTGCTCTCTCTTTTGTTCTGGCACCCCCATAAATCAGATGTTGGTACGCTTGAAGTTGTCCCAGAGGCTCCTTTCACTATCTTCATATTTTTGGATTCTTTTTTCTTTTTGCTTTACCAGTTGGGTGTTTTTTGCTTCTTCGTATTTCAAATCTTTGACTTGATCTTGGGATCCTCTAGTCTGCTGTTGGATCTCTGTATATTATTCTTTATTCCAGTCAGTGTATGCTTAATTTCTAGTTGGTCCTTTTTCATATCCTTGAGGGTCTCACTAAATTTATTGGCGGTTTCTAGAAGATTCTTGAGTAACCTTATAACCTTGGTTTTGAACTCTATATCCAGTAGTTTGCTTTCCTCCATTTCTTTCATTTGTGACCTGTTCTTTGTCTCCACATTTTGGCTGCTTCCCTGTGTTGATAGTGTGGCTTTGTGTGCTAGGTGTCCTATAGGGCCCAGTGGCTCAGCCTCCCTAGTTACCTGAGGTGGACACTCTTGGTGCACCCCTTTGTGGGCTGTGTGCACAGTCTTGTTTTAGTTAAGCCTTGATTGTTGTTGGTATCACTGGGAGGAATTGACCTCCAAGCCAATTGTCTGTGAGGATCAGTTGTGTCTATTATAGGAGAACTTCTGTGCTAGAGACACCCTTATGAGGCAAGACTTGCTTCAGTGGGGCTTTGGCCCTCAATGAGTCTGCCCCCTGAGTATGTCTCTTATGGATCTGAAGAGTTGTAGTCTGGATGTTCTCTCTCTGACCACTGGATACATTGGCTCTTGGATCTCCAAGGAGAGAGGTCACCCAGCAGGAGCTAGAGAGAGGTATGCAGATTCCTTCTCTTTGTTTGGGGTTTGGAGGTGCCCAGATGAGGCCCAGCTGTGAAGCAATGCAATCAGCTGTTGAGCCTTGGGTCTTGTTTTGGAGGTTCTGGGGCTCTTTGACCCAGCTGCAGTAGGTTATATTTCAGATTGCAAAGGGCCAGGCCATTCATATGCAAAAGCCTCTGCACACAAATTGGATGGGGCGGGGTCTCAGGGAATCACCTGGGTGGAGCAAACAGCAATGGTTGACCATCAGCCCTGCCTGGAAGAGGTCCTGTGTCACTGTGTCCCGCGGCACCGTGCAGGAACAATGATCACTGCAAGCACCTCTGAGAGAAAGCCACCTTTGAGTTCCGCCCAATGCCAGACAGTCCAGTTTCTCCCCGTATGAGTCTGGGTCACCAGAGTTCCACCCGGGACTGGAGTTCAGAACAGTCAGGAGCTTGTGTCTCCCTCCTGATTGAAAAAGACAACAGCATACTCGTGCCTCCATACCTCTGCACTTCACTTCTGCACCTCCGCTCCTCCTCCGAGTCTCAGTGTGTTTTTCTCTTTCCTTCTAGTTGTAGAATTTCCATTCAGCTAGCCTTCCCGTGGTTCTAGATGATAACCATTTTGTCTTTTAGTTGTAGTTTTGAAGTAGTTGTGCGAGGCAGCAAGTTCAGGTGTTTACCTATGACACCATCTTGGTTTCTCCCAGAATATACATTCTTCTCAAGTGCACATGGGTCATTATCAAATATATACCACATGTTAGGACACAAAACAAGTCTCTGCAAGTTCAAGAAGATTCAAATCATATCAAGCATCTTCTCAGATCACAATTGAATGAAATTAGAAATCAACTACAGTAAAAAACACTCAAAAACATTCAAACACCTGGAGGCCAAATAGCATGCTATTAAACAATGAATGGGTTACCAAAGAAATCAAGAAAGAAATAAAAAAACTTCCTAGAAACAAATGATAATGAACACACAACAACCTAAAATTTCTGGGACACAGCAAAAGCAGTCCTGAGAGGGAAGTTCATAGCATTACAGGCCTACCTAAACACACACACACACACACACACACACACACACACACACACAACAACAACAACTAAAAAAAAATTAATAATAAATTATTTAACCCTACAACTTAAATAATTAGAAAGAGGACAATAAGAAAAGCCCAGAGTAAGTAGAAGGAAGAAAATAATAAGAATTAGAGAGGAAATAAAAGAAATAGAGGCGTGCGCGCACACACACACACACACACACAAAAAAAAACATACAAAAGGTCAATGAAACCAAGAGCTGGTCTTTGAAAAGATAAACAAGATTGCTCAACCTCTAGCCAGACTCATCAAGAAACAAAGAGAAAGAACCCAAATAAACAAAATCAGAAACGAAAGAGGTGAGGTAACAACTGAACCCATAGAAATACAAAGGAATGTAAGAAAATACTATGAACAACTATATGCCAACAAGCGGGACAATGTGGATAAAAAGGACAAATTTCTATACAAATACAGTCTTTCAAAACTGAATCAGAAAGAATCAGAAAACCTGAATAGGCCAATAACAACTGATAAAATAGAAGTAGTAATCAATAAACTCCCAGCAAACAAAGTCCTGATCTGGATGACTTCACAGGGGAGTTTTACCAAACATTCAAAGAAGAACTAACACCTACTCTCCTCAAACTATTCCAAAAAATTCAAGAGGAAGAAACACTTCCAAGCTCTTTTTAGGAGGCCAGCATTATCCTAATTCCAAAACCAAATAAAGACACAACAAAGAAAGATAATTATAAGCCAATATCCCTGATGAACATAGATGCTAAAATCCTCAACAAAATATTAGCAAATCAGATCCAGCAGTATATTAAAAATCCCACCATGACCAAGTGGGACTTATACCAGGGATACAAGGCTGGTTCAATATTCACAAATCAATAAATGTGACACATCACATAAATAAATTGATAATCAAAAATCACATGATCATATCAATAGATGCAGAAAAAGCATTCAACAAAATCCAACACCCATTTTTGATAAAAACTCTCAGCAAAGCGGGAATAGAGAGATGATACCTCAACATAATAAAAGCCATATATGACAATCATACAACCAACATCATACTCAATTGGCAAAAACTAAAACCATTTCCCTTAAGAACAAGAACAAGACAAAGATGTCTGCTTTCACCACTCTTATTCAACATACTACTGGAAGTGCTAGCCACACTGATCAAACAAGAAGAAAACGAATGTAAAAGGCATCCAAATTGGAAAGGAGGAAGTACAATTCTCATTATTCACAGATGGTGTGGTATTGTATGCAGAAAACCCTAAAGACTCCACCAAAAAACTACTAGATTTAATCAAGGAATTTGGCACTGTAGCAGGATACAAAATTAACACCCAGCAATCAATGGCATTTTTATACACCAATAATGAATTCTCAAAAAGAAAAACTAAACAAACAATCCCATTTACCATTGCAACAAAAAAATCAAGATACTTAGGAATAAACTTAACCAAGGAGGTAAAAGACTTGTAATTAAAAAAACTATAGGACTTTGAAAAAAGAGATAGAGGAAGATATAAACAAGTGGAAGAATATACCATGATCATGGATTGGTAGAATTAACATCATTAAAATGTTCATACTACCCAAAACAATACATTCAATGCAATCCTTATTAAAATGCCAATGACATATTTCACAGATCTAGAACACATACTCCAAAAATGTATATGGTATCACAAAAGACCCCCAAATAGCCACAGCAATCTTGAGAAAGAAGAACAAAGTTGGAGGGATCACAATACCAGATATCAAGTTACAACACAAAGCCACCATAATCAAACCAGCCTGGTACTGGCATAAGAACAGGCATATAGATCAATGGGACAGAACAGAGAACCAAGAAATCAGCCCAAACCATTATGCTCAAATAATATTTGACAAAGGAGGCAAGACCATACAATGGAGTCAAGACAGTCTTTTCAATAAATGGTTCTGGGAAAATTGGACATGTACATGCCAAAAAAAATGAATCTAGACCATCAACTTACACCATACACAAGAATAAACTCAAAATGGATCACAGACTTAAATGTAAGTAGTAAAACCATAAAAATCATAGAAGAAACCATAGGCAGCAAAATCTCAGACATATCTTATAGCAATATGTTTACGGATATAGCTCTGAAGGCAAGGGAAACTAAGGAGAAAATAAATGGTACTACATCAAAATAAAAAAAGCTTCTGCACAGAAAAGCAGCCATCAACAAAATGAAAAGGGAGCCCACTGTGTGGGAGAACATATTTGGCTATGATACATCTGATAAAGGGTTAACATCCAAAATATATAAAGAACTCATAGAACTTAAGAAAAGACAAGCAATTCAATTAAAAAATGGGCCAAGGACCTAAATAGATACTTCTCCAAAGGGGACATACAGATGGCCAACAGACATATGAAAAAATGCTCAAAGTCACTGATCATCAGAGATATGCA
Source organism: Ia io (assembly GCA_025583905.1). Taxonomy (NCBI): domain Eukaryota; kingdom Metazoa; phylum Chordata; class Mammalia; order Chiroptera; family Vespertilionidae; genus Ia; species Ia io. Next base: position 101,778,662 of record JAJQQW010000001.1, read on the forward strand.
AATTAAAATGACAATGATGTATCACCTCATACCTTTCAGAATGGCTACCATCAACAAATCAACAAATGACAAGTGCTAGAGAGAATGTGTAAAATAGGGGACCATAGTACACTGCTGGTGGGAATGAATACTGGTACAGCCATTATGGAAAACAGTATGGATTTTCCTCAAAAAATTAAATACAGAACTGCCATTTGAACCAGTGATCCCATTGCTAGGAATATATCCTAAGAAACCCAAAACACCAATCAGAAGGAATGTATGGCACCCCTATGTTCACATCAGCACAATTTATAATAGCTAAGTTCTGGAAATAGTCCAAGTGTCCATTAGTAGATGAGTGGTACATTTATACCATAGAATATTATGCAGCAGTAAAAAAGAAGGATATTTTACCCTTTGAGACAGCATGGAGGGACCTGGATAGTATTATGCTAAGTGAAATAAGCCAATCAGAGAAAGATAAGTACCACATGATCTCACTCATATGTGGAATCTAAGGAACAAAATAAACTGAGGAACAAAATAGATCCAGAAACATAAAAGCATGGAACAGACTGTGGAATCTCAGAGGGAAGGTGTGGGAGGGTGGGTGGGTGAAAAGATATCAACCAAAGAACTTGTATGCATATATGCACAACTCCTGGACACAGACAATAGGGTTGTAATAGCCTGGGGTGGGGTGCAGGGGTGGGCTAGAGGAGGTCAATGGGGGAAAAGTGGAAATATGTAATACTTTCAACAATATAGATTTTTTTAAAAATCAGCTCATTTTAAAAAGAGAATTGGTTCTTTACAGGTGAGTTCATGTTAGAAACCATTAAGTTTCAAAACAATAAAAACATAAAACCTAACAAAATAGAAGTGAGCATTTATACCATAAAATATTTTCCTCTGTTGAGTATTCAACTAAAGATTTTTTTGTTTCCTTAGTGATATAAAATGATTCAACATATGAATCAAGTTTCAGGACCAATTCCATAAAATTGGTTACACCTGCAGTCTGATATCATCAAAGGCATTAAGAAAATAACTATATTTCTGCTTGAAATTTTGTTTGTGCCAATCTGTTGAAAGGATTTTACAAAAAAAAATAGTTCTCAAACTTGTGGATAAATATCACCTGGTATGTATTTTAAAATGCAGATTCCCTGACCTAGCCCTCAACAATCTGAATCAGCTAATTTGGCAGAGAACCAATTAGTCTAAATTTTTAATACAGCCCTTAAATTGAATTCAGTGTAGCTGATGAGTAGTCCACCATTTCAGAAACACCAGCAAATACAGTATGAGTGATTGAAGTAGCCTAAAAAGGTCACTGACATCACTAATGCTAGAAATTTGTCATTTGAAAGTTAAAATATAAGGTCAGATTCCCTTGGAGTACCATAGCAGACATTATGCCAAAGGGTGTAATATTCTTTCCATTTGGACAGCAGATTAGGTTGGGAAAGGAACACTGGATATCTGGAAGGCAACCTGTATAGATCACCTAGTTTGTTGCTTAGATCCTCTTCTATTCCTTCCAATGGACTACATAGTCCTTGAAAGCATGGTAACATCTAAGAAAAAAATTTCAAAGGTAATGCTTCATAGTGGGTTCACTAGACAGAAAATGATAACATGTCAGAACAACAGAGGTACTGAGGGACTATGGAGTCCAATCTAATTATTTGATGTCTACCCCTATTCTCCACTGGGCTGCTGCCTGGGTGCTTCCCCTTTGTCTAATAATTTGATCCCTTTTGTCTCACTTTGATGATCTCATTTCTTGATTACTGCCTTTGATAACCTCCTTGGAACTAGCCACTTTCCAGACCTGGTTTTCAGTAGCATGATTTAGCTGCTGTTTAAGAACTTGCTTGATCACTGACCCATTAATTTACCAGCCACTGATCTTTCACCACTTTGTTTAATACTCTAGTTGCTCTGGTATAACATTCTACCATGATTTTGTTCTGAAATTAACACCTTGTAGAAACGTCATTGGGTTTAATTACTTCTTTGGATAAATGAGAGAAAGTTAAAGGCTTCAATTCCTACAAAGAATAGGGTTCCAGGAGGTAGGAAGGCTACTCTTCCATCCCTGATTTCTTTTTGTTTCTTATTTGTTGTTGTTAATACTCACCCAAGGATATTTTTCCATTGAGTTTTAGGGAGATTGGAAGAGAGAGGGAAAGACATCGATGTGAGAGAAACACATTGATTGATTGTCTCCTGCACAAGCCTGCAACTGAGGTACTACATGCCCTTGACCGGAATCGAATGCAGGACCTTTGGTCTGCAGGCTGATGTTCTACCCACTGAGCAAAACTGTCTAGGGCCCTGGTTTCTTTTTTTTATTTATCTTTATTTTTGAAAGTATTACAGATGTCCCCCTTTTCCCCCATTGATGATCTCACTTGTATGTAGAAGGTAATGAAAAAAATAAACTGATGAACAAAATAGATCCAGAGACATGGAGGCATGCAACAGACTGAGGAATCTCAAAAGGAAGGGGGTAAGGGGTGGGGTGGGAAGAGATTAACCTGGTTTCTTGATCCTATCTATGGCTCCTGATAGATCATTTCATTGCATCCCAGTGATCAAACACTTGGGTCACTGTCTCCAACACTCTGGACCATGGCTATAAAATCACTGCTGCTTAAGATTCCTACCCTTTCTGCAAAGACAATGAACTTTTGAAGCTCCACATTTTCCTTGAAGGCTATTTGAATGCACTTAGCATTTGAAATGGTCGATCCCTCCTTCCTTCTTAAAACATTTCCTTCCTTTGCCTTCTAGCACAAAACTTTCATGCTTTTCTGGTAAAAATGGAATTTCTCAGATTGAAGCAGAAGTAGGAGTTGGGAACCCTGAACCATGCTCCCTGAGTCCCCCATTTGCTTTCTCTTACCCATAATGGCCTTCTACTAATTTAATATAATCCCAAGGCTTTTAGAAGCTTGAAAAGTACAAACTATGAGAAAATGTGTCCTAAGAACATTTCTAGGTGATACATATATTACTTGCATTTCAGATTACTCAGGGCTAAATTAAATTCTGTCACAATCTTAAAAATAAAAGCCCAGGGTTGTAACGACCAATCACGACCAAACCCTGACCATCCAGAAGTCAGTGCTGGGTTGCCATGGTGCCTGCCAGGATCAGGGGTCATGGCCGGCCTCCAAACCGTGGGCGGCCATTAGCCCAGGCCGGCCAGCGCCCCAGAGGAGACCCCTGCCAGGATCTAGGTCGTGGCCGGCCTTCAAACTGTGGCAGCCTCTAGCCCGAGGAGGCCTCCTGGCCGAGGACGCCCGAGTCTGTTCTTGACATAGGGCCGGGCTCTCCCCGTGAGGGACTCAGAAGCCGCCAGAGTCTAACTGCCAGTCTCTGGGAGGTGGGAGTGCACCCACTGTCCACCAAAAAGTAGGACCATCAAACTGTTCAATCTCAGTGCAGACACAGGTCCGTGGCTGACGGGGTGCAGGCCAGACCAAAACAAAACAGCAGAAACACCCTGCCCACCTGGGCAGGTACAGCTGCAGTCCCCGTGGACTGGGTAGTGTAGAAAGCGCTACCTTCTCCCGGGTCCTGTGCTGACACCACTACCTCGCTCACCCTCAGGCCCCCCTGAGTCCTGACAGGGAAGTGTGTAGGGCATCCTGAAGGAGTTGTACCATTCTGGGTGCTTTTGCCCAAAGACACCCTTTGGGATGAATTCAGAGCCACATCTCACTTCCCATGAGACTGGAAGAACCATGTAAAAGGATTTCGACAAAAGCTTTCCACATCTCTGTTTATTCTTTTGAATCCATAAAATGACCTTGAAAAAAGCATTTGGGCCACCTAAGAGAGAATGCACTTTCTGGCCAGAGCACGCAGGATTCTTTTGCCCAACAGATTAAAGGAAGCAGAGAGCTGGCACAGTGGAAATGGCACTGGTGCCCTATGAGGAGACTGGGGGAATGGGGTTTCAGAAATTCCATAAGCCTCTTGCCACCTTCTCCTTTGCAAACCACACCATCCAGATCCACCAGGACTGGAGGCAACTGGGAGTCACAGAAGTGATTTGGGAAGTGGTAAGCAAATCTTGGGGGGGCCTCTGAAAACATCTGCAATTGATTATAAGACTGGTCTTTATTTAAAAAGAAATAAAAGAACAGCTTTGTTGAGATCTAATTCATATAATGTACATGTCACCTAAAGTGTACAATGAACTGGTTTTTTAAAGTAAATTCAGAGTGGTACAATCATCACCATGCTCAATTTTTAAATATCTTCATGACCCCATCCCCTCCAAAAAAAAACTTCTACCCACTAGAATCACTTTCCTGATCATCTTCCCCAAAATAGATTGCATTTTAAGGGTGGGTAAAGGAAAGTTGAGGGAAGTTAAAATACTGCACAAAGGATATTGTAAAATGACAAAACCCAAAGTGAAGAGCATGTGTTTTCTTTAAAAAAAATTTTTTTTTTTATTTCAGAGAGAAAGGAAGAGGGAGAGAGAGATAGAAACATCAATGATAAGACACTGATCAGCTGCCTCCCACAGGCCCCCAACTGGGGATTGAGCCTGCAACACAGGCATGTGCCCCTGACCAGAATCAAACCTGGGACCCTTCAGTCCACAGGCGATGCTCTCTCCATTAAGCCAAACCGGCCAGGGCCATGTGCTTTCTTTAAGTTCTGTGTGGTTGTAATGGTTCCCAAATCTATACTAATAAAAGGGTAATATGCTAATTAGAGTGGTTGTCTTCCGGACATCCTTCAAGACAAAGCCGCAGCGGCTGCAAGGGCCGAGGCTCAGGCAGCTGTGGGCAGCTGTGAAGGGCTGAGGCTCAGGCCAGCAGTGGCAGCAGCAGCAGGGTAATGGGGGCGGTGCCCCCAGAGGGAGGCCAGACTAGGGTCCAAGGCACAGGCAGTTTGGGGTGATCAGGCCGATAGGGGAGGGCAGTTGGGGGCTATCAGGCCAGCAGGAGAGGGCAGTTGGGGGTGATCAGGCCTGCAGGGGCGGGCAAGGTAGGGGCGATCAGGCTGGTGGGGGGCCAAGGTAAGAGCGATTGGGCCGGCAGGGGGGCAAGGTAGGGGTGATCAGGCCGGCAGGCAGAGGAGTTAGGGGCGATCAGGCAGGCAGGCAGTGGGGTTAGGAGCAATCAGGCAGGTAAGCAGGCGAGTGGTTAGGAGCCAGCGGTTCTGGATTGTGAGGGGGATGTCCAACTGCCAGAAGTTGGACATCCCCTTAAGGGTCCCAGATTGGAGAGGGTGCAAACTGGGCTGAGGGGCACCCCCCCCCAGTGCACGAATTTCATGCACCAGGACTCTAGTAATCAGATAACTATCATTAATCAAAAACAGATGTGTTTTACACTCATGTGTGTGCGCATACACAAATCTGTGCATTAAGTTAGGAAGCATATATGTCCATTAGGAACAGTGAATAATAATGACAATAATAATTAGCAACTAACATTCATAGGGCAAAAACTATCTCAGGGTACCATGTTAAGCACTTAACCATTTATGCCTGATTTACTGTTCAAAGCAACCATGTATGATAATATGTCTGCTCCCATTTTACAGATGATGAAACTGAGGTTGGAGAGGTTAAGCAGTTTGCCCAAGTGACAGATTTTCACACAAGCCTCATTGATCCTAAAGCCTTTTTTCTTTTTAACCCTTTGCACTCGCTTGCTTTTTTTCTTGATTCCTTTATTCTACTTGGGATTTAATTTTTTAAATACCCCAGATTTTACAAAGCACGGCAGTAGAATAAAAAACTGGAGTTTCTTTTCATACAAACTTATTTATTTGGATTTTTTTATATTTCAAATTATTGATACATTCAATACAATTTGACATACAAGCTGCTACCGATGCTAACCGTGTCGAGTCACACTCGACATCTGAGTGCAAAATTAACATACCATGCAGCACTGAAATACTGGTTCAATAGACTGTCTAAAAAGCATTTCCTTGAAATTCTGTATTTATCACCAGCAGAGACAATACAGCAGTAAAGCAAGAAGATTTGAAAATAAAATCTGAGCCAAGAAGCATTGAGAAAAAACTCATAACAAGTTTGGTGTTTCAAAGCAAAGGATCCCAATGTGCCACAAATCTTTTCAATATTGAACCACTCAAATGTTCTCTCTAATCAGCAGCAGTGCAGACATTTTGGGTTTCACTTTTGATATGAATGTGAAAACTCTGGGTCTAGTATCTCAACACAGCTGTTCCAAGGCCCCAAGGGAAGGGCATGAGAAAGAAGGAAGTGTGGGCATATTGGAGATTTTTGCCAGATGGTTCCTCTCCACATCAAACTCTCCTCAGCATATTTTATTTATTTAACCCTATCCTGTCTGGTCCCTAACACACACACACACACACACACACACACACACACACAGAAACAAACAAAAAAATAGTTTTCTTTTTCTTCCAAAGGCAATTTTTATCCAGAGCCTTGTGGGACTTGACATTTTAATAGACACCATAGTGTATTCTAATTTCATAAATAATAGGTCAGCTTTTTATATGCATAGTCATTTAACTGCTTCCCTAGCAGGACTTTCCTGCAATCTATCCCTTATTTATTTATACAAGTTCTTAACCTTAGGTTGGAACTTCACTCACTTCTCTCTCTCGCTCTCTCTCGCTCTCTCTCTCTCTCTCTCACACACACACACACACACACACACACACACACACACACACACATCCCCTCTCTTTTTCCCTCCATCCCTCCCTCCCCACTTCCTACTTGCTTCTATCCATTCTCTAGGTCTTAGGGAATCTTCTTGTTTCTAACCTAATGACCTTTATTTCTCTCTTTTCTAGCATATCTGCAGTTCTCTGTTTTCCTGCCTTGAAGGTAACACTTACCTTAACCTTCCCTCCTTGTAGGAAGCTATGATTGAATTGCCTGTATGGGTCTGACTCCTAGCCATATCTATACATTCCCTCAATTCTTTTTTTTTTAAGTCTTTTTTTAAAAATATATTTTATTGATTTTTTACAGAGAGGAAGAGAGAGGGATAGAGAGTTAGAAACACCTATGAGAGAGAAACATGGATCAGCTGCCTCCTGCACACCCCCTACTGGGGATGTGCCTGCAACCAAGGTACATGCCCTTGACTGGAATCGAACCTGGGACCTTTCAGTCTGCAGGCCAACGCTCTAGCCACTGAGCCAAACCAGTCTTGGCCATTCCCTCAATTCTTAAGAGTTTCCATTCCAGAGTATTCCCATTATTCCTTTCCCCAGCTCCATCCTTGACCATAAGTTTTTGAGTCCTACTTTGAGTGCTGTGTGCCCTTGTGCTAATCCTATACTTATGATTTTCAAACTACTAGAAGTCTTAGGAGTTCTATTAAATTACTCCAAGGCCACTATGGAGGAAGTGGGAGACTCAAGGGACATGACTTATAGAGAATTTTAACCACAGTAGCTCCATATTTATCTTTTTAAAAAATATTGAGTATCACAGAAAATTTCATTTGAAACATATAATATGCTAAAAAGTTTGAAATATATATATATATATATATATATATATATATATATATATATATATATATATATACTTTTTACCATTAGCCTAGACTTAGTAATTCTACCTTCAATTGATGACTCAATCCACAATCCTGGTGCTGGCAGGTAACAAGTTACAAATTACTCTAAACAAAAATAGGACATCAGCTCAAAACAGATGATGGGTTTGAGCTCCATGCTGTCAACATTTGATAATGTTGAATTTTGTTTCATTTCAAAGAAAAATCATAGGGGATAGATTTGAAATTTCTAATAAATGCTGCATCATTGGACAAAGGGTAAGCTTTTGGTATCTTTACAAAAATAATACAAATGTAATAATAATATTAAAAATTTATTTCTATAACCAACCAAGGTGCTGACATTTGAAATATTACAGAATGGAACTATGAGTGGCAATAACATCCTTGCCACACCATAATTTAAACCTCCTTTAACTTAAACTTGAAGCCTGGGAAAAAAGAAGATGGTGACATGGATGCCAAATGGAGCCACTGTGGCTTCCTAATTTCTTTCATGCTAAAGGGAAGTGAGGGAGGAGAGCAATGGCTTCAGGAAAGAAAATACATATGACATTTGGCTATATAAGTCTGAGATAAATGGATCTGACTCCCTAAAGATAATGTCTTCCTGTGAATATCCAAGAGAGGCTTTAGACTTGAGAGTCTAAAGTGGATGCCACCATGGGGGGAGAGGGTTCCACTGAATATACAGTGATGTCTGATTCTCTTCTAGGAGAAACCAGTGGGAATTTAGGAATTCATCTAGCTGCAAAAAGCACAGCTTCTTTCAATCTAGTTCATAGCAAAATTTTATTTAACGTCACATTCACAGATAATGATTTTATCTATGCAGCACACTAGTAGTTGATTTGCCTGTACCTTCCCAAGGTCCTCCTCAGAATTTGTTCTCACAGCCCCTGCTGAGTATGACCCTTCTTGCAAGCACCATAATTCTTTGTACCTGAAAAACTGATCACAAACTGGATCACAAACAGTTCTGCCTTCTACTTACTGCCTGACATTAAGCAAGCTACTTAAGCTCTCTGAACTTTAGTTATGTCATCTATCCTAGCTAATAAAAGGGTAATATGCAAATTAACCATCACTCCGTCACAAAGATGGTGGTGCCCATAGCCATAAGATGGCAATGTCCAGTCCTCTCAGCCCCGCCAGAGTCCCCCAGTCCTGGCGGGGGGAAGGGGGCAGCCACTGAGAGTGGGCAGCATGAGTGGCCTGACGGAATGCTTGCTTTGTCACCATGGTGACGAGGCAAGTGTTCCACACCTGGCTGCGGATGGGCCAATGGCCAGGGCGAGGCATGGATGGGCCTCCGGGCAGTGGAGAGCCTCTGGGAAGCGGGTGTGGAGAGGCCAGGCCCCACAGAGAGCTACTGGTGCATGGATTCATGTGCAGGGCTACTATTAAAATAATAATAATAATAATAATAATAATAATAATAATAATATCACATTTTTGCAGTGGGAGTTAAATGAGTTAATGTAGGTTAAGTGCTATGGAAATATCAATTAACTATTGATTTTTTTCTAGAGAGAAAAATATTTCATTTCATCAATGTTAGGAAACTGAGTTGGATGGTATTTTTAATTGAAATGAATTACTTATTTGTTTTTTTTTTGTTAAATTGAACTGAATGTGATACATTTAGAAATGTGAAATATTTTAAGTGATTCCAATTTTATTCCTCTCAAACTCAAATATCTCCAGGACCCTGGTAAGTGATGTTAATTTGTGAATTGGGTTAAGAAGAATACAATAATGCAATAGAGAGGGATGGTCCCTCTGCCAAACCACACATATTCAAATTCAAGATATATTATCTATCTATATCTATATCTATATCTATATCTATATCTATATCTATATCTATATCTATATCTATATCTATATCTATATCTATATCTATATCTCATCTATCTTTCTATCTATCATCTCCCCTCTCTCATATTGGGACTAGAAATATTCACTTTTCAACCTCTGCTGAGGAAGCTGAGCAGAAATCAGCTTAACTGTGTTATCTTTTTACTTTTATCTTTATATCCTCAAGGCACACCCCTGCCTGACCCTACAAGAATTAAATGGTATTACAAATAAATGTTATCCTCTCAGGAAATTCCTCCTAATTTTTTTAACTTATTAGCTGCTTATTTTCAATCTCTTTTGATGCCCCCTCCTCCTCTTCCAGACTTCCAAATGAGGTGTCCCACAGCTCAGTTCTAAGACTTCGGTCTCTCTGTAGGTGATGTCATCCAGTCTCCTGGCATTAAATGCTATATTTATGCTGATTCTTCCCAATTTTATATATCCACCCTGGACTTTTACCTGAACACCACACTCATATATGCAACTTCTTACTTGATATTGTCTAATAGGCATCCCAAATTACTGTGTCCAAAACCAAAGTCTTTTTTTTTTATCTTTAAACCTGCTCCTCCCACAGCATTCCTCATCACCCCCAATGGCCCTCCTCTGCCAGCCTGGTCACCCCTAACTGCCCTACCCTGCCAGCCTGGTTGCCCCCAACTGCCCGCCCCTGCCAGCCTGGTCACCCTTAACTGCCCTCCCCTGCTGGCCTGGTTGCCCCTAACTGCCCTCCCCTGCAGGCCTGGTCCCCCCCAACTGCCCCCCCCTGCTGGCCTGATTGCCCACAACTACCCTCCCCTTCTGGCCATCTTGTGGTGGCCATCTTTGACCACATGGGGACACGATCTTGTGTGACAGCATGAGGGTCAATTTGCATATTACCTCTTTATTATATAGGATAGATATTGTCCTTAATAATTCTTGTATACCTTTAACCTTTTGCACTCGGATGTCGCGATTAAAATTACTCTTTGAATGTATCAATAATTTGAAATATAAAAAAATCCAAATCAATAAGTTTGTATGAAAAGAAACTCCCGTTTTTTATTCTACTGCCGCGCTTTGTAAAATCTGGGGTATTTAAAAAATTAAATCCTGAGTAGAATAAAGGAATCGAGAAAAAAGCAAGCGAGTGCAAAGGGTTAATCCCATCTTGGCTGCTCATCCAAGGATCTAAGCTGACACAGAAAGATTAATTGTATCAATGACATTGAGAGGCAAGTTAAGATGAAAAATATTCATCATTGGATTGAACAAGATATTGGACATTTGTTATGTTAACAGAAGCCAATTTTGTTTTAATTTAAAAATTTTAAATCGAGGACATTCTCTTATATAACCACAATGCAAATGTGTCAAAATCAGCATTGGGGGAAAAACAGAGATCATACAGTCAAATAAGTTTCAGAACAGCTAGGTTCAATCAGGTTAAAGAGGTTTTCTGTGGTTTTTTTTTGTTTTGTTTTTTTGTTTTTGTAGAACAGCAGAATCCTTAATATAACGATGTGCAATGTGAATTATCTAAAAGGAAGATAGAATATCCAGGTAAATAGGGATATAATCCAGAATCACCAACCAGACTCAAGTTTAGAAAAGAGGAAGGGAGAGCCTTGATCTCTAATCCTATGCTCATGAGAGAAGACAGGAGTCAATGTATACACTTGTAATGTGTTACCAAAAATGCATAAATAAATGGGGCTTTTGTTAATTCAATCATATTTATTATTGGTCTGCATAATCATTTAAGAGTTACTTTATTTTTTCTGAAGGACTTTAAAAGGGTAGTGGCTCCCATCACTTTAGTTTTTACCATAACTTCCAGAAGTGAGTTACTGAATGAACACCTAAATGCATTTGGAAAGATAGGGACTTTACAGAACTTTTTAATTGTTAAATCACTTTGTAAAGAGAGAGGAAAAAATACTGACTGCCTATCACTGTCAACTTTGCTCACTTACACATCCTACCAATTTTACCTATTTTTAGACTGAAAGCATTAAGAAAGGTTAACGTTCAGTAGTTGTAATGAGGCCATTATAATAAAAAATAATTAAAATCACCATCATTGCTGGTCAGTGTCTTCAAGCTTCATTTTATCTAGTACAAAGAAAGAATCATATTTGGAGAATAAATCACATGTCACTTTGAGGTACCCTTTCTTACTATCCTTTCCATTAAACAGGGGGATAAAACATAGGTTGCATATTTTTTTTTCTTTTTTTTAATTTCTTTATTGATTAAGGTATTACATATGTGTCCTTATTCCCCCATTACCCCCACCTCCCATTCATGCCCCCACCCCCCTGTTGTCTGTGTCCATTTATTATGCTTATATGCATGCATATAAGTCCTTTGGTTGATCTCTCCCCCTTACCCCCACCATCCCCTACCTTTCCTGAGGTTTGATGTTCTGATGGTTGCATATTTTTTAAAATATATTTTATTTATTTTAGAGAGAGGAAGGGAGGAGGAGAGATATAAACATCAATAATGACAGATAATCATCAATCAGCTGCCTCCTGTATGTCCCCTAATGGGGATGAAGCCCAGAGCCCAGACATGTGCCCTGACTGGGAGTCTAACCATGATCTCCTGGTTCATTGGTCAATGCTCAACCACTGAGCCATGCTGGCTGGGATAGGTTGCATATTTTTATGTGTACTCCCTAAAGGGAGATAGAGCTCTATCTCTTTAATTAATGCCCTGCAACTCGTAGCTGTAATGAAAATTAAAATTCAAAATGCGTAATGCTATTTTCTGGCTATGACCCTATCTCCATTCCATCAGATCTTAGCAAAATTACAATTCTTATTTCATGGAAGAGTTTAGTACAATGGAGAACACATAGCTGGCATGTCTGAAATTTTTGCTATTCCAAATGAAGAATAAATAAAAAAAAATGAGCTTGGAGTTTAACAATTACCTTAAGTTTTAATAACAAAACTGTTTTAGACAAAATTCTGGAATAGAAAGAAGAATCTTATTAAAATTTTTAGGTTTTTTTAGAAAGTAATAACCCAAATCCTATATTTGGATTTTGCATTATTGGTGAACATCTTTTTAAAACGTGCTACCCATTCTATTAATAGGGACTCAGGTTGCTTCCATATCTCCACCATAAAAAAGAATGAAATCTTGCCATTTACAACATGGTTGGACCTAGAGAGCATTATGTTAAGCAAAATAAGTCATAGAAAGACAAATACCATATGATTTCACTTATACATGGAATCTAAAAACACACACAAAAAAAAATAAATGAACAAACAAAACAGAAACAGACTCATAGATACAGAGAACAAAATGATGGTTGCCAGATGGGAGGAGATTTGGGGGGATTGGATGAAAAAAGTGAAGGGATTAAGAAGTACAAATTAGCAGTTAAAATATAGTCACAGATATAAAGTAGAGCATAGGGAATATAGTCAATAACATTGTAATAAATATGTATGTTGCCAGGTGGGTTCTAGACATTGGGGGATCAGTTTGTAAGTTATATAAATGTCTAACCACTATTCTGTACACCTGAAACTAATACAAAGCAATATTTAATGTCAACTGTAACTGAAAAAAATTTAACATTAAAAATTTTAAAAATGCTACCCATTTTTTTGCCTAAAGAAATCCAGTCTAGAAACTACTTAGAACACGAGGGTCAAGACTGGTTACCCTGTAGGGATTCAGGACCATCAATCTGCCAAAGCTTTGGAGTGAAAGGGATCACTTTTATCATATTTCAGGGGTTGTGATAAGCACTTTACATACTTTGTCTCATTGGATTCTTACAACAACCCTATGAATTAGGAGAAATTAAGTTAACTAAAGGTTGAGCCAGGATGCAATCCCAAGTCTACTTCACATTAGTTGAATGTATGCTTATTCTACGCAGGTGTCCTCAAACTACAGCCCGCGGGCCACATGCGGGTGTTTTTGCCGTTTTGTTTTTTTACTTCAAAATAAGATATGTGCAGTGTGCACAGGAATTTGTTCATAGTTTTTTTTTTTAACTATAGTCCGGCCCTCCAATGGTCTGAGGGACAGTGAACTGGCCCCCTGTTTAAAAAGTTTGAGGACCCTTGTTCTACAGCATCCTCTAGGAAGATGTTTCTCTTTTTACAAAATCCTAAGTAGAAGTTTATCTTGCCATCATTTATCTCCTTTTCTAAAAGGTAAACTGTAGCAGGGGAAAAAAAGAAAAAAAAATAACCTTGTTACCTTAATTCTATTTAAACAAGATTCTACTAAAATGAAATTTTAAGAACCAAATGTGAAGAATAAACTTCAAATGAGATAACAAAATGAATACATGTATTACACAATACATTGTCTTTAATTATAAACATTTATGTATAATCTACTGTGTGCTGGGAACTCTATGTGTAGTACCTGTCAGGGTCCAAGTAGGAAACAGATGGCACAGTCAAATGGGATAATTAAGAATTTAATGAAGAGACTATTCACAAAAGGGTGAGCAAGGTTAAAGGATGATGCAGTACTCCAGGGATATCAGTAGCCAGAAACTCTTTATCATCTTTGCAAAAGGGACAAGAGGTAGAGGGCATTTAATGGGATCAGAAAATATGTTTACTTTAGCTGTAGCTCTAGGAGAGAGCCATCTATAAGAAACTATGACCTTAGTTAGACGAACACAGCCACTATCAACTCATGACAAACCATCATAGAGGGAACTGGGGGAATAAATATCCACACTGTCCTCCTGGCTTCTGACTTCCTGCTGACTGAACCTAACCAGAAACTAGAAGGCAAGGGAGCCCCTTGGTGCAAACACTACAAGTCAGTCTCTCACAACACAGAACAAAGTTGAGCAGAGATTTGGAGGGAAAACAGGTAACTATTCAGCAGATATGTTTTGAATCTCTACAGCAATGGCATAAGGTAGGTTTACTATAATCCTCACTTTACAGATGAATAAACTGAGGTTTACAGAGATTAATTTGCTGAAGATCACAAGGCCAGTAACTGGAGTCAAGATTCATACCATAGTATATCTCAATTCAGAGCTGGTGCTCTTGATCACCATCCTAACTTCACAGCAGAATCACCCATGGAGCATTGTAAAATTGTATCACCTAGGGACACACCAAAAAGCTACTGAATCAAAATTTCCTGGGGAACGCAGGAATGTATATATTTTTAAAGTTCCACAGATGACTCTGGTGTACACCAGAGTTAAGAATTAATGGCTTTTGCCCTAGCTGGTTTGGCTCAGTGGATAGAGCGTCGGCCTGCAGAATGAAAAGTCCTGGGTTCGATTCTGTCAAGGGCACATGCCCGGATTGCTGGCTCAATCCCCAGTAGAGGGCGTGCAGAAGGCCCCTACTGCATGATCAATGATTCTCTCTCATGATTAATGTTTCCATATCTCTCTCTCCTTCTCCCTTCCTCTCTGAAATCAATAAAAATGTATTTAAAAATAATAATAATGGCTTTTGTTATACAAAAGTGACTCAATAGTGACTTTTGGTAAGTCATTAACCATATTGAACCTCAGTTATAATATCTTAAACTGTGGGTAAATCCTAACATGAGTTTCTGTTGTTAAAATTAAATAAGGTAATATATATAAAACACCTAGCATAGCTTCTGACACATGAAAGGTGCTCAATAAAATGTCTGTTCCATTTTCTTTTCCATTTTTTCTCTTGTCCTGAAGCCTGCCTTCAGAGTAACTGACCCAGTCACCCAATCCTATGGTTTTACAGCTTCTTAGTACTAAATCTTTCAAAACCCTGATCCCTGACCCCAAGAAGGTATAGTATAACCCTCATCCAGCACTAATTAGTCACAAATCACTGTCTTCATATTAAATACAGAATAATGAAAAGGCACAAAACACCTAAGAAATAAAATAGAAACAAATACAAACATTAAAAATGCTAGTGATCTTATCAATCATATATGATTTTACAAAATAGTATTCATTATTTTCTTTGCTCCACAGAAGTAATAAGTCTTCAGCAATAAAACATATCTTCAATCCTTTTTTCTCTCCATGAATATCAACCTATGTATGTGACTTTACCACTTTCATGCCAATGGCTCACACATCTATAAATTCAGTCTTGAACTCTCTTCTAAATTCCAGACTCAAATCAATATTCAAATGCCTACTAGTCATATCTACCTAGATGTTCCACAAATCATTCTTATGCATGTCCAAAATTAAACTCTCAAACACATCTCCTCTGCTCCTTTTCTTAGCTAATGGTACCAACACCCACCCAAGCTAGAAATCTGGAATTCATATCTTTCATTCATTTTGTTACCAAATCTTATTTTTTTACTACACAATAATTTAATTATCCCTTCTCCATTTAATAAATATTTAGGTTTTCCCAATTTTTTGTTTTTAAAAATGATACTGCAATAGACATTCTTTTACATGTCTCTTTGCTATATTAAAAACCATAAAAACATGATCCTACAATTTTAATTTATTTTTTTGAATAAGTAAGACACTGACATGGCTCAATAGTCCCACCTATCACCGTTTTCACCCAGCCCTATAACTCCCCTCCTCTCTGACAGCTGTCAATCTGTTCTCTGTCTATGATTCTACTTCTATTTTGTTTGTTAGTTCATTTTATTCATTAGATTCCACATATGACTGAAATCATATGGACTTGTCTTTCTCTGACTGGCTTATTTCACTTAGTATAATGTTCTCCCGGTCAGTTCATGCTGTCCCAAAGGGTAAGAGGTGCCATGTTGTAATGGTTAGCACTCTGGACTATGAATCCAACAAAGGGTAAGAGATCCCTCTTTTTATGGCTGAGTAGTATTCCACTGTAAATTCAATAAAAATAAAAAAGAACAAAACATGAATAAAAATGGAAAGAAACAATGGTCTGCAGAAACAGACTCACAGGGACTCCAGATAATTAAATCATCAGACAAAAGCTTTAATAAGAACAAAGTTTTATCCACTCCATTCATCCAGAAACCCATATAACCCTCATCCAGCACTAACTAGTCACAAAACACTGTATTACACAACATATTTCATGCTTTTTATTGTTAAAATTAATATTTTATTTAAATAATATGTTATCAAAGTTTTGTGTGAGTTGACCACAAGAACGTAATTCTAGAGAATGGAAAACCTAGAGATGAGCAAGAAAAATGGATATGGCTGTGAACATTTCATTGGCTCTTGTTAAGTGAATTTAAATATATTTTATCATCCACATTGAAAGGCTTTACAAACTTTTTCAGTTGCAAACTAGTTAATGACTTTAGCATTTGATAGGCATATACATGAGAATTTTATTAGATTTATTGTCTACAATTTATGATTGAAAAATGTAAGAGTGATGCAGGACTATAAATCATTCTACATTAAATTACACATTACTACCATGTGCTCTGATTGGTAATATTTCTTAATTATGCTCGTTAAAATGTTTTGTGGGCAAATGGGAGTGCAGGGAGATGGAGAACTAAAGACAACCATCAGTCAATACAGGAGTCACTTTGCTCAATAACTATGAAACATACTATCTATAAAGGTAAAAGCAAACTGCAACAACTTTTAGGAAAAGTCATTTGGTAAGTGTATCATAGCCCTTTAAAATTATGTGCATAATTTTAGCCTAGTAAACTCATTCCTAAGGGTATAAACCAAATTGCAAAATAATTTAATAGAAATTATTATTTTACAAGAGCAAAATTTGAAAATGAATGTCTATGAATGAGGAACCAATACATCTTTATACAGCTATAAAAGGAATATTATTCAGTCATTAAAAACAGTGCTTACAACAGTAAACAGAAAACTCATCAAATAACTTTAGAGAAAAAATACTTGACAAATATTTGTGATACTTGAGAGAATTGTGTTTTTATGGCTGATTCATGAGTAATGTTGGCACATAGATATATATGGATCCCAATTTTATGATAAACAGGAATATTAAAAGAAGGAAATACATACAAACAATAATGAGTAATTTTATTAATTTTGTTAGCATTATGAGTAATTTTGTTCATCATTTTTACTTTTTTTCAAATATTTATTAAAAGCATGTATTATTTTATAATCATAACAAAGTTATGAATTAAGTATAAATTGTATACTCTTAGGAGAAAGTACTTTGCAGTAGTCAAATAAAAAACAAAATAACTATTCTGGCCATCATAAATTAGTTTATAGCAGATCAATCCTCTAACTCAGAACAACTATAAAAGTTGCTTCTCTTCTGCATTTTTCACTCCAGACCAACCACTTGCTCCTTCATTGTCTTTTGTTCATTCTCTAGGGCCTACTCTCACCTGTGTTACTGCTCCTTCTGGGCCTCCTTGGCTGATTCCTTTTCCCAACGTTTGACAGATCCCTCTCTGTATACTCTCTCACTTGAAGAGTTTTCTGACTCCCCTAGCTTAACTAACACTTTCACGAAGATAAGTATCTTTATTTCTAAATCCAAACATTCTCCCAAGCCCTAAATTTATATATCTGCCTATCTGCTGGACATCTCCACCTCAATTTTACAGAAACCTTAAGCTAAACCAGTTAAATTCAATATTTTTCCACCAACATAGGAAATAATTATTTCTGTTGAAAGTGCCATATGTCACCTTAAAACTTCAATGATTGTGGATTCTTCATTATTTCTCTCTCCCAATATCCAGTTAGTTGCCTCAACCTGTAAGTTAGCTATTTATACTCTTTTTTTCTCTTCCTTGGCATTCTCAATGTCATCTCTGTAGTTCAGGTCCCAATCCTCTCAAGGCCAGATGACTGCTTCAAACTCCTAGTTGACCTGATAGCCTCTTAGACTCTCTTCCATAAATCATCCAGCAAATGTTTACTTGTTTAATCCTATCTAATAAAAGAGTAATATGCAAATTAACCACCACTCCTCTACACCCACAAGCCACGCCCAACAGCCACGCCCAACAGCCAATCAGGGTGAGTGTGCAAATTAACCCCATAAGATGGCTGTGGCCACAGAGAGCAGGAGGGAGGCTTGAGTTTCCCTGGCAATGGAGGAAGCCAAGCTTTCCACACACCCTGGCGGGCCCAGGCCTCCATTCAAGGGTACAAAGTTTCAATTATAGAAGGTAAATAAATTCCAACAGAAATGGCGGCAGCCACTGAGCTGGAAGAGCAGGAGGCTAGGGTTGCCCCAGGCGATGGAGGAAGCCAAGCTTCTGCAGCCCTGGCCAGCTCAGGCCTTCACTCCAGGCTACAAAGTTTCAATTATAGAAGATACACAAACCCCAAAAGAAATGGCTGCCACCACAGAGCAAACAGGAGGCTTGGCTCTGCTCCAGGCTACAAAGTTTTAATTGTAGAAGATAAATAAATTCCAAATACCAGGGCCTCCACTTGAGTCGCCAGGGGGTGTGGCTGGCCTACACAAACACCCCAGGCCCCTCACCCAGGCCGCCCCACACCCCAAGGGAGCCCCCATCCTGATCTGGGACACCCTTCAGGGCAAACCAGCTGGCCCCCACCCATACACCAGGCCTCTACCCTATCTAATAAAAGAGTAATATGCAGATTGACCATCACTCCAACACATAAGATGGCTGCCCCACATGGTCAAAGATCTTGCCCCCATGTGGACAAAAGATGCCCACCACAAGATGGCCAGCAGGGAAGGGCAGTTGGGAGGGACCAGGCCTGCAAGGGAAGGCAGTTGTGGGTGATCAGGCAAGCTGGGGAGGGCAGTTGGGAGGCACCAGGCCTGCAAGGGAGAGCAGTTGAGAGGGACCAGGCCTGTAAGGGAGAGCAGTTGGTGGCGATCAACCCCACAGGGGAGGGCAGTTAGGGGTGACCAGGCCGGCAAAGGAGGGAAGTTGGGGGCAAACAGGCTGGCATGGGAGCAGTTAGACATCAATCAGGCTGGCACGGGAGTGGTTAGGGGGTGATCAGGCTGGCAGGCAGAAGTGGTTAGGGGCAATCAGGAAGGCAGGCAGGTGAGCAGTTGGAAGCCAGCAGTCCTGGATTGTGAGAGGGATCCCAGATTGGAGATGGTGCAGGCTGGGCTGAGGGACACCCCCGCCCCCTGCCCGTGCACGAATTTTGTGCACCTGGCCTCTAGTATTACTAATAATGCCATTCAGAAACTTCTATAGCTCTGCCAAGTACAAATTAAAACCTTACTTTACTTCACATTTAAGTTCCCTATATGGTAGCCTTGACCTACCTTTCCAAGCTTATTTTCCATTAATCCCCAGTATGAATTATAACCCCCAATTAAAATTTCCTACTTACTATTTACCCAAATCCCTGGTCCTTTTTTGTTTCTATGGCTTTGATTATGACATTCTGTCTTACTAGGCTCTTTTCTCTTTGTTCCCTTCCCCGAATCATCATTTATATTGCTCACTTGACATGTATCTTTTTTTTTAGTATATTTTTATTGACTTCAGAGAATAAGGGAGAGGGAGAGAGAGATAGAAACATCAATGATGACAGAGAATCACCGATTGGCTGCCTCCTGCACGCCCCACACCAGGGACCGAGCCCGCAACCAGGGCATGTGCCCCTGGCCGGAATCGAACCTGGGACCACTCAGTCCACAGGCCTACGTTGTATACACTGAGCCAAACCAGCCAGGGTGGCATATATCTTATAATGCATGTTTTATATTTATGTAAGCATATATCTCGTATACCCACACTAAGCTATACATTTTTGAGCTTATAATGACCTAACAAATAGCCTGGGACAGGGTAGAACTTTAAGACATATATGCTAAAAGAATTAAATAATTTCCTAAAAAGCCAACAATATGCTTTTTATGTAGAAAACTAGAGGCCCAGTGCACAGAATTCATGCATTGGAGGGGGGGTGTCCCTCAGTCAGGCCTGCACCTTCACACAGTCCGGGATCCCTCAGCGGATGTCCAACTGATGGCTTAGGCCCACTCCCCACCATGGGGAGCGGGCCAAAGCCATCAGTCAGACATCCTTAGTGTTGCCGTGGAGGCAGGAGAGGCTCCCACTACTGCCACTGCGCTCACCAGCTGTGAGCCCAGCTTCTGGCTGAACAGTGCTCCCCCTGTGGGAGTGCACTGACCACCAGGGGGCAGCTCCTGCATGGAGTGTCTGCCCCCTGGTGGTCAGTGTGTGTCATAGTGACTGGTCGTTCCGCTGTCGGGCCGAAACAGGCTCTCCAACATCCCCTGAGGGGTCCCGGATTGCGAGAGGGCACAGGCCAGGCTGAGAGACCCCACTGGTGCACAATCAGGGCCGGGGAGGGATGCAGGAGATTGGCCAGCTGGGAAGGGACCATGCGAGGGCTGTAGGGTTTGTCTGGCCTGTCTCACTCAGTCCCAATCGACTGGACCCAACAGCAAGCTAACCTACTGGTCAGAGAGTCTGCCCCTTGGTGGTCAGTGCATGTCATAGTAAGCAGTTGAGCAGCCTTAGCACATCATTAGAATATTATGCTTTGATTGGTTGAATGGCTGACCGGACGACTGGACGACCGGACACTTAGCATATTAGGCTTTTATTACATAGGATGATGTAAATACATCATAACAGAGGCTGCGTGGTAAGGCCTAAGACGTCCCCTCTATTAAAGAAATCGGGGACCACATCATCACGCACTCATTCGGCGAACATCTCCAGCGCTTTCTCTAGCCCTAAGCAGTCTTTCTGTGGGTTCCCAGGTGACGGCATTTCTACCAATGACCCCCGATGGCCCTTCCGAGGAGACACTGCCAACAGACACCACACTGGCTTATCTGACTCTCAGATTTGTTTTGTTTTGTTCATTTGTACATTTCTTACAGTGGAATCTGTGTCTGATATGCTAGACTTGGACCGTTTCACATTGACAAAAAGATCTGAGTCTCTAGGCCCCCAAGCAAGACGGCCTCTGCAAGGCCTCCTGGGAGATCTGACAACTGCCCGTGGGGCCCATGGAGAATGGAACTGTCATCTCCTTGGACAAACAGTTGGCAGGAGTCACACATTTCCCAACATTTAAGATCCAGATAACACTGACAGGGTCCAGGGTGACTGGTGTCCATGGTGGGCAGACCCCAGTGGCCGGTGGTGTCCTGCCTCGTGTGAACGTTTCCTCTTGAGTGTGGGAGAGGCTGTGGCTGCTCCTAACAGCCCAGCCAGGGATCTGGGATGTGGCTCCTGTGGCTCCCTGGGGCCTGTCAGGCTCAGTCGTGGCAGCTGCGGCAGGAGGCCCCCTTGAGGACTGGAGAAGCTTTGGCAAGGAGCCGGGGTGGCCTCTAGGACCTCAGGGGGTCTCTGTCCACAGCTAACACGCAGCTGGGCCTCTAATCAGACAGTCCGCAGGACGGGTCCTGCCAGTGTCCTGATGAGCTTGGGCCAGAAGGCTCCCTGCTCGCCGCAGCCTTGCACAGCATGTGAGAGCTGGAGCAGAGGGTCTGCTAAGCTGCCCCACTCTGACCACAGGACCTGTGAGACCCAGGCCTGCTGTTGGCTGAGTCCACGGGTGTTTTATTGCCCCCGCTGCCCTCTGCCACCACCTCCCGTCTCGTGCAGCACTGCTGCCTGTCTGCCCAGCTCCCATGTTCCTGCATTGCTCAGTGTCTCCCCGTGTATTCCTGAGTGCACCTCGCTTTCTGAAGTGCTGGCCTCACCCTCCCCACCACTTACTCTCCACTTGCTCGCTCATTGGCCACAGAGCCTCTGACCCCATCCCCCTGGGGGCCAGTTTCCATCCTTCTGTAACGAAGGACCACACACATGGGCTGACAGCAGCACATGCTGATGGACTTGCAGTTCTGTCAGTGGGGTCACAGCGGCATCACTGGGTGTGGCAGGCGCGTCTCTGCCCAGGGGCTCAGGAGAACCACTGGTTCTGCATCCAGCCTCTTCCTTCATCAATAACAGCCAAGCCCCTCACACTTCCTCAGGTTCTTCTCCTGCCTCCCTTGGCCCCATGTGAGGACTCCCGTGATCACAGAGGCCCAGGGATTCAGGGCAATCTCCCACCTCAGTCAGCTGAGGCGCCATCTCAATTCCACCCATTTAGCTTTGTGAGTCGCCCTGTAACACCTGGGGATGGGATGCAAATTTCACAGCTGGTTTTCCTGCCTTCACACATTGTGAGAGCTGTAAGTTCAAAGAATGGTCTGAGGCCTCCCTGAAGCTTGGGTTCACCCTCCAGGGGACGTACACCCACAGGAGACCCTGAAACACACAGAATGCTCACATCTAAGGGCTCCGCTCCCCACGGGCTCCCTGGCACTGGACACGCCCTGAATATATATTTTAAGGGGGGACATTTAATGGTTCACAAACCACATCATAAAAATGATGGCTGGGTCTGCCTTCTTGTGAAAACGTCTCCCAGTTTGGCCTTCAGGGTTCACATCCTCTTATTCTCCTCTCACAACCTGAAGGGGTTGGAGGTGCAGCTGTGATGATGAGCTGAGCAGTGAGAGTGCTAGAGCCCCTCAGAGCCTGTGGCAGGCCTGCAGGGTGGGGGGCAGGGGGACAGCTACTGCGTCACAGCCCCCAGCAGCAGTCGTTTCAGGGGCTCTGCTGGTTGACTCCCAGCGTGCCTCAATGGTCTCAATGGGAGTCCCAAATTTCCCAATAAATCTCCAAGCAGAATTAATTTTAATGGCTTTAATTAGCCTTAATGGACTATTCCTATGAGTATCTTCTCCTTTTGTGAGGTTCTTGAGGAAATACTTAGAAAGGACCAAACCAACAGGCCAATGAGAGAAACAATAGGTCCAAAATCTTTTGAAATTAATTGCCTGTGTGCTATCTACTCACATCTCCTTCCGTGTGCAGTGCTCACACTTCATCTGGAGCGGGGCGGGTGACCTGGAGGAAGCATGGGGAGAGCAGTAACTGCTGGTCACCCCTGGCACTACTGGAGATATCCTTTCTTCCTTGTGGAGTGTCTAGGGAGGGAAGCGGCTGCAGTGCCTGAGGTCGAGTTCCAGGAGGCCGGCAGCGCTGCCCATATCATGCTGGCAGCACTGGTCCGTTGGTGCCTGTCCTGTCCTCTTCAGATTGAACCTACAGGACTAAGGGAGCCAGTCCAAGGGAGGGGAAGTGGCTGCAGTGCCCAAGGCAAAGTTCCAGGAGGCTAGCAGCGCTGTTAGGATCATGCTGGCGGTGCTGGTCCATTGGTGCCTGTCCTGTCCTCTGGAGATTGACTCTGCAGGACTACTAAGGGAGCCAGTCCCCAGTTCTGCCCCGCCTCCACCACTGATAGATTGGAGTCTGAGGGCCAGGAGGAGGGACCAAGTGGTCTGCCTTCCACCAGCCCACTCACCTCACCAGTCACTGCTGCCACGGATTCATCAGTGCATGAGGGACCCCAGTTCCCCCAGTAGCCATCTCCTGATCTATTGAGCCTGCTGTTTTGTTGTCCGTCTGGTCGTTTAGAATGTGACAGACCCTGGCTCTTTATATATACAGATTCCCCTCAACAAGATATAATTTTTTGGGGAAAATTTATCTGGCCAAGTAAGTCACCTGTTCATTCCTTATCAAAGAACTAATTTAACGCCATATAATCTTGACCTCCTAAGATTTTTAGGGAATTTGGCAAGAATGCCAACAGATGATTTATAGAGATTTGAGAGAGGCCTCAGTTTATAGAGAAATTGATATAAATTTTAAGTATTGTTTTTAATGTTTCCCAGAAACCAGTAGCTACAATAATACAATAATATTTTAAATGCCTACCTGCCTACAACTTCTGTGGATATTGAATTAATTTTATCATAATTGGTATGGGGGCTGCGACCATGGGGTCTTGTTCAGGCCTGTCTTGTTTATAAGCAGCAAAAATAGCAGGGTGATTCTTATCAAAAAAGAATTCTGTATACTGGAATGTATATACCAACCCTCACAAAAACTGGCAGTCCTTCTTAAGAGCTTTCCTCCTAGGCAGAACTGAACATTTCCAATGCCACTTAAATGAGTGGGTTCTTGTCATAAGTCACATTTCCATGGATTTCTGTGAAACCAATACTAATTAATATTTTAAGTGGTAAAATCTCATCAAAATATACAAACTACAAAAGCATATGAGGCCAAAGTAACCTAGATGAATTTCAAATAATGAACTATGGATAATATTGGTGTTAGGAAAGAGCAACACATCAGAATATCTGGTGCTTAGATGTCAACTCCTCAGCCCAGTGCTGTCTTTCAATTTCTCCCAAGGAGTTATTCCTTTGCCTTGGAAGAAAACAAGCCAAATGACTACTTCACAAACAATATTAGCCCAAGATAGGGAAATTTTGGAAGTGAGAATACTATTAAAAGTAGAGTACTATCAAGTTAAATTTTGAACTGTGGAAAAATATCACTTCACTGTACTTAGGACCAGAATTTATTAAATGTTTAATTTATTTGTTTAGAAGCTTCATAGAGAAGTATTGCTAGAATTTAATATTAACTAATGTTGCTGATAAAATTTTCAAATAAAGCTTGAAACAACCCAATGAAAAAGTTTCCATTTAAAAGTTCATGGGAGAGGAGACAAAATGGTCGTGGAATAGATGGGCATGTCCCGAGCCTTGTCCCAAAGGAGATAGAATGAGCAACTAAATCGAATAATGTCCACCTCGAATTGGTGAAGTAGACACAGCTGCCCACGTGAGCAGCAGCCACGTGAGCAACCTGCCCACATCCGAGGAGCAGCAGCTGCACGAGCAGCCCACCCAGGTCTGAGGAACAGCCCACCTCCACCCAAGGATCAGCAGCCACACAAGCAGCCCACCCACGTCTGAAGAGTGGCAGCCGCATGAGCAGCCCATCCCTGTCCAAGGAGCAGCAGCCCCATGAGAAGCCTGTCCCATCCGAGGAGAGGAAGCTGTACAAGTGCGCCCCCCCCATCCGAGGAGCAGCAGCCTCACGCACAGCTCACCCCTGTCTGAGGAGCAGCAGCCCTGTGAGAAGCCCACTCCCATCGGAGGAGCAGCAGCTGCACGAACAGCCCACCCCCGTATGAGGAGCAGTAGCCCTGCGAGCAACCTGTCCCTCTCCAAGAAGCTGCCTCATGAGCAGCCCTCCCCTGCCAAAGGAGCAGCAGCCACATGCAGACTGCCCCAGTCTGAGGAGCAGCAGCCTCATGAACAGCCTGCCCCCATCCCAGGAGCAACACCTGCGCAAGCAGCCTGCCCCTGCCAGCCAGAGGAGCCACCACTGCTGCGAACAGCACCCACCAGAGAAGTCACCACCAACTGAGGAGCAGTTGCTGCAGCGACGACCTGAGGAGCAGCCACTGCCCCAGGAGCCACTACCACCCTAGGAGCAGCCCCTGGATGACTCAACACCTAAATCCTTCAATTAGAGCAAAAATGGGTAGACAAAGAAACCCCCAAAGGAAAGAAAAGAAGGAATCACCAGAAAAGCAGCTAAGTGAAACAGAGGGATGAAATAAGTCAAAAAAATTCAGAATAAGGGGCATGTAGCTCATAAACCAGATGGATGAAAAAATCAACAACTTATGTAAGAATCAAGAAAAAAATGAAGAGAGATATAGCTGCAATAAATAACACCATGGAAAGTTTTAACAGTAGACTAAGAGAAGCAGAGGACCAAATTAGCAAACTAAAAGACAAGGAAGCAAAGCATACCAAATTGAACTGCAATTGGAGAAAAAAAAATTAAAAGACAGGAGGAGAGCCTAAGGGAGATTTGGGACAACATGAAATGAAGCAAAATACAAATAATAGGAGTGCAGAAAGACAGGAAGAGGAACAAAGTTTAGAAAACCTATTTGAAGAAATAATGTCAGAAAACTTACCTGATGTGGGGAAGAAAAATTCATACAAGCACAGAGTCCCAAACAAGATGAACCCAAAAAGACCCACACCAAGACATGTCATAATTATGGTAACAAATGTCAGGACAAAGAGAGAATCTTAAAGGCTGCAAAAGAGAGACAGAAAGTTACATACAAGGGAACTCCCATTAGATTATCAAATGATTTCTCAACAGAAACACATCAGGCCAGAAAAGAATGCATGGAAATCTACAAAGTGATGCAAACCAAGGGACTGAACCCAAGAATACTCTATCCAGCAAGGTTATCATTCAAAATTGAAGGAGAAATAAGGAGCTTCACAGACAAAAAAACAACAACAAACAAACAAACAAACAAACAACTAAGGAAGTTTGTCACTACCAAGCCAGCAATGCAAGAATGCTAAAGGGACTGGTGTAAAACAGAAGAAAAAAAAAAAGGTAAGAAGTAACACAGGCACAGAAAATAAAAATGGCTATAAATAAGTACCTATAGGTAATAACTTTTAATGTAAATGGAATAAATGCTCCAATCAAAAGATATTGAGTGGCTGAATGGATAAAAAAAAACATGACCCATGGAGGCCATGGGGGCATAGGCTACCAAGGAGACAAAACTGAACCTCACGTCACCCTGCTTGGCCCCGGAGGATGGCTGGTTAGCCAGAGACGGGTAAGATTCCTCAAGGAAGGAACAACCTAAGACAGGCACAGTCACAGAGGGGCCATCAGGAGAGAATTTGGGGATCAACAGAGGTGGGGCACAGACCCTCACACCCCCAACATTACAGGGGCCTGAACCCTAGCCCCTTCTGATGGAGGTCTCCTGCCCCCATGGCTGCTTCGTGCTTCCCATGCCCAGCTCAGATCAGGACCCAGGTGACCGACAGAGAATTGGCCGACAGCAGCTGACCTCTCACTACAACAAGAATTTTTTGAGTTGTCTTATACCCATGGTGTGGGGAAGTGGGTTTACGATGTCTAAATCCAGCCTACCACCAGGAATGCTCAGGACCTACTCAAGAAGGCAAATAATCCCTTCCACTAATATTTACAGGGTAAAATAAGATTGTTGTTAGAGTAATAAATTTGACAGTAAAATAGTAGTCAAGTTTTCAGGCAAATTTAAATTAGCTAGTTGAAACAAGTGAATATTCTAGAAAAATTAATTGTACTGGACAAAAAGGTGTTCCTAAAGTGTTAACTAAAATTTTTATTGGTACTTCATCTCATGATAAAATTGTTCACCATGTAATGAACCTAAAACAGTAATATTATGGTGCAAAAAATTAAAATTTAAAAGCCATCAAGACTACATTATAAAATTTTCAAAAGCCTCCTAACATTTAAATCAAAAAAGGAGGGGATAGTAGAAGAATATCATGTAAGGAAAAATATCCTGAAAGTAAATTACATCTAGAAAATTAATTGTAAGGCTAAAAGCAAGACACCCATGAAAAACACACAAGGTGTCAAAACAAGCCAGAGGAAAATCATCTGGGCAAAAAATGAAATAGGATCCCAAGTCAAATTTATAGAAAATATTCCTTTATTAACTTTTGGTCGAGAATATGTTTTTATATTTTCAGAAAACAACTCTGAGACCATGTGGATTCCAGCAACAGAGAGGAATCGACAGGATTACTCCAGCCATGAAGACAGAAGAGAAGCAGTCCAGAGATGGAAGACGCTGATGTCGCCTTCCCATACTAGCAAGTAGCAGCTGTGCATCACTGCAGGTTGCCCAGGACCAAACCAGAGAGAGTCAGACCTGCATTACCACCATTTGTCCACCATCCAGAACTGTAATGTCAGTGCTGACATGTACACATAAGGAACTGTTGCACATTGAAATTGGGTCTCAAAAGAACT
Source organism: Ia io (assembly GCA_025583905.1). NCBI lineage: Eukaryota > Metazoa > Chordata > Mammalia > Chiroptera > Vespertilionidae > Ia > Ia io. The sequence goes on from JAJQQW010000001.1 coordinate 101,806,690, forward strand.
GTTGGCCCAGAAAGAAACTCACTACAGACCGATTCATTTGCCTGTCATCATAACCATTATTCCTTGTCTCATTTTCCGTTCTTATAAGTGTATTTCTAATAGCACATGATCTCACTCATCTAGGGGAAATAATGAACAACATAGACTGATGAACAAGAACAGACCCAGAAACAAGGAGGCATGGATCAGACTGTCGGGCCTCAGAGGGAGGGTAGGGAAGGTTGGGGGTAAAGGGGAGAGATCAACCAAAGGACTTGTGTGCAAGCATATGAGCCTAACCAGCGGTTAAGGCAAAAAGGGGTGTGGGGGCATGTGTTGGGAGGGGTGTGGGATGGGAATAGGGGGATGAGGACAAATATGTGATACCTTAATCAATAAAGAAATTAAAAATAAATAAATAAATAAAAGAATTATTAAAAAAAAAAAACATGACCCATATGTATGCTGTCTACAAAACACTCACCTCAGAGGAAGGGACTCCCACAGACTGAGAGTGAAGGGATGGAAAAATATATTTCAGGTAAATGGAAATGAAAAAAAAAAACTGGGGTAGCAATACTTATATCTGACAAAATGGACCTCAAAGTGAAGGCCATAATAAGAGATAAGGAAGGCCACTTCATAATACTAAAGGGATTGATATAACAAGAGGATATAACCCTGATAAACATATATGCACCCAATGTAGGAGCACCCAAATACATAAAAAAAAAACACAAAAAAACTCCTGGAAGTTATCAAGGGAGAGATCAACAACAATACAATCATAGTAAGGGATTTTAGTGCACCACTGACCTCACACGATAAATCCTCTAGACAAAAAATCAGCAAAGAAATAGCAATCCTAAATGACTCACTAGATCAGAGGGACTACATTTACATCTACAGAACATTTCACCCCACGGCCAAGGAATATACGTTCTTCTCAAGAACACATGGGACATTTTCAAAGATATGCCACATATTGGGTCACAAGCAAAGTCTCTCCAAATTCAAGAAGATTAAAATCATATCAAGCATCTCCTCAGACCACAATGTCATAATATTAGAAATAAACTATAATAAAAACAATCCAAAAAATTCAAACACTTGAAAGCTGAATAGCATGCAATTAAACAATGATTGGGTTAACAAAGTGATCAAAGAAGAAATTAAAAACTTCCTGTAAATGAATGACAATGAAAACATAACAATCCAAAATCTATGGTACACAAAGAAAGCAGTCCTGAGAAGGAGGTTTATAGATCTACAGGCCTACTTTAAAAAAAAAAAAAGAAAAGAAAAGAAAAGAATAAATGGTAGTAAATCATCTAACTCTACAACTTAAAGAATTAGAAAGAGAGCAACAAATAGTGCCCAGAGTGAGCAGAAAGAAGGAGATAATGAATATCAGAGCAGAATTAAATGACATAGAGACAAAAAAAAAAAAATACAAAAGATCAATGAAACCAAGAGCTGGTTCTTGAAAGGATAAACAAGATTGATGAACCTCTAGCCAGGCTCACCAAGAAGCAAAGAGAGAGGACCCAAATAAACAAAATTAGAAATGAAAGAGGCAAAATAACAACAGACCCCACAGGGATACAAAAGATTGTTAAAAATATACTATGAACAACTCTATTCAAACAAACTAGACAACCTGGAGGAAATGGACATATTCCTAGAAAAATACAACCTTCAAAAACTCAATCAGGAAGAATTTAAAAATCTCAATAGGCCAGTAAGTATGGAAGAAATTGAAGAAGTCATCAAAAAGCTTCCAGCAAACAAAAGCCCAGGGCAAGATGGATTCACAGGGGAGTTTTACCAAACATTCAAGGAAGAACTAAAACCTATTTTCCTCAGACTATTCCAAAAAATTCAAGAGGAAGGAGCACTTCCAGGCTCATTCTATGAAGCCAGCATAACCCTAATACCATAAGCAGATAAAGACAACACAAAGAAAGAGAATTATTGTCCAAAATCCCTCATGAACATAGATGCTAAAATCCTCAACAAAATTCTAGCAAATCTGATCCAGCAGTACATTAGAAAGATCATATACCATGACCAAGTAGGATTTATCCTAGGGATGCAAGGATGGTACAATATCCGCAAATCAATAAAAGTGATACATCACATAAACAGAGAGATAAAAACCACATAGTCATATCATTTGATGCAGAAAAAGCATTTGACAAAATCCAACACCCTTTCTTTATAAAAACTCTCAGCAAGGTGGGAATAGAAGGATCATACCTCAACATAATAAAATCCATATATGACAAACCCACAGCCAACATCATAACCAATGGGCAAAAATTAAAATCATTTCCCCTAAAAACAGGAACAAGATAGGGATGCCAACTCTCCCCACTCCTCTTCAACATAGTACTGGAAGTAGTAACCATTGTGATCAGACAAGAAGAAGAAATAAAAGACATCCAAATTGGAAAAGAAGAAGTAAAATGTCCTTATTCACAGATGACATGATACTGTAAATAGAAAACCTTAAAGACTCCATCAAAAAATTATTAGACTTAATTAATGAATTTGGCAATGTAGCAGGATACAAAATTAACACCAAGAAATCTATGGCATTTCTACACACCAATAGTGAACTTACATAAAGAGAGACTAAAAAAACAATCCCTTTACCATCACACCAAGAAAAATTAAGATACCTAGGAATATACTTAATGAAGGAGGTAAAAGACCTGTATGCGGAAAACTACAGTTCACTGAAAAAAGAGATAGAGGAAGACATAAAAGGATGGAAGAACATACCGTGTTCAGGGATTGGTAGAATCAACATCATTAATGTCCATACTACCCAAAGCAATCTATAGATTCAATGCACTCCCCATTAAAATACCAATGACATATTCCATAGGCCTAGAACGAACTCTCCAAAAATTCATCTGGAATAAAAAAAAAAAAAAAGACCCCGAATAGCTGCAGCAATCCTGAAAAGGAAGAACAAAGTAGGTGGGATCTCAATACCAGACATCAAGGTGTATTACAAAGCCACTGTTCTCAAAACTGCCTGGTTCCGGGACAAGAACAGACATATAGATCAATGGAATAGAATAGAGAACCCAGAAATGGAACCAAACCACTATGCTCAATTAATATTTGACAAAGGAGGCAAGAGCATGCAATAGAGTCAAGACAGTGCCTTCAATAAATGGTGCTGGGAAAATTGGACAGATACATGCAAAAAAATGAAATTAGACCACCAACTTACACCATACACAAAAATAAACTCAAAATGGAAAAAGGACTTAAACATATGACGGTAAACCATAAAAATACTAGAGGAATCCACAGGCAGCAAAATCTCAGACATATGCCGAAGCAATTTCTTCACCAGTACAGCTCCTAGGGCAATGGAAACTAATGGGAAAATAAACAAACGGGACTACATCAAAATGAAAAGCTTCTCTACAGCAAAAGAAACCATCAACCACAACAACAACAACAAAAACAACAAGAAAGCCCACTGCATGGGAGAACATATTTGCCAATGTTATCACCAATAAGGGTTCAATCTCCAACATTTATAGGGAACTCAGACAACTTAACAAAAGGAAGATAAACAACCTAATCAAAAAATGGGCAATGGAACTGAATAGCCACTTTTTGAAAGAGGTCATAGGGAAGGCCAAGAGACACATGAAAACATGCTCAAAGTCACTAATCATCGGAGAGATGCAAATCAAAACGACAATGCAGTACAATGTCACACCTGTCAGAATGGCTATCATCAACAAATCAACAAATGACAAGTGCTGGCTAGCATGTGGGAAAAAGGAACCCTCGTGCACTGCTGGTGGGAATGCAGACTGGTGCAGCCATTTTGGAGAACAGTATGGAGTGTCCTCAAAAAACTAAAAATGGAACTTCCATTTGACCCCGTGATCCCACTTCTAGGAATATATCCCAAGAAACTAGAAACACCAATCAGAAAGGATATATGCACCCCTATGTTCATAACGGCACAATTTACCATAGCTGAGATTTGGAAACAGCCTAAGTGCCCATCAGCCGATGAGTGGATTAGAAAACTGTGGTACATTTACACAATGGAATACTATGCTGCGGTAAAAAAGAAGGAATTATTACCATTTGCAACAGCATGGATGGACCTGGAGAGCATTATGCTAAGCGAAATAAGCCAGTCAGAGAACAATAAATATCCCATGATCTCACTCATCTGTGGAATATAATGAACAACATAAACTGATGAACAAAAACAGATCCAGAGACAAAGAAACATCAATCAGACTGTCAAACCTCAGAAGGAAGGTAGGGGAGGGTGGAGGTAAGGGGGAGAGATCAACCAAAGGACTTGTATGCATGCATATAAGCCTAACCAATGGACACAGACACCAGGGGAGATGAGGGCATGAGTGTCAGGGGGGGGGGGGCGCAATGGGGGGATAAGGACACATATGTAATACTTTAATCAATAAATAAAAAATAAAATAAATTAAAAAATGAAAGTTCATGTGAGAGGGATAATTTCCTAAACATAGTTGATTAAGTACATATAGATCTCTTCTCCTAAAACCCAACTATAGTGTATTAAACAAATTTTCAAATAGATAAACTCACAAGGACAGAAAAAAAAGGAATAGTATATTCGGCATCTTAATGAAATTTTTGAAGATGGAAGGGAGGTAATTAATTTAGCAGAGTGGAGGATATCACAATCTAAAAACCTACATAGGGAAATGATATTCTTTAGAGAAAAATCAGTTTTCCTTGAAGAATAAAGGAAATGCCATGTCTTGAAGGCACCAGTTACCACAGTAGGCAGAGACAATGCACACAAAATACAGGAAACAGTGAGATTGATTCAGTCTTTCTACTGAGCAATTGGACCTCTGAGTCCCAAACCTCTACATTGAGCAGCCAAGTCACTACCTTCCCCACCAAAGGACACAAGAGGTTTACTCATTAAAGATACTTTGAATGTGTTAACCCAAGACATCATGGAAGACCAGGGTGAGGTATAAGGCTGAAAACAGGGACATTAAGTGAAAGTCTATCTGCCTACAGAATAGTGAAATCATAGTACAGAAGCTGATATTAACCCCCCATAAGTGGTTGACTAGATCTCTAAGGAAGGAAACAAGCAAGAAAGAACCTTATCATATCCAGCAGCTCTATCTCCTAATCACCTTCTGAATCACATGTTCATTGACCACCACCTGCCTAACTAGGCATCTGGTAAGCCTTACCATTAGGTATTGATTTACATAGTCTTACTCTCCTAGTGATTCTATAAATGGTAAAGGCAGTAATTAAAGAAGGACAAAGTTCATGGGCTTTGGAGTCAGCTTAACTTAGATCCTATTCCTGAGTCTTATCTATTTGTATGACAGAGCAACTTAACCTCCTTAAGCCTCAATTCCCACCTATAAAATAGGAATGATAGTTATAGTATTATATTCATAATACTGTAATGAAGACTAAATACTGTAGCCAAGACTCAATGATGTAAGCTATGAGTATTATCAGCGCATTTGAAAGAATTTATTAGCATTTTATTTCAAGATGGTATGCTGATCCACAAATCAAATTTACTGTGTATCTTGATACTGTTTAGGCTTGCCCTTTAACTACAGATATAAATTACAGTGGTTTATAGACACAGCTTCTTTCTGAAAAGAACTGCTACCTCTAACCACCACCTCAACCATTAGACCAGATAGACACCTAACCCAAAACAAACCAATTCAATGACTTTCCACAGACTAATCAAAGTATTACAGATGTTCCCCATTGATACCCCTCCACCCTGCACAACCCCCAGGCTTACCTCACTATTGTCTGTGTCCATGGATTATGCATTTATGTATATAAATTCTTAGTTTTTAATGTGCATTGAACCTGTAAGGTTAGGCAGACAAAGATCTGGTAGTACAAGCTGGGGACTCAGTAACAAGGAAGGAGGGAGAAACAGAGATGAAAAAGACAATTTAGATTTTGTTTTCATGAACTATTTGCCACAATATTGCTGCATACTTAATGGTCAGAAAACATTAGTAGCATACAACAGTGTATATCTAATTTTGCTCTTGAGTGTCTGTGTTGGCCTAGGTCAGATCAGCTGAGACAACTGAGCTCACTTGATTCTGCTCATGTATATAATTGTCTCACAGGCTAACCTGGGCATGTTCTCATGGCAAAGTCAGAGAAGTCAGACAGGAAATAGGTACATGCTTTTCAAGTCTCTTTCATCATATATGCTAATATCCAATTGGCCAAAGTAAATCAAATGGCCAAGTCCAGATTCAGAGTGAGAGGGGGCTTCAAAGTTTGAGGCACAGCATGAGGGTAGAGGAAGACCATTAATTAGAACTATAAAGCAAATAGTTTACCACGGTCCCTGAGGAAAAAAGATTGACTTTGGCTTAGTACCTTCCCAACTCCACTGCCCGACTCCACTGCCCAAGAGTTGTACTCTGGTTCCTAAGTCTGTGGCATTGGCTACAGTTTTCTTAAAGGAAATTCTCCTTATCTGAACTTTCTTGAGTAGATTTCTTTACCCTCAAGAGATCCATAATTAAGACTCATAAATTTAGTGTAAATAATTTGGGTACAACCAAATACATGGTGTGGTTCAAAATGGCAAGGAGGCCTTAGCCAGTTTGGCTCAGTGGATATAGCGTTGGCCTGCGGGCTGAAGGGTCCCAGATTCTATTCTGGTCAAGGGCACATGCCTGGGTTATGGGCTCAATCTCCAGTAGGGAGCATATAGGAGGCAGCTGGCCAATGATTCTCTCTCATCATTGATGTTTCTATCTCTCTCCCTTCCTCTCTGAAATCAATAAACATTTTTTTTTAATGGCAAGGAGTTAGACTAAAACAGAAACCTCTATCCTATTGGTCAACTATATCAAGTATTTGCATCATTAAATCACTGATAAAGTTGTTTAAAACTGCCTTTTTCATTTTTAATTTTGCTTTGCTTTCCTCATAATCTGCTGGATTTTAGAAGAATTCACTAATTTTACGGTATAGCACCAAGACATGGCACATTTGACAATTTCTGTGTGACTTTTAAAATTTTATGCTGCCCTGCACTGACAAACTCAGTACTGCCAGTTATCTGTTTCCAAGCTGCCTGTTTCAGCTTCAAGAGATATCTGGGAATATTCACTCACTTCAAAATTTCCATAAATATTCAATGAGACTTAGTGACCAGAATAGATCTGCACATTTCTTCTCTTTGCAGAACATGTAAAGAGTAGAGATACGTTGTGCTGATTTCCAGCTTTGATTCAGAAAAATCTTGGCTCTCGGAGCTTTGAGCATCTGTAGCTCCCCACCCACCTGAGCTAATCTTGAATCATCTGCTAAGACACATCCAAAGCTTTGAACACTCCCAAAGATTCACTAAAACCTCTTTACATGGACTCTCTCCCCATCAACACTTATTAATGTATCATTAAATAGAGACTGCTATAGGGCTTCTAAATACCCTCTACTGCTGGGAGTTATCTAGGTGTGATGAAATAAACAGTCTGAGGGACCTAAATCCTGGGAAATTTTGCATTATTACCATTAATGAGAAAATCTTAAGGTAATTGGTTTGGGTCGTGCCCCTTCCCAAACCTAAGTCCCAATGAGTATCACAAGCCAACATGAAATTATCCTAGCTGTAATACAATATTTTCCATCAAGCCTATAGTTCTCTCACAAAATAATTCAGATTTACTCATGGTTTTAGCTGTAACATCTGAAACTACAGCATCATAGAATGCTATAGATTCTTGCATTTTCTGCTTGGCAGGCATCCTACTGATTTGATTGGTTACCCAGAGCCTCAGCAACATATTTCTATGGCAAAGAGGAAGCACAAGAAACACAGTCCAAGGCAGAGTGTATGTTTTCATAAATGATTTATTAGCAATTATTTCAAGCCAATATGCAAATACAGCTCATTCCTTTAATTCACAGAATATTTCAGTAACTTTTCTCAGGGAGACAATAAATAAAATCTCTTCAGTTAAAGTCACAAGACTGAAATAAGTGTTAATAGTATTAATCAAGTCCTTTTATCACATGTAAAAATCTTCTCTTGCCAAGATGAAAGAATGCATTAGAGGGGAGGAGCAAAGATGAGGGAACATTGTAATCTTTTGATTATTATTTTTTCTCCTGGAGAAGGAAGATGAGAGGATTTAAAGCAACCACTTAGAAAAATCCCAGGATCCCAAAGGCCCAAGAGTTCTATGAAAACCTGTGTGAGCAGCCTTTTCCTATTGCAATAACAGTGGAAGTGAAGCCCAAATGCTTGGATGTCCTAACTGGCATACAGCAGACTTCAGTGTCAGATGCAATCACTGAACGTAAACTTTCTGTTTAAAAAGCAATAGACTGCAGACAAATTGTGGGGAATGTTAGACCCACTTAAAGTTTTTTATTGGCTGAAGCAAAAGTTTTATTTTAAACATTTTAAAATATATTTTATTGATTTTTAAGAGAAAGGGAGAGGCAGGGAGAGATAGAAACATCATTGATGAGAAAGAAGCATTTATAGGCTGCCTCCTGCATGGCCCACACCGGAGACTAAGCCTGGAACCCAGGCATTGACCAAGAATTGAACCATGACCTCCTGGTTCATAGGTCAATGCTCAACTAAGCCATGCTGGCCAGGCCAAAAGCTTTATTTTAAAATGTACATGATTGTTATATCAGCAAATGGCACTACTGATGCACCATAGCTCCACTCACTTAAAAAAAAAAAAAACACAAAAAACTTAAGTGGCTCCCAATATACTTCAGGATATAGTCCTTATTACAGTGTATAAAGTCTTTCATAATCCTGCTCCCTCCTACTTTATTGCTTCTTCTCTTACTATTCCCCCAAACCTCCTCCAAAATACTTTGTCCCTGACATCCTGAAATACCTTGCAAACATCAAACATGCTAGGCACTTGCAGGCCTTTTCACCCTCACATATGCTCTTACCCCATTTTTCTCCACTTCTTTACTCATTATTTAAGACTTAACCTTGGGAAGCCATCCCAACATCACTAGGTAGTCATTATTTTTCCTTGTTTACAACCACTACAGTGATTCCAACATATTCTAACACTGTGCTTATATGTCACATACATTAGTGAGCACACCATGTAAGTTCAGCAATGTGATACACATGTACATACACATACATGTACATACCTCCTTGAAACAGAACCTATTTCATATGCATTTAATATTACTAAGCATTCAACAAAATGCCTGGCAAAGTGTACCGACTCAGAAAGATGGTGCAATTTATGACGTTTGTGGGTGAGCATGGATTTTCCCTCAGTACACAGAATCTCTGGCTTGGACTTTCTTGAGTGACTGATAATATTTTTGCCAGTTGGTGTGTCTATATTAGGAGTAGACTATGGACAAACAAGGGGAAAAAGGTATAGCTGACTGGTCCAGGTGGGAAATAAATCCTTAGCCATAACTTCAGTATTGTACACTAATCACGTCAACCCACGCTAAGGACAACTTTTTCAATATGAGAACCTAGTCAGATGCAAGCAAATTGTCACAACTCCCCCATCCCCAGGCTTCATTGTTCTTAGAACCATGATTTTCATTAGTTTCCTTTTTTAGGTCTTTTATTCTGAGCTCCTTAATCCATCCCCCATTTATAGAGTTATTTATGATGATTTGGCAGATACAAAACTCTTTGCCGTGACTCAATTGGCATTTTAAATTATTTTAATTTCAAGAGATGCAGCAGTGACACAATCATTTTTAACTACTAACTACATAGAAATTCCTTACTTAGGTAAATCCATTCTTGCAAATAGAATGGAGTTCATGATGAACTGAATCACCAACCACATGTCAAACCAAAGAGACAGTCATTTCTACCACATTGCATTGATATTTGGGGAAAAATTCTCAGGTGGCTTTGGAAGCTTTACTGCTGTCAAAAGGGAAAAAAAACACACCTAAATCAGTATTCAGCCAAAGAATAGTAAAAAATAATCTTATGATGAACCTGTAGTTGTGATGACTGCCCTTCTCTCAAAATATCATTCTAAAATCATTTAACAGACCCTGGAGAGCAAAGGGCAGCCCTGAGCTTCCTTGGGTCTTGTGTAAAATATTAAGCCCCAGAGAATTCAGAAGATAGCAGGAACAAGCCATAAAAAACATTGGACTATAAGATGATTGTTTACAGTGACTTCAACTGAAATAGAAACAACCTTCCATTCCTACCCCCACTCCGAGAAGATTTAACTTTATCCATTGACACAGGTTTGGAAAATATAAGTAAAATTATATTTTAAAATATTTATTGGACACACATTCATACAAAATGCACAAGTGCTCACAGGTACACACACACACACACACACACACACACACACACACACCTCATAAAAGAAAAAATATTTCCCAATCTAGAAGCCTAAGTACAGAAACCAAAAGCAAAATGTCATGACCTATTAAGTTATAAAGGATTGACATTATCTTTTTCCTGTACATAGAAATTCACTTAAAAACACAATGAAAAACAAACACTTGTTAACTGTTTATTTTAAAGAGGGGAGTGAGATTGGGAGAGGGGTTTAAGGTAGACTTTCAACTTTTACTGTATATTCTTCTGTACTCTTTGATTATTTTTATAACAAGTATGCATTCATATATTATTTGTACAATAAAAAAGGAAAATAGTGGAGAAACCAAGATCGCGGCATAGGTAAACAGCTGAACTGCTGCCTTGCACAACAATTTCAAAACTACAACTAAAAGACAAAACGGACATCATCCAGAACCACAGGAAGGCTGGCTGAATGGAAATTCTACAACTAAAAGGAAAGAGAAAAGCACACCAAGACTCACAGGAGCTGTGGAAGGCAGAGATACGGAGGCACGCACACGGATAGGGCTGGCAACTGAGTATGCAGCTGGCTTTTTCAAGTGGGAGGGAGACAAAAGCTCCCGACTGCTCTGAACAACAGTTCCAGGCAACATTCTAGGGACCCAGACACATACGGGGAGAAACTGGACTGTCTGGCAGTGGGCAAAACTCGAGGGCGTCTTTCTCTCAGAGGTGCTTGCAGTGATTACCGCGGGAAACTGAGACTCGGGCCTCTTAGGGCAGGGCTGATGGGAAGCCATTGCGGTTTGCTCCACCCTGAGATTCTGCCCCACGAAGCCATTGCTGCTTGCTCCATCCTGAGACTCTGCCCCATCCAAGCTGATCGCACAGGCTTTTGCATATGAATGCCCTGGTCCTTTGAACTCTAAACTTACCGAACAAACTGCAGCTGAGTCAGTGAGACCCAGAACATCCAAAAGAAGGTCCAAGGCCCCGCAGCAGCTTGCATTGCTTCACAGCTGGGCCTCATCTGGGCACCTCCAAAATCTAAACAAAGAAGAGGAATCTGCAGATCTCTCCGTAGCTCCTGCTGGGTGGCCTCAGGCAGAGGCTAAATTATCACCTCCTTGGAGATCCAAGAGCCAGTGTACCCAGGGGTCAGAGTGGGACCATCCAGATTACGACTCCTCAGATCCATAAGGGACGCACTCAGGGGCAGACTCAGTGAGCACCAAAGCCCCACTGAAGCAAGTCTTGTCTCATAAGGGTGTCTCCAGCACAGAAGTTCTCCCATTGTAGACACAGCTGATCCTCACAGCCAACTGGCCTGGAGGTCAATTCCTCCCAGTGATACCAACAACAATCAAGGCTTAACTAAAACAAGACTGTGCACACAGCCCACAAAGGGGTGCACCAAGAGTGTCCACCTCAGGCAACTGGGGAGGCTGAGCCACTGGGCCCTATAGGACACCTAGCACACAAAGCCACTCTATCAACTCAGGGAAGCAGCCAAAATGCAGAAACAAAGAAACAGGTCACAAATGACAGAAATGGAGGAAAGCAAATGACTGGATATGGAGTTCAAAACCAAGGTTATAAGGTTACTCAAGAATTTTCTAGAAACCGCCAATAAATTTAGTGAGACCCTCAAGGGTATGAAAAAGGACCAACTAGAAATTAAGCATACACTGACTGAAATAACAAATAATATACAGAGATCCAACAGCAGACTAGAGGATCACAAGAATCAAGGCATAGATTTGAAATACAAAGAAGCAAAAAACACCCAACCAGGAAAGCAAAAAGCAAAAATAATCCAAAAATATGAAGATGGTGTAAGGAGCCTCTTGGACAACTTCAAGCATACCAACATCCGAATTATGGGGGTGCCAGAAGAAGAGAGAGAGCAAGATACTGAAAACCTATTTGAAGAAATAATGACTGAAAACTTCCCCCACCTGGTGAAAGAAATAGACTTATAAGTCCAAGAAGTGCAGAGAACCCCAAACAAAAGGAATCCAAAGAGGACCACACCAAGACACATCATAATTAAAATGCCAAGAGCAAAAGACAACGAGAGAATATTAAAAGCAGCAAGAGAAAAACAGTTAGTTACCTACAAGGGAGCACCCATATGATTGTCAGCTGATTTCTCAACAGAAACTATGTAGGCCAGATGGGAGCGGCAAGAAATATTCAAAGTGATGAATAGCAAGAACCTACAACCAAGATTACTCTACCCAGCAAAGCTATCATCCAGAATTGAAGGTCAGATAAAGAGCTTCACAGACAAGAAAAAGCTAAAGAAGTTCATCACCACCAAACCAGTATTATATGAAATGCTGAAAGGTATTCTTTAAGAAGAGGAAGAAGAAGAAAAAGGTAAAGATAAAAATTATGAACAACAAATACATATCTATCAACAAGTGAATCTAAAAATCAAGTGAATAAAAAATCTGAGGAACAGAATAAACTGGTGATTATAATAGAATCAGGGGCATAGAAAGGGAGTGGACTGACAATTCTCGGGGGGGAAGGGGTGTGGGTGGTGCGGGAAGAGACTGGACAAAAATTGTACACCTATGGATGAGTACAGTGGGGGGGTAAGGGCAGAGGGTAGGGTGGGAACCGGGTTGAGGGGAACTATGGCGGGGGGAAGAGGAACAATTGTAATAATCTGAACAATAAAGATTTATTTTAAAAAATAAAATAAAAAAGGAAAATAGTGAAAGGGAGAAAAATAATGACCTAAGCTACTGTTATCTGTGGTCCATGTATCAGAGACAGATTGAGCGAAAGCTTCCCCTCTTTATTCAAAATTTTGCATACCTGTAAATATGCTAGGACTCATTATATGATGCAAGAAATTACCCATCAGACATCTACTACCATGGATGACTATGCAGCCACTGTCCTCAAATGCATCTAACATACAGGCCTATGTGCATGTGCATACAACACCACACACACCTGCCCTCTCACCATCACCTTCAAGCCACTTATCAAAAATCATCAGTGAGTGAGAAAATCCAAAACATCATGAAAACCAAGGTCATCACCACAACCAACCATCTGAGTTAGAATACAGTAATTAGCCAGTTGGAATGATTTAATCTATATTTCAAAACCCAAGTCTCACTGTTTTATGTATTCTGTGTTTGTGTGTATTTTAATTCATTTTTCAAACTATGTTTTCCTGCCTTTATAGATACATTCTCCTTTTTCAAAATATATAGATATAGATAGGTACATACATAGATACTACATCCATGCACATACACGCACACACACACACACACACACACACACACACACAAAGATGTGTGAGAGAAAAAGAGATCTAAAAATCATTTAACCCAAGAATTCATAAAAAGTCTAAAGCGCAGTTTCCTTGCACAAAGATTGGGTACAATAAATATATCTCCAAAAGGCTTAGTTTGACATTCTGGAAGTACTCAGAAAGATGCATTTTATGTTACACACACTTACCATCTTCAGCAACAGAGCCGTGGGTTTCATATTTCAATATTGTAGATTCTTATGTGCAAAAACCCACAGTGAGAAAACCCTCCTGGGTTATAAAAACATAATTCCCTTCAAAGACTATTGTTTCTTTTTCAAAATTGCATTAAAAAGAAACTCCCAATACAAAGAACATTTTGCAGTACTCTTTGGAATAGTGAGTAATGATGCTTGCAGTATTACTAGGAGTATGCAAAATGAAACAGGGCCTAGGGAGGCAGGTGTGGTCTCATGTATTTCAACAAAAAGGCTTGAGAAATCTTTGAAATTGAAATTTGTCACCTCAACTCCAAACAAAACACACACACATACTCACAAATATGTTGGCATATTTACTGCACACTATACTTTTTCACCTAGATATGAGAAATGAGAGTAACTGATAACCGAATGCCCAGAAATAACAGAATAAGTAATGAGATGAGGGAATCAAGTCAACAAGTATTTACTGTAAGCTCAAGGAACCTCTACCTAGATCCAGAGGAAAGAATAATCTACATAAAACATGTAGAGCAGCCCTGGCCAGGTGGCTCAGTTGGTTGGAGCATCATCCAGTACACAAAAATGTTGGGATTTTGACTCCAGGTCAGGGCACATACCTAGGTTGCAGATTTGATCCCTGGTCAGAGCGTGTACTGGAGGCATCTGGTCAATGTTTCTCTCTCTTTCTCTCCCCCTTCCTCTGTCTCTAAAATAAATAAAAACATATCCTCAGATGATGGGGGGAAAAAGAACAAGTAGAGCAGTTAATTGCCAGATTCCTGGACCCACCACCAACATTCTGACTCAAAATCTCTGGTTGTGGAGATTATATATATAATCCAAGGTTGGATTCCAATCTGTTGGAAGCTGCCCATTGTCTTCACTAGCAGAGAGGTATGGACAAGGAGCCCGGAACACTGGTGAACCTTGAGCCCTGGCAAAGGTCAGAGCTATGCACCCACAATGGTAGCTGAAGCAATTTCCCAACCAGATAGTCATGTAAATCCTTTCTGATAAGATAGTCTGTCTGTTACTGGAATTGTCTGCCTAAGGGCTATAGGTGTATCCCAAACTGAATAAAAGGATGGCAAGGCCTGAGCACAAGTGGAGTCCTTCCTCTTGCATTGGGCTCCCACCTGGCCCCCCAATTTCCAAATTATATTTCTTGTCTCATCTCTGTCATTTGTGCATGGCCCTTCTCCAGAGCCTGAACCTGAACCATGCGGGACATGGGTCATCACACAATCAAGGGCACGTACCTTGTTGCAGGCTCCTCCCCGGCCTTGGCCCAGGTCAGGGCGTGTGCAAGAGGCAACCAATCAATGTGTTTCTCTCACATTGATGTTTCTGTCTTTCCCTCTCTCTTCCACTCTCCCTAAAAAACAATTGAAAAATATCCTTAGGTGAGAATGTAAAAGAAAAGAAAAGAAATAGAGTGAGAGAAGATTGGACCTATAAGAGGAGATCAGGATACTAGCCCAGCACACCAATGATGCCTAGAGCATTCTTTTAATCACAAGAAAGACAATGAGATATGGGATAAGCAAAGAACATGGACATAAATGGTAAGTGCGGTATCTTCTTTGGGGACAAAAATTTGCCGCAGACTCAACAATTACTCTCAAAAATCATCAAGTAATAGTTCCAAACCAAATGCTTATAACTCCTTAATGGTTTTCTATTTTTCTTAAGGTGAAGCCCAAACTTTTGAACGTAGTTTACAGGTGCTTTATGATCTTCTCCTGCTTATCTCTTTTATCATGTACTAGAGGCCTGGTGCACAAAATTCATTCATGGGGAGGGGGTCCCATCAGTCCAGCTTGCACTCTCTCCAATCCAGGACCCCTCAGGGGATCAGGCCTAAACTGGCAGTCGGACATCCCTGTCACAATCCAGGACCTCTGGCTCCTAACTGCTCACCTGCCTGCCAGCCTGATCACCCCTAACCGCCTCTGCCTGTGGGCCTTATCTCCCCTCACTGCCCCCCTCCCCACCAGCCTGATTGCCCCAACTGCCCCCCTGCTGGCCTGGTCGCCCCACACAGCCTGCTGTTCAGTCATTTGGTCATCCCTCACTAACCCCCTTGCTGGCCTGGTCACCCCACGCAACCTGCTGTTCAGTCATTTGGTTCTCCCTCACTAAACCCCCTGCTGGCCTTGCCGCCCCTCACAGCTTGCTGTTCGGTCGTCCATTCGGTTGTTTCAGTCGTGATGGCCCCTGGCTTTTTAACAGTTTTTTTTAAATATATTTTATTGATTTTTACAGAGAGGAAGGGAGAAGGATAGAGAGTTAGAAACATCGATGAGAGAGAAATACCTATCAGCTGCCTCCTGCACAAACCCTACTGGGGATGTGCCTGCAACCAAGGTACATGCCCTTGACTGGAATCGAACCTGGGACCCTTGAGTGCGCAGGCTGACGCTCTATTCACTGAGCCAAACCGGTTAGGCCCCCTGACTTTTTATATATTAGGATGTTGCCACTCCCTTCATTGCACTTTATGTCCCAATCCTATTTAACTACTTTCTGCACCCATCTAGACTATTCACTTCTACTCACTGTCTACTTCCTCTGCCTATCTACCAACTTCCTTAGCTAATTTTTACTTATCTTCAAATTTCCTCTTAAAATTTATCTTCTCCAGGAAGCATTTCCTGAACCTTAGATTCTGTATTGTGTCTCTCTTATTTCCCAGAGCACTTTGTACATCCCACATTATAGTAGTTACCACATTCTACTATAATTATCATTTATTTGTATTTCTCTTCTGTTATATATGGTTCTGACATCAATTAGGTCACAGTATATACGCTTCACTACTGAAGCTGTAGTACCTAGAAGAGTGGATAACACATATTAAGTTTCAAATAAACATCTATTGAGTGAATTAGTGGATTTTTAAAATTAATTCATCAAACTAATGAGTGAATTAATAGATGAACACATGTATTGCTGTGACCAAACAACTCATACTTGGTCCCCAAGCTGGATCAATCAAACTTTCAGACATTTCACAATTAGAAAAAGAAACCTAAGCAAGAATTTTTTGCTCTTGGTTTTCTCTCTAACATCCTAAAAGTTATCCAGAACTTTTATTTCCCCCTTTACTGTATTAGTAGTTAATGAAGAGATGGATCAAAATAGAAAATTATTGTATGAGCATTGAGGCAATAAATGAAGCCCAATGTATGATTACCTGCTCTCCACCACTTAACCCAACACACAAATTTGCTCTCTCAAATATTATTATGAGTCAGTTGCTATTGTCACACCTTCTACAGAGAAGGCTGTAATATAAGAGAAATCAACACTCCTGCAAGACCTGATTGTTTTATACTCAGATGTTATAACATTACAACCCTGGATTTTCTAATAGGTCTTCAATCTTTGGCCAAAACGAGCTCCTATTTGATACACAGTACAACTGAGGCAAACCAGAAGTAACACTATTTATCAGTTTTAGCCTTCTATTAAAGATTCAAAGCCCTTTAACATGAAATGAGGAGCAATTTAATATCACATATGTGCCCTGATTAAACTAAGGCAATACATAAAATGTTTGAATACATTTCAAAGATCAAAAAGTGAATGGTTATTTGTTCCACAAAATCGTTAAAAAAGAAACAGAAAATATATATTCATTATTTGTTAAACAAATTTATAATAGGATGGTTAGATAGTGAGTATCCCTCGTGCTTTGGAAATTGCATTATATTTACAACTATCCTTTTAAATGTAAGTTCTTGGTAATATTGTTTAGGGTGGTAGAAAGAGCATAAGCTTCAAAGATGAGGGATTTTAATCCCATCTCTTCTGCTTCCCACTCTGCCACTTATATATGTGCAAGTCTGAGGTTCAAAAAGATTAAATAACTTGCCCAATTTCTTCATATATAACATGGGGATAATACAAATGTCTACTTCATACAGCTGCTGTGATGATTACATGAGATAATAAGGGTAAAGTATTTGGTAAATTCAAGGCTCTCCATGAATCCCACCTTTTGTGACTGGCACTTTATATTATTTTTATTGTATTAATTTTTGTATTTCTTATTTATTTTTAGCAGCATGGTATTGCTGAGTACATAGGCTTTTGCATCAGACAGCCCTGGATTCAAATCCCATTTCCTCTACTTACTGTTTCACATTAAACAAGTTGTTTAACATCACTGAGCTTTCACTTTCTTATCTACAAAATGGATTTAGTAAAAACCCTACCTCCTGGAGCTTGTTGGGAAGATTGAAGTAACATGTTAAAGTGCTTTTTTTATCACAGTTTCTGGTACATTGAAAATCTTCAACAAATGGTAGCTGCTATTATTTTTCTATCTACCATTATTATGTATTTGATAATGAAGTATACTAGTGTTGAATTCAAACAGAAGCCTCAGCCAGGTCTAAAGAAAGAAGGAAAAAATCCCTAGGGTTGTTATAACAGCTGATTTGGGCCATCTAATTTTTATAAAAAGTCAATTTAGTAAATATTTATGAAATAAGGCCAAAAAAAAGTTGTCCATTCAACCCAATGATATTTGAGCAGCACAGACCAAAAAAGTTATTGAAGAGATGATTCCTGTTTGGCTGGTTGTGTTATCACAGTATATACTTAGCCTAGTGGTGACTTTACAATTGATTTGAACCAATTATCTGATGTTGTTCTACCTACCTCTTTTTAGGGTTGCATGTTACAATAAACAAAGAATTCAGCAGGAGCAATGATGATATAGAGGAGACATTTGAAGGGTTGGAAGTTGACCTAGATAACCTCTAATTCCCTTCAAATTGCAATTCTGTGAATCTCTAAAATCTCTCTCTCTTACTGTGTGACCATGAACAAGCAACTTCACCTCTTTGGGTATAGGATTCTCTATATGCAAAATGTGGCAATTGGCTATAATATTCTGTGGTTCTACTTGAGAATTATAATAATTTTGCAATAGCCACAAGGGCAGAAAATCTGAGATTCCTACAACTATTGCTGTTAGCAAAATCAACTCCAAATAAAGCTATGGAAAGAATTTTCTCCTTTACCTTTTTTTTATTGTTCTCATCTTGTCCGGGGCCTGAGTAATTTGTTATAACATCACTGTAAAGTGATTGATAATATGATTACCAAAATTCAGAGAAGAATAAAATAAAATCAGAATCCTCAATAAATGCCCTATACTCCAGAAAATGAGTTTAATTTAGTAAAACAACATTGTTTTTAAGCAGCCTATGCTGTTACTTCAGGTGAGAACAGTTATCTTTGGAAACACTCTGAAATACCATACAATCCAATTCCTCCTGATAATCAAGAGGAATTGGAGATCATGAACTGGAGATCATGAATTGGATAATCAAGATCATGAATTGGATAATCAAGAACTGGAGACATGCTTCATAAAGATTGTTTAGGGGAGAAAAAAAATGTCTACTGAAATATCTATATTAAACATTAACCAAATGCTTTGGAGAAGACAAGATAGGTAACAGTTTTTTTGGATGTGTGTGTGGGGGGGGGGAGGGGTTAGTGTTTTCAGTAATATCCAGTAAAACTTTGATTAACCAGGACTCTATAAATACAAACTTCAAATTTCCAGAATATTCTTGCTACCATCTACTCTATGAAAAATACAGCCAGATTTTACTCTCTGATCAGACCTCAGAGGGGAACAACAGATAATAATGGTGAAGATCTGGGTCCCAGAGCATCCCAAGTGCCTCTCTGAACTTCTTTAGCCAGAGAAGATAATATATAGATAATGTTTCTATAGATACTATTTATACCATTTACGTAATGTATATATTGTGTTCATATTATAATATTTTATAGACAACTAGGAGCCCAGTGCATGATTCGAAATCACGTGGCGCTGCCCACCCTCAAGTCGTCGGTCTGGCCCTGCCTCCCTCTCCAGCCCTTGAAGCAGCTGCGGCCACTGCTGATCAGGCCCTCCCCCAGCGCAGGCACGCGGAGGCCCCTGCCACCCCTCCCCCGACGCTGCGTGAACAACCTCCTCCTGTCCAGTCGACCCGTTACGGCATCCCAGTTAATTAACATATTTCTCCATTATATACAGTATATATATAATAGATAGTTATTGAGCACTATTCTATACTAGGCCCTGTGCTAAGGGTTTATTGAGCACAATCTTATTAGGAAACTGGTAATGAGAGAATTCTATCAGAAACCAGCAAGAGTTCTTTAAACCCAGAGGGGTTAGCCAGGAGGGGTAGAGGTAAAGCCATGAGGTTTAGATGGTCTGGCATCAAGGATTACAGAAACCTTCAGATAGCCATCACAACTATGGCATTAGTTCTACTGGCCACTATTCAGACAGGTTCCAGAGAGTGCTACAACAGCAACCCTTTGAGACTGGCTCCTGGAACTGTCCCATGGAGATCCTAGACCCTCAATCAGTCACTTGGACTTAAAATTTATGCTTCTTGGACCTTGCACTAATGCCTGGTTTCATATTGTTTAATGCCAGCCTGCTTTTGAGCAAGAGGTAACTGAGAACCCAAACAAGAGACCATTACAATATCCCAGGTGAAAGAGTTTTAAAATAGGGTTGGAGCAGTGAAGTGGGATATAAATGAGTATACTTAAGCTACGTTTTGAGGATGGAAAAATTGGCATGTCTTTCTCTGGGATTTTATGTTCACAGTGAACACCTAACTGTTCCATCTGATTCAGTTGCTTTCTTTGTCAAATTGGTGCATTTGTTTCAACAAACCAACCAAAATAAATCCTGATTTAGAGACTAGATTTCTCACTTTTAAATACTTTCGGTGATATTTAGATACAAATTAAAACTTAACAATTCCAAGAAAACTGATGAAGAAAGGAGCATAAATATGAGTGATAATTCAATCCAAAAGAGCAGAAAGGTTATAGTGTGCCTTTATCCAAAACCTCTTTTCATAAAATATTCATATTCTCAAATGAAAATATTACCTATGATGCACACTGAATGATGATGCTCATATGGCAACGGGCCAAAAAAAGAAAGAATTTTTAACATCAATACATTAAGATCCTTGTAAAAAAACAACAACAAACAAACAAAAAAACCCTGTTTACCACTGAGACTGATGATCAAAAAAATTAGAAATAGAATCAATGAGGCATATGCTTCAACTTATCTTTTTAACCAGTCCCTTACATGTATTAACTTAATTCCCATTGTTATATTTTCATCCCTGCTGCAGTGGGTTTTACTTTGCCTTGTTTGAGCCCCAAAAGCAAGACATTTAGAAATAATCCAAGTAATTAGTAAATGCCTGGCTCATGCAGCCCACTGGCTATTTTGATAACTAAATGGTAACTGTAAGCCAAGGGACTTCCATAAGAAAGCAGAAAAGCCAAACAATCATTTAGATACTTGAACACGGTGGTGTCAAGAAGATTTGGATGCTTAATAATTTTTTTCCATTTTAATCCAGTTGCTTGCTGTTTCCACCACTGTTCTTACATGTTTACCTTTTGGGGCTGGCTTGCTTCAATTTACCTATGGCCTGTTCAGAAATATATAGATATTTGAAACATCTCCAGGAGATTTCTGCAGATGAAGCAACAACAAATTCAATAGATTTTTTTAAAGATATGCTATTATATATCTTGATGATTATTTATCAGACATTTATGAAGCAATCATTAATTTAGAAAGTGACTGAACTCTGAACTTACTTATTAGTTTAGTCAAGCAACTGCTTTGACACGCATTTTCTAACAAATTTCCCAGTTGTTTTGATGCCTATCTTTAAAGAAGACCCCTAGGCATAGGCTGGCACAATTATTATAAACATTTGACATGATTAGTCTTGAGGTCTGGCTTTCAGGGAGATTTCCTTAAACTAGCTGAAAGACTCACATCTTTTTATGTTCTAATGTTTGCCTACAAACCCACAGTTATAGTAACCAAGAGAAAATGCTCAGCCTCAAAGGATTATCATATTTGAAGCAATGGACTAGATTTTTTTCAGCTTCTCTGCTGCCCAAGATGCATAGAGACTTAGAGGCAAAATAGTCTCTTACTCTTTCTCTTCCTTACTTTGAAATGACAGTTGAAATGCCCACTTTCCTGGCAATGCCAGTCTGTCTTCCATGTAACCTCCTCCCTCCCACCCCCACCCCCCAAAAAAAGTAAACAGCAGAGAGAAGAAAAAATAAAATGTCAGGTAATAAAATGTACAGGGTGGAAGATTACTATAAAAAAGAATATTAAGGGAAGAATCCACATAGAAGCTGGGCCTTAAGCTAAAGCATGTGGCATGGGTAGAAGCTGAATTGGCAAAAAGGAATTTAAGGTGTGAGCAAAGGCCTGAAGGATAGAACAAGTATCATGAGAATAAATAGTTGGACTAGGTGAAGTAGATGATCCCTAGTGCTTCAAGCTGTAAATTTTAGTAATAAAGATTTCTCCAGGAGAGCCAAGATTCAAAAACACCATTACACATTGATCTGGCTTTCCATTTCCATCTGATTCAGCCACTGAGATATGGATTTTGATATATGGTAGACAGAATAATTGCCCCCAATGATTTCCAAGTCCTAATACCCAGGACCTATGAATATGTTACCTCACATGTTAAAAGAAACTTGAGATGAGAAGATTATCCTGAATTATTTGAATTTCCCAAAGTAATAACAAGGGTCCTCATAAGTGAAAGAGGGAGATAGGAGTGTCAGAGTCAGAGGAGATGTAATGACAAAAGCAGAGGTCATAGTAATGCAATCACTGGCTTTAAAGATGGAAGGCACTCATAAGCCAAAAAATGCAGGCAACCTTTAGAAAGTGAATAGGCAAGGAAATGGATGTTCCCCTAGAGCCTCCAAAAGGCATACAGCCCTGCTGACACCTTGATTTTAGCTCAATATGACACATTTCAAACGTCTGACCTCCAGACTGTAAGATAATAAACCTCTGTGTTTTAAACCATGAAGTTGGTTGTATTCAGTACAACAGCAATAGGAAACTAATAGTAGTAGCTTAACAAGTAGTCTAATAAATAATATACAAAAAGTTATGAGCAATTCAGAGGTTATATAGTCCAGTATCCATCTCCCAGAGGCCCATGGGTGGAGAATGACAAGAATAGGCAACAAAAGTGACATCTTAGGACTCAATAATCAGTCTATTAGGAACCAAGACCTCCTTAAATATGTGACTGTGAGATAAAGTACTAATTTAAGTAGTAGTAATAATAATTCTAAGAGCAATGAAAGTACTGACTAGTTGTTTTATAGCTACTACATGCCAGCACTTTACATTTATTTTAGCCATCATAAGAAGCCTATATAAAATGTCATCATTATTCCTATTTTACATAACCCCATTTTATAGATAAGAAAACTAAGTTCAGGGGAAGGGTTACAATAACCAGGAAGAAAATCATGGGCTCAGGAAAGTCCGCTGAAAATCAGGGCAAGGCTCCAGTCCCAGCAGGGAATCATACTACTAAATAGAAAGCTAAGAAAAAAAATACAGTGGAGCATCATAAGTATGGGAGGAAAGAAGGCCTTCAATTCAATGGACTTCTGTGTGCCCAGGACCTATACCAAGTATGCTGGCTCCAGGTATGTAGGGCCATAGGAGGCATTGTAGCTCATGCCTGTTGGCAGGTTGAAAGTTTACGATAGGAGTAAATACAGTTGGCTATTACGCAAGACTCATAGTTACCTGCCTGCTAGGCATTCCAGAATATTTGGCTTAAATGGGATTATTACATTGTCAGTTGTCTCAATGGAAACTTCTCTGGCAATAAAGTTAGGGGTCTTCAGCAAGTTCCTTAGCTTCTTTCAGCCTCATGTCTTACCATAATTCCCAAAACAGACTCTCTGCTCCAGGAAAACCAATTTCTTTGCCATTTCAAAGTATTTGCACCCAGAAACAAGCAAAACATTCTCTAGGGAGCAAAGGACAAGTTCCGGAAGAAAATCTCTACAGGATAATGGATCATCCTATCTAATAAAAGAGTAATATGCAAATTGACAGTCACTTCAACACACAAGATGGCCGCCCCCATGTGGTCAAAGATGGCTGCCCCCATGTGAACACAAGATGGCCACCACAAGATGGCCGGCAGGGGAGGGCAGTTGTGGGTGATCAGGCCAGCAGGGGAGGGCAGTTAGGGGTGACTGGGCTGGCAGAGGAGGGCAGTTGGGGGTGACCAGGCCAGCAGGGGAGGGCAGTTGGGGGGACCAGGCCAGCAGGGGAGGGCAGTTGGGGGGACCAGGCCAGCAGGGGAGGGCAGTTGGGGGGACCAGGCCAGCAGGGGAAGGAAGCTGGGGGGGACAAGGCCTGCAGGAAAGCACAGTTGTGGGCAATCAGGCCAGCAGGAGAGAGCAGTTGGGGGTGACTGAGCTGGCAGAGGAGGGCAGTTGGGGAGACTAGGCCTGCAGGAGAGGGCAGTTGGGAGGGGGCAGGCCTGCAGGGGAGGGCAGTTGGGGGTGACCAGGCCTGCAGGGGAAGACAGTTAGGGGCAACCAGGCTGGCAGGATAGGGCAGTTAGGGGTTACCAGGCCAGCAGGGGAGGGCATTTAGGGTCAATCAGGCCGGCAGGGGAGCAGTTAGGCATTGATCAGCTGGCAGGGGAGTGGTTAGGGGATGATCAGGCTTCCAGGCAGAAGTGGTTAGGGGCAATCAGGCAGGCAGGCAAACGAGTGGTTGGGAGCCAGCAGTCCTGGATTGTGAGAGGGATGTCCCTCAAGGGGTCCCAGATTGGAGAGGGTGCAGGCTGGGCTGAGGGACACCCCCCCATGCACAAATTTCATGCACCGGGCCTCTAGTTGTTCTTGTAAAAAAACAAAGTATTTCTACTAAGTTTTTGCTCCTCTCTCAAGTTGTTTCTTCCTTTCATTCTCCTTCAAAACCAATCCTGGTCCCCAGGTGGAATGTGTCACCTCATTTAAGAATTAAAAGCAGGGAGACGACATGGCACTGACAGGATGGCTGGGAGGAAGAAAGTGTGACAGAGTAAAGAAGTGAGAGGGGCATGTGTGGACATGTGTGGTGTGTGAGTGGGTGAGCAAGGGACAGATAGATATCTCAGAAGTCCCAGGGACTGGTAGATCAGGCTCGCCTAGACGGGGAGGCCTTGCTACCACCTCGGGCAACCCAGGCCAGCTCAGCTTTGGCACGGAACACATGCCATCTTGTACAGGGGAGCAATGGAGGCCAGGAGTGCTGTCACACCAACATCTGAACTGACCTTGGACAGCACCCCCAATCTGTGCAGGGAGCCACTTGCCAGCCATAACCCACATGGAACCACCATCGTGCTCTGGCAATGAGCAGTATGGTACCACGATGTGGGTCCCAGATGACTGCAGTGAGAGCATACCACACAGACCTCCCAAGCTGTGCCTCCTAGCTGAAGCCCAAACACAGCATCCCAGGATCCCACACTTCAGGTACTCACACTGTGAGTGCAAGCCATTGGTACCCCACACCCCACTCCACCCCTGATCCCAATATAGAACCATTGCAGGGTGCATGCTACACCCCACGCCCAGACATAACCCTTGCCTGGTGAGTTCCCTGCACCCAGCACAGATGGATCTTGCTCCATAGCAGACAGAGTCCAAACTGGGCAAGTGCCCCACCACTGGCACAAACTGAGAACACTCCTCTGCCAGCTCAAGCAGAGCTGCCACACCAGTGTGTGCTATGTACGGCAGAGACAGAGACTTGAGCCAGTGGGTGCTCTGCCACCAGCACACACAGAACCTTCAGCTGGTGTGCACCCTGCCCCCAGCACAGACAGAGCTGTCACTTGGCACACACCCTACCCTCAGCCCAAGTCAAAGATGCTGGTGGAACCTGGTGTGACCAACCACAGGTCACAAGTCCACACTGCCAGTGCACTGCCAGAGGGACCTAGGGCACCATCCCTCCTTAGGGGCTGGAGCCGCACAGTGAATTGCATACCAGAGGGCTCTGGGCCCTCACAGAGAGTTACACACCAGAGGTACTGTGCGCCTGCCCCTGCCAATTCCAAGAAATGGATAATTGAGGGACCAGAACCGTGGGAGAAGGGGGTACAACTCAGAGCAGAGACAATAAAGGTGTGAAACTCAAGGCAATCCCAGACCCCAGGGCTAGCAAGTCCAGAACCATTGGATGGTGAGGGGATTCAACCCCTCAGACTCCAAGCAGGGAGACCAGGGCCAGAAAGAGACAGCAAAAATGGGGATACAACGAAACAACCCCCAAAGGAAAGGAAAGGAGAAATTGCCAGAAAAAGAATGAAATAAAATGGAGGCATGAAATATGTCAGAAATAGAATTCAGAGTAAGGGTCATACAGTTCATAAACCAGATGAATGAGAAAATCAACAACTTACGTAAAAATCAAGAGGAAATAAAAAAATGATAAAGCTACAAAAAAAAAACCAAAACACGATGGAGGGTTTCAACAGTAGACTAGAAGAAGTGGAGGACCAAATTAGTGAGTTAGAGGCTAGGGCAGTAAAACACATCCAATCTTAACAACAATTGGAGAAAAATATAAGAAAGCAGGAGGAGAGCCTAAGGGAGCTTTGGGACAACATGAAACAAAGTAACATATGTATAATAGGGGTGCCAGAAGGACAAGAAGAGGAGGAAGAATTAGAAAACTGATTTGAAGAAATAATGACAGAAAACTTCCCTGATTTGGGGAAGAAGAAAAAGTACATAAGCATAGAGAGTCCCAAACAAGATGAACCCCAAAAGACTCATACCAAAACACATCATAATTACAATGGTAAAAATCCTACCTAATAATAGAGTAATATGCAAATTGACCGTACCTTTGCCACGCCCACCAGCCACGCCCACCAGCCGCGCCCACCAGCAAACGGTTGCAGGGAGTCTGGGTGCGGCCGAGCCCAAGGCTGGGAAAGCCTCTGGCGGAGGCTTTCCAGGCCTTGGGCACCAGCGGGGAGCCTGCACGGATCGAAGGCAACCACTGGGGGTTGGCTCCTAAGATCCGTAGCAGGGAGGCTGGGGGTGCAGCCAAGCCCAAGGCTGCCGCCCAGGGCCAAGCCCCGACCCTGAAAGAAGGCAGAAGGCGGTGGCCACAGCCAAGGCCTGGGTCCCTGGTGCCAGCAGAAAACTGGTGCAGGCAGCCAGGTGAATGAAGGTCTATTGCACGAATCTTCGTGCAAACGGGCTGCTAGTTAATGAAAAAGAGAGAATCTTAAAGGCTGCGAGAGAGAGAGAGAGAGAGAAAGAGAAAGTTACCTACAAGGGATCTCCCATTAGATTATCAAATGAGTTCTCAACAGAAACACATCAGGCCAGAAAGGAATGGAAGGAAGTATAAAAAGGGATGTAAAGCAAGGGACTGAATCCAAGAATACTCTATCCAGAAAGGCTATCATTCAAAATTGAAGGGGTAATCAGGAGCTTCACAGACCAAAAAAAAAGGATAAGGGAGTTTATCGTTACCAAGCCAGCAATGCAAGAAATGCAAAAAGGACTACTGTAAAAAGAAGAAATAGAAAGGGTAGAAGGAGCCCAGACATAAACAATAAAAAGGCGACAAACAAGTACCTATCAATAACCTTAAAAGTAAATGGACTAAATGCACTAATCAAAATAAATAGAGTGGCTGAATGGATAAGAAATCATGACCCATATATATGCTGTCTACAAGAGACCCACCTCAGAACAAGGGACTCACACAGACTGAAAGTGAAGGGATGGAAAAATATTTTCCAGGCAAATGGAAATGGAAAAAACAGTGGGGTAGCAATACTTATATCTGACAAAATAGACCTCAGAGTAAAGGCCATAGCAAGATATAAGGAAGGCCACTTTATAATATAAAAGGGATTGATACAAAAGGATATAACTCTAGTAAATATATATGCACACAAATACATAAAAAACTTCTGGAAGATATCAAGGGAGAGGTCGACAGCAATAGAATCATAGTAGGGGACTTCAATACCCCATTGACATCACGGGATAAAGCCTTTAGACAAAAAATCAGCAAAGAAACAGCAATCCTAAACAACTCACTAGATCAGATGGACTTAATCGACATCTTTAGAACATTGTACCCAAAAGCTACAGAATATACATTCTTCTCAAGTGCACATGGGATATTTTCAAAGATAAACCACATATTGGGACACAGGCAAAGTCTCACCAAATTCAAGAAGATAGAAATCATATCAAGCATCTTCTCAGACCACAATGGCATAATATTGGTATTCAACTATAATAAGAGCAATAAAAAAAATCCAACACCTGGAGGGTAAATAGCATGCTATTAAACAATGATTGGGTTACCAAAGAGATCAAAGAATAAATAAAAAACATCCTGGAAACAAATGAAAATGAAAACACAACTATGCAAAATCTATGGGACACAGTGAAAGCAGTCCTGAGAGGGAAGTTCATAGCATTACAGGCCTACCTCAAAACAATAAAAACTGGTAATAAATTATCTAACTCTACAACTTAAAGAATTAGAAATAGAGAAAGAAGAAAAGCCCAGAGTGAGCAGAAGGAAGGAAATAATAATGATTAGACCAGAAAAAAAATGACATAGAGACAAAAAAAAAAATCAATACCAAAGATCAATGAAACCAAGAGCTGATCCTTTGAAAGGATAAACAAGATTGATGAACCTCTAACCAGGTTCACCAAGGAGCAAAGAAAGAGGACCCAAATAAACAAAATCATAAATGAAAGAGGCAAAATAACAAGAGACCCCATAGAAGTACAAAGGATTGTAAAAAAAAAAAATACTATGAGCAACTGTATTCCAACAAACTGGTCAACCTAGAAGAAATGGACATATTCCAAGAAAAATATGACCTTCCAAAACTCAATCAGGAAGAATAAAAAAATCTGAATAGGCCAATAACTAAGGAGGAAATTGAAGCAGTCATCAAAACACTTCCAGCAAGCAAAAGCCCTGGGCCAGACAGCTTCACAGGGGAGTTTTTATCAAACATTCAAAGAACTAAAACCTATACTCCTCAGACTATTCCAAAAAATTAAAGAGGAAGGAACACTCCCAAACTCTTTCTCTGAAGTCAGTATTACCCTAATCCAAAAACCAGATAAAGACATTACAAAGAAAGAGAATCACAGGCCAATATCTCTGATGAACATAGATGCTAAAACCCTCAACAAAATTCTAGCAAATCGGATCCAGCATGACATTAGAAAGATCATATACCATGACTAAGTGGAATTTATTCCGAAGATGCAAGGATGGTTCAGTATCCACAAATCATTAAATGTGATACATCACATAAACAAATTGAGAGACAAAAATCACATAATCATATCAATTGATGCAGAAAAAGCAACTGACAAAATTCAACACTCTTTCTTGATAAAAACTCCCAGCAAAGTGGGAATAGAGGGATCAGACCTCAACATAACAAAAACCTTATATGACAAACCCACAGCCAACATCATACTCAATGAGGAAAAACTAGAATCATTTCCCCTAAGAACAGTAACAAGACAGGGATGCCCACTCTCACAGGTCCTGCTCAAAATAGTACTGGAAGTGCTAGCCATAGCAATCAGACAAGGCATCCAAATTGGAAAAAAAGAAGTAAAACTGTCACTATTCGCAGATGCAACAAGGTTGTACATTGAAAACCCTAAAGACTCCTTCAAAAAACTACTAGAATTAATAAATGAATTTGGCAATGTAGTAGGATACAAAATTAACGGCTTTTTTATACACCAATAATGAACTCACAGCAAGAGAAACTATAATACTCCCATTTATCATTGCACCAAAAAAATAAGATACCTAGGAATAAACTTAACTAAGGAGGTAAAACACCTGTACTCAGAAAACTACAGGACATTGGAAAAAGAGATAGAGGAAGACATAAACAAATGGAAGAATATAGTGTGTTCATGGACTGGTAAAATCAACATCATTAACATGTCTGTACCACCCAAAGCAATCTACAGATTCAATGCAATCCCCATTAAAATACCAACGGCATATTTCACATACCTAGAAGAAAACTCTCCAGAAATTCATATGGAGAAAAAAAAAAAAAAAAGACCCCGAATAGTCGCAGCAATCTTGAGAAAGAATAACAAATTTGGAGGGATCACAATACCAGATATCAAGCTATATTTTAAGGCCACTGTTCTCAAAACTGCCTGGTACTGGCACAAGAACAGACATACAGACCAAAGGAACAGAACAGAGAACCCAGAAATTCACCTAAGCCATTATGCTCAATTAATATTTGACAAAGGAGGCAAGAGCATACAATGGAGTCAAGACAGTCTCTTCAAAAAATGGTGTTGGGAAAATTGGACAGATACATACAAAAAATGAAACTAGACCACAAACTTACAACATACACAACAATAAACTCAAAGTGGATAAAGGTCTTAAAGGTAAGGTGGGAAACCATAAAAATCCTAGAAGAATCCATAGGCAACTAAGTATCAGACATATGTCGTAGTAATATGTTTACCGATACATCTCCTAGGGCAATGGAGACTAAGGAGAAAATAAACAAATGGGACTACATCAAAATAAAAAGCTTCTGCATTGGAAAAGAAACCATCAACAAAACAATAAGAAAGCCCACTGGATGGGAGAACATATTTGCCAATTTTATATCCGATAAGGGCCTAATCTCAAAATTTATAAGGAACTCATACATCTTAACAAAAGGAAAATAAACAATCCAATAAAAAAAAATGGGCAAAGGACTTAAATAGACACTTTTTGAAAATGGACATACAGAAGGCCAAGAGACATATGAAAACATGCTCAAAGTCACTAATCATCGGAGAGATGCAAATCAAAATGACAACGAGGTACTATCACACACTTGTCAGAATGGCTAGCATCAACAAATCAACAAAGGACAAGTGCTGTGAAAATGCAGAGAAAAAGGAACCCTCATGCACTGCTGGTGGGAATGCAGACTGGTGCAGCCACTGTGGAGAACAGTATGGAGTTTCCTCAAAATTTAAAAATGGAACTCCCATTTGACCCAGTGATCCTACTTCTAGGAATATATCCCAATAATCAGAAACACCAATCAGAAAGGACATATGCATCCCTGTGTTCATAGCAGCACAACTTATAATAGCCAAGATTTGGAAACAACCTAAGTATCCATCAGCATATAAGTGGGTTAAAAAACATTGGTACATCTACCCAATGGAATACTAGGCTGCTGTAAGAAAGAAGGAACTCTTATCATTTGCAACAGTATGGATGGAACTGGAGAGCATTATGCTAAGTGAAATAAGCCAGTCAGAGAAAGAAAAATATCAAGTGATCTCACTTATTTTTGGAATATAATGAACAATATAAACTGATGAACAAAAATAGATCCAGAGACATAGAAGCATTGAACAGTCTGTCAATCCTCAGAGAGAAGGCAGGGTAGGGTCAGCGTGGGGGGTAAGAGATAAACCAAAGGACTTGTGTGCATGCATATAAGCATAACCAATGGACACAGACACTAGGGGTGTGGGGGCATGCACTGGGGTGTGGGGGTGGCCAATGGGGAAAAAAAGGAGACATACGTAATACTATAGGTAATACTTAAAACAATAAATACTTTTTTAAAAAGAAAACTAGAACCAATTTTTAAAAATAAGAAAAACTCACAAACTAAACTTTTTCCAATCCTGTCTTACCCCCACATAGTCCTTATCTGAGTTTCAGCCTAAGGGCCATGATCTAATTCCAAGCTGACAGGGCAGGCTGCAGAGACTGGTCTCCCTGAGCCCAAATAGATCTAGCCTTCTTGCCTCCCTTCAGCATCACCAGTCTCCTCGGAGGCATTCTGTGATGACCCATACAGTTGCCTCCTCCTCACACTGCAATGTAGTTTTGCAAAAGTTTGTCCATTATAATTTGACAATATAACAATTCCAAACCCATGTAATAAGCAACCATGCATAGAAAGAATCAATACTAATTCTAAGTAGCCTTTCCTGACCCTCACAAACTGGATCAAATGTTCTTCAGTTCTTACAACACCTGAAGGGGTCTCAATCCATCCAATACGGAGTCACAGAGATATATAGCAGGATTGGAGAAAACAGAATTCTTCACACAACTTTAAATAGTATCCAATTACCAGACAACCCTGCCTGCAATGTACTATGAAATGATAAATTTATAATTCTGTGTAATTATCTTAGGAACAGCACAATTATTTTACATTGTATCCTTTGTGTGTGTTAAAAGAATTCATTTGTTAAATTTAAATCAAAATATAATCCTGATTTGGCATTTCTTCATTTTTTAAAAATATACTGGATGCCTCAAAACATGGAACATACTTAGGTCATTGTCAACCTCCAAGAGGCCCTGCTAGCACTTATCTCTCTGAATTGTAATAGCACACCTACTTGCTCAACTGCCTCAACCCAGGCTGTACTTAGAGTCACCTAGACAAATTTAGAAATCACCAGTGCCTGGGCTACCCTCTCACCAATTGAAATAAAAATTCTGGGGAAGGCCCTAGCATCTTACATGTGAAATGTCCCCCAAGTGATTCTAACCTGGCTATGCTTCCAAGTCAGGAGGGAACTTGTTTAAAATTCACATTCCCAGACTTTGCTCCAGACCACTGAACACTAACCTCTAAAGTGGAACCTGGAATCTGTATATTTTTAAAGTGCTCCAGATAATTCTGATGTGCAGCTTCCTTTGGAAATCAGTTATGCTGTACATCAACATCACTCCCAAAAGATACTTCCTTTTTATAGAAAGCCTTTCTGAATTGATCCTGCTCTGCTTCAATTCATTGTATAACTATTTTTCTATAGATGTTCACATTTGTGTGAGGAGGGGGTTGGGAGAAAAGGATTTTCCCATATGAATGAAATCTTCATAGTGGTTATGAAATAGGTTTTATGTATCTATTATATATACTACCCACCCCCACTATCCAGCCCAAAATAAGTCCTTTGGAAATGCTACTTATAAGTACACAAACATACCAATTCATCGATGGTAATGTTCAAGCTTGCTCCCCAGTACTCTCAGCCTCCCCCTTCTATCCAAATTGGGAAATTTGTGCCTTTATGCCTGAGATTAAACTAAGCTCATCAGCCATTTTCCTAAATATCTGGCTTATTTTTAAATTATTACTTTCTTCTCTTTGTGCTAAAATGAAACACCTCTGTTAAATCTTGACTACCATTCCAAACAGTGGCAATAGGCTACATGCAATTTTCTTCTAAGTCCATAACAGAACTCCTTTGGTCCTTTGCATTACTTTCACAGGTTGTTTGTTTTATCTCCTAACCATCTTACCTAAGGAAAGAGGCTGCTTTTCCAGAGATCTTCCTTAGGGATGCCCCCTGGGAAGCTGTCACATCACCAGGCTAATGAGTATCCAATTTTTAAACTTTTACACTTTTTCTGATTATCACAGCAAACACATATTTATGAAAACAACAACAAGCTCAGGCCTATGATTAGATGGCTACCTAAGGAGTGGGATTTAGAGCATCTTGACTAGAATAGAGTGCCAGCTCTGGTCCTTTTTCTCAAGAACTTCACTCTATGAACTCAATACTATCTAAATTCTACCATTGTGGATTTATTCCTCTGGCTTAAAGGTATTTATGGTTATTTTATTACTGGGGAGGAGTAATTATATAATCATTCATTTGTAAATTTAGTGAGAATGAATTTATCAGCAATTGTACTTCATAATCAAGGGATAAAATCAGAGCAGGATAATAGGGGATACTGAGGATTTAAGAGGAGAAACCGGATACAGGGTTGGAGAAAAAGTACATAAATAAGAAGTTAAATCTTTCAGAGACAACTTTATTACCTTCATTTTCAGTAGATTGGATCCCAACAAAATCCTTAGGTTAACAGTAAAAATGATTTCTGCCTTCAGATGTCAACCCTACCAGCCAACCCTCTAATCAGTAGCTGTACTGTCATACTTCCCTATCTTTTGGAGCACAGGAGTCCCACCCACTCTTGAGAACTTCTATTTATGAGGAGAGATGCTGAGAAGGGATGTGAACTAGGTGCTGCTGTTGCTTTTCCCCTGCTCATTATTCAGTCCCTTTTCCACATCAGCAAGGCATACAACTACATAAGGTACATGAAACAAAGAGGGGAATCACGAAGGGCACACTCTCTCTCTCCCTCTTACCCCAGGGTTCAACATTTAAAACTGAGAAATAATTTGCCTCTCTTTCTCAAAAAAAATATATAGACTTCTTGCCATAGGTCACTAGAGACATCATCTTACAACTACCTCAAAATATTGTACAAGGCTTCAAAGGAGCCCTTGACCACCAGGAAACTCTCCACCTGTTGATCAGCTTTCCAGTTTCATAAGGAACCAGGCTAATTCATTCTACTTACTGTCCTGTCCTGGGTCTGCAACATTGCTCACAGCCTGGTAGGCAAGCAGGAGATAAAGAGGCTGTTTCTTGGCACTAAGCATATTATCCAAAATTCTAGATAGAGGATATACTAGTAAATATATTAGTAAACTCCCTGAATTTAGACCAATTCAGGAGAAGGCTTTATTTAGGGAATGCGTGATAAGCCTAAATAACAGAATTTGTCAAAGCTAGAATGAGCTTTGGAGATCATCTACCCTAGTGGTTTTCAAACTTCAAACTATCTGTTTGCCTATTTATCTATCATCTATCTATCTATCTATCTACTTATCTATCTATCATCTATTCATCTATTTATCTATCTATCATCTATCTATCTATCTACTTATCTGTCTATCTATCATCTATTCATCTATCTATCTATCTATCTATCTATCTATATTGGACTAATCTGAAAGACGTATACCTCACCCATTCAGCCTCCTTTTCTTCCTCCCTTGGCAGCCCCTGAGGCATTGTCACAGAACCACAGGACTTCCCACAACATTGCTGGAAAACCACTGAGTCAGTCCAAAGCCCTGATGAGAAAACTTAGCCCAAGATCAGGGGATATGATCTGTCCAAGACCATATAACAATTCAGTGGCAGAACAGGTTGTAGGACATAGGTCTCCTGGTGGCCAAACCGATATGCTTTCTTAAAGCCACCAAATATTTTTAATACCATTTACTGAATTATTCAGATGACAATAACACATTAGTCTTCTGTGATTTAATGTTAAAGGCTACCATAATTTATTAATTATGTTTATTTATGTTTTTCATGACAGTTTGGGACAGAAATGTAACATCTGCCTTAAATATGATTCCCTTAAATATTCTGCCTGTTAGAATGCATGGTTTCAAGATGGCTAACTTGGAAAAAAAAACACATAAAATTTACCCATTAGTAAGTGCAAGTGTCTTCCAATGAGGTCATATTAGTACAACTGGAAAAGCTAAATTTTCTACTTGTGAGTTGTAAGAGTCAACTGCCTTTTAAGCACATCCTCCCAGCACTCCTTCCCCATGCACTGACTATGCACTTCTGGGGAGGGCCCAGCTGTTTCAAGTCTATGCATTGGTCACAATTTTATAAAATAATCTACCATTGGTAAATAACACCCCCTACCAAAGAACAATCCAACTATGCTAACTCATTTTTCTCTGGATTCTTGGCTTCAAATACTTAGTTAGATAAATGAATGAAAAGTGAAGATGGGTGATACACTGAGGCCTAATCCTGACCCCACTTCACACTTATCCCGAAAATATCTGCCCAGAGAAGTCTACAAAAATCACACATTAGTTTCTTTCCCAAATCAGAGCCACTAACTCCTTGGTTCCCTTTGTTCCTTAATCTTACCAAATACCCCTACTTGAAGGCTAAGGCATGCCTAGGGACTGTTCTTTGTTAGTAGGTATACAATTTGTTTAATCATAGGACTGTTGTCCATTCCTCTTACCTCACATCTAGAAGCTCACTTTATATGCTCAGACTTTCTAACCTAGGTTCTAGTACCCACTTGATTATTGTCCAGATTTTTTCTAATCCCACTCCATTATTTTCAGTCTTTAATCCAATATTTATAATCGACCTCAATTCCCTGGATTTTGTACCATGTTTTTGATACCTCTATAATTGAACCCCCTCAACTGCTTGCACCTAACCTGCTCCTCTTGCCTTTCTTGGTTTTCCGGGCTTGTGTGATATGGAAAACCTAATAGCCCCTTTCTTGTCAAGCTGAACATCACCATCTCCTCCTTCACCTCACTCTCAGATTTTCCTGTCCTGTTATCTCCCAAATCCCAATGTGACACCTATATTATCATTCTTTAGCAGGCATCATGTCATGGTCTAGTAAAAAGCTAGAAAGCAACATCTGGGCTGGATTTTCGGTGGCTCTCTTTTAGAACACTCTTGACCTCCATCTGCCTGGTATCCTCAAGCAACCATATGTTTATCCATAGCCACACACTCAGGTACCCTACCTGGACAATATTTTATGCCATTGCTCAGCACACATTTTGGCTGTCTCTTTGGAAGTTACCTTCAGAGGTATATCAAATTTGCCTGGAGAACTTCATTATTCGTATCCCATTTTGGAGTATGGAGTTTATTTGAGGAATAAGCTAAAAGGAATTTGGGGAGAAGTTTCATGAATAAGCCAAAAGTTCATTTTCTAGTCAATAACAGCTAACCAGAAACAGACATTGTGAGGTATGATCATTGGAAGACAAATAAGCCAGCACATTACTAAACTTTTCTTCAAAAATATATTTTTTTTTCTATTTGAGTTAGTTTTTGCCTCTTGTAACTGAAAACGTTCTGACCAACACAATTTACAATAGCTTTTAAAATTATTAGGAATATTATTTGTCTGTCATAAATGTTGCAAATAGTTTTCCCAGTTTGTTTCCCTTTCAACGTTTTTATGTTGGCCTTTGATACAAAAAAAAAGATGTATGGCCGAAACCGGTTTGGCTCAGTGGATAGAGCGTCGGCCTGCGGACTGAGGGGTCCCGGGTTCGATTCCGGTCAAGGGCATGTACCTTGGTTGCGGGCACATCCCCAGTGGGGAGTGTGCAGGAGGCGGCTGATCAATGTTTCTCTCTCATCGATGTTTCTAACTCTCTCTCCCTCTCTCTTCCTCTCTGTAAAAAATCAGTAAAATATATTTATAAAAAAAAAAAAAAAAAGATGTATGTAGGTGTATGTGTGCTTGTTTGTTTTAATAATGATTCAAATTATTTCTTCCCATTTTTCCTGGTCTTGATGTCAAATCTTAATCAACCTTCAAGGCTATATAAAAGATCACTTATATTTTCTTCTAATACCTTTATTCAAATATTTAACCTTTCTAGAATTTTATTTTGCGTTAGCTGTCAATAGATAGATGATGATAGATGGTAGATAGATAGATAGATAGATAGATACATAGATTTATTTACATATTGCATCTACTTGTCCCCAAATCCTTTACAGAATAATTCAGTCTTTTGAAATGCTTTAATATATACCAGATTTATATGTTATTAGATAAAAAGATTAGTATTTATTAGCTTAAGGACACTATTCAATTGCATTGAACTATCTGGCTATACTTATGTCTGTGACACTTTAATTACTTGTTTTTGTAGGATGTTTTAATATCTGGTAGGACAATTTCTTTCACCCACAATTAGTTTTTTTAATTGTCTTAGCTATAGTATCTCTTTTATTTTTCAAGATAAACTAGCATATAAATTTGTCAAGTTGCCCCAAAGTTATTAAAATGTTTTATTTGAAATTATAAGAGGAGAGGAAGAGCAAAGATGGTGGTGGAATAGACAGACGTGTCCTGAGCCTTGTCCCGGAGCAGGTAGAGGGAGCAGCTGAAACGAGTGGAATTCAGCCCGAATTTGGCAAGGAGACGCAGCTGGTGAGATAGTTTGCACCGGGGAAGGGCAGAAGTTCCTGGAAAAAGGTAAAATCAAGGAACTAGGCAGGAGAATCTGCCGAGCCTCTGTGGTCAGAGGGGCAGGGGGAATCTATAGGGTGCCGGGGCGCATCTCTGAGGACAGGCAAAGCATCAGTCTGTGAAAAAAAAAAAAAAAAAAAAGGGTCCATGGGACTGCGGGAGGTAGGGGAATTTGGACCTTGGTGTCTGGATTTTGGATCTGAGCTAAGGCAGCTCTGAAAGGCTAGCTGGACCACGCAGTACCAGCAAGAGAGGAGCTCGTGGGTACGTGGTCCCTCCTCGGGCTGGGGCCTGTGCCTTTCCCCACTGAACCTGGTTTGTGGGACCTTTCGGATACAG
This sequence comes from Ia io, assembly GCA_025583905.1. Taxonomy (NCBI): domain Eukaryota; kingdom Metazoa; phylum Chordata; class Mammalia; order Chiroptera; family Vespertilionidae; genus Ia; species Ia io. Next base: position 101,844,678 of record JAJQQW010000001.1, read on the forward strand.
ACACTTACCCGTGGCTGAGGTGTGGGAGAAGGTGTGGGCTTGTGGAATCTGGGGAGAGTAGGTGGCGGTCCAGGAGAGGTGGTAGCGAGTCTAGTGCTGAATCATATCTAAGCCCCAGTTACCATTTTATCCTGAGAGATAGCCCCTCCGTCCAGTCTCCAGGCAACCAATATAGCCACACCCAGATCACACCTTGAGTAATACAACAAATCTGAATACTCCCTGAGTACATAGGATGGGCCTAAAGAGTAATCTTTAGCCCCAGCAACCAGAAACTGACAAACAGAACAGTACAGACAAATGGAATCATAAGCCAGCCAAAGGAAGACACTCCACTTTTTTTCACTTTTATTTTTATTATCCCTTTTTTCTTTCTTTCTTTTTTACTTCTTTTCTTTCTTCTTTTATTCTTTGTTTTCCTGTTTTGGTTTGTTGCTTTTTTTTATTTCTGTTTGCATTATTTTTCATCACTATTTTTTATTTGCTATTTTTAATTTTTTATACCATTTTTGAAATAATTTCTTTTGTAAATTCATTATTTTTTCTTCTCATTCTCTTTCGTCTCATCCACTTATTCCCTTTCTACTTCCTCAATACTAAATTGAGGTCCTCCCCATATTCATCCAATTCTTAATCTTATTTTCACTATATAAGCTCAGCCTCCACAGATTCTGCCCCAATCCTCTTATTCCTTTGTCTTTTATACCATATCTTTTTCTCTCTCTTCCATTGCATTTGTGCTCTCTTTTCTCTGCCCTATCTCTCTTTTCTCAGGTGGTCACTTATTTTGGGGTTATTGGTGTTGTGAGTACATTTGTGCTTAGTTCCCTCGGTGTTGTGTCTTGTTGAGGTGAATTTTATCTGGTCAGGCCAAGGGGCTTGAGAGCAAGCCACATAACCAGACACCTGGAGAGGAAACTCCATCCATGAAAGGGTCAACAACACCCCAGACCCAACTACAGAGGCAGGAAGAATGCAGCAGTGAGGGAAAGAGCATGAGTGAGTGAGGGAGTAAAAGAGGAGCATGTGGTCAGGTGGGGTATGTGTTTGTAAGTGAGTGAGTGAGGTTAGATCCCACTGGACCTTCAGGGCAGGCTCACCTAACTAGGCAGCTTCTGCTACCATTGCAAACTGTACCAGAAGGCCAGCTTGTCCTAAGGGGCCTAGCCTTTTTTGAAGGGGAGAGCTGCTGTAAATGAGTTCCCAACCTCAATTCCAACCAGAGTGCCTTGAGATAACACCTAGGACTCTACAGCCACCCCTGCCAGAAACACGCTACCTAGGCTGTGATCCCACAGTCAACAAGGCTCCAGCTGCCCAGGGCACAGGCTCCCATGAGTTCAGGAGCATGTTCCCATCTGACCAGCCCAATGCTCTAGCCCAGGACACTGCAACCATGTGAACAGCAGACACATGAGCAGCCTGCTCCTGTCCAAGGAGCAGCAGACCTGCGAGCAACCCGCCACAGGCCTAAGAGCAGCAGCTTCACGTGGCCTGCCCCTGTCCAAGGAGCAGCAGATGTGGGAGCAGCCAGTTCAGCAGCAACCTCATAATCAGCCCACCCCCATCCAAGGAAAAGCAGCTATGCAAGCAGCCTCCCCACCAGCCAGAGGAGGCACCACTGCTGCGAACAGCACCCACCAGAGGAACTGCTGCCAACTGAGAAGCAGCAGCTACCATAACTGCCGAAGGAGCAACTGTAGCCAGAGAAGCTACTGCCACCCGAGGAGTAGCCTCTGTACAGCTCGACATCCAGATCAGTCGGTGAGACCAAAAATGGGTAAACAAAGATACCCCCAAAGGAAAGAAAAGGAGGAAACACCAGAAAAGCAGCTAAGTGAAACAGAGGCATGCAATATGTCAGAAAAAGAATTCAGAATAAGGGTCGTATAGTTCATAAATCGGATGGAAGAAAAAATTAACACCTTATGCAAGGGTCAAGAAGAAATGGATGAAAAAATCAACAACTTATGTAAGAATCAAGAAGAAATGAAGAGTGATATATCTGCAATAAAAAACACCATGGAAAGTTTCAACAGTAGACTAGGAGAAGCGGAGGACCGAATTAGTGAACTAGAAGACAGGGAAACAAAACACAGCCAAATTGAATTGAAATTGGAGAAAAAAATTAAAAGACAGGAGGAGAGCATAAGGAAGCTATGGGACAACATGAAACAAAGCAACATATAAATAATAGGGGTGCCAGAACAACAGGAAGAAGAACAAGGGTTAGAAGAATATTTGAAGAAATAATGTCAGAAAACTTCCCTGATGTGGCAAAGAAAAAAGTCACACAAGCTCAGAGAGTCCCAAACAGGATTAACCTTAAAAGACCCATTTACCATCACACCAAGAAAATTAAGATACCTAGGAATAAACTTAACTAAGGAGGTAAAAGACCTATACGAGGAGAGCTACACAACACTGAAAAAAGAGATAGAGGAAGACATAAACAGATGGAAGAACATACCATGCTCATGGATTGGTAGAATCAACATCATCAAAATGTCCATACTACCCAAAGCAATCTATAATTTCAATGCACTTCCCATTAAAATGCTAACAGCATACTTCACAGACCTAGAACGAACTTTCCAAAAATTCATCTGGAATAAAAAAAGACCCTGAATAGCAACAGCAATCCTGAGAAAGAAGAGCAAAGTATGAGGGATCTCAATACCAGATATCAAGCTATATTACAAAGCCACTGTACTCAAAACTGCCTGATATTGGCACAAGAACAGACATATAGATCAATGGAATAGAATAGAGGACCAAAAAATTGATCCAAATCTCTATGCTCAATTAATATTTGACAAAGGAGGCATGAACATACAATGGAGTCAAGACAGTCTCTTCAGTAAATGGTGTTGGGAAAATTGGACAGATACATGCAAAAAAATGAAACTAGACCACCAACTTACACCATACACAAAAATAAACTCAAAATGGATCAAGGACTTAAAAATAACACGGGAAACCATAAAAATACTAGAGGAATCTATAGGCAGAAAAATCTCTGACATATGCCAAAAGAACTTCTTCACTGATACTGCTCCTAGGGCAATGGAAGCTAAAGAGAAAATAAACAAATGGGACTACATCAAAATAAAAAGCTTTTGTACAGCAAAGGAAACCATCAATAAACAAGAAAGCCCACTGCATGGGAGAACATATTTGCCAATGACATCAATGATAAGGGTTTAATCTCCAACATTTACAGGAAACTCATGCAGCTTATCAAAAAGAAGATAAACAACCCAATCAAAAAATGGACAACTGATCTAAATAGACACTTTTCCAAAGAAGACAGAAGGAAGGCCAAGAGACATATGAAAACCTGCTCAGTCACTAATCATCAGAGAGATGCAAATCAAAACGACAATGCGGTACCATCTCACACCTGTCAGAACGGCTATTATCAACAAATCAACAAACGACAAGTGTTGGCGAGGATGCGGAGAAAAAGGAACCCTTGTGCACTGCTGGTGGGAATGCAGACTGGTGCAGCCACTGTGGAGAACAGTATGGAGTTTCCTCAAAATACTAAAAATGGAACACCAATTTGACCCAGTGATCCCACTTCTAGGAATATATCCCAAGAAACTAGAAACATCAATCAGAAAGGATATATGTACTCCTATGTTCATAGCAGCACAATTCATCATAGCTAAGATTTGGAAACAGCCTAAGTGGCCATCATCAGATAATTGGATTAAAAAACTGTGGTACATCTACACAATGGAATACTACGCTGTGGTAAAAAAGAAGGAGCTCTTATCATTTGCAACAACATGGATGGAGATGGAGAACATTATGCTTAGTGAAATAAGCCAGGCAGAGAAAGATAAATATCACATGATCTCACTCATTTGTGGAATATAATGAACAACATAAACTGATGGGGGAAAAAAAAAATAGATCCAGAGACAGAGAAACAGCATTCAGAACGTCAAACCTCAGGGAAGAAATTGTGATGTAACCAGAAACCCAAGAATGCCTGAGAACGCCTTTCTAGCCATGATAGCAATCATCAGATGTATGGTAATTTTACCTGGGACAAGAGGGTAAGTATTTTGGACTTATGCTCCTGACCCATCATGGGTAAGACCCCTTACGTGGCCTGATCCCCCACCTAATGTAGTCACCAATAATACCAAACACCTTGGTCATCCAGGAGGACCATGGGTGGGGCAATAAAGTATAATTACACAGGGGTCTCCACCCAGCTTCCATTTTGTATGATACAAAATCAAAACACTGCCCCTTTGTGTGTAAAATTAAAGAGAGGTTTCTGGCTTGTGTGGACACCAAAGAAAGGGTGTCACTACTATCACTACTTGCCCCTGGGAGAGGTGCAGAAAATTTAACTAAGACCTTGTCTATACAAAAAGAAATGGACAGCCAGTTTAAAATGGAATTGTCATGGCCTAGAGCAAAGAATATCCTTACATGATATTATTCTACAATGTCATTAAAATTTTTCCCATATTTGTATTACCCCCATTACTTATAATAGTACCTCACACTCTTGGGGATCAATAAAAAATCATCTTTTTGGTGCTTGGAGAGAAAGGTAACACATCTCTTGGTATTTTAGAATTACAACAGCTTAATATACAATTATCCTAAGCAAACTTCAAACTAATTCTTTGAATGTCTGGCAGAAATTTAAAAAGGACATGAAAGGATTTAATCCCTTCCATTGTGTAGAGGGCCTCCTGGGAAGACACCTGAGCATTCTATATTGGTCCCTCTTGTCCTTTTGGCCAAGACCTCTTGTCCTTTTGGCCAAGAGGGACCCTCTTCTTACAATCCAATTGCCCACAGCTGTTTCCTGAGCTTTCTGTTCATGTCAAGGTTGAAGCCTCATGATGACTGGTACCATGGATCTGTCTCTCACCCAGTGGGGCGAGCTGGGCCGTCCCTGGAGAAGAAACCCAGGTTCCCCAAGATATGTGATCAGTGCTGGGGTCCCACCAGCAGGCAAGGGGATCCCAAGGCAGGTGCTGGGCATGGAGGCCATGGGGGCACAGGCTACCAAGGAGACAGAACTGAAACTCACATCACCCTGCTTGGCCGTGGAGGATGGCTGGTTAGCCAGAGATGGGTAAGATTCCTCAAGGAAGGAACAACCTAAGACAGGCACAGTCGCAGAGGGGCCATCAGGAGAGAACTTGGGGGTCAACAGAGGTGGGGCACAGACCCTCACACCCCCAAAGTTTGCAGGGGTCTGAACCCTCACCCCTTCTGAGGGAAGTCTCTTGCCCCATTGCTGCTTAACTTGCCATACCCAGCTCAAATCGGGACCTGGGTAACAGACAGAGACTCAGCCAACAGCAGCTGCCCTCTCACTGCAACAAGAATTGTTTGAGTTGTCTTGTACCCATGGAGTGGGGAAGTGGGTTTTTTATATCTAAATCCAGCCTACCACCAGGAATGCTCAGGGCCTACTCAAAAAGGCAAATAATCCTTTCCACTAATATTTACATGGTAAAATAAGATTGTTGTTAGAGTAATAAATTTGACAGTAAAATAGTAGTCAATTTTCAGGCTAATTTAAATTGGCTAATTGAAATAAGCCAATATTCTAGAAAAATTAATTGTGCTGGACAAAAAGGTGTTCCTAAAGTGTTAACTAAAATTTTTATTGGTAGTTCATCTCATGATAAAATTGCGTAACATGTAATGAACCCAAAACAGTAATATTATAGTGCAAAAAATTAAAATTTAAAAGCTATCAAGACTACATTATAAAACTTTCAAAAGCTTCCTAATATTTAAATCAAAAAAGGGGGAATAGTAGAAGAATATCATGTAAGGAAAAATATCCTGTAAGTAAATTACATCTAGAAAATTTGTACTTTAGAAAATTAATTGTAATGCTAACAGCAAGACACCCATGAAAAACACACATGGTGTCAAAATAAGCCAGAGGAAAATCATTTGGGCAAAAAATGAAAAAGGATCCCAAGTCAAATTTATATAAAATATTCCTTTATTAACTTTTGGTCAAGAATATGTTTGTATATTTTCAGAAAACAACTCGGAGACTATGTGGATTCCGGCAACAGAGAGGAATTGACAGGACTACTCCAGCCATGAAGACAGAAGAGAAGCAGTCCAGAGATGGAAGACGCTGATGTCGCCTTGCCATACTATCAGTCAGCAGCTGTGTGTCACTACAGGTTGCCCAGGACCAAACCAGAGAGGGTCGGACCTGCATTACCACCATTTGTCCACCATCCAGAACTGAAATATCATTGCTGACATGTACACATAAGGAACTGTTTGACATAGAAATTGGGACTCAAAAGAACTGTTGGCCCAGAAAGAAACTCACTACAGACTGATTCACTTGCCTTTCAGCATAACCATTATTGCTTGTCTCATTTTCGGTTCTTATAAGTGTATTTCTAGTAGGACAGGACCTCACTCACCTAGGGGAAATGATGAACAATATAGACTGATGAACAAGAACAGACCCAGAGACAAGGAGGCATGGATCAGACTGTCGGACTTCAGAGGGAGGGTAAGAGAGGGTAGGGATAAAGGGGAGTGATCAAACAAAGGACTTGTGTGCATACATATGAGCCTAACCAGTGGTCAAGGACAACAGGGGGTGGGGACATGCATGGGGAGGGGTGTGGGATGGGAATGGGGGGATGAGGACAAATATGTGATACCTTAATCAATAAAGAAATTTTTTTAAAAAAGAAAGAAATTATAAGAGGATAATTAACTTTTTAAAAAATACTGAGTCCCGCCTGGACAGCATGGCTCAGTGGTTAAGCATAGACCTATGAACCAGGAGGTCCCGGTTCAATTCCAGTCAGGGCATACACCCAGGTTGCTAGCTTGACCCCCAGTGTGGGGCATGCAGTATGCAGCCAAACAGTGATTCTATCTTATCATTGATGTTCCTATCTCTCTCTCTCTCCTCCGTTCCTCTCTGAGATCACTAAAAATATATTTTAATTAATAAATAAATAAATATTGAGTCCTCCACACAATTCTTTCCAAGGAATGTGAACGTGTCCTGCCATTTATTCTATGATCTATTATATGTTAAGTTGTTGTAAATTATCCACAGCTATTCTAAAATGCTGTTCAGCATATGGTACATGTGTATCTACATAAAGCTGACTTGTGATTAATGTGATTCAGATCTTTCTAATCTTCTTTATTTTGTCTACTTGACCTACCAAATTTCAAGTGAAATAGCTTAAAATTTCATATTACTGTATATTTTTATATTTATAACTTTGTTGAATTGATCAACTATACTCTGTTCTTTATATCTCTCTACTTATTTGAAAATGCTATATTATAGGTCCACTCTATCTTATATTTAATATAATATGCTTTCTTAAGTACAGAGAAATAAGAAGAAAACAAAATGAAAATTAAAAAATATCAGAATCTCCCCACTTTAATAACCCATGTGAATATATTTAAAGCAAAAGTAATACATAGTAAGTTTATAAAATCAAATAATGTTAAAGGGCACAAAATGAAAATTGAAGGCTCCTTCACCCAACTCAACAACTGATAATTATAAATTCGTGTGCTTCCTTCAAGAAAATATCCTATATTCCCATATATATTTATTTACACGTCTTATACAAGATAATACAAAACCTTGTATTTTTCAGTTAATAATACATCTCAGAGTTCTTCCATATGTACACATCAAGAGCTACCTAATTCTTTCAATAATACATAGTTTTTCATTATGTGAATTACTCAGTTTACTTAATGGGTTCTCTAATAGTGGACACTTTGGTTATTTACACTTTTTGGTTATCATGTGCTGACACACATGCAGAAGTGCAAACACTATAAGTAGTTTAATTTGTTATAGATATTATAAGTTGTTTTTCAGAAAGTTTGCATAAATTTACATTCAAATCAATAATGTACAAATTGCTCATTTCCCAATATCTTCATCAACACTAGATTTCATCCAACATTTAATTTTTGCTGATCTGATAAATGAAAAGTGAAATCTCATTGCTTGGACCTTTATTTCCTTGATTATGTATGAATTCGAAAATTATTAGATATATATTTATTTTCATTTATTTCTTTGGTAAACTGCCTGTTTATATCTTTTATGAATCTTTATCATTTTCTTGCTGACTCATAAAGTTTTTGTAAATTAAAGAAATTAGCCTTTTGTCTTACATGTTACAAATATGTTTCCCAGTTTTCAATTATTTTATTTTTAATTTTACTAGAGGCCCAGTGCATGATTGAATCATGCACGTGTAGGGTCCCCTACACGCTTTCCCTTTTGATCATGGGCAGCTGGGTGCCTGTCCGCTGGTGCACCAGGCGCAGGAGGCTTCTGAAAGGCATCCAGCTCCCACGCTTTTGCTTTTGATCGCTGGTGCACCAGACCTCTCAGAAGCCTCAGGCATGGTGGAGGCTTCTGAAAGGCCTGGTGCCTGAGTGGACAGGCACCCAGCTCCCACGCTTTCCTTTCGATTGCTGGTGCACCAGGCCTTTCAGAAGGCTCTGGCGTGGCGGAGGCTTCTGAAAGGCCTGCTGCCTGAGTGGACAGGCACCCAGCTCCCACGCTTTTGCTTTTGATTGCGGGGAGCTGGGTCCCTGTCTGCTGGTGCACCAGGCCTTTCAGAAGCCTCTGGCACCGCGGAGGCTTCTGAAAGGCCTGCTGCCTGAGTGGACAGGCACCCAGCTCCACTCTTTCCTTTCGATCGCTGGTGCACCAGGCCTTTCAGAAGCCTCTGGTGTGGTGGAGGCTTCTGAAAGGCCTGCTGCCTGAGCGGACAGGCACTCAGCTCCCCCGCTTTTGATGGTCCGCGGGGCGGGATGTCAGCTCGCTGCCCCAGAGGCCCCTTCTGTGCTGCAGCACAGCCATGGCGCAGACGCTGAGCTTGTGCCGCTGCTGGCGATGCAGCTCAGTGTCCCGCTGGCCCAATCAGCTACCCCGGCCACCCCGAGTCCCGCCCCCCCACGCCTCCTGGCCAATCATGGGCATAGCGAAGGTACGGTCAATTTGCATATTTGTCTATTATTAGGTAGGATTATATAACTTTAGTCATATAGAAGTTTTGGCTTTTTTAAAATTCTCACCTTAGGATATGTTTATTGATTTTTAGAGAGAAAGGAAGAGAGAGAAAGAGAGAGAGAGATCTGTTGCCTCCAGTACTCACCCCTACTGGGGATCAAACCCACAATCTTTTTGGTGTATGGTATGACTCCAATCAACAGAACCTCCCAGCCAGGCCTAAGTATTGATTTGTATGTAGCCAATATCAATCTTTTGTATGTGGCTTCTGAGTGTCCCTTTACAATTCAAAAACTTTATTTTAACCTATCTCTTAACCTATCTCCATTTTTTAAATATAAGTAAATTTATTTTTTTAAAGTAAAAGTATAAATATATATAAAATATATATATATAAATGCAATCCCATGTTGGGAATTGAATAGAATTTATACAGCCTGTCTGTAAATTATTCTAGCAAGTCCAGAAGTCTTTCCATGAGCTAATATATATCTATATCTATACCTATACCTATATCTATATCATCTATATCTATATTTATATATATATATCTTCTGCATAGCATTGATTATGTCCTTTTTTAAATTTTTAAATTTATTATTGACACTAGTACAGATAGATACCTATATCTCTTTATCAATAGCAAAATTTAAACATTATATACTACCTTCCCAATAACTGATGAATTGTTTAAATCCATAATTTCCAACACTATGTTTTTTGTTGTGTTTTATCTCCATCCTAATTTTATGGGGAAATTTGTTGAGTGTGTATTACAATTCAGTACTTTGGGTTTCAGCAGTGCCCTTTCTTCTATTTGCCACTTCTATGAGTCATTCTGTTTACTTTATATTATTAATGGGTTTTTTTATTCTAATTCATCTGGCAAATATTTGCTGATTGCTTATTCCATATCAAGTACAGTGCAATATAAAATTAAGATGGGAATTTAAAAAATGAATAAAACTGATCTCATCACTATTCTCATGGAAGAGTATATTAGTGGAATATGAGGAAGGAAGTGGAGGAAAAGTAAGCAGAAAAATAAATAAAATGCTTGCAAAAGTTATTAAGTGCTATGAAGAATACAAATAAGCTACTAAGATAAAGTTTAGCAGAGGGTGAGTAAAGGGCCCAAGAAGGTAATTTTAATTCCCCAATTCCTCTTTGTCATGGCATCTTGCTCTTATTTTATTGATGCAATATCTCTCAAATGTCACTAGGAAACTGGATTCTAATTTTCTCAGTTATTTCCTGTTTCCTACATTAGCTCTGTTTTAGTGGGCCTGAATGTGATGATCATTCAGCTTAATCACCTTTCATCAAACTGTGGATTCTGTTCATATGTCTTGTGACTTTTCATTTTCTGTTCATATTTATAAAGAAAGTCACAAATTAATTAGCATTGATAGCTGTTGCGTATTGTGCATTGACTGTACAGATTACTAATTACCCTTGAAAGATCCTCCCATTTTAGAGCAGAGGGTTCCAGAGGGCTATGGCAGGCAGTGAATGCTCTAAACAGCTGCTCAGAGGACAGAGTTTTGGTGGCATTTTTGAAAACTGTTTGTCTCCCCTGATTCTCTCTAACAACTTCTCCACCAATGAAATCCTCTTTTGGTTTTCTGCTGATAAGACTATATTCTGGCAGTGTGGCAGTTGCCAATAGGAAGGAGAGAAGTTACTGGGAAGGTCTATTAGATAAGGGAGAAAGTATCCTCTAGAAACTAATTTGGAGCTGCCAAAATATGGAGAAAATATATGCCAGAAGGATCTGGCCACATTAGCAATGTCTACTCACATTACCCTGAGGACTGTCCACATCAAGGGAAGCCTGGAGATTAATGTACTCAGAACCTGGAGTCAGACAGCCTAGGTTCAAAACTCAACCCTGCCAATTACTAGCTGTATGACCTTAAACACTTACTTGACCTGCTTGTGATCTTATTTTCCTATATAAAGAAATAACCATAATAGTACTTGACTCATAAGGTAGGTGTAAACAAGAAAACACATGCAAAATACATTACAATTCCCCAAGTCCTTTGATACTCTCTCCTTGTTACATGCTCAATATGCAATTATCCAAACTGAATGCTTGGTTATATAGGAGGACTATAGATAACAAAGGTACACCAGCCCAGTCCTCACTTGTTGTTTAGTCTTATTGGCATTTTTGGAGACTTAAAAATGTTGGTTTTGCCATGACAGTCTTTCTAGCTCAAACTGAAAATTGCATGCTTTATCCCGAGTTACTATTTTTTTCAAAGGCATGTTATTTGATCTTTTTTCTCCTTGAAAAGTCATAATAAATGTCAAGTGTTCAGGGTTTCTATTTATCAAATCAGAACACATAGCATAATCTTCACCAAATCTTCTTTCTGTTCATTTTTTTCTTCTCAGATGATCTAATTGCTGCTATATTTAAAGGTAGCTTGTTAGCCAGTACTCTCAAAGTTTACCATCTAGTTGAATTAATAAAATATCTGATCACTTAAACATTATTTTGAATCATTATTTCAATTCTTAATTTTTTTTATTTTAAAATTTTGTTGTAGGAAATGTAGAAAATATAAAGAAAAGCTTTAAAAGAAAGAAGAAAATATAAATATGTTATTGGGTGGGGAGAGGAGTGTTCCTCCCTGCTCCTAATGTTTCTTTCCATATGGAGGAATCTTCATTATCATAATAAGCCTCAAAATATAGTTGACTTTCAAGTAAAATGTGACCTGACATATTTTTATGTCAGAATAACTCCCAATATTAATTACAGCCACAAAAGGGTTGGGTGAAAGTTAGTCATTTACTTCAAAATAAAACATTTGGTGATTTTACAAGATTGTTATTTCGTGCATCCAAAATGTAGAAAATTCCTATGCTACTTAAATTGTTACAAACCACTGAAAATAATATAAAATGGTCTAACTCACTTAATCTATCCTATATAATAAATAGGTAATATGAAAATTGACCCTCACACCCTCACAAGATGGCTGCCCATGACCAGGCTGGCAGGGGGGTTAGCGAGAGATGACCAAATGACTGACCAGCAGGCTGTGGGGGTGACCAGGCCGGCAGGGGGGTTAGTGAAAGGTGACAAAACGACTGAACAGCAGGCTGCAAGGAGCAACCAGGCCGACAGGGGGGACAGTTAGGGTCAATCAGGCTGGCGGGAGGGCAGTTGGGGGTGACCAGGCTGGCGGGGGAGGCAGTTGAGGGTTACCAGGCTGGCAGGGGGGGGAGTTCGGGGTGACCAGGCCAGAACTGGGGGCAGTTCGGGGTGATCAGGCAGGCAGGCAGTTGAGCAGTTAGGAGCCAGTAGTGTAAGACAGATATCCGACTGCCGGTTTAGGCTCAATCTCTTGGATCGGGCCTAAATCAGCAGTTGGACATCCCCTGAGGGGTCCCGGATTGGAGGAGAGGATGCAGGCTGGGCTGAGGGGAACCCCCATGCATGAATTTCATGCACCAGACCTCTAGTGTGTGTGTGTGTGTGTGTGTGTGTGTGTGTGTGTGTGTGTGTGTGTGTGTGTGTATATATATATATATATATATATATATATATATATATATATATACATATGCCTAAGTGACCATTCAAACGTTTAACTGTTCAACCATTCTTCCTGTAGCTATGACATGCACTGACGACCAAGGGGCAGATGCTCAATGCACAGGCATGGAAACTGGAACAGACTGATGAATCTCTGATGGAAGTTGGGAGGGGGGAGGGCAGGAAGAGATTAACCAAAGATCTTGTATGCATACTAGAGGCCCAGTGTATCTGTGCACTGGTGGGGTCCTTCAGGCTGACCTGCATGGATCAGGCCGACACTGGCAATCCAACATCCTTCAAGGGGGTCCAGGATTGTGAGAGAACGCAGGCCAGGCTGAGGGACCCCACTGGTGCATGAATCCGTATACTGGGCCTCTAGTAAACTTATAATAACCCCAACACTGTGTGGTGATTTTACATTCCCCTAACACATGACAGGTCTGTGGTTTGAAAAGTTAAAAAAAGCACCCCATGCCTAGCATAGTGCCTGAAATAAAATAGACACTCAATAAGAAATTGTATAATAAAAGCACAAGAAAAGAAAACTGACAGAGCAAACTCATTTATCACTATAAATGAAAAAATATGGAGTAAAGTACTAACTGATTTTTTTTAAAGTATGTTACAAAAGAGTAGTAATTACTACCAAATTTGCCTTTTCCCAAGAATTCATCTACGGCCAAATATTTATTAACAAGGGACTCACACAGACTGAAAGTGAAGGGATGGAAAAATATATTTCAGGCAAATAGAAATGAAAATAAAAGCTGAGGTAGCAGTACTTATACCTGACAAAATAGATCTCAAAGTGAAGGCCATAACAAGAGATAAGGAAGGCCACTTCATAATACTAAAGGGATCAATACAATGAGAAGATATAACCCTGATAAACATATATGCATCCAATGCAGGAGCACCAAAATACATTAAAAAAAAAAACAACTCCTGGAAGATATCAAGGGAGAGACTGACAACAATCATAGTAGGGGACTTCAATGCACCACTCACATCACTGGATAAATCCTTTAAACAAAAAATCAGCAAAGAAACAGCAATCCTAAATGACTCACTAGATTAGATGGACTTAATTGACATCTTCAGAACATTTCACCCCAAAGCCACAGAAAATATGCTCCTCTCAAGAGTACAAGGGACATTTTCAAAAATAGACCACATATTGGATAACAAGTGAAGTGTCCCCAAATTCAAGAAGATTGATATCATATCAAGCATCTTCCCAGACCACAATGGCATAATATTAGATATAAACTACAATGAAAACAATACAAAAAATTCAAACATTTGGAAGCTGAATAGCATGCTATTAAACAATGATTGGGTTTCCAAAGAGATCAAAGAAGAAATTAAAAACATCCTGGAAATGAATGACAATAAAAACACAACAATCCAAAATCTATGGGACACAATGAAAGCAGTCCTGAGATGGAAGTTTATAGCTCTACAGGCCTACCTCAAAAACAAAACAAAACTAAACAAAACAAACAAACAAAAAAAAACAACACACAAAACAAACAAAAAACACGAGAAAAACTGGTAGTAAATTATCTAATTCTATAACTTAAAGAATTAGAAAGAGAGCAACAAGAAAAGCTCAAAGTGAGCAGAAGGAAGGAGATAATAAAGATCAGAGCAGAAATAAATGTCATAGAGACAAAAAAAAGCAATACAAAAGATCAAAAAAACCAAAAGCTGGTTCTTTGAAAGGATAAACAAGATTGATGAACCTCTAGCCAGGCTCACCAAGAAGCAAAGAGAGAGGACCCAAATAAACAAGATCAGAAATGAAAGAGGAGAAATAACAACAGACCCACAGAAATATAAAGGATTATTTAAAAATTCTATGAACAACTCTATTCCAACAAACTAGACAACCTGGAGGAAATGGACATATTCCTAGAAAAATACAACCTTCCAAAACTCAATCAGGAAGAATCTAAAAATCTCAATAGGCCAGTAACTATGGAAGAAATTGAAGCAGTCATCAAAAAGCTTCCAGCAAACAAAAGCCCGGGGCCAGACGGCTTCACAGGGGAGTTTTACCAAACATTCAAGGAAGAACTAAAACCTATTCTCCTCAGACTATTCCAAAAAATTTGAGAGGAAGGAACACTTCCAAGCTCATTCTATGAAGCCAGCATTACCGTAATACCAAAACCAGATAAAGACAACACAATGAAAGAGAATTACAGGCCAATATCCCTCATGAACATAGATGCTAAAATCCACAACAAAATTCTAGCAAATCAGATCCAGCAGTACATCAGAAAGATCATACACCATGATCAAGTAGGATTTATCCCAGGGATGCAAGGATGGTCAAATATCCACAAATTGATAAATGTGATACATCACATAAACAAATTGAGAGATAAAAATCACATAGTCATATCAATTGATGCAGAAAAAGCATTTGACAAAATCCAGCACCCTTTCTTTTTTTTTTTTTTTTCCCAATTTTTTTATTAAGGTATTATATGTGTACATATCTTACCATTGCCCCCCCCACCCCACTCCCATATATGCCCTCACCCCCCAGAGTTTTGCGTCCATTGGTTATGCTTATATGCATGCATACAAGTCCTTTGATTGATCTCTTATCTTCCCCACCTCTCCCTAACCTTCCTGCTGTAATTTGACAGACTGTTTGATGCTTTACTGCCTCTGTATCTATCTTTTTGTTCAAGTTTTTTAATGTTCTTTATTATCCATAAATGAGTGAGATCATGTGGTATTTTTCTTTCATTGATTTGCTTATTTCACTTAACATAATGTTCTCCAATTCCATCCAGGTTGCTGCAAATGGTAAGAA
The DNA here is from genome assembly GCA_025583905.1 of Ia io. NCBI lineage: Eukaryota > Metazoa > Chordata > Mammalia > Chiroptera > Vespertilionidae > Ia > Ia io. The sequence goes on from JAJQQW010000001.1 coordinate 101,860,098, forward strand.
TTCCTTCTTTTTTTATGGCCGCATAATATTCCATTGTGTAGATGTACCATAGTTTTCTGATCCAGTCATCTGCTGATGGGCACCTAGGCTGTTTCCAGATCTTAGCTATTGTAAATTGTGCTGCTATGAACATAGGGGTGCATATTTCCTTTCTTATTGGTGTTCCCAGTTTCTTAGGATATATTCCTAGGAGTGGGATTACTGGGTCAAATGGGAGTTCCATTTTCAGTTTTTTGAGGAAACTCCATACTGTTCTCCACAGTGGCTGCACCAGTCTGCATTCCCACCAGCAGTGCACGAGGGTTCCTTTTTCTCCGCATCCTCGCCAACACTTGTCGTTTGTTGATTTGTTGATGATAGCCATTCTGACAGGTGTGAGATGATAGCGCATTGTTGTTTTGATTTGCATCTCTCGGATAATTAGTGATGTTGAGCATGTTTTCATGTGTCTCTTGGCCTTCCTTCTGTCTTCTTTTGAAAAGATTCTATTTAGGTCCGTTGCCCATTTTTTTATTGGATCATTTATCTTCCTTTTATTAAGTTGTATAAGCTGCCTGTAGATGTTGGAGATTAAACCTTTATCAGTGATGCCATTTGCAAATATGTTCTCCCATGCAGTGGGCTTTCTTGTTGTTTTGTTGATAGTTTCTTTTGCTGTAAAAAAGCTTTTTATTTTGATGTAGTCCCATTTGTTTATTTTCTCTTTAGCTTCCATTGCCCTAGGGGCAGTATCAGTGAAGAAGTTCTTTTGACATATGTCTGAGATTTTGCTGCCTGTGGATTCCTCTAGTACTTTTATGGTTTCCCGTCTTATGTTTAAGTCCTGTATCCATTTTGAGTTTATTTTTGTGTATGGCGTAAGTTGGTGATCTAGCTTCATTTTTTTTGCATGTATCTGTCCAATTTTCCCAATACCATTTATTGAAGACTGTCTTTATTCCATTGTATGTTCATGCCTCCTTTGTCAAATATTAATTGAGCATAGTGGTTTGGATCAATATCTGGATTCTCTATTCTGTTCCATTGATCTATATGTCTGTTCTTGTGCCAGTACCAGGCTGTTTTGAGAATAGTGGCTTTGTAATACAGCTTGAAATCTGGTATTGAGATCCCTCCTACTTTATTCTTCTTTCTCAGGATTGCTGTGGCGATTCGGGGTCTTTTTTTATTCCAGATGAATTTTTGGAGAGTTCTTTCAAGGTCTGTGAAATATGCCGTTGGTATTTTAATGGGGAGTGCATTGAATCTATAGATTGCTTTGGGTAGTATGGACATTTTAATGATGTTGATTCTACCAATCCATGAACATGGTATGTTCTTCCATCTGTTTACGTCTTCCTCTATCTCTTTTTTCAGTGTCCTGTAGTTTTCCGTGTATAGGTCTTTTACCTCCTTAGTTAAGTTTATTCCTAGGTATCTTAATTTTTTTGGTGCGATGGTAAATGGGATTGCCTTTTTAGTCTCTCTGTCTGTAAGTTCACTATTGGTGTATAGAAAGGCCATAGATTTCTTGGCGTTAATTTTGTATCCTGCTACATTGTCGAATTCATTTATTAAGTCTATTAGTTTTTTGACGGAGTTTTTCGAATTTTTTATGTACAATATCATGTCGTCTGCAAATAAAGACAGCTTTACTTGTTCTTTTCCAATTTGGATGCCTTTTATTTCTTCTTCTTGTCTAATTGCAATAGCTAATACTTCCAGTACTATGTCAAACAGGAGTGGTGAGAGTGGGCATCCCTGTCTTGTTCCTGTTCTTAGGGGAAATGTTTTTAGCTTTCGTCCATTGAGTTTGATGTTTGCTGTGGGTTTATCATATATAGCTTTTATTATGTTGAGGTATGAGCCTTCTATTCCCACCTTGTTGAGAGTTTTTATCAAGAAAGGGTGTTGGATTTTGTCAAATGCTTTTTCTGCATCAATTGATATGACTATGTGATTTTTATCTCTCAATTTGTTTATGTGATGTATCACGTTTATTGATTTGCGGATATTGTACCATCCTTGCATTCCTGGGATAAATCCTACTTGGTCATGGTGTATGATCTTTCTGATGTACTGCTGGAGCCGATTTGCTAGAATTTTGTTGAGGATTTTGGCATCTATGTTCATGAGGGATGTTGGTCTGTAATTCTCTTTCATTGTGTTGTCTTTATCTGGTTTTGGTATTAGGGTGATGCTGGCTTCATAGAAGGAGCTTGGAAGTGTTCCTTCCTCTTGAATTTTTTGGAATAGTCTGAGGAGGATAGGTTTTAGTTCTTCCTGGAATGTTTGGTAGAACTCTCCTGTGAAGCCGTCAGGCCCCGGGCTTTTGTTTGTCGGAAGCTTTTTGATGACTTCTTCAATTTCGTCCATAGTTATTGGCCTATTGAGCTGTTGAGATTCTTCTTGATTGATTTTTGGAAGGTTGTATTTTTCTAGAAATATGTCCATTTCCTCCAGGTTGTCCAGTTTGTTGGAATAGAGCTGTTCGTAGTATTTTGTAACAATCCTTTGTATCTCAGCGGGGTCTGTTGTTATTTTACCTCTTTCATTTCTGATTTTGTTTATTTGGGTCCTCTCTCTTTGCTTCTTGGTGAGCCTGGCTAGAGGTCCATCAATCTTGTTTATCTTTTCAAAGAACCAGCTCTTGGTTTTGTTGATCTTTTGTATTGTTTCTTTGGTCTCTATGTCATTTATCTCCGCTCTGATCTTTGTTATTTCCTTCCTTCTGGTTACACTGGGCTTTTCTTGCTGCTCTTTTTCTAGCTCTTTGAGTTGTAGGGTTAGGTAATTTATTACCATTGTTTCTTGTTTTTTGCAATAGGCTTGTAGAGCTATGAACTTCCCTCTCAAGACTGCTTTCGCTGTGTCCCATAGATTTTGGATTGTTGTGTTTTCATTGTCATTTGTTGCCATGATGTTTTTTATTTCTTCCTTGATCTCTCTGGTGACCCAGTCCTTGTTTAATAGCATGCTGTTTAGTCTCCATGTGTTTGATTTCTTTGGATTGTATTTATTGTAGTTGATTTCCAGTTTTATGCCACTGTGATCTGAGAAGATGCTTGATATAATTTCTATCTTCTTGAATTTGAAGAGACTTTGCCTGTGACCCAGCATATGGTCTATCTTTGAAAATGACCCATGTGCACTTGAGAAGAATGTATATATTCTGTGGATTTGGGGTGAAATGTTCTGAAGATGTCAATTAATTCCATCTGGTCTAGTGAGTCATTTAGGATTGCTGTTTCTTTGCTGATTTTTTGTTTAGAGGATTTGTCCAATGGTGATAGTGGGGTATTAAAGTCTCCTACTATGATTGTATTGCTATTAATCTCTCCCTTGATATCTTCCAGGAGTTTTTTTATTATGTATTTGGGTGCTCCTATATTGGGAGCGTATATGTTTACCAGAATTATTTCTTCTTGTTGGATTTCTCCCTTTAGTATTATGAAGTGGCCTTCCTTATCTCTTGTTATGGCATTTACTTTGAGGTCTAATTTGTCAGATATAAGTATTGCTACCCCAGCTTTTTTTTCATTTCCATTTGCCTGAAAGATATTTTTCCATCCCTTCACTTTCAATCTGTGTGAGTCTCTTGTTCTGAGGTGGGTCTCTTGTAGACAGCATATATATGGGTCATGCTTTTTTATCCATTCAGCCACTCGATGTCTTTTGATTGGAGCATTTAGTCCGTTTACATTTAAAGTTATTACTGAAAGGTATTTGTTTGTAGTCATATCTATTTTTGTGTCTGTATTCCTTCTTACCTGTTTATTTCTTCTTTTTACAGTATTCCCTTTAGCAATTCTTGCATTGCTGGTTTGGTGGTGATAAACTCCCTGAGTCTTTTTTTGTCTGCGAAGCTCCTGATTTCCCCTTCAATTTTGATTGATAGTCTTGCTGGATATAGTATTCTTGGATTCAGTCCTTTGCTTTGCAACACTTTGTATACCTCCTTCCATTCACTTCTAGCTTGTTGTGTTTCTGTTGAGTAATCATTTGACAATCTGATGGGTGTTCCTTTGTAGGTAACTCTCTGTCTCTCTCTTGCTGCCTTTAAGATTCTCTCTTTATCATTTATATTTGCCATTGAGATTATGACATGTCTTGGTGTGGGTCTTTTGGGGTTGATCCTGCTTGGGACTCTCTGTACTTGCGTAACTTTTATCTTTCCCATATCCGGGAAGTTTTCTGTCATTATTTCTTCAAATAGATTTTCTAATCCCTGCTGCTCTTCTTGTCCTTCTGGCAGCCCTATTATACGCATGTTACTTCGCTTCATGTTGTCCCGAAGCTCCCTTAGGCTTTCCTCCTGCTTTTTTAATTTTTTTCTCCAATTGCTGTTCAGATTGAGCTTGTTTCTGTACCTGATCTTCTAACTCACTAATTCGGTCCTCTGCTTCTTGTAGTCTACTGTTGAAACTTTCCATGGTGTTTTTGATTGTAGCTATATCACTTTTCATTTCTTCCTGATTCTTGCATAAGTTGTTGATTTTCTCATCCATCCGATGTATAAATTCCACGACCATTGCTCTGAACTCCTTTTCGGTCATGTTGCAAGCTTCAGTTTCACTAATTTCCTTTCTTGGCGACTCCACATTTTCTTTCCTCTGTGAGTTATTTCATTTCCCCATTCTGGCTATCACCAGAAAGCTCAAGCTTCCGTTTGTGTGGACCTCGGCCGTGCGCTGTGTGGACTTCGCTCCACCCGAGTTTCACTGAAGTGCTCTGACACTAGGACCTGTGGCTGCCTTTGGTTGGTGGGAACCAGACTTGCCCAGGGTCAGTGTTCCCAGTGTTCCGTGTGGTCTCGTGTGCACACTTAGAATCAGGGGCCCTGTCAGCACCACACTGTTGGTATGTGCCGAAAATGAGATCCTTAGCATGTGCCAGGAGTCAGAGTTTCCCTGTATCTGCACCAAGAATCGAGTGTCAGAGTCTCTGTTGTCTTGTGCAGTTTCTCGTTGAGAATCAGGGTCCCTGTGTGTGCATGCACCAACAATTGGGGTCGTTGGCTCTTAGTGTGAATGCGCTGTGAGTCAGGGATCCCAGGCAGCTGTGTCCGGCGTGCCAAATTCCCTGAAGTGGAGCTGCGTCCTGTGTGTGCTCTCACTACTGAGCCAAACCGGCTAGGGCGCACACTCTCAAATCCCTGAAGGTGAGCTGCCTTTGTGCACTCTCCCAGAATCCCCGAAGAGGGGCGGAGTCCGTCCTGCGCGCCAAATTCCCCAAAGGGAAGCCCCTTTGTGCACGCTCTAAGATTCCCCGAAGGGGAGCTGTGACCCGCAAGCCAAATTCCCCCCAATTCCCCAAAGGGGAGCCCTCTGTGCGCACTGACAGATTTCCCCGAAGGTGAGCTGCTTCTGTCCTGTGCGCCAAATTCCTTAAGGCGGAGCGCGCGTCCCTGCGCAAAGCTCTGCAGCTTGAGCGAGGGGCGTGTCTATTAGTTACTATGGCGCTATCCGCGTGCGCCTGCGGGGAGGGGGATAGGCTCTTTGACTCACAGGAATCTGCCGGGAAGTCTGGATTCTTGTTGTTTCTTCCACTGAAGCTGTGATAGCAGTTCTCTGTCCCCAGTGGCTGCAGGGTCCTGGTTTGTGTCAGAAGTCAGGATCCGAGTCTCAGGCAGCTCTGTTTCTCAAGATGGCGTGGTCTCCGCGTCCGCACCAGCCGCCGAGAAGTGTCCGCTTTGTGCGCGGGGCTCCGCCGTCTAGGACTGCCCGGTTAGGCAGCCCCTTGGAAGCCCTGCAGAATCTATCTGACCCTAGCTCATACCCACACACACATCACACATGTCTTCACGTCTACACTCTCCTCTATGGGTTCCTCACTCACACTCTCTCTCTCCCTACCTTCTTGCTGGTCGCCATCTTTCTCCCCAGAGCCACCCTTTCTTGATAAAAACTCTCAGCAAGGTGGGAATAGAAGGATCATACCTCAACATAATAAAAGCCATATATGACAAACCCACAGCCAACATCATACTCAATGGGCAAAAATTAAAACCATTTCCCTTAAGAACAGGAATGAGCTGGGGATGCCCACTCTCACCACTCCTGTTCAACATAGTACTGGAACTAAGCCATTGTGATCAGACAAAAAGAAGAAATAAATGGCATCCAAATTGGAAAAGATGAAATAAAATCGTCCTTATTCGCAGATGACATGATACTGTACATAGAAAACCCTAAAGACTCCCTAAAAAATTATTAGACTTAATAAATGAATTTGGCAATGTAGCAGGATACAAAATTAATGCCAAGAAATCTATGGTATTTCAATACACCAATAGTGAACTTACAGAAAGAAAGACTAAAAAAGCAATCCCATTTACCATCACAATAAAAAAAATTAAGATACCTAGGAATAAACTTAACTAAGGAGATAAAAGACCTGTACTCGGAAAACTACAGGACACTTAAAAAAGAGATAGAGGAAGACATAAAAGGATGGAAGAACATACTGTGTTCATGGATTGGTAGAATCAACATCATTAATGTCCAAACTACCCAAAGCAATCTATAGATTCAATGCACTCCCCATTAAAATACCAATGACATATTCCATAGGCCTAGAACGAACTCTCCAAAAATTCATCTGGAATGAAAAAAAAAAAGACCCCGAATAGCTGCAGCAATCCTGAAAAGGAAGAACAAAGTAGGTGGGATCTCAATACCAGATATCAAGCTGTATTACAAAGCCATTGTTCTCAAAATAGCGTGGTACTGGCACAAGAACAGACATATAGATCAATGAAATACAATAGAAAACCCAGAAATCCACCCAAACCACTATGCTCAATTAATATTTGACAGAGGAGGCAAGAGCATACAATGGAGTCAAGACAGTCTCTTCAATAAATGTTGCTGGGAAAACTCATCAGATACAATAAAAAAAATGAAACTAGACCACCAACTTAAACCATACACAAAAATAAACTCAAAATGGATAAAGGACTTAAACATAAGACGGGAAACCATAAAAATACTAGAGGAATCCACAGGCAGCAAAATCTCAGACACATGCCAAAGCAATTTCTTTACTGATATCATTCCTAGGGCAATGGAAACTAATGAGAAAATAAACAAATGGGACTACATCAAAATAAAAAGCTTTTGCACAGCAAAAGAAACCATGAGCAAAAAAAAAAAAGAAAGCCCACTGCATGGGAGAACATATTTACCAATGTTACATCCAATAACGGTTTAATCTCCAACATTTACAGGGAACTCAGACAACTTAACAAAAGGAAGATAAACAACCCAAATCAAAAAATGGTCAATAGACCTAAATAGATATTTTCGAAAGAAGACATAAGGAAGGCCAAGAGACATATGAAAACATGCTCAAAGTCACTAATCATCTGAGAAATGCAAATCAAAACAATAATAAGGTACCATCTCACACCTGTCAGAATGGCTATCATCAACAAATCAACAAATGACAAGTGTTGGCGAGAATGTGGAGAAAAAGGAACCCTCGTGCACTGCTGGTGGGAATGCAGACTGGTGCAGCCATTTTGGAGAACAGTATGGAGTTTCCTCAAAAAACTAAAAATGGAACTCCAATTTGACCCAGTGATCCCACTTCTAGGAATATATCCCAAGAAACTAGAAACACCAATCAGAAAGGATATATGCACCCCTATGTTCATAGCGGCACAATTCACCATAGCTAAGATTTGGAAACAGCCTAAGTGCCCATCAGCAGATAAGTGGATTAAAAATGGTGGTACATCTATACAATGGAATACTATGCTGCCATAAAAAAGAAGGAATTCTTACTATTTGCAAAAGCATGGATGGACCTGGAGAGCATTATGCTAAGTGAAATAAGCCAGTCAGAGAAAGATAAATATCACATGATCTCACTCATTTGTGGAATATAATGAACAACGTAAAACTGATGAATAAAAACAGATCCAGAGACAGAGAAGCATCGATCAGACCGTCAAACCTCAGAGGGAATGTAGCGGAGGGTGGGGGTAAGGGGGAGAGATCAACCAAAGGACTTGTATGCATCCATATAAGCCTAACCAATGGACATAGACAACAGGGGCGTGAGGGCATGAGTGGGGAGGTGGGGGGGGGGCAACCGGGGGATAAGGACACATATGTAATACCTTAATCAATAAAGAAAAAAAATTTATGAAAAAAATTTATGGACTTCATAGGAATACTATTCCATTTTACTGATATGTGTTAAATAAATTTCATTCTATCAATAGAACAAAGAGAAAAAATGATAGAAATTCAACATCAATTTCTAAATAAAAGCAACTGTTAATGATTATGCATATGCTAGAGGTTCAGTGAAGGAATTCATGCATGGGTGTGAACCCTCAGGTGGCCTGCTGGGATTGGGGCCCAGCTCATGCCCCAACCCTCACAGCCCTGCAGCCCCGCCTGGCACCCCACCTTGGCCTGGCATAGCCCCCTCACCTGCTCCACCATCCCTTCTGCGGGTTGATCGATCGGAGCTGGGCCCCCTGCCTGGCTGTTTCAGAGCGTGGGAGCTGGGCAGCAGCCCCGCCCCCTGCCACCACTGGTAGCTGTCTGCGGGGTGATCAGTGGGGCGATTAGGCCTCTGCTCACACCCACCTTGGCCTGGCGTTGCCCGCTCACCTGCCCCACTATCCTGCCATGGTCCCACTCTCGTTGGGGCCCATTGGGGCCAGCAGTGTCTCCACTGCCCCGATGCCAGCACATCATCACCGATCCCTGCCATGTTCTACCCTGCCCCCTGGTAGTCAGTGCACATCATAACAAGCAGTCGAACTCCCAGTCAAACAACCGCCCAGGGGGACAATTTGTATATTAGTCTTTTATTATATAGGACTAGAGGCCCGGTGCATGAAATTCGTGCATGGAGGGGGGTTGTCCCTCAGCCCAGCCTGTACCCTCGCCAATATGGGACCCCTCAAGGGATGTCCGACTGCCCGTTTAGACCCGATCCCTTGGGATTGGGCCTAAACGGGCAGTCAGACTTCCCTCTCACAATCCAGGACTGCTGGCTCCCAACTGCTTGCATGCCTGCCTTCCTGATTGCCTCTAACCACTTCTGCCTGCCAGCCTGATCAACCCCTAACCACTCTGCTGCCAGCCTGTTTGCCCCCAACTTCCCTCCTCTGCCAGCCTGGTCACCCCTAACTGCCCTCTCCTGCAGGGTTGATCACCTCCAAATTCCCTCCCTTGCAGGCCTGGTCCTTCTCAACTGCCCTCCCTTGCAGGCCGGGTGCCTCCCAACTGCCCTCTCCTGCTGGCCATCTTGTGGTGGCCATCCTGTGTCCACATGGGGCCAGGATCTTTGACCACATGGGGGAAGCTATATTGTGTGTTGCAGTGATGATCAATCTGCATATTACTCTTTTATTAGATAGGATAGAGGCCTGGTACAGGGGTGGGGGCCAGCTGGTTTGCCCTGAAGCGTGTCCCAGATCAGGTGGGGGTTCCCTTGGGGTGTGGGGTGGCCTGAGCGAGGGGCCTGTGGTGGTTTTCAGGCCAACCACGCCCCCTGGCAACCCAAGCGGAGGCCCTGGTATCTGGAATTTATTTTCCTTCTACAATTGAAACTTTGTAGCCTGGAGCGGAGCCAAGCCTGGGGCTCCCTCCGAGGCCGGCAGCCATTTGTGTTGGGGTTATAATTGAAACTTTGTAGCCTTAAGTGGGTGGGCCCGGCCAGGGTGTGCGGAAAGCTTTGCTTCCCCTGTTTCAGGTGGCAACCCTGGCCTGCTCTCTCAAGCTCCATTCTGCTGCCATTTGTTTGAATTTGTTTACCTTCTATAATTGAAACTTTGTAACTTGAGTGGAGGCTTAGGCCTGGCAAGGGCAGGAGGAAAGCTTGGCTTCCTCTGTTACCTAGGAAACCTTGCTCTCTGTGGCTGTAGCCATCTTGGTTTGGGTTAATTTGCATGCTCGCTCTGATTGGATGGTGGGCGTGACTTGTGGGCGTGGCTTGTGGGTGTGTCGGAGGTATGGTCAATTTGCATATTTGTCTATTATTAGGTAGGATTTCCTTAACATGATAGAAAATAATATACTTGACCATACAATTCTAGAAGCATTACCATAACAGCAAGGATGAAGGCAAGATGGACAATATGACCACTATCATTTAATATTCTTTACTGAAATTCTACATACTTCAATGAGATAAAGAGAAATAGTAGAAAAAGCGTTTTCTTTATTATAGATATTACCATTTACCTGGAAACCCAACTGAAATTTATTAGAATTAATAAGAGTGAAGTAAGATAGCTGGTTATAAAACCGATTACTTAAAATCTGTATCTTCCTTATAAACAAACAGAAAATGATCAGTTAAAAAGTAAAAATGTTATGATTAAACAATAGCAATAAACTTTTTGTAAAATGGAAATGCATACCATGTTCATAAATAAAAAGACTCAAGCGTATATAGATGTCAATTCATTCCCAAATTAAGTCTATAAACTAAAGGAAATCCCAAATTTTTCAATAAAAGTTTTCAGAACCATGACAGAATGATAATATTTATCTTAAAAAAAATAGGTAAAATAGCCAATTTCTTTTTAAAAGAGGATCAATGAGATGTTCTATCAAATATCAAAAGAATTCATTTATTCATTCGTTGGTAATTTAATCATCAATGCAATATCACTCAGAATGAAACAAGAAAAAATCCAGGACTTTAAAAAGAAAGGGGGATAAATCGTGATGGAAGGAGACTAGACTTTGAGTGATGAACACACAATATAATACAATTTATAATACAGATGAGGTATTACAGAATTGTACAATTAAAACCTATACAATATTATTAAATAATATAACACCAATAAATTCAATAAAAATCAATAGACAAAAGAGAGAAAATAACCTTTAGTATATTTTCTGAGTTGAAGAGGCATTAACTCTGCCTCTTAAAAATTTTCCTTTTCTTCTTCCATGTCCATCTTCAGACCTGTATATAAATCATTAATATTAGCCCTAATTTATGGATGAGAAAATTAAGGGAGAGTAAGGTGAATTACTTTGCCTAAAAGCTACATAGCTAGTAAAGGGCAAAACCCAGCTTTGAACTCAAGATATCTGGATCTACAGTCTACACTCTTTATCACTACACTATGCTGCCTCTCAAATAATGCATGCTCAAACTCCTCTGGCACACAATCTTGAGCATACTCATAAAGTAAGATTTTACTATAGTAAATTCAATGATTCAGCAAAATGTGCAAAATGCTTATTATATAGCAGGTGCTGTGCATGGCATAGCTAAAAAGGATGGTGAAAAACCAAATATGGTTCCTTATCTCAAGATACATAGAGTCTGCTAGAGGGAAGTGTCTAGGGAGGCAATGAACTTATTAACAAACACATATAATGATTGTTGTGATGAATACCTTAAAGGGTAAATAATAAGATACTATGTGAAAGGAAAATGGGGAAGGATATATAATTTAAAAGGAACATCAATGAAGGCCGCTGACTGAAGAATAAGTCAGCTAAGCCCTAAAAATCAGCAAAGTTGTAGCAGGTACTGAGTCAGGCAATTATTTTCTATGTAATCATATATATGAATCCATCCTTCATCAAGTCTGCCTTTGCTATTCATTATTCCTTGACAGCCTTTCTTCACCTCAAGATGCTGTAAAGATTTGCCTATATTTTCCCCTAGCAAGAGTAATACACGGAGAAGATGGCGGCCAACAGGACTGCAGGGAGGGAGAGAGTGTGACAGAGTAAAGAACCAAGAGGAGCGTGTGGATGTGTGTGGTATGTCGGGGGGGTAAGTGAGTGACAGATCGATACCGCAGGAGTCCCAGGGACTGGCAGACAGAGCTCACCTAGATAGGGAGCACTTGCTACTGCCGCAGGCACCCCAATGCTGGATCGGCTTTGGTGTGGAAAGCACACAATCTTGTATAGGGGAGCAAAGGAGGCCAGGAGTGCTGCCACACCAACATCTGGACTGACCTCAGAGAGCACCCCCAGACCTGTGCAGGGCACCGCTTGCCAGCCATAACCCGTGTGGAACCACCACCATGCCTCTGTGACGTGGGTCCCAGATGTGTTCAGTGAGAGCGCATCAGACAGGCCTCCAGAGCTGAGCTTCTTAAGTGGAGCCCAAACACAGCATCCCAGGATCCCACGCTTCAGGTCCTCATGCTGTGAGTGGAAACCATGGGTACTCCACTCCCGGCTCCATCCCTGATCCCAATACACAACCTCAGCCAGGTGTGTTTTACTAGGTGTACCAGTTAATAATGGCAGATTTTGTAATCAAAGAAAACACGATAATTTCAAGAGAAACATCAAAAGTGCTTTATTCAAAGTAATGTCCATTGCTAGCTACACATTTCCCACATCTTTCAGGTAATTTATGGATACCATCCCAATAGAACTTTTCTTTTTGAGGCAAACCATTCAGAGACCCAATTTTCCACTTCTTCGTATGTTTTGAAGTGCTGCTCAGAAAGTGTGTGTGCCATTGATCAGAACAAGTGGTAATCTGAGCGAGCTAAGTCTGGTGAATACAGCTGGTGGGTTACTTCCCAGGCAAGATCTTTTAATGTGTCTTTAACTGGTTTTGAAGTGTATGTTGATACGTTATCATGAAGCAAAATTACATTGCCATGCCTTCTGGAACATTCTGGTCGTTTCATGATCAAAGCATGGTGCAAATTGTTTATTTGTTATTTGTAGCTATCAGTATTAATGGTTTCACCAGGTTTTAGAAGCTCATAATACACCACACCTTCCTGATCCCACCAAATTCTTCTTTCCGAAGCGATTTGGCCTTGCAGTCAATGTTGATGGTTGACCTGGATCAACCCATGATTTTGTGCATTTGGGATTCTCAAAATAAATCCACTTTTCATTGCCAGTCACAATTCGATGCAAAAAAAGACTTTTTTTTTTGTGCCATTGAAGCAACATTTTACTGATGACATTTTGGTTTTCCATTTGTCTTTCATTCAGTTGATGTGGCACCCATTTTCCTTCCTTTAAAATCTTTCCCATTCCTTGTAAATGATCAGAAATTGTTTGCTGAGCAACGTCTAATCTTTCTGCAAGTTGTTTTTGAGTTTGACAAACATTTTCATCCAATAATTCTTGTAATTGTTGGCCTTCAAACTTTTTCAGTTGACCTGGACGTTCTTTGTCTTTCAAATTGAAATCATCACTTTATAGCTTTCAAACCAGTGTTCAAAAGTATCTTGAGATGGAACATGTTCACCATAAGCTTCCCAAAGTATATGATAACATTTTCTTCAAAATAAAGTAATGAATTAAAACTTCCTGCAAATGCTCTTTTTTTTGGCACGAAATTCGACACATTTTTTAAAAAATATTTTATTGATTTTTTACAGAGAGGAAGGGAGAGGGAGAGAGAGTTAGAAACATCGATGAGAGAGAAACATCAATCAGCTGCCTCCTGCACACCCCCTACTGGGGATGTGCCTGCAACCAAGGTACATGCCCTTGACTGGAATCGAACCTGGGACCCTTGAGTCCGCAAGCTGATGCTCTATCCACTGAGCCAAACCGGTTAGGGCAAAATTCGACATTTTTAAGCATAAAAATATCTATGATATTAACTCCTTCAGCAAATTTGACATATGAAGTTTTGAAGCTTGTTATCAATACAACAAAATAGCATGCATATCAAATCGCATATATATATATCAACATATGTGTAACTCCATCTGTTGAAAAAATTCCACATTATTAACTGGTACACCTACTACACGCCAGCCCAGACAGAGCCCTAGCCAGGAAAGTGCCTCGCACCTGGCACAGACTGACTGTGCTCCATTGCCAGCCTAGGTGGAGCCCTCACAGGGCAAGTGCCTGCCCCTTGCACAGAACGAGCTCACTCTGCAGCCAGCTTAGGCAGAGCCATCACAGGGCGAGCACCCCACCCCTGGCACAAACTGAGTGCATTCCACTGCCAGCTTAGCCAGAGTCAGTGCAGGGCATGTGTCCCACCTCTGGCACAGACTGAGTGCACTCTACCACCAGCCTAGGCAGAGCCCTTGCAGGGCAAGCGCCCAGCCCCCAGCATAGACTGAGTGTGTTCTGTCGGAAGACAGAGCCCTCGCTGGGTGAGCACCCCACTCCCTGACAAAGACAGAGCAGGCTCCGCTGCCAGCACAGACAGACCCTTTGGCTGGGATGCACCACACTCTGGCACAAACAGCTACAGCCTAATGTGTGCTATGCACCTAGCAGGAACAGAGCCTTGAGCTGGTGGGTGCTCTGCCACCAGCACAGACAGAGCCTTTGGCTGGTGCACACCCCACCAACACCAAGAAATGGATAATTGAGGGACCAGAACCATGGGAGAAGGGGGTACAACTCAGAGCTGAGACAATAAAGGTGTGAAACTCAAGGTATACCCAGCCCCCAGGGCTAGTGAGTCCAGGAACAATGGACTGAGAGGGGCCTCAACCCTTGGACACCAAGTAGGTAGGCCAGGGTCAGAAATAAACAGCAAAATGGGGATACAAAAAAAACCCAAAGGAAAGAAAAGGAGGAATTGCCAGAAAAGGAACTAAATGAAACTGAGGTGTAATATGTCAGAAAAAAATTCAGCATGAGGGTCTTACAATTCATAAACTAGATGGGTGAGAAAATCAACAACCTATGTAAGAATCAGGAAGAAATAAAGAGTGATATAGCTACAATAAATACCACCATGGAAGCTTTCAACAGTAGACTGGAAGGAGCAGAGGACGAAATTAGCAAATTAAAAGACAGGGAAGCAAAACACACCCAATCTGAACTGAAATTGGAGAAAAAAATCAAGAGACAGGAGGAGAGCCTGAGGGAGCTTTGGGACAACATGAAATGAAGCAACATACGTATAATAGGGGTGCCAGAAGGACAAGAAGAGGAGGAAGAATTAGAAAACCCATCTGAAGAAATAATGACAGAAAACTTCCCTGATTTGGGGAAGAAAAAAATTACACAAGCACAGAGTCCCAAACAAGATGAATCCCAAAAGACCCACACTAAGATATGTCTTAATTACAATAGCAAATGTTAATGACAAAGAGAGAATCTTAAAGGCTGCAAGAGAGAGAGAAAGTTACCTACAAGGTATCTCCCATGAGATTATCAAATGAGTTCTCAACAGAAACATATCAGGCCAGAAAGGAATGGAAGGAAGTATAAAAAGGGATGTAAAGCAAGGGACTGAATCCAAGAATACTCTATCCAGCAAGGCTATCATTCAAAATTGAGGGGGAAATCAGGAGCTTTAAAGAAAAAAAAAAAAAAAAAGAGTTTATCACTACCAAGCCAGCAATGCAAGAAATGCTAAAAGAATTGTTATAAAAAGAAGAAAAAAAGGGGAAGACAGAACACAGGCACAAAAAATAATAATGGATACAAATATTTACCAATAATAACTTTAAATATAAATGGACTAAATGCTCCAATCAAAATACATCAAGTGGATGAATAGATAAGAAAACATGACCCATATATATGCTGTCTACAAGAGACCCACCTCAGAACAAGAGACTCACATAGACTGAAAGTGAAGGGATAGAAAAATATATTATAGGCAAATGGAAATGAAATAAAAGCTGGGGTAGCAATACTTATATCTGACAAAATAGACCTCAAAGTGAAGGTCGAAACAAGAGATAAAGAAGGCTACTTCATAATAGTAAAGGGATTGCTACAACAAGAGGATATAACTCTGACAAACATATATGCACCCAATGCAGGAGCAACCAAATACATTTAAAAAAAAACTTCTGGAAGATATCAAGGGAGAGATCAACAGCAATATGGTCAGAGTAGGGGACTTTAATACTCCACTGACATAACTAGATAAATCCTCTAGGCAAAAAATCAGTAAAAAACAGCAATCTTAAATGACTCACTAGATCAGATGGACTTAATTGACATCTTCAGAACATTTCACCCCAAAGCCATGGAATATACGTTCTTCTCAAGTGAACATGGGACATTTTCAAAGATAGACCACTTATTAGGTCACAAGCAAAGTCTCTCCAAATTCAAGAAGATTGAAATTATACCAACCATCTTCTCAGACCACAATGGCATAATATTAGAAATCAACTACAATAAAAACAATCCAAAAAACTCAAATACTTGGAAGCTGAATAGCATGCTATTAAACAATGATTGGGTTACCAAAGAGATCAAAGAAGAAATTAAAAACATCCTGGAGAGAAATCAAGATGGCGGCATAGGTAAACACCTAAACTGCTGCCTTGCACAACAATTTCAAAACTACAACTAAAAGACAGAACGGATATCATCAAGAACCACAGGAAAGCTGGCTGAGTGGAAATTCTACAACTAGAAGGAAAGAAAAAAGCTCACGGAAAATCAGTGGAGCTGCAAAGGACTGAGGTACGAAGACATGCGTGCAGAGAGGAAGGGCGGCTGAGTGCCTGGCTGGCTTTCTCTGGCAGGAGAGGGAAGGAAGCCCCGACTGCACTGAACCCCAGTTCTGACTGCACTGAACCCCAGTTCCAGGCAAAACCCCGTGAACCCAGGCTCATATGGGGGGAGTCTGGACTGTCAGGTAGAGAGAAAGGCACACGGAGACTCGGATCCTCAGGGAAACTGCGGTGGGCAGAGGTCTGGAGGTGCGCATGCAGAGAAGACTGACTGCTGAGGTTGCCACTAGCTCTCCCTAGCAGAAGGGAGTAGGAAGCTACTGACTGCACTGAACCCCAGTTCCGACTGCACTGAAGCCCAGTTCCAGGTGAGCCTGGGGGAATCTGGACTGTTAGGTGGAAACTCAGGGGAGCCGCGGAAGGCAGAAGTCTGGAGGCACACGTGCAAGGGCAGGAATGATGGGAAGCCAAGACTGTCTGCTCAGCCCTAAGACTCCGCCCCATCCAAGCTGAGCACAGAGGCTTTTGCAATTTTGCAAGTCTGGTCCTATAAAGCTGTCTCCAGAACAGGTCTCCTGGCGTAGACACAGCTGATACACATAGCCAATTGACCTGGAGGTCAATTCCTCCCAGTGATACCAACAGCAAGACTTAACTACAACAAGGCTGTACACACAGACCACAATGGGGTGCACCAATAGTGTCCACCTCAGGTGACTGGGAGGCCAACCCACTGGGCCATATAGGAAACCTAGCACACAAAGATACCCTACCAACTCAGGGAAGCAGCAAAAATGTGGAGACAAAGTAACAGATCACAAATGAAAGAAATGGAGGAAAACAAATGACTGGATATAGAATTCAAAACCACGGTTATAAGGTTTTTCAAGAATTTCATAGAAAAGGCCATTAAATTTAGCCAGACCCTCAAGGATATGAAAAAGGACCAACTAGAAATTAAACATACACTGACTGAAATAAAAAATATTATACAGAGACCCAACAGCAGACTAGAGGGACGCAAGAATCAAGTCAAAGATTTGAAATACAAAGAAGCAAAAAACACTCAACAGGAAAAGCAAAAAGAAAAAAGAATCCAAAAAGTTGAAGATAGTGTAAGAAACCTCTGGGACAACTTCAAGCATACCAACATCAGAATTATGGGGGTGCCAGAAGAAGAGAGAGAGCAAGATACCGAAAAGCTATTTGAAGAAATAATGACTGAAAACTTCCCCCACCTGGAGAAAGAAATAGACTTATAAGTCCAGGAAGTGCACAGAACCCCAAACAAAAGGAATCCAAAGAGGACCACACCAAGACACATCATAATTAAAATGCCAAGAGCAAAAAACAAAGAGAGAATATTAAAAGCAGCAAGAGAAAAACAGTTAGTTACCTACAAGGGAGCACCCATATGATTGTCAGCTGATTTTTCAACAGAAACTATGCAGGCCAGATGGGAGTGGCAAGAAATATTCAAAGTGATGAATAGCAAGAACCTACAACCAAGATTACTCTACCCAGAAAATTTATCATTCAGATTGGAAGGTCAGATAAAGAGCTTCACAGATAAGAAAAAGCTAAAGAAGTTCATCACCGCCAAACCAGTATTATATGAAATGCTGAAAGGTATTCTTTAAGAAGAGGAAGAAGAAGAAAAAGGTAAAGATAAAAATTATGAACAACAAATACATATCTATCAACAAGTGAACCTAAAAGTAAAGTGAATTAAAAATCTGATGAACAGAATAAACTGGTGAATATAATAGAATCAGGGGCATAGAAAGGGAGTGGACTGATAATTCTCAGGGGGAAAGGGGTATGGGGTGTGCAGGAAGAGACTGGACAAAAATCGTACACCTATGGATGAGAACAGTGGTGGGGAGTTAAGGGCAGAGGGTGGGGTGGGAACCTGGTGGAGGGGAGCTATGGGGGAAAAAGGAGAAACTATTGTAATAACCTGAACAATAAAGATTTATTAAATTAAAAAAAAATATTGAATTAGAAAAAAAAAAAAAAACATCTTGGAAATGAATGACAATGTAACACCACAACCCAAAACCAATGGGACACAGTGGAAGCAGTCCAGAGAGGGAAGTTCATACCATTATAGACCTACCTGAAAAAAAATGGTAATAAACTATCTAACTCTACAACTTAAAGAATTAGAAAGAGAGTAACAAGAATAGCCCAGAGTGAGCAGAAGGAAGGACGTAATAAAGATCAGAGCAGAAATAGATGACATAGAGACAAAAAAAAAATCAATGAAACCAAGAGCTAGTTCTTTGAAAGGATAAACAAGATAGATGAAACTCTTGCCAGGTTCATCAAGAAACAAAGAGAGAGGACCCAAATAAACAAAATCAGAAATGAAAGAGGCAAAATAACAACAGATGCCACAGAAATACAAAGAATTGTAAAAAAATATATACTATGAACAACTCTATCACAACAAACTTAACAACCTAGAGGAAATGGACGTATTGCTAGAAAAATACAGCCTTCCAAAACTCAATCAAGTACAATAAAGAAATCTCAACAGGCTGATAACTCAGGAGATAATTCAAGCAGTCATCAAAAAACTCCCAACAAACAAAAGCCCAGGGCCAGACATCTTCACAGAGGAGTTTTACCAAACATTCACAGAACTAAAACCTATACTCTTCAGACTATTCAAAAAAATTCAAGAGGAAAGCACACTTCCAAGCTCTTTCTATGAAGCTAGCATTACGCTAATCCAAAAACCAGATAAAGACAACACAATGAAAGAGAATTATAGGCCAATATCCCTGATGAACGTAGATGCTAAAATCCTCAACAAAAGTCTAGCAAATTGCATCCAGCATTACTTTCATACACCGTGACCAAGTAGGATTTATTCCAGGGATGCAAGGATGGTACAATATCCACAAATCAATAAACATGATACATCACATAAACAAATTTAGAGATAAAAATCACATAATCATATCAATTGATGCAGAAAAAGCATTTGACAAAATCCAACACCCTTTCTTGATAAAAACTCTCAGCAAAGTGGAAATAGAAGGATCATACCTCAACAAAATAAAAGCCTTATATGACAAACCTACAGGCAACATACTCAATGGGCTAAAAATAAAACCATTTTCCCTAAGAACAAGAACAAGACAGGGATGCCCACTTTCACCACTCCTGTTCGACATGGTACTGGAAGTGCTAGCTATAGTGATCAGAAAAGCAGAATAAATAAAAGACATCCACATTGGAAAAGAAGTAATATTGTCATTATTTGCATATTCATGATATTGTACATAGAAAACCCTATAGACTTGATCAAGAAACGACTAGAACCAATAAACAAATTCGTCAATGTAGCAGGATACAAAATTATCTCCCAGGAATCAATGGCTTTTTTATACACCAATTCTGAACTCACAGAACAAGAAACTAAAAAAAAAACACAAACAATCCCATTTACCATTGCAACAAAAAATTAAGATACCTAGGAATAAATTTAACAAGGAGGTAAAGGACCTGTACTCAGAAATTACAGGATGCTGAAAAAAAGAGATAGAGGAAGACATAAACAAATGGAAGAATATACCATGTTCATGAATTGGTAGAACCAACATCATTAAAATGTCCATACTACTCAACACAATCTATAGATTCAATACAATCCTCTTTAAAATACCAATGGCATACTTCAAAGACTTAGAAAAAACTCTCCAAGAATTCATCTGGAATGAAAAAAAGACCTCAAATAGTTGCTGCAATCTTGAGAAAGAAGGACAAAGTTGAATGGATCACAATACCAGATATCAAGCTATACTATAAAGCCACTGTTCTCAAAACTCCCTGTTAATAGCACAAGAACAGATATATAGACCAATGGAATAGAACAGAGAACCCGGAAATCAACCCAAGCCATTATACTCAATTAATATTTGACAAAGGAGGCAAGAGCATACAATGGAGTCAAGACAGTCTCTTCAATAAATGGTGTTGGGAAAATTGGACAGATACATACAAAAAAAAAATGAAACTATACCACCAACTTACATCATATACAAAAATAAACTGAAAATGCATAAAGGACTTAAATGTAAGATTGGAAACCATTAAAATCTTTTAAGAAGCCATGGATAGCAAAATAGCAGACATTTTTTCATAGCAATATCTTTATTTTTACAGCTCCTAGAGCAATGGAAACTAAAGAGAAAATAAACAAATGGGCCTACATAAAAATAAAAAATGTCTGCACAGCAAAAAAAACACCATAAAAAAACAACAAGAAAACCTACTGCATGGGAGAACATATTTGCCAATGTTATGTCCAATAATGGTTTGATCTCCAAAATATATAGGGAACTCATACAAGTTAACAAAAGAAAGATAAACAATCCAATAAAAAAATGAGCCAAGGACCTAAAAAGACACTTTTCGAAAGAGGACATATAGAAGGCCAAGAGATATATGTATACATACTCAAAGTCACCAATCATTTGGAGAGATGCAAATCAAAGCAATAGTGAAGTATCATCTCACACCTGTCAGAATGGCTATCATCAACAAATCAACAAATGACAAGTGCTGGCGAGGATGCGGAGAAAAAGGAACCCTCGTGCACTGCTGGTGGGAATGCAGACTACTGGTGCAGCCACTGTGGAAAACAGTATGGTGTTTCCTCAAAAAACTAAAAATGGAACTTCCATTTGACTCAGTAATCTTACTTTTAGGAATATTTCCCAAGAATACAGAACATCAATCAGAAAGGATATATGCCCCACTATGTTCATAGCAGCACAATTTACAATAGCTAAGATTTGGAAATAGCCTAAGTGCCCATAAGCAGATGATTGGATTAGAAAACAGGTACATCTACACAATGGAATACTATGCTGCTGTGAAAAAGAAGGAATTCTTACTATTTGCGACAGCATGGATAGAAGTCGAGAGCATTATGCTTAGCGAAATAAGTCAGTCAGAGGAAGATAAATATCACATGATCTTACTCATTAGTGGAATATAATGAACAACATAAACTGATGAACAAAAATAGAACCAGAGTCATTGAACAGACTGTTCAACCTATGAAGGAAGGCAGGTGGTGAGAGGGTAAGAGATCAACCAAAGGAGTTGTATGCATGCATATGAGCATAACCAGTGGACACAGATGAGGGGTTGGGGAGGGCATGTGCTGGGAGTGGTGGCAGCTGGAGAGAGTTCAATGGGGGTAAAAGGAGACTTATGTAATACTGTAATCAATAAAGAATTTTTTAAAAGAGTAATACACAATAATTATACAGTGCTTACTATATGCCAGATACTTTTTTAATTGCTTTGTGTGCATTAACTCACTTAATCCTCCCAAAGTAAGTACTTTTATTATCCCTATTAGAGGCCTGGTGCACAAAATTTTGTGCACTGGGGGGCGGGGGTCCCTCAGCCCGGCCTGCCCCCTTTTGCAGTCCAGGAGCCCTTGGGGAATGTCCAACTGCACCTTAGCACTACCGTGGAGGCGGGAGAGGCTCCCACCACCACTGCTGTGCTTGCCAGCTGTCGGCCAGGCTTGTGACTGAGTGGTGCTCCCCCAGTGGGAGCACACTGACCACCAGGGGCAGGTCCAGTGTTGAGCGTCTGCCCCCTGGTGGTCAGTGTGCATCACAGCAACCAGTCGTTCTGCTGTTCAGTCAATTTGCATATTACCCTTTTATTATATAGGATTTTATAGATGAGGAACCTAAGGCATGAAGAGATTAGGTGACTTGGCCAAGGTCACAGATAGTATCTAATGAAGTCAGAGTTTGAATTTAGGCATTCTTATCTCAATCTGTATTTTCAAATCTTACTATTTAATTGTTACATTTAAGTTTTTAAACCCATCTGGAACTCTTTGGTGCATACTATGAAAGGATTTGCATTGTTTTTGTTTGTTTTTTCTAAGTGGTTATTCAATTGTTCCAATATCATTTGCTGAATAATCATTCTTTTTCTTAATTCTTTATTGTTTAAAGTATTACATGAGTCTCCTTTTTCCCCCATTGATGTGAATAATCATTCTTAAAACAAGCTTTAAGAAATATTAAAGTTTTACATAATCTTGAACTTCTTTCTTGGCTTTTTATTATTCTGTTCAATCAATATGACTATCCCTGTGCTGATATCAGTCTGCCTTGAAATAATTGTATCCTCTTTTAAACAAAGTAAGTTCTCAACTCAGATT
The DNA here is from genome assembly GCA_025583905.1 of Ia io. NCBI lineage: Eukaryota > Metazoa > Chordata > Mammalia > Chiroptera > Vespertilionidae > Ia > Ia io. The sequence continues at coordinate 101,882,651 of JAJQQW010000001.1, forward strand.
TTTTAAACTTCATCTAAAATATCCCATTTTAAATATGAAACAGTCATTCACATTTATATTAACACAATATTTTTATTCCTGAGGGCTTGTAGCACCATAATTTGAATTCTACTGTTTACTACAAATTAAATGATGTTGCAGTATAGAACATGTATTGAACATCTTCTCCATTCTGGGTACTATGCTAGGTGTTAGGAACATAAATAAATACATGTGGTCCCCTGCCCTCAAAGGAGTTCACATTCTAGAGAAGGGGACAGAAAAGTAAGTCAGACTTGTTGATGCTGCAGGCTGGTAGGGGATAGTACAGGGTACATCTAAATCAGATGGGGAGAGGTGGGGGATCATTATGACTTCCACAGAGACACTGTAGCTTGACTTAAGTTTTAAATGGCACGTGGGAGTTAGTAGAATAAAAAAGGCAAGGAAAGGTCATTCCAGGCAGCATACATGAAAGCCAGAGACGTTTAAGAAATTTCCAGCCATTTGTCTTGACTGAAACATGGTTTTTGTATTGAAAAATAGCAAGATATGAAGCTTGGGAAGTAAACAGAAGCCAGTTCATGAAGAGCTTTATATGTAACCGTAAAATGTTTGGATTTTATTCTGAAAGTAATAGAAAGCTAAAGGGTTTTAAATAGGGAAGTGACATGATCTGATTCTACTAATCATGCCAGTCCAATTAACTTAGAAGAAAGTATCCAAAATAATAAAATTTTATACAAAATCATTTAAAATTAAAAATGAATAAAGAATAGATTCACCTAAGTCTGTGACTACAGAAGTTCAGCAGCAATAATCAGGATCTGAGCTACATTTCTCTCTATTCCTGATAAATATAAGCCATAAATCATCTCAATGTCTAAGACTTGAAGTGGCCCTTTGTTTAGACAGCTTCTGTATGAAGAGAAATAAAGGTTCACTTCAGTATTTGGGCATTGATGAGAATTCACTGAGTTGGTCTTTGGCCTGTGTACAAAGATTAGGGAGAGAAAGTGGTGAAGTTCAACTACTGATCACTGCTGAATGCAATCTTCATTTCTCCCTGTGCAAAGATCTGCTAAGTCACATAGAAACACAAACAGCATCATAGGCTGCTATTGGTCCCAGACCCTAAGGATGCTATTGAAGAAACAGAAATAATAAACTTCATAGACCTCTGTACAAAGCATTTTTCAAACAATATTTTATTTAATCATTACAGACTCAGCCTTAAGTAGATTGTGTAATAATTAGGACTACTTTGATTTGAATGGTTAGAAAATTCAAACTGGCCTTTTAAAAAAGGGGAAAAAATTAAAGGGGAAGGGAAACTTACTGATATATATAAATGAAAACCTAAGAATGAATCTTGCTAACTTCAAGCAAAATTCGATATGGGGGTCTCAAATGATGTCACCAGGACCAGATTCCCTGAGTCTTGGTTTGTGTCTGATTTAGCCTGAGATAGTCTCTCCTAATGCAATCATAAAATGGACACAGCAGCTCCAAACTCATATCACTTCAGCTTCAAATTCAATGGAAAACAGTTTCTCTTCCACAAAAGTCTTGGGTATGACTCTCATTAATCCGATTATGTCTTCATCCAAGAACTCATCCACCTGAATAGGGGTATGATTGGCTAAAACTCTATGATTTGTAGTGAAAGCATAGGAGAAATGATTCCCTTTAAGTAAATTTGATGTTATTTTTAAATAGAAAATTTAAATACTTGAACTTCACTCAGAAGATGAGGAAACTGAGGCCCAGAGAGGTTAAGTTATTTCACCAAGTTTTATAGCCAGTTACTGGAAAAAGAGAAATTATAACCTACTCTTGCTTAATTGCAGTATCCATGTTCCTTTTACCATACCACATTGTCAAAATAAATGCACCTTAATTGGTCTTGTCAAGAAAATTCAAAACCTGAAGTTATACATAATATCAATCTGTCACCCTAGTGGAAGAGAGAGCCAACTCAGATCATCTCAATTTGAGGAAACAAATTCAGAAACCTTCTCTGTTTGGCTTTGGGATGTCTTATAAAATCACTGTCAAAGCAGATGGACCTTCTTATTAATGAAAGTTTTTGGAGACCATAGTGAATGAACAGCAAGGGAAAGAATCTTGGGTTATTTACTGAATGAAGTTCAAGTATTTAAAATCAGATTTATCTACACGTGTGTCTTTTATAATATTCTAGAGGCCCAGTGCACAAAATTCGTCCACTCATGGGGTCCCTCAGCCCAGCCTGCACACTCTTGCAGTCTGGGAGCCCTCGGGGGGGATGTCCCACTGCTGTGGAGGTGGGAGCATCGCCTCTGCACTTGTCAGCCGTGAGCCCAGTTTCTGGCTTAGTGGCGCTCCCCCTATGGGAGCACACTGACCTCTAGGGGGCAGCACCTGCATTGAGCGCCTCTCCTCTAGGCATCATAGCCACCGGTCGTTCTGCCATCAGGCTGAAACCTGCTCTCCGACATCCCCTGAGGGGTCCTGGATTGCAAGAGGTCATAGGCCAGGCTAAGGAACCCCACTGGTGCATGATCGGGGGCCAGGGAGGGACACGGGAGGTTGGCCAGCTGGGGAGAGACTGCGGGAGGGCTTCAGGGTGTGCCTGGCCCATATCAGTCAATCCCGATAGGCCAGACCCCAGCAGCAAGCTAACCTACCAGTCGAACGTCTGCCCCTTGGTGGTCAGTGCATATCATAGCAACCGGTCGACTGGTCGACTGTCTGCCCTCTGGTGGTCAGTGCATGTCATAGTGAGCTATTGAGCAGCCTTAGCATATCATTAGCATATTACACTTTGATTGGTTGAATGGCCGACTGGACAAGCAGATACTTAGCATATTAGGCTTTTATTATATAGGATGTTAGTTCCAATTCTGAAAAAATAAACATACATGGCCATTTTCTAAGTCAATTCCATTGGCTTATAATGTATAAAAAGTATAATCCCTGAAGATAGAAATAAATGTGAATCCATTTTATCACTTTTATTTGCTGTATAACACTGAGCAAGCTTCACTCTGTCTGTGAAGCTAGTTTACAATTAATAGAAATGATGTGATAATTAGATGAGATAATACATATAAAGTGCCTGGAACATAGTAAGTGCTCAAGAAATAAAAATTTAATGACTTCTTGTTTTTACCATTGGCTTATGTTCCCCTTTGGAAATAAAATGTTTCCTGTGGGTAGATCTTCCACAGTAATTTCTACATTTTCTCTTAGCTTATAGGCTTAGTGGTTGCCAAAGAGCAATAATTTGTCAATAAAAACTCACATGCCCTAAGGAGTGTTCCCCATTTTAAGAACTTTGTAATAAACCCTTTTCCAAAAAAAAAAATTCCTCTTGTGAATCAATCACTAATTGATATTCCATGCTCATGCATTTCTATGTTCAAACATGTTGCATCTACTTTAAATACTATATAAAAGATTATCCTGCATAACGATTTACAGACTTTGCTCTTTCAGAGACCTTTTGAACAGAAACAACTCCATCTTCTCAACCCTATCGTTTAAGTGAAATGTTCTAAATGCATTCCCAGCACCTCTTTAAACAAAAACAAACCATATTAGGTGGGAAAGGCCATAGGTCTGAAATCGGGTCAGCCACTAATGCACTGAAGTCACAGAGACAGCCCAGAAATAACAAATAATTCAAGAAGGAAGAAATATTGATAATTATAACATTCCAGCTTTATGGCATTAATAACACTTAAAGGACACTGAGATTTACACATACAATTCAATAGTCTAGCTGAGAAAGAGTACAACATTTAATCAAGAGGGGAAGAAGGGCAAGGTTCCCTGATACGTTAGAGTTGTGATTGAATAGCACAGGGCCAAAATACATCTTAAAGTCATTTGTTTCCATTTCATTACAGTTTACAAAATCCAGGTCTAATTTTGGACAATAGTACTCTAGGCTAGATGTATAATAGCCTCTATCTAATCCTATGAGCTGTTATAACACAGTTCATAGTATTATACACAAGAACCTGGTGGAGCTACATCCTGGTTTTGAAATACAGGGCTACACTGAGTGGCCAGATTATTATCATCTCTGAACACATAATAAATCTGGCCACTCAGTATATATATATATATATATATATATATATATATATATATATATATATATATATATATATATATATATAGTGGAGGCCCAGTGCATAAATTCGTGCATGGGTGAGGTCCTGCCAGCCTGGCGGGGGGAGGTGACATGGGTGGTTGGCCAGCCTGCCTGATGGTCAAACTCCTGGTTGAGGGGACAATTTGCATATTAGCCTTTTATTATATAGGATATATACTTAGTGGCCAGATTATTATGCATTCAGAGATCATAATAATCTGGCCACTCAGTGTATAAAGAAGATGGGGGCCCAGAGAAGGCTGTTGTCAAGCTAAACTGAGAAAGCAGCACTGAAATATCACATTATTTGAAAGTCAGTGACTGATAAGAACACTAATGTATATAACAAAGGCATTACTATCACCTAAAATTGAATTTAGGAATTAATGAACAAAAGAGGGATGGGAGAGTGATTTTTTTTTATAATTTGCCTATCAAATAATAAAACATTAGAAAACAAATCTCATTTTTTTAAAGGATATTTATAATATTAAAGTTTCCAGGACCCTTAACAGCTACATTTTTCTAATAAGTACAAAAAAAATATTTCTGTCACTGTTTGTGTGTTTTAAAATTCAGTTGGAATATAAAAATACTCCCTCCAAATAACAGAAGCATTTACAATAGGGGGAAACCAATATGAAAAATATTAACTCGGTGACTATTAAAAAGAGAAAAAAAGGATTGATTAAAAAATTCTCTTCCTAAATAAATTTGCTTAATATACTAAAAAATCATTAATTTGAAACATACTAATTTGGAATGCTCAAAAGCTAGACAGAAATAAAGTTATCCTATATAATAAAGAGGTAATATGTAAATTGACCAACACACCCTCACAAGATAGCTGCCTATGACCAGGCAGCAGGGGGGTTAGTAAGGGATGACCAAATGACTGAACAACAGGCTGCATGGGGCAACCAGGCCGGCAGCGGTGGGCAGTTGGGGGTGAACAGGCCGGCAGGGGAGGGCAGTTAGGGGCAACCAGGCCTGCAGGGGAGGACAGTTAGAGGTGACCAGGCCTGCAGGGGAGGGCAGTTGCAGTTGACCAGGCCTGCAGGGGAGGGCAGTTGTGGTTGACCAGGCCAGCAGGGGAAGGCAGTTAGGGGCAACCAGGCTGGCAGGGGAGGGCAGTTAGGGGTGACCAGGCCAGCAGGGGAGGGCAGTTGGGGCAACCAGACCTGCAGGGGAGGGCAGTTGCAGTTGACCAGGCCTTCAGGTGAGGGCAGTTGGGGACAACCAGGCTGGCAGGGGAGGTCAGTTAGGGGTGACCAGGCTGGCAAGGGAGGGCAGTTGGGAGGGACCAGGTCTGTAAGGGAGGGCAGTTGGGGGTGACCAGGCCTGCAGGGGAGGACAGTTAGGGGCAACCAGGCTAGCAGGGGAGGGCAGTTAGGGGCAACCAGGCTAGCAGGGGAGGGCAGTTAGGGGTGACCAGGCCAGCAGGGGAGGGCAGTTAGGGGCAATCGGGCTGGCAGGGGAGCAGTTAGGCATCTATCAGGCTGGCAGGGGAGTGGTTAGGGGGTGATCAGGCTGGCAGGCAGAAGCAGTTAGGGGCAATCAGGCAGGCAGGCAGGCTAGCGGTTGGGAGCCAGCAGTCCTGGATTGTGAGGGGGCAGTTGGACATCCCTCGAGGGGTCCCATATTGGAGAGGGTGCAGGCTGGGTTGAGGGACATCCTCCCCTCCCCCGTGCACGAATTTTGTGCACCGGGCCTCTAGTTTGTTTATAATTGTTCATTTGTTTACCTTGCCCAAAGAGATATATCTGCAAAAATATCCCTATGAGAAATGTCTGAAATTTAACTGCCCATGTTTTCTTCTAAGATTTTTATGATTTTGTGACTTACATTGACATCTTTTATCCATTTTAAGTTTATTCTTGTGTGTGGTATAAGTTGGTTGTCAAGTTTATTTTTTCTTTTCTTTCTTTTTATTTATTTATTTTATTGCATTCACCTGTCCAATTTTCCCAGCACCATTTTTTTAAATTTATCTTTATTGTTGAGAGTATTACGGATGTCCCCTTTGTTTTCCTCATTGACCCCATCCATTCCTCACCCCCAGGCCTTCATTGCACTATTGTCCCTGTCCATGGATTATGCATATATACATACAAGTTATTTTGTTAATCTCCTCCCATTCCCCCCTTCTTTTCCTCTGAGATTAATCAGTCTGTTCCATGTTTCTATATCTCTGGATCTATTTTGTTCATCAGTTTATTTTGTTCATTAGATTTCACATATGAATGAGATCATGTGATACTTGTCTTTATTGAAGAGGCTGTTTTTACTCCATTGAATGAATGCTGTTTACTTCTTTGTCAAATATTAATTGAACATAAAGGCCTGAGCTTATTTCTGGGTTCTCTATTCTATTCCATTGGTCTATATGCCTGTTCTTGTGCCAATACAATGCTGTTTTTGTTATTATGGCCTTGTGATATACTTTGATATCAGGTATTGTTATCCTTCCAACTTTGTTCTTTCTCATGATTGCTGAGGCTATTCAAGGTCTTAGGTTATTCAAGGTCTTTTGTGGTTCCATATTAATTTTTGGAGTATTTGTTCCAGATCTGTGATATATGCCACTGGTATTTTAATAGGAATTGCATTGAATCTGTTGACTGCTTTGGGTAGTATAGACATTTTAATTATGTTAATTCTTCCTGTCCTTGAACATAGCATATGCTTCCAGTTATCTGTATCTTCTTCAGTTTCTTTCTTCGGTATCTTATAGTTTTCCAACTACAGGTATTTTACCTCCTTGGATAAGTTTATTTCTAGGTACTTTATTTTTATGTTGCAATAGTAAATGGGATAGTTTTCTTAGTTTCTCTTTCTGATAGTTCATTATTAGTGTATAAAAATGCCACCAACTTCTAAATATTAATTTTGTATCCTGCTATTTTGCTGAATTTATTTATTAGGTCTATTAGTTTTTTGATAGAGTCCTTAGGGTTTTCTATGTACAATATCATGTCATCTGCAAATAATGACATTTTTAATTCTTCCTTTCCAATTTAGATGTTTTTTTATTTCTTCTTGTCTGATTCTGTGGCTAGTACTTCCAGTACTATGTTGAATAAGAGTAGTGAAAGCAGACATCCCTGTCTTGTTCCCGATCTTAAGGAAAATGCTCTTAAGTTTTTTACAATCAACAATGGTGTTGGCTGTGGGTTTCTCATATAAAGCCTTTATTATGTTGATGTATGAGTCCTCTATTCACACTTTGCTGAGAATCTTTACCATAAATGGGTACTAGATTTTATCAAATGCTTTTTCTGCATCTATTGATAAGATCAAGTTATTTTTATCCTTCATTTTGTTTATGCAATGTATCACGTTGATTGATTTGCAAATATTGTACAAACTTTGCAACCTTGGAATAAATCCCACTTAATCATGATGTGTGATCTTTTTAATATATTGGTCTCTAATTTTCTTTTTTTGTAGTATTTTTATCTGGTTTTCAAATTAGGATAACACTGGCCTCATTAAAAGAGCTTGGAAGTCTTCCCTCCTCTTAAATTTTTTGGAATATTTTGTGGAGTGTAGGTGTTAGTTCTTTAAATGTTTGGTAAAATTCACCTGTGAACCCATCTGATCCAGGACTTTTGTTGGAAGTTTTTTTTACTGTTACTTTGATTTTATTAGTTGTAATCGTTCTTTTCAGATTTTCTGATTCTTCCTCATTCAGTTGTGGAATATTGTATGTTTCCAGGAATTTATCCATTTCACTCAGGTTATCCAGTTTGTTGGCTTATATTTCTTCATTGTACCTCCTTACAATCCTTTGTATTTCTTTAGTATCAGTTGTTACTTCTCTTTCATTTCAGATTTTATTTATTTGGGTCCTCTCTCATTGTTTCTTGATGAGTCTGGTTAAAGGTTTTCGATTTCATTTATCTGTTCAAATAACCAGCTCTTGGTTTCATTTATCTTTTGTATTGTTATTTTAGACTATGTCACTGATATCTGCTCTAATCTTTATTATTGCCTTACTTCTACTTAATCTTGGCTTTTTTTTTGTTGTTATTGTTTTTTTTATTTCTTTTAGGTATAGGGCTAGGTGGTTTATTTGAGATTTTTCTTGCTTCTTGATGTAGGCCAGTGATGCTATGATCTTCCCTCTCAGGACTGGTTTAGCTGTGCCCTATAGATTTGGGGTTGCTTGTGTGTTTATTTTCATTTATCTCCAGATAACTTTGATTTCTTCCTTGATCTCATTGTTAACTCATTCATTGTTTAATAACATGCTATTTAGCCTCTATGTTTTTTTAAAGTTCTCAGTTTTCATTGCAATTGATTTCTAGTTTCATACCATTGTGATCAGAGAGGATGCTTGATATGATTTCAATCTTCTTGAAATTGTTAAGACTTATTTTGTCTCCTAGCATGTGGTCTATCTTTGAGAATGTTCCATGTGCACTTGAAAAGAATGTATATTCTGCTGCTTTTGAATAAAATGTTCTGTAAATATTAATTAAATCTATTTGATTTAGTGTGTTGCTATGGCTTTGTTGATTTTTTGTTTAGAATATCTATCCATTGATGTCAGTGGGGTGTTAAAATCCCTTACTATGACTGTATTGCTGTCAATGTCTTCCTTAATGTCCACCAGTATTTTCTTTATACATTTATGTGCTCCTATGTTGGGTGCATATACTAGTATGTTTACAAGCATTATATACTCTTTGGATATCGATCCCTTTAGTTTTATGTAATGGCTTTCTTTGTATGTTGATATGACCTTTGTTTTGTTGAAGTATAATTTGTTATATATAACTATTGCTACCTCAGCTTTCTTTTCCCATTTGCATGGAATATTTTTTCCATATTTTCACTTTTAGTCTGTGTGTATCTTTTGTTCTAAGGTGGGTCCCTTGTAGCCAGTATATATAGAGGTAATTTGTTATTATCCATTCAGCTACCCTATGTCTTTTGATTGGATCATTTAATCTGTTTACATTTAAGGTTATTATTGACTAGAGGCCCAGTGCATGGATTCATGCACCAGTGAGGTCCTTGGCCTAGCCTGTAGGGATCTGGCCGAAACTGGCAGACCAACATCCCCCAAGGGATGTAGTAGTGCACGAAATTGCAGGAAGCTGGGGAGAAGCCCGAGCCCAGGCCAGGCGCCACGCCACTCCTGCTCATCCTAGCCCTGCTGCGCCTGCTGCCACCACCACCGCTCGATAGGCTTGCTGCTGCTCTGCTGCAGTCTCCATGCACCCGTCTTGACCAAGAAGCAGCTGCAGGCTCGCACCCAGTCAGTCCCAATGCCGGTCCCGATCCCAGTCCTGGTACGGATGGGGGAGGGGCATGCAGGGGGAATGTCCGTGGGAGAGGCTTGAACCTCTGCAGCTGCACTCACCAACCATGAGCCCAACGTCTGGCACTCATCAGTCAGCTGAGTGGTGTTCCCGTTGTGGGAGTGCACTGACCACCTGGAGGCAGCTCCTGTGTTGAGTGTCTGCCCCCTGGTGGTCAGTGCGCATCATAGCAACTGGTCAAATGGTCGAATGGTTGAACGGTCGCTTAGGCTTTTATATATCTAGATAGGTACTTATTTATTGCCATTTTATTCTTTAAACCTATGCTCCTCTTTCTTATATTTCTTTTTTTCTTCTTCTTAAGACAGGCCCTTTAACTTTTTTTGCAATAGTGGTTTGGTGGTAATCACCTCCTTTAGCTTTAACTTTTTTTTTTTTGTCTGGGAAGCTCTTCATTTCACTTTCAATTTTAAATGATAGCCTTCCCCCCTGGGTCCGGGTAAGGCCACGCGCCCCTGGATCCGGGTGAAGCTGGATCCCGGGTCCGGGTGAGGCCGTGCGCCCCTGGGTCCAGGTGAGGCCACGCCCCTGGGTCCGGGAGAGGCCACACGCCCCTGGGTCCGGGTGAGGCTGGGTCCCGGGCCCGGGTGAGGCCGCGTGCCCCTGGATCCGGGTGAAGCTGGATCCCGGGTCTGGGTGAGGCCATGCACCCCTGGGTCCAGGTGAGGCCATGCCCCTGGGTCCGGGAGAGGCCACGCGCCCCTGGGTCCGGGTGAGGCCACACCCCCCTGGGTCCGGGTGAAGCTGGATCCTGGGTCCAGGTGAGGTCGTGCACCCCTTGATCCGGGTGAGGCCACGCGACCCTGGGTCTGGGAGAGGCCATGCGCCCCTGGGTCCAGGTGAGGTCACATGCCCCTGGGTCCGGGTGAAGCTAGATCCCTGGTCCAGGTGAAGCCGTGTGCCCCTGGATCCAGGTGAGGCTGGGTCCTGGGTGTGGGTGAGGCCACGCACCCCTGGGTCCAGGTGAGGCCGTGCGCACCTGGATCCGGGTGAGGTCACGTGCCCCTGGGTCTGGGAGAGGCCACGCGCCCCTGAGTCCGGGTGAGGCCATGTGCCCCTGGGTCCGGATGAAGCTGGATCCCGGGTCTGGGTGAGGCCATGCACCCCTGGATCTGGGTGAGGCTGGGTCCCTGGCCCAGGTGAGGCTGCGTGCCCCCAGGTCCGGGGGAGGCTGCGCGCCCCTGGGTCCGGGTGAAGCTGGGTCCTGGGTCCGGGTGAGGCCGTGTGCCCATGGATCTTGGTGAGGCCATGTGACCCTGGGTCTGGGAGAGGCCACGGGCCACTGGGTCCAGGTGAGGCCACGTGCCCCGGGTCCAGGTGAAGCTAGATCCCGGGTCCGGGTGATGCCGTGTGCCCCTGGATCCGGGTGAGGCTGGGTCCCGGGCCTGGGTGAGGCCATGCGCCCCTGGGTCTGGGAGAGGCCATGCGCCCCTGGGTCCGGGTGAGGCCACGCACCCTTGGGTCAGGGTGAAGCTGGATCCCAGGTCCAGGTGAGGCCGTGCGCCCCTGGATCTGGGTGAAGCCACGCGACCCTGGGTCTGGGAGAGGCCACGTGCCCCTGGGTCCGGGTGAAGCTAGATCCCGGGTCTGGGTGAGGCCGTGTGCCCCTGGATCCGGGTAGGCTGGGTCCCAGGTCCGGGTGAGGCCATGCGCCCCTGGGTCTGGGAGAGGACATGCGCCCCTGGGTCCGGGTGAGGCCACGTGCCTCTGGGTCCAGGTGAAGCTGGATCCCGGGTCCGGGCGAGGCCGCGCGCACCTGGGTCCGGGTGAGGCCACGCGCCCCTGAGTCCGGGTGAAACCGTGCCCCTGGGTCCAGCCGAGACCAAACCAGAGGGAGTCGGACCTGCATTACCACCATTTGTCCACCATCCAGAGCTGAAAAGTCAGTGCCGACATGTACACATAAGGAACTGGTGGACATTGAAATTGGGTCTCAAGAGAACTGTTGGTCCAGAAAGAAACTCACTACAGACTGATTCATTTGCCTGTCAGCATAACTATTATTGCTCGTCTCACATTCAGTTCTTATAAGTATATTTCTAGTGACACATGATCTCGCTCATCTAGGGGAAATGATGAACAACATAGACTGATGAACAAGAACAGGACCAGAAACAAGGAGGCATCGATCGGACTATCAGGCCTCAGAGGGAGGGTAGGGGAAGCTGGGGGAGGGGGGAGAGATCAACCAAAGGACTTGTGTGCATGCATACAAGCTTAACCAATGGTTAAGGTCAACAGGGGGTTGGGGCATCCTTGAGGAGGGGTGTGGGATGGGAATGGGGGGATGAGGACAAATATGTGACACCTTAATCAATAAAGAAATTAAAAATAAATAAATAAAATAAATAAATAAATAAATGATAGCCTTCCTGGATATACCAGTCTTGGTTGTAGGTCCTTGCTTCTCATCATTTTGAATATTTTATGCCATTCTTTTCTGGCCTGAATTTTTTTCTGTTGAGAAATCAACTGACAGTGTTATGGAAGTCCCTTGTATGTAACTATCTGACTTTCTTCCTCTGGCTGCTTTTAAGATCCTCTTTTTGTCTTTAACTGGTGGCCTTTTAACTATGATGTGACTTGGTGTGGGCCTCATTGGGTTCTTCCTGATAGGGACTCTCTGTGCTTCCTGAGCTTGTGTGACTTTTTTGTCCACCAGGTTAGAGAAGTTTACAGCCATTATTTCTTCAAAGAGGTTCTCAATCCCTTGTTCACTCTCTTCTCCTTTGTCAACCCTATGATATGGATGTTGTAATGCTTGACATTCTCCCAGAGGTCCTTGGACTTTCCTCATTTCTTAATTGTCTTTTATTTTTGAATAGTGGCCTGGTGCATGGATTCACGCACATTGAAAGAAAAATAATTAGAATAAATATTTTAATATTGCTATTTGCCCTTTCTCTGTAATGGATGCTGGTTGCCATCTGTGGGGTGATCAGCGGGGCAATCATGCCCCGCTCACACCCACCTTGGCCTGGCACCACCTGCTCACCTGCTCCACCATCCCGCTATGGTCCCGTTCTCATCAGGGCCCATTGGGGCTGGCAGCGCCTCCACTGCCACCCGTTGCCACCCACTGCCAGTGCCATGTTGCTGACCCCCACCATATTCCATGCCGCTCCCTGGTGGTCAGCACAAGTCATAGAAAGTGGTCAAACTCCTGGTCGATGGGACAATTTGCATATTAGGCTTTTATTATATAGGATGCTCTGCTTGGGTGCTTACTATTATCTTGTCTTCTAAATTGCTGAATCAAATCCTCTGCTTCATCTAACCTGCTGTTGATTCCTTCTAGTGTATTCTTTGCTTCAGTTATTGTATTTTTCATTTCTAATTGGTTCTTTTTTTTTTGTTTCTGTGTCCTTTTTAATGCTTACTATCTCTTTAAGTTCTCACTGAGATCATCAATTCTTCCCCTAAGGTCCTTGAGCATCCTTATAACCATTGTTTTAAACTCTGCATCTGGTAACTTGGCTGCTTCCATTTCATTTAATTCTTTTTTCAAGATTTCTCTTGCTCTTTCTTTTGGGACATATTTCTTTACTTCCCTATTTCGTCTCTGTATAATAAGTAGATCTGCTATGACTGCTGAACTTGTTATGATGGCTTTATTGTGTAGGTGTGTTGTTGGGCTCAGTGGTGCAATCTTCCAGATCACCTGAGCTTGGAGCCCCAGGAAAGTTTCTTGTAGGCTATGTGCATCCTCCTATTGTAGTTGAGTCTTGAATACCATTGGCCTTTCCATGGGTGAAGTTAACTCTTTAGGATGGCTGACTATAAGGATGAACCTCAATCACTATGTATTAGTCATTGTGCAAGGGCTGCCTCCTGAAGTGGAGTTATTCCCAGTAGGGTCTGGTGCCTGCTGGACTATATTTTTGGGTGTGCTACTTGTATGGCTAGTTGAATCGAGCTCTGGTGTGGTTTGAAGCCCACCATTGGTTGTGTTGTTCGTGGGTCCACTTGGTTTGGGTTTAGGTACAGGTTTATGCCAAATGTTGTGTGTAACCAGCCTTGGCTACCTGTCTGGAGCTACCACACTACTCACTGTTTGTGACTGCATCTACTGGGGCTGGGTGTGCACAGGAGAGGCCAATCTGTGTATAAAGTTTGTCTTTCTCCAGCTAATAGCCAGGGGCAGATCTATAAAAGGTATGAGATTTGCCTCCACCAATCAGCTATTCTGTTTCCCCCTGAGGTTGCCTGGTCTTCCTCCAGAGGCTCCCAAAGAAAGACTGTAGAGTGGGCCCAGGCTTGCTGTCACCCACAGATCATGAGCTCAGGTGGGGTGGGGCAATTGGTGTCAGGAGGACTGGGTTAGTGGATCACCTGTTTGGGGGGTATGCAGTCAGGCACTCAATGAGAACAAATTGGCCCCTACTCCAGAGCCATACTACTCAGTCTCTGCCAGTCTTCAACTATAGCTCCCTTAAGAAGAGCACACCACAGGTTCAGGTTGGGTGCAGCCAGCCATCCCCTCTGCAGGAGCAAGCTTAGCAGGGTGGAGCCACCAGTGCTCGGGAAGACAGATCAAAAGTGTCTCCCATTCAGGGTGGTGCTGGCCAAGTCCACAGGAAGGGTCCAAGCACTTCCTCCCAGTCAAGACAATAGCCTCTGAGGAAGATACTTTAAATGTCCCAGCTCAGAGCAGCCTCCCTTCCCCTTGTGGAACTGAGCTCAGCAGGGTGGGTCCACCAAAACTCAGGGGGTAGCAGCTCCCAGCAGCTCCCATTGGGGGTGGTGCCAGCAAGCCTGTAGACTGGGGACAGGCACTTCTTTTTCCTGGTCCACATTTGCCTTTTTAAGAGAGACTTTTCAATTCATTTGAATGACCTGGATAGTTGTTCCTGACATATGAAGGAGCAGAACAAGCAGATGAGATTATAATATGAAAAGCTGGGTAGAGCTAGATGATGAAATTGCAAATGATTTTTTGTTTCTTTGTGCTTCTCTTATATTCTGGAGTTTCAATAGTGGGCTTGCATTACTGCTGTGATCAGAAGGAAAAGGCTTTATAAGTTATTTCTAATTGACTTTCCCTTTTAAGTCCTGCCTACACAAACTGTTAAATTATTTTCCATGCAAAGTCATGTCACTACTAGATAGATGATAGATGATAGATAGATAGATAGATAGATAGATAGATAGATAGATAGATGATAGATAGATAGATAGATAGATAGATAGATAGATAGATAGATAGAAAGAAATGTTTTTTAAAAACTTTACTGTCATCCCAATACAGCCTACAGAATTGAGGATATATGCCTCAGTCTGGCAATCAAATCCTCCTCAGTATGATTCCAAATTCTCTTTCCAGTCTTATCTTCCGCCACTCCCTACAGGAGCCCTGCTTTGCAGATAAAGATTCCTTGTGTGTTCCATCACAGGTTTTTTCTCTTACTCCTTTTGTGCATCTCTGCTTTCAAATCATACCCATTCTTTAAAGCCCATCTCAAGTACCACAACCTCCAGGAAACCTTTACAAATGTTTCCAGTTACATGTACTCCTCTCCCTCCTTCAAATTACTACAGTGTTTTATTTATTCCTCTGTTATGGCATCTTATATCCTGCCTTATTATAATTACCTATGTAATTATCTTCTCCCCAGCCAAGACTGGGAGAGCCTAAAGGATGGGATTGAATGTTACTCATTGATTATATCACCAAGCAAAATGCTTTTATGGCAAAACTAGTTAAATTAAATCCAATGATGTTGCAACAAATATAGATTATGAAGAACCTAAAGCAAATATTTTAGACCAACAAGACAAAGTGAGAATTGTAAAAAAATAAGCTAATCCAATACAAGTTCAAGGAGGTAAAAATGATTTGTAAAACCCCTGATTTTCACTTATCCATAGGGCTATGATAAGAGCTTTCTACATACTTGTATATCCTCTAGGCAAACCTGAAAGCATCAAAAACTGGAAAAAACATTCCAACAATCCCCCCACCTAAGATTCTACAACAAAAATTTTTACACATTTCACTGATCTAAAAAAAAAGAAGAAGAAAACACTTCTGTGGCCAAAATAACCCTCAAAAACAAACAAACAAACAAACAAAAAACAACAAATTAAGAAAACGGGAAAAGAAGGGACAGCTAGCTGGTGCTATTTGTATTTTCTCTGAACTCTCAGTCCTGAAGACAAAGCCTATCACATAAGTACTTAATTAACATGTTGAACTGAGCTGAACTCCTACACTGACAAAAAAATAAAGCATATTAAGAAAAACAATTGCTCAAATATCCTTGTTGGAACAAGATTTACTATTCTTTGTACTTAGCATTTACTTAACATTTAGTACCTGCCATTATTATTCATGTAGTTCCACCATTTTATAGTTGGCTACCTATTCATTTGTGTAAAATCAACCAAAACCCTTAAAATCCAAGGAATGAATCTGACCTAAGACTCCATCTCTCAATTAAATTTGCTCTGGCAGGCTCTTCTCAAAGCCACAGTCTCAAAGCATGACTTCCCTAATGCACTTCTTCTTTTAAGTAACAGGAATTCAAAATAGACTCTGGAGCCAAAACAAATATCTGAAACCAAAGCCAGAAGGAGGAGCCTCACCTTGTGTGGAGGTGTGTTTGTGTACTGTGTGTGCTGTGTGCAGTGGGGGGTAAGGGGGAAAGGAGAGGGGTGGAGGAGAGGGGAAAAGGAGGAAAAGGGAAAGGAATGAGAGAAGGTGAGTTTTTAAACTGGGTTATAACATTTTCGATGCATTTTTTTAGATAATGAAAATGAAAAGGTAATTTTTCTCTCTAATGAAAAGAGGAAAAATAATATTTTCTGTACTAAGGTAAGAAATGTCTCAGTAGACCCAAAGTGACACGTAGGACATGATTGGGTTACATATCTCAGAAGATAAATTCAGTTCTTTGAGTGTAGGAAGTCAAACCTTTCAGTCTAAAGTTCTTTCACATCTGTCTTCAGAAACCAACATTTACACTTCATCATAAAAAGTGCTCTCATGCCATAGATAACTGAGCTTAAAATTAGATGAACAGCATTGTGGCTTATGTATCATACATGTAAAACAAATTAGCTTTCTTGATTTATTGTAGACAAAAAGTGATCGATTTTGAAAATGAGACTTTGCTGAAAAAGTGACCTTTTAGTCTATAAACATACCATTTAATTTACAAGAGAAGTAAACCCTTTGAATTATATTTACCCAGTTACTTTAATAAAGGTTAGAGCTTTCAAAAACAATTGTAAATGTGGCATTTAGCTTCTCATATTTTCCAAAGATCACTTGAATCTTGAGATTCAAAAGAAACAACTAAGAAAATAACAATAAAGCAACATCAGGGTTCTCCCAGAGTGAGATAAAACATACAATTTCCAGAATAAAATCCATATTTAAAATTTCACATTTTGAAGACTTGCTAGCCTCATTGGGTTTCAGGAAATGTCATTCACATACCCTTTGAAGAAGAGATGGCCAATACATCCATTAATACATTCATAAAGCAAAACATATTACTGATACACACTGGTATTAGTTACTGAAAGCTGATGATTATTAAAATGCAGAAGCACCATCAGGTAATAAAAATACAGTAATTAAAATCCAGATGGTAAAATTTCACACTAAATTCAAAAAGGTTTTATTTTACTCATGGTTCTATACAAAAAAAAAATCAAATATGAACATTACTGTTAAACCATCGGATTTTCAATTATTCAGCTTTTTATTGTTAAAAACAAGACAACAGGCCCCAAATGGAGTCACTTATGCTGAAATTTAACTTAATTACAGTTTCAGCTCTTACAAAAATGAAATCTTGAATCAGTCAATCAGGAAGCCCCTGATCAGCCCTAGTAAGGTAATCTGCCTCATAGATGCCTGCCATCTCCTATAGGAAAGTAACTTTGCCACAACCAATCCTTTTTTGCCTAGTATAACGTCCTTGTTAATGTGCTCTTCTGCCTATAAAAAGTCTTTCATTTTAAATAGCTCCTCAGAGCTCCTTTTTGTCTGCTGGATTGGATGCTGCTTGATTAATGAATCATTGAATATAGCCAATAAGATCTTCAAAATTACTCAGATGAATTGTTTAAATTTTATTTTTCTATTATAATTTACATTTAATATTATTTTGTATTAGCTTCAGGTGTAAGAATTTTATTTTTAACATTACTAATGTGACAAATATTTATTGTGTGTCTCTGCATGCATAGTGCCCTCTTACAAAATGAGTTGCACTTCTATTGCTATTGAGTGGGATTCAAATTGTGTGAATATAACAAAATCTGCTCAAGGACACCTTATGATGAAAAGAAGGTGGACTTTGAAGACAGACACACTCAGTTCCAATCTTGGCTCTGCCATTTACTAGCTGTGTAATTTTGACAAGCTATTTAATCTCTCTGAACCTCAGTTGCCTTATTTCTAAAATGTAGATAATACTTCCTACTTAACTAGGTTGCTAAGGCAATGATGTAGTGTAGATAAACAGTACAATACCTGGCACTTCGTAAATGCTCAATAAACATTTGGTTTCCTTTTTTCTTCCATACTTATTACACAAAGAAAGTAAACAAATCAAATGTGTGTGATTGAACTAAGTAAAAAGAATTAAAATAGTTGAATTCAGTGGAATAAAACCTGATTATGTCATTTCGACTCTGAAACATGTAAGTTTATTTCTATTCCTCTGGAAAACTATTAAAATACACAGGAGTTTTCAATGCCTTCCATTCCTTCAGAGCCAATGGCAAGATGCCATGACAACCGGATAATTTCCAAGAGTTATATTCTGGAATGCTTATAAGAAGCTCACTCAATGTCACTGCCTAAATTTGGTAAACTTCCTTCATTTCTGGGAAGACATCAGCATTAGCCAATTTATATCTGCATATAAAGCTGTCCCCAGTCAAATTTTGAATAATTGTCTAATAGGGTAGATAGGCTATTTGAGAGCCAGGTTTTTATTCTCAGTTGTCCATCATATTATCTAGGACATACATGATAAGAAACCAGGGGTGAATGATCTCTAATGATCCCACTGTCTCTGCCTTTGATCTACCTCTGCCTTTGACTCCCTGATCTCACCAGCAGAATAGCTCTGTGGATTTACAAATGGCTTTGAGATAGCAGAGTGCTATTAGTCTCAGGATTGACACATCCAACCATTTGTATTGTTAGAATCCCTAGAACTTGCCTGACACCCCATGGTTTATGTTGCCCTTTTGGGACTTGATCCCATTTCTGCATTGATTTATGGCATCTGCCAGACTCCACTGTTTGGCTACACTCAGCATCTAAGTCTTTTCCTGGCCAGCCTCAGCTCCAAATTCCGACAGTCCTATCCTGTTTTCTTCTATATTCATATTTCTTAAACTACTATAGTAGCCATACATTTGGTTATCAAAGAGAGCATATTGAAGAATGAGGTGGGCCTGGCCAGTATGGCTCAGTGGTTGAGCATCAACCCAGGAACCAGGAGATCACTGGTTCAATTCCTGGTCAGCACATACCTGGGTTTCAGGCTTGATCCCCAGAAGAGGGCATGCAGAAGGCAGCCTATCAATGATTTTCATCATTGATGTTTCTATATCTCTCTCCCTCTCTCTTTCTCTCTCTGAAATCAATAAAAACATGTTGTTTTTTAAAAGAATGAGGTGGGAATTTTGGCCTAACAGAATTAACAGAGACTTGGATAGCTCAATATATTACTGTAAGGTCAATGCTAATCTTACCATGATTTATTAACATAAAGGCAGCTTAGAATAATAAATACTATACTAAATTTAAAAGTAATATAAATACCTAACTCATAAAGTATATTCTCTGAGAATTTATATGGATTTTTAAAATAATAGTAATGAAAATAGGTTAAGCTGTCTCTTAATTGGTTAGGCCCAATTCCTCCCAAACATCTCCTGTGTAAGAGTCAGTGAGAGAAGGATATATTGTTCATTAGTAAACTGCTCCCAGAAGCTTAGCAGTAAGCAGAGCTTACTGGTGCCAGGGAAGCATCACAATCCTCTGACAACATGCCAGTCATCTTCTCTGAGAATTTTTTTCTGAGTCTTTCTTTAAATGAGTATTAAGAATCCCTCCCCACTTTGGCTATCCACAGTATAGCCTTCATATTACACTTCTTCCATTTGAAACTTGGCCGCTAATCACCCTCACAGTTATTAGTTGGGCAGAATTCAGAAGTTGCAAAATATAGACCTAAAGGCCAGATGGTGCCCTCAGACATGTTTTGGTTGTCTTATACAGTATTGTTCTAAATTGTGTATGTGAAAACTTAGATGGATGGGTGTTCTCTGGTTTGCACAGTTGCCACAAGTTCCTATTGCAAACTAACCAACATTTAACATCACATTATCTATTGTCCAGTAAGTATTTTATTTTACCCGAGTCTTTGTTGCTGGTTTACTCTGACTACAGGGTTTGTAGTAGTCTCAATCTTTCTGTAGACCTCAGGGCAATCATAGAACCTTCTAACTAAATCCCAGTGATTTCATCCCAATGGGCTCCATGCTCCTATTGCTATTGATTTTCATTGCTAATTGTCTCCCTAAATATCAACACATACTAAGCTGAAAAGGAGAATGAAGGAACCAGCACTCCTAAGCAAACTCATTAGCATATTAGTATTAGGAGTCCATACAGGTCAGATTCACATACCAGAGGTTATACAAAACCAGAAAGACTGGTGTCCACCAATTGTCAGCTTATAGGAGGGAAGGTCAAGGTAGAAACCTTGGCTAGTTGGGACACTTGTCTCTAGCTACAGAGGGTCAGACAAAGTGACTAAATCAAAAGCTTCATTCACATTTGTTCCTCAGGAGAGATTTAGAGATGAAATCTGAGCACAAGGAGAATGTTAATCTAATAAAAGAGATACTGGGCTTGAAATTGTGTGAGACAGGTAGTGTCTTGAATTATTTATGCATGTGTACTATTTTGAGTTAATTGAAACTCTCTAAAAAACAGTATTAACCTTTTGCACTCGGATGTCGAGTGTGTCTCAACACAGTTAGCATTAGAATAAAGGAATCGAGAAAAAAGCAAGCGAGTGCAAAGGGTTAATGTACCTTCCTTTGTTCTGTCACATAATTGATGTTTTTCTCTTCTTCAAATTTCCAATGGAGACTTGATTCCTCTCAGCATATAGCAAAATGTACTAGCTATCTTATTTTTAACCCTCCAAAGCCACTCTATGCTTCTTTATCCTGCTCTCTGCCATAGGAGGGGTCCTTTGCCCTCTGGCTTCCAGCTGAGCTCAGCTAAAGAGGAGCTCCAGTAGGAATCTGGAAGTGGAAAAAGAGTAAGCTCACAGTATTTATTTCCCTGGCTCCCTCCCTGCAGAGTCATCTTGAGCTGGTAGTGTCTCTCAAAAGAAGGTCACAGTTCCTCTCAGCATGTCTTCATCTACTCCAATCTCTTCTTCAAGTTCCAGTATACACATCTTTCCTTCATGCTTTGGGCCTAAGGGTAGCAACAGCTGCATAACTACTATCCCCTCATTGCTTAGTAGCCCTTATGGTTCCCTACACTTCATCTGCACCTTTTTAATTAGTTCCTTTGTATCTAAAACATAGGAAATAAGTAATGTGCAGTAGTGTAGATAATCAAATGGTATCAGGGAGCCCAATACCAAAGTGATAGCTATTTCCTGATTGGCATTTCATTTATTAATTGGCTTATTCATTCATTTATTTAATTTCTCACCTATTGAGTAAACTTTACTGAAAAGCCTTGAGGTAAGTACTTGAGAAGTTGAGATGAGTGAGACATAGTTCCTGTCCTTAAATTTTTTAGATGGAAAATGGCAACAGAAAATCCAAGAAAGGCTGATATTTAGATAATCCTTAAAGATGACTTTCTATTGACATGTTAGCAGCTTAACAAGACCCAGAAACTGGACTGCAATTCAGGGAGTGTTCACAACATTGTGGGAAGGGCAATAGTGCTGACAAAATCAAGATAGGGGTCAGTCCTAGAGGAATGAGGATGTTGGGCAAGCTACCAAAATATGGTCTCAAGCACAGGAAACAAGACATTAATCAGAGCCAAGATACAAAGTAAGGACTGGCTCTCAGAATAAGACAGTTGGCCAATTATCAGAATGGAAGAGGAAGGTCAAGGCTAGCCTGGCAATAAAGAGAATTGAGGATGAGTACAGGAATATTGGTCTGCAATTGCTAAAAGCCTCTGGCAAGAATACATCTTAGAGTCAAAATGAACTGCCCCCTGTTGCTGATGGAAGGAAGGATGAGAAGGAATGGACCCGACACAGAGAATAAAAGGGATGCAAGGGCTTACCAATTAGCATCAAGCCCATGTGGATGACTGCTTGGCTGGTAACATACCTCTCAGACGAATGTAAAAATAGATGACATAGCTACAAAATGCATTGTTTCCTTGGAACGTAGTACTTTGTAAGATAAGAGATGCATCATCAAGTCAATTAAGAGAATTCAAATATATATTCAATTTTTCATAGCATTTACAGAGTTAATGCACACTTAAAGCATTTATCACCGTAAATGTCCTTGAAAACTGTAAATTTCTCTTTTGAAAACCAAATCATTTTAAATCCACTATGGGGACTTGTTATTTAAGTAAACCATGAAGTTAAACTTTTTATAAAGTTGAGAATCTCTTGTGTTATGTGAATAATCCTCCCCCCCCCCCGATTATGTTTGTATATTTGTGTATTAGAATCCCTTAAAATGGGAACCTTTCAAGATGAGGGGTAATGTTGGACTGAGGCACCACTTGTGAGAGTTCAACTTGTCCCACATTGCCAGGCTCAAGATGTGACATTTAAAGGGCAATGATTCAAGGTTGATGTTATTGCCTCACAATCCAAGCAAGAGTGGCACAATTTTAGACAAATTTGTAGATGTTGCAAAGCAAAACAAGGTTTTTCAAGCCCAGAGCAACACTGGGCAACATAAAAACTGCTTTAGCCCAAAGAAGTGTCACAAATAGAGACCTGTCAGACATAAGATTGTCTCAGTTTCAAGATGCAGTTTAAATAGTGATAGCCACTAACTAGCTAATTGAGAATCCTGCCCAGATCTTAATGTTAGATTACTGACTGGAGGGACTTCCAAAGCTTCACAAGAAAAAGAGCAAAGCAAACACTTTCACTGAAAAAAGTGATGAGACTTTTCTAACAGTGGCTTCAGTTTTGGCCCAGATTTCAAGTCCTCTTGTAATGTCAGTCATTGGACTGGTGGAAAAGAAAACACAAACTTTTGCACCACCCCAAAGCCCAAAGGCAGACCATATTTAAGAAGAATTTGAAAAAAAAAATAATAAAAAAAAATAAACAAAATTTCCTGCAGGACTTCCAAATCACCAGCTTTCCTATTCTTTTGCCTTTAAAAATGTTTGTGAAAGGTATGGCATTGAAACACTTGTAAGCATTTATAAAAAAACAAACAAACAAAAAACAACACGAATTTTCTATCTCAAATTAGATTGTGCTGAGGAGTCACACCTGAGGGAAATGCCCAGCACATGCACATCATGATGGGCAAGTAGAAATAATTCGGTCCAGTTCAAGAGGAGAGTGCCCTGGGGTCCCTGGTGTTCTGGACAAGGAGAGAGGGAGGGAAGGAAGAAGGAAGGGAGGGAGTGAGGGAGTTGGGAGGGAGGGAGGGAGGGAGGGAGTTGGGAGGGAGGGAGGGAGGGAGGGAATAAGTGTATATTTGTGTGTGTTGTAAGAAGGGTGGGTAAGAAATATAGAAAGGAAGGAAGTCACTGAAAGTAAAGGGGACATTTGAAAAAAAGGTCATTGACATCCAATCTTTCTTGCCAGTGAATGAAAGAGGTTTTTACAAACTTCCCAAAGCCCCCTCCTTAGGCTTGAGGGCTCCTTCTACTAGGCTATCACTAAAAAATGCTTTTTAAGTCAAGTCACCTGCTGCCTGTTTATAGGAGAAGTCAGTAATACATCTCCAAAATAACTGAAAATGGGGTGTGGGAGCCCTGACCAGAGTATACAGGAGGTTCAAGGCCTCCTTGCCATGAACATGCATGCAGGCAAGGACACAGCCGTATTACTAGGTGAAAGGCCCCTTTTGTCCTATGCATGTGCAGGGGCAATGGCTCAGCAATCGCACTATACGTACTATGCAAGCGCACCCTTATGTATGTAACCTGTTTATGTTAATGTATCACTAGCATCATGAATTGGCAAGAGGCCTCTTTTGTTTGAGCGTGTACATGAGTTGCCACTGACTAGCCAGTTGTTGGCTGCTTTGTTTGTCATAAAGCATGTCCCACCTACCTGTTGTTACCTGTGTGTTTTTCCAATGCCTTGCACCCAGAAGGATCAAGTCCCTGACTGAGGAGCTTGCCCCTAATATGGGGTTTGTGCTATATTTTAATCAAGTTTTTGCCATGTCATGTGTCAGCTGGAGAGACTGACAGCCTCTAACATGAGACTAGCAGAATCCAGCTGAGCCAGGTATCTTATGAAACTTATACAAATTGCTGTGCCCACTCCAACTATCATCCCCAAAGTAAAACATTTCCTAATTATAGATAGGGAGTGAGGGAGGCAGTATAGTACTTAATTTCAATAAACTCAGACAAAGAGATTTTGAGCAAATCAAGCCAATCTTAACTATGCTCCCAGGACGAAGGCCTAGTTTGCTTTTTGCTGGTTTGCTCTTTAATAATGGCAAGTTATTTTAAAGTAACACCTATCATTTACACAAGGTGGTGCCTATGTTTAGAAAATTGCCTCAGTTCCATGAGGGGAAAATGGCAACATTCAGTAATGAAGAAAAAATGACAATTATTAACTCCATGTTCTATAATTACAAGTCTCTATCTTCTGCCCAGCTGGTGTTACTCAGTGGCTGAACATAGACCAATGAACCAGGAGGTCTCCAGTTTGATTCCTGGTCAGCGCACATGCCCAGGTTTCAGGCTCCATCCCCAGTAGGAGCCCTGCAGGAGGCATCCAATTGCTGTTTCTGTCAACAAAGTTTCCATCTATCTATCCTTCTCCCTTCCTCTCTCTCTAAAAAAATCATTTGTTTATTTTCTCCTTAGTCTCCATTGCCCTAGGAGCTGTATCTGTAAAGATATTGCTACGATATATGTCTGATATTTTGCTGCCTATGGAGTCATGTAAGATTTTTATGGTTTCCCGTCTTACATTTAAGTCCTTTAGCCATTTTGAGTTGGTTTTTGTGTGTGGTGTAAGTTGGTGATCTAGTTTCATTTTTTTTGCATGTATCTGACCAAATTTCCCAGACTGTCTTGACTCCATTGTATGTTCTTGCCTCCTTTGTCAAATATTAATTGAGCATAATGGCTTGGGTGAATTTCTGGGTTCTCTGTTCTGTTCCATTGGTCTATATGTCTATTCTTGTGCCAGTACCAGGCAGTTTTGAGAACCGTGGCTTGGTAATATAGTTTGATATTGTGATCCCTCCAGCTTTGTTCTCCTTTCTTGGGATTGCTGAGGCTATTTGGGGTCTTTTTTTATTCCAGATGAATTTTTATAGAGTTTGTTCTAGGTCTTTGAAATATGTCATTGGTATTTTAATGGGGATTGCATTGAATCTGTAGATTGCTTTCGGTAGTATGAACATTTTAATGATGTTGATTCTATCAATCCATGAACATGGTATGTTCTTCCATTTGTTTATGTCTTCCTCTATCTCTTTTTTCAATGTTCTGTAGTTTTCCAAGTACAAGTGGGAATGCAGACTGATGCAGCCACTGTGGAAGACAATATGGAGTTTCCTCAAAAAGTTAACCTTTTGCACTCGGATGTCGAGTGTGACTCGACACGGTTAGCATTAGAATAAAGGAATCGAGAAAAAAAGCAAGCGAGTGCAAAGGGTTAAAAATGGAACTGCCTTTTGACCCAGTAATCTCACTTCTAGGACTATATCCCAAGAAACCAGAAACACCAATCAGAAAGGATATATGCACCCCCATGTTCATAGCAGCACAATTTACAATAGCTAAGATTTAGAAACAACCCAAGTGCCCATCAGCAGATGAGTAGATTAAAAAACTGTGGTACATCTACACAATGGAATACTATGCTGCTATAAAAAAGAAGGAACTTTTACCATTTGCAACAACATGGATGGAACTGGAGAGCATTATGCTAATCAAAATAAGCCAGTCAGAGAAATATAAAGATCACATGACCTCACTCATATGTGGGATATAATGATCGACATAAACTAATGAACAAAAATAGATCCAGAGACAAATGGTAGGGGAGGGGGGCTTAGAGATCAACCAAAGGACTTGTATGCATGATATTAGCATAACCAATGGACACAGACACTGGGGCGGTGGGGGCTTGGCCTCAGGGGTGGGAGGGGCCGGGGGGGGTAATGAAGGGGGGAAGGAGACATATGTAAAACTTTAGAAAGTAAAAATCTGTATATATAAAACATCAATAAAACATATTTTAAAAATATTTTTAAAAAACAAGTCTTTATCTTTTTAAATATGTCCTGAAAAACTCAACTAAACATTTTCCTTAATCCATTCAAACCATTTTTCTCTCCTCTCCTTCCTTCCTTATCTCTCTCTCTTTCTCTCTCTCCCGCCCTCCTTCCCTCCGTCCCTTCTTCTCTCTTCCCTTCTTCTGTTCCTCACTGCATCCATCCTTCTCTCCTCCATTCCTTTCCTTCTTATTGACTTAAAAAAAGCTCAGATCTATACTGCACTAGATTTAAAATAACTAGAATAAATAAAACTGTCAAAATAGAAAAGGAATACTGTTCTGGCTAAGGGTATTATGGGATGGCATTCAGAAATTAAGAAA
Organism: Ia io; assembly: GCA_025583905.1. Classification (NCBI taxonomy): domain Eukaryota; kingdom Metazoa; phylum Chordata; class Mammalia; order Chiroptera; family Vespertilionidae; genus Ia; species Ia io. The sequence goes on from JAJQQW010000001.1 coordinate 101,908,900, forward strand.
CCTGTAAGATGTTTCCACTGGGCTATCAAAGGGTTAGCTCTGTAATGAAGGTCTTTGGAAAGCCTCAATTATAAGTATATCAATGGCTAGAAGATAGTAGAATAAACTCTTGTCGATTTGGATTCTAGTAAGGTAGGGATGGAGACTATTGGGAAACTGGAAATATGATTTTGTTAAGTAAATATTTGAAAACTGTTTCTTCCGCCAAAAAAAATTCAAGTCTGAGAGAGATAGAGAAATCATAAATCTGTGATATTTTCAAACCAAGAGGAAAGAGTATACACTTTTTAGTCTTAATCACCTCCTTGCCACAGGATTTGGGATAAAGCCTCAGTCAGGACTGGACCAGAAAATGAGAAACCATTTTAGATATAGTCTTTGAAACAGAGAGTATTTAAGACAAGAAATGCATTACACAGTTGATGGTAGCAGCTAAATAGAGGAAAGATAGGCAACCCAGAGATTAGCAACAGCAGGAGGCCAGTGACACCCCTAGGACTGGAAAAGCCAAGAGAGGAGATAGTGTTTCCAGAAAGCAAGGGCCAGAGTCACTCAGAAGCTAGAACCACAGGGGTGGGAGGCTGTTTGGTAGGAGCTAGAGCCACAGAGCAAAGGCAGCCTCAGGCTGAGAGAGGAATACGGTGATAAGCAAATTATGGCCTCTTCCTTCTTCCTGCCCTCCTACCTGCATCTCCATTTGTTTGAACACAGCCTGAAGCTAGTTATCACAGGAGCCTAAGAAATGTAGTCTGAAAGAGTTAGCATCCCTGTGCTGCTAAGCAGATAGTGGAAATGCATGAAATGGATCTGAAAGAAAACAGATCCGGAATTGGCACACTTATTTCCCTTCCTATAAAGTAGGAACAATAGTGCCTAGTTCCCTGTCTTATTGGGACAATTTAATTAGAAATTATATGTATAGTGCCTGGTACTAAAAGGAATTTTTAGGGGTGAAATAGGCAGGTTTAGGAAATTTTAAAAAATTAAGGGGTCCATGGAAAAAACACAGGGCTACAGAGTTGCAAAAGGGTACATTTCCATAAGATGAGGGAACTGGGAGCAACAGAAGTTACATTTCCGTAAGACAAGGGAACTGGGAGTAGCAAAAGGTACACATTTACAGAATAAAGGGAAGGAAAGTGGCAGGTTCAAAGAAAGAGGAAGAAAAGCTCAGAGGGAATAGGAGAACAATAAGGGAGAAGAAGGAGGGAATCTCCCATACTTCAAATGAGAGGAGCTCAGGAGTTGCTATAGTGACCAAATCTAAGGGGAATAGTGACCAATCAGAGGGGATATTGAAAAAACTGCAGCCTTTATAATCCATGGAAAAAGGGACTTAGTGGGACTTTTCCCTCTCCCCACATGGGAGTCTGTGCTGTGAGATTCTTTCCCCCTCCCCACGTGGAAGTCTGTCCTTATTTCTCAATAAATTTCCACCTTTGTTATACCACCTTTCTTCCGTGGTTTCATTCTTCGGCTCAACCAGACAAGAGCCCAGGAGACCATCCAGCCCAAGGGAACACCACATGTTTCCAGTTCAAATTTCCCATTTCAGTATAAAGCAGCATTTACATGTCAATTTCCTTTGACAGTTCTAAGGGCTCAAGAAATTCATTTTTTCCCAAAATGCTTAGGACAACCCTGAACTCAACACTGTTTTTATATTAGAAACCTTTTGCTTCTAAAATGAAATTAGTTAATGTAGAAAAATGTGGTTTATATTTTCATCTGTGATAATTTTTAACATTCTCTTCAAAAGAAATAAAGCTCTTTCTTTCCAAATGGTCATTTCAAATTTTTCACTTTCAGAGCAGACTTGTGTCCAATTTTACCAAACAAGATATAGTCTTGCCTGATTTTGATGTCTGATATATTCCCATAAATTGATTTCTTTTAAGGTATTAGTTTGTAATAGCAACGGTCCAGATCCAAAGGAGTTAATGAATTCTACTAGTGAATACTAAAAGGGGGCTTTGTGATGTAAGAAAGCTCCTCAAAAAAAGGCTAACTGAAGATAAATATCCCTACTGTCAAACACCAGCTGGGCCCAAAGCCTCCTATTTATGTTAGAGAGACCTCTGTCTTGTAAATGTGTCCTTCAGCCTCATAGACCAGGCATGAATATTTCAGCAAAGGAATTTTGAGAAACCTTTACTAGCCTTTTCAGAAAATAAAAATGCAAAGATTGAGACAGAGGGAATATTTAAGCTTCATGCATTATTTGCAATTTGAGATGTTTATCATGAAAGGGAATTTGTGTTTCAATTGCCTATGCTGCCACTTAGGAAATTCTGTCCTAAGGGACTCAAAAATTGTGAGATGTTGAGCTGCCATTGACATTTAAGCTAGTGGAACGGTGACTGCAGAAACTGTTTGTGAAGAAAGTGTGATTTTCAGCAACAAAAAACCTTTTAAAACTATTTGTTCTTCCTCCCTGAGCCTCTCCCCTCCAACTCCTGACTCTCCAGCTAAAGGATGAATTCTCAAAGTCAGAAAAGTTACATTAGGAAACAAAGATCACACATTATTGAAGTCATTTTTTCAAAAGCTGAAGATATTTTGTAACTATTATTAATAATAATAAAGTGGGAGAAATCATGTTTCTACTATGACTCCTGGGTTATTTTTCTTAAAAGACTCTCATAGAATACCAGCACTGAATTAGTGATAGGGGATTTTTCATTTTAGCATTAATTAAATAACTGACTGAATAACTTTAGACAGGTCACATCACTTCTTTTGGTTTCAGTATTCAATCTATGCATATATAATGGTATTAGCCATTTCTAAGGTTTCTAATAATTCCAAAATTCTATATCCAATAGATATAAGCTTTATTTTAGGATTCTAATATATAATTAGGAAGTCAGACTGAAGGCAAACAAAGGTGCAGGTAAGGGGAAGGAAGAGAGATGTTTATATTCCTGCCAAGCTAAAATAAATAATGACCTTCTTCCTGTCAATAAAAGGCTTAAATCAGCAGATAGGTAGACAAGGTCAGTAAAGGATTTACAAATATTTGGCCTTGGGGTTAGCCAAAAGTTGATTCTAGTAAATATAGTCTGTCCAAATGCAATATCCAATTCCCAACTACTTAGTCCTGCCATGCCTCAGAATTATTTGTAAAGATGATAAAAATAAAATAAAATAATTACAATACAATACAATGAATCTAAGTGTTACAACTTTGTGTCTTTGCCACGTTACAACCTTGTCAGCACCAAACACTAAATTGTAACTGAATTTATCAGGAGAGTAAGTTTTGATAGAAGAGAAGGGTATAACAATAACAACTAACTTGGAGACCTGCCAGGTAAGGTTGCAAGCAAGACCTACTAATAAATGATCTATTTCTTGAGGTTATTCATGTTAACCCTGCAGAAGTCCCTTGTTCACGTACTAACTTCCCAGCATACCAGCAAGATAAATCAGGCTTAGAACTTTGTTTTGAACTATGTTTCCCTTCTTTTAACCACCCTTTAAAAATCCCCTGTCCTGTATACAATTAATTGAGGCCCATGTAAAATGAATGCTAGCTAATCTGATAAATCAATCAAATGGGTTAGTGAGCATTTAAGGCCAAATAGTAAAATTAAAATATGTTAACAAATATTGCCTTTGTGGTTTAAAATATTAGTTCTTGAGTAAAATAAATATGGTTTCTAATATCAGCTTTGCCATTTTTAGAAGCTGTGCAACCTTGAACATTTAACCCCTCTGTGTCTCAGTTTCCCTAACCTGAGCAATTGGGTAGTACTTAACTTACAGTTTTGTGTTATGTAAAAGAAAGAATCAAATGGAAAACCTGACCCAGAGAACATTTTCAGTATTCGTTGTTTCTATCCCTCCATTCTTAATCTCCACTTTTTGACAAAACAATTTACTTTTTCTTGCTCTCAATGGCCTTCAGTTTTTATTTCACCCACGTGATTAACCAGTGATCATGATGACAAAGGAATCAAAAGCCCTATATGATTGCAGTAAATATGCCTTGGGAGGCTATTAACCAGATTTCAGCATGGTTCCATTTCCTATTCCAGAGGTTTTCCTGACTTTTGATGCCTTCAATTTATCTAGATAAGGTGACAATTCAACATTTCCTGGTTTGAGGAATACTTTTCCAAAGGCATTTAGTGAAGCTACTCAACATCTAAGGAACTGCAACAATATGGAACAGTCAAGGGAGGGTCCTGAGCTTAAAGTAAAGTCATTCCAGGACACATCCATTGTTATTTTTGTTCTCAGGATCTATTTAGGCAGTCTTCCTCAGAGTGATAATAACACATCTCTTCTACTTTTTTTCAAATATTGTGGAAAGGTTTTCATCTTCTCAGAATTGTTACTGTGGACATTTTCAAACAAACTCATCCAAACTCTTGGGCACTAATACATCTAAAGAACAGGGAATAGAGAGGGTCAAACATTAGCTTAGAAACACCTGTGTTCATTGGCTCATGACTAAGACAGGAAGTTGATTCCTCCAAGGTTTAATTCATAGAAAAGCCAATTGTAATTTTCTGAGAGGAGCTTAGTAGCTTGCCTTGGCCATCACCTTTATTACTTGAGACAGCCAGGCACTCACAATTGTCAGTGGTGTGCCCTCATGCCACTGCAGGGGAAATTTATACCAATGGGCAGTGGGGGAAATGGGCAAGATTTCTGATGGCTGCTTATGAAAGACACACAACAGAATCATTCCAGGGCATAATGTTGACATTTTGATCTTTAGAGAATAACTTTGCAGCTCAATCTAGCACCTGAATATAATTAATGTGACAGCACCTGAATGCTATAGCAGTTAAGACTCTAGAAGGTTGGGTACCAAATAAAGCCATATAAGGACCTCTCTTATTTTTATATATATTTTTAAATCATCACCTGAGGATATTTTTTCCATTGATTTTCAGTCAGAGTGGAAGGGAGTGAGGGTGGGAGAGAGAGAGAGAAAGACATCCACATGAGAGAGACATCGATTGGTTGCCACCCATACGCACCCCAACTTGGGCTGGGGATCAAATGTGCAACCAAGGTACATGCCCTTTGGTCCTCAGGCCAATGCTCTAATCACTGAGCAAACCAGCCAGGGCAAGGACCTCTCTTAATAACAAGACCAGATGTGAGGTTGGGCTGACACAATCTTACCTCATTAATTTGAATGATACAGAGAAGACTACTGTTAATTGGCATAAGTCTAAATTCCATATTTATGAATCTACAGAGCTTTAGGACATTCACACACATCCAGTGACCCAGGAATTCATGAGCAAAGGATCTGTCCAGGGATTCTTTAATGCAAAATAAATAAACATTTTACATTAACTGCCGAGGGTCAAACACATAAGCCAATAAGTGCAATAGGTATTTTTCAATCTTCAGGCAGTCAAAGGGGGCTCTATTGGATTAATTGAACTTTAGTTAGGACTTAAGGAAAGGGAAGGCCTTAACAAATCAAAGAGGAGAGGCAATAATTTTTCTTTTTTTTTAAAATTTCTTTATTGATTAAGGTATCACATATTTGTCCTCATCCCCCCATTCCCATCCCACACCCCTCCCCACACATGCCCCAACCCCCCTGTTGTCCTTAACCGCTGGTTAGGCTCATATGCTTGCACACAAGTCCTTTGGTTGATCTCTCCCCTTTACCCCCACCCTTCCCTACCCTCCCTCTGAGGCCCGACAGTCTGATCCATGCCTCCTTGTTTCTGGGTCTGTTCTTGTTCATCAGTCTATGTTGTTCATTATTTCCCCTAGATGAGTGAGATCATGTGCTATTAGAAATACACTTATAAGAACGGAAAATGAGACAAGGAATAATGGTTATGATGACAGGCAAATGAATCGGTCTGTAGTGAGTTTCTTTCTGGGCCAACAGTTCTTTTGAGACCCAATTTCAATGTGCAACAGTTCCTTATGTGTACATGTCAGCACTGACATTACAGTTCTGGATGGTGGACAAATGGTGGTAATGCAGGTCCGACTCTCTCTGGTTTGGTCCCGGGCAACCTGCAGTGATGCACAGCTGCTAACTGCTAGTATGGGAAGGCCACATCAGCGTCTTCCATCTCTGGACTGCTTCTCTTCTGTCTTCATGGCTGGAGTAATCCTGTAGATTCCTCTCTGTTGCTGGAATCCACATGGTCTCGGAGTTGTTTTCTGAAAATATACAAACATATTCTCGACCAAAAGTTAATAAAGGAATATTTTCTATAAATTTGACTTGGGATCCTATTTCATTTTTTGCCCAGATGATTTTCCTCTGGCTTGTTTTGACACCTTGTGTGTTTTTCATGGGTGTCTTGCTTTTAGCCTTACAATTAATTTTCTAAAGTATTAATTTTCTAGATGTAATTTACTTACAGGATATTTTTCCTTACATGATATTCCTCTACTATCCCCTCCTTTTTTGATTTAAATGGTAGGAGGCTTTTGAAAATTTTATAATGTAGTCTTGATGGCTTTTAAATTTTAATTTTTTGCACCATAATATTACTGTTTTAGGTTCATTACATGGTGAACAATTTTATCATGAGATGAAGTACCAATAAAAATTTTAGTTAACACTTTAGGAACACCTTTTTGTCCAGTACAATTAATTTTTCTAGAATATTCGCTTGTTTCAACTAGCCAATTTAAATTTGCCTGAAAACTTGACTACTATTTTACTGTCAAATTTATTACTCTAACAACAATCTTATTTTACCCTGTAAATATTAGTGGAAGGGATTATTTGCCTTCTTGAGTAGGTCCTGAGCATTCCTGGTGGTAGGCTGGATTTAGATATCGTAAACCCACTTCCCCACACCATGGGTACAAGACAACTCAAACAATTCTTGTTGTAGTGAGAGGGCAGCTGCGGTCAGCCAAGTCTCTGTCGGTCACCTGGGTCCTGATCTGAGCTGGGCATGGGAAGCATGAAGCAGCCATGGGGGCAGGAGACCTCCATCAGAAGGGGCTAGGGTTCAGGCCCCTGTAATGTTGGGGGTGTGAGGGTCTGTGCCCCACCTCTGTTGATCCCCAAATTCTCTCCTGATGGCCCCTCTGCGACTGTGCCTGTCTTAGGTTGTTCCTTCCTTGAGGAATCTTACCCGTCTCTGGCTAACCAGCCATCCTCCGGGGCCAAGCAGGGTGACGTGAGGTTCAGTTTTGTCTCCTTGGTAGCCTATGTCCCCGTGGCCTCCATGCCCAGCACCTGCCTTGGGATCCCCTAGCCTGCTGGTGGGGACCCAGCACTGATCACATGTCTTGTGGAACCTGGGTTTCTTCTGCAGGGAAGGCTCAGTTCACCCCACTGGGTGAGAGACAGATCTATGGCACCCATCATCACGAGACTTCAACCTCGACATGAACAGAGAGCTCATGCAACAGCTGTGAGCAATTGAATTGTGAGAAGAGGGTCTCTCTTGGCCTAAAGGGTAAGAGGGACCAATATAGAATGCTCAGGTGCCTTCCCAGGAGGCCCTCTACACAATGAGAAGGATTAAATCCTTACATGTCCTTTTTAAATTGCTGCCAGACGTTCAAAGAATTAGTTTGTACGTTTGCTTGGGATAATTGTATATTATGCTGTTGTAATTCTAAAGTATCAAGAGACGTATTATGTTTGTCTCCAAGCACCAAACAGATGATTTTTTTTTATCGCCAAGGGTGTGAGGAACTATTATAAGTACTAGGGGTGATCCAAATCTGGGGAAAATTTTAATGATAGTGTAGAGTAATATCATGTAAGGATATTCTTTGTTCTAGTCCATGGCAATTCCCTTTCAAACTGGCTGTCCATTTCTTTTTATATAGACAAGGTCTTAGTTACATTTTCTGCACCTCTACCGGGGGCACATAGTGATAGTAGTGACACCCTTTCTTTGGTGTCCACACAAGCCAGAAACCTCTCTTTAATTGTACACACAAAGGGCCATTGTTTTGATTTTGTGTCATACAAAAGGGAAGCTGGGTGGAGACCCCTGTGTAATTATACTTTCTTGCACCACCCATGGACCTCCTGGATGACCAAGGTGTTTGGTATTATTGGTAACTACATTAGTCCGGGGATCAGCTCACGTAAGGGCTCTTACCCTTGAAGGGTCAGGAGCATAAGACCAAAATACTTACCCTCTTGTCCCAGATAAAATTACCATACATCTGATGATTGTTAGCGTGGCTAGAAAGGCGTTCTCAGGCATTCTTGGGTTTCTGGTTACCTCACAATTTCTTCCCTGAGGTTTGACGTTCTGATTGATGTTTCTCTGTTTCTGGATCTATTACCCCCCACCCCCAATCAGTTTATGTTGTTCATTATATTCCACAAATGAGTGAGATCATGTGATATTTATCTTTCTCTGCCTGGCTTATTTCACTAAGCATAATGTTCTCCATCTCCATCCATATTGTTGCAAATGGTAAGAGCTCCTTCTTTTTTACCGCAGCGTAGTATCCCATTGTGTAGATGTATCACAGTTTTTTAATGCACTCATCTGCTGATGGGCACTTAGGCTGTTTCCAAATCTTAGCTATGGTAAATTGTGCCACTATGAACATAGGAGTGCATATATCCATTCTGATTGGTGTTTCTAGTTTCTTGGGATATATTCCTAGAAGTGGGGTTACTGGGTCAAATGGGAGTTCCATTTTTAGTTTTTTGAGGAAACTCCATATTGTTCTCCACAGTGGCTGCACCAGTCTGCATTCCCACCAGCAGTGCACGATGGTTCCTTTTTCTCCACATCCTCGCCAGCACTTGTAATTTGTTGACTTGTTGATAATGGCCATTCTGACAGGTGTGAGATGGTACCGCATTATTGTTTTGATTTGCATCTCTCTAAGGATTAGTGATTTAGAGCAGGTTTTCATATGTCTCTTGGCCTTCCTTCTGTCTTCTTTGGAAAAGTGTCTATTTAGATCAGTTGCCCATTTTTTGATTGGTTTGTTTATCTTCTTTTTGTTAAGCTGCATGAGTTCCCTGTAAATGTTGGAGATTAAACCCTTATCGTTGACATCATTGGCAAATATGTTATCCCATGTAGTGGGCTTTCTTATTGTTTTATTGATGGTTTCTTTTGCTGTGAAAAGCTTTTTATTTTGATGTAGTCCCATTTGTTTATTTTCTCTTTAGCTTCCATTGCCCTAGGAGCAGTATCAGCGAAGAAGTTCTTTTGGCATATGTCAGAGATTTTTCTGCCTGTAGATTCCTCTAGTATTTTTATGGTTTCCCATCTTATGTTTAAGTCCTGTATCCATTTTGAGTTTATTTTTGTGTATGGTGTAAGTTGGTGGTCTAGTTTCATTTTTTTGCATGTATCCGTCCAATTTTCCCAACACCATTTGTTGAAGAGACTGTCTTGACTCCATTGTATGTTCATGCTTCCTTTGTCAAATATTAATTGAGCATAGTGATTTGGATCGATTTCTTGGTTCTCTATTCTATTCCATTGATCTATATGTCTGTTCTTGTGCCAATACCAGGCAGTTTTGAGAACAGTGGCTTTGTAATATAGCTTGAAATCTGGTATGGAGATCCCACCTACTTTGTTCTTCTTTCTCAGGATTGCTGTGGCTATTCGGGGTCTTTTTATTCCAGATGAATTTTTGGAAAGTTCGTTCTAGGTCTGTGAAGTATGCCGTTGGTATTTTAATGGGAAGTGCATTGAAATTATAGATTGCTTTGGGTAGTATGGACATTTTGATGATGTTGATTCTACCAATCCATGAGCATGGTATGTCCTTCCATCTGTTTATGTCTTCCTCTATCTCTTTTTTCAGTGTTGTGTAGTTTTCCTCGTATAGATCTTTTACCTCCTTAGTTAAGTTTATTCCTAGGTATCTTAATTTTTTTGGTGTGATGGTAAATGGGATTGCTTTTTTAGTCTCTCTTTCTGTAAGTTCATTATTGGTGTATAGAAATGCCATAGATGTCTTAGCATTTATTTTGTATCCTGCTACTCTGCCAAATTCATTTATTAAGTCCAGTAATTTTTTGATGGAGTCTTTAGGGTTTTCTATGTACAGTATCATGTCATCTGCAAATAAGGCCACTTTTACTTTTTCTTTTCCAATTTGGATGCCTTTTATTTCTTCTTCTTGTCTGATTGCAATGGGTAGTATCTCCAACACTATGTTGAACAGGAGTGGTGAGTGTGGGCATCCCTGTCTTGTTCCTGTTCTTAGGGGAAATGGTTTTAGTTTTTGCCCATTGAGTATGATGTTGGCTGTGGGTTTGTCATATATGGCTTTTATTATGTTGAGGTATGATCCTTCTATTCCAAGCTTGCTGAGAGTTTTTATCAAGAAAGGGTGTTGGATTTTGTCAAATGCTTTTTCTGCATCAATTGATATGACTACACGGTTTTTATCTCTCAATTTGTTTATGTGATGTATCACGTTTATTGATTTTCGAATATTGTACCATCCTTGCATCCCAGGGATAAATCCTACTTGGTCATGGTGTATGATCTTTCTGATGTATTGCTGGATTCGATTTGCTAGAATTTTGTTGAGGATTTTGGCATCTATGTTCATGGAAGATATTGGCCTGTAATTCTCTTTCATTGTGTTATCTTTATCTGGTTTTGTTATTAGGGTGATGCTGGCTTCATAGAAGGAGCTTGGAAGTGTTTCTTATTCTTCAATTTTCTGGAATAGTCTGAGGAGGATAGGTATTAGCTCTTCCTTGAATGTTTTATAAAACTCCCCTGTGAAGCCGTCTGGCCCTGGGCTTTTGTTTGCTGGGAGATTTTTGATGACTCCTTCAATTTCTTCCATAGTTATCAGCCTATTGAGATTTTTAGTCTCTTCCTGAGTAAGTTTTGGAAGGTTGTGTTTTTCTAGGAATGTGTCCATTTCCTCCAGGTTGTCTAGTTTGTTGGAGTAGAGTTGTTCATAGTATTTTTTGACAATCCTTTGTATTTCTGTGGGGTCTGTTGTTATTTCACCTCTTTCATTTCTGATTTTGTTTATTTGGGTCCTCTCTCTTTGCTTCTTGGTGAGCCTGGCTAGAGGTTCGTCAATCTTGTTTATCCTTTCAAAGAACCAGCTCTTGGTTTTGTTGATCTTGTGTATTGTTTTTTTAGTCTCTATGTCATTCATTTCTGTTCTGATCTTTATTACTTCCTTTCTTCTGCTCACTGTGGGCTTTTCTTGTTGCTCCCTTTCTAATTCTTCGAGTTGTTGAGTTAGATGATATATTACCATTTTTTCTTGTTTTTTGAGGTAGGCCTGTAGAGCTATACATTTCCCTCTCAGGACTGCTTTCATTGTGTCCCATAGGATTGCAATGTTGTGTTTTTATTGTCATTAGTCTCCAGGATGTTTTTAATTTCTTCTTTGATCTCATTGATAACCCAATCATTGTTTAGTAGCATGCTATTCAGTTTCCAAGTGTTTGAATTTTTTGGAATGTTTTTATTGTAGTTTATTTCTAATGTTATGCCATTGTGGTCTGAGAAAATGCTTGATATGATTTCAATCTTTTTGAATTTGGGGAGACTTTGCTTGTTACCCAATATGTGGTCTATTTTTGAGAATGTCCCATGTGCACTTGAGAAGAACGTATATTCCATGGCTTAGGGGTGAAATACTCTGAAGATGTCAATTAGGTCCATCTGATCTAGTGTGTCATTTAGAATTGCTGTTTCTTTGCTGATTTTTTGTCCAGAGGATTTATCCATTGATGTCAGTGGTGTATTAAAGTCCCCTACTATGATTGTATTGATGTCGATCTCTCCCTTGATATCTTCCAGCAGATATTTTATGTATTTGGGCACTCCTGCATTGGGTGCATACATGTTTACCAGAGTTATATCTTCTTGCTGGATTGCTCCCTTTAGTATTATGTAGTGGCCTTCCTTATCTCTTATTATGGCCTTTACTTTGAGGTCTATTTTATCTGATATAAGTATCGCAACCCCAGCTTTTTTCTCATTTCCATTTGCCTGAAAAATGTTTTTCCATCCTTTCACTCTCAGTCTGTGTGAATCTTTTGCTCTAAGGTGCGTCTCTTGTAGACAGCAAATATATGGGTCATGTTTTATTATCCATTCAGCTACCCTATGTCTTTTGATTGGAGCATTTAATCCATTTATGTTTACTGTTATTATTGATAAATACCTGTTTGTTGACATATTTTTCCTTAGTGTTTGTGTTTCTTCTTGCCTTTCTCTTTCTTCTTTTTACAGCAGCCCCTTTAGCATTTCTTGCATTGCTGGCTTGATAGTGATGAACTCTCTTAGCCCTTTTTTGTCTGTGAAGCTTCTGATTCCACCTTCTATTTTGAGTGATAGCCTTGCTGGGTATAGTATTCTTGGATTCAGTCCCTTGTTTTGCATCACTTTGTGTATTTCATTCCATTCCCTTCTGGCCTGGTGTGTTTCTGTTGAGAAATCAGTTGATATTCTGATAGGAGATCCCTTGTAAGTAACTTTCTGTTTCTCTCTGGCAGCCTTTAGGATTCTTGCTTTGTCGTTGGTGTTCGTCAATTTAATTATGATGTGTCTTGGTGTCGGTCTTTTGGGGTTCAACTTATTTGGGACTCTGTGTACTTCTTGGACTTGGATAGTTTTTTTCTTGCCAATATCAGGGAAGTTTTCTGTCATTATTTCTTCTAACAGGTTTTCTATTCCTTGCTTCTCTTCCTCTCTTTCTTTTATCCCTATTATTTGAAGGTTGTTTCGTTTTGTGTTGTCCCGAAGCTCCCTTAGGCTCTCCTCTTGCTTTTTAAGTCTTCTTTCCAGTTGCTGCTGTGTTTGTGTGCTTTTTCCTACCTTGTCTTATAATTCGCTAATGCGGTCCTCAGCCTCTTCTACTCTACTCTTTAAGCTTTCCATTGTGTTCTTTATTGCAGCTATGTTGTTCTTCATCTCCTCTTGGTTTCTTTTCATGTTGGTGACATTTTCATTCAGTTCCTTATAGTTCTCATTGAGTTGTGTGTATTTGTCATCCATCTGTTTAAACATCCTTATAACAAATACTCTGAATTCTTTCTCTGTTAAGCTGCTAGCTTCAAGTTCATTTAACTCCCTTTCTGGTGATTCCTCTTTTTCCTCCCTTTGGGAATTTCCTTTTTTTCTCCCCATGTTTTCCTGTAATATTTTAATTGTAGATCTGCTTGCTTTGCTACCCAGGTTCTTTTGGGATGGTGCTACTGGTGTAATCTCTCAGTTCTCCTGGGCTTGGTAATCTAGTGTAACTCCCTACTTGAGCTACTTGGGTTCTCTTTATGTAGGCCTGCAAGCTTGAGAGGCACAACTGTGGTGTCTAAAAGTCAGCAGCTATGGAGTGGAGTGTCCCAGTTTTTGCTGTCTTTCACCCTTAGTTGAAATCGCACGTGTCCAGTGGGGACTCACAGTGGCACCCAGGAACCATCTGTTGGGAGAGCTTCCAGTGGCTCCCACTAGCACCTTGTGTGTAGATGGGCTCAGGGTGCCTGCCTGTTGTAAATTCGCTTCTGTGGAGGTGTGTTTGCAGGCACAGAGCTTTGATGCACTCTGAGGGGCCCTGGCACTGAAGTTAAACAGCTAGGGTGTATGTGGGAAGTTATTCAGGAGAAAGGAGTTCAGAGTTTCTGCTGTGGGGCAGCACGTCCTTGGCTGTACAGAATCACACCCATCATGGGCTCAAAGCAGCTCCCCAGAGGACCCTGTGGATATATGGGCTCAGGGTGCGTTCCCTTGCTGTGGCCTTGAGTTTGCCTGCCCTTGAGCGTGCACAAACTGGTGGCGCAAACTGGTGGCGCACCCGCCAGCACAAAGGTCTGAGGGAGCCTGGTCCTGAAGTTGCACCACAGGGGTGTCTGTGAGCAGTTATTTAGGAAGAGGCAGTTCAGAGATTCTACTGCAGGGCCGTGCACCCTTGACTGTGCAGAATCACCCCCTCGGGGGCTCTCAGTGGTTCCCAAGCACTGCCTGGGTAGTGGAGTGCCTGGGTGCCTATGGGCTGGGGACACAGCGAATCCTGAGTTCCGGTGCTGGGGAGGGGGAGGTTGTACTTACTGCTTTCAGCGGCTCACTTTTGGAGGTGGAGGTCTCAGGGTTCGTGCATCTGCAGCTGGGGTGGCAGGTCTTCTACCAGAGTGGCTGTAGTGACCAGGTTTGCTTCCGAGACCAGACTGGGTGGTCGTAAGGTTAGGATTCTAGTCTCTAGCAGTTCCGTTCTTAAAGATGGCGGGGTCTTTGTGCCACTGGTGTCCTCCCCGGAGTGTTTGCAGCAGCCGCGGGGTTTTGCCAACCAAGACTGCCTAGATTGGAAGCCCCCTGGAAGAACTTCAGGGTCTAACTGTCCCTATTTCACTCACACACACACCCAAACACGTCCACAGACACATCTATCACTCCTTCTCTTGATCACACACTCACCCTCCCTACCTTCCTGCCGGTCGCCATCTTCCGTGAGGCAATAATTTTTCAAGTGTGCTGGTTAGTCCCATTAAGTTCAAGGAACAAAGGCACAACCGGGTTACTCCAGCAAGAAAAGATGTAACTTTTCAGTGTACAACTACTTGGGGAAGTAGGAAATATAAGAAATGGTCTCAGCAACTCCACAACAAGGCATTGTGTAGACCATAAATATCTTTTAGGATGAGAAATTTTAGTAATTGAATAGCAACTAAAAATTCAACAAATTATCAGACAAGTAAGCATCTATTACTTTTAACTAATTATTTCACATCAACTACTTTCACCTTGTCTCTGTTTATCTCTCTACTTACATCTTTCTATGTTTCTACTATCCTACAAATGACTTGATAGTCTCTCTTTCTCAACTATCTCTCTGCTTATTTGTAGCTTCTGATTTTTATAATATTCTGTGTGTCTCCAGGTTCTTGCCCACTATACCATCTACTGATACTCTGTGTGTTTTTCATACATGTGCCACAACACAGAGAATCTAAATGGGTGACCTGTCACTATCACGTTTGGAGCACCCCTATTACAAGAACTCTTATGCTCAGCCACCCGTAGATCACTCACCTGTTTGGATGACTAAGTTTGAGTAAGGCCCATTCAGTCTGGCTGGGGTAATAGGGTCATTTGGCACAAACATGGTGGTGATCCATGGAGAAATTCTTAGAAAGAGCCTTGGGAAAGACTTCTCACAGTGGGTAGTATGTCTGTTCCCACCTTTCACAGTCTGTTCATCAAGCTGAAGACAAAAAAGATAGTAATTTACACATGCTTGGGAAATAATGAGTAGATCAATGTATTTGTTTGTTAGGTCTGCCATAACATAATGCGTAAGATTGGGTAGCTTAAATAATAGTTATTTTCTCAAAGTTCTGGAAGTTAGAAGTTTAAGACCAAGGTATCAGCAGCTTTGGTTTCTCCTCAGCTCGTCTCCTTGGCTTGCAGGTGGCCACCTTCTCACTATGTCCTCACATGACACATAGTCTTTCTTAACTATGTGCACATCCCTAGTTTTTCTCCATGTGCCCAAATATTTTTCTTATAAAAACAGTCAGATTGATCCTGGCTGGTTTTGCTCAGTGGTTAGAGAGTCGGACCGTGGACCAAAGGGTCTCAGGTTCAGTTCCCGGTCAAGGGCCTGTATCTCAGTAACAGTTTCCTCAGACCCAGTAAGGGCATATGCTGGAGAAAACCAATCTCTCTCTCTCTCCCTTCTCCCCCCCTTCCCCTTCCATTCTCTCTGGAAATCAATGGGAAAATATCCTTGTGAGGAATAAATAATAAAACAGTCATATTGGATTAGAACCCACTCTAACAGCCCCATTTTCACTTAATCCCCCCTTTAAATGCACTATCTCCAAATATAATCATATTCTAAGGTACTGGAGATTAGTTCTTCACCACATGAATTGGGAGCAGGGGTCGGGGTGCGGGGAGACATAACAATGACCATGACTGAAGAGGGGTGAGGGAATGGAGGAAGGAAAAATATTTGTGAAGTACCTGCTTTATGAGGTACTATGCTAGGTGCTTCTATAAAAGTTTTCTTGTTTAATTCTCAAAAGAACTCCCAAGAGACTGGCACTTATTTGAATTTTATAGAAGAGAAAACTGAAGGCCAAATAGCTTGAGATTATATAGTAATCAAGTTAAAATTCAACCTCAGGTGTGAATTACTCTCAAGCCAGTATTCTTGTCACTACATACTGCCACTGCTTAGAGCTACTTAGACAGATAAATACATTTGGAAATGTAAGAATTGACTATACATTGCCATTTGTCACATTACATATGGCAATATATTGACATTCAGAGGAGACTGTAAATATCAGGGCATGTAGTATAATAAAGAATCATTGAGGAGAAACCAAGATGGCGGCACAGGTAAACACCTAAACTGCTGCCTTGCACAACAATTTCAAAACTACAACTAAAAGACATAACGGACAAGATCCAGAAGCACAGGAAGGCTGGCTGAGTGGAAATTCTACAACTAGATGGAAAGAGAAAAGCACACTGAGACTTAGAGGAGCTGTAGGAGGCAGAGGTACTGAGATGCGCGCGTGGAGAGGACTGGCAACTGAGTGTGTGGCTGGCTTTCTCAAGTGGGAGGGAGACAAAAGCTCTTGACTGCGCTGAACTCCAGTTCCGGGTGAGACTCTGGGGACCCAGACTCATACGGGGTGAAACTGGACTGTCAGGAAAGAGAAAAGCACACTGAGACTCAGAGGAACTGCAGAAGGCAGAGGTACCAAGGCATGCGCACGTGCAGAGGGCAGGCAACTGAGTACACAGCTGGCTTTCTCAAACGGGAGGGAGACAAAAGCTCCCAACTGCACTGAACTCCAGTTCCGGGCAAGACTCTGGGGACCCAGACTCATTTGGGGAGAAACTGGACTGTCTGGCAGTGGGTGGAACTCGAGGGTGGCTTTCTCTCAGAGGTGCTTGCAGCAATTACCATGGGACACTGAGACATAGGGACCTATTAGGGCAGGGCTGATGGGAAACCAATGCTGTCTGCTCAGCCCTGAGACTCTGCCCCATCCAAGCTGAGCACAGAGGCTTTTGCAAGTCTTGTCTCATAAGGGTGTCTCCAGCCCAGAAGTTCTCCCATCGTAGACACAGCTGATCCTCACAGCCAATTGGCCTGGAGGTCAATTCCTCCCAGTGATACAAACATCAATCAAGGCTTAACTACAACAAGACTGTGCACACAGCCCACAAAGGGGTGCACCAAGAGTGTCCACCTCAGGTAACTGGGGAGTCTGAGCCACTGGGCCCTATAGGACACCTAGCACACAAAGCCACTCTATCAACTCAGGGAAGCAGCCAAAATGCAGAGACAGGGAAACAGATCACAAATGAAAGAAATGGAGGAAAGCAAACGACTGGATATAGAGTTCAAAACCACGGTTATAAGGTTTTTCAAGAATTTTCTAGAAAATGCCGATAAATTTAGCTAGACCCTCGAGGATATGAAAAAGGACCAACTAGAAATTAAGCATACACTGACTGAAATAAAAAATATTATACAGAGATCTAATAGCAGACTAGAGGATTGCAAGAATCCAGTCAAAGACTTGAAATACAAAGAAGCAAAAAACACTCAACCAGAAAAGCAAAAAGAAAAAAGAATCCAAAAATATGAAGATAGTGTAAGGAGCCTCTGGGAAACCTCAAGCATACCAACATCCGAATTGTGGGGGTGCCAGAAGAAGAGAGAGAGCAAGATACTGAAAACCTATTTGAATAAATAATGACTGAAAACTTCCCCCACCTGGTGAAAGAAATAGACTTATGAGTCCAGGAAGTGCAGAGAACCCCAAACAAGAGGAATCCAAAGAGGACCACACCAAGACACATCATAATTAAAATGCCAAGAATAAAAGACAAAGAGAGGATATTAAAAGCAGCAAGAGAAAAACAGTTAGTTACCTACAAGGGAGCACCCATACGATTGTCAGCTGATTTCTCAACAGAAACTATGCAGGCCAGATGGGAGTGGCAAGAAATATTCAAAGTGATGAATAGCAAGAACCTACAACCAAGATTACTCTACCCAGCAAAGCTATCATTCAGAATTGAAGGTCAGATAAAGAGCTTCACAGACAAGAAAAAGCTAAAGGAATTCATCACCGCCAAACCAGTATTATATGAAATGCTGAAAGGTATTCTTTAAGAAGAGGAAGAAGAAGAAAAAGGCAAAGATAAAAATTATGAATAACAAATATATATCTATCAACAAGTGAATCTAAAAATCAAGTGAATAAAAAAATCTGATGAACAGAATAACTGGTGAATATAATAGAATCAGGGGCATAGAAAGGTAGTGGACTGACAATTCTTGGGGGGAAAGGGCTGTGGGGGTGCAGGAAGAGTCTGGACAAAAATCATACACCTATGGATGAGGACAGATGGCGGGGGTGGGGGGTGGATAAAGGCAGAGGGTAGGGTGGGAACTGGGTGGAAGGGAGCCTATGGGGGGAAAAAGAGGAAAATTGTAATAATCTGAACAATAAAGATTTATTATATTAAAAAATAAAAATAAATAAAAGTCAATAAAAAGATTCATTGAAGTGTTTGAAATGGGAATAGAGAATAGTGATATGGAAAGTGATTTTTAGGGAAACTAGTAAGAGCTAACTTTTATTGAGTGCCTATTATGTGTCAGACATTGTAATAAGTGCTCTACATGGATTAACTTATTCTTAATCACAACAAACTTATGAGATAAATACCACTACTATCTCCATTTTACAGAGGAAGAAATTGAGACAGATATATTATGTAACTTGCCCAAAGTTCATATAATCTGTAAGTGGCAGAGCTGAGATTTTAGCACAAGCAGTCTGGCTCAGAAATTAATCTGATGCATAATGTGAAGGATGAAAAAGAGGGAATAGAGTTTGGACATAAGCAGATCAATTTGGAGATTATTGCAGTCTCATTTCAAGATGATGAAGACTGGATCAGGATGATAGAGGTGGAAAAGAAAGACAGTGAGAAACACTGGTGAAGGACCACTGCAGCTTTTCACTGTTAGGAACAGAACATCTGCAGGGAAAGAGAAAGACAGTATCGCTTGTCTGCCAGTTCTTCCTAAAAGCTATGCCTAAGTTCCCTGTCTATTCACCCATGACTAAAACAGAAAGGAAAAAAAAATGATAGAGTCCTGCAGGTGTTTTTCTCTAAAGCAATAACCTAAACCCACATGACTTGTTTTTTCCAATCAAAAGGTAGTAATTTTCTAATTTCAAAGTAGAGAGACACTTGCCCCCACCAAACAAGAGTCTAACTACCATCAGTTGTATTTACTGGTGATTTATACACAATGGTTTCCTTAGCAATGAGGAACTAACAAATTGGTTGGAGTTAAGATGAAATTTCTAAGATTTCAGAAATTATATTGTAAAATGATGCAGTATCTCATGCATTTTGCTTAGTATTAACAAAGAAAATTGAATGTACTTTTAAAAAGATATTAAAAGCGGTTTTAATAAACGTTGACAAACTCTAGCCTAACCATAGGGCACACATTTTACAAAATTATGGAGATGATTTCATTGACAGAATTTAACAAACTAGATTGTTGACTGACCATCTTCAAAATAGCTCATTTTGTCATAGAAAAAAAAGTACTTGTTTTTTTTTTCTACATCATATTCATTCATTTTTTAAATGAAAGTGAAAATGGAGGGAAACAAATGTTTCCTAAGTGCCTCCTACCTAGGTGCTACCACATATGTGATCTCTTTTTAGTCTAAAGATTGCTTTCATACCATACTTGTAACCCATTTATTTTGTTTCCTGCCTCCAGGAAAGCTATTTCCTGATGAACACATTTAACTTTGGTAGAAAAAAAAACTAGGAGTCAAGTATAGCCAGTCTATTGCATGACTGTGTATTGATTGGCATTCGAAGATGAATGCTGGCCTGACAGCAGTTGAGGCAGTTGGGGCTCCAGTGACCTAATGGCCAAAACAGTCAGTGCTGCAAGATAAAGTCATGTTGATCTCCAGCACAGATTGCAAAAATGTCAGAATAGCACCGAGTTGAGCAGCTCTGCCAAAGCTTGGTCCCATGCTGGTGATACCATAAGATTGAATGGATAGAAAGCAAAGAGCCTTGTATTTTCCAAGGCCACTGATGGAACCTGGGAGTGGTTATTGAGAGATGTGATTACATAGCAAATTATTTAAAATAAGATGTAAAACATAGCAAATTATTTAAAATAAGAATCCTCTTTGCTTGCAAATATTTCTTTTTTTAAGTTAGTAATCATATGTATAAAATCACAATCAGAACTCATTTTATCAAACATACCTATTCCTAAAAGCTGGGAATTAGTACTTCTCTGAATATTGGACTAGGCCTGAAGACCAACTGTGCTTTCTCTCATTGTCTATCGTCTTTATTTTCTTTACAAGAAAGCTATTATCAGGGCAATTCATTGCAAAGCACTATTACTTTAACAGAAAACTTGGCTTTTCCTTCCCCAGGCCAAATTCAATAGCAATCTTTGCCATTATCTTTAGTCTATGTGAAGCCCCTGGAGCAAGATCATCCATCCAAAAACAACAAAGTGGCTCCTCTCTCAACTTTGCTCTGTCCAATGTCCTCAGTCCCCCAATGACATTTTAAGTGGTCCTTCAGCACTTAATTTTATTCTCCAGCCCTTCACAATATTTGTTTTCTCTTGCAAGGAAAATCATTGCTAGCAATAAACTTCAAAATGCTACCATGCATTTAAGAAGCAAGGTTTTGCCAAAATAAAATCAAATTCTTTGGAGTCATGCAATTCTGGATTTCAGCCATTTTATTCATTGCATGAACTTAAGTAATCTCTGAGTCTCAGTTTATTCACCTATAAAATGGAAAATAATAATATATTACCTCATAGGGTTTTGCAAGGATTAAATGAGGCAATGCATGAAAAGCGTTCAGCACAGTGCTGAGACAAAATTAATATTAATAAATTTTACCTGTGGAAATGTTTATCTTTTTCCTCTCTATTGTGCCCTCCATTATAGCAAAGCTAAAGAAATACTAGTAATGACAATCAATTACAGGTGTCTATATTTTCTCATGTTTCTCCAACTCACAACAAGGCAGCACTTTTCCTGCACCTTTGCAAGTAATACAAAACTGATTTTGACTCAAGGCTTCATATTTGTACATGAGTACAATGCATGGCTCTAGACTTAATCATCCAGTTATAGTAGGTTCAGTCTAGGGCATTAGTACAAAAATACCAAGTATAGCAAACATGAATTTCCCTGGTAACACAGGCTCAGACATGCTAATATATATATATTCCTCTGAGCCATCGTTCTGCCTAATGAAGAATATTTAAACCAGTTCTGTCCAAGTAAGTTCAGTAATTTCTCAATCAGTTCAAGTGGAATCCTCAGGCCTAAGTACAATTCTCCCCTTTGTTTCTCTCCTTTCTCAGGATCAATGATCAGCTCTGGGTATGTTTGGGAATGGTGAGGCAGCTAAATGGAAAGCCACTGTGTTTTGGCCTTGCTTTCTTACTGCTCCAGATGTAACTCATCCCATCTGTTCATAAGCACACATGTTGTGCAATGCTCCCTTGAATTCTGTTGCAGTTAATGTTTGCTATTTACCAAGCTACCTCAAAATTTAGTAGTTTCAAATAACAATCATTTATTTAGCTCACAACTCTGTGGGTAAGTAATTTGGGCTAGACTCATTTTTGCATCTACAGTCAGCTGTCAGTCAAGGAATTCATTCACATGTCTGGAGATTGGCTGGCTGTCAGTTGGAATGAGAGAGTAACTGGACCACATATCTTTCATAATCCAACAGGCTGATTACAGAGTGATCAGAAGTGCCAAGAGAAGCAATAGAAGGGAAACCCCAATATGTAAGCACTCCTTCAAGTTTCTACTTGCTGTCACATTTTATGTTGCCTCATTGGCCAAATCAAGAGACATGGACAAGTCTGGAATCGATGTGGAGGGTACTATCAAAAATTATAGAAACAGGAAGGCCCAAATAAATTAGAAGTCATTACTGCATCAACCTGCCACAAATGGAAATTGCTTGTTTTATGGATATTGATACTTTCTTGCCTAGGCCTGCCACACAGTACACCTCTATTATAAGATTGCTGCATTGGATTGAAAGGAAGTGGATTGCTCAACCAGGCTTCCCAACTCAATGGTCCCCACCTACCCAAGATGTAAAGCTTAAATCCCTCCTTTGATTTCTTCAACCTTTGAGTGGGATTTCCATCATGTTTCACCATCCCTCAGATTTGGCCCATCAGGATGAATACAATAACATCCAAATACACATTCAAATCTCTTCCTACCTTTCTAAAACCCTTTGTTCATATTTCTCCCCCTTAGGATCTCTCTCTCTCTCTCTCTTTCTCTCTCTCTCTCTCTCTCTGTGTGTGTGTGTGTGTGTGTGTGTGTGTGTGTGTGTGTGTGTGTGTATGCAGGTGCATACAATATGTGCTGTCCATGTGATGGGTGTGAGGAGAATATGAAAAGGCAGGAGAAAACCTGTTTAGATTGATCTTGTATTCTTCTTAACTTTATCTCAATTATACTTAAACCAGTGGCTTTTTGTTTGAGCTCCAGGGTCAAAAACTTGCCATTTTCATTCTTGAAATTTATGCTAGTATGTACCCCTATGAATTCTGAATCTTTACACATGGGAGCTATTATTCTGGATGCACAGATTTTGGTTGAAGCCTTAGTGCACCTCAGAATTCTGCTATAACCAAAGGCGGAGCCTCCTTAGAGCTCAGATAAGTCTTGCCATGGCCTTACATAACGTTGTGGGGAGGGGAAGCAGTGGATGGAACACTTACATTGAGGAGTCTAAATGCAATGACTTACTAGGAAGAAAAACGTAGAGACATAATATCTTGAAATATTAATGAATGGGTTTTCATCTTCTTTTTTCCCCTCATTACCCCTCAACATTTCCCATTAAAATTAGACCTTGAGTTCTGAAGGGCCCAATGCATAAAACAGAGTCAGATTCTTAGAGCTTACTTTGGAATTAGACCTCAGAAATCCTTGGCAGAGCCACTATCTCAATAGATGAAGCTTTGTATTAAAAAGTATAAGATTTAGAGAGAAAACTAGGTTTTGAGTTTCAAAGTTTAAAGATAGTGCAAGGACTTAGAGAACAAAGTTTATCTCATAAACAAAAGAGTTGGAAAAATTTATGATTAAAGAAGAACCTATTTTCCACATCCAAAATGACTAAGTTAGATTGAGGAGAAAAAGAGAGTTAAGACTAGTTTCTGTTCATTTTCTTTGTTAGTGATGGAAGGAGACTTGACTTGGGGTGATGAACACACAATCAATGTGCAGATGATGTATTATAGAATTGTACACCTGAAACCTTTATAATTTTATTAACCAACTAGGGGCCCAGTGCATGAAATTCGTGCAATGGGGAGGGGTCCCTCAGCCCAGCCTGCCCCCTCTCACATACTGGGAGCCCTCAGGGGATGTCCTACTGATGGCTTGGGCCCGCTCCCCATTGGGAGCGGACCTAAGCCGCGGTCTGGCCTCCCTTTGCGGGAGGCGACAGGGATGATCAGGGGAAGGCGCCAGCCCCATCACCCTGCTGCTGCAGCCACTGCCAGTCACCGCAACCACCAAGGTATTTCCATCAACACGGACTCCAGTCCCTTCACCATGAAAAAATGACAACTTTCTTTAAGCATTTTCAAGATGTGTCTTCCATAGGATATGACATTTCTTTATTTTTCTTTTTATCCTCACCTGAGGATATGTTTCCATTGATTTTTTTTCCCCTCTCCTCCAATCCCAGGCTCAGCCCCTTCCCAAGCCTAAAGCCTCCACCTCAGGCTTTAGGCTTGGGAAGGGGTTCCCCCCCACCCAACACCTCCAATCACAGGCTCGGCCCCTTCCTAAGCCTAAAGCCTCCACACAGTGGCCAGTTGGGAGTGACCTGGGTGCCGAGGAGGTTCCCGGGACCCAAGTATGTATGCAAATTAACCACCATTTTTGTTGGGTTAATTTGCATACTCACTCTGATTGGCTGTGGGCGTAGCGGAGGTACAGTCAATTTACATGTTTCTCTATTATTAGGTAAGGTATCATCCCAATAAATTAAATTTTAAAAGAATAGTTTCTTGGAAGAGAGGTGATGAAAACCCCAGAAATATTTTGAGAATACTGACAGCAGAGTCCTGTGCTTCATTTTCCTGATGAAGTTCAAGAAAGCAACAAGCTTTGCAAAAATGGTGGCCAGACTTGTCTAGATAGTGAAAGGTAGAAAGTCTTCCCAATGTCCTAATACCCCACAGGGTGATGGGAAAATATTAAAGTAATCTTTGCCTTCAAGAAGGTTACAAATGGCTGAGAGCTGTGTGGGCACCTTGTAATTTTAACAAGGAAATACTGACAGTGAAGTCCATGTCAACAGTGTAATATGTAGTTATATGGACATTAGGAGAGATTACAGTAGGGATAAAGACAAACATCCCAAATATAACAGGAGCTAAATTCCTCTCCTCAGACACCAAAAGAAAGCAGAGAATAATCATGGATAAAATATCCTCCCTTTCTCTTAGGTACTTAGAAGCTACCCCATAGAATAAGAAGGGAAAAGAGCAAAAACTTGAATTTTATTGAATTTTTACTTAAAAATGCTTAATCACAAAGTTGACTAGGAGTACCTTAAATTGCCAACATTAATATTTCTAAGAACATGGACTTCCTCTTTCTTTTATAATCACCCTTGTGATTACATTGGGTTCACCCACATAATCTAGGATAATCTCCCCAACTCAAGATCCTTAATTTAATCATACCTACAAAGTCCTTTGTGTCATCTAAGGTAACATTCACAGGTTTCATGGATTAGCATATGAATATCTTTAAGGGATCATTATTCTGGACTATGACACAGGATAATCTGAGTTATGACCCAAGATCGAGGAAGCCTCATTCTTATATACATCACTTTTCATAAGGACCCATAGAGCCAAATGTTTGGAAGCACAATCTTCTACACAAGCCTAATAATGGTAAGGCTAATCTTCAGCCATTATGCACTGATATGGCCCTGTCAGTTCACAGCCAAAATGTGTACTGATTGGATGGTGCTTGTGTTATATCCGTTAATATTGACTATTACCCTTGGTGACAATGACAAGTTAAGAAGTGCCACCCTGATGATATGAGTAATTAGAGTGAATCACTTGAGCAATGCAGCCTTCAGAGCTAAATGGGCTGAATAAAGCAGAGATTTGGATGATTAGGAGATGAAGGAGGTAAATAAAAAATATTACATTTTCTATGCATATGTCCTGGATACCATCCAAACAGGCTATTGTTTCCAGCAATAGCTGGATAAAAGCACATAGTACATACCTCTATGTCTTCTTCCCTGTAATTTCTAAAGAAGATGTAGGTCCATGGTCTGCAAACTGTGGCTCGTGAGCCACATGCAGCTCTTTGGCCCCTTAAATGTGGCTCTTCCACAAAATACCATGGCCTGGGCGAGTCTATTTTGAAGAAGTGGCATTAGAAGAAGTTTAAGTTTAAAAAATTTGGCTCTCAAAAGAAATTTCAATCGTTGTACTGTTGATATTTGGCTCTGTTGACTAATGAGTTTGCCGACCACTAATGTAGGTGATTAATTCCTGTACCCCAAAGGACATATTCATTCATTCATTCATTCATTCATTTAACTATGTTTAGTGTCTGCTCAACTTCAGGAGTTATTCTAGGTGCTGGAGATGCAGTGGTGAACAGTACCAGATAGTTTGGCATAGGATTCTCAAACTTTCATGTGCATCAGAATTCTTTAATAAAATAGAGCTTCTAGGGCTGTGTTAACAAGACAAGTTCCTGAGCCCCTCCTTTAGATAGTATTTTTTCAGAGGGTTTGGAGAAACTCAGAAATTTGCATATTATAAAGTGACAGTTGGAAGTGGAAATGTTCTTGTGAAAAGGTCTCACAGAATGTGTAGCTGAACAAACACCAGTTCGGCTGCCTGCCACACAAAAGCCAAACTCATGAGGCAATGCTGGTGAAAAATGAAAGAGGTTTTAGTCAATGTTGTGCAACCTGGAAGAATGGTAGACTCTTGTCTCAAAGACCATCTCCCCTTCCTGCTCAAGCACAAGCCAGTGGATCTTCTAAGGCTAGGGAGGGGAGAACTTTCTTTCTATCCAATTATCTTGCAGCTCTCACAACATTAGGGTCCTGTCCATTAATCTTTCTAGCTTTTGGCTCATTCAGTGTAAGAACCTCTCTCTGCACCATTTTGGCCAATGGGGGAGACTCCCTGAAACTCCAACTGACTGTCAATGGTAACAAAAAGAGCTCATCATGGTGGCAATGGCATAAAAGAATCCTCAAGGCTAATCACTTACCATCTGTCTTCATTTCTGCTTATTCTATGTGAACAAAAGACTAGCAGATCCTTTTGTTATGATCCTGTGAGTTGGATCATACAAATACAATAAAATTCTATGTATATAGATGCTAACATATCTACCATATTCACTTAGAATTCCCTTGTGGTCATTTGTTAATTTTAACTAACATCAAGTAGTCATTATCTGCTATTTTAAAAAATAAAAGTCAATTACTCTTGGATTAGCCTAGACCAGAACTAATAAGTGTCTAGTCCAGTGATGGGCAACCTTTTGAGCTTGGTGTGTCAAACTGTGCCACAAAACTGAGCATAACTCGGGTAGTGTGTCACTTTGAGGAAAAAACATTATTTCGCAAATGTTTCACCCTCAGGAACAGCAAATGTTTCATTCTCGGCATGTGGCTGCCTCAGCGGTCGCGTGTCATCAGAAATGGCTACGCATGTTAGTGCTGACACGCGTGTCATAGGTTCGCCATCACTGGTCTAGTTGCTAGAAGATATACCTCATGGTTTTACTTGAAAGGCAGGCTGATCATTTTGGCTTTTAATTATTATATAAAAGACAGACTATGCTTTATTGTACTAGAGGTCTTATTTTATTTATGTTGATGGCTAAGACACTCCAGAAGTTTAACTCTCTAGGTAAAATATGTTCCACTGATAGATTCTTCTAAGAGAAATTGGATCACACACAGCCCTTGTTAAACTGATGGTGAAGCACATGGTTTTACCTTCCTAGCTATAGTTCTTTAGACTAGAGTTGGACACCTAAATTAGGGCAGTTCAACCACAGGCTTATAACTGAGCTATGGTACAGGCTGGCATAAAAGAAGTGAACTAAGTCAATAATTTTATTTGTTGGTAATTTAAGAAAAAAAAAGTCATAGAGATAAATTGCAAATTAGCTACAGGAATTAAGCTGAAAGGTTATTAATAAGGCAGAACCAGGTTTTGTCCAGCATAGAGCTTATACCATTGGGACAGAACAGAAGAACTTGAAAAAAAAAAAAGAAATGAAAAATGAGGGACAAGGATCTGGGAAGGACTCATTCAAGTAAGGAACCATGAAGCTTTAGCACTTTAAGTAGTGGTGAATTAGAGCCAGAACATACCCATTTATGAAAGACATACATTAAGTTTTCAGGAATTTTGCAAGTTTACTGATGTCATATTGGTAGCCTGATATCAGCTATAGTGGGAATATTAAAACACAAGAAATTGGCACACATGATGAATCAGAACATTGTCCCTCTCCACCATCCCAAGAGTTAGTTATTAAACATTTGTTAGTATATCATTGTACTAACTTTTTGATAGAAAATTCACTTCTGGCCATTATGTAGATTTTGTTGGTTGAACAGTCATTAGGAACCATGAGTAAGATAAGTAATCAGATGACAGAAGGGAAGAAGAAATAGAACAGATTCGCATAGAGAAGTAGAGAAATAATGACAGAGAATCCACCCCTGAGAAGAAACCTTTTCTGGATGATATTTTAGTTTAGGTACCAGTTCCAATGAGGCCTGGCTACATTTTATTTTATTTATTTGAATTTAAGTTACACCCTCCTTTACCCTCAAATCACCTTCCCTTTACTCGAATTAGCCTGAGTGGGCTGCTATTCTTTGTAATCAAAAGAGTTTTAACCCACAATATTAATGAGAGTAAGAAAAATCAAGGATTCTTTATGAAATTGCCTCTTCAGTCTGGCTGGTGTGGCTCAGCAGTTGAGCATCAACCAAGGAACCAAGTGGTCACTGGTCTAGTCTAGGCACATGCCCAGGTTGCAGGCTCAATCCCCATCAGGGGATGTGTAGGAGGCAGAAGATTGTTGATGTCCTTCTTTCATTGATGTTTCTATCTCTCTCCCTTCCTCTCTCTCTAAAAAAAATCAATACAATTTTTTTAAAAAAAGAAAAATTGTCTCTTCAGTCATAGATTAGAACTCTTACTCAAGATATGAGTCTTAAAAATATATTTCATTGGGTAGGAAATTATAGGTGGCATGTAGCAAATCCACTCATTTTTTTATAAATAATTATTTTGAATATGTAAAGTTTGAAATACCAATTAGATATTAAAATGGAGATTTCAAGTTAGTTATCAATCTTGAGTTTAGAGGAGAAGTCAGTGTTGGAGATGCAAATTTTTGGGTCATTGTCATATTGCAGTACTGGAAGTCATAGAACTAAGATAAAAATCACTTGGAGAGAAAGTATAGAGAAGGAAAGTTGGACCAGGACTAAGTCCTGGGGCATTTCTATATTTAGAAATAGGGACAAAGAAAGGAGCCAGCAAAGCAGATCAAGAATGAACAGGCACTAGTTATGAAGGAAATATGATGCCCTAGAAACAAACAAAAAAGGTTTTAAGAATAAGGTAGTGGTTAATTGTGTCTGAAGTTTACAGGAGGTCTATTAAGATGAGGATTAAAAATTAGCCACTGAACTTGGAAACAGAAAAGTCATTGCAATATTAAAGCTCTATTGTGGTAGGTTGGAAAGAGAGAATGGATTATGAGGAAATGTAGACAATAACTATGAAAGAATATTTTAAAGGGGATTATGGAAATGGGATGGTACTGAGAGGGATAGATATGAGATCCGGAAAAATACAGGAACATATATATATATATATATATATATATATATATATATATATATATATATGAGAGAGTGAATATTCCACAATAAAAGGAGAATTGATGCAGAACAGAGAAGGCAATGGCAGTTGAAAGTCCTTGAGAAGTCAAGAACAGATGGGATACTGAGCACAAGTGGAGAGATTGCCTTTGATAGAAACAAAGAATATACAGAAATAGGTTAGATATATTTAATAGTAGAAAGGTGAGGGAACTCCCATATGATAATGTATTTTTTTTATAGGGGTGGAGTATTTTAGAAGCATCAGCAGAGAGGAAAATGAATGAAATGAATTTTTCAAAGAGTAGAAAAGCAAATATTCAATGATAGTATAATGAAATTCTTTGGCAGTTGTTAACCTTGAAATTTGAGGACATGAATTTAAAGTGAGACCAGTTAGCATGTGGATGAGTTTTCTATTGATACTATAACAAATTACCACAAACTTAATATTTTAAGACAACACAAATTTATCTCACAGCTCTGTAAATCAGAAGTCCACTGTTAGTCTCACTGGGTTAAAGTCAAGATATCAGCAAGGCCACCTTCCTTTCTGGAGGCTCTAGGAAAGAATCCATTTTCTTACCTTTCCCTACATTCCTTGGCTCATGACCTCCTTCCTTCATTTTCAAATCCAGCAATGTTAGAGTACTTCTTATGTTGTATCTCTCTACCCTTCTTCCATTTTTGTGTCTCTAATTACAGTTGAGAAATGGTCTCCTCTTTTAAGGACTCATGGAATTAAATTATGCTCACCTGGATAATCCAAGATTAACTTTCCCATCTCAAGGTCTGTAACCTTAATCACATCTGCAAAGCTCCATGTATGATAACATTCACAGGTTACTGGGATTAAGGTATGGATATCTTTGTTGGGGGTGGGGGAGAGATTTTTCTGCCAAGCACAGAATCCTATACAATAAAAGCCTAATATGCAAATTGATCGTCACTCCAACACACAAGATGGCTGCCACAAGATGGCCTGCAGGGGAGGGCAGTTGTGGGCAATCAGGCCAGCAGGGGAGGGCAGTTGGGAGGGACCAGGCCTGCAGGAGAGGGCAGTTGGGGGTGAGCAGGCCTGCAGGGGAGGGCAATTGAGGGGGACCAGGCCTGCAGGGGCGGGCAGTTGAGGGTAACCAGGCTGGCAGGGGAGGGCAGTTAGGGAGGGACCAAGCCTTCAGGGGAGGGCAGTTAGGAGTGGCCAGGCCAGCAGGGGAGGGCATTTAGGGGCAATCAGGCTGGCAGGGGAGCAGTTAGGCGTCTATCAGGCTGGCAGGAGAGTGGTTAGAGGGTGATCAGGCTGGCTGGCACAAGCAGTTAGGGGCAATCAGGTAGGCAGGTGAGCATTTGGGAGCCAGCAGTCCTGGATTGTGAGAGGGATGTCCGACTGCCCATTTAGGCCCGTGGGATCGAGCCTAAATGGTCAGTTGGACATCCCTTGAAGGGTCCCAGATTGTAGAGGGTGTGGGATGGGCTTAGGGACACACACACACCCCCCGCCCCGTGCACGAATTTCATGCACCAGGCTTCTAGTTATTGTATATTTTCCCAGTAGTGCCTGACTACTCATGTGTAGACCTGAATAGGCAGAGAGCAGGATATTGGGTTTTGCAAACAAAGGTGATATGGGCAAGAATTGAAGAAGTATGCAAGGAAATGACTCTCATGATAATTAAAATAAAGATTTTGGAGGTAGTTCACATTTTGGTAAGGACAGTTCAAGGATATGATCCCAAAATAAGGGTGATCAAGCAGAACAAAGAAAAAGATCACTGGAGATGAAAAGGTCAAGGAAATAAAGAGCCAGAGGATTGGATAAATTTTCCATGAAGTCACCAAGAATATTATTATCAGCATTAGGGAGGAAAAGAAAGACAGTAAGCCAGGTACTAAAGTGTTTATTAAATGAGAGGAAGTGACTGACTTAAAGAGTAACAAAGAGGGGTAGAAGGTGGTATATTAGGATGGCATGACATGTAAAGGTCCTGAAATGTCTAAAAGAAGGAGAAATGAAACCAAGAAGGACACCTACCATACCTCTACCAAGAGCCAGTCCTATACACAGATGAGGAATTCCTACCATACAAAGGACAAAGGTATAAAATAAGTTTACCACCTAAAACCTAGCGTGCAGTATGCATGAGATGAGCCTCAAGAACATACATATTAGAATTTCAGCAAAGTCTCAATAATCAGGCAAATTATATTTGGCTTGAGCTTCAACCCCAGATTTCACAAGGTGAAATTACCAACTACATACTTCAACATTATATTTAGCATTCTTGAACTTATTTAAGGTCATTAAACTTGAGTTACCATCACATCTAATCTACACACCAATACCAGCAATAAAAAAGCACATCATATGAATTTATTGTAAATATCTGAATATTAACTTGCAAAAAGGTAAGCATTTTTTGTTGAAACCTGGAATTAAAGTTTTTTGTGCTTTATATATTGAAATTCTCCTTAACCAGTTGAAGTGCAAATGTATGTGTATTACTGACATATAATAGAGTATTAATAAAGTTTTCTAAATGGATTAGTTCACTAGAAACCCCCTACTCAGAGTGTTTCAAAAGTTCAATTTGGATGTTTTATTTAAAATTTCTTCAAAGGCCGAAAATGTCTGCTGTAAATCTTCAATTTAACAGCTACATTTACATCTATATCTCATTTTTTGTGTAATTTCTTCCAATGTCCTCTCTTGCTCATTGGCAGTCTTTTGTTTTCTTTTCCAGAGGCCTATTGAGCATGGCACACTTTCAGTAATGCTTCATTTTTCTATCTGTTTTTAAATCAACCATATGTAGCCTCATTAAGAAGTGAAGCTCTGATTATTCTGGCTCCCCCTTTAACAGAAGAATTCTGTTATAAATAAGAATAGAAACTTCACTCACAGATCCAGGGCTCTCTTAAGAACAGAGATCCTTTGTGTTGGTATTTATTAGGTGCAATATGGTAAAATGGAATCGTATGTACCTTTTCCAAACTTTCACCAGGTAAAATCCCCAGTTTGGAATGCCTTTACATTAATCAGCTTTCCAGGCAGCATAATGATGCTGGAAATTAGGAAAGAAATGGAGGATTCTTAGTCAGATTTAATAGGCTAGGGCACTTTGCTAACACACTGCGGTGGATCAATTGAAGTTAATTATTATACAAGATTAAACTCCAAGTAACTACAGTACATCAAACCAATGCAAAAAGCTCTGGCTCAGAAAGGAGAAAAACAAACATGAATTGTGGAGGCAAGTCTTTTCTATCCAGTCCTTAATTCACTACATTTTGCTATAAACCTAATAGAATAATACAATATGAAATTCAGCATAATAAATTCTGAAAGTAAGATATAAACTTCACCTATTGTCTCTATGGGATACTTAACCTTCGAACCTAAAGGCATAGCTGTGAATTTTCTTAACATCTATTTATTTTTGGATAGTTGATTTGTCTTCTACTCTTTGCTCAGAT
This sequence comes from Ia io, assembly GCA_025583905.1. Lineage (NCBI taxonomy): Eukaryota > Metazoa > Chordata > Mammalia > Chiroptera > Vespertilionidae > Ia > Ia io. The sequence continues at coordinate 101,941,305 of JAJQQW010000001.1, forward strand.
TTACATTTCCACCCGCCAGAGACTCAACCTTTTATAATCATTGACCCTTCCAAAAAAATAAGTATCTAAAGAAACCACAGGAGCAAATAAATGAGGTTTCACATTTATTCATTGACTGAGTCACTTCAAGGGAGTATGGCTAAGCCTAGAATGTGTGCTTAATAAATAACTCTTGATAAGTTGAAAGAGAGTTAGTTAGGTTCTTTAGGACCTAACTGGGAAAGATAAAAGAGCATACTAGAAAGGAGAAAACAATGACAAGTCACATGTATGCTAATTAATGGTCCTTAAATGATAGTGATGTACCTTTTTGGAAGGATATTTTTAAAATATCAATCATTTCTTCCTAAAAATTTATTTTTTCCTCTTGCTCTTCCACTCATTTAATAACTAAACGGGTCTGTGTTCATTTGCTTTGGCAGACAGTAGACAGCAGAAAGCAATGGGGAACAAAAGGCATCTCATTTTGACATTTGGGTTTCTAAAACCTGGCAAAGGGCTCACAAAATAGACAAATAATATTTGTAAGAAAGCAAAGATTACCTCAATTATCTACCACCAGATCAGGAAAATATTTTCTAGAATGAGAGAACTAAGAAAAGGTAGCAAAGTCAAATGTTCAAGAAAGGGGGCCAATAAAAAAAGCCACATAGGTTTTTGGTTTTCAAGACATAGGGAATTTAGGCCCTAGTTTCATATCAAGCCTTTGAGAGGCAATAAGACACATGAGGAACAAATGGTTCTAGATAGAAAGAGATTCATACAGCCTCACAGAGCTTTACTACAAACCCATCATGGTACAGAAACAGCTGAGTGATTTCGGTGAGCACAGGAGTTCCATGAAAGCAGCAGACAAAACTAGTCAACCTAAAGAAGCCAGAAGATAAGAGCAAAGATCATCTGTCCTGGTGTTGTCTATGGACCAATGATGTAGGCTCTGATTGAACCATGGCCATCTCAGCAGATACCTGTATGGGCAAATAATATTGAAGATATAATAGGTCACCTCCCAATATCTTTGCATTATATGCATTCTCCATCTACCCCTCAATAATTTAAACACAACCTAAAGGAAAGAATATGTGAAATTATCAAATTGACAACAATTAAATTTCTAAACCCTGTTAGAATGAAGATTCTAAACTAAAATTTATTTTTAAAAACAGTTTCATTTCTTTCAGACATGAATTTGTGGACTGAGATTCTTGTCTATATATCTTTAAACAAGTGTGCAACAAAATACAGGCTAAAGAAGTGTTTAAAATAAGGTTGGGCAAGACATTTATTCTATAAACATTTATTAATGACATAACGACAGGGGGACTTGGGGGAAATTCATAGAGCTTCAACCGAAGAGTTGGAGGTTCAAAGTCAAGACAAAGTAGTAGACAAAGTGATAGAAAGGAAACTGTGGCATAGGAAGAACATGACAATCACTTAGTTATTTAACTTTGTGTTAAAATATTGGTCCTCAAACTTTAGTGCAAATAACCAATGATTTGATGGATTTTTTCACAATATCAAGGCCTCAGTACCAGATTTTTATTCCCTGGGTATAGAGCAAGAGTCAGCACAGTTGTTTTATAAAGATAGTAAATATTTTAGGATTTTTTAGGTATATGGATTTTATCCAACTACCCAATTTTGCATTGTGGTGCTAAAGCAGCCACAGACTATACATAAATGAAAGGATGTCTCTGTGTTCCAATAAACTTTTATTTACAAAAGCAGGTGGCAGTCTGAATTTGGCTCATAGGCCACAGTTTGTTGACCTCTGTTCTCTGGCAAGGCCTAAACATCTGCACAGCAAAATGTATTGGGAAAACATTGAATTGAACACTATTATCCAGAAAGTTTTGGTTTGAATGCATATATGTTACTTATGAGGGGTAACCCATTAATAATTTATTGATCTTTAATAAAGATTTTTTTATTGATTTTTCAGAGAGAGAGGAAGACAGAGGGAGAGGGAGAGAGAAGCATCAATGTGAGAGTGAAATATTGATTGGATGCCTCCTGGATGCCCCATACCGGGGATCAAGCCCCCAACCTGGGCATTTGACCTGACTAGGAATCAAACTAGCAACCCTTCAGTGCATTAGACAATGCCCAACCAAATAAGCCACACAGACCAGGGCAAGCTTTCTTTAATTAAAACAAACAAACAAACAAACAAAAAAAGAAAAGAAAAGAAAATTGGGGCAAAAGACACATGGGTCTCATTTATGAATGGCTATGTAAAAGTTATGCAAAAACCCTAAATTAAATATTATCAGATAATATTCTATAATATATTAAAAGAATAAACTATCGTAATCAAGTGGAGCTAATTCCAGACAGAAAAACATATCATATCATTGATTTAATCATTTAATTTCTAGGAATCATACAGATATACTCTCATACATGAAGAGATTTAGATAAGAAAAGTATTTACTTATTATAGCAAATAATAAGTAAAAGTATTACTTATTATTTGTTGTATGTAATAGCAACAAATGGAAAACCATCTAATGATGCATTAACAGAAGACTGGTTGATAATATATGCTTCAATATGCACAAAATGTCTCTGGAAGAATATATGAGAAATTAGCAACAAGAAGATTCCTCTAGGGACAAGAATCAGTTGACTAAGAAACAAAGCTAAAAGGGAGAAATGCTGTATATATTTTGGGGCTATGGGGTTTTATATAATGTATATTAGTAATTACTACTTATTCAAATGGCTAATTATTATATCTTTAAATTATATTGCATTGATTTATTTATAAGACACTTAGTAGAGCAACAAACAAGATATATGGCAGAAGAAACTCTCAAGAAATTTGAAAAAATGGTGGCCTGAGTGCCCAGGTTCTACCACCAAAAATTCTGATCCAATTGTCCTGGGAGAGAGAAGGGATGCAATAATCAGTATTTTTTTAAATGCCCCCAAAGTGATTCTAATATCTAGCTATGCTTGAGGGTTACTTAGTTTACATAAGTATGGTTTGATGTTGAAAAAACTGAGAGAGAATCTTAATTGCATCTGAAATGCCACAACTCCACAGGACATAACAAGTGTATGACATCATTTTTCAGAATTGACCAGTGCTTCCACTTTCCAGAGTAGTACAATGGGAATAATTCATCATGCTGACCTCAGGCATCTTTGGAGGGCAATAGTTGGATTGCTCCCATTTCATGCACTTTTCTATTTGCACCTAAAGAAGATAAGAACAGAAAGGCCACACACACACACACACACACACAGAGAGAGAGAGAGAGAGAGAGAGAGAGAGAGAGAGAGAGAGAGAGATTCCATTTTTTCTTTGACTTGCTAAGGGACTACTGGAAAAAAAACTTCTTACTCTATTTTCTAGAACCTTCCAGTTCACTTTTGCTAGAGAGACCCTTATCAACCTGACTTATATGTGTGTTGAATGAACCCATCCATGAGCAAGCATTAAAAATTCACAATCCAGGAGAAAAGCCAAGATGGCAGCATAGTTAAACACCTAAACTGCAGCCTCACACAACAATTTCAAAAATACAACTAAAAGTCAAAACTGACATCATCCAGAACCACAGGAAAACTGGCTGACTGAAACACCCACAACTAGAAGGAAAGAGAAAACCACAAGGAAAATCAGAGGAGCCATAAAAGCCTGAGGTATGGAGACACGGGCGGAGACACGGGCACGCGCGCATGCGGGGAGGATGGGGCCGGAGAGGACGGGGCGCCTGAGTGCCTGGCCAGCGTTCTCTAGCGGGAAGGAGATAAAAGCTCCAGATTGTGCTGAACCCCAGCTCCGACTGCACTGAAGCCCAGTTCTGGGCGAGACCCTGGGAAGCCAGGCTCATACTGGGGGAATCTGGGTTGTAAGGCGGAAACTCAGGGGAGCAGGAAAGGCAGAGCTCTGGAAGCGTGCATGTGAATGCGCGCAGAGGATGGACTGTTGACTGTGCCGCTGAATTGCCTTAGCGGGAAGGAGACAAAAGCTCCGGACTGCACTGAAACCCAGTTCTGGGCGAGAATCTGGGAATCTAGATTCATTGGGGGAGAGACTAGACTCTTTGGCAGCGGGCGAAACTCCAGGGCGCCTTTCTCTCAGAGGTGCTTGCAGGGAGTACAGAGGGACACTGAGGGACACTGAGACCCAGGAACCTCATAGGGCAGGGCTGACGGGAAGCCAAAGCTGTAGGCTCCACCCTGAAACTCCGCCCCATCCAAGCTGAGCACAGAGGCTTTTACAATTTTGCAAGTCTAGTTGAATAAGGCTGTCTCCCAGTGTAGACACAGCTGATACTCACAGCCAATTGGACTGGAGGTCAAATCCTCCCAGTGTACCAACAGCAACCAAGGCTTAACAACACCAAGCCTTTGCACTCAGCCCACAAAGTGGGGTACCAAGAGCGACCACCTCGGGAGATTGGGGAAGCTGAGCTACCGGCCCCTATAGATCACTGACCACACAAAGCCACTCCATCAACACAGGGAGGCAGCCAAAATATGGAGACACCAAAGCAGGTCACGAATAAAAGAGATGGAGGAAAGTAAACTAATGGACGACACAGTGTTCAGAACCACATTTATAAGGTTACTCAAGAATCTTCTAAAAACCGCTGATAAACTTGAAGAGACCTTCAAGGACCTTAATGAGAATACCAAAAAAAAAAAAAAAAATGGAAAAGGACCAGTCAGAAATTATGCATACACTGTCTGAAATAAAGAATATACAGAAACTCAACTGTAGATCACCGTACCCCAAGAGTCAAACCAAAGATCTGGAACATGAGGAAGCAAAAAACACCCAACCAGAGAGGTGGAAAGTAAGAAGAATCCAAAAGTGTGAGGATAGTGTAAGGAGCCTCTGGGATGGCTTTAAACGTACCAACATCTGAATTTTTGGGGTGCCAGAAGAAGAGAGAGAGCAAGATACTGAAAACCTATTTGAAGAAATAATGACAGAAAACTTCCCCCACCTGATGAAAGAAATAGACTTACAAGTCCAGGAAGCACACAGAACACCAAACAAAAGGAATCCAAAGAGGACCACACCAAGACACATCATAATTAAAATGCCAAGGGCAAAAGACAAAGAGAGAATCTTGAAAGCAGCAAGAGAAACAGTTAGTTACCTACAAGGGAGTACCCATACAACTGTCAGCTGATTTCTCAACAGAAACTATGCAAGCCAGATGGGAGTGGCAAGAAATATTCAAAGTGATGAACAGCAAGAACCTACAACCAAGATTACTCTACCCAGCAAAGCTATCATTCAGAATTGAAGGTCAGATGAAGAGCTTCACAGACAAGAAAAAGCTAAAGGAGTTCATCACCACCAAACCAGGATTACATGAAATGCTGAAGGGTATTCTTTAAGAAGAGGAAGAAGAAAAAAAAGGTAAAGGTAAAAATTATGAACAAAAAAAGACATCAAATACATACCTACCAACAAATGAATCTAAAAATCAAGTGAATAAAAGAAATCTGAAGAACAGAATGGACTGGTGAATATAATAGAATCAGGGACATAGAAAGGGAGGCGACAGACAATTCTCAGGGGGAAGGAGGTCTGAGGGGTGCAGGAAGAGATTGGACAAAAATCTTACACCTATGGGTGAAGACAGTGGCGGGGGGGGTAAGGGTATGGTGTGGGGTGGGGAATCAGGTGGAGGGGAGCTATGGGGGGGGAAAGAGGAACACCTGTAATAATCATCTGAACAATAAAGATTTATAAAAAAATATATATATATATAGAAATAAAAATAAAAATTCACAATCCAAATAAGTAACTTGAGGGAAAATTCAAGCTGAACAACCAGAATGTATGACTTTTATTGGGGAAGAACTAACTGTAAGGGAAAGAAGGGAACTTTACATGAAAATAGGGAGAACGATTAAAAAAATATAATTAGGATATAAAAAAGGGGGACTAAAAACATTTTTTTTATAATTTAAAAATTTCATAGTGAACATAGCAAATAGAATGGCCAATGCTAAAAACTGGAGGATCAAATAAGAGAAATATTTTAAAACATAGAGGAAAAATGTTTTTTCTCTTTTAAAATTGAAATGGGATGTATTAATATAAACATAAATTATAATATAAATGTTAATAAAAGTGTATTGAACTATAGTTTACATTTTGAAAGGGAAATATAGTCATATGCTTGAAATAAATCTTAAATTTAACAAATAACTAAATAATAGCAGCATAGGAAGAAAAAAAGATGAAAATGAATAATCAAAGAAATAATAAAAGAAAACTTTCCTAAATTACAAAGTCTTTTGTTTCCAGATTTAAAGTAATCCCCAAATCTCATAAAACATTAATGTAAAAAGATGCACACCTAGAACGCCTACTGAAACATCTAAGCTTAAAAAAAGAAGAAAATCTTATAAACATCCAACAGATAAAAAAGGTTGCTTATAACAAAAAGAGAATTAGACTAGCATTAAACGTCTCTTCCTCAACACTGAAAGTTGGAGGATATTAGTACAATATGTATATATATTGGGGAAATGATTCAATCAGAGTAATATTCATATGTGAGAGTAAAAATATTTGTGGAAATGAGTTGAGAAAACATACTACTCATGTACTCTTTAGAAGTAAATTATTTGAAGAAAGAGTGTTTCCAAATGAAAATTATAGCAGATCAAATAATTCAAGATAAGAGAAGATAAAATGTAGATTGATGAGCAGTGTTTGCTTCTTGCAAAATATATAGTTAAAATGTAAATGAATAATAATATAAACATAAATTATAACATAAATGTTAATAAAAGTGTATTGAACTATAGTTTACATTTTGAAAGGGAAATATAGTCATATGCTTAAAATAAATCTTTATTTTAACAAAGTTTTGGATTTGGTGGAGAAAAGAGGGAGTGAGACATTTTAAGCTTTGTAAAGATCTCATTTTGGTAAGAAAATTTTTTGAACATAGTAGTAAAACATTTTGGGGATTAGAAAGTATAACTTATTTAATTTTGGTATTTAATACTACAAAAATGCAGGCATGCATCACTGAAAAATAGAAATAATAAAAAATAAACATGAAATAATAAAAAGGAAAAATACAAATGTATCATTTATCTCAACTAAGCCCAAATGTGAGTGAATTCAACTCCTTATAAAAAGACCCCAAAAATTTCAGATTGAGTTAAGAAGTGTCAAAAATAAAGGCATAAGAAAATATATCAGGTAAATATTAACAAAAAGGAAGAGTTGTGGCATCAATATCAGGAAATGAAAATCAGGGTGAAAAGTAGTAAACAGCGCAAAAAGAAACATTTTGAAATTGATTTATTCATTGAGTTGGTACTCTGCTAGTATTTCAGGCATTGTTTGGGGTACAAAGAAAAGGCAATGACCAAACAGAATAAAGGAACTGTTCTTGTGGACCTTGCATTATAGTAGCAAAAGACAGATATTAAACAAAAAAAAAAAATGTAGTATACTAGAATATGATAAATGCTATGGAGAGAAAAAAATTCAGGAGCGAATCATGGGGAATGCTGTCTGAGAAGGTAACACTTGAATAAAGAAAACAGGTGTAATGGTAATACAACTCAATAAAAGGAAGACAATCCAATTTAAAAATGGGCAGAGGACCTGAATAGACACTTCTCCAAGGAGGACATACAAATGGGCAAGAGACATATGAGAAAATGCTCAACTTTACTAATAATCAGGGAGATGCTAATTAAAACTACAATGAGGTACCATCGAACACCTGCTACAATGGTTACCATTAATAAATCAACAAACAAATGCTAGTGGGGATGTGGAGAAAAAGGAACCCTAGTGTATTGCTGGTAGGAATGCAGACTGGTGCAGCCACTATGGAAAACAGTGTTTAGTTTTCGCAAAAAATTAAAAATGGAACTACTATTTGACCCAGCAATCCCACTTCAAGGAACATATCCTAAGAATCTTGAAACACCAGTCAGAAATAATATATGGACCCCTATGTTCATTGCAGTGTTATTTACAATAGGTAAGATCTGGAAATAGACCAAATGCTCATCAGTAGACAAATGGATTAAAAAGCTGTGGTACATTTACACAATGGAATACTATGCAGTTGTAAAAAAGACAGATCTCTTATCCTTTGAGACAACATGGAGGGACCTGGAAATGATTACGCTAAGTAAAATAAGCCAGGCAGAGAACGACAAATATCACATGACCTCACTTATACATGAAATCTAGTAAACACAATAAACTGATGAATAAAGTAGAGCTGGAGGCATGGAAACATGGAACAGACTGACAAATCTCAGAGGGAAGGGGAGAATGGAAAAAGATTAACCAAAGAATTTATATGCAATAGGGTAGTAAAGGCCTGGGGTAGGGCAGGACCGGGTGGTGGGGCAAGGGAGAAAAAGTGAGGGACATTTGTAATACTCTCAGCAATAAAGATTTAAAAAACATGCAATGGTAAACGATACTAGGAAGATATAACAATCACAAATATTTATGCACCAAATAATATATTAGCAAAATCTTCCAGAATTAGAAACAGGAAGCAGTATTACTAAATGTAGTGAAGAATGTTAATATATATATTTCAGAATATGACAGATTAAGAAGGAAAAAAATTAGTAAGACTATAGAGAATGGGAGTCATTCAATCAAAAATTTCTGTCCCCTTAAAAAAAATGCATTTTCCTCTTATGGTTATGGAACATTTATAAAAATCAATCATATACTTGACATAAAGGAATTTTAATAAATTCATGAAGTTTTTTAAAGCTATATTACATAGCAATAGTACAAAAATTATAAATCAATAACTGAAAACATAATAACATCTTAGCCATATGGAAACTGAGTAATGCTCAGATAAAAGAGTGAAAATAAAAATCATTAATTATCTAAAATTTATCCCAAGAAAGTACTTTTTACTTTGTATTAAAAGCTATTGGGGAAAAAGAGTCTTGGGCAAGCCAAGAATAGAAGGAAACTATGTAAACATGGTAAAAGTCACATATCAAAAATTCTCAGCGAACATCATCCTCAATGGTGAAAGACTGAAAGCTTTTCATCTAAGATGAGGAATAAGGCAAGGATGTCCACTTACATCATTTCTATTAAATATAGTACTGAAAGTCCTAACCAGAGCAATTAGGCTCTTAGAAATTATTAGGCTAAGAGAATAATTAGACTATTATATCTTATTAGAAAAGAAACAAAAGGCATCCAAATTTGAAGGGAGATAAGTAAAAGTATCTCTGCTTGCATATTAAATGATATTATATGTACAAAATCCTAAAGAATCCACAAAGGAGTATTAGAACTAATAAATGAATTCAGCAAAGTAGCAAGATACAAAGTCAACACACGAAAATCAGTTGTGTTTCTGTAATGAACAATCTGAAAAGGAAATTAAGGAAACAATTCCATTTATAATAACATCTATATATATAAAAGGCTAAACAACTGTCTGACTGGTACCTATGACACGCAATGACCACCACGGGGCAGACACTCTGACTGGTAGCTATGATGCACACTGACCACCAGGGGGAAGATGCTCAATGCAGGGGCTGCCGAGCTGCGGTGACTTGTCAGCAGTGGTTCTCGGGTGATGCATCCCCAAACCAGAGAGGAGGGAGCCTGATTCCAAAGTGCATCACCTGAGAACCGTCCTCTCGCAATCCGGGACCCGTTGGGGGATGTTGCAGAGCCGGTTTTGGCCCAATCCCCACAGGCCAGGCAGAGGAACCCCACCTGCCGGAGGGACCCTGCTCACTCTGCAGACACCCTTCCAGCCCTGGCACTGCCCAGGTTCAGTTGGTCAGGGAGAGACCAAGGGAGGTTGGCTCCAGGGCGTATCTGGCCCGACTTGCCCAGTCCTGCCCCTCCAGCCACCTTCTAATTAATTTCCTTTCAATGTGCACGAATCCATACACTAGGACACTAGTAAAAAATAAAACACTTAGGAATTAACTTAAGGAGGTAAAAGACATATAATAAAAATTACAAAGTATTGTTAAAAGAAATTAAAGAAGACATAAATAAATAGAAATATATCCTATGTTCATGTACTGGAAGGTTCAGTATTGTTAAGATTTTAATACTATCTAAAATAATAGATTCAATATAATTCCTAATGACTTTTTTTGCAGAAATAGAAAAATCCATCCTAAAATTTATATGAAATTGCAAGGTACCTGGCATAGCCAAAGCAATCTTGAAAAATAAGAACAAAGTTGGAGGCTCACACATCCTGATTTCAAAACTTACTAGAAAGCTAGAGTAATAAAAACAGTGTGGTATTTTACATAAAGATCGACTTATAAAACATATAGAAGAATTATCTCAAAATATATCAAAGACTTATATTTGCAAGCGCTAAAAATATAAAACTCTTAGAAGAAAACATACAGCAAAAGTTTCAAGATATTGGATTTGGCAATGATTTCTTATATATGACACCAAAGGCATAGGCAACAAAAGCACAAAAAGACAAATTGGATTTCATAAAAATTAAAACCTTTTGTGCATTAAAGGAAACTATCAATAGAGTAAAAAGGTAACATACAGAATGGGAGAAAATATTTGTAAACCATATAGCTAATAAGTAATTAATATTCAGAATAACATTCAACAATGAAAAAATCCAATTCAAAAATGGACAAAGGACTTGAATAGCTATTCCTCCCAAGAAGACATAAGATGGCTAATAAGCATGTGAAAAGTTTCTCAACATCACTAATTATTGGGGAAATACAAATCATAACCACAATAAGATACTATCTCACATCCTTTAGGATATCTACTACCAAAACAAAACAAACAAACAAAAAACAGAATGTAGGTGTTGGTGAGGATGTAGAGAAATTGAAAACCTTGTATACAGTTGGCAGAAATGTAAAATGGTACAGGCATTGTGGAAAACAGTATGGACTTTCCTCAAAAACCTAAAAAAAGAATTACCCTATGATCCAGCAAATCTACTTCTGTGTATACACCCAAAAATAATTGAAAACAGGGTTTTGAAGAGATATTTCTACAACCTCATTCATAGCAATATTACTCACAATAGTTAAAAGGTAGAAATAATTCAAGTGTTCATCAACAGATTAGTGGATAAAGAAATGAGGTATATATTGCCCTAACCGGTGTGGCTCAGTGGATAGAGCGTCGGCCTACGGACTGAAGGGTCCCAGGTTCAATTCCGGTCAAGGGCATGTACCTTGCTTGCGGGCACATCCCCAGTGGGGGGTGTGCAGGAGGCAGCTGGTCGATGTTTCTCTCTCATGGATGTTTCTAGCTCTCTATCCCTCTCCCTTCCTCTCTGTAAAAAAATCAATAAAATGTATTTTTTTTAAAAAATTTAAAAAAAAATAAAAAAAAGAAATGAGGTATAAACATATAATGGAATATTATCAGGCTTAACAAGGAAGAAAATTCTGACACATGCTACAACATGGATGAACCTTGAAGACATTATACTGAAGTAAGCCAGAGATTAAGACAAATATTGTATAATTCCATTTTTATGTGCTACATTGAGTAGTTAAATGCATACACCCAGAGCATGGAATGATGGTTGCCAAAGGCTGAGAGTAGGGGGAAATAAAGATTCATTGTGTAATGAGTAAAGACTTTCTGCTTTGCAAGATGAAATGAGTTCTTGAGATGGATGGTGGTGATGTTGCACAATGATATGAATGTGCTTAATACCAATACAGGGTACACTTAAAAATGGTTAAGATGGTAAATTGTATGTTATGTGTCATTTATCACAATATTCAGAGGAAAAAATAAAACCATGTGATATGTAGAGAAGATGAAAAATATCTCAATTTATTTACGTTTTTATAAGCTAACTATAAACACAAAAAAGAAAAAATTATTCACCACATCAGGAAATCTAGCAACATAATTTATATTAAAAAATTAAAAAGAGGTAATACATACAATTATGTCAATAATAATGATGAAAAGATATTATATTCTGCAATCATTCCAGATAAAAACTCCAAAGAAGAAAAGAATAGAGGGGATATGCTGTTTAAGAGCAAAAACATTAGAACCCAGCTACTTGGGTTTGAATCTCAGCTCCAGTACTTATTAGCTGGAAGTTAATTTTAAAGTGGGAATGATAATGATAGTTCTATGAGTTAATATATGTGAGACACTTAGATCTCTGCTCTTCAGAAAGGCAGTTTGGTATAGTAGCTGCCTAGATTCAAAACCAAGCTCTCTACTGTGAACAGTGTGACTGAGAAATTAGTTAACCTCTCCGTATCTCCATTCTCCCTTTGTCTATGAAGAGGGATAATAATAAATCTATATCTGTAAAATAGGGAAAATGATAAACCTGCTTCTGATAAACCTACTTCATGGGATTATTATTAGAATTAAGTTAAAACTAAAAGTACTTAGGCTACTGCCTGGCACATGCGAAAAATTATGACAATATGCTACCTTCTGGAGTTATCTTGCCATGAGTCTAATTTCTCTGGCAACCTGCTCATAAATTCCAACCACTTCAGTAGTTCCAAAACTCTGATCCCAGCCTCTTTTGTCCAGTAAGACCACCACTCTCAACATTGGACTTGAATTATATACTTCCTCTCTCTCAAGGATTGTAGTCCCACTTTAATTGCTATCAAATGCCTGTAAATAGTTGTTTTATATATTTTGTAAATTTTTTTAAAATTTAAATTGAATTTTATTTTTTCTTACCATTTATCCCCTCTATGCCCTCTTCCACCTCCCCTACACCCCTCCTCACACTGCAGTCACCACACTGCTCTCCATGTCCATGAATTATCTCTCTTTTTTCTTTTTTGCTCAATCCCTCCCCCCCAACCCCTCCCCACAAGAGTTGTCTGCCTGCTTTCTATCTATGAGTCAGTCTCTATTTTGCTTGGTAGTTCAGCTTGTTCATTAAATTCCACATATGAGTGAATACATGTGGTATTTGTCTTTCTCTGACTGGCTTATTTCACTTAGCATAATGTTTTCCAGGACCACCCATGCTGTTGCAAAGGGTAAAATTGTTCATGACAGGAGGGTAAGCTTGATACTAGCTACTCCATCATGATCAGAACTGGAAGTCATGGCAACATTTTTTTAAATTGATAACATACTATGCTGTTGAGTTTGTAAGGGAAATACGTATTTTCCAACACTGTGGGTGGAACTATAAATAAATAACAGCTTTTTAAAAATAAAAATGACATTCATTGAGCTCATTGCATCATGTCTCAAAAATTCCTAAGCTATTCATATAAGTCTAGTATCTCATTTTATTCTCACAATAGCCATATGAGATAGGCACTTCGTAATTACAGAAAAGAAAACTGAGTAAGGAAGAGGAGATTCAATAACTTGCCTATGGTTATAAAGCTAGCAAGTGGTGGAGTCAAGATTTGAAAACTGACACTTTTATTCTGGAGCTCATGCTCTCAAACAATATACTGTATTGCCAACCTGGAGTTACATATTGAAATTAAAATGTGCATAACTTTTGACCCAGCGATCCCACTTCTGAAAATTTATCCATCAGATACAAAAGCACTAGTCTATCAAGATATATGTATAAGTTTAACAATATACTGCAGCATTTGTAATACTTTTAAAAATACTGGAGCCAATCTAAATGTCCATTGATAAGAGAATGGTTATATAAATTATACTGCATTTGTACATCCTATGGAATATTATATGGTTTTTAAATGAAATTAATCTATTTGTGTTGAATTGAGGATATACAGGACATATTAAAGATACAAGCAAATTAAAGAATAATATGTATAGTGTAACTTACTACACACACATAAATGACTCACCTAATTTATGTCTCCAACATAGACCTCTCCCCTGAACTTCAGACTTTCCACTCAATATTACCTCTTAAGGTCTCAAAAGCTCTGCAAATTCAATATGTCCAAAACTGAATTCAGAGTTTTCTACCCCAACCTCATTGCTTCCAGTGTCCCTTTTCCTAGTTAATGGCACCATCATACATTCAGATATATATGTGAGCCAAAAGCCCCAGACTTGTCTTTGACACCTCCCTTTCTCTCACATCATTTTCCCATCACTGTGCTTTTCCCACACTACATACACATCCAGCCCATCACCAAGTTTTGTTGATTTTATAAAATATATCTCCAATCTACCTATTTTCATTCTGTCTATTGCCACTATGCTAAAGCAAATTAACAACAGCTTTTATTTGGATTGTTACAATATTCTCTAACCCAACTAGTTTCTCCATATCAACTCTATCTCACCTTAATTTATCCTCTATCCTGAATTGTGAAAGCAAAGAAAGTTGACAATTTGGGAAGCTTTTGTCTTAATTGCTCTGGATCAGACAGAAAACAGTGCAGCATTATCATAATCATGGCCTAAATAATTCAATTGCCTTTTGTCATTAAAAGTAACAACAGCTCACCCTGCTGGTGCAACTCAGTGGTTGAGTATCCGCTTATGAACCAGGAGGTCACGGTTCCATTCCCAGTCAGGGCAAATGCCTGGGTTGCTGGCCCCATCCCCAGGGTGGGGCGTGCAGGAGGCAGCCAGTCAATGATTCTTTCTCATCATTGATGTTTCTATTTCTCTGTCCCTCTCCCTTTCTCTCTGAAGTCAATAAAAGTACTTTTTAAAAAAGCAACCATAGCTTTAGTATCTGGGAAACATTTTGAGTGGTAAAATCTCTTTCCCTTGTACATTGTATCTTGTACCACTGAGCACAGGAAATGTAACAACAAAATGCATTTTAAGTTCTTCCTAAAAAGATACCCTTTGGTGGTTGAAGGGAAGTGGCTTGGAAAAGTTTCTTTCTAGTGAGTTCCTCTAGCAACTATGCCCTGTTTATTGTCTCCATTTCGGTTAACACCTCATAGGGCTTGCAGTAGAAAATAGTCATCTTGCATTTGACTCACCCTGTGCAAGCTTATCATCTGAAAAACCATAAGATCTCCTCCAATTAGCATGGGCTTCTGACCTGGTTCCTACTTTCAAGTTCTTCAGGTTCTTATGATTAAGGCTCCAATATTCCTGGTAGGCTCAGCTCCCTCCCCTGAATTTCCATTAATACGTCAGGTTGCTTCTGTCAATAGACTGATTCCCCAAATGCAGCTGCCTGCTTGCTGAGTGCTGAGAACCTACTGCCATGTGTTGCACTCTATAACTTTCTCACTAACATAACATACACTCTGGTGTTGACTACTGCTTCACTTTTACTGAGATTGTTTTACCTCCAAGTCTAGTCCAGTCTCTGAATCCTGGAAAGTTGCCTCAGTGACTGCCTTTTTCCCAGTGGGTGGGTTTCATGCCAGGTCTCCGAACTTTATTGACAGTGGTTTCCAGATGGTAAATACTCCTCATGACTCTGAAATACTGGTGAGCTCTGGGGAAGTGGGAAGGAGACAGAATGGCAACTACCAATTTTAATTTACTAAATCAAGCTCTATAAAGCAGTCTTGTTCAAACTTTAAGGAACCTCTAAACTTCAGATGCATTTAATAAAATATTAATGATAGTTCAATATGTACAATACTAAAGATGGCGGTATAGGTAAATGCCTGTACTCGCCACCTCCCACAACCACATCAAAATTACAACTAAGCCCAGCCAGGTGTGGCTCAGTGGTTGAATGTCGACCCAGGAACCAAGAAGTCACCAGTTCAATTCCCGGTCAGGGCATATGCCCAGGTTGTGGGCTCGATCCCCAGTGGGGGCATGCAGGAGGCAGCCAATCAATAATTCTCTCTCATCATTGATGTTTCTATCTCTCTCTCTCCCTCTTCCTTCCTCTCTAAAATCAATAAAAATATTTTTTTTAAAAAAATTACAACTAAAATACAGAACAACCATCATCCGGAACCGCTGGAAAGCTGGCTGGATGGAAGTCCTACAACCAGAGAAGTAAAGAAGAAAGCACACTGAGACTGGTAGAATGTGCAGAGGCATGGAATGGGCTGCTCCGACATCCATATGTTCTGCTTTTTTAATAGGGAGGGAGACTGTCTCTGTGGAGGCCACCCGGAGAAGCAAGAGGTCCCAGCCCCACACCAGACCCCCAGCCCAGGGTCCCAGAGCTGTAAATCCCAGTGCGGATTAGAGCTCAGTGATACAGAGGCTGCTGGAGACCCAGCTGTTCCTCTTAAAAGGCCAGCACCATGAACTGAACTTACAAAGTCCTGCTTCCTCTGAGCTCCAGCACCAGGGCGAGTCTCTGGGGGACACATTTGTCTGGAATCAGGGCAGGAACTTGAGGGTGGCTTTCTCCCAGATGGAGGTACTCTCAGGGATCATTGTTCCTGTGCGGGGACCTCCCTGGTCGCTGGGCTGACTGGCAGCCATTTCTGTTTGCTCCACCCTAGTGATTCCCTTGGACCCCACCTCATCCAATTTACAGCCTCACCCAAGCTGCCTACAGCTGATTTTGCATATGAATAGCCTGTCCTTGAAAATCTCAAACAAGCCCCATACATATCAATAAAAGACCCAAGACCCAGCACCAGCACCAGCCTGTCTTGCTTCACAGCTGGGCCTCCTCTGGGCATTTCCAAGCCCAATACAAAGAGGAGGAATCTGCATATCTCTCTGTAACTCCTGCTGGGTGGCCCCAGGAAGTAGCTGACTTTGCACCTCCCTGGAAACCCAAGAGCCAGTGTACCCAGTGGTTAGTGTCAGACCATACCAGATTACAACTCTAAACACCCATAAGCAACACACTCAACGGGCAGAGTCAGTAAGCACCAAAGCCCCACTGATGCAAGTCCTGTTCTATAGGGGGGTCTCCTGTACAGCAGCTCTCCCACTGTAGTCACAGCTGGTCCTCACAGCAAATTGGCCTGGAGGTCAATTCCTCCCAATGACGTCAACAGCAATCAAGTCTCAACTACAAAAAGACTGTGCTTACAGCCCACAAAGAGGTGCACCTAGAGTTCCCAGATCAAGTGACTGGGGAGGCTGAGCCACTGGGCCCTATAAGACACCTACCACACAAGGCCACTCTACTAACTCAAGGAGACTTAACAGCTCTACCCAATACATAGAAACAAACACAGGGAAGCAGCCAAAATGTGGAGACAAAGAAACATGTCACAAATGAAAGAAATGCAAGAAAACAAACTACTGGATATAGAGTTCAAAACCACAGTTATAAGATTACTCAAGAATCTTCTAGAAACCTCCAAGGGACTTAGTGAAACGTTCAAGGATCTTAGTGAGAATGCCAAAAAAATGGAAAATGACCAGTCAGAAATGAAACATACACTGGCTGAAATAAAGAATAATATACAGGGATTCAACAGTAGAGTAGAGAATCCTAAGAATCAAATCAACGATTTGAAATATGAGGAAGCAAAAAGTATCCAACCAGAAGAGCAAAAAGAAAAAAGAATCCAAAAATATGAATAGTGTAAGGAGCCTCTGGGACAACTTCAAGCGTACCAACATCTGAATTATGGTGGTGCCAGAAGGAGAGAGAGAGCAAGATATTGAAAACATATTTGAAGAAATAATGATAGAAAACTTCCCCTACCTAGTGAAAGAAATAAACTTATAAGTCCAGGAAGCATAGGGAGTCCAAACAAGAGGAACCCAAAGAGGACCACATCCAGACACATCATAATTAAATTTCCAAGGACTAAAGACAGAGAGAATCTTAAAAGCAGCTATAGAAAAGCAGTGAGTTACCCACAAGGGAGTGCCCATATGACTGTCAGCTGATTTCTCAACAGAAACTATGCAGGCCAGAAGGGAGTGGCAAGAAATATTCAAAGTGATGAACAGCAAGGCCCTACAACCAAGATTACGCTACCCAGCAAAGCTATCATTTAGAATTGAAGGTCAGATAAAGAGCTTCACAGATAAGAAAAAGCTAAAGGAGTTCATCACCACCAGACCAGTATTGTATGAAATGTTGAAGGGTATTCTCTAAGAAGAGGAAGAAGAAGAAAAAGAAAAAGATAAAAGATATGAACAACAAAATGGCAACAAATGCATACCTATCAACTATTGAATCTAAAAATCAAAATAAATGAATAAGAAATCTAATGAACAGAATAAACTAGAATCAGAGGCATGGAAATGAAACAGACTGACGATTCTTAGAGAGAAGGGGGGTGAAGGAGGGAAGAGATTAAACAAAGATCTTACATGCATACTAGAGGCCCAGTGCACAGATTTATGCACCAGTGTGGTCCCTCGGCCTGGCCTGTGCCCTCTTGCAATCCAGGACTTCTCAGGGGATGTCGGAGGCCCAGTGCACGGATTCGGCCCAATACCCACAGGCCAGTGTCTCCCTAAGAAACACTTATCAGTGATGGGCAACCTTTGAGCTTGGTGTGTCAAACTTCGCCACAAAACTGAGCATAACTCGGGTAGTGTGTCACTTTGAGGAAAAAACATTATTTCACAAATGTTTCATCCTCAGGAGCAGCAAATGTTTCATCCTCGGCATGCGGCTGCCTCAGCGGCTGCATGTCATCAGAAATGGCTACGCATGTCAGTGCTGACACGCGTGTCATAGGTTCGCCATCACTGACTTAGATCATATAATATACTGGTAATTTTGTTTAAACTATGCACAGTTAATAAAAATTATTGTTGAGGGTTTCAGGATGATCACTGTTATTATTTTGGAGTTCAACCACCTAACACGTTTTGTTGTCTTAGTTACTATTAAACATTTTAAGCTCCAAAGGGAAAGAAGTATGTTTATGAGTAGGGGCTGGGCAGGAATGAAATATTGATATTGGTGTGTCACTTGCAAAACAAGTGCAGATGACACAAGTAAGCAATTCACAAAATAAGAACGGTGAAAAAGTATATTTAAATGCTCAATCTCACCATTAATCCATGAAAAGTGCTAATAAAATCAATGTGATTTTTATTGAGAAAATCAACAAGTATTTTTAAAATGGAGAATAGCCAGAATTTGTTAGATTCGGGGAAATGTACACTCTTGCACATTGCTTGTAGGATCATAAATTGATAAAACTTTTCTGGAGGAAAATTTAAGCATGTATAGCAAAAGTCTTAACATTTTGCACATGGTTTGACTGCAACACCATATCTAAAAACGTATCCTGAAAAAAAAGTCACAAATAAGAACAAAGATGTATATTAGTTTGGCTTCACTGCAACATAATTTGCCATAGTGAGATATTGGAAATAATTCAAATAGCCAATTATAGTGAATTTACTAAATAAATTATTACATATCTATATACCATATTTTTCATGTATAAGATGCTCCCATGTATAAGATGCCCCCATTTTTCCAACCCCAAATTAAGAAATCAATATTTTAAGCATAAAACAGAACACATTTTTATTTAGTAATTACTGCAGGTAATGTTTACATACCAGTACTATGATATTTTGCAGCATATCACTTTATTCAGCCTCTGTTGCATCACTGTTCTCTTCTTCATTACTATTAGTTCCAGACATATCAATTTCTTCAACTTCTACTGTATCACTACTGTCTGAGTCACTGTCTATATATGTGAGATCATCCCATAAACTGGTGGCATTTTCTGAGCTAAATTTGTTCGTGGTCTCAAGTCCAACCCTTCTCTCCTCATGAAATTGAAGCACCATTTTGCCTTTCCTGTAAAATCAACAATGTTCATTTTGCTTGCAAAAGTTCTTGCCTGACATTGAATAACCTTGGTTGACATGCATAAGCCACTCTGGCATTTCTCCATAATCCAAGTCTTAAGCCTCTGCTCCAAGTTTGCCCATATTGCTGGTTTTCCTCTTCTGGCATTCTTCTTTTTTGGCATCTTAAGGTGTTTTTCTTCCTTTTTCTCCACTGTCTGATCATACATTCAGTGGGTGGAGGTCCAAATTGCCTCTCTGCAGCTCTATTTCCATGCTCTTTTGCATAACTGATTACATTCAGTTTGAATTTTGCAGAGTAAGACAATTGCTTACCGGTATTTATCTTTTTATTTTTTGACATCTTTATGGGCTCAGAATGCTCCAGTCCCTGTTGCATCTACGCACTCTCCACCCCCACCTCCACCTCCAATTATGGCATCAGCTGACGTCAGTAACAATAAGGATCGGGGTTGGAGGAAGCCTGTTTGACAAGGTATGGGCAGCTATGCACCTGCACCCCTGTGACTCTCTCCTCAGCTGACTTCCATGTATAAGACACCCTTCAAATTTCAGTCTAATGATTTTAGAAAAAAATGGCGTCTTATACACAGAAAAACATGGTATGCAGCTATTTAAAATACATTACAGGAGATTTAAAGGTATGGAAAAATGTTTACATCTATTTTTAAAATATACTGCAAAACAGTATGTAGAGTGTAAAATTATATACATACACACATACATACATGTTTGTGGTAATCATTATGACTATTCATAAATGCTTCCATACTCTCCTTCAAGTCATTTAGTATGATTTGACCATGTTTCCCCATCCCCTTTGATGTTGGGTATGGCCAAGTGACCCAACTGGACAAGTGAAATGTGAGTGGAACATTTAAGGACCAGTGCTCAATTTGCCACATGCCCTTTTTCTTTCCTTAAAAATAATGGAAGCCTTCATTGAAAATGGTCTTCTATATTTATTGAGGGGTCACTTCATAAATTATGTAAATATCTAATAACTATGCTGTGTACCTGAAACTATATAAAATAATATTGAATGTCAACTATAATTTTAAAAAAAGAAAATAATAAATATATATATATATATATATCTTGTATAGATACAGGGAACAAATTGATGGTTGCAACATGGGAGGGGTTTTGGGGACTGGATGAAAAAGGTGAAGAGATTAAGAAGTACAAATTGTAGTTACAAAATAGTCATGGGGATGTAATGTCCAGAATAGGAAATATAGTCAGTGATATTGTAATAACTACATATGGTGCCAGGTGGGCACTAGACTTATCAGGGTATCATCATCTATATATATAAAGAGTCAGGGTCCGTACCACCGAAGGCTGGACCTAACACCAGAAGCCAGTGCTGGGTTGCCATGGTTACCCAGCACTGACTGCAGCCAGTGCCAGGGCAGCGACCCAGCACTGATTGCTGAGGGGGCTGCCGATTAGGCCCGGAGAGAGGCCTGAAGAGAAAGAGTTAGGGTCTGATCTGCAGCCTCAGTGGCAGCTTTTGATCAGCCATTGCCTCTCTCTTTCTCTCTGGGCTTCACCAGCAGCACTGCCTCTGTTTCTCTCCAGACCTCTGGGGGGCTGCTGCCTGCCTCTTTGATCAGGCCCAGGGATGGGCCCAGAGATGCTGACTGGCATAGAAACCAACCAATCAGAACCAAATCTGGATGAAGTGCCAGGAGCCAATGGCTGCCTAGGAGGCAGAGCTTTTGACGCTGACTGGCATAGAAACCGACCAATCAGAACCTAATCTTGGTGAACTATGAAGGCAGAACCTAAAGTGGGGGCTGAGGAGGGGTTTTAAGGGCAACAGCTGTTTGGTGTAAGGTGTAAGAAAGCAGTTCGATTTTTTAATGACCGCTTTGGCAGTATAGTGCATATGGCTGGCTATCAGTCCAGATATAGGGATTATGTGTTTTTCTCTGCCAAGAGCATCTCCTCCTGCTGACAAAAGCTTTCCCCTCCCCCATTTAAGCAATCCTATCCTATATAATCTATCTATACTAATAAAAGGGTAATATGCTAATTAGACTGGGAGACCTTCTGGACATCCGTTCGGAAAAAACCATGGTGGTGGGGCCGAGGCAGAGGTTGTTATGGGTGATCAGGCTGGCAGGAGGGGCAGTTGGGGGAGAGTAGGCCGGCAGGGAGGGGTAGTTGGGGGCGATCAGGCTGGCAAGAGGGGAAGTTGGGGGCAAGAAGGCTGGCAGGGGGGCAGTTGGGGGAGAGTGGGCCAGCAGGCAGAGTGGTTAGGGGCAAGCAGGCAGGCAGGCAGGTGAGTGGTTAAGAGCCAGTGGTTAGGAGCCAGTTTAGGCCCAATCCAACAGGGATTGGGCCTAAACCTACAGTCGGACATCCCCTGAGGGGTCCCAGATTGGAGAGGGTGCAGGCCGGGCTGAGGGACACCGCCCAGCACATGAATTTTGTGCACTGGGCCACTAGTAGGTTACATAAATGACCAAATATTATTCTGTACACCTAGAACTAATATAATAGTGAATGTTAACTGTTTATGGGGGAAAAAGTAAAAGAGAAGGGTTTCTATCAGCCTGGGTCTCTAAGTGACTATGATGTGCAATAGCTTCTTCCCCGCATATATAAAAAGATTTAGTTGTGTGAAGCCACTGAAAGATTTTTTAAATTCTTTATTGTTTAAAGTATTACATATAGTAATACATATGTCTCCTTTTTTCCCTCATTGACCTCTCCCTGGCCACCCCCACCCCCCAGCACATGCTCTCAACCCTTCTAGTGACTGTGTCCATTGGTTATGCTTATTTCATGCATACAAGTCCTTTGGTTGATCTCTTACCCCCCACCCCCACCCATCCTCCTCGGCCTTCCCTCTGAAGTTTGAGGGTTCCATGCTTCTCTGTCTCTGGATCTATTTTTTTAAATATATTTTATTGATTTTTTACAGAGAGGAAGGGAGAGGGATAGAGAGTTAGAAACATCAATGAGAGAGAAACATCCATCAGCTGCCTCCTGCACACCCCCAACTGGGGATGTGCCTGCAACCAAGGTACATGCCCTTGACCGGAATTGAACCTGGGACCCTTGAGTCTGCAGGCTGATGCTCTCTCTATCCACTGAGCCAAACTGGCCAGGGATGGATTTATTTTTGTTCATCAGTTTATGCTGTTAATTATATTCCACAAATGAGTGAGATCATGTGATATTTATCTTTCTCTGACTGACTTATTTTGCTTAGCATAATGGTATCTATGTCCATCCATATTGTTGCAAATGGTAGGAGTTCTTTATTTTTTTACAGCAGCATAGTATTCCATTGTGTAGATATACCACAGCTTTTTTATCCATTCATATGCTGATTGGCACTTAGGCTGTTTCCAGATCTTAGCTATTGTAAATTGTGCTGCTACGAACATAGGGGTGCATACTTTCTTTCTGAATGGTGTTTCAGGTTTCTTAGGATACTAGTGGCCCGGTGCTCAAAATTCGTGCATGGGGGCGGGGGGGTGTCCCTCAGCCCAGCCTGCACTCTCTCCAATATGGGATCCCTCTCACAATCTGGGACTGCTGGCTCCTAACTGCTCACCTGCCTGCCTGCCTGATTGCCCCTAACCACTCTGCCTGCTGGCCTACTAGCCCCCAACTGCCCCTGCTGCCAGCCTAATCACCCCCAACTGCCCCCCCTGCCAGCCTGCTCACCCCCAACTGTCCTGCCCCCCGCCATCCTGATCACCCCCAATGCCCCCCACACTGATCTGATCACCCACAACTGCCCTCCCCTCTTGGCCCCTAACCACATCTACCCCAGCCTCACCACCATGGCTTTGTCCAGAAGAACTTCTGGAAGGTCTCCTGGAAGGTCTCCCAGTCTCATTAGTATATTACCCTTTTATTAGTATAGATAGAGGCCTGGTACACAGGTGGGGGCCGGCTGGTTTGCCCTGAAGGGTGTCCCGGATCAGGATGGGGTTCCTTTGGGGTGCGGGGTAGCCTGGGCAAGGAGCCTCTGGTGGTTTGCAGGCCGGCCATGCCCCCATTGGGGCGGGGGTCCCCAATGGGGACAGTGCTGGCCTGGACAAGGGGCTGGGGCAGTTTGCAGGCCAGCCACATCCCCATGGGGTGAGGGTCCCCACTGCGGGGCTGTGGCCAGCCTGGATGAGGGGCTGAGAGCTGTTTTCAGGCTGGCCACACACCCTTCAGGGTGGGGGTCCCCAGTGGGATGCCTGGCCAACCTGGGTGAGGGGCTGAAGGCTGTTTTCAGGCTGGCCATGCCCCCCACCGGGGACCCTCACCCCATGGGGGAGTGGTCAGCTTGGGTAAGGGGCTGAGGGCCGTTTGCAGGCCCCTCCCTCAGTGGCCAGCCCAAGCAATGGCGACCCAAGCCTCCTGCACACCCAGGCCGGCTCCATGTCCTCCACTCACAGGCCCCTTCTTCAGCGCCTGCCCGGGCCGGCTCTGTGTCTGCCACCCACAGGCCCCTCTTTCAGCAGCTGGAAGCTTGGCTTCCTCCATTGCCAGGGATGACCCAAGACTCCCACTTGCTCTGGCTGGCTCTGTGGCCGCCACCATCTTTGTCCTGCTAATTTGCATACTCACTCCTCATTGGCTGGTGGGTGTCATGAAGTAACGATCAATTTACATATTTCTCTTTTATTAGTGTAAATTCTTAGGATATATTACTAGAAGTGGTATTACTGGGTCAAATGGCAGTTCCTTATTTAAGTTTTTGAGGAAACTCCATACTGTTTTCCACAGTGGCTACACCAGTCTGCATTCCCACCAGCAGTGCACAAGGGTTCCTTTTTCTCCACATCCTCACCAGCACTTGTCGTTTGTTGATTTGTTGATGATAGCCATTCTGACAGGTGTGAGATGGTACCTCATTATTGTTTTGATTTGCATCTCTAGGATGATTAGTGACTTTCAGCATGTTTTCTTATGTCTCTTGGCCTTCCTTATGTCCACTTTCAAAAAGGGTCTATTTAAGTCCTTTGCCCTTTTTTTAATTAGATTATTTCTCTTCCTTTTGTTAAGATGTATGAGTTCCTTGTAAATTTTGGAGATTACCACCTTATCAGAGATAACATTGGCAAATATGTTCTCCCATGCAGTGGGCTTTCTTGTTTTGTTGATGGTTTCTTTTGCTGTGCAGAAGTTTTTTTATTTTGATGTAGTCCCACTTGTTTATTTTCTCCTTGGTCTCCATTGCCCTAAGAGCTGTATCAGTAAAGGTATTGTTAAGACATATGTCTGATATTTTGTTGTCTCTGGATTCTTCTAAGATCTTATGGTTTCCCAAGTTACGTTTAAGTCCTTTATCCATTTTGAGTTTATTTTTGTGTATGGTGTAAGTTGGTGGTCTAGTTTAATTTTTTTTTGCATGTATCTGTTCAATTTTCCCAACACCATTTATTGAAGAAACTGTCTTGACTCCACTGTATGCTCTTGCCTCCTTTGTCAAATATTAATTGAGCATAAAGTCTTGGGTCAATTTCTGGGTTCTCTGTTCTGTTCCATTGGTCTATATGTCTGTTCTTGTGCCAGTACCAGGCAGTTTTGAGAACAGTAGCTTTGTAATATAGCTTGATGTCTGGTATTGTGATCCCTCCAACTTTGTTATTCTTTCTCAAGATTGCCGCAGGTACACAGGGTCTTTTTTTGTTCCATATGAATTTTTGGAGAGTTTGTTCTAGGTCTGTGAAATATGCCATTGGTAATTTAATGAGTATTGCATTAAATCTATAGATTGCTTTGGGTAGTGTGGACATTTTAATGATGTTGATTCTACCAATCCATGAATATGGTATATTCTTTCACTTGTTTACATCTTCCTCTATCTTTTTTTTCAATGTCCTTTAGTTTTCAAGTACAGATCTTTTACCTCCTTAGTTAAGTTAATTACTGGGTATCTTAATTTTTTTGGTGCAATGGTAAATGGGATTTTTGTTTGTTTGTTTGTTTCTAGAAAGGTGAGTTCATTATTGGTGTATAATAAAGCCATAGATTTTTGGCTGTTAATTTTGTATCCTGCTACATTACCAAATTGATTTGTTAAATCTAATAGTTTTTGATGGGGTCTTTAGGGTTTTCTATGTACAATATCATGTCATCTACAAATAATGACAGTGTTACTTCTTTTCCAATTTTGATGCCTTTTATTTCTTCTTCTTGTCTGATAGCTATGGTTAGCACTTCCAGTACTATATCAAACAGGAGTAGTGAGAGTGAGCATCCCTGTCTTGTTCCTGTTCTTATCCAGCCTTTATGGATAGAGTATTCTTGGATATAGTCCCTTTCTTTGCATCATTTTGTATACTTCATTCCATTCCCTTCTGGCCTGGTGTGTTTCTGCTGAGAAATTTGATAACCTAATAGGAGATCCTTTGTAGGAAATTCTGTCTCTCTCTTGTAGCCTTTAAGATTCTCTCTTTGTCATTAATGTTTTCCATTGTAATTACAATGTGTCTTGGTGTCGGTCTTTTTGGGTTTATCATGGTTGGGACTCTCTGTGCTTGTGTGACTTTTTTCTTCCCCAAATCAGGGAAGTTTTCTGTCATTATTTCTTCATATAAGTTTTCTAATCCTTATTCCTCTTCTTGTCCTCTGGCACCTCTATTATATGGATACTACAGGCCCAGTGCATGGATTCGTGCACTGGTGGGAGGAGTGACCTGTGGGGATTGGCCCGCTGTGGGAGTGCCACTCATCCCAGTCAGATGAGTGGCTGCTCCTGCTGTGGGAGCATCCTCTCTCCTGGTCAGCCAATAGGCTGTGGACCCACCCTCTGAGTTTCTGCTGAATGTGGAAATATCTGAGCTGATATTTCAGGGTAATGTCTTGGGTAAAGGCATGTTCTGTGTCCTGGAGGAACCTGGTGGAGAGCTTTACATTCCAAAGCTACTTAGTAAATGTTCTTGATATGTGATGCCAGGTCAGTGACACCATCGGGGATGTTCAGGGCAGCCATGCTCCAGGATCCTCAGCTATCAGGACAGCCTCCCTGGGGGGTCCACAGTCATATCCTCTCTTGCCATCTGCCTATTATAGCTCCCCACACTCTTTCTAGAACACACCTTGAGGGCCTGCATCAGCTGGTGGGGTCAGGCTAGAGTTTAGATTGTCTCAGTTATTTCATAGGTGCAGAGACTTGGCCTCACCCTGGGCCTGCTAGTGGCTGCTCCCACTGTGGGAGCAGCCACTCATCCTGGTCAGTTCAGTGGTACTCCCACTGTGGGAGTATACTGACTACCAGGGGGCAGCTCCTGCTTTAAGCGTCTGCCTCCTACTGGTCAGAGCACATCATAGCGACTGGTTGACTGGTTGTTCTGGTCATTCTGCCGTTCATTCGCTGGGCTTTTATATATATAGATGACTTTGTTTCATATTCTCCCAACACTCCCGTAGGCTCTCCTGCTTTCTAATTTTTTTCTCCGACTTCTGTTCAGATTGGGTGTGTTTTTCTGCCCCATCTTCTAACCCACTAATTCAGTCCTCTGCTTCTTCTTGTCTACTGTTGAAACCTTCCACTGTGTTTTTTATTGTAGCTATATCATTTTGTATTTCCTCTTGATTCTTACATAAGCTGTTGATTTTCTCATCCATTTGATCTATGAGCTGTATGACCCTTACTCTGAATTCTTTTTCTTTCATATTGTATGCCTCAATTTCATTTAGTTCCCTTTCTGGCAATTTGTCCTTTTCTTTCCTTGGGGGGTTGTTTCTTTGTCTCCCCATTTTTTTTTGTCTCTTTCTGGCCCTGGGCACCCTGTTTGGGGTTTGAGAGGTTGAACACCCTATCAGGGCAATGGTCTGGAAATCATTAGCCCAAAGGCTGGGTCTACCTGGAGTCTCACACCTTTATTTTCTCTGCTCTGAGTTGTATCCCCTTCTCCCACAGATTTGGTCCCTCAGTTGTCTGATTCAGATGCTTGGGGTGGTGAGAATGCATGCACAGTTCCTCTTGTGTGTGACTCCCTATGAGGATCCAGAGTCCTCTGGAATGCAGTTTCCTGTGCGGCCCCAGCACCCATGGCTGGGTGGCACCCTGTATCCCTTTGGCAGTACACCTGCAGTGTAGTCCTTTGGCCCCCGGCTGGTCACACCAGCTTGCTCTGGGTTTCCCTGGCAGTGCTCTCCTATGGCCCAGAGTGAGCCATGTGCTGGGTTGCTCCAGGTAGCCCCTGATGGACTGTCCCAGGGGCCAGGGAGAAGCAGGCGTGGATTGCTCTAAGTTGCACAGTCAGAGCTCCCTTGTGGCCTGAGTGGGGTGCATGCTGGGTTACCCCAGGTTGTCCCAGCAGCAAGACCCTGGGCTCAGAGTGGAGTGGGCATGAGTTTCTCTGGGTCATACAGTCCTCGTTTTCTTGTAGCCCAGAGTGAGACACGTGCTGGGTTGTTCAAGTTTTCCCCTTCTCAGTGTGGATTGGGGGTGGGTTGCCCTGCATCGCTCAGTCTGTACTCTCCTGTCATCTGGAGTGAGGTACACACTGGGTTGCTCCAGAAAGTCCCAGCAGGACTGTCCTGGGACCAGGGGGAGCTGGCATGGGTTTCTCTGGGTTGCACAGTCAGAGCTCCCCTGTGGCCCAGAGTGGAGCATGCTCTGGGTTACTCTGGGTCACCCTAGCAGAAGGTCCTGAGGCTTGGGGTGGAGCAGGCACCTGGTGGCTCCAGGTCAGGATAGTAGCATGGTTCTGGGGTCCAGGGCAAGGGTAGGGCACAGGGTTCGCCCTGGCTTGCACTCACTGAGGGGTCTTGGAGCTGGATCCTAGGATTCTGGGTGCCAGTAGGCTTGTGAGGAGGCCTGGCGTGGGAGCTCACTCTGGTGGCATGTGCTCCCTGCAGACGTCTCTGGTTGTGTGTGTTTTTTTATCACAATATATCTAACCAATCCTTACTCAGGCCATGTGTGTGTGTTTCTGGAGAGAGAAAGAGAGTAAGAGAGAGAGAAAGAGAGAGAGAAGAGAAGAGAAAGGAGTGAGAGGAGGACAAGGAAGACTAGTTAGTTATACGTATGTAAAAATAAAAACAAATAAACTTATGGTTGATTCTCATTTATGTATTTTTATGTCTTCTAAATTTTCAACAATGAATATATATAACTAATTTTATATTAAAAACTATGTTTTTAATGTGTATAAAATTACGTCTTCCTTTTCTCATCTACCTTGTGTCTTCAAAGACTCCCATACAATTTTCCTGAGCCCTTGAGAAGAATGTGAGCTGTGTAACCCTAGGTAAATCATGTAGTCTCCTTTGGTTTTCCTCTTACCTCAATGCATTCTACTTTGCAATTCTTTTTTCAGACTCCTCTTCATCTTCCCAATGTTTCAATGTTCACATTCTTTAGGACTTGGTACTAAACCTTCTTCTCTTCTCTCCCTACCTGTTTTCCCTAAGTGAGTTCATCCAACCTTCAGGCTTTGAAGGTCATTTATACAATGCTGACTTCTACATATGTATCTCTGGCCCAAACCTTTCCTCTGAGCCAGAGTCTCCTATGCAATTACCTTCTTGACTATTTTATTTGGATATCTCTCAAACATCTTAAACTTAACATGTCTAAGCAAAACTCTTGGATCAACAATCACACTTTTGCCAAAGCCTATTATTTGCCCAGACTTTCTCATCTCAGTTAAAATAGAGAAAGAGGAGAAAAAGGAGGAGATAGTAGTGATGGAGGTGAAAGAGTAGGCAGAGGATATTATCATCTACCCAGTTTCTCGGTCCAAAAGCCCAAGAAATGTCTTTGTTCCCCCTCTTTTGCCCTCTCAACATATAAGCCATAAGCCATGTCAGTTCTATCTATAAAATTTATCTATCCTCTTCTTGCCACCGATATTGCTACTTAATTCCAGGCTCCCATCATTTATTGCCTGGACCCTTGCAAAAATCTCCTAATTGGTCTTCAAATTCTACTCTTTCACACCCTTCAACTTATTCTCTATGTAGCAGCAAGAGTGTCCTAAAATATAGGTCATATCCTAAACCTATTTAAAACCCTTCCATGGCTTCCTGCTGTACTTAGAATAAATCTTAACTCTATACCATGCCCTTACATCATTGTAATTGTTCCAGCTCACATCTTGCTCCCCAACTTCATTTCATGGAGTTCCCCCCTCACTTATTACATTTTGGTTATACTATACATCTTTCAGGTCCTCAAATATGCCAAACTCTTTCAATTTTGGGTCCTTGGTACAGGTTCTTCCTTCTGCCTAAAAATCCCTATCTCCTGCACTTTTAAATCTATTTCATCATTCACATCTCAGTTAATATATCATTCCCTCAAATGGGCCTTTTCTGACCACCCCACCTATGACAGAAAATATTGACTGCCCTCCTAGCAACAACCCCCATCTACTTTTTATTTCCTAGCACAATGATAATTTTGTTTGAGGATATAGCTGTCATGTGGTCAAGGGAGGTTGGCCCCTTCCCAGTATTAAATGATGGATCATAATTGGTTTGAAACAATCATGACCATATCTTGCCAATTTGTCAGTGACTTTGAAAATGAGAACATGACCCAGATCTGACCAATGTGACACAACAGAAATTTTTGGTGTTTTTCATTTATTGTTGTTTTTATTTTTTCTTGAAAACATTTATTTACAAAGATATATGCACTCTTATGTTCATTGCAGCATTATTCATGGTGGCCAAGACATGGACACAACCAAAGTGTCCTTCGATATAAGATCAGATAAAAATAATGTGGCACAAATACACAATGGAATACTACTTAGCCATAAGAAGAGATGAAATACTGCCATTTGCAACAACATGGATGGACTTTGAAAATATTATGCTAAACAAAATAAGTCAGTCAAGAAAGGCTAAGAACCATATGTTTTCACTCATATGTGAGATAAAAAAGAAGTTTGCTTTGAAAAGGTTGTTGCTGAGGGGAGGTAGAAAAGAAGGGAGAAAAAGAGAGAGAGAGAGAGAGAAAGAGAGAGAGCAATTCGCTTTATCTAGCTGCTGTGTATCTACATGTGAAGCCTTACCCATGTGCTAAGGAGGATAGAATAGAAAGATTGAATGTATCTGGGTCTCTCATAATAATTAAAATGTGAATCTGAATTGACCCTGAATCTTCCTACCTCCAGACTTCTTATTAGTGAGATAATAAACCCCATATTACTTTATCTAATTTTAGTTTGATTTTCCATTACTGGCTGTCAAAACTTAGTGTTAATCTTCTATTCTCTATTGCAGCATCCTATTAGTTTGCTTTGTTAAACAAATGAAAATCAGTGTTACCATATTTGTTACTTGTTCGCTTTTTTATTTGCTTAACTTCCATGAGAGCAGAGTCTATATCTAACATATTCACCAGGGTCTACCACAGTATCTGGCACATAGTAGATGCTCAAGAAATATTTGTTAAATATATGAAACAATGTCACATCCGCAGGGAGAACCAACTAGTTGGTTTAGATGGTGATTGGTAAGTTAGAGGATATATACAAGCACTAAGAAATAAATTATAACTGTCCAATGAAAGTGATTTGCCAAAGAATCTTAATGACTGATGTTTTAAACTGTAGTTTCAAAGAGATGCAGTTGCAGAAGATAGTAAAATGGAGGGCTGGAAATTTTAGTTCTAAGAGCTCTTGTCCATTCTCCATGCAATCTGTGCCTTATCATACCAAGGAGGCAAAAGACAAAAGATAATAATGTCCAAACCTCTACCACACTAAAGTGAGTTCATGTTCCTGCCTGGAGCAGATCAGGCACATTACCTGGATTATTTTACTTCTTTACTCTTTGGTAAACTTTGACTGTTTTAAAAAGCACTTTTATTGACTTTTTACTACTTCAAGTAAGTCTAAGATGATGGCACAATTCCATAGAGTATGTCATCTAGATGATTGCAGTAGTAGTGTCCAGAGGCATTATAGCTTGTCCAACTTTGAAAGCCCTGATCAAGACAGGCCTTATGTGATATGAGTTAGGTCATACTGAGACACTATATATTCTAAAAATAAATAAATAAAATTTAAAAAATTAAAAAACTTGGCAAATCTAGTTTTCTAAGGTTCCCGAATTCCTGCTATTATCACTGCTTGATTGGACTAACACAGTTATGTCTCCACAAATCTCCTATTTAAATACTAGAGGCCCAGTGCACGAATTCATTCATGGGTGGGATAGGGCCAGCCGGCCCAGCCCAATCGGGGCAGATCGGGGCTGGGCTTGTGGGGAGGAGGAGATGGCAGGAGGTTGGCCGGCCAACCCGCCCCAATCGGGGCCTGATCAGGGCCGGGCTGGCTGGGGGAAGGGGCTGTGGGCCATGGATGGTTGGCTTGCTGGCCCTGCCCCTGATCTGGATGGGGAGGCCAATCTGGGGTGGGGCCGGGCAGGGAGAGGGGCTTCAGGAGGTTGGCCAGCCAGCCCCACCCCCTATTGGGGTGGGAGGGTGATCAGGGGCAGGGACGGCTGAGGGGAGGGGCTATGGGCTGATCAGGATGGTGGGGGCCCATTGGGGGCAGTGGCCGGCCAGAGGAAGGGCTGCAGGAGGTTGGTCGCCCAGCCCCGCCCCTTATTGGGGTGGGGGGTACGATCAGGTGTGGGCCAGCGGGGAGGAGGGGCTGCAGGCCTATCATGGTGGGGTGGGCTGATCGGGGGCACACCTGTCTGGGTAGGGGAAAGGAGGGGGCATTTGGCTGGCCAGCCCAGCTCTTGATCAATGTGGAAGAGTCCGATCAGGGGCAGGCCACCAGGGGGGAGGGGCTGTGAGGTTGGCTGGCTGTCCCCACCCCCTGATCGGGCCAGTTTGCTGGCCACAGTGGGCATCATAGCAACTGCTCATTAGGTCGTTATGGCCATTATGTAGCTGGATTCTTATATATATAGACTAGAGGCCTGGTGCATGAAATTCATTCATTGGGGGGGGGGTGTCCCTCAGCCTGGTCTGCACCCTCTCCCATCTGGGACTCCTTGGGGGATGTCCAACTGCCAGTTTCAGTTGGACATCCCTCTCGCAATCCAGGACCACTGGCTCTTAACCACTCACCTGCCTGCCTGCCTAATGCCCCAACTGCCCTCTCCTGGCAGCCTGGTCACCCCCAACTGCCCTCCCCTGCAGGCATGATTTCACCCCCAGCTGCCCTCCCCTGCTGGCCTGGTCACCCCCAACTGCCCTCCCTGCTAGCCTGATTGCCCCTAACCCCTGCCAGCCTGATCTTGCCCCTAACCCCCTGCTAGCCTGATCTCGCCCCTAACTGCCTCTGCATTGGCCCCCACCACCATGGCTTTGTCCAGAAGGAAGTTGGATGTCTGGAAGATGGCCGGTTGACCTGGTCTAATTAGCATATTACCATTTTATTAGTATAGATGAATATCGTACCTAGACAGGCTAATACATTAATTTTTCAGCATTCATTTTTTAACAGAGGGCAAAGTTCTAAGGGAATAGAATACTGTAGAGAACAGTTAAGCTCTAATGGATGTGAGAAAGAAAGAAAATTCTGGACATGGCAGGGAACATGGGCACTGAAAAGCTAGACAAAAAGACAGATGGTAAAGGAACTGAAGAAAATGCCAAAAGAAAAAGCTAGCAAAGGTCCAAATAGCACTTATTTGTCCCTGTGTCCCAAATGACCATGGTGCTACCTGATTGCAACTTCTGATGAAAACCTGAGGGGGAAAAACATCCTTCAGTCTCATATCTGTCTCTTCATCAGTAAAATAGAAGCCAAAGAAAAACATGATGATAGTAGGTGATAGCAGCTGTATAAATAGAAAGGGAGATAAAGAAAAGGGCTAATGGAAGAAGCAAACTAAAAAAGTACACATTTCAGAGGTCTGATATCAGTAGGGCTAGTCTGTAAAACTAACCTGGGTTAAAGTGTGATTGACTAGAGTAACCAAATTTCCTAGCTTATACAGTTTGCCTAATGTCCTGGCTTAATTATTAATAGTGTCCCCTTCCACTGTTGAAAGTGTCTAGGTTGGACAATAAATGATATGGTTGCCCTTATAAAAAAACTGGTGATGGCATCATGTGGATAGATGAGAGGTGTGCTGACTTATCAATTGCCTTCAGAGCTCAAGGCTTAAAGTAGCCAGAATCTCCCAACTTGTTGACTCCAGTTCCATGGAACTGCCTGTGTGCCATGATGTAGAAATGTACCAAATACAGGCAGTACCGCAATTTTAACAGAGGGTTCCCCAAAGGAGAGGGTGAACACGGGAATTTCAGAAAGCACAATAAGATCAGTGGTAAAAAATGCAAAAAGGGTGAAGTGGAAGCACTAACAGCTCCTCAAATCACACCCAGAAGAAGCACTTACTCACTGCCTAAAGGTTGAACCTGATCTATGTTTTCAAATAGTTGTCATGCCTTCCAGTCCCATAAGGAAATCATATTTATTTTAGAAAGGATCACTCAGTCCTGGGCTGGGCTGGCATTCATAGATGGATCTGGCCATCTACTTAGTCCTCAACTTGTTAAAAACAGATTGGTCCTCACGCAATGCCAAGTCCAGAACAGCAAGTACAATGACCTAAATAATAACAGTAATAGTAATAGCCCATGCACAAAGAAAACATAATATGAAACCCTCCTCATCTGATGTGGAAAAAAGAATTATTTGATTATAAACATTGAATTTCAGTTGTCATCTTACAGCACCAGAGAGGAAATTTTTCCAAAATTGTAATTGTGTTTTCCTTCCCAAAGTTTGTGTTCCCATTCAAATTGCACTAAATCTTTAAAGACATTGCCTTCTGAGCCTAAAACCTATTTTCCCACCTAATTCTCATCTCTCAGTAAATACTTGTAATGTATCTAGGAAATCAAAGACATAATTCCTTTTTCAATATATGCAAAGACATTCATCTCCTGTGGTTGAGGGGATGAGTTAAATGCCACAAAGAACTCAGAAAAGAGTGGATGGGGCTTCGATGTAGTTCCTTGCCCCTCTGGCACTAGTTTTATTACTCTGCTACAGCACCGATGTGTGGAAAAAAACCTAGGTTCTGGCCTCTTGGCTGCTCCCAGAAAAGCCAGCATTATGTCAATGTACACTGAGGAGCAGGTGAGGAAAGAAAAATAAAAAAGATAATCAAAGCCCTTCCACTGTCCCCCTCCCTTGCCTCTAAACTCTTCACCAAGAGCCCCAGACTCTGCTATTCTGTCTTCTGCTGTGTGCATAGAGAGCAGGTAATCAGCAAAGCTAATCAAGAATGCATTCATTACTGCAGAGCGGCAGTGGGTGAGAGCAACTGCAGCTTTCATTTGGCAAGAGGTTTCTGGACTGCCACAATCCAATCTTCATGGCTTTTTGGCAAACCTTTTTTGCATCCCCCTGCCCTCTCCCTCTCTCCCTACCATCCCTGCTGGCTCTGCCATGCTCAATTCTGCTTCTCCATTAAAGGCAATCTGATTCATGCACTTGACAATGTTTTCCTCTCAATCACCACAGCATTGCTCTGCAAAAGCTGTTTTCTGTCTAATAAGTCTTCTGAGTGTTTTTAAAAAGGTGTTTCTTCACTTTAAAAAATACATGTTTTCTTTGTTTTCAGAGCAGGAAGCCATTTCTTGCCAGGGCTAAACAAACTCAAATGCTGACAGATTCTGCAAATGCACAAGCCTTTCCTGCTTTCTCAACTTAGCAAAATGGACTCTTTCAGAGTCCCCCAGAACCAAAACAAGCTCAGAGGAAATTGTGCTAAACTATGCTAATGGGCCTGGAGCTAATAACAATAATAGCTAACATTACTGAGCATTTATTACATGCCAGACATCATTCTGTGTACTTTAATTATCTCATTTGATCCTCACAATAGTTTTGTGGGGTATACGGATGCAGATGATGCGACCCAAGAAAGTCATATTATTCTAATACTAGTTGCAGATGGAGAATTTTGAACTCAGGGAGAGTGGTCATTGCTCAAAACCATTATCATGATTCTCATGAAAGAAGACAAGTTTACCACCATACACATTGTCTTATCCCCTCTCAGACATTAAAGTTAACCCCTTCAGGGTATGTAGTCAACATTTAGTAAATAACTATTTTCTGGGACATATAAACAGTGCTCCTTTTATCCCCTGAAAAAAAGAAATCTGATTTAGCTAAAGGTAGAGAGGAAAATGTACAAAAACAAAAGTCTTTCCCAAGTCTTTGTTTGGCCCAGTCAGTCTACAATGTAGGTTGATTGGCCACTGTGTATGATGGCATAGAGGCAGCTATCTGCTCTCTGTGACTTTGAAAAGACACAAATTAGTTGGGATCTCGGAACACACACAGTGTAATGTGGAAGCAGGTTGTAGGGCTTCCTGGATTTAATTTCACCTCCACAATTTTGAGCTGTGTGTCCTTGGGTAAGTCACTTAATCTCACTGTGGGTATCAGTTTCTTCAGCTATAAATTTGAAATAATAATAGTATCTAACTCATAAGGGGCTATGAGGATTAGATGACCTAATGTATCAAATCACTTAGCACTTGGAACATAGCAAGTACTTGATAAATAATAAGTAGCTTATATTATAATTCCATTCCCATTGACATAAAATTTGTAGCGTATGTTATATATCCAAGGCTTCAGTGAAGAAGTGAATGGTGGTAATTTGAGGCAGGGGAGGACAATACTATACATGCTTCATGAACACTTTGACTTTGTCTCAGATAATCTGGCAAAATTTTGACTCTGCTTCAGAAGTATACTATGAAAGGATACCAGATTAGAATATTGGGACTTAAAGGAAGCCAGACATTTCCTGATTTAAGCTTTGGTAACAGAAGTTCTGAAAAACAAATAGCCCCAAACTAAATCTTTTTATCCAAAAAATTCTGTCCTCTTAATTATAAGGGACTGTGTGTGTTTTTAGTACATGTAAGAAAACACATAAATTACAAAATAGCTAATAGTTTTCACTAAAAATAATGATTTGCTTCAGGGTTCCTTTAAGTGGCAAGCACTTGTCCCGGATTTAAAATAGGATTCAATTTATCTAAATTCATTTTCCACATAAATTTTTAGATGCATGCCCAATGCATAAAGCAATATTTGCCCATATTATAAGGTATAGCAGCAAACTGATAATGTCCATTTCCACTTTGTTGGCATTTGCCACCCAGCCTCTTATCATTCTGTGGCCAGCTACAGACAGAGTCAGCCAATTTCCATGTTCTGAAGAAACAGGAAATGTTATACTAACTCAGACCTTCAATTATTCTCAACTGACATCCATTCCTTAATGGTAACATGAGGATAACTTTCTGCCAAGTACCTTGTAGAATATACCAACCACTTATCTAACAGAATCCTGAAAATAAGATGGAAAGAATAAACAAGTTTTGACCATGAGGGGACAAAAAGAAAAAGTTATTCTCATTGTCTCCCACTAGATCCACCCTCCACTGTGCTCTGCACCTCATGAGACCTTGTCCTAAGCATAATATATGCCTAAAGCTCTCTGAGAGTTTGCCAAATGTAACCAGCCAGACAAAAGGACAATTGGTCTCTTCATTTTTAGTCCAACCATAAAATAATAAACCTTTTCTCCCTTATATTCCTCCTGACTCATGAACCATAATGTTAAACAGCACCATTGCATCTTATTTTTGGTTATTCATGCATTCATTCATTTGGTAATAAATTATTTAGCATCAGTTACATTGAGGCATTGCTCTGGGTGCTGGGAGTACAGCAATAAACAAACTAGACACCACAACCCCCAAATCCCTGCCCTCATAGAGCTCACAATCTTAAACAAAATTAGTAAACTATAAAGATAGAGTTAAAATATATACTTACAGTGCATTCCAATCCAAAAGAAGTTGATTCCCTGAAATTTCACTCTCATTAGAAGAATAATAAAGTGTTTATAATTTATAAAAATTAACTACTTTGGAAATGTCAGCATTCCATTCATTCATGTACTTATTTATCACACTGTTCTTGATTTCAAAAAAGAATTTGAAGGAACCTACAATGAATGACACAGGAATTTATTGCTGGAATTTATTAGCCATAAATCTAAAACAACAGTCAAATAATGTACTGAAGGAGAAGTGTAAGGTTCAATAGTCAAGACATTGGCTTTCTGCTTGGGTTTTTTGTCTGCAATTATTGGAAACATCCACAAGATGGTGGTAATGATGCCTTAGTCTATAAACATATCAGATGGGCATATTGATTCTGATATTGTAGGTATGATTCACCTGAAATAAAGGTACACTCTACTTTTCTAACCACAAAATTTTGTTTCTCAAAACCCTTGTGGCAGAATTCATGATTAAAGAACTTGGGATGTTTTTTAAAAATATATTTTCTTGATTTCAGAGAGGAAGGGAGAGGGAGAGAGAGATAGAAACATCAATGGTAAAAGAGAATCATTGATAGGCTGCCTCCTGCAAGTCCCCTACTAGGGATTAAGCCCACAACTTGGGCACGTGCCCTTGACCGGAATTGACCCCAGGACCCTTCAGTCTGCAGGCTGATGTTCTATCCACTGAGCCAAACTGGCTAGGGCAGGATGTTTTCATGAAACTTCTTAAGAAGGTTGCGATCTTGAATGAGCCCATGAAAGCTTTCATTTATTAATTCAGCACATCTTTATTGAGAGCCCCTAGGTACTAAGCATTATGAAAAACATTTAAAAATAAATTCATGTTTATAAAAATACACAATTAAGGAATCATCCTAAAGAAAAAGAAAAAGCAGCAACACCTCACATTCTAACTTGTTAATAATGGGAAGCATGCAATTACTTTTCATCTACCATCCCTTGTTTGATAGATATTTTTCAGGGTCTCTTTTCTTTAAAATTTATATAAATGCTTCTAATTTTGATTTGCATTAAATATGGGGAAAATAATAGCACTTACCTCAAAGAGCTGCGGTAAGAATTTAATGAGATAATACACTTAAATCACTTAGCAGAATACCTGGCATGTGGTAAGAAATATATGTTAGTCATCATCATCATCATCATCATCACTGTCGTCATCATGATCATTATCTTCATTATTGTTATTGTCAGCATCATCACCACCAGGAAAAAATACCCAGTTAGCCTTTATATATCAGAAATTTGAGTAAAGGTGATTCAGAATTGAGGAGGAGTTACTGCTTTCCCTGTATTAGCAAAATGTGGCAATATTCTAAACTCTTAACCAGAAGTTTAAGAGGGAGGAAACATTTGTTTGTTTTTGCTTTGTTTTTAATTTAAAGGCATTGCCTCACAAGGGCTTCCCCTAGTATGATACCTCTGGATATAGAATGATCTTCCCCCTAGGGAACTCAATTTGAGTTTAGATAACAGGGTAGGTAAGGGTATAAGACCACTCTTTGGCCTCCTGGCAAGATACAGTGATTTTAAGTGATTTTTCTCTTCCTTTGTAACACCAATTCTCTTGGGACTGGAGTTATTCATGGAGGGCGGGCAGGAGAGGCAGTGAGAAACTCTTTGCAAACCTACCTTGAGGAAGCCCCTTCATTTTCTTTGGACCTGTAGGGCCCTTCGTCGATGAGCTTTCTCACCAGGGTCTAAAGTCAAAAGCCCAGAGAACTGAGAAGGGATGCTCTCCATACTGTCCAGTCTCTTCCAGAGCAGGAACTACCCTCAGGACTGACTTCATTAGTATGACCTGTGCGATCACACAGGGCCTCATGGTAGAAAGGTCCTGTGCTTGCTTTAATGCTCTGCTGTCTGTCCTGAAATTCTTAATGTTTGAACAAAGTTCCCAGAATTTTCATTTTGCATTGGACCCCTAAAATTATATAGCCAGTCGTGTCTGCACCAAAGAGTTTCTAAACACTGAATAAGCCTTGTTCTTAATCTCCCTCCTTCCTGCTGCTACTTAGCAAAATTCATCTCACTCTTCACCCTCCAGTCCAACTAAGTGATGGTGGCTCAGTAGACACCAGCTTTCTGACTAACCTGAGCTCTGAGGATCATTATAGAGGTATTTTCTGCTGCTTCTTCTCCTATAATATTTTCTATAAACTAAAAAAGTTACTATAACAATAACAATAATATTGCTTGGAACATTGATGACTAGTAACAGGCACCATAGGTACCTTGCAGTGAATTAAGACAAAAGAGACAGCAGAGGAAGTCAGAAAGCCTTGGTTTCTGTGTCAGATTTGGGGAAGTGACAGACATTCTGCCCTGCATCAGTTTCTTCACTGGGGAACTACTGCCATAGAATGTCTAGAAAGGTAAAATCAGTAGAAATAGTCTCAGAAAATTCACATTTCTTCATTTTAATTAATCGGGTTAATCAACTTTACCAACCTGAATGCCATGATATTGAGTGGATACCTCTCTCTCTCTCTCTCTCTCTCTCTCTCTCTCTCTCTCTCTCTCTCTCTCTCTCCCCCCCTCCCTCCTTATATAGCAAGGTAGATAAGATGTATCCACAATTCACAGATCTCAAAACATTGAATCTCAGAAAGTGTAATTTGGACAGAATTGCAATTAGAATCCAGCTCTTCAGATACATGTTCCAATATTCCTGTTTCTGAAAAGTTATGTGTAAACCATTTTGTTTTTTAAAACTCCTATTCTGAGTATACAGTGGCACTATTGACCTTTGGGACTGGTTAATCCTTTGTTACCAGGAGCTGTCCTGTGCACTGTAGGAGGTTTAGCAGCATCCCTCACTTCTACCCACTAAATGCCAGTAGCAACCCCACCCCACCCCCCGCACAGGTGTAACAATTAAAAAATGTCTCCAGACATTGCCACTTGTCCTACGGGTGGGGAAAACCACATTCAAATGATATCACTGCACAAGAGCAGTTCACTATTTAAAGGAAATCTTTGGTAAATCCTTTAGTAAACTACAAAAGTCCAAATTTGTATTTCCACATACTGGATTTTCCTAAACTAGGAGATACCTTATTTTCAAAGGAGAAAACCACTGATTTGGTTGTGTGGGTAATCACCCAGAAAAATGTGGAATGGTTGATATGCTTTTCTTTCCCCTCAAAATATTGTGTCCATATAAGTGATGTCACAAAGATTTGACAGAATATGTTTACAGTGCACATATTAGAACATACTAAACTTTAGAAACCCCCAAATTCCTCTTTCAGAATTAGCTAGTTAAGTATACTAAGATAAATCTGTTTCCAATTTTCTTTTCATTCCCTTAAATACTCTGAATTAACTTTCAAAGCAGAAAACCCAGAACTTCCTATATCTAAAGGAGTGTTAAAAACTTTATTCCTCATGATGGCTAGAGTCAAATTCCCACTTAACAGATTAGGAAACTGAAATTAAGAAGTAGAAGTGACAAACAAGCAGATTGCAAGTCTTTTCATCTGGCCCTTAAAGCAATCCCATAAGCTGTACATTGCCTCAGCCAGATGGAACATACAGTTTATCATACAAACTGGGATACTTTTGAGAGTGAAAAGGGACACTAGTAATAATTGTTCTGGAACAATGGGTATAAACTGAATTGTCCTGGGCAAACCAGGATGCATGGTCACCCTAGCCTTAGTTCACCCATAGGAACATACCATTGCCAAATGTCCACTGTATTAGTTAGTCCAAAATCTTAGTGGCTTAAAATAATAACCATTTATCACCAATCTACAAGTTGGCTGTGGTTCAGCTGATCTAGACTGGCTCAACTGGGCAGCTCTGCTACAGACTGTAATAGGTGAGGTGACTCTGCTTCTCATTTCAGGTCTGTGAGTCAACTAGGCAGTTAGTTCTACTCCACATATCTTTTATCCTTCTTGTACTAGAAAACTAGCTGATACATATTCTTCTCATGGAACCGACAGAGGTAAAAATGGCAAGCAGAAATACATGTGGTTTCTTAAGACATAGGCTGAAATTGATGCTCTATCACTTCTACCCACATGCCATTGGCCTAAGCAAGTCACATGGCCAAGCCCAAAGTTAAAGGGCAGAGAAATAAACTTCCCACAATGAAGTCATGATAAAGGTATATATGCAGGAAGCAGTGAATAATTGGAGCACTTATTTACTCTGATGCATGTGCTTCACCTATCCCAATCTGATCACCACCACTAGCCCCCACACATATACACACCACAAAAGGGGGGGTCTATTTGACTTCATATGATATGGCATGATGCTGACTCAGTTCTTGACATACAGTCATATAAATTTCAGAATCTAGAGTCAGTTTATAATTGTCATAAGTACTCAAAAAATGCAAACTTTTTCAGTTGAGTATAAAGCATAATTCTTCAATCAATTAGACCCAGACTTTCTCAATAAAATTCTCAGATTTGCTCAAACATGCAACCTCTCCCCAAGTAGGGCTGGGAGGCAGGGCCACTTTTAGGTTGGGGCTTAATTTCTCCCTAACTTGCCTGTGCTGTTTCACAGTGACAGTTTCTAACCTTCCTGGAGGAGTAAAATAGTTTACATTAATAAAAATGTCAACAATATTATCTTTGGGAGGTAACCTGAAATAATTTGAAATATATTAACACTTCCCATCAGAGAGACTTTGCAGCATATAAGAATGTCACTTTGGCCCTAACCGGTTTAGTTCAGTGAATAGAGCGTTGGCCTGTGGACTGAAGGGTCCCAGGTTCCATTCCGGTCAAGGGAATGTAACTTGGTTGCGGGCACATCCCCAGTAGGGGGTGTGCAGGAGGCAGCTGATCGATGTTTCTCTCTCATCCATGTTTCTAACTCTCTATCCCTCTCCCTTCCTCTCTGTAAAAAATCAATAAAATATATTTTAAAAAATAAGAATATCACTTTGTGAGAAGTAGGAAGCCGTGTGATTCCCATCTGCAGTTTTCAAGTCCATTCAGAGCCCACCAAGGGATAATTACTTCTCACTAAGATAAACCCATCCCAATGGAATATATTTGTTATGATTCAATTCTCTCACAGCATGAAAAAGATTCTAGCCTGGTGGATAAAGCCCTGTGTGACATTGTGCTGTTCACTAAACCTCTCTGATTCCTCAGTTTCATAGCCGATGAAGTAACAACCTAGACTTCCGCTCACCCTAAAGAGGATGTATAGAGTAAACACTAGATCAGTGATGGCGAACCTATGACACGCGTGTCAGCACTGACACGCGTAACCATTTCTGATGACGCGCAGCCGCATGCCGAGGATGAAACATTTGCTGCTCCTGAGGATGAAACATTTGTGACTAGAGTCTTGGAGTTAGTTTTTTCCTCAAAGTGACACACTACCCGAGTTATGCTCAGTTTTTTGGCGAAGTTTGACACACCAAGCTCAAAAGTTTGCCCATCACTGCACTAGATCCTTATCTGAAAAAATCTGGAGGCCTATTTGCCTCTACCCCTAAGAAAGGAATTATTTCTATATTAGTTTCT
Source organism: Ia io (assembly GCA_025583905.1). Lineage (NCBI taxonomy): Eukaryota > Metazoa > Chordata > Mammalia > Chiroptera > Vespertilionidae > Ia > Ia io. Next base: position 101,984,199 of record JAJQQW010000001.1, read on the forward strand.
CACCCTGGACACTCAATATAACATGACTTTCTTAAGAGCATAATTAAATATCAGGCAGATGCATCATGAGCTGAATTTAGGGGGCTGAATTACTAAAGTAACAAAGGATCTCACCATTGAACAATCTAGCACTAATAGACCAATGACAAGACCATTTCAGCAAGTCATCAGGGGCCTATAGACATTTCAAGAGCAAAATTATTACTACACACAATTCTCAGAGAGCAGGCCTTTGGGAAGATGGGGATTTTCATGGTATTGTGACTGTTTCCCAACCTCTATAGCTCCTTCCTCCACTGTGCATTAATTGTGTGGTTTGGTGAGGGATCAGGAAGGACAGACTACTCCCTATTCTCAGCTCTATGAATGGGATATAATCCTGCCCGCCCCCCACCCCACCCCATTCCATAGTGATTGGTTCAGGTAACTCAGGTCTAAGCATGATATTACTTGGCCACAGGATTTGATCATGAATGGTCATGTGATTCAGTTTAAACCAATGATATAAGAAGATGCAAGGCAGATTGAAGACAAGAAATGCTACAAACATTTTACTGTCATGTGGGAAGCAGAAAGGAGAGAGAAAAAGAAATTAGGTGTTTGATAAAATTTTTGAACTAGAGTCTAATAAATTCTGAGGCCAGTCCTACTTCTGTTCCTTCCAGTTATGTGAGCCAATGCACCTCACTTACTGTTTGTACCAGTTTTAGTGGGTTTTGTCTTATCTTAGTATGAAGCATCCTAACTGATATAGTAATTGAATGAATCAAGAGTATGATCACTAGCCCTAAGAATGACTAAAGGAGCCGGTGTGAGGTGCTTAGTCCAGAGAGAAAAGGTTGGGAGAGGGGCACTAAAAGTGAAAGACCATCTCCAAGTAACTGTGCCCCAAAACAGCTACTATGGATGTCTTCAAGGCAAAAAATGAGTTCCAAACATTACCATCTATAAAAAGCAATCCAATCTGAATAAAATTTGAAATAAACAATTGCTTCCATGGCTACTGTTTACTTGGTGTGACTGTCTCCTCCTGGAAGTTGCCATGGATCCATTTTAAGGCCAATTAAAACCCATGTCCATAAGGTTTCTCTTCTGACCCCTGCATATACTCCCACCAGAAGCAGTTCCAACAAGTCCCATGTCTGGAATTTCAGCTCCTCGGGATATGGATTTATTTGATACCCACATAGAAAATTTCTACAGAGGTTTCTTGAGGGAGAGGTATAATAAAGATGAGATGATAGAGAATTAAGATGGAAGAACCAAGCTTTCTTAGATGCCACACCCAACCTAAGTCTCCAGATAAGACTGGACTTTATTTTTTCCAAGGAATCCAGGAATGGAAGTGCAAGAGACAACCACAAAGAATCAGTATTACCTAGATTATTTCCTTGATTAGTGTGTGGGCTGAGATTTGGACAGTTTTTCTGATCCTAAAATAATCCAGCCTTGTGGAATCATAGAATCATAGAACAGGAGAGCGGGAAGGGTCCTTAGAAAACATCTTTTTCTGTCTTCTCCTTTCAATGGCTTGGGATTGAATCTGGGATAAGGGAAGCACCTTATTTCAGATATTTAAATACCTTCCTATGCTGCCATGGTACCTAGTGCTTACTGTTTTCACAGCACTTAGCATGAGTTGCATTTTCATTGCCAGTGAATACAGCTGCTCCTCCTCTAAACTTGAAATCCATTAGAAGCAGAAACTGTCTTGCTCCTTTATTCACTGGTGTCTAGCAGAGTCTGTCATAAAGCAGGTGGTCAGATGTGTGTTGAAGAAATCAAAGTTTCAAATGAAACAGCGAGGTTAACTTTCCATTAGGCAAAGGATATACAGACATAACCTCATTTTATTGCCATTCAGTTTATTGCACTTCATACTAGTAAATGTTGTGTGTTTTACAAATTAAAGACAAGACCCTCCACCAGCAAAAAAGACTATGACTCATTGTTTGTTTGTTTGTTTGTTTGTTTGCAGTGGTTTGGAACTGAACCTATAATATCTTTGAGGTATGTCTGTAGTATCTTGCTTTCATTACCTTTAAGAGGATGGCAGTTTCCTTCCAACAAATCAGATGATTTCTACCTCTATTTTGCTTATTTGCAAAGTATCAAATTGGAAAGTATGAGGTTCAATGTATGGTGTAGATCCCCTACCCAAGCCTCACTAGTTGACATTTCTTTCTGTTTATACAAGTGCCTTTATCCCAAGCCTGAAACAAACAGAAACCTCATGAAGTATTTTCTCTTTTGTATTATAAATCTTAAAACTTCATACTTTTTGCTGCCTCAACATCCCCGCAAATAGGCTGTGAGCACCTCACCTTGGTGACACCTGTGTGATAAGGTTGGGCCCTGCTACAAGATCCCCTTCTTGCCTTCCCCTGACTGGGACTTAATGACATTCAAATGTACCAATGAAATCCTCTCATGCCTTTTGCTTCTGTACTCTATCCTGATCCCAATAAAGATATTTGCCCATGGGGTACTCCTCTCCTCTCCTCTCCTCTCCTCTCCTCTCCTCTCCTCTCCTCTCCTCTCCTCTCCTCTCCTCTCCTCTCCTCTCCTCTCCTCTCCTCTTCTCTCCTCCCCTCTCCTCCCCTCCCCTCTCCTCCCCTCCCCTCTCCTCCCCTCTTCTCCCCTCTTCTCCCCTCCCCTCTCCTCCCCTCCCCTCTCCTCTCCTCTCCTTCTCTTCCTTCCTCCCCCTCCTCCTCCCCCTCTCCCTCCTCCTCCTCCTCCTCCTCCTCCTCCTCCTCCTCCTCCTTCTTCTTCTTCTTCTTCTTCTTCTTCTTCTTCTTCTTCTTCTTCTTCTTCTTCTTCTTCTTCTTCTTCTTCTTCTTCTTCTTCTCTCTCCCCCTCTCTTCCTTTCCTTCCCACTTGTTTGGTTGACCCCATTCCCCTGGTGCGCTCCCTCCATATGGCCCCCTTTGTGGCATAGGGTGACTGTTTCTCTAGGACCTGTGAATATAATTAAATTTTTTTTCTTGTACTTCTCCTGAATCCTCTCTTGTGGTCTGGCTAATCACCTCATGAAAGAATACAAAACAACTTCAGAATAAAAACTGCAATGAATTCTTTTCTTGCTGTTCAAAGTGTGTCATAGGGTGCATTTAAAAGTACAAACCATGGGTCCTAAGACTAGCAGATAATCCTGACTCCAGTAGGGATATCTCTTAACTACAGAGGCAGAGCTAGATTTGGGGCTTTGTTGGCAACTTCTGGTGGCTATGATGCTACTAGTACAATCTGTAGGTCCTCACTGGAAAACCAAAAATGAAATTCAAAAAGTGGCTCACTGCTTTCTGGGATGAGGGATTAATTGCAAAATAATTTGCATGTATTATACAGACTTTTTTAACCAACAGCAATATGCCTGGTCCACTACAGTGTCCCTGCTGGCTCAGATGGGACTAGTCCAATTCTGCCAACAGCTGCCACTGACAGCTAAAAGTTGGAAGAGTGGCAGCAGATGAAAGAGAGGGGAAAAGGTAGTAGGCAAAGGAGACTGAAAAAGGGATGGGTGCCATTTACAGTGATGAATTCAATTGAAAATTTTCAAGTGCATAGGCACTGAAATGCCTTTCTTCCTCTCATCTTTTGTTCTGACCCACCCCATTAGTCTTCAAGCCAAATTACAGTGAAGATGGATACAATTTTTTCGTCCACCACTTCTCATGGCTGTCTAAGCATGAATGGGGACCTTCAGGAGTGAAGTATACTGAAAGCCATCTGCTTCCATCCAAAATACAGTCTCTGCCTAAGAGAAATCAAAAGTGAAAATCCTTATTAAAGTTACTCTTTTGGGTCAAAGCATTGAAGGTTCCTATTAAAATGCAACTACATTACCCTGGTCAGGTAGCTCAGTTGGTCAGAGTTGTCCTGATATACCAAGGTTGCAGGTTCGATTCCCAGTTAGGGCACATACCAGAATCAACCAAAGAATGAATAAATAAATGAAACAATAAATATCTCTCTCTCTCTCTCTCTCTCTCTCTCTCTCTCTCTCTCTCTCTCTCTCCCTACAATCAATTAAAACCAAACAAATAAAAAAGCATGATTTAAAAGTAAATAAATAAAATAAAATGCAAATATATTATCTAAAAGTACAGATTCTTAGAAACATCAAACAGGCCATCAAACTTCAGAGGGAAGGCAGGGGAGGATGGGAGGGGGTAGGAGATCAGTCAAAAGACTTGTAAGCAATGGACACAGACTATAGTGGGGGTGAGTGCTGGTTGAGAGAGGTCAACGGAGGGATGGGAGGAGACATATGTAATACTTTCAACAATAAAGAATTTTTAAAAAATAAATACAGGTTCTCTAAATGTGTCATTTTTAATATTAAATTGTCACTGTCCATGGTTAAAACCTTAGTAAAGATTTATCTACCAGATTCTCTACTATTTCCTGGGGCTCTTGGGAAGCTTCAATGGGAAGATTTTGATGTGGGACACCAGTAAAGATTGGTAGTAGAGTCTGAGGTTTGGGTGATGGTGGAGAAAGAGGAGGCTGACAGCATGAGGAACTTTTGGGGAGAAAAGAGCACAATTAAAAGGTGAGAAAGAGGGAAGGAAGTTGGGAAATTAACATTTATTGATTCTTCTGTGAGTCAGGCACTGAATTAGATGCTTTCCCATCTACTATTTTATTTCATGCTTATTTAATTCATAATTACTTTATAGAGAAAGAAATACTAATACTCCCATATTGCAGATGAGAAAACTGGGGTTCAGATTAAGAAAGTCACTCAAGGTTACACTCTGCCTATATGTGATAGAATATAGACTTGAACTTGGATCTGTTTCCTAAGTCTATGTTCCTGAACCATGCTATCTCACTCCTCACATTTGTTAAGGGGTGACCAACTCATTCCCTGCTACCCTCTTTGCCCCCAATGCTCCAACCATTTGTAAGTTCAGTCTTCTATGACTCCCAGGTTTCTCCCACATTCTTAGCCATGGACTAGCAAATGGAGACAAGATTTCTATGCGTGATGAGGTAGGAAGAGATTTTGCATTATCAAATGGATAGAAAATTGGGAAGAGCCTAGAACCATTTTTCTGGTTGCCCAAGGATTTGGAAACTTTCTGTTCCAGACTCTAACCTATGTCATGCCCAAATCCAAAATTGTGCCCCTGGGCCCTGTCCCATGTCTCCTGCCCCATGTATTACAGTTTGCTGTACACTGGCAGCATGTGCATATAAACCAGGAGGAGAGGATATGAAAAGGAGAATAGCTGGTATGGGGAAAGATTAAAACTGTCACTTCCAGAATAGCTGATGTGGGAGTGAAAGACTTGGAAGACAAAAAGGCTGCTTTTTTCTCACCACTGGAGAAAGGGGCTAGGGAGAGGAGTCTATAGACCAAAAGGTTCATCCATAAGATTATAGAGGAAACCACCCCCCAACTAAGATCCAGCTGCACTGCCTGACTTGGAAGGGTCTTTCCTGCCCTAGAGTGGAGATTAAAAGAAGAGCGGGGAGGGGGAGGGGGACGGGATTTATAGCCTCTGGAGTCATTAGTCAGGGGCTATGTTCAGAAGCAACACCAAGGGAACAAGGCAGCTAAAGACAGTTTTCTTAACCTTAACTTTCAATCTCTACCCGATCCCAGCTCATTCCCACATCTTTCTCCTCCTTCCTCAATGGGATTGAGCGTCCTTTTCATTAACCTTTTAGTTACCACATCCGGGCACATACTTTTCTACGTCCTCTAAAGCAGTCAGCCCCACACTGCCCATCACTGCCCCCTTCCGCCTCCGAGGCTGGCTCTGCACTTGGGAGGGGAGGCACTGGCCTCACAAAGCTGTGGGCGTTGGGGGCTGTTCACTAGCCCTGGGATCTCTGCTGTAAAAATTGAGCGGTAGGGACCGGGCATGCGCAGCATCTTTGGGCGCATTGTGATGGGAACTGCTTCTCCAAATCTTACAAAGACTCCCGAGTTACCACTAACCGCACCCCCGGACCCCCTTCTTTAAGACGGGAGTACAAACGCAGAGACAATGCAGCTTTCAATGCAGCTTTTCCTTCTTCCTTTCTTTTTTAAAGGGCCAGTTGCAGCTTGATTGGCTGGTCCACAGGAGGACTAGTGTATTTCTATTGATCCCATCTCCCCTGTTGACAAACGCCAACGCCAAGGCTTTTGCAGTCCGGGGCTGCAGTTTGCAGTAGAGCTAAGCGGTGTGCGGCTTTAATTCCACGTCAGATCAACTTTGATCGATATCCCCCTACTGGCCCAATTGGAAGAGCCCAATTCACAGGCGCTGAGCCTTTTCCCTCTTTCCTTCTTTTTTCCCTTCTTTACACCCACCATCTTCTAGGGGAGAAAAGTCTTGGATTTTCTTTATAATTTTTTTCTGTCTCTTTTGTTTCTTTGTTTTTGTTTTTCGGTGTTTTGTCTTTTTTGTTTTGTGTTGTGTTTTAGGTTATTCTCTCTCTCCTCTCTCTCTCTCTCTCTCTCTCTCTCTCTCTCTCTCTCTCTCTCTCTCTCTCTCTCTCTCTCTCTCTCCCTCAGTGAGAGAGAGAAAGATCTCTTTGGCTAACCGAGCTTGCAGCCAGTGAACCCGCCTTCCACATTGGTGTGAAGACAGAAGTGAGGTGGTGTGAGAGAATCTAAGAGCGAGAGGGAGCAGAGAGAGAGAGAGAGAGAGAGAGAGAGAGAGAGAGAGAGAGAGAGAGAGAGAAGGAGGAGGAGGTGGTGGTGGAGGAGGAGGACTAGTGTAGGGTGGAAAGGAAGAGTGAGTGCGAGCAAGTTGAAGGGAGGGGGTATAAGAGCCAGCGAATTCTTTTTCTTTTCCTGTTATTATTTTGACGACTCCGGAGTTGCGCCCATGCTCTTGTCAGCTTCGTTTTAGGCGTAGCATGGCCAGGCAGAAGAAAATGGGGCAAAGCGTGCTCCCGGCGGTCTTCTTTTTAGTCCTGGGGCTTTTGGGTCATTCTCACGGAGGATTCCCCAACACCATCAGCATAGGTAAGCACGAGCGAGCCAGCCTGTCGGGCCGGGTTCTCCTGCACCGGAGACCAATGCCCTGGCGTGGCTATTGCTGCCACGGGTCCCAGTCCTGCAATGCCTGGGGAGGGGGATTGGGGAAAGGGACCGGGACCGAGACCGGGCAGGAATCCCGGAGATTTGAGCCCCAGAGAGCTGGCGGGTCTGGGGAGCATCAGGCACCAGAGAGGGGTCTCCTGGGGCTGGGGAGGGGAGTGGACTGCTGGGTTTTCCGAGATGTGGTGAACAGGGGAAGTATGCTGGATGCTGCAAAGGGGCAAAGAGTCGCGGTTTTTAGGCTCGTTGCTCTAGACTTTGCCATGGCGTGCGTGCTGCCGCTGGAAGTTGTCCCAGGGTGATGCCGCCTGTCGGGCCGCGCCAGAGCACGTTACCCGGCTCAGGGCGCCCTGTCCGGGGTCTCGGTTCACCCCAGAAAGGCTAGTGCTGGGAGAGGTGGAAGCCCATTCTGGATCCCCCAGACCCGGGCAGCGATCGGAGTCTGGGTAGGTGGAGGATGCGGTAGGAGCCAGGGGTGAAACAAGGAACTGAGTGAGAAAGCAGCGAAGTCAGGCAGACCAGGAATTCATGAATTGCCGCTGTGTCTGTCTGGAGCCCAGTTCCCGGACGCTGGGAGGGAGTTTTCTCATCTCCTGTCTGTATTTACAAGTCAAAAAGTTAAAATTGTTGCCATTATCGAACCAAACCCCTATATTGTAATGGTGGACATGGTTGGCAATGGGGAACAGGATGGGGGCACCAGGGAGAATGAAATTGTTTTTCTTGCCAACCTTTCCCTTTATGTCAGGAAAACATTAACAAGCTTGTGGAGATGTGCATTGGGGAGAAGGGGGCAATGGAGAGGAAGCTACTGCCTGAGAAACAGCCAAGTCCCACTCTTGGTTCCATCATCCTACCCCAAAGGAGCCCCCCTCTTCCCTTTTACCCCTTTCCCCCTTCTCTCCAGCCTCTCCTCCTCCTCTTCAGTCTAGAGGAAAACCAGGTTTCTCTTGGCCAAAATTTGAGTTCACAAGAGTCTTGAAAGACACACTGGTTGAAAATCAATTATCATCGCACCCCATACCATTGAGAGGGATCTCCTATCTGCAGTGCTCTCTAATTTGTAACCTGTCCTGGGGGGGACACAAGCCAAATCTCGGTTCCCTGTGCTTATAGGTGGACTTTTCATGAGAAATACGGTGCAGGAGCACAGCGCTTTCCGCTTTGCCGTGCAGTTATACAACACCAACCAGAACACCACCGAGAAGCCCTTCCATTTGAATTACCACGTAGATCACTTGGATTCCTCCAATAGTTTTTCTGTGACTAATGCTTGTAAGTAGATCTGCTTTTCCTCCCTTTGGGACCTTTGGGACCTTACTTGCATTTTGCTTGTGGGACTTGGGGTCTGCATATGTGCTGGGGATGGGTGATCGCCTCAATAGACATTTTAGGGGCTCTAGTCAATCAAGGTTTCATGCTGCATAAACCAACTCCAGAGGATCCTGCTGAGGGAGGGACTTAAATCAGTGCACAAAACTCTCTCCTGAATCATGTTTGATGCAAAAGTTTCATTTTCTTCAGTGCTAAACCAGCAATTCCTCCCCCACATCTTTTTTTTTTTTTGGCAGAAAAAAAGGAAAGAAAAAATAGCATGGTTGTTCAGGGAAATTTCTTCAGATGGGATTAAAAAAAGAAGCCTCTTGATTGAGTCAATTCAGGATGTACATTACTTGACTGTTAAAGCTAGTGCCTGGCTGTAGAAATTAGCTGAATTTGACAATTGCCTAATAGATAGGAGCCAAATATGGGAAATTCTGCAAACAAGTGACCTTGAAGGACAGATCAGGCTTAGTTCCCTGGCCTTTTTCTATCCTAGACTATCACCTTTCTTACCTAGAGAGTTCTGATAGGAACTGATAAGACTACAAACTGATTACAAGTGATGAACACCTGGAAAACTGAGGGGAAAGGAGATGACAGTGCTCAGGTGACTATTTGGGAAGCTGCTTCTGTTTTGTCTCCCCTAGTGTTGTTAAGGACATTGCCCACACATTGTTAAGGACAACACAGTTCTTAACTTAAAGCAAAAGGTGGAGGGGGGAGGCTTGCAGCAGGCTAATAATATAAAAAAGGAGGAATTTCATGAGCCCCAAAGCTATTTCTGAAATTCCTGTTTGTGCCATGGTAATTGTTCTTCTAGAAAGGGGATATTTTGAGGAGTAAAACCAAGGGAACCCAAATGATAGCCTGTTGGACACAGGTTTTTCTTAAATGGAATGTTTTATGAAAAAGACTGATAATTCTTTGTCTAAGCTTATTGCACTAAAAGTTTTCACAACAATGAGGCTGATAATGACATATGTTTTGTTTTTATGGCTTGTGCAGTTTAGAATTTTTGTTTTCTGGCTTTCGTTCAAGGGAGAAGTTATATATATGTTCTGTTGTGTGAAACTTTATATATGACTGAGTTCAAATTCTTCTGCCTCAAAGGATATGTGATTTCCAAAAACTGTTGAGTCTCCAAGAGCACAAGTTCCTTGGATTTTTAAGACTTAGATCAAGAAGATAGGGGTGAAGTACATTGCAAAAAATGACAGTATTCGCTTTAAGAAAATTTTAACTGAAGGTACAGATCCTTATATGAACATTTTCTGTGATACTCTGTATTTGACATTCTTTGGCTTTCCGACATTGACAAAAATAGGAACTTATTAATTCCAGCTAAGTGTGAAAGTTACAAAATGTCTGTCTATATTTTGCATCTTATTTCTGTGATCCCAGCCTGTCTCTACAGCACTTACAACACACAGCTGACTCTTAATCCTGCAGCACTGTGATCTTGCAAGAGGCTGAATCTCGAATGCAGCTTCTTAAGTATCAATTAGGACAGATTTAAAACCAAATACTTGAAATCACCAGGATTTTTTATTATTAATAACAAATAACATTTGAACTCACTTTAGTGTCTTTCCACTGATGAGGACTGGAATAAGAGTGCCAATTGACTTCTCAGAAATGATTGATTTCTAAGGTTTTTAATTCTGTGTTTTTTTAAAATGCTCAAATCAGATCGACACCAGCCAATTCAGGAACCCCACTCAAAGAGCAACCAGGAAATGATCATTGCCTTGTGAAAAGCTCAGGTTTAAGAACAGGCAATAAGTCAGCTTTGATGTTCAGTTGCCTTAATGCCTTACCTCTCAGGGCAAGAAAAATAAATTGGTCAAAATGCCCCCCCCCCCCCCCCACACACACCCTAAATCCACAGAACTTCTGCTAACAAGCTTACAAGGCTGGGTTATGGTTTGGGACTTGAAAGTGTGAGATAAGAGGTATGGATCACTGGGCAACAAGAAAGACAAAACAAAAAGGTGACCTTGCCCTTAGTTATGCCAGATACACACATATGCATACACTGACACACACAGGAGAATTATCCAGAAACCAGTGATGTGTGTGTACCCAGCTGCCTGTTGCACTCTCCAGATTTACAGCTCAGAAGACAGAGGAGGAAAGCTTTCATCTTCTCTGGTCCCCGAAACAGTCCTCTCTGAATGTCACAATCATTGAATGGGGTCCAGATCCCAAAGCTGTCTCCTGGCAGCAGCTGCCTAGAAGCTTAGTATAAGAAAGATGACTAGTCCAATCATAGTCTGATAGTCTCTGAATGCAGAAAACAATCATTTCACAAGGCCAGGAAATCCATGAAAGTATATTTCATATATTCTCCTGGTCTTGATTGTTCTTTTTCTTATGGAAGTGAAGATCACATATATCAGGTGTCAGAATACAATACTAGTTCAGTACTGGAGTTTGGCAGGTGATCCCAGGTTCCATTCTTCCAATTGATTGCAATATTTCACAGAGAGAGGAACAAAAAAAACCACCCTAGATCCTCTGGTCTGCCCCTCCCTGGAGATCTAGAGAGGATTTGAGAAAATCCCAGTTAAGTACAAATCTGGTCACCCACCTCTCCTATCTGATTCAATGTGGAATGGGATGGCAAAAATTAAAGAAACTTTTCCCTGTTCTCATTCAGAATTCTTAGTTGCAGTTTTCCCTAGCACTAAAATTGATTTTCCCATGATCTTTCCTGTGCCCTCCATCTTGAGACAGGCATACATTTTTTAGGGCATAGTAACAAATACCCCAAAAAAATAAACAAAGGGTAATGCTTTCTGCATGCCACTGCTCTCTGCTCTCCCTCTGCAATGTAATCTGAAGGTTTCATTGCAAGGAATCCCAGGCATCAGTTATTTAAAGACTCTTCTTCACCAGCAACCATTTTATTTTATTTTATATTTTATTATTTTATTTTATTTTATTTTATTTTTGCACAACCCCTGAGAGGTTTGCTTAAGACAGACTCCAATTTCATTCTGTGTCTTAAGAAGACAATAAAAGCCTCTCTGGCTTTGAAAGGTGGTTCATTTGGGATCTCAGCTCAGAGGTGAATTGAAGTTTATCAAAGAGACTCATCTGATTTGGAGCCCATGTTCCCATTTCATTGGGATTAATTGAGTTTGCTACCATACTTTTCAGTTTGGCCAGATAACCCCAGAAAGAGGGATGGTGTGAATATTATGATTTCAAGATACATACATTCATATACATACAGAGACACTCAAACACACAAAATTAGTATATATGAAAAGAGATGTACACACTTTTTTAAGTTACATGTTTGTTCTTTAAAAAAAAAAAACCCACAGATTTGATCATCCTAGGGCTTTGCAAGATGTGAAAACACCAAGGGACTTCTGGATCCCATTGGAGTGGCTTGATTCCTCAGGAAATGCCTTCAATTCCCTTGAAGTCCCCTCCTGTGTCTTGCTGCTGTGCACTTGTAGTGCACTCCACACTACATCGCCCCAGTCTCTGCAGTGTCAGCTCATTAGCACACAGATCTCATATTCCCTCTCCGCACTGTCATTGCAAAAATTGCTGTTGTACACCTTTACAGCCAACAAATGTGCTCTCGTGGATTACGCACTGTTTGCAAGAAGCAAGGAAAAGGCAAATGTAACCTTAAAGGTTATTCACCAGGGAATTGTGCTCTAAATGCATTGGCTTAAATAAAAATCTGTTGATGGAGGTGCAAGTGACGGTGAGACTGAGAGTGAGACTTGGGAGTGTAGGCTCTAATGGAGCCCCAGGCAAAATCCCTTTTGCTGGCTAACTCTAACTCATCAGCTGCATTATTTTACTTCATTTTTTCCTGAGCCATTTGAAATATACCTGCTAACTGGGAGCTTCTTTTATAACTGAGTGCATTTTGCTACCAAGTGTATTTAGCCAAGACAGGTTTCTGTCTCCTGCCCACAGAGTCACAATCTAATTATCTAATTATTCTAATTGCCAAGATCCATTTAACCGTTTAGGTCCATTTGGGAAAGAAATGTCTCCCCTGATCCTATTCTCTGCTCTTTGGTGGGTTTTGTTTTGTTTTGCTGTTTATCCTTTTCATGTAATCTTTGGAACCAGGATGAAGACACACAGTACCACAGCTCCTGCCCTCAAACAGATCTTCACATACTAACCAACGTCAACTGCTCCAGATCCACCTCCCATACCCAATCCCCCATCTTTGTGCCCTTGCTGCTCTCCATCTATCCTCTGTCTGCTGGCCAGGCTTCAATAAACTCACTGGCTTAGCTCACTTCTCAGCCCCTCTGGCCAGCTGGCATAGCCCACTGAAGCACCAAGAGGTCGTCTCAGTGGTGCCAGTCAAAAATATAATTCACCTTCTCACAAGGTTTATTATGGATTTTAAAAATCTATTTTTTATGTGTAGAGGAGGGAGGAAGGTGATGCTGTTCATTTGGGCCATAAAAATAGATGGCAATCAGCAGGTTGTAAAGGTGAATTTCCAACAAAGTGTATTACCTCCCCTACAAGGCAGCTTCCTGTTGATCTTTTAAGCAGGATGGGAGAGACTGGAAGGGTTTGAGGGGAAGGAACAAAGAACACCATTTTGTTCTCTATCTATGCATACTGCAAAATGAGCCATGTTTTATTTGTTTGTTTCATCTCAGCAATTTTAACCTTTTTCCTTTAAATGAAACTAATTTTCCACATCCCCCACTTCTGACTTCATCAGAAGCTGTTTCCTTAATGCTGCATTTCCCCCCTACCCCCAATATTGAATGAGAATAATGGGGGCTGGTTGAGATTTTTATCGTAAGTTTTTGGCTCCTGATATATTTTTAAATTTCATTATTATGGATAGTTGGAGGTGATAGGCTGGTCTCATTTTAATAGATTAAAAAATAAATGAAGCTGCCGAGGCATCATTATTAGTTTTCCTTTGTGGATAAGAGATTTGTCGTTTTTATACAATTGGTTAAAGGATGAAAAGGAAGCATGAATTTTAAGAGAGGGTCAGAATTTTATAAGATAGAATTCATAACTTTCGGAGAGGGGAATAACCTGTTTATTCAATGATTTAACTTTAAACTTCTTAGATTGAGATTGCAGATATATTTGAAGGAACTTTCAAAAACTCTGAAGGTCAGGAAAATTATATGCATACTTTACCTGGTTCATTTAAAAAATTAAGCTTCAACTTTCTTCCTTTGGCTTTGATACTTTGGGTCTAATTTGATGAAATGTCCACAGGAGGGTGCAAGTAAAATCCTAGGTGAGGGTAATGAGTATTCTTCAACAGAAGTGGGAGTTCCGCAGACACAGAAGGAGCTCCCTCCCTCTTCAAGAAATGGCTGGGCTCCAGGCTGAGAGCTACAAATAACCTCAGCCAATGTGTGGGGTGAGCCTTGAATTAGGGCAGCAGTCCCCGAAAGGGGTCAGTATTTGCCAAGAGGTTAACATGAATAGAAATTATCCCACACACACTTTTACCTCTTCTCTTGACATTATTTTCCCCTCCTGCTCTGTCTGCCCAGTTTATGCTCTTTTGCTGGTCTCTGACTGGCCCCTGATTCTGGCACCCCATCCACAATAAGCTTACTTAGGGATTATTTTCTACCCTGGACTTTTCTAGACCTAATGCTCCTTCATCAGAATATCTCTGTTCCTGGTCCATCCTCCTCAGGGCCTGCATTCTACTTTGAGGATGATAGCTTTTTTAAATCTAAAATAGAAATCAAGCTTAAAGTGTGTGATAAGAGGGTTAATGTATCTAACAGGGAAGTATTTGCTCTGGAAACCCGAATGCCTCAATTTCAAGGCAAGACACTCAAATAGGGGTGTTTCTGGACATGATACACAGAGTGGATGTTCACTCTACCCAAATCAAAGATCAAGTGGCTCTGGTCGTGGAAGACTTCTACAGACCAAAGTAAAAAGCAACTTGCACATGGTAGGTTTGGAGTAAGTACACCCGAGGCATAGGGCAGGTGCACCTTCACCATGTTGAATTTAAAAGCCTTTGGGGTAACTTGGAAAGCAGTCAAAGTTCATGGGGATTCATTTTCTAAAGGAGGTAAATTTGTATATCTTTTTATATGTCAATCATATGTCAATAAAGTTATTTTAAAGAGTGTAAATACATACATCTATTACAAAAACAATGACAGGTTTTTGGAGAGTCTGAAGGTGCCTATGTTGGCATTGGCAGGAGATGCACTGGCAGGGAAAGGAGGTCAGAGAAGGGGAGACGTGGTAGGGAAGCTGGATCTCCAACTGAGTTTCCTTTCCCTGTGATGGCATGTGGAATGCAATGATTACAAAGCAGTATCCCCCTTATAGATGCTTAAAGGTAGCTCTGGAGGGGCTTGGAAGCCTAGCCAAGTAGTGTCATCTTCTGACTTCCTCAGTCCCTCCCTTGGTTTGGCTCAAGTGTACATCTGGCTTCTCTCCCCATGGAAATAACCAGAACACTTTCAGCTGGATTTCCATTCGAACATTGGTCAGAGAAGTAACTTCTCAGTTCCTAACTACCACTGGCGTCTTTAGCTATTATCCTCAACAGGACAATCATTTGCCCTTATTTGGAGGAGGCACGGGAGCAAGGATAAGGATGGGTAGAGGAAACACTATGGGGCACAAGTCAGTCTACAGCAGCACTTCTCATCTTTCATGTGCACAGCAATCACTTGGGGATCCTATTAAAATGATAATTCTTATTCAATAGATCTGTGATGGGGTCCAAGAACTTGTATTCCTACCAAGTTCCCAGATGATACCAATGCTGTTGGTCCTCAAACCACATTTTGAGTAAGTAGAGTCCCAAGCAGAGAGCATATGATTACCAAAGAAAATGGCTCTCCCTGACAAGCTCTTACCCACATTTGTACCTTCTTCCCTTACATAGAAGATTCTGTAAGAGACACATTTGGCTTGCTCTGATTCAAGGATGTCTCTAACCTATTCCCAACAATGCTGTGTTCATTTCAGCTATGTCTGTAGGTGGCATGATTAGATATCTGATGAGACCATCTATTGCTTTTTGTAGGGATTTGAAGTGAAGACTGGAAGACAGGTTAAGAGGGGAGGTAGCTCATGAGCCAGGGTGACAGTATCTTTGCTTCTTGCCACACCCCAAAGTGTACCTTTTAGAAACAACCTGCCCAAGAGAGTTAAGGATGGCAAGTAGTTTCAACTGCCTTTCCACTTTGCCTCTCTGGGTCAAGGCATGACAGGAGGCGGCAAGTAGCATCTGCTCCTCAGCTGTCTGACTTTCCTTAAACAGGATTAGAAACAAGAAGTACAACACAACCTGAATCCTGTCTTCCTCCCCAATGAGCCCCAAAAATTGACTCCATTTTCAAGGCCGATGTCAAGTACTCATTGTGAGGTAGAGGGGAGGGAAGGGAAGTAATATCACTTTTCAAACATATCTAAGCTGAAGACTGCTACAGGGAAGTCATTAAGAGCTTACCCACTGTCATTTGAGGACTGCCAAATGACAACGTATTACCCAAAATTTTGTCCCCCATCAGTTTGTCATTAGTCTAAAATTCCACAAATTATTTTATTTGTGTTGCTGCACTGAAGGCCTGAATTAAAATGGAAGCATGCTATCTGGAAGGGAATGAGTTAAATCCTTATCAGCCATTAATATTTCCAGAAAAAAATATTACATCAGATTACCACCTATTACTTTGCAGGATCCTCAGAGGAGGCTTTCCAAGATAGGTGAGTGACCCAGAATAAAGCATCTGCCTAAGGAAGTGGGGCACCAAATGGATGATATGCATCCAGAGGGCATTGGAAGACTTGAAAATGAGGAAGAGTCCCTCAAATACACACCTGTTTTGCAACATTTGACTTTCATGGATAAATTCTGGTAGTTTATTGACTAAGATTTTAGTTGCCTTTGACTCTTCAAGTCACACCCTTCAGATGTTAGTGGGTCTGTTGCCTCTAACGTGCATGGTTATTAGCTACAATTGAATCTAGCCTCTGGATTCCCCACAATTACTGTGGAATATTTTCAGAAGTAAAATCAATTTGTGATGGAGGTGGTGAGGATTTTTTAACTTTTAAAAAATGTTGCAATCAAAACTGGTCTTCATTCAATTATCCATGATTAGCTATTCTACCTTGTCAGTTACTCATTGCAGCCAGGGCTCTCATCCTTTCAGCTGTCCAAAAAGGGATCAAGCTCCCAGCAATCGATGAGACAAAAATGGATCAGGGCCCAGCCCACAGAGGAGTAATTGAGTAGATGTGGTTATGGGTCTCTGTATGGATGAAAACCTTTGTAAATTTAAAGTAGAAAGAACATTGACAGTCAGTCAACCATAACCTGTAACAGATTCTCAAATATTCTTATATTTCATTGCAATTTCCAAAGTTAATTTTTGTTAGTTTAAAACAGTGTTTCTTGAATTGGACCACTTACATTAGAATCACTAAAGATGCTTATCTCACACTCCATATGTATTATATCAGAAAATATGAGGATAGGCCTTTTTAACAAGCTCTATGGGTAAGTCTAATGCACTCTCAATTTGGAAATCACTGGTTTAATAAACCTTGGTATTGAAAATAGAGATATATGGATTCAGAATGATTATTTGTTGAGGACCCACTAAGCTCCAGATATTGTACCAGGAACTTTCACATATGTTACTTCTGTAAATAAGTGACATACTCTTGGCCTATGCAAGCTTTAGTGAGTTTGGCTCTCAGGTTGGAAATTCGAGCCTTGAAATAAGAGACCAGTTTCAAGTCATAGTCTCTGAGGTAAAGTAAAAAATGTTCTTTGAGATGGTAATTAAAAACAAGGAAATTATTTTTATTTTGACAATAATTCTTCCCTTTTTTGCTTGTTAGCTAATGATTGGTCCTTAGCCATGCTATAAACTAGATGTCCTGGCAAATGCTATCCCATTTGTTAAAAATAGATGTATTGCAATCAGTTTATAAAGCATTCAGTAATGCAACCAGTTTTTATAGCATTCATTGTGCCATCATTGCTATCAACAAATTTAAAATCAGGAGTGAAATAATAGCAATACTGTTTATTGAACCCATAAAATGTGGAAGACACTGCACTAAGCATTTTACATGCCTTATTTCATGAAATCATCACAACATTGCTAGAAAGGAGATACTCGCTTCACCATTTTATAAAAAGAGAATCAGAGGTAGCTCAAAAAATATATAAACAACTAGCTCAAGGTCACACAGCTGGCTAATTAGTGAAGCCAAGAATTTACTTGAGATCTTCCTGCCTATAGACCTTGGACTCAATTTCAACTGGGGTTGAAATAGCAAATGATTATAAGAGTCAGGTAAATCACATAAATGTGGAAATTGGCCCAGGTATAGAGTGGTAGGGCCTGTGGCAATCTGGGGAGTCCATGTCAATACCCAAACACATTCAAACTCATTTTTTAAAACCACTGTGGTGCAATGACACATCTACAAAAGGACTTGGGTAGTGGTAGGTGCAAGTTTCTGATCTCTAACCTATACTACCCACCTCCTTCTAGCAGCTAAGTTACTTGTTGTGGGAAGCTCAATTAATTGGTAGTTATAATTACTAGGAACCATAGAGTAGATAGAAAAGCTCTTCTTAGTTAATACCCTATTTTGACTTTCTCTTCTTAGTGTATAATCAAGGTACCTCAATATGGCAGAACCTTCTCTCTGTGCACATACTTATAGCCCTACATACATACACTGTATATCCAGTGGCCTTTCATGGTTCAATGGAAGCTCTACTCCAACTAACCTTCCCCTAGGCAATGTTGAGGCCTACAGCAAGGTCAGAACTCTGGCACAGGGTTATTAGCTGGCACAGGGTTATTAGCGAGTGCTCAGCAGGTCAGAAACAGTAATTCAAGAGGATGATACAGGGGAATAGGAGCTTCCCCTACACTCCCAGGAAAGAGGCTCACCAACTTTAGACTGGGATCCAAATAGAGTTATTTAAAGTTGTAAATTGACCTAAGCCAATTTGGTCATTCACAATCATTAGGTTATGTTTTGTTGGATATCAGTAGCTTGCCATGGTTAGAATGAGGGCTATAGATCTTTCCCCCATAACCTCACCATCAGGTATTAAAGTAAGCCTCAAACAAAATTCTGTTTCTCATTAAAATATTGGCAAAGAAGCATAAAAATAATTTTACAGCCTGTTCTGTGGACTCAGTCAAGTCCAGCTCCTTATCCTTTTAGGTGCTCCAACAGCACCTTGCATGAAGGTACACTTGAGGTAGACAAAACAATATTCTAGTGTCAGGCTGCAGCTAACTAAGAATCCTTTTTAGTGGTTGCCCACAGGATGATTTATAAATTAAGCCTAAGGTACAATCTCTAAGGGATAACACTATAGATCTTGTTAGATCCTTATATCTTCTTTCCGCTAGTTTGGAAACTCCTCTACCATATTTCTAGCCAATCCACATATGTTGAACACTACTGATTTCACCAATGAAAAAATTGAATGTTAATTAACAAAACACTTTTTGTGCATTAGAGATAAAGATACCTGAAGTGCTGGTAGAACCATTTCTTGACTAGATTTTCTAATTGCTAGATAACCACTCCTGCACTATGTATTTTCCAACAAGGGTAAATGACCACCCCAAAGTTATAAATTCAGACTAAGTAACCCACATATATATGTCACAATTTATGTTGAGGTCTTATAAAATAAATAAGAAAAATATAGAATTTGAGATACCATGTTTCTTATGGCCTTGGGAAGCAGTAAAAGTAGGATTAGGGGGTCTATGGAATAAGTACACTTGAGGTAGACAAAACAATATTCTGAACAGGAATAAGGAGATCTGGGATCCAGTCTCAACTCTGCCACCACTGCCTATATGACCTTGGACAAGTCACTCTGTTCTCTAGTTCTAGTTTTTATGGAGAGGTTCTCCTGGATAATCTCTGAGGAGACTGCCATTTTGGACATATTATCACTAACTTGTCAATTCCTACTATCTCCTCTTCCAGTAACAGTTTCACTTCATTTCTTACTAGGGAAGGCTCATCCAAAACAAAGCCTCTCAAATTCTTTTTCTACATGTAAAAAATTCTCTTCATATCCATCTATTTTCTTTATAAGACATAAAATATTGAATCCTTGAAACCAGTGGAAAATAATTCCAGCCAGTTATAGCTTTTCCTTGTCCACATCTCAACTCTTCCACTTACTAGGTGTGAGAACTTAGGGCAAGTTATTTAAGTTCATTGTGACTCAAATTTCTTAATTATAAAGTGGGGATAATAATAGTCTTTACCTCATAGGGTTGTTGAGCGTTTTAATGAGATAATTCACAAATCCACATAAAATACTTAGAATAGTGCCTGGCACATATTGAATATTATTATTATCAACATAATCATTAGCTTAAAATCCTTGGAGCTTTTTGTCCTAAAAACAGAAACCTAGTTTCAGTTGAAAAGTAAAACCTCTTGTCACTTTAGGGACTAGACTTCCTTCTTGAACAGCTGCCCTCTGAGCCTTTCTATGGTCTCACTCTTTCCCAAGCCCAATATTATTTTTTCTGCCAAGAAAGCCATCACATCACCCCTTCAAATCACCCAGCAACCACCCTGACCTCCTACATGTCTCACTCATACATCCAAATTTGCTCACCCAGTTTGCTTCTTGTGAGCAAAAGCTACTCAGATACTCTATGGTCAAAGAACTCAGAGATGCATTTTTCTGCATAATCTAAGGATACAGATTCAAGGGAAGATCTAGAGTCTTATTTACCAAATAACTATCTTCATCTCTAATTCCATCTACATTTAATCACAATATGAGTCATTGTTTCTGCTCTCTTATGACAATCCAATATCTAAACAGTACACAGTAGTTTCCCTGATTTCCAAAAAGCCCAGGAGGCACCCACGTCCATTTAGAAAAAAAGCAGTTAGGCCATCCACCCAGAGGACTGACTCTGCAGCCAAGGCCCTAGAGTTTCTCTTAGAAATGGGGCTGCCACTGAGGGACACAAGGAAAAGCAGCAAGGAGCTACTCAGAGCCTCCCTGGGGGGTTCCCCTTAATTTCCTTGGGTACTACAGGGCCATTAGCGAGTGAGATTTCTCCATGCGCCTCATAGTCAAGACCCCAAGAAACTGAGAAGAGAGACACTCCATACTACCGATTCTTCTTTAAAGCAGGCACTGCCCTGACATATACACATTGCATATATCTTTCCTTGGTCCTACACACTTCCTGGTGACACTTAGCATGTGATAATTATTGTAGTGTCTTTTCATCCAGATGATGACAACTCAACAGAGACCCATTTCTGGCACATCTTTGAGTCTAGCCAACCCTTTGACTAAGTATCACAGCCTCTTTCCATAGTTTAGTTCAGCCCTGGCCAGTGTGGCTCAGTTGGTTGGAGCATCGTCCCATGCTGGGTTGTGGGTTCAGTTCCCGGTGGAGGCACATGCAGGAGGCAGCTGATCAATGTCTCTCTCTCTCTCCCTTCTTCTCTCTAAAAATCAATTTTTTTTAAAAAAACTAAGTTTTTTGCCCTGGCCAGTGTGGCTCAGTGGAAGAGCATTGTCCCATGCACCAAAGGGTCTCAGGTTTGATTCCCAGTCAAGGGCACATACCTGGGTTGCAGATTCAATCCCCAACCCACTCAGGCATGTGAGGGAGGCAACCAATGGATGTCTCTCTCACATCGATGTTTCTCTTTCTGTCTCTATCCCTCTGTCCCTCTCTCCCTCCCTTCCACTCTTTCTCTAAAAAAGCAATGGAAAAAAAAATATGCTCAGGTGAGAATTAACAAAACAAAAAGAAAACTAAAGTTGCTTTTTTGTGTTGTTGGTTTTTAAAAGAGTTCAGTCCACTTTGTGTAAGAGTTACTAAGGGTGCCCTTTGACTTTCTGGTACCAACACTCACTGTTCCAAGTTCTTCTTTCTACTGCCTGTAGAATAGAACACAAGGAGAAGAAACCAGCAAGGAAAGTTGAACTTTTACCTGCATAAAGAGACCTAGAGCTTCCCAGCCCTATATACATGTACTCCTGGCCCTTGGGATTTGCACCTAACTCTCTGAAGCAAGGATTGCTGTTTGACCCTTGCCTAGTAGAAGCCTCTTTCTCCTACTTACTCTGGGAGCAACCAGAGGGCAAAGAATGGCTTCAAATTGGACTGCCTGCATTTGAATATTGGTTCTTTATCTTACTGTTTATATGATCTTGGGAAAATTACTTAACTACTTGAACATTCAGTTTTCTCATCTGTGAAGTGAAGGTGAACATAATAGTAAGTACCCTATAACTTTCTTGTCCAGATTAAATGAGATTATCCATGTAAAATATGTACGCTGATGCCTAGTATATAGTAAATGTTCAATAAATCGTAGATATTATTAATAGAGTACTGAGGTTATTGGTAAGTGGAGGAGAGGAATAGAACTAGTTAAAACCAAACCACAAAAAAGATTCTTCCCATCTATGACTATCCCTAAATCCCTCCAAACTAATTTGTATTGTCTGTGAATCCGTAGCTGGAACAGGTTTAGATGGGGCCACCACTGAATATACTCACAATGCTGCTTCAGGCATGAGGGATTTGCTTTGGGGCAAAGCAAAGGAGAAAGAATTGACTTGATGTCCCCCAATGCCAGGGTAGACACAGTACTAGGTTTAATCACGACATCATTGAGTGGAATTGTCTAGAACAGTGATGGCGAACCTATGACAAGCTTGTCAGCACTGACACGCGTAGCCATTTCTGATGAGACGCGGCCGCACGCCGAGGATGAAACATTTGCTGCTCCTGAGGATGAAACATTTGCGACTAGAGTCTTGGAGTTAGTTTCCTCAAAGTGACACACTACCCGAGTTATGCTCAGTTTTTTGGCGAAGTTTGACACACCAAGCTCAAAAGGTTGCCCATCACTGGTCTAGAAGGACATGATCCCTTCTGACATTTTATATGAACTAGATACATTTGGAATAAAGCAGCATGGATAGTAATATAAGAACCTTGGCACTTTCCTTGGCTTGAAGGAAAGAACAACCTTTCTTCAAATGCAAAGTCTATTTTAATGTGGTTGAAAGTGGGAGAGTGGAAAAGTCTATCCTGGAATCTTCACTTAGACGTGGGAAAATGTGGTGCCAGTTGAGCTCTCCCAGCCGTGATTTTTCTGAGTTATTTTAATTAAGGTTGATGTGTGGATAGAAGTTTACAGCATATCAGTTTAAGTGGATGAATTTTCTTCTTTTGATGTTGTTGCCTAAGTCAGACCATAAATAGCAAAGGAAAGAGATATGGAAAAGGTTAAAAGAGATTTTTGCTAATGTGATTTTCCAGCATTTCAGTCTCCATTTCTCTCCAGAGCAAAGGTTAACCAGCTAATTCCACAAGCACAGACTCACTAGAAAGGATCCTGCTGAGGACTACCAGGCAATGTAGTGTTTTTTCTACCCTCTTTATTTTTGTATGCTGAAGCTGATTTACCGGCATGCTATCTTCAGCAGACGCAAACCAAAAGAAATTTTTCCCTTCATATTCCAGAGTGCCCTTACTCCACCTGCATTACTTCTTATCCTTTCCTATCCAAAGCCCCTGCTATGTTGTCTCATGAGATCACTGATTTGTTTTCTCTCGGGTGAGGAAACAGGAACAGAGACTAAGTGACTTGCTCAAGGTCTCATAGCTATTGAATGGATGCGCTGAGATTATAACATAGGTCTTCCAAGTCTTGGCACTTATGTGGGGTATTTTCCCACATGACAACTCTGTCCTTTTTTTTTTTTTAAATAGGTGACTTAAAGGAAGAATAAATACACAGCAAGTGAATTAGCAATGCAGTAAAACATGAGTTTCAGGAGCCATGGTTAATGGTATCTTCCAATTAGTGCCCTCAGTGTTAACCTGTCATTTTATCACCCTATGATTTATAGTCAGGCGTGAGCAAAACAAAGTCTTGAAATACTACTATAGGTCACACTGTTGGAGAAAGATCAAGTAGTTCTAGTCCAACTACCTCATTTTGTGGATGAGGAAAGTGAGGCCAAGAAAGAAGAGATTTGCCAAAGGTGATGCAGCTCCCTAGTGGCTGAAGCAAGATGAGAATCTAAACGGCCAGATTCCCAGAAGCAGGGTATTTTCCACCATGTTTTGCAATCATACCAGCACCCTATTGTACTGAAGCAGCACCACAGGTTTTATTGAGTTACCATTGCTGATACCTTCTTTTCCTGAATTATTTCATGTATAAAAGTTATAGAGTCATATTACCCCAAATAGATTTTTAAATGTAGGACATTTTTAATAATTATAGAAGTTAAAATGTAAAATTATTTATGCTGGTTGCAAAAAAAAAAAACCCTTCAAAATATATAGATAATAAAAATCATCCAAGTGAAGTAGAAAATCACCCAAAATTGGATTTTACCATATGCACAGATTTGTATCCTGCCCTTTTAACTGTATATTATACAAGGAACAGTTTTCCAGATCCCTTAAATGTTCTTTGAAAATTTGATTTTTTAATGTCTATAAATTATTATATCACATAGTGTCATTTTATGACATATATAGGCCATAATTTTTATAATCATTACCCAAATTTGTGCATTTTAAGTGGATTTCCAAGTCACTGAGGCTTACAATGATGCCTTGACCTCCTGGAATGATCATTATTCCTCCACCAGGTAGGGCAACCAAAGTGAGAACTTGACCTTCCATCCTCTTTAAGGTACATGTTATATAACTCAATACCGGCAATATAGCAATGGTGGTTATGCTCAAAGCCATACTCTCTGGGCTCAGATGCTGGATCCATCACTTTCTTGTAGCATAGCCACAGGGGAGGAACTTAACCCCTCTAAGCCTAAGTTATTCTGTCTGACAAGTGGGATAAATAGTAGTGCCCACATCATAGTGTAGTAGTAAAAATTAAATGATAAAATATGTGTAAAGTGCTTGGTATATTAGATGCCATTAGTAATATAATATCTATCAAAGGAATAAAGCACAAGACTTGGAATCAGAATACCTGGGTTCCTATTCCATCTCTGAAATTATCTAGCCTTATGACCTTTGAGTTATTTTACTTGTTTAGTCTCCATTTCTGCATCTGTAAAATGGGAATAATAATGCCTGATCTGTGTACCCTACAGAGATTTTATGAAGATCAAATGAGAGAATGAATGTAAAGGTGCTTTGAAAACTATGAAGGAAAGTATGATTGTGAAGTATTTAAAAATAAATATAATATTATTGTCATAAGCAGTACTGGAGATACAGAAGGTGTAAGAGACTAGGCTGAATGTACTGAGCTTAGAAAAAATGTTTCTAAGATTAAAACCATGGTATTGGAAATATAGACTATTATAGACAGAAGAGACCTTAGAGATCAGATCATCCAGCCCAACATCTTTTTTAAAACTATATTTGTATTGATTTCAGAGAGGAAGGGAGAGGGAAAGAGAGAAACATTAATGATGAAAATCATTGATGAGCTGCCTCCTGCATGCGCCCCACTAAGAATTGAGCCTGCAACTCCCGCATGTGCCCTGACCAGGAATTGACTTGGGGACCTTTCGACAACATCTCCATGTTATAAGAACAGAGATTCAAAGAGGAGATAGCTTGAGGTCACAGGTCCAGTCACAGAAATGGCACTAAAACTCGGGTCTCCAGATATCTTAAGCAGAGTCCTAAGGCAATCACTGCAGCTCTTTATTTATTGACCTTTGTCTAAAAAGGGGGTAAGGAAGAAATCCAGTTATTCATGGAATCCATGTAGGTAGGAACTGATTCGTTGGGATTCTTTGCAAGGACACACCACATATTGCATCTCTACTATATTTTTAAATGCCAACTTCATTCCAGATAAGGGAGAATAAGGATTCAGGAAAGTGATGGGGTGGGGAGTCTCAGGTGGGGTGAGTGCCCTCAGACTTGACCAGATTCTCAAGGGACTTCTATTGTCCCCAGAATGACCACTGCAGCAGATGTTCTTTTTTATTGTTAATATTTATCTTTGCTGTCAGTCCTCAGTTGTTTGTTTTGGGAAAACTTGGTAAAGCAGATGAAATTGCCAGTTGCTTGGAAATACAATTGCCAATTGTTTGAATGAAGTAAATTGATTACAGCCAGAGGACTATTCATTTTACCCTGGCATGCATACAACCTACATCAAGCAGGAGCTGCATCGCTGGTGGCAGCTCAGATATTGCTGCATCCTCTGAATTATATCCCTCCAGGTACTCAGTAAATATATGTGTTGGATACTTTCATCTTTACGCTATTTTAGCTGAGATGAGAGAACCTAAACATTTCTATCTGACAAACTTTTCAAGTTCAACACCGCAGAAGGTTATTTAAAAGAAACAAGAAAGGAGTTTTTCAATAGCAGGCTCCAAAGGTGACTAAAAATGCCATCCAACAAAGCAGCCCATTAAGAAATGTAGTGTGAAATGTGTTAATACGATAAACCCAAATGAGGTCTCACTATTCTTAGCTCAGAAATTTTGGCTGCCTTCCCCAGCTGCCACTGTGGCCAGGACAGGGCCATCAAGGTTCACCCCTACCCCAATCCTGATGTGCTCCCCTTCCTGTCTTCAGCTGAAGGAAACACTATTGCCAGAGGTAGATTACCCTCTCATTGTCCTCTGCAAAGCTCCTGCAGAGAGGGCCTCCCTGCCTTGGCCAGCAAACACAGGGGGGAGGGAGGAGAAAGCAGTTAGAAAGTTCTTTATCATACTGCAGAGATCACTGGCTGCTGCACCTAAAATGTTCACCAGGTGAGGCCAACCAAAATCAGGCTTTTTGTGTCTGAAGTGGCTATAATCTGAAATCAGCAAAATAGATGGAACGGTGAAATGACCTTGTTCACGAAGCCCTATTATGCTAGAACAAGGACCTCCCCCTGGAAGTTGGAAGGAACAAATGTCAGGCAAGTCAAAGGCAGGTCTACTTTACACAGTGGGAAGTAAACAGATGGAACCCCTTAGCCCAGAGCTGGTGCCAGACGAAAATACAAATACTGTCAGAGAAGGTTCAATACATTTATGCTGCTTGGGGACATTTTTAATCTCTGAGCTCAAAATCAGTGAGGACAACCAGATCCTCTGACAGCCAGTGAATGAGTCCTGAAAACATGACCTCAGAATTGTAATTTTGTATTCCAATTAAGCTAGGAAAAAAAGTGATATTTAGGGTTGGTTGGCTCAAACTGAGTTGCTAAAAATCTGTGATTTGTTCAGAGTTAATTCTTCCACGCATATAAGGGAGGCAATATGTTATGGAAGAAAAAACCTTGCCCTCACCCTGCCACTACTAACCGATTATGTGACGAACCACCCCTCTCTATGCCTCACCTCTTCCCATTTATAAAATAAGGGTGTTAGACTATGTGACCCCCAAATGTACTTTCTAGTTTCAAATGTTTAAGTCAGATTATATCACAAGGTTCTCTTGGAGAGTTTTTTTGGGGGCCTCTGCACCTTTCCTTGACCTTCCTTTCTCAGGAGCTCAGGGTTCTCAGTATGCTCAGAAGATGCCCCAGACTTCACCAAGGTATCTCAGTCAAGACAGGCTTTTGCAGCAGAGACCTGAGCTCTGGAATGTATACTTCATGGTTTAGTCCCCCACTCCCTAAACCCTCAACTGCTTTGTAAGGAGGCAAACTGGTTCTATACCAGGCTTTTGTTTTGTCTAGTGCAGTAGGCATATTTGTGCTCCAAATATTAGAGGCAGTGTTGTGTGGACTTTAGAGCTAGAGCTGACCTGGGTTAGAATACTGATTCTGCAACTTCTAGATATGTGACCTTCAGCAAGTGACTTAAACACTCAGTGCTTCAGTTTCCTCATCTATTGAACAATAGTCACAATCATGCCTCCCTTCTAGAGTGATTATCAATATTAAATGAGAGAATTCATATCAAATGCTAGGCACAATGCTGGGCACATTGTAAATCATATCACAAGTGGGCATACTTCCCCACTCTCTACTTTTAGCTCAACATCCTTTTAGCTCAACATCTAAAATCAAAGCCAGTAAATCAATAAATCAGGTTAATAATCAAGAGCATAACTTGTAAGCAGTGGCAAATTGTTCAGCTTCTCAGCGCCCTCATATTTTGGTCCCTACAATGGTATATTGATAATTTAACAGAGTCATTCTGGAAACTGCACAGGCCAATGAGAGGGATATTCCTGGTGACATTTGGGTTACTTTCCAAATCACACTACTTAGATGGATGCTACTTTTACCTTCCTGTAGAGCCAGTCCCACCTGACAGAGAGGGAGGATCCAAAACATGACTCTTTTATATGACTTATCCACTCATCGTGCTGAACAGTATGTAACCTTTTTAGGTTAGGGTGTAAAGTTAAACTGTGAGGTGAGAAAAAGGCCACTAAAGTTGCCACTACTCCTCCTTTCTTGGGTTCTCACTGAAGCTGAGATGGTATAGCATCAAAGTTGATGAGATTGCAAGAAAGGTTAATAGAGGATCATTATTCTTCAAGCCTTATGTTTTGCTATGTGGAGTATGTTTGGAGATGGAGGGGAGGTGGGAAAAGATAGCTTCTCTTTATGTAACTCCAGTTGACCATTGTCAAGAGGGTCAATTTTGACCTGGAAACCCCATGGTTCATCTTATACAGGTTACTTAAAGATAGTTTCTTTTCTTAGGCTTTTGTGAGTGAAAAGCCCTCAATCTTTGGGGAAAAGACCCCAATAACTAACTGGGATACATGTATGACTATAAATGTACTTTAAGAGTTTATTGAGTCAAGCAAGTAAGGAAGTAAAGAGATACATATCATCTCTAAAAGTATGTACCCAGGTCCACTGTGAGGGAGGGTGAGAGAGATGGTGACCTGCACTGACTGGTGGCACTTTACTGGGAGTATGCATGGATAAAGGCTGGTGGAAAATCCACATCAGAGTAAAGTAAGCAAGACAAATATTATTACTATACTCACTTGACAGTTAACAAAACTGAGGTTCAGAGCCCTTAAGTACTGTTCCCAGTAAGTGTCAGGGGTAGGACCTAACCCTGTCTCCTAATCTTGTGCTCCTTCTGATAACTATGCTGTCTCCATTTAACTAGCATTGTAAAGGAGTGACTTCATATAAGCTAATATTCCAGATAATTGAAGCACATATTTTTCAGCAGTGCAAGTGCTATTTTTATTTTAACCATTTTTGAAGAAAAACTTTCTACAATGCATCCCACACCTCCACGCCTTATTATGCAAAGGATACAGATTACTGTGCTTTTAATCTTCTATTTTCATAGTCTTCTATCTCTTCTTTCATTGTGAGGCTGACAACGTTCAATACTTCTTAGGTTACCAAAGATAACATATTAGAAATGGGGTGTTCTTAGAAGCAGGCATACCGAAATGTGTCAGTTGACAGTGAAGGAACAGCATTCAGGATTACCCACTATAAAGGTCCAGTGATCTGGGGCTACCAAGTACAGGGACAAATAGTCTCCTGGGCAACACAGCCAACACTGGAACTGGAGTTCCTGATAAATATCCAGATGTGTGGATAAAAAACTGAATTGTGTTGATTCTATTGCATTGGTGTACCATGGGAAAGGGGTGAGGGAAGAGGTCCATCCCAGCTGAGAAAGATATTTTTTCACTGATATTTCACTTAATTGTCTGTTTATAGTGATTTTAATAAAAGGCAAATTTTTAGATAGTTTATTACTATCTTTAAATTCTCTACACACAATGCACCCTCTTATTGTTTGCATCCTGGGCACATCACTCCCACCACCCCTGCCTTGGTGTGCCACTGTTCTATTGTGATTTAAAAGTCAAGGAGGGGGGTTTCCATTTTAGGAAGATTTCCATCTCAAATGGCTCAAGAATTGGTGTGTCTAAAGGGGCAAATTTTCACTGATCTGGAAAACGTGTCCCATATGACTTGAAATGCAAATTACTATGCATTTAGCCTGTCACTGCCCTTTTCTTGTCCCAACCATAGTTTCAAAGAAAAGAAATCCATGGAAGCAAACCCATCACATATTGCCATCCTATTGGTCTGCTTCAAATACTTGGATCTTTTCAAGTTCCAATCAGAATGGGGTCTGCTTTGCTTTTTCCATCTCTGTCTTCTCTGACCCAGCAAAGTTTCCCATCTTTCATCCTGTCACTTAGCTAATGGTGTGTGTCCCTCTTGCATACATTCCAGACTCACTGGCTTCTTTTGCTAGTGGAATCATCAGCGAGATGCTAGGCAGATGGCTCACTGGCTGCTGTTCTTGTCCCCTCACTGCAGCAATCTGTTGTTCTAAATCAAAATGTTAATGAAAAATAAAAGAACGCAGTGCCAATGTCTGTCTGATTTAAATTAATATAGAGACTTACTTTTTGAGGCATGTTTTACTGGCCAGAGGTTCCCCATACAGGCTACTCATATTGGTTTAGTTCTCTCTCTCTTGCTAATTAAAATTAAGCACTTTCATTTATCTGAGTCTCTCTTGGTATGCCCAACCTGTTCTTTTTAATAATAACAAAGGCCTAACAAACAGTTGATTTCAGTATCCCAGGGAATGACATCTCACCTGGCAGAACATAATTTTGAGCAATATTATATGTGATATCTAATTATAAACATGCTTTGATTAGATGTTATTTTCAATACCAAATGACATGTTTACTAAATGCTTTGAGTTCAGCTCTAAGTTAGACATGTAGTTATTGAGAACTCTTTCAATCCATTTGTTTTAAAACTCCTGGCAAAATCATTGCTAATTTGCTACTTTATGTACAATGGCCCTTCACTTTCTATGTACTCATCACAGTATTCATTCCTACTGCAGCAACAGGACCACTCCCTTCTTTGGAGAAAATGCATGTGCCTGCAAGATCATCTATGCAAAAATTTTCAACTTCAATTTACAGAATAAGGGATCACAATGATGTTATCATACCTGGTTGAGGGGAAATCACCTCAATATTTTAACTTGCCAAAAATTCTAGGAACCAGAAGAATGGCAATTTCAAACAACTGCAGAAAACGACAACTTCATTTGTTCTTCCTATAACTCCTTTGGAGATACTGCTACAAATAGTATTGGAAATAGTAAGAACTAACACAGTGCTTTCTATGTTCCAGGCACCCTTCTAAGTGATTTACATGTATTTACTCTTTCAATCATCAAAACATCCCTATGACTTAGATCTATTTCACAGATGAGGAAGCTGAGGCATAAGAGAGGTTAAGTAACTTGTCCAAAGCTACACAACTAGTAAGTGACAGAGCTGGAGATAAACACAGCGTGACCACAGAGCTTTCAATTTTAGCCACAATACCATGCTATATTATGCTGGAAAAGCCACAAATTCCAGTATCCTTGGAGGTAAGCTACTGTATTCTTTCAGATCTGCAGGTTTTCTTTGCTCAAACTAGTGTGCAAGTTAGAATTAGGCTTCTACTTCAGTAGGGTTTGCTCCCTGCTAAATGCATTTGCTATTTGCATGTGTCATTGCCATTAAGACTAAAATTAGTCAGGCAAATCAAGCTGAGGCAGCAGGCAGGCACAAGAATAGCCTCGATTTTCAGGTGGGAGGTGGGATGCTAGTCATTAGATCAATCTTCTCAGCACTGTACACTAGTCCACCCAACAGTCCTAAAAAGAAAGGCCAAAAGCAGTAACACCTACAAAGCTCCCATCTGCACCAGTTGACCAGGTAGGGACTGTGTTGGAACACACCTTCTGGTCAACCACCTCAGGCTCAGTACTTCCCTCTACTGGCAGGCAGAGCTACCACACAAACCAAACACCTTTCTCCTACTGCTCAGAAGACAGTTCGAGTGGAAGAGCAAACAAGAGTTCATTTTAATTAAATATATACATCCCAGGCCTAATGATTTACTGGGATATCAAATTGTGCAAAAGAACAAACCCCCAGTGGGAAAGGATTGAGTGGTGAGGCAGTTGTTTACCTTGATAAACCTCACTTTGCTGGTTGTATTTTTCCAGTCTTGCTAAGGACTAAATGAAAATAAGAGTTTGGGAAAGGATATTAGCAGACAGCAGGGTATGTTAAACAGAATTTGGGGAAAGGATATTAACAGACAGCAGGGTATGTTAAACAGAACTCTGGAAGCCAGGAGTCCTGGGTTCCAGCTCCATCTCTGTCTCTAACAAACCATGACCATCCTGAGTCTCAGGCCCTTTGTAAAATAAAGGGGATAGATTGAATAGGCTATAAGGGCTCCTCCAAAATTAATTATTATCTGATTTTAGTCCTCCACCTTCCCCCCACACACACATACACTTTTTTTAATATTTTATTGATTTTTTACAGAGAGGAAGGGAGAGGGATAGAAAGCTAGAAACATCGATGAGAGAGAAACATCGACCAGCTGCCTCCTGCACACCCCCCACCGGGGATGTGCCTGCAACCAAGGTACATGCCCTTGACCGGAATCGAACCCGGGACCCTTCAGTCCGCAGGCCGACGCTCTATCCACTGACCCAAACCGGTTTTGGCCACATACACTTTTTAAGGAACGATGATTCTCCCTAGAGAAACAAGGATACTCAGAGGATGATGACTTGACCAAATGAAGCAGGGGTTTGAGCTATTTTGTGGTGTTTCTGAGCAACCAATTCAGACCACTGGAGTCAGAAAGTAGATTTCTTTTTGGCCTGATCTCTCCCACTTAATATTACTAGACTAGAGGCCTGGTGCATGAAATTTGTGCACAGAGGGGGGTTGTCCCTCAGCCCAGCCTATACCCTCTCCAATCTGGGATCCCTCTCACAATCCAGGACTGCTGGCTCCCAACTGCTTGCCTGCCTGCCTTCCTGATTTCCCCTAACCACTTCTGCCTACCACCCTGATCACCCCCTAACCACTCCGCTGCCAGCCTGTTTGCCCCCAACTTCCCTCCTCTGCCGGCCTGGTCACCCCTAACTGCCCTCTCCTGCAGGGTTGATCACCTCCAACTGCCCTCCCTTGCAGGCTGGGTGCCTCCCAACTGCCCTCTCCTGCTAGCCATCTTGTGGTGGCCATCTTGTGTCCACATGGGGGCAGGATCTTTGACCACATGGGGGCAGCTATATTGTGTGTTGCAGTGATGATCAATATGCATATTACTCTTTTATTAGATAGCATAGAGGCCTGGTACAGGGGTGGGGGCCAGCTGGTTTGCCCTGAAGGGTGTCCCTGATCAGGGTGGGGTTCCCTTGGGGCATGGGGTGGCCTGAGCGAGGGGCCTGTGGTGGTTTGCAGGCCGGCCATGCCCCCTGGCAACCCAAGTGGAGGCCCTGGTATCTGGAATTTATTTTCCTTCTACAATTGAAACTTTGTAGCCTGGAGTGGAGCCAAGCCTGGGGCTCCCTCCAAGGCCAGCAGCCATTTCTGTTGGGGTTATAATTGAAACTTTGTAGCCTTAAGCGGGTGAGCCCAGCCAGGGTGTGCGGAAAGCTTTGCTTCCCCTGTTGCCGGGGACAACCCTGGCCTGCTCTCTCAAGCTCAGTTCTGCTGCCATTTGTTTGAATTTGTTTACCTTCTATAATTGAAACTTTGTAGCTTGAGTGGAGGTTTAGGCCTGGCAAGGGCAGACGGAAAGCTTGGCTTCCTCTGTTACCTAGGAAACCTTGCTCTCTGTGGCTGTAGCCATCTTGGTTGTATTAATTTGCATACTTGTTCTGATTGGATGGTAGGCGTGGCTTGTGGGCATGGCTTGTGGTGTGTCAGAGGTATGCTCAATTTGCATATTTGTCTATTATTAGGATAATCACTCACCCCTCTGAGTCATCAAATCATAGGCTCATTGAATCTCTGGGACAGAAATGACCTTAAAGGTCATATTTTCCCATCTCCCTTAGAGCTGGGCTCCCCTTTGTCCAAACACACCCAGTTTAAGCATGGGACCAGTGACAGCTTTATACATAAGCAGAAGAGATGTTACTTACCTGACTATATATCACAGGTGCTTAGATGCTTCTCTGACCCTTGCTCCCAAATAGCTCTTCCTCCCTGCTCACTGATGCCCAGAGTGCCTTTAACAGAGGGCCCAAACTTTCATTCTACACTGAATATATATATAAGCTACAAATCCCTTTGGAAGAGGTGACACTGTCTAAATTCATATCATGATGAATGTGACTCACATAGAAAATCCTATCATGAAAGCAGATTTCAATAGGAAAAGAGAGCCCAAAGATAGAATTCTTGAAGAGAATGAAACGGAATTAGTGATAGGGAAAAATTATATGGAACAGAAATGGAAAGAAGGATGGAGGGCCTAAAGTGGTAGCCTAATAGAATGTGTAACAATTTGAAGTCAGATTTTGATTTACAGCTCAACTCTGCCACTTAACTGCTATATTATCATGTACAAGTCTCTAAACCTCCCTGAGTCTCAGTTTTCCAAACTGTAATATGGGGTTAATAAAATCTACTACACATGGCTATTGCTGAGAATTAAATGAGATAATCCTGCAAGGTATAATTGCAGAGTACTTAAATTAAATACACTTTCAGCCCTAAATTCACATTGTTGTCATAGACTAATGGCCTTTGATGTAACTCACAGGCATGAATGGTGTTAATGCGCAGGTCTGCAGCCACCAGTAATACTTTCAACTGTTTTAACCATCTATGAAGCTAACTGGAAATCTAATTCAAGTACCATCCAGAATATCAATTGTTAAACAACTGATGCCAACCTAAACCTTGGTCAAGATTTACAACCACAAAAAGATGAGTTTCATGTTCATAATTTGAGGGAAGCCATGTTTTCAGGCCCACCCAACTTAGCCCAGTTATTAGGAATTCAACCAGGAATAAACATACTCAGTGCCTTTCTTGAAAAATATCCTTGATATATATTTCAAACTTACAATGTGTTAAGAAAGTTAACAAATAAAATGTTATGGCTTCAGTATGAGTTTTAAGTTTAAGAGAAGGTACTGAGTCCATATGCTTATCAAAGATAATTATACCACACTGTTGTCTGTGTCCATGTGTAATACTTTCAACAACAAAGATAAATTTAAAAAGAAATTAATAAAATGAGAAAAAATACTGGAAAAAAGATAACTACAGGAAAGTTGGTAGTTGGCCTTTCCTCATACTGCTGAATAGCCTTGATGTCTCTATCATTTGACTTTTGACCTGTGCCCTTCCTTCTACACAATTATTTTGAATGCTGTTAGGTTTGAGGTTGTATATTGTTGTATTTTTTCTTTGGGAGGTAGTGCTAGTTTGGAGGGGGTGATCAATGCCACAATTATTTTCTATCATAGAAACATGATTAACTTTGGGTCTCAAGGCTCCTTTTTTTTCCTTTTCAAAACATGCTCAAAGCTTCATATTTTAAAAAAATCACTCTTTCAAAATGCTATTTCCAGTCATCTTCCTCCTCTCACTTCCTTAATTATTTTAATCTGAATTGCCTCCCATTTTCTCTCCCACAGTCTGCTTTTATTCCCACTGATCTACCATCATTCCTCTTTTAAGTTCACCAGTGATCTCTTTCTTACCAAATCCAGGAGCAGTTTTTTATTTGTTCATCCTCAATCTGTTTATGATGGTGCACTGGTCTTATCCACTCTTGAAGTTCCCTCTTTCTTTAGCTTCTGCTGATATTTCACTTTCTGGATTCTTCTCTGATTTTCTACCTATTCTCTTTGTGGATGAGGAAAGTCACTTCTCCCTTTTGAGCTTGAGTTTCTTCATCAATAAAATGAGGGATTTAAATAGGATAATATCCAAAGTCCATGTGTAATATTTTCAACACCTTCTGTAGCTAACATTCTATGGCTTTGAATGTCAATAAGATATACCTAAGATCTTTTATTTGACTTAAACAAGTTGAAATTATTTTAATATTGAAGGTTTTATAGCTACTTCTGACCACTTTAGTGTTTCAGTAATTGATATGAATATACAACCTTCATAAAGCTGGGCTTTTACTGAATTATTCATATTTAATCTGTGTTTGCTTTCTATATTTATGTGAGAATACGTATGTTTGAGATGCCTGGAGACCACACTGTGCCTTTTTTGAAAATAGATATAAGGTACATTCTAGAAAAATATCCTGTTGCTTATGCATAATATTGGTCTTTAAAAAATGTATATGGGTCAGAAATCATTTATCTTGTTTCATTTAATTTGTATATTTAGAAAATGAGACAATTTTTTAACCCAAGTGAAGGCATTATGACCAATCATAATGGCAGAATTAAACAACATCATCAACAAAGAGCTACAAATACTGACTTCATATATTGCACAGAAATAGGCTGTAGGAGTGTAATGAACCCTCTTTAAGACATTCAAGAGGACATAATATTATAATACAATTTCTACTGATAATTTTCCTTCACACACGCTTTGGGCGCTATACTTGACACCTTCAAGAGAGTTGCCTGAGTGAGACCCCAGGGCAAAAGATTGACAATCTATGCCTTAAAAGCCATCTCCACAAATCCTGAATAAAAATGTTTTCTTGTTCCAATTAAAAAGCAGTAGTGAGGTGCCTGAATCCAAGGAGCATACAATGAATATACGTTGGTATGGAAAAGGTTATAAAAAGCAACCTTTGGCCTGGCAGATGTTGCTCAGTGGTCAAGCATGGACTCATGAAGCAAGAGGTCACTGGTTTGATTCCCAGTCAGGGCACATGCTTGGGTTGTGGGCTTGATCCCCAATAGGGGGCATGCAGGAAGCAGCTGATCAGTGATTCTCTTATCAATGTTTCTATCTATCCCTGTCACTTCCTCTCTCTCTCTCTAAAGATCAATAAAAACATTTAAAAAAATTTTTGGAGTGTACAAAGTAGAAAATGCCTGTTCCTGCAAAAGAAGCCAGTCAAGAGTGATGATAAATGTCCTCAAGCTGTTCCCAATGCAAGACACATTTAAAAAGCAGCTCAGGTTTTGGTTTTGGTTTGGTTTTGTTTATCACCGAAACAAAAAAAAAATATCTGAATTTGTAAGACCTTACACACAAAGGAGTTCTCTTGATCCATGAAATGTAAATGTGTCAGTGTATCAATAAGGCATGATATATGATAATCTCTCCTCCAACAGGAGAAATTCAGTGACTTGCCCAAAGTAGTAAGAGTCAGTGGCTGGGTCAAGAGGCCCCCAAATCTCTGTCAAAAATTTAAAAACTACATACAATATGATAACAGCTGGCTGCCACTCTTACTCTGCTCTCTTGCTCTTCTTTCCTCCCTCCTTCTTCTCTCTTTCACACACATATACCACATGCCACCTTAGTGCTTATAAAAAAATCTGCTTGATGGACTAATTTTATTGTATCATATAGTTTTGTTATCAAGCATTGTCAGGGATTGGAACTTTCAAATTAATAGACTTGGGTATTCAAGTTCCTAGAGAACCACTAAATATGTCATGCAAAGGTTATCAATTTTTAAAAGATAGAAAAAAAATTTACTCATGACTAAAAGCATACTGCACATAAAGTTATCTTTCATTGGTGATCCAGCACTGTCTTGGAAGGAATTCATGTACATAAATAAAAGGTGCCACCTTTGGAATGACAGGATCATGAAAGTCCTGTCTCTCAAAAAAGAAACAACTTAGATTATTTTTAAGGTGAGTAAACATTGCCCAAATTATTATATAAAATGCAAAAAGTCTTACCTTGAGATTTCAAACTAACCTGTCTTTATTTTCAAGTGAGAAATTCCAAAGTTCTGCTCTTAAAAGGAATAATGTGGTATCTCATTTTGAAACTCAGAATATTCACTTCTCTAGAAACATCATCTTTTGGGCGCTTAAAATATCCTTAGAGGTCACTTTTACTATGTTGCATTGTCACAATTTCAGGCTTAAATAGGTTCAAGAAAATGTCAGTTTATCTATCAAGAGCTCTAGGTAGTATGGTGCCAGTGACAAATAAGTTGCTGTTATGTGCCAAAGTTATATTTAGGTTTCTAGCACAAATTAATAATTACTTATAACATTTTATGGAAACAAGAAATCATTCCAACAGTCTTCTATCTAAAACAACAACACTATTTGTTCAATTAGTTTGGAGAGTTTTTGCAGTGTCAATAGAAGAATGATAGGTAACAATAATATCTGTAATAATAGCAGCTAACATTGACCTTTTATTCTGTGCCAGACATTTGCTAAATGATTTTACAAGTATTATGTCATTTAAATCCTCACAACAAACCTGTGATGTAGCTACCAGGATTAGCCCCATTTTACAAATAAGGAAACTGAAGCCTAGAGAAGTGGGGGTTTCTACAGGAACTTTTGCTCAGACAAATGACCTGCATGGAAAAACACATTGAGAATTGCATTAGTTGTTTCTAATGAAGCATCATTAATATTTAGTGAGCATCTATTATGTGCAAGAAACAGGGCTTTACATAAGTTACCTCATTTAATAATCCCGTCAATCTTCTGAGATTGCTATTTTTAAATACACTTTAAGATAAAGAGAAGTTCAAAAAAGTTAAGACATTTTCCCAAGGTCATGCTACTAGCAAGGCCAGAGCTGGGATGTTAATTTAGATAGGTTAAATCCTAAAGGTCATGCTCTTTCCACTATAAAGTAAAACCAAACCACCAAAAGAGAGAAAATACATTCAATTTAATAATAAATTACATATTCTGTTTTCTTGGAACTAAACACCTTAGTGTGAAAGCCAATCCTAAACTCAATGCCAATAGTAAATTCCATTTCTCCTGTACACAGAGCTTGTTATCCTATGAAACACAGGGTTAACAGCCTTCTGATTACTTTTAGCTTTCAGAGCACTAAATGGGAACAGGTTGAAGCCATTCTCCAGAATTACTTCAGGCCAAATAAAGAAAAAATAGACACAAAAAGTAAAATTACCCAAACTTAGCCATATTCAGCAGGACAATTTCCTCTGAGATGATGAATTAAGGTTTCCTTGCCATTAGATCTACCCCTTAGTATAAGAAGCCAGTCCTTCTACTCTCAGTGGCCTGAAAGCTTTAAGAGCCACTCCAAATAGAAATATTCCTAGAAGCATTTCTCATAGGAATCACTTGGAGTGATTGTTAAAAATGCAAATACCCAAGTCCACCCTTGAGATCAGGACTTATGAATGTGCATTTTTTTCATTTTTT
The DNA here is from genome assembly GCA_025583905.1 of Ia io. Lineage (NCBI taxonomy): Eukaryota > Metazoa > Chordata > Mammalia > Chiroptera > Vespertilionidae > Ia > Ia io. The sequence goes on from JAJQQW010000001.1 coordinate 102,022,658, forward strand.
ATTAAGATATTATATGTGTACATATCTTACCATTGCCTCCCACCCTGCTCCCATACATGACCTCACCCCCCAGAGTTTTTCGTCCATTGGTTATGCTTATATGCATGAATACAAGTCCTTCGGTTGATATCTTATCTCCCCCACCTCTCCCTAACATTCCCGCTGTAATTTGACAGTCTGTTTGATGCTTTACTGTCTCTGTACCTATCTTTTTGTTTTTCAGTTTATAATGTTCTTTATTATCCATAAATGAGTGAGATCATGTGGTATTTTTCTTTCATTGACTGGCTTATTTCACTTAGCATAATGTTCTCCAATTCCATCCAGGTTGCTGCAAATGATGAGAATTCCTTCTTTTTTATGGCGGCATAGTATTCCATTGTGTAGATGTACCACAGTTTTCTGATCCAGTCATCTGCTGACGGCACCTAGGCTGTTTCCAAATCTTAGCTATTGTAAATTGTGCTGCTATGAACATAGGGGTGCATATATCCTCTCCGATTGGTGTTTCTAGTTTCTTCGGATATATTCCTAGGAGTGGGATTACTGGGTCAAATGGGAGTTCCATTTTCAGTTTTTTGAGGAAACTCCATACTGTTCTCCACAGTGGCTGCACCAGTCTGCATTCGTACCAGCAGTGCATGAGGGTTCCTTTTTCTCCGCATCCTCGCCAACACTTGTCGTTTGTTGATTTGTTGATGATAGCCATTCTGACAGGTGTGAGATGGTACCGCATTGTCGTTTTGATTTGCATCTCTCGGATAATTAGTGACTTTGAGCATGTTTTCATGTGTCTCTTGGCCTTCCTTCTGTCTTCTTTTGAAAAGATTCTATTTAGGTCCGTTGCCCATTTTTTTATTGGATCATTTATCTTCCTTTTATTAAGTTGTTTAAGCTGCCTGTAGATGTTGGAGATTAAACCTTTATCAGTGATAACATTTGAAAATATGTTCTCCCATGCAGTGGGCTTTCTTGTTGTTTTATTGATGGTTTCCTTTGCTGTGCAAAAGGTTTTTATTTTGATGTAGTCCCATTTGTTAATTTTCTCTTTAGCTTCCATTGCCCTAGGGGCAGTCTCAGTGAAGAAGTTCTTTCAGCATATGTCTGAGATTTTGCTGCCTGTGGATTCCTCTAGTATTTTTATGGTTTCCCGTCTTATGTTTAAGTCCTGTATCCATTTTGAGTTTATTTTTGTGTATGGTGTAAGTTGGTGATCTAGTTTCATTTTTTTGCATGTATCTGTCCAATTTTCCCAACACCATTTGTTGAAGAGACTGTCTTGATTCCATTGTATGTTCATGCCTCCTTTGTCAAGTATTAATTGAGCATAGTGGTTTGGGTCGATATCTGGATTCTCTATTCTTTTTTTTTTTTAATGTATTTTATTGATTTTTTTTTTCAAAGAAGAAGGGAGAGAGATAGAGAGTTAGAAACATCGATGAGAGAGAAACATTGATCAGCTGCCTCCTGCACACCCCCTACTGGGGATGTGCCCGCAACCAAGGTACATGCCCTTGACCGGAATCGAACCTGGGACCCTTCAGTCTGCAGGCCGATGCTCTATCCACTGAGCCAAACTGGTTAGGGCTGGATTCTCTATTCTATTCCATTGATCATATGTCTGTTCTTATGCCAGTACCATGCTGTTCTGAGAACAGTGGCTTTGTAATACAAGAACAGTGGCTTTGTAATACATGAATGTGCATTTTAACAAGTGCCCCAGATCACTTGTATATACAATAAAGTTTGAGAATCATAAAGCAATAAAACTCCTCTCTTAGGCCTTACCAATTCCAAATTTGGGATGTTCACACATAGATGAGCTAAATTTATTATCACCTTATATAAGGAAAGAAAGGCTTTTTTGAGTAATTTATTTTAACAAGCTATTTAACATAAGCTTTTAAGGTACTTAAGAAGCACTATTGGCAAACATAGGGTTAAGTTTAGTTCATATCCTTTCATCTATTTATTATAGCAGGACATAGGATCTGAAACTTGTCCATGTACAATATCTCAGCAGTGCTACTTTAGCCTTTGAAGGTTTCTATACAAAGTTCAATGTTTACCTAAGAACGTTTTGTAACTTAGACTTTAAGACTGATCTTAACCTAAATTTAGCCCTAGATAATGAAGTTAAACTATATTTCTCTTCTCACAATCGAAATAAAGACTAAAGCAAGAGTAGGTGCCTCTGTAATAAATAGCAATTAGTAAGGGCTTACTGTGTGCCAGGCACTATTACAGACATGAAATACTACTGGATTAAAAGGTTTCATCATGAGATAATTGTGCCTCTGTAATTTCTTTTTTAACATTCACAATGCACATGAATCTATGAAGAGCTCTGTGAAGGTGTTGCAAAAAATAAGTCAATTTCTTTCTGTTAGCTTAGAGTTACCAAAATCTATTTGATCATATACCACTTGATTGAAGAAGATCTGATGTACACTTTGAGGATGTCCTCCTATGCACCAGTGTTTCTGAAAGTGTTGTCAGTGGTGTCAAAATGCAAAGTCACAGACCTGTAGAATTCATCTTGGGGGAGGGGAAGGTAATAGGGAATCTGCATTCTTCGATAACTCTTAGGTACAATGCTCTTGACTGAAGAATCAGTGGTTGCTCCAAAGGTGACAACTGAATGATTCCTTATAGTTACACTGACAAAGATGAATGAAAATTAAACAACTTCCAAAATGGAAACTATGAGGTGACTGCATTTTGATGCTTGACATTTCACCATCTGACCAGTCAAAAAAAAAAACACAAAAAAAAACTGGGCTGTTTACAAGTGGAATTGCTTGTCCTTAAGTAACTGGGGTCCAGAAAACATGCATAGAACAAGCCCAAGTAAAGGTTCCCCAAAATTCTGCTGCTATTTCACGATATACTAGGAGAACATAGGTTGGCATATTTGCTCTACCACTTGCTAGGCTGTAGGATTTTTAGAGAAGTCACTTTACTTCTCTCACTCAACTTCCTGATCTTTAAGATGAGAGTGATTATCCCTACCTAAAAGAGCCATTGTAAGAACTGAACAAGGCAGGACATATAAATTTTCTGATACAAACAGGAAACTTAAAAATGTTAGTTTCTGCCCTGGCCAGTGTGGCTCAGTTGGTTGGAGCATCGTGCCATACACTGAAAAATGGCAGGTTTGATTCCTGATCAGAGCGCATGCCTAGGTTGCAGGTTTGATCCCCAGTCCAAACATATGTGAGGCAACCGATTGATATTTCTCTTTCACATCATTGTTTCCCTCTATCTAGTTCTCTCCTTTTCTCTTTCAAATAAATAAACATATCCTTGGGAGAGGATTAAAAAACAACAACAACCTTGCAAGAATCCTATTTACATGAATTTTTTTAATATTAGTTTCTTAGACTCATAAACAAGGAGAACATACTGACAGCTATCAGAATGGATTATGGTTTGAGGACAGTGTGAAAAAAGGTGAAGGGATTAAGAAAAATATCCCTGGCCAGTTTGGCTCAGTAGATAGAGCATCAGCCTGTGGACTGAAGGATCCCAGGTTCGATTCTGAAGAAGGGCACATGCCCAGGATGCAGGCTCCATCTCCAGTAGGGGGTGTGTAGGAGGCAGCCAGTCAATGATTCTCTCCCATCATTGATGTTACTCTCCCATCATTGATGTTACTCTCCCTTCCTCTCTGAAGTCAATAAAAATATATTTTTTAAAAAAGAAAAAATAACGAAAAAAATCACACTCATGGACACAGACAACAATGTGGTGATTACCAGAGGGAAAAGGGATATGGGGAAATAGAAGAAGGTATAGGGGCATACATGGTGTCAGAAGAAGACTTATGTGGTGAATATGCAATACAATATAGATGATGTGTTATAGAATTGTACACCTGAAACCTGTATAATTTTATTAACCAATGTCACTCCAATAAGTTCAATAACTTTTTGAAACATTCGATTTTAATAAACCTAAACCTTTGTAGTAAATTAATGTTTGACAAAGTAAGCAAAAATGTACAATTGGGTAAAGATTGTCTATTCAATAAATGGTGTTTGGAAAATTGAACAGATATTTGCAAAAAAGATGAAGCTAGACCACCTTCTTACACCATACACACGAATGAATTGAAAATGGATTAAACGCTTAAATATTACACTTGAAACATAAAAATCCTGGAAGAAAATGTAGGCAGTAAAATCTCAGACATTTCTTGTAGCAATATTTTTTCTGATATATTGCCTCAAGCAAGGGGAACAAAAGAAAAAAATAAACAAATGGGACTACATCAAACTAAAAAATTTTTGCACAGTAAAGGAAACCATCAACAAAATGAAAAGACAACCCACTTAATTGGAGAACATATTTGCCAATGATATATCTGATAAGGAGTTAATATCCAAAATTTATAAAGAACTTATAAAACTCAACACCAAAAAAACAAAAACAAAAACAAAAACAAAAACCCCAATCTAATTAAAAAATGGGCAAAAGATCTGAATAGACACTTCTCCAAAGAGGACATACAGGTGGCCAATGAACATATGAAAAGATGCTCAACAACACTAATTATCAGAGAAACATAAATAAAAACCACAATGAGATGTCACCTCAGACCTGTCAAAATGACTATCAGCAATTAAATCAACAAACAACAAGTGTTGGTGAAGAAGTGGAGGAAAAGGGAACACTTGTGCACTGTTGGAGGGGATGCAGATTGGCGCACCCACAGCAGAAAGCAGGATGGAGCTGCCTCAAAAAAATTAAAAATGGGAATGTATCCAAAGAAATCTAAAACACTAATTTGAAAGAGCATATGCACCTCTATGTTCATTGTATTGTTATTTGCAATAGTCAATATTTGGAAGCAGTCCAAGTGCCCATCAGTAGATGAGTGGATAAAAAAGCTGTGGTACATTTACACAATAAAATACTGTTCGGCCATAAAAAAGAAGAAAATCTTACAAAATAAACTGAGGAATAAAATAGTTCCAGAGGCATAGATGCATGGAACAGAATAACAGATCTCAGTGGGGATGCAGGTGGAGGGGACAAGAAGAGATTAGCCAAAGAATTTACATGCAGATTGCGGGAAGATGGCAACCAGCAGGAAGGTAGGAAGGGAGAGAGTGTGAAAGAGTGAGGGAGCAATAGAGGAGTGTGTGGACATGTGTGGTGTGTGTGTGTATGATCTACGGATAGTTAGATTCTGCAGGTCTTCCAAGGGGCTGCCAAACCAGGCAATCTTAGACCGTGGAGCCCCGCGCACAATGTGGACACTTCTGGGTAGCCAATGAGGGCACAGAGACCACGCCATCTTGAGAAACAGAGCTGCTTGAGACTAGGAGCCTGACTTCAGCACCACCCAGTCTGGTCCCAGATGCAAACCAGGACCCTGCAGCCACTGTGGACAGAGACCTGTGACCACAGCTGCAGACCCACAGACAACAAGAATCCAGACATCCCAGCCGCAGGTTTCTGTGAGTCAAGGAGCCTACCCCACTCCCCACAGGCTCTTGGGCAGCGCCATAGTAACTGATAGACCTGCCTTCACACAGGCCACAGCTCCGCTACAGGAATTTGAGTCTGGGAACATGCGGGCACTGGGAATCTGTTCCCCGCAACTCAATCAGGCAACCAAACCCAAAGCCCACGCAGGGCAGCAGTGCCACCTGACTTCGATTCTGGGCAAGTGTACACACGAAGTCTGTTTTCTGCAGCACAGAAGCAGACCTCCTGCCAACACAGTGCTACTGTGCAACCCAGTCCTCCAAGCTGACCGGGACCCCGATTCTCTGGGTGGGAGGCAGCAGTGAGCACCACTGACTTGACTGTTTCTTATTGCATGCGCCTGGGATCCCTGACTCCCAGTGCATTCACACTAAGAGCCAGTGACTCCAATTCTTGGTGCATGCACACACAGGGACCCTGATTCTCAGTGAGAAGACGCACGAAGCAACAGAGACTCTGATACTCAATTCTTGGTGCAGACACAGGGGAACTCTGACTCCTGGCATGCACTAGGGGACTCTGATTTTTGGTACATGCCAGCAGGGTCTCTGTTTCAGTGCAGTGCAGGGGGGTCCCTGATTCTAAGTGTGCACATGAGGCCACACGGAGCACTGGTAACGCTGACCCTGGGCGAGCCTGGTTCCCACCAACCAACGGCAGCCACACATCTCAGTGTAGGAGCACTTCAGTGACACTCAGGTGGTGTGAAGCTCCCAGTGGACATGGCCCAGGCCCATGCAACTCGATGTTTGAACCTTCTGGTGATAGTCAGAATGGGGAGACAACACAATCCCCAGAGGAAAGAAAATGAGGAGTCACCAAGAAAGGAAAATAGTGAAATTGAAGCATGCAACATCACCAAAAAAGAATTTAGAGTAATGGTCATGCAATTCATACACCGGATGGATGAAAAAATCAACAATCTATGCAAGAATCAGGTAGAAATGAAAAGTGATATAGCTGCAATAAAAAACACCATGGAAGGTTTCAACAGTAGACTAGAAGAAGCAGAGGACCAAATTAGTGAGTTAGAAGATAAGGTAGAGAAACAAGCGCAATCTGAACAGCAACTGGAGAAAAAAATTAAAAAGCAAGAAGAGAGCCTAAGGGAGCTTTGGGACAACATGAAACAAAGTAACATACATATAATGGGGCTGCCAGAAGGACAAGAAGAGCAGCAAGGATTAGAAAATCTATTTGAAGAAATAGTGACAGAAAACTTCCCGGATATGGGAAAGAAAAAAGTTACACAGGTACAGAGAGTCCCAAGCATGATGAATCCCAAAAGACGCACACCAAGAAATGTCATAATTTCAATGGCAAATGTTCATGACAAAGAGAGAATCTTAAAGGCTGCAAGAAGAGACAGAGAGTTACCTACAAAGGATCCCCCATCAGATCATCAAATGATTTCTCAACAGAAACACATCAAGATAGAAGGGAATGGAAGGAGGTATACAAAGTGTTGCAAAGCAAAGGACTGAATCCAAGAATACTCTATCTAGCAAGACTATCAATCAAAATTGAAGGGGAAATCAGGAGCTTCGCAGACAAAAAAAGGCTAAGGGAGTTTATCACTATCAAGCCAGCAATGCAAGAAATGCTAAAGGGAATGCTATAAAAAGAAGAAATAAAAAGGTAAGAAGGAACACAGGCACAAAAATAGAAATGACTACAAACAAGTACCTTTCAATAATAACTTTAAACATAAACAGACTAAATGCTCCAATCAAAAGAGATCGAGTGCCTGAATGAATAAAAAACACAACCCATATATATGCTGTCAACAAGAGACCCACCTCAGAACAAGGTGACTCACACATACTGAAAGTGAAGGGATGGAAAAATATCTTTCAGGCAAATGGAAATGAAAAAAAAAAAAACTGGGGTAGCAATACTTGTATCTGACAAAATAGATGACAAAGTGAAGGCCATAACAAGAGATAAGAAAGGCCACTTCATAATACTAAAGGGATCAATACAATAAGAAGATATAACCCTGATAAACATATATGCACCCAATGCAGGAGCACCCAAATACATAAAAAAACTCCTGGAAGATATCAAGGGAGAGATCGACAACAATACAATCATAGTAGGGGACTTTAGTACACCACTGTCATCACGGGACAAATACTCTACACAAAAAATCAGCAAAGAAACAGCAATCCTAAATGACTCACTAGATCAGATGGACTTAACTGACATCTTCAAAACATTTCACCCCAAAGCCACGGAATATACGTTCTTCTCAAGTGCACATGGGACATTTTCAAAAATAGAACACATATTGGGTCACAAGCAAAGTCTCCCCAAATTCAAGAAGATTGAAATCATAACAAGCATCTTCTCAGACCACAAAGGCATAAAATTAGAAATAAACTACAATAAAAACAATCCAAAACATCAAACACTTGGAAGCTGATTAGCATGCTATTAAACAATGACTGGGTTATGAGAGAGATCAAAGAAGAAATTAAAAATATCCTAGAAACTAATCACAATAAAAACACAACAATCCAAAATATATGGGACACAATGAAAGCAGTCCTGAGAGGGAAGTTTATAGCTCTACAGGCCTACCTCAAAAAAAACCAAGAAAAAAATGGTAGTAAATCATTTAACTCTACAACTCAAAGAATTAGACAGAGAGCAACAAGAAAATCCCAGAGTGTGCAGAAGGAAGGAGATAATAAAGATCAGAGCAGAAATAAATGACATAGAGACCAAAAAAACAATACAAAAGATCAATGCAACCAAGGGCTGGTCCTTTGAAAAGATAAACAAGATTGATGAACCTCTAGCCAGGCTCACCAAGAAGCAAAGAGAGAGGACTCAAATAAAATCAGAAATGATAGGGGTGAAATAGCAAAAGACCCCACTGAAATACAAAGGATTGCTAAAAAATACTATGAACAACTCTACTCCAACAAACTAGACAACCTGGAGGAAACGGACATATTCCTAGAAAAATACAACCTTCCAAAACTCAATCAGGAAGATTCTAAAAATCTCGATAGGCCAATACCTATGGGAGAAATTGAAGCATTCATCAAAAAACTCCCAGCAAACAAAAGCCCGGGGCCAGATGGCTTCACAGGGTAGTTTTACCAAACATTCAAGGAAGAACTAAAACCTATCCTCCTCAGACTATTCCAAAAAATTCAAGAGAAAGGAACACTTCCAAGCTCATTCTGTGAAGCCAGCATCACCCTAATACCAAAACCAGATAAAGACAACATGATGAAAAAGAATTATAGGCCAATATTCCTCATCAACATAGATGCCAAAATCCTCAACAAAATTCTAGCAAATCGGATCCAGCAATACATCAGAAAGATCATGCACCATGACCAAGTAGGATTTATCCCAGGGATGCAAGGATGGTACAATATCCACAAATCAATCAACGTGATACATCACATAAACAAATTGAGACATAAAAACCACATAGTCATATCAATTGATGCAGAAAAAGCATTTGACAAAATCCAGCACCCTTTCTTGATAAAAACTCTCAGCAAGGTGGGAATAGAAGGATCATACCTCAACATAATAAAAGCCATATATGACAAACCCACAGCCAACATCATACTCAATGGGCAAAAACTAAAACCATTTCCCCTAAGAACAGGAACAAGACAGGGATGCCCACTCTCACCACTCCTGTTCGGCATAGTACTGGAAGTACTAGCCATTGCGATCAGACAAGAAGAAGAAATAAAAGCATCCAAATTGGAAAAGAAGAAGTAAAACTGTCCCTATCCGCAGATGACATGATACTGTACATAGAAAACCCTAAAGACTCCATCAAAAAATTATTAGACTTAATAGATGTGTTTGGCAATGTAGCAGGATACAAAATCAATGCCAATAAATCTATGGCATTTCTTTACACCAACAGTGAACTTACAGAAAGAGAGACTAAAAAAGCAATCCCATTTACCATCGCACCAAAAACATTAAGATACCTAGGAATAAACTTAACTAAGGAGGTAAAAGACCTATACCCGGAAAACTACAGGACACTAAAAAAATAGATAGAGGAAGACATAAACAGATGAAAGAACATACCGTGTTCATGGATTGGTAGAATCAACATCATTAAAATGTCCATACTACCCAAAGCAATCTGTAGATCCAATGCACTCCCCATTAAAATACCAATGGCATATTTCACAGACTTAGAAAGAACTCTCCAAAAATTCATCTGGAATAAAAAAAGACCCGAATAGCTGCCACAATTCTGAGAAAGAAGAACAAAGTAGGTGGGATCTCAATACCAGATATCAAGCTGTATTACAAAGGCACTATTCTTAAAACAGCCTGGTACTGGCACAAGAACAGACATATAGACCAATGGAATAGAATAGAGAACCCAGAAATCGACCCAAACCACTATGCCCAATTAATATTTGAAAAAGGAGGCACAAACATAAAATGGAGTCAAGACAGTCTTTTCAACAAATGGTGTTGGGAAAATTGGACAGATACATGCAAAAAAATGAAACTAGACCACCAACTTACACCATACACAAAAATTAACTCAAAATGAATAAAGGACTTAAACATAAGTCGGGAAACCATAAAAATACTAGAGGAATCCACAGGCAGCGAAATCTCAGACATATGCCGAAGCAATTTCTTCACTGATACTGCTCCTAGGGCAATGGAAACTAAAGAGAAAATAAACAAATGGGACTACATCCAAATAAAAACCTTTTGCACAGCAAAGGAAACCATCAATAAAACAACAAGAAAGCCCACTGCATGGGAGAACATATTTGCCAATGTTATCACCGATAAAGGTTTAATCTCCAACATTTACAGGGAACTCATACAACTTAACAAAAGGAAGATAAACAATCCAATCAAAAAATGGGCAACGGACCTAAATAGAATCTTTTCAAAAGTAGACAGAAGGAAGGCCAAGAGACATATGAAATCATGCTCAAAGTCATTAATTATCTGAGAGATGCAAATCAAAATGACAATGCGGTATCATCTCACACCTGTCAGAATGGCTATCATCAACAAATCAACAAACGACAAGTGCTGGGTAGCATGTGGGAAAAAGGAACCCTCGTGCACTGCTGTTGGGAATGCAGACTGGTGCAGCCACTGTGGAGAACAGTATGGAATTTCCTCAAAAAACTAAAAATGGAACTCCCATTTGACACTGCAATCCCACTTCTAGGAATATACCCCAAGAAGCTAGAAACACCGATCAGAAAGGATATATGCACCCCTATGTTTATAGCAGTACAATTCACCATAACTAAGATTTGGAAACAGCCTAAGTGCCCATCAGCAGATGACTGGATTAAAAAACTGTGGTACATCTACACAATAGAATACTATGATGAGGTAAAAAAAAAAGGAATTCTCACCATTTGCAACTGCATTGATGGAACTGGAGAGCATTATGCTAAGTGAAATAAGCCAGTCAGAGAAAGATAAATACCACATGGTCTCACTCATTTATGGAATATAATGAACAACATAAACTGATGAACTAAAACAGATCCAGAGACAGAAGCATCGATCAGGCTGTCAAACCTCAGAGGGAAGGTAGGGGAGGGTGTGGTAAGGGGGACAGATCAACCAAAGGACTTGTGTGCATGCACATAAGCCTAACCAATGGACACAGACAACAGGGCCATGAGCGCATGAGTGGGGGAGGGGGTTGAGGGGTATATGGAGGGATGAGGACACATATGTAATACCTTAATCAATAAAGAAATTTAAAAAAAAAAGAATTTATATGCATATATGCATAGCCCATGGACACAGAACATAGTGTAAGGAAGGCCTGGGATGGGGCAAGGTTTGGGGGGGGGCGGTTAAAATGCAGGGGAAATGGAAGACATCTATAATACTGTCAATAATAAAAAATAATTAATAAAGAAGAAAATCTTACCCTTTGCTACAGCATGGATGGACCTGGAGAACATTATGCTAAGTGAAATAAGCCAGTCAGAGAAAAACAAGTACCACATGATTTCCCTCATATGTAGACTCTAATGAACAAAATGAACTTACAAACAATATAGAAGCAGTCTCACAGATAGAGAACAGGCTGACAGCTGTTGGAGGGAATGGGGGTTGGGGGAGGGCCTGGGTGAAAAAGGTGAAGAGACTAAGCAAAAAACAAACAAACAAACAAACAAAAACTATTCATAAACACAGACAACAATATGGTGATTACCAGAGGTGAAGGGGCAGTGGTGGGAGGTAGAAGAAGGTATAGGGAGGATAAATGATGATGGAAGGAGACTTGACTTGGGGTGGTAAATACATAATACAATATACAACTGAGGTATTATAGAATTGTACACTTGAAACCTATACAATTTTATTAACCAATGTCACCCCAATAAATTTAATTAAAAATAAAACCCATCTTCATTTTTTAAAATGTTAGTTTCTTTCTTCTTTTTTCTCCCTCCCTTCTTCCTCTGGTATAGCACTGTAATGTTAATATAATTAGTGCAGGTAGGACAGGAAATTTTGTTATTGGTTTTGGAGTAGCTACTCTCTTTTAAGGGTAGTTTTCTTTAATGAATCCCCATGTCAGCAATACAAGGCCAAGTGCAAGGTACTGAAGAACCCATTTAATTCAATTCAGTTAACTAGGAATCACAATGTGCTGGATAAAACAGAAATAAAAAGGCAAGTCCTGCCCTCAAGTTGTTCATGGTATAATAGTGAAAATACTTAGTGAGCCTAGTGTGGCATAAAATGGGAAATCTTTTACTAGGGGCCAGAGAGAGGAGTGCAGCTGGTCATAGAGGCAAGCCAAACTAATGCAAAACACATTATGGCTGAGTTAAATCAGAAAGTCCAAGGACACCCAATGTCATTTTTATCTACCCAGAAAGAGCCAAGCACTGGCCTAACCCAGGGCTGCAGTTCCAGGGCTCAGTTCCAGCAGCCAGCACAAACAGGGTCACAGGCTGCTTTGTGCTTTGTGTCTAGTCCTGTACTACATATAGGACAAAGCCAGTAAAGCAGAGGTGACCCCTGCCCTCCAGGAGAAAAAATAGTGATGAAAGCAAACCTCTAGAGCACATTAAAATAATAAAATTTAGCACCAAGCAACAGATAAATACTACATTCATTCACATCGTTCTTTTCTCATTCTGGTTCATTTTTCTCTATGATGGAAAAGCTTAAATGAGACCAAATAAGTGAGAGTCAGGTCTACAGCCAGCCCTACTTCCACAGTCATTAAGAAAGTTGGAGATTCTCACCATTATTAATTTTTTAAATATATTTTATTGATTTCAGAGAGGAAGGGAAGGGGAGAGAGACAGAAACATCAATGATGAGAGAGAATCATTGATCGGCTGCCTTCTGCACACCCCCTACTGGGGATTGAGCCCACAACCCAGGCATGTACCCTTGACCGGAATCGAAACTGGGACCCTTCAGTCAGCAGGCCGACGCTCTATCCACTGAGCCAAACCAGCCAGGGCCATTATTAATTTTTTAAAACATTGATTTCACCAGAGTTGCATGAAAATCAGTGGTCAAACTAATTGGAATATGGCTTTCCTAATATTTCTTCTTCCTTTTAGCAATGCTTTTTTTTTTTTTTTTAGATTTTTCTGAAATGTTTATTCTGAACCAGTGATAAACTACATATTCTTTGGTCAGTGGGACAAACCACAGGCAACTGCTGCGGTACCTCTCTCTGCTTGCTCTCTTCCCATATCTAGAGATCTATAGGGACTTTCGGGATTGATAAGGTTGGCACCTCTCAGAGATGGAGGGGGCAGCAGCATGGGTCAAGTGTATGGCCTAGAGCAGGGGTCCTCAAACTTTTTAAACAGGGGGCCAGTTCACTGTCCTTCAGACCGTTGGAGGGCCGGACTATAGTTTAAAAAAAACTATGAACAAATTCCTATGCACACTGCACATATCTTATTTTGAAGTAAAAAAACAAAATGGCAAAAACAGCTGCATGTGGCCTGCGGGCCGTAGTTTGAGGATGCCTGGCTAGAGCAGTGGTCGGCAAACTCATTAGTCAACAGAGCCAAATATCAACAGTACAATGATTGAAATTTCTTTTGAGAGCCAAATTTTTTAAACTTAAACTTCTTCTAACGCCATTTCTTCAAAATAGACTCGCCCAGGCTGTGGTATTTTGTAGAAGAGCCACACTCAAGGGGCCAAAGAGCCACATGTGGCTCGCAAGCCGCAGTTTGCCAACCACGGGCCTAGAGTATGAAGTGCAGACTTACTTGGACAGGGAGTACCTTCCATTTAACCCTATGCCAAGCCCCTCCACACCACTGAGGAAAAGGCATAACGTAATTTAAGAAGGCTCTTTGAATAGCCCCAATGTTGTTTCTAAATAGAAAAACATGTGATAAGGGAAGGGATTATATTGCACAAACATTTTTTCTCAGATTTTCTTCCAGAAATGTGTGTAGGAAGAGACTACATTGAAGAGCCATATCTGAATAAATACTTAGACTAAACTATGTAAGTCATCTCAAAGGAAAGCATAAGAGAGGTTTAAAGCTCTGGTCTAGCCTCAGCTGTTCAGCCTCTAATCCACTGGATAGCTGTGCTTCATTACTAACATCAATTCCTCAAATAGTCTTTTTATGTTTGTTGTTGAAAGTATTACAGATGTTCCTTCCCTTCCTGCCCCCTGTTAACCTGCTCTGCCCCTTAGATAGCCTTTTAGCATTGACTATCTGATGCTGTGAAAGTGCAAAAGGTTCTGACAGGATCATGGACATTTCTGCAATGCCCCTCCCCCCAGCAAAACAAATAGTGTTCAGATCTTGCAAAGCCAACAATACCACAGCATAGGTCAGCTGAAAACTCCCTCTCATCAGAGACCTCTCTGAGCCAGCAAAGTTAAGGCTTTGAGCTCAGGTTCCTCAGAAGGTCACTAGAGAGGACAATGAGTCTGCAGGATGAGTCAGGAGAATTGAGAAAGCCCAGTCAGTCCCAGAGCCAGGCCTCTAGTAAGGCAGCCAAGGAAAAAGCTCTGTAAGAACCTGGAACACCCTGATAATGAAGGAGAGGGTAAAGGAAAGAAGCAACAGAAAGACAAAACTACCTGTCCTTAGCACCAGCAAAAGAAGGGAGCAGGCCAGATTTATCCTTGATATGTCCTTATCTCACTTTGCATATCCTCTCTGTTCCCAATACACCCAATTTCTCCATGCTGATTCCAACTAACCAGGCATTTCCTACCACCCTCATGTCTCCTCCTTCCCTTATAGGCCCAACCTCCTCAGAACTTCCCTAGTATTCCACCATCTTTTCAAGCAGTGTCTTGTTCCCTCAGCACTGCTCTGACTTGTCACTTCCTGATAACTGATCTGGGCCAATGAAATAATCGTTCTTCATGAGTTAGTGTGATCCCCACTAGAGTCACATATTGGCAATTAAAGGCTGTCTATTAGCAACAGAGTATCTTCACTCCAAAGATTATATGTAGCGAAGGGATTTCCAATGAAGGTGGGTGGGGCTTGGACAGAGAGTCCCACTCACATTTAATTCCATGTAAAGAAACACCCACCTACCTCTGTTTAAGTGTAAAACAGCCCAACAGATATCCACTTGGTCTAAAGCAGTGGTTCTCAACCTTTCTAATGCCGCGACCCTTTAATACAGTTCCTCATGTTGTGGTGACCCCCAACCATAAAATTATTTTGGTTGCTACTTCATAACTGTAATTTTGCTACTGTTAATGAATCGTAATGTAAATATCTGTGTTTTCCGACGGTCTTAGACTCTACAGCAGTGGTTCTCAACCTGTTGGTCGCGACCCACAGGTTGAGAACCGCTAGCAGGGTCGCCTAAGACCGTCGGAAAACACAGATATTTACATTATGATTCGTAACAGCAGCAAAATTACAGTTATGAAGTAGCAACAAAAATAATTTTATGGTTGGGGGTCACCACAACATAAGGAACTGTATTAAAGGATCGAGGCATTAGAAAGGTTGAGAACCACTGGTCTAAAGCTTAAAACCAAATAGAGTACAGAACACCAAGATACCCCAAGGAACTTCATCTGAACTATTTCCCACAAATTACAAACTGCTAATTTGTGATATCATTGCTTGGGGGCAGGGGGGAGAGAACTGGCCCTATTATCAAACTGTGAGGAAGAATATTTTTAAAGTAACCCACAGTATGACAAAAAATTGCCCACTTAGAAGTTTTTGAAAACTTACATTGTCCCAAAGTTTTAAATTAAACAGTATAGAACCTGGGAGACCTGTCCATGGCAACAGCTTATGTGCCTGGCATATGTGAATGGGTTTGGAGGAAGTGGCTTTTGCTGGGAGGAAGCAGGTGATGAGTGGCAATAGAGACCTTTTCTAAGATGACTTAGGATAAGATAAACTCCCGGCATTTAGGTTATCCAACTTATTAAAGGCTGTAGACCAGGGGTCCTCAAACTTTTTAAACAGGGGGCCAGTTCACTGTCCCTCAGATCGTTGGAGGGCCAGACTATAGTTTAAAAAAAACTATGAACAAATTCCTATGCACACTGCACATATCTTATTTTGAAGTAAAAAAAAAAACAAAACGGCAAAAACACCCGCATGTGGCCCACGGGCCATAGTTTGAGGACGTCTGCTGTAGAGTATTAAGAACACCATTTGACTTGTAGTGGATGGATCTGTCTTCCTAGCATACTATGCTGATTTACAGCTGTGTTTTTATTTGTTTTTTTTTTTCTCATTTTATTTTTTAATTACAGGTTACATTCAATATTATTTTGTTTTCATTTCAGGTGTACAGCAGAGTAGTTGGAAAATCATACACTTTACAAAGTGATACCTCTGATATTTCAATTACCCACCTGGCACCATACATAGTTATTACAATATTATTGACTATATTCCTCAGAATAAAAACATCTAGTACAGAATTCAGAGTTCTGGAGTACTAAGAAAGCATCTAGTGATGCTGATTCCAATGAGCATTACTGTCTAATAATGAGACTTCCCCAGACAAAGGATGCTGTGATCTCAGATTGCTTGTTGCAAGTGGACTTACCTGAGCCATCCTGGCAAATGGACCAATCTTGTGTTTTGGTTTCCTTCTCCTTCCCATTCATAGCTCAGTCTCCCCACACTGCTACCATGTTCCTCTTTTCCCTGGCAGCTTAGAGCTCCCCCATGACTGTACTCAGTCCAGACTGCTCAGGATGCCTCTACAGTCACTAGAACTTTCTCTCCCTCCTCCCTTCCATCCCAAGTTTCAATCCTGAATCCCTCTTCTGAGGGCCCTATTGCTTACTTTCCAAAGAGATATCTGGGGGACTAATACTAGTATATTAAAGTGGTCATGGCTGATAATGAATTAAAACTCTGGCCCTTCTAATTATAGCAGGCTGGTTGACAAAGAATGAATTTCTAATGATTTTTAGGCATGTAGTAGGCTGTTACATTAGGGATAGGGCAACATTTGACATACCTCCCATCACACAATGGAAATGGCTGCCTACTTTGCCCTAAACATAGGACAGAGGAGTTGCCTTGGCTGGTTTAGGGGATGGAAGCAATGAGCTTAATTCATAAATAACCTATTAATGTTGCCAAGAATTCATTCACAGGTCATTGTGCATCCATAATAGGCTATGTATTTTGCCCATGTTTTTTGTTTTGTCCTTTGTACTTCTGCCCTTTTTATTTTTAAACTGACACTACCTAAGGCAAAGTGAGGTTGATAAATAGGTATTGCGTTTTTCCTCTAGGTCATCTAAAAAATTGCCTTCCTTACCAATGTTTTGAAATGAGCCTATTCCTAATCCCCATACCTGGCAGGATGACCCAGGTGCCTATCAAATTACCTCAGGGGATTCTCAGCCCCCCCGGGGACTCACTAGAAGTAGACATTTTACCCAACAATTGCACTACTGAAGAGATGTGTATATAGAAATGCCAATACCGGCAGGGATGCCTCATTGAATCAAGTTGTAATATAAAGAATTCTAAATTATATGATCCATTCATTTAATAAAAAGCACAAGGCTGGTCCTAGCCAGTTTGTCTCAGTGGATAGAGCATTGGCCTGCAAACTGAAAGGTCCCAGGTTTGATTCCGGTCAAGGGTACATGCCCGAGTTGCGGGCTTGATCCCCAGTGCGGGGTGTGCAGGAGGCAGCCAATCAATGATTCTCTCTCATCATTGATGTTTCTATCTCTCTCCCTCTCCCTTCCTCTCTAAAATCAATAAAAAATATATTAAAAAAGAAAAAGCACAAGGCTGATTTTTTGGCCAGATTGATCAGCAAGGCACACCTTTTTAAACAATAGTAAATATTCCCATACGAGTTGGTAAATAGCCACTACCCCTTGCTTTGACTGCTTCAGACCCTACTCTGAGACCTAAACAAAATCCAAAAACTAATAGATAATGTGTGGCACAGCCAAGAGCCTTTGCTCTAGGACTATAGCTGGAACCTATTCAGATTTGTTGTTTCCTATGCCTTACCATGTGAATAGCATCCACAATATCAAAGCTGCCATGTACTAGGTACTGGGTTTGGCCTTGAATGTAGACCATAATAACTTTGCTTAAAGCTCTAGTAGTGACCCTGAGGTTTCTCTCAGTCTACTCTGCCACATGCATTCCCATGGAGCAGAACGTCCATGACCTTCAAAAGACAGACAACTTGAGCTGTTTCAAAATAGCACTTGGCAGGCAGCCTAGACTCGGACAGTGACAGCAGACACAGACTGTGGGCATGATGGGTCAGCCCCCTGTCACATCACCTCAGGGGATCCTCAGCCCCATGGGACTCACTAGAAAATCCTTTACGTTTGAAAAGCAGAAATTATCTAGCCTACCTGAGCAGCCCGGGAGCGGGTCTGTATTCTTAGCCTCATGCTTCAAATGCTGACTTTAGAACAAAAGCCTCCATTCAAGGTCATATGATGAGTCAGCTACTGAGTGAGGAGTGAAAAGAAAGGGAGAATAAACAACCCATGACAGGGTTAATTTGAGCTGCCTCAACCTATGAGAAAGACCAGGCCAAAACTTTCATATTATTTATTTATAGATCCTTGGAAGGATGTTAGTGCACATAGGTAAGGAATAAGGATGATGGTAGTAGGTCTCTCTTTAATCTGTTGTCCTGGAAACCCAGGCTTGTGGTAGTCTTGTGATATAGGTGAATATATACTGAGTTTTTGCTTGCTTTATTTGTAACTCAAGAAGGATTTCATTAATTCTGCCTTAGATAAAAGCTCTCTCTTTGTTCCAGTGTGCCTTGGCTACTGTTAACCTTACACTAATAAAAATGGTCAGCTTCCAATTAATTTTTATTTTTTTACACTAACTAATGAGATTAGTGCTGTCTGTCATAACAACTGCAGGAATATGACTTGTAATAAAGGGAAGTAGAATGATCCCCATGTCTGAATTTGTAAGGTTTCAGTTCTAGTCTTTACTCTGCTAACTCCCTTGGTAACATAACAGGAGGCACATTCTATCATTTCATTTTTCTAATTTATAAAACAGAGATGATGCTAACTACCTGCCTCATGGGTCAGAATAGGAAGAAAGTATTATAGATAAGAAAACTATTTGAACATTCTAATACCCTCCAAAATATAAGGAAATATGTCTGTCTTCAGAAATGCTCAATGGGTATGTGGAAACCAGCACTTGTAAAACACCTACTATGTACCCATCACTTTCACATCCATTTGTTTCATTTATCCTAACAACAATCCTATGAAGCAGATATTAGCTGTTGCACTGTAAAATAATTAGGAATAAAAATGACAATAAAATATATCAGTATGTTCAAATTCTAATTTTATTTTAGAAACAAGTAGATTTGATCTTAAAGGAAAATAAGCTTTGAAAATTAAATCCAAAGTACAAATAACAATGACAAAACAGATCAGTGTAGCACCAAATTGCATCTCTAAGATAAAATTGAAAGTAAACATGTGATACTTTCCATAATTTATATCACAGAAGTATTAATATGGTTTGCAGAAACTGGGAACACATTTAGAGTAAGGATTATCACCTGACAGGAATGCAGAGGTGTTCAAAAGTAGCCAGTAAATCCAAACAACTACCCATGTTTAAATGACATAGTACATAAAAGAAGAAAGACAAACTTACATTGGGCTTCAAGTAGCAACACTGTGTGGCCTCCCAAGAAAGCATACATATCATATTGAGGTAGGTACTGGATAGAAACCCAGGTGAAGATAAAAAAGGGAGGGGGGACAAAAAAAGGAGGGTCGATTCATATAACTGAAAATGCAAGCATTCATGTCTGAGAATATTTAGGCTACAGCAGGCCTGTAGTTTCTTCCCTGACAAGTGACAAGCTATTGCTGTAGCTAGACCTTGTTCCTTATAGCAAGCAAAGGAGGAATGAGACTCCTGAGAGTAAGAAGCAGAAAGTTGGGATTCATCAACATTTTTATCCTCATCTTAGACAAAGAAAATAGGGCTCAGAAAGTTGTTTCTCAGGCATGCAACTAATAAGAGGGAAATTGGGATTCAACCAAATATACTGTCATATACTGTATATGACTTTCCCTACCCATGTCTTTTATAAGAAAATATACTACTTTCCCAAAACCACATTCCTTCTCTCAGAAATGCTGCCACACTCTTGGGGAATAATGAAACACTGCTCTTGGACCTTTCTTACTTAATGCACCCCTTACCATGACCACCCCACTGGTCATATATGACTAACTTCTGCAAGAATCCCTACAAGTGCTAAACATCACAGTTTCCCTGTTCAAAAGGGTTAGAATGTGTGACCAAGAAACAAAGCTAATTTTCATTAACAAAGCTAACTGATTCTCTCAGCAGATCAAACTCACCCATGGTGGTATCCTTCTTCTTTGCTCAGCCTCCTGGGCACAGTGCTCCTTGATCCAAGACCCTCTTTTAAGCATTCTATACAAATAGTCTTCATAGCATGCAGCACAGGATTTGGCACATATCTGCACTCCAAATACTCAATGAATGAATGAAGACCAGGATCTCATCATGTACAATGATAAGAGTATGTTTTAGATGTCTTAATTATATTAGAACTAGAGGCCCAGTGCACGAAATTCGTGCACTGGGTGGGGCGTGTCCCTCAGCCCAGCCTGCACCATCTCCAATCTGGGACCCCTCGAGGGATGTCCAACTGCCGGTTTAGGCCTGATCCCTAAACCAGCAGTTGGACATCCCTCTCACAATCCGGGACTGCTGGCTCCCAACCGCTCGCCTGCCTGATTGCCTCTAACCACTCCCCTGCCAGCCTGATTGACACCTAACTGCTCCCCTGCCTGCCCGATTGCCCCCAACTGCCCTCCCTTGCAGGCCTGGTTGCCCCCAACCTCCCTCCCCTGCAGGCCTGGTCTCCCCTAACTGCTCTCCCCTGCCAGCCTGGTCTCCCCCAACTGTCCTCACCTGCCTGCCTGGTCACCACCAATGGCCTTACCCTGCAGGTCTGGTCCCCCCAACTGCCCTCCCTCCCCTGCAGGCCCAGTAACCCCCCCAACTGCCCTCCCCTGCAGACCAGGTTCCCCGCAACTGCCCTCCCCTGCCAGCCTCGTTGCCCCTAACTGCCCTCCCCTACCAGCCTGGTCCCCCCCAACTACCCTCCCCTGCAAGCCTGGTCACCTCCAACTGCCCTCCCTTGCCAGCCTGGTCACCCCTAACTGCCCTCCTCTGATGGCCTGGTCACCCCCAACTGCCCTCCCCTGCAGGCCTGGTCACCCCCAACTGCCCTCCCCTGCAGGCCTGGTCACCACCAACTGCCTTCCCCTGCAGGCCAGGTCCCCCCAACTGCCCTCCCCTGCCGGCCTTGTTGCGCCTAACTGCCCTCCCCTGCAGGCCTGGTCCCCCCAACTGCCCTCCCTCCCCTGCAGTCCCCTTTTCCCCTAGCTGTCCTCCCCTGCTGGCCTGATCGCCCACAACTGCCCTCCCCTGCCTGCCATCTTGTGGTGGCCATCTTGTGACCACACGGGGGTGGCCATATTGTGACCACATGGGGTGGCCATCTTTTGTGAGGTCATGATGGTCAATTTGAATATTACCTCTTTATTATATAGGAATTTTGGGAAATTTTGTCAGATATTATACACAAAAAATATAAGTTGAGATGAAGCTAAGGATTAGCTTCTACTTGGAAGCTGTCTTCTTCTTCAATCACTAATCTAATAACACTTGTTCTGGTCTCAAATCTGTTATCACCAGCCAGAGGAACTAGAAGAAGACATCTCCCCTCTTTAAGACTCAGTTTTCCCATTTTTAAATTAACAATGTTGAGCTAGATCAGTGGTTGTCATCCCTAACTTCACACTAGAATCACCTGGGGAGCTTTTAAAACTACTGTTGCTAAATACTCTCCCCAAGGTTTCAGATTTAATTGGGGTTGGGTGAGTCCTGCATATCAATATATTTTAAAAGCTCCCCAAGTGAGTTCCATCATACTATAAAAACAATATACTGACTACAGCTGGGTCTCTCTTAATACCAGGGCTGCCCAGCCTATTCTCTACTTCCCTCTCTATTACCACACACCATAAGACTTATCAATTGAGTTGCTCAACAGTCTAACACAGGCGTCCTCAAACTATGGCCCGCGGGCCACATGCAGGTGTTTTTGCCATTTTGTTTTTTTACTTCAAAATAAGATATGTGCAGTGTGCATAGAAATTTGTTCATAGTTTTTTTTAAACTATAGTCTAGCCCTCCAATGGTCTGAGGGACAGTGAACTGGCCCCCTGTTTAAAAAGTTTGAGGACCCCTGGTCTAACATCTTGCTTCATCCTATTTACCTATTGACTTCAAACTTTGTGGGTACTTTTGGGGCTCCTGAGCCCTGCTATTGAGACATGCTTTTTAATGTTAAAGTGTTATTTTGCCATCCAAGAAGCTTTCCTGGTTCCCAAGATATATCCCTAAAGCACTAGCTGGCCTGCCCTTGCTTTCAGTCTAGGAAAGCTCAACGAGCAAATATGAGCAGGCTGGAGTGCTCCTGCTGATCTGGAAGGAATCCATAAGCACAATGCACAACTTTCCATCTCACTGGAATTTTTCATGGCACTGAGCCTGCCCATTCTATTCGGCCCTTTGTCAAGAATGTCCTTGACACTTATGGAATTGATTTGTTCTTCCTTTGCTTTAAGTAATAAGCCAAGAGTTATGCAGGAGTTTTATAAGATATTGATTTAACATACAAACCACATAATGCCCCTTGAATGCTACAGCAAGATCCAATGCCTCATCATCCAGGAAGATGAATATAATGACACCCTAGCATTTTCTTAACCTGTCAAAACATTCCTGAGCTTTGGGCTTGGTGAGGAGCAGACATGCCAAGGATTTAGAAATGTCAAAAATACTCTGGGCTATTTTTAAAAATGTAAGTCTTTTTAACACCTAGCATTCCATCAACAATCCTTTTTCACAACATAGGGCTTCTAAAGGAAGGCTCTCTCTCAAATGAACAGTATGAACACTATCCAGGAAGCAGAGGGTCCCTCGAGGGGGGTAGCTTTATTCTAGAAGCATTCCGCTATAAAGATTTGTCTGCTCTGTGTGTAGATAGAAAGGGCTGAAAATGTGGCAGAATAAGGGTGGAAGATAGCATGGGTCTGGAATCTGAATGAAAAATTCTCAAACTACCAAGATCCTAAAATACAGGTTTGAAATATTAGAATCTGGCATGTCCTTTTAATGATACACAGCTTAGGTAACCTTCAAGTATGGGTAACTGCAAAGGGGCTTTGTTGTAGATCCTTGGTCAAACTGCCAAAAGTACATGAGATCATTCTTCCCTTCATTGCCAAATGTCTTGGAAGAGTAGTCATCTATTCACCTTGTCTCTACTTCATCTTTTCATTAATTCTTCAAATTTGCCTCCTATATTCTCTGCTCTGCTAAAACTGCTCTCATTAACATAACAATGATATCCTAAAAGCTAAATCATGTGGTCTTTCAATCCTCATTCTGATGAACACCTCTATATTATTTAACTGTTGACAGTTCTTTCCTTCTTTGACCTTTGTGACACAATCTCTCTCCAGATTATTCTCCTTTTTTTCTACTTTTATTTTCAGCTGCCTTCTTAGGCTATTCTTCCTGTTCCCACCCCTTAAATTACGGATATTTTTTCTTGACCCTTTTCTCATTTTACGAATACTCTCATGATACAACTTATATGACTATCAAATCTTTATCTTGTGTCCCAATTATTCGCCCAAACTCCAAACCCATATAGTCAACTCTCTTTTGGACATCTTCACCAGGAAGTCCAGCCAACATTCATACCCATTCCAAGACTGCTCTTCTTCTCATATTGTTTCAGTTGTTATAATAACTTTATAATTGGTCTTCTCACCTCTAACCTCTTCATTGTTCCCAGAGTTTTGGACTTAAAAATACAAGCATAGCTAATATTGTCACTCTGTTTAAAAACTTTTAGAAAGGTTTCCTTCTACCTACAGAATAAATCTAATCCTTACCCCAAAACATTTCAGGTATCTAATAAGCTGGCCCTACTTTACCTTCCTATGTTTACTCTTGGCATTCCCACTACTACCCAACACCTCAATCCCACCTATCCTATGATCTACCACTCCTTAAATATGCTATGCTAGCTCAAGTCTCAATATCTTTGTTCATATTACTTCCTCTAGCTGGAAGAATCTTCTCTCCTTCCTATTTCCAACTCATATTT
The DNA here is from genome assembly GCA_025583905.1 of Ia io. Classification (NCBI taxonomy): domain Eukaryota; kingdom Metazoa; phylum Chordata; class Mammalia; order Chiroptera; family Vespertilionidae; genus Ia; species Ia io. The sequence goes on from JAJQQW010000001.1 coordinate 102,046,853, forward strand.
TTAAAATGTCACCTTGTCAAACTATAATGTCATCTCCTGTGTAACATCTCCAGGCAGAATTAATTGTGGCCTTCTCTGAACTGTGAACTTTCTACAGACCATAACTCTATTATTCATGCACACTGTTTTACAATTAGGTATGTGAGATTTCTTTAAGGGCTAAGATTCTGTGTCAGCCTTCATGTTTAATATCTCAAACTCTGGAATCAGACAGACCTGGATTTGCATACCAGCTATGGTCTTACTAGCTGTGTGATCTTGGACAAGTTAACTAACTTCTCTAGTGTTTTCATCTGCAAACTGAGGTAATAATAGTGTTTCAGGAAGAATAAATGAGATAATGCATATAAAACACTTGTAGTACCTGACACAAACATTTTTTTAATTTATCTTTATTGTTAAAAGTATTTAAAAAGTCCTCCTTTTGCTCCTATTTACCCCTTCCCCCATTCCTGGCCCCCCAGGCCTTCACCACACTATTGTCTATATCCATATATGCATATAAATTTTTTTTGTTAATCCTTCCCATTCCTCTCCCCTCTTCCCACTGAGATTCATCAGTCTGGTCTATGTTTCCATGCCACTGTTTCTATTTTATTTTATTCATCATACTGGAGGTCTGGTGCACAGGATTCATGCACTGGTGGTGGGTGTGGCCTGCGGGGATCGGCCACTGTGGGAGTACTGCTCATCCCAGTCTGCCAAGTGGCTGTGAACCCGCCCTCTGAGTGGCTGCTCCCTGGTCCAGCATCTTCCATGGAGCCAGAACACTCGCCTCTCCAGGGGACCTGGTCTGGGTTGGGTCCAGGGACAATAGCACTGAGAGGCGGTGGAGTAGGCCTCAGTCCCTTGGCAGCCATGAATCTGCCTCCCAGCCTCTGGGGTCAGCTCTGCGAGCCCCGTAGTGGCACTTGGCCTGCAGGCATCCAGAGGAGGCAGCAGAGAGCAAGGAGGAGAAGCCTGGGGTGAGGAGGCCACAATTGCAGCCCGGGTTCCTGCCCGTTGGCCCAGGGTTCGCAGCGGGAGCAGCCACTCATTCCGGCCAGCCAAGCAGCACTCCCACTGTGGTAGCACACTGACCACCGGGGGCCAGCTTCTCCGTTGAGCATCTGCCCCCTGGTGGTCAGTGTGCATCATAGCGACTGGTCGACCAGTCGTTCTGGTTGTTCCACTGTTTGGTTGCTGGGCCTTTATTATATAGGATAATAAATATTTAATAAATGTTAACTATTACTATTTTTTCTGTGTCTGGCATATGGTCATGCAGAAAGTAATACTTAATAAAAGGTTATTTAATAAATTTAGACCTAAGAACACTTACTAAATGAATAGTTTCTTTGTTGGATCTTGAGGTTACTGACAGAAGCACAAAAATTGAGTTATATAAATGAATTTCTTTCTCTGTACTCAGATCATTACAACAGCAACTGGGGAAACCAAAAGCTTTGTATGTGCATTTTATGTTTTGAACCTGAACCTGTCACATCTTTATTCCCAGCAAATGCAAGTTTCAAAGTGTTCATTCTAACTTCTTTTCCTAGATAAGTCCAAAGACTTTTTTCTACTTTAACATTTGACAAATAGGATGATTCAATTATTGTGGTAATTATTTAATACAGCAAGCAATAACTTTTAATATGCAATGGTAATTAAGCCCAGCATGCTTGAAAATACCATTTTCTGAGTCAGGTTTAGCAACATGTCTTGAAGTTGGGACCTTAGAGGTTTAATTCATCCCAAACTCCTCTACCAATACGAATTTAAATTAATGCATTTCTGATTCTTACCCCCTTTTACCTATAACCCATCTTAATCTCTTGACCTCCATTTTAGTCATGAAACCCTAAAAGATTGCCTTTTATATTCATCCCACAATAATCTGTTTAACATATCTTGATAAGGAATATCCTTCAAAAATGCCTAATTCTGGCATGCTTTCAAAAGAAGCCCTATTCTTTGGGAAAAGCAAATACTATAGTCTCTCCCTTTACTTGGTCCTAGAAAATGTCCAGAGGAAAACATTTCTGTCAAGTCTATTATAAATGAGTATAGAAACCTGACATTTGAAGTGCCATTATTATTATTAAAACATGATATGAACAAGTATTGGAAGTTTGGGAAATTAGGGTAAGGATTTATTCAAAAGTCTACTGTCCACATAAAACTAGAATTATTTTTGTATATATTTTTTCATTCTTTTCCATTTGCCTACATTTTCTCAAAGCTGGCCTTTCACTCATTCCATACACTAAGGAAATTTTAAGGACTTTAGAAAAACTATAATTCTAATTGTATGACTTCTTAGAAGGTTTTCCAGTGGCTTCAGTTTTTCAGAGAAAAACACTAAGAGTAAAGATGGCATAATGTCCCAAATCTACAAAAATATTTATTTCACTGCACACAAACTACCAATTCCAATACAAGGTATTGGGGATCAGCTAATGAGCTTATCTTTGGTGTCTATCTGATAACTAACCATGCCCATTATTAACTTGGACAAATGCTGGAACCAGGATGTTTTGGACTCTGAAAAAGAAATGGGATGAGGAGAGAAGGGAATTCCCTAATGACATGATTTTAACCTTCATGATATTAAAAATAAAAATTAAAAGATAGAGAACATTGAAAAATTCCATTTCAATCCAAAAAGAATAATACAGTATGTAAATAGTCATTTTTGTGTGCAGTTAATCATTGATGATTCATTAGAACAGAAATGAGCTGATGTTTTGGGGGGTGTTAAATGATTTCAACCTACACCTTTTAGCTTCTTGTCCCTCCTTACACACACACACACTCAGGATAATACTTGTTTTAGATTACATTTTGTAATGTTCATGAAAACCTAATGTTAGGATTACTAAAAGCCTAGATTTAGGACCTTCTTTGTTTATCAAATTGATCTTTCCTCATTGTCTTCCATACCTCCTGAAACCCACACAGCTTCCCCTTCTTCTGAACCCTTCCCTACACACACACTTAATTGTCTAGGCCACATGTTTTAATGATGAATTGCATATTTTACATTGTTCTTGAATCATTTAATGTGTTTGTCTCCTTAACTAGATCACGAATTATGTGACAGTTAATACCTTGCACTTCCTTTTTATCTGCTCTGGTCCTTGTCTATAGACTGTGAACTACTTGAGGTAGGGCACATGCCTTGTTCACTTTTGTTTCCCCAGTGTTATTTGCAGTACCTGATGGTGGAGATGTACAATAAAGTAATTATTTAATAAATAAATAAATAAATGGGTGGATAGGTGAAAAGACAGTGCCCAAGAAATTTACCTAGATAATTAATGGAATTCAGAGCACCTGGCAGCAAGAAGGATGGTCTTAAAGTGTTGATCAGTAAGTCAACAATTACTTTTTGAGCACCTACTATCTGTCAGACACAGATATTCTGGGGGAACAAGAGAAGGTAGGCCTAGAAATAAAAATCAACTATATATAAGACACAAAGTGAAACATAGTCAACCAATTGCCTGACTTTGTGTCACTGTTGTCTGTGTACAGCACAGTGAATTTTTCTCCACCACATGAGGTGAACTAACTTGGGAGGCACTATATTTCTATCTTTTGTATGATTGATTTTCTTATCATTGGGTTGAATGGTTCAAATATTTGGGTGTATAGTCACTTCTATGATGTCTTTCTTGTTCTGTCATAATCTCTTTCAGTCAAAGGGAATGTAGTTGGAGAGACATTCTGTGTTCCAGTGAAGTCACGGAAGCCCACTGGCCAATGAATAATAAATAGGTAAATACATAGGGTATGCAGAAGGAGTTGCATTCAAGGCATTCTCCTGTTAAGTCATTGCTTCCATTTTAGAGACTGAAGCCTTTTAGCTTCTCCTACTATCCCTCTGGCACATCTTAGGGGGAAAATAGCTTTAATAACAATAGCATAGCACAAGAAGAAAGAATGGAAACTATCATAATAACATGGGCTTTTTGGCCCCAACACTTGCCTTGCAGCAATCAACCCAATGGAGCTGCCCTATGCTTGTCAATGAGGGATAAAAAGGGTATGGAGGAGATATTATATGGGGCCATTTCAGCTGTTCATTTTAAATATACCCTTCATCAAATATAGTGAGCTGGGATTTGGAGACTACAGACAGCTGTGTTGCTTGAAAAGGGAAAGGACATTATAGCAAATTGTATTATTGTACATTTATTGAGTTCCAGAGTATCTGGGAGGGCCTCAAAGGGCTAAGAGAGCCTTTTTAATCAGTGCCTTGAAACACCACTGGGCTGGAGGCAAACCCAAAGCTAACTAATGGTTCCAATGACATGAGACCATGACTTTGGTCATTTGGTTAGGGGCTTTTTTAGAGTAGAAGCACTTGTCAGGCAAGTCAAAAAGGAATATTTTTTATGGAGAGATTTAATAACTTCATTAGTTCACTGCCTGACCTTAGTGATGCTTTCTGGTATTAAGGATCCATTCAAAAGCAGATGTCTGAATTTCAGGTTTTATTACAATGCCTCTCCATGTCCAACATCATTCACTTTCACTCCCACCCCTCAGCACTTAGGCAAGCACGTGTAAAATATACCCAGTCCAAAGATACAAATCAGACAACCATCTTTACAGCACTGGGGAAGGAGCGATGCCCATTTGGATTGCCAGAGATATGGAAAAATTAGGATGTTGTTGATGAAGAAAAGTTCTACAATTTACTTAATTCTCACCTCTTGCCAAAGAAGGAGGACAGTTTTACCCAGAGGTCAACAAAACAGTTGATTTTATTATATAACACATTATTATGAAACTAGGGGCCCGGTGCACAAAAGTCGTGCACTGGGGGTGGGGGGTCCCTTAGCCCAACCTGCCCCCTCTCACATACTGAGAGTCCTCAGGGGATGTCCTACTGACGGCTTAGGCCCGCTCCCCACAGGAAGCGGGCCTAAGCCGCAGTCTGGCCTCCCTTTGTGGGAGGCAACCGGGCTGATCAGGGGAAGGCACCAGCCCCATCACCCCACTGCTGCAGCCACTGCCAGCCACCACAGCCACCAAGGTGTTTTCATCAACACAGACTCCAGTCCCTTCACCAAGAAAAAATGACAACTTTCTTTAAGCATTTCCAAGATGTGTCTTTCATAAGATATGCATTTCTTTCTTTTTTTTTTATCCTGACCTGAGGATATATTTCCATTGACTTTTAGAGAATGTGGAAGAGAAAGGGAAAGACAGAGAGAAACATCAAAGTGAGAGGAATACTTTGATTGGTTGTCTCCTGCATGAGCCCTGATCTGGGCCCAGGCCAGGGAGGAGCCTGCAACCTAGGTACATGCCCTTGATCAGAATCGAACCCAGACCCTGCTGTCAGCAGGCCGAGGCATTATCCACTGACTCAAACCGGCTAGGGCAGGATATGACATTTCTAAGCCCTCCAGCAGTGGACCTTCGTTTTTTTTTTTCTCCAGAAGTGTGGTGGAAAAGCCCTAGATCACCTTTTTGGATTCTTATTACCCAAGTTACTAAGAATATTACCAGTGGCATACAGGAAGCTTAGCCAATGTGCAGTCAGAAAAGGTGTTTCCTCTATAGTTCACACCAATCGTGGGCTGGGCCCTGCCCAGGCCTAAAGCCTCTGGCTGAAGCTTTAGGCCTGGGCAGGGGCCCTCCAGCTCCCTCTGATCCTCGGCTCTGCCCCTGCCCAGGCCTGCCCAGGCCAAAAGCCTCTAGGGCAGGAGCGGAGCCCCAGCTCCCTGCCATCGATCACAGGGGGTCCGCTCCTGCCCAGGTCGAAAGCAGACCCCCAGCTCCCTGCGATCGATCTCAGGGGGTCCGCTCCTGCACCAGGCCGAAAGCCTCTGGCAGAAGCTTTCGGCCTTGAGCAGAGCCTCAGCTCCCTGCGATCAATTGCAGGGGGTCTGCTTTCAGCTTCCACTGGAGGCTTTCGGCCTTGAGAAGGAGCGGAGCCCCAGCTCCCTGCGATCTATCACAGGGGGTCCTCTTTTGGCCTGGAGCAGGAGCAGAGCCCCAGCTCCCTGTGATCGATCACTGGGGGTCTGCTCCTGCTCCAGGCCTTACCTCACAGTGACCTGGGTGCCAGGATGTTCCTTGGACACAGGCGCTGGGCGCCTATGTATGCAAATTAACTGTCATCTTTTTTGGGTTAATTTGCATAGTCACTCTGATTGGCTATGGGCGTAGCGATGGTATGGTCAATTTACATGTTTGTCTATTATTAGGTAAGATGGGACACATACTTTATTGACGCCTGATCACCACAGGCAACATACTTGCTTAATTTAAAAGGAGTAGTGTCTCACTGAGGGTGAAATGCTGAAAACTATGTTCAGACAGTCAACCCACCAGACCTTGCCCATCTCCATGCTGTGTAATGAAAATTCGCAGTGGAAAAATTTAATAGCTGAAAGATTCTTTAGCAATTAGAAACTGACCTTTACTCTTTCCAAATGGAGAAACTGAAGCCCAGGGTTGTACCCAAGATTGCATTACTAAGGAGTCAGGTCCTCTGACTCCCAAGTGGATGCACTTTCCATTATACCACCCTACCTCTCATGATGACCCTGAAACTGTAATTTGTACCCAGTTGACTTTCCAGAATGATCTGAGGTACAGATGCCTAGATGGTGTGATACCTTCAGAATTATTACAGAAAATGATCATCGGTTCCTTCTATGGCTGGTGTGCCATGAACTTTACTGCATTTAATTTTTTGCACTTTTGTATCTATAAGAACTCTTCATTAAACACAACTTTGAATTAATCCAAATAGTCTATTCCCTAACCCTGCCAAATAACATATTTTGTCAGGAAATGGAACATACTCATTCCCTCGGCATTCATCTCTTGGTTTACTTAGGGGGTCCATGTCTCTGTCCAAGAACTAGAGAAAGGAAACTGGGAGTAAAGGACAGAGGCCAGCTGTCACAGTGAGGCATTTGTCTGGGACTGTATTTTCTCATTCTGTTGCCTCCATAACACTAAGCACAGTTTGGAGCACACAGTAATTTCCATAACTGCTGATTGGCTGATCACAGAGGTCCCCAGTCTATGATGCCCTACTGTCGATGAAAGAAAAGGCTAAGTAAAATAAGTCATTATAGCTTAATAGAAAGATCATACATTTTGTACTTACATGAACCTGATAGTTGAGATAAAATATGTAGGGGCCTAGCTTGGTATTCATTATTACTATTATTATAAGCAAAAATGTATGCCATAAGGACTAATGCTGCCCAGGGGGTCTAGATCACTAATCAGATGCTAAGGGGTTAGAGGGGATGATAAAACCTAGGAATCTTGCCCTAGCCAGTTTGGCTCAATGGATAGAACATCAGCCTGCAGACTGAGGGGTCCTGGGTTTGATTCCAGTCAAGGGCACATGCGTGGGTTGTAGGCTCGATCCCCAGTAGGGGGCGTGCAAGAGATAGCCGATCTATGATTCTCATCGTTGATGTTTTTATCTCTCTCTTCCTCTCCATTCCTTTCTGAAATCAATAACAAATATTTTTTTAAAACCTAGGAGTCCGCTAAATGCATGACATTTAGGAGGGGCAGTTAGGAAAAAAAACTAAATAATTTGCAGTTCCTATACTTAAGGAAAACTTGTCAGTAAAACTAAGGTTCTCAAGCTTTCTCAAGACCAGGTGCAAGGTCACTTTTGCCACTGCGGAGTAGTCCCAGATGGTTTTCAGTGCCTCGCTGGACTTTTGGTGCCACTCCTTAGTGGGGAAGGCCAATGCCCTCAAACTGAATATTAGCTACTTGAGAGAAGCTTATTGTGATGCTCTCCTAATCCACTCCTGAATAGCACCCCATGTTCTACAATTTACTTAATTCTCACCTCTAAGGTCCTAATTAAAGCTCACCCATCCTGTGTCCTATGGCCCAGGACATTGGCATCAGCTAATACAAAAACTAATTTATCCCAGCTGATCCAGATGTAATACTTTCATTTTAATGAACCCTCCATGCCAACTTAAAGCAACTTGATAGAAATATCTGGCACCTGAGTAGGCTAGTAGGGGAGTGATTCAGGGACATATAGGAGCATTTTGGTTGTCCTCAAACCACATTGTGTAGGCAGCTGTGCTTTAGATCATTCTGGAATGTCAAATGGGTACAAATTATAAAAATAAAAATCTGGAAAAATTGCTTACTCAATCTATGTGGAGGGCCTCCCAGCTGTCACTTTAACCTAATTCTGCAGACATTTTGAACACCTACTCTGAACCTGGTACTGTGTTTGCTGCTGTGGATACATTTTGGAGCTCCTAGTTCTATGGTCCAGCTGGGGCCCCTAACAAAAATTGGAGCTGCTTATTTGATTGACAGAGGAACTAAAACAGCAGAAAAAGCTGGCAGCTGTTTGCTTATAACCACTTACCAACAGAGACTTCCTTCCCTAGTTTAACAACTACTTCTTTTTGTTTCAAACACAAAGATAAAAGTCTCTATGTGAAAGCACCTAATCTTAGAGGTAAAAGCTAAACAAAGAGCAAGTAATCATATAAGTGAAGTCTGAAGTGGGCCAATTGCTAGTCTTTTCCCCAAGCAAACCAATATTGTCCCTGCTACAAGGCCTTTGAAGAGGAATCTGCTAATTAAACCTGTTTTACCATGACAATTCAAAGCATTATTATGCACTAGAGAGATCCCTAGAAATAAGAAGCAGCAAATCTCAGGTAGTTTAACTGGAATATTTTACACCACTGGTAAGAATCAAAATCCTGACTTGTATGGAATGGTAAACTACTCAAGCCAGAAAGAACTTTAAGATCATTGAATCTTCATTTTTCAGGTGACTAGACTAAGGCTGAAAAAGTTCAAGTGACATACATGTGGCCCCATATCCAAAAAATGACAGGGCTGGGACCAGAATACAGAGCTCTTGCATGCTACTTATTCATTCATCTAGTCAGTCAACTAAATTTCTTGAGTGCCTACTATATGCCAGGCATTGTGCTGTTTGTGAGGTAAGGACTTTACAAGTGCTCTCTATTCCTGCCCTTATAAAGCTGAGAGAGACAGACATTGAATGACTGACTCGTTAATTATATCTAAATATTTTGCATGCTATGAAGGATGAGTACAGGATGCTATGAGAGCCATCTAGACTTGTTGAGGAGCAAGATAAGTCTCCCTGAGGAAGTCAGTCATGGTTTAGGCTAAGAAATAGAAGATGAGGTGGAGTCCACTAGCTGGGTAAAAATAGAGATTCAAGGGGCAAGAACATTTTAGATAGCATATAGAAAAGTGCAGGCAGCCCAAAGCTATCCCAACTCCCCCATGCTGCCTTTATCAGAGTTCAGACATCCTCCTTTTTTGTAAAGCAGCATGATCTCCAGTATATTTTATTTCTTCAGAAGTGTGGGTGTACAGGAGAAAAAGATATCATAGCCACCTGGACCTATTAAAATAATTATGAAATCACTTCTCTGATTAAACAGTTATTTTTACTTATCAGTGCCATACACCCAGGAAGATAATCAGTGTAACTGTTTGTCTCCCTCTGTTTCTAAAAATGTCACATCCTCATCCTTTTGCATGGCACCAGAAAATAAAATAAACTTATATCCATAGAGCAGATTTTAAGTGATGCCCACTGAAAACAAGCCCATAGTTTGAAGTAGAACTAAGAAATGGTGGCATTTTCACAGATGTATGCAGAAAAGGATATGCATAGCAATATGTCAGAAGATTGAGGCCAGGCCTTAACCCCTTCCAGTTTTCACTAGAAGTGCCCTGTCTACAAGGGCAAGCAACTAAAACAATATAGCAGGTGCTAACCTCACAAGGGGCTTAGAGAGTCCTGCATCCCAGATGTGAAAGGACAATTTTGATGCTCTCAGAAGTCCTTGTTTCTGCCATACCACCTTAAATGTACCTACAATCCAATAACCCCCCACAGCCCAATTTTACCTCAAATTAAACTGCTAATATAAAATTGTGATCAGTTACATGCAATATGATAATAATAAAAGCTACTGGGAGTGGAAGATGGCTGCCAATGGAAGGCAGACTGAAAGATAGTGCATGAGTGAGAGAACAAAAGGAGAGTGTGTGGTCGCACGGGAAGTGTTTATTTGTGAGTTGAGGGACAGCTATAGTCCAAAGGACTGTTGGGGATTGCCAGACGGGGTTCCCCTGACTGGGAAACCCCCACTGCTGCTGAAATCCCTCCCAGAGCAACCAGCTCTGACGCGGAGACTGTGCCATATTGAAGGGGAGAGTGTATGTTATCGGAAGCCTAAAAATCCCAAGGGTCTACAACAACAACACCCAGAGAACAGCTGCAAACCCAGGAACACCAGTTCCCAAGCAGCACAAATACGCGGACTCAGAGGAACTCTGTACCTACTCATGGAAAGAAGAGAGAGAGAACTACATAACCAGACACTTGGAGAAGAGAGATCATGGGGAGACAAAGAAACAGGCTGCACATAAAAGAAAAGGAGGCATCACCAGAAAAGGAAGTAAACGAAATGGAGGCAAGCAACCTGTCAGAGAAAGAATTCAAAGAAATGGTAATAAGGTGGCTGAAAAGAATGGAAGACAAATTCAACAATATGTGTAAGAACCAAGAGGAAATGAAGAAGAACCAAGAAGAAATGAAAAATGACATCACTGCTATAAAGAACTCAATACAAAGCATCAACAGTAGACTAGAAGAAGCAGAGGAGTGCATCAGTGAGCTAGAAGACAATGTAGGAAAAATACCCAAGCAAAGCAGCTTCTAGAAAAAAAAATTAAAAAGCAGGAGGAGAGCCTAAGGGAACTTTGGGACAACACGAAACGAAACAACATCCACATAATGGGTGTGCCAGAAGGAGAGGAAACTGAGCAAGGAATAGAATAGAAAACCTGTTTGAAGAAATAATGACAGAAAACTTCCCTGATATAGGGAAGAAAAAACTCACACAAATCCAAGAAGCTCACAGAGTACCAAACAAAATGAACCCCAAAAGACTGACACCAAGGCACATTATAATTAAATTGGCAAACACCAGTGACAAAGTAAGAATCTTAAAAGTGGCCAGAGAGAGACAGAAAGTTACCTACAAAGGATCCCCCATCAGACTAGCGATTGATTCATCAACAGAAACACATCAGGCAAGATGGGAATGGAATGAAATATACAAAGTCATGCAAAGGAAGGGTCTGAACCCAAGAATACAGTACCCAGCAAGGCTATCAATCAAATTTGAGGGTGAAATCAGGAGCTTCACAGACAAAAAAGGACTAAGGGAGTTTATTACCACCAAACCAGCAATGCAAGAAATGCTAAAAGGTCTGCTGTAAAAAGAAGAAATATAAAGCTATGAAGGAATACAGGGGTAAAGAATAAAAGTGGTGACAAACAAATACCTATCAATAATAATTTTAAATGTAAATGGATTAAATGCTCCAATCAAAAGACATAGGGTAACTGAGTGGATAAGAAAACATGAACAATATATCTGCTGTCTACAGGAAACTCACCTCAGAAAAAAACACGCACACAGACTGATGGTGAAGGGAAGGAAAAAGGTTTTTCAGGCAAATGGAAATGAAAAAAAAGCTGGGGTAGCAATACTTATATCTGAAAAATTAGATCTCAAAGTGAAGGACATAAAGAGATAAGGAAGGCCACTTCATAATACTAAAGGGAGCAATCCAACAAGAAGAAATAACTCTGGTAAACATATACGCACCCAATACAGGAGCACTCAAATACATAAAAAAAACTTCGGGAGGATATCAAGGGAGAGATTGACAGCAATACAATCATAGTACGGGACTTTAATACCCCACTATCACCATTGGACAAATCCTCTAAACAAAAAATATGGCAAAGAAACATCAATCCTAAATGACTCAAGAGATCAGATGGAGTTAATTGACATCTTCAGAACATTTCACCCCAAAGCCACATAATATACATTCTTTCTCAAGTGTACATGGGTCATTTTCAAAGATAGACCACATATTGGGTCACAGGCAAAGTCTCTTCAAATTCAAGAAGATAGAAATCATATCAAGTATCTTCTCAGATCACAATGGCATAAAACTGGAAATCAACTACAACAAAAACAATCCAAAAACATCAAACACCTGGAGACTAGCATTCTATTAAACAATGACTGGGTTACCTGAGATCAAAG